>CM038144.1:423080662-425818784 GCA_021437245.1 Aegilops speltoides | reverse complement strand
AAAAGTATCAAGGCACCATCAGTTTAAGATTACAACTTCGATCAATAAAAGTTTGGAAGAGCGAGTTGTAACTTAATAAGCATATAATATAAACCGGCTTGAAGACTAACTCAGATTTCTCCCCTTTGTCATCAAATGACCAAAAGGATTGGCGAGGACTAACGCATACGAAGATTTTCAAGTTGATGGAGGGCGCTTGGCGTTATCGGGGGTTGGTTGTTGAAGTAGGGCCTGCCTGCGATGTCGTCCAAATCTTCATGTTCATTAGTTTCCGCGATGAAGAATAGAAGCGGCCACGGATCGGGAACTTTGACTCTCTTGAATTTCTTGGAGGTGGTGCAGACCCGATCAAATGCTTCACAGAGACCCATAGTCTTCAATTCTTCCTTGGAATATACATGATTGAGAACAGCCAGTGCGGTTGAGGGTTTCATGAAGGTAGTCTTGATTTTCTTCTTTGCATTATGTGTTGAGGTCATGTTGTGAAGAATTGCAGCAAATTGATGCTTCACCCATTTACGATTGCGTTCAACCTTGATGAAGGCGAGGAGTAACTCACGATCGGTCATCACCACAGGTCTTTGTTGCTTGAGGCTTTTGCTTGGTGAGGTATTTCTTGGCGAAATCATGAGTTGCGAGAATCGTCATTGGTGGAGTAAGATGTAGCTAGGCGAATTGACCATCCAATGGGCGAATGCCTTCATCAATCACGATTGCTTGCCTTGCCCTTATCATCGGATGATGAAGCGGTAAACAGGACTTGAATGGGCGGCAAGTAGCTGCCATGGTTGAGTGTCGACCTTGTAATTGATGAACATCTTGCCCTTATGAATCTCATAATCCAAAGGCGCATATGGCTTCAGCTCAAAAGGTGACATTGCAACATTAGCGAGTCCTCATGAAGAAATCATGGAAGTTGTGAGGAGCAGCCATGAATGATATTGAAAAGCATGTTCTTCACGATGCCAGCGACATCCTCATCATTTGAGTCGTGGCCTTTGATGGGACTCATTGTCTTCGTCAAGATTCTATAGACAGTCCGAGGCACATACGGCAATTCCTTGGCGAGAATTTGGTTCGAGGGCTGTCACAGCTTCAAGGCTTCATGAGCACTTGCATAAAATGATCGGGGCGATTCGCGGTCATTGTAGATGCAACGTGCAGATTTCATGGGGAGGATCAAGAGGAAGGACACGAAGCAATTCAGTTGCTGGTGCCTTGTAGTGAGTATTTTTCGTCATCAATCCAGCACCCATGAATTGATATCTTGACATCTCGGTGATGTGCGAGGTGGCATAGAAGCGAAGAATGAGTTCTTCATTCGATCCACGAATATCGGTCGAGAAATTGAGCGACCTTGCATCATGAATAACCGCGAGTCTTGGCTCGAAACGCGGTAGAGATTCCATATCCACATGAGGAATATGCTCATGGTTGAAGATCTTGTCCTTGTCAAATAGCGAGGAATAGAAGTTTGCTTGGTAGGAGTCGAGCGTCTTTTCCTCATGCGGCGAGTCATATGGGTTATAGCGATGAAGAACACATGCTCGGAAAAAAGTCTTCAACCTTGAATTTTTGCTTGCTCGAAGCGGATTCTTTGGTTTGGGCGGAGGAATATCGGTGATTTGCGGCACAACCTCGGGAATCGCGATCTCGGGTTCTTGGTGAGAATTTCTGGTTCCTCTTCTTGTGCGGTTGGGGATCGGCGGTGAGTTCTTGACACTAGTGGCTGGAATTTCTTCATTGACGAGCGATGTGGGATGAGTTTCTTGAGCCCAATTGAGCAGTTGTAGCGAGGGTGAGGAACTTGTTGAATCGGAGTGAAGAGAGAGTATTGGGATCTTGACTTTCCCAAAGTCATCGTTCATCACTGGTGTAGTGCACCCAATATCCACGTCTTCATCTTCTTTTCAATTTCCTCAACACCGCCTCTTGGTTTGTGGTAGAGGCATGGGTGAGAAACAAGCTGGTGGTGAAGGAATGCTTCCACTTCAATTTCTTCATCTAAGCTGTTACGAGGTAGCAGCAGTTGATTTTCTTCATCGAGATCCGCTTGGGATCTTGTAATCTTCTCCATAAGGAACAATTTCCTTAGGCGACATGGAGGAAATGGGAATGGCATCAATAGGATTTTCAGCGAGCTGGTCATTGGCTTCATTTTCTTGTAGAAGAATTTGGCCTTGTGATGCCTTCCTCTTCTTCACTGCGAGCTCGTTCTGCAGCCTTTGTCTTCTTCACTTCATAGCGAAGGAAGAATTGGAGTTGGTGTTGGTGCGGGAGGAGGCTGAGGCGTGGTTCGGTTTCTTGGTATGGCTGAGTGCGATTGCCTGATCTCTTCGATTTCTTGAGCACACCACTAGTGGATGCCACAGGAATTTCTTGGTGGTCTGGAATGGAGTCATCAGCCACAGAACTTGTATTTTCATCGGCATCTGAAAGTCATCAGCCAGTCTTGGCATGTTCTTCAGCGGTGGCGAGTCTTGACTGAGGATTTTCTTGTTGCGATGGGGCTGCAGCAGTTGTCATTTTCTTCGTCAAATTGACGAATCGCTTTAGGCTCCTTGCCAATCAGCATTATATGCATCAAAATCCTTCTTTGAGGGCTTGGATTTCAGATTGAGCTTTGAGAAGTTCTTGAGAGTCAAGTTGACGATGTTCTTCCTCGAAGCTTCTCCTTTACGGCTTGTGCTCTCTTTATCTCACGAGCCTTTTCAAATTTCCATTTCTCTTGGCGATGAAATGGTTCAGCATATGACTTTGACCAGAAGTCGATGGCGGATCGGTATGGGAGTGTTTGGATCGATGCCATAGGTCGATGAAGTCAAGGATCTTCTTCGGATCCAAAAGAGAGCACGATTGTTCTTTTGGCTCTAGCGGCCTTTGTAATCTGTCTCGATGATTTACGCAAGTTCTTCATCGAAGCTTCATCATCAAAGAGCACGTTGAATGCAACATGTTTCTTCTTTGGACTTGGCGAGGACGCGTCGGCTATTGCTTTGTCTTGACGAGTGGGACTGATGAGGACATTGGTGCGGTGAGAACTTCTTTGAGACACGAAGCAATCGAGAAACCACAGTCCTTTGACATGTAGCGGATGCACGGAGTTGAGGACTTGGAGGAGCTGCGAGGATTTGGAGTGGCGGCGGCGTCGAGAATTTGCCGTGGTAGCGGTGAGGCTGGGCGTGAGGCGATGGTGAAACACTTGGCTTGCGGCGAGCTTCTTGGCATTGATTTCCTCGGCTTGACCGAGGCTCGGCAGCGACAATGTGAGAATCCTCATTGAATTTCCTCACTTGCCTCCTTGGCTGTCTTGCCAATTTGGCTTGGCGCTGGACCATTCTTGAGAAAGTCTTCACCACGCTTGATCTTTGGTGGGATCGACAACAGCGGTGCCAATGGAGCTCTTGGGCATGGAGGGTTTAAGCGAATTTCCTCATGTACTTGGGAGTAACATAGCGATATTCCCTCCATTCTCGTGCCCATCTTCTTTCTATCCTCTGTATCGCACTTTGCGCTGATTTTTAGTCTCCTTGCCAAACTTGGCTTCATCGGTGTCGATAATCTTTGTATATTTCATCGGGGATCTCAAAAGCGATCATGACCTCCGGTTTCTTTCCTCCTTCTGCGGTCTCTTGCCTTACGCCATTTTCTTGGATGAGGAATTTGAACAATAGAACACTCTGAAGAAGTATGCAGTTTTTCTTCGAGAGCAGCTGCAAATGAGTTAAGTTGATGAGAACCTAGTGATTGAGGCGGACATGAGTACACAATGAGCGAGTGTAGGTGCGAGGAATTTGGAGAGGTCATATCGTTCTCGAACAATTTTCAAAAGGAACAAGTTTTGAGAATTTGACCAGTTGAGCCTTGAGGAATTTCACTAAGCGTTTTGTCTTAGGTTCGAGTTATGCAGATTGAAAATCCGCTGGTGAGGAATCTTGAAGAAATGAATGCTTAGAGATAAATCAAGAGCATACGATGTGTGAGGTGTTCATATGTGAAGATTTGAAGAACAAAAACACCTTTGAAGATTTTGAAAAGATTTGAGAATCAAAGCGAGTAATAAAAGTGACTTTTAATTACCGGCGAAGAACACGACGAGCAGAGATGAGCTGTAGTGAAGTTAATCACGTTAGATCTCCACGCCCTAACTTGGCGGAGGAGACAACTTCTGGCGGCGGAGTGAAGATTTCCATGATCGGCGCGAGTACAACAGCGGCGAGTCGGCGGTGAAGCTCTTCCTCACCGGCGGCGATGGAGTAATGGCGGCGCTAGGGTTTGAGAGAGCTCGGCGAGAGGCGACGAGCAAAGTAAATGAAGTAAGGAAGGGAGAGGGTATTTATAGCCACGGTGAAAACTGTTCGCCGAAGATTTTGGGACGAACATGCCCTGCCCTTTCTTCTTCCGCGACATGTGTCACCCGTCTTGTCGCGAGATGAGATCGTGTAAGATCGTGGGTGAATAAACTAATGTATCATGGGATCGGAGCGGTTTGAGCGGTAAAACCGAAAATCTGGATAAGATTTGTTTAAAAATTTAGTTTACGCAATTTCTTCAGTGTCAAGGACACAGTGAAGACTTTGAGCAGTTTCAATCAAAAGCACATGAAGAATTTGTGAATAGATTGGATTGAGTATAGCATAGAGGAAGGGTCGATCACATTCACTTAGCGAAATAGCAACTTGAAGAAATAGCAATAAGTGAATCTTTGTAGAGGACATAAACTCATATATATATATAGCCAATGAAGAAAAAGCAGCGGAAACATTGAAGATTTTGCAAAGTTGAAGAATTTGAAAAAGCGAGGAATTTCAAAATGAGGAAAAACTCAAATTGAAGATTTTCAACTTTTGTGGTGGCGTAAGCCCACCGTATAAGAATGATGATTTGGACACGCGTACAATTGTCGTAGGGTTACGAGAATCAAATTCTTCATTAATTTCTTCACACTTAGAGTGTTATTCTTCATTGATTGAAGAAAAGCGTTTCTTCATGTGTTGCACATCTAAGTCATCAATTTTGCATAAGGGTTAGGATGTGTGTCCTTTTCAAAGAACATTGAAGATTCTAAGATATTTAGCTCACACAACTTGCTAAATCTCTTCTCATCCAAGGGCTTAGTGAAGATATCAGCTAGCTGTTCTTGATCTTCACATGCTCGATGGAGATATCGCCCTTCAACACATGATCACGAAGAAAATGATGGCGAATCTGGATGTGCTTAGTCTTGAGTCTTGAGCTGGGTTGTGAGCAATCTTGATGGCACTCTCATTGTCGCGAAGGAGAGGCACATTCTTCACGTTGGCGCCATAGTCCTTGAGGTTTGCTTCATCCAGCGATTGAGCCTGACATGAGCAGCAGCAATGTATTCAACTTGAGTGATGAAGCGGTGATCTGTGATTCTGTTTCTTCGAGGACCAACGGACCAAAGATCGTCAGGAAATGACAAGTGCGGATGTTGACTTGCGGTCCACGATCACCAGCATAGTCGAGTCAAAATATCAATGAGATCAAAAGCGAGCCCTTGGGGTACCATAATCCTAGTGTTGGTGTGTGAGCTAGATATCGAAGAATATGCTTCCTGACCTTATGGTGTGATTCCTTGATGCAGCTTGAAATCGGGCACACATGCAAACACTAAGCATTATATCGGCCTAGATGCACATAAGTACAATAAAGAACCAATCATGGGCGGTATACCTTGTGATCGAAGTCAATACCATTTTCATCGATTGCATAGATGGCCATTTGTGGGCATAGGAATTTTAGCGCCTTTGCAATCTTGCATGCGAATTTCCTCGGTACATCTTTGAGGTATTTCTCTGAGATATGAATATGCCATTCTTGCTGCTGATGAATTTGAAGACCTAAGAAAATTTCAACTCTCCCATCATAGACATTTGATATTCTTCACTCATCATATAAACAAATTCATCACTATATCGTTGGTTAGTACAGCCAAAGATAATATCATCAACATATATTTGGCACAAAGCAGTTCACCATCATATGATTTAGTAAAAGAGAGTAGGGTCAAGTGAACGGTGTGAAGCCATTCTTCATGAAGAATTCCTTCAATGTGTCATACCACGCTTGAGGGGCTTGCTTGAGGCCATAGAGGGCCTTATTAGTCTGAAGACTTTGTCGAGGATTCTTGGGATCTTCAAAACACAGGGGTTGAGCAACATATACTTCTTCCTCAAGCTTACCATTGAGGAATGCACTTTTCACATCCATTTGATATAAGATGATATCATGATGGTTAGCATAGGCAAGTAAAATCGAATAGCCTCAAGTCTAGCAGCAGGTGCAAAAGTTTCATCGAAATCAATTCCTTGACACATGTGTAGCCTTGAGCTACTAGTCGTGCCTTATTCCTCACCACAAGGCCATTTTCATCTTGCTTGTTGCGGTAGATCCACTTTGTGCCAATGATATTATGCTTGCGAGGATGCAGGCGATTGACCAATTCCGGACATTGTTCAACTTCGAGCGATGTAATTCTTCTTGCATAGCTTTGAATCCTCCGGCTCGAAATGCTTCATCTACCTTAGTGGGCTCTGAGATAGAGACAAAAGCATAGTGCCCACAAAAGTTAGATAAGTGTGAGGCTTTGAGCGTGTGAGAGGACTGGTGCGCTAATGTCATCGATGATCTTCTCCACTTGCACTTCTTTTGCAATGCGTGGATGAGTTGGTTGTCGTTGAGGATTTTGATCAGCATTTTCTTGACACCATTTTCCTCATCATGTTCTTGGTGCATCAGCTCGGCGTTCTTCATGAGCAGGAATGAATTCTTGATGATTCTTGATAGGAATGACATCCTCGGTTGCCTTGAGCTTGATAGCATCCTCGGTGCTGGTTCATCTAACACTGAAGGTAGGTGCTCTCTTTGCGAGCCATTAGTTTCATCGAACCGCACATCTGATGTCGACAATCTTGTGAAGAACAATGTTGAAGACTCTATAGGTGTCGCGAGTCCTTCCGTAACCAAGCATAAAACCTTCATGTGCTTTGGTGCAAATTTAGAGTTGTGGTGAGGATCTCTAATCAACATTTAGCACGAAGACTTTGAAATAACTCACATTGGGTTTCTTGTCGGTGAGGAGTTCATAGGCGATCTTCTTGAAGAATTTGTGAAGATATACTCTGTTGATGATGTGGCGAGCGGTATCAATTGCATCAATCCAAAAGCGAGGCGTTTTGTATTCATCAAGCATAGTGCGAGCCATCTCAACAAGAGTTACGTTCTTGCGCTCCGGCGCCATTCTCTTGAGGAGTATAGGGAAGCGAGATAACTCATGAGTAATACCAAGTTCATCAAGATAGGCATCAAGACCAGAATTCTTGAACTCGGTTCCATTGTCACCGATATGCTTGATCTTCACACCAAAGTTGGTTGAAGCCCTCGAGGAAAATCGTTTGAAGACTTCACGCACTTCATGTTTGTAAGTAACAATGTGTACCCATGTATATCGAGAATAATCATCAACAATGACAAAACCATATAAAGATGCATCATTAGTATTGTTGAATAATGATTAGGTCGAAGAGGTCCATGTGAAGCAATTGAATGGGCGGGTAGTGGTCATGATAGTCTTATTTGGATGCTTGGCCTTGGTCATTTTCGGCTTCACATGCTCCGCATAAGTGATCCTTGAGAATTTGACATTCTCAATGCCAATGACATGCTTCTTCTTTATAAGCGTGTTCAAATTCCTCATGCTGCATGACCAAGTCGTCGATGCCATAGCCAGCCTTCGAAGCTTTTGCAAGTAGACACACTGGCTGGTTGTGGTCTGTAGAAATCAACAATATCTGAGATCTCCTCTCCTAAAGCCTTGAAGACTTTGGAATTGTCGACTTCCATAATCACAACACAGCGATATTTGCCAAGACAACAACCATATCAAGATCACAAAGCATTGAGGCTGACATGAGATTGTATCCTAAGGACTCAACAAGCATGACTTTGTCCATGTGCTTATCCTTAGAGATAGCAACCTTACAAGACCCAATACGACTTTTGCCTTTGTCGGCAAAAATGATATGCTTGAGTGAAGGTGATAAGGGAGCATCCATCAATAGATTCTTGTCACCGGTCATGTGATTTGTACATCCACTATCGAGGACCCATTCGGTGGTTTTGGGTTGATCATCCTGCGGATGAATTAGTGTAACACAATCTCATATGCTTCATCGATGAAGAATATGATATCAAGTTCATCGGATGAATTTCATCAAGCGATGTCAGATTATAGCGGTATGAGGGCGTGTGAAATGAAAGTTCATTTCATCATGATTAACTGCGTCCTTTCGAGCATTTTGTCGGGTCCCAGACAAATTCTTGAGACGTTAGAAACACGTCACGGAGACTGACCTACGAGAAGAGATTAGTTCTTTTCTTCACCACCCACATCGAAGGGTGGCAAAGAGTTCATCATCTGCGAGCACCATGTGAGAAAGGTGGCAAAGATGCCAAACCATTTAAGCTTAGCATAGGAGTTAGGGTAAGCATATGAATAAGCGAGTAATTCTTGAGGACTTATGAACATAATGGTTTGAAGAATAATGCACATATTCATAGCCCTTAGCTCTACCTGCGAGACAGTTGTTATACGATGATAATCATATGAGGACTTTGATCCGGTTGAGAATTTGATCCTCGTGAAGAATTTGGTCCATATGAGGACTTGGATCCATATGAAGAGTTTGGTCCATATGAAGAATTTGATCTGGGGTTCTGTTCTTCACGGTGGTGTCATGAGGACATTCACGAAGACTTTCAACACAACTTTTGGGAACCAGATTTTCTTCATAGGGAACCGTTCTGCGATTAGTGCCAACATATCTAGCAAATACTTCACCATTCGATTTTTAAACAGTTTATAGTTGAGTCAAATGACTCATCGAGAAGAATGAGGAGATTCACATGTAAAGCCGGATAAGTTAGATGGATCAGCTGGAGGTCCCTTTGCGACAACCCATGAGGTTTTGGGGTCTTTTCGGGCTTCAATATGTTCCATCGGCATTGAGTTTCCTCTCAAAGGCAATACCCTCTTTCCTAGGGTTTACATTGAGGATGCCTTTTGAGCACATCACAAAGTGTCGATGCCCTTTGAGGCTTTTGTACATGCTGTCATGTACAATTCCTTCAACCTGCATTGTCGATGATACTAGCAATGTCCTCGGATGAGAATTAGTGATAGCGAGGCGAGATGAAGAATTTGTAACATTTGAAGCATTTGAACATTGGTGAAGAATTAGCGATTCACGTTCAATGCACTTTAAGCATGGAGGAACAAATTCTTCTGAGAAGCGCTGATTTGTTGAGCTAGTAATGAATCGCGCTCCTACGAAGATCTTCATAACACACTCTTAGCTTTTCAAGATCTTCCTTTCTTTGAAGAGCTTCAAGAAAGCTTCTCATGATCGATCGATAGGGTATTATGTTGATCTTGAAGGCGTCAAACTTGGGTGAATTCTCGAAGACATTCACCCAAAGCTTTTGGTGATCCATTTCTTTCTGTGACATATTATCACTTCTTTCTAGCATATCTTGAGTTTGTTCTAAAACCGTTTGTTGTTTAGTGGCGGCATAAATGAGTTTAGTATAGCGAGGATTCAATGTCATCATCAGATTCATCATTGTCGGACTCATCATTATCAGATTCATCATTACAAGACTTCGGATGAGGAGCATTCGGTTACCTCGCACCGTTTGCCATAAGACAAGATCACGAAGATGATGATTACGGCTCAAAGTCAT
Source organism: Aegilops speltoides (assembly GCA_021437245.1). NCBI lineage: Eukaryota > Viridiplantae > Streptophyta > Magnoliopsida > Poales > Poaceae > Aegilops > Aegilops speltoides. Next base: position 425,809,019 of record CM038144.1, on the reverse strand, counting down.
CGTTTTGAGAGATTCCTTGAAGTCCTCAAACCGGGGATCATGACAATTTCGATGACCTTCATAGACATCGGAGATTCGGTCCCACATGAGCTTGAATTGCCAAGATGCATAATTAGCGAATTGGTCTCTGGATGGCGAGGAAGCGAGATGATATCGCCGCTATGATATCAAGTCAGTGTACTTGCGAATATCATCGGCATTAGCCATCTTGCATAGATCGATAAGACCAATCTCGGTGACGGTCCACAGCTTCATTGTTCTTTGCCATGGTAACTTCTTCATCATGGCCTTCCACTTGGGATAGTCATGACCGTCAAAGATAGGGCATGTCACTTTCTTCATACTGCGGTCGACATAACTAAAACTCGGGCGGTTAAACCAAAATCACCGAGAACAAGGGAGTACCTTGCTCGATACCAATTGAAAGTCGTTATATCGACTAGAGGGGGTGAATAAGCGATTTTATGAATTCTTCAGCGAGGAATTTGCGGTGAGAAATTCCTTAGTTAAGAACTACTATGGCGGAATATGTACTCGAGAATAAACATAACGGGATACACACATAGTCGACATGATGAAATGAAGACTAAAAGCAGTGCGGAAAAGCGTAAACCGGGGATAACAAGATGAAGACAAAGCGGACTAAAGAAATTGAGCGAGGAATTTGTGAAAGTCTTGATCAAAGTCTTCAAGCACAGATATGAACAACATTCAACACGATAATGAGAAATGAATGAGTTGAGGAAATAGAACCGATCGGTTGGTGAAGACAATGATTTGGTAAACCGGTTCAAGCTAACTGTCTCGGTTATGCGTCTGGTTGGGCGGTGAGTATTTAAACTTCGAGACACACGATCCGGACACCCGATCTCGAGCATGACTCGGGACACCCAGTCCTCACCGTATTCTCCTTGAACTAAGACCATGCGGGCCTCGTCCAATCACTCGTGGTAAGTCTTGGTGACTTCCAAACCTTCACGAGACTTGGTCACTCGGCGATCCACAATTCCTCTTGGATGCTCTAGACCTTGATGCCTAACCGTGCGGAAGAAGCACAGTCTTCAAAGGTAACAAGCGTTGGATCCATGCGAGGATCAATTTCTTGATGATGCTCAATCACTTTGGGTTTGTGGGGGTTTGGTTTTGGGATTTTCCTCACTTGATGATTTTCGCTCAAAGTCCTCGGAGGATGGGTTGCTCTCAAATGACAAGTGTCAAGTTCTCTCGGGCAGCCAACCAGCTAGTGGTTGTGAGGCGACTATTTATAGCCTAGGGAGCAGCCGACATGATAAGACATAAATGCCCTTCAATGATATGACCGTTAGGTGGATAAGATATTTTGGGACAGCGGCGCAACCATGCGATCGGAAATTTGACTCTCAAATTCCTCGGGGCTATCATGTTCTCACGGTGTAGGCAATTACGCTGGCGAATTCCTAACTCCTCGATCGAACAAAGTCATCGATGACGGAAGAGCTGCGTCTACATCCTTTGAAGAACTTATTGAACTATATGAGATTTCAATGGCTTCACTCGAAGGGATTGGTAGGTGTAGAGATTTTGAGTTGAGCATCACATGGAAATTTTTCCTTAGTATTTCCTCGACCCCCTTTAACGATGCGGTGTTTCCTATGACTCAAGAAAGAAAATGAAACTACGAAAACAAAAGTCTTCACGCTTCATGTTCCTCGAATGAATATCAAGTCTTCAAGGTCACACCAATTTCTTCACTTTCAAAGTCTTGAAAGTCTTGAGAATATCAAAGTCTTGATCGAAGAACTTCATTTTAGGGTTGACTTTCTCTGTAAATATCAAACTCCTCATAGACTTATAGACCTGTGTACACTCACAAACGCATCAGTTACTTAACCTATAAGTCTTCAATACACCAAAATCACTAAGGGGCACTAGATGCACTTACATTGGGAAAGTTAGCATCCCAATACTCCTCTCTTCACTCCTATTCAAAAGATTCCTCAGTCCCCGGCAACAACTGTTCAAATGGGCTCTGAAGACATCCCACTTCCTCTGTTCATGAAGATATTCCAGCCGCTAGTGCTGAAGAACCTGTTGTTGTTGATCCTCAAGTTGCACAAGAAAAGGAACAGAAATTCCTCGGCTGAAGAACTGAGCTCGCGATTCTGAGGTGGTTACGCAAATCAACGACACCCCTCTGCCAAAAGCCAAAGAATCCATTCTCAAGCAAGCAAAAGTTCAAAATTGAAGACTTCTTTTGAGCATGTGTTCTTCACTTGACTATAATCCATATGACTCTGCTGCGCATAAGGAAGAGCGTTTACGGACTGCTAGTCAAGCCAACTTCTATTCCTCGGTGCTATTTGACAAGGTCAAAATCTTGATCATGAACATATTCCTCATGTGGATATGGAATCTACTGCCATGCTTGAGCAGGTCCTCGGTGTTATTCACGATGCGGGACTCTTGAACTTCTGCTGACATTTGCGATTGGAATGAAGAACTCATTCTTGAGTTCTCGCTTCTTGCATATATCACGGAGGCGGAAGATGTCAATTCATGGGTGCTGGATTGGATGACTGAAAACACTCATTATAAGGCACCAGCAACTGAATTGCTTCGTGTCCTTCCTCTTGATCCTCCCCATGATAGTGCATGTTGCATCTACAATGACCCTGAACTGACAAATCACTATATGCACGTGCTCATGAAGCCTTTGAAGCCAGGGCAGGCCCCACGAACCAAATTCCTCGTCAAAGAATTGATCTATGTGCATCGGACTGTCTATCGCATTCTGACGAAGACAATGAGTCCTATCAAAGGCCACGACTCAAATATGAAGATGTCGTTGGCATCATGAAGAACATGCTTTTCAACATCATTCATGGCGTTCCCGTCAACTTTCATGATTTCTTCATGAGGACTCGGCAAATGTTGCTATGTCACCATTATTTGAAGCCCTATCGCCTTGGATTATGAGATTCATAAGGCGAAGATCTTCTTTGAATTACAAAGTGACACTCTGAACCACGGTTAGCTACTTGCCTCCCATTGAAGTCCTCAAGCGGCCCGTTTCATCATCGATGATAAAGGCAAGGCAGCTTCTTGTGATCGATGAAGGCACTCGTCCATTGGATGGTCAATTTAAATGCAGCTACATCTTATTCTACCAACAACGACTCTGCCACATGACCTTGCCGCAAATACCTCGGCCAAGCAAAATCCTCAAGCCCACGGCACCGGGGTGATGGTGATCGTGAGTTACTCCCGTCTTCACGGAAGGTTGATCATAATCACAAATGGGTAAAGCGTCGGTTTGGTGCAATTCTTCACAACATGACCTCAACACATAATGCGGTGAAGAAAAACCACTACTACCTTCATGAAACCCTCAACCCTTTGGGCTGTTCTCACTCATGTTTATAGCGAAGAAGGCGAAGACTATGGGTCTTAAGGAAGAATTTGGTGATGCGCACCTCCTCAGAAGAAATTCAAGAGGTCAAAGTTCCTCCACTAGTGGCCAGCTCTTATTCTTCATCGTAGCGACAGCGATGAGTATGAAGATTTGGGCGACAACTGCGGCGGGCTGCTACAACAAACAACCCCGACAACATTGGGCTCCTCCATCGACTTGAAATTCTTGAGGCGTTAGTCCTCGGTTTCAATCCTTTTGGTCATTTGATGACAAAGGGGAGAAATCTGAGTTAGTCTTCAAGCGGGTCTATATTAAGGCGTTTTCTAAGTTACAACTCTCGTTCTTCGAAACTTTTATTTGATCGAGTTGTAATCTTAAACCGATGGTGCCACGATAGTTTTGCGGTGCTCGATACTTTTGATGCACTATGCTCGATACTTTTGATGTGCTATTCGCATGCTTATTCCTCGTTAATATTATTGCCGCATGCTGAATTTCATCGAGCACCATATTTCATCATGCATTTCAAATTCTTCATATTATTTATCAAATCGTGTATGAATTACAAGATATAGGGGAGTTCTCCATGATTCAACTCTTCAAATGTGCATTGCCTCAAAAGCAAATTCCTCACTATGCACATCTTCAAGGGAGTTCTTCTATATGTTGCAATCAAATTCCTCAATATCGATAGTTACACTTCATATGTTTATCCCGTTGAAAACTTAACCTATGTTGTCATCAATCACCAAAAGGGAGATTGTAAGTGCATCTAGTGCCCTTAGTGATTTTGGTGTATTGAAGACTTATAGGTTAAGGGACTAATCGTTTGTGTTGTACACAGGTCTATAAGTCTATGAGGAGTTTGATATTCTGAGAAAAGTCGACCCTAAAATGAAGTTCTTGTTGAAGACTTTGATATTCGAAGACTTTACGAAGACTTTGAAAGTGAAGAAATTGGTGTGACCTTGAAGACTTGATATTCATTTGAGGAACATGAGGCGTGAAGACTTTTGTTTTTGTAGTTTCATTTTCTCTTTCTTGAGTCATAGGAAACACCGTCTTTGTTAAAGGGGTTGAGAAATACTAAGGAAAATTTTCCATGTGATGCTCAACTCAAAATCCTACACCTACCAATCCCTTCAAGTGAAGCCATTGGAAATCTCATCTGAGTTTACTCATTTTCTTGATGTGGTGTGAGTTCTTACAGTCATGAGGACTTTCTTTCTGGCGAGGAGTTAGGAATTCGCTAGTGCAAATTTCCTACAGTGAGAACATGATAATACGAGGAATTTGAGAGTCAAATTTCCGACCGTTCTTGTCTTTGCGTGCGGCCGTTCCAAAATATCTTATCCACCTAACGGTCATATCATTGAAGGGCATTTATGTCTTATCATGTCGGGCTGCTCCTAGGCTATAAATAGCCGCCCCTACAACCACTAGCTGGTTGGCTGCTCGAAGAACTTGACACTTGTCATTTGAGAGCAACCCATCCTCAAGGGACTTTGGCGAAAATCATCAAGTGAGAAAATCCCAAAACCAAACCCCACAAACCCAAAGTGATTGAGCATCAGAAGAAATTGATCTGCGTGGATCGGCGCTTATTACCTTTGAAGACTATGCTTCTTCCAGGGCGGTTAGGCGTCAAGGTCTAGAAACATCAAGAGGAATTGTGGATCGCCGGTGACCAAGTCTGTGAAGGTTGGAAGTCACTGAAGACTTACCACGAGTGATTGGACCGAACTGTGTGGTCTTAGTTCAAGGAGAATCGGTGAGGCTGGGTGTCTGAGTTGCGGCTCGATGTTGGGTGTCGGGGACTGCATGTCCTCGAGTTTAAATACTCGGCCGCTCCAACGGACATGGGCTGAGGCAGCGGTTGGGCCCAGTTACAAATCATTGTCTTCACCAACTAAGCTTGGTTCTATTTCTTCAACCCTTTCATTTCCTCATTACTGTGTTGAATGTTGTTCATATTTGTGCTTGAAGACTTCGACTGAAGACTTTCTCAATTTCCTCAGTTCAATTTCTTCAGTCTGTTTGTCTTCATCTTGTGTTATCCTGTGATTACGCTTTTTGTACTCTGTGCTAGTCCTCATTTCATCATGATGACCATGCTTGTATTCTATTAAGTTTATTTATGAGTACTTCTTCCGCTGCAAATAGTTCTTCGCTAAGGAATTTCCTCACCGGCAAATTCCTCAGTGAAGAATTCATAAAAATTGCCTATTCACCCCCCCTCTAGTCGATATAGCACTTCAGACTCTGAAACCCATAATATGCAAAATGGGCGGGTGTAAGGTGATGAATTGGAGTCAAGTAGAACTCCGAGGCCCCAGAAAGCGGATGTATGGGAAATCAAGGCCCCTTATTAGATAAGGGGCCAAGCACCCGCTCTCCTTTGGAGGGATTGGGGTGTTCTCCACTGCTTTCGCCTTTGTAGGTGGCGGTCAAGCTCGAACCCGGGACCATGAAGGCGGAGGAAGGTATCCCTCGCTTGGAGCATCACCATTTCATTGTCTTGTCTTGAACATCTCCTCAATCTCTGGTGAGGCTGGGGCCTTGAGGAGGAAGAGCGCGTCGTTGTCCATGATGGAGTGGATTTTTTGTCGAAGCGCTCCGATGAGTACTCATGGAAGGAGGATGGTGTGATTTGGATCTAGATCCTTGCCTCTCTTATAAGCGGCTTATTAGTGCAGCTTGGGGGTAAAATGTAAAAATACCTGGCTTTTACGCATTCATCGACACATGGAAGAGGGCCATTATTGGACGTGGAAGCCAAGGGCGCAACATTTATAAGGAAGCTGGACACTATTAAGCAAGCACATGTAATTTGGAGAGAACCCGCCTTACAGCGCGAAGAAAATACCTTGGGACTCGTCATCATTGAAGCCTAGTTAGGAGACTCTTGAGGTGTCTGGACTAGGGGTGTCAGGATAGCGAACTATCATCATCGGCGGACTCCAAGACTATGAAGATACAAGATTGAAGACTTACGTCCGTGTAATGGGATGGGACTTTCCTTGGCGTGGAAGGCAAGCTTGGCGTCTGGATATGTAGATCTCCTACCATTGTAACCGACTACTGTGTAACCCTAGCCCTCTCGGTGTCTATATAAACCCGGAGGTTTTGAATCCATAGGATAGAACAACAATCATACCATAGGCTAGCTTCTAGGGTTTAGCCTCCTTGATCTCGTGGTAGATCCACTCTTGTACTACCTATATCATCAATATCAATCAAGCGAGGAGTAGGGTTTTACCTCCATCGAGAGGGCCGAACACAGGTAAAAACTGTCGTGTCCCTTGTCTCCTGTTACCATCGCCTAGGCCTTGCATTCGGGACCCCTGTTGGGAAGCGTAGTAATTTCAAAAAATTCCTCGCTACCGCAAGATCATGGTGATGATATGGAGAGTGTTGTCTCGTACCCTCGTGAACCGAAGCGGAAATGTCGGTGTCAAAACCGGCGGATCTAGGGTAGGGGTCCCCCGCTGTGCGTCTAGGCGGATGGTAGCAGAGCGAGGACACAATGTTTTTACCCAGTTGAGGCCCTCGATGGAGTAATACCTACGTCTTGCTTGATTAATATTGATGATATGGGTAGTACAAGAGCAGATCTCTGACGAGATCAATGAGCTAAACCTAAGCTAGCCTATGGTATGATTGTTGAGATGTAATGTTGTGTCCTACGGACTCTGACTACGGTTTATATAGACAGGAAAAATGGGTTTACAATGGTAGGAGATCTACATCTGGACCTTCACGCCAAATGTCCAAGACCTGACGAGCAGAAGATCGGCGGATCTCGATAGTCCGGCTCCGGACACCCGATCGAGACTCCGAAGCGTTGACATAGCGTAGAGGAAATGGTCGTCGTCCTCCGGTCCGACCGATCCAAGCACCGTTACTCCGGCACCTCAGGAGTTCTTGACAGCGTCAGGCTCGATGGCGCACCCTCGATCTCAATCGATTAGAGGCTCAGGGGAGTTCGTCGACCTGACGGCGTGGTGATGATCTTGATGTTCTCTGTCGCGAGGCCGCCTAAGCACCACTACAATATGATCAAGGTGTAATATCGTGGAGGGCACCGCTGCAGCTAAGGCGATCAATGATCAACTTGTGTGTTCTAGGGTGCCCCCTACCCCGTATATAAAGGAGGGAGGGAGGAGGTGGCCCGGCCCAAGGCGCCATAGGAAGGAAACCTACTCAAGTAGGTTTCCCCCTTTCTAATCTTATTTGGAGGGAAGGAAGGAGTACTAGTATTAGGAAGTAGTACTAGTAGTAGGAAGGAAGAAGGAGAAGGAAGGGGGCGGCCCTTCCCCAGTCGGATTGGGCTTGAGGCGCCCCCTCCTTGCTCCTTCTCTCTTCCTCCTACATGGGCCCAATAAGGCCCATATACTTCCCGGGGGTTCGGTAACCTCCGGAGCTCCAAACTTCTCCGGAACCTTTCCGATGTCCAAATATATCCGTCAATATATCAATCTTTATGTCTCGACCATTTGAGACTCCTCGTCATGTCGTGATCATATCAGGGACTCGAACAAACTTCGGTACATCAAAATACATAAACTCATAATATAATTGTCATGAAACCTTAAGCGTCGCGGACCCTACGGTTCGAGAGCGATGTAGACATAGTGAGACACGTCTACGGTCAATAACCAATAAGCGGGACACGGATGCCCATATTGGTTCCTACATATTCTATGAAGATCTTTATCGGTCGAACCGCTTGAACAACATCGTTGTTCCTTTGTCATCGTATGTTACTTGCGAGAGATTTGATCGTCGGTATCAATACCTAGTTCAATCTCGTTACGGCAAGTCTCTTTACTAGATTCATGTCGTCATCTCATAACTAACTCATTAGTTATATGCTTGCAAGGCTTAAGTGATGAGTATTACCGAGAGGACCGAGAGATACCTCTCCGACAATCGGATGACAAATCCTAATCTCGAATTATGCCAACTCAACATGAACCTTGAAACACACTGAAGACACCTTTATAATCACCCGGTTACTTTATGACGTTTGGTAGCACACAAAGTGTTCTTAGGTACAGGAGTTGCACAATCTCATAGTTGTAGGAACTTTGTATAAGTCATGAAGAAAGCAATAGCGGTATACTAAGCGATCAAGTGCTAGGCTAACAGAATGGGTCATGTCAATCACATCATTCTTCTAATGATGTGATCCCACTAATCAAATGACAAAACATGTCTATGGTGGAAACATGACCATCTTTGATTAATAGGCTAGTCAGTAGAGGCATACTAGTGACTATATGTTTGTCTATGTATTCACATGTATCATGTTTCGGTTAATACAATTCTAGCATGAATAATAAACATTTATCATGATATGAAATAAATAATAACTTTATTATTGCCTCTAGGGCATATTTCCTTGATCTCCCACTTGCACTAGAGTCAATAATCTAGATTACATAGTAATGATTCTAACACCCATGGAGTCTTGGTGCTGATCATGTTTTGCTTTCGTGAGAGAGGCTTAGTCAGCGGGTCTACAACATTGAGATCCGTATGTATCTTGCAAATCTCTATGTCTCCCACTTGGACTTGGTCGAATGGAATTAGGCGTCTCTTGATGTGCTTGGTCCTCTTGTGAAATCTGGATTCCTTTGCCAAGGCAATTGCACTGTATTGTCCTGAAGATCTTCATTGGTCCCGATGCACTAGGTATGACACCTAGATCGGAAATGAACTCCTTCATCGAGACTCCTTCATTTCTTGCTTGAAGCGACTATGTACTCCGCTTCACATGTAGATCCGCCCACGGCGCTTTGTTTAGAACTGCACCAACTTACAGCTCCACCGTTTAATAAAATCGTATCCGGTTTGCGATTTAGAATAAATGCGGATCGAGTGTCAAAGCTTGCATCGGCGTAACCATTTACGACTAGCTCTTTGTCACCTCCATATCTGAAAACATATTGAGGAGTCTGGACTAGGGGTGTCAGGACAGCGGACTATCAATATCCGCGGACTCCCGGACTACGAAGATAGAAGATTGAAGACTCCGGCTCGTGTCGGAAGGTACTTTACTTGGCGTGGAAGGCAAGCTTGCAATCTGGATATGTAGATCTCCTACCATTGTAACCGACTACTGTGTAACCCTAGCCCCTCGGTGTCTATATAAACCGGAGGGCCGTGAATCCGTGGAGACAACATTACATCTCAACAATCATACCATAGGCTAGCTTCTAGGGTTTAGCCTCATTGATCTCGTGGTAGATCTACTCTTGTACTACCCATATCATCAATATTAATCAAGCGGGGCGTGGGGTATTACCTCCATCGAGAGGGCACGAACACAGGTAAAAACATTGTGTCCCTCGTCTCCTGTTACCATCCGCCTAGGCATAGTTAGGGACCCCCTACCGAGATCCGCCGGTTTGACACCGACATTGGTGCTTTCATTGAGAGTTCCTACGTATAATCACCAATAGGCTCGATGGCATCTTCAATCTTTAATGCTTGTCGGGCGAGACTTTCCTCTGGATAGATCTTCATATTCGGCGGCTTTGCTGCTGAGAGAACTCTCTTGGCCATCTGGGCGGTCAGCTTCGCCCCGCCCGTCGAGTCATATTTGGAAACCTAAACTTCACGGCCGATGACCCGCGGAGACTTGATCTTGACGGACTCGAGCCTGACCAGCGCGCGCCTTGTGGCGATGGGCATGATCTAGCTCTGCCGCCCGCCTGATGCTTTGGTAGCGCGCTTGAATCGCCCGGCTACTTGCGGAGCTGACCGCCCATGGCGAGGTGGTGGATGAAGCGCCGCCTCGGGGCTTCAACATCTGGCGATGGAGCCAAATACCGATCTTGTCCCCGAAATTCGTGGTCGAGCACCGGACTCCTTGCGGTCCGAGCCTCCCCCATGCCAATTAAACAGATTGGGCGCGGTTATGGAATTCACCGCCCGAGACATCTTTCAACACTTTCGCCTTTTGGCGATATCTTGAATTCTCTGAAGCATCTCTACGCTGCTCGGAGAATCTGGCGGACTATGGCGGGGCGGTTGGAGATTCGGACGGCGAAGAAATTCGGACCCCACCCACCACCCACTTTGTAGCCTTTGTCAAGGACCTAACCGACATGCTAGACTACGACTCCGGCGACATCGGCGCTATGGGCGATGATCGGGAGGCGATCGAGACCAGCGCCCACAGGACCTTTGGAAGGCCACCTCGTCATCACAGCGTCTACATGGTGGACACCCGAAAGAAGGGATGGCAAAAAAGCAGCGGAGGAGGATTCTTTGAAGAAGCAGCCTAGCGCCCGGCGTCGATGGCGCCGCTCTAAATCCGCCACAACAAGAATGGAGAATCCGGCACGGGGAGACAATAATACTCAGGAGAGTGCGAAGGCGACCTCCCCAAGATTTAGCGCGGGAGGGCCTTGAAAGCAAGCCCTCATGATAGGGGCCGGGGGCGAAGGGGTTGAGGGCGATAACTATATGCCTCCCTCCGAAGGCGAGGCGAGCCTCAATGATGGCGAATTCGTCATGCAGGGATCCCGTCGAACAAGAGCGCTTGATGCGAGCTCATAGCCCGACAAATAGCTTAAAAAAAAGCAGCAGACTTCAAGCTGATCAAGATCTGCTAACAATCGATGGACGAAGTCCTCACGGCCAAAAGTATAAACTTCGAACTCCCCTCCAAAAGTTACCCAAGGCGCAAGCTGCTCCCCGATTAGAGGAGGAAGTTCGCACCTTTATCACGGATTGCGACATGGTGACCGACCACCCGTGGTCGCGACGAAAAGCATTCAAGGCCCGGCCAAGACCGTACCCGACATCGATCCGAGTCTGAAGCCAAAAGAAGCAGCGGACTTGCGAGACATCTTGGAGGACAAATCAAGGCAATCGAGATCCATTTAGGGATCACGTGGGCGCCCTCGAGCCCGGCGAATACCGTCGCGCTGGACATAACGCGGCCGAGCGAACCAGCGACGGCGCTCCCTCGAGCTGCGTCGCGATATTACTTATCTGAGGCGCGCACACCGTTATGCTTCACCGATGAAGTGATGGATCACGGATCCCGAAGGGTTCAAACCCGTGAACATTGAATCTTATGATGGCACGCGGACCCAGCGGTGTGGATCGAAGATTATCTTCTCCACATCCATATGGCCCAGCGGTGACGACCTACGCCATCAAATATCTCCCTCAAGCTTAAGGACCAGCTCGGCATTGGCTTAACAGCACGCCCTTGAGTCAATGGGTGTTGGGAAGACCTAGAGGCGCGTTCCTTGATAACTTCCAAGGTACATCGTGCGACCTCCGAGGCGCCCGCGACCTAAGCCACATTATTCAGCAACCAGGACGAATCGTCGAGCGATTACGGACCGCGGTTCTTAACGAAGAAAAATCAAATCGTCATTGTCGGATCTGGGAGCCCTTGCAGCCTTCAAACACAACATCCGGGATGAATGGCTGGCCCGGCACAGGGCGAGGAAAGCGAAATCCATGGCAGCCCTCACATCGCGATGACCGCTTTTGCGGAGAGAGGATAACTTGCTGGCCGTAGCAACAATCTCATAAAAATTCGGCGGTCCGATTCTAAGGACAACTTCTGGCGAGTCACGGCGAATCAAAAACAAGCGCCGTACTAACGGCGGCGGCAAGAGGATCGGCGGTCAATGCGGATTCAGCGACTCAAACCGGTCAGCGGAAGAAGCCATTTAAAGAACAACCGGGCCCGTCAATGCGGATAGAATACTCGACCGCTCATGCGGATACATGGCACCCGAAAAACAGCTAATCACACCAATAGAGATTGTTGGGTGTTGAGGGCGAGCGGCAAGTCAATTGCGAACCACGGTGACAAGGGGCTAAATAGCGGCGGCGAGGAAGAGACCGGCCGCCCGAACAACGAGAGGGCGAAGGGTTTCCCCATAAGTGCGAGCGGTGAATATGATCTCTGCGACCCACATACCCAAGAGGAGAGAAGCGCGCACTACGGGGCGTCTATGCGATGGAGCTAGTGGCGAAATTCAATCCATGGTCCTCTGTCCGATCACTTTCGATCGGCAGAGACCACCCGACTAACATCGCCATGGCGGATTCATACGTTGGTCTTAGACCCAATCGCCGATGGATTTCACCTCACAAGAGTCTGATGGGCGGCGGCGGCTTTGAACTGCTTTATCGGGATACGGTCGCCAAATGGGCATAGACCCATCAAGGATCAAACCTACTAAGACAACCTTTAAAGGTGTCATCCGAGTGGAAGCCAATTATGCGAGCTCTGTCTGCTGGAAGTGGTCTTGGATCCCGGATAATTTCGAAGCGAAGAGTTAATCTTGATATAGTCCCGTTCGTGCGGCTATCATGCCTGCTTTCGGACGTCAACGTCGCAAAATTCAGCGGTGCCACATTATGCATACCTAAAGCTCAAAATGCCGGGCCCTCGTGGAGTCATTCTGACCAATAGGAATACGGGCGCTCCTCCGTGCGGAGGAACATCTGTGACTCTCATGGCGGAAATCTGAGCAGCCTTCTCGACAATTCTCTAGTCCGGCAACTAAAAAGCGGACACATTAAGCAGCGCCGGAGCAGCACCAACCAAGACCACCGGTAGCGATCGAACGCAGCGTATGTCTGCCCCCACCCTCGCGCGTATTATCACAAGAATAACACTCGCGTACATCATTACGCTTTGGAGATACCATGGGCGTGGGGAGGGCTTCACCTCAGGATGGAAAAGTGCGGCTCGACCGCACCGAGGAACTCGTGTTAGCGCCCCCTTGGTGTTATTTTTATCTTTTCTTTTTATATGCAGGACTCTACCAAATAGAAGCCCTGCCGTCGTGAACTTGCCGAACTCACAATCTACGATCGGGGATTAAAGAAAGGCGGCGGCGACACTCGGGTGGTCTCCATTACGAGCATTAAATTCAATTACATACACCAAGTCTGCGGCTTATCACTGAAGGGGACACGCTAATTTAGTCAAATCCTTGCTTACCGCACTATTTGTATCGGTTAAACTTTATTAGCGAGACTTACATCATAAATAACATAACACTTACTTTTTGCAAGTTTATTACCTTTTTGCGTTATCTTTTACAAATGTTCACCATGTGACATATTGCACCCGTACACTCTGATGCGATCGAATACCTGAGGCTTACATTTCCCCATATTACGGTGTGATTAAGTCCGAACACTTTCACAAAGTCGGCACCCCAAACTTATAGCATTATATGAATCAGCTCGAATCATGTCTTGGGTCAATAGTTGGGTTTGCGGCTCCTATGTTTTGGTGCCTTACGTTCGTTCCGTCGGCTAAGGTAGCACTAGGAGAACCACTGCGATTGCGCCCGGTTCGGCGGGTTAACGCCTCGATGGAAAGCTAAAAGCGGCGGCATGATAAAGGCGAAGAGGATACATTGTTGAGAGGTCTTTTGGTCCCTAAAGACTCATGCCGCTTGACGAAGTTCGGATTATGTCAAACGAAGGCGTGGATAAGCGCCCGGATTGATCTTCGAATACCGGGGGCTTCGCCGAAATTAAAATTATAGAATTCTATGGCTAAGTGAGAGTGTTCAAGCACTATAAGTCCGATCGCTTTGGTTAAATGCGTGTTGAGTGCCTCCTAGATGGACCCAAAGATGGGAACAAGAGTGCTCAAGTTTATCACCGAACACCCGGCACTCATGGCTCGAAATTTGAAGCAACGACTTGCCATCTCTCAGATTTAACAAAGCGGCCGCCTGAAGGTAATATTTTAAATTAAACAAGCGTTGCTCATAAGCGCATATAAACTCAGTTTTGGCGCCTACAGGATAAACATCTGGCGAGTTCACTCAAGGATTACATTAAGGGACACTCATCGCGATATCGCGGGCTCCCTTGAGGACTACTTTATAATATCGCTCTGGCGTGCGGTGCTCCTTGCCCGGCGGCGGCGATCCGTGAAGCTTCTCGCATCCGGCTTGCCCCATTGCACCTTTATGCGGGCAAGGGCTCGACAGCGCCTTCAGCATAGCGGGCGCAGTCACATCAGCCTAGGGCATGCATCCACTAGCTGCCGCACTAAACCAAAGTAGCTACCGAGCATGGCACGACCGAGCCACTGGCCGGACTATGAGGCCCTTCATGGCCTCTTGACTACTGTGAGTTCGACCAGGTTGCTTGATTGGTCGTTTGGCGATGGTTTACCATGGCGGATGTCGGCGGTTGAGTCGCTTATCTCAGCCCGTGAACTTAGCGGATACTATGATAGCGATAGCACGAATTTTGCCAATTGGCGATTCGATCTATGATTTCACATTCATGGGCGTTGATAAGATCCTTCCATTTAGTAGCACCTTAGGATGGCATAGCCTTTTGGGGCACCGGTGGCGACCTCGGCTTCTTGAGACGAAGACCTTCTCCGTTGAGCTCCCTCCTCGCCCACGATAGAATGCGGCGGCATCGGGCGCACTACTGCGAATCTGCAAATGCCTGGAGAGCTCGAATTGGGTAAGTATCCGGTAATTTACATTAACATGCTTGCTGCATAAAAAACGCCTTACCGCTGCTATCTTCCTCATGTCCTCTACCTCCTCCACGGGCCCCACAGGCCTCGGCCTTGGCGGTTGGCACTTCGAGAGCGAGGCAAGCTCGGACTCTCGAGTCTTGAGTCACGCTCCAAACTCTCATGCTTTTTCATGAGGCACGGAGCTCTTGCGAACCTCCGCCACCGGCGCCGCTTGCTTTTCTCGCTCGATCCGTTCCGTGGCGCATTGCGTTCAGCCCGCGGACACGGCATCTCGAGGGCTGCCACCTCGTTAAGTGGCCCCTGCATTACACATTTATCCTTGTTAGTCTTGTTTGCAGCAAAACCCTTTTACATAAGGTACATATTTAAAGTGGTGTTCTTCACCTTCTTTTCCTTGAGCTGCCTCTTGGCATGGCGAGCTTTTGCTCCGACGCTCAAGGTCCTTCTTCAGCGCCTCGACCTCCATTGTTAATCTTGCGAAGTCAACAGCGCGACACTGCAAACCCATATTTTAGAAACCACATGTATATCTTGTTAAAGATCCTCGGTCAAGCTTTTCTTCCGAACAGGACTAAGCATCGAGACTCTTGTCTATCTTGGTGTTATATAAGCAATTTTAAATTTCTTACCTCAAAGCTGTTAGAAGGCTGTTGCGAGGCTTTAGTCAGCCCGCCCTTGGCGGCTGGACCTTCTCAATCACCGCACCCATGAGAGTGTGGTGTTCTTCCTCAATGGGCGCCTTGAGTGCCTCCGGCGGGTGTCCGGTGCCTCGGTTGGGCCGGAGCCGCCGGCGTCACGATCTGCCCCTCCTTGAGGGCTGCTTGCGGACTCGGGAACCGTTCGCGGGTTCGGTCGAGTCAGCGCAAAGTCCGGAGGCTGCTGGCGGCGCCTCCGGAGCCTCCTCTGGCGCGTCCCCTATGGGATTCCACCTCGTCGTCTTGGTGGCGTGGGGTAAAAGCGGTCGGGATAGAATTTACATCCGGCCAGCGCCAGCGACCGCTCATCAAGTCGGGAAAGTGCGTCACCGGCGGACTAAAAGAAATAGTCGCGGCGTTAGAAGGACAGCATGTGACATACTATATCTGGCATATGAATGGTCCGGCAACTTACGATCTTCTTGGACCTTGAGCCATGGAGCCACTCCTCCTCATGCTGATGTTGGCGAAACTGTCGAGGATAATTCTCCCCCTCTTGGACCCTTGGCCGCCCGATTGGGAGGCCTTCCTCTTCTTCTCCCCTCCTGCGGGAGAAGTACTCCTCCTCCTCTTCCTCGTCTTGAGGGAGGAATCCTCGTCGTCGTCGGGCAGCTTGATTCTGAGGAACTCTTTTGAGTCCCGTGGCCTGCTCTTAGCCTTCTTCTCGGCACCACGTCTGATGCGGAACCAGCAACCTTGCTAATTGGGCGTTCACTGGTTCTTCGGCATGGGAGCAGGATGATAATCAGCTCGGCCTTCTCCATCCATTCTGTCAAAGGAAAGAGCAGATTAAAAACCTCGCTAGAGTCAATCTAAATTCTTGCAAGTGTCCGTAATGGGGTGAATCACTTACTCGTCGATTCGGAGACCGCAGGCTGAAGCCGCGGTCCTCGGTCGCGGATGCGGGCGCATCAGCGCTCTAGAATAGCACCCTCCAGGCACCTTCATATGTTGTATCGAAGAGCCGCTCAGCTTTTGGTGCTGTTACGGATTAAACTCCACGAGTAAAGCCCTTTCTTGGCATGGGAGAATCATGGGAGGAGCATGACCTAGACTACGTCGGCTGCCGGAGCCATTGCTCACTGACTTTTGATCACGGGTTGAAGTCCGTCACCTCCACGGGTTACCCCACTGCAAGCCCTTCTCTTTCCGGGAGGTGAGCTGCGTGGGGATTCGATCTGAATCGGGGCCGCCGCCCATAAAAACTTCTTGGCGGCTCGGTGATATAGAACCACCCGATTGCCACCCCTTAGCGGAGTCCACGAAGGTCCCTTCTAGCCAAGGGGCGTTGGGCGGCTGCCCAACATAAGCGCCTCCGCATTCGCTTGCGCCCCTTCACGATCTTGACAGCGTTGAAGGTCTTGAGCCCGAGCGAAGTGGGGCGGATGCGGAAGAAAAGCCTCGCCTGCGGCGATAAGCGCCGAGATGTTGAGGGCGAAGTTGGCGCTAGATCATAAATCGAGGCCGTAGTAAAACATGATCCCCGGACGAATGGATGGGCGGAAAGCCCGATCCAGCGGAGGAAGTGGGGAAGGAAAGCGACCCTCTCGTGAGGCCACAGGGTAGGAGCAGAGCTGCCCGCGTCGAGGCGACCCGATCGCAATGTTTAGGAGAGGTATCGGCGTCGCGCAATTTGGTGATGTCCTCCTCCTTGGCGGTGGAGGTCATCCGCCTCCCCTCCGGACATGTTGGAGAAGGGTCGAGGTGGAATGCCGCGAGCTTGGCGTTGGAGCTTGGGTTCGCGAGGGGCGGATGAGCAAAGGAGGAAGAAGGCGTGGGTGAGAAGGTAAATCCTTATCCCTTATATATAGGCGGACAAAACTATCGTCCCTCACGGCTGGTAAAACTAAGCTTATCCCCAAGCGCCACCATCAATGGCGCGGTTGGGTTCTACGCCGCGTATTGATGAGAATCCGGAAAGAGAACACGATCTACCTTGACGGGGCGTGCCAAAGGAAGCTGCCGCTAAGCGTCTTTGAGGTGGAATAGTAAAAACAATTAAAAGCGAAGGCTTGGCTGCGGTGTGATGTCATGCCGCATATCGTCGGCAGATTGGATCGGTGTATGTGTTTTATTCTCTCTACGTTGGAGTGTGGAAATTATTTTGCGAGCGGACACTATCACGGTGTTCATTATCTTCTCTGGATTATTCAAGGGAGGAACCCGCCTTGCAATGCCGAACATTATGCCGCGGACTTATCATCATTGAAGGCTGGTTCGAGAGACTCTTGAGGAGTCTGGACTAGGGGTGTCGGACAGCGGGACTATCAATATCATGCCGGACTCCCGGACTACGAAGATAGAAGATTGAAGACTCGGCTCGTGTCAGGAAGGTACTTTACTTGGCGTGGAAGGCAAGCTTGCAATCGGATATGTAGATCTCCTACCATTGTAACCGACTACTGTGTAACCCTAGCCCCTCGGTGTCTATATAAACCGGAGGGCCGTAATCCGTGGGAGACAACATTACATCTCAACAATCATACCATAGGCTAGCTTCTAGGGTTTAGCCTCATTGATCTCGTGGTAGATCTACTCTTGTACTACCCATATCATCAATATTAATCAAGCGGGGCGTGGGGTATTACCTCCATCGAGAGGGCTGAACACAGGTAAAAACATTGTGTCCCTCGTCTCCTGTTACCATCCGCCTAGGCGCATAGTTTGGGACCCCCTACCGAGATCCGCGGTTTGACACCGACACATATCCTTAGTCCTTTTCGGGTATTTCGGGATGTTCTTGACCGCTGTCGATGATCCACTCTGGATTACTTTGGTACCTTCCTACTAAGCTTATTGCTAAGCATCGTCAGTGCAGTACCTGCATTGCATACATGATAGAGCCTATGGCTGAAGCATAGGAACATTTTCATTTTCTCTCTATCTTCTGCTGTGGTGGGGCATTGAGTTCAACTCAACTTCACACCTTGTAGCACGAGCAAGAATCCTTTCTTTGCACGATCCATATTGAACTTTTCAATATTTTGTCAAGGTATGTGCTTTGTGAAAGTCCTATTAAGCGTCTTGATCTATCTCTATAGATCTTGATGCCTAATATATAAGCAGCTTCTCGAGGTCTTTCATCGAAAAACTTTTATTCAAGTATCCTTTATGCTATCGAGAAATTCTATATCATTTCCAATTAATAATATGTCATCAACATATAAAACTAGAAATGCTCTGAGCTCCCACTCACTTTCTTGTAAATCTGAGGCTTCTCCAAAAGTGCATATAAAACCATATCTTTGATCACACTATCAAAGCGTTTATTCCAACTCGAGATGCTTGCACCGAGTCCATAAATGGAGCGTTGGAGCTTGCACACTTTATCGACACCTTTTGGATCAACAAAACCTTCCGGCTGCATCATATACAACTCTTCTTCTAGAAATCCATTCAAGAATGCAGTCTTGACATCCATTTGCCAAATTTCATAATCATGAAATGCAGCAATAGCCAACATGATTCGGACGGACTTAAGCATCGCTTCTGGTGAGAAAGTCTCATCGTAGTCAACCCCTTGAACTTGTCGAAAACCTTTACGCAACAAGTCGAGCTTTATAAACGATAACATTACCATCGGCGTCGGTCTTTTTCTTAAAGATCCATTTATTCTCAATGGCTTGCCGATCATCGAACAAGTCGACCAAAGAATCCATACATTGTTTTCATACATGGATCCTATCTCGATTTCATGGCCTCCGGCCATTTTGCGAATCTGGGCTCATCATCGCTTCCTCATAGTTCGTAGGTTCATCATGGTCAAGTAACATGACTTCGAACAGGATTACCGTACCACTCAGTGCGGATCTTACTCTGGTAGACCCTCGAGGTTCAGTGAAATTTGATCTGAAGTTTCATGATCAATATCATTTGCTTCCTCACTAGTTGGTGTAGTTGTCACGGGGAACCGGTTCTCGTGATGAACTACCTTCAACAAGGGAGTAGATCTGATTATCTCATCAAGTTCTACTTTCCTCCCACTCACTTCTTTAGAGAGAAATTCTTTCTCTAGAAAGGATCCATTCTTAACAGCGAATGTTTTGCCTTGGATCTGTGATAGAAGGTGTACCCATGATCTCTTTTGGGTATCCTATGAAGACACATTTCTCGATTTGGGTTCGAGCTTATCGGTTGAAGTTTCTTCACATAAGCATCATGAGCCCCAAACTTTAAGCGACAACTTTGGTTTCTTGCCAAACCATAGTTCATAAGGCGTCGTCTCAGCGGTTTTGATGGTGCCCTATTTAGCGTGAATCGGCTGTCTCTAAAGCATAACCCCAAAGCGATAGCGGTAAATCGGTAGAGACATCATAGATCGCACCATATCAAGTAACGTCTGATTCTGACGTTCGGACACACCATTTCGTTGTGGTGTTCGGTGGCGTTAGTTCTTGAAACTATTCGCATTGTTTCAAATGTAAACCAAACTCGTAACTCAAATATTCTCCTCCATGATCGGATCGTAGAAACTTTATTTTCTTGTTACGATGATTTTCTACTTCACTCTGAAATTCTTTGAACTTTTCAAATGTTTGGACTTGTGCTTCATTAAGTAGATATACCCATATCTGCTCAAATCATCTGTGAAGGTGAGAAAATAACGATATCCGCCACGAGCCTCAACATTCATCGGACCACATACATCTATATGTATGATTTCCAACAAATCTGTTGCTCTCTCCATAGTACGGAGAAGCGGCGTTTTAGTCATCTTGCCCATGAGGCACGGTTACATAAGTACCAAGTGATTCATAATCAAGTGATTCGAAGTCCATCGGTATGGAGTTTCTTCATCGTTTTACACGATATGACCTAAGCGGCGATTACCACAAATAAGTTGCACTATCATTATCAACTCTGCATCTTTTGGCTTCAACATTATGAATATGTGTATCACTACTATCGAGATTAGATAAAAATAGACCACTCTTCAAGGTGCATGACCATAAAGATATTACTCATATAAATAGAACAACCATTATTCTCGATTTAAATGAATAACCGTCTCGCATCAAACAAGATCCGGATATAATGTTCATGCTCAGCGCGAGCACCAAATAACAATTATTTAGGTCTAAAACTAATCCGATGGTAGATGTAGAGGTAGCGTGCGACCAGCGATCACATCGACTTTGGAACCGTTTCCCAGCAGCGCATCGTCACCTCGTCCTTGGCGATGCTACGCTTATTCCGTAGTCCTGTTTTGAGTTGCAAATATTAGCAGAACCGATATCAAATACCGGTGCTACTACGAGCTCTAGTTAGGTACACATCAATAACATGTATATCACATATACCTTTGTTCACTTTGCCATCCTTCTTATCCGCCAAATACTTGGGGCAGTTCGCTTCGGTGACGATCGCTTGTAGTAGAAGCACTTAGTTTCGAGCTTAGGTCCGGACTTGGGTTTCTTCTCTTGAGCGACAACTTGCTTGCCGTTCTTTTGAAGTTCCCCTTCTTCTTCCCTTTGCCCTTTTCTTGAAACTAGTGGTCTTGTTGACCATCAACACTTGATGCTCCTTCTTGATTTCTACCTCCATGACTTTCGGCATCGCGAAGAGCTCGAGAATAGTCTTGTTCATCCCTTGCAAATTATTGTTCATCACAAAGCTCTTGTAGCTTGGTGGCGATGATTGAAGAATTACATCAATGACACTATCATCGGAAGATTAACTCCCGGTTGAATCAAGTGATTGTTATACCCAGACATTACGAGTATATGTTCCTTGTGAACTATTCTCCTCCATCTTGCGGCTATAGAACTTATTGGAACTTCATATCTCTCAATTCGGGCATTTGCTTGAAATATTAACTTCAACTCTGGAACATCTCATATGCTCCATGACGTTCAAAAGCGTCGTTGAAGACCGGTTCTAAGCCGTAAAGCATGGCTGCTTGAACTATAGAGTAGTCATCGACTTTGCTCTGCGAGACGTTCTTAACGTCGTCGGTTACATCGGCGGACGAGCACGGCACCCGGCGGTGCTTCGAGGATGTAACTCTTACGTGCAGCAATGAGGATAATCCTCGATTCTGGACCCGATCCGTGTAATTACTACCATCATCTTTCAACTTTGCTTTCTCAAGGAGCGCATTAAAATTCAACGGAACAATAGCACGAGCCATCTATCTACAAACAAACATAGACAAGCAAGATACTATCGGTACTAAGTTCATGATAAATTTAAGTTCAATTAATCATATTACTTAAGAACTTCCACTTGACGAGACATCTCTCTAGTCATCTAAGTGATCACGTGATCCAAATCAACTAAACCATAACCGATCATCACGTGAGATGGAGTAGTTTTCAATGGTGAACATCATTATGTTGATCATATCTACTATATGATTCACGCTCGACCTTTTGGTCTCCGTGTTACGAGGCCATATCGCATATGCTAGGCTCGTCAAGTTTAACTTTGAGTATTCTGCGTGTGCAAAACTGGCTTGCACCGTTGTAGATGGACGTAGAGCTTATCACACCCGATCATCACGTGGTGTCTCGACACGACGAACTTTGGAAACGGTGCATACTCAGGGAGAACACTACTTGATAATTTTAGTGAGAGATCATCTTAAAATGCTACCATCAATCAAAGCAAGATAAGATGCATAAAGGATAAACATCACATGCAATCAATATAAGTGATATGATATGGCCATCATCATCTTGTGCTTGTGATCTCCATCTTCGAAGCACCATCGTCATCACCATCGTCACCGGCGCGACACCTTGATCTCCATCGTAGCATCGTTGTCGTTACGCCTTCTATTGCTTCTATGACTATCGCTACCGCTTAGTGATAAAGTAAAGCAATTACAGAGCGTTGCATTTCATACAATAAGCGACAACCATATGGCTCCTGCCGATTGCGATAACCGGTTACAAAACATGATCATCTCATACAATAAAATATAGCATCACGTCTTGACCATATCACATCACAACATGCCCTACAAAAACAAGTTAGGCGTCCTCTACTTTGTTGTTGCAAATTTTACGTGGCTGCTACGGGCTTAAGCAGAACCAATCTCACCTCGCATCAAAACCACAGCGATAGTTTGTCAAGTTGATGTTGTTTTAACCTTCGCAGGGACCGGCGTAGCCTTTTCAGTTCAACTAAAGTTGGAGAAAGCAGACACCCGCTAGTCACTGTGTGCAAAACGCGGCGGTAAAACCAGTCTCGCGTAAGCGTCTGGCGTAATGTCGGTCGGGCGCTTCATCCAACAATACCGCTGAACCAAAGTATGACATCTTTGGTAAGCGGTATGACTTATATCGCCCACAACTCACTTGTGTTCTACTCGTGCAAATAACATCAAACCATAAAACCTAGGCTCGGATGCCCTTTGTTGGGAAGCGTAGTAATTTCAAAAAATTCCTCGCTGCAAGATCATGGTGATGATATAGCAGCGAGGGAGAGTGTTGTCTCGTACCCTCGTGAGACCCGAAGCGGAGCGTTGGCGCAACATAGAGGAAGTAGTTATCGTCCTCCGGTCCGACCGATCCAAGCACCGTTACTCGGCACCTCAGAGTTCTTGACACGCGTCAGCTCGATGGCGCACCCTCGATCTCAATCCGGTAGAGGCTCAGGGGAGTTCCGTCGACCTGACGGCGTGGTGGCGATCTTGATGTTCTCTGTCGCGGGGCTTTGCCTAAGCACCACTACAATATGATCGAGGTGTAATATCGTGGAGGGGGCACGCTGCAGCTAAGGCGATCAATGATCAACTTTGTGTTCTAGGGTGCCCCCTACCCCGTATATAAAGGAGGGAGGGAGGAGGTGGCGGCCCAAGAGGGCGCGCCATAGGCGAAACCTACTCAAGTAGGTTTCCCCCTTTCTAATCTTATTTGGAGGGAAGGAAGGAGTACTAGTATTAGGAAGTAGTACTAGTAGTAGGAAGGAAGAGGGGAAGGAGAAAGGAAGGGGCGGCCCCTTCCCCAGTCGGATTGGGCTTGAGGCGCCCCCCTCCTTCTCCTTCTCTTCCTCCTACATGGGCCCAATAAGGCCCATATACTTCCGGGGGTTCGGTAACCTCCGGGCTCCAAACTTCTCCGGAACCTTTCGGTGTCCAAATATATCCGTCCAATATATCAATCTTTATGTCTCGACCATTTGAGACTCCTCGTCATGTCGTGATCATATCAGGGACTCGAACAAACTTGGTACATCAAAATACATAAACTCATAATATAATTGTCATTGAAACCTTAAGCGTGCGGACCCTACGGTTCGAGAGCGATGTAGACATGGTGAGACACGTCTCGGTCAATAACCAATAAGCGGGACACGGATGCCCATATTGGTTCCTACATATTCTCTGAAGATCTTTATCGGTCGAACCGCCTGACAACATCGTTGTTCCCTTTGTCATCGGTATGTTACTTGCGAGATTTGATCGTCGGTATCAATACCTAGTTCAATCTCGTTACGGCAAGTCTCTTTACTCGTTACATGTCGTCATCTCATAACTAACTCATTAGTTATATGCTTGCAAGGCTTAAGTGATGAGTATTACGAGAGGGCCAGAGATACCTCTCCAGACAATCGGAGTGACAAATCCTAATCTCGAATTATGCCAACTCAACATGAACCTTGGAAACACACTGTAGAGCACCTTTATAATCACCCGATTCGTTGTGGCGTTTGGTAGCACACAAAGTGTTCTTCGGTACAGGGAGTTGCACAATCTCATAGTTGTAGGAACTTTGTATAAGTCATGAAGAAAGCAATAGCGGTATACTAAGCGATCAAGTGCTAGGCTAACGAGAATGGGTCATGTCAATCACATCATTCTTCTAATGATGTGATCCCACTAATCAAATGACAACGCATGTCTATGGTTAGGAAACATGACCATCTTTGATTAATAGGCTAGTCAAGTAGAGGCACACTAGTGACTATATGTTTGTCTATGTATTCACACATGTATCATGTTTAGGTTAATACAATTCTAGCATGAATAATAAACATTTATCATGATATGAGGAAATAAATAATAACTTTATTATTGCCTCTAGGGCATATTTCCTTCACCCCCTACCGAGATCCGCGGTTTGACAGCACAATCACTGCAGCGATGATTCCCCTCGATGGCGCCGGTGCCACCAAGAGAGAGGAGGAGGTTCTCCCCTTGTGCTTCCTCCTCCATGGCTTTCCCCTCTGGTCCTTGGCCTTCATGGTGATGATGGCCCTCAGAGATCCTCCTCCATGGCCTCGGTCTTGATGGCCCCCTCGGCGGAGTGCCGTGAGGGCCTAGATTGATTTCTCGTGGCTACACAGGCTTGCAGCGGCGAAACTTCCGATCTAGGTTATTTCCCGAAGGTTTCTGTATTTATAGGAATTTTGGCGTAGGTTTCACGTCAGGGGGGTCTCCGGGCTGTCCACGAGATAGGGGGTGCACCCTAGGGGGGTGGGCGCGCCCCCCACCCTCGTGGGCAGCCCGGGACTCTTCTAGCCCAACTCCGATGCTCTGTGGTCTTCTTTCGGTCCATAAAAAATCATCAAAAATTGGCACTTCAATTGGACTCCGTTTGGTATTCCTTTTCTGTAGAACTCAAAAACAAGGAGAAAGCAAGCCTTTGGGCTCTAGGTTAATAGATTAGTCCCAAAAATCATATAAAATGGCATATAAATGCATATAAAACATCATAGATGGATAATATAATAGCATGAATACTTCATAAATTATAGATACGTTGGAGACGTATCAAACGTGATCCAGAGGACTTGGAGTGCAAGTCAAGAAGCAGTAGGCGGCCCACGAGGTGGAGGCACGCCCACCCCTCTGAGGCCGCGCCCCTATCTCGTGGGCCCCTCGGGCAGCCACCGACCTACTTCTTCCTCCCATATATACCCACGTACCCTGAGAACATCAAAACAAGCCACGAAAACCTAGTTCCACCGTCGTAACCTTCTGTATCCGCAAGATCCAATCTTGGAGCCTTCGCCGGCACTCCGTCGGAGGGGGAATCGACCATGGAGGGCTTCTACATCAACACCATAGCCCCTCCGATGAGTTGTGAGTAGTTTACCACAGACCTACGGGTCCATAGTTATTAGCTAGATGGCTTCTTCTCTCTTTTTGGATCTCAATACCATGTTCTCCTCGATCTTCTTGGAGATCTATTCGATGTAACTCTTTTTGAAGTGTGTTTGTCGAGATCCGATGAATTGTGGGTTTATGATCAAGTTTATCTATGAGAAATATTTGAATCTCCTCTGAATTCTTTTATGTATGATTGAGTTATCTTTGCAAGTCTCTTCAAATTATCAGTTTGGTTTGGCCTACTAGATTGATCTTTCTTGCAATGGGAGAAGTGCTTAGATTTGGGTTCAATCTTGTGGTGTCCTTTCGATGTGAGCAGGGGCAGCAAAGGCACGTATTGTATTGTTGCCATCGAGGATAAAAGATGGGGTTTATATCATCTTGCATGAGTTTATCCTCTACATCATGTCATCTTTCTTAATGCGTTACTCTGTTCTTATGAACTTAATACTCTAGATGCTTGCTAGATAGCGGTCGATGTGTGGAGTAATAGTAGTAGATGCGGCGAGTCGGTCTACTTGTTGCGGACGTGATGCCTATATACATGATCATGCCTAGATAATCTCATAATTATTAAGCTTTTCTATCAATTGCTCGTGATGGTGGTTCACCCATCGTAATAGTTATGCTATCTTGAGAGAAGCCACTAGTGAAACCTATGGCCCCCGGGTCTATCTCTTATCATATAAGCTTTCAATCTACTTTTATTTGCATCTTTACTTTTCTTATCTATATTATAAAATACCAAAAATATATTTATCTTATCATACTATCTCTATCGGATCTCACTTTACATGAAGTGGTGTGAAGGGATTGAGAACCCCTTTATTGCGTTGGTTGCGAGTTCTTTGTTTGTTTGTGTAGGTGCGTGGGACTTTTGAGGAGCCTCCTCTTTGGATTGATACCTTGGTTCTCAAAAGCGAGGAAATACTTACGCTACTATTGCTACATCACCCTTTCCTGTTCAAGGAAAACCAATGCAAGCTCAAGACGTAGGAAGAAGGATTTCTGGCGCCGTTGCCGGGGAGGTCTTCGCTCAAGTCAACACATACCAAGTACCCATCACAAACTCATCTCCCTCGCATTTACATTATTTGCTATTTGCCTCTCGTTTTCCTCTACCCCACTTCACCCTTGCCGTTTTATTCGCCCTCTCTTTCCCAATCTTCTCCTCCTCTTTCGTTTGCTCGCTTTTGTTTGCCGTTATGTCTGAAATTGGGGAGATTATTGTCAATATGGACAATAATGATAACATGGAAAATTCTGATGCTCCTGCTGAAGAACCCCCTATCTTGCATACTAAAAAGTTTCGAATCGGTAGTGGTAACATTATTGGAAAAGGTGTTATTCAAGATTTATTTACTTGTGCCGATGCTTTACCTTCTATGGGTGGTTCTATTCTTCATAGAACTAGTAGTCTTGCGGATGCTATCGCTATGCTTGTAGTTGAGCTTGAAAGACAATTTATGCATATGCATCCTTGCATATAAAGAATTTTCCTAGAATTTTCTAATATTGAGCATTCTTCTATTAAGCACATTGTTACTATCTTTTTGGCTCATGAGTTTAGATTTATAACAAGAGAGGCCAAAGAAATCTTTGCGCACTATAGGGTGGACGTCGGTCGTCCTCCCATAGAGGCGATGCTCTTTGATCAAGAGGAAATTAGGCGTTTTCAATCTTTCGACTATGTTGCTTTCAATGAAAACCTTAGAAAAAAGGTTCCTACCAATGTCCTAGTTGATAGAATTTCCGAACTTAATAATGATTTTGCTCATTGAAATAACGAGTTAGGATACTCTCTTGAGTATAGGCTCACAAAATTCTGCCAAAAGAATGCTTATAATGATGAATTAGTTGTGCAATATGAAGGGCCAAAGGAGGAACCAATTCCTCCTGTGACTGATCTTGGGGACTTTTGTCCCGCCAAATTTAGCCCTTTTGATTACTTTTGCTTGCCTCAAAGAAAATTGCTGCTGAACGTAGAGAACATGAGATGAGTTTTCAAGATCTATCTTATTATTATGGCACTACTTAGATCTATCCTCGCTTTTATGTCTAGCTAGGGGCGTTAAACGATAGCGCTAGTTGGGAGGCAACCCAATTTTATTTGTGTTCTTTGTTTTTGTTTCTGTTTAGTAATAAATTTTGCATCTAACTTTTGTTTAGATGTGTTTTTTATGTTTAGTTAGTGTTCGTGCCAAGTAGAACCTATAGGATAACCTATGGTGATAGTTAATTTTATTCTGCTGAAAAAAGAAACTTTGCATGCACTAAATTAGTTTTGTTAAATCACAAAAACGCGCTTTTGCGTTGATTCTTTTTGCTGTAGATCAATAGATAAATTTCCCAGGACTTCCTATTTTGGTAGGATTTTTAAAGTTCCAAAAGTATTCATGGGTTACAGATTGCTACACACTGTTCTGTTTTTGACAGATTCTGTTTTTCGTGTGTTGTTTGCTTATTTTGATGCATCTATGGCTAGTATTAAGTGGTATGAACCATAGAGAACTTTAAATACAGTAGGTTTAACACCAATATAAATAAAGAATGAGTTCATTACAGTACCTTATGTGGTGTTTTTGCTTTCTTTCACTAATGGAGCTTATGAGATTTCCTGTTGAGTTTTGTGTTGTGAAGTTTTCAAGTTTTGCGTAAAGATTTGATGGACTATGGGATAAGGAGTGTGAGGGAGTCCTGGACTAGGGGGTGTCCGGATAGCCGAACTATCATCATCGGCCGGACTCCAAGACTATGAAGATACAAGATTAAAGACTTCGTCTCGTGTCCGGATGGGACTTTCCTTGGCGTGGAAGGCAAGCTTGGCGATACGGATATGTAGATCTCCTACCATTGTAACCGACTCTGTGTAACCCTAGCCCTCTCTGGTGTCTATATAAACCGGAGGTTTTAGTCCATAGGACGGAAGAACAATCATACCATAGGCTAGCTTCTAGGGTTTAGCCTCCTTGATCTCGTGGTAGATCCACTCTTGTACTACCTATACCATCAATATCGAGTCAAGCGGGGTAGGGTTTTACCTCCATCGAGAGGGCCCAAACACAGGTAAAAACATCGTGTCCCTTGTCTCTGTTACCATCGCCTAGGCGCTTGCATTTGGGACCCCCTACCGAGATCCGCGGTTTGACACCGGCGTTGGTGCTTTCATTGAGAGTTCCTCTATGTAAATCACCGATAGGCTCGATGGCTCCTTGATCATCAACAACAGCCTTGATCCGGTGAGACTTTTCTCCTGGACAGATCTTCGTATTCGGCGGCTTTGCTGCTGGGGCAATTAAGCAGCCATCTGGAGCGGATCAGCTTCGCCCCGGCGTCGGTCAGATTTGGAAATCTGAACTTCACGGTGACATCGCGGAGACTTGATCTTGATGGATTGAGCCACGGCCGAAGTCGCCACTGCTTGTCACGATGGGCATGATTTAGCTCTGCTGCGGACGATGCCACAGAGCGCACATGAGTCGCTCAGACCCTTAATTCGGGCGGCTGCGCGAATCAGGGCGGATGGCTGACACGCCTCGGGGCTGCAACCTCTGGCGATGGGCGAATCTTGACCTTGTCCCTTGTGAAGGTCGTGACTCCGAGTCTTTGGACTCCTCGCTGGACTCCGAACCCCTCGCGCCCTACCAATCGAATCCGGTTGGGCGCCGATCATGGAGTTCACCGCTGCGGACATCTTTCAACACTCACCTTTCGGCGACATCTGAATTAGCTAAAGTATCTCTCGTTATCGGAGATCCTGGCGGCGTGGTCGGGGCGGTTGGGATCACGAGACGAAGAAAAATTCAAAACCCACCCACCACCCACTTAGTAGCCAGCATCGGCGATCTAGCCGACATGCTGAACTTGACTCGAAGACATCGGCGGTATGGACGGCGATGGGAGGCGACCAGAACCAGCGCCTACAGGGCGCTGGAAAGCCACCTAAATCATCGACATATACATGGTGGATATCCCAAAGGATGGGAATGGCGAGGAACAGCGGGGAAGACCCTCCAAGAAATAGCCTAGCGTCGGCGTCGTGGCGCCGCTCTAAATCCGCCCAGCAGAATGGAGATTCGGCGCGGAGATAATAACACCCGAGACGGTCGAAGACAACCCCTCGGCAAGATTCAGCATAGGAGGGCGGAGAAGCCAGCCCTCATGAGAGGCGGCGGGGCGAAGAGGTAGAGGATGATAATTACATGCCTCCCTCTGGAGCGAGGCAAGCCTCGGCGACGGCAATTAAATCGTGCTGAGGATCCCGTCGAACAAGGCGTTTTAAGCGCGGGCTTATAGCCACGGCAAGCAGCCTCAAGAAAAAGCAGCAACAGCTTAGAGCTGATCAAGATCGCTAGCCGACGGATGGATGAAGTCCTTGCGGCAAAAGCATGAACTTCGAGCGCCCTCAAAAGCTACCCCAAGCATAGCTGCTCCCCAATTAGAGGAGGAGGCATATAAACCTGCATCACCAGCACACAATCGGTGACCGACCACCCGTGGCATGACGAGAAGGCCTCTAGGCCCCCAGCTGCCATGCCCGGCATCGCTCGAAAAGCACAAAGCCACGAGGGAGCGATCCGGACTTGCGAGATATATTGGAGGATAAGGCAAGACAATCAAGATCGATCTACGGATCGCGTGGGCGCCCATGATACCGCGACGACAACGTCGCGGGACCTGACAAGTCCGGCGGGCCAAACTGATGAACAAAGCTCGTTTGAGCTACGTCGTGATATATTATCTGAGCGTCGCACACCCACTATGCTTCACGGATGAAGTAATGGATCATCAAATCCCGAAGGTTCAAACCCATGAATATTGAATCCTATGATGGCACAACAAACCCAGCGGTTTGGATGAAGACTATCTCCTTCATATCCACATGGCCCGGTGATGATCATCACGCCATCAAATACCTCCCTCAAGCTTAAGGACCAGCTCGGCATTGGCTTAACAGCTTGCGGCGAGAATCAATTGGGTGTTGGGAGGACACGGAAGCCGCATTCCTTGATAACTTCGAGTGCGTATGTGCGACCAGCGAGACGCGGACGACCTAAGCCATATAATTCAGCGGCGAGACGAATCGGCGGACAATTACGGACACGATTCTTAACTAAGAAAAATCAAATCGTCGACTATCGGATGCGGAGGCCCTCGCGGCCTTCAAACATAACATCATGACGAGTGGCTTGCGGCTTTGGGGCGGAAAAGCGAAATCCATCGCATCCTCACATCACTCATGACCCGCTTCTGCGGAGAGGACAATGGCTAGCTGCGGCAACAACCTCGGCAAAATTACGGCGGTCCGGATACCAAGGACCGCAGCGGCGGTCGGCGTCGCAACAAGCACAAGCGCCGCGTGCAGCGACAATCACGAGGATCTGACGGTCAATGCGGATTCGAGGCTCCAAACCTGGTCGTGGAAAAAGCCATTCAAAAAAACTACTCGGGTCCGTCAATTTGGACCGAATACTCGACCGCTTCGTGCGGATACGGCACCCACGAAAAGCCAGCTAATCACACCAGCGAGACTGTTGGGTATTCAACAAGAGACAAGCTAATTGCGAAAACAATGACAAGGGGCTGCATAGCGATGGCGAGGAAGAGACCCGACCGCGAACAATAGAGGACGAAGGTTTCCCCCACAAGAGAGGGCGGTGAACATGATATCGCAACCCACATACCCAAGAGGGCGCGAGCGTGCACTCGAGGGGCGTATCTGTGATGGAGCGGTCGCCCCAAAGTTCAACCCATGGTCCTCTGCCCGATCACTTTCGATCGAAGGACCACCCACCGACATCCGCCACGGCGGATTCGCGCGTGGTTTTAGACCCAATCATCGATGGATTTCACCTCACGAGTCGATGGGCGGCGGCGGCTGAACACCTTTATCGGGATATAGTCGCCAAGATGGGCATAGACCCTCAAGGATTAAACCCACAAAGGCGACCTTCAAAGGCGTCATACCGGTGTAGAGGTCGATTATGCGGGATCGGCTACTGGAAGTGGTCTTCGGATCCCGAATAACTTCCAGCGAGTTAATCTTGACATAGCTCCGTTCATGGCGGCTATCATGCTCTGCTTTCGGACGGACGCGTTTACAAAGTTCAGCGGTGCCGCTTTCGCATACCTCAAGCTCAAAATGCGGGCCCTCGAGTCATCGCGGTCAGCGGAAACATGAGCGCTCCCTCCGAGCGGAGGAACACCACAGCGACTCTCACGGCGAATCTGAGCAGCCTCTTAAGGCAATTCTCGAGTCCGGCCGTTAAGTGGGCCGGACAACGCTAAGCGCGCTGGGTAACCTACAACAAGACCACACAGCGCGTCCAGAAACGCAGCGTGTGATGCGGCTAACCCAGCCCTTGCAAAATTGCAAGACCGATTACTTCAGCGTACATCATTACGCTCTAGAATCTGACCGTGGGCGTGGGGAGGGCACGACCTAACAGCCCGAATGTGGCTTAACCACACTAGGGGCTCCCAAGTGTGTCATCCTTTTTTCTTTTCCTTTTTTCTTATCCACGGGACTCCATTCACGGAGGCCTGTCCGTGATGAACCCGCGAACTCACGATGCAACAGCCGGGGAAGGAGAAAGGCTACGGCAGTATCGAGTGGTCTCCATTACGAGCATTAAATCTCTTTTATACACCATTCCGCAGCCTACCCACGGAGAGACATGTTTAATAGTCCCATCCCTTGCTTACCGCACTATTTGTATCGTTCTACATTCATGGCGGTATTTCTTGAATAAACAATGCATCGCTTTTTGCTTATAATTGCATTCCTTTCTTATACATATGTTCATTTATGACATGTTGCATCCGTACACTTTAGTGCGGCTAAATACACGAGGGCTTCAGGTTCCCCACGTTATGGTGTGATAAGTCCGAACACTTTCACAAGTCGGCACCCGAACTTATAGCATTATATGCATCGGCTCGAATCATGTCTTGGGTCAATAGTTGGGTTTGCGGCTCCCATGTTTTGGTACCTTACGTTTAGTTATATCGGCTAAGGTAGCGCTTGGGAGAACCACTGCGATTGTGCCCAGTTGAGCTGGCGAGCACCTCGATGGAAAAGCTAAAACTGGCCGTCATGATGAGGCGAGAAGCTGGTCGCTTGTTCGAGAGGTTTTTGAGTCCCTAAAGACTTATGCCGCTTAGAGCAAGGCAAACCCGTCCGGCCCGAGCGTGGATAGCGCCCGAACTCGGTCTTCGAACACTAGGGGCTTCGCCGAAATTTAAAATTATAGAATTCTATGGCTAAGTGAGAGTGTTCAATCACTATAAGTCCGGTTGCCTTGTTCGTTGTGTTGAGCGCCTCCCTAGATGGACCCAAAAATGGGAACAAGACGCTCAAGTTTATCCCGAACACCCCAGCACTTGTGGCATGGGGGCTGAAGCCGACGACTTGCCATCTCTTAGATTTGATAAACGGCCGCACAGAAGGTAATATTTTAAATTAACAAGCGTTGCTTAGCGCATATGAACAAAGTTTTCAGCGCACAAGATAACAAAATGCGAGTCTACTCAAATATTACATCTTTGGAGCACTCACATAATAATCACGGGCACCCTTGAGACACCCTTATAATACATCTCGGTGTGCGATACTCCTTGCCGGCGGTGGCGCGTCCGTCACAAGCTTCTCGGCATCCATCTTGCCCAGTGCACCTTAGCGGGCAAGGGCCAGCAGGCACCTTCAATCTGGTGGAGTGCTTGATGACTTCAACCCATGGACAAGCATCCACCGGCCCCGCCTGGGGCAGTAGCTCCAGGCATGGCCTCCTTGGGCCTGGTGAACTATGAGGCCCTTCATGGCTGTTCGGCCACCTTGTGGAGCTCGACCAGCTGCTTGAGCTGGTCGCTAAGAAACACCGGATGTCGGCCTCGACATCTTTGGGACCAAAAGACCTTCTCCGTCGAGCTCCCTCCTCGGCCTGTGAAAGCGGCAGCATCGGACCTGCTGCAGGGCAGATCTGCAACAGCTCCTAGAAACTCTGAATTCGGGTAAGTAATAGGTAATTCACATTCACATGCTTGCTTTGCATGAAAAATGCCTTACCGCCGCTATTTCCTTCAGCGCCTCGATTTCTGGAGGGCCTTGTGGGCTTAGGCCTTAGCGGCTTTGGCACTCTCAAGAGCCGATGCAAGCTCGGACTCTCGAGTCTTGAGTCGCTCCAAACTCTCATGTTTTCCACGAGATCACAGGAGCTCTTCTTGTACCTCCGCCACCCGCGCCTCCACCTTCTCTCGCCCGGCCGCTCATGCGCGATGCGTTCGACGCGGACACCGCCTCCTCGAGGTCGCCACCTCGTTCGTGGCCTGGGTACCACGTTATCCTTGTCATTCCCCTTGCAACGAGATCCTTTTCTGTAAGTTACAACTTTAATAAGGTGTTACTCACCTTTCTTGTCCTCGAGCTGCTTCTTGTCACGGCCGAGCTCGCTCTCGGGCCGCTCGAGGCTTTGCTTCAAAGCATTGACCTCCATGATCGGTCTGGCGAGAGGTCATCAGCGCGACTGCAATCCCATATTGACATATTTTTAAGACTCCTGCGTATATCTTTTTAGATCCTCGGTCCGGCTTTTCTTTCCGAACACGAACCGAGCATCGAGACTCTTGTCTATGCGGTACTATTTTACATATATTAAAATTCTTACCTCAAAGCCTATTAGAAGGTTCTTTGCGGGCCTCGGTCGACCCGCTTTTGGCGAGATGAACCTTGAATCACCTCACTCATGACGGTCGGTGTTCCTCTTTGATGGAGCGCCGTTGGCGCCTCCGGCAAGTTATTCGGCGCCTCGGTTGGGCGGAGGCGCTGGCGTCCTGATCTTGCCCTTCTTCGAAGGGCCGCCCGCCGGACTCGGAACCACTGCGAGTCGGTCGGAGTCGGTACAAAGTCCGGGAGGTTGCCTGTGGCACCTCAGGGCCTCCTCCTCGGGTGGGTCCTTCTGCAGGATCCTACCTCGGCGTCGTCGGTGTCACGTGGGGTGGAGGCGGTCGGAAGTGAAGTACTATCCACATCCGACGTACCCAAGGACCCTCTCGACGAAGCGGGAAGATCATCCTTGGGTGGACTGCAGGGTTGCATGCGGCATTAGAAAGACACCATGCGACAAAAAGAAAAATTATCGCGAGGTCCGGATACTTACGATCCCGCCGAGAACTTGGCCCTTGAGGCCCTCCTCGTCGCCGTCGGCGGCGTTGGCGAAACAGTCCGGGTGAAGGTCCTTCCCTTCTTGGACCCTTCGGCCTCCCTCGTTGGGAGGCCTTCCTCTTCCTCTCTCCCCGGCAGAGAGGCCTCTTCTTCTCCTCCTTGTCCCGTGGGAGGAGTCGCCTCGAGTCATCGGACGATGAGTCCGATACCACTGACGCAGGGAACTCCTTGGGTTCCGCGCCTTCTTCTTGGCCTTCTTCTCGGCATTACGTAAAGTCGGGACCAGCAACTCTGTCAGCGGGCATTATTTGGAGTCTTCTAGAAGGGCCGGACGATTAACTGTCAGGACGTTACTACCGAACTGTTAAAAGGTATTGGGAGTTTAGATCCCACATAAAGTCAAAACATGAAAAGCAAGTGTCCCATAAAGGATAACATGGCTTACCTCGCCAGCTGGACGCTGCGAGCTGAATCCGCGATCTTCGGTAGCGGGTGCGGGAGCTTTGGCGCCCTTGAACAGCACCCTCCAGGCATCTTCGTACGTAGTGTCGAAGAGCCCGCTCAAGGTCCGGTGTTGTGCCGGATCAAACTCCCACAAATTGAAGTCCCGTTGTTGGCAGGGGAGAATCCGGCGGACGAGCATGACCTGGATCACGTTGACAAGCTTGAGCTTCTTGTTCACCAGGTGTTGGGGATATTACCACTAGGTGTAAACCGGCCAGCTTGGGCCGAGTTAACTCCGTTAGTGGTATAAGCAGAGAAAGGCCCAAGGCCTGTAGTCGGTTTAGAACTTGTAGCCGTAAACCGGCACGATGTATAACTTGTATTGTAAGTTAGGAATAGAGATACCAACAGGGATACAGTATGAACGGTTGGGACTCTATGAACCGGCAGGCGTCACTCGTGTATATAAGGGGCGACCGGCGGCGGTTCGAGACGACAACCACAACTTCGAGCCTAAGCGAAGCTTGTTTGCTCCTAGCCATCGAGACTACATCAATTCCATCACAACTAGGCGTGGCTTTTACCTTCATCGAAGGGGCGAACTAGTATAAACCCTTGTGTCTTTGTGTCGCTTTAACCCCTCAAGTAAACCCGTGCGATGGCTCCACGACTAAGTCCTTACGCTAGGACATCTGCGTGACAAATCCCGACGGTTGGCGCCCACCGTGGGGCTATCGCCGCGATGGTTTGGCGATCTTGGAGAAGCAAGCTCAAAGGACTCAAAGGCTACGTCGTGGGCGGATGACCAAGAGTCGTCGCGGCGGATCTACATCGGCGATGCGGATGGGGTCGAGGCGATTCAATCGATGCGGATATCGGGTCCCCTTGGCGCATACTGCGTTTTCATCGGCAAGATCGGGGACTGAGCTGGCCGGACATCTGCACCGACCTCATCGAGGCGGCTCGGCGTCGCGACCTGCCCGAGTTAAACCGGCGCGAAGCATGTCTTCGTTAGAGTCATCCACGGAGAAATGCGATGCGGTTGAACACGGCAGTGAGGCCGTCGTTTATTCCGCGATGAATCTTCAGCGGAGAGGCCGAGTCATTGTACCAGGCTGCGAGGCGATATGATCGAGGCTGTTCCGTGCGGTGACGATGATTCGGACCCCCAAGCCAGTTCAACGGGTTGGAGTATTCATGGCGATGCGCGACGGCGAACCACTCTTCAACCACAGCGGCGATGCTTTCCGGTTCAGCGGCGGCGGGCGAGAGGCCCGATCGCCCGCCGGTTCAAGATTCTGTCGAGATCTATTTGATGCACTAGCGGCGCTCATGGCGGAGGACAACCCGGCGGATCGGGAGGCTCATAATGCAGAAATTGCAAAGGTGAGAGAGCAGATCACGCGAGCCAAAGCGGATCTAGCGTCGAGAAGGAGCGTATGGCCGCAGAGCGGGCCGCTCTGGGCGCCTGAGCTTACAAACTCATGCTTGACCAGAGTGCGTCGCAGGAGGTGTTGAAGCGGAAGTATAGATCGCGCCTGCCATTAGGATTTGATCCTAGATATCTCTTTTAGACCCCGGGAGCTGGACCCAGTAACCCACCCCAGCACAGGGAGGTAAACCGGATTGAGGCACCAGGAGCAGGAGCAACGGTCCAACCACGCCTGATGGAGCCTCCGCAGCAGAACATGGTGGTTTCTTGTCACATCCCTAGTTCTGGTATGACCTAGACTAGCTAGTCATCTGTGCATCATGTTTAAATTCCATTTAAATTTGAAATGAGGTTTGGTGGAACCCTCAGAATCATTTTTAGAAAATGACCCAAATAAAAATTGCTCCAAAAGGGTCCAAGAAAATGCTCATGTTGCCCTCTGAAAATATTGGACAGAGATAAAAATCAAACCAATATTTTTAGGAGCTCATAAGTATTTATTTTGGGCATTTGGAATTAATGCAATAGTTATTTGCTTTGGATATATATTATTATATATATATAATGTTGTCCAAAAATTATGCCACTTGATGAGGAGCTCTAGAATAATATAACTAGCCCCTGCAAAAATTGGCATAAGTAAATGAAATGATTTAGTATTTTTATTAAATCAAACAAATGTCGAAAATTAGAAAATGAAAATATAAAAGGGAAACTTACAGCGCCTAGCTCTGTCTTTGCCCAGCCTATGGCCAGCCCGGCCCAGCCCACTGGCCCTCCTCTGTCGTCTTCGTCCTCGACAGGGAACGGGCGCGTGCCGCCTGCAAACAGCGCCCGCGCCACGCCACCTCCCTCCCTGCCTGCCTGCCTCTCCCCTCCTCGTCTGGACGCCCCGGACGACGCCACGCGCCGCCCGGTCCTCTCCCACTCTCTCTCGCTCTCCCTCCTCCCCTGGACTTCTTCCTCTCCCAGCGCCCAGCAGCGCTGCCCGTCGCCACCACTCGCCGTCGCCGCCCTTAGCCGTCCCTCGCCCCTCCGTCGTGCCCAGAGGCTCCGCCACGACCCCTCGTCCTCTCCGTCAAGCCCGCAAGACGCCGGACGCCCGTGGAGCCGTCGCCGCCGCCTTCTTCAACCAGGCCGTGAAGATCTCCGGCGACCTTACGCCGCCGTCAGCGGCGCGTCCCGAGCCCGCTTGACGGCCACAGCAACTGCTGTGAGCTGCTGCTCCTCCTCCTCTCTCTTTCCCGTTCTCGCCAGAGTAGCTCCGTTCCCCATCACGGCCGTAGCTCTTCGCGCCCATGTGCCACCATGAGCCACACCACCGGCACACGCAATCGAGCACGCCACCGCGGTCATCACGTCTCCAGAGGCGAACGCGACCAACCCGGCCCTCGCCGCACCGCAGCAACCGCATCCCCGAGCCCGAGCTCGGCCGCCGCCAGCTCGCTCCTCGTGACTCCGGCACCCCACGGTCTCCGCGTGTCCCATTGGATCTTGTGAGCTCAAACTTCAGCGAGGTGGTCTCCGCCGCCCAAATGGTCGCCGGGCGGCGATCCGCAGCCCGCCGCCCGCGTCGGCCTCGCCCGGCGTCGAGTCGCCCGGCGGGTTTGACCTGTTTGACGAGGTTTGACCACCTAACGTCAGCGGCGCGTGGGGCAGCCCCCGTTAATTAAAACAAGTTTAGGATTAATTTAATTAAGATTAGCCACGATCATCGACACAGGGTCCCACCGTCGGGTTTGACCTGGACCTGGCCGTTGACCGCTTGACGTCACGACGTCGGTGGCCACGAATTATTTATTTTACGGAGATATTTTTTTAAATTAAGAAATTCGAAAATGATTTAAACTTCAAAAATTCATAGAAATTCAACCGTAGCTCAGTTGAAATAATTTATATATGAAAAATTATCGAAAAATGCAATCTTTCCATCTGTACAAGTTTCATGCATGACAAACCAACTTATACATGCTGAAAATGAGGAAACACATTATGGCATATTAAGAGACTTAATTTAGAGTTGCATTTGAGCTTTTGGTTCAAATGGACTTCATCTAGATAGAATACTAGTTGCATTAGCTCAAACAACATCACATCTACATGCCATGTTCATGCATCATATTGTTGCATATGTTGTGTATTGATTGCCGAAACCTTTGTGTCGTCACTCGCCCTTCTCGATAGGTCCCGCCCGAGATCGTTCAGTACACATGAGGAGCGGTGCCACTCTGATGATCTATCGGGCAAGCAAACCCCTTGTTCATTCGATAAAATCCTACTCTCTCGCTCCTGCTCTCGGTTATTGCATTAGGACAACAACGATTCATCGCTACTTTGTCTTTGCGGTAGTTGAACCCATTCCTCTGCATGACTGTCATTGCCACGATAAATAGTTGAAACCCACTAGCATGTGTAGGAGTTGATTGAGCCCATGTTGTGTTCCTACCATGCTATGCCTACTATTGCTTAGAGTTGTGTCGTCGATTCATCGGGAATGAATTGGAGTACAATGCTCTATGTTGTGATCTTTGAGAGTGAGCGTGTGAACACGATTTGGTAAAGGTAGCGGTGAGAGGCCATGTAGGAGTACATGGTGGGTTGTCTCCTTTGGAACCGTCCTTAAGCCTTGAGTTCGTGTATGTTGTCCAATGACTCGATACTACCACACATTGGGTTCCGTAACTCGGCCCCTCTCGACTTATTAACCAACTTGATCTCTGTCCGGAGTGTCGCAATTAGTTTCGGTGTTTGTAGGTAGTGTTAGTAGTCTACCAAGTGGCACCCGACGGTGGGCTTGGGACAGACTAGGCACAAGTGGCACGGTGTACCAAGCGTGATCCATCCGTGAGGTGGGCTTGGGAACCCTGTTCACATCGTTTGGGGCCGTGGCGACACCGGGGATCTCCTTGCGGATAAAACCGAATAGGCGATAAACACAGGCTAGAGTCTTGTGTGGTTAGTCGGTCGTGGCCGACTCCTCGCCGAACTTCCGCTTGAAGGTTGCCGAGATACACGCGTGTACATGGTGGTAAGTGGCGAGGCGTGTGTGAAGAAGTACACCCTGCGGGGTTAACATGATCTATTGAATAGCGGGTCCATGGATATGGACTTCTTGGATGCTTACATGGTACATAGATAACTTGAAGTGGATACAATAAAATGCTCAAGAGAAGTGTGAGTACTATGGATGGCCTTCTCGTGGGGAGGCGGGGTGAATCCATAGTAGTGTATTGAGTGGTGATTAGTGGACTCGTGTGCCATATCACCTCAAAGAAGTTCTCGTAGTCGTAGAGAAGGATAGCCACAGAGTCAAAGCTGGCTTGTCGCAACTAAACCCCACATTACCCTCTTGATACAAATGCATGTATGATAGGATCGATGTAAGTCTTCTTTGAGTACCTTTGTACTCATGGTGCTTTATTTATGTTTTTGCAGCGGAGACTTGGTCTTACTAGTGTTCTCGTGGACTTGACGAGTAGCTTGTACCTCGATTCTGATCTTGGTCGGATGTAGTAGATAGTCGGGCTCTTGACCTTTTCATTTGTAGATGTCGTGCCCGGACATGTAATGCTTCCGCTTGTTGCTTGTATGCTCTGTATGTTGGGTCTTGTGACCCTGTTTGCAATAAATGCTATGATGGCTCTTTGGGCCTTATCTATATGAGTTGTTGAGTTATCTTTGTGATGCCATATTATACAGCACATACTTGCATGTTATCGACGTGTAATGTGTATTGCTATGTGTGGGATCGACTATCTAGTTGTTTATCTTTAGTAGCCTTTCTTAGCGGAAATGTCTCCTAGTGTTTCCACCGAGCCACGTAGCTTGCTACCGCTCCGGAACACTTAGGCTGGCGGCATGTGTCCTTCTTCGTTCTGTATACATCCCTCGGGAAATGTCACGCGATGGATACCGGAGTTACATTAGCCCTTCTGACCGGTTCACGAGTCTGTTAGCCAGTCTCCTGGATTCACTCGACCCGACACGCCGATCTTGGGTCATGGATGCTGTCCTGTAAGTTTGTGCCACTTTGGGTTTACGACTAGCCATGTCATCCTTATCATATGGATGCTAGCGACACTATCATATCGTGTGCCAAAAGGCTAAGCGGTCCGAAGCAAAGGTAAGGCGACACCGTGGGGATACCGTCGCGTGAGGCCGCAAAGTGATATGAAGTGTTACATGCTAGATCGATGTGGCATTGAGTCGGGTCTGACAGCTTTAGTATCGAGCTTTGTCTGAGGATTAGCAAGCCAAACCGGTGAAGTTGAGTCTAGAAAATCTTTAGCTATGTAAGGGAATTGATTGTGGGAAGGAGCGTAAGGCTCTTTTTACTCCTTATACCTCATGGCCTTCGATCGAGTCATCATATCTCCCTGCGGGGTTAAGGAACTAGGCTTTCTCTTCCGTCTATCGAGGATCACGTGTTACTACTCCGTAGTTCCATAGGATTGGTTGATCGAGTCATATCCGGTTTGAGTACTTCCTGTAGCTTATTTAGTATGATCTCGGAACCTAGAGTGATGATGTCGGTATGTTACTACCCCAATTTAGCAGGATGTCTCATTCCGAGCATTTCTTGCCGTTATCTTTGGAATTGCCCTAGGAGTTCGAGAGTTACTAATTTCCTTGTCCTACATTCTATAGCCCATAGTAGATGCTTGATCCGTCTCGGTTTCGTTTCTCGGGATGTCATCACTAAGCGAAGCTATGTTGCTCGTGCCGAGAACCACGGAGATGGTAGGGATGAGGATCCTCCCGACCAGCCTTCGTTGCGAGTTCATGTTAGAGATGGAAGAAACAAGCGTGAGTCTAATCGCTTGTTGGCGCGTGTCGAGGAGAACACCGCACATCGGTTCAAAGTGCGCAACCATTCATGATTTCATTAAGCTTGCACCCACCTACCTTTCATCATTCCATCGAGCCGCTCGATGGATGGTAGCTCCGTAGCATCACACACAAGCTGCGTTCATGACGTGGTGAAGATGACAAGGTCACCTATGCTATACCACGGAGGTCTGCTAGTCTTTGGTGGCGAACTATGAGGCTATGCTTCCAGCTGGTCGATTCCTACCGAGAGATTTCACCGAGGCTTTTCATGAGCATCACATCCTGAAGCTCTCATCGATCGCAAGAGAGAAGAGTTACGTAGTTTCACCGGGTAAGATGGCTGTTGATGCTTCTGATGAGAGTTTGAGAACCTCGCTCGCTATGCTTGAAGAGGTATCCACGGACGCCAAGAAGCGAGCTAGGTTAGGAAGGTCTCAACCCCAAGTTGCGTCGTGATCTCCACGCATCTTTGTGATACATACCAAGCTCTTGTGAACAAAGCTATCAATGCGAGAGACAGCTCAACTCACTTACGAGGAGTCTCGTAAGCACACTCGTGATTTGGGATCTTCTTCGGTTCTAGTTCTCGAAGCGTCGGTTTGGGTTCCAAACTCTGCTCTTCCACCCAGATATGCACCGAGACCATCCTATGTGGTGCCTTCCCAGCTCGATCATATTCTTCACCCAGGCCTATTGGTGGACCGCTTTGCCAATCTGGTCCACGTTCTACCTCAAGATTTGTTACAAGTCGCGGAGAACCAGGTCACATTGCCGTATTCACTTTCGGACGAGTTGCTCCACCCCAGCCCGATAAGCTGTTGGCCATGGTAAGCCATCACGCAAGATGATTAGTGCCAGTCACTCACCTGAACTTGGACTTGTGCATCACGTCTCGACTAAAGATGCTCATGATGATCCGGATGTCGTTCTTGGTACACTCCTTGTCAACTGTCACCCGGCGATCGGTTCTATTCGATCTTGGGCGTCTCATTCCTTCATTTACAAGGCTATGCCGCTTACACGACATGTCATTTTGTGATATGCCCTCCCACTACTTATTCAAACCCACGGATCCAAATGGCAAACTTCTAGTGTAAGCCATGGTAGCGAAATCCTTGTAGACAGACTTGTATTCCTTGCATCGCTTATAGCTCTCAAATCTTCTGATATTAACATCATCTTGGGTATGGACCGGATGACAGCTCATCATGCCAAGATTGATTGTTACACCAGTCCGTTCAGCTTACACACCCATCGGCAAGATAGTTCTTGTCTCCACGAGAGTTGCAAAGCGCCAACTCTATTCTCTTAATGCCAGCCCTCTTCCGGACCTTCAAGATATCCGGTAGTCCGTGACTTTCCGGATGTCTTTCGAGAAGCTGCCGGTGTTCCACAGCGAGATGTAGAGTTAAATCATAGACCTTATCCCGGAACTGCTCCAATTTCTAGGAGACCTTACAAAATGGCACCCTTAGAACTAGCGAGCTTAAGAAACAACTTGATGAGTCCTTGCAAAAGGGTTTCATCCGTCCTAGTTCTTCTCCTTGGGCTTGTCCGTCCTCTTCGTCAAGAAGAAGGATGGTGCGGACGGATGGTTGTAGATTATCGTCCGTTAATTTGGTCACGATAAAGAACAAGTA
The DNA here is from genome assembly GCA_021437245.1 of Aegilops speltoides. NCBI lineage: Eukaryota > Viridiplantae > Streptophyta > Magnoliopsida > Poales > Poaceae > Aegilops > Aegilops speltoides. Next base: position 425,765,864 of record CM038144.1, on the reverse strand, counting down.
TCCGCTTCCCGGATCAACGATCCGTATGATCACTCATTGGATCCTCGATCTTCTCTAAGATGGATTTGAGGTTAGGCTACCACCAAATCAAAATTAGAAGCGGGGACATCCCCAAAGCGGCTTTTGTCACTCGTTAGGGCGATGCAGTACACCGTTATGTCCTTCGGTCTAACCAACGCCCCTACCTTCTCCGCTTGATGAACTCGATCTTCATGGAGTACCTAGATAAGTTAAATCGTGGTTTACCTCGATGATATTCTTATTTACTCGAAGAGCGAGGAAGAGCATGCCGAACATCTTAGACTTGTATTAGAAAAACTCGGGAGCACCGCCTTTATGCCAAGTTCTCCAAGTGTGAATTTTGGTTGCGAAGTGACCTATCTGGGCCACGTAATCTCTGGTAAGGGCATTCTGTCAATCCCGAGAGAGTTAAGGCCGTTCTTGATTGGACTCCACCTGAAACCGTTAAACAAGTTAGGAGCTTCCTTGGTCTAGCCAGCTATTATCGCCGCTTTGTTGAAAACTTCTCCAAAGTAGCCAAACCCCTCACGGAACTTCTCAAGAAAGATAAAAAGTTTGAGTGGTCCCCACAGTGTAGTCTGAGTTTTGAGGCTGAAAAGGCGCTGACTTCTGCTCCCATACTTGTGCCACGGTTTCACTAAAGACTTTGTTATCTCTTCATGCGCCTCACGACGAGGACTAGGTTGCATTCTTATGCGGGATCGTCATGTGATTGCCTATGCATCTCGACAATTGCATCCACATGAGGAGAATTATCCTACACATGACCTAGAGCTTGCGGTAGTAGTCTATGCACTCAAGACTGGCGACATTACCTTCTAGGTAAGCGTTGTGAGATCTACACGATCACGAGTCTCAAGTATATCTTCACCCAACCAGATCTGAACCTTAGACAAAGGCGTTGGTTGGAGTTGATCTCAGATTACGACTTAGGGATTACCTACACTCGAGCAAAGCCAATGTCATGGTGATGCTCTAAGCCGTAAATCCTATTGCAACAATCTCATGTTGCAGCAGGGCCAACCACTTCTCCATGAGGAATTCTATAAGCTTAACCTTCACATTGCTCCTCACGGTTCCTTTCTACCTTGGTGGCGAAGCCTACTATTGTGGATCGTATCATAGAAGTCTAGAAGCATGATCTGGGGAATCTCCCGAATCAAGAAAAATATCTCCAAGGGAGTAGCGGTTGTTTCTCTATGGATGAGCGAGGTGTTGTTTACTTTGGAAACGCTTGGTGGTTCCCAAGAGTCGTGCAGATGCAACAATTGATTCTTAAGGAGCGCATGAATCCCGCTCACGATTCATCCCGGTAGTACTAAGATGTATCGGGACCTCGCCAGAGGTTACGGTGGACTAGGATGAAGCGAAATCGCTGAGTTCATTGCTAAATGTGGCGTTTGTCGTCGCGTTAAGCGAGCATCAAAGACCTCTTGGCACCCTTGACCTTTAGCTATTCTGAATGGAAATGGGATAAAGTTGGTATGGACTTCATCACGGTTTTCCCGGGACCAAGAGAGGAATAACGCTATCTTCGTAGTCATTGATCGTCTTTCCAAAGTGGCTCACTTCCTACCTGCTAGAGAGTATCATTGCCGGTCATTTCGTGACTTATATATTCTCGAATAGTATCACTTCATGGTGTTCCACTAGAGATCAATTCAGACCGTGGCGCCTTTTTCACTTCTCATTTAGGAGAGCTTCCAAACGCCATGGGAACCCATCTTTCTTCGATCCGCTTTCCACCCTCGGTCAAGTGGTCGGTGGAGCAGGTCAACCAAATTCTCGAAGACATGCTTAGAGCTTGCGTTATCTCATTCGGTATGGATTGGGAGAAATGTCTTCCTTTCGCCGAGTTTGCTTATAACAATAGCTATCAATCCAGTCTCAAGAAAGCTCCTTTTGAGATTCTTTATGGACGAAGATGTCGAACACCTTTGAACTGGTCGAAACGGTGAAAGACAATTCTTTGGACCGGACATGATCCAGGAGGCAGAAGAGCAAGTTCGCATTATTCGTGAGAATTTAAAAACAGCCCAGTCTCGTCAAAAGAGCCAGTATGATCGTCATCATAAGGATATGACTTATGAAGTTGGCGACAAAGCTTACCTTCGGGTTACTCCTTTGAAGGGTACCCATCGATTCGGTATCAAGGGCAAGTTGGCTCCTCGTTACATTGGTCCTTTTCTCATTCTCGCTAAACGAGGAGAGGTTGCCTACCAGTTGGAACTACCCCCACATCTTTCTCGAGTTCATGATGTCTTCCACGTCTCTCAACTCAGGCGTTGCTTCTCGGATCCTATCCGCGGAGTGGACCACGAAACGCTTGATCTCCAAGATAATCTCACATACCGAGAGTACCCGGTTCGCATTCTTGATCAAGCAGAGCGTGTCACCCGACGTCATAACATCAAGTTTCTCAAGGTTCAATGGTCTCATCATTCCGAGAGAGAAGCTACTTGGGAGCGAGAAGATCGTCTTCGACTGGAGTACCCACCTTTTTCCGTCGACCCACGAATCTCGGGACGAGATTTTTTCAAGTGAGGCGAGTTGTCACATCCTAGTTACGGTATGACCTAGACTAGCTAGTCATCTGTGCATCATGTTTAAATTCCATTTAAATTTGAAATGAGGTTTGGTGGAACCCTCAGAATCATTTTTAGAAAATGACCCAAATAAAAATTGCTCCAAAAGGGTCCAAGAAAATGCTCATGTTGCCCTCTGAAAATATTGGACAGAGATAAAAATCAAACCAATATTTTTAGGAGCTCATAAGTATTTATTTTGGGCATTTGGAATTAATGCAATAGTTATTTGCTTTGGATATATATTATTATATATATATAATGTTGTCCAAAAATTATGCCACTTGATGAGGAGCTCTAGAATAATATAACTAGCCCCTGCAAAAATTGGCATAAGTAAATGAAATGATTTAGTATTTTATTAAATCAAACAAATGTCGAAAAAATTAGAAAACAGAAAATATAAAAGGAAACTTACAGGCGCCTAGCTCTGTCTTTGCCCTGCTTTGATCTTGGCTTTGCCAGCCACCGGCCAGCCCGCCCAGCCCATCCCTCCTCTGTCGTCTTCGTCCTCGGCGAGGCAGGCGTGCCCGCAGCGGCCTTGCGCCAGCCGCCACGCCACGCTCCTCTCCCTGCTGCTGCCTCTCCCCTCCTCGTCTGGGCGCCCGACGACGCCACGCGCGCCCGGTCCTCTCCCACTCTCTCTCGCTCTCCCTCCTCCCTGGACTTCTTCCTCTCCGCGCCCGGCCGCTGCCGTCGCCACCACTCGCCGTCCGCGTGCCTTAGCCGTCCCTCGCCCCTCCGTCGTGCCCGGAGGCTCGCCACGACCCCCTCGTCCTCTCCGTCAAGCCGCAAGGCGCGGGCGCCCGTGGAGCCGTCGCGCCGCCTTCTTCAACCAGCGGCCGTGAAGATCTCCGGCGACCTTACGCCGCCGTCGGCGCGTCCCGAGCCCGCTTCGACGGCCGCTGCAACCGCCGTGCTGCTGCTCCTCCTCCCTCTCTCCCTTTCCTGTTCTCGCCCGTAGCTCCGTTCCCCATCACGGCCGTAGCTCTTCGCCGCCGCCATGTCGCCACCGCAGCCACACCACCGGGCACACGCAATCGAGCACGCCACCGCGGTCATCACGTCTCGGGAGGCGAACGCGACCAACCCGGCCCTGCCGTGCACCGCAACCGCATCCCTTTCGAGCCCGAGCTCGGCGCCGCCGCGGCTCGCTGCTCCGTGACTCCGCACCCCACGGTCTCCGCGTGTCCCATGGATGCGCGAGCACAAACTTCGTGGTGGTCTCCGCCGCCCAAATGGTCGCCGGGCGGCGATCCCGCAGCGCCGCCAGCGTCGCCTCGCCCGGCGTCGAGTCGCCGGCGGGTTTGACCTGTTTGACGGGTTTGACCACCTAACGTCATCGGCGCGTGGGGCCAACCCGTTAATTAAAACAAGTTTAGGATTAATTTAATTAAGATTAGCCACGATCATCGACACAGGTCCCACCGGTCGGGTTTGACCTGGACCTGGCCGTTGACCCGCTGACGTCACGCTGACGTCAGGCTGACGCAATTATTTATTTTCTGGAGATATTTTTTTTAAATTAAGAAATTCCAGAAAATGATTTAAACTTCAAAAATTCATAGAAATTCAACCGTAGCTCAGATTGAAATAATTTATATATGAAAAATTATCAGAAAAATGCAATCTTTCCATCTGTACAAGTTTCATGCATGACAAACCAACTTATACATGCTGAAAATGAGGAAACACATTATGGCATATTAAGAGACTTAATTTAGAGTTGCATTTGAGCTTTTGGTTCAAATGGACTTCATCTAGATAGAATACTAGTTGCATTAGCTCAAACAACATCACATCTACATGCCATGTTCATGCATCATATTGTTGCATATGTTGTGTATTGATTGCCGACACTTTGTCCTTCTCGATAGGTCTGCTCAGGAGATCGTTCAGTACACATGCGAGGAGCGGTGCCACTCTGATGATCTATCGGGCAAGCAAACCCCTTGTTCATTCGATAAAATCCTACTCTCTCGCTCCTGCTCTCGGTTATTGCATTAGGACAACAACGATTCATCTGCTACTTTGTCTTTGCGGTAGTTGAACCCATTCCTCTGCATGACTGTCATTGCCACGATAAATAGTTGAAACCCACTAGCATGTGTAGGAGTTGATTGAGCCCATGTTGTGTTCCTACCATGCTATACCTGCTATTGCTTAGAGTTGTGTCGGTCGATTCATCGGGAATGAATTGGAGTACAATGCTCTATGTTGTGATCTTTGAGTGAGCGTGTGAACACGATTTGGTAAAGGTAGCGGTGAGAGGCCATGTAGGAGTACATGGTGGGTTGTCTCCTTTGGAACCGTCCTTAAGCACTGAGTTCTGTGTATGTTGTCCAATGACTCGATACTACCACACATTGGGTTCCGTAACTTCGGCCCTCTCGACTTATTAACCAACTTGATCTCTGTCCGAGTGCAAATTAGTTTCGGTGTTTGTAGGTAGTGTTAGTAGTCTACCAAGTGGCACCCGGCCGGTGGGCTTGGGACAGACTAGGCACAAGTGGCACGGTGTACCAGCGTAGATCCATCCGGAGGTGGGCTTGGGAACCTGTTCACATCGTTTGGGGCCGTGGCGACACCCCTGCGGATCTCCTTGCGGATAAAACCGAATAGGCGATAAACCCGGGCTAGAGTCTTGTGTGGTTAGTCGGTCGTGGCCGACTCCTCGCCGAGCTTCGCTTGAAGGTTGCCGAGATACCGACGTGTACATGGTGGTAAGTGGCGAGGCGTGTGTGAAGAAGTACACCCTGCGGGGTTAACATGATCTATTGAATAGCGGGTCCGCGGATATGGACTTCTTGGATGCTTACATGGTACATAGATAACTTGAAGTGGATACAATAAAATGCTCAAGAGAAGTGTGAGTACTATGGATGGCCTTCTCGTTGGGAGGCGGGGGTGAATCCATAGTAGTGTATTGAGTGGTGATTAGTGGACTCGTGTGCGCCATATCACCTCAAAGAAGTTCTCGTAGTCGTGAGAACAGGGATAGCCACAGAGTCAAAGCTGGCTTGTTTGCAACTAAACCCCACATTACCCTCTTGATACAAATGCATGTATGATAGGATCGATGTAAGTCTTCTTGAGTACCTTTGTACTCATGGTGCTTTATTTATGTTTTTGCAATGAGACTTGGTCTTACTAGTGTTCTCGTGGACTTGACGAGTAGCTTGTACCTCGATTCTGATCTTGGTGGGATGTAGTAGATAGTCGGGCTCTTGACCTTTTCATTTGTAGATGTCTGTACCCGGACATGTAATGCTTCCGCTTGTTGCTTGTATGCTCTGTATGTTGGGTCTTGTGACCCTGTTTGCAATAAATGCTATGATGGCTCTTTGGGCCTTATCTATATGAGTTGTTGAGTTATCTTTGTGATGCCATATTATACAGCACATACTTGCATGTTATCGTCGTGTAATGTGTATTGCTATGTGTGGGATCGACTATCTAGTTGTTTATCTTTAGTAGCCTCTCTTAGCGGAAATGTCTCCTAGTGTTTCCACCGAGCCACGGTAGCTTGCTCTTTGCTCCGAACACTTAGGCTGGCCGCATGTGTCCTTCTTCGTTCTGTATACATCCCTTGGGAAATGTCACGCGATGGATCTGGAGTTCTGTTAGCCCCCTTCTGCCGGTTCACGAGTCTGTTAGCCAGTGCTACAGCACGGATTCACTTTCGATGACCGACACGTTCGATCTTTGGGTCATGGATGCTGTCCACTGTAAGTTTGTGCCACTTTGGGTTTCGACTAGCCATGTCGGCCGGGCTCCTTATCATATGGATGCTAGCGACACTATCATATCGTGTGCCAAAAGGCATAAGCGGTCCCGCAAAGGTAAGGCGACACCGTGGGAATACCGTGCGTGAGGCATAAAGTGATATGAAGTGTTACATGCTAGATCGATGTGGCATTGAGTCGGGTCCCGACATTTCTTCGCCGCATGAGACACCCCGGTCATTATTCTAATCCTATGGACAACCTTGTTGCGGCCGCCTTGCCGATTGGAGGCTATCCCGATCGAAGGAGATTCCCCAAGCAGTTGAAACACGCCGGGTTAAGGAGCTTCTCGGTGCGCGATCGGCGAGGCGTATTCATACTGGCCGTGATCGGATTCACTCGCCCGTCAAGCGAGCTACGGCGTATGGATGAACCGGCCATATCAAGCAACACGCGGGACCGTGAAGCGGCCCGAGGCAATCACCAGATGGGTGGCATTCGTGATGCTCAGGAGGTGGTGGATCGGGCCCGGGCACGCAGGGAGGCCGAGTTAGCAGCCAGGATGACGCGGGTCAACATACACCGGTTCGCCCTACCACCTTCGCCGGACCAGAGTCGCATACGCTTTAGGGTGCCTGTTTAATCCCGCTTTACGCAATGTGCGTCGCCTAAAGATTTTAAGGGCCCACGCAAGGTGCCGAATTACACCGCAGATCTGTCCCTGAGCGTGGGTTGAAGGTTATGAGATGGCCATGGAGATGCTAGATGTTGATGAGACCGCATGTGCAAAGTACTTCACCATGATCTTTGGAAGGCACGGCCGTACTTGGTTGAAGAGCTTACCGCCCAATTCTATCAGCTCATGGGCCCATTCACGGGCCGGTTTATCGAACTTCAAGGATACGTGTAAGCAGCCCAAGTCCATAGTAGACCTGGCGGCTTGTGTCCGAGGAGGAAGAAGTCGACAACCCGTTAGATGCGCCGTGTTTCCAGATTTTGCACTCCTCGGCCGGATCAACGCCGACTCTGCGATCTTAACATTAGAAGGCAACTGCGGTTTGAGCCTTTAAAATTAAAATTGGGGCGTATGAAGCGGTTACTGTAATGACATGGGAACCCTCATGGCGCTTTGGTAAAATATGCTGATTCGACGGTACCAAGGATCCTAAGGCTGATGATGATGAAGCGAGGAAGGAAAGAAGAACAGCAACTCAAGGGCGGCGGTACAAACCGCGGGTCATGAAAACAGAGGCAAGCGCAAGGCGATGGCAACCCGGTTCGTAGCCAACACTAATCTGCGCAGACGAGGGCGCGGTGCGAGGCAAAAGCGAATCGGGGCCAAAATCCTATCTGAGCCGTTTGAATTACTTATTGAATCAACCTTGCCCCAAGCACGGACGAAGAGTCCCCATCGAACCATCTCTGGAAAGATGTTATATTATGCAGAGTTCAAAAACTCCAATGCTTTCGGTATGACCGAGGGTCGGTGGCGGTTCAGATCCGGTTTCCACGGGCGGGTCGAGGATGGAGCTTCGGTTGAGGGCTTAATCAAGGCAGTCACAATAGTCGAGAATAATTAGGGTGGCGGCAACAGCAGCAAAGATCGGGTTATCGAGCCAACCAAAGCGGTTGAATAGTGGGCGATATCATGTTTTCACAACCAGTTTGGACAAGCGAGATCGGAAGCTTCACAAGCGGCGATAAACTCTGTTGAACCGGCCTTGCGCGTTATTTATCTTTGGTCGAGCAGCCTATCGTGTGGGCGAGAGGACCATCCCCGGGTTGATAATCCGGGTCGGTGGCATTGGTGGTAGACCCTCGGGTGGGGGCTATAAATTCACTAAGGTACTTATGGATGGAGGAAGCGGTATTAATATATTATACTATGAGACATTCCGTCGCATGGGTCTAACAGACAAGGATCTCGAGACCGTCAATACGGTGTTCCATGGTGTAGTACCGAGCAAATCTGCTTATCTGTTGGTAAGATAGCCACGGATGTGGCTTTTGAGACGAGCACGATTCCCGGTGCGAAAAGCTAACTTTTGAAGTGGTGAAAATCCGAGTCCATATCATGCCTTGTTTGGGCGGCGACTTATGCTAAGTTCATGGCACGACCTTGTTATATCTACTTGCAGCTCAAAATGCGGGTTACAAAGGCGATAACGGTGCATGGAAGCCGCCGAGTTGCTTTGGAATGTGAGGAAGGTGATGCGGCTTATGCGGAGGCGGTCTGTGCCGCGGAGGAGTTGAAGTTCTATAAGGACAACGTTGATCCGGCAGATATGACCCTTTGAAGAAGCCAACTACTGAGCATGAATCGGATCTGAAGTTTAAATCGGCAATGAGACCATGCTTGTTGACTTCGTGCGGCGATTCGTCCAAGCGGTTCACCATCGGTGCCAACCTAGATCCCAAATAGGAAAGCGCTCGCATCGAGTTCATCCGTGAGAACCGGATATCTTTGCATGGAAGCCATCGACATGCCAGTGTACCTGAGGGAACTCACGAGCACACACTAATGTGGATCCTAAGTATAAACCGGTGAAAGCGTTCCTCCGCTGGTTTAACGAAGAAAGGCGCAAAGCCATTGGAGAGGAAGTAGCGAGGCTTTTGGCGGTGGCTTTATTATTGAGGTGTTTCATCGAGTGGCTTGCTAATCCGGTCTGGTCCTTAAGAAAAATGGCTTTGGCGTATGTGTGTGGACTACACGATCTTAACAAAGCACATCCGGCGGATCCTTTGCCCTCCCGCATTGATCAGATTATTGATGCCACGGCGGGATGTGGCGTTTAAGTTTTTGGATCGTACTCGGATATCATCGAGATCAAAATGGCGGTTAAGGACCGAGAGAAAACAGCGTTTATAACTCCTTTTGGAGCCTTCGCTATGTATCTATGCCTTTTGGGCTCAAAAGCGCCCGAGCTACTTATCGGCGGTGTGTACAAAATTGCTCGCATACCGGATCGGCGCAATGTACATGCTTACGTAGATGACATTGTGGTGAAATCAAGACAAAAGGAGACACCGGTGGAAGATTTGAAGAAACCTTCGACAACTTGCGCATTTATAAGATGATGCTTAATCCGGCCAAGTGTGTTTTTGGTGTTCGGCGAGCAAGTTATTGGGGTTTACGGTGTCTAACGAGGAATTGAGGCTAATCCGGAGAAAATTAAAGCTATTACTTCCTTGGCTAAACGAAGTGTATCAATGATGTTCAGCGTCTGGCGGCGAGAATCGCTGCGTTGAGCCGGTTTATCGGCCGCCTCGGAGAAGGCCATCCCTTATACCAGATCTTTGAGGAAGACAGATAATTTAAATGCGAGTCCGTTTGACGAAGCATTTGAGGATCTAAAGCGGCAATTGGCCAATCCACATTCTTGCGGCTCCGGTTAACAAGGAGCCACTTTGTTGTTATATGTGGCAGCCAATGCTCGGCGATAAGTGTGGCTATCGTGGTGGGCGCAAGGAGGCGAGCAAGGAATATCCGGTCAACGGCGGTCTATTATATCGATGAGGTGCTTATTGAGTCCAAGCAACGGTATCCGCATTGGCGAAGCTAGTCTATGGTGTTTTATGGCGATCGGAAATCGAAGCGGTATTTCCAAGGGCACCCTATCACGATGGTTAGTTCAGCTCCTTTGGGTGATATCATCTGAACCGGAGGCGATCGGCGGATTGCAAAATGGGCCATCGAGCTTGGGCGCATGGTGAAGTATATGCCACGCCTGCGGTGAAGTCACAAGCACTTGTTGATTTCATTAATGAGTGGACGGAGTTACAAGCGCCAGAGGAGAAGCGGATCACACATATTGGACTATTCATTTCGACGGATCCAGCAATTGGAAGGCTCGAAGGCTGGAGTCATTTAACTTCCCACGGTGATAAGTTTTATTCGTTCTCCGTTTAATGTTCCCTTGTACTAATAATGCGATTGAGTCTGAAGCCTTGCTCCATGGCCTCATGATGGCTAAGGAGATGAACTTAAGCCGGGTTAAGTGCTTTGGTGACTCGGACTGGTAGCTCGGCAAGTATCGGCACTTGGGACTCTAAGGACCGCTTATGGCCGCATATCGTCGAAAGTGGATAATATCGCAGGTTGCTTCAAGGGTTATCAAGTGGATCATGTGGCTCGCCGGAAGAACGAAGCGGCGGGCGCTTTAAGCGGTTGGGTTCTCGGCATAAACGGTCCCGCCTAATGTCTTTTGGACGTCTTGCACAACCCGTCGATCCGGCTCCTGGTGAAGCGGATTTGGCTATTCGGATCCGGAGGCTCGATTGGTGGCAGCATTACATGCTATTCGGATTGGGCGATTCCTTTTCTTGCGTATATGACTCAAGGGGAGTTGCGAGAAGATGAGATTCTGGCCAGACAGATAATCCGGCGCTCCAAATCTATGACGGTTCTTAATGGTGAGTTGCATCATTGCAGTGTATCAGGGGCGTTTCAATGTTGTGTTTCCCCTGAGGAAGGCTGTGAAATCTTAAGAGAAATCCATGAAGGGATTGTGGACATCACGCCGGTTCAAAGTCCACAGTGGCAAAGCGCGTTCCGTCCGCATTTTACTTGGTTGACCGCACTGCCGATCACGGAGGACTTGGTTAAGCGGTGTGATGGATGTCGAAATTTTCGAGCGTGCTCATGTACCGCGCAAGAATTGAGGATGATCCCAATAACGTGGCCGTTTGCAACTTGGGGGCTAGATATGGTCGGACCATTTAAGCGATCCAAGGATAAGAAGACCCACTGTTGGTGGCGGTGGACAAATTTACCAAGTGGGTTGAAGCGAGCTGTCGGCCAAGTGTGATGCGGCGGCAATGGTGCGGTTCATCAAAAGGTGATTTTCGGTTTGGTTTTCCACACGGTATCATTCGATAATGGTACTAATTTATCCAAGGGTGCTATGAAAGAGTTACGTGAGCGTGAGCACATCCGCTTGCGTGTCATCGATGGCTCACCCCAGTCCAGGCAGCGTAACGAGCTAATCAAGAGATCTTCGAGGCATCAAACCCGACTTACGGTTCCGTTCGAGAGAACACCGAGTGCTGGGTTGAAGAGCTACCATCGGTGCTATGGAGTATCAATACTACGCCAAACCGGTCCACCGGTATACACGTTTTCATGGTCTACGGGCGAGGCAGCTCTCCCGATGATATCCGCACGATTCGCCCGATGTAGCGGCTTATGTTGAAGCGGACAACGAGGCGGCACGGCGGGGCGCTTTGGATCTATTGGATGAAGGCGTGATATGGCAGCTGCTCGTTCGGCGATTTATCGGCAAGATCTTAAATCGTTATCACGGCCGCGGGTTAAAACCGTAACCTTTCAAGAAGGAGATTTGGTGCTTCGCCTCATCCAAGACCGAACAGACATGCACAAGTTATCCCCACCTTGGGAAGGACCTTTTGTGGTCGACAGAATCTACACAACGGATCATACTATCGATTGATATTCGAGGCGTCAAGACTCACGTACATCGAGGAGGAGACCAACGAGCCGTGGAATATAGCTCATCTTGACCTTACTACACTTGAGCCATAGGCTCGGTTTATGTACATATCATGACAATGTATATATTATCTTGATATAATAAAACCGAGCCTCGGCTAAAGCGGGTCTCTGCTTTCTCTTATCATGCGTGGTTACATGGGGTGCTTCATTTTAAAGCGGCCTCGGTTTACCCTTGACATTTATTTTTATCACTTGGGGGCTTGGTCGTGTCCGAACCAATGCAACACCTCTTGATAAGCGAAAGCCACCAGGATCATTGGGGACACGGTCACGTCTGAACCGGTCACGCCTCTTGGTCGGCCAATAGGGCCAGAGTCATTTGGGGCTTGGTGAACCAGAACCAATGTCATGCCACTTGGCGGCGTACTCGCCAAGAGTCTTTTAGGGGACTGGCCGACTTGCACCATCGCTACGCCTTCGGGGAGCTTGGTTGCGTCTGACCATGGTAATGCCATCTGACCAGCTCAATGAAGCTTTTCTTTTGCAAAGAGTTATTGCCTTTGTTGCCATATTTTCACATAATTGGTATTCGATTTTTTCTTGTTGCGTTTTTAACCCGGCAAACATTTTTATCCGGTTCAACTATCGATTACAACCGATGAACATGGTTTAATATTACGCGGAGTTTTATCTCGCCTTGTTTACCTTCTTCCCGTTAATCATCATTGAATAACAAGGGGCTTGTCTTGATTCACATGGTTTATATGGGATTTATTCTCTCCCAGACGGTCATGCTTTTTAAGGCCTCCGCTTCAAGTTTAGCTACATGACTTCATGCCAGATCTGGCGGTATTTGTATCACATACTTATTGATTTTTGATATATATATATATATATTGAATACCATAAACCGGCTGGCGGTATCACCGCCACCGAGGTTCAATTTTTTCTGCTTGCAGGAAGTATGAATCAAACAAAGTTTCACTTATGCGAAGGCATATTCGGTGGAAAGTTTTAACTAAAGTTATTACAAGGCAACACGGTGCCCAAGTGAGATCATTGTTCTTTGGGCAAGCCGCCCACAATAGATGTTTAAACCAGCCACCGGTTCAAGCTTGCTCTTCATCCTCCGCCGCTTCAGCCTCTTCATCTCTACCCATTGGTGAAATCCACAATGGTCGGTCGATTCCCATTAGCGCTTGGAAAACAGCCTCTTCGTGGATCGAGAAAGACGGTTCAATATCGGGGCGTAAGTATGCTTACGGATTGGAGGGATCAGGTTTTCCGCTTCAAAAGTTGGGCGGAACACTCGCTTGTTTTGATCATTGTATTGTGCTTGATAATGCTCCAAGTCGGCTTCTTCGTCCAACCGACAAGCTAGCGGGCGTCTTGCCGCGGTTTATTGCCGTAAATCTTCTTCATTGAAATCGAGCCATCTTCTTTCACGCTGGGATAGCCTTGAGCTGCTTCCACGGGATCAAAGTCTGTACCCATGCCTTGGCTCGGATCAAAGCGTTGATAGCTCGGTTCGAGCGATAGATTTTTCACCTCTTCAATCCGGGCGAGAAGCATGGACAGCCGGTTTAGAGTATCTTGAATCAAAGAAGGTGCGGATTGTTATGTGACGTGGTGATGATGATGTTGGCTCCGTTATACAATCGTTTCTACCAAGATAGACAGCCTTGATTTCTTCCGCACATCATTTCCTAAGTGCCCAATCGTGTGCCTACAACGATGGCGGTTAGTTTCAAACCGAGTAATGATCTGCAGTGCAACACATAACAACTGCTCAAAAGAAGCTTACCAAAGATTGCCGCGGTCATAGAGTGTACTTGCCGCTTCTGGTGTCGGATCATCTACCACGGTTTAAGGGCAGCTTGCATTTTACGCCCGTTTGATCAAATTGGCCTTTTCGATTGGTCGATCCGCTTTGTTCTTTCTTCAAACTTTCCTTCACTTGTTCAAAGCAGCGTTCAAAGCACTTTGGTTAACTCTTTCTTGGCCTTCTCTGTTTGACTCTTTGGGTTTTCAAAGCCGCTTGTAAATCGGCAATCCGATCATCTTTGATATTCACCTCAGCCTGTGCATTGACAGTATGTTCAGCCAGAAATTCAAGGAAGTCAAAGTCCCAACCACACAACACAGTTATATGCTTGACACTTGGGGGCTGATGTACCTTCGATTTTTATATTGCTACTAGATGGCAAAGTCCCAAGCTCAATACAAGTATTCAACTTGGCACTTGGGGGCTAATGGCTATTTGATCTACCAATGTTTCTTCAGGCAGTTTTTATTGAAGTACCGGTTTAAGTATGCAGAGTTAAACCGGCCCTTGTGGTTATGCAGGTAGATTTCACAATTGATTAAGAAATATAATCAAGTCCCGGTTTGATCAAGATTACAAACCGGCCCTTAGAACTACAAGGACTGATATCTTGGCGGTAAGAAAAGGAGTGAGTTACCTCAAACTTGTCCCTCATTAATTTGACAAGGCCAGCTTCATGGTCTCGGCTAGTATAAAGCCGGTTTAAATAGCCAGAATAAAGGTCTTGGGCGCTTAAAGCAGCATATGTTTCCAGCTCGACATCCCACTTTCCTTTATTCAAGGTGGAAAAATCCTCTTTCACAGTATGCCGGGTTAAGGTTGCACGATTCCCCGGTTCAGAGCGGCCCATACCAGTAATCACAACGTCATCATCTTTCGACTCGACGGATTGTGTGGGCACGGCTGTTTTAGTAGAAGGATGCGAGGTTTCTCAAACCGGACGGTCTTGGCAGTGGATCGTGAGAGGTTGAAGTATTGATGAGCCTCTCTTGAGAATAACCTCCTCTTGAGCCGGAGGGTCATTGGGAATATCTTGAGCAAAATTTTCAAGATCCGCGCTCTCTCATGATCTGAGCGGCAGCTTCTTGACTGTTTTGTCCAGCGGGCCTTCTTCTTGGGTTTGGTTTGGTTACGAAGAGACAAAGAGTCGAAAATAGGCATATCCATTACGAAATATATCGAAAGCATATGGCGGTTTGACTTACCCGTGGCTATTTTCAGCGGTGGTAGCCGAGTGGTGAGGATTAGCGGAGGATGAATGGGAAGTAACGATAATCGGTCGGACGGATTAAGAGGTTGTGGAAGAAACCCGCTTTGGAATTTAAGGCAATAAAAGGTCGGAAACCTCGAGATGGCGCTTTTGAACCGGGCTGTTTGGTAAACCGCAGAGGTACCTACGACCACTTGTCTTGGGTTGTCGGCGAGCTTCATGTTGTTGTGTCTTCATAAGAAATTTGGGATCCAAATAAGCAAGAGGGTGAGAAAAATTAACTTTCCGGTTTGCTGGCGAAATTTGGTAAAGGCAAATTTGTTGAATCGGAAGAAAGAATAGTTACCTCGGCAAATCCTGCGTTCTTTGGCTTCAGCGTCATCGACAAGCATCATCATCAATAAGGCGTGTAAAAAGCAAGCCAAGAGAATCAAGTTCCGGATTACCCACATCATCGTCAATGGCCGGGTCAGATGAAGCAGTGGTCTTTCTCTTATGGGCTGATTTCTTGACAATTTTTGTTTTAGGCCGGCTTGGCCGCCCTGCTTTCTCCGCTTTGTCTTGGGAAAGTTTCTTGCTCCAAAACGGATTATCACCCTGGATCAGAAGTAATCAAATGTTGGATACATGAAGCAATAACAGGTTTAATGATGAAGCAACTAGAAACTTACCGCAGGTGGTTTGTTGGTGGTACAGTAAGGAGCTAGACCGGTTTGAGCACAGAGGTGCTCCGGTTCATTCAACATCTTTTTCACCGAGTTCGTAACTTCATCATCAGAAAGTTCGAGTTTTGTGTGTCGGAGTGGGTCGTCGACGCTGCCAGTATACTGACACATCAAACCGGGACGCCGGCTCAGAGGCAATATGCCCCAGGATAACCAGCAGCGGGCAAGATCAATTCCAGTTAAACCGTTGGCCATAAAGGCTCGGAGCTTGGACAGTTGCGGAGCATATTTGCTTCTATCTTTGGCGCTTAGTCTTTGAGGAAACGGGTGAGTGTTGCTTAGCCGCTCCGGACGAAAGCCAGGTAAAGGATTTTCATCTTCAGGAGAAGTGTCCTTGCAATAAAATCAAGTCGCATTCCACTCTTTGGGGTGAGTATGGAGTTTGACATGGGGATAGGTGATCTCCTTCCTTTTCTGAATTGCCATACCACCTAATTCCGTATTGGGGCCGTCGGTGAATTCAGTGCGACGGTTTAGGTGGAAGAGGTCTCTAAACAGTTCAACAGAAGGTTCCTCTTGCGTATATACTTGAGATAGTACTTGAAAGTGGCATAAATTGGTGATGAGTTAGGGCCAATGTCACGGGACGAAGCTGAAAATTGGCCAACACATCCGGTAAAATTTTGAACAAGGCGGTTTGAAGCCCCGGCCAGTGATCGGCAAAGACCACAACTTCTCCTTCACGGGGTGTGGGAGGACATTCCTCTCGAGGACCCTCCATGGACCGTATCTTTGTCATCTAAAGCGCCAATCAAGACCAGCTCATTCAAGCTGCGACTTCGGTGGCGAGAAGGAACCCAGTTGCATTCATACACTTGCTTGGCCATGATAAGATCTACAAAAATAATTGATCCGGTTCAAGAGCGTGCTTGTTACAAAGTGATGGATCTAAGTTATCATAAACCGGAGGCAGTGTCTATAAATTGGTTTCTTGTGATATGATATCAGATGGGCTCTGGCGGTTCAACAAGGGGACTAATGGTGTACCTGTGCCGGTTTAGCAGCTTTTTCTTATGGTGAGTTAAACCGCCTAATCTAGGCTTTGGAAATAATTGAAGCTATGGATAGTTTGCGAAACAAGTTTCACAAGATCCCATGATAGCTACTGAGATCAAGCGTGGGTTCTGAAAAAGCAAAAATATTTCACGGAAGTGAAGCGAAGCGGAAGTAAACTATGAGGCGATATGTATGCGTAAGATCCATGGGCTTAAGATGAGAAAGTATAAGCGGATGCGTAGGAATCACTATTGATACAAAGCCGCAGATTCACGGTGTGGTTCAAAGTTAAAAGGATAGAGCGGAGCGCATACGAAGAACACGGTATGAAGTGGAACCCTAAAAAGCAGATCTAAGTCGAGAAGGGAAGAAGCTCACCGGAGCGGAGAAGACGCGAAGGAGGCCGCAGATTCGCACGATCGAGTTGATCAGCGCCCAGGGGAAGCGAAGGTCGGCGGCGATGGTGGAGCTCGAGGAACAATGGCGCGAGGAAGGCGAAGAAGAGGAGACGAAGGAGGAAAGAAATGACCTTCGGTCCTATTTATAAAGCAGCTGGCTAGGTCAAGCGCGTGGATCCGAACCGCTATTAAAGAAGGCATTATAAAGAATCAAATTTCGGGACGACGTCATGCGGTTCTGATGACGAAGTAATGGCGACATGGCGGTTTACTAGACAATAGAAGATGTCCAAGATACAAGCTTTGTGAAGGATTGACATGAACCATTTCAAATCAATCGGGGCCTAATGTTGGGGATATTACCACTAGGTGTAAACCGGCCAGCTTAATGAGTTAACTCCGTTAGTGGTATAAGCGAGAAAGGCCCAAGGCACATAGTCGGTTTAGAACTTGTAGCCGTAAACCAGCTGATGTATAACTTGTATTGTAAGTTAGGAATAGAGAGATATCAACAGGGATACAGTATGAACGGTTGGGACTCTATGAACCGACGAGGCGTCACTCGTGTATATAAGGGGCGACCGGCGGCAGTTCGAGGACGACAACCACAACTTCGAGCCTAAGCGAAGCTTGTTTGCTCCTAGCCATCGAGACTACATCAATTCCATCACAACTAGGCGTAGGCTTTTACCTTCATCGAAGGGGCCGAACTAGTATAAACCCTTGTGTCTTTGTGTCCGCTTTAACCCCTTCAAGTAAACCCGTAGCGATGGCTCCACGACTAAGTCCTTACGCTAGGACATCTGCCGTGACAAATCCACGACACCAGGGTTTGGAGACAGGACTGGAGTCTGGTCAGCTCTTCCGAACTACCCCATAGTAGGCCCTTCTCTTTCCAGGAGGTGAGCCGCATGGGGATGCCAGATCTGAATTCGGGGGCCGCTGCCCATTTAGGGTCACGCGGCTCGGTGATGTAGAACCACCCTGATTGCCACCCTTTGATGGTTTCCATGAAGGCGCCCTCGAGCCAAGTGACATTGGGCATTTTGCCCACCATGGCGCCTCCGCACTCCGCTTGGCTGCCCTTCACAACCTTCGGCTTGACATTGAAGGTCTTTTGCCACAAGACGAAGTGGGGCTGGATGCAGAGGAAGGCCTCGCACACGACAATAAAGGCTGAGATATTGAGGATGAAATTCGGGGCCAGATCGTGGAAATCCAGGCCGTAGTATAACATGAGCCCCCGGACAAAGGAGTGGAGTGGGAAGTCCAGTCCGCGGAGGAAATGGGGAAGGAATACCATCCTCTCATGGGGCCCGGGGGTGGGGATGAGCTGCCCCTCGTCGGGGAGCCGGTCTTGCGATGTCATTTGGGCGGATATCCGTGCTGCGCAGCTTCTTGATGTGCCCTCCGTAATGGAGGAGGCCATCAATGCCTCCGCTCGAACATGGCCGGAGAAGGTCGAGGTGAGATGTGCGGACTTGGTATTTGGAGCTCGAGTCTTGTGGAGATGGATAAGCAAAGGAGGAAGAAGGCGTAGGTAAAAAAGGTGGATCCTTATCCCCTTATATATGGGTGGACGAAACTACGCGTCCCCACCGGCCTGGTAAAACTCGCTTATCTTCCAAGAGCCGCAATCAATGGCGCAGTTGGGTTACCCATGTCCGTATTGATGGGAATCCCGGAATAAGGGAACACGATCTACGCTTCGACAAGGCGTGCCAAGAAACCACTTCGCTAAACGCTACCGAGGTGGTATAATAAAAGCGATTGAGTAAAGGCTTGGTTGTGGTGTGACGTCACGCCACAAAATCGTCGTGGATTGAACTTGTGTAAATATTATTCTCTCTACGGTGGTATGCGAATTTATTTTACGAGCGGACACTATCTGGTGTTCACAATCTTCTATGAATTATTCGAGGAGGAACCCGCCTTGCAACGCCGAAGACAATATCTTGCGGACTCGTCATCATTGAAGCTGGTTCAGGGCTCTTGAGGAGTCTGGACTAGGGGTGTCCGGATAGCGAACTATCATCATCGGCGGACTCCAAGACTATGAAGATACAAGATTGAAGACTTCGTCCGTGTCCGAATGGGACTTTCCTTGGCATAGAAGGCAAGCTTGGCGATCTGGATATGTAGATCTCCTACCATTGTAACCGACTCTGTGTAACCCTAGCCCTCTCCGGTGTCTATATAAACCGGAGGTTTTAATCCATAGGACGAACAACAATCATACCATAGGCTAGCTTCTAGGGTTTAGCATCCTTGATCTCGTGGTAGATCCACTCTTGTACTACCTATACCATCAATATCAATCAAGCAGGAGTAGGGTTTTACCTCCATCGAGAGGGCCCGAACACAGGTAAAAACATCGTGTCCCTTGTCTCCTGTTACCATCCGCCTAGATGCACAGCCGGGACCCCTACCGAGATCCGCGGTTTTGACACCGACAGTGGCAAAGCCTAAGCTTGGGGATGCCCATGGCACCCCAAGATATTCAAGAATAGCCAAAGCCTAAGCTTGGGATGCCCTCAGGGCATCCCTCTTTAAATCTTTGTTCATTGGTAACTTTACTTGGAGCTATATTTTTATTCGCCACATGATATGTGTTTTGCTTGGAGCGTCGTGTATGATATTAGTTTTTGCTTTTTAGTTTACCACAATCATACTTGTTGTACATACCTTTTGGGAAGAAGCCCACTTGATTAGAATTTATTAGAATACTCTATGTGCTTCACATACGGAGGAAATGGGGAAGGAATACCATCCTCTCATGGGGCCCGGGGTGGGGATGAGCTGCCCCTCGTCGGGGAGCCGGTCTTGTGATGTCATTTGGACAGATATCCGTGCTACGCAGCTTCTTGATGTGCCCTCCGTAATGGAGGAGGCCATCCAATTGCCTCCCGCTCCGAACATGGCTGGAGAAGGTCGAGGTGAGATGTGCGGACTTGGGCGCTGGAGCTCGAGTGCGCGGAGATGGATAAGCAAAGGAGGAAGAAGGCGTAGGTAAAAAAGGTGGATCCTTATCCCCTTATATATGGGTGGACGAAACTACGCGTCCCCACCGGCCTGGTAAAACTCGCTTATCTTCCAAGAGCCGCAATCAATGGCGCGGTTGGGTTACCCACGTCCGTATTGATGGGAATCCCGGAATAAGGGGAACACGATCTCTGCTTCGACAAGGCGTGCCAAGAAACCACTTCGCTAAACGCTACCGAGGTGGTATAATAAAAGCGATTCGAGTAAAGGCTTGGTTGTGGTGTGACGTCCGCCACAAAATCGTCGTGATTGAACTTGTGTAAATATTATTCTCTCTACGGTGGTATGTGGAATTTATTTTACTGAGCGGACACTATCTGGTGTTCACAATCTTCTATGAATTATTCGGAGGAGGAACCCGCCTTGCAACGCCGAAGACAATATCTTGCCGGACTCGTCGTCATTGAAGCTGGTTCGAGAGCTCTTGAGGAGTCTGGACTAGGGGTGTCCGGATAGCGAACTATCATCATCGGCGGACTCCAAGACTATGAAGATACAAGATTGTAGACTTAGTCCCGTGTCCGAATGGGACTTTCCTTGGCATAGAAGGCAAGCTTGGCGATCTGGATATGTAGATCTCCTACCATTGTAACCGACTACTGTGTAACCCTAGCCCTCTCCGGTGTCTATATAAGCCGGAGGGTTTTAATCCATAGGACGAAACAACAATCATACCATAGGCTAGCTTCTAGGGTTTAGCATCCTTGATCTCGTGGTAGATCCACTCTTGTACTACCTATACCATCAATATCAATCAAGCGGAGTAGGGTTTACCTCCATCGAGAGGGCCCGAACCTGGGTAAAAACATCGTGTCCCTTGTCTCCTGTTACCATCCGCCTAGATGCACAGTTCGGGACCCCCTACCCGAGATCCGCCGGTTTTGACACCGACAGAGTGGCAAAAGCCTAAGCTTGGGGATGCCCATGGCACCCCAAGATATTCAAGAATAGCCAAAAGCCTAAGCTTGGGGATGCCCTCCGGGGGCATCCCCTCTTTCGTCTTCGTTCATTGGTAACTTTACTTGGAGCTATATTTTTATTCGCCACATGATATGTGTTTTGCTTGGAGCGTCGTGTATGATATTAGTTTTTGCTTTTTAGTTTACCACAATCATACTTGTTGTACATACCTTTTGGGAAGAAGCCCACTTGATTAGAATTTATTAGAATACTCTATGTGCTTCACATATATCTTTTGAGCTAGATAGTTTTTTGCTCTAGTGCTTCACTTATATCTTTAGAGCACGGCGGTGGCTTAATTTTGAAGAAATTGTTGATCTCTCATGCTTCACTTATATTATTTTCAGAGTCTCTTAGAACCACATGGTATTTGCTATGGTTATAAAATTGGTCCTAGAATGGTAGGCATCAAAGTTGGGTATAATAAAAACTATCATAGTAAGTGAATTGGATGCTATGATCAATTTGATACTTAATAATTGTTTTGAGATATGGAGGTAGTGATATTAAAGTCATGCTAGTTGGGTGATTATGAATTTAAAGAATGATTGTGTTGAAGTTTGTGATTCCCGTAGCATGCATGTATGGTGAACCGCTTTGTGATGAAGTTGGAGCACAATTTTATTTATTGATTGTCTTCCTTATGAGTGGCGGTCGAGGACGAGCGATGGTCTTTTCCTACCAATCTATCCCCCTAGGAGTATGCGCATAATACTTTGTTTTTGATGACTTGTAGATTTTTGCAATAAGTATATGAGTTCTTTTGACTAATGTTGAGTCCATGGATTATACACACTCTCACCCTTCCACCATTGCTAGCCTCTCTTGTGTCGTGCAACTTTCGCCGGTACCATACACCCACCATGTACCTTCCTCAAAACAGCCACCATACCTACCTATTATGGCATTTCCATAGCCATTCCGAGATAATTGCCATGCAACTTTCCACCGTTCCGTTTATATGACACACATCATCATTGTCATATTGCTCTTTGCATGATCATGTAGTTGACGTCGTATTTGTGGCAAGGCCACCTTCATCATTTTCATACAGGTCGCTCTTGATTCATTGCATATCCCAGTACACCGCCGGAGGCATTCATATAGAGTCATATCTTGTTCTAAGTATTGAGTTGTAATCTTGAGTTGTAAGTAAATAAAAGTGTGATGATCTTCATTATTAGAGCATTGTCCCAGCGAGAAAAGGATGATGGAGACTATGATTCCCCCACAAGTCGGGATGAGACTTCGACTAAAAAAAGAAAAAAAGAGAGAAAGGCCAAAAAAAAGGCCAAAGAAAAAAGAAGAAGAAAAAAAGAAAAAATGAGAGAAAAAGAGAGAAGGGACAATGCTACTATCCTTTTTACCACAGTTGTGCTTCAAAGTAGCACCATGATCTTCATGATAGAGAGTCTCCTATGTTGTCACTTTCATATACTAGTGGGATTTTTTCATTATAGAACTTGGCTTGTATATTCCGATGATGGGCTTCCTCAAAATGCCCTAGGTCTTCGTGAGCAAGCGAGTTGGATGCACACCCACTTAGTTTCTTTTGTTGAGCTTTCATACATTTATAACTCTAGTGCATCCATTGCATGGCAATCCCTACTCACTCACATTGGTATCTATTAATGGGCATCTCCATAGCCCGTTGATACGCCTAGTTGATGTGAGACTATCTTCTCCTTTTTGTCTTCTCCACAACCAGCGTTCTATTCCACATATAGTACTATGTCCATGGCTCACGCTCATGTATTGCTTGAAAGTTGAAAAAGTTTGAGATTACTAAAGTATGAAACAATTGCTTGGCTTGTCATCGGGGTTGTGCATGATTAAATACTTTGTGTGATGAAGATAGAGCAACAGCCAGACTATATGATTTTGCAGGGATAACCTTATTTAGCCATGTTATTTTGAGAAGACATGATTGCTTGATTAAGTATGCTTGAAGTATTACTATTTCTTATGTCAATATGAACTTTTATCTTGAATCTTTTGGATCTGAACATTCATGCCACAATAAAGAAAATTACATTGAGAATTATGCTAGGTAGCATCTAACATCAAAAATTCCGTTTTTATCATTTACCTACTCAAGGACGAGCAGGAATTAAGCTTGGGGATGCTTGATACGTCTCCAACGTATCTATAATTTTTTATTGTTCCATGCTATTATATTACCTATTTTGGATGTTTATGGGCTTTACTTTACACATTTATATCATTTTTGGGACTAACCTACTAACCGAAGGCCCAGCCCGTATTGCTGTTTTTTTTGCCTATTTCAGTATTTCGAAGAAAAGGAATATCAAACGGAGTCCAAATGCAATGAAACCTTCGGGAGTGTTATTTTTAGAACGAACATGATCCAGATGACTTGGAGTGCAAGTAAAGAAGCAGCCGAGGAGGCCAAGAGGGTGGAGGGTGTGCCCACCCCTACAGGGCGCGCCCCCTATCTTGTGGGCCCCTCGGGTGGCCACTGACCTACTTCTTCCTCCTATATATACCCATGTACCCCGACAACATCAGAACAAGCCACGAAAACCTAGTTCCACCGCCGTAACCTTCTGTATCCGCGAGATGTCATCTTGGAGCCTTCGTCGACGCTCCGCCGGAGGGGGAATCGACCATGGAGGGCTTCTACGTCAACACCATAGCCCCTCTGATGAGTTGTGAGTAGTTTACCACAGACCTTCGGGTCCATAGTTATTAGCTAGATGACTTCTTCTCTCTTTTTGGATCTCAATACCATGTTCTCCCCCTCTCTTGTGGAGATCTATTGGATGTAACTCTTTTTCTTGTTTGTGTTTGTCGAGATCCGATGAATTGTGGGTTTATGATCAAGTTTATCTATGATAAATATTTGAATCTCCTCTGAATTCTTTTATGTATGATTGAGTTATCTTTGCAAGTCTCTTCGAATTATCAGTTTGGTTTGGCCTACTAGATTGATCTTTCTTGCAATGGGAGAAGTGCTTAGCTTTGGGTTCAATCTTGCGGTGTCCTTTCCCAAAGGATGAGGCGGCAAGGCACGTATTGTATTGTTGCCATCGAGGATAAAAATATGGGGTTTATATCATATTGCATGAGTTTATCCCTCTACATCATGTCATCTTTCTTAATGCGTTACTCTGTTCTTATGAACTTAATACTCTAGATGCATGTTGGATAGCGGTCGATGTGTCGAGTCATAGTAGTATATGCAGGCAGGAGTCGGTCTACTTGTCGCGGACGTGATGCCTATATACATGATCATGCCTAGATAATGTCATAATTATTCGCTTTTCTATCAATTGCTCGACAGTAATTTGTTCACCCACCATAATACTTATGCTATCTTGAGAGAAGCCCTAGTGAAACCTATGGCCCCCGGGTCTATCTCTTATCATATAAGCTTTCAATCTACTTTTATTCGCATCTTTACTTTTTGCATCTATATTATAAAATACCAAAAATATATTTATCTTATCATACTATCTCTATCAGATCTCACTTTTGTAAGTGGCCATGAAGGGATTGACAACCCCTTTATTGCGTTGGTTCCGCCGAGAATAGTTCTATCAGTGAACATATACTCAGAATGTCTGGGTACCACAACCACTTGACTCAATTGGGAGTTAATCTTCCTGATGATAGTGTCATTGATAGAGTTCTTCAATCACTGCCACCAAGTTACAAAAGCTTCATGATAAACTATAATATGCAAGGTATGGATAAGACAATTCCCGAGCTCTTCGCGATGCTAAAGTCTGCGGAGGTAGAAATCAAGAAGGAGCATCAAGTGTTGATGGTCAACAAGACCACTAGTTTCAAGAAAAAGGGCAAAGGGAAGAAAGGGAACTTCAATAAGAACGGCAAGCAAGTTGCTGCACAAGTGAAGAAGCCCAAGTCTGGACCTAAGCCTGAAACTGAGTGCTTCTACTGCAAAGGGATTGGTCACTGGAAGCGGAATTGCCCCAAGTATTTGGCGGACAAGAAGGATGATAAAGTGAAAGGTATATTTGATATACATGCTATTGATGTGTGCCTTACTAATGCTCGTAGTAACGCCTGGGTATTTGATACTGGTTCTGTTGCTCATATT
Source organism: Aegilops speltoides (assembly GCA_021437245.1). NCBI lineage: Eukaryota > Viridiplantae > Streptophyta > Magnoliopsida > Poales > Poaceae > Aegilops > Aegilops speltoides. The sequence goes on along the minus strand of CM038144.1, from coordinate 425,740,841 downwards.
TGCAACTCGAAATAGGGGCTACGGATTAAACAAAGATTGGCTAAGGACAAGGTGATGATGCACGTGGGAAATGGTTCCAAAGTCAATGTGATCACCGTCGGCACGCTACCTCTACATCTACTGTCGGGATTAGTTTTAGACCTAAATAATTGTTATTTGGTGCCATCATTGAGCATGAACATTATATCTGGATCTTGTTTAATGCGGGACGGTTATTCATTTAAATCAGAGAATAATGGTTGTTCTATTTACATGAGTAATATCTTTTATAGTCATGCACCCTTAATGAGTGTCCTATTTTTGCTGAATCTTGATTGTAGTGACACACATATTCATAATATTGAAGCCAAAAGATGCAAGGTTAATAATGATAGTGCAACTTATTTGTGGCACTGCCGTTTAGGTCATATTGGTGTAAAGCGCATGAAGAAACTCCATGCTGATGGGCTTTTGGAACCACTTGATTATGAATCACTTGATGCTTGCGAACAATGCCTCATGGGCAAAATGACTAAGACTCCGTTCTCTGGAACAATGGAGCGAGCAACAGACTTATTGAAAGTAATACATATTGATGTATGTGGACCAATGAGTGTTGAGGCTCGCGGCGGGTATCATTATTTTCTGACCTTCACAAATGATTTGAGCAAATATGGGTATATCTACTTGATGAAGCATAAGTCTGAAACATTTGAAAAGTTTAAAGAATTTCAGAGTGAAGTGGAAATCATCGTAACAAGAAAATAAAGTTTCTACGATCTGATCGTGGAGGTGAATATTTGAGTTATGGGTTTGGTCTTCATTTGAAACAATGTGGAATAGTTTCACAACTCATGCCACCTGGAACACCACAGCGTAATGGTGTGTTCGAACGTCATACCCGTACTTTATTAGATATGGTATGATATATGATGTCTCTTACTGATTTACCGCTATCGTTTTGGGGTTATGCTTTAGAGACGGCTGCATTCACGTTAAATAGGGCACCATCTAAATCCGTTGAGACGACATCATGTGAACTATGGTTTGGCAAGAAACCTAAGCTGTCGTTTCTTAAAGTTTGGGGCTGCGATGCTTATGTGGAAAAGCTTTAGCCTGATAAGCTCGAACCCAAACCGGAAAAATGTGTCTTCATAGGATACCCAAAGGAGACTGTTGGGCACACCTTTTATCACCGATCCGAAGGCAAGATATTCGTTGCTAAGAATGGATCCTTTCTAGAGAAGGAGTTTCTCTCGAAATAAGTTAGTGGGAGGAATGTAGAACTTGATTAGGTAATTGTACCTTCTCCCGAATTGGAAAGTAGTTCATCACAGAAATCAGTTCCAGTGATTCATACACCAATTAGTGAGGAAGCTAATGATGATGATCATGAAACTTCAGATCAAGTTACTACCGAACCTTGCAGGTCAACCAGAGCATGATCCGCACCAGAGTCGTACGGTAATCCTGTTCTGAAAGTCATGTTACTAGACCATGATGAACCTACGAAATATGAGGAAGCGATGATGATCCCAGATTCCGCGAAATGGCTTGAGGCCATGAAATCTGAGATGGGATCCATGTATGAGAACAAAGTCTGGACTTTGGTTGACTTCCCCGATGATCGAGGACTGACTGTGTGGGATGTACTTGCGACCGGAAACAATTTCGCCATATAATTGTATTTTTTATCTATATTGTACGTATTTCCGTATTTGAGCGCTCGCCGGTCACACACGACCTCATTTTGCCGAACGTGTGTGCCAGGAGGGCATATCCCCGGCGGTTTCTGGGTCGTGTGGGAATGACCCCCCTAACGCCCACACTCACTTGGAGACGGTTCTAGATGCCGTCGCAGAAAGGGGTTTTAAACCATTTGTTTAGGACCGACGCGCACTAGTGACACCTCGGTCATATCATCGTAGTGCTTAGGCGAAGCCCTGCGCCAGTAACTTCATCATCACCGTCACCACGCCATCGTGCTGACGAAACTCTCCCTCGTCCTCAACTGGATCAAGAGCTTGAGGGACATCATCGAGCTGAACGTGTGCTGAACACGGAGGTGCCGTACGTTCGGTGCTTGGATCGGTTGGATCTCGAAGACGTTCGACTACATCAACTGCGTTACTAAACGCTTCCGCTTTCGGTCTATGAGGGTACGTAGACACACTCTCCCCGCTCGTTGTTATGCTTCTCCTAGATAGATCTTGCGTGATCGTAGGCAAATTTTTTTTGAAATACTACGTTACCCAACACCCACCAGTCCGGCGCACTCCTCAACCAGGACGACTGCCGTGTATGAGGCCGTCGCAGCCACCTGCCACCAATCCATCTTCAGTGTTGTACTGCTGCATCTACCTTGCCCGGTCTAGCTATCGTCGACGCCACCACGACGCCAGACAACACCACCATCCTGCGCTCGTCCATCATCACATGCCCACTGGCGAGACCCCGTTGCTCCATGCCGCCAAGAACCGCTCCTCCGACGTGAAACAGCACCTGCTGTCACTGGTCCCATCCCCTTCGTCTACAATTCCTCAAACCGAGCACCCAAACGCCCCAGGCAGCGCCTCCAAGAAGGGTATGACACACACAATGCCGTCGCCGCCCAATCTAAGGAGATTTAGGGTTTTCACCCGGGCATGGGGTCGGGGCGGAGGGCAGGGACCTCGACGGCGCCTGCAAGTAGGAGAACGACGACCCTGGTCGTTGCCACCGTCGGGATTAACGAGTCATCCAGAGTTTCCTCCGGTCCGATGTCACCTCTACCAGCCCCCGCAAACGCACCGAGGCCGACGACCATGATCGTAAGCCACCAAGTGCAGCGGGAGAGAGCCTGCAAAGCGAAGGAGATCCACCAGCGACTCACCGCCCATGGGGTCAAGACCCGTCCATCCACCCCCCGCGAACGTCGCCAGCCGAGGGCGCCGTCGCCATGCCTAATGATACGTCTCCAACGTATCTATAATTTTGGTTGTTCCATGCTATTATATTACCCCTTTTGGATGTTTATGGGCTTTATTTTACACATTTATATCATTTTTGGGACTAACCTACTAACCAGAGGCCCAGCCCGTATTGCTGTTTTTTTGCCTATTTCAGTATTTCGAAGAAAAGGAATATCAAACGGAGTCCAAACGGAATGAAACCTTCGAGAGCATGATTTTTGGAATGAATGTGATCCAGAGGACTTGGAGTGCAAGCCAAGCAGCAGCCGAGGCGGTCACGAGATAGGAGGGCATGCCCCCTGTCTCGTGGGCCCCTCGGGTGGCCACCGACGTACTTCTTCCTCCTATATATGCCTACGTACCCCGAAAATATCCAGGGAGCCAATGAAACACAATTTCCACCGCCATAACCTTCTGTATCCGCGAGATCCCATCTTGGAGCCTTCACGGCGGCGCTCCTTGAGGGGAATCGACCACGGAGGGCTTCTACATCAACACCATAGCCCCTCCGATGAGTTGTGAGTAGTTTACCACAGACCTTCGGGTCCATAGTCATTAGCTAGATGGCTTCTTCTCTCTTTTTGCATCTCAATACAATGTTCCCCCCTCTCTTGTGGAGATCTATTCGATGTAAACTCTTTCTGCGATGTGTTTGTCGAGATCCGATGAATTGTGGGTTTATGATCAAGTTTATCTATGAGAAATATTTGAATCTCCTCTAAATTCTTTTATGTATGATTGAGTTATCTTTACAAGTCTCTTCGAATTATCAGTTTGGTTTGGCCTACTAGATTGATCTTTCTTGCCATGGGAGAAGTGCTTAGTTTTGGGTTCAATCTTGCGGTGTCCTTTCCGTGTGGTTAGGGCAACAAGGCATGTATTGTATTGTTGCCATCGAGGATAAAAAGATGGGGTTTATATCATATTGCTTGAGTTTATCCCTCTACATCATGTCATCTTGCTTAATCGTTACTCTGTTCTTTATGAACTTAATACTCTAGATGCGAGGCGAGTCGGTCGATGTGTGGAGTAATAGTAGTAGATGCAGGCAGGAGTCGGTCTACTTGTTGCGGACGTGATGCCTATATACATGATCATGCCTAGATAATCTCATAATCATTCGCTTTTCTATCAATTGCTCGACAGTAATTTGTTCACCCACCGTAATACTTATGCTATCTTGAGAGAAGCCTCTAGTGAAACCTATGGCCCCCGGGTCTATCTCTTATCATATAAGCTTTCAATCTACTTTTATTTGCATCTTTATTTTTTGCATCTATATTATAAAATACCAAAAATATATTTATCTTATCATACTATCTCTATCAGATCTCACTTTACAAGTGTGGTCGTGAAGGGATTGACAACCCCTTTATTGCGTTGGTTGCGAGTTCTTTGTTTGTTTGTGTAGGTGCGTGGGACTTTTGAGGAGACTCCTACTGGATTGATACCTTGGTTCTCAAAAATTGAGGGAAATGAAGGAAATATGCCCTAGAGGCAATAATAAAGTTATTATATATTTCCTCATATCATGATAAATGTTTATTATTCATGCTAGAATTTTATTAACCGGAAACATAATACATGTGTGAATATATAGACAAACAAAGTGTCACTAGTATGCCTCTACTTGACTAGCTTGTTAATCAAAGATGGTTATGTTTCCTAACCATGAACAAGGAGTTGTTATTTGATTAACAAGGTCACATCATTAGTTGAATGATCTGATTGACATGACCCATTGCGTTAGCTTAGCACGCGATCGTTTAGTATGTTGCTATTGCTTCCTTCATGACTTATACATGTTCCTATAACTATGAGATTATGCAACTCCCGTTTGCTGGAGGAACACTTTGGGTACTACCAACGTCACAACGTAACTGGGTGATTATAAAGGAGTACTACAGGTGTCTCCAAAGGCAGATGTTGGGTTGGCGCTACAGCCCGGTTCACCGGAGTCCTGTTAGCCCATGCTACTGACACAGATTCACTCGTGATGACCGACACGTTCGATCTTTGGGTCATGGATGCTGTCCTGTAAGTTTGTGCCACTTTGGGTTTACGACTAGCCATGTCGGCCGGGCTCCTTATCATATGGATGCTAGCGACACTATCATATCGTGTGCCAAAAGCATAAACGGTCCCGCAAAGGTAAGGCAACACCCGTGGGGATACCGTGCATGAGGCCGCAAAGTGATATGAAGTGTTACATGCTAGATCGATGTGGCATTGAGTCGGGGTCCTGACAGCTTTGGTATCAAGATTAGGATTTGTCACTCCGAATGTCGAAGAGGTATCTCTGGGCCCTCTCGGTAATGCACATCACTTAAGCCTTGCAAGCATTGTAACTAATGAGTTAGTTGCAAGATGATGTATTACGGAACGATTAAAGAGACTTGCCGGTAACGAGATTGAACTAAGTATTGGATACCGACGATCGAATCTCGGGTAAGTAACATACCGATGACAAAGGGAACAACGTATGTTGTTATGCGGTCTGACCGATAAAGATCTTCATAGAATATGTAGGAACCAATATGGGCATCCAGGTCCCGCTATTGGTTGTTGACCGGAGACGTGTCTCGGTCATGTCTACATTGTTCTCGAACCGTAGGGTCCGCACGCTTAAGGTTTCGATGACAGTTATATTATGAGTTTATGAGTTTTGATGTACCGAAGGAGTTAGTCCGGATGAGATCGGGGACATGACGAGAGTCTCAAAATGGTCGAGGCGTAAAGATCGATATATTGGACGACTATATTCGAGTTCGGAAAGGTTCCTAGTCATTCGGTATTTATCGGATACCAAGAGTTACGAAATTCGCCGGGAGAAGTATTGGGCCTTATGGGCCATACGGGGAAAGAGAGAGGGCTGCCCTAGGCTGGCCGCCCCTGCCCTAGTCCGAATTGGGCTAAGGGAGGGCGCGCCCCTCCTTCCTTCCCTTCTCTCTTCCCTTCCTAGTCTCCTACTCCTAATACATGGAAGGATCCCTAGTTGGACTAGGAAGGGGAATCCTACTCCGGTGGGAGTAGGACTCCCCTATGGCGCCTCCTCCCTAGGCCGGCCTCCTCCTCCCTCCCTCCTTTATATCTGAGGCGGGGGCACCCATAGACACACAAGTTGATCCTTGAGATCGTTCCTTAGCCGTGTGCGGTGCCCCTCCACCATATTCCACCTCGGTCATATCGTGGCGGTGCTTAGGCGAAGCCTGCGTCGATAGAACATCAAGATCGTCCTGCACGCCGTCGTCGTCTTGTGGAACTCTCTCCCGGAGCTTTCTTTGGATCGGAGCCCGAGGAGCGTCACCGAGCTGTCGTGTGTCAAGAACTCGGGCGCCGAGAATGGCGCTGGGATCGGTTGGATCGCGAGGAGAACGTCGACTACTTCCTCTACGTTGTGATCGCTTCGCTTGGTCTCACGAGTGCGTAGACAACACTCTCCCCTCTCGTTGCTATGCATCACCATGATCTTGCGTGTGCGTAGGAATTTTTTTGAAATTACTACGTTCCCCAACAGGAAATACTTACGCTACTATTGCTGCATCACCCTTTCCTCTTCAAGGAAAACCAACGCAAGCTCAAGACGTAGCACCTAACGGGGCCACCGCCCCTGGTCCAGGTTCCTCCACGAAGGCCGAAGTGGCGAGATCCGCCGCGAGCGACGAGATCCGGCACTGCGCGGCCGACGCCATCGCTCAAGCCCGCCGTCGACCGATCCTGCCGCCACCGGGAGCCCGCACGTTGCCGGGAGTCCCACACCCATGGATCTGGGCACCCATGCACCGCCGCGAGTCCGCCACCTCCGGGATCCGCCACACCATAGGGAGGGCCGCACCCTGCGGATCAGGACGCCCACGCCACCATGGATCCGATAACGGGAGGAGAGACCCTCCGTTGCCGCCGTTGCACGCACGGGCTTTGCCCGGCACCGACCATCGGCAGCGGCGGAGGGGGATAAGGGCGTTGGAGGGACTAGGCGGCGGCGGTGGAGCCCGCCCGAGTCACCCGCGGGGGAGGCGTCCGATCTATATCTAACAGATATGAAAGAAACTATGACAAATTATCCGCACTCCCTCCACATTTGCAGATACGGCCTTCCTTCGTTCATCCTTTTCTCCCACAAGATAAACTACTCATACATATGCATCTTGATGTTCTATGCAACGCACGGGCATCTTGCTAGTTGACTACAGAATTGACACTATTTTATCTTTGTGCTTAGCTGGTCACTAACAGAATTGACAGAATTAACCAGTAAGTGGTATACCATTGTTTCACTGTATCTAGTAGAGTAGAGCTAATTGCATTATTTAGGTAGTCACTGAACCTAATATATGTTGGATTTTGTCGATGATCTAATTTACGTGAGTATATAACAAAATACTACCACATTTCGATCAGCCCTAACAAAAAACAACCACTTTTGTATAATTTTGCCCTACCACTCTACAACTATTTTTTTTGCAAAAAAACTACCACACTGTCTTAATGACTGATTAGAAAAAAATTAAACCTGATTATGACAGGGATGGCTCACTTGTCAATGCTTACATGTCATAATTGTCAACTCTGTTACGATTGACCACACATTAGGCGTTATGACATGTGGGATCCACATGTCAATCAAACAAATCTACTTTTCCCCGAAATTGAAATTTGGATCGTGGCCACACATTAGGCGTTATGACATGTGGGATCACATGTTAGTCAAACAAACCTATTTTTCCTCTAAATTGAAGTTTGGATCGAGATCCAGCCCTCACACTACGTCGGCCATCCCTTAGCATGTCAGCACGCGGCGGCTTACCTCGCATCCTTAGCATCTTGTATTGTTGGTCGCCGCCGGCAAGGTTGTCCTTCGCATCACCACGCGAGCTGGCCGCTGCGCCGGCTGACCTTCACGCCATTGCGCTGGCTGGCTAGTGCACTGGGGTCAGTCTAGTCTCCGCGCTGGCTAGCCTCCGCGCACAACAACACGCTGCCGTGCCCGGGCTAGAGCTTGGCCATGGCCGCCACCGTGTGGTTAGATTAGCCTAACTACTACTCCCTTCATTCCTAAATATTTGTCTTTCTAGGGATTTCAACAAGTGACTACGTACAGAGCAAAATGAGTGAATCTGCACTCTAAAATATGTCTATATATATATCCGTATGTGGTAGTTTATTTGAAATCTCTAAAAAGACAAATATTTAGGAAGGGAGGGAGTAATTAGTTTAGTGGTAGATGGGCCACTGCACCGGGCCCATGTGGTTAGATTAGCCTAACTACTAATTAGTTTAGGGTTAAGTCAATGACTAAATTTATAGAAAGTCTAAAAACCAGAGAAATTTATTGGGACTGACATGCGGGCCCACATGTCATAACGGTCAATCTAAAGGAGTTGGCCACTGTGCCACATCAACACTGACTAGTGTGCCCAACATGTCATAAACCTGCTTAAACCGGCCGAATCGGGGAATTTTCTGGTATGGTAAGTTTTTGCCACAAATTAGTCGTAGAGTGGTAGTTCTGGGAATTTTTTCCAGAAGTGGTAGTTTTCTGTTAGGGTTGGTCGAAATGTGGTAGTTTTTGTTGTTAAATACTAGTTTATGTACCTAGTGCGAAGTAAGTACAATGCCTAGCACATGAAAATGATTTGTAGTTAGACAGGGAAATTGCAATGTTAATATTTGTTGTTGATGAGGCGTAAGGAGATCAAGCAGTAAGAAAGTATTGCATATTGAGGTATCTACAATGACTAGCACATGAAATGGCCATATGCTATGTACTTTGACAAGGAAATTGCCAATCACCAACACCCATTTACAATTATGTTAGTTTTGCAAATGGCCGATATCTATACAATGTCAGTCTATAGAATTGTTGGCCATTAGGAAAGTAGTGAGCAATGTACTAATTTAGTTATGATGTCAACATTTCTTACATTTACTATACATTAGCAGGGAGGTGTCCATTGTGGTGTAATGAAGTGGATTGATGTGCCTTGGCTTGTTATACTACAAAACTGCTTGACCAAGCTATGGGACATGTTTCATGAGCGGGGTGGCAAGGTGAACTACCAGAAAGCAATGGATGCTGAAGAATTTGAGAAGAAGGAAGGGCTATAGTTGGAGGTCAATATGGAGAGGCTGAGACTTGCAAAGGAGCAAAGGTGCATCCTACAATCTTAGGCAGATATAATCAAGAACACAGGAAGGATATGCATGAGCTCAAGATGGACAAGGGTCTCCTTACAGGAGAGAAGAATGAGCTTGAGAATGTAGTTGTCGATCTGCTGAAGGCTGGGCATGGGAGCAAGGAGAAGCTGGAGCAGATCAATGCAATACCGAAGGAATGAAAATGAAGGCAATCCTGGATAAACAAACATGCCTTGCAAATTGATGGTGGTAGATGTGTGTGTGTATTTTGGTGATCCAATGGGTGAGATGCTAAGTTAAGTTATGTTGGTAAGTGTATTGATGTCAGTTAAGTTAAGAACACTCTGGTTTGTTTAAGTAATGCAATGAAGAGCTGCTTATGCTAAGCAATGCAATGATAAACTGCTCATATTAAGCAATGATGTTATGTTGTCATGTATGATCATACTTTTATTTAGCTTAATGGTTTGGTTAGTATTGACATGAAAATTGTTTTTGTGGTCATAAAGTTGATGCTTTGTTCATGGAGCTAAATTGCCAAAATGGGTCTGCCTTGTTGTCAATAAAAGCCACCCCTATCAGCCTTACCATAGCCACAACCCTATTTCCCCCTTAGCTTCCAACCTACACCCTATAACCGTAGTGAGCAAGCACCCTAGGAGAGATGGATCCTAACCTCGGAGAGGTGACAGTCAAAGAGGAGGAGGCTGTGGACATGAGGGCTGCCAGGGTGCGGCAGCAGAAAGCTCATGCGAATAGGGCTCAGAGGCGAGTTGAGAGGGCACTAGCACCCCTGGATACTCGTTGGAGTACTGCTGCCATTTGTCCAACATGATCCTGGAAGCCTACAACATGCAAGAGTATCATGAGGTGTTCCAAGACGCACTTTTGATGAGATCATCTATTGGGCAAGGAGAAGGGCCAATCTGTATCCAGAACCAACAACGAGGAGTAGGTGGATGAGAATCCTCACCCTTGACATGCATTCAGAACAAGCAACAAGGATTAGGAGTGCATCTTTTGGACTTGTGATGATGAACTGTTGTTTTTCTTTTTATTAACTTGTTATGTATGAATCCTGGAGATAAGTATGTACCTTTCTCCGTATATGAATCTATGTATGCTTCTATGCTTAAGTTTGGTTTTATGAACTGTTATGATTTTTGCTTACTTGTTATGTTTTTTTAAATGTCATATAATGGATTTATGACGAGTGGAATCATTAACGGGTTTATCAATAGCTTTAACTCAAGACCTTTAATTGACCCCACACAATTGTTTGCGTTTTGATTGTTTGAAATTCAATATATTACCTTCTTAGAGACACAACTCGCATAGATACGACCGCCTTCACTCGGGATGTTCTTATAGTAGTATTTACGCTTCATCTTTAACGCCGAGAGTGGATAGACTTAACTGACAATCCTTTTTTGGAAGCATAAGAGTGCTACTATCTAGGTTGATCTTCACCCACCTCGGGTGGGAGCTCTTCTTCTTCTTTGTGTGCCATGCAACTAATCTTGCTTTCGATTTCTCTGATTGAGTATAAATATATAGTGAACTACCAGATAAATCATATTGTCTTTGATTTTGCAACGTAAATAATTTATAAATATGCAATTAACCGCTTGCTAAAAATAAATATACTAGAAGGCTTCAAAACTTACCAGGGATAATCCTTACGGAGCTCGCCATATTAACCACAAAGTCACGAGAAATGTTGTAAAAGCCCGGGTGACCCATGACAAGCATTCGCAGCCGTGTAGTTTGCCACAATGTGCTCCACCATTTACTCGTTCAGCAAAGTACATACACATCTCGACGCCGTTTGGTGTGGGGGAATGTTGCCATGAATCTGCAGAAGCCTTGAAGGGCACAAGTTCAACGTCAATTATTCCATTTTTTGGAGGCAAATTATTCATTTCCATTTCCATTTCCATTCCAGGAAAAGAAAACATTCCATCTCCACGGTTTACCGTCCGTCCTGTGCTATCCCCGTGCTCCCAGCCCATGACTCTGATGCCAAAGCCCATGGGTGCAGCCCGATCCAATAAAAACATGCGGCACGTCACTCGGCTCTCTGAAACCAAAAAGCAGATCAGCTTCTTTTCATCCCCTTCCAGCTCGCGGCGGGGGTCATCGAAGGGAAACCCTCTCCGCCCCTCTGCCCTTCCACCGCCGACCGCCACCTCCAAGGGATTCGTCTCTCCCCATCCCCCTCCTCCGCCGCCGCCGCTCTACTGGACCGGACCGGCGTGGAGCAGAGATCCATCAGGGCTTGGATTTGATTTTTCCTGCTCGTGACGAACCCTAGCCTGCTTCGGATTGCCTGGAGAGCCTGATCTGTTCCTCCCTTCGCGGTAAGCATTTCAATCCAAACGCCCTTTATCTGTTAAATCCATCGATTTTCCCTTTTTTTTGCGGATTCGTTTGCTGTTTGGTGGAGTAGTGATAGCAGCCTGTTTCCCACGAAATTTAGGGTTCGAACTGACCCCAATGCTCCTCGTTCCTTCCGCCCCCGGCGCCGACGCGCTAATGCTCTGGCTTCTGTTGTTTCCGCAGCAGGGAGAGCAACTGGAGGTTTCGCTTGGCGCTCAGTTGATGGTACAATGAACAGGCACAACACCCGCAATAAGAACAAGAGGCCACGCGCCGATGAGTCTGCGAGCCCGTCTTATGCTGCTCTCAAGTATGTGTACATTTCCTTTTCCCATTGCTAGGGTGAAGGGTGAGATTTCAATGTGTTTCTGTTGCTGACATGTTTTTTGCTTGGGGTGCTGCCTGTTATGCAGGAGGATACATTCTACCGGCGCCATCACTCAAGATGATATTAGGCAACTTTACAGTGTGTGGAAGCCGGTTTGCCAGGGCTGCCATGGGAACACCAAGGACTCACCCAATTGTTTCTGCGGGTTGATCCCCACCACCGGTGGGGCGAGGAAGACTGGCCTCTGGCAGAAAAATGGCGAGCATGTCGGCGGCCTCGGCCCTGACCCATCCAAGGACCTCCGTGCTTCTACCGAGACGCCTGCTGGATTGACTAATCTGGGCGCGACATGTTATGCTAATAGCATACTTCAGTGCCTCTATATGAACACTTCCTTCCGTTCAGGCATTTTCTCGCTAGAGCCAGACATCTTGAAGAAGCAACCTGTTCTCGATCAGCTGGCTCGATTATTTGCGCAGCTACACTCCAGCAAATTGGCTTTCATTGATTCAGCACCTTTCATCAAGACCTTGGAACTAGACAACGGTGTCCAGCAGGACAGTCACGAATTTCTCACCTTGTTTTTGTCTCTGCTCGAGCGTTCGTTAAGTTACTCCAAGGTTGCTGTTGCGAAAACTATTGTGCAAGATTTATTTCGTGGAAGTGTGTCGCATGTGACTCGGTAGGTAAATGCCTAAATTAGTGCTTTTCTCAAGATTTATTTTGGAAACTGAATGGATCTGAACTTTAAGTTAGAAGGTTTATCTTCCCAATATTACCATATCGTGTTTGCCTTGTATGCTCCTGTTTGCTTGCATACACTGTGTTTTATTGTCTTGCGATGTTCTGCCGCTACAGAATTACTATAAAAATATCTTAGTTTGTGATTATAATAACAAGCTGGTTATCTTGTCAAACAGCAACAAAATAGTTAGCTGGGTATGATTTATTTTTTTTGAACTCGAGAGTCCTGTTTTGCTGGATCTTGTACTTAGGTCAAGCTATGTGCTCAGGTACATATCTTTGATTTTTTAATTGGATTGACCACTGAGTGCATTCACAATTTCTAATTCACACAGCTTGCACATACCAAAATGAATGACAATATGATATGTTAGTTCATTTGTACTCATTAATTTTTTGGAGGACTGATGTTGGTTATCATACGCTTAAGGTGTTCATCATGTGGAAGGGATTCTGAAGCATCTTCAAAAATGGAAGACTTCTATGAACTGGAGCTGAATATTAAAGGTTTAAGTAATTTAGAGGAAAGTCTGGATGACTATTTGAGCGTGGAGGCACTGAATGGGGAGAACCAATATTCCTGCGAGTCATGTCAGAAAAGGGTAGACGCCACCCGTTGTATAAAACTTCGCTCGCTTCCTCCTGTTGTTAATTTTCAGCTGAAGCGATATGTATTCCTACCAAAGGTGATTACTCTGATCCAAGCTTGTTCATAGTTTTGTGCTATCTGTTGCTCCTGCTTCTGTCTTGTATGTGATTTCTTGATTTGTGTGGAAGAAATTTACTAATTTATTTCCTCCGCAGACAACAACGAAGAAAAAGATTTCTTCATCATTCAGTTTTCCGGGACAGCTAGATATGGGGAAGCGGTTGTCGGATCCTTCATCTAATTACATTTATGACCTGGCTGCTATTTTGATTCATAAGGGTAGTGCTGCTAATAGTGGTCACTATGTGGCACATATAAAGGATGAAAGCAATGGTCACTGGTGGGAGTTTGATGATGAGTGTGTATCCAGCCTTGGTTTTCACCCTTTTGGTGAAAAACCAGGCAAGTCATCTGATAAAGCGGATCAGAAATCTGAAGGTACTTCTACCGAAGGTTCTGTGGCAAATGGTAATAACAGTAGCCATCATGATGCTGCACCGACTTCTAATATGGGAGAGATGTTCTCTTCCACTGATGCTTACATGCTAATGTACAAACGTTCGAGCAAGGACGAAAATGGTATTAAAAGCAATAATATTGTGGAAGCCAGTAATAGTTCACTTCCACGTCATCTGATTGATGAGATTGATGCATTGAATGCATCATGTGTAAAGGAATGTGGCGAGTACCTAAGTAAAAAAGATAACCTTTTGGCTTCCATACAAGAAAGGCGCCAAGAAATAAAATCTGTTATTACAGAAGCACCTGCTACTCCAGACGCCGATTCATATTTTTGGATTTCACTAGACTGGCTTCGCCAATGGGCGGATAATCCTACCCCTCCCTCGTGAGTTCTCTAGAGCACTTGTTTATTTATTTCCACTTCCTTTTCATCTACATTTAAATGCTTTATTATTACTTGGTGTCGCGACAACACTATTCTTGCAAATGTTGTTTGTCAGTTGCGTAGAAACTCATAACTTATTGCTCTTGTGACTACTTTGTATTGTTGTACTTTTTTCTCTAGTATTCTTGTACTGTTAGCTATCTGGATTGTTGTACAGTTAGCTATCAAATCTATGGAATGATAAATAAAAGCTGGGTGTTAAATACATATAATGCTCATTTATATCAGAAGCCATCAAATATCTGAGTACATTCACTACATTGATTTATTTTCCAAACACAACAACCATCATGGCAGTTCGAAGTTCTGTGAGGGCATCATCTGTCTGTACCTCTAGGTTTAACCTATGCTTGCAGTATATAGATGAAAGGAGCTGGTTGGTAGTTGCTAATATTTTTCATTGCTAAGCTCTAGACTAGATCAGATTTTCTTGATTTGAGATCTATCTTAGCCTTTTGGATTTTCCGTCCGTTCGAATATATAGGGACATAATAGGGTATATTTTGATTGGCCGGGACAAGGTCGGCCATACCATCACATGCATACACCACTATTCATTATAATGAGAAGCAGCCCATAAGGAATTTAACTTCACATGAGAATGCAATGATAACCTAATATCAGTTTTTGACGTCTGAACCCTTTTAGCACACCGATTATTAGTTTTTTGTGAAATATATGTGCTATCTCAGTTATAGGTGCTATACGTAGCAATTCTTGAAATTTTGTATGGCTACACTCCTTGTTATGCATACTAGCAAAGTGCCGGTGCGTTGCAACGGATACAAAATAAACCAATACATATTCACAAACTTGAAAAAATTACCCTATTTTTGGTATATATATCACTAAAAGTATGGTGTGTTCCATACAAATTTATTCCTCTTTATTTTTTTTGGGTGAGGCGGGGGAGGGATGGGGCTGATATTGAGACAAAGTGGTTTTCTGCAAATGTGGAGCAGAGTCGTGGGGTCTTTTTACAAAATGTTGTAGTTACTCCGCATGTGTTAGATGCAGATTGGATGGTCAGTCAGATGGTAAACACACCATCGTCACCAACTAAATCTTTAATAGGTGTAGATACTCTTCTGAACAAATAGCCTTAGGATATTCCTGGCAGGATCCACATAACAACTTTATGTTGGTTTCGCAGTTCCATTGACAACAGTCCAATTCAGTGTGAACATGGAAAAGTTCCAGCATCTAAAGTCACATCCATGAAGCGATTATCGGCTAAAGCTTGGGAGAAGCTACTTTCCAAGGTAAGAATCTTCTCCATTTGTTGGGTTTTATTTCTCGAATTGTTTCTCTCACTCGGTTTGCTTAGTGGTAATGTTTTACTTTAGTTATTTGCAAGTACACTGTATTTTGTACCTAGTTCTGAACTTCTTATACTGCTAAAATACTATTGATGGCTATCATTTATATTGTTACATACTAGTACGGAGGAGGACCAACACTCAGCAAGGATGATGTTTGCAAGGAGTGTCTCAAGGATGTAGCAAAAACTGCAGTCTCTGCTGATGTCTATCGTGATCGGAAAGCATCGTTAAAGAATCTTGCAGAAGCTGCACTTGCTGGAAGTATTCCAGAAGGTCCTTCTTACTTTATTTCGAAGGCATGGTATGGAAAGGACATCCTTCTCAGATTCTGTTCTTGGTTCTGTACGTGACTTGCTGAAGCTAAACATTTTTTACGTATTAGGGTTATTCTCCTCAACTACTGTCTTTGTGGAGCTATTTATATAGACATAATATTCTGCTTAAGGCGTGACTTGCTGAAGCTAAACATTTTTCACGTACAATTAGGACTATTCTCCTGAACTACTACTGTCTTTGTGGAGCTATTTATATACAAACACAATATTCTGCTTAAGGCCCTTCCAAATTTCAGTCCAGTTATATGATGTACTATAATGTGTTTGTAAGAATCCTTATCTGCAGTTCCACCAACATGAGTCATATGTTAGGTCTGTATGTTGTGTTTACTTTGTACTACCTTCTAATGGTTGCTCTGTATTGATTGCCTTTGTGTGCAATACTTCAACCATTACCATGATGTGGGATGTGGCCAATCATTAGTTTTCTTGATTGGGTTTTTACACCTTAACCAGTTTCCAGTTATAACCTAAGTATGTCTCGCAGTTGTTCCATGAATTTGGCACTGAATGCTTCTTCTGTCGATGTGCACTCATGCGTAGTCTTTTATCATTCTTCCTGTTTTGCTGTCCCAGTGGTTGCATTACGTTACCAAATCACAGCTATCTACTAGAGTCTCATACCGATCTATTTTGCCGTTGCTCCCAGGTTGTCCCATTGGCTGCGAAGAAAAAATGTGGATATCACTTTTGATGCTGACAAGGGACCAACAAGTGCTCTAAGATGCAGCCATGGGAATCTTCTTCCAGAGCACGCTTCTGGGGCAAAGCGGGTATCTGTGCCAGAGAGCCTATGGCTATTTCTCTATGAAACCATCGCAAGGGAAGCTGATGATATTGTGACTTTTCCGTCAGATACTCAACCATGCGAAATCTGTGATGACAAATTGTCAGCTGTTGCTTCTGTTGAGGATAATCTTAGGTAAGCTAAAAATGCCATAATACAGTGAATTAATCAATGGCGTATAATTGGATTCACGGTTAACAATGTCATAATACAATGGATTATTAATGTGAGATAATGAACTGTTCACTTAAAGTGGGTGGTTATATTAAGTTTCTTTTGGCATGTTATTTGTCTCTTCAGAGCGGTGAAACTGAAGCAACGACAGAGCCATGAAAAGTTAATCTCTGGGAAAGGCTTTGCACTTAATCCTGGACAAAAATATTATTTGGTTCCTTCGTCGTGGTTGTCAGAATGGAGAGCTTACATTACAGCGACTGGAAAAAATGTTTCGTCGTTACCAGAACCTCAAAGTCTTGAAGCTGCTATAAATTCACTTAAATGTGAAAAGGTAAACCATCTCTTCTCTGTTCTGCTGATAAGTCGTCCTACATGACGGTATGTGTGTTTGGTTCTGAAAAGGCCAGGAAAAACTTGAACTCTAGTATATAAATTTCTAGTCAGGTAAGTGTGAAGCTTGCTGTTAGGGTAATATGGCTAGAAGTTAACTTACTGTTCTCCTATTGTGAAACAATGAGATGAATATTAGCACTTTTTGCAAAACATTGGTGAAGACTGACTGCCAGGATATTTGGGCAAGGAATTGCACTTCTGCACACTGTAGATTGTTTAATCTACCTATAAGGTCGTGTGGTATACCAGTTGGATTCATTGAGTGAGGCCCAAGAGTCATACATATATAATGCTGCCCTTTTGCATTCTTTAATGTTTGCCAGTGAATTAATTTAGAAATGTAATAGTTTACAGAGCAAAGCAAGACCAAGAATGGGATAAGATATAATTTTGACATGAGTACAATCATACTTTGAGAGCACTACCAAATAAGTATGCATCGTAACTACCTTCATATCTGTGGCATGACACATGTTTGGTGCTCTTGCCTAATTGATTTAAGAATTCACTATAAGTTATTATTTCGCCACTTCAAGTGGGGTTTAATAGAATATTGTGAAGATTTGTTTGGTCAGCGAGACATGTTTAATTTGATCCTCCCTGTAAATGATGCATATTCATATTTTTAATGTGGGTCTCTAGGAGACTCAATTTATTTTGTTGACTTGATTTGGCAAATTTGCAATACCACCACCTTTGTTATCTAGTTATTAGGTTATAAACTATGAAGTATTTCTTTTTGAATATTTTGATCATTTTTCAGCATTCTAGATTGTTGCAAAGGCCTTTGGATATAGTTTACAAGCGTGGGGGAATCACTCAGAAAACATCAAATGTAAGTTCATGTATCTTCATAACTTATCTTTCCTACTCTCTTTGTCGCCTCTTTTTGGGCTAGCTGTTTTCTGAAGTCTGTCCATAGCGTTATTGCTCATTGGGACGACTTGATTTTTTTTGGAGTGTGTGTGTGTGTGTGTGTGTGTATGAAATTGATGTACATTGGTTGTAACGATGATCCCCCAGATTGGGAACTCGAGCTCCAGCTCTTTTTGTTCAGAAGCAGATGATATCTGCTATGATGTGCTGTTCCTCTTTCAAATATGCGACATATTGGTTTCGAACTAGTATTTATTTGTTTCATGAAGTTTGTATGTGGTAAAGATGATCTCCCAGATTGGGAACTCGAGCTCTGGCCTTCTTGTCAGAAGCACAGGAGGACGTCTGCTGTGCTGTTCTGTTCCTCTTGAAATATGCGGCATATTGGTTTCGAACTAGTATTTATTTGTTTAATAATTTTTTATGGATCTATACCGGTGAAGCTTATGAATATAAATGCATACTAATACTAGATAGAAAGTATAAAGTTCTTATACATTGTTATTTAGTTGCTTTCCATTGCTGTTTTGGGCATTGTTTTACTGATATGTTTTGTTGCTAGATGAAAACAAATAATCTTGACGTTGTGGGTTAACTATATGCTTGGTTTTCAGACTGATGGGTTAGCAATCATCTCAGAATCTGACTGGCAATCATTCTCTGAGGAGTGGAACGTGGCACATGCAGATGGCGCATGTGCTGAAATTGTTTTTAGTAAGAGCTCAGAGGATAAACCGCACGAGTCATCTGAAGCAATGGTAATTTTGGATAAAGATCCGGACCAGTCTATTAATGGTGCAAATGATGACTTGGAGGACTGTAGACCCTATGTCAGAACTGATCCTGAGGTAAACCAAATATTCTAGATTAGAGTTATTGATTTGCATATCTGACCATAACATTCTTATGTTAATGTAAGCCTGGTTATCATATGCACAATGCGTCGCCTTGCAGTTGCAGGCTTGCACACTTGACTAGTTAAAATATGAGAATCTAAACCAGTAAACAACAATACTACCAGGAAAGTATAATGAACAAGAAACTACAATAGTGCTCTTCTTTCATGTAGGTTAGTCCTGATGACATGATGATTGAGCAATTAGAAGCTATTTTGCTACAAGTGTGCAACATTCCTTTTCAATAGCTCTCCTGTAAACCATCAAGGTCGCAGCTGTGACAGCCTCTTCGGCTATTAGATACGAGTCGTCGGCTGTCGCCTCCTAATATGGTATTGGACGAAAAAAAGGCAGAATCTCGTCTCTTACGCCTCATAGATGAGCTTAGTGATAAGGTTTACGTTGTTAGCTGAGTGCTGTTCCCTTGTAGTAGTTGATTTAATCAATTAAATATTTTCAAGCAATGGAATAATTGCACCTGTCTGATGAGTAAGAAGTGCACATCCTATTTTCCCCATTTTTTTAGTCTCATTTGTACTTGTGAATTTTGCATGCTAGGTTTGTGAAGAATGTATTGGAGAAAGAGAGAGCTGTGCATTGGTGGAGAAACTCAATTACCAGAACGAAGATATCCATGTTTATCTTGTGCGTGGGAAAGAAGCACCAAAGTCAATTAGAGAGGCATCTGCAGCTCTTCCTGTTCCAGATCGCCGGACTTCAAAGCGTTCCCGGAGAACGACCACAGGGAACTCAATCAGTTTGAAAGTCTCTGGTTCTACAACTGTCTATCAGTTGAAACTCATGATATGGGAATCTTTAGGGGTATGTCATGCATATCAAAACTTTACTTTATGCAAAAAGCCAAGCACCGATACAGTTTCCTCTTGCATTTCATTTACAAATAGGAAAAAACACAAGAAAAATTAAGAAGAAAACTTCTGTTGATTGGTATGACTGCCACTTGATTCTATTTCAGCTGAAAAAAATTTGCTAAATAAGTATCAGTATTGAGTCGTACTCTATACTTCAAAGCCTTCTGGACTGGAAGGCATATTTTTCAGTTAATCTTATCACTTCAACAGATAATACATGCGGTTGAAATAGTTTGAACTGTCCAAAAGAATAAGTTTGAACTTTAAATTGTAAAGCTTAACATTGTTAGCTGCAACTGGTACTTACCAAAGTGATAAGCTCCGGCTTAAAGTACCAGGTGCTTAATCAGTTAGACCCAGGCATCAAACATGTAGTTTTAAGGTATTGTAGGACCTTACAAACCGGGAGGGAGGGTGTACTAAAAGGATCGTTGCCTATGCTGTGATTGTTCTGAACCTTTTGAGCCTATCAGTTGGCGCCCATACCATTATACTTCCTCCATTCCAATGAATAAGGCGCGCATGTTTTCCAAAATCCAACTTTGACCGTAAATTAGATCAATACAAATTCAACGGTATGATATTTATCACATGTAATCTACATTTGATTGATCAAATTTATGGTCAGAGTTGAATTTGGCATGCGTGTGCGCCTTATTCATTGGAATGGAGGGAGTACCATCATAATGGAGTACTGTGGCTATACATTGCACTTGCTGTTAAAATATGGTTCCCACCTTTCCCTTACAGCTCAAGCTTTCAAGTTAACTAGTTGGTGCATGCAATTCAATATGGTATCAGAGCCAAGTGGTCTCGAGTTCAAGACCCGGCCAATGCACTTTTAATAAAATAGTTGGGGCTTACATCGATCCCATGAAATTCCTGAGCAGCCTAGACGTGAGGGGAGTGTTGAAATGTATTGCCCACCAGCTTTTGGGTTAACTGCTCGGTGCATCCATTTTCAAATTTCAATACTTGCATGATCACTTGATCACATATTTTTGGATTTTATTGTGCTTCCTTTTCTGAAGCATCAATAATGTTCACAGTATTGGCAAGTCAATCGTCCAATAATGTAGTGCTGACTTAAGATGGGGATACAGAATTTCCACATAATAGTGCAACTGTGCTGGTAATCGGTAATTATATACTCCTTCTGTAAACTAATACTCAGTATAAGACATTTTAGATCACTAAATCGTCTAAAACGTCTTATATTTGTTTACAGAGGGAGTATGTTCTAGCATCCCCTTTCTCTCCATTTTGTTTAAAAGAGGGGCACACCTGCACTGGTTACTTTTATTTTATTTCTGGTGCAAAAATCTTGCTTGTTTTATTTTTCATTGTGGTTGTCTGCTTCAGTCCAATTATTGCTGTTGTCATATTTAGATTGTGAAGGAGAATCAGAAGCTTCATAAAGGCCCTCTCGAGATTGAAGATGATTTTGCGACTCTTGCTGACAAGTGCATTTTCCCTGGGGATGTTCTGTGGGTTAAAGATTCTGAATTGTTTGAGGATCGTGATATAGCAGGTGAAGTAAAGTAACAAATACGATTACTTGAACATTTCTGAAAACATTATATTGTTAACTTTGCTATCCTATAATGTTTCAGATGAAATTTCAGAGCCGAAGGCTGATGCACTACCTGCTGAGGAAGGCTTTCGTGGTACACTATTGACATCAAGTGTATCAGCTCAGCTTTGTCAGGACATGGTATTGAGCGAATGAATTTTCATGCGATCTACATCGCTGCATGCATGTATTGGCATCGCTGCTGTTTACGCTTCTTGGAGGTGATAAACTCCTTCACTTCATATATATTTTGTTTTTTGTCAGTAGACGTCATCACAGACTAAAAACGTGGCTAGGCTCGATCGAAGCTCAAACAAGCCTAAGTTGACCTTCGAGCTTACTGCTAGGCTTGAGCTTGGCTCGGACAAACCTCAAATAAGCTTAGAGCTTAGCATAAGAAAATACAGTGTTGCTTCGTATGGAAATTTAGTAAAGCTGGATTTGGTGTGTAGGCCATTGAAAGCTATGCTGGCACATATATGAAAAGCTGGAGTGTCTCCTGCTCAGCTCCCAAAATAAGTGGTATTTCAAAATTATATGTAAGTGAGTTTTGTCGAGCTATTCGATCACTATCGTTATGCTCGCATGCTCACTCGCCTAGGACTCACCGGGCTGAGCTTGAATGAATAGCTTGGTGTGGTGATTGCTGCCCTCTTTTTTGCATTGCAGTATGTCTATGCATAGATAGGTCTGAAGGTTACTAATTACTACTACCTCCGTCTCACATTAAGTGTCGCTCAAATAGGTGTATCTATTTTTGAAATACGTCTAGATATATCCATTTGAGCGACACTTAATATGTCCCGGAGGGAGTACTATATTCATACATCTCATGCTATTCTAAAAACCTAACTTCCTCCATTTATCCTTCATGCTTCATTTGGTTTCTTTATCGACCAGCGAATTCTCTCTATTAACTTGGTTCTAGACGAAATGCCCATGGGTGCATTGTTTTTTTTTCTTTTACTCTTTCTGTTGTTCATTTCAAGGCCCGACTCCTGCCAATATCTCAATGTTTGGTCGTCTTGCTGATGAAGAAAAATACAGTACCTGGCTAAATTTAGGCACTAACATATGCTCTCTCTTGTATCCAGGAATCTGATGTTTGGTCATACCAAGTTACGCGATCCGCTGGACGTGGCTGGAATTTTCGTCTATGGCTGTCTCCGTGCTTTGTCTTTTCAATCTGTTGTATCCCATTGGCCAGAGTGAGGGGAAAAAGGAAGAGGTTCTGATGCACTCTTCTCTGATGTAATTACTTAGGTGTAGTTGACTATTTCTGGCTCTGCCGCTCGGCGTCAGTGTAACCTTTTATTTTTGTTCATGAGAGCCGTGGGAAACTCCCTTGTACGGTTGGGACTATGTCGACGTTTTGGCAAGGAGCCTTAAACTAGCTAGCGTCTGCTTGGATGGGAATGGTAGGGTCTGTAATTCTTTTAATCCCCTCTGTGGCTTTTATACCAATCGGGCTGTTCGCGGGACTGCTATGCATGTTCTGGTCACTGGTCACTTGCGAGGTCCAACATACCAAGCCAGGCCGGTACGTACCCTTGAATCAAAGAAATTTAAAACATTTCCTGCAAAATAAAAATTAGTTTAAAATTTAGCATGCAAATAATGCAAAACTGTTAGTGTAAGTTCAATGTGCCCCAAGATGTCATGCGGTCATGCTTTCGTCAACTGACGGTTTATGTTCTACTATATGAACTTTGTCCAGTGAGGTAAAATCAACTTTGCGAAACAGAAAATCTAACGCTCAATAACACAAGGAGCAAAACGTTCACTTCAGAGCAAACAATACATGATGCTGGTCTGGTGGAGGAACATTAATCATTTCTGAGAAGTTTAGCAAGCTTAAGCAATCTGTATGTTAATGTACTGCGCTGGAGTACTGGATTCGTTGGAACCCGTCACTCGCGTGGCACAACTCCTTTAGAGCGTTCTGCAGTCGGGTTCCCAACCACCGCCCCAAGTCGGCCCTAGACGCCGATCTCCTCCAGAGCGTGGCGCTGGCGCTCCATTTCCTCCCGGACGTAGTCCTGGTGCGACCACTCCAGGCCGTCCTCCAGGTCGGCGGCCATGGCCTCGTGCTCCTTCTTCACGGGAAGGAGCATCCGCTCGGTCTTCGGCTGACGAGGCGGGAGGAGAGAGGAGAAGGGACACGACCGCCCTCGTTGGTGACGAGGGTGCCGCCGCGGGTGCGCCGCCCGAGCGACGTCTCGCGCGGCTCTGGCTTGACGGGGAGGGCGGCAGCCCAAAGGAACGGGAGCGCGATGAGGACGACGATGCCGTCTCCATTCGCATCGGCGTCCAGGAACTGCCGTGGTGGCGAGAGAAGGAGGTGGGCGCCGGGTACTCCATCCGCGACGAGTTGCCGGTCTCGATGTGCTCGAGGACGATTTCGAGAGTACGCCCGGGGACGCCCCACCATTAGCGCCGCCCCTCGGAGTTGTGGTGCCCATAGGATTCCGCGCCGTTCGTGGCGGCGAGTTGATCAGTGTGGTGGCGCTCAAAGTACGCCGTCCACAGTGTGTGGCTGTCGGGGGTGTACCTTGGCTGCTGCCGCACGTTTTCCAACAACGACGACCGGATCTGCACGATCACGACACGCCATTCAGCACCAAAGGGCGGCGGTGACACTAGTACTCCGCCGGCGCTGAGCCTCCACGAGCCCAACACCCGCATGTCCGGCGAGCCTCGTAGAGGAGGCGAGCCTCCGCCTCGTGCAGGCTGCGACGGCCGAAGTCGTTGGCCGCCGCTCCGTCGCTGGGGAAGCGCTCGGCCATGGTCACGGCTTGAGAGATGAGGAGAGAGAGGGCGTCGACGGCGAGGAAGAGAGCGTCGGCGGCGAGAGAGAGGCTGTTGAGTGTGCGACCAACAGCGAGGGAAGGGTGGCTTTTATAGCGGCGAGTGGGCGACAGCAGTGTGGACGCGTGAAGGGAGGGGGCGAGACGCGCGGCGGTGGCACGCCTTCACTGCGCCGCCCGTGAATCAATGGAAGGCTGACCGACGGCAGCCTTCGCATTGATTCCCGCGAGAAACCAAGGCGACGAGGAAGACGAAGATGCTCGGCGTCGCTCAGTCGCTGACTCGGCGAGTCCACCAGGCTTTAGCGCCAAAAACGTTTCCCTCGGCGCCCCCAGCACGCCGGGTTTGACCTGGGTCCTCCGACGCCAATTTTGGCCCTAACTGGTGAAAAATGGGCTTCTGGGGGCGCGACTGGGCCGATTTTTTCGAGCCGTCGATTAAAAAGGGGCTGGGGGTGCGAGTGGGGATGCTCTTAGAGCATCCACATCCAGACGCCCCAAACCCGTCTCAAACACTCGGGCGGCCTGCCCAATCATTTACCGATCACGAAATTGCAACCCAGGTGGGCGCCTCAAATGCCTGGCTGACTGGCACCCCCTCATATCCAGCCCAAAATATGGGGCAGATATAGGCACGCCTGGGCGCGTCCGTCACGTCGGACGCGACAACCCGACCCCACTGCAAATTGCAGCAAATCCACCCCCGGACCTACCGGATCCATTTGCTCTCTTCTCTTTTCTTTCTCCTCCGCGCCATCCGTCTTGCAGCTCCGCGACTGTTCTGAGCGTCTGCGCTGCGAGCACCGGCACAACACTCCTGTCTGCCGTCCTCGCCGCTAGGGACGTCGTCGCCGGCCTGGACGCCACCGCAGTACGTCCGGAAACTCCCGAGCTCCCCCTTGCACTCTATGTGTTAAACACATTGTCCGACCTAATTTTTTGTGTTTTTAGGGGAAACGATGAATTTCGATGTTTCGGCGGACGAGGAGTATGGACCGACGGAGCTTGATCAAATGATTCAAGATGAGTTCTTCGATTCTTAGATTTGGACGAAGAAGTGGATATGATCATGCTCATGAGCATGCAAGATAAAATGGACCGATAAGTGGAGCATATTCTCAACTTCAAGGGCTCAATCAAAGGGAGAAGAGTGATCAATCGGGATAGGGTGTCCGGAGCACGGTTACTGCAAAAGGACTATTTTGCTCCGAATCCAACTTTCCCGGATGATCCATGGTTTGGTTGTCGTTTTCGCATGCGGAAACTGTTGTTTTGTGCATTGTGGAGGGAGTGGAGGCACAGACGCTGACTACTTCAAGCTCACAAGGGATTGCTGCGGTCAAGTTTCTTTTTGTGCTCTGAGGATGCTTGTACTTCGTACTACCGCAGATGTCGTTGGTGAGATGGCATCAAAGTCATACCAAATAGGCCACATACTAGAAGCGGTTGCATCACATGACTTATGGATTTGACATGCTTTATTTGGAATGCCGGGTTCTCACAACGACATCAACGTGTTTCAACGATCTCCGGTGTTCAGGAGGCTTTGCAATGGGGAATCACCGCCGTGCAACTACACCATCACCAGCTGTGACTACAACATGGGATACTACCTTGCCGATGGCATCTATCATCAGTGAGCAGCGTTTGTGAAGACCATATCCAAACCAGGCAGGAAACAAAGCCACTTTGCAACAATGCAGGAAGCAGCGGGGAAGGATGTGGAGAGTGAAGGAAATATGCCCTAGAGGCAATAATAAAGTTATTATTTATTTCCTTATTTCATGATAAATGTTTATCATTCATGCTAGAATTGTATTAACCGGAAACATGATACATGTGTGAATGCATAGACAAAACAAGATGTCACTAGTATGCCTCTACTAGACTAGCTTGTTAATCAAAGATGGTTATGTTTCCTGACCATGAACAAAGGAGTTGTTATTTGATTAACGAGGTCACATCATTAGTAGAATGATCTGATTGACATGACCCATTCCTTAGCTTAGCACACGATCGTTTAGTATGTTGCTACTGCTTTTATCCATGACTTATACATGTTCCTGTAACTATGAGATTATGCAACTCCGTTTACGGAGGAACACTTTGGTACTACCAAACGTCACAACGAATCGGGTGATTATAAAGGAGTACTACAGTGTCTCCAAAGGCGGATGTTGGGTTGGCGTATTTGAGATTAGGTTTTGTCACTCCGATAGTCGGAGAGGTATCTCTGGGCCCTCTTGGTAATGCCCATCACTGAAGCCTTGCAAGCACTACAACTAATGAGTTAGTTGTGAGATGATGTATTACGGAACGAGTAAAGAGACTTGCGTAACGAGATTGAACTAGGTATTGGATACCGACGATCGAATCTCGGGCAAGTAACATACCAATGACAAAGGAACAACGTATGTTGTTATGCGGTCTGACCGACAAAGATCTTCGTAGAATATGTAGGAACCAATATGGGCATCCAGGTCCCGCTGTTGGTTATTGACCGTGAATGGTTCTAGGTCATGTCTACATTGTTCTCGAACCGTAGGGTCCGCACGCTTAAGGTTTCGATGGCGGTTATTATGAGTTTATGTATTTTGATGTACCAAGGAGTTCGAGTCCCGGATGTGATCACGGACATGACGAGGAGTCTCGGAATGGTCGAGACATAAAGATTGATATATTGGAAGCCTATGTTTGGAGTTCGAATGGTTCCGGGCGGCGGAATTCTGGAGTACTGGGAGGTTACTGGAACCCCGGGAGGTAAATGGGCCTCGATGGGCCTTAGTGGAAAGGAGAAGGGGCAGCCCAAGGTGGGCGCGCCTCCCCCTTCCCTAGTCCTACTAGGACTAGGAGAAGGGCCGCCCCCTCTCTCTCTTTCCCCCGGAATCCTAGTCCAACTAGGATTGGGGAATCCTACTCCCGAGAGGAGTAGGACTCCTTAGCGCACCTCCTTAGGCCGCCGCCCCTCCCCCTGGCTCCTTTATATCACAGGCAGGGGGCACCTTGAACACACAAGTTGATCGTGAGATCGTTCCTTAGCCGTGTCGGTGCCCCTCCACCATATTCCACCTCGGTTATACCGTCATGAAGCTTAAGCGAAGCCTGCTGCGCGGTGAAACATCAAGATCGTCCTGCACGCCGTCGTCTTGTGGAACTCTCCCTCGACACTCGGCTGGATCGAGTCGAGGGACGTCATCGAGCTGTCGTGTGTCAAGAACTCGGGGCGTCAGTATGCGGCGCCGGATCGGTCGGATCGCGAGGAGAACGTCGACTACTTCCTCTACGTTGTGATCGCTTCGCTTGGGTCTACAAGGGTATGTAGACAACACTCTCCCCTCTCGTTGCTATACATCACCATGATCTTGCGTGTGCGTAGGAAATTTTTGAAATTACTCGTTCCCCAACAATGGCATCCGAGCCTAGGTTTTTCTATGGTTTGATGTTTTGCACGAGTAGAACACAAGTGAGTTGTGGGCGATACAAGTCATACTACCTACCAGCATGTCATACTTTGGTTCAGCGGTATTGTGAGATGAAGCGGCCCGACCGACATTACGCGTGACGCTTACGCGAGACTGGTTTCACCGCCACGAGCACTCGTTGCTTAAAGGTGACCGGTGGGTGTCTGTCTCTCTCACTTTAGTTGAACCGAGTGTACTCGCCCGTCCTTGAGAAGGTTAAACGGAGTCTATTTGACGAAATATCGTTGTGGTTTTGATGCGTGGGTGAGACTGGTTCTTGCTTAAGCCCGTAGCAGCCACGTAAAATTTGCAACAACAAAGTAGAGGACGTCTAACTTGTTTTTGCAGGGCATGTTGTGATGTGATATGGTCAAGGCGTGATGCTATATTTTATTGTATGAGATGATCATGTTTTGTAACCGAAGTTATCGGCAATGGCGGGAGCCATATGGTTGTCGCTTTATTGTATGCAATGCAATCGCATACTGTAATGCTTTACTTTATCACTAAGCGGTAGCGATAGTCGTAGTAGCATAAGTTTGGCGAGGCGACAACGATGCTGCGATGGAGATCAAGGTGTCGCGCGGTGGCGATGGTGATCATGGTGGTGCAACAAGATGGAGATCATGAAGCACAAGATGATGATGACCATATCATATCACTTATATTGATTTGCATGTGATGTTTATCCTTTTATGCATCTTATCTTGCTTTGATTGACGGTAGCATTATAAGATGATCTCTCACTAAATTATCAAGAAGTGTTCTCCCGGGTATGCACCGTTGCCAAAGTTCGTCGTGCCCGGACACCACGTGATGATCGGGTGTGATAAGCTCTCGTCCATCTACAACGGGTGCAAGCCAGTTTTGCACACGCAGAATACTCGGGTTATACTTGACGAGCCTAGCATATGCGAGATATGGCCTCGGAACACGGAGACCGAAAGGTCGGCGTGAATCATATAGTAGATATGATCAACATAAGATGTTCACCATTGAAAACTACTCCATTTCACGTGATGATCGGTTATGGTTTAGTTGATTTGGATCACGTGATCACTTAGATGACTAGAGAGATGTTTTTCTAAGTGGGAGTTCTTAAGTAATATGATTAATTGAACTTAAATTTATCATGAACTTAGTACTGATAGTATCTTGCTTGTTTATGTTTGATTGTAGATAGATGGCTCGTCTTTGTTGTTCCGTTAAATTTTAATGCGTTCCTTGAGAAAGCAAAGTTGAAAGATGATGGTAGCAATTACACGGATTGGGTCCGTAACGAGGATCATCCTCATTGCTGCCGTAAGAGCTACGTCTGGATGCACCGCTAGGTGACAACTTCTTCTTTGAGCAACGCCGGATGTTATGAGCGTCTGGCGAGCAAAGCGATGACTACTCTATAGTTCGATGTGCCATGCTTTACGGCTTAGAACCGGGACTTCAACGACGTTTTGAGCGTCATGGAGCATATGAGATGTTCCAGAGTTGAAGTTAATATTCCAACAGAATGCCCGGATTGAGAGATATGAAGTCTCCAATAAGTTCTATAGCTGCAAGATGGAGGAGAATAGTTACATTAGTGAGCATATACTCGAATGTCGGGTACTACAATCACTTGACACAATTGGGAGTTAATCTTCCGGATGATTGTGTCATTGATGAATTCTCCAATCACGCCACCAAGCTACAAAGGCTTCGTGATGAACTATAATATGCAAGGGTTAGTAAAGACTATGCTCGAGCTCTTCGCAATGCTAAAGGCTGCGGAGGTAGAAATCAAGAAGGAGCATCAAGTGTTGATGGTCAATAAGACCACTAGTTTCAAGAAGAAAGGCAAAGGGAAGAAGAAGGGAATCTCAAGAAGAACAGCAAGCAAGTTCTTTGCTCAGAGAAGAAACCCAAGTCGGCCCTAAACACTGAAATCGAGTGCTTCTCTTCCAAGCGGTCGTCCTTTGAAGCGGAACTGCCCCAAGTATTTGGCGGATAAGAAGGATGGCAAGGTGAACAAAGGTATATGTGATATACATGTTATTGATGTGTACCTTACTAGAGCTCGTAGTAGCACTGGGTATTTGATCTGGTTCTGCTAATATTTGCAACTCAAACAGGGACTACTGATTAGCGAACTCGGCAAAGGGCGAGGTGACGATGCGCGTGGGAAATGGTTCCAAAGTCGATGTGATCGCGGTCGGCACGCTACCTCTACATCTACCTTCGGGATTAGTTTTAGACCTAAATAATTGTTATTTGGTGCTGCGTTGAGCATGAACATTATATCTGGATCTTGTTTGATGCGAGACGGTTATTCATTTAAATCGAGAGAATAATGGTTGTTCTATTTATATGAGTAATATCTTTTATGGTCATGCACCCTTGAGGAGTGGTCTATTTCTTATGAATCTCGATAGTAGTGATACACATATTCATAATGTTGAAACCAAAAGATGCAGAGTTGATAATGATAGTGCAACTTATTTGTGGCTTGCCGTTTAGGTCATATCGGTGTAAAGCGCATGAAGAAACTCCATCTTGATGGACTTTTGGAGTCACTTGATTATGAATCACTTGGCACTTGCGAACCGTGCCTCATGGGCAAGATGACTAGAACACCGTTCTCGGTACTATGGAGAGAGCAACAGATTTGTTGGAAATCATACATACTGATGTATGTGGTCCGATGAATATTGAGGCTCGTGGCGGATATCGTTATTTTCTCACCTTCACAGATGACTTAAGCGGATATGGGTATATCTACTTAATGAAACATAAGTCTGAAACGTTTGAAAAGTTCAAAGAATTTCAGAGTGAAGTTGAAAATCATCGTAACAAGAAAATTAAGTTTCTACGATCGATCGTGGAGGTGAATATTTGAGTTCTGAGTTTGGTCTACATTTGAAACAATGCGGAATAGTTTATAACTTACGCCACCGGAACACCACAGCAGTAATGGTGTGTCCGAGCGTCGAATCGCACTTTACTAGATATGGTGCGATCTATGATGTCTCTTCTGATTTACCGCTATCGTTTTGGGGTTATGCTCTAGAGACAGCCGCATTCACCTGAATAGAACACCGTCGAAATCCGTTGAGGCGACACCTTATGAACTGTGGTTTAGCAAGAAACCAAAGTTGTCGTTTCTTAAAGTTTGGGGATGCGATGCTTATGTGAAAAAGCTTCAACCCGATAAGCTCGAACCCAAATCGGAAAAATGTGTCTTCATAGGATACCCAAAGGAGACAGTTGGGTACACCTTCTATCACAGATCCGAAGGCAAGACATTCGTTGCTAAGAATGGATCCTTTCTAGAGAAGGAGTTTCTCTCGAAAGAAGTGAGTGGGAGGAAAGTGGAACTTGATGAGGTAATAGTACCTTCTCCCTTACTTGAAAGTAGTTAAATCGCAGAAACCAGTTTACGAGACACCTCGCCAAGTAGTGAGGAAGTTGATGATGTTGATCATGAAACTTGAGATCAAGTTCTCTGCAGAACCTCGTAGATCAACCAGAGTAAGATCCGCACTGAGTGGTGCGGTAATCCTGTTCGGAAGTCATGCTACTAGATCATGATGAACCTCGAACTATGAAGAAGCGATGGTGAGCCCAGATTCCGCAAAATGGCTTGAGGCCATGAAATGCGAGATGGGATCCATGTATGAAAACAAAGTGTGGACTTTGGTTGACTTGCCCGAGGGTAGGCAAGCAATAGAAAACAAGTGGATCTTCAAGAAGAAGACCGACGCCGACGGTAATATTCTCGTCTATAAAGCTCGACTTGTCGCAAAAGGTTTCGACAAGTTCAAGGGTTGACTACGATGAGACCTTCTCACCCGTGGCGATGCTTAAGTCCGTCCGAATCATGTTAGCGATTGCCGCATTTTATGATTATGAAATTTGGCAAATGGATGTAAAGACGCATTCTGAATGGATTTACGGAAGAAGAGTTGTATATGATGCAACGAAGGTTTTATCGATCCAAAGGAGCTAACAAAGTGTGCAAGCTCCAGCGATCCATATATGGACTGGTGCAAGCATCTCGGAGTTGGAATAAACGTTTTGATAGTGTGATCAAAGCATTTGGGTTTGTCAGACTTTTGGAGAAGCTTTGTATTTACAAGAAAGTGAGTGGGAGCTCAGTAGCATTTCTGATCTTATATGTGGATGACATATTGCTGATCGGAAATGATATAGAATTTCTGGATAGCATAAAGGGATATTTGAATAAGAGTTTTTCAATGAAAGACCTCGGTGAAGCTGCTTACATATTGGGCATCAAGATCTATAGAGATAGATCAAGGCGCTTAATTGGACTTTCACAAAGCACATACCTTGACAAAGTTTTGAAGAAGTTCAAAATGGATCAAGCAAAGAAAGGGTTCTTACACGTGTTACAAGGTGTGAAGTTGAGTCGGACTCAATGCCCGACCACTGCAGAAGATAGAGAGAAATGAAAGATGTTCCTATGCTTCACCATAGGCTCTATCATGTATGCAATCTTGTGTACCAGACTGATGTGTGCCTTGCTATAAGCCTAGCAGGAGGTACCAAAGTAATCCAGAGTGGATCATCGGACAGCGGTCAAGAACATCTGAAATACGAAAAGGACTAAGGATATGTTTCTCGTATATGGAGGTGACAAAGAGCTCATCGTGGCAGTTACGTTGATGCAAGCTTTGACACCGATCCGGACGATTCTAAATCGCAGACCGGATCGTATTTACACTAAGCGGAGGAGCTGTCGGTTGGTGCGGTTCTAAACAAAGCGTCGTGGCGGGATCTACATGTGAAGCGGAATACATAGCAGCTTCGGAAGCAGCTAATGAAGGAGTGCGGATGAAGGAGTTCATATCCGATCTAGGTGTCATACCTAGTGCATCGGGTCCAATGAAAATCTTCGTGACAATCTTGGAGCAATTGCCTTAGCAAAGGAATCCAGATTTCACAAGAGGACCAAGCACATCAAGAGACGCTTCAATTCCATCCGGGACTTAGTCGGTCGGAGACATAGAGATTTGCAAGATACATACGGATCTGAATGTTGCGCACCGTTGACTAAGCCTCTTCCACGAGCAAAACATGATCAGCACCAAGACTCCATGGGTGTTAGAATCATTACTATGTAATCTAGATTATTGACTCTAGTGCAAGTGGGAGATGAAGGAAATATGCCCTAGAGGCAATAATAAAGTTATTATTTATTTCCTTATTTCATGATAAATGTTTATCATTCATGCTAGAATTGTATTAACCGGAAACATGATACATGTGTGAATGCATAGACAAAACAAGATGTCACTAGTATGCCTCTACTAGACTAGCTTGTTAATCAAAGATGGTTATGTTTCCGACCATGAACAAAGGAGTTGTTATTTGATTAACGAGGTCACATCATTAGTAGAATGATCGATTGACATGACCCATTCCTTAGCTTAGCACACGATCGTTTAGTATGTTGCTCTGCTTTTATCCATGACTTATACATGTTCCTGTAACTATGAGATTATGCAACTCCGTTTACGGAGGAACACTTTGGTACTACCAAACGTCACAACGTAATCGGGTGATTATAAAGGAGTACTACAGTGTCTCCAAAGGCGGATGTTGGGTTGGCGTATTTGAGATTAGGTTTTGTCACTCCGATAGTCGGAGAGGTATCTCTGGGCCCTCTCGGTAATGCCCATCATTGAAGCCTTGCAAGCACTACAACTAATGAGTTAGTTGTGAGATGATGTATTACGAACGAGTAAAGAGACTTGCCGTAACGAGATTGAACTAGGTATTGGATACCGACGATCGAATCTCGGGCAAGTAACATACCGATGACAAAGGGAACAACGTATGTTGTTATGCGGTCTGACCGACAAAGATCTTCGTAGAATATGTAGGAACCAATATGGGCATCCAGGTCCGCTGTTGGTTATTGACCGTGAATGGTTCTAGGTCATGTCTACATTGTTCTCGAACCGTAGGGTCCGCACGCTTAAGGTTTCGATGGCGGTTATTATGAGTTTATGTATTTTGATGTACCGAAGGAGTTCGAGTCCCGGATGTGATCACGGACATGACGAGGAGTCTCGGAATGGTCGAGACATAAAGATTGATATATTGGAAGCCTATGTTTGGAGTTCGAATGGTTCCGGCGAAAATGGGAATTCTTAGAGTACCGGAGGTTACCGAACCCCGGGAGGTAAATGGGCCTCGATGGGCCTTAGTGGAAAGGAGAAGGGGCAGCCCAAGGTGGTGCGCCTCCCCCTTCCCTAGTCCTACTAGGACTAGGAGAAGGGCCGCCCCCTCTCTCTTTCCCCCAGGAATCCTAGTCCAACTAGGATTGGGGGAATCCTACTCCCAGGAGGAGTAGGACTCCTGGCGCACCTCCTTAGGCCGCCGGCCCCTCCCCCGGCTCCTTTATATCTGAGGGCAGGGGCACCTTGGAACACACAAGTTGATCGTGAGATCGTTCCTTAGCCGTGTCGGTGCCCCTCCACCATATTCCACCTCGGTTATACTGTCATGAAGCTTAGCGAAGCCCTGCGCCGTGAAACATCAAGATCGTCCTGCACGCCGTCGTCTTGTGGAACTCTCCCTCGACACTCGGCTGGATCGGAGTCGAGGGACGTCATCGAGCTGTACGTGTCAAGAACTCGGGGCGTCGGATAACGGCGCCGGATCGGTCGGATCGCGAGGAGAACGTCGACTACTTCCTCTACGTTGTGATCGCTTCGCTTGGGTCTACAAGGGTATGTAGACAACACTCTCCCCTCTCGTTGCTATACATCACCATGATCTTGCGTGTGCGTAGGAAATTTTTTGAAATTACTACGTTCCCCAACAGAGAGGGTATTCAGAGTGCTTCGAGCTCGTTGGGGAATTATTCGTGGGGCTATAATGACGGGGAAATCAGAAACTTTGTGGCAGCTCATGACATGTTGTGTTATTTTGCACAATATCATTGTCGAGGATGAGGGTGATGGTGTTGCCCAAACTAATGATTTTGAAGCGCCTGGAGAACAAGTTCAAAACCCGGAAGATCAAGATGCAACCCAACTTATGAACTTTATACGAATGCACTAGAATCTTTGAGATCATCATGTGCATGCTGCCACTCAGTGATATTATGGAGTATATGTGGACCTACAATGGAAACCAAAGAGCTGGTGTTTGAGTTGTGCACTTAAAATAAATTTGATGTAAACACTATTTATTTTCGGTACCAGCATTTGTTATTTAAGTGAGACATTGGCGTGTATGATTGACATGCATGAATTTGAGAGTCCGGATTTGAGATATGTGGATGCCGGGAGCGAGATATGAGGGCCCGTCCGGATGCGTGCGCGGGTGTGCCCGAGCACGTCCGCGGACGTATAGAGGGGCGGATTTGCCAAGTCCAGTTGTAGATGCTCTTAGACCGAGCACTCAACTACTACGTGCGGTTATCTACACATGCATTGTTCTTTTGCGTGAGACACTTTCAATCTAATATTTATTTTTAATCATGACACTACAAAGAACACCAGAGATAATAAAGATTACAACAAGACAGTGTCTTTGTGTTACTTGAAACTTAATAGAATGTTCCAGTTGAAACTTGTACCCTACCCTGACCATCCAATCGACCCTCTATCCTCGTGAATTGGCTGCCCCATTCTCTATGGTAGGCTGATCTGACGAAAAATGCCCATGCAACAAAGTCTTCTACGACATCAGTGCTGAGAGGGGTCTGTAGGGTTCGCTGGACATAACGAGAGAACATGTCCCCGATCAATATCTCATCCTATTTTTCGGAGTGTGGGTTAATGAGATCCTCAACCTTGGAGAACATAATACCCTCATGTGGTGTAATAACTTTGCGTGGTAAATCAGAACCGATCCAGAGATCATGCCATATGTCATTTAGGATCACGCTCACACTCGCCAAATGTGACAGTTTTGAAATGTCTGAATTCCCGCAACAATATTTTGCCATGTATATGATGATCACTCTTGGTTCCTACCTCCAAAATATTTCCATCCGGATAGTATTTATCATGTAAGACACATGCATATAAGGAATCATGGTTCTGAATCATTCTCCGATATTGCTTTGCTAACATAGCAAGATTAAAACTATGAAGGTCTCTAAATCCCCCCCCCCCCCTCTTTTTCTTTGGGATACATATCTTCCACCATGTGAACCAATGTATTTTGTTTGATTGCTCCCCACCAAAAATTTCAGAGCTCATCTGTGATTGCTTTGCATACCACCCTAGGTAATTTGAAGACTGACATAGCATAAGAGGGAGTTGCCTGTATTACTGCTTTCACCAAAATTTCTATACCAGAGGGAGATAACATTTTCTCTTCCCAACTCTTTAGCCTTTGACACACACGATCTATAAGATGTCGAAAGCAATCTCTTCTTGTTAAACTATATGATACCCCACACGTTGTTGTGAGAATATTTTGCAATGTATTTCAATGAAAT
Source organism: Aegilops speltoides (assembly GCA_021437245.1). Lineage (NCBI taxonomy): Eukaryota > Viridiplantae > Streptophyta > Magnoliopsida > Poales > Poaceae > Aegilops > Aegilops speltoides. The sequence goes on along the minus strand of CM038144.1, from coordinate 425,704,812 downwards.
TTGGCTGTATGGAACATGAATATTTAGAGTAATAATATGAACTAAAACTAAAAATACATATGATATATTGTGTTTGATCGTGTATAGTTGTAAAATATTTATTAATATATACATATCATAATTAAATGGAAATTCTCATGCATGTTTGCATATTGAAGTGGACCTTTTCTTATGCATGGTTGCATGCTGAGATGTGTTTTTTTTCATACATGTTGCATGTTGAGAGAAATAAGTTAGTGTAGGCTAGCTATTTAGTTATACAAGATGTTGCCCCGCACGTTGTCGCAGGAACCATATTAACAAATGCATAATTATTTGCTTAAAAATAAATAGAACAATTGTAAAGGTGTTCTTGGTTTTACATTTTGAAAACTACGAAGTACTCCGTATATGATAAAATGATGTGTAAAAGGTGAGAAACTTTTGAATTGAACTTAATGTAACACCATCTTTTAATATAAATTTGAAGCATGAACTATATATTTGGAAAAAGAAGAAATACTTGCATAACTTGATGAGGTGGTATGGTTTGCATGAATATATAATGCAAAATTGTAACTTATGCGTACATGCATAACTTTTGATTCCACACAATTTTGATCAGACTATTATCAATGATTGAGGTGATGTGGAAGCACGCATGTGCAAAAAAAATCTAATAGTAAGGGTTAGCTATTTAGGTATAGAAGATAAGGTCAACCGCAAAAAAAAAAAGAAAAAAAAAAGAAAAAAAATTATGTTCTGAGTTCTGACTGGCAGCGGGCATAGGACTAAAAATCCTCTTTTGCCGGGCCTTTTGAACGAGAAACTTACATGAGCACAGTGCTCACTATTATGCTCTTTTGTAGGGACTCAAGTGCACGAGATCTCTGTGGCTCCAGGACAATCACGCAAAGAATATAGTTAGAAAGATACGGTATTTTTTTTATGAAATACTCCTAGTAAATTAATTCAACGGGGACCCTAGGCCCTCCTCACTCTGTTTTTAACCGAGGCAAACTTTGCTTTTTTCTATTAGTTCAGAAGAAGTTGGTTGTCCAGTTAATCAAAGAAAAACTGGGCAAAAAACTGGCGCAACAAACCCACGCCCACAACTCACCACAGGTCACCACTAGCCTAAATGGTCACGGAGATAAAAACTCGACTCAGCTGTACATCTCTTTTGTCACTGCCCCTAGTATGTGGGAACATGGTTTAAGCTCAGTAGATCTCAAACCGCATTAAGCTTCATCAATATCAACTTCTTCAGATCCGTCAATGATTGGTAGAGCAGCTGTGGACGTCGCAAGAATGCTACTGACATTGCCCATTTTACGTAGCACGTTTGGAATGAAAGGAACCGGCACATATTTGAGAACTCCATTGCCCACACTGATTTTGTCGTTGGTCATATCATTTCTGATCTTGAGATGCTGGGCGCCCCTGCCTTGCAGTTGTAGCTTCTTGCCCCTTTTTTTCCTCTCTTGAACTCATACTTTTTTTTTGTCAAACTCTTGAATTCATACTTGTATCATACTCCCTCCGTCTCAAAATAAGTGTCTCAATCTTAGTACAACTTTGCACTAGAGTTAGTGCAAAGCTGACACACTTATTTTGGGTCGGAGGGAGTATAATGCAAAGGCAGAACACCATTTATAACCTTAAAAAAAGGGCAGACAGCGCATTAAAAAACCTCAAAAAAGGAGAGATTTTTTTTCTTATGGTAAGGATCAAGCAGACTTTCAGTTCACTTATGGATGGCATCATCATACAACAACAGATAACTCAAAATCCTGAAGAAATAAATCTAATGAAGAAAGGGAATATGCCTGTTTCCAGAACTCATTTGTTGACCACTACTCACATTAAGATCCAGAAGTTTTATTTCCCCGCTGGATATTAACTTTCTCGAGTGGTATGTTGAAGGTACTCAAAATGTCCAAAACCTTGTGAGCCCTCTCATCAACTTCGTCACATTTGATCTCGACAATCTTCAGATGGCTGAATGCAAATGATTGCTTTGATGGAGTGCAACTTCTTTGTGTTTCCACCGGAACTTTAGGTTCCTATAAAGCACTCAAATATTCTACTACATCAGTCAACCATGGATGGTTATCAGCTTCAGTAACACAAGGTTGTTCATGTACACGATATAATACCTCAGAAAGTTGGAGAGTGAGCTTCTCCAAAATTGGTGAATGTTTGAGGAAGCAACTTAATATATTGAGGTCACCAGCAATGCCAGGGCACCATTTGCTGAGCAACAAAGACTTTAACTTGCTGAATGTTGGGCACAATTTCAAGTCCCTGTTGATAATAAACTGTGAAAAGGAACAAGATCATATAAGCAATTTGCTGAAATTTTGCAGTGCAAGGTGCGATTACACCAAGCGCGGAATGGGAGTTAAACTTTTTGGCTGCAGAAGTGGTATTGAAATAAAGTAATGCAAGAGGTTTAAAACTCATGTATATAATTTTTCCTAGATGTATGTAACTTATGAACCGCTCACTATTTATTTTTCTAATTGCCTGAGGTCAGAATCTTAGAATAAGATATGTAGTATAAATTACATGGCAGCCTGTATGACCCACATAATACTCCTACCGTTATGATGTCCCAAAAACTGAATCTAACCATCACAAACTGAAGCAGGTGCAAGCAAGCAAGCATGCATACATACCACTTTAGAATGAACCCACAACTCCAACGCGACAACTTGCGATAATCCTTTCAAAAGCACAGACTCGCCACGCCTATCATCAGCACCGAATTGAGAACCGTAACATCCATCACATTGGTGATCATAGCAGCCTCCATAATCATTGTTAGGGCAACAGTCAAGACAAGTATTAATTCTAACAAATGCCGAAACCAGCCGTGGCATGCTTTCGACCAGTACCGGAGTCCTACCATAAAAACAGTGTAGCTCCAGGGAAACTAGGCCTGGCAAATATATCCGGGCGCGGAAGCGGCCTGTCAGAAAATGACCATAGATAATGCTGAGATGTTTCAAGAATGGAGAGGTGATGTTCCCCCAAATGTAGGAATCCTCCACCCGCAAATGAAGCAAAGCCGGACAACCCGAGAAATCGAGCGTGCTGCTGCGGACATCCACCTTCCGAAGTTCCAATTTTGTGAGGTGCTGAGATATGAGAGGGTCATTAGGAAGCTCTACTGGCGTTTCGGTACGCAACACCAGCCGCATAAGGGGCCCGCACGTTAGGGCGTGCTGGATCCACGTGTTGACGTGCAACTCGTTGGCAGGCAGCTGCAGGAACTCAAACAAATCGAAGTCGAAGTCGTCGTAATCGAGGTCCAGCTCGAATGAGGTCAGGCCGGCACTGTGGTCGCGGAGAAGGAGCAGGCTATCGACGAAGTTGAAGAACCTCTCGGGGTCGATGCATCCCTTGACGCCGGTGACGCGCAGGGCCCAGGCGGATTTCCAGAGGTGGCGCCAGCGCCGCGCGAGGACGGAGGTCCGCACCGCATCGTGCGCGGGGAGGAAGGAAAGCACGTGGTGGAGAAGGTCGTCGGGGAGGGCGCTGATGCAGTCGGCCATGGACGCTTTCTAGATCTCGCGCCGCACCAAGGACGCTGAGAGTCGCGTGCTCGATGAATACACCAGGAAATAACATCCTCGAGAGGGGAATGCGGCTCCGAGATTCGCGCTCAAAAGAAAACAATTGGGCCAAAAAGGCCTAGATTGGAGCACAAAGGAACCAGGCCTTACATTTTTTTTTGCAATCATAGTACTATTTTTACGCCATGGAAAAATAATGCCATGATGAATAGTTATTTTTACTTTCAAAAAAAAAAGTAAAGCTGGAGGGGGTAGCACAAAATTGACATGATATATAACAAGAAAATGTCACATGGCTACATAAAAAACTTTATCATGGCTAAAAACAAGTACACCATGATTGTTTTTCTCTAAAGCTCATGACAATTATGAAAAAAAAACAGCCCTGATATTTTTACGCCATGCAAAAAATATTGTGTGTGTGCATGATTTTGTTGGCAAAAATTAGGTAGTGGACCAAGGAAACCCCATATTTTCTGTTATATTTTAATGGAATGGCAAATTCATTTTCATAGGTTTTCTGAAGACCATGACAATTCTGTATGCGTTGCAAATTGCAACGTAAAAATCATAGATTTTTCACAATAAAAAATTTACATGCTAATTTAAAAAAGAATAAGGAGCTTGCCATGGTAGACTCAAATAAAGAAGCCATGGTCAAAATAAAAGTGAGATGGTTCCTACAAATAAACTAACATGGTCTAATTAATAAAGAAAATGCCATGGTCTAGATAATATAAAGTGCCATGGTACCTAAAATAGATTTGACATGCTTTAAAAAATTGCCATGGCAATTTTTTTTGCCATGATAGATAACAGTAAACTAGTACAAATGCACGTGCTTTGCAACGAGCGATACCTGCTTCTGTGTCATTTCGCAACATTTCTTATATCTAATTTTAAACAAATGTCAGAAGTAATGTAACCCTAAGTGTCGCTTTTCAGTCCATGAAGTGTGAATGTGAAGAAGCCTCCTTAACATTGTTTGTCACAATATATTTCAGCCCTGCATTTTCATCCGATAACAAAGTAGTGATGCAAGGAATAGTCTTTCAATCATTTTTTGTTTATTCAGAATAAATTTTTTAGAAGTTTTTTAGTAATTTTTTAGAACATTATTTAATTTTTTAAATAGTTTTAAAATTGGAGACTTTTTTACGACTAACATGTTTTATTTTGATAATTATATATCATTTTTTGAGGGGGGTAATTATATTTCATTTGTACTCCCTATTTTTTTACTATTTGGGCTTGGCCCAAACATAAGGACTTGGCCCGAACATAAGGACTTGGCCTACACTGAAAGAACATGTGGTGCCCCCATGTTTCGTTTTGGCAATTGATGACAACCTCTATGGACTAATGTTTGCCTTGATCTATATTTGTAGGATTTGTCCATAGGAATTTCTTAAAGTCCATTTGTTGGTTTCAAGGAGTTTATGTGATGACCAAGGTGCTATTCAAGGAATTATCCAAAGATTGGTCATAGAGAAGACATGATTCAAGGTTGATCAAGACTAAGTGAAAGAGTGAATCAAGTCGATCAACACACAAAGTGTATAAGATGTATCAAGAGGGATCAAGTGATCCCATTGTATGGTAAGCATTGTCCCGCTTTATGTACTAACCCATGGTCTACGTGAGAGTTCTATATGGGGTTAGGTATGTTTCCATGACAAACCATACAAGATGTATCGAGAGGGATCAAGTGATCCCATGGTATTGTAAGCATTGTCCCGCTTTGTGTACTAACCCATGGTTTATGTGAGAGTTCTATATGGGGTTAGGTATATTTCCATGGGCTTGCGTCAAGAGGAAGATTTCATACAACCCATGGAGGATGACATCAAGTGGTGATCGTCGTCTGCGTTGTGCAAGTTCAAGTGGTGCATCATGAAGCGATCTAGTGCTTGAAGCTTGCCGTCCATTGTGGTGGAAATGGGCTGGTGAAGATGTGCTGAAGAGTGGCTCACCCATAGCGGAGTCTGGGGGAGCAATCAGCTAGTCTTCATCGAGCCAACGCAATCCAGAAAGGTGGTCCAACTTGAGGAAGTCAAGATCTTCATCATCTAGCTCAAGTGGACTATATGCAAGGCAAAGGTTTTCCCTTGATAGGTTTTCTATTTTACCGATCTCATGGTGGTAGTTGAGAGACCGGGTTATAGGATCGGTTGCCATACTATCAAGGGGGGCTCTCAAGTTAGTAGCTTGATCATATCATTCGTAGAGAGCTCAAACCATTGCATCCTTACATCATCTTTCGTGGTTCTTGTTTGGTGTTTCTCCTTGTGAGATTTGGAGCTTATGGTCATCTTCATGACAAGCTCGAGTTTATTGAAAAGGGAGTTCACATGCATCTTCTATGATGTTTTCGATGTTGGGGTTTTTGCCAATTCTTCATTCATAGAGGTTTCACATCTCTATATCATGGGCATTTTTCTACTGCCACTTCTTACTATAACAAGCTTGAGTTTGCTCAATTCGGAGATCATTTACAGAAGTTTTGGCAGATCAGCTTTCATGCATCCATTTGGTTTTCTTAGGCCTTTTTGCTGCTCTCTAGTGGTAGTACTGCTCTGGTCTGAGGTAGTACCGCTTACGCGGTACTTCTGCGGTTCCTATGCCGCGGGCACTTTCGCTTATTCTTGGGATTCTAGATGCTTTGTCACCTTAGCGGTAGTAGAGCGCGGTAGTACCGCTTGCGCATACTTACGGCCTTCTACTACCGCTGGAACCTCCGCTTATATTTTAGCATGTGGATACGTTTTACCTCTACGCAGAAGTAGAGCAGCAGTAGTGGGCGGTAGTATCGCTCCGTGCAGTAGTACCGCACTGCCCTACTCTACTACCGTGGTTTCACCTGTACTCACAACACCTATAGCGGTAGTACCGCTGGTGGGAGCGGTAGTACCGCTCCGGCGGCACTACGGCCTCCTTGAGTTTCTCAGTTGCACATTATGGCTGAAACTACCGTGCCAGCGGAAGTATCGCGCGCCCGAGCGATACTACTGCTTGTGTGTGGGATGAAGGCATAACTGTTGGATTCCCCCTCCTATAAAAGGGGTCTTCTTCCCCAATGCATCTTATCCTTCGAGCTCGTGTTCTTCCCCCATTGTTGACCTTCGAGCTTGCTAACTCTTAATCCCTCCATGGATTCTTGCTAGTTTTTGAGGGAAAGGAGAGAGGAGATCTAGATCCACATTTCCACCAATCACTTTCTCCTCTATGTGAGGGGAACCCCTTGGATCTAGATCTTGGAGTTCTTTGTGTTCTCTTCTTCGCTCTTCCTCTCATTTTCCTCCATAGTATTAGTTGTTGTGGTGGGATTTGGGAGAGAAGGACTTGGGCACTCCGTGTGCCCTTACCATTGCATTTGGTCAATAGGTTTGAGTTCTCCACGGTGATATGTGGAAGTGAAGTTGAGAAGCTTGTTACTCTTGGGTGCTTGGGCGCCCTAGACAGTTGGTGGTGCTTCGGAGCTCAATCATTGTGGTGTAACGCTCCAGGCAAGCATTGAGGTCTCCAATTGGGTTGTGGAGATCGCCCCGAGCACTTTGTATGGGTTCCGGTGACCGCCCCAAGGGTTGCCAAAGTGCACGGGTTTGGTGACCGCCCCAAGGGTTGCCATTTGTACGGGTCTGGTGACCGCCCTCAAGGGTTCCTTAGTGGAATCACGTCATCTTGCATTGTGCGAGGGCATGAGGAGATTACGGTGGCCCTAGTGGCTTCTTGGGGCGCACTATGACTCCACACCGCTTCAAACGGAGATGAGCATCCACAAGGGTGTGAACTTCGGGATACATCATCGTCTCAACGTGCCTCAGTTATCCTTTACCCGAGCCCTTTACTTATGCACTTTACTTTGTGATAGCCATATTGTTTCATGTCATATATCTTGTTACCACTTAGTTGTTTATCTTGCTTAGCATAAGTTGTTGGTGCACATAGGTGAGCCTAGTTGTTTTAGGTTTTGTGCTTGACATATCAAACACTAGTTTTATTCCGCATTTGTTCAAGCCTAAACCGTAATATATTTTAAAGCGCCTATTCACCCCCCCTCTAGGCGACATTCACGATCTTTCATACACAACATGCATGCTAAAGAAAACATATTCTTTCTCGTGAGACCAACCACTAATTTGTTTTCTCACGAACTAGAACTACACGCATGCACTGTCTCTCTTCCTATTCCCCATCTCTGTATCCCTAGTAAACGCCACTGTCGGCCGCCATTCTCAACTACCGTCCGCCATTCTCAACTATCGGCCGCTGTATCGAGAGCCGCCCCCACCCATGTAGATTCTTCGTCTTCAATGCATCTACTATCTAGGCTCTTGCTCCCTTTCGGACAACATGGAGCACTTGTCTAAAATGTCCCCCAAATATGGCCATTTTCCACCAAAAGGAAGATCTGGTCTGTCCATTATGTCCCTCATGCTTTTGTCTAGCGCCTTCACTGTCTGCTGCTTAGTCATAGATGCTTCGTCCCAGATTATTAGTGATGCTGCTTTGTTTTGTGAAGCTCCAAATAGTGCCCTCGTCTATTTTTACTAGAAGTTTGAACCTCGAGTGTGCGGTCCTCCCTCCAGGCATTATGGAAGCAGCAACACCGGAAGTGGCTATCACCATAGCAATCTTGTGTTGTCCGTGTATTGTTGCCAAGAGCGCCCTGCAAAGAAAAGTTTTTCCTGTGCCACCCTGTGACACCCCCGATTCAATTGTACACTAATCATACACGCAAACGTGTATGATCAAGATTAGAGACTCACGAGAAGATATCACAACACAACTCTAAAAAAACAAATAAGTCATACAAGCATCATATTACAAGCCAGGGGCCTCGAGGGCTCGAATACAAGTGCTCGATCACAGACGAGTCAGCGGAAGCAACAATATTTGAGTACATACATAAGGTTAAATGAGTTTGCCTTAAGAAAGCTAGCACAAAAGTAGCAACGATAAAAAAGGCAAGGCCTCCTGCCTGGGACCTCCTAACTACTCCTCGAAGCCGAACTCCACGTAGAAACATCCTCGGGATCCTCTGGCTCATGGACTCCATCATCTGGTTGCGACATCCCAGAAAATGGAAAAGGGGGAAAAGAGGGAGCAAAGCAACCGTGAGTACTCATCCAAAGTACTCGCAAGCAAGGATCTACACTACATATGCATTGGTATCAATGAAATGGGTAGTATCTGTGGACTGAACTGCAGAATGCCAGAATAAGAGGGGGATAGCTAGTCCTATCGAAGACTACGCTTCTGCCAACCTCCATCTTGAAGCATATAGAAGAGAGTAGCTGGTAAGTTCAGCAAGTATCATCGTATAGCATAATCCTACTCGGAGATCCTCTCCTCGTCGCCCTGTGAGAGAGCGATCACCAGGTTGTATCTAGCAATTGAAACGGTGTGTTTCATTAAGTATCCGGTTCTAGTTGTCATAAGGTCGGAATACAACTCCGGGTCATCCTTTTACCAAGGGACACGGCTATTCGAATAGATAAACTTCCCTGCAGGGGTGCACCACATTACCCAACACGCTTGATCCCTCTGGCCGGACACACTTTCCTAGGTCATGCCCGACCTCGGAAGATCAACACGTCGCAACCCTACCTAGGCACAACAGAGAGGTCAGCACATCGGTCTAAATCCTAAGCGCGCAGGGGTCTGGGCCCATTGCCTGTTGCACACTTGCATGTTGCGTACGCATCCGGTGAGCAGACCTAGCCTCCCTTATACAAGAGCAGGCGTTCCAGTCCAACCCGGCGCGCGCCGCTCAGTCGCTGACGTCAAGAAGGCTTCGGCTGATACCACGACGTCGAGTGCCCATAACTGTTCCTGCGTAGTTGGTTAGTGCATAAAGGCCAGTGGCCAGAATCAAATCAAATATCCAGATCTCGTTAAGCGTGTTATTTGAAGTATGCGCGGACGCCGACCAGGGATCAGGCCCACCTGTCTCCTAGGTGGTCACAACCTGCCCTGTCGCTCCGCCACAAAGTAATAGTCGGGGGCCGTCGGGAACCCAGGCCCACCACTACCTGGATGGAACCACCTGCCCCTTCAACCCCCACATCGGAATCACTGGCCAGTACTCTCCGTGCCAACTCGACTTTAGTCACCACATGTATAAGTATAGTATGCATGTATGTATATACCCATGATCACCTCCCGAGTGATCATGGCCTGATAGTATAGCATGGCAGACGGACAAGAATGTAGGGCCACTGATGGAATACTAGCATCCTATACTAGGCATTTAGGATATCAGGTAAAGATAACAACAGTGGCAACAATGACATGCTATGCAATAGAATAGGAGCTATCGAATCAACAACAGTAGCAAACCTAATGCAAGAATAAGAGAGAAGAGAGTAGGCGATATCTGGTTGATCAAGGGGGGGTTTGCTTGCCTGGTTGCTCTGGCAAGAAGGAGGGGTCGACGTCGATGTAGTCGATCATGGGGGTATTGACAACGTTCTCGGGGTCTACCGGAAAGAAGTAACGGAGGGGTGGAAGTGCAATCATGCCCTAAATATTATTTTGATGTTGATGACAATATACTCATAGGGGACTAACAAAGTTTGTCAAGTATATCTCAGGTTTTAGTCCCCTCGGAATCAATTGTGTGTGTGGATTATGATTTCGGAAATGTTTAACCTCATCAAGAACGAAGAAACAAGACTATCTTTATGTTTATTCTTGAGTATAGGATCCCGCATTATTAAGAGGGGAACATGGGTTATTGTGAATGTCTTGCTCAAACATCTACTTTAAAGTCAGTGTCTGATCTTCATCTCTGTCGGACGACCGATACTCACCACTTCTATACAGAACTAAAACATCAGTCGTTCGGTGTGCATCGGACGTCCGACAAATCCTATCTAGAGCCAAAACATCCGTCGTCTGGTTCTTGTCGGACATCCTTTGTCTGCAGAGCCCTCGGTCGTCCGATATTCTTCGGTCGTCCGGTACTTTCTCCACAGAGCCTAAACGTCGGTCATCCGGATCCTCTGTTCGTCCAGTACCCACTATATCATGCCAAAATATCAGACGTCCGGTCCCTGTCGGACGTCAGGTGTCTGTCAAGCCTTCGGTCATCCATTGTGCATCGTACATCTGACGCTGCATTGCTGTTTTGGGCTCCAACGACCACTTATTGAGGCATACTATAAATATCTCTCTCCTATCCCGTGAGAGGGTTGACGATTCACTTCAAGTATCCTCAAGAACACATCTTCACTCTCTCTCTAACACTCCAACACCAAATCTTAGATCCTTAAGGGATTTGAGAGCATTTGAGAGAAGTTGTCCACTCAAGTGATAGATCCACTCCTTCCCATCTTTGCACCAAAGGAATTCGTGATTTGAGCAAGTCTTGAGCTTTTCCCCATCGTTCTTGTTACTCTTGGAGGTTGGAGACTCCTAGGTGGTAGGAGTCATACAGAGGGGAATCGTTCTTTGTGATTACGCCCGAAAAGTTTGTGAGGGTTTGGAGACCACCCCAAGGTCTACCACTAGTGGTTGAGAAATGCCTTCATGGTGTTGTCTCAAAGGGAGAATAGGGTGAGCCTTCGTGGCGTTGGTGTGCCTTCGTGGTAACATCCACCTCTCTAACGGTGACGTAGATTCCCTCCAAGGAAGTGAACATCAGCATACATCCTCGTCTCTCGGAATAGCGGTTATCCCTAACCCTAACTCCCTACTTGTGGTTACTTGTCTCTTAGTCTTTACTTATTTCATATTGTGCTTGCTTACTCTCCTACTTGACTTACTTGTTTACCTTGCTTAGCTCATAGCTTCACACTTGCAATTGTTAGGGTCAACTTCATATTCCGCATTATTGCCTAAAATTGCTAAGTAACAATTAAAATTTGTAATTGTATCTATTCACCCCCCTCTAGGTCCATCTTGATCCTTTCAATTGGTATTAGAGCCTCGTGCTCTATTCTTGTGGCTTAACCGCCCTAGAGTGAGATGAACCCCAATGGGACTCCCCTTGTTGCAGATCCGAAGGATAAGGGCGTGTAGGGATGGCAGTTTTGCCTATGGGTATGAGTACCCGCAGGTACCCTACCCAAATACAATGGGCATGGGCAAGACATGAAGAGGTTTTGTACCCATGGGTAATGGATATCCATACCCGCAAAATATATGGGTAGGGCATGAGTATGAAATTGCGCCCATGGGTAACCCAATGGATACCCACAAAAAAATAATAAATGAAAATAAGTCCTATGACATGTGGTGTCAACATCGAACTCCCATGACCCATCCCTAAATTTTGTATTCCCTAAACCGTCCATAGCTCATATCCTCACACGCGCTTTCTCGCCACTCCCCCTACATCATATATGTCTCCTAGAAAATATGAAATATTGAATTCTCATCGTCGAAAACTCCTGTCCATCTCTCGATCCAGTGATCCCCAATTCCCACAGCCGTCTCCCACTATGTCGAGATTCCACCAACCGTTGCTCATACTCGCTTGATTCCTCCAAGAGGCCACCCATCGGAGGAGGCTGCGTCGGTGCTATACTACTCGCTTATCATCATTTGAATTTTAGACTCATTTCTCTATTTTTTATAAATTTAAATACCATAGATTGTACGCATTGGATACCCATTGGGTATAGGATACCCGATGGGTATGGGCATGGGTATCAATTTATACTCATGGGTATTGTAGTGGGTGGGTATAGAAGGTTTCTATGGGTATGGGTTTGGGCAGAAGGAGGTTGTACCCGCCCATACCCTACCCATTGCCATCGCTAAGGGCGCGGCTTCCACGGAAGACAAGTCCTTCACTTCTGAGGATCTGGAACGAGCTCTTGCTAAGCAAGGAGGAGCATGATGCTTCTCTTGAGGCCTTGGTCCAAATGAGAATAGCCACATTGACCATGATGCTTGCACCACTTTCTGGTGGTGCGGCCTCGAGGCCAACTGTGCCTACTCCTTCACTTGGCCAACAACCTCCTAGTAATGAACACTCTAGTGTTCCTTGACTTTATGCAAGACCTCAAGTAGAGAAACCAAAGTATAAACCTCAAGGTAAACCTCCTTTACTTAATGACACAACCGACTTTGCTTTGTGGAGAGTTTCTATGCACGATCATCTTCGATATGGAAATGATGAGATGTTGGAGATCTTGGAGTATGGTTATCAAGTTGTAGACCCAAAGAATCTTACAGCAAGAGAAGTATATGACAAGCATCTCAACGACACCGCAATCATGTGCATAAGGAGAGGTATGACTGACAAGGAAAGGAGACCATACATACACATCACAAGTGCCAAAGAATTATGGGATATCATTGTGAGGACCAAGACCGGTACCTCCACACTTCGGCTTGCTCAATATGAAATTGCCAAGGGTCAATTGCAAAACTTTTGTATGGAAAAGGTGGATCCCCCACATAGCTCCTTGAGCATCTCATGACTCTCACCACCGACATTGAGTCTTGTGATTGTGACAAGACACAAGATGGATTCAACTTGACTAAGAGGTTTCTCGTGGACAAGTTGCTTCATGCTCTTGCTCCTTATCATCACCAAATGGTGTGCGACATAAGACAACACCATGGATTCAAGGAAATGACCCCAGATGACATAATATCCATGTTCAGATTATTTGAAGAATCAAAGGCAAATGGCACAAAACATCTTGCCATGCACGGTACTCCAACATCAAAGATCAACCTTGCATTCAAGGCCAAGCATGTATGTGAAGAAGAGTAAAGTGAAGAAGAAGATGATGATTATGAGGAAGATGGTGATGAGATTGACTCTGTTGAGAGTCCTTCATATGAAGACATTGCTCTCTTTGTCAAGAAGTTTAGCGCAGGAAAATTCAAGGGAAGATTCCAGAAGAAGAAAGTGAGGAAATGCTATAACTATGAAGAAACCAATCATTTCTCCAACGAATGCCCTTATGAGAAGAGAGAACATAAACCAAGGTTTCCCAAGACCTTTCCCAAGAAAAAGTTGCCAAATCCTCTGAACTCCAAGCTTAAGAAGAGAGATGGGAAAGCAATGGTTGCTCATGAAGAATCCGATCCGGATGATGTTAGTGGTGTTGCCGGAGTAGCTCAAGATTCTCAAAACACCTTGAAGCTAGTCAACAAGAGTGGTGAGGTTGTCACCTAAAACTACATGAAAGACTACAAGGGCAACGCTCACAAGTGCCTAATGGCAAAGGCCGTGGTAGAAGATGGAGAAGATGAAAACTCTCCTCACAAGGTCAAGGTAACCCCACGATCAAATCCTCCTCTTTTAACACCTTCTACTCCTAGTGATGAGTATCTTGATGCGGAGGATAATTATGATGATAATGATATAGATGACCCCATGTTTGCAAAATTAAATAAGGTCATGTGCTCCCTCAAAGGAAAGAAGCTCAATATGTTTCACATGCTTATGGAGATGGTGGGTAAGCACACCGTCACCATTAAGGAACTCGAAACCCTCATAACCGAGGAAAAGGAAAAATATGAAATCCTTGAGCGGAAAGTCTAATATGAGGAATCACAAAATGATGAACTATGCTTGAAAATTGGTGCAAACATTGATGCTCATGCTATAGATCTTGCCCCCTTGAAAAAGGCTAAGGGCTCTTGCGAAGAGTTGATGAATGATAAAAGTAAGCTTGTGAAGTCTCATGCATCTCTCTCTAAGGATTGTGAGCTTCTATCCGTGTCTCTCAAGACGAAGGAAGAAGAGCTCACCCTTCTTACAAAGAGTTTTGAAACGCTCAAGCTTACTTATCTTGAAACTCTTGCTAAGGCTGACTCTTCTCCTATTATCAATGTTGATGCTTGTACTACTAACTCTAGTAGTGACCTAGCATCTATTGTTGAGGAGAATCGCTTTCTCAAGGCTCAAATCGAGAAAGGTCTCATGACATGTGCTCAAGGACAAAAGAACCTTAATGAGGTGTTTGCCAAAGAGGGTCTCAGGTTTGACCCAAGCACAAGCAAGAAGAAGTCGTCTTCTCAAAAGTGCACCACTCCTCTAAAAGAAACATTTGTATGTGAAGGGCACAAGGAGAAAGGTAAGGGTGATAGTGGGAAGTCCACAAGGGGCATGCCCACTCTCAACAAACCAAAAGAATTCATGCCTCCATCCTATGTTCTTTGCAAGATTAAGGATGGAGAAGTTTATGCAAAATTTGTTGGTCCTCGAAATGCATTCCGGTTCTATGCTACTTGGGTTCCTAAGACCCTTGTGACTAACTGATACGTCTCCGTCGTATCTATAATTTTTTATTGTTCCATGCCAATATTCTTCAACTTTCATATACTTTTGGCAACTTTTTATACTATTTTTGGGACTAACATATTGATCTAGTGCCCAGTGCCAGTTCCTGTTTGTTGTATGTTTTATGTTTCGCAGAGACCCAATATCAAACGGAATCCAAACGGGATAAAAACGGACGGAGAATTATTTTGGAATATTTGGGATTTTCCGGAGGAAGAATCAATGCGAAACGGTGCCTAAGGTGGCCAGGAGATAGGGGGGCGCGCCCACCCCCTGAGAGCGCCTGGCACTCTCCTGGGCCACCCGTAAGGTGGTTGATGCTCTTATTTTGCCGCAAGAAAGCAAATTTTACGAGAAAAATCTGGGCGAAAGATGCACCCCAATCGGGGTTACGGATCTCCGGATATAAAAGAAACGGTGAAGGGGATGGCATCCGAGCTAGGTTATATGCGTAGATGTTATATGCACGAGTAGAACACAAGTGAGTTGTGGGCGATACAAGTCATACTGCTTACCAGCATGTCATACTTTGGTTCGGCGGTATTGTTGGATGAAGCGGCCCGGACAGACATTACGCGTACGCTTACGCGAGACTGATTCTACCGACGTGCTTTGCACACAGGTGGCTGGCGGGTGTCAGTTTATCCAACTTTAGTTGAACCAAGTGTGGCTATGCCCGGTCCTTGCGAAGGTTAAAACAACACTAACTTGACGAACTATCATTGTGGTTTTGATGTGTAGGTAAGAACGGTTCTTGCTCAGCCCATAGCAGCCACGTAAAATTTGCAACGACAAAGAGAACACAGAAACAGAGAGATAGATCCAATCTCGCAGGGGCTCTCGCCCCTCCCACGCCATGGGAGCCAAGGACTAGAGGGGAAACCCTTCTCCCATCTAGGGAGAAGGTCAAGGAAGAATAAGAAGAAGGGGGCCCTCTCCCCCTTGCTTCCGGTGGTGCTGGAACGCCGCCGGGGGCCATCATCATCACCGCGATCTTCACCAACACCTCCGCCATCTTCACCAACATCTCCATCACCTTCCCCCATCTATATTCAGCGGTCCACTCTCCCGCAACCCGCTGTACCCTCTACTTGAACATGGTGCTTTATGCTTCATATTATTATTCAATGATGTGTTGCCATCCTATGATGTCTGAGTAGATTTTCGTTGTCCTACCGGTGATTGATGAATTGCTATGATTGGTTTGAATTGCATGTTTTATTATTGGTGCTGTCCTATTGTGCCCTCCGTGTCGCATAGCGTGAGGGATTCCGCTGTAGGGTTTGCAATATGTTTATGATTTGCTTATGGTGGGTGGCGTGAGTGACAGAAGCACATACCCGAGTAAGTAGGTTGTTTGCGTATGGGATAAAGGGGACTTGATACTTTAATGCTATGGTTGGGTTTTACCTTAATGATCTTTAGTATTTGCAGATGCTTTCTAGAGTTCCAATCATAAGTGCATATGATCCAAGAAGAGAAAGTATGTTAGCTTATGCCTCTCCCTCAAATAGAATTGCAATAGTGATTACTGGTCTAGTAACGTAGTCAATTGCCTAGGGACAATTTCACAACTCCTACCACCACTTTTCCACACTCGCCATATTTACTTTATTGCATCTTTATCTAAACAGCCCCTACTTTTTATTTACGTGTTCTTTACTATCTTGCAACCCTATCCAACAACACCTACAAAGTACTTCTAGTTTCATTCTTGTTCTAGGTAAAGCGAACGTCAAGCGTGCGTAAAGTCGTATCAGTGGCCGATAGGACTTGAGAGAGTATTTGTTCTACCTTTAGCTCCTCATTGGGTTCAACACTCTTACTTATCGAAAGAGGCTACAACTATCCCGTATACTTGCGGGTTATCAAGACCTTTTTCTAGCGCCGTTGCTGGGAAGTCATAGCGTGGGGTGAATATTCTCGTGTGTGCTTGTTTGTTTTATCACTAAGTAATTTTTATTTGCTATTCTTAGTTGTTATCTATCTTTAGCTATGGATATGGAACATGAAATACCAAAAAAATAGGTGTACTTGCTGCTCATGGAGATGGGGAACCTCCTAAAACCCTCGATGATCATTATGTGAAAATATTATGTACTACTTTGATAATCCTGAGAAAACCCTATTCAACTTTACAATGGGAGTAAAGTTGGATCAACATGAATACTTTAGGGATTATCGCTTGACACAAAAGGGAAACTATTATGGGATCAAATTTCTATGTTGCGTTGGTATGCTCGGGATCTATGCTTGAGATATGATATTACTTGTTGCTCTAGGATGAAGGCTCCACACCTTCCCTTTTCATGCAAATTTAATGATAATGAAACCTTAGCTTCTTATGCTAATGGTATATATGATTACTATGATGTTGAACGAATTGAAGAATTTGTTGCTTTTAAGGCTGCTTATGTAATTGAATCTTTGTTTGAAAAGTATGAAGCTTTAGATGATGATGTTTATAGGCCTAAAATTTTTGCTATATTGAAATATTGCTATGAAAATTATGAATACAATTACAATATTATGCATTTATTGAGAAAGTCTCCGCTGTCCAAGAAGAGATTAATATTTTGCAGGAAGCTATGGATGAAGAAATTGATGAAACTTTGAGCTCATCGGATGAAAAAGATGATGAGGAGAGCGAAGAACAAAAGGAGGAAGAGTAGATTGATCACCCGTTCCCACCTTCTAATGAGAGTAACTCTTCAACTCATACATTGTTTAATTCCCCTTCGTGCTTACCGAAGGATGATTGCTATGATGATTGCTATGATCCCTTGAATTTGTTTGAAATATCCCTTTATGATGATGCTTGCTATGCTTGTGGCCAAGATGCCAATATGAATTATGCTTATGGAGATTGACTTGCTATAGTTCCTTATGTTAAACATGAAATTGTTGCTATTGCACCCATGCATGATAGTCCTATTATCTTTTTGAATTCTCCAAACTACACTATATCAGAGAAGTTTGTGCTTATTAAGGATTATATTGATGGGCTGCCTTTTACTATTGCACATGATGATTTTGATGAATATAATATGCATGTGCTTGGTGCTCCTACTTGCAATTATTATGAGATATGAACTACATCTTCGCCTCTTTATGTTTCCAATATGATAAAATTACAAGAAACTGCTTATACTATGCATTGGCCTTTACTATGTGTGCATGAATTGTTCTTTTTATAACATGCCAATGCATAGGAAGAGAGTTAGACTTCATCATTACATGATATATGTTACTTTGTGCTCACTATTAAATTACAAATCATTGTTAATTAAAATTGGCTTTGATATACCTTGGGATCTCGGTGGATCCATTACTTGAGCACTATATGCCTAGCTTAATGGCTTTAAAGAAAGTGCTACTAGGGAGACAACCCGGAAGTTTTAGAGAGTCATTTATTTCTATTTAGTGCTTTCATATAGTTTAAAAACAAAAAAAATAAAGAGGGGAACCCAAAACTTTTCAAAAAGGAAAGTGAAAGTGAGAAAGACAAGCATTGTTGAAGTGGGAGAGCTCCTTGAACTTTGTTCATGCTCACGGAAACTTTGTGAATCTTAATTACAGAAACTTTTCATCAAAAATAATTATCCCCTTGTACAATTCCATTGTATTATAAAAGTAATGTGCCAAGGTTTGCCTTTAGGATGTTTACAATGCTTGTTGGTTTGTACGGTGCAGGACAGAAACTTTGGCTGTAGTGTGCAATTTTACATTTTTAACTGAAACGTCAAATGGTTCTGATTCTTTTTGCACTGTATTTCTATACAACTTGTTTATGTTTCCTAATTTTGGTAGAATTTTGGGGTACCAAAAGTATGGTGAATGTTCAGATTGCTACAGACTGTTCTGTTTTTGACAGATTCTGTTTTTGATGCATAGTTTGCTTGTTTTGATGAATCTATCAATTTATATTAGTGGATTAAGCCATGGAAAAGTTATATTACAGTAGACACAATGAAAAAACAAAATATGAATTGGTTTGCAACAGTACTTAGAGTGGTGATTTGCTTTATTATACTAACGGATCTTACCGAGTTTTCTGTTGAAGTTTTGTGTGGATGAAGTGTCTAAACGAGGAGGTCTCGATATGAGGAAAAGGAAGAGATGCAAGAGCTCAAGCTTGGGGATGCCCGAGGCACCCCAAGTAAATATTAAAGGAGACTCAAGCATCTAAGCTTGGGGATTCCCCGGAAGGCATCCCCTCTTTCTTCCACAAGTATCGGTATGTTTTCGTATTCATTTCGTTCGTGCGATATGTGCGGGTCTTGGAGCGTCTTTTGCATTTAGTTTTCATTTTTATTTTATATACCATGCTGGTATGAGATAGTCCTTGGTTGATTTATAGAATGCTCATTGCACTTCACTTAAATCTTTTGAGTATGGCTTTATAGAATGCTTCATGTGCTTCACTTATATCATTTGAAGTCTGGATTGCCTGTTTCTCTTCACATAGAAAACCACCATTTGTAGAATGCTCTTTTGCTTCACTTATATTTGTTAGAGCGTGGGCATATCTTTTGTAGAAAGAATTAAACTCTCTTGCTTCACTTATGTCAATTTAGAGAGATGACAGGAATTGGTCATTCACACGGTTAGTCAAAAATCCTACATAAAACTTGTAGATCGCTGAATATGATATGTTTGATTCCTTGCAATAGTTTTGCGATATAAAGATGGTGATATTAGAGTCATGCTAGTGGGTGGTTGTGTATTGTAGAGACACTTGTGTTGAGGTTTGCAAGTCCCGTAGCATGCACGTATGGTAACCATTGTGTTACAAATTTGAAGCATGGGGTGTTTCTTTGATTGTCTTCCTTATGAGTGGCGGTCGGGGACGAGCGATGGTATTTTCCTACCAATCTATCCCCCTAGGGGCATGCGTAGTAGTACTTTGCTTCGAGGGCTAATAAGCGTTTGCAATAAGTATATGTGTTCTTTATGACTAATGTGAGTCCATGGATTATACGCACTTTTACCTTTCCATCATTGCTAGCCTCTTCGGTACCGTGCATTCCCCTTTCTCACCTCGAGAGTTGGTGCAAACTTCGCCGGTGCATCCAAACCCCGTGATACGATACGCTCTATCACACATAAACCTCCTTATATCTTCCTCAAAACAGCCACCATACATACCTATCATGGCATTTCCATAGCCATTCCGAGATATATTGCCATGCAACTTCCATCATCATCATATACATGACTCGAGCATTTATTGTGATATTGCTTTGCATGATCGTAAGATAGCTAGCATGATGTTTTCATGGCTTGTCCATTTTTTGATGTCATTGCTACGCTAGATCATTGCACATCCCGGTACACCGCCAGAAGCATTCATATAGAGTCATATCTTTGTTCTAGTATTGAGTTGTAATATTGAGTTGTAAGTAATAAAAGTGTGATGATCATCATTATAGAGCATTGCCCCATGAAAAAAAAGAAGAAAAGAAAAAAAAGAAAAAAGGGAAAGGCCAAAGAAGCCTAAA
The DNA here is from genome assembly GCA_021437245.1 of Aegilops speltoides. Classification (NCBI taxonomy): domain Eukaryota; kingdom Viridiplantae; phylum Streptophyta; class Magnoliopsida; order Poales; family Poaceae; genus Aegilops; species Aegilops speltoides. The sequence continues at coordinate 425,684,500 of CM038144.1, read as the reverse complement.
TAAAAAAAGGGGGCCAAAGAAGCCCACCGAAAAAGAAAAAGGAAAAAAAGAAAAAAAAAAGAAAAAGAAAAGGGGCAATGTTACTATCCTTTTTCCACACTTGTGCTTCAAAGTAGCACCATGTTCTTCATATAGTAAGTCTCCTATATTGTCACTTTCATTTACTAGTGGGAATTTTCATTATAGAACTTGGCTTGTATATTCCAACGATGGGCTTCCTCAAATGCCCTAGGTCTTCATGAGCAAGCAAGTTGGATGCACACCCACTTAGTTTCTTTTGTTGAGCTTTCATACACTTATAGCTCTTAGTGCATCCGTTGCATGGCAATCCCTACTCCTCGCATTGACATCAATTGATGGGCATCTCCATAGCCCATTGATTAGCCGCGTCGATGTGAGACTTTCTCCTTTTTTTGTCTTCTCCACATAACCTCCATCATTATATTCTACTCCACCTATAGTGCTATATCCATGGCTTGCGCTCATGTATTGCGTGAGGGTTGAAAAAGCTGAAGTGCGTTAAAAAGTATGAACCAATTGCTCAGCTTGTCATCGGGGTTGTGCATGATGGGAGCATTTTGTGTGACGAAAATGAAGCATGGCCAAACTATATGATTTTGTAGGGATAAGCTTGCTTTGGCCTTGTTGTTTTAAAAAGACATGATTGCTTTATTGGTATGCTCGAAGTATTATTGTTTTTATGTCAAATGATAGACTATTGCTTCGATTCACTCGTATCTTAATATTCATGCCCAGATTAGACATGTGATCAAGATTATGCTAGGAAGCATTCCACATCAAAAATTATCTTTTTTATCATTTACCTACTCGAGGACGAGCAGAAATTAAGCTTGGGGATGCTGATACGACTCCGCCGTATCTATAATTCTTTATTGTTCCATGCCAATATTCTTCAACTTTCATATACTTTTGGCAACTTTTTATACTATTTTTGTGACTAACATATTGATCCAGTGCCCAGTGCCAGTTCCTATTTGTTGCATGTTTTATGTTTCGCAGAAACCCAATATCAAACGGAATCCAAACGGGATAAAACGGACAGAGAATTATTTTGGAATATTTGGGATTTTCCGGAGGAAGAATCAACCCGAAATGGTGCCCGAGGTGGCCAGGAGATAGGGGGGCGCGCCCACCCCCTGGGCGCGCCTGGCACTCTCCTGGGCCACACATAAGGCAGTTGATGCTCTTCTTTTGCCGCAAGAAAGCTAACTTTACGAGAAAAATCTGGGCGAAAGATTCACCCCAATCGGAGTTACGGATCTCCGGATATAAAAGAAACGGTGAAGGGGAAGGATCAGAGAACGCAGAAACAGAGAGATAGATCCAATCTCGGAGGGGCTCTTGCCCTCCCACGCCATGGGAGCCAAGGACCAGAGGGGAAACCCTTCTCCCATCTAGGGAGAAGGTCAAGGAAGAAGAATAAGAAGGGGGGCCCTCTCCCCCTTGCTTCCGGTGGCGCCGGAACGCCGCCGGGGGCCATCATCATCACCGCGATCTTCACCAACACCTCCGCCATCTTCACCAACATCTCCTTCACCTTCCCCCATCTATATTCAGCGGTCCACTCTCCCGCAACCCGCTGTACCCTCTACTTGAACATGGTGCTTTATGCTTCATATTATTATCCAATGATGTGTTGCCATCCTATGATGTCTGAGTAGATTTTCGTTGTCCTACCGGTGATTGATGAATTGCTATGATTGGTTTGAATTGCATGTTTTATTGTTGGTGCTGTCCTATTGTGCCCTCCGTGTCGCGCAAGCGTGAGGGATTCCCTCTGTAGGGTTTGCAATATGTTTATGATTTTCTTATGGTGGGTGGCGTGAGTGACAGAAGCACAGACGCGAGTAAGTAGGTTGTTTGCGTATGGGATAAAGGGGACTTGATACTTTAATGCTATGGTTGGGTTTTACCTTAATGATCTTTAGTTGTTGCGGATGCTTGCTAGAGTTCCAATCATAAGTTTATATGATCCAAGAAGAGAGAGTATGTTAGCTTATGCCTCTCCCTCAAATAGAATTGCAATAGTGATTACCGGTCTAGTAACATAGTCAATTGCCTAGGGACAATTTCACAACTCCTACCACCACTTTTCCACACTCACCATATTTACTTTATTGCATCTTTATCTAAACAGCCCCTACTTTTTATTTACGTGTTCTTTACTATCTTGCAACCCTATCCAACAACACCTACAAAGTACTTCTAGTTTCATTCTTGTTCTAGGTAAAGCGAACGTCAAGTGTGCGTAGAGCCGTATCAGTGGCCAATAGGACTTGAGAGAGTATTTGTTCTACCTTCAGCTCCTCGTTGGGTTCGACACTCTTACTTATCGAAAGAGGCTACAACTATCCCGTATACTTGCGGGTTATCACTAACTTAAGAGGTCCCATTGTAAAATGGGTGCCTCTAACCAAGTCATAATTGCGTGTAGGTTGCTTTCTTTGGTGGAGTAAAATGGGTGATTGATAGTGGATGTACAAATCATGTGACCGGAGATAGCAAATTGCTCTACGATTTCATGGAAGCTATTCAACCATTTATGAGCATTATGTTTGGTGGTGGATCAAAAGGACAGGTACTCGGATTGGGCAAGGTGGCTATCACAAATGACATGTCTCTTGCAAATGTCATGTTTGTTCAATCTCTTAAATATCATTTGCTTTCTGTTCGCCAATTGGCTTATGTTGGTTATGGTACACTATTTGGACTAACGGACGTGAAAGTCTTTAAGAGAGATACTCTCGAAGTGGCCTTTGTTGGAGAGTTGGATGGCAACCTTTACACAGTTGATTTCTCGAAAGAGAGCACATTCCATGCAACTTGTCTAATGGCCAAGGATGATAAGGGGTGGCTATGGCATCGCCGGCTAGCCCATGTTGGCATGAGAAATCTTCAAGATCTCTTAAAAGGTAATCACATCCTTGGACTAAACAATGTATCTTTTGAGAAAGATCGTTTGTGTAGTGCATGCATAGCCGGGAATCAACATCAATCAAAGCACCCACCCAAGAATATTGTGTCTACTTCAAGGCCTTCAGAGCTCCTTCATGTGGATCTTTTTGGGCCTCCTTCATGGGATAGTCTTGGTGGGAAAAAGTATGGGCTTATCATTGTTGATGATTACTCAAGATATACATGGGTGTTTTTCCTCAAATCCAAGGATGAGACGAAGATCACCTTGATTGTTTTTTCCAAGCAAGCACAACACAAGTTTGATAAAGACATATTGGCAATAAGGAGTGATAATGGCTCTGAGTTCAAGAACTACACCTTGGAAGAATTTCTTAGCGATGAAGGGATTGAGCATCAATATTCTGCTCCATACACTCCTCAACAAAATTGTGTAGCCAAAAGGAAGAATCGTACACTTGTGGAGATGGCAAGGTCCATGTTGGATGAATACAAGTCGCCACATAGTTTTTGGGCCGAGGCTGTCGACACTGCATGTCATGCATCAAACCGGCTCTTCCTCCGCACTATTTTGGAAAAGACTCCATATGACCTCCTAACTGGGAACAAACCGAATGTCAAGTACTTTCGTGTATTTGGGTGCAAATGTTTCATCCTCAACAAAAGAGAATGGTTAGGAAAATTTCAATCCAAAACAATTGAGGGCATATTTGTTGGCTATGGATCAAACTCTCATGCCTAGAGAGTCTACAACAAACCCACTGGATGTGTTGTAGAAACTTGTGACATGGTGTTTGATGAATTTAATGGCTCCCATGGGGAGCAAGTTGATCTAAGTGTTGTAGGTGAAGAAGATTCTTCTCAAGATATTTTGACCATGGGTGTTGGTGCACTTCTTCCAATGGAACAGGAACCTCATGATGATGAGAAAGAAGATGGAAGCTTCACACATCATCAAACCACTTCAACACCCATACCTCCTCAAGCTCCTATTACTCAACCAATGCCCGTAGTCCAAGTACAAGAATATGTTCAATTCCCTCTTCATGAAAATATTCAAGAACAAGATCATCATCAAGGGCAAGAATAAGAAAGTGCAATCGTTGATGTTGAACCTCAAGAAATGCAATATGAAGGAGAAGATCTTCCACCACACATAAATGATCCATATGTTGAGGACGTGGATGATGGACATGAAGTTGAACCTCGTGAAACCCTAACCTCCATCATGCCCTGAGTGGCCAGTCGTGTTGATGTTGATAAAATTCTCACCGGCATATCGGAAGGTAGAGTCACTCGTAAACAATTGACAATTTTTTGTGCTCACTTCTCGTTTGTGTCTAGTGTTGAGCCTCTCAAGGTACAAGAAGCATTGATAAACAATGGTTGGCTCATTGCTATACAAGAAGAGTTGAACAGTTTTGAACGTAACCAAGTGTGATCATTAGTCGAGAGGCCAACTACGGAACACAATGTCATTGGAACAAAATGGATTTTCAAGAACAAGCAAGATGAGAATGGTATAATCATTCGCAAAAAGGCAAGGTTAGTGGCACAAGGGTACTCACAAGTTGAAGGTTTGGACTTTGGTGAGACCTTTGCTCCCGTTGCCCGTCTTGAATCTATCACATCTTACTTGCTTATGCTGCTTTCAATGGTTTTACATTACATCAAATGGATGTGAAGAGTGCTTTCCTTAACGGTTCTCTACAAGAAGAAGTATATGTATCACAACCACCTGTGTTCATTGATCCTGATCACAAAGACTATGTGTATAAACTTCATAAGGCTCTGTATGGCCTCAAACAAGCACCTCATGCTTGGTATGATCATCTTAAGAAGTTTTTACTCGATGATGGTTTTGTGAGAGGTGTGATCGATCCCACTCTTTTTACTAAGAGGGACAAGGGTGATTTGATCTTATGCCAAATCTATGTAGATGATATCATTTTTGGTTCTCCTGACATTCATTTGTGCAAGAAGTTTGCGGCTTCTATCATCTCGGAATTACGAGGCACTGATGGAGAGATACCAAAGGCATAACTTGCTATTATTGCTACATGGTATATATGGTGGCAGAGACGACAGTCTGTGAAAGGGGTACAGGTTCAGAACCCGAAGAAAACTGCACTCTCGATCAAGGTGTTAGCAACAAACTGCATTAGATCGTTTTAAGCTGAATGGACCTGCTAGGAAGATTGATGATTTATGGAAAAAACCAGTACATATGACCAAGAACTTTGAGATGTCACTCAATGCGGATTTGAAGTTCTTTCTCGGATTCCAAATTCAACAATTTCAAGAAGGAATATTCTTATCTCAAGCAAAGTATCTTAAGGATATTCTAGAGAAGTTTGGCATGTCCGATGCCAGTCCATGTAAGACTCCCATGCCAACCAAAATTGTACTCACTGAAGACACAAATGGTATTCCTTTCGACCCATCTACTTACCGCTCTATGATTGGTTCATTGCTTTATCTTTGTGCATCTAGACCAGACATCATGTTCAGTGTATGCATGTGTGCTAGATTTCAAGCTTCCCCTAGGGAAAGTCATCATAAGGCAGTTAAGCATATTCTTAGATACCTTGTTCACACCCCAAAGTTGGGTCTATGATACCCCAAGGATGCTAAGTTTGATATCATTGGGTACACGGATGCAGATTGGGCTGGAGACAAAGTTGGACGGAAGTCCACCTCCGGTGCATGTCAGTTTCTTGGATGCTCCTTGGTAAGTTGGTCCTCAAAGAAGCAAAATTGTGTTGCCATCTCCACCATCGAAGCTGAATACATTGCAACCGCCAGTTGTGAAACTCAGTTACTATGGATGAGGCAAACTTTGAAGGATTACGGTATCACCTATAGACATGTGCCTCTTCTGTGTGATAATGAAAGTGTCATCAATATTGCTGAGAATCCCAAAGATCATACCCGCACCAAGCACATTGATATTAGGTATCATTTCTTGAGAGATCATGTGGAAAAGGGGGACATTCATATTGATCATGTCGGTACAGATATTGAACCTGCAGACATTTTCACCAAGCCACACTACAAAAAAAAGACACATCCGTGACATTTTGGGCCGAACGAATTTTTTTTCTGTCATACTTATGACACTTCTATGATGATAGTTGTGACAAAACCCGGTATCATCATAGATGTGGTGGGCTCCTACTTCTATGACAAAAAATCATGACAGAAAATGGGCTTTTCGTCCTACGCGGGCCGGAGACACAGCTGCATGACATTCTTTGGGCTGTCCATGACGGAAAAAACCATGGTAGAAGCGAGGGCGAGGAAAATTTCAGGGGAGTTCCCGGTTACGGTGGGTGGTCGGGGGCCGAGCGATGCGCGTTTCTCTCGTACACGTACGCGTGTGTGTGCGTGGCATTGGGCTCTAAGTGAACCCGAGCGAGGCGTTGGGCTCTAACTGAACCCGAGCAATTGCGCTAGCTGCATAACTGAACCCGAGTGATTCCTTCGCTATTGTTGCTAACTGAAGCCGATTGAACCCTGCTGCCTCCTTCCCTTGATGAACAGTGAGCGTTGCTGGGGGGTTTGGATGAACAGTTCCCGGTGGGTGTGGATGAACAGGACCTTGTGGTGTTGCCTCTGGATGAACAGGACCCCGATCGACCGAGCCGGTTGGGGCTGGATGAAGAGGACCCCGTGGAGGGCTGGATGAACAGTAGAAGGTGGAGGGTGGATGAGCGATGAGCGATGGAGGGTGGTTGAGCAGGGCCCGTGGAGAGGGCTGGTTGAATAGTAGCCGGTGGAGTAAGCGCGGTGGAGGCTGGATGAGCAGGAGCCCGTGGATGAGCGATCGCGGTGGAGGCTGGAGGAGGTCAGCGGTGGATGAGCAATGCTTTGTGGAGGCTGGAGGAGGTTAACGGTGGAGATGAACAGTATCCCGTGGAGTCCCGTTTTGCGGTACTCCACACCCTCCTGATGAACAGGACCCCCGTTTTGATCGTAGCACTCCAACACAAGTCCGTTTCCTCTGTTTTGCGGTATGCCATACCCCTCCCAATCAACAGGACCTGTTTCGACCGTAGGAGGTCCAACACAAGTCCGTTTCCTCCGTTTTGCGATACGCCAGACCCCTCCCGATGAACATGATCCCATTTCGAACGTGGCCGGTCGAACACAAGGCCGTTTCCTCCGTTCTGCGGTACGCCAGGCCTTGTTTCCATCGGCTGTTCCGTCCAAGCCCCCCCGATGAACACGATGACGCATTCCGTTCCGACCCAGTCGGTTGGCTCCCCGTGAACACGACGATGACGTAGTTTCTTCGTTTCGACCCAGCCATGTACACGAGCCTTGGCCATACGTATGCACGAGTAGGCGTTCAAGACCCCGCCTGTATGTACGTATGTGGCCGTATTTACTTTCTTGCACCCTGTCCGCTTTACGTACGTGTACATGCTACGTGCGCGCCTCTACTACGACACTTGCGCGCCTCTATGTCGACCAATATATACGTACATGTTCGCGACCAAAATGACAACGCTACGTACGCTTTGACCAGGTGGGTCCCGACTGTCAGGGACTTCCTTGCGTGCGAAGATGTAGCTGGTGGGTCCCGGCAGTCAGGCGAGCGAATCGTTTTTTGCCCGGATGCACTTCCTTGCGTGCGAAGTTGTAGCTGGTGGGTCCCAGCAGTCAGGGGGAAATGTTTTTTTTTGCGAAATACGGTGGCCCGTCCGGTGGGTCCCTGCTGTCAGGTGGAGGAATAATTATTTTGCGCGTAATAAGGAGGCACTTCCTTGCGGCCGCCGTGGACCCAGCTGTCAGCCTCTCCACGTATAGTACTCTTCCGATGGAAGTCATTCCTTGACCACGTTGACCACGCCGCACCAAGAGCACCAGGGCGGTGGATGACGGCAAGGCCTAGGAAGGGGACGATGCGGAGCCGGGGAAGACGCGGCAGTGGAAGCCCGCGCGAAGAGGAGTATGAGGGTTCACTGGTTCGGCTGCGGTGTGAGGCTGCCGTCACCTCAAGGCCTGGCCAGCGGTGGGAGTAGTAGGGGGCGGTGAGGCCTCCGCGGCAGCACAGCCAGCCATGGGAGGCAGGAGCAGGCGACACGACCGATGCTGCTTTGGGCGGCTGGAGCAAGAAGACCAGAGGTTGAAGAAGCACTAAGACTGTTGGATGAACATCGTACGGTAATTGGAGCTAGAATCGTTCATATTGACTAAGTTGACAAAGCCCTCCATCCCCGTCAACTTAGTAGGCCCACAAGTCAGCATCCCACTATGCTGGGTCCCAGCTAGCAGGGGGAGTATTCATTTTTGTGTGTGTAATAAGGAGGCACTTCCTTGTGTGCGAAGATATAGCTGGTGGGTTCGACTTGTCAGCAGGAGGAACATTTTTTTTCGTGAAATACAGAGGCCCTTCCGGTGGGTCCTAGATGTCAGCTGGAGGAATCATTATTTTGCGCGTAATAAGGAGGCATTTCCCTGTGTGCGGCCGTGGACCCAGCTGTCAGCCTCTCCACATATAGTCCACGTCCGATGGAAGTCGTTCCATCACTATGTTGACCACGCCGTGCCAAGAGCACCAGGGCGGTGGACGACAGCGAGGCCTAGGAAGGGGACGACGCAGAACCGGGGAAGACGCGGCAGTGGATGCCCACACGGAGAGGAGTACGAGGGTTCACTGGTTCGGCTGCGGTGTGAGGCTGTCATCACCGTAGGGCCTGGCTAGCGGTGGGAGTAGTAGGGGGCGGTGAGGCCTCAACGGCAGCACAGACGGCCACTGGAGGCAGGAGCAGGCGGTCTCACCGGCGCTGGTTTGGGTGGCTGTTACAAGAAGAGCAATGATTGAAGAAGCAGCAGGACCGTCCGATTCAAATCCAACGGTTACTGCTGCTAGAATCGTTCGTTGACTAAGTTGACAAGCCTTGCGTACGCGTCAACTTATTAGGCCCACAGGTCAGCCTCCCAACCGGTGCGCCCCAGATGTCAGTGGGAGGAATCATTTTTTTCGCGTAATAAGGAGGCAGTTGATTGCGTGCGGACAGGCCAGCGAAGGGAGTAGGGTGGGCCGGGAAGCCCAGCGGCATCTGTGAGACCACAAGAGGAGGAGCGAGCAGTCCGCGGTGCTAGTTTAGGCGGCTGGAACAGGAAGATCAGAGATTGAAGAAGCACGTCGGCCGTTGGATGGGCATCCAACAGTCACTGCTGCTAGAATCGTGTGTTGATTGACAAAGCCTTGCGTAAACAAGTCAGCCTCAAAATCTATGGCGTGTACATCCCATTTGCTATTATTTTTATAATTTTTACTCTTTTTCTAATTCATATGGAATTTATTGCAGCCAATTTTCCATTCTTAGAATTGCTGCCCATTTTCTGGTCATTACCAGGGTTAAAAAATTAACTAAATATGTGCGAAATATTGAAAATTCGTAAATTTTTGCTAGGGAACAAAATGTTCTTAATCCAAAAATTAGTAGCCATACTAAAACAAATTTAAAAATAAATTAGTACTATGTCATGTTAAATCCAATGAAATACTATAAAATATCAGTGAAGAACAAAAACAAAAAAAGAAACTAATATCCCATTTGCTATAATTTTTTTGGAATTTTCAACCCCTTTGATATTACTTTTAACAGACACTGACCATACTCTTTGGCCAGGCCGGAATGCATCCCTCCTCGTCTTGAAAGATTTGCAGCCCAGTAAGTCGGAGAAAACAAATAGGCCTAGCTTGGGTATTCTTCAAAAAGAAATACTGGGCTACCTATTTTCCCAAAGAAAAAACTGTTGGGCTGGTCATGTTGTTCGACGGGCCACAGAGACCGCACAACCCAGTTTATATCCTGCTCCTCCAAATTACTACTCAAAAAAAAGTTGTACAATTCTTTCGTTAATTGACTATACGTTGAAAATGATGTGGGTCCCAGATATCAGCAGGGTGGATTAGAGGAAAAAACGAGGGGTGCATCTGAGTAGTAAAAGAGGTGCTTGCTTGTGTTCGGGAGTGGACCTAGTGGGTCCATACTGTCATACTCACAACTACAGTTCTCTCCCGATTCACTATGTTGACAGGGACCGTTTGAAAAAAAAACTATGTTGACAGGGTCAGACGGCGGCGCCGCGGCGAGCGCACCAAGGCGGAGGATAAAGTGCTGTCGCCAATGTGCTGGGCTGTGTTGGACATTCTTATTGAAAAATAAAAATGGAGCGGAACTATTTACGACATTGACTACGATTTGCATGGGTTCGCTGGTTGCAGTAAGAAAATGTTGGGAGAAAGAAGACTGGTCGCTATCTTTGTCTAAGAATAATATCGACTAAATGTAACGACACTATCATAGGAAATAATATCCTCGTGTTAAATCATGAATTTAAAGAACTGGTGCATGAGCATTTAGCTTTATTTATTTATATACTTATTTATGTTTAGGGGACCATGAGCATGTACCTTGGCCGAATTCATGTGAGAGCCTCCCTTCTAGTTAATTATGGGCTCCTCTATTGAGCCTCCATCAGTGGGCTGCATGCTATCAACAAGTGGAAAATGTGTTTCGTACGAAAAATAGTATGCACTACGTACGGTATGGGGCACTAAGGATCGAACCGTGCAATGACTTCCAAAACATTGCGTTTGTCATTTTAACAACACATTTATTCAATCAACAAACAAAATATACTACTGACTGTACATTGAAAACAACAGCAGAAGCAACCAGGGCTGGGGGTGCAACAGAAGCAGTAAGCAGGCCAGAAGAGTGAAGACGCAACTCTCTCTTCCAAACCAAACATCAGCCGTTATTACAAAAGGGCTACCAAAAAAGAACAAGTGTATGCATCAAACTAAATAATGATCCTACTACACCAAGTGTACGCTGCTACATCTTGAGCTTGTGTTGGTTTTCCTTGAAGAGGAAAGGGTGATGCAACAATAGTAGCGTAAGTATTTCCCTCAGTTTTTGAGAACCAAGGTATCAATGCAGTAGGAGGCTCCTCAAAAGTCCCACGCACCTACACAAACAAACAAAGAACTCGCAACCAACGCAATAAAGGGGTTGTCAATCCCTTCACGGCCACTTGCGAAAGTGAGATCTGATAGAGATAGTATGATAAGATAAATATATTTTTGGTATTTTATAATATATATGCAAAAGGTAAAGATGCAAATAAAAGTAGAATGGAAGCAAATATGACAAGAGATAGACCCGGGGGCCATAGGTTTCACTAGTGGCTTCTCTCAAGATAGCATAAGTATTACAGTGGGTGAACAAATTACTGTCGAGCAATTGATAGAAAAGTGAATAATTATGAGATTATCTAGGCATGATCATGTATATAGGCATCACGTCCGTGACAAGTAGACCGACTCCTGCCTGCATCTACTACTATTACTCCACACATGGACCGACTCCTGCCTACATCTAGAGTATTAAGTTCATAAGAATAGAGTAACGCTTTAAGAAAGATGACATGATGTAGAGGGATAAACTCAAGCAATATGATATAAACCCCATCTTGTTTTCCTCGATGGCAACAATACAATACGTGCCTTGCAACCCTTTACATCCTTTGGGTAAGGACACCGCAAGATTGAACCCAAAGCTAAGCGCTTCTCCCATGGCAAGAAAGATCAATCTAGTAGGCCAAACCAAACAGATAATTCGAAGAGACTTGCAAAGATAACTCAATCATACATAAAAGAATTCAGAGAAGATTCAAATATTATTCATAGATAAACTTGATCATAAACCCACAATTCATCGGATCTCGACAAACACACCACAAAAAGAGTTTACATGGAATAGATCTCCACAAGAGAGGGGGAGAACATTGTATTGAGATCCAAAAAGAGAGAAGAAGCCATCTAGCTAATAACTATGGACCCGTAGGTCTGTGGTAAACTACTCACAACTCATCGGAGGGGCAAGGATGTTGATGTAGAGGCCCTCTATGGTTGATTCCCCCTACGGCAGAGTGCCCGCGAAGGCTCCAAGATGAGATCTCGCGGATATAGAAGGTTACGGTGGTGGAAATTGTGTTTCGTCCGCTCCCTGGATGTTTTCGGAGTACGTAGGTATATATAGGAGGAAGAAGTACGTCGGTGGACGCCCGAGGGGCCCACGAGACAGGGGGTGCGCCCTATAGGGGGGGGGCGCCCTCCTATCTCGTGGAAGCTTGACTGCTTCTTGACTTCGCACTCCAAGTCCTCTGGATCATGTTTGTTCCAAAATCACGCTCCCGAAGGTTTCATTCCGTTTGGACTCCGTTTGATATTCCTTTTCTTGAAATCTGAAATAGGCAAAAAAACAGCAATACTGGGCTGGGCCTCCGGTTAGTAGGTTACTCCCAAAATGATATAAATGTGTAAAATAAAGCCCATAAACATCCAAAAGGGGTAATATAATAGCATGGAACAATCAAAAATTATAGATACGTTGGAGACGTATCAAGCATCTAAGCTTAATTCTTGCTCATCCTCGGTAGGTAAATGATAAAAAGAGAATTTTTGATGTGGAATGCTACCTAGCATAATTCATAATGTAATTTTCTTTATTGTGGCATGAATGTTCAGATCCAAATGATTCAAAATAAAAGTTCATATTGATAAAAGAAATAGTAACACTTCAAGCATACTAATCAAAGTAATCATGTCTTCTCAAAATAACATGGCAAAAGAAAGTTCATCCCTACAAAATCATATAGTTAGGCTATGCTTCATTTTGTCACACAAAGATGTTCCCAACTTCTATACCCTCGATGACAAGCCAAGCAATTGTTTCATACTTAAATAATCTCAAACTTTTTCAACCTTCACGCAATACATGAGCGTGAGCCATGGTGTAGGATCGGAAGTATGTCTAGAGGGGGGGGGGGGTGATTAGACTACTTGACAACTTAAAAGTTTAGCCTTTTGATTAGGGCAAGTTTTTAGCACGTTCACAATGATAACCAAGTCATGTATCACCCTACACATGCAATTCTAGAGTAGTGGCAGCGGAAAGTAAATTGCACATGTAGTAAATAAGAGGTGGAGAAGAGCAAACGCAATTTGGAGACACGGAGATTTTTCTCGTGGTTCCGATAGGTGGTGCTATCGTCAATCCACGTTGATGGAGACTTCAACCCACGGAGGGTAACGGCTGCGAGAGTCCACGGAGGCTCCACCCACGAAGGGTCCACGAAGAAGCAACCTTGTCTATGCCATCATGGCATCGCCCACGGAGGACTAGCCTTACTCGGGGTAGATCTTCACGAAGTAGGCGATCTCCTTGCCCTTACAAACTTCTTGGTTCAACTCCACATCTTGACGGAGGCTCCCAAGCGACACCTAACCAATCTAGGAGGCACCACCCTCCAAAAGGTAATAGATGGTGTTGGTGATGATGAACTCCTTGCTCTTGTGCTTCAAATGATAATCTCCCCAACACTCAACTCTCCTCACTGATTTGGCTGTGGTGGAAGAAGGGATTGAGTGGAAAGCAACTTGGGAAGACTAGAAATCAAGTTTCATATTGTGGGAGTGGAGGAACTTGATCTCAACACAAGGGTAGGTAGTTTTCTTCTCAGAAATGTAAGGTAGGAGTGGTAGTTCCTTCTGACGGCTCTCTCCACGAATGAAGAGGAGGTGGAGGGGTATTTATAGCCTCCACACAAAATCCAACCGTTACACACATTTGACCAATCTCGGTCAGACCGAAGTTGACAACTCGGTGAGACCGAAAGTTCAAATCTTGTGAACGTTGGGATTTTCGGTGGGACCGAAAATACAATCTCAGTTAGTCCGATTCTTCCAAAGTCTAGGGTTTGCCAATCTCGGTGGGACCGACTTTCTCATCTCGGTGACACCGATTTGAGTACAGAAGGTTACAGAAGCTTGGCAACACCAATTTCGGTATGACCGAGTTTGGAATCGGAAAATCCGAAATTCTTAGGGTTTGGCTATATGGCTGAGGTGGTTCTTAGTTGCACATATAGATCAAAGCTCCCGGGGATTAGTTGCACCTTCAATCTCCCCCTTTCAAGATATGAATAGAATATGATAAGCATTAAGCACACATTAAGGCATAGTATGATCAAGCACTCATCAAAGATAGAGCAAACGTAGTATCAAACACACGAAATGTCTCGAAGAACTCAAAAGTATCTCAAGGAAAACTGCAAACGAAAGAGCAAAAGCGAGCACTCTCTCTCTCGAAGTCCTATGATCTATACAATTTCTCCCCCTTTGGCAACAAGTTACCAAAAAGTTTGAAAGGTATAGAGCTAATCGTCACTAGGGACTCTGCTGGCGGCTCCTGTCTGCGTCGATGGAGTGGAGATAGCTGCATCTGCAAAAGCTTCTGCTGAAGTCTGTGGAGCTGGAGGAGTGGATACTGGAGCTGGTCTTTGGAACCGATGGAGCTGTGGGAGGTGCTGATGTAGTAGCCACAGGGTGCATCCTTTGGAATAGCAGCTGATCTGGGCTTTGTGGGCCTTTGGAGCAGGCTGCTCATAGTCATCTGGACTAGATCACCTTCCATCTCCTTCATGAGCTCTGCTTTCTCCTCTTCGCTTCCTCAATGTCGCCTCAAGCTTGTTGGCGGTGACCCGCACTTGATCGACTTGACATCCAGAGCATGGAACTTATTTTCAACTATCCTCTCAAGACTCTCCACGAGGCGCACTATCTGGCAGGCGTAGTTCAATCCTCTGAGTGGCTTCAAGAAGTTGTTCTCCAACGCTCTTGGGCTTTGCTCTTCTTCTTCTGCTGCTTCCTTCTCAGCTTTAGCTTGTTTGGCAGCTTCGGACTTAGCGTGTCCTTCAGCAGATGTGGGAGCATCCTCGGTCATCACAACTTCATTATCTTCATGTTCAGGCTGCAGTGGCAAGTGGGGTCTATCCAACAGGTAGGTGTCCGTGCCAAACTTGGCATTGATGAGCATCTGAATGTGCGGAGCAAACCCACATGACCTCTTCTGGTCTGCTGCTGTCCTCTTGATAGTCTCTACTATCAGATCCATCACCTTAAAAGGTGTCTTCTGATCTAGAATGTGCAGCATGTTGATAGAATAGCCTCTTATCATGCGGTGGTCTCCTGACTTGGGCATCAAAGTATGCCTCAGAATGGTGTTGGTGGTTGGGAGACCTGCCTGAAGATGATAAACTGATCCAAGCTTCCATATCTCAACATCCTTGTCTGGTACCTCATTGTACATGTTCTTCATAGACTCGTGATTCTTCTTTGGAATGCCATAGACATCTACATCATCATCTCTTGATACTGGTGCATTCAGCAACGCTCTCCATTCTTCAACAGTTGAAGAGAATCTCTGGCCTTCTGTCATCCATACAATTCTGCCATCTGGGTAGAAGTGTGCGGTGGCATAGAACTGCATGATCATCTCATCATTCCAAGCAGTCAATTTCTGACCAACAAACTCAGCAACTCCACATGCGGTGAAGCTCTCATGCACATGTGGGAAGTAGTCTCTGTGCTCTTCACTGTCGATGTAATCCCGGTCAGCGTGTCTCGGTGTCGGCAACAATTGGTTTCTTGTCCATGAGCACTGTCTCATAAAAATCTTGTTGCTCTCGGTGTGGAACCTAGAGTCAACAATGTTCTTCTCCGTGGCATATGGATCAACTTGCCTCCATAGCTCGAGACCTTTGTCCTTCCTTTCCTTCATATTTTCAGCTCGAGGATGAGCATCATTATGAACTGGCGGTTTACATGCGAGCTTGACAAAACATGTGCCTCTTCATCGATTCAGCGGTGGCACATTGTCCTTCTTCTTCTCTGAAGCGGAATATTTCTCACAGTTTTCTTTGGCTTGGCAGCAGGTTTGGCTTGGGCTGCCTTGGCTGGAGCTGATGGCTTAGATTTTGTGGGTGCTCCTGCTACGATGGCATCTCCCATCAACTTTTGCTTCGAGGAGGCTGGGGTGCTTCCTCATCGAGTCATCATCGGCTTCTTCATGAACTAGCCTCTTCCTCTTGGAAGTTTTCTTGATCTTCTTTGGAGGTTTCTTCTTCCATGCTCAGCTTCTTTGCAACTGTGGATTTCTTCTCTTTCTTGGTGCCTTTCTTTGCTTGTTGCCCTTGATATCCTTTGGCAACCACTTTCCTCTTAGGCTTGGAAGTAATCTCCTCATCGACAACAAAGTCGAGTCTTCCTCATTAGAATTCCTCTTCTTCACGGCCACGGTGGCAGTGGAGGCAATCCACTTGGAGTGCTCCTCTCTCCATCATCTGAAAAACTGCTTGCTTGGGACTTGTAGCGCCTCTGGAATCTCAAGCGGTGATTCGGACCTGTTACGCTGTCACTTGCATCGGACATGACCGACAACCTGTGAAGAGAATAGGTATAGGCAGAATAGAAGAGTTATCACAAACTGCAGAGGATTTTGCAAAAAGAATGAGTTCAAACATTATTTTTAGGTTTTCACAGAATGCATTTCGGTCTGACCGAGTCTAAAAATTCGGTGAATCCGAAGTGTCTAAACCTAACCGTACACACCACTTTCGGTTGGACCGAAATGGGTTTGGGTCTAGCCGAGAGCACTAGGGTTTCACTGAGTCCTCATTTCGGTCTTACCGATTTGCACAACTCGGTTTAACCGAAAAGTGCGGTCAATGGCGGAGGCCAAATCGGTCGATCCGAGAATGTAGAATCGGTCACACCGAGATGTGTTCGGCGGAAACCTAACCCTAAGATTTTCACTCGAATTTTGTTCTAAGGACTAATCTGCTGGATAGGAAGATTTCAAACTTGGCAAGAAGCTAGGCAAAACCTATCGTGCATTGAATCAGAGGTTGAAGCACGAGAGGGATGAAACTCACCCAATCTGGTGGAGTTTCACTACGGCGGCAACGGCGAGATGAGATTGACCGTTGACGGCGATGGAGACCCGCGGCGAGGGCGCACAGGCGACGGCGGAGACGATCCGAAGACCACGGTGATGGCAGCTAAGGGTTTGGGGGCGAGACGTTTGAAGGAATAATCAACGCGCGCTGCCCTCAGGTATATATACCCTTCGGCTGTCGGTGGGACCGAGTTGGAAAACTCGGTGGGACCGAGATGGTTAGCGCAGCGATTACACATATCGATCACGCCGAAATTGTAACTTCGGTTTCACCGAGTGAAAACCTAGATCAATCCAAGTGATTTGATCCGTCGATTTGAGTATATTGGTTTGACCGAGAATACTTAGAAGGTTTTGGAATTTAAGCTTTTGACGGATCGGTGGCTCAAGTGCTCCTCACTCGATCTGTCCAAAAAGACTTGTTCAAAGTTTGTGATATAAGCATGAATAGAGTTTGAGACAAGAAAGCATAGATAGCTAGGGGAGGAACTTAGGCATTCTTGTCCATCCATTTGGTCAAAAAGAAAAATCCAAAAGACCAAAGCAACAAATGGATGTCCTCGAATGGATAAAATCATGCATCCATCATGCTCACACAAAAAGATAGCAAATAAAATATGTGTCAAACATGCACAAAGAAAATACTAGCAACTGGCACACAATTTGGCGATGACTAGGTCATCTATATATGAGTATATTGACTTAGGAGTCAAATGAGAACATTTGATCATAGGTCATACTCATCGTTTAAGCACAAGTGGGGTTACCACTTTTCCATAAAGCATTAATGTGTTCACATCATTTGAAGATGCTTTAGCTCATTTCTTTAGAGCAAAGCTCCCCCTTGATGTGAGAACCCCTTTTAAAGGGTCAAACTAACCTTGGGTTGTCGTTGAAGACTTCATGTAGATGTTGAAGATGTGGATGCTCAATGTTGATGAAGATCATCAAGAGTTGGGAGCAATCCTTTGGATTCGGGCACTTTCAATACCTACATGGGTTAGTCCCACAAGGAACAAACAAGGATATCCATGGACATAGATTGAAGTACACAATAGATGATGTCCATGAAAGCAATGATTACCTTGTCCCTTGACTTACCAACATGAGGGTTTGTGACTCCATGAACTAGTGCAAGATGTGGAAGTTGATTGCACAAGTTCTTGCCAAAATGAATGTGAGTGAAGTATGTTGGCGGAGTCACCCTCAAGAACTCTCTAGTTCTTCTTCTTGGGATCCACATCATCTTGATGGGAATCCTTGGGGTAGTAGTTGAGCTTGTCGAAGTAGAACTTGAAGTTGCCTTGGGAACCCACTTGACAATGGCCTTGGGTGCTTCAATGAATGCATCAATCTCCTCTTGAAGCTTGTCCTTGCCTTTTAGCTTGTGGTCTTGTGGTGGAAGGTCATCTTGAGCTTGTTCCACATTGGAAGAAGTAGGATCATACTTCTCCTTTTGAGAAACAAACTTTGGAGTGGGATATTGACCTTCTTCCCATTCAACACCCTCGGCGTTGAACCTTCGCTCAAAACCAATTCCTTGATTCTTCCGGTGTCTTCCTTGTTTGCGAACAATTTCCTCGAAGTTCTTGCTTCCGGCAAGGCTCTTGTAGACACCTTTCTCTATAATCCCTTTCAATAGACTATTTTCTTGCTCAAGTGAAACTTGGCTTGAAACATTGTTAGTGGAATCAAGAGAATTACTAGAAGTAACAACATTTGATTTAGCATGATTATTGTTACTACTAGATGAAGAATTTTTCTTATGCTTGTCATGCTTAGTTTTAATAGGTGGCAAGAAATTAGACAAGAGAAGTCGTTTGGCAAGATATGAAGAACTCTTCTTTCAAGATCGTCATTGATAGCTTTTAGAAACTCATGTTCTTGCTCTAGATTGAGCTTCTCGAAGCGTAGCTTCTCATGAGATCTTAGGAGCTCTCTATGATCTTCTTGAGTTGTTTCATGAGCTAACTTAAGAGTGTTTAGTTCTTTAGTTAGACGCTCAATCTCCTTCATAGCATTGTCATTCGACTCTTCTCGACTATAAAGACTACTAGCATGTTCATCATTACTAAGCTCACTAGATTTATCATGTAAGAGCTCATCTTCACCAAGCAAGTCATCCTCGTCACTATCAAAGTCAATAAATTCAGGGTGTGATACCTTGGGGCCTTTTGCCATGAAGCATCTTCCAATTCCCTCATTTGGTGAATCAAACAAGTCATAGGAGTTGGAGTTGGAGGACACGAGAGCAAGACCGCAACACCTTCATCTTGGTGTATTCGGAGTTGGAGTGATAGCTTCTTTGGAGTGATTGTCGAGTCGGGCCGAAACCCATTCACCAACATGAGCTTGATGTTTTCTTCTTGTGTAGCTCCTTGATGACTTGTCTTTCCTTTCCGAATCCTTGCTTCTCCGAGAGGATCTTCGTTCATAACGATCATCTCTACTCCTTCTCTCTTTTAGGCGACTCTTCTCTTGAGCTTCTTCTTCTTGGAGATTCTTCTCTTCTCTTGTGGGAGTCGAACACTCATTTGAGTAGTGTCCGGTCTTCCACAATTGTAGCAGTTTCGATCACGACTAGAAGATCTCTTTTCATCATATGATCTAGACTTTGAGCTTCTTTCCTTGCTTCTACTCTTGTAGAATTTGTTGAAGTTCTTCACCATTAGGCTTATCTCTTCATTGGAAACTAGTTTGTCACTTGAGGTTGTGGGAGCTTCAACTGCAGCTTTGTAAGCACCACTTGACTTGTTGTGAAGCTCTTCCTTATCTTTAAGTGTCATCTCATGAGCAACAATCCTTCCAATGACTTGGTAGGCTTGAGATCCTTGTAGTTTGGCATCATTTGGATCAAAGTGCACACGGTGTCATACTTTCCATCAAAGCTCGAGAATCTTCTTGATGATGAATCGGTCGGTCATTTCTTCGCTTCCTAAGCCTGCCATCTCATTGGTGATGAGAGCAAGCCTAGAGTACATTTCAGCGACTCCTTCACCTTCCTTCATCTTGAACTTGTCAAGTTGACCTTGAAGAACATCTAGCTTTGATTCCTTCACGGACTCGGTACCTTCGTGCATTTCGACCAAAGTATCCCAAATCTCTTTTGCATTCTCAAGGCGGCTGATCTTGTTGAACTCCTCGGGACACAAAGCATTGAAGAGAATGTCACAAGCTTGAGCATTGTTACGTAACATCCGCAACTCATCCGCAGGTAGCTTCGCGATCCGGAACTTTTCCTTCCTCGAAGAACTCACCTTGCAAGCCAACACAAATAATGCCCCATGCGGCGGGGTTATGTCCAAGAATATGCATTTTCATTTTGTGCTTCCAACTAGCAAAATTTGAACCATCAAAGTAAGGACCTCTCGGAAATTACCCTCACTAGGCGCCATACTCTCCTAGGTTGTGAAACCAAGCTTATGGAATCAATGCAATGGAAACCAATCCAATGGAGACCAAAGCTCGATACCACTTGTAGGATCGGAAGTATGTCTAGAGGGGGTGATTAGACTACTTGACAACTTAAAAGTTTAGCCTTTTGATTAGGGCAAGTTTTAGCACGTTCACAATGATAACCAAGTCATGTATCACCCTACACATGCAATTCTAGAGTAGTGGCAGCGGAAAGTAAATTGCACATGTAGTAAATAAGAGGTGGAGAAGAGCAAACGCAATTTGGAACACGGAGATTTTTCTCGTGGTTCCGATAGGTGGTGCTATCGTCAATCCACGTTGATGGAGACTTCAACCCACGGAGGGTAGCAGCTGCGAGAGTCCACGGAGGCTCCACCCACGAAGGGTCCACGAAGAAGCAACCTTGTCTATGCCATCATGGCATACGCCCACGGAGGACTAGCCTTACTCGGGGTAGATCTTCACGAAGTAGGCGATCTCCTTGCCCTTACAAACTTCTTGGTTCAACTCCACATCTTGACGGAGGCTCCCAAGCGACACCTAACCAATCTAGGAGGCACCACCCTCCAAAAGGTAATAGATGGTGTTGGTGATGATGAACTCCTTGCTCTTGTGCTTCAAATGATAATCTCCCCAACACTCAACTCTCCTCACTGATTTGGCTGTGGTGGAAGAAGGGATTGAGTGGAAAGCAACTTGGGAAGACTAGAAATCAAGTTTCATATGGTGGGAGTGGAGCAACTTGATCTCAACACAAGGGTAGGTAGTTTTCTTCTCGAAATGTAAGGTAGGAGTGGTAGTTCTTTCGATGGCTCTCTCCACGAATGAAGAGGAGGTGGAGGGTATTTATAGCCTCCACACAAAATCCAACCGTTACACACATTTGACCAATCTCGGTCGGACCGAAGTTGACAACTCGGTGAGACCGAAAGTTCAAATCTTGTGAGCGTTGGGATTTTCGTGGGACCGAAAATACAATCTCGGTTAGTCCGATTCTTCCAAAGTCTAGGGTTTGCCAATCTCGGTGGGACCGACTTTCTCATCTCGGTGACACCGATTTGAGTCTGAAGGTTCTGAAGCTTGGCAACACCAATTTCGGTATGACCGAGTTTGGAATCGGAAAATCCGAAATTCTTAGGGTTTGGCTATATGGTGAGGTGGTTCATCTCGGTGTGGTGAGTTTATGGAATCGGTGGGACCGAGATTACTTATGAGTATATGTTGGAATGAAAGATTGCGATAGTTTGAGAGATAAATCACTAAGCACTTTGAGCAACCAGATCATCATCATAACCTCATCCCCTTTTAATAGTATTGGCTTTCCTATGGACTCAATGTGATCTTGGATCACTAAACCAAAAATGGAGTCTTGAGCTTTTGCCAATGTTTTCCTTAGCACTTTGAGGGGTCCACATCATCAGTCATTGCCATACCCATATCACTGAACTTTCTGAAATATTCTCAAGAAATAATTAGTTCAATGATATATATGTTGTTATTAATTACCAAAACCACCCGGGGATTAGTTGCACTTTCACATGGATATAGCACTATGGGTGGAATAGAATATGATGATGGGGATTGTGTGGAGAAGACAAAAAAGGAGAAAGTCTCACATTCACAAGGATAATCAACAGGCTATGGAGATGTACATCAATTGATGTCAACATGAGGAGTAGGTATTGCAATGCAACGGATGCACTAGAGCTATAAATGAATGCCCAACAAAATAAAACTAGTGGGTGTGCATCCAACTTGCTTGCTCACGAAGACCTAGGGCATTTGAGGAAGCCCATCGTAGGAATATACAAGCCAAGTTCTATAATGAAAAATTCCCACTAGTATGAAAAAGACAACTTATGAGACTCACTATATGAAAAACATGGTGCTACTTTGAAGCACAATATATGAGACTCACTACATGAAGAACAAGGTGCTACTTTGAAGCACAAGTGTGGAAAAAGAGATAGTAACATTGCCCTTTTTATTTATTTCCTTTTTACTTTTTTTCTTTTCCTTTTTTTCTTTCTTTTTTTTCTTTGGCCTTTCCTTTTTCTCTTTGGGCCTTTCTTTTTTCTTTTTCTTTTTGGGCAATGCTCTAATAATGAAGATCTTCACACTTCTATTGATTACAACATATGAATTACAACTCAAAACTAGAACAAGATATGACTCTATATGAATGCCTCCGGCGGTGTACCGGGATGGTGCAATGAATCAAGAGTGACATTTATGAAAAATAATGCATGGTGGCTTTAGTCAACTACATGATCATGCAATGGCAATATGACAAAAGTAAAGTATGTCATGATGATGATAAACGGAATGGTGGAAAGTTGCATGGCAATGTATCTCGGAATGGCTATGGAAATGCCATAATAGGTAGGTATGGTGGCTATTTTGAGGAAGATATAAGGAGGTTTATGTGTGATAGAGCGTATCGTATCACGGAGTTTGGATGCACCGGCGAAGTTTGCACCAACTCTCAAGGTGAGAAAGGGCAATGCAGTGCATCAAGAGGCTAGCAAGGGCGGAAAGGTAAAAGTGCGTATAATCCATGGACTCAACATTAGTCAAAAGAACTCATATACTTATTGCAAAAATTTAGAAGTCATCAAAAATCAAGTACTACGCGCATGCTCCTAGGGGGATAGATTGGTAGGAAAAGACCATCGCTCGTCCCCGACCGCCACTCATAAGGATGCACAAGCCAGGTACACTTCATGTTTCAAATTTGTTACATAACTTTAACCATATGTGCATGCTACGGGACTTGCTAACTTCAACACAAACATTCTTTAAATTCATAATCACCCAACTAGCATGACTTTAATATCACCACCTCCATATCTCAAAACAATTATCAAGTATCAAATTGATCATAGCATCCAATTCACTTCCTATGATAGTTTTTATTATACCCAACTTGGATGCCTACCATTCTAGGACCAATTTTATAACCATATCAAATACCATGCTGTTCTAAAAGACTCTCAAAAATATATAAGTGAAGCATGAGAGACTAGCAATTTCTACAAAAATAAGCCACCGCCGTGCTCTAAAAGATATAAGTGAAGCACTAGAGCAAAAACTATCAAGCTCAAAAGATATAAGTGAAGCACATAGAGTATTCTAGCAAATTCTAATCAAATAGGCTTCTCCCAAAAGGTGTGTACAGCAAGGATGATTGTGGTAAACTAAAAAGCAAAGACTAATATAATACACGACGCTCCAAGCAAAACACATATCATTTGGCGAATAAAAATATAGCTCCAAGTAAAGTTACCAATGAACGAAGACGAAAGAGGGGATGCCTTCCCGGGGCATCCCCAAGCTTAGGCTTTTGGCTATTCTTGAATATCTTGGGGTGCCATGGGCATCGCCAAGCTTAGGCTCTTGCCACTCCTTATTCCATAGTCCATAAAAGCTTTACCCAAAACTTGAAAACTTCACAACACAAAACTCAACAGGAAATCTTATAAGCTCCGTTAGTGAAAGAAAACAAAACCACCGCATAAGGTACTGTAATGAACTCATTTTTTATTTATTTTGGTGTTAAACATACTGTAATCCAACTTCTCTATGGTTTATAAACTAATTTTCTAGCCATAGATGCATCGAAATAAGCAAACAACACACGAAAAACAGAATCTGTCAAAAACAGAACAGTTTGTAGCAATCTGTAACTAACGCAAACTTCTGGAACTCTAAAAATCCTACCAAAATAGGAAGGCCTGAACAATTTTTTTATTGATCAGAACAAACAAAAGCACGTTTCTGTGATTTAACAAAACTAAATGTGCGTGCGCAAAGTTTCTGTTTTTCAGCAGAATCAAATCAACTATCATCATAGGTTATCCTATAGGTTCTACTTGGCACAAACACTAATTAAAATATAAAAACACATATAAACAGAAGGTAGATGCAAGATTTATTACTAACCAGGAGCAAAAACAAAAAACACAAAGAAATTTGGGTTGCCTCCCAACTAGCGCTATCGTTTAACGTCCCTAGCTAGGCATAAAAGCGATGATAGATATAACTAGTGCCATCTTTGGCACTAAATTCCTCAATAGAGCACTTATAATCTTTAGGGGTTTCTCCCTTTGTAGCAATGATTAAACCTTTAGGAAAAAATTCAAGAAATTCGTTTGTAGCAAAAGGTTCCTTAACGGTAGAGAGACAATTGGGAAGAACACTTATGGATTTGAGATCCGCGTCACCTTTACTAGAAGATTCCCCCTTATTTTTAGGAACATAAATAAACTTGGCAGTTTTGGTAGGGGGTTTTGGAGTGTTTTTCATGGAAGAAAACGCGGAACCTAAGTTGGTAATGATATCCTCAAGTTTACCAATTCTTTCAGAATCTAGATCTATTTTTTCATTGACTATAGGTTCTTTTTCTATAAGATTTTCCAAAGTAACTCCAACCCTAGATCCAAATTGGGTAATGTGATTATGAATCTTTTTATCCAAATTTTCAATCAACTCAATAGTGGCAATTCTATTTTCAATAATCTCAAGCCGTTGCATAACGTGTTCTAAAGTTAAAACAGTTCCATTGACCAAAAGAGGTGGTGGGCCAAACAAATCTAACATAGCATTATAAGCATCAAACGTATGGCTACTCATGAAATCACCTCTGGTAGCAATATCAAGAACACATCTATTCCAAGGAGTAATGCCTACATAAAAATTGCGGAGAAGAACGAAAGTGGAAAGCTTCCTAGAAGATTTACATTGGGCATTGCAAATTCTATGCCAAGCATCTTTTACATTTTCTCCCTCCCTTTGCTTAAAATTGAGAATTTCTTGTTCGGGAGTGATAATAAGGATAGGAGGACTAGCCATGGAGACAAGGTAAACGAACTAGCACACGGCAAACGAAAAAAGGCAAGCGAAAGAGAGAGGCAGAGCTTGGGAAAGAGAGGGCGAATAAAACGGCAAGGGTGAAGTGGGGGAGAGGAAAATGAGAGGCAAATGGAAAATAATGTAAATGCGAGGGAGATGAGTTTGTGATGGGTACTTGGTATGTCTTGACTTGGCGAAGACCTCCCGACAGCGGCGCCGAAATCCTTCTTGCTCGTCTTGAGCTTGCGTTGGTTTTCCTTGAAGAGGAAAGGCTGATGCAACAATAGTAGCGTAAGTATTTCCTTCAGTTTTGAGAACCAAGGTATCAATCGATGGAGGCTCCTCAAAAGTCCCACACCTACACAAACAAACAAAGAACTGCAACCAACGCAATAAAGGGGTTGTCAATCCCTTAACGGCCACTTGGGAAAGTGAGATCTGATAGAGATAGTATGATAACATAAATATATTTTTGGTATTTTATAATATAGATGCAAAAAGTAAAGATGCAAATAAAAGTAGATTGGAAGCAAATATGATAGAGATAGACCCGGGGGCCATAGGTTTCACTAGTGGCTTCTCTCAAGATAGCATAAGTATTACGGTGGGTGAACAAATTACTGTCGAGCAATTGATAGTAAAGCGAATAATTATGAGATTATCTAGGCATGATCATGTATATAGGCATCACGTCCGTGACAAGTAGACCGACTCCTGCCTGCATCTACTACTATTACTCCACACATCGACCGACTCACTGCTGCATCTAGAGTATTAAGTTCATAAGAACACGATGCGCTTTAAGCAAGATGACATGATGTAGAGGATAAACTCAAGCAATATGATATAAACCCCATCTTGTTTTCCTCGATGGCAACAATACAATCGTGCCTTGCAACCCTTTACGTCACTAGGTAAGGACACATAAGATTGAACCCAAAGCTAAGCACTTCTCCCATGGCAAGAAAGATCGATCTAGTAGGCTAAACCAAACTGATAATTCGAAGAGACTTGCAAAGATAAATCAATCATACATAAAAGAATTCAGAGAAGATTCAAATATTATTCATAGATAAACTTGATCATAAACCCACAATTCATCGGATCTTGACAAACACACCTCAAAAAGAGTTTACATGGAATAGATCTCCACAAGAGAGGGGGAGAACATTGTATTGAGATCCAAAAAGAGAGAAGAAGCCATCTAGCTAATAACTATGGACCCGTAGGTCTGTGGTAAACTACTCACAACTCATCGGAGGGGAAAGGATGTTGATGTAGAGGCCCTCTGTGGTCGATTCCCCCTCCGGCAGAGTGCCGACGAAGGTTCCAAGATGAGATCTCGCGGATACAGAAGGTTACGGTGGTGGAAATGGTGTTTCGTCTGCTCCCCGGATGTTTTCGGGGTACGTAGGTATATATAGGAGGAAGAAGTACGTCGGTGGACGCCCGAGGGTCCCACGAGACAAGGGGGCGCGCCCTATAGGGGGGGGGGAGCCCTCCTATCTCATGGAAGCTTCGGCTGCTTCTTGACTTGCACTCCAAATCCTCTAGATCACGTTCATTCCAAAAATCACGCTCCCGAAGGTTTCATTCCGTTTGGACTCCGTTTGATATTCCTTTTCTTCGAAATACTGAAATAGGCAAAAAAACAACAATATGGGCTGGGCCTCCGGTTAGTAGGTTAGTCCCAAAAATGATATAAATGTGTAAAATAAAGCCCATAAACATCCAAAAGGGGTAATATAATAGCATGGAACAATAAAAAATTATAGATACGTTGGAGACGTATCATATGCATCTAACTAACTGGCTGAGTTAGACGTTACTATTTATTAAGCTGTGGAGATTGGCTGACGGCTTGAACCAGATGGGAGCCTCACGGGGAAAACTCCAGCCAGCAGGGAAGTCTGATACTTGCGACCCTCTCTCCTACTTTGGGCTGTAGAGCGTGGCGGCACATATTAGTGTATGGTGCATGCAGAGACGCATGGTACATTGTGTACATACAGTTTTGCCTGATGAACGAAACCACGCTGCCATCATGATCCTTGTTGTCGGTTATCTCCTGCTTAATCGGATAATTCAATCTGACAAACAAGAGCGTGTACCAAGGCTACTTACCAGCCTCTAGTCAAAAATGCCTGAAGGCCCAGAGAAGTTGGGATTCTTCTCAAAGACCTTGCAGTGACTGTGATTGTATTCCGTGAAACAACCCGCCCGGTACGTGCAAACGATCATCAATCGTTCACCATCGTCTGATCGAGCCAGGAACCACCTGCAACTGCCATGCCGCTTTTCTTTGAAAGGTTCTAGGATTAGGAAGGGTAGGGACACCAGGCGGCCTACGACATCATATCAAGTTGGAGTCAAATAAAAAAGGGCTCTTGATGTAGTCAATCTTAAGAACAATGTGTTATGAGCATTAATATTTTTTCTATAAATGTTGACAGTAATATAAGCAAGCCATCATGATATCATAGGAAAGTACCATACTGCTGTAACAGCCGTTTGTAGCGATGACTGGAGTAGGCCAGCAATACGTCCAGCCATAGAAGGAGTCGACAGCGTAAATGAAGGCCGTGTGTTCAATGGCATCAGAGAACCATGGAGGATCTATGATCCTATGATGGACGTGCAGATTTATCCACTTACTACAGTTACCTGTCAGATAGGCGAGACTGCGGTTGAAGAACGCAATTAGCCTAAAGTCTTTATAATTCGCAGATCTTGTGGGCACTTGGCAGATTACAACCTCGAGCAAATCAAACTTGGTATCATGTTGGCTAGTGTAAGATTCCGAGTATTTTGGGCCGTGGTGCCAAAGCAGTGCAGTGTTAATCGAAGGAAGGGGGATCAATCACTGGGTGTAGACCTCCACGAGCATCCAGCTGCCGTGACCATCGATGAGCACCATCCAATACGTGTTCATGCCGACCCAGTACATACCGTTAATGTAGTTGAGGGTGACGGGGATCGGATTGCAGTTAAGGGGGTTGATGCTCGCTACCCTATGATCGTTATGCTGCATGACACGCCATTTCTGAAGATCAGGCGGCATCAGCAAGCAAGGAGCTGGCTTAAAAAGCTTCGGCCTGAGGGCTTTGAGTAAACGGTACAGCCCCAACGAGCACGCGGCGAGCGGCATGGTACTGAGATTATCCACATGCGAAACAATGAGCTTGATTACCTCTGTGGGGAGCGAATTCCAGCCACTCTTTCGGCGGACGCTGTTCGGTTCTGCCATTGTTAGTGCTTGGGTTTCGGACGAGGGGGGGGGGGAGGCGCCTTAGCGGGGATGGAAGATTGGACGAGATTATGTGCGTACAAAGATGGAGAAGCAAATATGTGCTGCGGGAAGTGGACATGTGATGATGACTACAACATGCCGCTTGACTTACGAGACACATACCAGCAGCGTAGGGTCATATCGATGCCAGACAACTTGCTTGAGTGATCACTGAGTGAGTCCTGGATTAAGGGGTCCTCGGACAGCCGGACTATGTACTTGTGCCGGACTGTTGGACTATGAAGACACAAGATTAAAGACTTCGTCCCGTGTCCGGGTGGGACTCTCCTTTGCGTGGAAGGCAAGCTTGACAATTCGGATATGTAGATTTCCTTCTCTGTATCCGACTCTATGTAACCCTAGCCTCCTCCGGCGTCTATATAAACCGGAGGGTTTAGTCTGTGGGACAAGAACAGTCATAATCATTGGCTAGCTTCTAGGGTTTAGCCTCTACGATCTTGTGGTAGATCAACTCTTGTAATACTCATATCATCAAGATCAATCAAGCAGGAAGTAGGGTATTACCTCCGTAGAGAGGGCCGAACCTGGGTAAACATTGTGTCCCCCGCCTCCTGTTACCATTAGCCTTAGATGCACAGTTCAGGACCCCCTACCCGAGATCCGCCGGTTTTGACACCGATATTGGTGCTTTCATTAAGAGTTCCACTATGTTGTCACAATAAGGCTTGATGTCTCCTTCAATCATCCACGACGATGCGATCCAGGACGAGGTTTTCCTCTCCGGACAGATCTTCATATTCGGCGGCTTCGAACTGTGGGCCAACTCGCTTGGCCATCTGGAGCAGATCGGCAATTCGCCCCAGCCACCGTGTCGGGTTTGGAAGCCTGAACTACACTGCCGACATCCGCGAAGACTTGATCTTCGACGAATTTGAGCCCATGACAGGTGCGTCGTACAGTCACGATGAGCATGACTTAGATCTGCCATCGGATGGTGTTCAGGAGAACGCACCCGCAACTGCCCCAGCCTTAGATCCAGAGCAGATCGTGCCGTCCGAGGACGGGTGGATAGACCCCGCCACGGAGGCCACACACTCATCGGCGGTAGAGCCGAACACAGACTTCGCCTCCAATGAGGTCTGCGTCCTCGGATCCTCGGACTCGTCTCCGGCCCTAGGCTATGAACCGCGCACATCCGTGCCCATCGAACCTGATTGGGCAACGATCATGGAGTTTACCTCCGTGGATATGTTCTAGCACTCGCCCTTGGGTGACGTGCTCAATTTGTTGAAATCCCTCTCCCTGTCAAGAGACTCTTGGCCGAACTATGTCCAGCTTGAGTGGGAAGCGGACGACGAAGAAATTCGTTACCCATCCACCACCCACTTGATAGCCACCGTCGACGACTTAACCGACATGCTCAATTTCGACTCCGAAGACATCGACGGTATGGACGACGATGCCAGAGAAGAACAGGAACCACCGCCCACAGGACACTAGACAGCCACCTCATCATATTATATATATATATATATATATATATATATATATATATATATATATATATGGTGGACACACCCAAAGAAAGCAATGGCGACGAGGCAGCGGAGGATAACCCCTGGAGAAGCAATCTAAGCGCCGGCGTTCGCGGCGCCACTCTAAGCCCTACCATAGCAAAAGTAGCGATACCGGCACAAGAGACAATAGCACTCCGGACAATGCCGAAGACAAAAAAAAATCCCGCCCAACCAAGCTTCGAGCAAGCCGAACGGGAGGATGGGAAAGCTAGCCCTGATGAACAAGCAATGGATGGGGACTTGGAGGATGACAACTACATGCCCCTCTCCGAAGACGAGGTGAGCCTCGGCGACGATGAATTTATCGTGGCTAAGGATCCCGTCGAGCAGGAGCGCTTCAAGCGCCGGCTTATAGCCACTACAAAAAGCCTAAAGAAAAAGCAGTAGCAGCTTCAAGCTGATCAAGATCTGCTAACTGATAGATGGAGTGAGGTCCTGGCAGCCGAGGAATACGGACTCGAGCGCCCAACCAAAAGATACCCAAAGCGCAAGTTGTTACCTCAATTCGTGGAGGAGGCATTAGAGCCTACACTACCAGCGCAGGATGCAGCCGACCGGCCGCCTCATGGCCGAGATAAAGCGGCTTATCAGCCCGAACACGAGTCCGCACCCCGTCGCAAAACAAATAAAAACACGAAGGCCGGGGGCTACACTCATGACCTGCGAGACGAATTGGAAAACAAAGCAGGACAGTCAAGATCAATCTACGGATCATGGGGGCACACCCCAATGCGTGACGATGACCGCCACGCCGGACATACTAAATACAAATCCGGCCGGGCCGAATACAACCGACCAGACTCATTCGAACTGCGTCGTGATGTAGCCCGGCATAGCGGCGCCGCACACCCTCTATGCTTCACTAACAAAGTAATGGAGCACGAGTTCCCAGAAGGGTTTAAACCCGTGAACATCGAATCATATGATGGGACAACAGACCCCGCGGTATGGATTGAAGATTTCCTTCTCCATATTCACAAGGCCCGTGGAGATGACCTACATGTCATCAAGTACCTCCCACTAAAACTCAAGGGACCGGCTCGGCATTGGCTGAATAGTTTGCCGGCAAACTCCATTGGAAGTTGGGAGAACCTAGAAGACGCATTCCTGGATAACTTGCAGGGCACTTATGTGCGACCACCGGATGCTGATGATCTAAGTCACATAACCCAATAGCCCGGAGAATCAGCCAGGAAATTCTGGACTCGGTTCCTAACTAAAAAGAACCAAATTGTCGACTGTCCGGATGCCGAAGCCCTGGCGGGCTTTAAGCATAACATCCGTGATGAGTGGCTTGCCCGACATCTCGGCCAAGAGAACTTGAAGTCCAAGGCAGCCCTCATGACACTCATGACCCGCTTTTGTGCGGGCGAGGATAGCTGGCTAGCTCGTAGCAACAACACGTCAAGAAATCCTGGCACCTCAGATGCCAGAGACAACAACGGCAAGCCCTGACGCAACAGACACAAGCGTCACAATAATGGCGATAACGCCGAAGACACGACTGTCAATGCCGGATTCAGTGGCTCTAAACCCGGTCAATAGAAAAAGCCATTTAAAAGAAACAATCCGGGCCCGTCCAGTTTGGACCGCATACTCGATCGCTCATGTCAAATCCATGGCACCCCCGATAAACCATCCAACCACACCAACAGAGAATGTTGGGTATCTAAACAGGCTGACAAGTTGAATGCTGAAAACAAGGAAAAGGGGCTGCATAGCGATGATGACGAGGAACCCCAGCCGCCAAACACAGGCGGACAGAAGAAATTTCCTCCCCAAGTGAAAACGGTAAACATGATATACGCCACTTATATCCCCAAGCGGGAACGGAAGCGCGCACTAAGGGACGTCTACGTGATGGAGCCAGTCGCCCCAAAATTCAACCCATGGTCTTCTTGTCCGATCACCTTTGATTGCAAGGACCATCCAACCAGCATCTGTCATGGCGGTTCAGCCGCACTGGTCCTCGACCCTATCATTGACGGATTCCACCTCACACGAGTCCTCATGGACGGTGGCAACAGCCTGAACCTGCTCTATCAGGATACAGTGCGCAAAATGGCATTGATCCCTCAAGGATCAAACCAACCAAAACCACCTTCAAAGGTGTTATACCGGGTGTAGAGGCCTGTTGCACGGGCTCAATTACACTGGAAGTAGTCTTCAGATCTCCGGACAACTTCCAAAGCGAAGAGTTAATCTTCGATATCTTCCCCTTCCGCATTGGCTACCATGCACTGCTCGGACGAACCACATTTGCCAGATTCAATGCGGTGCCGCACTATGCTTACCTCAAGCTCAAGATGTCCGGACCTCGCAGGGTTATAACAGTCAATGGAAACACAGAGCGCTCCCTCTGTATGGAGGAGCACACTGCAGCCCTCACAACAGAAATACAGAGCAGCCTTCTTAGGCAGACCTCCAATTTGGCTATAAAGCCTCCGGACACCATTAAGCGGGTCCGAAGTACTCTGCAACAGGATCATCCGGCACATCCAGAGCTCGCATAGCAATTCGGCCTCCGTCCTAGTCCCAGTCAAGCGGTGAAATTCGTGCCGCGCATACATAATTACGCACTTAAAATACCATGGGCATAGACGGAGGCACAAGGCGGTCCACAATGCGGCTCAACTGCCCCAGGACCTGTATACCTTCACCCTTTTATTTCTTTCAGGTCCCTATATGATTGAGGCTCTTCCGATAACCCGATTACCGGACCCATCATGGGACGAAGACTCCAAGAAGACAAGGAGCTTTGACGTCCAAGGGAATCCCCAGGTGGTCTCTGATAACGATCGCTATACCTGTTTTACATACCCACACACAGCTCGCTCTTGGTTAAGGACAAGTCAAATAGTCCTATTTTGCTTATTGCACTACTTGTATACATACGCCTTGACGTATTACTCAAATAACAATGGAAAATAACGTACAATGTCAGCTTACTATTACATTTCTTTATCTTTTACCTCAATTGTTTCTTTATTACAAATTGCACCCATACATTTTGGTACGTTCAGCTCGCCAGGGGCTTCAGTGTACTCTATAACACGGCAAGAAAAGTCCGAACACTTTCGATAGTGCGGCACCCCGAACTTATAGCATTATATGCATCAGCTCCGAATCATGTCTTGGGTCAATAGTTGGGTTTGCCCGGCTCCCATGTTTTGCTGCCTTATGTTCTGATACATCGGCTAAGGTGGCACAGGGAGAACTACTGCGATTGTGTCCCGGTTCTTCCGGACGAGCACCTCAGTAGAGAAAGCCGAAAACTGACTGTCATTGCAGTGAGAGCTGGTCGCTCTTAGATAGGTCTCAAATCCTTAAAGATTTTTTTCGCTTTGGGCAAGGAATCGTCCTTGTCCGATTTAGGCGTGTATAGCGCCCCAAGTTTGGCCTTCCAAATACCAGGGGCTACACCAAAATTTAAAATTATAGAACTTCTATGGCTAAGTGAGAGTGATAAAGCTATATAGTCCGATTGCCTTGTTCGTTGCGCTAAACACCTCCATAAAGGACCAAAAATTTGGATAAAGAGTGTTTAGATTCATCACAAACACCCCGGTACTAGTTACGTGGGGGTAGAAGCCAACGACTGGCCAACTCTCAGATTTTATAAGCGGCCGCACAGAAGGTAAAATTTTAAATCAACAAGCGTTATACTGCGCAAATGAACTTGTTTTCATATTATAGGATCAAATGAGTACAATCACTCAAATATTACATCCTTAGCACATTGCTCCGCCACAAGGCGGGAGCCCTTCAGGACACTGTCATAATACTTTTCGGGGTGGCGGTGCTCCTTGCCCTTCGGCGGCCCCTCCGTCATCAGCTTCTCGGCATCCATCTTTGCCCAGTGCACTTTCGCGCGAGCGAAGGCCATGCGCGCACCTTCAATGCAAACTGACCGCTTTATGACTTCAAGCCGCGGGCAGGCATTTACAAGCCGCTTCACGAGGCCGAAGTAGCTGCCGGGCAAGGGCTCGGCAGGCCACAACTGGACTATGAGGTCCTTCATGGACAGTTCAGCCGCCTTGTGCAGTTCGACCAGTTGCTTCAGCTGGTCGCTCAAGGGCATCGGATGTTTGGCCCCAATATACTGAGACCAAAACAACTTCTCCGTCGAGCTCCCTTCTTCAGCTCGGTAAAACTCTGCGGCATCCGATATGCTGCACGGCAGATCTGCGAACGCTCCTGGAGAGCTCCAAATTCGAGTAAGTAAAAGGAAAGTCTCCTTCACATGCTTGCTTTGCATAATGAATGCTTACCTGCCGCTATCTTCTTGGCTGCCTCAATCTCCTAGAGGGCCTTTTGGGCTTTAGCTTTGGCGACTCTCGCGCCCTAGAGGGCCTTAGCAAGCTCGGACTCTCGCGTCTTAGAGTCACGCTCCGAGGACTCGTATTTTTTGACGAAATCCTAGAGCTCTTGCTGGACCTCGTCGACCCGGGCCTCTTGCTTCTTGCGCTCGGTGCGCTCCTTGGCCGCTTTGTCTCTGGCCTCGGTTAGCTCCTTCTTAAGGGCCGCCACTTCGGTCGTGGCCCCTATTAAAGTTCATGACGCTTCTATGAGCTGAAACCATTTTTTCTTTATCAATATACAGACGGGTATTATGTACCTTTGTTCTCCTCGAGTTGCCTCTTCACGAGGCCGAGCTCTCCCTCGGTCCGCTCCAGGTCCTGCTTCAGTCCGGAGACCTCCGCAGTATGAGCGGCAGTGGCCAGCAGCGACGCCTGCTTATTCACATGGACATTTTTTGTTAGACTCCTGCGGATGTTATTTGATCCTCTGTTCGGCCTTTCTTTCCGAACGCCAAACAGAGCATCAGGGGCTACTGTCTATATTGTGAAACTTTCTTAAAATTTTATTACTTACCTCAAAGCCTGTTAGGAGGCTGGCGCAGGCTTCGGTCAATCCACTTTTGGTGGACCGGACCTTCTCGATCACCGCACTCATGATGGTGCGGTGCTCTTCATCAATGGAAGCGCCGCGAAGCGCTTCCAGCAAGTTGTCCGATGCCTCTGGATGGACAGAGGTCATCGGCACAGGTGGCTCACCCCCCTTAGGGAGAGGTTGCCTGCCTAAATTCGGAACCACTGGGGGTTCCGGAGAAGTATCCGTCTGGGGGCCAGACTTGCTGTGGCCCCCGGGGGTCTTCCCCAATATGCCCGACGACCAGGATTTCGCCTGGGGGCGTCTCTAGAACTGTCTCAACCCGGTCCGGTATCCTCTGAGACAACACCTTGGTGTCGTCCGCGGGCCTGGGGGTGGAGGCTGTCGGGAGTGAATTGCTGTTCATCGCCGATAGGCCCGAAGACCCATCCGAAGAAGATACATCGATGCGGGACTTGGCCGGACTGCATATGCATGGATAAGAAGCAATAAATCAAAACATACCGGAAGTATTATAGTGTCCGGATACTTACGACTTAGCCAGGGGCTTGTCCCTGGGCAGCCACTCCTTGCCGTTGTAGGTGGCCCCTCAGCCTCCCCAGACGGGGCGGCCTTCCTCTTCTTCTCCCCCCCGGTTGGGGGGGGAGGGATTTCTTCTTCCTCCTCCTCGACTTTGTTGGAGGAGTGCGTCTTGGTGCTTCGGATGTTGCGGCCGATGCCACCTTGCACCGGAGACCTTTCCTGGTCCTCGTGGCCTTCTTCTTGGCCTTCATCTTCGGCACCTCATAGGGCGCCAGAAACAGCATCCTCGTTAGGAGAGGTGATGCTTGATCTTCGGGGAGCGGAGCCGGACAGTCAATCCGCTCTGCTATCAATACCCAGTCCTGATTAAGTCAACGTGGAGGCTTAGTTTCCTCCCGCGGATGTGCTGGTAAAATGCACATCTTGCAAAATATAAAAACTTACCGGATTGGCGGGGCGCTTTGTGCTGAGTCCGTGATCTTCGGCTATGGGTGGGGGGACCTCGGTGGCCTTGAAGAGCAAGTTCCAAATGTCTTCGTGCGATGTGTCGAAGAGCTCTCGCAGCATCTGGTGTGCGGCCGGGTCGAACCCCCATAGATTGTAAGCCCATCTTTGACACGGAAGGATCCGGCGGATGAGCATGACCTGGACCATGTTGACAAGCTTGATTTTCTTGCTTATCCTATTTTTGATGCAGGTCTGAAGTTCGGTTAGCTCCACTGATGAGCCCCAGGCTAAGCCCTTCTCTTTACATGAGGTGAGCCACATGGGGATGCCAAATCGATATTCGGGGGTCGCCGCCCAGTTGGTGTCGCGCGGCTCGGAAATGTAGAACCACCCCGATTGCCACTCCTTCACGGTCTCCACAAAGGAGCCTTCGGGCCAAGTGACATTGGGCATCTTGCCTACCATGGCGCCTCTGCACTCTGCTTGCTGGCTAACCACCACCTTCGGCTTCACGTTGAAGGTCTTCAGCCATAGGCCGAAGTGGGGCGTAATGCAGAGGAAGGCCTCGCACACAATGATAAACACCCAGATATTGAGGATGAAATTGGGGGCCAGATCATGGAAGTCCAGCCCGTAGTAGAACATGAACCCATAGACCAACGGGTGGAGGGGGGATCCCAGTTTGCGGACGAAATGAGAGAGGAACACTACCCTCTCCTGGGGTTTAGGGGTGGGGATGATCTGCCCTTCGGCCGAAAGCCGGCGCGTGATGTTTGCGACCAGGTATTCGGCCTCCCGAAGCTTCATGATGTCCTCCTCCGTAACGGAGGAGACCATCCACTTGCCTCCCGCTCCCGACATGCTTGGAATGGCTTTATGGAGAAGGTGAGAACTTGGGCGCTGGAGCTCGAGCGAAGGAGAATGGTTGAGCAGAGGAAGAAGAAGGCATGGGTGAAAAAGGGGAATCCTTATCTCTTTATAAAGGCGGTAGAAATCATGCGCCTCCCCACTTGCCCTGTAAACTCGCTTATTCCCTAAGTGCCATGTTGATGGCGCGGTTGGGTTACCCACACCCGTATTGATGAGAATCCCGTGATAAGGGGACACGATCTCTACTTCGACAAGACGTGCCAATGAAACCGCCTCACAATATGTGCAGTAGCAGGTTGAGAAAAACGGTTCGAATAATGACCGGGCCGTGGCGTGATGTCACGCTATGAAAAGTTGTCAGCAGGTTAGATTTGTGGAATATTAAGCTCTCTACAGTGGTATGTGGAATTTATTTTGTAGAGCCGGACACGATCCTTGTGTTCAAAATCTTCTTTGGAGTATTCGGAGAAGGAACCCGCCTTGCAATGCCGAAGACAATCTGCGTGCCGGACTCATCGTCATTGAAGCCTGGTTCAAGGGCTACTGAGGGAGTCCTGGATTAAGGGGTCCTCGAACAGCCGGACTATGTACTTGTGCCGGACTATTGGACTATGAAGATACAAGATTTAAGACTTCGTCCCGTGTCTGGGTGGGACTCTCCTTTGCATGGAAGGCAAGCTTGACAATTCGGATATGTAGATTTCCATCTCTGTAATCGACTCTGTGGTAACCCTAGCCTCCTCCGGTGTCTATATAAACCGGAGGGTTTAGTCCATGGGACAAGAAACAATCATAATCATAGGCTAGGTTCTAGGGTTTAGCCTCTACGATCTCGTGGTAGATCAATTCTTGTAATACTCATATCATCAAGATCAATCAAGCAGGAAGTAGGGTATTACCTCCATAGAGAGGGCCCGAACCTGGGTAAACATTGTGTCCCCCGCCTCATGTTACCACTAGCCTTAGACGCATAGTTCCGGACCCCCTACCCGAGATCTGCCGGTTTTGACACCGACAATCACAGTACTAGTACTCCCTATAGTACCTACAACTATGCCCTAACTTGCTTGAGTAGAGTAGTAGTGGAGTAGGACTCTGCTCTACTACTAGCACCGGAGGAGCAGTATATTCTAATCTAAAATAGTTACAAACTTCAATGCCTGAGCGTGGAACGACTATGAACCGCCATCGGTGCTAACTCCAATCCCCAGCAAACATTCACTGGGAGACATGGCAGTTGCAAACACCCGCGACGCAGTTACAGTATGTGTGTAAGGGTGGCGGTTTTGTAAAATACTATGGCTAAAAAACAGGCCACCGTCGGATGGAAATCTGACGGTTACGTGGGATTCGCCAGGATGGAGCTCGTGCCAAACAATCGCTAGATATCATTACTAAAAAAAAGGTTAAAACACCCGGGGCTATAACTTGCACCGGCTGACCACTAACAATGATACTAACATAGTTGTAAAATGGTCAAAGACCGTGTCTACGTGGTGTTTGGAATTATATGAAAAAAAATTAGCAAGATGCCCGTGCATTGCACGGCACACCATCATCACTGACTCAGTTTTTTCTCTACTCCTACTCCTATAAAAGACTAAGTTGGTAATGATGGAGGCGAGGAGGCGTGTTCAGCCGGGCATGCAACGGATGGCGCAGTACTATTCGATTTGTTATAAAAAA
The DNA here is from genome assembly GCA_021437245.1 of Aegilops speltoides. Taxonomy (NCBI): domain Eukaryota; kingdom Viridiplantae; phylum Streptophyta; class Magnoliopsida; order Poales; family Poaceae; genus Aegilops; species Aegilops speltoides. The sequence continues at coordinate 425,646,230 of CM038144.1, read as the reverse complement.
CAAAGAAGTGTAGTAGAGATCGAGATAAGAGTAGAGATAGATACTTAGGGAGGAGCACCATCTACTGCTTCGTGTGCTACTCCCACCCTCCATTCGGCGTCCTCAATGTCCCCTATAGCCACTCCCTCCCGCGCTCCATTCGGTGGGCGCTGTTGAAATTTGGGGAGCGCACTCTCGTGACTGCTGGCAGCCACAACTTCACCGACGACGACTTCTTCCCCAACCTCGACAACCTCTTCCTCAATGACATGGGCGACAACCTCAACGCCAACGGTGCTGCTCCCGTTGCATCGTATGTGTTTCTGTCCTTCCTGTTCGAAATCGTGGCAGAATTCATGTTTCTACTCTGTATCCTACTACTTCCTCCGTTCCTAAATATTTCTCTTTCTAGAGATTTCAACAAGTGACTACATACCGAGAAAAATGAGTGAATCTACTCTCTAAAATATGTCTATATACATCCGTATGTGGTAGTCCATTTGAAATCTCTAAAAAGACAAATATTTAGGAACGGAGGGAGTAGATTCTATCTGTTCATCTACTATGCTAGTCCACATGATTAGTTTAATCTCTGTTATACCCGCCATGATTAATTTTGTGCTTATTCGGATTAAATCTTGTAGTAACTTGCTCATATATTCAACTGGCGCAACATCCCCTACAGCCACTCCCTTTTCATGGACGGCCTGGTCAATGCCTCCAAGGAGCCCTTCGTCTACTGCTATGAGTGCCTGATGCCGTTTTGGGGCTCGCCGGCGGACATCGTGCATCACAGATGCGTGCAGCGGTCACTACTGACCCTTGGCAGAGAACATCAAGTACGAGACGTGCTACCCGTTCACCATGCTGGAGTAGCTGGAGGATCACGCCGCCTGCTAGTCTCGGAGGAGGACGACAACGTCTTCCCCTCAATCGTGGGCACTGGCGAGGCCCACGCAGGCTTCCGCCCCATCTCTATAGTGTGCGTCAGGAGCGACGCCGCTGACGCTGACATTGACACGAGGCCGATGTACGGGTGCGTGCTCACCGTTACTACCCCTCCGAGTTACGTGGGCGGCGACACCGGCTACATCAAACTGACTTGGACTTTGCCGAGCTGGGACCTTCCCGCTGATGTGGACATGGAAAATGCATGGTATTATGTACCCCCCAATGCGGTGCACGGGGACTCCAAGGAGGTTCACCTGGACATACGCATTATCAAGTTAAATGTTGACCATTAGTCTTCTCTCAATGTAATCCACTGTTTAAGCATGTGGAGACTTCCATGCATGATCTTGCTCTATTCACTACAAAAAAATACACTTCCGTGATGATACGTGTTTGTCATAGTAGGTCGCGTTTTTTGTCATGCATGTACATCCATGACGATTTTATAACAGAATCAAGATAGTCATATCTGTGCTGTCGTAGAAGTGTTCCATGACTTTACCAAAATTATCATCACAGAAGTGTCCACTTCCATGACGATAAATCGCGCGTCATAGAAGTGCTTTCGTCAAGGGTGACCGACACGTGGCATCCACCGTAATGGAATGCCGTAAAGCTATCGGGTCGGGTTTTGGATCCGATAACCCGTTAACAGCCCGGACCAATGGGAAATTTCCACGTGTAAAATTCTGATTGGCCGAAGGGAACACCTGTCAGCTCGTTAGTGGGCTAGATGTCACCCATCCATTGGAGGAGACATGTCTATGATACGTCGACACGTGGCTGGGCCCAATAGAGGCCCATATAGGTTAAAAAGGCCGGCCCAGTCAAAGGCCCGTAGTACTTAATTAGGTACTAGTGGGCCAGCACAATAACGACCTGCTTAATAAAGGCCCATTTACGACCCGAAGCCAGATCTGGCCCGTTAATTGTTCGCCCAATATTGGGGCCCATTTACGGCCCGAAGCCAGATCTGGCCCGTTAATTGTTCGCCCAATATTTGGGCCCATTTACGGCCCAAAGCCAGATCTGGCCCGTTAATTGTTCGCCCAATATTTGGGCCCATTTGCGGCCCGAAGCCAGATCTGGCCCGTTAATTGTTCGCCGAATATTTGGGCCCAACTACAGCCCAGTGATTTTCGGCCTGTTAGAGGCCTGATGTAGACATGGGCCCATTTCAGCCCGGTGTGACTTTCGGCCTGGGAATGGCCCGTGCTGCCCATGGGCCATATATGGTCCGACGGGACATCGGGCCCACTAACAGCCTTTGTTAAAGGTGGCAATAGTTAAGCCCAACATGACTTTGGGCCTGGTAAAGGCCTGTCGCGTAATTCGGCCCGTTGATGCCTGTACTAAGCTTTCGGCCTCTTAAAGGCCCATGATATCAGTGGCCAACTAAGGCCTGAGATATGTTTCGGCCTGGTAACGGCTCGTGAGCTAACTGGGCCCAAAAAGGCCCGGTCTACATTTCAGCTTGCTGAAGGCCCGTCGACAACTAGTGAAAATTGAGGCCCAACATGCATTTTGGCCTGCTAAAGGCCCATGGTTTCATCTCAGCCGTAACAGGCCAGTACAATATTCAGCCTGTTAATGGCCGAATGCTACCTGGGCTAAACTAAGCGCTGGGTCGACAAAAGGCCCAACTAAAATATAGGCCGGTGTAAGTTGTGGGCCTGGCGCAAATGTGTGAAGGCCCCAATCATTCAGGCCCAAGAAAGACGCAGGCCGGCCCAATTGCGGCCCACTAAAAACCAGGCCCGTTAGAGTCGAATGTTTCGGCCTGGTCGACTACATCTGATTTTTTTCCAGATAGCGAATGATGGCAGTAACTAGTAGGAATTAAGAACAAACCTACTCTATACAATAAAGAAATTATGGCATAGTAACTAAGAATAAACCTACACTATACAATAAAGGATTTAAGGTATATTACATCCACTGGGCATCGAAGTTCGCCACCAGTCATCATAAAGTGCAACGAAGAAGCAGATTACAAAAACTGGGCACCATTGCAGCGTAACAATATAATACTGAACCGAGACCACTTCCAAGACAGTTCAAGAAAGGTTAGCCTTGCGGGGGAACTGCTACGCAAGTTGCTGAGCACGGCTGTGAGACCAGCCTAGCATGTCGGCCATCGCTTCTAGGTGTAGCTATTTAGCGATGAGGTTCTCATTGGTGTTCTCTGCAATCTTTCTTAGAGATAGGACTTCAAGTCGAAGTTGAGTTGCAGAATGCCTTTGTGCTAGAACTTGGGACTGAAGAAGTCGAACTGATTCAGACAACGAATTCTGTGAGCTTGTCTGACTGCTAGTCTCAAGTAACTTGAACACTGCATCAAGACAAGACTTTGGGGTTGTCTCGCTATCTTCAAGATGTTTTACCTTCTTTGCTGCAATATATGTTGGGTTTGTCTCACAGCCTTCAGCAGACTTGTGCATGCCATCAGGCATATCACCCTGAAACAAAGCATACAGATGACAGGTTTTGCACGTGTATAAACAAAGATGATAACTGTGCTGCCAATTCCATCAAATTTCAAATTAGAAAATAAAGAGTAAGTTCAAAATATCAATAGCATAATTTGGCATTGTTCATAATGCGGGGAGCTTCACCACACTACTAGATTACCATGTCAACATAAAAAGCATAGATGAAGGGTAAATAAAATCATTGTATCTATTTTGGATAATGTGCATGGCATGTTGTTCATATCGTTAGCCACATTAGTAAGATAAAGTAGGAGATGACAAGGTGCAAACGTGGGCTCCTCCACCACACACTGGATTATAGATCCAAAAAAACAAGCATACATATAGGGAGTATTAAGTAATGTGCATGGTATGAATAAGGAATTTGGTTTTACAAGTAAAACTTAGAACTTACAATTCTTGCGAACATGCATTTTGGTAGAAACAGCAAACTAAACAGTAGTAAACAATAGGGAGTATGAGCAAATTAAATAGCAGTTGAGGATAAAGGCTTTAGAAGGACTGACTTACATTAACAGTTAACACCGGCTTTATAATGCCCTTCTCCATGTCAAGGGAAGGATAACTCAAGAATTTCAGCACATAATCTTCTTCATAAGCATTGCCTGTACTCTACATTTTGTAGAGAGTAATTATAGATATGATAATACTCGAAGGGATAGAGGATAATGAAGATAAGATGCTACATAATAAACTACCAACCCCTGGAAGTACAAGTGTTACAGGACAAAATGTACTGACAAGAGCAATGGGCCACACTTTTGCACTGGCATTGTCTGTGTATTCTACTTGTTGGTAAGATTAAATATAGATCTGATCTCTTTTAGTAAATGGTGGGCGAGGGAGATAAGATGCAGAATGCTACACAATGAACCAATCCCTCTTCCCATAATACAAGAGTGTTTTGAACACTGGTGTACTGTACAAAATGTTCTTATATTATGGGACGGAGGGAGTAGCTGTTAATGTAAGTATAGTGATAGACCACGTTCAGTACTTACAAGAGGATTGCAGAGCTAAACCTCTTCAAAAGCATTGGGTTGATTCTAAATTTATGTAAGAGTCCATACGGATCTTATAATGTCCACCAAATGGACGATTACGAGGCTAACATGTGTAGTGATGCTACATAATCAAACAGCTATGAAAGTAAGTATGGTCATACAGGGCAAGAGGTACTCACAAGAGCAATGCAGAGTGAAGTATAGTTGCGAGATTCTGTGGTCCCTTGAGAACGAATGTTCTTCTGCTAATAGTTTTTGTACAAGTGAGACATTAAGGCAAATGCAGAAATGTAGTTCAAATTGTGATGTGATATCATAGACAGTACCTTACGCTGCAGCCGAGACCAATGTGTAACAAGATTATTCCAGTCATCGTCGGATAAATGTAGCACCGGAGACTTTACATAAATTTCATTCGGAGTCTTGCCATCAAAGTGCGCTTGCCTCAGGTAGGAACAATACTTCATCAACGAGTGCTTGAAAAGCGCAACTAACCCTTGCTCGTCTTCACAATCCAGTTTGCTGCTTGCCTATTTAAAAGAATGAAATCTTGTGTCTTACATCGTGAAAACATATGCAGTAATGACCATGAATAACATTAGTACATTACTTACGCGTAAGTTGCGGAGGAAGACTGGAAATTGTTCTGTGTCTGCGGTATAATCTTTCCATGAAGGAAAGATGCGCACAAAGTTCCTGACAACAACATAAGCTTCGTCTTCTAAACTGGGAAGAAATGGAATAGGGGTCCTATTTGCTGCAATTGGGGCTCTCTCTAGTTCGAAAAGGGATTTGGCAACTGGATTTGGTGTACTCTTTGCTGGAATGGGGGTTTTGCGTCGTAGAGCTGGTGCTATGTCAACTGGCATAATCATACTGTTTGCTGCAATTGGGGTCTGCTGAGTTGGGGCATCAGAAATGAGCAGTGTAGTAGGGCTAGAGTATGCTAGAGTTAGGGTGTTTTGTGGGTCAGGTGATATTGCAACTGCACCTATTGGGCTATTTGATTTATCAGGTGCCACTACCTTTTCCAAATACTTTTCTTGTGCTCCTGCACGATCAGCAATTGCCCTCTTCCTTTTGAACGTCTGATACACAAGAACAACATTTGAATGGATAAATATTGTATGATGACAGATGGAATTTGTACTGAAAATGGATAGGCAGGGCGTATTCACATACACAATGTGTAAACTAAGCTAATGGCAATTCAACAAAGTAGAAGCAACACAAAGCATTAGTTGCAAGATATTTGCGAGCAATATAACCTTGGAAAGTTAGAGCAAGCACCTTGATGGGTGAATAAGATAGGGCATCTTCCTCTGACTCCTCCACTAGGGAGCTACATTGACTTAGGTCTGCCTCTAGGTCAGAATCACTGTTAGGATCATATTCTGAGCATGAATCTGTAGGTGGAGAGCGTTTGCATTGTATTGCATCCAGACTTGATTTCATTCCCTTAATGCCAAGTTTGACAGCCACGACATTGTTCTGCTTTATTCTTTTCGTGCACGCAAGCTCATAATCATTATGATGCTGTTCAGAATCTGAGATTCATGAAAACATAAAAAGTAGTCAGGTTATCTATGGAATGCATTGCAGATTCAACTCGAAGAGTGTCTCCCTATAAACCCCTGCGTATGCAAAGTTCACCCCCCAACCGCGCTGACCAGAATACACACAGAAATACAAACCCCTTATGTCTCTATAACAGGCAGGCACACATTTCAAAACTAAAGTAGGAACATTAGAATCATATGAAATTCGTATTTGAACAAATAAACTAAGCAATTATGAGTGGCATAATGTTTAGCTTCGAGGGTGGAGTGTTGGTAGTGCGACACAAAGCAAGTAGGCAGATTGTATTCCATGTAAAAGATCGAAACCTATGTAAAAGCTGGAAATGACACTTTCTTTCTATACAATGCATTGTTCGTTGCCCACACATGATGGAAGAGATCACATATAGAAATACTATTCACTCATGTCTATGGTTCCAGTATTTAGAAACAGGGTGGTCCACCTTAAAAGAATATTGACAACAAATATGACAAGGCAAGCATAGATGTAGTGAGTCAATCATTTCCTTGTGAGCTTACTAGTACAAGTATGCATAATTGTAACTACAGTAAGAGACCGTCCAAAATCTTAATGAAGAAGTTTGTCTAGCACTTATTGTTTGTAACTAATCGACATGAATAATTGGATATTATATCGAATGAGTAAGAAAGACAAGTAAAATTGTCAACAAACCTGGCTTGCAGTAGTAATCTGGGTCAATGTCACTACAACCAACAATCCAAAATGACTAGTGTCTATTCCGAGGGCCGGAATTTTGAAAACCCTGTGAACTTTAGAGGTACTAAAGATTACCGAAGTACATCTGAACCATTAAGTGTAGGTAGCACTGAGCACACAACAAACCCTAATGACAACCTGCTTAATGAGTAATGAATCAATTAGAAAATGGGTGATGAGGAGTGGCTGCTGAGTGTTGAGGACGTATCTCAGGATAAATCGGGTTGGCTTGGTGGGTGCTGCACGCCTGAGCCCTGAACGGACTGGGAAGGTAGGCACGGCGGCGCGCCCTGGCGCCGGTGACGCTGTTGGGCGAGCGACTCCTAGCCTCCTGTTAGTCCGGAGTCTCCTAGAGTCATGCCGTCCGGGGATGGCAAGTCGCCGACAAGGCAGGCGGCTGGGGGCGAGTAGAGATCGGAAGCGGGCAGGAGAACAGAGGGGAATCGGGGCCTGGGACAACCCAAAATCCCAGGGTGGGCCGGCCCACCGTGGGCACCCTGTAGAGATACACACCCAAGCGGCGAACATGCATTTTTGAAACTAATTTAGGAACATTTAGCTGACCAATTAAACAACTCTGTTTTAATAATATCAGATTTGTATTTGAGCAACTAAGCTTGTTTAGCTTGATGGGTGGAGCGGTGTTATTATGACACGAAGCACGTATTCTGATTGTATAGTGATCATAAAAGGGGAAACTCTAAGCATACTTTTTTAGCAAAAGAGGGTTTCCCCTCCGATTTCTATTAAAGAAACCACCACGGAACCAACATGATCAATTAAACCGTAAGCATGATCAATTAAACCGTATTATGACTGTGCCATGGAAGATTTGAAGCTGCAAACCAGAGAAACGATATTTAGCATCCATTGTTTGCTTCGAACTAAGAACTAAATTCTAAGAGCTGAAAAGAAAGTAGAGTAACCAAGTTAAGATCTATTTTTTGGTTGAGATCAAAAAGTTGAGGAGATATGAAGTACCACCTCTCTTGCAGCGCCGTGTAGGCATCGTGGGTGCGATGGCTGTCAGTGGCGTTGAAGCAGATCTGCAATGGTAGACGGGTGCATTGGGGGATAAGTCCCGTTGCGGTGGAAGAGAAGGTCGTGTGAGCGGCCCCGACAAAGAGGACGACGATGCCGATGAAGCGAGAGGACGCGATGCAAGGCTATTGGTCCGTCGTCGTGGATGAGAAACATCCATCTCTAGCAGTGGATGACGCGGTCTTGGTAGGTGCTCCGGCATGGTGGAGGACGGTGGCGATGGATGTGGTGGAGGATGGCAGTGATGGATGGGATGGCGGACGGAGGCTGGTGTGGGGATGGTATTCTAGCGCGGACGGTGTATGAATGGGAAAATGGAGGGAGAGGTACGGGGAACCATGTTTTTGGGACGCGCCTGTCTGAAATATGGGAAAGTTATGAACTTAGCCCCCGTTTAAAATTTGGATGTCTCATCGGTTGGGGATAGGACGATAATCTTGCATCTCGCCAATATTTGCCCAGAGCGATTTCGGGGGAGGAGAGGGTGGTTGGCGCCCATGGTTGGCACCCATGGTGTATGAACGGGGTTGACAGGTAGGGCGGTTGTGTCACGTCTGAGTAAAGTTACAAACCTGCCCCTATTGAAAATATTTACCTACATAGATTTCGGCTGAGTCGAGTTTGTTTTGCCGCCCACCGTGTATGAATGGGGAATGGAGGGAGAAACAGAGGTCTTTCGGATGAGCTTGAATCAAATGTGTTTTGCCGCCCATGTTTGACGCCCACCGTGTCGGAATGGGCTCAGAGGCGGTCGTGTCACGTCTAATTGTAGTTACTAACCTGCCCCTATTTAGAGCAGTGGAAATCGGGCCGATGGATTGTCTGTGTAATGGGTAGACAGTAATTTCCATCTCCCAAACACTTGGCTTCGGGAAGCCAATGTGGGAGTGGACATTTTGCCACTTCTTTCGAATTTTGGGACAATAAGCATCCACGTTTCCCTGGCAACTAAATTCGAATCCATTTTGTATTCCTATATGAATCTTTATAAATCATTCTATGTGTTTTTATATATCTTCAAAAGGACGACAAAGATGTATTCCACTATCATATATGAATATGGTTTACAAATGCCAATACTCAAATTCAGAAGCTAGAATCCAGTTTAAGGTGAATTCGAATATTTGAACACTTCATGTCCAACTCAAATGTCACACGCAGCATAATGTGTACTCCCATTTAGATATGTACACAAGCGATGTATAAAGATTCAAATACCGAGTCAATAAACCAAGAATGTACAGAACTAACAGACATATAAACACTTATAGAGTGTATGGATTAATAATATCAACTAACATACATAAGCCAGGCCGCTGTACTTTTTTTGCTACAACAGGATCCTTTTTTAGCCAGCATCTTGGTCCTTTCTGATGCGTGACACTTATGGTCTATCTATACTACTATTATTGCTGAATGCACATTCAGCCCGATTGGCATATTTGTAGGTCTGGCACAGCAATCCAAATGAAATGTCTCCGAGTCTTATCAATTAATACAAACTTGTGCTCAAATAAAATTACAAACCAAAAAACAAAGAACAATTATTACATGATCTCTAAAACAAATGGTTTGATTGATTACATGAACAAACAACATAAAGGTTATTCAACGATGGAAAGAACATTTCACCTACTATTTACCAAGTGGGAATTTAATTTCCTTTTTCCCTTCAGGACCTTAACAATGTGGTCAGTCTCAGCTTGCTTCGTTTTGAAACCCACCAAATATTTAATGGTTGTCTTGAGTACTGCTTGTGATTGTGCTGTTTGCTTCCTCAACATGTCAACTTCATCTCTAAGTGCAGAAGCAGAATCCCTTTCTACCACTAGTTTAGCCTTTAGAGCATCAGCAGTTGGCAATTCATAATGCATGATTGGGCCGGTGCCACTGCTGTGGTATGATGCAACGTCCATGGGGACCTCGCTCTTTGATCTTGGGCTAACCTGTTTTGCCATTAAAGTTCCAATTGGATTCAGAAAAGTTGAAGTTAGAAAAACATCTCAACTGGGAGTTATAACAGCAAACCAGTTAAACAAACAAGGAATTAAAGAGTTTCAATTGGATGCTGAAAAGTAGTTATTAGCATCATTGTAACCCGCTGTTGCAGCAGCAAAGCAGTTAAACAAACAAGTAGCTATTTAAGTTAAGGCAAACAGGTAATTCTTAACAGTAAGTATCAAACACATAGATAGGCACAGTCTACAATAGGATCAATAGGCTGTGGCATTATGTAATCAGTAGCAAACTAAATTAAGCCAAGCAACGTAATTGAACAATTTTGCAATAAGTGGCGACACCACCATAGGGGCTGGTATGGGCGGCCGCCTCAGGTGGCTGGAAAGTGTGCATCTAGTTTGAGTCATCCAGGTTGACCCAGGCTAGTTTTGTTCGTTCCAACGCACTAGCAGGAAATGTAAAAAATGAAGAAAAATGTTTCAATTTGGATGGGCCAATAACATAAGTGCAAGGCAGGCCCTATAGCAGGCTCGCGGCCCAAACGAGCGCCTCCCATGTCGATCGACAGCAGGAAAAATCCCAATTCATTCGCTCCAGCCTCAAGTCTGGTTCGCTCCTAACCTAGCCGCTTCTGGACAGACTGACACAGCACTTCCTCTCGCCCTCGTTGGAGGCGGTGCTTGAGATTCAAGCGAGCAGAAGGACAAGAAGATGAAGATCCAACCCTGGGTGTAGCCTGCGTGGGAGGCAGTGGTGGCAGCACGGGCATGGCATCGAGCTTGCGCAAACGGACAGTCGCAGCTTGCAAGAGTAGCATGCACAACGAGCAGGTACATCATATCCCTGATTATGTCTAATTCAACTCTTCAATTTCTGGCCAATAGTTAAACCTGATGGTGTTGTAAAACTACTTGTATGTAGGGAATCTATGAGAAAATGAAACCAATTTCTACTTATTTTATAACTCCCCAATCAATCTTGAATCGATGAATCGATGTATCTAATCAAGTTTCCGATGCAAACATACAAGCTCATATTGTTCTTGAGCACAAGTGTCTAATGAGCAATTTGCTAATGAAGGATTTGATGAAAACATTTTACATGCTCCTGGTGATGAACATATAGTGTCTAATGAGAGATCTAATGCAAGCATTTTGCAAGCTCATTGAAGGATTTAGTGTCTAATGATAATATGCTATGTTGAGAGATACAGAGATTTGCAGGCATTGATGACAAGCAAATTATAGTGCATTTTCTTAGCTTGAGGAAACGTCGAGGCCATCTACCAGAAAGTCCCTGTATCATGACAACATAGCATAAATACTTTTCTAATCTGTTGTTTGAAACTATTGGCATACTTGTGCAGGATAGATATATTGATATGCAGTTTGCGCACTGGTTATAGGTGAAATTACACTTTGATATTTTCAGCTAGAGAAACGAATAATTCAAGCAGGTGCAAATCATGTTTGTAGTCCTTGTACACCATGTTGCATTTTGTATTTTTTGGTGCTTGCATCATTTAGTGTTTATAATCTGAACTACTTTGGATCATTAGCTGGTTTTCAAAGTGCATATAGCTTCACATTTCTCAAGTTATGTTGATTTCCGGAGTGCAAGTGCCTTCGTATTTTTTAAGTTAAATGTTCGCCCCTGGTAACTTGAATTCGTGGATCCGCCACTTCACACAAATCATACACGAATACCAGTATGAATTAAATGAAATACAGGGACTTACGCTAGCTCGTTGTACAGGCTCACTGCAGCTCTGCTTGCACTTGGGATGTTCCATGTACAAGTCCATGTTACCACTTGCTTGGATGTGCAGGCCTTGTGCTCCTTGCATCCCCCTCTGCATTTTTGACATGGCGAATGGTTGATCAAATAAGAGGAATCGACCTTGATGTTGTACCGGAGGACAGATACTTACAAGGTTATATGGGTGTGCAGGATGTGTACCAGATCCCGTAGCGCCGTCATGCTTCGCTAAAAATGGATTTGCTTGTTTCAGATGATATCTCCAGAAGAAATAAGAGTTAAAGTCAGAGTTGCATAGGCGTGTAAGCTAAGAGAGCAGTGAAAGGATATCCAAACATCGTCGGAACAGTGCACAAGGGAGTGATGTGTGGATACCTAGTTCGGGCCGGCGTTTGGGCATGCTCGCCTAGCTAGAGTGCGGGTCACTTCAAAGCCGTTGAGGGTGATGCAATGGCATTGGCTGGCCGTGCACGGATGCAGATCTTGAGTGGCAGCGGAGTGCTGCGATGCGGTGGACGAGACCGTTGGTGAAGACCCAACGGCCTCAGGGGGCGGAGGTGCGACGATGTGCTCGGTGAAGTAGCCCCGGTGAGCTGGGAGATGGCGTCGGTGAAGCACACTTGATGAGGTGGAAGTCGGTGTCTGTGAGGCACGTCAGTTGCGGCGGCCGATGTTGTTGGTGGACCACCCGGTGCGGTGGATGAGGGTGTAGATGAGGTAGCTCCGGTGCAGTGGTGAAGCGCGATCGTCGTCTTCGTCGTCGTTGTCTGGCACAGAGGTGGGGAAAGAGATGAGACAAGGGGCGATTCGAACTTTGCTTGGGTTGGCGGCGAATTACGGATTTGAGCAATCTGGGCGCGGAAGGGGACGATGGAGAAGAGAGATTTTGCAGGGCTGGAATTGGGGCCGCCAGATATTTCAATCCGAAACATGGAAGCGCGAACTTATTTTGTCGTCATCCTTTTTTGGGGGGTGGGGAGGGAGTGGGGAGGGAGGGACGAGGGAGGGGGGTGGGTTGCTGGGTGCTACGCGTCCGTCCGACACACGCGACCACCCCGACAGGACTATGCTTCGGTGCCTTAAGGCACCTGCCTTTGTGTCCATGACATGTGGGCCCAATAGGTGGCTGGTCCACATGTCAGTGACCCAAAGGCAGGTGCCTTTAAGGCACTGAAGCAGCGTCCACCCCGACACGACCCTGGTCTGCCTGGTGCGCCTACATTTGAGAATGCAAACGAATCTTCTTTCATTTGCAAACGAATCTGTATGTATTACCATGCCCGTGTTTTCCTTGCAATAATTAGTCATTTGAAACGAGATACTCCCTCCGTTCACTTTTGTAAGTCGTTTCAGACAACTTAAAATGAACTGTTTTGCACATTGTCTGAAATGTCTTCAAGGTCTTATAAAAGTGAACAGAGGAGTACTATAAATTAATTAATAAGGAGTTATTTGAAAAAAATCGAAACGGTATCCACGCTAACGTGGATTAGAGTGTGTCACATAATTAGTTATTTGAATTAGAGTGTGTGTCACGTGGCGATCTCCAATTCTAACGTGGATTTCGCATTTCACTTGTATCCGTGCTACTTTTTAATACAAATTCATATGTATATGATGAACACCATGGTAGTGAGAAAACTTTTGGATGGATTCAAACATATGACCTACAAAAAAGCACAACAAATTGAGTCAATGCCAACTTTTCGAAACTTAGTATGGCACGAATTCGAAATAATTACCCGTATGCATGGTCCTCAGTTCAAATCTTACAATGTACACCAAATTGAAACATCGATATGAAGTCTCGTACTATGTACATTCAAATGTTGGCGTGCCAAATGTCGAATTTCGGGTTCCGGCAGACCCTTGAGGTTCGAACACTGGGGTGCGCACGAAGATCTCTCCCCTACCAACTCACATCTCGAAGCCTCACAAGGGATCTAAGCTAGAGATAAGAACACACAAGGGACACGAGGTTTATACTGGTTCAGGCCACCATTGTGGTGTAATACCCTACTCCAGTGTGTGGTGTGGTGGATTGCCTCAGGGGCTGATGATGAACAATACAAAGGGAGAAGAGCCTTGCGAGGGGCTGTTCTTGAGCTGGTGCGATGAACTGCTTGGATGAGTTCAGTCGCCTCTCTCTCTCTAGTCTACCCGAAATCTGGATCAGATGCCTCTCTGCTGTGGTGGCTAGTCCTATTTATAGAGGCCCTAGGCCTCTTCCCAAATAATGAGCGGGAAGGGCGCCAACAATTGGCCATTTTTAAGGCGAACATCTAGTACACTTGTCCTGACTAAAGTTGGTGTCCGACTGCCAAAGACTCTGACGGTGACGCCGTCCTGGGCTCCACGATGACCTCCATCCTGCCGTTCTGTTGGTCTTGGTCTTGTTGCACCGAAACGGTAACCTTTGCCTGATGCCTTGGCCTGTGCTTGCCCCTTTGCACCGAAGGAAACAAGGACCTTTGCCGGGCGCCGCCCCTGGTCTCGATCGTCATGGCTTGCGTCACGGGCACCTCGCGTGGTACCCTGCCTTGATCTCTCCGCCTCCTCGCGAGCCCGCCTGATGAGGCTGCTCCTGAGGAAGCTTCTTGTCGTCCGCCCCACCAGGCTTGGCCCCTCGCGAGGGTCTTGAGCTTGAGCTGATGAAGCTGGGCTGCACCGGGCCTCCGCTCAAGCCACGCCGCAGGCCGCAGGTAGGCAAGTCTCGGGACCCCCGTTCCTAGAACGCCGACACCGAGTTGTGCATAATTTGAGTATTTTGTGTGACGAATATGGAGCATAGCCAAACTATATGATTTTGTAGGGATAAGCTTTCTTTGGCCATGTTATTTTGAGAAGACATAATTGCCTTGTTAGTATGCTTGACGTATTATTATTTTTATGTCAATATTAAACTTTTGTTTTGAATCTTTCGGATCTGACCATTCAAGCCACAATAAAGAGAATTACATGGATAAATATGTTAGGTAGCATTCCACATCCAAAATTCGGTTTTTATCATTTACCTACTCGAGGACGAGCAGGAATTAAGCTTGCGGATGCTTGATACGTCTCCAACGTATTTATAATATTTGATTGTTCCATGCTGTTATATTATCTGTTTTGGATGTTTAATAGGCATTTATATGTTGTTTTATATTATTTTTGGGACTAACCTATTAACGGAGAGCCCAGTGCCAGTTTTTGTTTTTTTTCCTATTTTAGAGTTTTGCAGAAAAGGAATGCCAAACGGAGTCCAAACGGAATGAAACTTTTGCAATGATCTTTCTTGGACCAGAAGCAAACCAGAAGACTTGGAGATGAAATTGGAGACGCAACAAGGTGGCCACGAGGGTGGAGGGTGCGCCTAGAGGGGTAGGGCGCGCTCCTACCTGGTGGGCTCCTCGTGGGTCTCCTGACCTAGTTCCTTTGCCTATATATACTCTTATACCCTGAAAACATCCAGGGGAGCCACAAACCACTTTTCCACCACCGCAACCTTCTGTACCCTTGAGATCCCATCAAGGGGCCTTTTCTGGCATCTTGTCGGAGGGGGTTCAATCACAGTGACCTTCTACATCAACACCATTACCTCTCTGATGAAGCATTAGTAGTTTACCACAGACCTACGGGTCCATAGCTAGTAGCTAGATGGCTTCTTCTCTCTCTTTGATTCTCAATACCATGTTCTCCTCGATGTTCTTGGAGATCTATTCGATGTAATATTATTTTGCGGTGTGTTTTCCGAGATCTGATGAATTGTGGATTTATGATTAGATTATCATGAATATTATTTGGTTCTTCTCTGACTTCTTATATGCATGATTTGATATCTTTGCAAGTCTATTCGAATTATCGGTATAGTTTGGCCTACTAGATTGATCTTTCTTGCAATGGGAGAAGTTCTTAGCTTTGGTTTCAATCTTGCGGTCTCCTTTCCTAGTGACAGTAGGGGCAGCCAGGCATGTATTGTATTGTTGCCATCGAGGATAAACAGATGGGGTTTTCATCATATTGCTTGAGTTAATTCCTCTACATCATGTCATATTACTTAATGCGTTACTGTGTTCTTCATGAACTTAATATTCTAGATGCAGGCAGGAGTCGGTCGATGTGTGGAGTAATAGTAGTAGATGCAGAATCATTTCGGTCTACTTGACACGGATGTGATGCTTATGTTCATGATTCTCAGATATCGTCATAACTTTGCGCTTTTCTATCAATTGCTCGGCAGTAATTTGTTCACCCACCGTAATATTTGCTATCTTGAGAGAAGCCACTAGTGAAACCTATGGCCCCTGGGTCTATTTTACATCATATTAGTTTCTGATCTATTATTTTGCAATCTTTACTTTCCGAACTATAAACCAAAAATACCAAAAATATTTACTTTGTTGTTTATCTATCTCTATGAGATGTCACTTTTGCAAGTAACCATGAGGGGATTGACAACCCCTTTATTGCGTTGGGTGCAAGTTGTTGATTGTTTGTGCAGGTATTCGTTGACTTGTGCGTTGTGCCCTACTAGATTGATACCTTGGTTCTCAAACTAAGGGAAATACTTATGCTACTTTGCAGCATCACCCTTTCCTCTTCAAGGGAAAAACCAACGCAAGCTCAAGAGGTAGCAATGATGCTTGGTGAGAGCTCTAGGGCGGAGCGACCGGACATCCGTATAGTGCATTGGTTTGTCAAGAGCTCAAGGACAGAAGACGAAGGAAATTTGGATTCCCCTTCAATCCTGGTCATTTATTACCGAGTAATATGCATTGGCGGTCATCGAACTTGTCTTGATAGCTCACTTTGATCATTGTATACGAGATATGGTGATTATATGGTCTCTGGCTCAGCGTATAGCTCTGTATTTGTCTGGTTGACCAGTGAAACAGTCCGCATGTGCCTCATCAGCTCATGTTCTGTATCTATCTATCTATGCGGGCCTACCTGTCAGTGGAGAAAGAAATAAAAACCAAAATTATGCGTATGTGAGGAATCAAACCACAGACTCGTCACTACAATGCACACTCGTCAACCAAATGAAAATGAAATACTTTGCATTAAATGCACAAACCGATTTTTTTATTTTATACGTGATGCACACATTAGCGGACACCGTCCATAGATGCAAGTAGCATGTACGCGTGCAGACACTCACGCTCACGCTGTCAAACCATGCTAATGCATGCACGTCGCCCTCTCAATCAAAGCCCTGCTCATGGCTCAATGCAAATGGTGAGCCCGTCACCTACGCGCCTTAGCGGTGCCTGACATTACTATTTAGACGTTTGCTGGCGGCCTCTGCGAACAACGATCATGTATTCACCTGGCTCAACACCAACGTCATACTCGTGCTTGGGCACCGAGATGCTCGACAATAGCCATGGCTCTGCACACGACGCGACGACGTGCCTCGGTGCCTTGGTCATGTATATCATCCATCACAACGACAATCTATAAAACAACCTAGCTAGAGAGGGTACCATGGTACCTATATATGTATTGTGAGCGACCGATCATAGTACCACTGCACACGAATGTGTGTTTGATCGATTCCTCCATTATTCGTAAGTTATGCATGGTTGTGTGGTGTCTAATGGTGGATGTCGAAGGCGAGCTGACGAGATGAGCGGTTGCAAGGACTTCTGGTTCTCTAAACGTGTCGCATACGCTTCAAAGGCTCGTCATCCATGAGTTCACATTTTACCACCATGCCAGCGTCTGACCGCTCTAGCCTACTAAAACCCCTTCCATTGCTAGTGCATGCTTCCTGCCTAAAACTGTCACCGTCGCTCCAGAACGTCAATGCTGCATTCACGCCCGACGCGACCTCTCACTGGCACTAGCATTGTAGCAGCGCGACGGCCGAGAGATTGCCACCTGTGCAGCATCCCGGTGCAAGTGACTACTCCGCATTAACGACACCACGGCCATCCGTCCATCCACCGCCCACATTAATGACATGCGGTTGCCGACGAACCTACTCCGGCGCCAGCCGCACATCCGTCTGCCGCTCCTCCACTCAGTCGACGCCAAGCTTGGTGGGGTAAACATCTGCAGCCGATTAGCCGCTTGACGGCGACGTGGAGGCTGAAATCTTTAGAACCTTGTGCTCCGGAGGAGGAGGTTATCAAGGTGGAGCTGGACAAAGCCGAGGCGGATGAGAAGGAGGCAAAGGCAATAGCCGGAGCGTCAGTTCTCGGAGCTCATGGCCAGGCATGGTGGTCGGGCGCTGGCGATCATTTAGATTAGGTTTACAGTAGGTTTTAGTATGGTTTGTGCGAAATATGTAATGAATTTCATCCTATTTACAGGAAAGATTTCGAAATTTAATGAATTTCATCCAGCTAATTTGAAAATTGCTTTGTTTGCATGAATTTCATCCAGTTAGTTCATATAGTTGTTGAAAGGTATGCGGGCAGCATTGGATGGCATCCTCTGGCATCAGTGTCCTTGGACAAATGTCGGTGTAAATTTGTGGGTCGGCGCTGGAGATGCCCTAACTATCATGCTATAATCGCTAACAGTACTCCATTATTTTGCAGGGAAAACTATCCCTCGATCAAAATCAGATCCGCCGTGTTTCGCACTCCTCCCACGTAAGGGTGTAGATGCTTGCTTACATAAAAATGGAGCAAATGGACGACACTGTAGCACGTCATATCACTCAAACTAGCCCGCCTAACATGTGGGAAAGCCCCGCCCCCGTCATTTTGTTCTGGATTCTATCGATCGATCGCATGAAAATGTTACGCTTTGCAAGTTCAAAAGGAAAAGGCGGCACACAAAAGCATGCCTGCCGCGTATGTGTTGCACCCCCGACAGTCTGGCTCGCACGCCGCTCACCAGAGGGGACACACGTTGTCTTGCATTTTCACTAACTTGTGGGACTGCAATTGAATAAACCGTAGATAGCCGAAATCTAATCGCTCGGTGGGCGTCGGCTGATAAGAGAGAGAAGGGCACTACAAAAAAATACACTTCCGTGATGATACGTGTTTGTCACAGTAGGTCGCGTTTTCTGTCACACATGTACATCCATGATGATTTTATGACAGAATCAAGATAGTCATACCTCTGCTGTCGTAGAAGTGTTCCATGACATTACCAAAATTATCATCATGGAAGTGTCCACTTCCATGACGATAAATGGCGCGTCATAGAAGTGCTTTCGTCAAAGGTGACCGACACGTGGCATCCACCGTAACGGAACATCGTTAAGCTATCGGGTCTGGTTTTGGATCCGATAACCTGTTAACAGCCTCGACCAATGGGGATTTTCCTGAAGGAAATATGCCCTAGAGGCAATAATAAAGTTATTATTTATTTCCTTATTTCATGATAAATGTTTATCATTCATGCTAGAATTGTATTAACCGGAAACATGATACATGTGTGAATGCATAGACAAAACAACATGTCACTAGTATGCCTCTACTAGACTAGCTTGTTAATCAAAGATGGTTATGTTTCCTAACCATGAACAAGGAGTTGTTATTTGATTAATGAGGTCACATCATTAGTAGAATGATCGATTGACATGACCCATTCCTTAGCTTAGCACACGATCGCTTAGTATGTTGCTACTGCTTTTATCCATGACATATACATGTTCCTATAACTATGAGATTATGCAACTCCGCTTACGGAGGAACACTTTGGTGCTACCAAACGTCACAACGAATCGGGTGATTATAAAGGAGTACTACAGTGTCTCCAAAGGCGATGTTGGGTTGGCGATTTGAGATTAGATTTTGTCTCCGATTGTCGGAGAGGTATCTCTGGCCCTCTCGGTAATGCACATCACTTAAGCCTTGCAAGCACTACAACTAATGAGTTAGTTGTGAGATGATGTATTACGGAACGAGTAAAGAGACTTGCCATGAACGAGATTGAACTAGGTATTGGATACCGACGATCGAATCTCGGGCAAGTAACATACCGATGACAAAGGAACAACGATGTTGTTATGCGGTCCGACCGATAAAGATCTTCGAGAATATGTAGGAACCAATATGGGCATCCAGGTCCCGCTGTTGGTTATTGATCGTGAATGGTTCTAGGTCATGTCTACATTGTTCTCGAACCGTAGGGTCCGCACGCTTAAGGTTTCGGCGATGCTTATTATGAGTTTATGTATTTTGATGTACCAAGAAGTTCGAGTCCCGGATGTGATCACGGACATGACGAGGAGTCTCGAAATGATCGAGACATAAAGATTGATATATTGGAAGCCTATGTTTGGAGTTCGAATGGTTCGGCGAAACGGAATTTATCGAGTACCGGAGGTTACCGAACCCCGGGAGGTAAATGGGCCTCGATGGGCCTTGGTGGAAAGGAGAAGGGCCAGCCCTAGGTGGGCACGCGCCCCCCTTCCCTAGTCCTACTAGGACTAGGAGAAGGGCCCCCTCTCTCTCTTTCCCCCTCAGGAATCCTAGTCCAACTAGGATTGGGGGAATCTACTCCCGGAGGAGTAGGACTCCTGGCGCCGCCTCCTCTTGGCAGCCGCCCTTCCCCTTGCTCCTTTATATACGGGGCAGGGGGTACCTTGGAACACACAAGTTGATCGTGAGATCGTTCCTTAGCCGTGTCGCGTGCCCCTCCACCATATTCCACCTCGGTTATACCGTCGCGAAGCTTAAGCGAAGCCTCGCGCCGTGAAACATCAAGATCGTCCACCACGCCGTCTTGTGACGAACTCTCCCTCGACACTCGGCTGGATCGGAGTACGAGGGACGCCATCGAGCTGTACGTGTGTCAAGAACTCGGGGCGTCGGAGTAACGGCGCCGGATCGGTCGGATCGCGAGGAGAACGTCGACTACTTCCTCTACGCCAGTGATCGCTTCGCTTCGGGTCTACAAGGGTATGTGGACAACACTCTCCCTCTCGTTGCTATACATCACCATGATCTTGCGTGTGCGTAGGAAATTTTTGAAATTACTACGTTCCCCAACAAAGGCATCCGAGCCTAGGTTTTTCTATGGTTTGATGTTTTGCACGAGTAGAACACAAGTGAGTTGTGGGCGATACAAGTCATACTACCTACCAAAGATGTCATACTTTGGTTCAGCGGTATTGTGAGATGAAGCGCCTGCATCCGACATTACGCCAGACGCTTACGCGAGACTGGTTTCACCGCTCGAGCACTCGTTGCTTAAAGGTGACCGGTGGGTGTCTGTCTCTCTCACTTTAGTTGAACCGAAAGTGGCTACGCCGGTCCTTGAGAAGGTTAAAACGAGTCTATTTGACGAAGTATCGCTGTGGTTTTGATGCGTGGGTGAGACTGGTTCTTGCTTAAGCCCGTAGCAGCCACGTAAAATTTGCAACAACAAAGTAGAGGACGCCTAACTTGTTTTTGCAGGGCATGTTGTGATGTGATATGGTCAAGACGTGATGCTATATTTTATTGTATGAGATGATCATGTTTTGTAACCGGTTATCGGCAATCGGCAGAGCCATATGGTTGTCGCTTTATTGTATGCAATGCAATGCTTCGTAATGCTTTACTTTATCACTAAGCGGTAGCGATAGTCGAGAAGCATAAGTTTGGCGAGACGACAACGATGCTACGATGGAGATCAAGGTGTCGCGCGGTGACGATGGTGATCATGGTGGTGCTGCAAGATGGAGATCGTGAAGCACAAGATGATGATGACCATATCATATCACTTATATTGATTTGCATGTGATGTTTATCCTTTTATGCATCTTATCTTGCTTTGATTGACGGTAGCATTATAAGATGATCTCTCACTAAATTATCAAGAAGTGTTCTCCCGGTATGCACCGCTGCCAAAGTTCGTCGTGCCTGCACACCACGTGATGATCGGGTGTGATAAGCTCTCGTCCATCTACAACGGTGCAAGCCAGTTTTGCACACGCAGAATACTCGGGTTATACTTGACGAGCCTAGCATATGCAGATATGGCCTCGAACACGGAGACCGAAAGGTCGAGCGTGAATCATATAGTAGATATGATCAACATAAGATGTTCACCATTGAAAACTACTCCATTTCACGTGATGATCGGTTATGGTTTAGTTGATTTGGATCACGTGATCACTTAGATGACTAGAGAGATGTTTTTCTAAGTGGGAGTTCTTAAGTAATATGATTAATTGAACTTAAAATTTATCATGAACTTAGTACCTGATAGTATCTTGCTTGTTTATGTTTGATTGTAGATAGATGGCTCGTCTTTGTTGTTCCGTTGAATTTTAATGCGTTCCTTGAGAAAGCAAAGTTGAAAGATGATGGTAGCAATTACACGGATCGGGTCCGTAACGAGGATCATCCTCATTGCTGCACGTAAGAGCTACGCCCCGATGCACCGCTAGGTGTGAACTCTTCTGCTGAGCAACGCCAGATGTTGTGAACGTCTGGCGAGCAAAGTGATGACTACTCTATAGTTCAGATGTGCCATGCTTTACGGCTTAGAACCGGGACTTCAACGACGTTTTGAACGTCATGGAGCATATGAGATGTTCCAGAGTTGAAGTTGATATTCCAACAGTAATGCCCGGATTGAGAGATATGAAGTCTCCAATAAGTTCTATAGCTGCAAGATGGAGGAGAACAGTTACATTAGTGAGCATATACTCGTAATGTCCGGGTACTACAATCACTTGACACAATTGGGAGTTAATCTTCCGGATGATTGTGTCATTGATGAATTCTCCAATCACCGCCACCAAGCTACAAAGGCTTCGTGATGAACTATAATATGCAAGGGTTAGTAAAGACTATGCTCGAGCTCTTCGCAATGCTAAAGGCTGCGGAGGTAGAAATCAAGAAGGAGCATCAAGTGTTGATGGTCAATAAGACCACTAGTTTCAAGAAGAAAGGCAAAGGAAGAAGAAGGGAATCTCAAGAAGAACAGCAATCAAGTTGTTGCTCAGAGAAGAAACCCAAGTCGGCCCTAAACCTGAAATCGAGTGCTTCTACCGCAAGCGATCGTCATCGGAAGCGGAACTGCCCCAAGTATTTGGCGGATAAGAAGGATGGCAAGGTGAACAAAGGTATATGTGATATACATGTTATTGATGTGTACCTTACTAGAGCTCGCAGAGCACTGGTATTTGATACTTGGTTACTTGCTAATATTTGCAACTCAAAGCAGGACTACGGATTGCTTAACACCGCAAAGGACGAGGTGACGATGCGCGTGGGAAATGGTTCCAAAGTCGATGTGATCGCGGTCGGCACGCTACCTCTACATCTACCTTCGGGATTAGTTTTAGACCTAAATAATTGTTATTTGGTGCTGCGTTGAGCATGAACATTATATCTGGATCTTGTTTGATGCGAGACGGTTATTCATTTAAATCGAGAATAATGGTTGTTCTATTTATATGAGTAATATCTTTTATGGTCATGCACCCTTGAGGAATGGTCTATTTTGATAAATCTCGATAGTAGTGATACACATATTCACAATGTTGAAACCAAAAGATGCAGAGTTGATAATGATAGTGCAACTTATTTGTGGCACCGCCGTTTAGGTCATATCGATGTAAAGCGCATGAAGAAACTCCATATTGATGGACTTTTGGAGTCACTTGATTATGAATCACTTGGCACTTATGAACCGTGCCTCATGGGCAAGATGACTAGAACACCGCTTCTCGGTACTATGGAGAGAGCAACAGATTTGTTGGAAATCATACATACTGATGTATGTGGTCCGATGAATATTGAGGCTCGTGGCGGATATCGTTATTTTCTCACCTTCACAGATGACTTAAGCAGATATGGGTATATCTACTTAATGAAACACAAGTCTGAAACGCTTTGAAAAGTTCAAAGAATTTCAGAGTGAAGTTGAAAATCATCGTAACAAGAAAATTAAGTTTCTACGATCCGATCGTGGAGGTGAATATTTGAGTTACGAGTTTGGTCTACATTTGAAACAATGCGGAATAGTTTCAGCAACTCACGCCACCCGAACACCACAACAGTAATGGTGTGTCCGAACGTCGAATCGTACTTTACTAGATATGGTACGATCTATGATGTCTCTTACAGATTTACCGCTATCGCTTTTGGGGTTATGCTCTAGAGACAGCCGCATTCACACTTGAATAGAACACCGTCGAAATCCGTTGAGACGACACCTTATGAACTGTGGTTTAGCAAGAAACCAAAGTTGTCGTTTCTTAAAGTTTGGGGATGCGATGCTTATGTGAAAAAGCTTCAACCTGATAAGCTCGAACCCAAATCGGAGAAATGTGTCTTCATAGGATACCCAAAGGAGACAGTTGGGTACACCTTCTATCACAGATCCGAAGGCAAGACATTCGTTGCTAAGAATGGATCCTTTCTAGAGAAGGAGTTTCTCTCGAAAGAAGTGAGTGGGAGGAAAGTGGAACTTGATGAGGTAATAGTACCTTCTCCCTTACTTGAAAGTAGTTCGTCGCAGAAACCAGTTTCTGAGACACCTACACCAAGTAGTGAGGAAGTTGATGATGTTGATCATGAAACTTCAGATCAAGTTACTACAGAACCTCGTAGATCAACCAGAGTAAGATCCGCACTGAGTGGTACGGTAATCCTGTTCTGGAAGTCATGCTACTAGATCATGATGAACCTACGAACTATGAAGAAGCGATGGTGAGCCCAGATTCCGCAAAATGGCTTGAGGCCATGAAATCGAGATGGGATCCATGTATGAAAACAAAGTGTGGACTTTGGTTGACTTGCCCGAGGGTAGGCAAGCAATAGAAAACAAGTGGATCTTCAAGAAGAAGACCGACGCCGACGGTAATGTTATCGTTTATAAAGCTCGACTTGTCGCAAAAGGTTTTCGACAAGTTCAAGGGATTGACTACGATGAGACCTTCTCACCCGTAGCGATGCTTAAGTCCGTCCGAATCATGTTAGCAATTGCCGATTTTATGATTATGAAATTTGGCAAATGGATGTAAAGACTGCATTCTGAATGGATTTACGGAAGAAGAGTTGTATATGATGCAACCGAAGGTTTTATCGATCCAAAGGAGCTAACAAAGTGTGCAAGCTCCAATGATCCATTTATGGACTGGTGCAAGCATCTCGAGTTGGAATAAACGCTTTGATAGTGTGATCAAAGCATTTGGGTTTGTACTGCACTTTTGGAGAAGCTCAGATTTACAAGAAAGTGAGTGGGAGCTCAGAGCATTTCTCGATATTATATGTGGATGACATATTGCTGATCGGAAATGATATAGAATTTCTGGATAGCATAAAGGGATACTTGAATAAGAGTTTTTCAATGAAAGACCTCGGTGAAGCTGCTTACATATTGGGCATCAAGATCTATAGAGATAGATCAAGACGCTTAATTGGACTTTCACAAAGCACATACCTTGACAAGGTTTTGAAGAAGTTCAAAATGGATCAAGCAAAGAAAGGGTTCTTGCACGTGTTACAAGGTGTGAAGTTGAGTCGACTCAATGCCCACCACCGCAGAAGATAGAGAGAAAATGAAAGATGTTCCTATGCTTCAGCCATAGGCTCTATCATGTATGCAATGCTGTGTACCAGACCTGATGTGTGCCTTGCTATAAGCCTAGCAGGAGGTACCAAAGTAATCCAGAGGATCATCGGACAGCGGTCAAGAACATCTGAAATACGAAAAGGACTAAGGATATGTTTCTCGATATGGAGGTGACAAAGAGCTCATCGTGGCAGTTACGTTGATGCAAGCTTTGACACCGATCCGGACGATTCTAAATCGCAGAGACGGATACGATTTACACTAAACGGAGGAGCTGTCGGTTGGTGCAGTTCTAAACAAAGCGTCGAAGCGGGATCTACATGTGAAGCGGAATACATAGCAGCTTCGAAGCAGCTAATGAAGGAGTCTGGATGAAGGAGTTCATATCCGATCTAGGTGTCATACCTAGTGCATCGGGTCCAATGAAAATCTTCGTGACAATATCGAGCAATTGCCTTAGCAAAGGAATCCAGATTTCACAAGAGGACCAAGCACATCAAGAGACGCTTCAATTCCATCCGGACTTAGTCCAGATGGAGACATAGAGATTTGCAAGATACATACGGATCTGAATGTTGCGCACCCGTTGACTAAGCCTCTTCCACGAGCAAAACATGATCAGCACCAAGACTCCATGGGTGTTAGAATCATTACTATGTAATCTAGATTATTGACTCTAGTGCAAGTGGGAGATCAAAGGAAATATGCCCTAGAGGCAATAATAAAGTTATTATTTATTTCCTTATTTCATGATAAATGTTTATCATTCATGCTAGAATTGTATTAACCGAAACATGATACATGTGTGAATGCATAGACAAAACAACATGTCACTAGTATGCCTCTACTAGACTAGCTTGTTAATCAAAGATGGTTATGTTTCCTAACCATGAACAAGGAGTTGTTATTTGATTAATGAGGTCACATCATTAGTAGAATGATCTGATTGACATGACCCATTCCCTTAGCTTAGCACACGATCGCTTAGTATGTTGCTACTGCTTTTATCCATGACATATACATGTTCCTATAACTATGAGATTATGCAACTCCGCTTACGGAGGAACACTTTGGTGCTACCAAACGTCACAACGTAATCGGGTGATTATAAAGGAGTACTACAGTGTCTCCAAAGGCGGATGTTGGGTTGGCGTATTTCGAGATTAGATTTTGTCACTCCGATTGTCGGAGAGGTATCTCTGGGCCCTCTCGGTAATGCACATCACTTAAGCCTTGCAAGCACTACAACTAATGAGTTAGTTGTGAGATGATGTATTACGGAACGAGTAAAGAGACTTGCCATGAACGAGATTGAACTAGGTATTGATACCGACGATCGAATCTCGGGCAAGTAACATACCGATGACAAAGGGAACAACGATGTTGTTATGCGGTCCGACCGATAAAGATCTTCGAGAATATGTAGGAACCAATATGGGCATCCAGGTCCCGCTGTTGGTTATTGACCGTGAATGGTTCTAGGTCATGTCTACATTGTTCTCGAACCGTAGGGTCCGCACGCTTAAGGTTTCGATGATGCTTATTATGAGTTTATGTATTTTGATGTACCGAAGAAGTTCGAGTCCCGGATGTGATCACGGACATGACGAGGAGTCTCAAATGATCGAGACATAAAGATTGATATATTGGAAGCCTATGTTTGGAGTTCGAATGGTTCCAAGCGGCGGAATTTATCGAGTACCGGAGGTTACCGAACCCCGGGAGGTAAATGGGCCTCGATGGGCCTTGGTGGAAAGGAGAAGGGCCAGCCCTAGGTGGGCGTCGCCCCCCCTTCCCTAGTCCTACTAGGACTAGGAGAAGGGGCCGCCCCTCTCTCTCTTTCCCTCCGGAATCCTAGTCCAACTAGGATTGGGGAAATCCTACTCCCGGGGAGTAGGACTCCTGGCGCGCCTCCTCTTGGCCGCCGCCCCTTCCCCTTGCTCCTTTATATACGGGGGCAGGGGGCACCTTGGAACACACAAGTTGATCGTGAGATCGTTCCTTAGCCGTGTCGGTGCCCCCTCCACCATATTCCACCTCGGTTATACTGTCGCTGCTTAGGCGAAGCCTGCGCCGGTGAAACATCAAGATCGCCACCACGCCGTCGTCTTGACGAACTCTCCTCGACACTCGGCTGGATCGAGTACGAGGGACGCCATCGAGCTGTACGTGTGTCAAGAACTCGGGCGTCGGAGTAACGCGCCGGATCGGTCGGATCGCGAGGAGAACGTACGACTACTTCCTCTACGTTGTGATCGCTTCCGCTTCGGGTCTACAAGGGTATGTGGACAACACTCTCCCCTCTCGTTGCTATACATCACCATGATCTTGCGTGTGCGTAGGAAAATTTTTGAAATTACTACGTTCCCCAACATTTCCACATGTAAAATCATCATTGGCTGGAGGAAACACGTGTTGGCTCACCGTTGGGACAGATGTCATTCACTCATTGGACCGAAGGCGCCTATGATACATCGACACGTGGCACGGCCCAACAAAGGCCCATTCCTGTGAAAAGGCCAGCCCGTCTGACTTGGTCAAAAGATGGCGAGCCGGCCCACGGAAAGCCTGTTAACGGCTTGTTCGCATATAGCCCATTTACAACCCGCTAACCCAGGGCCCGTTATGACCTATCCGCATTAGGCCCAGTAGCGTCATCTGGGCCGTCCAATATGATTCCAGCCTGTTTTAACTTCCGGCCCATGTATGGCCCATGATGTCTTTTGGCCCATATGAGGCCCTTTGTAACTCTTGGCCCATTAATGGCCCGTGGTGAAACTGGCCCGTAATGAACAGTGTATCACTTTATACCCATTAACGGCACGTGGTGAAACTGGCCCGTAATGAACAGTGTATCACTTTATACCCATTAACGGCCAATTATTCCGTTGGGCCGTTTCCAGCCCATGTTATCTTTCGGCCTTCTCAGGGCCCATTTATTCTTTGGGCTCATTTCCAGCATTCGTTTACTTACGGCCCGTTACTGTCATTTTTTGCTTGTGGGCTAAATTCAGCCCGTGGTTACAGTCGGCCTGTTTGTGGCCCGTTAATACGTTGGGACGTTTTCATAGCGTCATCAAATACGGCCAATTAACGACGGTCAGTTATGGTCGGCCCATGAACGGACGATTCCAACTCTAGCCCGTTTACGGCCATAATGCGGTCCGTTATTGACCCATGTTTGGCAAACCGATCATACGGCCCGTAGAAGGCCCATTGTGTCTACCGCCCGAAGAAGGCCCATTGTTTCTATGCCCCGTAGAAGGCCCATTGTTTCTATGGCCCTAAGAAGGCCCATTGTTTTTACGGCCCATGGTAACTACAGTAAATATGTAGCCATGGTTATTGTGGCCTAGTTTTAAAATATAGGTTATTGCGGTCACTAGCAAACTGCGGAAAAAGAACTGCACTGACTACAAGAAAACAAATAAACAATACAATAAGGAAATAAATAAGCAAGCAACTTACGCTAGGCTATCACGGCTATTACACATATTACATCCACTAGGCATGAAAGTTCGCCACCAGTGCAAATATAGGGAACAAAGCAGCATATAAACGTCGTAGCAAAACAACACCAGAACTGAAACCACTTCAGAAGAGCTCAAGAAACAATATCCTGGGTACCCATAATGCTGGCAAGATGCTTAGCAAGCTTGTTAACTTCTCTAGTTTGGCGCTTAAATCCTCCAGCACTTGCTGTTGCACCAGAAAGTATGCATCTGAATTCTGCAGGGACTTCCTCAGTCCTTCGGCTTCCTGTCGCATAACATCTGATCGATGTCTTTCAACTTGAAGTTGAGACTCAAGAAGCCGAACTGATTTAGGCAACAAGTTCGAAGAGCTGGTGCCAGCAGTAGTAGCCAGTAACTCAAACACTACATCAAGACAGGACTTTGGGGTTGTCTTAGTGTCTTCAATATAGTTTTTATCAGCTTTCTTGGAGACCAATAGGGATGTCTCACTATCTTGAACCTTATCTGCATTACTTCCTTTACCATTGCATAACGGGGTACTCTTCTCCAATATTTTATCCGCGTACTAAAAGAGAAACAAAACACATCACAGGTTTAGAATGTAGTATATGAAACTCATTTTGGTAAACCAGTTCAGTAGTAAGGTGGACAGGATAACAACATGAAACAAACATATATCTATGTAGTGTGGTCACTGTATGGTCTATATAATTCTAGTTTATGTTGCCAAATCAAGATAGATACAGTTTGAATCATATCTATTTAAGACAAAGCAGCATAGACAGAATATAAGTGTGGGAAACTACACAGCAATAACAACACTTGTAATGTGCATGGCATGAGAACATAACTGTTTATTCAATTGAAATTGAAATCAATATAGAGCAAGTTACAACAGCAAACACGTTAAAGAAACGGGTTTAAAACATACCTGTTGTGCCATTGGAGTTTCATTTGCATCCTTCAAATTTGAAATTAGTTGGTATGAGTAAATACAGTGATGCAAGAGCAAAGGAGTATGAACCATAGCTACGGAACCTGACCTAAGAACAATTCTTCTTCTGCTTTAAGCGTTGACTTGGGGTTCGGAGTGGTGGTCCTCCTGCTTTGGGCACTGCAGTTGCCTTACTAACTGCTCGTGTTTGGGTGCTTTGTGGTGGAGATGGTGTTGTGTCAACTGGAACTGGATTACTATCTGCTGGGGTTGGGGTTAGAAGGGGTGTAGCTGGTTCTCTGTCCAACTAGGTAGGGGTGCAATCTGCGTGAGTTCGGATTATTTGTGGTGGGGCTGGTTCTCGAGCAAGTACAACTGTGGTTCTATCTGCATCGACAGGTAGCACGATCTTTTCTGAAGATCGTGTTTTTACTCGCACAGATACTGCCATCACCCCCTCCAATTGAAATGGCTGATAAACAAGAAAAGTAATTGAATATACAGACATTGTAAGATAGACATGTGCAATGGATAGTAGAGAAGAAAACAGGGCATGAATTAATTTCACATATATGATGGCTAATTAAACATGATAGCATGACACAATTTCACATGTATGATGGCTAACTAAACATGATAGAATGACATACTTCAAAATATGATGACTATGTAAACATGATGACATGATATAACTATATGATGTGTATATTAAAGTGGTTGGCGTGCCATAAATCACAAACATGCCGTCGACGGAAACATGATGGCATGATATAATTCACGGATAGAATGGCATAATTCAAAATATGATGAGTATGTAAACAAGATGAGATGATATAACTATATTATGTCTTTAAAAAATGGGTTAGCATGCCATAATTCAGATACATGATGTCTATGTAAACATCATGGCATGATATAATTCAAATATATGATTTATATACTAAGTGAGCAGAGGGCAATCGCATATATGATGTGTCAACTAAGGAGATGGCATTCAATATTGCGTATATGGTGTAAAAACTAAGAACTGCAATACAACATATGCATGGTATGAGTAATATAACTCTACCAAGTTTGAGCATACACCTCAGGGGGATAATAGGACTAGTCATTTGCCTCTGAATCCTCCTTTGAAGAGCTATCTGCAACCAGCAAGATATCTGCTTCAGCAAGTAGCATTGTCTGCTCTGAAGACCTTGTTTACACTCCAGATTTCTCCATCACCAATTCAAATGGCTGATGCACAGGAAGAGCAGTTGAATATACAAACATTGTCGACAAAAGCAATGAGAAATACAAAAAAAGGATGGCATGATATAATTCACATATATGACGCTTGGCTAAACAGCATGGCACTGCATAATTCACTTAGATAATGCCTTGCAACAAGATAGCATTGCATAATTCACATATATAATGTCTTGCAACAGAATGGCATTACATAATTCACATATATGGTAATTAGACACTAAACAGGTGTCATTCACACAAAGCATGTCTAAACTAAGAAAATGACATAGCAATGCAAGATACTATACATACGATATGAGCAACTTAACCCTGCCAAGTTAGAGCATGCACCTCGGGGGGGGGGGGAATAGGACTGGTCATCTGTCTTTGAATCCTCCTTTGAGGAGCTATCCGTAACCAGCAAGACATGCGCTTTGTCAGATAGCATTGTCTACTCTGAAGACCTTGTTTCCACTCCAGATTTTTCCATGACCGTGCCGAATGGCTGATGCACAAGAATAGTAATTGAATGTACTAAAATTGTTGACAAATTTAACACGTAATAATAAAATGATGGCATGATATAATTCACATATAAGATGACTGGCTAACCAGGGTGGGGCATTGCAAAATTCACATATATGATGCCTGGCTAAACAAGATGGCATTGCATGATTCACATATATGATAAAGAAACTAAACAGATGGCATTGACACATAGCATGTCTGAACTAAGTAGATGACATCTTTGATGTATACAGTAAGCAATGCAAGGCATCATATGCATGATATTACCAATATCAACATGCCAAGATAGAGCGAAGACCTCAGGGGGTAAATAGGAGTGGTCTTCTCCTTCTGAATCCCCCTCAGAACAGTTATCTTCCTCTTGATTACGATCCGAAATGGGTGGAGGGGGGCTGCCTTTGCGCCCACCATGGAGCGATGTCTGCATGAAATTTTATTGCCACACAAGGCTCGTCTCTTTTGCTCTACATGTTCAGTTCCATTGTGTACAATAACTTACATGCATAGGAATAAAACATAGTGAGATTATGTAAGGAGTGCATGCACAAATCCAGAGTGATGGTAGCAAACTGTGGATAGACCCAAAACCAATGATAGCAGGCAGATAATAGCTTTAGTTAGAAAATACAGATAATAGCTCCTTTAATGTTTGTTTGCACCAACGTGAAACTCATAGTAGACATCCGAGATTAACCAGATAGTAGACAAATAGTATTGATTGTTGCCCCAGTATGTACCCCACAACCATTTAAAAACTCAAGTTTCAACATTAGTTTGGACCTAACTTGGAGTCTAATAGGTGAACACAACGATAAAGTAGCATGTCATCATATTAAGTGATGCATAACGTAAGCACACACGAAGAGTGCGACCTCTCTTGCGGACCTGTGTAGTCCTCAAGGTCATCTGCTCAGTTGATGATGGTAATGTAGTTGTCGTGGCTGCCGGTGGCTGGGAAGAAGATCTGAGGCGGCGAAAGACAGTCTAGAGAGTGGATCCCTACTGTGGTAAACCCTTCCGTTGTTGGAGCAGCTAAGCTTGGGTGGAACACAGCGCCGCAGGAGCAGGACAAACCACACAAGGTTTACTTTGACACATATCTGTAATAGGAGTAATTGTGTAAGGGCTTGTTTGAATTTGAGGATTATAACAATGCAAGGATAGGAAATAGACAGGAATAGGATAGGAATGCACGTGCAAAACAGAGAAATTAAAAACACAGGATTTCTGCCAATCTGGGTGTTTGATTCACAAGAATTGGAAGATCATAGGATGCAAACTAGCATGGTGAGATTAAGTCAAACCACAAGAAAATGTACGGTTATAATGCTATTATGCTAAATCTCTTAGTCTTAGTTTTTATTTGAAGGAGACACTAAAGGAACAAATCCTACATTTTTCCTTTGCTCCATTCCTTTGAACCAAATTCATGAATAGTAGCACCATAGGAAAATTTCCAATTCCTATGTTTTTCATTCACTGGCGATTCTAGTAGGCAGGCTTGAGCAAGGAAAAGCCTACACTAAAAAAAATGTTTTTGTGCTACTTCTATTACTTTGGACCCAGGCCAATGCCCTACTAGCTCAACTCCCAGGCCCATCGACAAATGCACAGCTCAAACGCGCAGAGATAAATAATGATGGCGTTCAAGAGAGTCCATCACGGATAGCTAAGTTGCTTGGTACCTCACTGATTGTCATATAGTAGGATAAAATAATCGTATTTAAAGTTACTACGTGTGCTCAGTGGACAATATATATAACATGTAGAGTAAAAAAAGATATGCGACAGGTGTACAACCTCTTTGGCGAAGCCATGTCGATCTCAACGTGATTGGGTTGGATGGTGAGGATGCTCCAGATGACTTGGCTGTCGGGGGAGGGGAAGAAGAGATTAGGTGTCTGGAGATGGAACCCGAGGTACTACTCCGCTGTGATGGAGAGTTTTGTCGTTGGAGCAGCTTCGGTGAGTTGTAAGACGCCAAGACTGAAGAAGGAAAAGAGAGACAACGTTAACCCGTGTGGAAATCTAATAGCATCTCCAATAGATGACGTAAAATACATAACCACAAAGTGATAGATGTAAAATGCATCAGCCGCTCATCTCTGAACTTAACTATCGAAACTGAATTTAACTATTGAAACTGAACTTAACTGTTGAAACTGAATTTTGCTATCGAAACTGAACACACTAGAGGTGAGGCTACATGTCAGTCAACTGACTTTTTCATATTTGGTCAGTCAATTTTCCAGCCGTTGGATACAAAATCAAGGGCCTACAGTTCATCTTCAACCACCACCCCCTGAGCCGCCAGCCACCACCGGTCAAACAGCCGCCCCCGCCGCCTGCGGCCGGCGGTGTGCCGCCCCGCCCGCCCCAAAAACACTCCTCACCACCGGTCCGCCGCCGCCCCCGCATCCCTCTAGGCCCCCCTCCCGTGCTGAGCTTTTTCTCCGGCGATCCCCACGCCACCGCCGGCGACCATCGCCCCCATGCTGAACCCTAACCTAGGTAGTGGGGTACCTCTCCGGTGAGCCCCCCTCCCCGCTGCGGCTGGTTCTTCCTTAACTCCAGTGAGCACCCCACCCACTGAAAATCGACTGACCCAAAAGTCGATTCAGTCGACTAAAGTGTAGCTAAATTGGAGCAGCATCGCAAGCAATAGCAAGAGCGAGAGCAGCAGTGCGAGCAAGAGGAAGAGCAATAGCAAGAGCAGACCAGGCAGGGGACCGAGAGCAAGAGGAAGAGCAATAGCAAGAGCAGACCAGGCAGGGGACCGAGAGCAAGAGCAGAGAAGCAGCGCGAGCGAGAGCTAAAGCAACAACAGCTCCTACTGATGTGGACGTCGCCGCCGAGGGAGCGACGCCATGGAGGAAGTGGCCGGCGACGCCGCCATGGATGGAGCTGCGCCATGTCGGCTCGGACTCTTTGGTGGCGCCGATTGGGCTGCAGCTTCATCTGAGGAAACTGTGATGATGCTGCTCTTCTGGTGGTGTAGGTGAAGAAGGTGGTGTGGGAATGGAGGTGGCGTGAAAGATGAGGGGGACATCAGGGCAACTCCTTGGAGGTGGAGGACGAGGTGGCTGAACCGTCGGGACGATGAGATCTACGACGGAACCTCATCCGGTACGGTGGATGAGGGACGTCGAGGTGTTGCTATGGACGACGTCATTGGGGAAGAGGCTCCGGCTGGGTGGCGGACGGAGGATGGTGTGGGGCTTCGTGGGTTTTCGCGGCCTCGGTGTATGAATGGGTGGGAGGATGGGATGGGAGTGGGGAACCATGGCTTAAGGATGCACTTGTCCGAAATGTGGGGTAAGTTATGAAAGTACCGCCATCGATTAGAGGCGGTTCTTTCGGTTCAGGGGTATCACGGGCATTTAGCATGTTGGGATTTCACAGGAGGTGGGAGTTTTCGCGCGTGTTGTAATTTTGGAATAGCAAAGCGCGGGTTGAGATAAAGGGAGTTGTCGGAGCACAATGAAACAAAGGTATATCTTAAATATTTCGGGCTAACAAGGCGCGGGTTGAAGAGGCGGGAGTTTCGTCGCACGAGACAAAGATGCTAGCTTGAAATTTCGGCATAACAAGGCGCGACTTCAAATTTTGGGAGAACAAGCTTAACGTGTACCCAAAAAAAGACAATTCGCACCTCATCACTAGAGAGAGCCATGTCCCGTTTTACTATATTATTAGAAATGCATTCAAATACAACGAAAAAAAACTAAAAAAATCGGGACAACAAACATAACGTGTACAGTACAAAAACAATTTGCACTTCCCTCAACAAAGAAAAGACAATGTGTGTTGTCTAGCATATGGACTAAATTTTAGTACATTTTCCCTCTTTGAATGGGATTCTACTCGGGTTAGTTATACAACCATCTAAATATTATCTTCACAACACATGACATGAATATAGGAGAAGTAAATTCCTATATAAATACAAACTACATGTACATACGATTTCAAATTCAAATATATGTATCCACTTTGTGTTGAGTTCAAATCATAGTACATGTATGCTCTAGATAGATGTTCGGAATCTAAACCATGTACGATATACTACGTACAATGTGTTTAACACACACAACACACATACAAACACCACTTAGACTAGTAAGGCACACGTGCATTGCACGCATGAGATTTGGCAACCAAATTATGAATAAATACCACATTATAGCATGTAAGCTTTGAGTCATATAGGCATGATGTAGATGTTCGTTTAATTTTGTAGTTCATTTCATTCAAAATCATCTAGTTTTTATAAGAAAGCTAATCTATTTTAAGATTCATGGAATTGTGCATTGTAAGGCATAAAGTAATAACAAATAATGGCAAATCATGTAGAAAAACATTTGGGAAATTTTGATACAGAAGATTCTAGAACAAAGAAGAAATGCTTGTGTTTTGAGGTTTGTGCATTACGCTTAAGTTTAACCATGGAGTCTTCTAGATTGTACATGTGGCAAAATCTTGTGGAATCTAGATGATATCCAACAGCCAATAGTGCTCAAATTTGCCATCTGTGCACCATCAGATTGGCCTCATCCAACGACCATCTTTCAAATTTAAAGTTATCCGCACACTATATAAAAAATATAAAATATAATATATATAGGGGTATAGATATAGATATGTGATGTGAAAGCCACCCATCACCTCCAATTAGAATAGTGTGTCCATGCACGGATGCAATGTGGCCAAACGGTGTCTGCCATCGATATCTCAAATTCAACTCAGTCTGACCTTGTTCAATGTGTATACATTACAACATGCTCATTTCCAAACGACACCGCGCAGATCTCCGTTATATTCATGCATGCATGGGTTCAAACATCATGATCTCTTATTCAAATATTTGAATTCAACTTTACATTGATTATGACCTCACCTAGTCTTTTACACCCACATAGTCGTCTTCTCTTTATAATTGTACCACTAACTTTCTCTCATGCATGCATGCACACACACTACCTGTCGGCATTATCCATCGCACACATGCAATCTTTTTCTTCAGGTCGGTCTCCCATGCAGGCACACACACACACATCCCCCTCTCCATCATATCGGGCATTCTTTATCTCTCATGTGCATGCGCAATGATCGATGTTCCTTTATGTGTGTGTGTGTGTGTGTGTCTAGGTCTTTCATAGGTTTCCACACAAACCGATCAATCTATATATCTAGTGAGGTCTCACCCTCTTTCCCACGTCCACATCGATCAATCTATACCTCTCTATATAGGATTACATATATAGCTAATACACCCACATTAATTATATATCCAACGTCCCCCTCTCATCATCCATGCCTTCCGCTTCATCTCTCAGACGCACGCACAATGGCAAAGACAGGGGGCAGCAAGGCCCCTGCCCCCCTAACATCACTATATATCGAGGCTAATCAGAATGTGATCATTAGACAATTGCTCGTAAAAATGGTTTAAGTTGATGAATTGTCCCTCCTCGTAAAGGATTAGCAATGCTTGGCCCCCTAGCTCATTTATTTTTCATGGCTCTGCCACTTCGCGCAACAACACATGTTCTCGCCCCCTCTCTCTAAATATCGATCTCGCACTTGTGCACTCCTTCATAGTCTCCCTGCACTCGACCCCTCGCACCATCTTCTACCCCCCACCGGATTTTGCCACATGGACAATCTAGCAGACTCCATGGTTGAACTTAAACATAATGCACAAACCTCAAAACAACAGTGGTTCTCCTTTGTTCTAGAATCTTCCATATCATAACTGCCCAAACATTTTTTCTAGTTGAATTGCCATTATTTGTTTTTACTTTATGCTTTACAACACACAATTCCATGAATCATAAAATAGATTAAGGGCTTCTTTGATTCAAAGGATTCTCAAAGGAACTTTGGAGGATTCTAATCCTTAGGAATTTTTCCTATCTTGGTTGTTTGATTCATAGGATTGTAAACCATAGGAATTTTTCCATATGATTCATTTGCACAAGATTTCATAGGAAACATCCCATCCACTCAAACCTCTTTGAAAGAATTCTGCGTTTTTTCTATGCACAATCAAACACTCGGACAATCCTTTAGGATTCAAGACGGCATTCCACTCTAATCCGATGTTTTTTCCTATTCCCGCGTTTTGGAAATCCTACGAATCAAAGAGGCCCTAGATTTTTTTATAAAAACTAATTGATTTTGAATGAGATGAACTATAAGAATTAAATGAAGGTCTACATCAGGCATATAGGACTCAGAGCTTACATGCTATAGTGTGGTATTTATTCATAATTTGGTTGCCAAATCTGATGCGTGCAATGCACGTGTACCTTACTAGTACTTCGAGTATGTGCAAAACACGTAAATTAGAATTCCAATGGCACGCTACACAGTGTCTCTCTTATAGTTCATGAAGCCACGTGGCACATGTGGAGGCGTTGTGGCGACCTCCTTGTGTGGATTGATCATAGTGACGTGCTGCAGGTTCCATAAGAATGTACTCGTCCTCTCTGAGCCACACTGGCGGTACATGCACGAAGCGAAGATGTGCACGCACTCCATGCACGCACTCATTCCCTCGAACGAACACGCGGGTACATGGGCGGACGCAATTTCTTACCAAGATCCACCCCATGTGATAATTTGACGTGTGTAAAGTCCTTCACTTCATTGATGGTCAATTAATACAGTGCATGCAAATTGAGTGGACATGACGGCGGAAGAAAGACATTACTACTCCACTGCGCACACGCGAGTAGTTAAATCATGGGTTGCTAGTAGTACTTCCATTGGTCTCCTTCATATTTTGTGCCAATTTTTTACAGTAACATAATATTTACGCATTTGAGCAATGTAGTCTACTTGAAATTTATGTTCCACTAAATTCATGGTAGCCGTTTCGGGCCTCGAAACCAAAACTATCAATTAATATTTACCTTGTTCCCATCACATTCGAAAGTACTAGTGCTACAATTAAGTGCAAGCCTGCTCACACCTACTAGTACATACCAAACCTGAACGTGTTCCCACTATGCAGGTATAACCTGAACGTGTTCCCACTATGCAGGTATTAGTACTAGTGCTAGTACTTAGGTTATAAAAAGGGGAACTACCTAACCGAAAATTACTCTACCTTTCCTCCTCATAAGTCCTTCTTCTCAGTCCGTCCTCGCCATGGCCGGTGTGCAGACCTGTAGGTCGAGAACTACTCAGAACAAGGGAGCGGCAACCAACGCTACAGAAAAAAAGAGAGGGCTCGCCGCCACGCAGAAACCTCGAAAGATCTCTCACGGGCAGGCGATGACTCCCAGGAGCGCCCTAGCCGCGGGGGCAAACATGCCGAGCTAGCGGTGCTAGAGTCGTTATCCCTCGACGGCATACCCGATCAGCTCAATAAGCACCTCAATAAGCAGAAGGTGTTCATCCACGGCTTGGTGGACATGCTGAAGGAGAGCCTCGACGACATGCCCACTAAGCTCAATAAGCAGGGGGAGTTGACCGCCGGCTTGGTGATTGTCGGTGTCAAAACCGCGGATCTCGGGTAGGGGGTCCCAAACTGTGTGTCTAAGGCTAATGGTAACAGGATGCGGGGGACACGATGTTTACCCAGGTTCGGAACCTCTCTATGGAGGTAATACCCTACTTCCTGCTTGGTTGATCTTGATGATATGAGTATTACAAGAGTTGATCTACCACGAGATCGTAGAGGCTAAACCCTAAAAGCTAGACTATGATTATGTTTGTTGTTGTCCTACAGACTAAGCCCTCCGGTTTATATAGACACCGGAGGGGGCTAGGGTTACACAGAGTCGGTTACAGAGAAGGGAATCTGTAGGATCGGAAGTATGTCTAGAGGGGGGGTGATTAGACTACTTGACAATTTAAAAGTTTAGCCTTTTGATTAGGACAAGTTTTTAGCAAGTTCACAATGATGACCAAGTCAAGTATCACCCTACACATGCAATTCTAGAGTAGTGGCAGCGGAAAGTAAATTGCACATGTAGTAAATAGAGGTGGAGAAGAGCAAACGCAGTTTGGAGACACGGAGATTTTTCTCGTGGTTCTGATAGGTGGTGCTATTGTCAATCCACGCTGATGGAGACTTCAACCCACTGAGGGTAACGGCTGCGAGAGTCCACGGAGGGCTCCACCCACGAAGGGTCCACGAAGAAGCAACCTTGTCTATGCCATCATGGCTTACGCCCACGGAGGACTAGCCTTACTCGGGTAGATCTTCACGAAGTAGGCGATCTCCTTGCCCTTACAAACTTCTTGGTTCAACTCCACATCTTGACGGAGGCTCCCAAGCGACACCTAACCAATCTAGGAGGCACCACCTCCAAAAGGTAATAGATGGTGTTGGTGATGATGAACTCCTTGCTCTTGTGCTTCAAATGATAATCTCCCCAACACTCAACTCTCCTCACCGATTTGGCTGTGGTGGAAGAAGGGATTGAGTGGAAAGCAACTTGGGAAGACTAGAAATCAAGTTTCATATGGTGGGAGTGGAGCAACTTGATCTCAACACAAGGGTAGGTAGTTTTCTTCTCGAAATGTAAGGTAGGAGTGGTAGTTCTTTCGATGGCTCTCTCCACGAATGAAGAGGAGGTGGAGGGTATTTATAGCCTCCACACAAAATCCAAGCGCTACACACATTTGACCAATCTCGGTCGGACCGAAGTTGACAACTCGGTGAGACCGAAAGTTCAAATCTTGTGAACGTTGGGATTTTCGTGGGACCGAAAATACAATCTCGGTTAGTCCGATTCTTCCAAAGTCTAGGGTTTGCCAATCTCGGTGGGACCGACTTTCTCATCTCGGTGACACCGATTTGAGTACGTATGTTCTGAAGGTTGGCAACACCAATTTCGTAAGACCGAGTTTGGAATCGGAAAATCCAAATTACTAGGGTTTGGCTATATGGCTGAGGTGGTTCATCTCGGTGTGACTGAGTTTATGGAATCGGTGGGACCGAGATTACTTATGAGTATATGTTGGAATGAAAGATTGCGATAGTTTGAGAGATAAATCACTAAGCACTTTGAGCAACCAGATCATCATCATAACCTCATCCCCTTTTAATAGTATTGGCTTTCCTATGGACTCAATGTGATCTTGGATCACTAAACCAAAATGGAGTCTTGAGCTTTTGCCAATGCTTTCCTTAGCATTTTGAGGGGTCCACATCATCACATTGCCATACCCATATCAATGAACTTTCTCAAATATTCTCAAGAAACAATTAGTTCAATGATATATATGTTGTTATTAATTACCAAAACCACCCGGGATTAGTTGCACTTTCAATCTCCCCTTTTGGTAATTGATGACAACATATAGATCAAAGCTCGACAAGAGATATAATCAATGAATGATATCGTCGCTTTGAGAAGTATGTGATAAGCAAGAGCTCCCCTAAATTTGTGCATTATTTAAGATTTGCGCTTGAATGCAAATGCACAATCGATTAGGATCATGGGTCACTCTTCCATGTCACATACATCTTGGTGGAGCGCACAAAATGATAAGAATGAATAGCATGCAGCCAATCACCAAGACATGAGTAAATGATCATACAAGATATGAATAGAATATGATAAGCATTAAGCACACATTAAGGCATAGTATGATCAAGCACTCATCAAAGATAGAGCAAACGTAGTATCAAACACACGAAATGTCTCGAAGAACTCAAAAGTATCTCAAGGAAAACTGCAAACGAAAGAGCAAAAGCGAGCACTCTCTCTCTCGAAGTCCTATGATCTATACAATTTCTCCCCTTTGGCAACAAGTTACCAAAAGTTCGAAGGTATAGAGCTAAGCGCCACTAGGGACTCTGCCGGCGGCTCCTATCTGGGTCGATGGAGTGGAGATAGCTGCATCTGCAAAGGCTTCGCCAAGTCTGTGGAGCCGGAGGAGGGACATCGGAGCCGAGCCGGAACCGATGGAGCTGTGGGAGGTGCCGATGTCAGTAGCCTCGGATCTGCCATCGAATGGCAGTGATCTGGGCTTTGTGGGAACTCGAGCAGGCTGCTCATAATCATCTGGACCAAATCACCTTCCATCTCCTTCATGAGCTCTGCTTTCTCCTCTTGGCTTCCTCAATGTCTCGCCTCAAGCTTGTTGACGGTGACTGCACTTCATCGACTTTGACATCCAGAGCATGGAACTTGTCTTCAACTATCCTCTCAAGACTCTCCCGAGACTGCACTATGCTTGCAAAGCGTAGTTCAATCCTCCGGTAGCTTCAAGAAGTTGTTCTCCAACGCTCTTGGGTTTTGCTGCTGCTGCTGCTGCTTCCTTCTCAGCTTTAGCTTGTTTAGCAGCTTCAGACTTAGCGTGTCCTTCAACAGATGTTGGAGCATCCTCAGTCATCACAACTTCATTATCTTCATGTTCGCTGCAGTGGCAAGTGGGGTCTATCCAATGTAGGTGTCCGTGCCAAACTTGGCATTGATGAGCATCTGAATGTGCGGAGCAAACCCACATGACCTCTTCAGTCTCTGCATTGTCCTCTTGATAGTCTCAACTATCGTGTCCATCACCTTGAAAGGTGCCTTCGATCTAGAATATGCAGCATGTTGATAGAATACCGCCTTATCATGCGATGATCTCTGACTTAGGCATCAAAGTATGCCTCGTAATGGTGTTAGTGGTTGGGAGACCTGCTCAAGATGATACACCGATCCAAGCTTCCATATCTCAACATCCTTGTCCGTACCTCATTGTACATGTTCTTCATAGACCCGTGATTCTTCTTTGGAATGCCATAGACATCTACATCATCATCTCTTGATATTGGAGCATTCAGCAAGGTTTCCATTCTTCAACTGTTGAAGAGAATCTCCGCCTTCACCATCCATACAATTCTGCCATCCGGATAGAAATGTGTCAGTGGCATAGAACTGCATGATCATCTCATCATTCCATGTCACAATTTCGACCAACAAACTCAGCAACACCACATGCAAGTGAAGCTCTCATGCACATGTGGGAAGTAGTCTCTGTGTTTTCACTGCCGATGTATTCCCAAATAACATACCTAGTGTCAAGAATAATTGGTTTCTTGTCCATGAGCACTGCCTCATAGAAATCTTGTTGCTCTCGGTGTGGAATCTTGAGTCAACAGCTGTCCTTCTCCGGTGGCATATGGATCAACTTGCCTCCATAGCCCGAGACCTTTGTCCTTCCTTTCCTTCATATTTTCAGCTCGAGGATGAGCATCATTATGAATCGGCAGTTTACATCGAGCTTGAAGAATACATGTGCCTCTTCATCCGACTCACCGGTGGCACATTGTCCTTCTTCTTCTCTCGAGGCAGAATATTTCTCACTGCTTTCTTTGGCTTGGCAAAGCAGGTTTGGCTTGAGCTGCCTTTGCTGGAGCTGATGGCTTAGATTTGGTAGGTGCTCCTGCCTCGATGGCATCTCCCATCAACTTAGGCTTCGAGGAGGCTGGGGTGCTTCCTCATCGTAATCATCATCGCCTTCATCATGTACTATCCTCTTCCTCTTGGAAGTTTTCTTTACTTTGCTGGAGGTTTCTTCTTCCATGCTCACTTCTTTGCAACTGTGGACTTCTTCACTTTGCTGGTGCCTTTCTTGGTGTGTTGCCCTTGATAATCTTTGGCAACCACTTTCCTCTTAGGTTTGGAAGTGATCTCCTCCTCAAGAACAAAGTCGAATCCTCTTCATCGAATTTCTCTTCTTCGCCCCGTGGCAGCAGCAGCAAAACCACTTGGGGTGCTTCTCTCACCATCATCGAAAAACTGCTGGCTTCAGGACTAGTGACCGCCTCGAATCTCAACCGTGATTCAGACTGTTCGCTGTCACTTGCATCGATATGACCGACAACCCGTGAATAGAGTAGGTATAGGCGTAATAGAAGAGTTATCACAAACTGCAGAAGATTTTGCAAAATGAATGAGTTCAAACTTCAGTTTTAAGTTTTCACAGAATGCATTTCGGTCCGACCGAGTCTAAAATTCGTGAATCCAAGTGCCTAAACAGTAACCATTCACACCACTTTCGGTTGGACCGAAATGGGTTTCGCCTAGCCGAGAGCACTAGGGTTTCACTAAGTCCTCATTTCGGTCTTACCGATTTGCACAACTTCGGTTGGACCGAAAAGTGCAATGGTAATGGCCAGAGGCCAAATCGGTCATCCGAGAATGTAGAATCGGTCACACCGAGATGTGTTCGCGGAAACCTAACCCTAAAATTTTCACTCAATTTCGTTCTAAGAACTAATCTGCTGGATAGGAAGATTTCAAACATGGCAAGAAACTAGGCAAAACCTATCGTGCATTGAATCGAGGTTGAAGACGAGAGGATGAAACTCACCCAACGTGGTGGAGTTTCACTACGACGGCAACGGCGCGATGAGATTGACCGCTGACGGTGATGGAGACCAGCGCGCCGCACAAAGCGACGGCGGAGACGATCCAAGACCACGGCGACGGCAAATAAGGGTTTGGGGCGAGACGCTTTGAAGGAATAATCAACGCGCGCTGCCCTCGGTATATATACCTTCACCGTCGGTGGGACCGAGTTGAAAACTCGGTGGCACCGAGATGGTTAATCGCAAGCGCTACACACATCGGTCACGCCGAGATTTGCAACTCGGTTTCACCGAGGTGAAAACCTAGATCAATCCAAGTGATTTCGGTCTGTCCGATTTGAGTATATTGGTTTGACCGAAAGTACTTAGAAGGTTTTGGAAGTTAAGCTTTTGACGGA
Organism: Aegilops speltoides; assembly: GCA_021437245.1. Lineage (NCBI taxonomy): Eukaryota > Viridiplantae > Streptophyta > Magnoliopsida > Poales > Poaceae > Aegilops > Aegilops speltoides. Next base: position 425,602,399 of record CM038144.1, on the reverse strand, counting down.
TCGGTGGCTCCGAGTGCTCCTCACTCGGTCTGTCCGAAAAAGACTTGATGAAAGTTTGTGATATAAGCATGAATAGAGTTTGAGACAAGGAAGCATAGATAGCTAGGGGAGGAACTTAGGCATTCTTGTCCATCCATTTGGTCAAAAAGAGATAAAATTCAAAAGACCAAAGCAACAAATGGATGTCCTCGAATGGATAAAATTATGCATCCAACATGCTCACACAATAAGATATCAAATGAAATATGTGTCAAACATGCACAAACAAAACTCTAGCAACTAGCACACAATTTGGCGATGACTAGGTCATCTATATATGAGTATATTGACTTAGGAGTCAAATGAGAACATTTGATCATAGGTCATACTCATCGTTTAAGCACAAGTGGGGTTACCACTTTTACATAAAGCATTAATGTGTTCACATCATTTGAAGATGCTTTAGCTCAATTCTTTAGAGCAAAGCTCCCCCTTGATGCGAGAACCCCTTTTAAAGGGTCAAAGTAACCTTTGGTTGTCGTTGAAGACTTCATGTAGATGTTGAAGATGTGGATGCTCAATGTTGATGAAGATCATCAAGAGTTGGGAGCAATCCTTTGGATTCGGGCACTTTCAATACCTACATGGGTTAGTCCCACAAGGAACAAACAAGGATATCCATGGACATAGATTGAAGTACACAATAGATGATGTCCATGAAAGCAATGATTACCTTGTCCCTTGACTTACCAACATGAGGGTTTGTGACTCCATGAACTAGTGCAAGATGTGGAAGTTGATTGCACAAGTTCTTTGCCAAAATGAATGCGAGTGAAGTATGTTGGCGGAGTCACCCTCAAGAGCTCTCTAGTTCTTCTTCTTCGGGATCCACATCATCTTGATGGGAATCCTTGGGGTAGTAGTTGAGCTTGTTGAAGTAGAACTTGAAGTTTCCTTGGGAACCCACTTGACCATGGCCTTGGGTGCTTCAATGAATGCATCAATCTCCTCTTGAAGCTTGTCCTTGCCTTTTAGCTTGTGGTCTTGTGGTGGAAGGTCATCTTGAGCTTCTTCCCATTCAACACCCTCGGCGTTGAACTTTCGCTCAAAACCAATTCCTTGATTCTTCCGGTGCCTTCCTTGCTTGTGAACAATTTCCTCAAAGTTTTTGCTTCCGCAAGGCTCTTGTAGACACCTTTCTATAATCCCTTTCAATAAACTATTTTCTTGCTCAAGTGTAACTTGGCTTGAAACATTGTTAGTGGAATCAAGAGAATTACTAGAAGTAACAACATTTGATTTAGCATGATTATTGTTACTACTAGATGAAGAATTTTTCTTATGCTTGTCATGCTTAGTTTTAATAGGTGGCAAGAAATTAGACAAGAGAAGTCGTTTGGCAAGATATGAAGAACTCTTCTTTCAAGATCGCATTGATAGCTTTTAGGAACTCATGTTCTTGCTCTAGATTGAGCTTCTCGAAGCGTAGCTTCTCATGAGATCTTAGGAGCTCTCTATGATCTTCTTGATTTGTTTCATGAGCTAACTTAAGAGTGTTTATTCTTTAGTTAGACGCTCAATCTCCTTCATAGCATTGTCATTCGACTCTTCTCGACTATAAAGACTACTAGCATGTTCATCATTACTAGGCTCACTAGATTTATCATGTAAAAGCTCATCTTCACCAAGCAAGTCATCCTCATCACTATCAAAGTCAATAAATTCAGGGTGTGATACCTTGGGGCCTTTTGCCATGAAGCATCTTCCAATTCCCTCATTTGGTGAATCAAATATGTCATAGGAGTTGAAGTTGGAGGATACGAGAGCAAGACCGCAATACCTTCATCTTGATCAGATTCGAGTTGGAGTGATAGCTTCTTTCGGAGTGATTGTCGAGTCGGAGACGGAGACCCATTCACCAACATGAGCTTGATGTTTTCTTCTTGTGTAGCTCCTTGATGACTTGTCTTTCCTTTCCGAATCCTTGCTTCTCCGAGAGGATCTTCGCTCATAACGATCATCTCTACTCCTTCTCTCTTTTCGAGGCGACTCTTCTCTTGAGCTTCTTCTTCTTGGAGATTCTTCTCTTCTCTTGTGGGGAGTCGAACACTCATTTGAGTAGTGTCCGGTCTTCCACAATTGTAGCAGTTTCGATCACGACTAGAAGATCTCTTTTCATCATATGATCTAGACTTTGAGCTTCTTTCCTTGCTTCTACTCTTGTAGAATTTGTTGAAGTTCTTCACCATTAGGCTTATCTCTTCATTGGAAACTAGCTTGTCACTTGAGGTTGTGGGAGCTTCAACTGCAGCTTTGTAAGCACCACTTGACTTGTTGTGAAGCTCTTCCTTGTCTTTAAGTGTCATCTCATGAGCAACAATCCTTCCAATGACTTCGTAGGCTTGAGATCCTTGTAGTTTGGCATCATTTGGATCAAAGTGCACACGGTGTCATACTTTCCATCCAAAGCTCGAGAATCTTCTTGATGATGAATCGGTCGGTCATTTCTTCGCTTCCTAAGCCTGCCATCTCATTTGTGATGAGAGCAAGCCTAGAGTACATTTCAACGACTCCTTCACCTTCCTTCATCTTGAACTTGTCAAGTCGACCTTGAAGAACATCTAGCTTTGATTCCTTCACGGACTCGGTACCTTCGCATTTCACCAAAGTATCCCAAATCTCTTTTGCATTCTCAAGACGGCTGATCTTGTTGAACTCCTCGACACAAAGCATTGAAGAGAATGTCACAAGCTTGAGCATTGTTCAGAACATCCGCAACTCATCCGCAGAGCCGCGATCCGAACTTTTCCTTCCTCAAGAACTCACCTTGCAAGCCAACACAAATAATGCCCCATGCGGCGGGGTTATGTCCAAGAATATGCATTTTCATTTTGTGCTTCCAACTAGCAAAATTTGAACCATCAAAGTAAGGACCTCTCTGAAAATTACCCTCACTAGACGCCATACTCTCCTAGGTTGTGAAACCAAGCTTATGGAGTCCAATGCAATGAAAACCAATCCAATGGAGACCAAAGCTCGATACCACTTGTAGGATCGAAGTATGTCTAGAGGGGGGTGATTAGACTACTTGACAATTTAAAAGTTTAGCCTTTTGATTAGGACAAGTTTTAGCAAGTTCACAATGATGACCAAGTCAAGTATCACCCTACACATGCAATTCTAGAGTAGTGGCAGCGAAAGTAAATTGCACATGTAGTAAATAGAGGTGGAGAAGAGCAAACGCAGTTTGGAGACACGGAGATTTTTCTCGTGGTTCCGATAGGTGGTGCTATCGCCAATCCACGCTGATGGAGACTTCAACCCACGGAGGGTAACGGCCATGAGAGTCCACGGAGGGCTCCACCCACGAAGGGTCCACGAAGAAGCAACCTTGTCTATGCCATCATGGCTTACGCCCACGGAGGACTAGCCTTACTCGGGTAGATCTTCACGAAGTAGGCGATCTCCTTGCCCTTACAAACTTCTTGGTTCAACTCCACATCTTGACGGAGGCTCCCAAGCGACACCTAACCAATCTAGGAGGCACCACCTCCAAAAGGTAATAGATGGTGTTGGTGATGATGAACTCCTTGCTCTTGTGCTTCAAATGATAATCTCCCCAACACTCAACTCTCCTCACCGATTTGGCTGTGGTGGAAGAAGGATTGAGTGGAAAGCAACTTGGGAATACTAGAAATCAAGTTTCATATGGTGGGAGTGGAGCAACTTGATCTCAACACAAGGGTAGGTAGTTTTCTTCTCGAAAATGTAAGGTAGGAGTGGTAGTTCTTTCGATGGCTCTCTCCACGAATGAAGAGGAGGTGGAGGGTATTTATAGCCTCCACACAAAATCCAAGCGTTACACACATTTGACCAATCTCGGTCGGACCGAAGTTGACAACTCGGTGAGACCGAAAGTTCAAATCTTGAACGTTGGGATTTTCGTGGGACCAAAATACAATCTCGGTTAGTCCGATTCTTCCAAAGTCTAGGGTTTGCCAATCTCGGTGGGACCGACTTTCTCATCTCGGTGACACCGATTTGAGTACGTATGTTCTGAAGGTTGGCAACACCAATTTCGTAAGACCGAGTTTGGAATCGGAAAATCCAAATTACTAGGGTTTGGCTATATGGCTGAGGTGGTTCATCTCGGTGTGGTGAGTTTATGGAATCGGTGGGACCGAGATTACTTATGAGTATATGTTGGAATGAAAGATTGCTGATAGTTTGAGAGATAAATCACTAAGCACTTTGAGCAACCAGATCATCATCATAACCTCATCCCCTTTTAATAGTATTGGCTTTCCTATGGACTCAATGTGATCTTGGATCACTAAACCAAAAATGGAGTCTTGAGCTTTTGCCAATGCTTTCCTTAGCATTTTGAGGGGTCCACATCATCAGTCATTGCCATACCCATATCACTGAACTTTCTGAAATATTCTCAAGAAACAATTAGTTCAATGATATATATGTTGTTATTAATTACCAAAACCACCCGGGGATTAGTTGCACTTTCAGAATCTTCATATTCGAATTGCCAAGCTTGCCTTCCATGCAAAGGAGAGTCCCACCCGGAGACGGGACGAAATCTTTAATCTGGTATCTTCACAGTCCATCAGTCCGGCATAAGCATATAGTCCGGCTGTCCAAGGACCCACCTAATCCAGGACTCCCTCAGTAGCCCCTGAACCAGGCTTCAATGACGATGAGTCCGGCGCGCAGATTGTCTTCGGCATTGCACGGCGGGTTCCTTCTCCGAATACTCCAAAGTAGATCTTGAACACAAGAATTGTGTCCGGCTCTGTAAAACAAATTCCACATACCACCATAGAGAGTACAATATTCCACGAGTCTAATCTGCTGACAACTTGTCCATAGCGTGACATCACGCCGCGGCCCGGTTATTATTCAAGCCGTTTTTCCAACCTGCCACTATGCTTTTCTCGAGGCGGTTTCATTGGCACGTCTTGTCGAAGCAGAGATCATGTCCCCTTATCACGGGATTCTCATCAATATGGACGTGGGTAACCCAACCGCTCCATTAGTATGACTCCTTGGATTAGGCAAGTTCCAAACGGCCGCGTGGAGGACGCTTGACATTCATCCCCTTTATAAAGAGGTCAAGACCTGTCCTTTTCTTTCCACGCTGGATCCTTCCCTTCCCCCACCTCGAGTTCCAAAACCCAAGGCTCAGTCCAAGCGCTTCGGACCACCAACCATGTTCGGATCCATCCTTCAAGGCCGTTGGATGGCCTCTTCATCCACAGGAGGTCATCACGGCTTAGGAGGCTAGGTCTCGGACCGCAAATCCTTCACAGGCTTCCTGCTCAAGGGCAGATTATCCCTACTCCAAAACCCAACAAGAGTGTCGTATTCATCTCCCACTTCCTCCGAGGGCCAGGCTTCGGTATTCATCCCTTTGTTAGAGGGCTTATGTTCTATTACGGGCTAGATTTTCATGATCTAGCTTCAGATTCCTTCCTTCACATCTCAACATTCATCGTTGTGTGTGAGGCCTTCCTCCGCATTACCCCACACTTCGGCTTATGGCTCAACACCTTCAATGTGAAGCCGAGGATATTCAACGGGTGACACGCGGAGTGCGGAGGCACTATAATAAGCAAAGGTGCCGATGTTTTATGGCCAAAGGGTTCCTTCCCGGAAGTTTCCAACCTATGACAATGGGAGTGATTCTATATCACAACACCCCAAGGTAGAAAGTGGGCGGCCGCCCCTGCCTTCCGCTTCGCTCCTCCGCCACAGCTTGCATCATGGGTCAACAAGGGGCTGGACTGGGGATCGGTTGATGACGTGCGGACATTGCAAAGCCGTATTCAGGATCTCATCAAGAAGGACATCAGTATTGTCTAAGTAATCCAAGTAATGCTAGTTCGTCGGATCCTGCCATGCCAACGTCGACCTCTCGGTATGTGGGAGTTCAATCCGTGAGGCCCGCGAACTGTTCAACACTTCTTCGGCATGACGCTCGAAGGGATGTATCAATTATTCTTCGGATCACGAATAAAGTGTCCGGACACAATGGAGGATGCAGGCCTCGATTGCAACCATCCAGATACCCAGGTAAGTAATTCCACAACCGAACATGTTGTCATTATATTTGTCACAACATTATCCTGAAAAACCATCCTCGGCCAGGGCTGGATAAGAAAGGCGGAGAGGATCAGGTGTTCGGCTCCCCTTCCCGAAGATTCGGCGGATCCTGTATTAACCAGGATGCTGAGACGTACGTTTTGCAGTTCGGCCTATAGCCTCCCTCAACAATCTTCGTCCTAGGCGGATCTTCTTCCGGAGATGATGGAGAGCGAAACGCCTCCTCCTACTTCTCCGCCATATAAGGCGGACGACCCTAAGGTTTCGTCCCGGAGGATCTCTCCTGATCTGCAAAGGCCAGAAGGTAACTCTTCGGCCGCCCGATGTCCGGGGTGTTCGGCTCCTAGAGAGACCAACAGAAAAAGCCCCGGACTGTCTGATATACAGTCATACACATTGACGGGTCTTCTGCGGCAAGCGCCTATCTCAGAGGCACATCGTACCTTAATGGGTATGATGGTTGAGAGGATTTTTCCGCAAAAAGCGGGTTGAATGAAGCTTTTACGAGCCTGCTAAGAGGCTTTGAGGTACGTAATGTGATATTTTTTGATTGTACCATAAATGCAAGGTGCACTGTGTATAGGTAGTAGCCCCTGAGACTCTAGTTGCCATTCAAACGGGACGAACAAAGGATCAAAAGTAGAAATAATCTCAGGTAACGATTTTGCCAATTTTGTACATAGGCGGCTGCAACCCCGACAGCTGCCTGGGCTGCCGAATTTGCCGAACTAAAGTGGCAACTTGATGTGGACGATGAAGACATCATGCTTGTGAACAAATGGCTTGACCAGGCACAGGGTATGTATATTTGGGTGGTCAGCGAATTTAATAAGAGCATGTGCTCGGGTTTATAATATACTTTGATTGCAGATGGTGCTGCCGCTGTGGAGACCCTTCGGGCTGAGCTTGCCCAGGCCAAGGAGCAAGCCAGGAGAAGCAATGCGGCTATCAAGAAGGTAGCTGGTGAACTGAAAGTCGAACAGGCTGCTCATCGCCAAAGTGAGGATAGAATGGCCAACATTGCTCTTGAGCTACAGAATGCTGCTAGCCGATATGAGCTTCTCGAAAGGGAAAACCAAGCGAAAACGACTGACCTAGAAAAGGCCTTACAAGCAACGAAGGAAACTCACTCTAAGATCAGAGCGGCTCGGTAGGAGCTCCGGCAAGCTGGTGAGATCGCGGCTTGTAAGCCCTTTTTATTGCAAACTAAATTTGGTGATCCGAAGTATGCCCTCTTGATCAATTGTGGAGTTCTCCAGATGCATACTTGGATTTGTCAAAGAGTGCTGCCGATGCGACACAGTATTTCTGAGATCAAGAAGATCATGAAGCGGAAAGGTTGTTCTAGTCTCAGTTCAGTACTCCAAGGCGTCCAATGCTGTTGAACGAGCAAATGGCCGAATGGGCCGAGCTCCATAGGTTATCTGGGCTTGCCATGCAGGCTGTCCTGGATCACCTGTGGCCGGAGGAACCAAGTCCGGATAGTTATTTTGGTTTGGTGCAATGATTTATTCGTGATGTGCCGCATATCGACGCTGTCAAGTGGTCGGGGTGCATAGAGGTTGCACAGATGGCCCTTGCCCGTGTTAAGACATACTGAGCGAGGATGGAGGCCACTGATATTGCAACCAGGGGTCCACCCGGAGGCCAGGACTCGCTCGAGCATTATTTTGAAGAAGTCTTAGAAGGTGCCCGTTTGATAGAGGCTCAGTGCTCAAAGAATATCATGTTCGAATGACATGTATATTGATTGTAAAAACAATGCTTTTGGTAATAATGGTTATATTATACCTTTGCCCGTGAAGTATTGTAGTGCCTCTTGTGCGGCCGTTTATGTATATATGTATATAACCTGAAAGTTTGCAGTCGTCGGCTTCAGTCCCCTCGCCTATAACGCGGGGGTGTTTGGCAAAGCACGTAATCAGACTTGATCCAACATCTTGGTCCGTTAAGGAGGTGGTAGCGCGACGAACAAGGCAATCGGACTATATAGCTTTAACACTTTCACTTAGCCATAGGAGTTTGACGGTGGGACTACTATATAGCCCCTGGTATGTCCGCGTTTATCCGAAAACGATGCGTTTACATATGTGACCGGGAAACCGGTCCTTCGTTAATGTGGAGGAATCGCGAAGGTTCCGCTGATTCATCGAGTGGCTGAGCAGTCTCTCGCTTTATCATGACAGTCAGTTTTTGGCTTTCTCTACTAAGGTGCTCATCCGGATGAACCAGGGCACAATCGCAGTAGTTCTCCCTATGCCTCCTTAGCAGAACGTAGGGTAGCAAAACATGGGAGCCAGGCAAACCCAACTATTGACCAAAGACATGATTCGGAGATGATGCATATAAGGCCAAAATCGCGACGCCGAACACTCCCGAAGGTATTCGGACTTTACAACATATACTAGGCTGAATACAGCCCTCGATAATGAGCCCTGAATTTCAAGGTACGTTCGTCAATCCGGCGTGACGAAAGAGCGGCTGTGGTGCGAGCATAGATCTCAAAAACACACTGGTTGCTGCCTCTATAACGTCTATTTTAGTACGGCGAATCGTAAGCTCGCCAATAACGCCGGTATCCCTCTTGGTCATTTTAAGTGCCAGGAGGGTGTGAGACAACAAGAGACAATAAAAAGGTTTACACAAGTTCTTAATCTAAAAAGAAACCTTTGAACGGGCCCCTGCTGCACGTCTGCACCTTTGTCTCCGTTGTGCCGTATCCTTGAAGGGTATAGCACGATAGTCATCTATAAAAAAAGAAAATCACAGGTGAAAGAATCTGGTGTGACTATGCGTAAAGTTGGTTTATTTTAATGAACCGTGAAAATGCAATCTCTTGAGTGCAAATAGGGTCAAGCCGAACTATGGACCTGTTACATGCGGGCAGCCCCCCGCGCCACACAGGGGATTTTGATTGCATATTTGTACATATACAGGAAGACCCGTACAATCTTCATATTGGCTGTTGTTATGGGGGCATAGCCGCTAATCAAGCTCAGGTTTATCTAAGCTGCTACACCTAGATGTGCACCGAACACGCCTAGCTGAGTCCATGGTCTTGGCGACCGATGAGTTGCTCGGGTTGGGAAGGCCATTCGGTGATTCGCTGCTAGAGCCGCCACGTATTCTTCCGTACGAAGAGAACACTCCGTGTTTCCGCTGATTGTGATGACGCCCCGTGGACCGGGCATCTTGAGTTTGAGATAAGCATAATGCGAGACTGCATTGAAACGAGCAAAGGCCGTTCTTCCGAGTAGTGCATGATAGCCGCATCGGAATGGAGCAATGTCGAAGATTAGTTCTTCGCTTCGAAAGTTATCAAGAGAACTGAATACAACCTCCAACGTTAAAGAGCCCGTGTAGTGGGCCTCTACGCCTCGTATTACTCCTTTAAAGGTAGTACTGCTTTGCTTGATTCTCGACGGGTCTATCCCCATCTTGTGGACAGTGTCCTGATATATCAGATTAAGACTACTGCCGCCATCCATGAGGACCTTGGTGAGATGGTATCCGTCGATTATTGGGTCGAGCACCAAGGCAGCCGAACCCCTATGATGGATACTAGTCGGATGATCCCTGCGATCAAAAGTGATCGGGCAGGCCGACCATGGGTTGAATTTGGGGGCGACGGGCTCTACAACATATACGTCTCGGAGTGCGCGTTGCGCTTCCTCTTTGGGATGTGGGTGACATAAATCATGTTCACTGTTTTGACCTCCGGTGGAAATTTTTTCTGTCCCACAGTGTTCGGCTTGCGAGATTCATTCTCGTCTTCACTTAGCGGCTCCTTCCCTTTGTGTTCGACGTTTAGCTTGTCGGCCTACTTGAAGACCCAGCATTCTCTATAGGTGTGATTTGCAGGTTTCTCGGGGGTGCCGTGAATCTGTGTCGGGTGGTTGGTGTGACATATGCCAACGGGTGGCTTATCATTGTGGGAGCCAATAAGACATCGCCGGTGCCTGGAAACGGGATAAGGCGAAGACATGCACGCCGGCGAATCTTACCCAGGTTCGGGGCTCTCCGTGGAGATAACACCCCTAGTCCTGCTCTGCGGGGTCTCCGCATGATCACTAGATCAACAAGTAGTTACAAGAGGTTCCTTGAGCTGTTCGGCGAGAGGAGGAAGAAGGGGCAAAGCTAGCTCTCTTCTCCTCTCAAAGATGTGTCTAAAACTATCAAAGTCCAACCCTTTGCATGGGTGCCCCGGGGGTTTATATAGGCCTACCCCCAGGGGTACAATGGTAATCCGTCTGGGCTTGGACCCAGCCACCAGTGTCTACGCCGGCCGGCTTCTCCGCCGATCGCTGGGGCCCGCCGACTGGTGGGTCCCGCCGGCTGCCGGCCTCCTGGTAGACAGGTAGGCCCCACCGCTTGGGGCTCCTGTCGGGGGCTTGTTACTGTTGCTTCACCCTTGATGACGAGGGCTTGGTCGAGGTAAGCGTGGCTACAGTGCCGCCGCCTTGCGGGCGCTCATTGTAGCCTTACCTCGTCTTGTCTCCTTAATGGGGCTCATTCTTCGAGGGAGGGAGTGAGCCAGCTGGGGAGAGCCGGCTCCGTCCCTGGCCGACTAGAGGGCGTGCGGCTGCCTTCAGGTGTCTCTCTGACCAGAGGGGCCCGCCGCCTGCGGGCTGTACTGACAGCCCAGCGTGGCTGATGTCATGGGCAGCATGGCAACAGTGCCACGCTGGACGGGTCATGGCAGCCCCGTACGGCGTACTATAGCCACACGGACTCCAGGATTTGGGGACGGCGTGTTTCACTGTTGCCACGCCCCGTCCCATCGCCATTACGTTGGTGCAAACTTTGAGGCCCGATCTGGGCCGCCTATTGGGGGCCGGCTTCTTGGAGTCGGCCGTGTTGTGGCCGGCTGCTTGGAGTTGGCCATGTGGTGGCCGGCTTTCTGGAGTCGGCCATGTGATGGCCGGCTTTCTGGAGTCAGCCCTCCTGTGGCTTTCTCTAGGAGGATTCTTGGGTCGGGCCACCTCCCGATAGTCGGCCGATGGGATAGCCAGCCGGGGGAAGGCGGCCCCGCGTCTTGGATGCCCGAAGGTTTGATCATCCTATTATTATTTTTTGAAGAGCCAGGGGGAGCCGGCTAGGCTACCCGTGGTCATTTACTCCGACAGTAGTCCCCGAAGCTGGTTGTGCTTCATGGCTGAGAAGGGAACTAGAAGCTCAATCAGCTTCCTACCCTGAAGAGTCGGCAGCTAGGAGCCAGCCTCACTTTATGCTTGCCTTCTTGGCGAAATCTTCTTCGAAACCCGAAAGCAGGAACCAGTTGGCGTATCCCAGCCGCGGGTCTGACCGCCCGCCGCCTGCTCGCCACGTGACACCCTTCGGCTGGCTGGGCCTGCCAGCCACGCGTGACAGACACACTGCAGCACCGGGCTCGCCACTACCACGCCGCCCAGCGCGGATCCTCTATGGCCCGAATCGGCTGCTCACCTTCCAGCGGCGGTTTCTGCACGCCGTTAAGGCGCGGTAATCGTGGGACGTGGGGGAGTGGGCGCAGTTAATCCCACGTCCCCCGACGCCTCGCCTCCTCGGCTTCGCCGCGCGAGGCTATAAGTAGGGGAAGGGGAGGGAGAGCAGCGGAGGCATGCACGCTCGCCCCCGCCTCGCCTCTCTTTCCTTCTTCTTCCTCTTTGTCGTTGTAGCAGCGGTTCTTCGCTGCGCCGCCACTCCGCCATTCTTCTTGGCATGTCGCAGCCTTGCCGCCACCGACTCGAGCATCCTCTGCCGCCGCGCGTTCCCGGTCGCCTTCCCATCCTCATGGCTCCAACATCGAGCAACTGGGACGGCTCCAACGTTCACGAAGACCACATTGATTTCCTCTGCAAGACGCGGCGGCTGCCGGGCAAGGACTACGTGCAGGTCCGAATCGCGCCGGAGGGGGAGATCTCGCCGGCGCCAGAGGAGGGCGAGCGGGCGATCTTCCGCTCGCGCTGCCTGCGCGGCGTTGGCCTTCCCACGAGCGGCTTCTTCTGCTCGTTTCTCGAGTTCTACCATCTCCAGCCGCACCACCTCACTCCAAACATGGTGGTGCTGTTGTCGGCCTTTGTCACCCTGTGCGAAGGCTTCCTCGACGTCCTCCCCACCCTCGAGCTGTGGGGGGAGTTCTTCCAGTCCAACCTCGGCACCGTCACCGCGGGCGTACCGGCTCCATGTGGCGCCTTCATCGCCATGCGGCGAACGACGGCCGACAATCCGTTCCCGGCCATCGCGCTGATCCAATCGGTGATGCTTTGGCAGAAATCCTACTTTTATGTGAAGAACGTCGCCCAGGGCGACTCGCTGCAATCGGCTTACATACATAGCGGCCCGCCGGCTGGGAGGCAGCCTTCGTGGTCCTATCGGGCCAGGTCACTGACGCCGGCTGGGGCCGGCGCCGTTGCCCGGCTTCGGGTGTTGATCCAGTCGGAGGGCCTGACCGGGCCCGATCTAATTGCCGCCTTCGTGGAGCGCCGGGTGCTCCCGCTCCAAGGCCGCCCTCATCTGATAAGCCAGATGAGCGGCGCTTTGACCCATGCCGGCTTAGCACCATGGAGATGCCTCAGGACGAGGTATCTTACATGGTGAACTACATCGCCAACTGCAAGCTCACTGAAGACTGGCAGTATGGCAAGGCGCCGTATTCTCACGCTGATCCACCACCCATGGTAAACCTTCTTTCTTTCTTCCTTTTCTTGTTGCCAAGTTTTCTCTGGCCGATTTCCGACCAGTCGGCTTTCTCTTCTTTTAATCAGAATCCCCTTCTTCACCAGCCGGCCGGGACCGCGGGGGCAGAACGCGAGTTCGCTCCCGACCGCGCGGCGGATGACTTTGACGACCCCGACTTGGGGGCGGCCGCCTTGGACGATGATGCCGTGGGGGGAGGCGGTGAGACAGGCGGCTTTGGGCTCTCTGCCACCTTCGAGGACTGGCCGGACGACGACGAGGCCGAGCCGATTCCACGCCGCCAGCCAGCGTCCGACCATCAAGGCGTAGGCTCATCCGCCGGGCCGGCTGCCCGAGGCGGCATACGCAAATGCCGAGAAGCACCGTCTCTCTTCGGCAGTCGGCTGAAGAAGCCCAAGGGTACCGCAGCGGTGACCAAGCGAGACGAGGCGGCCGCGAAGGCAGCCCGCTTCCGCAAGGCGGTGAAGTAGCCGCAAGCGGTTTCGGCATAAGTATTAACTCTCTCATGTCTTTCTTCTTTCTTCTATTCAGCCGGCATCCTTCTGAGCCTTTCTTAATTTACTAAACAGGGCCCCGCTCACTCTCGAGCGGACAGCGGCCTCCATAGTTGGAGGGGCGGAGGGATCCTCAAGCTCCCGCCGCGTGGACCCCCGCACCAAGCTCTAGGCGGCGACGGAGCGGAACATGCGGGAGGAGTGGGAGGCGGAGGAGCAGAGGGCGGCCGCCGCCAGGGCGGCCCAGGAGATGATGGCGGAGTCGGCGAAGACGCAGGCCGACGCGGTAGCCAGGGCCCAGGCGGAGGCCACGGCTGCAGAGAGGGCGGTGGAGGCCCTACGTAACCATCCTCCGCAACTCATCATCCCCCTCCGCACCGTGGCCCCCGATATCCCGGTGTTCCCGCCAGAGGAAGCCGGCCGCGACCAGCTGACAAGGGAGAGGGAGGGGGGCGACATAGTCGTCCCGGAGGGTGAAGCGGTGCCGCCGCTGTTGGCCGGGACGTGCCAAGGCGGTCAGCCGGAAGCACCGTCTGCACAGCCGGCCGGAGGCGGGCCGGTCGTGGGGGCGGACCTCGTAGTCCTCTCGCCGACTCGCCGGCGCGCGGGGAAGGCAACCTCCGAGCCAGAGACGCAGAGGGCCGCGGGCTCCAGCTCGTGGTCCCATGACCTGGAGACGGCCAGTGTCAGCTTGCCGGGGTGGACACCGGGCGGTGGAACGGCGGTGCTGAATGTGGCGGCGGAGGACGTCCAGACCCGGCTTCAGTCCCAGGCCGCCGCGCTGAAGCAGTATACACAGGAGTTCCTCGCAACGCGGTCGGCCATTCGGGTGAGTCCTCTTGCTCTTGATTTCTTCCGTGGGGGCGCGTCAGCTCACCCACTGGGTGTAGTTCCCGAGTTCCGAGCCGGCTGCTGAGCAGGCAGCTTGGAACTTCTCAGCAGACTTTGATTTTAATGATTTGTTCTCGTTCACAGGATTATCACAACCTCCATGCCGCCACTTTTAACTCCCAAGCCCGGGAGATGGGCCAGAAGGCCGCCGACCTGATGGAGAGCCGGCGTAAGTGTTTCATCCTTTGTCTCATGTGGGGGCGCTTCAGCGCACCAACTGGGTGTAGTCCCCGAGATTCGGGCCGACTGCTGAGCAGTTGGGTCGGATCTTTCCTGACGACTTCTTCCTCATTTTCTTCTTCTTTATGTCTACATGGGTCAATGCCGACTTGAGGGAGCAGCTCGGCATAGCCCAGACTGCCCTTCGTGCCAAGGAGACCGAGTGCAGCGCGTTGGCCCAGGAGCGTGATCGCCTGGCCAAGAAGCTGGCCGACAGGAGGAGAGCCACAAGGCGTCCTTGAAAGCAGCGCAGGACAGCGAGGCCGCCCTCAAAGCCGAGTATGAGACGGAGGTGACGAGCTGGGCCGAGGCGAGGCAGGCGTTGAGCGAGGGCTATAGCCGGGTTGAGGATTTGATCGATGGTAGACCGCCTTCCTCTTCGTCCCTTTGCTCACCTCCGTCATCTGATCAGTCTTCTGACTTGCTCTATTTCTTCTCTTTGCACAGAATACTTCCCGGCTAATCTGTTGCCGCCAACCAGGCCATCGAAGCTCACCGCGAGGCCTGACGCCAAGCTGGGGCCGAGATCCCACCGGGTGCCAACCGGACTCTTGAAGAGCAGCTCCTGGAGATTCAAGCCCGGCTTCAGCCGGCCTACCGCCTGCTCCGCCGTCTTCAGCGTGCTGGAGTGCAAGTGCTGACCGCCTCTGGCCCGGCGAGGTGATTCCCCGCACCCCCAATCGGACTGCCGACTGGCTGGAGGTAGCAGTCAGCCGCTTTGAGGCCTGGAAGGCCTCTGCAACTCGGTGCGGGGCTTGGCGAGCGCTGGAGTTTGTCCGGGCCTGGTATCTGATACGTCTCCTACGTATCTATAATTTATGAAGCATTCATGCTATATTACTATGTGTTTTGAATGATTATGGGATTTATTATCCACTTTTATATTATTTTTGGGACTAACCTATTAACCGGAGGCCCAACCCAGATTTGCTGTTTTATGCCTATTTCAGTGTTTTGAGGAAAAGGAATATCAGACGGAGTCAAAACGGAACGAAATCAACTGGAGAAGTTATCTTTGGAAGGAAACCCACCTGATGGACTTGGACTCCACATCAGAAGATACGGGAGGTGCTCACGAGGGTGGGGGGCGCGCCCTCCCCCTGGGTGCGCCCCCTGGCTTGTGGGGCCCCCGTAGCTCCACTGACGTTCTCCTTTCACCCATATATACCTACGTACCCTAAAACTTCCAGAAGAGAAGATAGATCGGGAGTTCCGCCGCCGCAAGCCTCTGTAGCCACCAAAAACCAATCGGGACCCTGTTTCGGCACCCTGCCGGAGGGGGGTCCCATCACCGGAGGCCATCTTCATCATCCCGGCGCTATCCATGACGAGGAGGGAGTAGTTCTCCCTCGGGGCTGAGGGTATGTACCAGTAGCTATGTGTTTGATCTCTCTCTCTCTCTCTCGTGTTCTCTCTCGTGTTCCAATCTATGGCACGGTCTTGATGTATCCCGAGCTTTGCTATTGTAGTAGGATCTTATGATGTTTCTCCCCCTCTAGTCTCTTGTGATGAATTGAGTTTCCCCTTTGAAGTTATCTTATCGGATTGAGTCTTTTATGAACACTTGATGTATGTCTTGCATGGGATAACCGTGGTGACAATGGGATATTCTATTGATCCACTTGATGTATGTTTTGGTGATCAACTTGTGGGTTTCATGACAATTGGGAACCTATGCATAGGGGTTGGCACACGTTCTTGACTCTCCGGTAGTAGCTTTGGGGCACTCCTTGAAGTACTTTTATGTTGGTTGGATGAATCTGAGATTGTGTGATGCATATCGTTTAATCATGCCCACAGATACTTGAGGTGACAATGGAGTATCTAGGTGACATTAGGGTTTTGGTTGATTTGTATCTTAAGGTGTTATTCTAGTACGAACTCTTTTATAGATCGATACGAAAGAATAGCTTTGTGGTGGTTTCGTACCCGACCATAATCTCTACGTTTGTTCTCCGCTATTAGTGTCTTTGGAGTGACTCTTTTTTGCATGTTGAGGGATTGTCATATGTTCTATCTATGTTATTATTGTTGAGAGAACTTACACTAGTGAAAGTATGAACCCTAGGCCTTGTTTCCTATCATTGCAATACCGTTTATGCTCACGTTTATCACTTGTTACCTTGCTGTTTTTATTATTTCAGATTACAAAAACCTATATCTACTATCTATTTTGCACTTGTATCTTCATCTCTTCGCCGCTAGTGCACCTATACAATTTACCATTGTATTGGGTGTGTTGGGGACACAAGAGACTTTTTGTTATTTGGTTGCAGGGTTATTGGAGAGAGACCATCTTCCTCCTACGCCTCCTACGGATTGATAAACCTTAGGTCATCCACTTGAGGGAAATTTGCTACTGTCCTACAAGCCTGTGCACTTGCAGGCCCAACAACGTCTACAAGAAGAAGGTTGTGTAGTAGATATCAAGCTCTTTTCTGGCGCCGTTGCCGGGGAGGCTAGGTAAGTGAAGGTATATCTTTAGATCTTGCAATTGAATCTTTTTGTTTCTTGTTTTATCACTAGTTTAGTTTCTAAAAGAAAACTACAAAAAAATGGAGTTGAGTTTGTCTCATACGCTTCACCTTTTTAATATTTTCCGTGAGTATGATGGAAAGGATAATTGTGCTCAAGTGCTAGAAGAAGAAATCTATAGAATGTTTAGAACTAAATATGTGAATGATGAGCATGATTGCAACGTTGTTAGTATGAATTCCTTGAATATCCATGATGCTAATGATATGCAAAGCCACAAGCTTGGGGAAGCTATGTTTGATGGAGATGATAATTTTTTGTCCCCCAAGCTTTGATTAGCAAATTTACTATGATGAAAGCATGCCTCCTATCTATGATGATTATTGTGATGATACGTATGGTATAAAGAAGAAGTTTGCTTATGTGGAGAGTAGAAAATTTTCTATGCTTGTAGATCATGAAAAGAATGCTTTAGGTGCTAGTTATATTGTTGAATTCATTCATGATGCTACTGAAAATTATTATGAGGGAGGAATATATGCTTGTAGGAATTGCAATAATGTCAAGTTTCCTCTCTATGTTGTTAAATTCTTGAAGTTATGCTTGTTGTGCCATCCTATGCATAGGAAGTGGGTTAGACTTAAATGTGCTAGCCATATGCTTCATGATGCTCCTGTTATGTTTCAATTCTTATCTTTTACGTGAGCATCATTATCATCATCATGCCTAGCTAAAAGGCATTAAAGAAAAGCGCTTGTTGGGAGACAACCCAATATTTATCCTTACTGTTTTTGTTTGTCCACATGATTATGCTACTGTAGTAATCATGTTTTATAGCTTTTGTTTCAATAAAGTGCCAAGTAGAACCTTTGGGAAGACTTGGGTGAAGTTTATATGATCTTGCTGTGAAAAACAGAAACTTTAGCGCTCACGAGATTAGCTGCCATTTTTTACTCGAGAGTGCTTTTAGGTTTATTATTTTTGAACATGATTAATAGACAAATTACTCAGGTCCAGCAATTTATTTCATAATTTTTGGGGTTCCAGAAGTATACGTTTTATACAGATTACTACAGACTGTTCTGTTTTTGACAGATTCTGTTTTCTATGTGTTGTTTGCTTATTTTGATGCATCTATGGCTAGTATTAAGTGGTATGAACTATAGAGAAGTTAGAATACAGTAGATATTACACCAATATGAATTTAGAATGAGTTCATTACAGTACCTAAGTGGTGGTTTTATTTTCTTATACTAACGGAGCTTACGAGTTTTGTTTTGAGTTTTGTGTGGTTGAAGTTTTCAAGGTTTGGGTAACGATTCGATGGACAATGGAATAAGGAGTGGAAAGATCCTAAGCTTGGGGATGCCCAAGGCACCCCAAGGTAATATTCAAGGACAACAAAGCAACTAAGCTTCCGGGGCATCCCCTCTTTCGTCTTCGTTCATCGGTAACTTTACTTGGAGCTATATTTTTATTCACCACATGATATGTGTTTTGCTTGGAGCGTCAAATTATTTTGTTAGTTTTTGCTTTCTGTTAGTTATAATAATGTTTGGCCTCTTTAGTTTCAATAAAAAAAAGTCAAGGATAGCCTTTGCCATGCTTATTTTGCTAGTTTGCATGTTGCTGTTTGAAAACAGAAAGTTTACCGCTGTTGCAAAAATTCCCTAGAAAAGTCAGAGGGTGGTATAATGTTGAATCTTTTTGCATATTGAGCTTTCGTAAATTTATTACAGTGGGAATTTTATTTCATAATTTTTGGAGTCAGGGAAGTATGGATACTCTTGCATTCTTTACAGACTGTACTGTTTTGACAGATTGCTGTTATGTTTGCGTTGTTTGCATATGTTTGCTTGTTTAATGATTCTATTTGAGGATAGGAGTATTAAATATACAGAGGAATTTAGTATGCAATGTTGAATAATAATTTAAGTGATTTTTTACAGTAGAAAATGATAAGGTTTTGCATTGGTTTATACTAACCTATCTCACGAGTTCTTGTTGAGTTAGTTGTGAATGAAGCTTTTGATAAAAAGAGAAACCATGATATGAGAGGAATTAAGGAGACACAAAAGCTCAAGCTTGGGGATGCCCAAGGCACCCCAAGATATTATTTCAAGAAGTCTCAAGCATCTAATCTTGGGGATGCCCCCGTTGGCATCGCACCTTTCTTCTTCAACAACTATCGGTTAGTATCGGTTGAACCTAAGTTTTTGCTTCTTCACATGATGTGTGCCATCCTTGCAATGTAATTTTATTTTGTTTTGCTTGCTGCTTGAATACAATACCAAGATCTTAAATTCTTAAATGAGAGAGAGTCTTCACATAGTTGCATAATTATTTAGCTACTCATTGATCTTCACTTATATCTTTTTGGAGTAGCTTTTCATTTACTCGTGTGCTTCACTTATATCCTATGAGTAAATGGTTGAATAAGTTGAATGTCACAAATCTGAAATTATATATGTTTCATTTGTTTATCCCATGGGGAGTAATGACTTCACATCTAAAAAGTAGAGGTTGTAAATTTATTGACAGTTAGCAAGCATTGTATTAGTCATTCGAACAATTCATGAAAGAATATTGAAGGAAGAGAGATTTCACATATAAATATATTATCATAGACATCTTTCATAATTGGGAGCACTGATTAAGTATGACATGCTAAAGAGTTGATGTTGGACAAGGAAGACAACGTAATGGGTTATGTTTTCTTGCATCTCAGTTATAGTATATTGTCATGGATCATTCAAACATGTTGATCTTGCCTTTCCCCCTCATGCTAGCCAAAATTCCTAGCACCAAGTAGAGATACTACTTGTGCTTCCAAATATCCTTAAACCCAGTTTTGCCATGAGTGTCCACCATACCTACCTATATGCGGTATTTACCTGCCGTTCCAAGTAAATTTGCATGTGCCAAACTCTAAACCTTCAAATTATAATCTGTTTTGTATGCCCGAATTGCTCATGTAGCAACTAGGGGTTGTCAGTGTCTTCCATGCTAGGTGGGTTATTCTCAAGAGGAGTGGACTCCGCTCCTCATTCACGAGAAGGTGGTGGGATGCCTAGTCCCATGATCCAAAAAGATCAAAGCAAATCAAAATACTTAAACAAAACTCCCCCAGGATTGTTGTTAGTTGGAGGCACTCGTTGTTTCGAGCAAGCCATGGATTGATGCTTGTTGGTGATTGGGGGAGTATAAATTTTTACCATTCTATTTGGGAACCGCCTATAATGTATGTAGTATGGAAGATATTGGGAACTCTTGGTTGTTATGTTGACAATGAGATCATACCTCTCAAAATTATTTATCTCTATTTTAAAAATTGAGCTCTGGCACCTCTGCAAATCCCTGCTTCCCTCTGCGAAGGGCCTATCTTTTACTTTATGCAAGAGTCAAGGTGATCTTCACCTTTCCCTTTTTTCATTTTATCATTTGGCAAGCACTTCATGGTGGGGTGATCCTGATATATATATCCAATTGGATGTACGTTAGCATGAACTATTATTGTTGACATCACCCAAAGGTGAATAAGTTTGGAGGCAACATTATAAGCCCCAATCTTTCTCTGTGTCTGATTAAAACTTCATAACCACAAGTATTAAGTGAGTGTTACCAATTGTAGAAGACTATATGATAGTTGAGTATGTGGAGTTTGCTATTCCTGAAAATAAGATGAATTGCAATTGTTTTGATGACTAAGAATGAAGTTTGCTAGTTTTCAAAAATGTTTATGGTCTATGCCTTGATATGTGAATTGCTTGTCACTTTATCGTGAGAAATTTTATGAGATGAACTACTATTATGACATATAATCATGCTAGAAAAGGTGATTGAATTATCGTTGATCAAACTTGTGCACCTCTAGCATTCACACTTCATAAATTCTTTCTTTTATCATTTACCTACTCGAGGACGAGTAGGAATTAAGCTTGGGGATGCTGATACGTCTCCAACGTATCTATAATTTATGAAGCATTCATGCTATATTACTATGTGTTTTGAATGATTATGGGCTTTATTATCCACTTTTATATTATTTTTGGGACTAACCTATTAACCGGAGGCCCAGCCCAGATTTGCTGTTTTATGCCTATTTCAGTGTTTTGAGGAAAAGGAATATCAGACGGAGTCAAAACGGAACGAAATCAACTAGAGAAGTTATTTTTGGAAGGAAACCCACCTGATGGACTTGGACTCCACGACAGAAGATACGGGAGGTGCTCACGAGGGTGGGGGGTGCGCCCTCCCCCTGGGCGCGCCCCCCTGGCTTGTGGGGCCCCCGTAGCTCCACCGACGTTCTCCTTTCACCCATATATACCTACGTACCCTAAAACTTCCAGAACAGAAGATAGATCGGGAGTTCCGCCGCCACAAGCCTCTGTAGCCACCAAAAACCAATCGGGACCCTATTAGGCACCTGAGGGGGATCCCATCACCGGAGGCCATCTTCATCATCCCGGCGCTATCCATGACGAGGAGGGAGTAGTTCACCCTCGGGGCTGAGGGTATGTACCAGTAGCTATGTGTTTGATCTCTCTCTCTCTCTCTCGTGTTCTCTCTCGTGTTCCAATCTATGGCACGATCTTGATGTATCCCGAGCTTTGCTATTCTGTTGGATCTTATGATGTTTCTCCCCCTCTAGTCTCTTGTGATGAATTGAGTTTCCCCTTGAAGTTATCTTATCGGATTGAGTCTTTTATGAACACTTGATGTATGTGTTGCGTGGGATAACCGTGGTGACAATGGGATATTCTATTGATCCACTTGATGTATGTTTTGGTGATCAACTTGCGGGTTTTGTGACAATTGGGAACCTATGCATAGGGGTTGGCACACGTTCTTGACTCTCCGGTAGTAGCTTTGGGGCACTCCTTGAAGTACTTTTATGTTGGTTGGATGAATCTGAGATTGTGTGATGCATATCGTATAATCATGCCCACGGATACTTGAGGTGACAATGGAGTATCTAGGTGACATTAGGGTTTTGGTTGATTTGTATCTTAAGGTATTATTCTAGTACGAACTCTTTTATAGATCGATCCGAAAGAATAGCTTTGTGGTGGTTTCGTACCCGACCATAATCTCTATGTTTGTTCTCCGCTATTAGTGTCTTTGGAGTGACTCTTTTTTGCATGTTGAGGGATTGTCATATGTTCTATGTATGTTATTATTGTTGAGAGAACTTACACTAGTGAAAGTATGAACCCTAGGCCTTGTTTCCTATCATTTCAATACCGTTTACGCTCACGTTTATCACTTGTTACCTTGCTGTTTTTATTATTTCAGATTACAAAAACCTATATCTACTATGTCGTGGAATAGTCACGTCAGATGTTCTCGTGAAAGGACTTAGTTGTGGAGCCATCGCAACTAAGAAGCTTGAAGGGGTTAAATCGGGACAAGGGACACGAGAGAGTTTATACTAGTTCGGCCCCTTACGATGAAGGTAAGGCCTACGTCTAGTTGGGTTGGTATTGATGTTTCGATAACCACGGAGCGAGACACGCTATGCCCGGTTCTCGATGTGTTGTTTCTTGCCCTAAGTCGCCCGCAGGTCATCCCCTTATATACACGGGTTGATACCTGCGACTTACAGAGTCCCGGCCAGCTTATAAACAAAGTCCGGCTCGGTGACCAGTTAAATCTACCTTACGCTACAAGTCTTGCCATCATGGCGGTTTACTACAATGGGCTTAAGCCGCCCATGGGCCTTAAGCTCTTTATTGAACCGCCATCTTCATGCTTGGTCTTGGGCTTCCTCTGATGAGTACTCTTTGTGTAACCCGGCCCCTCCTGGGCGGCTTACACAAATAGTCATATCCCCAACATTAGGCCCCAGACTGATTTGAACATGTTCATGTCAGTCTAAAAAATATTTTTAAAGAATTAAATCTTCAGTCTTCTGACTATATAGAGGTTTTTTTAACCCGCCATGACGTCATCTTCTGGATCCGTCTTAACTCGGCGTGACGTCATTCTTCCTTTAACTCATTTTTTATTCCATCAAATCCTTCAACGGATATTTTCTTTACTGATCACTCCGAAGATCGAGGCGTCGGCGCCGCTGGATAATAATTGTTATCTCCTTGTTTCCCGCGCCGTCTCAGTCATCTTCTTCCTATAAATAGCCACGACTTGGGTCTTTTCCTCTTTACCTTTCCAGTCGTCTTCTTCCTCTCCTCTCTGCCTCTCAAGCTCCGCCGCCGTTACCATCGACTCCCTCGTCTTCATCAACTCAGGCCGCTGCATCGACCTGACTGTAACCAGAGATCGACGGCGAGCCTCCGCGGTTCATCCTCCTCCGTGAGTTCCTTTTCCCCCTTTCTTAGATCTATCTTGAAGCTCTGCCAAGTTCATCGGGTTCATCACTGCCCGATGCGAATCCTTGCTAGTCCTCACTTCCACAGCCTGTTTAGATCGTAAAAACTGTGCAGAACTGCTGCGGTAATTGTTTGCGTTGATCTTGTATAGAAATAGATCTCATTTTTCTTGTTTGGAAACCTCCTTTGAATGCATGAACTTCTCTGCCCTGTTTTTAGGTCTAGAAATTTTCTCCTTTAGGACAATAGCTTGATCCATAATAAAGGC
Source organism: Aegilops speltoides (assembly GCA_021437245.1). Lineage (NCBI taxonomy): Eukaryota > Viridiplantae > Streptophyta > Magnoliopsida > Poales > Poaceae > Aegilops > Aegilops speltoides. The sequence continues at coordinate 425,578,952 of CM038144.1, read as the reverse complement.
TGTTGTCCGTGAAACTTGTTTCTATCACCCAGAAAGCTTCTTCTGGGAAACTTACTTTATCACCACTGTCTAGGTGTCCGGTTTAAAAATCCTTGAATGACTGTTGATCCTATAGCGGTTTAAACTTTACTGCACAATCACCCTTATATCATTAGGCCCCTTGTTTAAGCCGCTATTTTAAATAAATTTGAATATTTCTCCTGGGTTAAATTTGAACCGGAACTTTTTACTTTGTCGTAGGCCACTACCGTTATGGCTCCTAAGGCGGCTAAGGCCCCTGTGACTTGCAACTGGGTTCCATGCACAGTCACCAAAAGCAAACTTGCCGAGTTTGTAACGTCTGGCCATCTGCCAAAAAGGAGGTCATGTCCTATCGTGCCCCTCACCCGTCTGAAGAGATACCTCAACCCAAAGACGGGGAGGTAGTAGTTTTCACAGACCATATGAACCGGGGATTTGCCCCTCCCGGCTCAAAATTCTTCAGGGAAGTTCTGGATTTCTTTGACCTGAGGCCTCAAGACATTGGACCCAATTCCGTGTCCAATCTGTGTAATTTCCAAGTCTTCTGCGAGGTATACGAGGAACCAAGTTTGCTGCTATTCAGAGAGCTTTTTTACTTAAACCGGCAGAATGAACGCGCCAACGGGCCTAGCCTTGAGCTTGGCGGTATCTCAATCCAAATGGCGGAGAGATCGCTTTTTCCTTCTGTTGAGCTGCCGAGTCACCCAAAAGACTGGAACCAAACGTGGTTCTACTGTGAAGACACCTCTCCAGCTAACGAGAAGCCTCTGCCCGGCTTTTGCGCCCTGCGTCTGGAGTCCAATCATCATCTGGCGGACAAGTTAACTGCTGTTGAGCGCCTGCCTCTTAACCCCACCATCAGAAAGATCAAAGCCCTTCTAGGCAACGGGCTAACTGGCATTGACTTGGTCCGGGTCTGGGTCACCTGGCGGATACTACCATTAAGCCGCCGCTCCGGCTTAATGTGTACTTACACAGGCGAAAATGACGACTCAATGCGTCATAGCCCTGAGGACTTACCAGATGATGTGGTAGATGCTACAGTCCAATCGCTATTGAAGGAAGGCACTGTAACCAGTAATACTTTCAGTTTGCTTCCCTTCTGCAAGAAGAATCCGGCTCCTGCAGTAAGTGACTAGTCTTCACAAATACTCTTTAATATGTTACCTTCTGGTACTTATGATTCTTTGTCTTTTCCCACAGGTCGATGACAACTTCTGGAAGGTCAAGTATGACCATGAGGCTGCAAAACTGGCCCGGGCGGCCAAGAAGACCAAAAGGAAAGCCACCAAGACGGGTACCTCTAAAAAGAAGAAACCCAGCGCCTCTGATATGCTTAAATTGGACGACTCTTCATCAGATGAGGAAGAGGTAATCTTTTTTGATTTTCTTTAACTCCTTTGCCGTAATCTTACTGACATTTGATCCTTTCAGGAGGATACTGGGAACAGTCAAGCAGCTGGCGAAGAGGTAACTATAATTTCCTCCAACTCAGAGCCTTTGCCAACACAAAGAATCCGAAGGGTGACCCGGAAAGTAAGGTTTTCACACCCTCTCGCTTACCAAGATCCTCAATTTCATTTGAAGCAATAGCAGCTTGAGAACCGGCGACAGACTCGGGCCAACCAGGACGCAGAGCTTTCCTCCGGCTTACCCGATGTAACCAGGAAGCGTCGGACCGAGGTTATATCCGACTTACGTTTTGTTTTACCCTTGATGGGTTTGATTCGCCAACCTCTCAATTCATCTGATTCCAACTATCAGGGTACCCCCCCTTCTTCTGATGAGTCGATGCAATCGAACATGTCGGCTTTCAAAACGGCTCCCGGGTAATATAACCTTTCTTACTTTGAGTTTATCCATACTTATACTTTGATACTTATCCTTCCTCCTTTGATTTATAGCTTGCAAGTAAAGCCCAGCAAGAGGGCAAAGAAGAATAAGCCGTCCCAAGACCCGGTGGTTACTGAACCGGTGCTTGACTCATCCGTTCCAGACAACTCCACTCATCAGCCTCCGCCTAAACTGGCTTCAGACATTCCGGAGCCAACTTCTGACCCGCCTGCAGAAGACGTGATTCACAACTCGGATGACCCGGAAATTCCTAGCCCGGCCATGAAGGCTGACCCGGAGGTTGAAATTGTGAAGAGCCAATACGTTTAACCGGGCCGGTGTACTGCCCTTGCCCAATGCACCGCCAAGAGGAGTTTGCCCAGCGCCGGAAGTCCAAACAAGACATCATCGATTACTCTCACCTAAGTATTGGTGATATAGTCTCGGGCTATCTGAACCAAGTACACAGTAGTCGTGACCTGGAAATTGACATGGTGAAGCAAATACATCATAAATCTGAGGTAAAATTTAAGCTTTTTCTCTGAATCTTACTTACTGTACCAGCCCCCAAGTCTATTGCTTATAAATGAATATGTTGTAGACTTAATAATCTGTTTGCTATTAGTTTTGTCCGGTTTAAATTGAATATGTTTAACCCGAAAGTAGCAGGAAACTTTGAATTTGGGTTACTCATTAGCCCCCAAGTGTCAAGTACCTTTGCTTGTAAAGTGCTTGAGACTTAATATGTGTGACTTGGTAAAATAGAGTAAAAATTCTTTAAACATACATTAGCCCCCAAGTGACAAGTGTCTTTACTTGTAAAATGCTTGGGACTTAAATGTTATCTTACCAAGATTCTTACCATAACCTGATGTCAATGCAGGCCACCATAAGTCAATTTGAGGCGGAGATTGCTGATCTAAAGAGTCAGTTGAAAACCCAAGAGCTCAAAAGTCAGAAAGCCAATTCCAAGTTTGAATTCAGTGTCTCTGAACAAGAGAAGCTGAAGAAAAAATTTGAATCGGAAAAGAAGGCTTGGGTTGATGAGAGGGCTTCACTGGTGACTCGGGCTGAAACAATGGAGGCATCTCTCGCCGAGGCAACAAATGAGTCAGTCGACTTAAAGCGCACATATCCCAAATGGTCCCAAATATCTTTGGTAAGCCGCTAGTAAATATTGTAACCCTTCAAGAGTTATCGTAATAGTTGCCTCCGACTTCTTGTTATACTGTGAATATGCAGGCCCTGAGTACCAACCTTAAGGAAAATATGCTAGTCAAGCTTAAGGCGGTGTATACCTTGGTAGAGCAACAGACTCGGTCACCTGGCGTCGTTGACGGCTGTGGCCTTATCAAATACCTCTCCCCGACTCCTGCAAGACGTGTTGAGACATCTGTCGGTGCTACCTCAACGCATTCAAGACTTAAGGCGGGCATCTGCGAGAGCCGGAGCCGTGGCTGCGTTGAGTCGGGCAAAAGCATGGGTGCCAGAACTTGACCTTGCTGACCTCTCTCTTGGATATCCAAGTCTTAAGGAGGACGGCACTGCTTTTGGCGAACAGGACTTCACTGCCTGTGTTAAAGTCGTACGCCCCCTGGCGACTCTCATTGGAGATGATACTGATCTCACCAAGTATTCGCCGGGTTATGATAGCGAGAACCGGAGAATCCCGAATGTCCCCTATGACCAAGTCAGCCTGATCCCTCCAACGCGTAAGCATACCTTTGCCCCTGAAGTGGACCCGACCAGTTTAATAGATGATGAAGCTGAATTTGGTGCTTTGAGCGGCATTGACTAGGCCTCGTCCACCTTCTAGGACAAAACAACCGAAGGAGAGGCGGGGAAGGATAATCCGGAGTCATCAATCCAGCCGGAGGAATAAGCCGCCAGCCGGGTTATAACTTTGCAAAGAACAATGCTTCACTTATTCAGACTCGGGGAGTCTTGTAATAGGATAGAAAAACTTGTTAATGCCTGTCATGCCTTATGGTACTTATTGCTTTTGTTAAGCCGCCAGTACTAAATTCATCTTGCGTATGTTAATCAAGTGTTTCCTTGATATTTCACCTTGCTCCGTTTTAACCTGCACGTAAAACAGGCAAGGCTTCTGAACAATTTATCGCACCAGTAGTTATAGAATATTGATAACCCGGACATGATCAAAAAATCATGTGTATAAGCCAGTTCATGATTAGTTAAAACATAATCATAACAGTAGACCTGCGACCCTTTTTGATAACCTCTCCGGCTCACATAAGTTTTTACCCGGCACTTGTTAGAACCTGAAGTAACTAATATAAAACCGAAAAGATCAAAAACCATCTCCTCAAGAAGGTTTCAATGATAGTGAAAATAGTCATACTTGCAAATGTTCACAGGCTCCTGATTCGAATACGATCAGAAAACCGTTCCAAAGGGGTTAAGCTAAGATTCAGATACAATCATATAGCCCCCAGTGGCTTTGGCGATGCCGATCAAGTGGGTATCGATAGCTATGTTCTCTTTGGTTCGAATACGACCTATGTTTGAACAGGAAGCCCCCAAGTGAACATTAGAGTTGTTTAATGACGCTGATTCGAATCGATCCACGTCGGACCCAAAGGGTTAAGCTATGATTCAAATTTGATCAGGAAGCCCCCAAGTGGGTTTGGCAATATGCCGATCAAGTGGGTATCGACAGCTATGTTCTCTTTCGTTTGAATACGACCTATGTTTGAACAGGAAGCCCCCAAGTGACCAAGACTAGATTCAGATATGATCATAAGTCGGACCAAAGGGAAAGCCGGATTCAGATATGATCCGTCCCCTATTGGCAGTGTCCATCACCTGATAAAAAAACATGAAACATTTCTTTATGGGAAAAAAGGACAGAGGTCCTGCTTTATTGCTTTATATAATATGTACATTATAAAAAGTATTTTAAAAAAGAAACTTAAGTATAGTAAGGCCAGAGATGAGCTATGTTCCACGGCCGGCGGGTCTCTTCCTCCGATTTAAATGAGTCCTTGTGCTCTCGAATATTGATGAGATAATATGACCCGTTGTGCAGATTCTTGCTGACCACAAAGGGCCCTTCCCAAGGTGGGGATAATTTGTGCATATCAGACTGATCCTCGATGGGCTGGAGCACTAAGTCGCCTTCCTGAAAGGTTCTGCTCCTGACCCGGCGGTTGTGATAGCGGCGTAGGTCTTGCTGGTAAATCGCCGAGCGGGATATTGCCAAGTCTCGCTCCTCATCCAACAAGTCAAGTGCATCTTGACGAGCCTTTTCGTTATCCACCTCAATGTAAGCCGCCACTCGGGGTGAGTCGTGCCGGATGTCACTTGGCAGGACGGCCTCTGCTCCATAAACCATGAAGAAAGGTGTGTAACCCGTAGATCTATTAGGCGTAGTGTTGATGCTCCATAATACGGAGGGTAACTCCTCGACCCAACAACCCGGAGTCGCGCTGTAAAGGGACCAAGAGCCGGGGCTTGATGCCTTTCAGGATCTCTTGATTAGCTCTCTCTGCTTGACCATTGGATTGAGGACGGGCAACAGCCGAAACATCAAGCCGGATATGTTCTCTTTGACAGAACTCTTCCATGGCACCCTTAGAGAGATTAGTGCCATTATCAGTTATAATGCTATGTGGAAAGCCAAAACGAAAGATCACCCTTTTCATGAACTGAACGGCCGTGGTTGCATCACACTTACTGACCGGCTCTGCCTCAACCCACTTGGTAAACTTGTCCACTGCCACCAGCAGATGTGTCTTTTTGTCTTTAGACCGTTTGAAAGGTCCAACCATGTCAAGCCCCCAAACTGCAAACGGCTAGGTGATTGGGATCATCCTTAATTCTTGAGCCGGCACATGAGCTCGCGACACCCGTCACATTTACTGACCAGATCTTCCGCATCAGCGTGAGCTGTCAACCAATAGAAACCATGACGAAAAGCCTTGGCCACGAGGGATTTTGACCCGGCATGATGGCCACAATCCCGTTCATGGATCTCACGAAGTATTTCTTGGCCTTCTGTAGGTGACACACAGTGTTGAAATGCCCCGGTGACGCTGAGGTGGTGTAACTCGCCGTTAACAATCGTCATGGATTTGGAGCGCCTAACGATTTGTCTCGCCAATGTCTCATCCTCCGGTAATTCACCCCGGGTCATATAAGCCAAGTAAGGCACCGTCCAATCCGGGATAACATGAAGAGCCGCCACCAGCTGTGCCTCCGGGTCTGGCACTACGAAGTCTTCCTCGGTAGGCACTTTGACAGAAGGGTTATGCAACACATCAATAAAGGTGTTGGGCGGCACCGGCTTTCGTTGGGATCCCAACCGTCTTAAAGCATCAGCCGCCTCATTCTTCCTTCGATCAATGTGCTCCACTTGATAACCCGTGAAGTGACCAGCCACAGCATCTACCTCACGACGATAAGCCGCCATGAGGGGGTCTTTGGAATCCCACTTGTCTGACACTTGCTGAGCCACCAAATCTGAGTCGCCCAAGCATCGTACCCGGCTTAAGTTCATTTCCTTAGCCATCCGGAGACCATGGAGTAATGCCTCATATTCAGCTGGATTGTTAGTACATGGAAACATAAGCTGGAGTACATAACAAAATTTGTCACCTCGAGGGGAAGTTAACACCACTCCAGCCCCCGAGCCTTCTAGCTGCCTGGACCCGTCAAAGTGAATAGTCCAGTATGTGCTATCCGGCTTCTCCTCAGGTGCCTGCAGCTCTGTCTAATCATTGATGAAGTCCACCAAGGCCTGAGACTTAATAGCTATCCGAGGCATGTATTTCAGGCCATGAGGCCCAAGCTCGATAGCCCACTTGGCGACTCGTCCTGTGGCCTCTCTGTTCTGAACGATGTCGCCCAAAGGGGCAGAACTTACCATAGTTATAGGATGGCTTTGAAAATACTGCTTCAACTTCCGGTTTGCCATGAACACCCCATAAACAAGCTTTTGCCAATGCGGGTACCTTTGCTTGGATTCAATGAGCACCTCACTGATGTAGTAAACCGGCCGTTGAACCGGATGCTCCTTACCGGCTTCCTTACGCTCCACCACGATGGCAACGCTCACGGCTCGTGAATTGGCAGCCACATATAACAGTAAAGTCTCTTTGTCAATTGGAGCCGCAAGAACCGGCGGCTCAGACAATTGTCTCTTTAAGTCTTCAAAAGCAGCATCAGCGGCCTCACTCCAAACAAAGGTGTCAGTTTTCTTCATCATCTGATACAATGGGAGGGCTTTCTCACCAAGCCGACTTATGAATCGACTTAAGGCGGCAACGCGACCCGCCAGTCGCTGAACATCATTGATGCACGCCAGTTTAGCCAGGGAGGTAATTGCCTTAATCTTCTCCGAGTTAGCTTCGATGCCTCTGTTGGATACCAAAAAACCCAAGAGCTTGCCCGCAGGAACGCCAAACACACATTTGGCCAGGTTAAGCATCATCTTGTAAACCCGGAGATTATCAAAGGTCTCCTGTAAGTCAGATATCAAATTCTCCTTTTCTCTGGACTTCACCACGATGTCGTCTACATAGGCATGGACATTACGCCCAATTTGGTCATGCAAGCAGTTCTGCACACACCGCTGATAAGTCGCCTGGGCACTCTTGAGCTCGAATGGCATAGATACATAGCAGAAGGCTCCAAACGGAGTGATGAAAGCCGTCTTCTCCTGGTCCTTAACTGCCATCTTAATCTGATGATAACCGGAGTAGGCATCCAAAAAACTCAAACGCTCACAACCCGCCATAGCATCAATGATTTGATCAATACGGGGGAGAGCAAAAGGGTCAGCCGGACAAGCCTTGATTAAGTCCGTGTAGTCCACACACATCCGCCAGGTGCCGTTCTTCTTGAGGACAAGCACCGGGTTAGCCAACCACTCCGGGTGAAAAACTTCAATGATAAACCCGGCTGCTAAGAGCCGGGCGACTTCTTCCCCAATAGCTTTCCATCGTTCTTCATTAAAACGGCAAAGAAACTGCCTGACCGGCTTATACTTTGGATCAATATTGAGAGTGTGCTCAGCAAGTTCCCTCAGTACCCCCGGCATGTCAGAAGGTTTCCATGCAAAGATGTCCCGGTTCTCACGGATGAACTCGATGAGCGTGCTTTCCTATTTGGGATCAAGTTGTTGCGATCTTTGATCGCTTAGAAGAATCACCCAGGGTAAAGTCAACAAGCTTCGTCTTAGCTGCCGACTTAAACTTCAATGCCGGGTCGTGCTCTGTAGTTGGCTTCTTCAGGGATGTCATATCCATCGGGTCAACATTATCTTGATAAAATTTGAGCTCCTCTGCTACGCAGGCCGACTCAGCATAAGCCGCGTCACCTTCTTCACACTCCAATGCTACCTTACGACTGCCATGTACAGTGATGGTACCCTTGTAACCCGGCATCTTGAGCTGTAAATAAACGTAACATGGCCGGGCCATAAACTTAGCATAAGTCGGCCGTCCAAACAGAGTGTGGTATGGGCTCCTGATCTTGACCACTTCAAACGTCAACTTCCCAGCTCGGGAGTCATGTTCGTCTCAAAAGCCACCTCGGCTCAATCACCTTAACCGGGTAAGCCGACTTACGGGGACAACTCCATGAAAAATAGTGTTGGATGTTCTCGATTTTTATCGATTAGCCCCATGCGCCGAAAGGTCTCATAGTAGAGGATGTTGATGCTACTACCCCCATCCATGAGCACCTTGGTGAACTTATACCCACCAACCTGAGGCGCCACTACCAAAGCCAACTGACCCGAGTTATCGACCCGCGGAGGATGATCCTCCCTGCTCCATATGATGGGCTGCTCTGACCACCTTAAATAACGAGGAATTGCCGGCTCAACGGAATTCACAGCTCTCTTATGAATCTTCTGGTCACGTTTGCACAAGCTAGTGGTAAACACGTGATACTGTCCGCCACTCAACTGGTTCGGATGGCTTTGATAACCCGGCTGTTGTTGCTGTTGTCCGCCCTGACCAGACTGCTGCTGATTGTTACCACCTGGATGCCCCTAAAACCGGAATTTGAACCGCCACCCGGGCCATGAAAGCCGCCGGCCCCTGAGCCGCCACCAGATCCTTGACCACCGTCGAAGGTGTTGGAATTTTTAAACGCCTTCATGATCGCACAATCCTTCCATAGATGTGTGGCCGGTCGCTCCCGGGTGCCGTGTCTCGGGCAGGGCTCATTGAGTAGTTGCTCCAGCGATGGGCCTGACCCGCCGGATCGTGCCGGTTTACCCTTACGTCTTGGATTGTTACCTTGTACACTGGCATTGGCCACAAACTCCGGGTTACCATCCGCCTACGCTTATTGCCACCTTGACTCCCCGGGTTATGCTGCTGACCCTTTTCATTGCCGTTCCTTTTTCCCTTCCCTGTCTTCTCATCGTCAGACATGGGATCCTTGGTACTATCAGAATCGACATATTTGACTAAAGCCGCCATCAGCGTACCCATATCCGTGAGGTCACATTTAAGGCGCCCCAGTTTCTACCTAAGCGGCTCAAAACGGCAATTTTTCTCCAGCATAAGAACTGCAGAACCAGCATCCATCTTATCGGAGGAATGAATTATCTCCTTGACCCGGCGTACCCAATGGGTGGTGGATTCACCTTCCTCTTGCTTGCAATCCGTTAAGTCCACAATCGACATAGATTGCTTACAGGTGTCCTTGAAGTTCTGGATGAACCGGGCCTTTAACTCGCCCCATGAGCCAATGGAATTGGGTGGCAAGCCTTTTAGCCACAACCGGGCTGTTCCATCTAACATCATGGTGAAATATTTAGCCATTGCTACGTCACTGACTTCCTGCAACTCCATGGCCATCTCATAACTCTCGATCGACGCCCCGGGCTGTTAATCGGCCGTGTAATTTGGTACCTTTCGAGGTCCCTTGAAGTCCTTGGGCAGACGTACATCGTGCAGAGCCGGTACCAGGCAAGGGACACCACCAGGTCTAGTGGCTACTCCCACCTCAACAGATGTCATTGGATACTCCGGGTGATCATTCTCCTGACGTACTTGGTCCTATGCCGGGTTATAGCCCCCGGGCTGGTTACGCCGTTGGGAGTTGCTCGACAAAGCTTCCGACTCTATCGTCGATGTAACTTCGGGCTCGGTTACGGCGAGTGGTGCTACCCGTATGGGGAGTTGAATGAATCCTGTCCCGGCTGTAAGAATAGGTCTCCTGCTGAGCCAGGGCTGTCTGGAGGAGCTCTCTAACCCTCCGGGTTTCCACCGCCGTCGGGTCATCACCTTCCATAGGAAGAGCCGCTAAGCGCGCTGAAGCTGCGATTAAGTTCTCCATGGGGTTGGAAAAGTGACTCGGTGGAATCGGCACATGACGCGGTGGTGGCATGCTCACGTGAGGCGGCACCATATCCCGAGGCTGAGCCGGTCCTCCTGTTCCGGCTGTCATAAGCCGATCAGCCTCTAGCGGGTTACTAGGGCCGGCTCCGGGTGTAGCAAAGAGAACCCGGGGGTCGTAATTCGGAGGTAAACGGGACTGCTTTATCTGATGTCTCCTCCTCATTACCTCATTGGATGCGTTTAAGCTCATCGTGAGCTGGTAAGCTCCTGACTGCAAGCGTTGTGCCCGGGCGTCGAGAGCCGCCCGCTCTACAGCTAGTCTAGTATCCTCAGCTGCCAAAGCCTCTTTGGCCTGAGCTATCTCCTCACGCACTTGCGCTACTGCTGCATCATGCTCATCTTTATCTGCAGGAATAACCGTGGTGGTTAACATGGCCGTAAGCTTGTCCATGAGATCCATCAGCACCTGAGCCGATGGGCGCACGGGGCCGCCTGCCCCGGCTGCTCCTAATCCGGACGTGATCTTTGCCGCCGCTGTAGAATTTGAACCGGGCTGAGTTCCAGCCATGAAAATTCCGGCCCATCTTGGCGGCTCATCGAGGTCCGGAATACTGGTGCCATCGGAACAGCCCCCGAGTGCGCCGTCTTGTACCTGATACAACGAATCTGTTGAGCCGGCGGACGAATCACCGTCTGAAAGGTCGGCTGTCTCACCCCCATCTTCAGATCCGGAAAGTTCCTCTCCGTGGACGCAGCCCACGCAGGCACGCCTCATGACCGACGGAGTCCGGGTCTTCCTCGCACGCTGAGCCATCTCGACAAGGTCGGTGCAGTTGTCCAGTTCAGGGCCCGGCTCACCGATCCGGCCGATGAAGACGTGGATTCTGCCGAAGGGGACCCGGTATCCGTACTCAATTGAGCCGGCGTCGGGACCCCAGCCTGCATCGTCGATGTAGATCTTGCCGCGATGACTCTTGGTCATCCGGCCCACTACAATGGGCTTAAGCCGCCCGTGGGCCTTAAGCTCTTTATTGAACCGCCATGTTCATGCTTGGTCTTGGGCTTCCTCTGATGAGTACTCTTTGCGTAACCCGGCCCCTCCTGGGCGGCTTACACAAATAGTCATATCCCCAACATACTATCTATTTTGCACTTGTATCTTCATCTCTTCGCCGAACTAGTGCACCTATACAATTTTACCATTGTATTTGGTGTGTTGGGGACACAAGAGACTTTTTGTTATTTGGTTGCAGGGTTGTTTGAGAGAGACCATCTTCCTCCTACGCCTCCTACGGATTGATAAACCTTAGGTCATCCACTTGAGGGAAATTTGCTATTGTCCTACAAACCTTTGCACTTGGAGGCCCAACAACGTCTACAAGAAGAAGGTTGTGTAGTAGACATCGGTATCCTAGGCTGAGCTTGGACCAGCTGTGCACCTGGCGGCAGGAGGCTGACGAGGAGCTGGAGGCGGTGCGGCCGACTATCATCCAGCACGCCTCGGCGATCGCCGACTTCACCGACACCAGCGCCTTTGCTCCTGAGGTGAACAAAGACGGTGTCGCTTAGCCAGAGGAGTGGTTCGGGCTGAACCCAGCAGATGGAGAGGACTCGACGGAGGAGATTGACTCCAGCGATGAGGGCGAAGAGGAGGAGGAGGAGGAGGAGGAGGATGGTGAAGATGCCATGCCGGATGGTGGGGTGACCGGCCAGCCTCAGCCTGACCGTGCCTCTAGCAACAAGGCGCGCGCGGGAACGCCGCCTACCGCAGGCGGCGACCAAGCCGAGACTCGCCAGCCGGCCACTCCTCCGGCCAACGCTGCCGTCTCCACCATCCTGCCCGACACGCCTGTTGCTCCCTTGGCCTGACTTGCCGCCTTTACCTTCATGCTCGTTACTTTTGAACAACTTTTTTATTAAATTTGCGCATTTCCACCCACTGGGGGTGTATTCAAACTATGTTGAATGCCGGCCTTTTGAAGGCCTTTTGTGTAAATATAATTATGCATGTGCTTGGCTTCTATTCCTAATTGCTTTTCATCTTTGGCTGCTTTCCTTTGCCGCCCTCCCTTGGTCGCCGACTTCCCAGTCGGACAGCTGCTCTGCAGTCTGTGGCCGGGTAAGGACCTGGCCGTTTGGGAGGGCAAGTACTCGAGCTTTTTGATTGTAGCAAAGTAAGAAAGGAAGCCGGCCAGCCGATTGCTCTGACAGCCGGTTGGCGGGGGTGAAGCCGGCCTGAGTTATATCAGTTCGTTTAGTCCTTAGCCGTTTTTCATGTGGGCATCCCTTCCTGCCTTTGGCTCTTGTTAGTCAGACAGTCAGTTCTTTGAGCTGCGACTTTCAACAAGAGAGGACTTAGGTGCTGGCACACTACTTGTCTGACTGCAGGTAGAACTTAAACATAGCCCAAGGCGGCAAGTCCCCGAGCCGACTGATCGAACCCGGTGTGAATGTGATGACGTAAACGTGGGTATGATACTCGTCATTCATAGATAAAAGAGGGTAGTCCCCGAGTACTCCTCGGGGAGCCCGTTGTCTCATGCTTAGTACAAAAGGTAGCGTAGTACATACTGCATTTTAACTGTAAAATCTTCGGAGGAGATTGGCGTTCCATGGTCGTTCCGACTCCTTGCGAGTCATCCTCTTGCGTGCCTTGACTACGTGCGTCGATCAAGTAGTAGGAGTCATTGCCTAGGGCTCGGTGATGACGAATGGGACTTCCCAAGGGGCGAGAGCTTGTCTTTGGCGGCTGTTATTTGGATCGGCGGAGCACAAGGTCGCCCTCTTGGAAGGATCTCGGCTTGACCTTCTGGCTGTGGTAACGGCGTAGACCTTGCTGGTAGATGGCAGACCGGCTGAGGGCTAACAGCCGGCCCTCTTCCAGCAGATCGACGCCGTCTTCTCGCGCTTCCTTCGCCTCTGCCTCCGTGTACATGGTGACCCGAGGTGAGTCGAACTCAATGGCAGTCGGGATGATAGCCTCGGCACCATATACAAGGAAGAAAGGAGTGAAGCCAGTTGACTTGTTTGGAGTAGTGCGCAAGCTCCAGAGGACGGCCGGCAGCTCGTCGAGCCAACAGCCGGCCGAACGCTCCAGTGGCATGACCAGTCGAGGCTTGATGCCGGAGAGGATGAGGCCGTTTGCTCGCTCGACTTGGCCGTTTGACTGCGGGTGGGCAACGGACTCTAAGTCCAGTCGGATGCCCTGAGTCACGTAGAAACGTGCCAGTGCCCCTTTGGCGAAATTCGTGTCTTTGTCGGTGATGATGCTATGCGGTACGCCGTACCGGGTTGTGATATCTGCAATGAATGTCATGGCAGTCGGCCCATTCATCTTCTTGATCGGCTTTGCTTCAATCCACTTGGTAAATTTGTCCATGGCGACAAGCAGATGTGTCATGCCACCGCGCGCCGTCTTGAATGAGCCCACCATGTCCAATCCCCAAACGGCAAAGGGCCAAGTGAGGGGGATGGTCTTGAGTGCGGAAGCCGGCAGGTGTTGCTTGGAGCTGAAGACTTGGCCCGCTTTGCAGTGTTTGACTAATTCCTTGGCGTAATCCAAAGCAGTCGGCCAAAAGAAACCATGGCGGAAAGCTTTGGCGGCGCGTGATCTTGAGGCTGCGTGGCGGCCGCATTCGCCTTGGTGTATATCTTCGAGGATTGCTATGCCCTTCTCTGGCTCGACGCAGCGCTAGAAGACTCCTGTGACACTGCGCCTAACAAGCTCTCGGTTCACTATTGTGTAAGCTCTGGCTCGGTGTTGGACTTGCCTTGCCGAGATCTCGTCAGTCGGTAGCTCTCTGTTAATCAGGAAATTGAGGATGGGCTGGGCCCATGATGGAGCTGTGACTTCTTCTGTTGTCAAGACGGCTACTGCAACCAGGGCGGGTGGGTTGGGTGGTGAAGAGTTGGAGTCGGCCACCACCAGTTGTGTCGATGCAGTCACAGGGCGGCTCTTGATAGTCCCGGGCGGGTTACGAAGTTCCGGGCGAATCTGCAGCAGTCCCCGAGCCGCCTGTCGAATTCCCTGAGCCGCCTACTTGGCCTCCCAAGTCGGCTCCGACTGCGTTGGGGTCAGGCGGCACGAAGATGGAATCCGACTCTGGAGACGGCTTGACAGACGGCTTAAGGAGGCGTTGGAGAGAGACGCCGATTGGTATAGCTTGCCGGGTGGAGCCTATTCGCGCCAGGGCATCTGCTTGCTTGTTGTCGGCCTATGGCACATGGAGGAACTCGCACCCTTCAAAATATCCGCTGAGTTGCTGAACGAGGAAGCGGTATCTCGCCATGTTTGCGTCCTTGGCGTCCCAGTCACCAGATGATTGCTGGACTACCAAGTCTGAGTCACCATAACACAGGATCCGGCGGATGCCGAGTTCTTTGGCTAGCCGGAGCCCGTGTATGAGCGCCTCGTACTCAGCCACATTGTTGGAGGCGGCAAAATGAATTTGCAATGTGTATCTGAGCTTGTCGCCTTTCGGAGAGGTGAGGACGATGCCGGCTCCCAAGCCGGTGCGCATCTTGGATCCATCGAAGTACATCCGCCAATGAGTGGAGTCGGGCGCAGGCGGCAGGTACTGGGTCTCGGCCCAGTCGGCGAGGAAGTCGGCCAATGCCTAGGACTTGATGGCAGTGCGGGGTTGGTAGAAGATCGTGTAAGGGGCCAGCGCAATGGCCCATTTTGCCACCCGGCCGGATGCATCCCGGCTGCCTATGATCTCGTCCAGCGGGGCGATGCATACGACCGTGATGGGGTGCTCTTGGAAATAGGGCTTGAGCTTCTTGGCGGCGAAGTACACACCATAGCACATCTTCTGATAGTGTGGATAGTTCTGCTTCGATGTGGACAATACTTCACTCAGGTAATAGACCGGCCTCTGGACTGGCTGAACTCGGCCCTCTTCTGGGCGTTGAACCATGATGACAGTGCTGACCACCCGGCTAGTGGCGGCAATGTAAAGGAGAATGGGCTCTTTCTCAGTCGGTGCCGCCAGGACAGGCGGCGTGGACAACATCTTCTTTAATTCGTGGAAAGCTTGGTCTGCTTGGTCATTCCACTCAAAGTGAGTGGACTTCTTCATGAGTTGGTAGAGGGAGAGAGCCTTCTCTCCGAGCCGGCTGATGAAGCAGTTGAGGGAGGCCAAGCATCCAGTAAATTTTTGGACATCTCTCAGCTTGGTAGGAGTCTCCATTCTCTCTATGGCCTTGATCTACACTGGGTTGCATTCGATGCCGCGTTCGGAGACCAGGAAGCCTAGGAGCTGGCCGGCTGGCACTCCGAACACGCATTTCTCTGGATTGAGCTTGATCTGAAACCGGCGCAAGTTCTCAAATGTCTCTTTGAGGTCTCCCAGCAGGGTGCCGCGATTCTCCGTCTTCACCACAATATCGTCTACATAGACGTGGGCATTTTCTGCCGAGTTGCTTGAGGAGGCATTTCTGCATGCAACGCTGAAAAGTGGCACCGGCATTCCTCAAGCCAAATGTCATAGTCAGGTAGCAGAAAGCTCCGAATGGTGTGATGAAGGCGCTCTTCAGACGGTCAGCTGGGTCCAATTTTATCTGGTGGTAGCCTGAGTAAGCATCCAAAAAACTCAACAGCTCGCATCCGGCTGTGGATTCTATCATTTGATCATTTCTTGGCAGGGCAAAAGGATCCTTGGGGCATGCTTTGTTGAGGCTGGTGTAGTCAATGCACATGCGCCATTGTTTGTTCTTCTTTAACACCAGGACCGGGTTGGCAAGCCACTCAGGGAAGAAAACCTCCATGATGAAGCCGGCTGCCAGAAGCCGGGCTATTTCTTCTCCGACTACTCTTCTCTTCGCCTCCGACAGGCGGCGCAAGGGCTGCTTGACCGGCTTGGCATCTGACCGGACGTGTAGCTTGTGCTCGGCGAAATACGTCGGAACAACGGGCATGTCTTTGGGAGACCATGCAAAGATGTCCCGATTCTCATGGAGGAAATCGACGAGCTCGCTTTCCTATTTGCTGTCAAGGCCGGTTCCCATGACCGCGTACCTCTCCGGGTGCTCCGGGTCCAGAGGTATCTTCTTGGTTTCTTTGGCCGGCTGGAAAGAACACTGAGCCTCATATTCCTTGGGATCGGGGGACAAGGCCAGCTGCTTGCCGGCCATGGCCACGACTCGGTCCAACATCTTCTTCTCTTCAGCAATCACGAGGGACTCGACTAGCGACTCTTGGCAGCCGCTTTTACTCAGCCAGATTTCTTGTAGTCTCCGGATATGGTGATGACGCCCTTGGAACTTGGCATCTTCATCTTGAGGTAGGCATAGTGGGGCACAGCCATGAACTTGGCCAATGCAGATCCGCCAAGCAACGCGTGGTAAGGGCTCTCCAGATCCACTACCTCAAACCATATTGCTGCTCGGCGGAAATGATCTTTGTCTCCAAAGAGAACGTCTATCTTGATCTTGCCGATCGGCGCACAAGACAGGCCGGGTACGATGCCATGGAACATAGTCCGACTCGGCATGAGCTGCTTTGTCTTGATATTCAGCTCTTCCATGGTGTCACGGTACAGTATGTTGATGCTACTTCCGCCATCTATCAACACACGGGAGAATCGGGCAGCTCGCCTATCCGTCGCGAGGGTGGCATCCAAAACCAGAGCATAGGATCCGGGCAAAGTTATCACCTCTGGGTGATCGGCCCGGCTCCAGATGATGGGTTTCTCCGACCAGTGCATGAACTCGGGGTTGTTGGAGGTGACCGCATTGACTTCTTGGTATTGTCGGCGCCGGCTTCGCCGGTCTTCTGGCTGCCTTGTAAAGACGATGTAGGCGGCATGCTCATCAAGGAACTCATCGTGAACGGCTCCGACTGCTGGCCGAGCGGCCGGCTGCTGAGGAGCCGGAGGCGGCTGACCAACAGGCGGAGGCGGCACTAGTCCCTCGCCCTTGGAGATTCGTGTGAGCCAATGGCATTTCCGAGTGGTGTGGTTGGAGGCCTTCGCGCTGCTGTGAAACTTGCAGGGGGTATCAAGGGCTTGCTCGTAGGAGAAAGCCGGCTGCAAAGCCGGCCTGCCGCCCTTCTACTTCTTCGGCGCGGGCCGCCCTTCGGGTTGTTCATCTTGATCAGGGCCACTTGCCGGTGGTGGAAGTCGGCATAGGAGCCTTCGCTTCTTTGTCGTTACGATGCGGCGTCAGTTAGAGTCTCCGGCCGGCGTCTTGGGAGCCGGCGCGAGCACCTTCCCGGAAGCGTCTACTCGGAGCTCGGTTTTCATGGAGGATTCGGCCGTGGTGTACTTGTCCGCGATGACTAGCAGCTCATCGAGGATAGTCGGCTCGTCGCAGAGGAGTCGGTGATTGAGGAGGGTGCCTTCTCGGCATCCGACCGTGAAGTATTCTATGGCTTGGACCTCGTGCACCCCCTCGCAGGAGTTTCGGAGCTCGGCCCAACGCGTGAGATAGTCGCGAGTTGACTCGTTAGGCCCTTGTACACACAAGGAGAGCTGTCGGGGCTTGGGAGCCCGCTTGTAGGTGCTAGTGAAGTTGCGGATGAAGGCTTCTGTGAAGTCGAGCCAGCTGTTGATGCTGTAAGGCTTGAGGCTGTTGAGCCAGGTGCGCGTCGTGCCCTGGAGCATCAGGGGGACATACTTCACGGCAACACGCCTGTTGCTGTTTGCTATGCGGACTGCGGTGGAGTAGTCAATCAACCAATCTTCCGGCTTCACGGAGCTGTTGTACTTGGGCGTGTCTCTTGGGAGCTAGAACCCTTTGGGGAAGGGCTCGTCACGGATGCGGGGGCCGAAGCAAGGCGGGCCGACATCATCTTTTTCTTCCAACACCAGGGATCGCGCAAGGCGGTCGATCCGACGGCGGGCATCGTTTTCGCCGACTCCTTCGCGGCGACCTAGTCGGCCGCTGAGAGTTGGATGGGTGACAGGCGGTGGGGTGGGATATCTCTCCCCACGAGACGGCGGAGGAGGCAAGTCGCTTCGTCGCTCCACAGCTCGAGGGCGACCTTCGGCGTCGCGCTCGATGGTGACTCGAGTCCGGCTGCGGCTAGCAGCCGGATCCTTCTCTCGCCTCGTGCGGGCTCCGCCCGCAGTCGGCGTTTGTGATGTTGTGCCGTGCTCTCGGCGTGGGGGAGGGCTTTCGGCGCGGACGCCGGCTTTGTGCCGCTTTGCGGCTGCGTCGATCAGCTGCTGGATTCGCCTGGTCATGTATGGGAGCTCGTCGGCCCCTACTCCGTTCAGCTCGTCTACGACCGACTGGGCGGCGCGTAGGTTCTCAAGAGGCGTGGCGTAGACTGGGCATTCCGCTCCCGGCATGTCGGCGATGGCTACACCGAGTTTCTGGACGACGCCATCCCGGCTTGGCCCGTCGGGAGGCGACGTGCCAAAGGCGGCGCGGTCTACTTCGCACTGATGAGCCTCGGTGAGGCGTCTCATGGTGGCTAGCTTCTGGCCCTCCGCGATGAGGGCAAGGCGGCGTGCCTCCAGCGCCTCGGCGTCAGCGTCGACGGGGATGTGGGCGGACATATCCTGCTGCATCGCTTGTAGGGCATCGTGGGTGTTCTCGCCGGAAGCGACTCCGTGGCTGATCACCAGCACTTCGGTGATGGTGCTACTGCCACTGTCATCTCGAGGGAGGGGATTGTCGAAAACCACCACGTTGGTGGGGAAGGCATCGAGCGATGCCGTGTCGGAGGCGACAAGCATCGGATCGGTGGAGCCGACCGACTCAAAATTCACAGCAGGTTCGCTGGAGATGTGGAGTTGGTCTAGGAGGCTGACGAGACGGTTCTCGAGGCAGCCGGTGCCTGCATCAGACGCGGGCTCGTCGGAGATACGGGTCTCGCCGAGAAGATCGGCGAGGCAGCTCGCCGCACAGGCGTCGTCGACACCTTGCAGCGCATCGGGGCAAGCGCCATCGGGCGTGCTGGGCTGGCTACGCTCGCGGGGGAGGAAGAGGGTTTCCATCCAGAACAGGTCTCCGGACGACGGTGCACCTGGCCCCACGGTGGGCGCCAAATGTCGGGTGGTTTGTGCGACATATGCCAATGGGTGGCTTATCATTGTGGGAGCCAATAAGACATCGCCGGTGCCTGGAAACGGGATAAGGCAAAGACATGCACGCCGGCGAATCTTACCCAGGTCCGGAGCTCTCCGTGGAGATAACACCCCTAGTCCTGCTCTGCGGGGTCTCTGCATGATCACTAGATCAACAAGTAGCTACAAGAGGCTCCTTGAGCTGTTCGGTGAGAGGAGGAAGAAGGGGCAAGGCTAGCTCTCTTCTCCTCTCAAAGTTGTGTCTAAAACTATCAAAGTCCAACCCTTTGCATGGGTGCCCGGGGGGTTTATATAGGCCTACCCCCCAGGGGTACAATGGTAATCGGGCTGGTCTTGGGCCGAGCCACCAGTTTCTACGCCGGCCGACTTCTCCGCCGACCGCTGGGGCCCGCCGACTAGTGGGTCCGCCGGCTGCCGGCCTCCTGGTAGACAGGTAGGCCCCACCGCTTGGGGGTCTTGTCGGGGGCTGGTTACTGTTGCTTCACCCTTGATGACGAGGGCTTGGTCGAGATAAGCGTGGCTACAGTGCCGCCGCCTTGCGGGCGCTCACTTAGCCTTACCTCGTCTTGTCTCCTTAATGGGGCTCATTCTTCGAGGGAGGGTGTGAGCCGGCTGGGAAGAGCCGGCTCCGTCCCTGGCCAACTAGGGGGCGTGCGGCCGCCTTCGGGTGTCTCTCTGACCAGAGGGGCCTGCCGCCTGCGGGCTGTACTGACAGCCCACTGTGGGTGATATCATGGGCAGCATGGCAACAGTGCCACGCCGGACTGGTCATGGCAGCCCTGTACGGCGTACTGTAGCCACGCGGACTCTGGGATTCGGGGACGGCGTGTTTCACTGTTTCCACGCCCCGTCCCATCGCCATTACATTGGTGCAAACTTTGAGGCCCGATCTGGGCCGCCTATAGGGGGCCGGCTTCTTGGAGTCGGCCGTGTTGTGGCCGGCTACTTGGAGTCGGCCATGCGGTGGTCGGCTTTCTGGAGTCGGCCAAGTGATGGCCGGCTTTCTGGAGTCGGCCCTCCTGCGGCTTTCTCTAGGAGGATTCTTGGGTCGGGCCGCGTCCCGATAGTCGGCCGATGGGATAGCCGGCCGGGGGAAGGCGGCTCCGCGTCTTGGATGCTCGAAGGTTTGATCATCCAAGTATTATTTTTTGAAGAGCCAGGGGGAGCCGGCTAGGCTACCCGTGCTCATTTACTCTGACAATCTGACAGGACCTGTCTAGAATTTTATTTAGGCTGGACGGACCATCTCTGCTGCCTTTAAATGGCTTTTTCCGTTGACTGGGTCTAGAGCCCCTGAATCCGGCATTTACCGCTGTATTCTTTGGGCTGTCTTCATTATTTCCACGTTTGTTTTTATTGCGTCGTGGTTTTCCATTGCCATCCCTGATTTCGGATGTTCCTGGATCGCTGGTGCTGCTGCGGGCCAACCAACTGTCCTCGTCCGTGCAAAAGCGGGTCATAAGAGTTGTTAGGGATGCCATTGTCCTTGGCTTTTCCTGGCCAAGGTGTCTGGCAAGCCATTCGTCCTGGGCACTGTGTTTGAAAGCCGCTAGGGCTTCGGCATCCGGACAGTCGACGATTTGGTTCTTCTTTGTGAGAAATCTGTTCCAAAGCTTACGGGCTGACTCTCCGGGTTGTTGGGTTATGTGACTTAAATCGTCTGCATCCAGAGGTCGGACATAGGTCCCTTGAAAAGTAGCCCTGAAAGCGTCCTCGAGTTCCTCCCAGCTTCCGATGGAGTTTTCGGGGAGGCTTTTCAACCAGTGCTGAGCTGGTCCTTTCAACTTGTGGGGCAGGTATTTGATGGCGTGGAGATCGTCTCCGTGAGCCATATGGATGTGAATAATAAAGTCCTCAATCCAGACCGCAGGGTTTGTCGTTCCGTCATATGCCTCGATGTTTACGGGTTTAAACCCCTCTAGAAATTCATGATCCAGAACCTCATCGGTGAAGCATAGGGGGTGTGCGGCACCCCTGTACTTGGCTGTGTCGTGGCATGGGTCCGACAGCTGTATTGTTCGGTGTTGATTCCGAGCTGGTAGTCGATCAGTATAGTCGGTTTGGTGACCGTGATCCTGCATAGGAACACGTTTCCTAGATCCATAGATGGACTTGGTTATACCAGCTCTTTTGTCCAGGTGCTCACGTAGATCGTGTGCTGATTTGTGTGCGGCGTCATTAGCCGCTTTGTCTCGGCCACGAGGAGGCCGGTCTGGCAGATCGACCGTATTGTTTTTCAGCAGAATGTGCGCGATAGCCTCGTCGTCGAATTCGGGCAGCAACTTACATTTTGGCTAGCTTGTCTGGCGATCACCACCGTATCGTTCCTCAGTGTAGAGCACTTTGTTCCATCTGTGGTTGAGCGTATCCTGCGCGGCTTTAAGCCATTGCTTCTACTTCTTCAAGCTTCTCGCGGTGGCAATAAGTCTCTTCAAGATAGCCAACAATCCAGTCCAACACTCGAAGACAAAGCACATTGAAATTCGTCATCACTTTCTCAGAGATCATGTTATGAAGAAAGATATCGATATCATTCACGTCAACACTGATGAGCAACTGGCAGATATCTTCACAAAGCCCTTGGATGAGAAAAGGTTTTGCAAGTTGCGGTGTGAGCTAATTATCTTAGAATCCTCTAATGTCCTGTGATCAGGCACACATCCTAACACTTATGCATGTTGATGACTTAGATGTGCAACACACAAAATAAGGTATATCTTCAATCAATGAAGATTTACACTCTGAGTGTGAATACATTAACATGGAATTTGACTTCAGAGTGCCACGATAATTGTGCGTTGTGTCTGGGTCTAATACTTCCTATACGTTGGGTAAGGCCACCACCAACCTTTCTTGTTTGAAGTGTTTCATTCAAGGCATTATATTGCAATGACTTCGCATTTGGTTTGTCTTCAGTTTCAATTTGTCTTCATGACTTTCTGGACTATGATGATTTGATTGCTTTCTGATATATATACATACTAGTGTTCTGTCCTCTACAACATTCACTTATAGCTATGTCTTCAAGATTGAATCTTTTGAACTAAGTGAATGTGATCGGACCCTAACCTCTCTATGCTTTCTATCTCAAAATCTATCTATCCAAATCATATGCATTACATTGAAACTGTCGAATGTCTTCTCTGCGTCCTAGTCAGCAGAAGGCAAAGAGACAAACATTAAATCTGTGTTTAATGACTTATCTTTACTGTTGAAATCCGGAGAAGCTGGAACAACTCTCCGACATGCCTGGCGGGCGTGGGAACGTGGGACAACCCTGAGGGTGTTGCATGTTCGCCACGTGCCCCTCAGATGTGAACCGCCAGGGGCACTAGCGTAATTTCACTGTGTCTCTCACCTACTTATGAATACCTGTCCACCTACGGTAAAGAAATACTTCTTCCACCTCTCCACCTCCGTCAAAACCCTAGCGCCACCGCTAGCTCGAGACGACGTCGGCGACGAAGAGCTTAGCTGCCGCGACTTCTCCGACGCCATCGTCATGCCGGTCGCGGACATCGTCCTCTCCGCCGTCGCCGTAGGTGTCCTCCGTCGCCAAGTTAGGCACGGTGGGCTGAACTGCTCGGTCTCCTATTCTTCTCCATCTAGCAGTTCTTCGTGCGGTAATTATAACTCTATTTTACCACCTTTTGATCTTCAAGATTCATCACATTTACGAAAGTTGTTTACTGTCTATTCAAAGCTAGATCTATTCCGTCGCATCTCATCTTTGCTTAGTCGATTCACTTAGATTTCTTCTAGTTTGATTCCTCACTTGTCTTGATTCACGGATTGGTACAAATGCGGAACCAACTCACCTATATAAGTGAATGTCTTGCAACATGAGGTCAATGTCTTCAAACTGATTTATCTTCAAAATCTTACGAGAATGCATATGACCTCTTCCCTTCCTCACATCTCTAATGCTGTCACAGGTACATGTCCGTGGGAGAATCCTTGGTTCTCATAGTGCGCATTCGTTTGCGAATACTTACTGACATCATATAAATTCTCTGGCCGAGTTCACCTTAACGACAAGCGCAAATCTACGAAGCCTTTGAGCGTCTTGAAGCCTTTCAGCTTGAAGTTCATGGCAGCGAGAAATCGACAAAACGGTGGCGAGCAATAATTGAAGTGGCACATCTAAAGATCTGCTGATGACTTAGCGAGCTGTACAAGATAGATCTGAAGAAATTATCATCGGAGGAAGGCGCGAACCCAATGGATTCGATGCTATTGGGCTGAGGAGTGGTTCAAGTACAGATTTGTGACAAAGGAATATGCGAAGAAGCATGCCATCAAGAGCCCATGGGGTGATATCCTCTATCGAGGCTTCAACCCAAGAGCCGTGAAGCCATTGAACAAGGATTCTATCCATGCATGGTCCGTGGGCCACACCCGGTGACGCAGATCCACTTCACTATATGGTGTCGTGAAGATTAAGCTCTTCAAAGCGCAACTATCGATTCTTGTGGCTTGACCAAGGAGAACAAGAAGTCCTTGGGTTTGGACTTCAATCCAGTCCCTCTGCTCCCGTCTTGATGGCTCGAAAGCTATTCCCAATGTCATTGGCCCCTATGCCAACCTTGACGGCCTCATCACCTATATCATGGTCCAAAGGCGCGAGTAGATCATTACGGCGATGGTCTTGACTCTGATAAACCCTGCTCCTCCTCCTCCAAAGCCGCGAAGCAAAAAGAAGTCTAAGGCTTCAACCTCAGCTGCAAAGCCACCTCCGAAGACTTTGCGGGCGAAGCCACTGGCCACTACACCTCCTGAAGCCAGTGTGCAATCTGAAGATCTGTCCCGTGTCTCCAAGAGAACGGATAAGAAAAAGCAGCTTGTTAGACCATCTGATCAGCGAGCTTTGACTCCTGCTGCCATTCTGCGTGAAGAACCCATTGATCTATCAAGTGATGAAGATCTTGCGGATGATGCCCTTGAGCAGGTGATAAAGAGCAAAGAAGAAGCGAAATCTTGACAACCTTTGCCTCATTTGATGTGGCCATCATTCACAATTTCATTGATGAGTGGTTTGACACCCCTAATGTCGACTTTGAAGATTCTGACTCCCGGTTGGCCTCGATTATAGCGCTTCGATGGCGCCATTACTTGAGCTAGCTCTTGCTCGATTGCATCGTTGAGCTCAAAAACAAGATTGATTTTGAGAAGGCTCAATTCAAGAAGCATGTGGCCAATCTGAGTGTGCAAGGCGTCCGCAACTTCAAGGTCATGCTCAATGAGCTCAAAAAGCTTTTTCAAGAAAGCGCCAAGAAGCTCGGGGCTCTCGAGCGCGCATGAAGCTTTTGGCTGATAAGTGTGTGCTTGCCTACAATGAAATTTGAAAGCGCAAGTCCCTTGGCCGTCGGGCATTGACCCCAGGATGGCTGCAAAGAGGAAGAAGAAGCACCTGGCGAACAGCTGAGCCATCACGCCAAGCCCTCGCATTATCTTCGAGCAGCATGGTGGTTGAAGCCAAAGGTCACCACAACCGCTTGAGCAGAAGAAGACAAAGGCTGCCAAGGTTGATGCGAGAAAGCGAAAGAATCTTGAAGCTTCGATGCTGCTCCCTCAAGAAGAAGCGCCAAGACCAAGAAGACTAGGGCTGCTTCCACAGGCCCTTAGTCGTTGAACCCATTTCCGTTGTTCACCACGTATACATTCATCAAGAAAGAAGGATGGTTGTCCATGAGCACCTACCACGAGGCACATGAGGCGAAGATATTCAGCGGTGAACCCAACCTGCTTTGAAGACATTGGTCAAGATGACAATGTAAATGATGATGAAGTTCTTCCTCGGATCGAGACATCAAGTGGTATCATCGCTTTGTTAAATGCGAACAATGAAATCATCGACATTGGTCATCCATTGGCGCCAATCGCTCGAGGATGCTTCGTGGGCTGATCACCCACAACAACAACAAGACTCCCCCAGTACTCCCCAACAACAACAACAAGCTCCACCCCCAGTGCAAGAAGAGGATGAAGACCTTCAGGCTCAGCCAAGTCCATATCCTAACTTGAAGCGAGCGCTTCACAGGCTTCGAAGAGGACAAAGGCACAAGTCCCTCGTCGGCGTTCTGAAGGAGAAGTGCAACGTTCACTGTTGCCGGCGGTATTCTCTGAACCAGCTCCAACGGTGAATATCTCCATATGCGAAGCACATCTTCTTTGAAGACATTCATTTCATCGGTAGAAGAAAAAGAAGAAGAAGAACGTGTACCATCTCCCCCTGCTGTTGAAGAAGAAGAAGTTCGTGTACCAACACCCCCTTTGATTGAAGAAGACACCATTCATGATCTGAACGTGCCTATGCCCGACCCTCCTTCTCGTCAAGAGGAGGTTGAAAATGTTGAGGCTGCCACCACCAATGCCAATGAAGCCAATGGCGTGGTCATGGTGGCGTAATGTGGAGCTGCACCAAGCGATGTGCTGAAGCAAGTGTGGGCACAGAACCTGAAACCAATGAGGTTGCTGCACATGAAGCAAATGCAAATGCTGCACCTGAAGCTCATGAGACTGCTTTTTGGCGCCAATGAGGAGGCTGCACGATGCACATATGACAAGCTGCTCTGAAGCACTGTTGTGTAGCTTTGAATCCTCTGATGTTTCCCCTGCTCCTGTTCCGCCTCCAAGGCCTCACACTATTGAGCAAGCATACGATCACAGTCAACTTGTCACTGTCCCATGGCCTGTTATGGTGCCTCCGACTGCTGCCTCCGGCCCCCAATTTAACTATCATGTCGAGCATCGGCCTCAGGTCCAGAAGCCAAAGCTGAGATTGCCAAGGTTTCCAGGTACTGCCAACTCCCCCGGGTCCTTCAATGCCAATGGACACTTGAGGTATCCCACACATTTCTTTGTTGAAGACTTTGAATATCTGCCTCGCACCATATACCATATCATCAGGCGAACTCTATGGCCAGTCAAGGGACACTCGTCATCGGCCAAGCTTGAAGGAGCCATGAAGACTTTGGTCTTCTATATTCTCAATGGCATCAGCTTCAACACTCAGGAATTCTTCATAAGGCAACTTGCTACTTCCGGCTCTGACCTGTTTGGTCTGAAGTTTTATGCTCCCTGGGTCATGCGCCTCATCAGCGACACTCATTTGTCAATTATCAGCCCTCTGCTGCAATCACATCAAATTTCTGCCGGGTGATATGTCGGTTGATCTTGTGTACTCGACCACCAAGGCGCCACTTTGTCTTGAAACATTGAGCACCAAAGCTTCACTCAGCCTATTGAAGGTGTTCATGCAGCAACAAGATTCAATCCACTTCTTTGGTAACACCCGTCGCCTCATAGGCGCCAACCGAAACCCTTTGAAAGCACCATTGCGCAAAGGCCTCGGAAGCGTTCTCGTGTTCTTAATGACCAAGAGCTTCTTGTGGCTCTTCATCAGAAGCAGGATAAGCATCATTTTTGGCTCAAGCGCCAAATGCAAAGCCTCTTGGTGGATGTCAATCGCATTCGCAACCTTGCCACCAAGAATGCCTTTGTTGCTCATGAAACTTGCCGAAGATCATGGAAGAGTCTCACCCTGCTCAATGCTGAAGCTGATCTTCAAGATGATGGCTTCAATGAAAGATTCCAGTTCGACTCCACTCCTCCAAGGAGTGCTACCCTGCTTCGAACTCCATCTCTTGAAGACTCTGAATATTCCTCTTCTGCGACAATCGTTAATGCCAGAGTGATCGATGATGAAGATGATGCTACTTCACCACCTCCAACTACTACAACGCGCGCCGACCTTTGCACAAGCTCGTGCACCGCCAACCAACGGCGACAACCTGCTGCTTCACCTACTCATGATGGCGAGTAGATGCTCTATGTCTTCAAACCTTTTGGTCATTCTTGACAAAAGGGGAGAAGCGTATGAGTTGATAGTCTTCAGCGGGTTCATATGGGCGGTTGCATTATATTTTGCTGCATGCTTACAACTCTTGCGTTTTGAAACATTTGGTTCTTTGAGTTGTAACACCTAAACTTGATGGTGCGTCTGCTACTACGCTACTTATTTGCTGCGATGAAAAATTCCGCATGTGCGGCGATAACTTCCGCACTTAGATCATTCTGCAGACGTCCATTTTTCATTATGCATGTCATTCTTATTGCTATATCATTTCATGCATGATGAATTATCTTCATAAGTTGAAGTGGATCTCCACAAGTACAACCTGCCATGTGCATTTGCATTCCAAAAGCAAATTACTTACGGTTTTGCTGAAACTCAGTTAGCTGAGTTTTAAGTATGGTCTCAGTCACGTTTTTGACCTTCCGATCTGTCAAACATCAGATTTTGTAGTCTTTTGTTAGCGTTGTAGTCGATTCGGCCTTTCAATCCGAGCAATGCGGCTCTAGTCTCGTACAGGGCGGAGCCCAGGTGAATGAGTGCTACCTTTTTTGTATTTTGCTTACGGAGCTGGGGTATATGGGCTTTTCTTCATCTTTTTTTACCCAGCCAAATAAGAGAAAGATGATAGTATGATCTAAGGATGCGAATAGTTGCTAGCTGCTTGCATTCTTCCTTGCATGCTATTGTCACTTGTTTTCGTTTTTGAATCATGTTATTGTCATTTGTTGACCGTAGCTTTGAGGGATCAGCTCTTTGTAACGACTTTCTTTTCATTTTTCTCTCTCATAATTAATTGTTTTTTATTTCACTACATGCAGTAGAACATTATTCCTCTCTTCTCCCTTTTCCTATTTTCGTGTATTCATTTTTTAGCTTAATATTCATTTGTTACCATAGATTGAAAAATTGATTTATTAGGAATTTCATTTTTTTCATTCTTCCATTTTTCATTTTCTATTTCTTGTTTCCTACTTTTTCATCATTCACTTTATTTTTTATGTTTATTCCTCATTCTTATTTAATATTTTTTGTGTCTTTTTTTATTCTAATGATATCAAAACCCATGCCTCCTTTTCGGTAGAATTGCTTGTTCCCTGAGTTTTTCAGGTCAAAAATTTGTGTGACCAAAGTTTTTAAGTCTAGTCACAACTACAAAGGTTTTCAAATTTGGTGGTAATTACAATCCATCAAGCCAGGTTGCAAGTGTTTGTTTTTAGATGGAGTCGCAACCTTAAGGTTTCCAAAAACTGATCGCAGACAACTATTTTTCAAATGTGGTCGCGATTGCAGGCTTTCAAGTCGGGGTTGTAAATGCAAGTTTCCGAATCTAGTCGCAACTGCATGTTTTCAAGTTGGATCTCAACTGAATGTTTTCAAGTTGGGTTGCAACTGCAAGGTTTTAGGTGTGGTCGCAACTGCAAGGTTTTAGGTGTGGTCGCAACTGCAGGTATTCAAAGTCGGGTTACAACTTCAAGTTTTCAAAGTCGGGTCGCAATAGCAAGTTTTCAAAGTCGGGTTGCAACTGCAAGTATTGAAGGTAGGGTCACAACCGCAAGTTTTATAAATCTGGTTGCAACCATAAGTTTTCAAACTCGGGTTGCAACCGCAAGTTTTCAAGGTCGGGTCGCAATTGCAAGTTTTCAAGGTCGAATTAAATAGCAGCGCGTTTAAAGGTCTCATCACAACCATAAGTTTTCAAAGTCGAATTCGCAACCGCAAGTTTTCAAGCTCGGTTCGCAATTGCAAGTTTTCGATCTGGGATCGTAGCGCACATTTTGAAGGTGCAGTGCATAGCGCAAGTTTTCAAAGTTGGGTTGCAACGGCAAGTTTTCAAGGTCGGTTCGCCACTACATGTTTCAAGGTCGGGTCACACCTGCATGTTTTCATGGTCGGGTCATAGCTGCAAGTTTTCAAGGTCGGGTCGTGACTGCAAGTTTTCAAGGTCGGGTCATAACTTCAAGTTTTCAAGGTAAACCATAGCGCAAGTGTTCAAAGTCGGTGCATAGCGTAAGTTTTCAACATCGAATTATAGCGCAAGTTTTCATAGTCGAGTCATAACTGCAAGTTTTCAAAGTTGGATCGCAACTGCAAGTTTTCATGGCTGGGTCTTAACTGCAATTTTTCAAGATCGAATCGCAACTGCAAGTATTTGAAGTCAGGTCGCAATTGCGAGTCTTCTAAATGTGTCTTTTTTATGTGATGACAAGCCAAACTAGATAGTATTTTTGTGTGTGTGTACATATAGCTAATGAAAATCTACCCCCCCCCCAGCAACAAAAGGAGACTGTCAGCCGAGGCATAGAAGTAGCGACCAATTCCCTACAGTCAAACTGCAAACTCCATCATTTTAAAGACAATTTGATGGATTGTTAATAAATAAATAATGCTTGGGACAAAACCAGGATAGACCCTATGCTAGGCATCATGCTGGTGATTACTACAGAACTATGTAAAAAACTAAAAATCAATGAAGAAAACACTCTTTTTGAAGACAGCAAAGAAAACACTCCAAAACTGTGTTATGGAAACTAGAATATGTTGTACAGGCCAGGCCACTAAGATGTACGTGCTTCTCTTATGGACTCGTATGTACTATGCTCTAGCACGAGCTACAGAGAAACAAAAGGCCAAGCCAAAAAAACAACATGACATGTGCAAATCATGGGGAGAAGAAAAAAGTCTAGCCAATATATATGATGATGTCATGTGAATGAGACCATAGATAAATCTCAGCTAGCTGAGTTCCAGGTGCTCCCAATTACTTATATGCACATCTTCAGGGGGAGCCCTTGCAACTTAAGAAGACAAATTTCTAATCCTTACAATTTCACATACTTTATCCCCGTTGAAAACTTCAACCAGTTTGTCATCAATCACCAAAAAGGGGGAGATTGTAAGTGCATCTAGTGCCACCCCTAGTTGGTTTTGGAGTATTGACGACAAAGTTGGTTGAGGGACTAATGCGTTTGTGAGAATTGCGAGGATACTTGGTAGTGTCCCTCATTGATTCGGTTTACCTACGGAGATGACCCTAAAAATGTATGAAGACATTGAAGACAATGGTGGTATGAGAAGATATTCATATTGAAGACTATGACATGAGAAGACATTGCGTGAAGATTTTGGAGCGCGACGACTGTGTGTTTTCGTAGTTTCCTTCTTTCTTCTTTGCTGAGTCATAGGAACCACCATACTGTTAAGTGGGGTCCAAGTGAACTAAGTCGAGTGGTGAAGTGATGCTCAACCCAAATCCTATGTCTTGACGAAGACAATGAGAACAAATCTTATCTAGAATTGGATGAGTCGGCTTTGCTTGTAGCCAAGTAAAGTTGCAGCGTGTGTTTGAAATCGACCGTTGGAACACGTGTCGGTTCCTTAGTGACCTAGGGTCATTTTGGACAAATCAGGTCGGGTTGCCTAGTGGCTATAAATAGCCCACCCCCTACACCATAAATTGGTGGCTGCTCAGAGTTTGTGCACGGCTTTTGTCGTTTGAGAGCAACCCACCTCGAAGCATTTGAGAGAGAGAAATCCTTGCGAGGACAAAGCCCAAACACGGAGCCAAAGTGTTAGGCATCACTAAAGTCTTTACATGCATGTGACACGAAGACTTATTACACTTGAGGCTGTGAATCCTCCGGCCGGTTAGGCGTCGCGTTCTGAGCATCCAAGAGTCATTGTGGATTGCGGTGAGCGAAGTCTGTGAAGGTTTGAAGTCTCCCTTGAAGACTTACGAGTGATTAGGCGAGGCTGGTGTCCTTAGCTCAAGGGAATAAGGTGAAGACACGGTCTTGAGTTAAATCTCAGCCTCCCTAATCAGACGTCTGAGTTGTCACGAAGAGCTGGGCGGTCCAACAAATCCTGTGTCTTCAACAAGCAACTGGTTCTATCCCTTCCAACTTTACTTAAGTTTGTCTTCATGAAGTCATTGCTTATCTGTTCATGTGTTTGACTTCATTGCTTGACTACTATTGTTGATTGGCTTCATACTATCTTCCATCTTGATCATTACTGCCTAACTGCTATTAGTCCTGTACTTCCATATCATCACATACTTGACTATGGCTTGTTTAGGTTAGTTTATCTTCCTCTGCATATCAATTAGGTTGTTTCTGTTGTTTGTCTTCGAAACTTCTAAGTTTTGAAGACTTTCATAAAAATCGCCTATTCACCCCCCCTCTAGTCAATACTAGCACTTTCACAATGTCGGCATGGTATATGTGGTAGATCAAGCATAAGTCATGCACGCAAACCTGGATCACGGCGGGCTTCTTCTTCCCTTCCTGCTTTTGATTCTTCTCTTGTCCCAGGACTGTGGTGTACTCAACATCTAGCCCAGCGACCCACTCATCATTTGAGTTTTCGAACATGCGTCTGAAGTGAGCAAGGCATCCTTTCACCATCACGGAAGAACAGGTGTAGATGACATCGAAATCATCACCAGTGATGGTTCTAACCTTGTACTCACCGCCGATCATGGAGATTTGGGACCATGGATTTGGGAGGAGGGTTAGGATTAGTGGAACCGCCGTAATGTGAAAGGACGGAACGACTAGCGGCAACCTGCGGTAATGTTAAAGGACGTCCAGGGACAAGTAGGAGTGAACTACCAGCGGTTTTTCGATTGTAAAAATGTTGAGTGGGGCGTGCGAACGGCAGGGTAATGTCTTTCCTGGTGGATAAATGGATTCATGCATAGTACTATGGGGGCCCAATTAGATGTCATGTCTACTTGAGCCCAATTAAATGGCTTTCGGTGTCATTTCAAGCGTCAGGAAAATTACAGGTGATACAAAGCTTTCCATTCTCCCATGATACGGGCTTCTGAGAGCACTTGGATCTGAGATCGAACGGTTGCATGGCGTGTGAGGGAGTCCTGGATTAGGGGGTTCTCGAACAACCGGACTATATGCTTATGTCGGACTGTTGGACTATGAAGATACAAGATTGAAGACTTCGTCCCGTGTCCGGGTGGGACTCTCCTTTGCATGGAAGGCAAGCTTGGCAATTTGGATAGGCGGATTCCTTTCTCTGTAACCAACTCTGTGTAACCCTAGCCCCCTCTGGTGTCTATACAAACCGGAGGGTTTAGTCCGTAGGACAAAAACAGTCATAATCATAGGCTATCATCTAGGGTTAGCCTCTACGATCTTGTGGTAGATCAACTCTTGTAATACTCATATCATCAAGATCAATCAAGCAAGAAGTAGGGTATTACCTCCATAGAGAGGGCCCGAACCTGGGTAAACATTGTGTCCCCCGCCTCTTGTTACCATTAGCCTTAGATGCATAGTTCGGGACCCCCTACCCGAGATCCGCCGGTTTTGACACCGACATTGGTGCTTTCATTGAGAGTTCCACCGTGACATCGAAAAAAGGTTTGATGGCTCACCTTGTTATCAAGGACAACGTCACCTCTGGGGGACCCTGGCTTTAGGCCAAACCCTCCGACTAGGCGGTTTCGTCATGACCGCCCGTTCGGCTGCCGTGCCGACGATGACTTCTCGGTTCATCAAAAACAGCCTCCACGTCAGCTCGGAATACACTGAGCAGATGGATCCGATGGAACTCTCGTCCTTGAACGAGCTCTTGGATCGCATCGCTACCTTGGGAGTCGCTATGGACTATGATTGGATTGGGCTTAACCCCGATCAAAAAGAGATTAACTCTTCATGGGTCACCCATCAGATAGCAGTAGTGGAGGAGCAATGCAGCCATTCTTCCTCTACTCTGTGGACAAACTATGTCCGGATTCCCGAGCTCTCTGAGCCGGATATCCGTTTGTGGGAGGACATGACCCAAACTCTGAACTTAGAATCGGACAGCGGGCCAGAAAAATTGGGCAACATCCCAGAACCCGAACCGCCAAGTTCGGAAGTTCCTCTGCCCCTGGGTCTTAGATCGGGTCAGCGTTCGGACTTAAATCCACCCACCCACCCAGATACAAGCGATCATTCCACATTAGACAACAATCCCAAGAGACAGTACATCACTTTTGGGCCAGATTCCTCCTTGTAATGAGCAAGGTCAAGGATTGTCGCGAGGGAGACGCAATCTCATTCTTTTGCAAAAATTGCACGGATAAGGGACTCCTCAACGCCATAAGTCACCATGACATATCACACTTCGCTGACTTGGCGGCCATAGTACAGAAGTACTGTGCGATGGAAAGTGCTTGGAAAACCCAGGCAAAATTCTGGGATCCTCCGGCTCTCACTAAACCCATCGTCCGAACTAAAAGGGTGCACTCTCGCAAGTCACCCGATCCAATTACAAAGAAACCAAAGCCCACTGCAGGGCGTGGAACCGTATTGGTGGGATGGCTCAATGGGCCATGCAAAATTCACACCACACTGGATACCATACCAACACACAGCTTTAGATCATGTTGGATACTTCGGTAGGTGGCCAAGAGCAGCGAGGATCTCCTCATTAACAATACCGCAGAGCATCATCCCGCAAAAAACAACAATACAGTGTTGACAGTCTTCGAGACTTTCTCCTCAAATAACAGGCGCAAGAGAGCACTCCGCGGCCTCGCTGAAGTCTACCACGTTGCAGCAATAAATACATGGAACGACACGACCATAACGTTCAATGCCAGTGATGAACCTCAATTCCGAACAGTCCGAGCACCAGCCGCTCTAGTCCTTAGTCCAATTGTGGACAGCCTCCGGCTTACTAAAGTACTCATGCACGGTGGCAGCGGATTAAACCTCATCTATGACGGAACTCTCAACAAAATGGAAATAGACAAGAGCCGCATTAAGCAAAGCAGCACGACCTTCAGAGGAATTATCCCTAGTCGGGAGGCACGATGTGCGGGAAAAACCAAACTCGATGTGGTATTCGGCACACCAGAGAATTACAGGTCCGAAGAGATAACATTACAAGTGGCCCCGTTCAGTAGAGGATACCACGCCCTTTTAGGGCGGGACGCATTCATGAGCTTCCAAGCTATACCCCATTACGGGTACATGAAGCTCAAGATGCCCGGGCCCAACGGAATCATCACTCTAGCCAGTGATCCGGACGTAGCACTCTGCATAGAAAATAAACCGCCACCCTGGCCCTTGAGGCATTATTCGAAGCCCTCGCGGCCGAAGAACTAACTGCGCTGCACTCCACAGTGGATGGGGACGACGTGATACTCAACAAATGATCCAAGTCCACCTCTTTCAAACTAGCAGACGAAATAGTCAAATTCCAAGTCCACCGAACGGACTCTACAAAAACAGCATCCATCGGGGCACAGCTGAACCCCACAATAGAGATCGCACTGCGGGCACTCTTATGCGAGAACTGGGACATCTTTGCCTGGCGCCCTTCAGACATGCCAGGGATCCCACGCAGGCTGGCCGAGCACAACCTACACATATTGAAGGGATACAAGCCGGTCAAGCAGACTCTACGGCGCTTCTCAGAACCTAAACGACAAGCCATGGAAGAGGAGCTAGCCAAGTTACTCGAAGCTGGATTCATCAGACAAATAAAACTCCCGGATTGTCTAGCAAACCTGGTGATGGTACCAAAGAAGGACAAATCCTGGCGCCTATGTGTCGATTTCAAGGTCCTCAATAAGGCTTGCCCCAAGGATCCCTTCCCTCTCCCCCGCATCGATCAAATCATCGACACTACCACAGGACACGACTCATTGTGCCTCCTCGACGCATACTCTGGATACCATCAAATCAAGATGGCGGAGTCCGATCAAGCTGCAACGACATTCATCACTCCATACGGCCCTTTCTGTTTCAACACCATGCCTTTCGGGCTCAAAAACGCCGGTGCAACCTATCAACGCATGATTCAAACATGCCTGGAAAAACCAATTGGCAAAACAGTTGAGGCTTACATAGACGATGTGGTCATCAAGACCAGACACGTCGAATCTTTAATAGACGACCTGAGGCTGACGTTCGACAATCTCCGAACATATGACATCAAGCTCAATCCGGAAAAATGCGTTTTTGGCGTTCCTGCCGGAAAGCTCCCGGGCTTCATCGTTTCCAATAGAGGAATTGAAGCAAACCCAGCTAAAATCCGAGCTCTGTCACAATTGGCTACCCCAACAGACCTCAAGCAAATCCAGAAATTAACTAGATGCGTGGCTGCCTTAAGCCGCTTTATCTCCCGATTCGGAGAAAAGGCACTACCTCTTTATCGCCTTCTTCGATGCACTGAACACTTCGAGTGGACGGATGCGGCTACGGCCGAACTGGAAGAAATAAAGGCCCTCCTGGACAGCAACCCAATCTTGGCCGCACCGCACATGGGCGAACCTATGCTATTATATATAGCCGCAACAAATCAAGTTTTAAGCGCAGTGCTCGTTGCCGAATGACATGAGGACAGACATAAGTTCCCGCTTCAAAAGCCGGTGTACTATGTATCCACTGTCCTCACACCATGCAAGTCACGGTACCCACATTATCAAAAGATAGCATACGCGGTGTTTATGGCATCCCGGAAATTACGACACTACTTTCAAGAGTGTTCAATCACGGTGGCCTCTGAAGTACCACTTAACGATATAATAAATAACCGCGATGGCACGGCCCGGATTGCCAAGTGGGCCATCGAGCTCCTCCCGTTCGACATCATATATAAACCACAGCGAGCCATTAAGTCGCATAAATCTTGGCTGACTTAAATGCGCCGAATGGATGACTGAACTCCCTAAAAGTGCGGCGCATACTCCAATTGGATCATGCACTTTGATGGCTCTAAGATCTTTGGCTGATGCAGGAGGCGGCGTCGTCTTGACATCCCCACGGAATCAGGTCAATATGTACTCCAAATACTATACATAGACTCCAACAATGCAACCGAATATGAGGCTCTGTTGCACGGTCTTCGAATGGCAATCTCCATGGGCATCGAACGCCTAGAAGTGCGTGGGGATTCGAACCTCGCAATATCACAAATAAATGGATACTTCGACGCTAAGGACCCGAAAATGGCGGCTTATCACAATGCCGTCCTCAAGATGTTAGCTTGGTTCGAGGGGCTCGCATTTCGTCATGTGGTCCGAGAAAACAATCAAGTGGCGGATATCCTTGCCCGCATCGGCGCTAAGCGCGACCCCGTCCCACCTAACATCTTCTTGGAAAGGTTGTTCAAGCCATCCGTGCTGTGGCAAGGGGAGACCGACAATACTAGTCCGGATCCGACCACGACCCAAGATACCGAACACACTGACATAATCGGAGGCTCCGCCACCGAAATAACACCTTCAGCCCACGTAATCATGGCTGTCATCGCCCCCTGGAACGAACTCTTCTTGTCCTACCTAAATAGGCAAGAACTCCCCAAGGACCAAAATGAGGCACATTGCATTGTGCGGCACTCTAAAGCCTATAAGGTCCACGAGGGAGAGCTTTATCAGAAAAGCGCTACCGGTGTACTTCAAAGATGTATCTCTGAAGAGGAAGGGCGGTAGTTATTGGCCGAAATTCATGCTGGACTCGGCGGCCACCACGCTGCAGCTCGGGTCCTTGTAAGCAAGGCCTTTCGGACAAGTTTCTACTGGCCGACAGCCCGAGCAGACGCACAGGACCTCGTCCAACACTGCGTCGGTTGCGAGCTCTTCGCTAATCAAAGCCATATGCCACCCACCGCCCTCAAAACTATCCCCATAACTTGGCCCTTTGCGGTCTGGAGGCTTGATATGGTCGGACCGCTTAAAGGAGGAAGCCATAAGGAAAAATACTTGTTGGTCATGGTGGATAAATTCACCAAATGGATAGAGGCCAAAACAGTCAAAACGGTCGAATCCGGACCAGTGATAGACTTCATATCTGGAGTCATACACCGTCACGGTGTCCCCCATAGCATCATCACCAACAATGGCTCCAACTTCACAGCCGACAAGGTGAAAACTTGGTGCGACAACATGGGCATTAAGCTCGATTACGCCTCCGTCTATCACCCACAAACAAACGGTCAAGTCGAACGAGCAAATGGTCTTATTATGAGCGGCATCAAACCCAGACTAGTGAGATCCTTGAAGGAATAGGACACGCACTGGGTCGAGGAGCTCGACTCCGTACTATGGGGGCTGCAGACCACGCCAAATCGCACTACCCGATACACACGATTCTTCATGGTGTACGGTGCAGAGGCGATATTTCCCTGTGATATCATTCATGACTCACCTCGAGTGCGCATGTACGAAGAGAGAGAGGACGAGCTTGATCGGCAGGACAGTCTAGATGCCCTGGCGGAGGAGCGCGACGTTGCAAAAGCTCGTTCTGCATTCTATCAGCAACAGGCTCGCAGGTATCAAAGAAGAGAAGTACGCCCCAAAACTTATAACATTGGGGAATTCATTCTACGCCTACCGGAAAAGAAAAAGGACAAGTTTGAGCCCATGTGGGAGGGTCCATTCATCATTGATAAAGTTCTCACTGGAGGAGTGTACCGCCTGCGTGATGCATCAGATAATCAACTCGAGCCGGACACATGGAATGTGGCCAGACT
This sequence comes from Aegilops speltoides, assembly GCA_021437245.1. NCBI lineage: Eukaryota > Viridiplantae > Streptophyta > Magnoliopsida > Poales > Poaceae > Aegilops > Aegilops speltoides. The sequence goes on along the minus strand of CM038144.1, from coordinate 425,541,405 downwards.
CCGGTGATTCTACGCCTAGCGCCAAACTCTGTGTTCGTCCCCTTCCCTCCGCCTTTTTATTATTATTTATATATATTCTCTATCTTTCCTTTTATGGCTCTGAAGCTTCAAGTGTGACTCGACTACACACTCTTGAAGTGCTAAATCTTTAAGTATGTGTGCTCACTATACCTGGGGGCTTCTTGTATAGAAGCTTAGTATAATTATTTTTCGGTTCATGCCCACTACATATATATCACTTTTCCATATGTACCTTTTCTTCACCATTATATGCATCGATATGACTTAAGTTTTGGCCAAGCTGGGTTGCCTGGCTCCTGTGTTTATGCCCTACATTCCCGTTAGTTTGGCTAGGGCATAAGGGGAGCACCTCTGCGATTGTTACTGCCGGGTCCGCCGGACGTGTACCTCAGACTGGGTGAAGCCGAAAGCTAGCGTTCTTAAGGGAATATTCGGTCAGTGAGCAAAAGATGTTTCTTACCTCTTGCAATACAAACCCCCAGATGTTTCATATACTGCGTCTCTATTCGCAGTTCGGACATGCACATTAATGCATGCGTGCCCAGGGAAAGGAACCCTTAACGGAACTATTCTCCCTGGAAGATGTTTCTTACTATCCATGTAATATAACATAGCTAGTTGGGTACTTGTCTGTTCAAGAACTAATGACCCCTACGCCTGGTTTCCACGCGTACCCCGGTTTACATAACTGAGCGGGTATTCGGAAACACTCCGGATTGTCGGGTCCGGAGGCCGAAGCGAAAAGGTCCGCCATGACAAATGATTTACAATCCGGCTAGGGACAAAATATGTCAATTGAAGTACATGGTCACTTAGACCCACACACTTCTTCTTCTATGCCATCTAACGGCTGTCTAGCCTACAATCCTGTTGGGAATACTTTGCAGCTAATTCTACCTGGTCATATACCAGATTAACAGGAATCTGTTTCCCATCTGACCCTACAGGTCCAACCAGGGCCATGTGATTCGGATCGACCTTGGTGTACCATGTTTTCACCATGGCCCACGATTCCCTCGTACCTTGTCGGTAGGCCGATATCTTCCACAATTGGAATCGCCGCCGCGCTCCCTTGAGCAGCTGTACAAGCTCCCCCATGATTCCTGGCAGGGAGACAGATGGCCACAAGGTCGCGGCAATACCGGCCGAACTTGTTCGTGCAGTTGCGAAAGCTCTTGCAGAAGATTCGGGAATCTCCTCTTGAGGACGACCAGTCAGTATACCTACAGACATAACTCTGTTAGCCTGTGTCTTCGCCGAACTATATAAAGGTTCGTTTTGAGCACATACTGAAAATGCCGCGTTGAAGCCTCCTGTTCTCCTTCACGGAGTCCGCTAGATGGGCCCAAACATTTTTCAATTCCACGCCCAGCCAGGTATTGGCATTCTGGAGATCGTTTTTCTCTCGACGAACCCGTGTAAGCACACGCTCGCCAGCCTCTAGCTGTCGTTGAGCTCGTTGTTCATCCTCTTGTAACATGTCTGGATTCATTATCTGCGGAATCTATTATTAGATCTGCAAACATGTCGAATACCAACTGGTACACTTAATTACGGTTTTTATCAATCGAGATAAATATTACCAAATGAGGCCTTCTTGGATTCCTCCACTTTGGCAGTTATGGCCCTTAGCTGGGCTTTGCACTCCTCCAGCTCTTGAGACAAATGGGTGTTCTTCTCTGTAAGAACCTATTCATACAATGATGGTTAAATCAGTTGCCGCAACTATTTCAAGTCTCAGGGCAACTGATATACATATTTATCAGATTTTGCTTACCCTTATATCTTTTAAATACTGGTCTGTGGCTCTAGTAAGCCCTTTTTGAGCAGCTCAGATGTACGTGTCTCCCGAGTTGAAGTCATTGAACGCCTCTTCGGAGAAATTAGGAACGCGGTGCGGCCCGCTGACGCCGATGATTCATAGCACTCTCCACTTGGAATTTGTAGTCGATATTCTATCTGCATCCTCTGTACGAGGACCGTCCGACGTTGTCCCCACGTTAGCCTCCACCCTTGTGGTCGGTTCTGGAGTCTGGCTGGTAGAGGCGTTTCCGTCAGGATCTCCGGACACAGTCCGGCGAGTACTCTTTCTGCCAGGGCACAATGGACATTGTTATATTTTAAAGACGATAATCATGAAGCATGTTTTAAATCATACCTCTCCAACGGCGTCTCGGTCCTGACCGCCTTCCTTTTAAGCCTACCCGGCTTGGGTACTGAGGGAGTCCTGGACTAGGGGGTGTCCAGATAGCCGAACTATCATCATTGGCCGGACTCCAAAACTATGAAGATACGAGATTGAAGACTTCGTCCCGTGTCCGGATGGGACTTTCCTTGGCGTGGAAGGCAAGCTTGGCGATACGGATATGTAGATCTCCTACCATTGTAACCGACTACTGTGTAACCCTAGCCCTCTCCGGTGTCTATATAAACGGAGGTTTTAATCCATAGGACGAACAACAATCATACCATAGGCTAGCTTCTAGGGTTTAGCCTCCTTGATCGGTGGTAGATCTACTCTTGTACTACCAATATCATAAATATCAATCAGCGGAGTAGGGTTTTAACTCCATTGAGAGGCCCGAACACAGGTAAAAACATTGTGTCCCTTGTCTCCTGTGACCATCCGCCTAGACACACAGTTCGGGGCCCCTACCGAGATCCGCGGTTTGACACCGACATTGGTGCTTTCATTGAGAGTTCCTCGTATGCGTCACCTATAGGCCCGATGGATCCTCCGATCATCAACAACAACGCGGTCCGGGGTGAGACTTTTCTCCCCGAACAGATCTTCGTATTCGGCAACCGCTTGCTGCAGGGCAATTCACGTGGCCATCTGGAGCGGATCAGCTTCGCCCCAGCCATCGGTCGGTTGAAAAGTTTGAACTACACGGCCGACATCCGCGGAGACTTGATCTTCGACGGATTTGAGCCACAGCCAGGCGTGCCGCATTATCTCGATGGGCATGATTTAGCTCTGCTGCTAGACAGTGCCCTGGAGGCCGCACAAGAGTCCGCTCCAACCCTTGGTTCGGAGCCGACGATGCCAATCCAGGATGAATGGTTGGACACCGCTGCTACCACTACGGTGATAGAGCCAAATACCGACCCTGTCCCTCATGAAGGTCGTGACTCCAAGGTGCCAGACTCCTCTCCGGACCCCGAACCTTCCGCGCCCCTGCCCATCGAATCCGATTGGGCGCCAATCATGGAGTTCACCGCTACGGACGTCTTTCACTCGCCTTTCGGCAAGATCCTGAATTCGCTAAAGTGTCTCTCTTTGTCAGGAGAGCCTTGGCCGGATTATGGCCAGGACGGTTGGGATGCGGACGATGAAGAAATTCAAAGCCCACCCACCACCCACTTTGTAGCCACTGTCGATGACTTAACCGACATGCTAGACTTCGACTCCGAAGACATCGACGGTATGTACAACGATGCCGGAGACGACCAAGAACCAGCGCCTACTGGGCACTGGAAAGCCACCTCGTCATACGACATATACACGGTGGACATCCCAAAGGATGGGAATGGCGATGGAACATCGGAGGATGACCCCTCCTAAAGGCAGCCTAAGCGCCGGCGTCAGCGGCGCCGTTCCAAATCCCGCCACAACAAGAATGGAGATTCCGGCACCGGAGATAATAACACCCTGGATAGTGCCGAAGACAACCCCCTCCAGCAAGATTCAGCACAGGAGGACGGAGAAGCCAGCCCTCACGAGAGAGCGGCAGACGAAGAGGTAGAGGACGATAATTACATGCCTCCCTCCGGGAGCGAGGCAAGCCTCGGCGGCAGCAATTTGTCTGCTGAGGATCCCGTCGAACAAGAGCGTTTCAAACGCAGGCTTATGGCCACGGCAAGCAGCCTTAAGAAAAAGCAGCAACAGCTTAGAGCTGACCAAGACTTGCTAGCCAATAGATGGACTGAAGTCCTTGCGGCCGAAGAGTATGAACTCGAACGCCCCTCCAAAAGTTACCCCAAACGCAAGCTGCTTGTAACGCCCCAGATGCAACTTTCCATATTCGTAACTCCAACTCCTGCCTTTTCCGGAGATGCGAGATATTATTTTCTCTGTGGTTGGGTTTTTGTCTTTCGTTTTGCATTTTGTTCATGTCATGCATTTCATCATCGCATCATTCGCATTGCATTGGCATTGTTTTCATAAAACTTGCATTCGTTCGTCGTTGTCGTTTCTCCCTTTTGCCTTCATCACCTTTCCCTCGGATCGCCTTGCCCGCGCTGACCGTTCCAGACCAACCGGGTTTTGCTCTCCTCTTGAACGTGACCACTTAACCTCTCTTGCCAGCTCGCAGCCCCCTCGCGCGCGTGTCCGAAACCTCCCCGGAACCTGACCCGGGCAGTCATCACCGTTGGATCCGGATCATCCCCAAACGTCTATAAAATATCTACGTTTTCTTATTTGGACTCTCTAACCTATTTATTCTCGGCCGTTTGATTTCGATCGGAGGGACCAAATACCCCTAACCTAAACCACTTATTGTATATATTCACGCCTAACCCTAGATCCTAGGGGCATGTCCCATCCTTTCCCCTCCTTGCGCCGCCACTAGCTCCACCTGGTCTCCCCCTTCCTCGGATCCCCGATCCAATCCATCCAATCCCCCGCAGCCAACCACCTCCCTCCTCGTTTTTGCATCCCGACCAACCAGTGCAGCTACACGCGCCAAGGCCCCCTCGATCCACACCTCGCCCGCTGACTCCTGCCGTGCTGCTCTGCTTCGCTCCCGTCGCCCAGGCCCTCCTCGACCTCCTCCGCTCCGGACCCGCGCGTCCGCTTCGTCCCTGCCGTTCCGCCGGAGTCCTCTACCTCGTCGGACCCCGCTGCTGCTTTCCCGTCCAGCGCTGCCGCTGCTCTGTCTGACGAGCAGAGCACCGCGCCCGCAACCCGCTGCCTGCGCCCTCGCCAAGACCTGCCGCCGCCGCGCCTACATCGCCTGGAGCCTCTGCGTCAAGTTCCTCTGCCTCCTCTGCACAAGCACCGGAGCGCGCCTGCTCCTCCCGTCGCCTCGAGCGCCAAGTTCGCTGCCACCGCTCCCCTGCATCCCGTCTCCGCCTCCCCTGCTTCTGCGAGCACTCGAGGATGAGGACGAGCCCCTGCTTCCTTGCGCTCCATGGTCGCCCCGCTCGTCCAAGCCTCGCATCGCGCCTCTTCCGCCTTGGATCCGGCCGCCCTTGCCATCCCGCACCGCCGCGCCAAGTACCGCAGTGGCCTCCTCTCCGGCGTCGCGCCCAGCGCCGCGGGCGAGATCTGATGCTCCGTCCCGCCGCCATTCGCCTCGCCGCCGCCCGGGCCAGCGACCTCACCGTCTGGGCCTCCTCCGTCGCGCCGTCTGCAAGTCCCACCGCCGCTGTCTCCTGCATCGCCATGGGTGTGCTGCGTTTCTGTCTTGAGCAAGCGAGCATAACCGCTTCGCCGCGTTAATGCGCCTCGCCCATAGCGACCGCCAGCCGTGCGCCATCCCAGCGAGCCGGCCCAGATCTGCCGGCCTGCCTCGCCCGTTCGTGCGGGCCACGATCCTCCCTCAACCCGGCTCCCATCTCCTCCAACCTGGGCTTGGCCCATGGGTGAGGCCAGCGCGCCCTCTGCAGCCTTCCCTCGAACGGGCCAAGAGCCCAAGGTGAGCCACCCCAGCGCCACTTTATTTTTTTCTCTGTTGGGCCAGCGGATTCAGCCCGTGTTATTTTTTTCTGCACTGATTTTAGCATTTTCCGATGAATTACAGATTTGCAGAAAAGTCCTTCAACATCATGCATATAATAACTCCACAACGGTGCAACGGATTAAAACTAACTTTATATGTAAAATGCCTAGATTAACATGGTCCACTTTATTTTCCTGTTTAACAACTTTAAAATATGTTTTAGGGCAGAACAGTAGCTAATTCAAAATATGCACATGGGGATTTTTCCGGAATTGTTGTTCGTTGTTTCCGGCCTCATTTAAACTTGTCTAGATAGGTGGTTTTGTTGTGCTTCACCCCTTGCCATGTTAATCAACATCTAATATTGTTGGGTACATAAACGAGATCGAACTACATAACTTGTCGTGGTGTTTCATCAATATGCACCGTTGCATATTGAGCTCCACTTAATTTGTAGGATTGCTTGTGCACTTTGCCATGCCTCATTAAACCGGACATACATCATACTTGGTTGTGCATCATGCCATGATTATGCGATGGTTGTTTACTATGTTGTTTGCTACTTTCCGGTTTGCTTCTCTCATTAGCTTCAGTTTCGTTCCGGAGTTGTGAGGATTCGTTCGACTACTCCCGGTCGTCTTCTTCATGGACTCGTTCTTCTTCCTAGCGGGATTTCAGGCAAGATGACCGCTACCCTGGATCTCACTACTATCATTGCTATGCTAGTTGCCTCGTTCTTTCACTATGCTGCGCTACCTATTACCTATTTGTCAAGCCATCCCATATTGCCATGAACCCCTAACCTTTGACACCATTCCTAGCAAACCATTGATTAGCTATGTTACCGCTTTGCTCAGCCCCTCTTATAGCGTTGCTAGTTGCAGGTGAAGTTGAAGATTTCTCCATGGTGGACAGGGTTTATGTTGGGATATCACAATATCTTTTATATTATTAATGCATCTATATACTTGGTAGAGGGTGGAAGGCTCGGCCTTGTGCCTGGTGTTTTGTTCCACTCTTGCCGCCCTAGTTTCCGTTATACCGATGTTATGTTCCCGGATTTTGCGTTCCTAACGCGGTCGGGTGATTTATGGGACCCCCCTGACAGTTCACTTTGAATAAAACTTGTCCAGCAAGGCCCAACATTGACTTTTACCATTTGCCTCACCACCACCTACTTTTCCCTTGGGAGTCGCTCTCTCGAGGTCATCTTTATTATAGCCCCGGGCGATGCTTGTCTAGCGTTGGTCCAAACTAGAGCACCGTCTTGGGACCATCCCTTAGCAACTTGGGTTACGTCGGTACATGCGCTTAGCTTATCCGGTGTTGCCACGAGCGAGATATGTGCAGCTCCTATCGGGATTGTCAGCGCGCCAGGCGGTCTTCTGGTCTTGTTTTACCATTGTCGAAATGTCTTGATGTGCCGGGATCACGAGTCGATCGGAGTGTCTTGGGTGAAGGTCTATTCGCCGATGATCGCGAGAGCTTGTCATGGGCTAAGTTGGGACACCCTGCGAGGTATAAACTTTCGAGAGCCATGCCCGCGGTTATGTGGCAGATGGGAATTTGTTAATGTCGGTTGTAGATAACTTGACACGGATCCGAATTAAAGCGCATCAACAGAGTGTGTAGCCGTGATGGTCTCTTCTCGGCGGTCAGGAAGTGAACACGGTTTACGTGTTATGTTTGACGTAAGTAGGTGTTCAGGATCACCTCTTGATCATTGCTAGCTTCTCGTCCGTTCCGCTTGTTCTCTTCTCGCTCTTATTTGCGTTGGTTAGCCACCATACTTGCTTAGTCGCTGCTGCAACCTCACCACTTTACCCCTTCCTTTCCCTTTAAGCTTTGCTAGTCTTGACACCCATGGTAATGGGATTGGTGAGTCCTCGTGACTCACGGATACTTCAAAACTAGTTTGCGGTGCCTATGTTACCGGCGGTGGCGCAACCAAGCTCAAGGAGGAGCTCGATGAAGATCTTGCCCTTTGTGTTGTTTCTTTCTAGTTGATCGATGGTGGAGCCCGGTTGGGGTCGATCGGGGACCTTTATGCATTTGGGGTTCTTCTTTTATTTTGGTTCCGTAGTCGGACCTTGATTGTATCTGGATGATGTAATGCTTTATTCATGTATTTGTGTGAAGTGGCGATTGTAAGCCAACTATGTATCTCTTTCCCTTATGTAATACATGGGTTGTGTGAAGATTACCTCACTTGCGACATTGCTTTCAATGCGGTTATGCCTCTAAGTCGTGCTTCGACACGTGGGAGATATAGCCGCATCGAGGCGATACAAGTTGGTGTCGAGCCTTCCCGACCTTAGGAGCCCCACTACTTGATCGTTTTTAGCGGCCGAGTTGTGTCTAGAAAAATGTTTTGAGTCATTTAGGATTATATATATCGGAGAGTTAGGAATTCTTTTTACTCCTCGGTCCTTAAATCGCTCTGGTGAGGTATCTGGCGTAGAGTTTTGACTCTTCTCTTCTCAAATTTCACTAAATTTTTTTAGGATCACGCGGTATCTTAGAATCGTTCGATGGTTTTATGATGACAACATTGTCTTGGTGCCTCCGTCGTGAGGTTTTTTAGTGGAGGTGTCTGGGGAGTTGAGCTCACGAGGTGTTTTCGTCATAATTTTATCGTTGTAGTTCGGAATACACTGAGTTTAATACGCCGACATCGAAAATCTCTTTTATGCGTTGTTGGTGAGATAACCCGCTAACCCGATCTTGAGGTGAGTGCGGAGTATTGCCATGACTTCGTATAATGGATGCTTTTGAAGGTTGAGGTACCACGATTTCGAAGGTTTCTTGGTTATCGTTGACGGATGGATCTGACTTGGATGTAGGTATTGTTAGTTTGGGTGAGATATATTGCTTCCTGTATCCCCAACACCAGATTGCATAACCGAGAAAATTTCGGGAGTTTTATAGGTGGGAATTCAAGTAGCTCCTAGAATATCTTTCCGACGGATGCATGATATGGGATTGGGTAAATCTCTATCATATGTTTGTTCGGCTTATTACGCAAGCCAGTCCTTTGTTTTGTTTTGAGTTGTGGTATTGAGTTGCTTCAATGTCAAGTGTTGATTCCATACCTTTCCGAAATGGTGTTCTCATACTCCGATGTGAATACCAATCCTTTTGATCATTGAGGTTGTCATGTTAATTCTTTTCCAACCGGTGCGCTTCTCTCGAGATGATCCCATCATTTTCAACACCTGCAAGATCATTTCTAAGTTTTCTCAACGGTGTTTGTTTCATCCGTCCCAAGTTGCCTTTGTTTTTTTTCCCGCCCACCCACCCTTTTTCCTCAAGGTCACAGATTTCTTTACCAAGTATCCATTTATTCATGTGAAGTCTCTTCACTCTTTTCAATCGATGTTCTTAACCGGTGATTTCCCATGAAGATGCTCAACAGCTTCAAGTTCATCATCCATCATTGTTGTTTCTTCTTCGGTGGATTTAATTCAAGCTTTCGATATTCATCATATTCCTTTCCTCGTTTCAAATGCTTTCCCATACTGATGCACCTCTTAATCATTCACTTCCTATTCATTTGTTCTGGAGTGCTGAAGATATCTCACAAGACTTGTGTTTCCATTCTCAATCCCTTCAAGATATTTCGAGGTTGTTATCTCATTCAAGCCATTTAATTCAACCGGTGCAATCTCACTTTAAATCAATCATTTCAACGGTGTTTTCTTTTGAGTGGGCCCTAACCCACAGGTCTTTTCCCAGGATCTTACCTGACTCTTCTATTATTCTGGAGCTATCCTAAATTCTTCTCCAAGTTTGACGTAAGAATGAGTTATCATCACTCAAATGCTTTTCTCCAAGATCTTTCAATTTCTTTTCATAGTTGGCTAACCTCTTCGCTTTTGATTCTTCCGGTGTGCCTCAATAATTCTTGGTGGTGTTTCTCGTTGTCATTCTCATCATTTGAAGACCTAAGAAGGATTTCTCTTAAATCTTGGTCCATTCTCTTGAATATTCATGGTTCTAGCTTGATGCCATCCTCTCATAATTGTTTTCGATTGTGAGAATTCTTTTCACCCATCCGGAGCATTTCATGAGTTGTTTCCATTTCTTTCTTCTGAAGGCCATCATGCCATAATTCTTCATTCTCATATTTGAGCTTTCATTCTCCAAATCTTACCGGAGATTCGTTCAAATATCCTCTAACCAGTTCATGATCTCTTTGTTCTCATGTATCTAAATCCCCTCAATTATCTTCATTCGTTTTCAAACTCTTTCCGGTGAATTGTGCCCTTGCTACTCTATTTTTCAATTCTTACGGTGGTTCTTTCAAGATCTCTCTTCCTTGTTCATCATATCAATTTATTCGTTGCTTCCAAATCCTACCGGTGGTTCGTTCAAGACCTTCTCAAGTTTTGATATATCTCATTTAATCCTTTCTACAAGAATAAGTAGTATGCCAAATCCGTTGCTTGTCATCAATTAAATTTGATGAAGGATAAGCATACAATAAATCTCATTCTTATTTCCTCGAGGTGACTCAATTCTTTTTATGGAGATTATTCATGATGAATAAATTCTTGTTTACAAGTGATTCATCTTTCTTTCCGGAGATTGTTCACGATGAAGTAATTCTCGGTTCTAGTGTTCATCTTTTCTTTCCGGAGTTCCAAGTTTTCTTGGATGTCTCGTCACGAAGCTCCATCTATATCATTGCAAGGTTTCAATCTTGTTTGCTTCAACCTTCAATTCTTTTATGTTATCATTTCCTATCCGGAGTTCTTCATGGAGGCAACATGGCGATTCGTCAATGATTCTTTTCATTCTTCAATGGTCCTTCAAGATTTCTCTTGAAGTTATGATTCCCCAAGATATACTCTAAAATAAACATGGTGTTCAACACATGTTTTGTTTTGAGGAGCTCAAGTATTCTTCATCTTGCATTCCGAAGTGCAATTCTTTCTACCTTATCTTTTGAGGTGGTGTTATGTCACTCTTGACAATTTCCTTCTTGTTTCATGATTCATATGTTGTCAAGAATGAGGTATTTTAAATCCATCAATCCCTTTGTTGGAATTATCTTGGGTTATATTTCACCTAAAGCTTTCCCTAAGGAATGTTGTATTATGGTGTTTATCAATGATCCAAGTTTTCTCCTATCCTCTCGGTGAAAGCAGTTTTTCATCTCTTTGGTGCTCTCAATCAAATCAATGGTTTCCATTTGTGGCCGGTTGTCACCTCATAGTCTCGAGATGTTTGCCATAAGCCCACAACAAGCTGGTGCTTTTCGTTGTTGATTTTCCAACAACTCCGTTCAATTCTTATTTGCAAGGATGCTTTCCAAGCTCATTCGTGGCAGAAGTTGGCATTTTTGTCTCCATTCTTTTATTTCAATGACCTATCTTCTATTCTTTTGTTCCAGAGGCATTGTGATGTTACTCTCTTCGACCCATCATCTCATTTTGTATATATCATGTAATTTTCCTTGCTTATCCGTTTAGCCGGAGTGTCATGTTTCATTGAGTTCTCTCATCTTATCAAGTTTTGCCTCCTTCTCAACGGATGCGGTTTGTAGTGTTTCTTACCCCTTGTGTCATTCTTTCAATTCGGAGGCGGTGTGTTGTTGATTTCATCATGTATCCTCTCATCTTGTCAAGTTCATGTTCAATTCCTTCCATTTACAGTCGGAGTGCTGCCCAAATTATATCAATCTTTTTCCTTCTCTATCTAGTTTTAAACGGAGTGGTTTCAATATCTATCTTATCACTAAACCTCTTGGTTCTCATCATATTCCTTGTTCCTCTTGGCCAACGAATTGTTTGCAATCTTGGTCATCTCCGTTATTTCGTTTCTTTCAATTTGTTCAACCTCTCAAGGTTCTTTGGTTTCACTCATTGGTCAAAGAAGCAACTAAGTTTTACCTCTTCTCTTCCTCTTCCTTTTCCCTCCGGTGCCATCCTAGATCTCGGGACGAGATCCTCTCGTAGTGGTGGAGTGTTGTAACGCCCCGGATGCAACTTTCCATATTCGTAACTCCAACTCCTGCCTGTTCCGGAGATGCGAGATATTATTTTCTCTGTGGTTGGGTTTTTGTCTTTCGTTTTGCATTTTGTTCATGTCATGCATTTCATCATCGCATCATTCGCATTGCATTGGCATCGTTTTCACAAAACTTGCATTCGTTCGTCGTTGTCGTTTCTCCCTTTTGCCTTCATCACCTTTCCCTCGGATCGCCTTGCCCGCGCTGACCGTTCCAGACCAACCGGGTTTTGCTCTCCTCTTGAACGTGACCACTTAACCTCTCTTGCCAGCTCTTAGCCCCCTCGCGCGCGTGTCCGAAACCTCCCCGGAACCCGACCCGGGCAGTCATCACCGTTGGATCCGGATCATCCCCAAACGTCTACAAAATATCTCCGTTTTCTTATTCAGACTCTCTAACCTATTTATTCTCGGCCGTTTGATTTCGATCGGAGGGACCAAATACCCCTAACCTAAACCACTTATTGTATATATTCACGCCTAACCCTAGATCCTAGGGGCATGTCCCATCCTTTCCCCTCCTTGCGCCGCCACTAGCTCCACCTGGTCTCCCCCTTCCTCGGATCCCCGATCAAATCCATCCAATCCCCCGCAGCCAACCACCTCCCTCCTCGTTTTTGCATCCCGACCAACCAGTGCAGCTCCACGCGCTAAGGCCCCCTCGATCCACTCCTCGCCCGCTGACTCCTGCCACGCTGCTCTGCTTCGCTCGCGTCGCCCAGGCCCTCCTCGACCTCCTCCGCTCCGGACCAGCGTCGCCCGTCCCTGCCGTTCCGCGGAGTCCTCGCCTCGCCGGACCCAGCTGCTGCTTTCCCGTCAGCGCCGCCCGCTGCTTTCTGTCGGCGGCGGAGCACCGCGCCCGCAACCCGCTGCCTGCGCCCTTGCCAAGACCTGCCGCCGCCGCGCCTACATCGCCTGGAGCCGCCGCGTCGAGTTCCTCTGCCTCCTCTGCACGAGCACCAGAGCGCGCCCGCTCCTCCCGTCGCCTCGAGCGCCAAGTTCGCTGCCACCGCTCCCCTGCATCCCGTCTCCGCCTCTCCTGCTTCTGCGAGCACTCGAGGACGAGGACGAGCCCCTGCTTCCTCGCGCTCCATCGTCGCCCCGCTCGTCCAAGCCTCGCGTCGCGCCTCTTCCGCCTTGGATCCGGCCGCCCTTGCCATCCCGCACCGCCGCGCCAAGTACCGCAGCGGCCTCCTCTCCGGCGTCGCGCCCAAGCGCCATGCCGGAGTAGATGCAGCTCCGTCCCCGCCGCCATTCTGCCTCGCCGCCGCCCGGGGCCCCGGCGACCTCACCGTCGGGCCTCCTCCGCCAGCGCGCCGTCTGCAAGTCCCACCGCCGCTGTCTCTGCGCCGCCATGGGTGTGCTGCGTTTCTTGTCTTCAGAACGAGCAAAGCACAGCCGCTCGCCCGCGTTGACTGCGCCTCGCCCGCAAGCGACCGCCAGCCGTGCGCCATCCCAGCGAGCCGGCCCAGATCTGCCGGCCTGCCTCGCCCGTTCGTGCGGGCCACGATCCTCCCGCAGCCCGGCTCCCATCTCCTCCAACCCAGGCTTGGCCCATGGGTGAGCCAGCCGCGCCCTCCTGCAGCCTCCCCTCGAACGGGCCAGAGCCCAAGGGTGAGGCCACCCCCCAGCGCCACTTTATTTTTTTTCTCCTATTGGGCCAAGCGGATTCAGCTCGTGTTATTTTTTTTTCCTGCACTACGATTTTAGCATTTTCCAGTGAATTACAGATTTGCAGAAAAGTCCTTCAACATCATGCATATAATAACTCCACAACGGTGCATCGGATTAAAACAAACTTTATATGTAAAATGCCTAGATTAACATGGTCCACTTTATTTTCCTGTTTAACAACTTTAAAATATGTTTTAGGGCAGAACAGTAGTTAATTCAAAATATGCACATGAGGATTTTTCCGGAATTGTTGTTCGTTGTTTCCGGCCTCATTTAAACTTGTCTAGATAGGTGGTTTTGTTGTGCTTCACCCCTTGCCATGTTAATCAACATCTAATATTGTTGGGTACATAAACGAGATCGAACTAAATAACTTGTCGTGGTGTTTCATCAATATGCACCGTTGCATATTGAGCTCCACTTAATTTGTAGGATTGCTTGTGCACTTTGCCATGCCATGCCATGCCTCATTAAACCGGACATACATCATACTTGGTTGTGCATCATGCAATGATTATGCGATGGTTGTTTACTATGTTGTTTGCTACTTTCCGGTTTGCTTCTCTCATTAGCTTGGTTTAGATTACGGGTTGTGAGGATTCGTTCGACTACTCCCAATCGTCTTCTTCATGGACTCGTTCTTCTTCCTAGCGGGATTTCAGGCAAGATGACCGCTACCCTGGATCTCACTACTATCATTGCTGTGCTAGTTGCCTCGTTCTTTCGCTATGCTGCGCTACCTATTTCCTGTTTGTCAAGCCATCCCATATTGCCATGAACCCCTAACCTTTGACACCATTCCTAGCAAACCATTGATTGGCTATGTTACCACTTTGCTCAGCCCCTCTTATAGCGTTGCTAGTTGCAGGTGAAGTTGAAGATTTCTCCATGGTGGACAGGGTTTATGTTGGGATATCACAATATCTTTTATATTATTAATGCATCTATATACTTGGTAAAGGGTGGAGCAGCTCGACCTTGTGCACAGTGTTTTGTTCCTCTTGCCACCTAGTTTCCGTCATACGGTGTTATGTTCCCGGATTTTGCGTTCCTAACGCGGTCGGGTGATTTATGGGACCCCCTGACGGTTAGCTTTGAATAAAACTTGTCCAGCAAGGCCCAACATTGACTTTTACCATTTGCCTCACCACCACCTACTTTTCCTTGGGAGTCACTCTCTCGAGGTCATCTTTATTATAGCCCCGGGCGGTGCTTGTCTAGCGTTGGTCCAAACTAGAGCACCGTCTTGGGACCATCCCTTAGCAACTTGGGTTACGTCGGTACTGTGCGCTTAGCTTATCCGGTGTTGCCACGAGAGCGAGATATGTGCAGCTCCTATCGGGATTGTCGGCGCATCAGGCGGTCTTCTGGTCTTGTTTTACCATTGTCGAAATGTCTTGATGTACCGGGATACCGAGTCGATCGGAGTGTCTTGGGTGAAGGTCTATTCGCCGATGATCGCGAGAGCTGTCATGGGCTAAGTTGGGACACCCTGCGGTATAAACTTTCGAGAGCCGTGCTGCGGTTATGTGGCGGATGGAAATTTGTTAATGTCGGTTGTAGATAACTTGACACGGATCCGAATTAAAGCGCATCAACCGAGTGTGTAGCCGTGATGGTCTCTTCTCGGCGGAGTCCGGGAAGTGAACACGGTTTTTGTGTTATGTTTGACGTAAGTAGGTGTTGAGGATCACCTCTTGATCATTGCTAGCTTCACGTCCGTTCCGCTTGTTCTCTTCTCGCTCTTATTTGCGTTGGTTAGCCACCATACTTGCTTAGTAGCTGCTGCAACCTCACCACTTTACCCCTTCCTTTCCCTTTAAGCTTTGCTAGTCTTGACACCCATGGTAATGGGATTCTTTGAGTCCTCGTGACTCACGGATACTTCAAAACCAGTTTGCGGTGCCTATGTTACGGCGGTGGCGCAACCAAGCTCAAGGAGGAGCTCGATGAAGATCTTGCCCTTTGTGTTGTTTCGTTCCGGTTGATCGGTGGTGGAGCCCGGTTGGGGTCGATCGGGGACCTTTATGCATTTGGGGTTCTTCTTTTATTTTGGTTCCGTAGTCGGACCTTGATTGTATCTGGATGATGTAATGCTTTATTCATGTATTTGTGTGATGTGGCGATTGTAAGCCAACTATTTATCTCTTTCCCTTATGTAATACATGGGTTGTGTGAAGATTACCTCACTTGCGACATTGCTTTCAATGCGGTTATGCCTCTAAGTCGTGCTTCGACACGTGGGAGATATAGCCGCATCGAGGGTGTTACACTGCTGCCCCGATTAGAGGAGGAAGCACATAAACCTACATCGCCAGTGCACAATACGGCCGACCAGCCACCTCGTGGCCGCGACAAAGAGGCCTCTAGGCCCTCCACTAAAGCCGCACCCCGACATCGTTCAAAAAGTACAAAGCCACGGGGGAATGCGCCGGACTTGCAAGAAATATTGGAGGATAAGGCAAGACAATCAAGATCGATCTACGGATCGCGTGGGCATACGATCGCGACAACAACCGTCGCGCGGATCAACAACCCGGCGGGCGAACCACGATGAACAAAGCTCGTTTGAGCTGCGTCGTGATATAATATCTGAGAGGTGCCGCACACCCACTATGCTTCACCGATGAAGTAATGGATCATCAAATCCCCAAAGGGTTCAAACCGTGAATATTGAATCCTCGATGGCTGCAACAGACCCATGATGCGGATTGAAGACTATCTCCTTCATATCCACATGGCCGCATTGATGATCTTCACGCCATCAAATACCTCCCACTCAAGCTTAAGGACCAGCTCGGCATTAGCTCAACAGCTTGCGGCGAGAATCAATTGGGTGTTGGGAGGACACGGAAGCCGCATTCCTTGATAACTTCCGGGGCACATATGTGCGACCACCAGACGCCGATGACCTAAGCCACATAACTTAGCAGCCAGACAATTCTGGACTCGGTTCTTAACCAAGAAAAATAAAATCGTCGACTGTCCGGATGCAGAGGCCCTTGCAGCCTTCAAACACAACATCCATGACGAATGGCTGGCCCGGCACCTAGGGCGGGAAAAGCGAAATCAATGGCAGCCCTCACATCACTCATGACCGGCTTACATGCGGGAGAAGACAGCTAGCTAGCCGCGGTAACAACCTAACCAAAACTACGGTAATTCGGATACCAAAGACAGCAATGGCGGTCGCGTCACAATAAGCACAAGCGCCGCGTGCGGTGATAACGCGAAGATCTGGCGGTCGGCGCGGATTGAGGCTCTAAACCGGTCGTGGAAAAAGCCATTCAAAATAACTACTCGAGGCCGTCCAATTTGGGCGGATACTCGATCGCTCGTGCTAGATACGGCACCCCGACAAGCTAGCTAATCACACCAGCGAGATTGTTGGGTGTTCAAGCGAGCGAGCAAGTTAATGCGCCGAAGGCAATGACAAGGGCTGCGTGGCGGCGGCGAGGAGAACACGGCCGCCGAACAATAGAGGACAAAGGATTCCCCCATAGGTGCGGACGGTGAACATGATATCGCAACCCACATACCCAAAAGGGAGGCGGAAGCGTGCGCTCGAGGGCGTATCTGCGATGGAGCGATCGCCCCAAAGTTAATCCATGGTCCTCCTGCCCGATCACTATTGATCGAAGGACCACCCACCGATATCGCCACGGCGGATTCGCGCATTGGTTTTAGACCCAATCGTCGTGGTTTCACCTCACTAGAGTCACGATGGATGGCGGCGGCAGCAGAACCTGCTTTATTAGGATACGATGCATAAGATGGGCATAGACCCTCAAGGATTAAACCCACAAAAGCGACCTTCAAAGGCGTCATACCGGTGTAGAGGTCAATTGTACGGCTCGGTCACACTTGAAGTGGTCTTGGATCCCGGATAACTTCGAGCGAGTTAATCTTGACATAGTCCCGTTCATGGCGGCTATCATGCCTTTGCTTTCGGACGAACCGCATTACAAAGTTCAATGCGGTGCCGCTCGCATACCTCAAGCTCAAGATGCGGGCCCTCGAGGAGTTATCACGGTCAGCGGAAACACGAGCGCTCTCCAAATGGAGGAGCATCTGGCGACTCTCGCGGCGGAAGTGCGAGCAGCCTCTTAAGGCAATTCTCGAGTCCGGCCGTTAAGCGGCGGACACCGTCAACGCGCCGGGTAACCTACAACAAGACCATCAGCGCGTTCGAACGCGCCGTAGCAATGCGGCCCCAACCCCAGCCCTCGCAACATCGCGATATAAGTGCCACGCGTACATCATTATGCTCTGGAGATACCATGGCATAGGGGGAGGGGCACGACCACGGCATGCCCAGAGTATGGATCAACCACACCAGGGGCTCCCGAATTGGTCATTCTTTTTTTTATTATTCTCAGGACTCCGTTTTTCAGAAGCCCTGTCCGGCAGTGGATCTGCCGAACTAACGATGCAACAGCCAGGGAAGCAGAAAAGCTACGACGAGTATCCAGGTGGTCTCCATTCTGAGCATTATACCTGTTTTATACACCATTCCGCAGCCTACCCCTGGATGGGGACATGTTAAATAGTCCCACCCCTTGCTTATCGCACTATTTGTATCGTTCTGCACTCATTGCAATATTCTTTGAATAAACAATGCATCGCTTTTTGCCTATCATTGCATTCCTTTCTATATGTTCACTTATGACATGTTGCATCCGTACGCTTGGTACGGCTAAATACACCAGGGGCTTAAGTTCCCCAAATTATGGTGTGATAAGTCCGAACACTTTCACAAGTGCGGCACCCCGAACTTATAGCATTATAGGCATTGGCTCCGAATCATGTCTTGGGTCAATAGTTGGGTTTGCCCGGCTCCCATGTTTTGGTACCTTACGTTCCGTTATATCGGCTAAGGTAGCGCTAGGAGAACCACTGCGATTGTGCCCTAGTTGAGCTGGGTGAGCACCTCGGTGGAGAAAGCTAAAACTGACCGTCATGATGGGGTGAGAGCCGGTCGTTGTTCGAGAGGTTTTTTCGAGTCCCTAAAGACTTATGTCGCTTAGAGCGAGGAACCGGCTTTATCCGGCCCAGGCGTGGATAGCGCCCCAAATTCGGCCTTCTGAACACTAGGGGCTTCGCCGAAATTTAAAATTATAGAATTCTATGGCTAAGTGAGAGTGTTCAAGCACTATAAGTCCGGTTGCCTCATTCGTTCTGTTGAGCGCCTCCCTAGAAGGACCCAAAATGGGAACAAGAGCGCTCAAGTTTATCCCAAACACCCCAGCACTCGTGGCATGGGGGCGAAATAACGACTTGCCATCTCTCGATTTGATAAACAGCCCTTGAGAGAAGGTAATATTTTAAATTAACAAGAGTTGCTTAGCGCATATGAACAAAGTTTTCAGCGCACAGGATAACAAGATGTGAATCTACTCAAAAATTACATCTTTAGAGCATTCACCCGCAATAATGCGGGCAGCCTTCAGGACACCCTTATAATACATCTCGGGCGTGCGATACTCCTTGCCCGGCGGTGGCGCGTCCGTCACAATCTTCTCGGCGTCCATCTTGCCCCAGTGCACCTTAGCGCGGGCAAGAGCCTGACGGGCACCTTCAATACAGGCGGAGTGCTTGATGACGTCAACCCATGGACATGCATCCACCAGCCGCCGCACCAGACCGAAGTAGCTCCCACGCATAGCCTCTTTGGGCCAAAGCCGAACTATGAGGCCCTTCATGGCCTGTTCGGCCACCTTGTGGAGCTCGACCAGCTGCTTCAGCTGGTCGCTCAGGGGCACCGGATGTCCGGCCTAAGCATACTGAGACAAGAACACCTTCTCCGTCGAGCTCCCCTCCTCGGCTCTGTAGAATCTTGGCAACATCGAGATCTGTTGCAGGGGCGGATCTGCGAGCAGCTCTGGAGAGCTCCAAATTCGGGTAAGTAACAGGTAATTCACTTTTACATGCTTGCTTTGCATGAAGAATGCCTTACCCGACGCTATCTTTTTCACCGCCTCGATTTCCTAGAGGGCCTTTTGGGCTTCGGCCTTAGCGGCTTTGGCACTCTCAAGAGCGGACGCAAGCTCGGACTCTCGAGTTTTGAGTCACGCTCCAAATTCTCGTGTTTTCCACGAGAGCACAGAGCTCTTGCCGCACTTCTGCCACCCGCACCTCCTGCTTCTCTCGCTCGGTGTGCTCCGCAGCCGCATTGCGTTCGGCCGCGGACACCGCCTCCTTCAGGGTCACCACCTCATTCGTGGCCCCTGCAATACCCACGTTATTCCTGTCATTTTTTGCAACCAAATCCTTTTTTAATAAGGTACAACTTTAATAAGGTGCTACTTACCTTCCTTGTCCTCGAGCTGCTTCTTGGCATGGCCGAGCTCGCTCTGGGACCGCTCGAGGATCTTCTTTAAGGCATTAACCTCCATGATAAGTCTGGCGGAGGTCAAGCGCGCTTTGCATTCCCATATTGACATATTTGTGTTAGACTCCTGCGTATATCTTTTTAGATCCTCAGCTCGTCTTTTCTTTTCGAACACGGAACTGAGCATCGGGGCTCTTGTCTATCTTGGTACTACTTTACATATCTTAAAATCCTTACCTCAAAGCTGTTAGAAGGCTGCTGAAGCTTCAGTCGGCCCGCTCTTGGCGGTGAACTTTGAATCACCGCACTCATGATAAAGGCGGTGTTCCTCTTCAATGGAGCGCCATTGGCGCCTCCAGCAAGTTATTGGCGCCTCGGTTGGGCCGAGGTCACGGCGTCGCCGTCTCGCCCTTCTTACGAAGGGGCCGCCCGCCGGACTCCGGAACCACCAAAGGTTCCGGCGCGGAGTTCGGCCCGAAATCCGGGAGGTTGCCCTGCGGCACCTTCGGGGCCTCCTCCTCTTGACCGGTCCCCTTCTGGGACCCCACCTCGGCGTTGTCTGCATCACGAGGGGAGGAGGCCGTCGGAAGTGAAGCGTTGTTCACATCCAACGAACCCAGGGACCCGCTCGACGAAGCGGGGAGATCGTCCTTGGGCGGGCTGTATGGTCGTATTCGGCATTAGTAGATACTATGCGGCGAAAGGAAAAACATAAGTTATTCTGGGATCCAGACACTTACAATCTCGCCAGGGGCTTGGCCCTCGAAGGACACTCCTCCTCGCCGTCGCCGGCGTTGGTGGAATAGTCCGGAGGAAGGGTCCTTCCCTTCTTGGACCCTTCGGCCTCCCCCGTTGGGGAAGCCTTCCTTTTCTTCTCTCCCCCCGCTGGGGGAGAGGCCTCTTTCTTCTCCTCCTCATCCTCGTGGGAGGAGTCCGCCTCGGAGTCATCGAACGATGAGTCCGATAACACCTAGCGCCGGGAACTCCTCCGAGTTCCCGTGGCCTTCTTCTTGGCCTTCCTCTCCGGCACCACGTAAGTTGCCGGGACCAGCAGCCCTATCAAACGGGCATCTACTGGGTCTTCTGGAAGGGGCGCCGGATAGTTAACCTGTCCGGACGTCTTCTGCCAGGCCTGTCAAAGGTATTGGGAGTTTAGCTCCCACATAGAATCAAACTATGGAAAGCAAGTGTCCCGTAAAGGACAATATAGCTTACCTCGCCAGCCGGACACTGTGAGCTGAATCCGCGATCTTGGTAGCGGATGCGGGAGCCACGGCGCCCTTGAACAGCACCCTCCAGGCCTCTTCGTACGTATTGTCAAAGAGCCTGCTCAAGGTCTGGTGTTGCGCCAGATCGAACTCCCACAAGTTGAAGTCCTGCTGTTGGCACGGGAGAATCTGGCGGATGAGCAAGACCTAGACCACATTGACAAGCTTGAGCTTCTTGTTCACCAGGGTTTGGAGATGGGATTGGAGTCCGGCCAGCTCCTCCGAATCGCCCCACAACAGGCCCTTCTCTTTCCAGGAGGTGAGCCGCGTGGGGATGCCAGATCTGAATTCGGGGGCCGCTGCCCATTCAGGGTCACGCGGTTCGGTAATGTAGAACCACCCCGATTGCCACCCTTTGATGGTTTCCACGAAGCGCCCTCGAGCCAGTGGCGTTGGGCATCTTGTCCACCATGGCGCCTCCATGATCCGCTTGCTGCCGCCCACTACCTTCGGCTTGACATTGAAGGTCTTTAGCCATAAGCGAAGTGGGGCTGGATGCGAGAAGAAGGCCTCGCACACGACAATAAGCGCCGAGATGTTGAGGATAAAATTGGGGCGGATCATGGAAATCCAGTCCATAGTAGAACATGAGCCCCGGACAAAGGGTGGAGTGGGAAGCCCAGTCCGCGGAGGAAATGGGGAAGGAATACCACCCTCTCATGGGGCCCGGGCGTGGGGACGAGCTGCCCCTCATCAGGGAGCCGGTGCGCGATATCGCTGGACAAATATCCGGCCTTGCGCAGCTTCTTGATGTGCCCCTCGTGGCGGAGGAGGCCATCCACTGCCTCCCGCTCAGGACATGGTTGGAGAAGGTTGAGGTGAGGTGTGCGGACTTGGGCGCTGGAGCTCGAGTGCGCGGAGATGGATAAGCAAAGGAGGAAGAAGGCGTAGGTGAAAAGGTGGATCCTTATCCCCTATATCTGAGCAGACGAAACTATGCATCCACATCGGCCCAGTAAAACTCGCTTATCTCCCAAGAGCCGCAATCAATGGCGCGGTTGGGTTACCCACGTCCGTATTGATGAGAATCCCGGAATAAGGGGACACGATCTCTGCTTTGACAAGATGTGCCAAGGAAACCGCTTCGCTAAACACGCTGAGGTAGAGCAATAAAAATAATTTGAATAAAGGTTTGGTCGTGGCGTGATGTCATGCCACGAAATACGTCAGCAGATTGAACTTGTGTAAATATTATTCTATCTACGGTAGTATGTGGAATTTATTTTGCAGAGCCGTACACTATCCTGGTGTTCAAAATCTTCTATGAATTATTCGGAGGAGGAACCCGCCTTGCAATGTCGAAGACAATATGCGCGCCGGACTCGTCATCATTGAAGCCTGGTTAGGGAGCTCTTGAGGAGTCTGGACTAGGCGGTGTCGAATATCGAACTATCATCATTGGCGGACTCCAAAACTATGAAGATACAAGATTGAAGACTTAGTCCCGTGTCCGGATGGGACTTTCCTTGGCGTGGAAGGCAAGCTTGGCGATACGGATATGTAGATCTCCTACCATTGTAACCGACTCTGTGTAACCCTAGCCCTCTCCGGTGTCTATATAAACCGGAGGGTTTTAGTCCATAGGACGAACAACAATCATACCATAGGCTAGCTTCTAGGGTTTAGCCTCCTTGATCTCGTGGTAGATCTACTCTTGTACTACCCATATCATCAATATCAATCAAGCAGGAGTAGGGTTTTACCTCCATCGAGACAGCCCGAACCTGGGTAAAAACATTGTGTCCCTTGTCTCCTGTTACCATCCGCCTAGACGCACAGTTTGGGACCCCCTACCCGAGATCCGCCGGTTTTGACACCGACAGGCACCCCTTGCTGGTGAGTCGCCGTGGGCTCACCACGGCGCCCTGATGGCCTTCCCTATAAATTGCAATACATGTGCAATGGGTAAGTGGTAAGGAAGGGATCCTTCTTGGAAGTTAGGACTCCGGTTTACTTACATATGATGCAGGGAGTAGGCCAGGATAGTTGGTAATGATGGCCACCAAGGCGCCGTCACAACTTGCCTCATAAAACATCCTGTCGACGAGCTCCACAAATATGTCCGGATCTTCTTCAAATCCGGGGTCGAGGGCCCAGTTGTGGTCATCTGGCTGTGGAGGCGGGTTGTGGCCCTCCCTCATAGCTTTCCGCAGTTCCTGTTATGAACTAGCAGGGTAAATATTTACAATGATGCGAGATTGAATAGAGTTGAGTGAGATAGCAACTCATCCAGCTTGGGGGGTTGCACATGGAAAATCCATCCCGTGGCTTAATGCGGATGAACTCCTCTTCTTCTCCTTTATACAAATTGGAAAATATTTTCGCCAGAGCGGTGGCGGAGTCCGGACCTTTCCGACCGCAGCGGGTGGCATCGTCTTCTCCATTGAAGTGCCACATGGGATGCCCCCGATACTAGAGTGGCTGCACCCCCCGCATTATGCATATTGACATAACCTCGATTATTGTCAATCCTTATTTGGCAAGCGTCTTTATCCTGCCCATTAGTTGGAGGACCTCTATGCTATCTTCCTCCTTGGTGCTCCGGGGACGCTAGCTTCGGTGTTTCTTAAATGGGGCATTTGTGAACTCAGGAAGACCCATCTGGATAGGTCAGGAAGGGAGACGTCCTCTATGTAAAACCACTCGGAAGGCCAATCTTCGGATGTCTTCTTCGGAGAGCCGGGCAGGTATCCGGTCCCGGCGATGCGCCATATCTCGGCTCCGCCCACTTGGTATATTGATCCCTCCTGATTGCGAGGGACAAGGCATAACAGCCTTTTCCATAGCTCAAAATGAGCTTCGCAGCCTAGAAATAGGTCACAAAGGGCGACATAACCTGCGATGTGCAGGATGGAGGCAGGAGTGAAGTTGTGCAGCTGGAGGCCATAACACTCCAGGAGCCCGCGGAGGAACGATGGATTGGAAATCCGATGCCCCTCAGCAAGTAAGGGACAAGGCATACTCGCTCCCCCCTGGATGGGTTGGGGAAACTCTCCGCTTGCTCCCCGCCGTCATAAGTGGCTAATCCGTCTCGGACAGGGACAAGATATGCAAGTGGAAGAAACCCCTGGGTCTACAACTCCACCAATTGGTCGTGGGATACGGTACACTTCACCCAATCACATGGCCTAGCGCGATGGGAGCTAGAGGAGGAGTTGTGGCGGCCGGCCATGATGGGATGGTTTTTTCGAGCGTGCTCTGATTAATCCTCGCTTGGGGAAGATGGTATGATTTGGATCTGAGGATCCCCGTCTCTTTAATAGACGATTTACTTACATGGTCGAGGTGGCAATCAGAAAATGCCCTACTTCTGCGCATTAAGCTCGACCGTGGAGACTGCCATTATTAAGGTACAGAAGCCGAGGAATGCAACATCAATGGGAAGCCGGACACAGCTCATTACAACAGGTACTCTAGAGAATTTGGAGAAGAACCCGCCTTGCAATGTCGAAGACAATCTGCCCGTCGGAGTCATCATCATTGAAGCCTGGTTCAGGGGCTACTCAGGGAGTCCTGGATTAGGGGGTCCTCGGACAACCGGACTGTATGCTTATGCCGGACTGTTGGACTATGAAGATACAAGATTGAAGACTTCGTCCCGTGTTCGGGTGGGACTCTCCTTTGCATGGAAGGCAAGCTTGGCAATTTGGATATGTAGATTCCTTTCTCTGTAACCGACTCTGTATAACCCTAGCCCCCTTCGGTGTCTATATAAACCAGAGGGTTTAGTCCGTAGGACAAAAACAATCATAATCATAGGCTAGCTTCTAGGGTTAGCATCTACAATCTCATGGTTGATCAACTCTTGTAATACTCATATCATCAGGATCAATCAAGCAGGAAGTAGGATATTGCCTCCATAGAGAGGGACCGAACCTAGGTAAACATTGTGTCCCTCGCCTCCTGTAACCATTAGCCTTAGACGCATAGTTCGGGACCCCCTACCCGAGATCCGCCGGTTTTGACACCGACAGCTGATTCTAGACCTATGGCTGAATATCCTATCCTGGAGGGTTATTCTGCAAATTTTCAGCAACTTAGCATGCGGCTGTTCGATCTCAGATCCAAGGGCTGCCAAAGAGCCGTATCATGGTTGCGCCTACCACGACCTTCGCCTCGCTTTCATGGCATCGCACCCTTGGAGATTTAACATAGTGCGTTAGGCTATCTGATGTTGGCATGCCATACATAGTCATCACTTAGTCACTCATACTACAAAAAAGTTTGCTATAAGGTTGGCTATAAGAGTGTTTTTTACTTCACTCTATCTCTTTCTTCGTAGTATTTATTGCATTTGCCAAGGAGTAACCTCTTCCAATGAAATGGTGCTTAGATGAGGTGCTAAGGGCATTAAATTGCTTAGCAATCAAGTCCCCAATGCATAGGTGCTTAGTTTTTGTTGCTAAATTTGATTCATTTAATTAGCTATAGACTCAAAATTGTCCTTACACCTAGGTACACGCGCTTAGCACCGTTTCTTCCTTGGGTCACCAAACTAGTCTCTCTCTTATTAATTAACTTACCACATCAGACTTTATGCCTATGTGGCAGGCTTAGCACCTGTTGGAGCAAGTAAGTACAATAGTGGGCTATAAGCCCGCTTTACATGGCATTTTTTCATATGTGGACGAAAGAGGCAAGGAAAAAGTGGAGGAGTGGGCTCTGATGCAACAGCCAGCCTCTACATGGCGGAGCATTGGGAGAGGCACCTGTAAGGAGGTGGTCAGGAATCAGGAGACTCACACCGGTTGTAGCGCCGCAGTTAAAATGATAATGGAAACTCAAATCACGGGGCCCACCTGTCCAGCAGTAACTCGCTATCAAATCACATAGCCCTACGTTTGCAGCAGCCTACTCCCTCATCTTCTCGCGTCTCTATTAAACCGACTAGGCGGAACTGCCCCGCCTACCGCGTAGCAAAAGCCCCGTCCTTGACTTTTAAATAGTACAGTATACTAATTTTGTATCCATGGATTGCGCCATGTAGCAAAGCCTCAAGAAAACGGCGGTACACATGTACAGAGTATATAGCACGCTCGTCGCGTTCACATTGCACCCCAGATGGTCAGTCGGTCTGGCATGCCGCTCTCCGAATGGAACGCGCATCATAATACATTTGCACACACATGTGGGACCACAATTGAGAAATGACCATATGCACACTCCCCGACCCTGCAAGTCAGGTGAGTTAATAGAAGAGAGAGACGAGCGATAGTACTAGAGAACTGTTGCGCATACATTGGTGCATGGACGATCCCTACAAGACACGGAAGATCAGTTCGTCCATGCATGTGACCAGACTCCAGGAGACACGCCTGGATTGGCTATCGTCTACATATCATGAAGGTTGTGTTGTACATGGCTATAGTTCTGGTGAGAAATATAAAAAAGGTTTCTTGTCATCTCGCAAAATTAGGTGTCATGCACTTTGGATCACTACGAGGGTTAAACAGCGACAACTGAGTTGGGCTAGTCATTGGGGGCACATTCACGAAGACTACTTGGCTGCCATCTATGTCAAGCCAGCTATGTTCATTAGGAAATCTATCGACGGACCCCTTTTCTACGAGTTTACCTTTAATTTGAGCTTTGATCCTTGTCTAGTTTGTCCGTCAGGATTCATGTTGTCTCCTTTGGGCAGTGAGGTTATGATTTCTTGTCATGTGGCATTTTTCGTGTTATATGTTATAATCAAGTGCTTCAGATCAAAATGACGACAACTGCGCCTCCGGGGCACGTGCATGAAGACTTCTCGACAGTCATTTATGAGGTCAAGCCGGCTCCGGTAGACAAAAGAAAACTAGTACTCCACTATATAGGCAGGAGCCTCTGCGCTTGTTTGCTAGTGTTGCTCTCTTCACACTCTCTCGTCCTCTCCAGTTCTAAACACGACAGCGGTGGCCACACTCTCTCTCTGCTCACCACTGGTCGTAGATCCAGCCGGATCCTCTCCGCCAGGGAAGGTGAGAAGGTGCAACGTTCATGCGGTTGTCCTTGACAATGGCTCTTACCCACTGCCGGTGTATCCCGATCAGCGTGCCTTGCCGTTCTCTCCCAAGCACCGCTGGCGAGGGAGGGCCTTCGACCCGTTCTTCCTTGCTGCCATAGTGTGGGCAGATCCGGCCTCCCGCCGTCCACCTAGCGATATCCCAGCGACCCTCAGCTATAACTTCCTTCGAAACCAGCCTTGCTCTACTTCCCGAGATCCTGACGTCGCTGCATTTGTATCTTTTACTATTTCTAAGGCCCCCTCATAGATAGGATCGATCGGCTGTTCGAAAATCACCTAAATTTTTACTGTTAAGAGGTAAGACTAGTTCATGCACTCGAATCTAGTACTGCTTGGTTTAAACAAGTAAGAAAGGGGTGGGGGTGGGGGAGATTTGTTACTGAATCTAGGACTTGGTGAAGCAGAAATAATGGGGGCGAAAAGTAGCGGTAGACTGCTATGCAAGCGGTCTCTAGGTCTAATAGGAAATAAAGGAAGCAGTTACAAACTCCATATAAACCCGATCTATTGGTTGAAGAAGGAAAGAAAGTGGGGACTGGGGACAAGTCAACAAAGTAATTCCAGCACTAGATTTGCTAGCCTCACACAATATAAGGTGGCTATACCAAACAAAAATGACCAACCTAGATATCATGTTCTGATGTTTGTTGAGCCACTCTTATTGTTGGAAATATGCCCTAGAGGCAATAATAAATTAGTTATTATTATATTTCCTTGTTCATGATAATCGTTTATTATCCATGCTATAATTGTATTGATAGGAAGCTCAGATACATGTGTGGATACATAGACAACACCATGTCCCTAGTAAGCCTCTAGTTGACTAGCTCGTTGATCAATAGATGGTTATGGTTTCCTGACCATGGACATTGGATGTCATTGATAACGGGATCACATCATTAGGAGAATTATGTGATGGACAAGACCCAATCCTAAGCCTAGCACAAAGATCGTAGTTCGTATGCTAAAGCTTTTATAATGTCAAGTATCTTTTCCTTAGACTATGAGATTGTGCATCTCCGAGGATACCGTAGGAATGCTTTGGGTGTACCAAGCGTCCTGGCGTAATCGGGTGGCTATAAAGGTGCACTACTGGTATCTCCGAAAGTGTCATTGGGTTGTACGAGTCGAGGCGGGATTTGTCACTCCGTGTAAGCGGAGAGGTATCTCTGGGCCCACTTCGGTAGGACATCATCATAATGTGCACAATGTGACCAAGGGGTTGATCACGGGATGATGTGTTACGGAGCGAGTAAAGAGACTTGCGATAGCGAGATTGAACAAGGTATTGGTATACCGACGATCGAATCTCGGGCAAGTACAATACCGTTAGACAAAGGGAATTGTATACGGGATCGATTGAGTCCTTGACATCGTGGTTCATCCGATGTCGGGGGTTGGATGCGACATATGCCAACGGGTGGCTTATCATGGTGGGGGCGAGTAGAACGTCGCCGGTGCCTGGAAATGGGATGAGCGCGGACATGCGGCGCCGGTGAATCTTACCCAGCTTCGGGGCTCTCCGGGGAGATAAAACCCCTACTGCTGCTCTGCGGGGTCTCCGCATGATCACTATGGTATGATAGTACAGAGGTGCTCCTTGAGCTGTTTCGGGAGGCAGGAGGGAGCAAGGCTAGCTCTCTCCCTTGGTTTGCTATGTGTCTAAACCTATCCAGGGCCGACCCCTTTGCATGGGTGCCCCGGGGGGTTTATATAGGCCTACCCGAAGTACGATGGTAAACCCGACCGAGTGCGGCCCCAGTGTCATCTCTCATGCCGCCGCCCTTCTGCCCGGCTCTGGGGGCCCGCCGACTAGCGGGCCCAGCGGACAGCCGAACCTTGTCTTGGCTTCGATGACGCAGCTCGGTCATGGGGTCGTGGGAACAGTGCCGCCGTCATCGGCGATCCTTGTCGCCATTCCCGTCAATCTGGTTTATGGCTTGCGGGGCCACGGCCGGGGCGGCCGACTGCAGGAGGCCGACTCTGCGAGGCCGTCTTGAACTCTCGGCCATCTTCTACTCTCCCAGCGAGAGAGGCCCGCGATCTCCGGCTGTCAGAGCCGCCATCATGGGCACGATGCCATGTGTCTTGTGGATGAGTCGAGGAGGCATGGCAACAGTGTCACGCCTTACCGGAGATCTCCCGGTGGTACGGCTCACTGTAGCCACGCCTACCTCCCATGGGTTTGAGGGGACGGCCACGTCGGGGCCGTACCCTGCGTCGGTCTTCGTAAAAAGTTCGCGGGCCGACTCTCATAGTCGGCCCCCTGAAAGGTCGCAATGCCGGAGTCGGCTTGCTTCAGAGCCGCCATTTGGGGACTCGGCTTCTTCGAAGGTCGCCAGCTGGGACTCGGCCTTCTCGAAGGTCGCCAGCTGGGACTCGGCCTTCTCGAAGGTCGCCAGCTGGGAATCGGCTGAGGGGCACGGCCTGCCCCGATGTCTTGAAAGATCTTGGGTCCCGGGTCAGCCTACCCGTGGCCCATTACTCAACAAGAGTCCCGGTGGTGAAGCCGGTGAGCGCCGCCTCGAAGGGCTTCAACAGTTTCAAACTTCCTAGTGCCGACTCTGAGACCCGGCCGCCTGTTGCTTTGGGCTGCCTCGCCGGCCGGACTCGTTCGTGAAGGGCGCGATCCGCAAATCGCGGCCCGGAAGCAGGGCGTATCGGTCACGCTTTCCTGCCATTATCGAGATGGTCATATCGTGTGGCGCCACGTGGAGGTGATAGTCCGCCTACCCACGCGCGTGACGGGACGGGTCGTCAGGTGGGGCCCGCCATTACCGCGCCTCGGCTCCCGAGCGGATTCGCTGTGGCCGAGGGCGGTTGGCATCCCCACGTCCTTCGCACGCATAACCGTGAGGTTAATCTGGCGGCGTGGGGCGCGGCGCGATTAATCCCCGTCGCCCCCTCGGCTTCTCAGCCCGTAGGGCTATAAGTAGGCGGGGGGGAGCGGGCGGCACTGCACGTGCACTCTCTCCCCCGCTCTCCCGCCTTTCTCCTTCCTTCTCCGTGAACCACTGCATTCTTCTCCGCCGCGAGTCAAGGCGTTCTTCCTCGCCGGCGATGAGCTCTTCTTCCGCCGCGCCCCCCGCCTCGCGCTCTGGCGAGTGGGATGGCTCGGACGTGGAGGCGGAGGACATCGATTTCCTTCGCCGGACTCGCCGCCTCCCCAGCGCGGACCTGGTGCAAGCCCGTCCCGCGCCGGCGGATGGCGAGCGGGTTATCTTCCGCTCGCATCTTATGCGCGGGCTGGGGCTTCCGGCGAGCGGATTCTTCCGCTCGTTTCTCGAGTTCCACAAGCTGCAGCCGCACCACCTCACCCCCAATGCGGTGGTGCTTCTGTCCGCCTTCGCCACCCTGTGCGAAGGCTACATCGGCGTTCTCCCCACCCTCGAGCTGTGGGGGGAGTTCTTCTCTGCAAAGCTCGGCACTCAGGCCACCGGCACGCCGGATCAGTGCGGCACCTACATCGCGGTGCGGCGCTCGATGGCCGACAATCCTTTTCCGCCTATCCCGCTGGTGAAGTCGGTGAAGATGTGGCAGAAATCCTACTTCTACGTGAAGAACATCTCCACCGACGGCGACTGGGTCAACCTGCCGCCTTTCAACCCCGAGTCACCGACGGTGACGATTAGTACCATCGATCCAAGTCTCTTTCGACCTCCGGAAACGGCGCCGTGGCGCGGCTCCGAGTCATGCTGCAGTCGGAGGGGCTCGTCGCCTCCGACCTTCTGGCCGCCTTCGTGGCGCGCCGGGTTCTTCCACTCCAAGGCCGGCCTCACCTCATCTACCAGATGAGCGGCCGCCACGATCCGAGCCGGCTGTGCACCAGGGACATGCCGCGTGGGGAGGTGGCGAACTTGGTGAACCACATCGCTGTGATGCCCGGATAATTAGGCTACAGTAATCCCGCGTTAACGATGCCACGTCACCTCGGTTACTGTTGCTAATCTCGCGTTAGTTCGAAACCGATTCAAATTCAAATCCAAAATCAAGCAAACAATAAAAGTATTCAAATATTAAAACTAAAATGTACGGAGTGAGCCAAATAATGTTTATGTAATTATGGTGGAGAAACCAACCTCTTTGGAAGTGTTTGATTTTCCTAAAGTAAATAAGATAGTAGCAAAACAATTAATTAAATGCTTTTTACAATTAATAAATTACTAAACTGTTCTATCTAGTTGCCCAAACTTATGTGGCAGTAGTATAATTATTTAGTCTAAATTAGGGACTACTTTTATAAATTATATAAAACTAAAATAAGTAGGAACTAAAAGAAAACAGAAAAGAAAAATAAGAAAAGGGAAAAGACTAAAAACCAAAAGGAATAAAAAGAAACCCCCACTGGGCCACGACCCAGCTTGCCTCTGCACCCACCAGGCCAGTCCAATCGGCCCAGCCGCCCCCACCTGTGCCCAACCCCACTCGGTCGCCTTCCACCTCGCTACAGGGAAGCCGACCGAGGCGTTCCCGTCGGTCGTCCCCGACCACCTCGCCATTCCTGCCGGGGGAAGATAAGGACGCCATCCCCTGCAGCCCCTCGGCCTCCTCGCCTCCCCTCCACTTGCCTCTCCCACTTCTTCCCAACTTGCCGATCTGGAGGAGACCACCGCCACCGTCGCCATGGCCGGCGTCTTCCTCGCGCGCACCGACCACCCCTTGGCCTAGGACCGTGTTCAGGAGCCCGGCTGCGTCCCTCTGCTTCATCCGCGCCGAAGAACGCGAGCACCACGCCACCGCATCGACCGAATCGACCTCATCCTCCCCACGGCTGCTGCTGGTGATCTTCTTCGAATCCGGCGACGCCTGCTGCTCCTAATCTATCGACGGGTCCTCGTGTGCCTACACAGTGAGCTCCTCTGCCGATTCCCCCCATTTTGCCTTTCCGTTCGTCGCCGTATGCCACTGTCACTGCCGCCCCTGAAGTTTTCTGTGTGTATGCGCTCGACGCGCTCCGCCGAGTCCTGGCCGCCCCGGGGGCATTCCCTCGCTGCGCCCCACGCGTGCGCGAGGCCGCGCCCCCGCTCGCCCGCTTGCTCCTCCCCGTGGTCGCGCCTTCGTCGTGCTCGTCGATGTTGCCTGCTACTGCTTGTGTCGCTGCTGCGTCCTTGCTGCTGCGTACTGCCGATGCGTGCTGCTTTCTTGCCGCTGCTCTTGCTACTGCTCTTCGTACTGCTGCTGCCGCTAGGTGCCCCTGCTGCTCTCGTACTGCTGCTGCCACTAGTTGCCGCCGCTGCCCGCCGCTGCCCGCCGCTGCCTGCTGCTGCTGGCCACGGCCATGGCCGTGTGCGCCAGTGTGTGTGCGTGATGTGTGCGTAGTTGTGTGTGTGTGAGCGCGTTGTGTGTGTGCGTATGTGTGTCGATGAGGCCGATCCTGGTTAGGTAGGTTAGCTAATTAGTAGTTAGGCCAAGTAGTGGTTAGGTATAGTGTAAATGACATGTGGGACCACCCTGGTTAATTACCATTTTATTAAACAAAAGACAATGACACATGTGACCCACTTACACTATTCATATGTTGACCAGTCAACTTTTGACTGGGTCAACCCAACCCCACTGGCCCCACTGTCATACTCACATGCTAGGGTAGCACTAGGTGACGAAAGTATATTCTGTTTTTAATTTCGAATTAAATTAAATCCAGGAAATCTAGGAAATGATTAAATCTTTATAAATTAATATAAAATAACCCGTAACTCGGATGAAAATACTTTCTACATGAAAGTTGCTCAGAACGTCGAGACGAACCCAGAAACGCAGCCCGTTCGTCCGCCACGCATCCCTAACCTATCGAACCTGCAACTTTTCACCTCCGGATCACACATGAAAACGCTAAACAGGGATACTTTCGGGATGTTTCCCCTTCACCAGATCACCTACTACGCGTTAGGACACACGAACACCGCATATTGTCTTGTTACGCTGCGATGCTTTGATTGCTCTGTTATTTATTGTGTTCCTCTCCGTTACTTCTTTCCGATAGACCCGAGGCTGCCGCGACCCCGATTCGACTACGGTGTTGGTGACTCGTCCTTCTTGCGGAGCAACCAGGCAAGCCCCCTTGATCACCAGATATCGCCTATTCTCCTCTATCTTGCTTGCATTAGAGTAGTGTATCATATTCTTGCTTTGATTGATCCTATTCGATGCATAGCGACATTGTTGCTACATCTGTTGATACCTTACGCAATCCTAAATGCTTAGTATAGGATGCTAGTTTATCATCATTGGCCCTACATTCTTGTCGATCGCCTTGCTATACTATCGGTAGTGATCACTTGGGAGGTGATCACGGTATATACTATACATACATACATACTATCAGATGGTGACTAAAGTCGGGTCACGAGGAGTACATAAGTGATTCCGATGTGAAATTTGAAAGGACGGTGGCTCCATCCGGTGAGGTGGGCACAGGTTCCGACGGCCCCGATCGTTACTTTAATGGCGGAGCGGCAGGCGAGTTGAGACCACCTAGGAGGCAGTGGGCTGGCCTGTTCGGCGTTCGCGGATACTTAACACGCTTAACGAGATCTTGGTATTTGATCCGAGTCGGCCATTTGGTCTATCGCACTAACCATCTACGTGGGAGTAGTTATGGGTATCCGGCGTCGTGGTATCGGTAAAGCCTTCTTGGCGTCGGCGAAGGCCGCTGCCACGGATTGGAACGTAAGCTGCGCTTGTATTAGGGGCTGGATTACGCTTCGGCCGCCCTCATAACGTCTTGAGTGTGCTTTCGAGCGATGGGCGGACCCTAACGGCGCATAGGGTTTAGGCCGGCGGTTGACCTCTCTGTTGTGCCTAGGTGGGTCTGCGGCGTGTTGATCTTTTCGAGGCGGGCATGACCGGAAAGTGTGTCCGGCCAAATGGGATCAAGCGTGTTGGGTTATGTGGTGCACCCTGCAGGAAGATTAATCTATTGAATAGCCGTGTCCCTCGGTAAAGGGCGACCGGAGTTGTACCTTGACCTTATGACAACTAGAACCGGATACTTAATAAAACACACCCTTCCAAGTTCCACGAACTGACCCGGTGATCGCTCTCTAACAGGCGACGAGGAGAGGATCGGGTAGGATTATGCTATGCGATGCTCTTGGAGATGCTACTTGGAGATGCTACATGGCGATGCTACTTGAAGGACTTGATCTACTCTCTTCTACATCTTTGCAAGGCGAAATGCGCGAGCGTAGTCTTCGACGAGATTAGCTATCCCCTCTTATTACGGCATTCTGCAGCTCGGTCCACCGATATGGCCCTTTACACATATACCCATGCATATGTAGTGTAGCTCCTTGCTTGCGAGTACTTTGGATGAGTACTCACGGTTGCTTTCTCCCCTTTTTCCCCTTTCCTTTCTTTACGGTCGTCGCAACGGATCTTTGAGCCAGAGCGAGCGCCACCGTCGGCGGCGACTACTACTACACTGGAGGTGCCTACTACTACGTGCGGTGTCAGCGACGACGACCGAGAGTAGTTAGGAGGATCGAGCGGAGGCCTGCGCCTCTTCGATCTCAGATCCCAGTTTGTGCTAGCCATCTTATGGCAACTTGTTTAACTTATGTCCGTACTTAGATATTGTTGCTTCCGCGACTTCGTCTATGATCGAGCACTTGTATTCGAGCCCTCGAGGCCCTCGGCTTGTATTATGATGCTTGTATGACTTATTTTACTTTTAGAGTTGTGTTGTGATATCTTCCGTGAGTCCTCGATCTTGATCGTACACGTTTGCGTGCATGATTAGTGTCGATTGAATCGGGGCGTCTGAAGTTGGTATCGAGCCGATTGCTGTAGGAACCCTTTCCAACTCCTTGGCGAAGTTGAGTCTAGAAGCAGAAAACTGTTTTACTAACTTGGTAGGCGCCCCACAGGCCCACGCCGCCATTAGGTGGTATTAGGATCTTTTACTTCTCGACCTCTACTCTGGGACTCTAATCTCTCTTCTATTCGGGTTTAAATAATTTTGCTAAACTTAACATTAGGATCTCGTTATCACTTTCACCCGGAGATCCCCTTACTATTGATGATCGTCTGCTGCACCAGAAGACCCTGAAGATACTCTCCGCTGTTAAACCGAGAACTTGTGTTCATCGCGTTTGTAATTCTCCTTCCACCGTAAACCCTTATGGATAACTACTTGAAGTTGTTATTCTTACATTCATCCCCAGTGGTCTTGTTATTACAAGATACCCTGAAAAACTCGTCGTTGTTACGATAATCCTTTGAGCTTACTACCTTGCTGTGCTTTGTCACCTGAATACCCCTACGGTTAATTCTCGCACTTATCGAGTATCCGCTCATCCCAGTTGTTCAGGTGTTTCACAAAAGTCTTTCAAATACTACCCGATCTTCCAAAAATCCAGAGCAGCCTATTGCTCTTGAAATTCTTGCTTGCTTGCATTATGGTTAATCCCATAAGTCTCGTAATCTTAATGGCATACCTTGTCATTATCATCTTGAGTCCGTTGATTCAATGTGTTGCGAATGCTCGCAATCCTCAATCAGAATCCTAGAATTCATCCTTCCGGATCGATGTCGGTTTGAACATGAGCGGTTCTCAACCAATTAAATTGCCGTCGGTTGTACCCTAAGTCTAGTCAACTTATCCATCCTTGATCGGGCGATCGCTTCGATCCTTTGTTTTGGAAATAGTAATTCCTTTGTTATCTAAGCATCGAATTATTCCGAGGTTC
Organism: Aegilops speltoides; assembly: GCA_021437245.1. Lineage (NCBI taxonomy): Eukaryota > Viridiplantae > Streptophyta > Magnoliopsida > Poales > Poaceae > Aegilops > Aegilops speltoides. Next base: position 425,505,733 of record CM038144.1, on the reverse strand, counting down.
TATAATATGATGCTCGTGCATTCTTTCTTCCTCTGATGGAGTACCGATACTCACATCAGCTCCGTTGTGGATCACCCGATCCATTGTTGGATTGTTATCCGACAATGTCCTTCATAGTCAATCACCTTGTGAGTTCTTCCCCTGATACATAGTGCCTTTGGTAAAATGTATCATCTGCTTGGCCAACCATACTCTGCTTTCGAAGCTTGTGGTATATGTTTCCACGATACCTTGACGGGTTGAACCTATGCCTTCCTTTATATGTGTGAACTCGGAAGTTTTCACGAGTCATACTCATCTGGTATTTCACCAGGTAAAACTTTCAACACTAATGCCTTTATCAAAGCGAGAAGTGAATGGAAGGTTATACATTGAAGAAGTGGGAGTCGACCTTGAACTTTGTGTTCATGCCCATGGACACGATGTAGATCCTATCATGGAAGCTTCTTGTAATAGTAACTATTTCCTTGATATATTATCCTGTTGGTATCGGTGGATTGATCTTTTGCAATCGTGGTTCCGACCCTGTTCTCTTTTAAATACCATTTCTCGTGCAAGTTTAAGCACTTGTCTTCTGTAGAGCAATACCCCAGTCCAACCTCTACTTTGATCTGACGTCGAGTATTACCCCCCTGGTATCTCGAGATTATAATGGAACTGCATAACTTCTTATGAGTTCTTCATCAAGTGCTACATTCTCACTGATTCCAATTTTTCACGGGCTCTGAGTTATTAAACACTCAAAGACACCGATAACTGAACCGAGTCCGCACTACGGTTCAACAACTTTTAGTAATCTTCTTTACTTACGAGTTTGTACCCGATCACGCCATTCCTAGCCTGTTCGGCTACATCATTACCGTGATAATTTTCATTGTGCTACTGGGCCCTTCTTCCCGGAGCACAAATTTCGACGATGAGCTAAGCTTATGTTGACTTTCCTCGGCATATCATTTCTCCTTGAACAACAATCTTTGATTTCAAGTTTGTATTGTACTAGTGGTTTCAATAACCTTTCGCTTCATCATTCCTTTGACTTGTTGTCATCGCCGATCAATTACACCTTCATGAAATCTCTCGACAATTGTGTCGGATCACCTTCAACACCTTGACTTCTTCCGAGCTGTTAACTGTGTTCATGATGAGAAATACCCTCATTGCCGTCGATGATTTTATTATCATCGACAACACCCTTGACTTCCTTTCATCGTGAGCTTGTCCACATTATGAATACAACCTGCTCTCCAGCTAATGTTGTGTTCTGCCTTGAAGTATATTCTTGTCTTTTCTATCAAGAATGTTGTGAGGATTGCTCCACCTCTTAAGAATTCTTGGTATTGTGATACTTCTCACCATCACCATTTTTCTTGGTCCTGTGTTGAATCCAACAAGTGGGCGATTGTCGTTTGGATGCTTTCCTTCTAGCAACCCTATTGCTTTGAAGTTAATGGTCTACATTTCATTATTAGACCATTGGTTATCGAATCACCATTATAACATTGGTCGTGCAACCCAACCATATTTGGTAGCACCTTTCCACCAATGTTTAATTGAGTATGTTTTCCTTGAGCATACCTCATTATATCATTTGATCGACAAATGCTATCTCCTCTGTTCACCTAATTGTGGAAATCCATCTTTTGGAAAATCCCAATGAATTTCGCTGAGTTCATCAGCCACCTCCTCATCCTCTCCTTGGTTTAATGATGAACTCATGATTCGGAACTTGCTTCCATAGTTTATTTCCCGAGAATCTTGCAACTCCATCACGTCAAATTGAGTTGCACCTTTTCTACTCAGGCATCCTGAGTCCTTGACACCAATCAGTTCTGAATTCTGGTCAGATATGATGTTTGGAACATACTTTCAAGAGTTATAACATTGGTCCTCTTATGACTCGGTAAGGTGATGTCATGCCTAGCACTCCTGACCAGGGGACCCAGTGTTATAGTTTCCTTTTTAACAAGGATAGTCATTTTCCATGAGGAAATGGAATACCTTGTTTAATAAGTTCATCCTGATGGATCCTTTATGTATCCAAAAATCCGACCTTTGCTTGAAACCCATGTTAATGCTAACTCAAAGCAATTCTGTGGTACTCCGATTTTCAACAAGAACATTTGAAGCCCAATGCTAAATGTTTCTTTCTTAATTATACTAACACCGTTGTATGGGTAATGCCATGAAAATTCTCTCCCATTACCTAAATGGTTTTCTATGTTATATCCTGTCATGGGCATCATGTTATGCTTGTCCTTGGGAAGGATATACCCCTGAATTATGTGTTTAAACACATTTTTCTTTCCATTGTTCTGATTAAATCGGATAAACACATTTCCCTTTCCATTAGTTTGTTTAAACCCTTTCTATGATCTATATGATATAAGCAGTAACAATTCCCTGCTTGTGCAAACACCTCGGTGTACCGCTCTATCAGTAAGACCCTATTACTATAGTGATGACATTCCGGTAGCCACCGATGAACGAGAACCTAGCCTATTGGCCCGCCTCGTTTCAACGAGCGGGAAAATGGTTCTCTTCGTCCCTCGCCCTTGGTACCGATGTTGTTGCCGACATAACTGACATGGTACCCTCTGACATGCCTTGCTTTCGTGACCGTGCAAGATGCCAGCCCCCTTTCTACTTTAACCCACATGGTGGGCCCATAACCCACAGTTCCACAGGATCAAAACCTGACTCTCCGGTAAACCCCCCGTTGCCAAGGTTGTTCTCGGCGTGGCCTCGTAAGTAATTCGAGCCACCTTCCGAAAGTGATCACCGCTCGCTATCGAGACACAATACTTATCCCCATTGCTTTGAACCCCTTTCACGCGCTGTTTCAGGCATCAAACGATTGTCTGCCCGCTTGAAACTTCACATGATACCTCCTTACCTTGCTCTCGATATTTTCTTAAGTTTAAATTCGAGAGTTACTTCCGCCATCTTCCTTGATGTTATCGACCAGATAGTCTACCTTGTAGAGGTTCGTTCTCCCGGAATACCCCCCTTATTTTTCCGTAAGTACGATGAAGATCCCGAAGAAAGGATGTGTACTACATCATGATGACCTGAAGCAGAGAAATGAAGACATCAACATAATGGATCGACCCCTTCAAGAAGAGCAACCAAGATTCAGAACGCTCGTTAGAATTTCGTAGCCAAATCCCTTCCCCCTCACTTCCCCTCTTAAATCTCGGGACGAGATTTCTTGTAGTGGAGGAGATTTGTGATGCCCGGATAATTAGGCTACAGTAATCCCGCGTTAACGATGCCACGTCACCTCGGTTACTGTTGCTAATCTCGCGTTAGTTCGAAACCGATTCAAATTCAAATCCAAAATCAAGCAAACAATAAAAGTATTCAAATATTAAAACTAAAATGTACGGAGTGAGCCAAATAATGTTTATGTAATTATGGTGGAGAAACCAACCTCTTTGGAAGTGTTTGATTTTCCTAAAGTAAATAAGATAGTAGCAAAACAATTAATTAAATGCTTTTTACAATTAATAAATTACTAAACTGTTCTATCTAGTTGCCCAAACTTATGTGGCAGTAGTATAATTATTTAGTCTAAATTAGGGACTACTTTTATAAATTATATAAAACTAAAATAAGTAGGAACTAAAAGAAAACAGAAAAGAAAAATAAGAAAAGGGAAAAGACTAAAACCAAAAGGAATAAAAAGAAACCCCCACTGGGCCACGACCCAGCTTGCCTCTGCACCCACCAGGCCGGTCCAATCGGCCCAGCCGCCCCCACCTGTGCCCAACCCCACTCGGTCGCCTTCCACCTCGCTACAGGGAAAGCCGACCGAGGCGTGCCCGTCGGTCGTCCCCGACCACCTCGCCATTCCCGCCGGGGGAAGATAAGGACGCCACCTCCTGCAGCCCCTCGGCCTCCTCGCCTCCCCTCCACTTGCCTCTCCCACTTCTTCCCAACACTCGCCCCTCTTGCCGATCTGGAGGAGACCACCGCCACCGTCGCCATGGCCGGCGTCTTCCTCGCGCGCACCGACCACCCCTTGGCCTAGGACCGTGTTCAGGAGCCCGGCTGCGTCCCTCTGCTTCATCCGCGCCGAAGAACGCGAGCACCACGCCACCGCATCGACCGAATCGACCTCATCCTCCCCACGGCTGCTGCTGGCGATCTTCTTCGAATCCGGCGACGCCTGCTGCTCCTAATCTATCGACGGGTCCTCGTGTGCCTACACAGTGAGCTCCTGTGCCGATTTCCCCTTTTTTCCTTTCCGTTTGTCGCCGTATGCCGCTGTCACTGCCGCCCCTGAAGTTTTCTGTGCGTATGCGCTCGACGCGCTCCGCCGAGTCCTGGCCGCCCAGGGGGCATTCCCTCGCCGCGCCCCACTCGCGCGCGAGGCCGCGCCCCCGCTCGCCCGCTTGCTCCTCCCCGTGGTCGCGCCTTCGTCGTGCTCGTCGATGTTGCCTGCTACTGCTTGTGCCGCTGCTGCGTCCTTGCTGCTGCGTACTGCCGATGCGTGCTGCTATTCTTGCCGCTGCTCTTGCTACTGCTCTTCGTACTGCTGCTGCCGCTAGGTGCCCCTGCTGCTCTCGTACTGCTGCTGCCACTAGTTGCCGCCGCTGCCCGCCGCTGCCCGCCGCTGCCTGCTGCTGCTGGCCACGGCCATGGCCGTGTGCGCCAGTGTGTGTGCGTGATGTGTGCGTAGTTGTGTGTGTGTGAGCGCGTTGTGTGTGTGCGTATGTGTGTGGATGAGGCCGATCCTGGTTAGGTAGGTTAGCTAATTAGTAGTTAGGCCAAGTAGTGGTTAGGTATAGTGTAAATGACATGTGGGACCACCCTGGTTAATTACCATTTTATTAAACAAAAGACAATGACACATGTGACCCACTTACACTATTCATATGTTGACCAGTCAACTTTTGACTGGGTCAACCCAACCCCACTGGCCCCACTGTCATACTCACATGCTAGGGTAGCACTAGGTGATTTAAAGTATATTCTGTTTTTAATTTCGAATTAAATTAAATCCAGGAAATCTAGGAAATGATTAAATCTTTATAAATTAATATAAAATAACCCGTAACTCGGATGAAAATACTTTCTACATGAAAGTTGCTCAGAACGTCGAGGCGAACCGAAAACGCAGCCTGCCGTTAAATCATACGCATCCCTAACCTATCGAACTCGCAACTTTTCACCTCCGGATCACTGTCTCAAACGCTAAACACCGGATACTTTCCGGATGTTTCCCCTTCACCGTATCACCTACTACGCGTTAGGACACAATCAACACCGCATATTGTCTTGTTACGCTTTGCGATGCTTTGATTGCTCTGTTATTTATTGTGTTCCTCTCGTTACTTCTTTCCGATAGACCCAGAGATCGCGGCGACCCCGGTTCGACTACGGTGTTGGTGACTCGTCCTTCTTGCCAGAGCAACCAGTAAGCCCCCTTGATCACCAGATATCGCCTATTCTCCTCTATCTTGCTTGCATTAGAGTAGTGTATCATATTCTTGCTTTCCGATCCTATTACGATGCATAGCGACATTGTTGCTACATCTGTTGATACCTTACTGCAATCCTAAATGCTTAGTATAGGATGCTAGTTTATCATCATTGGCCCTACATTCTTGTCGATGCGCCTTGCTATACTATCGGGCCGTGATCACTTGGGAGGTGATCACGAGTATATACTATACATACATACATACTATACAGATGGTGACTAAAGTCGAATTGACTTGAGGAGTACCCAAGTGATTCCGATGTGAAATTTGAAAGGACAGTGGCTCCATCCGGTAGAGGTGGGCTGGGTTCCCGACGGCCCCGATCATTACTTTGTGGCGGAAATGACAGCAGGTGAGTTGAGACCACCTAGGAGGCAGTGGGCTGGCCTGATCGGCGTTCATGGATACTTAACACGCTTAACGAGATCTTGGTATTTGATCCGAGTCGGCCATTTGGTCTATACGCACTAACCATCTACTTGGGAGTAGTTATGGGTATCCCGACGTCGTGGTATCGGCAAGCCTTCTTGGCGTCGGCGGCGGCGGCTACACGGATTGGAACGTAAGCTGCGCTTGTATTAGGGGCTAGTTACGCTTCCGGCCGCCCTCGAACGTCTTGAGTGTGCTCGAGGCGATGGGCGGACCCTGCAGCGCATAGGGTTTAGACCGGCGTCTTGACCTCTCTGTTGTGCCTAGGTGGGTCATGCGGCGTGTTGATCTTCGAGGCGGGCATGACCCAGAAAGTGTGTCCGCCAAATGGGATCAAGCGTGTTGGGTTATGTGGTGCACCCTGCAGGAAGATTAATCTATTGAATAGCCGTGTCCCTCGGTAAAAGGACGACCGGAGTTGTACCTTGACCTTATGACAACTAGAACCGGATACTTAATAAAACACACCCTTCCAAGTTCCACAGACAACCCGGTGATCACTCTCTAACAGGCAACGAGGAGAGGATCGCGGGTAGGATTATGCTATGCGATGCTCTTGGAGATGCTACTTGGAGATGCTACATGGCGATGCTACTTGAAGGACTTGATCTACTCTCTTCTACATGTCAGCAAGGCGAAATTTGCCAGGCGTAGTCTTCGACGTGATTAGCTATCCCCTCTTATTACGGCATTCTGCGATCGGTCCACCGATATGGCCCTTTACACATATACCCATGCATATGTAGTGTAGCTCCTTGCTTGCGAGTACTTTGGATGAGTACTCACGGTTGCTTTCTCCCCTTTTTCCCCTTTCCTTTCTTTACGGTCGTCGCAACCAGATCTTTGGAGCCAGGCGAGCGACGCCACTCGGCGGCGACTACTACTGCTGGAGGTGCCTACTACTACGTGCGGTGTCAGGCGACGACGACTCAGAGTAGTTAGGAGGATCGAGCGGGGAGGCTGCGCCTCTTTCGATCTCAGATCCTGGTTTGTGCTAGCCATCTTATGGCAACTTGTTTAACGTATGTCCAGTACTTAGATATTGTTGCTTCACGACTTCGTCTATGATCGAGCACTTGTATTCGAGCCCTCGAGGCCCTCGGCTTGTATTATGATGCTTGTATGACTTATTTTACTTTTAGAGTTGTGTTGTGATATCTTCCGTGAGTCCTCGATCTTGATCGCATACGCTTTGCGTGCATGATTAGTGTACGATTGAATCGGGCGTCTGTCGCCAATGCGGGTTCACGGAGGAGTGGCAGTTCGGCAAGGAGCCGTACTCGTGCAACAACCCCCCCCAATGGTAAGTCGCATCTGTCTGCAGCTCGATCTTATTTGCGTCTGACTTCGAGCTCTGATCTTTGTTGGCATCTTCTAAGCAGAACCCTCTCACGGCGCCCGCGCCAGTATCATAAGAGAGTCGCGACTCGCCCCTCGATCATGAGGCCAGCCGACGTCGACGACCCGACTTAGGGGCCACGCAGCTGAGGCCGACGCCAAGGCGGCGGAGAGAGCGACGGCGGCCTCAAGCCGTCGGCGACCTTCGCCGACCGGCCCGAGGACGACGTTGATCGGAAGTCGTCGTCGCGCCGCCCAAGGTAAAGCCTCCAGCCCAAGCCGGCGCGAAGAGGCCACGCCGGGCGAGTGTGCCCGCGGCAAGTCAAAGAAGTTCAAGGAGCGCCGCGCGCTCAAGCGAGAGGAGGCGGCGAAGGCCAACCGCTTCCAGAAGGAAGTGAGAAGGCCGCCGCTAGTTTCTTCGTGAGTCTTCTTACTCTGTCATTTCTTTTCTAGACCTTGTTTGAGTCTTTTCTGATTCTCTCTCCAATCTTCTCCAGAGCTCCCCTCTCCCTTGAGAGAGCCGCCGTCCCCTCCGTCATGGGGTCGGTGGAGACGTCTGCCAACACACGGCGGATTGATCCCTCCGCCGACCTTCAGGAGGCGACAGCACGGAACGCGCGGGAGAAGCGCGAGGAGGAGGAGGCCGACCGCCTGGAGAAGGCGGAGGCCGAGAGAAGGCGGCTGCCAACGCCCAGCGGCGCCTGGAGGAAGCCGAGACCGCGGCAGTGGCGAAGCGGCATGCCGAGGAGGTCGCGCATCGCCGATCGGCGATGCTTGTCCCCCCGTTGTCGTCGGTGCCGCCGGCCCTCGAGTTCACGGGGCAGACCGGGGAGGTCGGCACCGCAAACCCTCTCGCGGAGGAGGGCGGCGACGTCTCCGGCTCGGATACTCACGCACCGCCTCCGCCGCCTCCGTCTTGAGGCCGCATGGCAGCAAATGGTGGACCCGCGAGATCCTCCGATTGCGGACGACGCCGACAAGCAATTGCTTCTTCAGTCGCCGTGCCGCTTCGCCGCCGGATTGAGAGGATTTAACTCAGCGCCATGAGCTTCGAAGCTGGCGCCGCAAGCTCGGCGAACTTGGACGCTAAGGCCTCGAGTGCCGCGCCCACCGGCCGGCTGCGTGAAAGCGGCACCGCCCGCCAACCAGCCCTTCGACGTCCGATCGAAGCGCGCAAAGAGGGCGACGCCTCAACTCTACACCAAAGCGATCGCCTGCGGACCTCCGTCCGGGTATGTCTCGTTTTTCCATTTTTAGTTTCGTTTTTTTCCGTAAGGCCAACAAGACCCATCGGGTGTAGTCCCGAGTTCGGGTCGCTGCTGAGCAAAGCGACTCGAACTCTTTACGTGAGCTCCGAAGGCTAACTTTGCTTTGCGGCTTTGCAGAATACCACAATCTCAGCGCCAACGCCTTGAACCGCAATGTCAAGAGCCGAGAAGTGGACCGCCGATTTGAAGGAAAGCCGAGGTGAGCTAATTCTTTCTTCTTTCTTGGTATTTGGCGCACTGGCGCACTACGGGCCGTAGTCCCCGAGATTCGGGCGATCACGAGAAGTCGGGCCGGATCTCCTGGCGACCTCCTTCCTTCTTCTCCTGAAGGCTGTTGGCCTTGCATGGTCAGTAATCCCCGAGATTCGACCGATCACGAAAGTCGGGCCGGATCTCCCCGCGACCTTCTTCATCGATAACGTTCTTGTCTTTTTCCTTGAACTTCAGCGCCAATGCCGCCTCCAGAGCAGCGGTGGCGAGGCTAACACCGCCCTCCGCACCAAGGAGGAGGAGGCGACAAGCTCGTCCAAGAGCGCTTCTGGCGACGCAATGGCCGAAAGAAAGATCTGCCCGGAGGCGCAGAAGACACCAAGTCGCGGAGGATGCCCTCATAGCCGAATCGAGGTCGGCGCCCGCTTGGACCGACCGGAGGCGATCTTGACCTCACTGCTCACGACGAGCTCGAGGACATCGTCGACGGTAATTCTTTTTCTCTTCTTTGGTCTTCCGACTACGTGGTCGGGCTGATTTTGGGTTTTTCTGACTGTCTTTCCTTCTGTCTCGGCAGACTTCTTTCCCGGCCACTCGCAGGCCGTTCCTCTGGCCATTGAGGCGGCTCGGGAGGAGCGAAGGGCGAAGGGCGCAGTGATTGCCGCCAACGCCCCCCGAACCATCGACGAGCAGCTTCTCAGCATCGGGGTTCGCCTTAGTCCTGCTCATCATCTGCTGCGCCGTCTTCAACGCGCCGCGCCATTCGTTACGCTCTGGGCGGAGGTGCCGACTCTTCGCACCGCCAAATGGACGGCCGACCGGCCGGAGGTCGCCGCCGGTCGCCTGAGGCTTGAGGGCTCCTCGGCCGTCTTGAGCACGCCGGGCCTTGGAGTTCGTCAAAGGGTGGTACCCAGGGCTGGACCTGGACCGTCTGGCCGCGTTCCGGTCAGAGGCCCAGGCCGAGCTGGAGGCCATAGACGGCGCCCTTGCCGAGCACGCGGCGGCCATCGCCGAGTACACGGACACCAGTGTCTTCGTGCCCGAGCGGACCGAAGGCGGCGAGGAGGTTCCGCCGGAGTGGTTCGGGATGCACCCGGAGTACGAGGAGGACTCGGCGGAGGTGATCAGCTCCAGCACTGAGGAGGAGGACGAGTCGGAGGACGGAAGCGAGGAGGAGGAGGCGCCAAAGGATGAGGCAGGCGGTCAGCCTCAGCCCGATCGCGCCTCCAGCAACGAGCCGCAAAAGGATAAAGCGACCGTCGCCGGAGGCGACCAAGCTGAGATCGCCCAACCGACTGCCCCGGCATCCGACGCCGCCGTCACCTCCGACCCTCCGGCTCCGGAGGCCGCCCCATAAAGCGCTTCAGTTTTACCTGTCTCTTTTGTTCTTAAAAACTTGTCAGTTTCGAACAATTCCACCCGCGGGGTGTATTCGGCCAAGGGCCTTATGTAAATATTTATCTAATTTCCGCCTTTCCTTGCTTTTGTTCCTCGACTTTTCCTTTGCCGCCTTCCTTCTTCATTTGCCTACGCCGATCAAGTAGCTCTGCGGAATGCCGCCGGGTCAAGTGCTTGGCTACTTTAGGGAGGCAAGTACTTAGTCGTTTAGAATATCTAAGCAAGTTGGCTAGAAACCGACAGGCCGACTATCGAGAGTCGGCTATCCTTGATGAAAATTGAGACTGCGAGCCGACTGCTCGTGAGTCGGCTCGATAAGGGAGGTCGGCAATGCTTGGGCTATCGTAGCTCTTAAGTCCTTAGCCGTTTTTCATGTGTCTTCGTTCTTTCCGTCCCACCTCGCTATCGATACGCTCTGAGGCTGCGGCTTTTGGCAGGAGACGGCTTTGAGCGCGGCACATTACTTGTCTAACTTCAGGGAGCATTTCATAGCGCAAGACGGCGAGTCCCCAGGCCGACTAGTCGGATCCGGTGCCAGACAGTATGATAAAAGGGAAAAACACATTCGGAAGCGCAATCCATATCATACAGATAACCAAAAAAGGCAGTCCCCGAGCTCGTCCCGGGGGGCCTAAGGTCTTAGTACTTTAATACAAAGAGGGTAGCGTGATACATCAAGATCAATCGTAAAATCTTCGCAGAAGATTTGCGTTCCACGGCGCCTGTTTCTTTGCGGAGTCGTCCCTCTTGCGTGCTCGAGGCTTCGGCGTCGTCGAGATAGTAGGCGCTGTTCCCTAGCACCTTGCGATGATGATGGGACCTTCCCAAAGCGCATAACTTGTCTTTGGTGGCTGTTCTCTCGAATCAGCGGAGCACAAGGTCGCCCTCTTGGAACGATCTTGGCTTGACCTTGCGATTGTAGTATCGGCGCAGACTCTGCTTGGTAGATGCGGACCGACCGAGTGCCAACAATCGGCCCTCTTCCAGCAGACGACGCCTGCCTTAGCGTCTTCTTCACCTCCTCTTGGTGTACATGGAGACTCACGGAGAGTCGAATCAGATATCCGTTGGGATGACAACCGGCACCGTAGACGAGGAAGAACGGCGTGAAGCCGGTTGACTTGTTTGGGGTTGTGCGCAGACTCCAGAGGACGGCAGGCAGCTCTTCGACCCAACAGCCAACCGAGTGCTCGAGTGGTTCGACCAATCGAGGCTTGATGCCGGACAGGATGAGGCCGTTGGTTCATTCCACCTGGCCGTTTGACTGCGGATGGGCAACGGACGCTAAGTCCAGTCGGATGCCCTGCGTCGCGTAGAAATGAGCCAAGGCGCCCTTGGCGAAGTTGGTGCCGTTGTATGTGATGATGCTGTGCGGTATGCCATACCGTACCGTGATGTCGGCAATGAAGGTCACTGCTGTAGGCCCGTTTAATTTCTTGATGGGCTTTGCTTCCACCCACTTGGTGAACTTGTCCACTGCGACAAGCAAGTAAGTTAGGCCGCCTCGGGCCGTCTTGAAAGGTCCCACCATGTCCAAGCCCCAAACTGCGAAGGGCCAGGCAATGGGGATGGTCTTCAGCGCGGAGGCCGGCTGAAGAGGCTTGGAGCGGAACACCTGGCACCCCTTGCATTTTTTGACTAGCTCTTTAGCTTCTTCCAGGACAGTCAGCCAAAAGAAACCGTGCCGAAAAGCTATTGCCACGAGCCCTCGGCAGCGTGGTGGCCGTGACTCGCCTCGATGGATGTCTCGAGGATCGCTTGGCCTTGCTCGACTTCACGCAGCACTGTGGACACCAAGTGATGCTTTGCGCTGACTAGCTCTCTATTGACTATGGTGTAGGCTGCTGCTCGGCGTTGACTTGCCGAGCTGTGGTCTCGCTTCTTGGTAACTCCTTGTTTACTAGGAACTTGAGGATGGGCTGCACCCACGAAGGTGCTACTATCTCTTCAACTCCTACCACAATGACTTGGACAAGGGTGGCTGGGCTGGGAGGCGGCGGGTTGGAGTCTGCCGCCCGCTTCTTTGGATCGAGGAATCTCTGGGCGATCAGGGCGACTCGGCCGATGGCGCAGCCCCGGCCGGGCTTGAAGTCCCGAGCCGATGGCGCGCATCCTCGGTGAGCTCTGAAGTCCCCGGTCGATGGCGCGCATCCCCGGCTTGTTTCAAGTGTGGCTTTCTTGAGGTCGCTTCTTTGGGGCCTTGAGTCGGATCCGACTATCTCAAAGTGAGCCGCACGAAGATGGAGTCGGATTCGGTGAAGGCTTGATAGACGGCTTGAGGAGGCGCCAAGGGCGACGCTGTAAGGTATGCCTAGCGAGTGGAGCCGACTCGTGCTAAGGCGCTCGCTTGATCGTTGTCGTTTCTTGGTACGTGGAGGAATTCGCACCCTCAAAATATCCGCCGAGTTCTTTGCACCAGAAGCGGTAGCTCGCCATGTTTGCGTCTTTGGCGTCCTAGTCGCCGGATGATTGTTGAACCACCAAGTCGGAGTCGCCATAGCACAGGATCCGGCGAATGCCGAGTTCTTTGGCAAGCCGGAGTCCGTGGATGAGCGCTTCATGTTCGGCGACATTGTTGGAGGTGGCGAAGTGGATTTGCAGCACGTACTTGAGCTTGTCGCCTTTGGGGGAGGTGAGGATGACGCCGGCTCTGAGGCCGGTGCGCATCTTGGAGCCGTCGAAGTGCAGCCGCCAATGAGTAGAGTCGGTATTTGGTGGCGATCTCGAGTCTCGGCCCAGTCGACGAGGAAGTTGGCCAGCGCCTGTGACTTGATGGCGGTGCGAGGTTGGTAGTAGATGGTGTAAGGGGCTAGATCGATAACTCACTTGGCCACTCGACCGGAGGCATCTCGGATCCCAATGATCTCGGCGAGGGGGGCGGTGCAAACCACCGTGATTGGATGCTCTTGAAAGTAGGGCTTCAGCTTCTTGGCGGCAAAATGCACGCCGTAACACATCTTCTGATAGTGAGGGTAGTTCTGCTTGGAGGTCGACTGTGACGCCCGGATAATCAAGTTACCGTAACCCTCTGGTAATGAAGCCACGTCACCGCAATTACTGTTGCTAGTCTCGTGTTAGTTCAGAACCGATCCAAATTCAAATTTGAATTAAATGCAAACAATAAAAGTTTTCAAACACTAAAACTAAAAAGTTCGGGTTGTGCCAAATAATGCATAGGTAATTATGCTAAAGAAACCACACTTTTATAAAATGTTTAAAGGCTCTAATGTAATTAAAACAAAGAGCTATGACAATTAATTAAATGCCTCCTAAAAATAATAATAATGCAAACTATTTTAATTAGGTGTCAAACTTTGGGGCGAGAATAAATTATAACATTAATTTAGGAGTTGTATTTATATTTTATAAAACAGAAATTAAAAGAATAAAATAGAAAAGAAAAGAGATAAAGAAAAGAAAACAGAAAACAAAGCTAAAAAAAGGAGAGAAAGCAAACCCCCCACTAGGCTCTACCAAGAGGTTACAGCCTTCAATCACACCGACAGTCCACCGGGCCGCCCACTACCCCCTCCCTTATCCACTCACCGCACTGCTTCCACCCCCACCGACACCTCACTCTTTCCCCTCGTCGCGAAATATCTCCTCCCTCCTCTCCCCGATTGGATCGGGATCGAGGAGGAGGACGCCACCACCGACGCCGCTCGGCGCCACCCCGCCGCCCGGAGCTCGCCGTCCCCCCACGCCAAGACGCCGCCACGCAGGCTCCTCCTCACCGCTGGAGGCCTCGCCGTCGCCGGGCGCTTCCCGGCCGCTGCATCTCTCTGCCGCCTTGTCGTCCCGTCGACCTCCTCACCCCATTGCCCTATCCCTACCGCCCCGTGAGCACGCGCTTCTCTTCCTCTCGCCCCGTAACGCCACGACGCTGCCGTCACTCACCCAGCCCGCCAGCGCGCTCACCACGCGGCGCGCTTCGACAACCTGGCCGCCCAGCGCGCCGTGGCAGCCGCTTGCCGCTTCCGACGACGCTGCTTCCCTCGCTGAAGCCCCACGTTGCCTGCTTCGCCAGCGCCTCGCTGCTTGCTAACCTGCCGCTGCCTCTGCTTTCGTCGGCCGGCGTCTGCTGCTGCCGGCCAGCCCATGAGCCCTTTGCTCCTCTGTCACGTGCGCTTCATCTGCGACCGCCACGGCCAGGCCAGACTCCCCTCACATTGCAGCGCTGTCCATTTGTCTCCCGTGGCGAAGCCCCTTCGCCGTTGCAATCGCCAGCGTGCCACAGCCTGGGGTGCGCCCATGCAGTTGCCCCTGAATGCCTACGCCTGCGTGCCGCTATGGCCCCAGTGGCCCACTGACATGGGGGCCCCACCCCCACAGTACGTTAAAAAAAGATTCAAACAAAAATATAATAAAAATAAATAATAATCAAAGTAATTAATTAGGGAATTAATTAAGTTAGTTAATCATAATTAGATTAACCTAATTAACTAATTAATTTAATTAAACAATAATTAGTTTAACTAAACCCTACTTAACCTAACAGTATGACAGTGGGTCCCATCGACCCACACGTCGCTTGACCGACCAACGCCTACATGATCGGCCGACGTCAGCAAACACTGTTTTGGATAATGTTAGAATTAAATAGTTAAATAAATCCTAAAAATGATTTAAATCTTTTAAAATTAATATAAAATAAACCGTAGCTCAGATGAAAATACTTTCTACATGAAAGTTGCTCAGAACGACGAGACGAATCCGAATACGCAGTCCGTTTATCCGCCACACATCCCTAGCATAGCAAACACGCAACTTTCCCTCGCCGGTTCATATGTCCGAAAATGAGAAACACCGGGAATACTTTCCGGATGTTTCCCCCCTTCACCGGTATCACCTATCCCTACGTTAGGTCACCTCTAGCACAACGTATTACCGCTTCTTGCTTTTTGTTACATTTGATTGCTCTGTTATTTATTGTGTTCCCCCTCTGTTACTTCTTTCCGGTAGACCCTGAGACCGATGCGGTACCCTTCGTGATCGACTACATCGACGACCTCTCCTTGCCGAGCAACCAGCAATCCCCCTTGATCACGGATATCGCCTATTCTCCTCTATACTACTTGCATTAGAGTAGTGTAGCATGTTACTGCTTGATTACTCCTATTCTGTTGCATAGCCTGTCATTGTTGCTACAATCATTGATACCTTACCCGCAGTCCTAAATGCTTAGTATAGGATGCTAGTTTATCATCATTGGCCCTACATTCTTGTCAGTCTGCCTTGCTACACTATCGGGCCGTGATCACTTGGGAGGTGATCACGGGTATATATTATACATACATACATACTATACAGATGGTGACTAAAGTCGGGTCCGCTCATTGAGTACCCGCAAGTGATTCTGATGAGGGGGCTGAAAGGACAGGTGGCTCCATCCCGGTAGAGGTGGGCTGGGTTCCCGACGGCCCCGATGTTACTTTTTTGGCGGAGCGACAGGCAGGTTGAGACCACCTAGGAGACAGTGGGCTGGCCTGCTCGGCGTTCATGGATACTTAACACGCTTAACGAGATCTTGGTATTTGATCCGAGTCCGCCATTTGGTCTATACGCACTAACCATCTACGCGGGAGTAGTTATGGGTATCCGGCGTCGTGGTATCGGCCAAGCCTTCTTGACGTCGGCAATCGAAGCGGCGCCGGATTGGAACGTAAGCTGCGCTTGTATTAGGGGCTAGTTACGCTTCGGCACAGACGCAAGCAACGTCTTGAGTGTGCTTTCGGGCGATGGGCCCTGCACTGCGCGCTTAGGTTTAGACCGGCGTCTTGACCTCTCTGTTGTGCCTAGGTGGGGCTGCGACGTGTTGATCTTCCGAGGCGGGCATGACCCAGAAAGTGTGTCCGGCCAAATGGGATCAAGCGTGTTGGGTTATGTGGTGCACCCTGCAGGAAGTTTAAACTATTCAATAGCCGTGTCCCTCGGTAAAGGGCGACCGGAGTTGTACCTCGACCTTATGACAACTAGAACCGGATACTTAATAAAACACACCCTTCCAAGTTCCACAGACAACCCGGTGATCGCTCTCTAACAGGGCAACGAGGAGAGGATCGCGGGTAGGATTATGCTATGCGATGCTACTTGGAGATGCTACTTGAGATGCTATTTGGAGGACTTCAAGCTACTCTCTTCTACATGTCATGAGACGGAGGCTGCGAGCGTAGTCTTCGACGTGATTAGCTATCCCCTCTTATTCTCGGCATTCTGCAGCTCACCCCTCGATATGGCCCTTTACACATATACCCATGCATATGTAGTGTAGCTCCTTGCTTGCAGTACTTTGGATGAGTACTCACGGTTGCTTTCTCCCCTTTTCCCTTTTCCCTTCTTTACGGTTGTCGCAACCAGATGCGGAGCCCAGAGCCAGACGCCACCGTCGACGACGCCTACTACACCGGAGATGCCTACTACTACATGCAGCCCGTGACGACGACTGGAGTAGTTTAGGAGGATCCCAGCGGGAGGCCCGCGCCTCTTCGATCTGTATCCCGTTTGTGCTAGCCTTCTTAAGGCAAACTTGTTTAACTTATGTCTCGTACTCAGATATTGTTGCTTCCACTGACTTCGTCTATGATCGAGCACTTGTATTCGAGCCCTCGAGGCCCCCGGCTTGTATTATGATGCTTGTATGACTTATTTATGTTTTAGAGTTGTGTTGTGATATCTTCCGTGAGTCCTCGATCTTGATCGTACACATTTGCGTGCATGATTAGTGTACGATTAAATCGGGGGCGTCACAAGTTGGTATCAGAGCCGACTGCCTGTAGGAATCCCCCTTCCACACTCCTTGGCCGAAGTCGAGTCTAATCAATACAAAACTTTTACTAACATGGCTGTGTGTCTTACGGGCACGCCGCCATTGGGTGGTAGTAGGATCTTTTACTCCTCGACCTTTACTCGGGACCTCGATCTCTTCTATTCGGGTTAAATGAATTTTGCTAAATCTAACATTAGGATCTCGTTATCACTTTCACCCGGAGAGCCCCTTATTATCGAGGATCGTCTCACGCACATGAAGACCACAAGATACTCTCCAGCTTAACCCGAGAACTTGTCTTCATCGCGCTTGCAATTCCCTTCCACCGTCAACCCTTATGGATAACTACTTGCGATCGTTATTCTTACATTCATCCCCAGCTTGGTCTTGTTATTACAAGATACCCCAAATACTCGTCATTGTTTCGATAATCCTTTGAGCTTATTGCCTTGCTGTTCTTTGTCACCTGAATACCCCTACGGATAATTCTCGCACTTATCGAGTATCCGCTTATCCCCAGTTGTTCATATGCTTTTCAAAATACTTGGAAATACTAACCGATCTTCCGAGTATCCTCTTCAAACTATTGCTCGGCAAATACTTGTCTGCTTGCAATATGGATGCTTTCCATATGTGTAGCAATATTCATTAGTATCCTTTGACACGATCATTTTGATCCTATCGATTCAACATGTGTGTGAAAGCACGCAATCATCAGTTGATCCTTTTAATTTATCTTTCCGGCTCAGACGCCATTTTAAACATGAGTTGGTTCTCAACCAATCCAAATGCCGTCCATAGTACCCCTAAGGCTATTCAACTTATCCACCCCTAATCAGAACATTGATTCTGATCCCTTGAATTTGAAATCATAATTCCTTTGCATTGAGCTTTGAATTATCCAGTTGCTTCTATAATCCAATGCCTTCACATTGTTTCTTCCTCTGGTTGTGTGCCAATACTCACATCAGCTTCGCTATGGACTGTCGGATCCTTTGTTGAAATATCATCCGACAGTGTCCTTCGTATACAAAACCTTGAGAAGTTCTTTCCCTGATACATAATGCCTTCGGTTAATTGCATCCTCTCATTTTGTCAACCATGATCTACTTTTGAGCTTGTGTTATTTACTCCTGAAGTTTGTGGTATTTGTTCTAAGAAGCCCCGATGGCTTGAACCTATGCCTTCCTTAATATGTGTGAACTCAAAAGTTTTCACGAGCCATACTCTTCTGATGTTTTGCCAGATAATATTTCAACACTACAACTTTATCGAAAGCGAGAAGTGAATGAAAGGGTATGCATTGGAGAAGTGGGAGTCGACCTTGAACTTTGTGTTCATGCCCATGGACACGATGTAGATCCTATCATGGAAGCTACTCTTAAATTAATTATTCACTTGGCATAATTTGATCTTGTATCTGTGATTTTGTCCTTTGCAATCGTGGTTCCGACCGTGATTGTTCTTCTTTGATCCCATTCTCGACAAGTTAAAAGTACTTGCCATCCAGAGATCATTACGCCCGCCCAACCCTTATTTTGTTCTACCTTCGAGTATTACCCCAGTATCTCAAGATGTCTTGCCATTGCACCACATCTTACTAACTTTGTTGAAGTAATGT
Organism: Aegilops speltoides; assembly: GCA_021437245.1. Taxonomy (NCBI): domain Eukaryota; kingdom Viridiplantae; phylum Streptophyta; class Magnoliopsida; order Poales; family Poaceae; genus Aegilops; species Aegilops speltoides. The sequence continues at coordinate 425,487,217 of CM038144.1, read as the reverse complement.
CTTTCCTTGTCGTAGTCACTCCACGGGTTCGGGTTGTCGCCAACCGAACACCGATTAGTGAATCGAATCAACATTGTGATTCAATACTCCTAGTACTTTGTTGTAGAGACGTTTAATACTCCATCACGCTACTCCTAGCCTGATCGGTTACTTCATGATCGTGCTAATTTTAATTGTGCCCGGTCCTTCTTCCCGGAGCACAAATTTCGACGGTGAGCTAATCTTCGCCGATCTTCCTCGTCATATCATGTCTCCTTGAACAACAAACTTGATGTTGAGTTTGTGTCGCACTCCATGGTTCCAATAACCTTTCGCTTCATCATCCCTTCAACTTGATGTCATCGCCGATCGATTACATCTTCATGAGATCCCTCGACAAATGTGTCATTTTCATCATCGCATTTTGAGCTCTTCCAAGATATCTATCGAATTCTTGATGAGAAATACCACCCTTTGCTCTCGGTGATTTGTGTTATCATCGACCACTTTATTGTCTTTCGTTCGACACAAACTTGTTCGTATTTTGTGTTATACCTTGAGCTCCTCGCTATCTAGCTCATGTTCTGTTTTACCTTGGAGTATTACCATCTCTTTTTGTCAAGAATGTGGTGAGAATTTCACCACCTCTTAAGAATTCTTGATATAATAACACTTCTCGCCATCTACATTCATCTCTTGGTCCCCGTGTTGTTTCAAACCGGAATACCCACAAATGGTCTGAGATGTGTAAACCCTAAACTTCTAGCAACCCTATTGCCTTGAAGTTAATGGTCTGCCGTTCATTCTTAGACTATTGATTATTGAATCACCATTCGACATTGGTCGTGCAACCCAGCCCATATTCGGTGCACCTTTCAACCAATGTTTAATTGTGTATGTTTCTAACATACATCATTACACCATCTGATCGACAAATGTTATCTCCTTGTTCACATAATTGTGGAAATCCATCTTTTGTTAATCTCGATGAATTGCCACTGAGCCCATCACCCACCTCCTCATCCTCTTCTTGATTTAATGATGAACTCTTGTTTGAACTCGCTTCCATAGTTCATTTCGAGAATCTTTGATGTCATCTCGTCAATTTGTGTCGCACCTTTTCTCCTTGAGCATTGTGAGTTTGAGGTATCTCGACACCAATCGATCTGAATCTCGGTCGATATGATCGTTGGAACATATTTCCAAGAGTTATAACAATGGTCTTTATGTGACCCGGTAAGGTGATGTCGTGCCTAGCACACCGCCAATGGCCCTATTGTTATAGATTCCTTTTAGCAAGGTTATCCATTCTTCCATGAGGAAATTGTAAAACTTATCCTATAAGTTGTTTCTGATGAATCCTTTGTGTTTCCAAAGTCTGATCTTCACCTGATGACCATGTCAATGCTATATCGAAGCATGTCTATGGTACTTCGATTTTCAACAAGAACACTTATCCCAATGCTAATTGTTTCTTGCTCAATTATCCAAACACCATTGTATGGGTAATGACATGAAATTTCTCTCACCTTACCTAAAGAGTTTTCTACATTATATCCGGTCATGGATATCATGCTCTACTTGTCTTTGGGAAGGATATATCCTTGAAATTTGTGTGTAATCACAATTTTCCTTTCCATTGTTCTGTTTAATCGATAATCGCTTTTCCTTTCCATTCTTTTGTTTAACCTTTCTCGAGCACGGCTTAACTAAGCGAGACAATTCCACGCTTAGGTAGGCACCTTGTTGTACCATTCATCTATAAGACCTGTTACTATTATTGATGACATTCCGTAACAACCATAGGTGATAACTTTGCCAATTGGTTCGCCTCTTCAACAAGCAGAAAATTGGTCTCTTCGTTCCCTGTCCTTGGTACCGACATTGTTGCTAGCATAGCTGACAAGTTATTCACTGACATGCCTCCACTCGTCATGTGTGCAAGATGTCACCACCCTTCCCACCTTCAACCCACATGGTGGGCCCATAACCCACAGGTCCACTGGATCGAAACCTTACTCTTCTTTACAACCCGGATTCTAATGTATCCTTTGCACTTGCCTTCGCATGTGATTCACGAGCTAAATTCTATACCATTATTCATCTTGGAATCAAACACCATGTTATCCTCGTTGTTCAAACCCCCATTCCAGCTTCTGTCTAGTCATCGAATGATTGCCTACCCGTTTGGAACTTTGGTACCATTGTATATTGCACTCAATGAATTCACTGAAATACAACTCGTGGGGTACCTCGTGTATTTCCCATTGAGTTCACCGTCAGATGCCCAACTTTGTGGAGATGCGTTCTTCCGAAGTTTTTTCCCCTTGGTCACATTCGTAGGACGATGGAGACCCCGAAGGAAGGATGATGGCTTGAAGAAGAGAAATGAAGACATCAACGAAAGGGATCAACCTCCTCGAAAGGGCAGCCAAGACCGAGAAGACTCGTTAGGTTTTCGCTACCAAAGACTTTTCCCCCTTACTCCATCGCTTAAATCTCGGGACGAGATTTCTTGTAGTGGAGGAGAATTGTGACGCCGGATAATCAAGTTACCGTAACCCTCGGTAATGAAGCCACGCCACCGCAATTATCGCTGCTAGTCTCGTGTTAGTTCGAACCGATCCAAATTCAAATTTGAATTAAATGCAAACAATAAAAGTTTTCAAACACTAAAACTAAAAAGTTCGGGTTGTGCCAAATAATGCATAGGTAATTATGCTAAAGAAACCACACTTTTATAAAATGTTTAAAGGCTCTAATGTAATTAAAACAAAGAGCTATGACAATTAATTAAATGCCTCCTAAAAATAATAATAATGCAAACTATTTTAATTAGGTGTCAAACTTTGGGGCGAGAATAAATTATAACATTAATTTAGGAGTTGTATTTATATTTTATAAAACAGAAATTAAAAGAATAAAATAGAAAAGAAAAGAGATAAAGAAAAGAAAACAGAAAACAAAGCTAAAAAAGGAGAGAAAGCAAACCCCCCCACTAGGCTCGGCCAAGAAAGCAGCCAATCACACCGACAGCCCAAATGGCCGCCCACTACCCCCTCCCTTATCCACTCACCGTGACCGCTTCCACCCCACCGACACCTCACTCTTTCCCCCTCATGAATATCTCCTCCTCCTCTCCCGATTGATCGGGATCGAGGAGGAGGACGCCACCACCGACGCCGCCGCTCACCCCGCCGCCCGAGCTCGCCGTCCCCCCACGCCAAGACGCCGCCACGCAGGCTCCTCCCTCGCCGCTGGAGGCTCGCTGTCGCCGGGCGCGCTCGCCGCTGACAGCATCTCTCTTGCCGCCCGGTCGTCCCGTCGACCTCCTCACCCCGCGCCCCTATCCCTACCGCCCACGTGAGCACGCGCCCTTCTTCCTCTCCTCGTCCGTAACGCCACGACGCTGTCCTCACCCAGCAGCCCGCCAGCGGCTCCACGCCGGCGCGGCGCTTCGACACCTCGAAGGCCCCCATGGCGCTTGCCGCTTCAGACGACGCGCCCGCACCTACCGAGCCCTCGCCCACGCTTCCCTCGTTGCGCCCTCGCGAGCGCTCTGCTGCTTGCCAACCCGCCGCTGCCTCTGCTTGGTCGGCGGCGTCTGCTGCCGCCAGCCCAGCCCATGGAGCCCCTTTGCTCCTCTCTCACATCACAGCGCTTCATCTGCGACCGCCACGGCCAAGTGAGACCCCTCCCATTGCAGCATTGCCGCTGTCTCCGGAAGACTTCGCCCTTCGCCGTTGCAATCGCCGCGTGCCTTCACAGTGCACTGCCCATGAAACGCCTGCGTTCGCTATGGTGCCTCAAAGGGCCCACTGACATGGGGGCCCCACCCCCACAGTACGTTAAAAAAAGATTCAAACAAAAATATAATAAAAATAAATAATAATTAATTAAATAATAATAATTAAAGTAATTAATTAGGGAATTAATTAAGTTAGTTAATCATAATTAGATTAACCTAATTAACTAATTAATTTAATTAAACAATAATTAGTTTAACTAAACCCTACTTAACCTAACAGTATGACAGTGGGTCCCATCGACCCACACGTCGATTGACCCGATCCACATACATTGCTGATCACGACGCCAAGAAACACTGTTTTGGATAATGTTAGAATTAAATAGTTAAATAAATCCTAAAAATGATTTAAATCTTTTAAAATTAATATAAAATAAACCGTAGCTCAGATGAAAATACTTTCTACATGAAAGTTGCTCAGAACGACGAGACGAATCCGAATACGCAGTCCGTTTATCCGCCACACATCCCTAGCATAGCAAACACGCAACTTTCCCTCGCCGGTTCATATGTCCGAAAATGAGAAACACCGGGAATACTTTCCGGATGTTCCCCCCTTCAACGGTATCACCTATCCCTACGTTAGGTCACCTCTAGCACAACGTATTACCGCTTCTTGCTTTTTGTTACATTTGATTGCTCTGTTATTTATTGTGTTCCCCCTCTGTTACTTCTTTCCTAGAGACCACGAGACCGATGCCGGCATTCTCGTGATCGACTACATTGACGACCTCTCCTTGCCAGAGCAACCAGGCAATCCCCCCCCTTGATCACCAGATATCGCCTATTCTCCTCTATACTACTTGCATTAGAGTAGTGTAGCATGTTACTGTTTGATTACTCCTATTCTCGCAGTATAGCCCGTCATTGTTGCTACAATCATTGATACCTTACCCGCAGTCCTAAATGCTTAGTATAGGATGCTAGTTTATCATCATTGGCCCTACATTCTTGTCAGTCTGCCTTGCTACACTATCGGGCCGTGATCACTTGGGAGGTGATCACGGTATATATTATACATACATACATACTATACAGATGGTGACTAAAGTCGGGTCCGCTCATTGAGTACCCGCAAGTGATTCGATGAGGGGCCGAAAGGACAGTGGCTCCATCCCTAGAGGTGGGCCCGGGTTCCCGACGGCCCCGATCACACTTTGTGGCGGAGCGACAGGCAGGTTGAGACCACCTAGGAGACAGTGGGCTGGCCTGCTCGGCGTTCATGGATACTTAACACGCTTAACGAGATCTTGGTATTTGATCCGAGTCCGCCATTTGGTCTATACGCACTAACCATCTACGCGGGAGTAGTTATGGGTATCCCGCGTCGTGGTATCACCAAGCCTTCTTGACGTCAAGAATCGAAGCGGCGCGCCGGATTGGAACGTAAGCTGCGCTTGTATTAGGGGCTAGTTCGCTTCCGGCGTCAGACGAACGCAGGTGTGTGCTCAGGCGATGGGCCTGCACCCTGGCGCTTAGGTTTAGACCGCGTCTTGACCTCTCTGTTGTGCCTAGGTGGGGCTGCGGCGTGTTGATCTTCCGAGGCCGGGCATGACCCAGGAAAGTGTGTCCGGCCAAATGGGATCAAGCGTGTTGGGTTATGTGGTGCACCCCTGCAGGGAAGTTTAATCTATTCGAATAGCCGTGTCCCTCGGTAAAAGGACGACCCGGAGTTGTACCTCGACCTTATGACAACTAGAACCGGATACTTAATAAAACACACCCTTCCAAGTTCCACAGACAACCCGGTGATCGCTCTCTAACAGGGCAACGAGGAGAGGATCGCCGGGTAGGATTATGCTATGCGATGCTACTTGGAGATGCTACTTGGAGATGCTATTTGGAGGACTTCAAGCTACTCTCTTCTACATGTCATGAGACGGAGGCTGCGAGCGTAGTCTTCGACGTGATTAGCTATCCCCTCTTATTCTCGCATTCTGCAGCTTCACCCATCGATATGGCCCTTTACACATATACCCATGCATATGTAGTGTAGCTCCTTGCTTGCAGTACTTTGGATGAGTACTCACGGTTGCTTTCTCCCCTTTTCCCTTTTCCCTTCTTTACGGTTGTCGCAACCAGATGTTTGGAGCCCAGAGCCAGACGCCACCGTCGACGACGTCTACTACATCGAGATGCCTACTACTACATGCAGCCCGTGACGACGACTTTACACTGAGTAGTTTAGGAGGATCCTGCGCAGAGGCATGCGCCTCTTCGATCTGATCCCAGCTTTGTGCTAGCCTTCTTAAGGCAAACTTGTTTAACTTATGTCCGACTCAGATATTGTTGCATCCGCGACTGCGTCTATGATCGAGCACTCGTATTCGAGCCCTCGAGGCCCCCGGCTTGTATTATGATGCTTGTATGACTTATTTATGTTTTAGAGTTGTGTTGTGATATCTTCCCGTGAGTCCCTGATCTTGATCGTACACATTTGCGTGCATGATTAGTGTACGATTAAATCGGGGCGCTACATCGACAAGACCTCGCCAGTAATACACCGTCTCGGACCGAAGCACCTTGCCTTCCTCCTTGCGCTCGACTACAATAACTGTGCTGACTACCCGGTTGGTGGCGGCGATGTACAAGAGCATGGGCTCCTTGGGAGTCGGAGCCGCCAACACAGGGGGAGTCGCCAGCTTCTTCTTCAGTTGGAGAAATGCCTCATCTGCATTGTGGTTCCACTCAAAAAAGGTGGTCTTCTTCATCAGTTGATACAAAGGCAGAGCTTTCTCGCCAAATTGATCGATGAATCGGCCGATTGATGCCAGCGGCCGGTGAACTTCGCACATCCAACGATCGGTTTGGGTATCTCCATTCTCTCAATGGCCTTGATCTTCACGGGGTTGCACTCTATGCCGCGTTCGGAAACTAAAAAGCCGAGGAGCTGGCTGGCTGGGACTCCGAACACGCACTTCTCGGGATTGAGCTTGATCTGGAATCGGCGCAGATTTTCAAAGGTCTCTTTGAGGTCTTCCAGCAGCGTCCCACACTTCTCCGTTTTCACCACCACATCATCTACATAAACGTGGGCGTTTCTGCCGAGTTGCTTGAGGAGGCACTTCTGCATGCAACGCTGAAAGGTGGCGCCGGTATTCCTCAAGCCGAACATCATTGTCAGGTAGCAGAAGGCTCCAAATGGCGTGATGAATGCGGTCTTCAGTCTGTCTGCTGGATTCAGCTTGATCTGGTGATATCCTAAGTATGCGTCTAGGAAACTCAACAGCTCGCATCCGGCTGTGGAGTCTATCACCTGATCGATCCTTGGCAGAGCGAACGGGTCCTTCGGGCAGGCTTTATTGAGGCTGGTGTAGTCGATGCACATCCACCACTGCTTGTTTTTCTTCAATACCAGTACTGGGTTTGCTAACCACTCCGAGAAAAACAATTCCATGATGAATCCGGCTGCCAGGAGCCGGGCTATCTCTTCTCCCACAACTCTTCTCTTCTCTTCTGACAGGCGGCGCAAGGGCTGCCTGACGGGCTTCACATCCGCCCGACGTAGCTTGTGCTCGGCGACCTCCGTCGACACACGGCATGTCCTTGGGGACCATGCGAAGATGTCCCGATTCTTATGGAGGAAATCGACGAGCTCGCCTTCCTATTTGCTGTCAAGGCTGTGCCTATGACAACAGACTTCTGGGTGCTCCGGTCCAAGGGTATCTTCTTGGTTTCTTTAGCCGGCTTGAATGATCCCTCTCGCTCCGACTCCTTGGGGTCGGGTGACATCTCCGCTGCTTCCCACCATCGCCACGACACGGTCAAGGAGCCGCTTCTCGGCTGCGATCACCAAAGACTCGCCACCGATCGCTCTCGGCACAGAAGCGACGACTTCTTGTAGTCACCGGCAATGGTCAGGATCCCCTTGGAACTCGGCATCTTCATCTTGAGGTAGGCGTAGTGGGGAACCGCCATGAACTTGGCCAAGGCAGGCCGGCCAAGCAGGGCGTGGTACGGGCTCTCCAAGTCTACCACCTCGAACCAGACTGGCTCTCGGCGGAAGTGATCTTTGTCTCCGAAGAGGACGTCTATCAGAATCTTGCCGATTGGTGAGCAGGAGAGGCCGGGTACAATTCCATGGAATACTGTGCGGCTGCTCTGCAGCTGCCTTCGCCTGATTCCAAGCTTCTCCATGGTGTCCTTGTACAGGATGTTTATGCTGCTGCCTCCGTCTATCAGGACCCGCGTGAAACGGGCGGCCCGCCTATCAGTGGCCAAGGTCGCACCTAGAACCAAGGCGTAGGAGCCCGGACTCGGCATCATCTCTGGGTGATCTGCCCGACTCCAGCTGATAGGCTTCTCGGACAAATGCATGAACTCAGGAGCCTCTGTTGCCACCGCGTTGACTTCTTGCTGTTGTTGGCGCCTGCTGCGCCGATCATCTGCCAGACTGGTGAACACTACGTATGCTCCGTGCTCTTCTAGGAACTCGTCTTGGACTACGCCGACTGGCCGAGCCGCCGGCTGCTGGGGTGGCGGCGGAGGCGGCGTTCAAGCAGCGGCGGAGGGCAAGGCCGTCTCCTTGGCGATCCCGACGAGCCAGCTGGCACTTTCGGTGGTGTGGTTCGACGGCCGCGCCGCCTGGAACTTGCAAGGACTGTTCGAGTCTTCTGTCACGAGAGAAAGCCGGCAACCAGTTGGACTTGCCGCCTTTCTGCCGCTTGGCCAGAGGCTGCCCTTCCGGTTGCTGATCTTCCACTGCTGCGACCTACCGACTGTTGGGAGTCGGCTGTGGGGCTTTACGCTTGTTGTCGTTCTGCTGCTGTCGCCGGCTGGCGTCTCCAGCCGGGGTTCTGGGACTCTGGGGAGTCACTTTGCCAGCCGCGTTGACTTGGATCTCCGTCTTCATAGAGGAGTCGGCCGTGGCGTACTTGTCTGCTATGACTAGCAGTTCGTCGAGGGTTTCGGGCTCGTCGCAGAGGAGCTTGTGCTTGAGGAGGGTGCCCTCCCGGCACCCGGCCGTGAAGTACTCGATGGCCTGCACCTTGTGCATGCCCTCGCAGGAGTTTCGAAGTTCGCCCCATCGCGTGAGGTAGTCGCGTGTTGATTCTTCAGGGCCTTGCACGCACAGGGAGAGCTGGCACGGCTTGGGAGGTCGCTTGTACGTGCTGGTGAAGTTGCGAATGAAGGCCTCGGTGAAGTCGACCCAGCTATTGATGCTGCGGGGCTTCAGGCTGTTCAGCCATGTCCGGCCGTGCCACGAGCATGAGAGGAACATACTTCACGGCGACTTCGCTTGTTGCCGTTAGCGATGTTGACGGCTGTGGAGTAGTCTATCGGCCAATCCTCCCGGCTTCACGGGCGGTGTACTTGGGCGTATCTCGGGGGAGCGTGAACCCTTTGGGGAAGGGCTCGTCTCTGATGCGGGGCCCGAAGCAAGGCGGACCCAACTCATCTTCTTCTTCTAACGCCAGGGATCTGTGGAGTCGGTCGATCCTGTGGCGGGCGTCATTCTCTCCGACTCCCTCTCGGCGGCCAAGGCGACCTCCGAGAGTTGGATGCTCAACAGGCGGCGGAGAAACTCGCCGCTCTCTTCGGGGCGGGAGAGGCAGATAATCGTCCCGTCGCTCCACGGCTCTGGGGCGGCCGTCTTGGTCGCGCTCGATGGTGATGCGAGTCCGGCTGTGACTAGCAGCCGGCTCCTTCTCTTTCCTTCCGCGGACTCCGCCAGTCGGCGTCCGGGAGGTCGCGCCTTGGTCTCGGCGAGGGGGTAAGTCGTCGTTCGGCTGCTGCTGCGCGTCTGCGCGGCCGCTTGCCGCGTTCTGCGCAGCAACCGCATCGAGGAGCTGCTGGACTCGCTCCGTTATTACATGGCGCTCTTCGCCTTCGAGGTTCTTCAGCTCTTCGGTCGCCGCTTGGGCGGCGCGGATGTTCTCCGCAAGGGTGGCGTACACGGGGCGCTTCGCCCCGAGCAAGTCGGCGATGGCTGCGCCGCGCTCACAGACCGCACCTAGACGGCTCGGCCCAGTCGGAGCCGGCGAGCCGCCTACAGCACGATCCATCTCGCGCTGGTATGCTTCTGACAAGCGTCTCATGCTCGCCAACTTCTTGGTGCCTTCGATGATCTGAAGGCGGCGTTCTTCCAAAGATCTCGCGTCCGCGTCCTGCGGATAGGCGCGGCTGTCTTGCGGGGCGGCGGCAGCAGGTCTGGCGTTTTCGCCAGAGTGCTCGCCGTGGCGATGACGAGCACCTCCGTACGGCGCTTCGTCACTCTCCTCGTCGGAAGCGGCTCGTCGTGAGACCACCACGTTGGTGGGAAGATATCAAGCGTCTGGCGTCGGTCGACCAAAGATCGGGTCGGAGGAGCCTACGGACTCCAAATCTGGCGCGGCTCGCCGCGACGTGGAGCTGGTTGAGGAGGCCCGCAAGAGGCTCTGGGCCACCCGTCCCGCACTCGTGCGAGCTCGTCGAGGCGCACCTCACCGATGAGTTCGGCGAGGCCGCCATGGCGCAGCGGCCGGCGCCAGCGCAGCGTCGTCGCTGAACTCCATCTGGCGAAGCCGGGCTGGCTGCGCTTCGCCGAGGAGGAAGAGGGTTCCCGTCGAGCAGATCTCCGGACGACGGTGCACCTCGCCCCATGGTGGGCGCCAAATGTCGGGGTTGGATGCGACATATGCCAACGGGTGGCTTATCATGGTGGGGCGAGTAGAACGTCGCGGTGCTCGAACAGGATGAGGCGCAGACATGCGCCCGGCGAATCTTACCCAGCTTGGGCTCTCCGGGAGATAACACCCTCTGCTGCTCTGCGGGGTCTCCGCATGATCACTATGGTATGATAGTACAGAGGTGCTCCTTGAGCTGTTTCGGGAGGCAGGAGGGAGCAAGGCTAGCTCTCTCCCTTCGTTTGCTATGTGTCTAAACCTATCCAGGGCCGACCCCTTTGCATGGGTGCCCCGGGTGGTTTATATAGGCCTACCCCCCGGGGGTACAATGGTAAACTGACTGGGTGCGGCCCCCAGCTGTCTGTCTCTCATGCCGCCGCCCTTCCTGCCGGCTCCTGCGGCCCCCAGCTGTCTGTCTCTCATGCCGCCGCCCTTCCTGCCGGCTCCTGGGTCCAATCTGGTTTATGGCTTGCGGGGCCCTGACTGGCAGGCGGCCGACTCTGGGGAGGCCGACTCCTGCAGGGCCGTCTTCGGGCTCTCCGGCCATCTTCTACTCTCCCACTGACAGAGGGCCCGGCGATCTCCGGGCCGTACAGGCCGCCATCATGGGCACAGTGCCATGTGTACTGTGGATGAGGTCAGGGGAGGCATGGCAACAGTGCCGCGCCTTACCGGAGATCTCCCGGTGGTACGGCTCACTGTAGCCATGCCTACCTCCCGTGGGTTTGAGGGGACGGCCACGTCGGGGCCGTACCCTGCGTCGGTCTTCGTGAAAAGGTCGCGGGCCGACTCTCATAGTCGGCCCCCTGAAAGGTCGCAATGCCGGAGTCGGCTTGCTTCAGAGCCGCCATTCGGGGACTCGGCTTCTTCGAAGGACGCCAGCTGGGACTCGGCCTTCTCGAAGGTCGCCAGCTGGGACTCGTCCTTCTCGAAGGTCGCCAGCTGGGACTCGGCTGAGGGGCACGGCCTGCCCCGATGTCTTGAAAGATCTTGGGTCCTGGGTCAGCCTACCCGTGGCCCAATACTCCGACATCCGATGAGATCATTGTGGAACATGTGGGAGCCAACATGGGTATCCAGATCCCGCTGTTGGTTATTGACCGGAGAACGTCTCGGTCATGTCTACATGTCTCCCGAACCCGTAGGGTCTACACACTTAAGGTTCGATGACGCTAGGGTTATAAAGGAAGTTTGTGTGTGGTTACCGAATGTTGTTCGGAGTCCCGGATGAGATCCCGGACGTCACGAGGAGTTCCGGAATGGTCCGGAGGTAAAGATTTATATATGGGAAGTCCTGTTTTGGTCACCGAAAAGTTTGGGTTTTATCGATAGCGTCGGGACCACCGGAGGGTCCTGGGTCCACCAAGTGGGGCCACCAACCTCGAGGGCTGCATGGGCCAAGTGTGGGAGGGACCAGCCCGGTGGGCTGGTGCGCGCCCACAGGCCCAAGGCGCAGGAGGTGTGGAAGGGGCAAACCCTAGGGCGGATGGGCCTAAGGCCCACCCTAGGTGCGCCCCCTCTCCCCCTTCTGGCCGCCACCAGATGGCATCTGGGATCTGCCGCCACCCCTGGGGAGGGAACCCTAGAGGGGGCGCAGCCCCCTCCCCTCCTCCTATAAATAGTGGGGGTTTTGGGGCTGCCCAACGCACGAGAATCTCTCCCTCTTGGCGCAGCCCTACCTCTCTTACTCCTCCTCTCCCGTGGTGCTTGGCAAAGCCCTGCAGGATTGCCACGCTCCTCCATCACCACCACGGCGTTGTGCTGCTGCTGGATGGAGTCTTCCTCAACCTCTCCCTCTCTCCTTGCTGGATCAAGGCATGGGAGACGTCACCGGGTTGTACGTGTGTTGAACGCGGAGGTGCCGTCCGTTCAGCACTAGGATCTCCGGTGATTTGGATCACGACGAGTACGACTCCTTCAACCCCGTTCTCTTGAACGCTTCTGCTTAGCGATCTACAAGGGTATGTAGATGCACTCTCCTTCCCCTCGTTGCTGGTTTCTCCATAGATAGATCTATGTGACACGAGGAAAATTTTGAATTTCATTCGTTCCCCAACAAAGGGTATCGAGCTAGGTCTATTGCGTAGATTCTTTGCACGAGTAGAACACAAAGTAGTTGTGGGCGTTGATTTTGTTCAATATGCTTACCGTTACTAGTCCAATCTTGTTTCGACGGCATTGTGGGATGAAGCGGCCGGACCGACCTTACACGTACACTTACGTGAGGCGATGTTCCACCGATCGACATGCGCTTGGTGCATAAGGTGGCTAGCGGTGCCGCCTCTCCACTTTAGTCGGAATGGATTGGATGAAAAGGGTCCTTATGAAGGGTAAATAGCAATTGACATATCACGTTGTGGTTTTTATGTAGGTAAGAAACGTTTTGCTAGAAACCCATAGCAGCCACGTAAAACATGCAAACAACAATTTGAGGACGCCTAACTTGTTTTTGCGGGTATGCTATGTGATGTGATATGGCCAAGAAGAATGTGATGAATGATATGTGATGTATGAGATTGATCATGTTCTTGTAATAGGAATCCCGACTTGCATGTCGATGAGTATGACAACCAGCAGGAGCCATAGGAGTTGTCTTAATTTATTGTATGACCTGCGTGTCATTAAACAACGCCATGTAATTACTTTACTTTATTGCTAACCGGTAGCCATAGTAGTAGAAGTAATAGTTGGCGAGACAACTTCATGAAGACACGATGATGGAGATCATGATGATGGAGATCATGGTGTCATGCCGGTGACGATGATGATCATGGAGCCCCGAAGATGGAGACCAATGGAGCTATATGATATTGGCCATATCATGTCACTACTATATAATTGCATGTGATGTTTATTATGTTTATGCATCTTGTTTACTTAGAACGATGGTAGTAAATAAGATGATCCCTTACAACAATTTCAAGAAGTGTTCTCCCCTATCGTACACTGTTGCTAAAGTTCGCTGCTTTGAAGCACCACGTGATGATCGGGTGTGATAGATCCTTACGCTCACATACAACGGTGTAAGACAGTTTTACACATGCAAAACACTTAGGGTTAACTTGACAAGCCTAGCATGTACAGACATGGCCTCGAACACGAGACCGAAAGGTCGAGCATGAGTCGTATGGAGGATACGATCAACATGAAGATGTTCACCGATGATGACTAGTCCATCTCACGTGATGATCGGACACGGCCTAGTTGACTCGGATCATGTAATCACTTAGATGACTAGAGGGATGTCTATCTGAGTGGGAGTTCATAAGATGAACTTAATTATCCTGAACATAGTCAAAAGATCTTTGCAAATTATGTCGTAAGCTCGCGCTTTAGTTCCACTGATTAGATATGTTCCTAGAGAAAATATAGTTGAAAGTTGACAATAGCGATTATGCGGACAATAGAAAGCTTATGTCCTTAATGCATCGCTCAGTGTGCTGAACCCCAAACGTCGTCTATGGATGTTGCGAACATCGGACATACATGTTTTGATAACTACGTGATAGTTCAATTAAACGGTTTAGAGTTGAGGCACCAAAGACGTTTTCGAAACGTCGCGGAACATATGAGATGTTTCGAGGGCTGAAATTGGGATTTCAGGCTCGTGCCCACGTCAAGAGGTATAAGACCTCTCACAATTTTCTTAGCCTGCAAACTAAGGGAAAAAAGCTCAATCGTTGAGCTTGTGCTCAGATTGTCTAAGTGCAACAATCACTTGAATCGAGTGGGAGTTATCTTCCAGATGAGAAAGTGATGTTTCTCCAAAGTCATTGCCACCAAGCTACTAGAGCTTCGTGATGAACTATAACATATCAGGGATAGATATGATGATCCTTGAGGTATTCGCGATGTTTGACACCGCGAAAGTAGAAATCAAGGAGTATCAATTGTTGATGGTTGGTGAAACCACTAGTTTCAAGAAGGGCAAGGGCAAGAAGGGATACTTCATGAAACGGCAAATCAGCTGCTGCTCTAGTGAAGAAACCCAAGGTTGAACCCAAACCCGAGACTAAGTGCTTCTGTAATAAGGGGAACAACCACTAGAGCAGAATTGCCCTAGATACTTGGTAGATGAGAAGGCTGGCAAGGTCGATAGAAGTATATTAGATATACATTATGTTAATGTGTACTTTACTAGTACTCCTAGTAGCACCAGGGTATTAAGATACCGGTTCGGTTGCTAAGTGTTAGTAACTCGAAATAAAAGAGCTACGGCATAAACGGAGACTAGCTAAAGGGGAGCTAACGATATGCGTTGGAAGTGTTTCCAAGTTTGATGTGATCAAACATCGCACGCTCCCTCTACAATCAAGATTAGTATTAAACCTGAATAATTTTCATTTGGTGTTTGCGTTGAGCATAGACATGATTGGATTATGTCTATCGCAATACGGTTATTCATTTAAGGAGAATAATGGTTACTCTATTTATTTGAATAATACCTTCAATGGTCTTGCACTTAAAGGAATGGTTTATTGAATCTCGATCGTAGTGATACACATTTTCATGACAAGAGATATAAGATAGTAATGATAGCACCACTTACTTGTGGCACTGCCATGTAAGTCATATTGGTGTAAAACGCATGAAGAAACTCCATGCAGATGGATCATTTGGACTCACTTGATTTTGAATCACTTGAGATATGAAAATCATACCACATGGGCAAGATGACTAAAAGGCCTCGTTTTCCAGTAAAATGGAACAAGATAGCAACTTGTTGGAAGTAACACATTTTGATGTGTGTAGTCCAATGAGTGCTGAGGCATGCAGTGAATATCGTTATGTTCTTACTTCACAGATGATTCGAGTAGATGTTGAGTATATTTACTTGATGAAACACAGGTCTGAATTATTGAATGGTTCAAGTAATTTCAGAGTGAAGTTGAAGATCATCGTGACAAGAGGATAAAATGTCTATGATATGATCATAGAGATGAGTATCTGAGTTACGAGCTTTGGCACGCAATTAAGACACTGTGGGAATTGTTTCACAATTAATACCGCCTGGAACACCATAGTGTGATGGTGTGTCCGAACATCATAGTTGCACCCTATTGGATATGGTGCGTACCATGATGTCTCTTATCAAATTACCACTATCGTTCATGGGTTAGGCATTAGAGACAACCACACTCACTTTAATAGGGCACCACGTAATTCCGTTGAGACGACACCGTTTGAACTATGGTTTGGAGAAACCTAAGTTGTCGTTTCTTAAAAGTTTGGGGCTGCGACGCTTATGTGAAAAGTTTCAGGTTGATAAGCTCGAACCCAAAGCGGATAAAATGCATCTTCATAGGACACCCAAAACAGTTGGGTATACCTCCTAATTCAGATCCGAAAGCAATAGGGATTGTTTCTTGAATCGGGTCCTTTCTCGAGGAAAGGTTTGTCTCGAGAATTGAGTGGGAGGATGGTGGAGACTTGATGAGGTTATTGAACCATCACTTCAACAAGTGTGTAGCAGGGCACAGGAAGTTGTTCCTGTGGCGCCTACACCAATTGAAGTAGAAGCTTATGATAGTGATCATGAAGTTTTGTATCAAGTCACTACCGTACCTTGTAGGGTGACAAGGATGCGTACTACTTCAGAGTGGTACAGTAATCCTGTCTTGAAGGTCATGTTGCAAGACAACAATGAACCTACGAGCTATGGAGAAGCGATGGTGGGCCCAAATTCCGACAAATGGTTAGAAGCCATGAAATCCGAGATAGGATCCATGTATCAGAACAAAGCATGGACTTTGGTGGACTTGCCGATGATCGGCAAGCCATTGAGATAAATGGATCTTTAAGAAGAAGACGGATGTGGACGGTGATGTCACCGTCTATGAAGCTCGACTTGTGGCAAAGAGTTTTTTCACAAGTTCAAGGAGTTGACTAGGATGAGATTTTCTCATCCGTAGCAATGCTTAAGTCCATCGTAATCATGTTAGCATTAGCTGCATTTATGGAATCTGGCAGATGGATGTCAAAACGAGTTTCCTTACCAGTCTTTGTAAGGAAAGGTTGTATGTGATACAATCCGAAAGTTTTTGTCGATCCTAAGGATGCTAAAAGGTATGCTGGCTCCAGCGATCCTTCTAAGGACTGGAGTAAGCATCTCGGAGTGGGAATGTACGTTTTGATGAGATGATCAAAGATTTTGGGTTTATACAAAAGTTTATGAGAAACTTGTATTTCCAAAGAAGTGAGTGGGAGCACTATAGAATTTCTGATGAGTATATGTTATTGACATATTGTTGATCAGAAATGATGTAGAAATTCTGGAAAGCATATAGGGTTATTTGAAAAAGTGTTTTTCAATGGAAAACCTGGATTAGGCTACTTGAATAATAAGCATCAAGATCTATAAGATAGATCAAAATGCTTAATAGTACTTTCAAATGAGCACGTACCTTGACATGATCTTGAAGGTGTTCAAGATGGATCAGTCAAAGAAGGAGTTCTTGCCTGAGATGTAAGGTATGAAGTTAAGACTTAAAAGCTCGACCACGGCAGAATAGAGAGAAAGGACGAAGGTCGTCCCCTATACTTCAGACATAGGCTCTATAGTATGCTATGTTGTGTACCGCACCGGAAGTGTGCCTTGCCATGAGTCAGTCAAGGGGTACAAGAATGATCCAGGAATGGATCATTGGACAGCGGTCAAAATTGTCCTTGGAGTAAATAAGGACATGTTTCTTGATTATGGAGGTGATAAAGAGTTCGCGTAAAGGGCTACGCCGATGCAAGCTTTAACACCTATCCGAAAGTGACTCGAGTAGCAAACCGGATACATATAGTGGAGCAACCATTTGGAATAGCTCCAAGTGGAGCGTGGAAGCAGATTTACGTAATGACCTAGAGATTTATGAAGTACATACGGATCTGAATGTTGCAGACCCGTTGACTAAAACCTCTCTTGCAAGCAAAACATGATCAAACCCCAGAACTCATTGAGTCATAATCACATGATGATGTGAACTAGTTTAGTGACACTAGTAAACTCTTTGGATGTTGGTCACATGGCGATGTGACCTGTGAGTGTGAATCACATGGCAATGTGAACTAGATTATTGACTCTAGTGCAAGTGGGAGACTGTTGGAAATATGCCCTAGAGGCAATAATAAATTAGTTATTATTATATTTCCTTGTTCATGATAATCGTTTATTATCCATGCTATAATTGTATTGATAGGAAACTCAGATACATGTGTGGATACATAGACAACACCATGTCCCTAGTAAGCCTCTAGTTGACTAGCTCGTTGATCAATAGATGGTTATGGTTCCCACCATGGACATTGGATGTCATTGATAACGGATCACATCATTAGGAGAATGATGTGATGGACAAGACCCAATCCTAAGCCTAGCACAAAGATCGTAGTTCAGTATGCTAAAGCTTTTCTAATGTCAAGTATCTTTTCCTTAGACTATGAGATTGTGCAACTCCGGATACCGTAGGAATGCTTTGGGTGTACCAAACGTCACAACGAATCGGGTGGCTATAAAGGTGCACTACAGGTATCTCCGAAAGTGTCTGTTGGGTTGGCACGAATCGAGATCGGATTTGTCACTCCGTAAACGGAGAGGTATCTCTGGGCCCACTCGGTAGGACATCATCACAATGTGCACAATGTGACCAAGGGGTTGATCACGGATGATGTGTTACGAACGAGTAAAGAGACTTGCCGGTAACGAGATTGAACAAGGTATCAGTATACCAACGATCGAATCTCAGGCAAGTACAATACCGTTAGACAAAGGGAATTGTATACGGGATCGATTGAGTCCTTGACATCGTGGTTCATCCGATGAGATCATCTTGGAACATGTGGGAGACAACATGGGTATCTAGATCCCGCTGTTGGTTATTGACCGGAGAACGTCTCGGTCATGTCTACATGTCTCCCGAACCCGTAGGGTCTACACACTTAAGGTTCGATGACGCTAGGGTTATAAAGGAAGTTTGTATGTGGTTACCGAATGTTGTTCGGAGTCCCGGATGAGATCCCGGATGTCACAAGGAGTTCTAGAAAGGTCCGGAGGTAAAGATTTATATATGGGAAGTCCAGTTTTGGTCACCGGAAAAGTTTTGGGTTTTATCGGTAACGTACCGGGACCACCGGGAGGGTCCCGGGGGTCCACCAAGTGGGGCCACCAACCCTGGAGGGCTGCATGGGCCAAGTGTGGGAGGGTACCAGCCCCAGGTGGGCTGGTGCGGCCCCCCCACAGGGCCCAAGGCGCAGGGAAGTGGGGAAGGGGGCAAACCCTAGGGCAGATGGGCCCTAAGGCCCACCCTAGGTGCACCTCCCCCCTCTCCGCCTTCTGGCCGCCATCAGATGGCATCTGGGGGCTGCCGCCACCCCTGGGGAGGGAACCCTAGAGGGGGCGCAGCCCGCTCCCCTCCTCCTATAAATAGGGGGGGTTTTGGGGCTGCCCAACACACGAGAATCTCTCCCTCTTGGCGCAGCCCTACCTCTCTTACTCCTCCTCTCCCGTGGTGCTTGGCGAAGCCCTGCAGGATTGCCACGCTCCTCCATCACCACCACGCCGTTGTGCTGCTGCTGGATGGAGTCTTCCTCAACCTCTCCCTCTCTCCTTGCTGGATCAAGGCATGGGAGACGTCACCGGGCTGTACGTGTGTTGAATGCGGAGGTGCCGTCCGTTCGGCACTAGGATCTCCGGTGATTTGGATCATGATGAGTACGACTCCTTCAACCCCGTTCTCTTGAACGCTTCCACTTAGCGATCTACAAGGGTATGTAGATGCACTCTCCTTCCCCTCGTTGCTGGTTTCTCCATAGATAGATCTTGGTGACACGTAGGAAAATTTTGAATTTCTGCTACGTTCCCCAACACTTTTGTAGTGCCACTAGTAAAATGTAGCAATCGCACTGTTAAAAGTAAGGAAACGTTAAACAATGTTGTTTTCAATGTAATGCCTCCAGTAATTTGAATCAATGGCACTTTTTTTCATGTCCTGCTAAATTTCCAATTAAGATAAGTTGCTTCTTTTCGTTAGAAATGCAACTTTCCTGGTCCGCCTACTCTCCCGTGCCCAAATACCGACTCTATAGCTGCAGTTAATGTAATGTTGCTGGTAAAATGAAGCAATGGCACCATTAAAGTAATGTCGTATTTAACGGTTGTCATAGTTAATCATAATGCCCACACTAATATCTAGCAATGTTGCTGCTTTAGAAATTGCTACTGTCCTTGTAGGATTGCCATTCAGATAAGGAATATGCTTCTTTTCATTTGATGCATGTTTCATCACTTGTTAGTCACCCTCCTTTCCACCTTTTTTGTGCAAACAGAAATATACATTTCACGCTTGATCTTAGTTGAACTGCACAAATGATATCCAAATTGTAGTTGAACATTCCAGGAGCTTCACAACCAATCTTGATGTTGCTCAACTATATTGCAACTGATGAAGAAGAAGCTCTGTGGGTTTCGTTTTCTGATGGAAATGGAACCACGGCTGGAGCCCTTTTCTTAAAAAAAATAAGAAGCTGCTAGCTCATGGGACATTTCTTTATTTTAGGTGAACCACACCAAAAGGTCGCATGCATTGAATCATCCATGCTGGTGACTGGTGTCATCCCTTCTATGATGGCGTTGACTGCAGATATGGTTCCCATCACGAGGCAGGTTCCTTTTTGGTCTGGCCGTTTGCAAAAGATCCTGCATGTTGATCTTGCTCTTGTGCTACTATTTTGGCACTGCCATGATAAAGTAGTAATGTTATTATTTTCAACTTAGTCTAGTGGCACTATTAATTTGAGGCAATGTTTTGGCACCGCTAGTGCCACTATTTTTTTATATATCAAAAGAGGGGGTTCCCTCCGATTTCATTAAAGAAACCCAACCATAGAGAACAATTGTCCAACAACATCTTAGTGTAACCGGGCAGTTATGCAACTACTACTAGAATGGACTAAGTACTAGCAGGAGACAAGTTCGCCACATAAGCTAGGCAGGTAGGGGGACTCAGCACCAGCTCGACCAAGTTTGGATTACAACCGAAATGCTACCGTAGAAACATCAGGGGGAAGATAGGGACTGGAAGAGCCAGCTTCAGCATCCCAGTCTAAGCACCCCCTGCCTCCATCCTTGCGACGCACGGTACACCTCGTTTGCTACCTGCTCGCCCTAGTGTCACTGATAAAATGAAGTAATAATACAGTTAAAAATAGAGCGAGTGTCCTCACTATCATTTCATTTCCAATGTAGATAAAGAAAGTGCTTCTCTTTATTAATGTATGCTTCATCAACTAGTCCCATTGTTAATGTTTAAGCGTTTCTACAAACTGGGGTGCTTAATTTTAGTTGATCTGCACAAAAATAGAGATTGAATGTCTCAAGGCCCCTCCTTGTACTACCGCTATACACTGATGTTCAACACTGGCAGATGGTGTATCAGTGAGACTTGGGACGATTTCTAGTATGAGGCGTACCGTATGAGACGTTGCACAGCCCATCTCGCCCTCGCAGCATGCATACTATGATACTATCGCAATATTTTCTTCTATTTATTAGTGTATGTTTCATAAACTAGTGCCACTATAATGTAATCACGCTTTTCATTATCTGTGCAAACAAGGTTATTCAGTTGCATTTTGGTGGAATTGCACAAATGTACGGATGGAACCGGCACATATGCAGAGTGCGAGGTGTGCCAACTAAAATTACCGACACCAACCATGCTCCATGCATGCATTGGCAACCACCACCACCAGTGGGATGTGTGGAGCTCTCTATGGACGGATCTTTCTCGGCAGCAAATCCTCTAACCAAATACTTGTAGCTTATATTGGCAGTTTTCTAGGGAGTACTCTTTTCTGAAAGAAGCACCAATCTATTTTTCTTTATTTGTACACAGTGTCACAACTTTGACCCAAAGGTCCAAAGCTATTTTAGGGTGATTGGCATAGTACTCAGAGACTGATTGTAAGCATGATTTTCATTAGTTTTCACACTGATTGTAAGCATGAGCAGATAGAAGATTAGGTTAGTGCGAAGCTTACCTTAAACCCTACCGCCGCCGTTGAAATGAGGCGAGCATCGAGGGAACCATGGAGAACGGCGGGGAAGGGACGTCGTGCCATCCGACCTCCTCTTGCGGTGGGAGAACGAATAGTCATGTGGCTCCAGCTGGCTCTGCACCCTCATGAATGGCACACCGTACTCGATCGATTCGTTATCCTCTAGGTGCTCGACCTTCGACCTATATGCCCACCACCTCCGCCTAACTTTTGCCTCGAGCGAATCTGTCTGCTCCATCGCCCAGAGGAGGTACTCGATGAACTCGAAGGACTGTGGTGTGACTGCCATGGAGGAGTACATCGCTGCCCTCATCGCTGCTGTCTCGATCGCTCTTTCGCATACATTGCCACATGGCCCTCACCGTCCTTGAAATCTCCCACTCATTGTCAAACCAAGTAAGGATCTCCTTCACCCTGGCTATCTTTTCCTAGTCACCGCCGGTGATCTGCCTTATTCGCTGTGTCATCCTCTCCATAGATGTCCTTCTGAGTGGTCCGGTGCTATCTTTGGAAGATGGGAGGAGAGACGGTGGTCTTGCAATAGAGAAGTGGGAGAGGTGAGACGGTGGTTTTGGAATGGAGATGATAGAGAGGAGAGGAGGTGGTTTTGCAATGGGGAAGAGGGAGAGGCGAGACGGTGGTTTTGGAATGGAGATGATGGAGAGGAGAGGAGGTGGTTTTGCAATGGAGAAGGGGGAGAGGTGAGACAGTGGTTTTGGAATGGAGATGATGGAGACGAGAGGTGGTGGTTTTGCAATGGAGAAGAGGGAGAGGCGAGACAATGGTTTTGGAATGGAGATGATGGAGAGGAGAGGAGGTGGTTTTGCAATGGAGAAGAGGAAGAGGAGCGTGCGACAGCGATTTAGGATTGGACGAGAGGGCCGGCGCGCTGTGACTGGATCAAAATCAATTTACCCTTCAATTAAGAAAGCGACCCGACATTAACTAGTCTCCCTTTTATTCCGGGTCATAATTGACCATGATTTTTGCAAATAAAATATATGTTATACGTTGCAAAAATAATAGAATTTGAAAGTACATTAAGATACGAACCAAACGATACAATTTTTGGTGACATGCGTTCACATTTTGCTTGTCAAATACAGTACGTGGTCAAACTTTGACCCAAAATATGGAAAATGAAAAAATACTTCCAAGACTAGCGCCGCTCTTCCGCTCTTCTCCTCTTAAACCAATGCCGCTCCTCTCCTGTTCCAATCTAAATCCAACGCCACTCCTCTCCTCTTCCATTTCAAAACCACCGCCCCTCCTCTCATGTTCCAATCCAAAACCAGCGTAGCTCCTCTCCCGGTCTAATCCAAACCCAATGCTGCTCCTCTCCTCTTCCATTCAAAAACCACCGCTGGCGAGTGAAGGTGCTGTGGAGAAGTAGATCGATGGAGGAGTACAACCGATACGTGAGGATCACAAATGGCGACCCTGTGAAGCTAGCTAGGATGTTGGAGATACAGTCTTGGTTTGACAACAAGGACCATCTAACGGCGACGGCGACATCCATGACCAAATATCTTCAACAGAGCGAAAAGGCGGCGATACTCTGGGAGGGAGTCGCACGGGAGTACATAGAGCTGCTCCTCTGGTCCATGGAGCAAACAGATTCACCGAATCCGATCGTGAGGGAGTGGTGGTGGGAGTATCGATCTGAGATGGAGCATCCACCAGAGATTGAAGGATCGAGCATCTATGGGGTGCCATGTGTGAGGGTGTCATGCCAGAGCGAGCCTGTGGAGTCGTCGACGACCAAACCCAACTACAAGAGGAGAAAACCAGTTGGCCCGACGATGCTTCCCCACCATCCTCTTCCTTGCCGTTCACATCGTCTCACGGGGCGGCTGTCTACCACCGAGGAATAGGAGGGGACTGCCCCCCCCCCAGCCCAATAGTCGGGCAGGCTGTCAATTGTCAGGAGGACCTTAGGGTTGTCAGTATTTGCAGGTTGTGAATTGTGTTTCGTTTTGTGTATTTTGAGAGTACTTTCAGATATGAATGTCTTTTGAATTTCAGATTTGCAGTATTGAGCATATGAAGTATTTTATGAATTCTAGAGATCTATTTTTAGCACTTCAAAAATGTAGTTTCATAGGAGTATAAAGTGCAAACAATGTGATTCTCAGAGAAGAAACTGCAAGTTTCAGTTTCAGATAAGAAACTGCAAGTTCAGTTTCAGATAAGAAACTTCAACTTTCAGAGGCAGAGCATTTATATTAACATGTCCTTTTCAAACAGTGTTAACATCATGTTGGAAGTTTTATTCATGGTCGAAAATGGAACTACCAGCCAGTTAACATCATGCTGATCAACATTCATGCATAGCACATCTTCATATGATACATAGTCAAAAAGATATGCTATTTTCAAAATGCCCACAAAATGTCGAGTGTGCGAAAAACAGAGAAAAGAGGGACGAAGTTTTGGCAAGTGTTGGACATGGTGTGCGTATATGACAATGGGTACCCACATGTCAATAAAGGCAGAGGCAAAAAATTGGAGATATTTTCCCTGCATCAGGTGGAATCAAACTCGGGCGGAACAGCTGTCGGGTAGTGTCACTTGGCCACTAGGCTAGTTCAGTAGTTTCGTTACTAATAAGGCACTTCCTCAGGTGGATGGATCTCCTCCTGCGCCTTTGTGCGCGGCCATGGCCTGCATTGTCATTGCCGTTGAACATGCTGAACAAACAAGAGGAATCTGGAGAGGACTGTACGTGGAGAGGCATATAGTCGAGACCCACCAGGTCTATGGCCGTACGCAAGCAAGTGCCTCATCGAAAAAATACTTCCTCCTAATGCTATACTGACGTTCGGGCACACGGTTTTGTCAACATAGTTACATTTTTAGGTGCTTCAACATAGTTACTATAGGAGATAAATTCACAACAAAGTCGGGGAGCTGGCAGGTATCATTTATTATCACTGGGGCAGCAAGTATCAGCTGGGTTTTGGGCTGCCTTGTCTAGGCTTTCTTTTTTAACATGCGCAACCCATGACATGCCGGTTTGTATTTTCTTAAGGGCCGTCATGTATCGACCGGCCTATGGACCTTCCATCCAAGGTTTTTTTCCTGAAACATCGGCAACCCAATTTATGTATTTTTTCAAAGAAAATGCAAAGGTCTATTTTATTTTTCTATATAAGAATAGGAACGCCTGGTCCAACTTATGTTTCCCTTCTAACTATATTATATATATTTAAATTATTTTATATGTTATTATATATTATTGTTATTGTCATCATATACTTAACACATACTTACATATGTAAGAAAACAATATCCCACATCTTATTAACTGATAAAAATAATTTCTTAACAATAAAATCTTGGATTTATTTGGCAACGAAAATCCTGGTGATTGTGTACAAAAGGTAAGATTTAAGGACCAATGTAATAATAAATCACTTATTATTCAAATATATTTATAACAACATGCTCAGCCCCTGTTTATTTTTTGATAACATTGTTGCGCCCAACCCAACATTATACTTAGAATCAGCCCAACAAAATTGTGTATTTCGAGAAAGTGCAAACGGCCTGTAATTTTTTAGGAAAAAATAAATGGGCCACATGGACGTTACATTATTTGTTCACCCAGCCCAGCTAATGGATTGTAATTCTAAAAAATGAGATCAAATAGAAGGTATTCTACCCGTAAAAAAAAGACTGTAAATTCTGAAAAAATGGGTTGAATACGTGCCACATTTTTCGAGGCTGAAATGTGGGCAAATAGGTCGAAGCCAAGGCAAGTCGTTGTCCACTTAGTCAACAAATGATTCTGACATCGTTAGCCATTGGATTTACATCCAACGACCGGCATCCATCTTCAATCTCTCGTTTTCTCCCCCCAGCACCGCCGGGACCACCTTCTCCCACCTCCTACTGCTAGCAGCTCTGCTTCGCACGCTTCGCTGTGAAGCACTACTCCACAGTTGGCCAAGCCATCCCTCCCCCCCTTGATATGTCTCCAAAGTATCTACTTTTCCAAACACTTTTGCCCTTGTTTTGGACTCTAACTTGCATGATTTGAATGAAACTAACCCGGACTGACGCTGTTTTTAGCAGAACTGCCATGATGTTGTTTTATGTGTAGAAAACAAAAGTTCTCAGAATGACCTGAAAATCCATGGAGACAAGTTTTGGAAAATATAAAAAATACTGGCGAAAAAATCAAGACTAGGGGGCCCACACCCTGTCCACGACGGTGGGGGCGCGACCTCCCCCCTGGGCGTGCCCCCTGCCACGTGGGCCCCCTAAGGCTCCACCGACCTCAACTCCAACTCCATATATTTTGTTTCGCGGAGAAAAAAGCAGAGAAAGTTTTATCGCGTTTTACGATACGAAGCCGCCGCCAAGCCCTAATCTCTCTCGGGAGGGCTGATCTGGAGTCCGTTCGGGGCTCCGGAGAGGGGGATTCGTTGCCATCGTCATCATCAACCATCCTCCATCGCCAATTTCATGATGCTCACCGCCGTGCTTAAGTAATTCCATCGTAGGCTTGATGGACGGTGATGGGTTGGATGAGATTTACCATGTAATCAAGTTAGTTTTGTTAGGGTTTGATCCCTAGTATCCACTATGTTCCGCGATTGATGTTGCTATGACTTTGCTATGCTTAATGCTTGTCACTAGGGTCCGAGTGCCATGATTTTAGATCTGAACCTATTATGTTTTCATGAATATATGTGTGTTCTTGATCCTATCTTGCAATTCTATAGTCACCTATTATGTGTTATGATCCGACAACCCCGAAGTGACAATAATCGGGATACTTCTCGATGATGACCGTAGTTTGAGGAGTTCATATATTTAGTATGTGCTAATGCTTTGTTCCGGTTCTCTATTAAAAGGAGGCCTTAATATCCCTTAATTTCCGCTAGGACCCCGCTACCACGGGAGGGTAGGACAAAATATGTCATGCAAGTTCTTTTCCATAAGCATGTATGACTATATTCGGAATACATGCCTAAATTACATTGATGAACTGGAGCTAGTTCTGTGTCACCCTATGTTATAGCTATTACATGAGGAATCGCATCCGACATAATTATCCATCACTGACCCAATGCCTACGAACTTTTCACATATTGTGCTCCGCTTATTTACTTTTCCATTGCTACTGTTACAATCACTACAAAACTATTATCTTTACTTTTGCCACTGTTACCTTTATTATCATACCACTTTGCTACTAAATACTTTGCTGCTGATACTAAGTTATCCAGGTGTGGTTGAATTGACAACTCATCTGCTAATACTTAAGAATATTCTTTGGCTCCCCTTGTGTCGAATCAATAAACTTGGGTTGAATAATTTACCCTCGAAAGCTATTGCGATCCCCTACACTTGTGGGTTATCAAGACTAATTTCTGGCGCCGTTGTCGGGGAGCATAGCTCTATTCTTTGAGTCACTTGGGATTTATATCTGTTGATCACTATGAGGAACTTGAAAGACAAAAGAACCAAGATTTTTCCCTGAACTACGAGGGGGGGTATGGAACAGCCATCTAGCTCTGCACTAGATTCTCCTTCTGTTTTGAGTATGCTTGCAACACCTAAACCTGCTACTGCTATGAATTCTAATATGTCGCATGTTATTGATGATGTCACTTCTACTATGCATGATACTTATGATGAAACTACTTCTGTGCGTGATACTACTTTGCCATTAGGTGAATTTCTTGATGAACAACTTGCTAGGGTTAGAGAGAATGAAATTATTGAAGATGCTATTATTGATGATAGTGATGATGAAAGTTCTCCCCCTGATTATGAATTACCTGTTGTTCCTGAGGGTTATGTTATGAATGAGGAACCTGCTAGAGCTATCTCTGCTTGCAAAGATAGATACGATCTTAAGATATTGTTAGCTAAATGGAAGCAGCAGTCTCTTAATGCTAGAATGAAACCTGACCCTGCTTTTGCTACTTCACATATCTGTGTTACTGATAGGGATTATGAATTCTCTGTTGATCCTGAGATTATTACTTTAGTTGAATTTGATCCTTTTTATGGCCTTGAATCTGAAACTGTTGTGGCACATCTTACCAAGTTGAATGATAGCCACCCTGTTTACTAATGATGAGAAGTCTCGCTATTATTATATCCTTAAGATATTTCCGTTCTTATTAAAGGGTGATGATAAGACTTGGTTTAATTCTCTTGATCTTGGTTGTGTGCATAGTCCCCAAGATATGATTTATTATTCCTCTGCTAAATATTTCCCTGCTCATAAGAAAGGAACTGCCTTGCGGGAAATATATAATTTTGTGCAAATCAAATAAGAGAGTCTCCCACAAGCTTAGGGGAGGCCTCTCCGATTACTTAATGCTTTGCCTGATCATCCTCTTAAGAAAAATGAAATACTTGATATCTTTTATAATGGACTAACCGACGCTTCCAAGGACTACTTGGATAGTTGTGCGGTTGTGTTTTCAGGGAAAGAACAGTCGACGAAGCTGAATTACTATTGAATAATATGTTGACTAATGAAAATAATTGCACTCTTCTTGAGCCAATTCCCGAGGCAATTCCTGAACCATTAAGACAACTCCCGATCTATTCCTAAACCCACTCTGAAGAAGAGAGGTGTTCTATTTCTCAGTCCTAAAGATATGCAAGAGGCAAAGAAATCAATGAAAGAAAAAGGTATTAAAGCTGAAGATGTTAAGAATTTACCTCCTATTGAAGAAATACATGGTCTTAATATACCGCCTATTGAAGAACCACATTGTCTTGATAACCCGACATAGGTAGTAAAGGTAAATTCTCTCTATAGATATGATAAAGTTGAAATTTCGTCTACTAAATTTCATAGCCCATGCTTAGATGAATTTGATGACTTTATGGCTAGGCAAGAAGTTTTAATGCTTATGTTGGTAGAGAATTAAAGAATAATGCTTTCGAGATAGGACGCTTGAGTGATTATATGGATAGAGTTAAAGGTGAACTTAAACTCATTAGCAAATACGCTTCTATGGTTGCTACTCAAGCTGAGCAAGTACTTAAAGCTCAAAACGATTTGCTCGATGAATTAAACAATAAACATGACTTTGTTGTTAGAGTGGCTACTAGAACCGGTAGAATGACTCATGAACCTTTGTATCATGAAGGCCACCCTAAGAGAATCGAGCAGGATTCTCAGAGAAATAATTTAGAGGCACCTAGTTCTTCTAAAAAGAAGAAAAATAAAAATGATAGGACTTTGCATGCTTCTAGTGAACCTGTTGTAGACACACCTGAGATTCCCAATGATATTTCTATTTCTGATGCTGAAACACAATCAGGTGATTAACATGAACCTAGTGATAATGTTAACAATAATGTTCATGTTGATGCTCAACCTAGCAAATATAATGATGTAGAGATTGAACCTGATGTTGATCTTGATAACCCACAATCAAAGAATCAACGTTATGATAAGAGAGATTTTGTTGCTAGGAAGCACGGAAGAGAAAGAGAACCATGGGTTCAAAAACCCATGCCCTTTCCTCCTAAGCCATCCAAGACAAAGGATTATGAGGATTTTTGAGCGCTTTGCTGAAATGATTAGACCTATCTTCTTACGTATGCGCTTAACTGACATGCTTAAAGTAAATCCTTATGCTAAATATATGAAGGATATCATTACAAACAACAGAAAGATACCGGAAGTTGAAATTTCCACCATGCTTCCTAATTACACTTTTAAGGGTGGAATACCAAAAAACTTGGAGATCCAGGGGTACCAACCATACCATGCTCCATTAAAAGAAATTATGTTAAAACTGCTTTATGTGATCTTGGAGCCGGTGTTAGTGTTATGCCTCTCTCTTTATATCATAGACTTGAATTGAATAAGTTGACACCTACTGAAATATCTTTGCAAATGGCTGATAAATCAATTGCTATACCTGTCGGTATTTGTGAGGATGTGTCTATTGTGGTTGCAAATGTCACTATCTTAACGGACTTTGTTATTCTTGATATTCCCGAGGACGATATTATGTCGATTATCCTTGGTAGACCTTTTTTTAATACTGCAGGGGCTGTTATTGATTGCAACAAAGGCAATGTCACTTTTCATGTTAATGGTAATGAGCATACGGTACACTTTCCGAGGAAACAATCTCAAGTTCATAGCATCAATTCTATTGGAAAAAGTCCAACTATCATTATTGGAGGTTTTGAATTTCCTCTTCCTACTGTCAAGAAAAAGTATGATATTCTTATTATTGGGGATGTTCATATCCCCGTTGAGGTAACTTAGTGTTATTCGAAATTTCTCCGGTTCTGTGTTATTTGGAATGAGTTTGTTAACAAGACTTGATCAACCTTGTTAGTGGATTCATTTTGATGATCATGAGATGGATGAAACTAGAAGGCACAACCTTCTGTACCCTCTTTTTACTTTCTGTTATTTAGAATAAATAAAGCAAAAATAGTATTACTGTATGTTTTCTGAATTATGCATGCAATAAAAAAATATCCCAAAAATAAAAGTGCTCCAAATGGCCTGCAAATTTAGTATGATTTTTTATGGAATATTTGAGGATTTTAGGCACTGAAAAAACTACAGGTGGGGCAAGCACCAGGCCAAGAGGGTGGAGGGCGCGCCCACACCCCCTGGGCGCGCCCCCCTGTCTCGTGGGCCCATGGTGGCCCCCTCCACTTATTCCTGCACCCACACACTCCATTGTCTTCCCAAAAAAATCTCCATCCAGCTCAAGCATGAGTTCTAGCTCATTTTGCTACGATTTTCGATCTCCTTGCTCAAAGCTCCATTCACAAAACTGCTTTGAGATATTGTTGCTTGGTATGTGACTCCTCCATTGGTCCAATTAGTTTTTGTTCTAGTACTTTATTCATTGCAAATTTTTGCTGCATTGCTGACCCTTTTCTTGAGCTTGCATGTTAAATTTATGAGGTCCCAAGTAATTCTAATGCATGATATGGGCTCTAGGCACTTGTAGGAGTAGTTGCTATCAATCTTGTTTAGTTTTATTCACTTTTATTTTGAAGTTACTAAAATTTCAGAAATTTTTCAGAAAAAGAAATATGTCTAGGAGAATGTAGCAATGTGGTTCCTCAGTAAAGAGAGGACCCAGGATTGCTATGCGTGAGCAAGACGCTGAACTACCGAGGAACGCAGAAGTATGAGCTTGTGAGTGGCCATCTGACGATTTTATGGTCAAACCAGGCTTTAAGGAGGAATTTGACGCATATGTGCATAATGCCGATCTGGAGGACTTCTTACAAGATAAGTGTCCTCAGTACTGCCAATTGACTGATTCATTTGTGCGAAGGTTTAAATATGAATGTTCACGTAATTCTCCGAGTGTCCTATTTGATATCTATGATACATCTTATACCATGGACTTGCAGGATTTTACAACTGCTTGCAAACTTCCACAGTGGGGCAATATGAATGATCCCCACAAATATGAATTTAGAGACTTTCTTGCTAGTATTACTGTGGGAGAATCTAGGGATATAGCACAAGCTACCATAGGGAGCATTCACTTTCCTGCTATACATTATTTTGCTCTCTTCATTGGTAGATGCATTAACGGTAAAGATGAACCATGTCATATGTCTGTCCTTGATCTTTGTGTCCTCAAGAGTGTCGTGTTAGGTTATAAAGATTATAACTTGGGGGCAATAGTTGCACGTAGGTTGCATAATATTGGTAGGGCTGGAGATTTAGTTGGAGTATTTATGCGACCCGTGTGGCTAATTATCTTGGTATAGCCCCACGAGAGGGGGATATGATGTTGCCTCTTGCTTATTTAGATTATGGCGCTATGGTCAAACATCATTTTCTTAGGAGGAATGAACAATTCCTCCAGTATCGACTAATCTTTGATAGACATAGCTCTGTCCATGTTACTCTTCCTGCTCCTTTCCTTTTTGATTTCCAGGCAAAAGGAAGATATGTTGTTACCAGGGAGGAAGCAACTGAGCACGAAGGGAGAGCAGAAGTGGCTCGCCAACATGCCGCAGCTCAGGAGGCATTTGCTTCTGCATCTCAGTACGACCCCAGTTACAACTACGGATATCAGCCAGGCTACCCTTGGTAGAAAACCAACTTAGGCCAAAAGCCTAAGCATGGGGGAGTACGTATTTCTCACCTACTTTACATTCATGTTCACACACTATTCTAGTTGTCGGTGCTCATACTCTTTCATTGTATTATCCATGCTAGTTTAATTTTCTTTTTCTAGCCTTCTTCTTGTGTGTTTTACAAATCTTAAGAAAAACCAAAAAAATTAGTTAGTTTAATTTCCAAGCTTGTAGTAGTAATTAAAATGAAAACCCAAAAAGATTTCTCGTTCTTCTTCTTACTTGTTGGGAGATTTCCCGTGTAAATAGTTTTATTTTCTTTTCTTTCCTTTGGGGGTCGAGAGTGGAAGACCATATTGAAAATGTTTAGTGGCTCTCATATGCATGATTGTTTATTTAACTTAGAGCCCATATTATTTTGTCTTCTCTCTTGAGTTGAATGCTTGCGGATTCCACTTAGTCCAATGCACGTGCACTATTATTATTATACACATCGTTCGGTCATGCAAGTGAAAGGCAAAAATGATGATATATGATGGATTGATTGAGATGAGAAAAGCTGGTATGAACTCGCCCTCTCTTGTTTTTGTAAATATGATGAGTTCATCGTTCCTGATTCAGCTTATTATGAAATAAACATATTTGCAATGACATTTAGAGATTATAGTTGCTTGTGCCATGCTTGATTAGCTATGAGTTATAATAGTTTACCTTGCGTGCCAACATGCTATTAAAATGATTGTGATGTGGTATGATGGGATGGTATCCTCCTTTGAATGAATTGAGTGACTCGACTTGGCACATGTTCACGCATGTAGTTGAAACAAATCAACATAGCCTTCATGATATTTATATTCATGGTAGATTATATCCTACTCATGCTTGTACTTGGTGTGAATTAATTTTAATGCATGTTGATGACTGTTGTCGCTCTCTCAGTTGGTCGCTTCCCAGTCTTTTGCTAGCCTTCACCTGTACTAAGCGGGAATACTGCTTGTGCATCCAAACTCCTTAAACCCCAAAGTTGTTCCATATGAGTCCACCATACCTTCCTATATGCGGTATCTACCTGCCGTTCCAAGTAAATTTGTACGTGCCAAAGTCCAAACCTTCAAATGAAATTATGTTTTGTATGCTCGAGCAGCTCATGTTCCAACTAGGGCTGCATGTATCTTCCATGCTAGGTGGGTTATTCTCAAGAGGAGTGGACTCCGCTCCTCATTCATGAGAAAGGGTCGGTAACCGGGATGCCCAGTCCCATGATCCAAAAAGATCAAAGCAAATCAAATTAATTAAACAAAACTCCCCCAGGACTGTTGTTAGTTGGAGGCACTCGTTGTTTCGAGCAAGCCATGGATTGATGCTTGTTGGTGGTGGGGGAGTATAAAATTTTACCATTCTGTTTGGGAACTGCCTATAATGCATGTAGTATGGAAGATATCGCCATCTCATAGTTGTTGCGTTGATAGTGAAAGTATGCCGCTCAAAATATTATTCAATCTCTATTTTAAATCGAGCTCTGGCACCTCTACAAATCCTTGCTTCCCTCTGCGAAGGGCCTATCTATTTACTTTTATGCTGAGTCATCACCTTCTTATTAAAAAGCACCCACTGGAGAGCACACTATCATTTCCATTCATTACTATTGGTTTATATCGGGTATGACTTGACTGGATCTCTTTTACCATGAATTACAATGTCTAGTCAGTCCTTGATCTTTAAAGGTGCTTTGCATTTATGTTTTGTGGTCTCGGAAAGGGCTAGTGAGATACCATCTTGTTATATCATATTATGATTGTTTTGAGAAAGTGTTGTCATCCGAGTTTTATTATTATCACTCGCTAGCTGATTATGCCATTGAGATGAGTAATTGTGAGACCTAAGTGTTATTGTGAGTATGGTTAGTTCATAATACTTGCTGAAACTTGAATGCTGGCTTTACATGTTTACAACAACAAGAGCAAATAGAGTTTGTAAAAGTTTTTCTTTATCACTTTTAGTTTATCAACTGAATTGCTTGAGGACAAGCAAAGGTTTAAGCTTGGGGGAGTTGATACGTCTCCAACGATCTACTTTTCCAAACACTTTTGCCCTTGTTTTGGACTCTAACTTGCATGATTTGAATGAAACTAACCCGGACTGACGTTGTTTTCAGCAGAACTACCATGATGTTGTTTTATGTGTAGAAAACAAAAGTTCTCGGAATGACCTGAAAATCCACGGAGACAAGTTTTGGAAAATATAAAAAATACTGGCGAAAGAATCAAGACCAGGGGGGCCACACCTTGTCCACAAGGGTGGGGGCGCGCCCTCCCCCTCTAGGCGTGCCCCCTGTCTCACGGGCCCCCTGAGGCTCCACCGACATCAATTCCAACTCCATATATTCCGTTTCACGGAGAAAAAATCAGAGAGAAAGTTTCATCGCGTTTTATGATACGAAGCCGCCGCCAAGCCCTAATCTCTCTCGAGAGGGCTGATCTAGAGTCCGTTGGGGGCTCCGGAGAGGGGGGTTCGTCGTCGTCGTCATCATCAACCATCCTCCATCACCAATTTCATGATGCTCACCGCCGTGCGTGAGTAATTCCATCGTAGGCTTGCTGGACGGTGATGGGTTGGATGAGATTTACCATGTAATCAAGTTAGTTTTGTTAGGGTTTGATCCCTAGTATCCACTATGTTCTGAGATTGATGTTGCTATGACTTTGCTATGCTTAATGCTTGTCACTAGGGCCCGAGTTCCATGATCTCAGATCTGAAGCAATTATGTTTCCATGAATATATGTGTGTGCTTGATCCTATCTTGCAAGTCTATAGTCACCTATTATGTGTTATGAT
This sequence comes from Aegilops speltoides, assembly GCA_021437245.1. Classification (NCBI taxonomy): domain Eukaryota; kingdom Viridiplantae; phylum Streptophyta; class Magnoliopsida; order Poales; family Poaceae; genus Aegilops; species Aegilops speltoides. The sequence goes on along the minus strand of CM038144.1, from coordinate 425,452,894 downwards.
CCGACAACCCCGAAGTGACAATAATCGGAATACTTCTAGGTGATGAACGTAGTTTGAGGAGTTCATGTATTCACTATGTGCTAATGCTTTGTTCCGATTCTCTATTAAAAGGAGGCCTTAATATCCCTTAGTTTTTGCTAGGACCCCGCTGCCATGGGAGGGTAGGACAAAAGATGTCATGCAAGTTCTTTTCCATAAGCACGTATGACTATATTCGAATACATGCCTACATTACATTGATGAACTGGAGCTAGTTCTGTGTCACCCTATGTTATAGCTATTACATGAGGAATCGCATCCGACATAATTATCCATCATTGATGCAATGCCTACGAGCTTTTCACATATTGTGCTCCGCTTATTTACTTTTCCGTTGCTACTGTTACAATCACTACAAAACTATTATCTTTACTTTTTCCACTGTTACCTTTATTATCATACCACTTTGCTACTAAATACTTTGCTGCAGATACTAAGTTATCCAGGTGTGGTTGAATTGACAACTCAACTACTAATACTTCAGAATATTCTTTAGCTTCCCTTGTGTCGTCTCAATAAATTTGGGTTGAATACTTTACCCTTGAAAGCTGTTGCGATTGCCTACACTTGTGGGTTATCACCCCTCCACACCTCCTGTTCTTCTCCACCGACTGCGGAACCACACCGCACCAGAACAATTTAACCCTCGTACACCTCTCCATCTGCGACTCTACTCCCACGTCTTCCCATCTCCAGCTCGTTGATGTCCGGGGCCTCACCATCGTCAACCACCTTGGATGCGCTCGACGCGGAGTGGTCAACGTCGTCAACGAACAACACCATCGAAAGTAGACTGTGTGTGGAGAGGCTGACAGCTGGGTCCACGGCCACACGCAAGGAAATGCATCCTTATTACGCGCAAAATAATGATTCCTCCACCTGATAGCTGGGACCCACTGGAAGGGCCTCTGTATTTCACAAAAAAAAAACATTCCCCCCACTAACAGGTCGAACCCACCAGCTATATCTTCACACGCAAGGAAGTGCCTCCTTATTACGCACAAAAAATGAATATCCCCTGCTAGCTAGGACCCGCCATAGTGGGAGGCTGACTTGTGGGCAAACTAAGTTGACGGGGACGGAGGGCTTTGTCAACTTAGTCAATATGAACGATTCTAGCTCGAGTGACCATACGATGTCCATCCAACGGCTGTACTGCTTCTTCAACCTCTGGTCTTCCTGCTCTAGCCGCCCAAACCAGCGCCGGTGATGTCGCGTGCTCCTGTCTCCCGTGTCCAGTTGTGATGCCGCGGAGGCCTCACCGCCCCCTACTACTCCCACTGCTGGCCAGGCCATCCCTCTACTCACCCACACCCCCTGTTATTCTGTGGCCATGGCAGCCTCAGACCGCAGCCGAACCACTGAACCCTCGTACTCCTCTCCACATGGGCATCCACTACCGCGTCTTCCCCGGCTCCGCGTCGTCCCTTCCCAGGCCTGGCCGTCGTCCACCACCCTGGTGCTCTCGGCGTGGCATGGTCAACGTGGTCAAGGAACAACTTCCATCGGAAGAGTGCTATACGTAGAGTGGCTGACAGCTGGGTCCACAGCAGCCACAAGGAATTGGCTCCTTATTACGCGGAAAATAATTATTCCTCCACCTGACAGCAGGGACCCACCGGATGGGCCATTGTATTTCACGAAAAAAATGTTTCCCCCTGACTATTGGGACCCACCAGCTACATCTTTCCATGCAAGGAAGTGCGTCCATATTAAGGGCAAAAAAACGATTTGCCCCCCTGACTGTTGGGACCCACCAGCTACATCTTCATACGCAAGGAAGTGCCTGACAGTCGGGACCTACCTGGTCGAACCATACGTAGCGTTGTCATTCTGGTCGCGAACATGTACGCACATATGAATCGATGTAGAGGGGCGCACGTGTCATGGTAGAGGCACGCACGTAGCCTGTACACGTACGTACATCGGCCAGGGTGCAAGAAAAAAAATATGGCCACGTACGTACATACGGGCGGGGCCTCGAACGCCTACCCGCGCATACGTATGGCCAGGGCTCGTGTACATGGCTGGGTCAGAACGGAGAAAATGCGGCGTTGAGGGAGTCCTGGACTAGGGGGTGTCCGGATAGCCGAACTATCATCATTGGTCAGACTCCAAAACTATGAAGATACAAGATTGAAGACTTCGTCCCGTGTCCGGATGGGACTTTCCTTGGCGTGGAAGGCAAGCTTGGCGATACGGATATGCAGATCTCCTACCATTGTAACCGACTTTGTGTAACCCTAGCCCTCTCCGGTGTCTATATAAACTGGAGGGTTTTAGTCCATAGGACGAATAACAATCATACCATAGGCTAGCTTCTAGGGTTTAGCCTCCTTGATCTCGTGGTAGATCTACTCTTGTACTACCCATATCATCAATATCAATCAAGCGAGAGTAGGGTTTTACCTCCATCGAGAGGGCCCAACCTGGTAAAACCATCGTGTCCCTTGTCTCCTGTTACCATCCGCCTAGACACACAGTTCGGGACCCCCTACCCGAGATCCGCCGGTTTTGACACCGACATTGGTGCTTTCATTGAGAGTTCCTCTGTGTCGTCACCTATAGGCCCGATGGCTCCTCCGATCATCAACAACAACGCGGTCCGGGGTGAGACTTTTCTCCCCGGACAGATCTTCGTATTTGGCGGCTTCGCACTGCGGGCCAATTCACGTTGCCATCTGGAGCAGATCGAAAGCTACATCCCTGGCCATCAGGTTAGGTTCGGAAGTTTGAACTACACGGCCGACATCCGCGGAGACTTGATCTTCGACGGATTCGAGCCACAGCCAGGCGTGTCGCACTGTCTCGATGGGCATGATTTAGCTCTGCTGCCGGACAGTGCCCCGGAGGCCGCACAAGAGTCCGCTCCAACCCTTGGTTCGGAGCTGACGAGGCCAATCGAGGATGGGTGGTTGGACACCGCCTAGGGGGCTTCTACCTCTACGGCGATAGAGCCGAATACCGACCCTGTCCCTCATGAAGCTCGTGACTCCAAGGTACTAGACTCCTCTCCGGACCCCGAACCTTCCGCGCCCCTGCCAATCGAATCCGATTGGGCACCGATCATGGAGTTCACTGCTACGGATATCTTTCAGCACTCGCCTTTCGGCGACATCCTGAATTCGCTAAAGTGTCTCTCTTTGTTAGGAGAGCCTTGGCCGGATTATGGCCAGGACGGTTGGGATGCGGACGACGAAGAAATTCAAAGCCCACCCACCACCCACTTCGTAGCCACTGTCGATGACTTAACCGACATGCTAGACTTTGACTCTGAAGACATCGACAGTATGGACGACGATGCCGAGATTTACCAAGAACCAGCGCCATCGGGCACCGGAAAGCCACCTTGTCATACGACATATACATGGTGGACATCCCAAAGGATGGGAATGGCGATAGAACAGCGGAGGATGACCCCTCCAAAAAGCAGCCTAAGCGACGGCGTCAGCGGCGCCGCTCCAAATCCCGCCACAGGAAGAATGGAGATTCCGGCACCGGAGATAATAACACCCCGGATAGTGCCGAAGACAACCCCCTCTAGCAAGATTCAGCACAGGAGGACGGAGAAGCCGACCCTCACGAGAGAGGGGCAGACGAAGAGGTAGAGGATGATAATTACATGCCTCCGTCCGGAGACGAGGCAAGCCTCGACGACGACGAATTTGTCGTGCCTGAGGATCCCGTCGAACAAGAGCGTTTCAAACGCAGGCTTATGGCCACGACAAGCAGCCTTAAGAAAAAGCAGCAACAGCTTAGAGCTGACCAAGACTTTCTAGCCGACAGATGGACTGAAGTCCTTGCGGCCGAAGAGTATGAACTTGAACGCCCCTCCAAAAGTTACCCCAAACGCAAGCTCCTGCCGCGATTAGAGGAGGAAGCACATAAACCTACATCGCCAGCGCACAATACGGCCGACCGGCCACCTCGTGGCCGCGACAGAGAGGCCTCTAGGCCCTCCACTAAAGCCGCACCCCGGCATCGCTCAAAAAGTACAAAGCCACGGGGGAATGCGCCGGACTTGCGAGAAATATTGGAGGATAAGGCACGACAATCAAGATCGATCTACGGATCGCGTGGGCGCGCCACAATACGCGACAACAACCGTCGCGCCGGATACAGCAACCCCGGTTGGGCCGAACATAGTAGACAAAGCTCGTTCGAGCTGCGTCGTGATATAGCTCAATACAGAGGTGCCGCACACCCACTACGCTTCATAGATGAAGTAATGGATCATCAAATCCCCGAAGGGTTCAAACCCATGAACATTGAATCCTACGATGGCACAACAGACCCCGCGGTCTGGATCGAAGACTATCTCCTTCATATCCACATGGCCCGCGGTGATGATCTTCACGCCATCAAATACCTCCCACTCAAGCTTAAAGGACTAGCTCGGCATTGGCTCAATAGCTTGCCAGCAGAGTCAATTGGGTGTTGGGAGGACCTGGAAGCCGCATTCCTTGATAACTTCCAGGGCACATATGTGCGACCACCAGATGCCAATGACCTAAGCCACATAATTCAGCAGCTGACGAATCGCCGGACAATTACGACTCGGTTCTTAACCAAGAAAAATCAAATCGTCGACTGTCCGGATGCAGAGGCCCTTGCAGCCTTCAAACACAACATCCGCGACGAATGGATGGCCCGGCACCTAGGACAGGAAAAGCCGAAATCAATGTCAGCCCTCACATCACTCATGACCCGCTTCTGTGTGGGAGAAGACAGCTGGCTAGCCCACAGTAACAACCTAACCAAAAACTCTGGTAGTTCGGATACCAAAGACAGCAATGGCAGGTCGTGTTGCAATAAGCACAAACGCCGCATTAACGGCGATAACACTGAAGATACGGCAGTCAACGCCGGATTCAGAGGCTCTAAACCCGGTCAGCGGAAAAAGCCATTCAAAAGAACTACTCCAGGCCCGTCCAATTTGGACCGGATACTCGATCGCTCATGCCAGATACACGGCACCCCCGACAAGCCAGCTAATCACACCAACAGAGATTGTTGGGTGTTCAAGCAGGCAGGCAAGTTAATCGCCGAAGGCAATGACAAGGGGCTGCATAGCGACGACGAGGAGGAGACACGGCCGCCGAACAATAGAGGACAGAAGGGATTCCCCCCATAGGTGCGGACGGTGAACATGATATACGCAACCCACATACCCAAAAGGGAGCGGAAGCGTGCGCCGAGGACGATATCTGCTGATGGAGCCACCGCCCCAAAGTTCAATCCATGGTCCTCCTGCCCGATCACTTTTGATCGAAGGGACCACCCCACCAGTATCCGCCACGGCGGATTCGCCACATTTGTTTTAGACCCAATCATTGACGGATTTCACCTCACTAGAGTCCTGATGGATTTGCGGCAACTGAACCTGCTTTATCGAGGATACAGGCGCAAGATGGGCATAGACCCCTCAAGGATTAAACCCACAAAAACGACCTTCAAAGGCATCATACCAGGTGTAGAGGCCAATTGTACGGGCTCAGTCACACTTGAAGTGGTCTTTGGATCCCCGGATAACTTCCGAAGCAAGGAGTTAATCTTCGACATAGTCCCGTTCCGCAGCGGCTATCATGCACTGCTCGGATGAACCGCATTTGCAAAGTTCAAAGCGGTGCCACACTATGCATACCTCAAGCCCAAGATGCCAGGCCTTCGAGGAGTTATCACCGTCAACGGAAACACCGAACGCTCTCTCCGAACAGAGGAGCATACAGCGGCCTCCTCGGCGGAAGTGCAGAGCAGCCTCTTAAGGCAATTCTCGAGTCCGGCCATTAAGCGACCGGACACCGTCAAGCGCGCCCGGAGTAACCTACAACAAGACCACCTGGCACGTTCCGAGCACGCGTAGCAATGCGGCCCCAACCCTAGCCCTCGCGACATTGCGAGATCAGTGCCACGCGTACATCATTACGCTCTGGAGATACCATGGCATAGGGGGAGGGGCACGACCACGGCATGCCCAGAGTACGGATCAACCACACCAGGGGCTCCTGAATTGGTCATTCTTTTTATTCTTATTCTCAGGACTCCATTTTTCAGAAGCCCTGTCCGGCAGTGGATCTGCCGAACTAACGATGCAATAGCCAGGGAAGCAGAAAAGCTACGACGAGTATCCAGGTGGTCTCCATTCCGAGCATTATACCTGTTTTATACACAATTCCGCAGCCTACCCCTAGAGGGGGACATGTTAAATAGTCCCACCCCTTGCTTATCGCACTATTTGTATCGTTCTGCACTCATTGCAGTATTCTTTGAATAAACAATGCATTGCTTTTTGCCTATCATTGCATTCCTTTTTATATGTTCACTTATGACATGTTGCATCCGTACGCTTTGGTACAGCTAAATACACCAGGGGCTTAAGTTCCCCAAATTATGGTGTGATAAGTCCAAACACTTTCACAAGTGCGGCACCCCGAACTTATAGCATTATATGCATCGGCTCCGAATCATGTCTTGGGTCAATAGTTGGGTTTGCCCGGCTCCCATGTTTTGGTACCTTACGTTCCGTTATATTGGCTCAGGTAGCGCTGGGAGAACCACTGCGATTGTGCCCTAGTTGAGCTGGGTGAGCACCTCAGTGGAGAAAGCTAAAACTGACCGTCATGATGGGGCGAGAGCCGGTCGCTGTTCAAGAGGGTTTTTTGAGTCCCTAAAGACTTATGCCGCTTAGAGCGAGGAACCGGCTTTGTCCGGCCAAGGCGTGCATAGAGCCCCAAATTCGGCCTTCCGAACACTAGGGGCTTCGCCGAAATTTAAAATTATAGAATTCTATGGCTAAGTGAGAGTGTTCAAGCACTATAAGTCCAGTTGCCTCGTTCGTTGTGTTGAGCGCCTCCCTAGGAGGACCCTAAAATGGGAACAAGAGCACTCAAGTTTATCCCGAACACCCCAGCACTCGTGGCATGGGGGCCGAAGCCAACGACTTGCCATCTCTCAGATTTGATAAACGGCCACACAGAAGGTAATATTTTAAATTAACAAGAGTTGCTTAGCGCATATGAACAAAGTTTTCAGCGCACAGGATAAGAAGATGTGAATCTACTCAAAAATTACATCTTTAGAGCATTCACCCACAATAATGCGGGCACCCTTCAGGACACCCTTATAATACATCTCGGGCGTGCGATACTCCTTGACCGGCGGTGGCGTGTCCGTCACAAGCTTCTCGGCGTCCATCTTGCCCCAGTGCACCTTAGTGCGGGCAAGAGCCCGACGGGCACCTTCAATACAGGCGGAGTGCTTGATGACGTCAACCCATGGACATCGCGCCACCAGCGCCGCACCAGCCAAGTAGCTCCTGTGCATGGCCTCTTTGGGCCAAAGCTGAACTATGAGGCCCTTCATGGCCTGTTCGCCACCTTGTGGAGCTCGACCAGCTGCTTCACTGGTCGCTCAGGCATTGATGTCCGCCTCAAAGATACTTGAGACCGAACACCTTCTCCTTCGAGCTCCCTTCTCTCTCAGAGAATGTGGCAGCATCGGACACGCTGCGGGGCAGATCTGCGAACGCTCCTGGAGATAGCTCCGAATTCGGGTAAGTAATAGGTAATTCACTTTTACATGCTTGCTTTGCATGAAGAATGCCTTACCCGCCGCTATCTTCTTCACCGCCTCGATTTCCTGGAGGGCCTTTTGGGCTTCGGCCTTAGCGGCTTTGGCACTCTCAAGAGCGGACGCAAGCTCAGACTCTTGAGTTTTTGAGTCACGCTCCAAATTCTCATGTTTTTCCACGAGAGCCTGGAGCTCTTGCCGCACTTCCGCCACCCGCGCCTCCTGCTTCTCTTGCTCGGTGCGCTCCGCAGCCGCATTGCGTTTGACCGCGGATGCCGCCTCCTTCAAGGTCACCACCTCGTTCGTGGCCCCTGCAATACCCACGTTATTCCTATCATTTTTTGCAACCAAAACCTTTTTTTAAGGTACAACTTTAATAAGGTGCTACTTACCTTCCTTGTCCTGGAGCTGCTTCTTGGCACAGCCGAGCTCGCTCTCGGACTGCTCGAGGCTCTTCTTTAAGGCATTAACCTCCGCAGTAAGTGCGGCAGAGGTCAGCAACGCAGCCTGCATTCCCATATTGACATATTTGTGTTAGACTCCTGCGTATATCTTTTTAGATCCTCAGCTCGGCTTTTCTTTCCGAACACCGAACTGAGCATCAGGGGCTACTGTCTATGCAGTACTACTTTACATATCTTAAAAATCCTTACATCAAAGCTTGTTAGAAGGTTGCTGCAGGCTTCGGTCAGCCCGCTCTTGGCGGACTGAACTTTCTGAATCACCGCACTCATGACAGTGTAGTGTTCCTCTTCAATGGAAGCGCCATTGAGTGCCTCCAGCAAGTTAACCGGTGCCTCCGGTTGGACGGAGGTCACCGGCATTGCCGTCTCGCCCTTCTTACGAAGGGGCCGCCCGCCGGACTCCAGAACCACCAAAGGTTCCGGCGCGGAGTCCGGCCCGAAATCCGGGAGGTTGCCATGCCGCACCTTCGGGGCCTCCTCCTCCTGACCGGTCCCCTTCTGGGACCCCACCTCGGCGTCGTCTGCGTCACGAGGGGAGGAGGCCGTCGGAAGTGAAGCGCTGTTCACATCCGAGGAACCCAGGGACCCGCTCAACGAAGCGGGGAGATCGTCCTTGGGCGGGCTGTATGGTCGCATTCGGCATTAGTAGACACTATGCGGCGAAAGGAAAAACATAAGTTATTCTGGGATCCGGACACTTATGATCTCGCCAGGGGCTTGGCCCTCGAAGGCCACTCCTCCTCGCCGTCGCCGGCGTTGGTGGAACAGTCCGGAGGAAGGGCCCTTCCCTTCTTGGACCCTTCGGCCTCCCCCGTTGGGGAAGCCTTCCTTTTCTTCTCTCCCCCCGCTGGGGGAGAGGCCTCTTTCTTCTCCTCCTCGTCCTCGTGGGAGGAGTCCGCCTCGGAGTCTTCGGACGATGAGTCCGATAACACCTGGCGCCGGGAAATCCTCCGAGTTCCCGTGGCCTTCTTCTTGGCCTTCTTCTCCGGCACCACGTAAGGCGCCGGGACCAGCAGCCTGTCAAAACGGGCATCCGCTGGGTCTTCGAAGGGCGCCGACGCTTAACCTGTCCGGACGTCTTCTCGCCAGCTGTCAAAGGTATTGGGAGTTTAGATCCCACATAGAGTCAAACTATGGAAAGCAAGTGTCCCGTAAAGGACAATATAGCTTACCTCGCCACCGGACATCGCGAGCTGAATCCGTGATCTTGATAGCGGATGCGGAGCCTCGGCGCCTTGAACAAGACACCCTCCGTGCCACTTCGTGCGTAGTGTCAAGAGCCCTCAAGGTCTGGTCTTTGTCAGGCCGATCGAACTCCCACAAGTTGAAGTCCCGCTGTTGGCACGGGAGAATCCGGCGGATGAGCATGACCTGGACCACATTGACAAGCTTGAGCTTCTTGTTCACCAGTGTTTGGAGACTGGATTGGAGTCCAGTCAGCTCCTCCGAATCGCCCCACAACAGGCCCTTCTGTTTCCAGGAGGTGAGCTGCGTGGGGATACCAGATCTGAATTCGGGGGCCGCTGCCCATTCAGGGTCACGCGGTTCGGTGATGTAGAACCACCCCGATTGCCACCCTTTGATGGTTTCCACGAAGGCGCCCTCGAGCCAGGTGACGTTGGGCATCTTGCCCACCATGGCGCCTCAAGACTGCTTATTGCCGCCCACTACCTTCATCTTGACATTGAAGGTCTTTAGCCATAAGGCAAAGTGGGGCTGGATGCAGAGGAAGGTTCGCACACCACGATAAACGCCGAGATGTTGAGGATAAAATTCAGGCCAGATCATGGAAATCCGTGCCATAGTAGAACATGAGCCCCTGGACAAAGGGGTGGAGGGAAGCCCAATCCTTGAGAGGAAATAGGAATACCACCTCTCATGGGGCCCGGGTGGGGATTTTAGCCCCTCGTCGGGGAGCCGGTCTGTGATATCGCTGGACAAATATCCGCCTTGCGCAGCTTCTTGATGTGCCCCTCGTGACGGAGGAGGCCATCCACTTGCCTCCCGCCCGGACATGGTTGGAGAAGGTTGAGGTGGGATGTGCCGACTTGGGCGCCGGAGCTCGAAAAGCGGAGATGGATAAGCAAAGGAGGAAGAAGGCGAGGTGAAAAGGTGGATCCTTATCCCTATATATGAGCGGACGGAACTATGCGCCCACACCGCCCAAGAAACTCGCTATCTCCCAAGCGCTGCAATCAATGGCGCGGTTGGGTTACCCACGTCCGTATTGATGAGAATCCGGAATAAGGGACACGATCTCCGCTTTGACAAGACGTGCCAAGAAACCGCTTAAACGCTACCGAGGTGGAGCAATAAAAATAATTCAATAAAGGCTTGGCGTGGCATGATGTCATGCCACGAAATACGCCGGCAGATTGAACTTGTGTAAATATTATTCTCTCTACGGTAGTATGTGGAATTTATTTTGCGAGCGGACACTATCCCGGTGTTCAAAATCTTCTATGAATTATTCGAGGAGGAACCCGCCTTGCAATGCCGAAGACAATATGCGCGCGGACTCGTCGTCATTGAAGCCCGGTTCGAGGCTCTTGAGGGAGTCCTGAACTAGGGGGTGTCCGGATAGCCAAACTATCATCATTGGCCGGACTCCAAAACTATGAAGATACAAGATTGAAGACTTCGTCCCGTGTCCTGATGGGACTTTCCTTGGCGTGGAAGGCAAGCTTGGCGACACGGATATGTAGATCTCCTACCATTGTAACCGACTCTGTGTAACCCTAGCCCTCTCCGATGTCTATATAAACCGGAAGTTTTTAGTCCATAGGACGAATAACAATCATACCATAGGCTAGCTTCTAGCGTTTAGCCTCCTTGATCTCGTGGTAGATCTACTCTTGTACTACCCATATCATCAATATCAATCAAGCAGGAGTAGGGTTTTACCTCCATCGAGAGGGCCCGAACCTGGGTAAAAACATCGTGTCCCTTGTCTCCTGTTACCATCCGCCTAGACGCATAGTTCGGGACCCCCTACCCGAGATCCGCCGATTTTGACACCGACAGTCATCGTCGTGTTCATGGGGAGCCAACCGGCTGGGTTGGAACGGAATGCATCATTGTGTTCATCGGGAGGGCTTGGACGGAATAGCCGATGGAAAAGAGGCCTGGTGTACCGCAGAACGGAGGAAACGGCCTTGTGTTCGACCGGCCACGGTCGAAACGGGATCCTGTTCATTGGGAGGGGTCTGGCGTACTGCAAAACGGAGGAAAGGAACTTCTATTAGACCTCCTACAGTTGAAACAGGGTCCTGTTGATCGGGAGGGTTGTGCTGTACCGCAAAATGGAGGAAACAGACGTGTGTTAGAGCGCTACGGTCGAAACGGGGGTCCCGTTCATCGGGAGGGGTGACGGGACTCCACGGGATACTGTTCATCTCCAATATCGACCTCCTCCAGCCTCCACGAGCTACTGTTCATCCACCGTCGACCTCCTCTGGCCTCCACCTGCGACTGTTCATCCACGGGCTCCTATTCATCCAGCCTCCACCGGTTACTGTTCATCCAGCTCTCCACGGGCTACTGTTCAACCAGCCTTCTCCATGGGGTCCTGTTCAACCACCCCTCCACGGGGCTACTGTTCATCCATCCCTCCACCGGCTACTGTTCATCCAGCCCTCCACGGGGTCATCTTGTTCATCCAGCCCTCCACGGGGTCCTGTTCATCCACCCCCAACCGTCTCGATCATGGTCCTGTTCATCCAGAGGCAACACCACGGGGTCCTGTTCATCCACCCCCACCAGGAACTGTTCATCCAAACCCCCAACAACGCCACTCGCTTATCAAGGGAAGGAGGTAGCGAGGTTCGATCGGCTTCGATTAGCGGCGATGAGCGAAGCGAATCGCCGATTGGGTTCAGTTAACAGCCATCGATCGATCGCTCGGGTTCAGTAACGCGTAGCCTGCAGTGCAATCGCTCGGGTTCAGCAGGTGAACGCCTCGCTCGGGTTCAGTTAGAGCCCAACACCTCGCACCCATGTGTGTGCGTGTACAAGAGAAACACGCAAACGTTCGTGCATCGCTCGGCCCCGACCACCCACCGTAACCAGGAACACCCCGATATTTTCCTCGCCCTCGCTTCTACCACGGTTTTTTCCGTCATGGACGGCCCAAAGAATGTCATGCAGCTACGTCTCCGGCCCGCCCAGGATGAAAAGCCCATTTTTTGTCATGATTTTTTGTCATAGAAGTACGACCCCACCACATCCATGATGATACCGGGTTTTGTCACAATTATCGTCATAGAAGTGTCATAAGTATGATAGAAAAAATTCGTTCGGCCCAAAATGTCACGGATGTGTCTTTTTTTTGTAGTGGGGGGAGGGAGAAGAGATCACCCACTCGCCATGCACGGACTCCAAGAAATATGGTGATAATGTGAGGTGGGCCATGCGGGAGTCTGGACCGCTTCCAAGCCCGCTTTTGACCGCCCTAGCCCACCAGAAAACCCCTCCCCCCTCCCACGCGCGCTCCCCTCTCGAACGTCAGTTTCCCGCATTCATAGAAAGTACAATACTGGTCTATGAGCCGTCTTATGTGCAGTAGAGAGAGGTATTGACAAAGTCAAGGAGTGGGATCTGCAAGAGTACTCTCTACACGTGCTCCTAGGTATAGAAAAACTAATTCTAAAAGAAAGAGGTATAAAAAACAATTGTGTCTAAAGAAATAAGGTAAAAACATCTGAGAGGTGATACGTCTCCAACGTATCTACTTTTCCAAACACTTTTGCCCTTGTTTTGGACTCTAACTTGCATGATTTGAATGGAACTAACCCGGATTGACGCTGTTTTCAGCAGAACTGCCTGGTGTTATTTTTGTGCAGAAATAAAAGTTCTCGGAATGACCTGAAAACCCACGGAGCAAAATTTTGGAATTAATAAAAAATACTAGCGAAAGAATCAGCATTAGGGGGCCCACACCCTGTCCACGAGGGTGCAGGGCGCCCTGCTACGTCTTGAGCTTGCGTTGGTTTTCCTTGAAGAGGAAAGGGTGATGCAACAATAGTAGCGTAAGTATTTACCTCAGTTTTTGAGAACCAAGGTATCAATCCAGTAGGAGGCTCCTCAAAAGTCCCACGTACCTACACAAAAAAATAAAGAACTCACAACCAACGCAATAAAGGGGTTGTCAATCCCTTCACGGCTACTTGCGAAAGTGAGATCTGATAGAGATAGTATGATAAGATAAATATATTTTTGGTATTTTATAATATAGATTGGAAAAGTAAAGATGCAAATAAAAGTATATTGAAAGCTTAAATGATAAAAGATAGACCCAGGGGCCATAGGTTTCACTAGTGGCTTCTCTCAAGATAGCATAAGTATTACGATAGGTGAACAAATTACTGTCGAGCAATTGATAGAAAAGTGAATAATTATGAGATTGTATAGGTATGATCATGTATATAGGCATCACGTCCATGACAAGTAGACCGACTCCTGCCTGCATCTACTACAATTACTCCACACATCGACCGCTATCCAGCATGCATCTAGAGTATTAAATTCATAAGAACAGAGTAACGCAATAAGCAAGATGACATGATGTAGAGAGATTAACTCATGCAATATGATATAAACCCCATCTTTTTTATCCTTGATGGCAACAATACAATACGTGCCTTGCTACCCTTATTGTCACTGCGTAAGGACACCGCAAGATTGAACCCAAAGCTAAGCACTTCTCCCATTGCAAGAAAGATCAATCTAGTAGGCCAAACCAAACAGATAATTAGAAGAGACTTGCAAAGATAACCCAATCATACATAAAAGAATTCAGAGGAGATTCAAATATTTCTCATAGATAAACCTGATCATAAACCCACAATTCATCAGATCTCGACAAACACACCGCAAAAGAGTTACATCGAATAGATCTCCAAGAAGATCGAGGGGAACATGGTATTGAGATCCAAAAAGAGAGAAGAAGCCATCTAGCTAATAACTATGGACCTGGAGGTCTGTGGTAAACTACTCACAACTCATCGGAGAGGCTATGGTGTTGATGTAGAAGCCCTCCATGGTCGATTCCCCCTCCGGCGGAGCACCGACGAAGGCTCTAAGATGGGATCTCGCGGATACAGAAGGTTACGGTAGTGGAAATTGTTTTTCGTTGGCTCCCTGGATGTGTTTGGGGTACGTGGGTATATATAGGAGGAAGAAGTAGGTCGGTGGCCGCCCCAGGGGCCCAAGAGATAGGGTCGTGCCCTATAGGTGTGGGCGCGCCCTCCACCCTCGTGGCCGCCATGGCTGCTTCTTGGCTTGCACTCCAAGTCCTTTGGATCACGTTTGTTCAAAAAATCACGCTCCCGAAGGTTTCATTCCGTTTGGACACTGTTTGATATTCCTTTTCTTCGAAATACTGAAATAGGCAAAAAAAACAGCAATACGGGCTGGGCCTCCGGTTAGTAGTTTAGTCCCAAAAATGATATAAATGTGTAAAATAAAGCCCATAAACATCCAAAACGGGTAATATAATAGCATGAACAATCAAAAATTATAGATACGTTGGAGACGTATCAAGCATCCCCAAGCTTAATTCCTACTCGTCCTCGAGAAGGTAAATGATAAAAAACATAATTTTTGATGTGGAATGCGACCTAGCATATTTTTCAATGTCATTTTCTTTATTGTGGCATGAATGATCAGATCCAAATGATTCAAAATAAAAGTTCATATTGACATAAGAAATAGTAATACTTCAAGCATACTAATGAAAGCAATCATGTCTTCTCAAAATAACATGGCTAAAGAAAGTTCATCCCTACAAAATCATATAGTTAGGCTATGCTTCATTTCCGTCACACAAAAATGCTCCCAAATTCTACACCCCCGATGACAAGCCAAGCAATTGTTTCATACTTAAATAATCTCAAACTTTTTCAACCTTCACGCAATACATGAGCGTGAGCCATGGATATAGCACTATGGGTGGAATAGAATATGATGATGGGGATTGTGTGGAGAAGACAAAAAAGGAGAAAGTCTCACATTGACGAGGATAATCAACGGGCTATGGAGATGCCCATCAATTTATGTCAACATGAGGAGTAGGGATTGCCATGCAACGGATGCACTAGAGCTATAAATGTATGAAATCTCAACAAAAGAAAACTAGTGGGTGTGCATCCAACTTGCTTGCTCACGAAGACCTAGGGCATTTTGAGGAAGCCCATCATAGGAATATACAAGCCAAGTTCTATAATGAAAAATTCTCATGAGTATATGAAAGTGACAACATATGAGACTCTCTATATGAAGAACATGGTGCTACTTTGAAGCATAAGTGTGGAAAAGAGATAGTAACATTGCCCCCTTTTTTTCTTGTTTTTTTTCTCTTTTTTTTGGGTCTTTCTTCTTTTTTTTTCTTTTTGGCCTTTCTTCTTTTTTCCTTTTTTTTCTTTTTGGGGACAATGCTCTAATAATGATGATCATCACACTTTTATTGATTTACAACTCATGAATTACAACTCGAAACTAGAACAAGATATGACTCTATATGAATGCCTCCGGCGGTGTACCGGGATGGGCAATGAATCATGAGTGACATGTATGAAAAATTATGCATGGTGGCTTTGCCACAAATACGATGTTAACTACCTGATCATGCAATGGAAATATGACAATAGTAATGTGTGTCATGAAGATAAACGGAACGGTGGAAAGTTGCATGGCAATATATCTCGGAATGGCTATGGAAATGCCATAATAGGTAGGTATGGTGGCTGTTTTGAGGAAGATATAAGGAGATTTATGTGTGATAGAGCGATCATATCACGGGTTTGATGCACCGCTAAGTTTGCACCAACTCTCAAGGTGAGAAAGGGCAATGCACGGTACCGAAGAGGCTAGAAATGATGGAAAGGTAAAAGTGCGTATAATCCATGGACTCAACATTAGTCAAAAGAACTCATATACTTATTGCAAAAGTTTAGAAGTCATCAAAAACCAAGCACTACGCGCATGCTCCTAGGGGGATAGATTGGTAGGAAAAGACCATTAGTCAAAAGAACTCATATAATTATTGCAAAAGTTTAGAAGTCATCAAAAACCAAGCACTACGCGCATGCTCCTAGGGGGATAAATTGGTAGGAAAAGACCATCGCTCGTCCCCGACCGCCACTCATAAGGATGCACAATCCAAGGACACTTCATGTTTCAAATTTGTTACACAACTTTAACCATACGTGCATGCTACGGGACTTTCTAACTTCAACACAAGCATTCTTTAAATTCATAATCACCCAACTAGCATGAATTTAATATCACTACCTCCATATCTCAAAACAATTATCAAGTATCAAATTGATCATAGCATCCAATTCACTTCCTATGATAGTTTTTTTATACCCAACTTGGATGCCTACCATTCTAGGACCAATTTTATAACCATAGAAAATACCATGCTGTTCTAAGAGACTCTCAAAATAACATAAGTGAAGCATGAGAGACTAGCGATTTCTACAAAATTAAGCCACCGCCGTGCTCTAAAAGATATAAGTGAAGCACTAGAGCAAAAACTATCTAGCTCAAAAGATATAAGTGAAGCACATAGAGTATTCTAATAAATTTCAATCAAGTGGGATTCTCCCAAAAGGTGTGTACAGCAAGGATGATTGTGTTAAACTAAAAAGCAAATACTAATATCATACATGACGCTCCAAGCAAAACACATATCATGTGGCGAATAAAAATATAGCTCCAAGTAAAGTTACCAATGAATGAAGACGAAAGAGGGGATGCCTTCCGGGGGCATCCCCAAGCTTAGGCTTTTGGCTACTCTTGAATATCTTGGGGTGCCATGGGCATCTCCAAGCTTAGGCTATTGCCACTCCTTATTCCATAGTTCATCAAATCTTTACCCAAAACTTGAAAACTTCACAACACAAAACTTAACAGGAAATCTCATAACCTCCGTTAGTGAAAGAAAGCAAAACCACCACATAAGTTACTGTAATGAACTGATTCTTTATTTATATTGGTGTTAAACCTACTGTATTTCAAGTTCTCTATGGTTCATACCACTTAATACTAGCCATAGATGCATTAAAATAAGCAAACAACACACAAAAAACAGAATCTGTCAAAAACAGAACAGTCTGTAGCAATCTGTAACTAACGCAAACTTCTGGAACTCTAAACATCCTACCAAAATAGGAAGTCCTGGGAACTTTATCTATTGATCTTCAGCAAAAAGAATCAACGCAAAAGCACTTTTCTGTGGTTTAACAAAACTAATTTCGTGCACGCAAAGTTTCTGTTTTTCAGCAGAATCAAATTAACTATCACCGTAGGTTATCCTATAGGTTCTACTTGGCACAAACACTAATTAAAACATAAAAACACATCTAAACAGAAGGTAGATGCAAAATTTATTACTAAACAGAAATAAAAACAAAAAAGACAAATAAAATTGGGTTGCCTCCCAACTAGCGCTATCGTTTAACGCCCCTAGCTAGGCATAAAAGCGAAGATAGATCTAAGTAGTGCCATCTTTGATTTTCAGTTTTTTAGCGGAGTCATGCTCGAATCCGGGAGGTTCTTTACGTTTCCCTTCATACTCGGAATGTTTTAGATCTAAAGAATCCAACCGCTTATTGCAAAGAGTAATCAACATATTCATGCGGTGAAGATATCCGCTAACACTTTTAAGAGGCTCAAGAGACTTTTGTAATATTTTTGTTACTTCGCAAATCTTTCCAAACACTTGTGTTTCTACTTGGGTAGGATGTGGTCCCCCTTTTTGAGGTAGTGTTCCCACTATTCCCTCTATAATTTCATGCGCAATACTAGGATCAATTTCAATAAAATTTCCCTTGGCAATGCAATCCAAAAGTGGTCTATGCGACATATTGAGCCCAACATAAAAAATGTGAAGTAGAATTCTAAAATTCACCTCTAGGGTGCAATTGCGATAAGATTCAATCATCCTATACCAAGCATCTTTTAAGTTTTCTCCTTGCCTTTGCTTGACGTGAAGAACTTCAAACTCGGGAGACATAGGAGCGGATAAGGAACTAGCCATAACGACGAGCAAACAAAAGACAAGCAAAAGAGAGAGGAGATTGGGAAAGAGAGGGCGAATAAAACGGCAAGGGTGAAGTGGGGGAGAGGAAAACGAGAGGCAAATGGCAAATAATGTAAATGCGAGGGAGATGAGTTTGTGATGGGTACTTGGTATGTCTTGACTTGAGCGAAGACCTCCCCGGCAACGGCGCAAGAAATCCTTCTTGCTACGTCTTGAGCTTGCGTTGGTTTTCCTTGAAGAGGAAAGGGTGATGCAGCAATAGTAGTGTAAGTATTTCCCTCAGTTTTTGAGAACCAAGGTATCAATCCAGTAGGAGGCTCCTCAAAAGTCCCACGCACCTACACAAACAAACAAAAAACTCGCAACCAACGCAATAAAGGGGTTATCAATCCCTTCACGGCCACTTGTGAAAGTGAGATCTGATAGAGATAGTATGATAAGATAAATATATTTTTGGTATATTATAATATAGATTGGAAAAGTAAAGATGCAAATAAAAGTAGATTGAAAGCTTAAATGATAAAAGATAGACCCGGGGGCCATAGGTTTCACTAGTAGCTTCTCTCAAGATAGCATAAGTATTACGGTGGGTGAACAAATTACTGTCAAGCAATTGATAAAAAAGCAAATAATTATGAGATTATCTAGGTATGATCATGTATATAGGCATCACGTCCGTGACAAGTAGACCGACTCCTGCCTGCATCTACTACTATTACTCCACACATCGACCGCTATCTAGCATGCATCTAGAGTATTAAGTTCATAAGAACAGAGTAACGATTTAAGAAAGATGACACGATGTAGAGGGATAAACTCATGCAATATGATATAAACCCCATCTTTTTATCCTTGATGGCAACAATACAATACGTGCCTTGCTACCCTTATTGTCAATGGGTAAGGACACCGCAAGATTGAACCCAAAGCTAAGCACTTCTCCCATTGCAAGAAAGATCAATCTAGTAGGCCAAACCAAACTGATAATTCGAAGAGACTGGCAAAGATAACTCAATCATAGATAAAAGAATTCAGAGGAGATTCAAATATTTCTTATAGATAAACTTGATCATAATCCCACAATTCATCGGATCTTGACAAACACACTGCAAAAAGAGTTACATCGAATAGATCTCCAAGAAGATCGAGGAGAACATGGTATTGAGATCCAAAAAGAGAGAAGAAGCCATCTAGCTAATAACTATGGACCTGGAGGTCTGTGGTAAACTACTCACAACTCATCGGAGGGGCTATGGTGTTGATGTAGAAGCCCTCCATGGTCAATTCACCCTCCGGCGGAGCGCCGGCGAAGGCTCCAAGATGGGATCTCGCGGATATAGAAGGTTACAACGGTGGAAATTGTTTTTCGTTGGCTCCCTGGATGTTTTTGGGGTACGTGGGTATATATAGGAGGAAGAAGTAGGTCGGTGGCCACCTGAGGGGCCCACGAGATAGGGGTGCGCCCTCCACCCTCATTGCCGCCTCAGCTGCTTCTTGGCTTGCACTCCAAGTCCTCTGGATCATGTTTGTTCCAAAAATCACGCTCCTGAAGGTTTCATTCCGTTTGGACTCCGTTTGATATTCCTTTTCTTCGAAATACTGAAATAGGCAAAAAAACAGCTATACGGGCTGGGCCTCCGGTTAGTAGGTTAGTCCCAAAAATGATATAAATGTGTAAAATAAAGCCCATAAACATCCAAAACGGGTAATATCAAACATTGGAGACGTTGGAGAGGTATCACGCCCCCCCCCTCCTAGGGCGTGCCCCTGCCTCATGGGCCCCCTGGGACTCCACCGACCTCAACTCCAACTCCATATGCGTTTTACGATAGGGAACCGCCGCCAAGCCCTATTCTTCCTCGGGAGGGCTGATCTGGAGTCTGTTCGGGGCTCCGAAGAGGGGAATCCGTCGCCATCGTCATCATCAACCATCTCCATCACCAATTTCGTGATGCTCACTGCCGTGCGTGAGTAATCCCATCGTAGGCTTGCTGGACGGTGACGGGTTGGATGATATTTACCATGTAATCGAGTTAGTTTTGTTAGGGTTTGATCCCTAGTATCCTTTATGTTCTAAGATTGATGTTGCTATGACTTCGCTATGCTTAATTCTTGTCACTAAGGCCTGAGTGCCATGATTTCAGATCTGAACCTAGTATGTTTTCATGAATATATGTGAGTTCTTGATCCTATCTTGCAAGTCAATAGTCACCTACTATGTGTTATGATCCGGCAACCCCGAAGTGAAAATAATCGGGACCACTCCCGGTGATGACCGTAGTTTGAGGAGTTCATGTATTCACTAAGTGTTAATGCTTTGGTCCGGTACTCTATTAAAAGGAGGCCTTAATATCCCTTAGTTTCCAATAGGACCCCGCTGCCACGGGAGGGTAGGACAAAAGATGCCATGCAAGTTCTTTTCCATAAGCACGTATGACTATATTCGGAATACATGCCTACATTACATTGATGAACTGGAGCTAGTTCTGTGTCACCCTATGTTATAACTGTTGCATGAGGAATCACATCTGACATAATTATCCATCCCTGATCCATTGCCTACTAGCTTTTCACATATTGATCTTTGCTTAGTTACTTCTCCATTAGCACTGTTACGATTACTACAAAATCGCCATCACATTTTTGCCACCGCTATCACATTTCCATACTACTTTGCTACTAAATACTTTGCTGCAGATATTAAGTCTTTCAGGTGTGGTTGAATCAACAACTCAGCTGCTAATACTTGAGAATATTCTTTGGCTCCCCTTGTGTCGAATCAATAAATTTGGGTTGAATACTCTACCCTCAAAAACTGTTGCGATCCCCTATACTTGTGGGTTATCAAGAGGAAATAGATAGAGAGAAAGTGAGAAAAAGTTGTAACCTTATAGACAACCTTATAGTCGACACTATGGGACAGTAGGAAGGAGGGAGTTGTGCACATGTCAAGTTCACTAGGCTGTCGTGTTTCACACTCCTCCGTAACAGTGGAGACAATAGCTTTCATAAAAAATAAACAATGAATACTCGTTGCTTGTCCTTGATATTGGATAGAATACTTTCGTTCGCCGACATGTGGGACATCAACCATCCTGGTCCACTTGCCATGCACAAAATTATCCTGTTCCACCCCGTCGTAGTGCAGGCCCAACCTTTCCCACTGTAAGTTGGTCGGACGAAGGAACCATCATGACTTCATTGAATTATGCTTCTTCAAGAAAACTTACTGTACCCACAATATTGCTACCACACATGAAGACTAGATGGCACTGTAGCACGTCATATCACTGAAACCCACTAGGCCAAGCTAGCTCGCCTAGGATTTGTATGTCACTGTACTGCTATGATTTTGTGTTCTCAAAAAATATCCTTTGTCAATCTAATGATTAGTAGTAGAAAGAGGATCTTTCTCTCTCTGTCTATATCTCTCTCCATCCCACAACCCCTCTAGCACACATACACACTCTCTGTAGCCACTCCGAAAGTACAATGTCACTACACATTCACGCTTCCAACAAAATAATTACACATTCACGCATGTTACAAGTACGTGCCAGTTTTGCTGGCTATTAATGTGAGTCCTCCTTTGGTTTAGAAGAATCTTGTAGGAATTTCATAGGATAGGATTTCTAAAGGAAAAATTTCTATAAAGCCCTTTGGTTTATATCATATTCCTATGGAGGAATTCTTCCTATCCTCGACGTTTCATAGGAATAAACATTAGCCTAGACTCAATGGAAAAAATCCTATGATGTGAATCAAAGGGCATCTCCTTTCCTATTCCTACTCATAGGATTTAAGATACATGTCATCCCATTTCCTATATATGACTTTCCTATTGCTATGATTTTCCTACCCTATGAACCAAATGAGGACTGAATGTATCCATGAACCAACTCTTTGAGTTTGATATGAATTATGTATAATTGTGGACTATTGTCTCGTCGATCGCTAAGCCAACAATTTTAGGAGCTTGGGCTATGACCTATAAGCATACCTCAAGCTCATCAGCCCCAACATTTCTCTTTGGTGAGTGTTTTGCAAGTACTATAGCTTGCACAGTAGCTAGCCTACTAACACCAAGAATCATCAAACCAGCCCTGCTGATATGATAAACAGTTCAAACTTACATCTAAGCATGCCATAAATTACATCAAAAGTTGGTGAGGATACATCTATTTCCATAACTCGGAGAGGGTTCGCAAGATTCACTATCAAACAAAAGTACCAAGTACCACCCACACAAGACAGTGCACTAGCCCTAAGATGGTTTGATAACACGCATCATTCTGGTAATTAAACACAATGCAAACTAACTTGAAGGATTAGCGCGACCAACTATTTCTTGTCATCGATCTCTCGAGAAATGACCACAGCACGGACAGCGGCATGGGAATCGATCTCTGGGGAGATATCCACAGGACGGACTGCAACATCAAAATCGATCTCTAGGGTGATGTCCACAGGACGGATAGCGGCATCGGAATCGATCTCCGGGGAATGTCCACAGGACAGACTGCGACATGGAAAACAATCTCTGGGGCATTGTTCATAGGACAGACCGCGACATCGGAATCATCAAGAATGTCCTCCGGCACCTGCACAACCCTAACATATTAGCAAGCACATTGCAACTAATCAAAAACCACAACTATGGTAAGCCATTTTTTTACCTTGTGCAGCTCACCGGGAGATACCATCCCTCCGGGGTCCATCGGCTTGCTAGGTAAATACTGCTTCTCAACGGTGACTATCTCCTCAAACTCAGCCTTGAGCCTCTCATAGGTGGCCATTAGAGTTTCTGGGGTAGGTACGGTGGGGATCTTGCTGTTCTTTCAGCTTTCTTTGAGGAGTTCGTCCGCCAACGTCGTCAACTCTTTGGCCAGTGCTTGTTTCTTGGAGTTCTTCGTCTCCATGGGTTGGCCCGCCAACATGGCCAACTCATTTGTCGATGCTCGCTTCCTAGAGATCTTTGTCTCGAGTGGGTTGTCTGCCGGTAACTCTTTGCCTAGTGCTCCAGGATCCATCAATAAAGTGACAAACAAAAAGCAATCGAAAGGAAACCACAATCACACTGATAACGGGAAAAGAATATGCAGTGAGAATCGGTCGGTGCTTCGCAAAAAGAAGATTCTTGGAATGAAAATATAGTAGCATCACTAATTAGCACACCCTTCCTTCTTTGGTACAAAAGAAAAATGGCAGAAGTAAGTAGCCTAGAGTGAGGTTCTCTTCAAGGGGAGAAAGGGCTTCAATGAGCGTCCAGTGAAATGATGGTTGCTTCATCTAGTCCAACTTCGAGGCCACTTCACCACTGCTGGTAAAGGTGTGGGTTTTGTGATATGACGGGTCATGACGGCCACACGGGGTGACTGGTGAGTCTCGACTGTAGCACCTTGCTGTGATTTGGTGGATGGCACGCGGGCCCGGATGCTTGATGTCCCGCATGTAGATAGAGCGGCTAGTCATATATAGTAGTAGTTTGGACGACAGACGAGGAGCTCCGTCCTGGTTTATTGGTCCCTATGATAATCTGTGCCAAATTTTGACTATAAATTTAACTAACCAAATGTTCATGCATGTCACAAAAAATTACATCATTGAAAACTATGTTCAAATACGAATCCAATGATATAATTTTTGTTTACATGCACTAACATTTTGTCAGTTAAATCTTTGGTCAAAATTTAGCACAAATTACAAAGGGACCCAATAAAGATTGTACTCTCACATTTTGTTTTGAGGATACTCCCACATAGAAAATATAAATAATAATGCATGTTGTGGAAGCCCACGTTTCCGATAATTTTTGTCGTGGGCTTGTTCACAATTTTTACGAGGCGGTGGTTGTTCACTTAATGGAGGGTCTAGTACCAGACATGAATGATACAAAGTGTGACCTGGCACACCATAGCACCACTTGGAATAAGCGGGTAGCTATCTCAAATAGCAATCAACAACTCAAAAAAACGGTGACTTGGCACACGTACACAATTTTAAATGATTGTTTTGATGTCGTAAAAAAAGAAAACTACCCCACTATACGTATATATAGGCCGGAGCCTCCGCGCTTGCTTGCTAGGGTTGCTCTATTCACACACTCTCATCCTCTCCAGATCTAAACAAGATAGTGGTGGTAACACTGTCTTTCTATCCTCACCGCTAGTTACAGATCCCGACGTATCCCTCTCCACTAGTGAAGGGGAGGAGGGGCAGTGTTTAGGCCGTTGTCAACAGCGAGGGAGGAGACCCACTGTCGGCCGCACCATTATCTCTGGCCGAGCGCCGGCGCAGGAGGTCCTCCGATCCCTTCGTCTCTGCCCTAGTGTGGGCGGATCTGCGCCGCCCACCTATCCACATCCCGACGACCTTCAGGTATATTTTCCTTCGAAATCGGCCAAGCTGTACTTGCCCAGCTCGCTACGTTGCTCTATGTGCATCATTTTCTACCTCTCAGCCCCCCCTCATAGCTAGGCTCGATAGGATGGTCCAACATCACCTAATTTTTTCCTATTGTTAGAGGTAAAGCTACTTCATGGAGTCGAATCTTGTACTTGGTTCGAATAAGAAATAAAGGGGGGAAATTTAGTATGGACATCGAACTTGGTACAAACAGGAAGGACAGGAGGTGAAAGTAGTATAGACTTGTCATCCAACCAGTCTCTTGGTCGAAAAGGGAAATATAGAGGAAACAATGTACACAGTTGTATGACCAGGACTAGATTTGCTATCCACACATAGGAGTAGGTGGCTAGAGTGAACAAAAATGGGACTATCCCAGATATGTTTCTTGGATGTTTGTTTCTCGGGGCAACAAACTCTGAATCACCACTTTATGCCCTGATTTAGGTACATGGTGCTGGACTGCTGGTGCACCCACTATCCCGTGCCCTTATAGCAAATATTTAGTTGTTCTTAATCTAATGCACCTGGTAAAATGAAGCCATGCCACTATTATAAGTCATGGCAAGTTTAGCCAATTGTTTTTGCCCGTAATTGTGTGAGACTCTGACTGTTTCCTCTGTACCTCTTTGTGCAAACAGGGATATCCATTTCACCTCGTTGCTATTGCCACCTTTTGGTGCACCGCACAAAACACTTCTTAAAAGAATTGACTTTTGTGATGTTTAACTAGAATGTCGGAATGGAACCATTGGTTCATTTCGGTGGAACTGCACAAAGGGAGATCTGTGTTCCAATCTTCATCATCCATATTGGCACCATAACCTTCCTTTAGGTAAGAATGATATTTAATGCATGTGTTCATCCTTATTTTGTGATTGCCGTGAGAAAATAATGCTATTGTTTACTAGTACACTTGTATTGCCTCACTGACAAAACCAATTCTGAAATAGAAGGCCAATCATGTACTTGGTTTCACCAACTGGTGAGTTGAAAGAGAAACAGAGCATGAAGAGGAAGATGAAGAAGAAGAAGGAGGAAATGAAGAAGATCACACGACGGTACTGTCCTATGTTATCCTGACATCTTGCTAGTGGTATTGTATTGCTATGTTGCTAGAAGTCTTAATTTACTTGGAAGACTAGCAATATGCCCGTGCATTGCAGGTAACATCAAGATGCATTTGTATGAGTAGTTTATCTTGTGAGAGAAAAGGATGAACGAGGGAAGGCCTTATTTGCAAATTTAGAGCAGGGTGTGGGTATCTTTTTGCAAAATTGCCATAGTTTCCTTCCTATCCATCAAATATAAATCGGACGACCTATATTGCAGGATGGCAGGCACACCATCATCACCAACCCTTTTTTATAAGAGTATAGTAGAGGTAGATAGAGAAATGCAGCAGAGTGGTACTTGTCTTGACGAGACATCATACTAATTAACTGGATTCTGGATGCATGTGTGACCCAGCTCTAAACGATCAACAGTGCCAAGGTGATCTTGCTGAAGCCGAGGCATCAGACGAGGCCATTCAAGGGCTTCGGCAACGTCTCACTTACATGTGAGACGGTCCTCCAGGGAGCCCTTCCACTTCTGTTGTCTCTCCTGCAAGGTCACTTAATTAATTAGGAGTACTTAAGTAGCACTAATTTATTGCTGCTTAATTTTCCTGTCGGAGTTAAACAAATCTTTAGTACTCCCTATGTCCGGGTTTATTAGGCCTAAAGAAAACTTCTCTTAGACCAAGACACGTAGTAATTTGCTCACATTAATCTTTCATTCCACTCCCAATGCACTTTCTCACATGCATGTAGCCAATGAAAAAGCACGCATGAAGTGTATTAATTTCCAAGTCATGGCACCAACAACAATTGCTTTCAATGCAACCAATGAAATTGTTGCACGCATGCACCTTTCCAAAGCGAGGCCTTATAAAAGGGGGCATACTTGTGATGCTAAGAGGCCTAATAAACCCAGGCGGAGGGAGTAGCACCCTATGCTGAATCATGTACGTGTGTATGTGTGTCTGTGGAGGTGAATCATGTGGTGGAGCAGGGAGGGAATCTTGGTAGTGTCATGACATAATAATGCTATTGTTTTGCATGTCAATTTATTTCCATTGGTTCAATGAGGCAATGTTTTGCGTATTGTCCATCACGAATTTGATGCTACTATTAAAGTAATATGCTAATATCTTTCTATCCTTTCTCACTAAGCTAATGAAGGTTTCACCTTGTTCCTACTTGTGCAAACAGTGATCATGTTGTGCCAATTGTACATTTTAGTGGAACTGCACAAGAGAATACAATGAACTGTATCCCAGCCAGTGCTTTAACTATGCTAGAAGTTCTTGATAATCTTTCGATATAATCTCACCACTAGTAAACAAGAGTGATTTCAACCATACATTTGAAGTGCATAAAAATATATACTATTGAGTGATTCCAGTGAGGGCTTTATCATCTCTTTTGGGACTACTTGAATAAGCTTTTTTGCTCAGGTTGGTACCGGCCTAAGGCCTTCATCCATATTAGTTTGTTGTCATCTCTATTTGTATCGTGCTGCTGTGTTGCTACTGTCATGAGAAACTCCTTTATCTTTGCACGTTAAAGTTTTGCAACCTATGATGCATGGCAATGCTTTGAGTGTTGAGGTAATTGGCACTGATTAAATAAACTAATACCTCTCTTTAAGCACGACTACTATGTTGCTAACTTTATCCATTAAGATAATGAGGGTGCTTCTATTTGTTACTATATGTTTCATCAACTAGTCCCACTATTACAGTAATCTCACTCTCTCAATATATGTGCCAACAGGGATGCTCGATTTTGGTGGAACTGCACAAAAACTTTGGGTGCTTCATTACCTCATCTGCATCCTTCCTTTCCTGACAGTTGCTTATCTCGGCTTCCAGTCAAAGGAAATAGTAATTGATATGCTACCTCACACAGGTTGGTACCGGTCTTTATCCTGATTATTGTGCTTACCATATGTATTGGTAATTTTGTATTGTGCTACTGTTTGCCGATTTCGTAAAGGAGTAACTTGGAGCCTGAACTCGAAGGAAAATCATTACATTGGGCGATTTCAGTTGAACTGCACAAAAACATCAGATGGACAGATACTTATGCCGCTACTATGTACTCCAAAGTTCACTCAGACAAGCATCGATGTTGACAAGAAGAAGTGCATATATTCATTCGAGTATCAACCGGCATCAATCAATTGTCAAACTCCAAATATTTCATTCTTAGGAGAGTGAACACCAAAAATATTGCTTGGCACATAGCCTAGAAAAATGCAGTCCAGTCTTTGGTCCCAACTTGTGCCTTTTGGTTATTGGCACATATGGTAGCGAACTGTATGGCATGGAGTCTAAAGATTCTAGACAAGTTGGTTGACGCGTATATTCATTTGGTACTTAATCATTCTTCACGCCAGGGATGCTCCATTTCACTTGAACTGCACAAAAAATTTGGGTGGTTCATTGTATCAACTGCCTCCTTTCTTGTCTGCAATGTAGAATTTTGGCGAGTTACAGGACCAAGATGAGCCAGTAAACTAGTTGGATGAAAGTAATGGCCAAGTTGCTCAAACCTCCGTCGGCATCGAGGCCACTATCTCGAGGATAAACCTACAAGCAAAGTTCAGATTGTTTGTGCTAGCTCTTATGTACTCGAAAGTTTACTCGTACAAGCATTAATTTTAACAAGAAGTACCACCGACTGAACACCATTTACCAGTCTGTACCCTAGGTAATTAAAGTTTGTCCATGGATGGTATTTGTTGTGATCTCAATCATTTGGATGCATAAACATACTTAACATGTGTATATCTGAATCTTTTTGTGAATTATCTATGAATATTGTCTTGTGATCTATCAATCATTTGGATGCATGGACATGCTGAACTTGTGTATATATGAATCTTTTCAGTTGTTGATTGTGAATGTTGTCTATGAATATGAATGTGTCCTGTGAACCTGAGTTTGATACGAATGTTTACCTTTTCTGTTGTACTAGTGTGTGAACTTGTTAGTATGTCTAATGTGGGATTGTGGCGTGCGGGTGTTAACGGCACACCTTCTTCCCGAGAAGAATTGCACTTGCTTGTTAGGGTAGCAACGGTGCATCAACTCTTTTTTATCTTTTTGCTTTGTCTTCCCCCTCCCCTGCTCAACCCCCGCCATAATGTTTTCGGCGTCAAAACAAACATAGTACTGCGTTGTTTCTGGGGCTTGATAAAAAATCGAGTGCTGCTTTCTGTAGGTTGGCCTGCCCAGCAAATGGGCTGCTGGTCCACCATGGACTGGGAGGCTAAAAATACAAGTTGTATGGTGCAGAGGCAAGTAAAAAACGCCATCGAGAGCCATCCACTGCCCCCTCTTTAATCCAGTTCGCTCCATTCCCCAACCAGCAGCACAGGACAGAAGTTTATTTCCCCCTCGCGCTGCCGGGGGATTGAAGAAGCGCGGCATCGAATCCAACACCGGTGATGGCTGCTTGGTCAAGTGATTTTCAGATAAGAAACTGCATGTTTCAGTGGCAGGGCATTTAAATCAACAAGCACTTTTCAAACATGGATAACAGAATGTTAGAAATTTTATTCATGGTAAAAAAATGGAACTAACAACAAGTTAACATCATGATGATCAACATTCATGTATAGCACATTTGCATATGATGCAAATTCAAAAATATATGCTATTTTCAAAATGGCAAGACAATGTTCAGTGTGTGGAAAACAGGGTAAACTAGGGACGATATTTTGGCAAGTGTTAGATATTTTTCAACTGCACCAGTTGGAATTGAACCCGGGCAGTACAGCTTTTGGGTGAGAGGGCAGCATCCACCAGGCTAGTGCGGTATGTTCGAAAGAATGAAGGCGTCTTCCCCGACTCCGGTTCTTTCCCGTCCGTGTGCACTCGCTGTGGCGCCGCCGTATGTTGTTGTCAACATGCTCAGCAAACGAGAGGTATAAGGAGAGGACTATACACCAAGAGGCTGACAGTAGGGACCCACCAGGTCCAAGCTGTCACTGCTAGGAAAACGGTTATAGATAAAATGGCGCACCACATACAGGTGCGCCATTAGTAATATATTACTAATGGCGCACCTGTGTGTGGTGTGCCATTAGTAGTTTTGGAAAAAATAAAAAAAAATTGTTTCTGATGGCGCACCGTGGGATAGTGCGCCATTACTAGTTGACATAGTAATGGCGCACCACACCCACCGTGCGCCATTAGAAGTTTTGAAAAATAAAAAAAATAAAAAAAATTGTTAGTAATGGCGCACATGTGGACAGTGCGCCATTACTAGTTTTAACTAGTAATGGCGCACTGTGCACTGGTGTGCCATTACTAATTTTTTTTCAAAAAAAAATCAAATTTTTTTTAAACTAGTAATGGCGCACCGTGGGTGTGGTGCGCCATTACTAGTTTAACTAGTAATGGCGCATCACCCCATGGTGCGCCATTATTAACTTGGCCCAAAAGTTCCACAGAATGCACCCCCTCCCCACCCCCCCCACCCCCTGGACTGCCTTTTCGGTTTTAAAAAAAAATAAAAGAAAATGATGGAAATGTCAAAAAAAATAAAAGAAAATAAGTTTCCCATGTGATATGTGGTCTAGTTGTTGGGAAAATTTATAAATATGAATTTCGACTTTATTTGCAAAATCTCTCTGGAAATTTGTAAAATGGGCATAACTTTTGCATACGACCTCGGATTAAAAAGTTTTTTATATGAAAAATCATCTACTCGAAAAGTTACATCCGAATTTACGGGGCTTCTAAGATCTAGATGGAAAAATGGAAAAAAATTCAAACTTACTAGTGGCGCACCGTTTGCTAGGTGCGCCACTAGTAACAGAAAAAAAATTGGTTTCGAAAAAAAATTCGAATTTTTTTCAAAATATGATACGTAATATGACCGGGAAGTTTAAAATATTTTTTCAAAATTTCATCATACTCATGAACATGAACAAAGTCCTAGACATCAAGAAGGTTTAATATGATTGATATGATAGATATATCAACAAGTGCCTATGAAGTGAGCTGGTGCTGGGGTTGGATAGAACTACGAAGTTAAGCGTGCTCGATTTGGAGTAGTGTTAGGATGGGTGACCTTCCGGGAAGTTTGACCAAAAAGTGTGATTTGACTTGAGATTAAGCATATTGACCCGAGATTAATGGCGCACTTCTATGTGGTGCGCCATTAGTATACCAGATACTAATGGCGCACCACATGTGAAAAAAACTCCCTCCTCATTGTATACTAGTGTAGGGGCCCATGGTTTTATCAAACTAGTCAATAAATGAAATAAATTTCCAACAATGACTGCCATCGGGGAGCTTTTTTTTCGGGGTATCGGGGATCTTTGTAGTTGTTATTGTTGATGATGTTGTTGTTGCGGGAAAGGGGTATCGGGAATCTAGCTGGTATCATTTTTTCAGAGGGCGAACAAGTATCAGCTAGGCCTAGGTTTTGTTTTTAACATGCGTAGCCCACGACATACCGAGAGAGCGGTTTCAACTTATTTTTTGAGGTCCATCATGCATGTAACGACCTATGGGCCTCCCAGCGTAGGTTTTACTTTTTTCTTAAACATCGGCAGTCCAATATTTTTTTAATAAAATGCAGATCTCTGTTCTATTTATCTTTATATAAGAATAGTAATGTTGTGTCGAATTTATGTTTTCCCTTCTAACCACATTATATATATTTATATTATTACTATTATCGTATATCTGATAGAGACTTCTATATACATTATAAAAACATCCCACGTCTTATTAAATTATAAAAGTAAATGTTTAACAAAGTTGGCAAGGAAAATCATGGTGATTGCGTACAAAAGCTTGTGAAATTTTAAGGACCAATGTAATAATAATGCGCTCATTTTTCTTTTGAGCAATAAATCGCTAATTTGTTGATTTTATATTAAAAAAGTGTCGCTCAAGTTTATTTTTTGATATTAATTGCTCCTTCTAACCCAGCTAATTCGTGTATTTCATGAAAGTGCAAATGGGCTGGGATTTCTTAAAAAATATTAAATGGGCCGCATTGACGCGAAATTATTTGTTCACCCAGCCCAGCAAAATGGACTGCAAATTATGGAAAACATGGGTTAAATATATGCCACATGTTTGCAGGCTGACATGTGGGTCAATAGGTCGAAGCCTACGCAAGGCATTGTCAACTTAGTCAACAAATGATTCTGACATCCACAACCATTGGATTTACATCCAATGGCCAGCATGCACCTTCAATCTCTCGTCTTCTTCCTCCAGCGTCACCGGGACCGCCTGCTCCGGCCTCCGGCAGCTAGCGGCTCTACTTAGCACGCATCACTGCGAAAGCTACCCCACAGCCGGCCAGGCTATCCCTCCACCCCTCCACACCTCCAGTTATTCTCCGCCGATTGCAGCCCCACGCCGCACCAGAACTAGTTATAACCCTTGTACTCCTCTCAATCTGTGACTCCACTGTCGCGTCTTCCCATCTTCGGGTCGTTCCCATCCGGGGCCTTGCCGTCGTCCATCGCCTCGCTGCGCTCGACGCCGCGTGGTCAACAAATGAGAGTCATCGGAAGAGGATTGTACATGGAGAGCCCGACAGCTGGGACCCACGAGGTCCATGGTCTCACTCAAGGAAAGTTCCTCCTTATTAAGCTGAAAAAAATGTTTCCTCCCCCTCATAGCTGGGACTCACCGGTTGTATCTTCGCACGGAAGGAACTGCCTCCTTGTTATGTGAAAAAACTATTCCTCCAGATGACAGCTGGGGCCCGACAGATTTGGTGGCTGACTTGTGGGCCTACTAAGCTGACGCGTACGCAGCGCTTTGTTAACTTAATCAAAAAATGATTCTAGCAGCTGGACCATTGGATGTTAATCCAACATCTCTGCTGCTTCTTCAACCTCTGTTCTTGTTCCTATCTCCCATGGGCGGCAGTGCTGCCGCGCACCCTAACCAGTCAAGTTTCCCACTCCTCTCCATCTGCGACTCCACTGACGTGTCTTCCCCATCTCCGGGTTGTTCTAGTCCGGGGCCTCACCGTCGTCCACCGGCCTTGGTGCGGTCGACACGATATGGTCAACATGGTCAACAAACAAGAGCCGTCGGAAGATGACTGTATGTGAGAGGCTGACAGTGGGGACGCACCATGCCCATGGATGCATGCATGGAACTGCATCCTTTTTACCTTGAAAAATAATGTTTTCTCCCCCTAACAGTTGGGACCTACCATCTACATCTTCGCACGCAAGGAAGTGCGTCCTTATTACGGGAAAAAAATGATCCCCCCCTGACAGCTGGGACCCATCAGCTATATCTTCGCACGCAAGGAAGTGCATCCATATCCTCCCTAACAGCTAGGACCCACCCGGTCAAAGCATACGTAGCGTTGTCTGTCTTGTCGTTAACGTGTACGTACATGATGGTCAATCGGTCACTCTGCAATGATGAACCGTGGCCGAGTAAGTAGCGGCACATGTCATAGTAGAGCCCCCCATGTAGCAGTTCAGGCGATCCCGTCTAAACCGTGTACACGTGCATACAACCACACGCCAAAAAATATGGCCCCGTACGTACATACAAGCGGGGTCTCGAAATGCGTACTCACGCATATGGACGGCCAGGGCTCGTGTACATGGAGAGGCAACGAACGGCATCGACGTTGTCCTGTTCATCTTCACCTAACCGGCTGGGACAGAATGGAGGAAACAGCGTCGTGTTCACCGAGAGCCAAAGTGACTGGGCCAGAATGCGTCCTATTCATCGGGCGGCAACAGACTGGGTCGGAATGGGTCGTGTCCAATGGGACCCAACTGGTTTGGATGGAACAACCGGAACAGGGTCTGGCGTACCACAAAACAGAGGAAAACAGCCTTCTATTTGACCGCGTATAGTTGAAACGGGG
This sequence comes from Aegilops speltoides, assembly GCA_021437245.1. Taxonomy (NCBI): domain Eukaryota; kingdom Viridiplantae; phylum Streptophyta; class Magnoliopsida; order Poales; family Poaceae; genus Aegilops; species Aegilops speltoides. The sequence goes on along the minus strand of CM038144.1, from coordinate 425,419,448 downwards.
TCCTGTTCATCGGGAAGGGTCTGGCGTACCGCAAAACAGAGGAAATGGACTTGTGTTCGAGCTCCTACAGTCGAAATGGGGGCTGTTGATCGGGAGGGGTGTGGCATACCGCAAAACGGGGGAAACGGACTTCTCTTCGACCTCCTACGGTCGAAACGGGGGTCCTCTTTATTGGGAGGGGTGTGGCATACCGCAAATCGGGACTCCACGGGCTACTGTTCATCCATCGTCTACTGCCTCGCTCCAACCTCCACGGGCTACTGTTCATCCACCGTTGACCTCCTCCAGCCTCCACATGCGACTGTTCATCCATGGCGTCTCCCTCCTGCCTCCACCAGCTACTATTCATCCATGGGCTCCTGTTCATCCAGCCTCCACCAACTACTGTTCATCCACGGGCTCCTATTCAACCAGCCCTCCACGGGCTACTGTTCATCCAGCCCTCCACCGGTTACTGTTCAACTAGCCCTCCACGGGGTCCTATTCATCCGCCCCCAACTGGCTCGATCGAGGTCATGTTCATCCAGCGGCAACGGCCTCTACTACCACGGGGTCCGGTTTATCCAACCCTCACCGGGAACTGTTCATCCAACCCCCAACAACGCTCACTGTTCATCAAGAGGCAGCAGTTTCGATCGGCTTCAGTTAGCAGCAGTAGCGAAGGAATCGCTCGGGTTCAGTTAATAGCCAGGGATCGATCGCTTGGGTTCAGTAACGTAGCGAGTGCAATGGCACGGGTTCAGTAAGCGAACGCCTCGCTCGGATTTAGTTAGATCCCAACGCCTCGCACACATGCGCGTACGTATATGAGAGAAAACGTGCATACCTCCGTGCATTGATACGTCCATTTTGCATCATGCTTTTATATCGATATTTATTGCATTATGGACTGTTATTACACGTTATGTCACAATACTTATGCCTATTCTCTCTTATTTTACAAGTTTTATACAAAGAGGGAGAATGCCGGCAGCTAAAATTCTGGGCTGGAAAAGGAGCAAATATTAGAGACCTATTCTGCACAACTCCAAAAGTCCTGAAACTCCACGAAAGTCATTTTTGGAATTAATAAAAAATATTGAGCGGAAGAAATACCAGAGGGGGTTAGCTATCGTCCACGAGGGTGGGGGCGCGCCCCCTGCCTCGTGGGCCCCCAGCAGCCCTCCGGTGGCCATCTTCTGCTATATGAAGTCTTTTACCCTAGAAAAAAATCATAAGCAAGCCTTCGGGACGAAACTCCACCGCCACAAGGCGGAACCAATCTATGGCTCCGGCGGAGCTGTTCTGCCGGGGAAACTTCCCTCCGGGGATCATCACCATCATCATCACTGTTGATCCTCTCAGCAGGAGGGGGTCAATATCCATCAACATCTTCACCAGCACCATCTCCTCTCAAACCCTAGTTCATCTCTTGTATCCAATCTTTGTCTCAAAACCTCATATTGGTACCTGTGGGTTGCTAGTAGTGTTGATTACTCCTTGTAGTTGATGCTAGTTGGTTTCTTCGGTAGAAGATCATATGTTTAGATCCTTAATGCATATTAATACCCCTCTGATTATGAACATGAATATGATTGTGAGTAGTTACATTTGTTCCTGAGGACATGTGAGAAGTCTTGCTATAAGTAGTCATGTGAATTTGGTATTCGTTCGATATTTTGATGGGATGTATGTTGTCTCTCCTCTAGTGGTGTTATGTGAACGTCGACTACATGACACTTCACCATTATTTGGGCCTAGAGGAAGGCATTGGGAAGTAATAAGTAGATGATGGGTTGCTAGAGTGACAGAAGCTTCAACCCTAGTTTATGTGTTGCTTTGTAAGGAGCTGATTTGGATCCATATGTTTCATGTTATGGTTAGGTTTACCTTAATACTTCTTTTGTAGTTGTGGATGCTTGCAATAGGGGTTAATCATAAGTGGGATGCTTGTCCAAGAAAGGGCAGTACCCAAGCACCGGTCCACCCACATATCAAATTATCAAAGTACCGAACGCGAATCATATGAGCGTGATGAAAACTAGCTTGACGATAATTCCCATGTGTCCTCGGGAGCGCTTTCCTCTATATAAGAACTTGTCCAGGTTTGTCCTTTGCTACAAAAAGGATTGGGCCATCTTGCTGCACCTTATTTACTTTCATTGCTTGTTACCCGTTACAAATTACCTTATCACAAAACTATCTGTTACCGATAATTTCAGTGCTTGCAGAGAATACCTTACTAAAACCGTTTGTCATTTCCTTATGCTCCTAGTTGGATTTGACACTCTTACTTATCGAAAGGACTATGATAGGTCCCCTACACTTGTGGGTCATCAAGACTCTTTTCTGGCATCGTTGCCGGGGAGTGAAGCGCCGTTGGTGAGTGGAACTTGGTAAGGAAAAATTTATATAGTGTGATGAAATTTACTGTCACTTGTTACTATGGAACATAATCCTTTGAGGGGCTTGTTTGGGGTATCTTCACCCCTACCAGTAGAGCAAAGAGTTGCTCCTCAACCTACTGAACCTACTGAAAATGTTTACTTTGAAATTCCTTCGGGTATGATAGAGAAACTGCTAGCTAATCCCTTTACAGGAGATGGAACATTGCATCTGGATTTACACCTAATCTATGTGGATGAAGTTTGTGGATTATTTAAGCTTGCAGGTATGCCCGATGATGTCGTCAAGAAGATGGTCTTTCCTTTATCTTTGAAGGGAGAGGCATTGACATGGTTTAGGCTATGTGATGATATGGGATCATGGAACTACAACCGATTGAAATTGGAATTTCACCAGAAGTTTTATCCTATGCATCTTGTTCATCGTGATCGTAATTATATATATAATTTTTGGCCTCGTGAAGGAGAAAGCATCGCTCAAGCTTGTGGGAGGCTGAAGTCAATGTTATATTCATGCCCCAATCATGAGCTCTCAAGAGAAATGATTATTCAAAAAAATTATGCTTGGCTTTCTCTCAACAATCGCTCCATGCTCAATATTTCTTCTATGGGTTCCTTTATGATGAAGACTATTGAATTTAGATGGGATTTATTGGAAAGAATTAAACTAAACTCTGAAGATTGGGATCTCAATGAAGGTAAGGAGTCAGGTATGACACCTAAGTTTGATTGTGTTAAATCTTTTATGGATACCAATGTTTTCTGTGAATTTAGCAATAAATATGGACTTGACTCTGAGAAAGTAGCTTCTTTCTGTGAATCATTTGCTACTCATGTTGACCTCCCTAAGGAGAAGTGGTTTCAATATAATCCTCCCACTGAAGTAAAAGTAGTTGCACCTATTAAAGTTGAAGAAAAGACTATCACTTATAATGATCCAGTTGTTCCTACTACCTATATTGAGAAACCACCTTTCCCTGTTAGGATAAAGGATCATGCTAAAGCTTCAACTGTGGTTTGTAAGAGTAATGCTAAAACACCTACACCACCTGAGAAAATTAAAGTTGAACCTAGTATTGCTATGGTTAAAGATCTGTTGGCTGATAATATTGATGGGCATGCTATTTATTTCTATGATGAAGCTGCTAGAATTTCTAGACCTGATGCTAAGAAACAAAGACATGTTGTAGGCATGCCTGTTATTTCTGTTAAAATAGGAGATCATTGTTATCATGGCTTATGTGATATGGGTGCTAGTGCTAGTGCAATACCTCATTCCTTATACAAAGAAATTATGCATGATATTGCACCTACTGAGATAGAAGAAATTGATGTTACAATTAAGCTTGCCAATAGAGATACTATTTCACCAATTGGGATTGTTAGAGATGTTGAAGTCTTGTGTGGGAAAGTTAAATATCATGCTGATTTTCTTGTTCTTGGTTCCCCACAAGATGACTTTTGTCCCGTTATATTTGGTAGACCCTTCTTGAACACTGTTAATGCTAAGATAGACTGTGAAAAGGATGTCGTTACTATTGGTTTAGGGGATATGTCTCATGAGTTTAATTTTGCTAAGTTTCACAGACAACCCCATGATAAAGAATTGCCTAGTGAGGACGAAATTATTTGTCGTGCTTCTATTGCCGTGCCTCCTAATGATCCTTTAGAACAATATTTGCTAGACCATGAAAATGATATGTTTATGAATGAAAGAAGGGAGATAGATGAAGTATTCTTTAAACATGGACCTATTTTGAAACATAACTTGCCTGTTGAAATCCTAGGGGATCCTCCATCGCCCAAGGGTGATCCCGTGTTTGAGCTTAAACCATTACCTGATACTCTTAAATATGCTTATCTTGATGAAAAGAAGATATATCATGTTATTATTAGTGCTAACCTTTTCAGAGCAAGAAGAAGAGAGATTATTGAAAACTCTGAAGAAGCACCGTGCTGCTATTGGATATACTCTTGATGATCATAAGGGCATTAGTCCCACTCTATGCCAACACAAAATTAAATTGGAGAAAGACGCTAAACCAGTTATTGATCACCAATGATGGTTAAATCCTAAGATGAAAGAAGTGGTAAGAAAGGAAATACTAAAGCTCCTGGAGGCAGGTATAATTTATCCCGTTGCTGATAGTCAGTGGGTAAGTCTTGTCCATTGTGTCCGTAAGAAGGGAGGTATTACTGTCGTTCCTAATGATAAAGGTGAATTGATCACGCAAAGAATTATTACAGGGTATAGGATGGTAATTGATTTCCGCAAATTAAATAAATCTACTAAAAGGATCATTACCCTCTACCTTTTATTTATCAAATGCTAGAAAGGTTATCTAAACATACACATTTTTGCTTTCTAGATGGTTACTGGTTTCTCTCAAATATCTGTGTCAGCAGATGATCAAGAAAAGACCACTTTCACTTGCCCTTTCGGTACTTTTGCTTATAGACCTATGCCTTTTGGTTTATGTAATGCATCTGCTACCTTTCAAAGATGCATGGTGTCTATAATCTCTGACTTTTGTGAAAAGATTTGTGAGGTTTTCATGGATGATTTCTCTATTTATGGATCTTCTTTTGATGATTGCTTGAGCAACCTTGATCGAGTTTTGCAGAGATGCGAAGATACTAGTCTTGTCTTGAATCGGGAAAAGTGCCACTTTATGGTTAATGAAGGCATTGTCTTGGGGCATAAAATTTCTGAAAGAGGTATTGAAGTTGATAAAGCTAAAGTTGATGCTAATGAAAAGATGTCGTGTCCAAAGGACATTAAAGGTAAGAAGTTTCCTTGGTCATGCCGGTTTTTATAGGAGGTTCATTAAGGACTTCTCTAAAATTTCCAGGCCTCTGACTAATCTCTTACAAAAAGATATTCCTTTTGCCTTCGATGATGATTGTGTAGAAGCATTTGAAATACTTAAGAAAGCTTTGATTTCTACACCTATTGTTCAGCCACCTGATTGGAATCTACCTTTTGAAATTATGTGTGATGGTAGTGATTATGCCGTAGGTGCTGTTCTAGGATAAAGAGTTGATAAGAAACTAAATGTTTTTCAATATGCTAGTAAAACTCTAGACAGTGCCTAGAGAAATTATGCTACTACTGAAAAAGAATTTTTAGCAGTTGTATTTGCTCGTGATAAGTTCAGACATTATATTGTTGATTCTAAAGTAACTGTTCACACTGATCATGCTGCTATTAAATATCTGATGGAAAAGAAAGATGCTAAACCTAGACTTATTAGATGGGTTCTCCTACTACAAGAATTTGATTTTCATATTATTGATAGAAAGGGAGCTGAGAACCCCATTGCAGACAACTTGTCTAGGCTAGAGAATGTTCATGATGACCCGCTACCTATTGATGATAGCTTTCCTGATGAACAATTAGCTGTCATAAATGCTTCTCGTACTGCTTCATGGTATGATGATTATGCTAATTACATTGTTGATAAATTTATACCACCTAGTTTCACATACCAGCAAAAGAAAAAGTTTTTCTATGATTTAAGACATTACTTCTGGGATGACGCACACCTTTATAAAGAAGGAGTAGATGGTGTTATTAGACGTTGTGTACCTGAGCATGAACAGGAACAGGTCCTACACAAATGTCACTCTGAGGCTTATGGAGGACACCACGCTGGAGATAGAACTACACACAAGGTATTGCAATCCAGTTTTTATTGACCTACTCTATTCAAAGATGCCCATAAGTTTGTCATATCTTGCGATGAATGTCAAAGAATTGGTAATATTAGTAGACGTCAAGAAATGCCTATGAATTATTCACTTGTTATTGAACCATTTGATGTTTGGGGCTTTGATTATATGGGCCATTTCCTTCCTCTAATGGATATACACATATTTTAGTTGGTGTTGATTACGTTACTAAGTGGGTAGATGCTATTCCAACAAGTAGTGCTGATCATAACACCTCTATTAAGATTCTTAAAGAAGTTATTTTTCCGAGGTTTGGAGTCCCTAGATACCTAATGACTGATGGTGGTTCACATTTTATTCATGGTGTTTTCCGTAAAATGCTTGCTAAGTATGATGTTAATCATAGAATCGCATCTCCATATCACCCATAGTCTAGTGGCCAAGTAGAATTGAGTAATAGAGAGCTCAAATTGATTTTGCAAAAGACTGTTAATAGATCTAGAAAGAATTGGTCCAAGAAACTTGATGATGCATTATGGGCTTATAGAACTGCATATAAAAATCCTATGGGTATGTCTCCATATAAAATGGTTTATGGAAAGGCATGTCACTTACCTCTCGAACTAGAACGAAAGGCATATTGGGCCATTAAAGAGCTCAATTATGATTTCAAACTTGCCGGTGAGAAGAGGTTGCTTGACATTAGCTCACTTGATGAATGGAGAACTCAAGATTATGAGAATGCCAAAATGTTTAAAGAAAAAGTTAAAAGATGGCATGACAAAAGGATACAAAAGCTCGAGTTTAATGTAGGTGATTATGTGTTGCTATTCAACTCTCGTTTAAGATTTTTTGCAGGAAAAGTTCTCTCTAAATGGGAAGGCCCTTACGTTATCAAGGAGGTCTATCGTTCCGGTGCCATAAAAATCAACAACTTCGAAGGCACAAATCCGAAGGTGGTGAACGGTCAAAGGTTCAAACATTATATCTAAGGTAATCCTATAAATGTTGAAACTAATGTTATTGAAACCGTAACCCCGGAGGAGTACATAAGGGACACTTTCCAGAATGTTTCAGACTCCGAAAAGGAATAGGTATGCCGTACGGTAAGTAAACCGACTCCAAAACAGTTCTAATAGCAATTTTTCTTCATTTTGGAATATTTAAGAAAATAGGAAATTAAGAAGTAGTCTGGGAAGGACACGAGGCATCCACAAGGGTGGAGGGCGCGCCCCCTGCCTCGTGGGCACATCGTGCGCTCTCCGAACTCTGTTTTCTTGCACGATACTTCTTTTGGTCGGTAAAAATTCATTATATAATCTCCCTAAGGTCTTGACCACCGTATCATGCAAATATCCTTAGTTTTTGTCCGAGCTGTTTCTGCAACAGAATTAGAGAAATATGTTATCCCAGGATTCGGAGGGAGAAAGCTATGTGGCTGATTACCTTGCAGACCCTCAGGTCTAAGAGGACTTAGAGCATTATGGTTGGAGCACTAAGGAAGAAGAAGACTACGAGCCTAAGGGAAAGGAGGAGACGAGCTCAGATGAAGATGAAACCCCATTACCTCAACCTGGGGACATGCATGTTGAGTTTAAAAAGTCAAGTCTCCCTGTTAGAGCAAAGAAACCAAAGATCGAGTTTATCTGTTTTTGTCTCTTGTAGGAGAAAAAAAAGGAACTATGCAAAAGGATATTAAGCCTTGAGCAGGAGATCGATGATCTAAGGGAGCAAAATTCCATCCTCAAGCGCAAATTGAGGAAGAAGCCTACATCTTCAACAACTCCATCATCACCACTTCCGAAGAGGGAGACATAATCACATGGGTATGGGCACTCCCCTTGGCAACTGCCAAGCTTGGGGGAGGTGCCACAGTATCGTATCACCATCACACTCCTTTATTTACCATTTTTCTTAGTTTGATCCGTTTAGTAATATCTTGATCTAGTAGAATAAGGTTTTGGTATGATTTAGTTTTGAGTTTTACCTTATGATCCCTCTATGTAATCGAGTCCGTGAGCTATGTAAAAAAGATTAGTGTTGAGTCAAGGGCTTTGCTATCTTGCTATGATCTTGACGAAATAAGAAAAAATTAAAAAGAAATAAAAGAGATTATATTGACCTTATGGAGAGTAATGAATTCACATAAAGAGTATGATGAATAAAAGTTGTTGAGGGGGGCAAACATAGAGGGTGCTTGGATCCAAGGGACTTACTTTAGTCTGACTAAAAATAATCTCTTTAAGAGGCTAAAGTTCCAAGCACCCCTGACTAAACAAGGGCTAAAACTAGTCTCGAGACTAAAAAAATTTAGTCAGGGGTACCCCTACTAAAATGTGGATTAGTCCTCTCTCTCCTCATTTAACTCCTCTCCTTTAACACAGGCGAGTACTGGATTGGAGCGTTTGGAGGATAATAAATGCTCATTAACTTGATTTTAGTCTCTTTAGTATTTGGATCCAAGCATGGGTGAGGCTTGCAAGTTTTAGTCCCACTACTTTTAGTCATGGGACAAAAATGTATCCAAGCATCCTCATAGTTTTGGTCATCGTTGAAATTAATAGGAAGTAATAAAGAAAGAGAGGTTTTCACATATAAATATACTATCTTGGACATCTTTTATGACTGTGAGCACTCATTAAAGTATGACATGCTAAAGAGTTGATGTTGGACAAAGAAGACAACGTAATGGGTTATGTTTTCTTATATCTGAAATAAAGTATATTGTCATGGATCATCCAACATGTTGAGCTTGCCTTTCCCTCTCATGCTAACCAAATTCCTTGCACCAAGTAGAGATAATACTTGTGCTTCCAATTATCCTTAAACCCAGTTTTGCCATGAGAGTCCACCATATAACTACTAGGGAAAAGCCTATACATAGAATCTTATCAGCAGTGCGCTTCAAAATAACTCGCTGCTGCTAACTAGCGATGCGCGCGCACGCATTTAAACTTCGCTGCTGAAACAAATATAGCGATGGCGCGTCCTCTCAAAGACGCGCTGCTGCTATAATTCTGAGGAGGCCATGAGGCTAGTTATAGCAGCAACAGCGTTATAGCGACAGCGCTCTTGCTACGTAGCATAGTAGCAGCGCATTTCTCAGATAAGCGCTACTGGTAAGTTTCCTACAAAAATTTAGTCCCACCTTGCTCCGTGAAGAGAGTTTCTACCACCTTAAATATGTTACTTCTCAAACTTTGACAAGCACTTGCTCCTCATTGAACTCTATGTGTAGAATTTGTGGCTGTAATATGAGTCTTCACCTGTTCCTAAACCGGTGAGGACTCATATTGACAAATCAAATTGTACACAAAAAGATCGTTGATGATCAATGTATTTTTGATATATTGAACAAAGTCTATTTTTACATGCTGACACGTAGCAGTAGCGCTTTATTGTGAAAGGCGCTGCTGCTAGATAGCTTAGTAGTAGCGTCTTTTCCTAAAGCGCGCTACTGCTAAGCCATTCATCTCCCCATCTCCTCTATTCCGATCCACTCACACAGCCACTCAATCCTCTCCGTCTGCGCCGCGCACCGGTCCACCCCCGTCGCCCCTCCTCCGTCTGCGCCGCGCGCCGTCACCTCCTCCTCCCTGCTGGACTCGGTACCGGCCTCCTCCTCCGTCCTCCCTCTCCACTCGCCGCTGGCCGGTCCCTCCTTGCTCAGCCTTCCTCCTCCGTCCTCCCTCAACTGGCCGCGTCGGCCGGCCCCTCCTCGCTCCGCCTTCCTCCTCCGTCCTCCCTCAACTGGCCGCGCCGGCCGGCCCCTCCTCGCTCCGCCTTCCTCCTCCATCCTACTCTCTTCTCCCTCCTCGAGTCGCCCCTCCTTCTCCCTCCTGCTCATATGCAACATTTTGACTTAGTTGATATAATTTAGTTGATTTAGTAGGCTAGTTGATTTAGTTGACTTAAAACATTTTGATTTAGTTGATTTAGTAGGCTAATTCATTTAGTTGATTTAGTTGACTTAGAACATTTTGATTTAGTTGATTTAGTAGGCTAGTTCATTTAGTTGATTTAGAACATTTTGATTTAGTTGATTTAGTAGGCTAGTTGATTTAGTTGATTTAGAACATTTTGATTTAGTTGATTTAGTAGGCTAGTTGATTTAGTTGACTTAGAACATTTTGATTTAGTTGATTTAGTAGGCTAGTTCATATGCAACATTTTGATTTAGTTGATTTAGTTCACTTAGAACATTTTGATTTAGTTGATCGTTAATCCTTTGCTCATATTGCTTTAGGAAAAATGCCGCCACCACCACCACCACTATGTCGACTGTGCAAGTCAAGATGCGCCAACAGCCTTGCAACTGGCAAGCTGTTCGGCATCTACTTCCAGCCGAGTTTTTGTCATGCGGCGGTAAGAAATTAGATGAAATGTAATAACTATTTTATTTTTAGTGTTGGCATTACTGCATTGTGTCATTTTGCTTATTTTACACAGATCGTCCCATGATGTGAGGTTGAAATTCAACAAGCTTACAGGAGACACTGTGACATTTGAGGCTCCTTGGGGGCCATACACTATGGAGGTCGAGAAAGGACGCAATATGTCGCAGATTGGACGAGATGGATGGGCCCGTTTCGTCTCTCGCATGTGTCTTACTGGTGGTGAGTTGATCAGCTTCTCCTTCCGAGTAGAAAGACCCAAGCTAGCTGTCATTTATCTCAACCTGGTGGCAGATGATGAAGATGACGAAGATGATGAAGATAATGAGGACCCACTCGATGAAGATGATGAGGACCCACTTCATGAAGCCATCGTAGCTCAAAGAACAAGGCTGAGTGAGGAGGAGGTGTCCAACCTATGGGACATAAGTCCGCCACGTGCTGACTTTGTCGGGGTGCCATTCGTGACCCGCTTGAAAAATACCATGGTTGATCGACATGATATGGTATGTTATACTTACAAATGCAAATTATCCGATGAATTACTAAGTGTACAGTCCAATGATATGGTATGTTGTGTGGAATCTAGTCGATGATATGTTTTAGTGTAGAGTTCGATCACATGCTTATTAGTGTAGAATCTAAGGAAACTATTAATAGTGTAGATAATCCATATGTACTTATTTGCGAGGCAATTTATTAATTGATATGTTTTTCTTATTCAGAAATTGGCAAAGAGCATATCTGTGAGTTATGGTATCGAGCCTAATGAAGAAGGCTCAGCTGGACTACGCCTTACTGCAAGGGGCTCCATCACAACTTGTACTTACCGCGTGGACACGGACGGTCGCACACACTTAAACTCGGTTGGGTGGAAGAAATTCCTTGATGGCAAGAATCTTTGTGTTGAACAGGCCGTCCTAATTACTATCAGGAACACCAACAGCCCAGGCTTGAGGATGATGATTGTCTTCGATATCATCCAGAACTACATATGTGTGTGTGTGGCTATATCATCTAAAACTACATATGTGTGTGTGTGTGTCTATATCATCTAGAACTACATATGATGATCGTCGTCGATATCATCTAGAACTACATATGATGATGGTCGTTGATATGACCTTGTAATGCTTGAGGATGCATGTTGACTATGCATGAAATTGTTATCTAGTACTCCCTTCGTTCCAAATTACTCGTCGTGGTTTGAACTAAAACCACGACGAGTAATTTGGAACGAAAAGTACTACTAATAATGGTTTATGAATTTGATATCTACTAGCAGTACCTAGTATCTAGTATCTGAAAGGAAACCGAAAGGAAAGGGTAATGGGAAAATGATGAAAGATATAGCAGTAGCGAGGGATGGCGAAATCGCTACAGCTAGTTAATAGTAGCACATTCCTAAAAAGCGCTGCTGATATCGTCAACAGTAGTAGCGTGGGTTAGGGCCGCGCTACTACTATGAGTTAGCTGTAGCGCCTTATTAGTAGCGCGGCCACCCATGCTGCTGCTAGCCTCAATACTCGCGCTACTACTAGGGTTTTTCCTAGTAGTGATATCTACATATGGATTGAGTAAGATCCTTCAAGTAAGTTGTCATGTTGCATGCAATAAAAATTGCTTTCTAAATATGTATGACTTATTAGTGTGGAGAAAATAAGCTTTATACGATCTTGTGATATGGAAGCAATAAAAGCGACGGACTGCATAATAAAGGTTGGTATCACAAGTGGCAATATAAAGTGACGTTATTTTTCATTAAGATTTCGTGCATCCAACCATAGAGCACATGACAACCTCTGCTTCCCTCTGCGAAGGGCCTTTCCTTTTTACATTTTATCCTTTGGCAAGCACCTCGTGTTGGAAAGATGTTGATATATATATCCAATTGTATGTAAGTTAGCATGAACTATTATTGTTGACATTACCCTTGAGGTAAAAGGTTGGGAGGCAGCACTATAAGCCCCTATCTTTCTCTGTGTCCGATTAAAACTTCATACCCATAAGTATTGCGTGAGTGTTATCAATTGTGAAAGACTAAATGATAGTTGAGTATGTGGACTTGCTGAAAAGCTCTTATATTGACTGTTTCCGATGTTATGATAAATTGCAATTGCTTCAATGATCGAGATCATCGTTTGTTGGTTCTCAATGAAGTTTCTAATCCATATTTGATATTGTGAATAGATTATTACTTGAGCATACGAAATCATATGAAAAAATAAATATATGTTTCTGTTATAAGAATGATCATGATGCCTCATGTCCGTACTTTATTTTATCAACACCTCTATCTCTAAACATGTGGACATATTTTCCGATTTCGGCTTCCGCTTGAGGACAAGCAAGGTATAAGCTTGGGGGAGTTGATACGTCCATTTTGCATCATGATTTTATATCGATATTTATTGCATTATGGACTATTATTACATGTTATGTCACAATACTTATGCCTATTCTCTCTTATTGTACAAGGTTTATATGAAGAGGGAGAATGCCGGTAGCTGGAATTCTAGGCTGTAAAAGGAGAAAATATTAGAGACATATTCTGCAGAACTCCAAAAGTCCTGAAACTCCACGAAAGTCATTTCTGGAATAAATAAAAAATACTGAGCGGAAGATATACCAGAGGGGGGCCACCCACCGTCCACGATGGCGGGGGCGCGCCCTACCCCCCTGGGCGCGCCCCCTGCCTCATGGGCCCCCCTGGCAGCCCTCTGGTGGCCATCTTCTGCTATATGAAGTCTTTTACCCTGGAAAAATAATAAGCAAACTTTCGGGATGAAGCTCCGCCGCCACGAGGCGGAACCTTGGTGGAACCAATCTAGGGCTTTGGCGGAGCTGTTCTGCCGGGGAAACATCCCTCCGGGAGGGGGAAATCATCACCATCGTCATCACCGTCGATCCTCTCAGTAGGAGGGGGTCAATTTTCATCAAAATCTTCACCAGCACCATCTCCTCTCAAACCCTAGTTCATCCCTTGTATCCAATATTTGTCTCAAAACTTCAGATTGGTACCTGTGGGTCGCTAGTAGTGTTGATTACTCCTTGTAGTTGATGCTAGTTGGTTTATTTGGTGGAAGATCATATGTTCAGATCCATAATGCATATTAATACCCCTTTGATTATGAACATGAATATGATGTGTGAGTAGTTACATTTGTTCCTGAGGACATGGGAGAAGTCTTGCTATAAGTAGTCATGTGAATTTTGTATTCGTTCGATATTTTGATGAGATGTATGTTGTCTCTCCTCTAGTGGTGTTATGTGAACGTCGACTACATGACACTTCACCATTATTTGGGCCTTGAGGAAGGCATTGTGAAGAAATAAGTAGATGATGGGTTGCTAGAGTGACAGAAGCTTAAATCCTAGTTTATGCGTTGCTTCGTAAGGGGTTGATTTGGATCCATATGTTTCATGATATGGTTAGGTTAACCTTAATACTTCTTTTGTAGTTGCGGATGCTTGCAATAGGGGTTAATCATAAGTGGGATGCTTGTCTAAGAAAGGGCAGTACCCAAGCACCGTTCCACCCACATATCAAATTATCAAAGTACGGAACGCGAAACATATGAGCGTGATGAAAACTAGCTTGACGATAATTCCCATGTGTCATCAGGACCGCTTTCCTCTATATAAGAACTTGTCCAGGCTTGTCCTTTGCTACAAAAAGGATTGGTCCATCTTGCTGCACCTTATTTACTTTCATTGCTTGTTACCTGTTACAAATTACCTTATCACAAAACTATCTGTTACCTATAATTTGAGTGCTTGCAGAGAATACCTTACTGAAAACCGCTTGTCATTTCCTTCTGCTCCTTGTTGGGTTCGACACTCTTACTTATCGAAAGGACTACGATAGATCCCCTACACTTGTGGGTCATTATGCATCACTCGGCCCCGACCACCCACCGTAACCGGGAACTCCCCGATATTTTCCTCACCTTCGCTTCTACCATGATTTTTTGCGTCATGGACAGCCTAAAGAACGTCATGCAGATGCGTCTCTGGCCTGCCCAGGACGAAAAGCCCATTTTATGTCATGATTTTTTGTCATAGAAGTAGGAGCCAACCACATCTATGAGGATACCGGGTTTTGTCACAATTATCCTCATAGAAGTGTCATAAGCATGGGAGAAAAAAATTGTTCAGCCCAAAATGTCATGGATGTCTCTTTCTTTTTGTAGTGGTGCCTCCCACTAGGGAATGTTATGTGCGCACTCTACCCTGATCAGGTTGGCGGCCATAAGCCTTGTGTGCCCGTGTTTGGTATTGAGCTCATGTCCCCGTTCGGGACCATTTTAGCTTTGCCACGATGGTGGCCGTTGGATGTCTAGAGAGGCATCGGGGCCAGCCATGACTTAGCCCAAAGGGGAGTTTGTCGGAGTGGCCGGGAGATTGTCATGCAATAGATCGGTTTTTGTCAGAACACCGTTGGTCCACCCGAATGGGAGCACGAGACCTTGGGTTCTGTTGTGTGGGTACAGTGTACTAACCTCTACAGAGTGTATAATCTATCGATAGCCGTGCCCATGGATATGGGACCAATTCGTACTAGGTCACACTATGGGTCAACATTAATAATAACCTGAATAATACACAACCCTAGTTCGATAAGGACAGAAGTTGGTTGATCTTTATGTGATCGTCAGAGGATCACAGTCGTATCATGGATACCGAAGTCGGTTGGTGTTTATAGTGTCATGTGATGTTCCTGGGTAAAGATCAAGCTCATTGTGGTCTGGTGATCACTACGGTATTGTTAATACCAAACTTGGTTGGTCCTAAGGTGATCGTGTTATGCCCAAGTTGGTAAGTTGATACATGTGGTGGTTACAAGATAACCCCCGAGCAGAGTAAGTTGAATCATGATAGTTTAAACATGCTACATGCTAGCATCATCCTGTTCATGTGTCCATGCCATGCTAATGTTGTTCTAGTGATATCATGTTCATTGTTTGATCTTTAACCTGTAAATGACATGATGTTGTTTGTCTTGATTGCTTTGGTTGTTGTGAGCTTGCCAGTACATTCAAAGTACTCACCTGGCATGTCATGCCAGTTTGCAGGTCATGCCATGATTGGTTGCATGCCGAGGATGCCGAGTTTGCGAGCTAGGATACACGTTCCAGTCAGAGTCCCTGCAGAGTGGAGTCCATCGCCGCAATCGTTGTTCCGCTGCTAGAAGTTATTCTGCCGCTTTGAGTTGTTCTACTGCTAGCATAGAGCAACCTGTGCAGGTGTAGTGTTGCTATGCCGATGTAATCCATTGTGATATTAGAACCCTTGTATTTGTATCATTTTTAATAAAGAGCCGATTTGTTCTATGCCAAGCAGTGTCGTATTCCAGAAGACTTGATCTCTGGGCTGGAATACAAGGTGTTTCGGTCTCTCTGAGCCGGGGTGCCACAATTATTTTCTGAGATTGATGTTGCTATGAGTTTGCTATGCCTAATGCTTGTCACTAGGGCCCGAGTGCCATGAGTTCATCTGAGCCATTTATGTTTTCACCAATATATTATTGTTCTTGATCCTACCATGCAAGTTATACGAACCTATTACCTGTGATCCGCATACCCCAAGGTGACAAATAATTGAGATTCTTTCCGGTGATTACGGTAATATGAGAGTTTCATGTATTCACTACGTGTTAATTCTTTGTTCCGGTTCTCTGTTAGAAGGAGACCTTAGTATCCCTTAGTTTCCTTATGGACCCCGCTGCCATGGTAGGGTAAGACAAAAGTTGTTAGGCAAGTTCTTTTTCATAAGCACGTATGACTATATACGAAATACATGCCTACATTACATTGATGAATTGGAGCTACTTCTTGTCGCCCTAAGTTATAACTGTTACATGATGAATATCACCCAACGAAATCACTGATCCAATGCCTATGAGCTTTTTACATATTGATCTTTGCTAAGTTACTATTGTTGCTGTTACTGCCACATTTGCTATAAAATTACTATTACCGTTACTATTGCTACTATTACCACTATGATGACCCACAAGTGTAGGGCATTTATCGTAGTCCTTTCAATAAGTAAGAGTGTCGAACCCAACGAGGAGCAGAAGGAAATGACAAGCGGTTTTCAGTAAGGTATTCTCTGCAAGCACTGAAACTATCGGTAACAGATAGTTTTGTGATAAGGTAATTCGTAATGGGTAACAAGCAATGAAATTAAATAAGGTGCAGCAAGATGGCCCAATCCTTTTTGTAGCAAAGGACAAGCCTGGACAAATTCTTATATAGAGAAAGGCTCTCGAGCACACATGGGAATTATCGTCAAGCTAGTTTTCGTCACGCTCATATGATTCGCGTTCGTTACTTTGATAATTTGATATGTGGGTGGACCGGTGCTTGGGTACTGCCCTTTCTTGGACAAGCATCCCACTTATGGTTAACCCCTATTGCAGGCATCCGCAACTACAAAAGAAGTATTAAGGTAAACCTAACCATAGCATGAAACATATGGATCCAAATCAGCCCTTTATGAAGCAACGCATAAACTAGGGTTTAAGCTTCTGTCACTCTAGCAACCCATCATCTACTTATTACTTCCCAATGCGTTCCTCTAGGCCCAAATAATTGTGAATTGTTATTTAGTCGACGTTCACACAACACCACTATAGGAGAGACAACATACATCCCATCAAAATATCAAACGAATACCAAGTTCACATGACTACTTATAGCAAGACTTCTCCCATGTCCTCAGGAAGAAACGTAACTACTCACAAATCATATTCATGTTCATAATCAGAGGGGTATTAATATGCATTAAGGATCTGAACATAAGATCTTCCAACGAATAAACCAACTAGCATTAACTACAAGGAGTAATGAGCACTACTAGCAACCCACATGTACCAATCTGAGGTTTTGAGACAAAGATTGGATACAAGGGATGAACTAGGGTTTGAGAGGAGATGGTGCTGGTGAAGATGTCGATGGAGATTGACTGCCTCCCGATGAGAGGATCGGTGGTGATGATTTCCCCCTCCCGGAGGGAAGTGTCCCCGGCAGAACAGCTCCGCCGGAGCCCTAGATTTGTTCCGCCAAGGTTCCGCCTAGCGGCGGCGGAGTTTCATCCCGAAAGCTTTCTTATGATTTTTTCCAGGGTAAAAGACTTCATATAGTAGAAGCTGGCCACCAGAGGGCTGCCAGGGGGCCCACGAGGCAGTGGGCACGCCCCCCACCCTCGTGGATGGTGGGTGGCCCCCCTCTGGTATTTCTTCCGCTCAGTATTTTTTATTAAATCCAAAAATGACTTATGTGGAGTTTCATGACTTTTGGAGTTGTGCAGAATATGTCTCTAATATTTGCTCCTTTTCCAGCCCAGAACCCCAGCTGCCGGCATTCTCCCTCTTCATGTAGACCTTGTAAAATAAGAGAGAATAGGCCTCGCTTGTCCTCAAGCGGAAGCCGATAACGAAAAATATGTCCACATGTTTAGAGATAGCGGTGTCGATAAAATAAAATACAGACATGAGGGCATCATGATCATTCCTATTGCAGCAACATATATAAGTATTGTCATATGATTTCTTATGCTCAAGTAATAATCTATCCACAATGTCAAGTACAAATTATAAACTTCATTGAGAACCAACAAACTATGATCTCAGTCATTGGAGCAATTGCAATTTATCATAACATCGGAAAGAGTCAAAATAAGAGATTTTCAGCAAGTCCACATATTCAACTATCATTTAGTCTTTCACAATTGCTAACACTCACGCAATACTTATGAGTATGGAGTTTTAATCGGACACAGAGAAAGATAGGGGCTTATAGTGTTGCCTCCCAACCTTTTACCTCAAGGGTAATGTCAACAATAATAGTTCATGCTAACTTACATCCAATTGAATATATATATCAGGATCTTTCCAACACAAGGTGCTTGCCAAAGGATAAAATATAAAAAAGGAAAGGTGAAGATCACCATGACTCTTGCATAAGGTATAATACATAAGTAAAAGATAGGCCCTTTGCAGAGGGAATCAGAGGTTGTCATGTGCTTTTATGGTTGGATGCACGAAATCTTAATGCAAAATAATGTCACTTTATATTGCCACTTGTGATACGGACCTTTATTATGCAGTCTGTCGCTTTTATTGTTTCCATATCACAAGATCGTTTAAAGCTTATTTTCTCCACACTAATAAGTCATACATATTTAGAGAGCAATTTTTATTGCATGCAACATGACAACTTACTTGAAGGACCTTACTCAATCCATAGGAAGATATGGTGGACTCTCATGGCAAAACTGGGTTTAAGGATATTTGGAAGCACAAGTAGTATCTCTACTTGGTGCAAGGAATTTGGCTAGCAAGAGGGGGAAAGGCAAGCTCAACATGTTGGATGATCCATGACAATATACTTTAATTCGGATATGAGAGAACATAACCCATTACGTTGTCTTCCTTGTCCAACATCAACTCTTTAGCATGTCATATTTTAATGAGTGCTTACAATCATAAAAGATGTCCAAGATAGTATATTTATATGTGAAAACCTCTCTTTCTTTATTACTTCCTATTAATTGCAACGATGACCAAAACTATGTTTGCCAACTCTCAACAACTTTTGTTCATCATACTCTCTATATGTGAAGTCATTACTCTCCATAAGATCAATATGATCTCTTTATTTCTTTTTATTCTTTTATTTTTATTCCCTCAAGATCATAGCAAGATAGCAAAGCCCTTGAATCAACACTAATCTTTATTATATATAGCTCACGGACTCGATTACATAGAGGGATCATAAAGCAAAACTCATAACTAAATCATACCAAAACTTTATTCTACTAGATCAGGATATTACTAAAAGGATCGAACTAAGTAAAACAATAAAGATAGGAGTGTGATGGTGATACGATACCGGGGTACCTCCCCCAAGCTTGGCAGTTGCCAAGGGGGAGTGCCCATACCCATGTAATTATGTCTCCTTCTTCGGAAGTGGTGATGATGGAGTTGTTGATGATGTAGGCTTGTCGTCCGTCTTCCAAGGCATAGGCTCACCATCATAGAAGGATGATCGAGTCTCCGGGATCCTCAAATCTGCAGCCAAACTCATCCTCTTGAATCTATATTCATACTCACAGTTTTGGTTTTGCAGGTCATAGATCTGGGCTTGGAGGTGCTCGATTTTCTCATGAAGCTTGAAGATGGTTTCCCCAATGTTCTTCGCATCCAGCTTGTGGTTGTTGGTGAATTTCGCGATCATCATGTGGTTGGCGTTGAGTCCACGTTCCACCATCCCTTGGCACTTGAAAACTTGTTGCTCCATTGCTTTGAGGCTTGTCTCCATGCTTCCTGCCACACCCTGATTTTCATGCCACAACACTTAAGCTAATAAATCATGATAAAATGTGGTTTGACAAAAACTTTTGAGTGTTTTGTCTTTGCTTTGATTAAATGTTTGTCTGCTGTTTGCAAGTGCTCTAAAAATCAAATAAATCCTCCAACTCCTATACTTCATCTCCTTGCTCCAAACTCTTGAACCAATGATCATGCCATGTGTATAGGACATAAAAATATTTTCTTACAAAAATGATTTGGCCAAATAGTATTTTCAAAAATTAGTTTTTCAAAAACCCCTGAATTGAGGTTTGCACTGCAAGTACTTAATTAAGGGCAGTAAAAATCATTCTAAAAATATATTTGACTCCTATTAGATATAGGGTACCCAGAAACCACAAAAATATAATTTTAAAAGTTATTTTCCTATTTTATTTAAAAGCTTTTTCTTAAGGCCAGAAATGGTCTTTAATAGGGAAAAATTATTTTATTGTTTTAAAAATATTTGACAAAAATCAGGGAAACTGAGTGGACACATATTGTCCATATATAAGAGTTTCAACACATGGTCATGTTCAAAGTATTGGTCAAATCCCTCAAAAACCCTTTCTGGATATTTCAAGCTTTTGAAATATTTACAAAGGAAATATTCTCCAAAAATTCCAAGAAAATTCTATCATGTCACATATGACATGTTTGATGATCTTGACAAGTATCATGTCATGGAAAATAGTAAAACTCCATGAAATCCCCTCAAAACCATTTCTGTCCATTTTGAAGTTTGAGCAACTTTACATTGCCAAACATGTCCAAATGCTCTCAAACCTTGTTAACATGCTCAAATGGTCTAATAATTAATCTAGACCAAATGGCACAAGCTGGAGAATAAGTTAACTTGATCAAAGTGCCCCAAAACCCTTCCTGTCCAGAACCAAATTTGGACAACTCTACATTGCCAAGTGTGTCCTTTTGATCTGAATTTTTGTGGACATGGTCAAATCCTCAAATGATGATACTACACCAAGTGGTGCATCAAGGAGAATAGATTTGCATGACTAAATCTTGGCAAAGCCATTTCTGCTGATTTCTAGGGTTTACCGAAGTTGCATTGGCTACTTTGCCCAAATGATCTCAAACTTGGTGGAACACCCTACTTCAATGTGCCATTCCATCCTGTTAATTCTCATGGCAAGTGGAAGTAATTTTCTTGCCCAAACCAACAACAAACACCTTCTGCCATTTTTCCAAAATCATCATTTTGAACACTTCCACTCTTCTCCATGACCTCAACTTTTTAGCACAGCTCCTCCTAGTCTTCTCCTATCTCCAGTAACTCTTCCCTGGCCTCAGCTCAATGATTGAGGGGTGAAACACCCCCATTTACCCCTCTGGATAGCACCTCCCTCTCTCTTTCTCACCTCCCTCCTCACTCCATTGGTTCCACAAGGCATCCAAGGCTTTCCCCTGCTATCCTAATACCTCCTGGCACTACTGGACACAAGTGGCCGCGCCCACTCCCCTTTCTTAATGCCATGGCATGCCAAAGGCGTGCTCCAGAGTGCGGTACAGTGCGCCCTAGCACTGTAGCCGCTCTCTGCCCGACCCACCAGACCACCTAGGGCCTCCCCCTCATGTCCCCCAAGGTCACCTCGACGTCTGCAGCACGCTACGCTGTCGTCCCCCTCCTCTCTCTCCCTCTCCGGCTCTCCTCGCATGCGGACAGATGAGCCGCCCGCCAGCGCCGGTCGGCCACCACGAGGGACCCGCTTTGCCGCGTTTCCCGCTCCCTCTCTTCTCCCCCTGGGGGTAGTACACGCCCACAAACGCCCCAGACACGTGCCCACGAGCTCCCGTGGCCTCCAGCGATGGCTACGGCCTCGCCGGCACATGGCCCGCTATGCACCTCGCCCCCTCCTATTTGAGGCCGCCCCCGAGCCCCCTCTCTGCTCCATTTGCTCTCTCTCTCTCTCCCGAACGCCACCCAGGCCAACCCATCCTTCCTCCCGTGCCCTCCATCCTTCTGCATGGCCGGAGCCTTGTCGTCGGCCTCCGCCTAAATCCGCACCCATCTCTCCTCCTCCTTCCCTCTGGACCGCACTAGAGCGTCACCACCATCACCGCGAGCCCCTCCCATGCTTCTCCCCCTCCTCCCTGTGGCCGTAGCGCCGTAACCACCGCCGCCGACGACCTCCTCTGTCGCGGCCAACACCGTGCTCGACCCTGAGCTCCTCGGCGGTCGTGCCACCCATGGATGGGCGCGGCATCGCCTCCTGAGTGCGCCGGTGGGCAGAGCATCACCGGAGACGCCCTGTAGCGCCGGCGACCGGCGTCGAGCGCCTCCTCTGTCTCCTGTCGCACCCGCGCGGGAGGTGGAGGACGAACCTGACAGGCGGACCCCGCTCATCAGTGGCCCAGCCACGGGGCCACGCTGGCAAGTGGAGGCGTATTCGCTTTCTCCCGCGTCCCCGCAGCAAAGGCGTATTTCCAGGAAGCCGCCTCCGACGTGGCCCCTGCGCGCGTGTAGCCGAGCCGCTGGGCCGGCCCGCTGCCTATCTCTCGCCCTGCGTGCATGATAAGGTTAAGCCTTTTTCCTTTTTCTTTTTCATGTCAACTTCAAAAATCCATAAATAATTCAACAGAGCTCCAAATCCAATGATTCAAATTTCTAGTAGTTTATAAAATCATTCCCTATCACATGGTGCTATTTGCACATTTTTCCAGAATCATTTCCTTCACAAATAACGGTCGCAACTTCGACCAATCCATTTTGAAAACAACTCCCACTTTCCTCGGTACACCACTTCGTCATCAAGTGGTTACCCATCTCATCATCTCCCTCGGGCATAAGTGGCACCCGACGGGGTTTTCGAAAAGTCCTTTGAAAAGTACTTTGCCTCCTTCATCATGCACATACCCGTCCCTTTTGCGTAGCATCTACTTTAGCATCCTATCTACTCCCACCGGCATAACCCTCATAAGAAGGTAGGGTCATGCACAATGCAGGTATCAGCAAGGAGGTTCGGTGGCAACCATCGAAGTGGTTATCATCCCATCATGATTCCGAAGCAGCACTAATAAGGTGCTATATGACATGCATAAAAAGGTTTCATAGACATGGTCAAAGGGCTGCTTTCCTGGTTCATCAGAGTCTTGAAATCTTCTGGTCCTTCTCCAAGTACTCCGTCTACTTCGTCAGCTAACGTCGGAAACAAACACAATAAGCAACACAACAAGGCAGGAAATAAAAGTGCTCTAAAAATATGAGTTGGACTTTTTTGGGATACCTCTGGTCATATGAGGGATGACCAAAGTGGTTTCATTAGGATTTGATCAAAGGACATCTCTAAACATTTCAATATGATGGAATCAAGGGATTAATGGGTTTGCAAGAAGTGTACAGAAATATATTTTTGAAAAATGAGCAAAGGCACCCATTTAACAAAGGATGATTTTAGAAGCATCTAGGAATTGGTTTCACTGGATTTGGAGTTGAGATGATTTTCCTATGAATTTGCAAAGTTGGCTATATATAAAGAAATAGACCATTATTTGAGGTGATACAGAAAGTATTAGAAAAAATGTTCAAAAACTAAGTTTTGAACTTATAGACATCTAGGATTTTGAATCATGGAATTTGGATCAAAAATGGGCTTTCTGTGACTTTCTAAAGTTCATCACAGAAATAGAAAAATGGGATTTTGATACATATTCCAACCTTACATGCGCAACCACTCTACCCTTATATGGGAAAGGGCATTATTGACTACCTAGACCGATACTAGCTTGGAGCCCGCATTACTAGTGATGGGGGAGAGTTGGTGCTCTCTCTCGGGACGGGGTCGTGCCAGGTAGGGCGACCAAGAACATTTTTATGGGGCACCGGACACACCGTTGGTACCCCGTGCTTGTGATGTGAGATGATTATGGAGCGTGGCTCCACGATAATATTATGTGAATAATGTTAGGCACAGGGGTTACAACCAATCGAGTGGACTCCATGTTAGTGTCGTCTAGGGAAAGGTAGTGATCGGGTGCTTATCCCGGGTACTTGAGGTATCGCGGGTCGTGGATGACACGGAAGTTCCCCGGATCTTGTGGGTATAGTGTGCAACCTCTGCAGAGTGTAAAACTATTCGAATAGCCGTGTCCACGGTCAAGGACAGTTGGGTAACCGCTCTTGGGCTACGTCCACTTATTTACAAACCAAGTGTGTGTGTTGATAAAAATGACTTGGGTCAAGTCAAGGGACTTGACATGAATGAGATGGGTTGGTGCCCACTCTATTTATGTTAGATGGGTTGGTGCCCACTCTATTTATGTTGATATCTGTAACCTGTCCTCATGGTTACTTGAATTCTCTTGATGCATGCCTTACAAGTTGTTGAACATGTCATTGCACTCAAAACTAGCTTTCTGCAAAAATTTACCTATATCAAGCATTGTTGTACCTTGAACCAAAACATGGGTTGCTTGCGAGTACATTCAAAGTACTCATTGGCTTGCCACTGGTTATTTTATTGGCCAGGCATGAAAGAACAGGATATGATGGAGAATACTTCGGTGACGAGCATGCGAGCTAGGACGCTTCGGTCGTAATGCCCGTAGGGTTAAGGCGGATGGCATGGGTCCAAGTTATCGGCGAAGATTTCATTTGTGATGATATACTCAAGACTTGACCATAATGGTCCTACTTGTAATACTGATATGTATGGATGTAAGACTCTTGTTATTTAGCTTCTATGTGTTCGGTGAGCATTGATCTCGGGATCATCAGACACGTGCATTCGATGATCACGACTTATGAGTCGGGGTCCCCACAGAGCTGGTATCAGAGCCATCCTGACTGTAGGAAGCCTTAGTTAGCATGGTCATTAGTTAGGGTAAAATATTTCCAAAACTACTACTAGTTTTCAAAACTATCTATACTTCTCTTCCCTTCTCAGTTTTTCGAAAACTAAGGTATACTTTCCTTATTGGTCTCTTCCCCTTCAAAACCTTTGGTCGCTAGAACCCTTATGCCCCTGACCACAGGATTCCTTGTAATCCTCGTGGATAATCTGGAAGGAAGATGCCTTGCCAGACATTCACCCACATCTCCTGAACACAAGATTGGCGATATCACAACAAGACGATACCAACAGAAGATACATCCTCGAGGAATGAGGACCCGAAGACCCAGGAGATGGTGACACCCTTGACACTACCCCAAGATGATGCAACCTTAGCCTACGATGACCAGGGTATAGGATATGCAAGATCATGGTATACATCGCTAGTAGAGCAACCCTGTCCTTACCATTGTTGTGTCGGCAACCACCGGTGGATGAGAACCTAGCCATTTGGTCCGCCTCACTATAGTGAGCAGGAAAACGGTTCTCTTCATCCCTCGCTCTCGGTGACGATACTGGCAACACCGTATCCGGCAGATTGGACCTCTACTATGCCTTGTTAGTGTCATTGCATAAAGGATTACCTACCTGGTACCATCAACGGCTTAGAAGACAAAAAAGGGATCGTCGTGATTAAGAAGACAATGGAAGACCAAGTCAATGCCAGTTATGAGGAGCCGCTTTCACCCCATCACTCCAACAGGCGAGAAGTTGTTGAAGACTCTTCGAGCTCAACCGGGATCGTTTCATCGAACAACTACAAGAGACGTAGCAACACCTGAGGGAAACCTGGGAGACTGCACGAGGCTCAAGGCACGACTATAGAGTCCGAGAACCCCTAGGGTAGGATGAGTCGTGTACCCCCTATGCGCAGTCGAGTCCGTATGATGGTTCGAATAGAACCATGATTGTGTGTTGCTTGTTTTTATTTGTCTGTGTTTTTGATATCAGTCGCCCTTTTTGCCCTAGGCAACAAGTACGCAACTATATCGCCATTTTGTTGTTTGTGTTTGGCCTTTTTGGCACTTGTTTGTTTGCACTTGCACTATAGAACCCCCTTTAGGCATTCCCCTCCTCTATGCTACTTTTCCCTCTCATCTCTTTCCTCAACTGAAGACAAGCAAGACAATATGCACCAAGGATTCCACCTCGGCGACCAACAAGCACTGAAGACTTTTGCTACAACCTCCTCGACCAAGTACAACCCCGTATGTTTACACCTCAAGATTAGAAACCCATTCCTAGACCCTTCAAGACTTCATAAGATACCCCAGCTCGAATCCTTAACCATGTGCTTAACCCACAGAATTGCAAGAGAACCTGTTAAGCCTCCGTCACCTTGCTTATCACTGGGTTCATTATGGAACTAGTGGACATAGTGAACGAGCACATTATGTTCCTAAGATAGCACAAAAACTGACGATGCCATAGGTAGACCAATCAGAGGATATAGGAATAGAGGAGAAATGACTTGATGAGTTTATAGCAATGACTTGAGGAATTATATGAGACTATTTGGTGGATTATGAGGCTTTGATGTTGGTAGATGAACTTGGTGGGATCATGATTATAGAGTAGCATAGCTTTCATTACCCCTGAGTAAATTGGATTTAATAGGACAATTATGATCGCAAGCTGAAATTCTTGGAAGTATAAGGATTTGACTTAGCCAGGGGATATTGATAGGAGATAGTTGACATTATGATAATGACTTTGGGGAAACATGTAGGAATCCTCGTTGGACAAGAGATCTGGATTTTAGTAGGTGATTCTAGTTGAATATAGATGCTGAGTATGTCTACATGGTTCGGAGTAAATTGGATTTAGACTGATGATCTCGATCATGATACCATGATTCTCGGTGGATGATAAACTATGAGATTGGACTAATTGTCGGAGTTATTTAGGGATCTATATAAGCTTGACCTCGGAGTTTACTTGGCCATGATAATGGAAATTGATGGACTTACTATAGTAGAGACAACCCTTTCAAGTATTCGGGGATTATAAGGACTTTAGAAGATCATGTGGAACACCAGCATAGGCGTTGGATTTGTAGAATTAATGGATTATGCAGTGATTAATGGAAGTTAACAGGTTGTTGGAGTTGATTCATAGGAAGGAAACAAGATCTTGGAGTGGCATACAACGTGTTTCCTTAGGATAGAGATGCACTAGCATGGACCTTGAAAGAATAGGCTGAGCACTTGGATTGTCACGTTCAAGCTTAGCAGCTTATATGTTCTACCCATGGATTTTTAGGGGTAGACATACATATGAGTTTGGGGATTGTAGACATATATGATTTTGTTAGACCTCCTCTCGAGAGTCATGAGGATATGAATCACATGAGTGATGATTGGAGTTGACCTACGCAAAATGATGCTATCAGTGATATGATGTGATTAGGACTAGATAGAACACTTGGCATCTCAGGAACCGTGCTTAAGGATAAAGGTGACAAATGTTCACTCGCACACTAGAATCCTTGAAACCCTTACGCCCTACCAAGCCACAACATGGTCGGATCCTGACCTTGGGCTTTGGCTCTAGATCGATAACACCTTGGCCCACACTCAACAGAGACCACCACTAATTCCCCGGCCTACTTTACGTACCCCATAGTCTTCATGGAGTGCTTAGACAAGATAGTTGTCATCATCATCCGGTGACCTACTTGTCCACCCGAAGACGAAAGAAGAGCCGTTCAGCTAGTCCAGGAACATATGAAGACCGCCATGCCAAGGAAGAAGAACTACCACCATCATCAAGAAGTAAACATCCGCGTCAAAGACCAGGCATATCTGCAAGCCACTTCTCTCTAAGGAACCGAGCATTTCCATGACGAGGAGACCCACACCAATATTCATTGACCCTCTTCGAGATCACTCCAAAATTTAACAACCCACTCCGAGATCGCCACAAGACGAAGAGAAGGCAGATACCAACTAGAGTTACCACCTGGCACACCCACTGTGCACAGCGTTTTTCCACTCGACACCACTCCAGAAACAGCTCCAACTTCCTAACTAGCCCGGTCTTTGCAAGGACATCGATCACCGAGCCATCGACCTCCAGCCCCATATGACCACCGCAAGCAACCCCTTAGAAACCTGGATCGAGAAGAACGTCATACACGAAGCCACACCAGCAAGTACTTCAAGCTCAATGGAGCACTACACGAAAACAGAAGCAGTATGAGGACGTGAAGACTACCCCGAATCCAAGTTTCCATACTCCTTTCCGCGCCTAGTCTGGGAATCTCGGGGACGAGATTCTTGTAAGGGGGGTAGGTCTGTCACACCCTGATTTTCATGCCACAACACTTAAGCTAATAAATCATGATAAAATGTGGTTTGACAAAAACTTTTGAGTGTTTTGTCTTTGCTTTGATTGAATGTTTGTCTGCTGTTTGCAAGTGCTCTAAAAATCAAATAAATCCTCCAACTCCTATACTTCATCTCCTTGCTCCAAACTCTTGAACCAATGATCATGCCATGTGTATAGGACATAAAAATATTTTCTTACAAAAATGATTTGGCCAAATAGTATTTTCAAAAATTAGTTTTTCAAAAACCCCTGAATTGAGGTTTGCACTGCAAGTACATAATTAAGGGCAGTTAAAATCTTTCTAAAAATATATTTGACTCCTATTAGATATAGGGTACCCAGAAACCACAAAAATATAATTTTAAAAGTTATTTTCCTATTTTATTTAAAAGCTTTTTCTTAAGGCCAGAAATGGTCTTTAATAGGGAAAATTATTTTATTGTTTTAAAAATATTTGACAAAAATCAGGGAAACTCAGTGGACACATATTGTCCATATATAAGAGTTTCAACACATGGTCATGTTCAAAGTATTGGTTAAATCTCTCAAAAACCCTTTCTGGATATTTCAAGCTTTTGAAATATTTACAAAGGAAATATTCTCCAAAAATTCCAGGAAAATTCTATCATGTCACATATGACATGTTTGATGATCTTGACAAGTATCATGTCATGGAGAATAGTAAAACTCCATGAAATCCCCTCAAAACCATTTCTGTCCATTTTGAAGTTTGAGCAACTTTACATTGTCAAACATGTCCAAATGCTCTCAAAGCTTGTGAACATGCTCAAATGGTCTAATAATTAATCTAGACAAAATGGCACAAGTTGGAGAACAAGTTAACTTGATCAAAGTGCCCCAAAACCCTTCCTGTCCAGAACCAAATTTGGACAACTCTACATTGCCAAGTGTGTCCTTTTGATCTGAATTTTTGTGGACATGGTCAAATCCTCAAATGATGATACTACACCAAGTGGTGGATCAAGGAGAATAGATTTGCATGACTAAATCTTGGCAAAGCCATTTCTGCTGATTTCTAGGGTTTACCAAAGTTGCATTGGCTACTTTGCCCAAATGAGCTCAAACTTGGTGGAACACCCTACTTCAATGTGCCATTCCATCCTGTTAATTCTCATGGCAAGTGGAATTAATTTTCTTGCCCAAACCAACAACAAACACCTTCTGCCATTTTTCCAAAATCATCATTTTGACCACTTCCACTCTTCTCCATGACCTCAACTTTTTACCACAGCTCCTCCTAGTCTTCTCCTATCTCCAGTAACTCTTCCCTGGCCTCAGCTCAATGATTGAGGGGTGAAACACCCCCATTTACCCCTCTGGATAGCACCTCCTCTCTCTTTCTCACCTCCTCCTCACTCCATTGGTTCCACAAGGCATCCAAGGCTTTCCCTGCTATCCTAATACCTCCCGGCACTCTCGACACAACTGGCCGCGCCCACTCCCCTTTCTTAATGCCATGGCATGCCAAAGCGTGCTCAGAGCCTTCTGATGCGCCCTAGCATCAGAGCCGCTCTGCCCGAGCCACCGGACCACATAGGGCCTCCCCCTCGTGTCCCCCGAGGTCACCTCGACGTCTGCAGCATGCTATGCTGTCGTCCCCCTCCTCTCTTTCCCTCTCCGGCTCTCCTCGCGTGCGGACAGAGCGCCGCCCGAGCGCGCCAGTCGCTGGCCACGGCGGGGACCCGCTTTGCCGCGTTTCCCACTCCCTCTCTTCTCCCCCTGGGCGTAGTACACGCCCACAAATGCCCCAGACATGCGCCCACGAGCTCCCATGGCCTCCAGCGATGGTTACGGCCTCGCCGGCGCATGGACCGCTGTGCACCTCGCCCCCTCCTATTTGAGGCCGCCCCCGAGCCCCCTCTCTGCTCCATTTGCTCTCTCTCTCTCCCGAACGCCACCCAGGCCAACCCATCCTTCCACCCGTGCCTTCCATCCTTCTGCATGGCCGGAGCCTTGCCGTCGGCCTCCGCCTAAATCCGCACCCATCTCTCCTCCTCCTTCCCTCTGGACCACACTAGAGCGTCACCACCATCACCGCGAGCCCCTCCCGTGCTTCTCCCCCTCCTCCCTGTGGGTCGAAGGCCAGAACCACCGCCGACGACCTCCTCCGCCGCGGCCAACACCGTGCTCGACCCTGAGCTCCTCGGCGGTCGTGCCACCCATGGATGGGTGTGGCATCGCCTCCTGAGTGCGCTGGTGAGCAGAGCATCACCGGAGACGCCCTGTAGCGCCGGCGACCGGCGTCGAGCGCCACCTCTATCTCCTGTCACACCCGCGCGGGAGGTGGAGGACGAACCTGATAGGCGGGCCCCGCTTGTCAGTGGCCCAGCCACGGGGCCACGCTGGCAAGTGGAGGCGTATTCACTTTCTCCCGCGTCCCCGCAGCGAAGGCGTATTTCCAGGAAGCCGCCTCCGACGTGGCCCCTCAGCGGCAGCAGGCCGAGCAGCTGGTCGGCCCGGCCCGCCTATCTCTCGCCTGCGTGCATGATAAGGTTAAGCCTTTTTCCTTTTTCTTTTCATGTCAACTTCAAAAATCCATAAATAATTCAACAGAGCTCCAAATCCAATGATTCAAATTTCTAGTAGTTTCTAAAATCATTCCCTATCACATGGTGTTATTTGCACATTTTTCCAGAATCATTTCCTTCACAAATATGTATCAAAATCCCACTTTTCTATTTCTGTGATGAACTTTAGAAAATCACAGAGAGCCCATTTTTGATCCAAATTCCATGATTCAAAATCCTAGATGTCTATAAGTTCAAAACTTAGTTTGTGAACATTTTTTCTAATACTTTCTGTATCACCTCAAATAATGGTCTATTTCTTTATATATAGCCAACTTTGCAAATTCATAGGAAAATCATCTCAACTCCAAATCCAGTGAAACCAATTCCTAGATGCTTCTAAAATCATCCTTAGTTAAATGGGTGCCTTTGCTCATTTTTCAAAAATATATTTCTGTACACTTCTTGCAAACCCATTAATCCCTTGATTCCGTCATATTGAAATGTTCAGAGATGTCCATTGATCAAATCCTAATGAAACCACTTTGGTCATCCCTCATATGACCAGAGGTATCCCAGAAAAGTCCAACTCATATTTTTAGAGCACTTTTATTTACTGCCTTGTTGTGTTGCTTATTGTGTTTGTTTCCGACGTTAGCTGACGAAGTAGACGGAGTACTTGGAGAAGGACCAGAAGATTTCAAGACTCTGATGAACCAGGCAAGCAGCCCTTTGACCATGTCTATGAAACCTTTTTATGCATGTCATATAGCACCTTATTAGTGTTGCTTTGGAATCATGATGGGATGATAACCACTTCGATGGTTGCCACCGAACCTCCTCGCTGATACCAGCATTGTGCATGACCCTACCTTCTTATGAGGGTTATGCCAGTGGGAGTAGATAGGATGCTAAAGTAGATACTACGCAAAAGGGACGGGTATGTGCATGATGAAGGAGGCAAAGTACTTTTCAAAGGACTTTTTGAAAACCCCGTCGGGTGCCACTTGTGTCCGAGGGAGATGGTGAGATGGGTAACCACTTGATGACGAAGGGTGTACCGAGGAAAGTGGGAGTTGTTTTCAAAACGGATTGGTCGAAGTTGCGACCGTTATTCCAACCTTACATGCGCAACCACTCTACCCTTATATGGGAAAGGGCATTATTAAGTACCTAGACCGATACTAGCTTGGAGCCCGCATTACTAGTGACGGGGGAGAGTTGGTGCTCTCTCTCGAGACGGGGTCGTGCCAGGCAGGGCGACCAAGAACATTTTTATGGGGCACCGGACACACCGTTGGTACCCCGTGCTTGTGATGTGAGATGATTATGGAGCGTGGCTCCACGATAATATTATCTGAATAATGTTAGGCACGGGGGTTACTACCAATCGAGTGGACTCCATGTTAGTGTCGTCTAGGGAAAGGTAGTGATCGGGTGCTTACCCCGGGTACTTGAGGTATCGTGGGTCGTGGATGACACGGAAGTTCCCCGGATCTTGTGGGTACAGTGTGCAACCTCTGCAGAGTGTAAAACTATTCGAATAGCCGTGTCCACGGTCAAGGACAGTTGGGTAACCGCTCTTGGGCTACATCCACTTGTTTACAAACCAAGTGTGTGTGTTGATAAAAATGACTTGGGTCAAGTCAAGGGACTTGACATGAATGAGATGGGTTGGTGTCCACTCTATTTATGTTAGATGGGTTGGTGCCCACTCTATTTATGTTGATATCTGTAACCTGTCCTCATGGTTACTTGAATTCTCTTGATGCATGCCTTACAAGTTGTTGAACATGTCATTGCACTCAAAACTAGCTTTCTGCAAAAATTTACCTATATCAAGCATTGTTGTACCTTGAACCAAAACATGGGTTGCTTGCGAGTACATTAAAGTACTCATTGGCTTGCCACTGGTTATTTTATTGGCCAGGCATGAAAGAACAGGATATGATGGAGAATACTTGATGTGAGCATGCAAGCTAGGACGCTTCCCAGTCAGAATGCCTGTAGGGTTAAGGCAGATGGCATGGGTCCAAGTTATCGACGAAGATTTCCGCTGCGATGATATACTCAAGACTTGACCATAATGGTCCTACTTGTGTAATACGGTATGTATGGATGTAAGACTCTTGTTATTCAGCTTCTGTGTGTTCAGTGAGCATTGATCTCTGGGATCACTGTACACGTGCATTCGGTGATCACGACTTATGAGTCGGGGTCCCCACACTTCCGGTCCTCCTTGGTCCCTCAACATCGCGGATGTGCAGCACCCCCTCACGCATCTCAATGGTTTGAGGGTGATGCAGCACCTCCGCGAGGTAGGGGTTGATGACCTTCTCGAAAAATTTGTCCTTGGGGGCACTTGAAGACGTCATGGTGCTCTAGATCTGTCAAAAAAACAGCTCGAAACAAAGATAGAGGATAATTGCATGATACGGTGGTCAAAACCTTTGGGAGATTATATAGTGAATTTTTACCAACCAAAAGAAGTATCGTGCAAGAAAATGGAGTCCGGAGAGCACACGAGGTGCCCACGAGGTAGGGGGCGTGCCCAGGGGGTAGGGCACTCCCTCCACCCTCGTGGATGCCTTGTGTCCTTCCCGGACTACTTCTTATTTTCCTATTTTCTTAAATATTCCAAAACGGAGAAAAATTGCCATTAGAACTGTTTTGGAGTCGGTTTATATACCGTACCACATACCTATTCCTTTTCGGAGTCTAAGACGTTCTGGAAAGTGTCCCTTATGTATTCCTCCGCAGTTATGGTTTCGATAACATTAGTTTCAACATTTATAGGATTACCTGAGATATAATGTTTGATTCTTTGACCGTTCACCACCTTGGGATATGTGCCTTTGATGTTGTCGATTTTTATGGCACCGGAACGATAGACCTCCTCGATAACGCAAGGACCTTCCCATTTAGACAGGAGTTTTCCTACAAAAAATCTTAAACGAGAGTTGAATAGCAACACATAATCACCTACATTAAACTCATGCTTTTGTATCTTTTTGTCATGCCATCTTTTAACTTTTTCTTTAAACAGTTTGGCATTCTCGTAGGCCAGGGTTCTCCATTCATCAAGTGAGCTAATGTCAAATAACCTCTTCTCACCGGCAAGTTTGAAATCCTAATTGAGCTCTTTAATGGCCCAATATGCCTTATGTTCTAGTTCAAGAGGTAAGTGACATGCTTTTCCATAGACCATTTTATATGGATACATACCCATAGGATTTTTATATGCAGTTCTATAATCCCATAATGCATCATCAAGTTTCTTAGACCAATTCTTTCTAGATCTATTAACAATCTTTTGCAAAATCAATTTAAGCTCCCTCTTACTCAGTTCTACTTGGCCACTAGACTGGGGGTGATATGGAGATGCAATTCTATGATTAACATCATACTTAGCAAACATTTTACGAAAAGCACCATGAATAAAATGTGAACCACCATCAGTCATTAGATATCTAGGGACTCCAAACCTCGGAAAAATAACTTATTTAAGCATCTTAATAGAGGTGTTGTGATCAGCACTACTAGTTGGAATAGTTTCTACCCACTTAGTAACATAATCAACAGCAACTAAAATATGTGTATACCCATTAGAGGAAGGAAATGGTCCCATATAATCAAAGCCCCAAACATCAAATGGCTTAATAACAAGTGATTAATTCATAGGCATTTCTTGACATCTACTAATATTACCAATTCCTTGGCATTCATCACAAGACAAGACAAACTTACGTGCATCCTTGAAGAGAGTAGGCCAATAAAAACCGGATTGCAATACCTTATGTGCAGTTCTATGTCCAACGTGGTGTCCTCCATATGCCTCGGAGTGACACTTGCGTAGGATCTGTTCCTGTTCATGCTCAGGTACACAACGTATAATAACACCATCTACTCCTTCTTTATAAAGGTGTGGGTCATCCCAGAAGTAATGCCTTAAATCATAGAAGAACTTTTTCTTTTGCTGGTATGTGAAACTATTAGCAACAATGTAATTAGCATAATCAGCATACCAAGGAGCAGTAGGAGAAGCATTTATGACAGCTAATTGTTCATCAGGAAAGCTATCATCAATAGGTAGTGGGTCATCAAGAACATTTTCTAACCTAGACAAGTTGTCTGCAACGGGGTTCTCAGCTCCCTTTCTATCAATAATATGCAAATCAAATTCTTGTAGTAGGAGAACCCATCTAATAAGTCTAGGTTTAGCATCTTTATTTTCCATAAGATATTTAATAGCAGCATGATCAGTGTCAATAGTTACTTTAGAATCAACAATATAAGGTCTGAACTTATCACAAGCAAATACAACTGCTAAAAATTCTTTTTCAGTAGTAGCATAATTTCTCTGGGCACTGTCTAGAGTTTTAGTAGCACACTGAATAAAATTTAGTTTCTTATCAACTCTTTGTCCTAGAACAGCACCTACAGCATAATCACTAGCATCGCACATAATTTCAAAGGATAAATTACAATCAGGTGGCTGAACAATAGGTGCAGATATCAAAGCTTTCTTAAGTATTTCAAATGCTTCTACACAATCATCATCGAAGACAAAAGGAATATCTTTTTGTAGGATATTAGTCAGAGGGCCTAGAAATTTTAGAGAAGTCCTTAATGAACCTCCTATAAAAACAGCATGACCAAGGAAACTTCTTATACCTTTAATGTCCTTGGGACACGGCATCTTTTCAATAGCATCAACTTTAGCTTTATCAACTTCAATACCTCTTTCAGAAATTTTATGCCCCAAGACAATGCCTTCATTAACCATAAAGTGACACTTCTCCCAATTCAAGACAAGACTAGTATCTTCGCATCTCTCCAAAACTCGATCAAGGTTGCGCAAGCAATCATCAAAATAAGATCCATAAACAGAGAAATCGTCCATGAAAACCTCATAAATCTTTTCACAGAAGTCAGAGAATATAGCCATCATGCATCTTTGAAAGGTAGCATGTGCATTACATAAACCAAAAGGCATACATCTATAAGCAAAAGTACCAAAAGGGCAAGTAAAAGTGGTCTTTTCTTGATCCTCTGCTGATACAGGTATTTGAGAGAAACCAGAGTAACCATCTAGAAAGCAAAAATGTGTATGTTTAGATAATCTTTCTAGCATTTGATCAATAAAAGGTAGAGGGTAATGATCCTTTTAATAGCTTTATTTAGTTTGCGGAAATCAATTACCATCCTATAACCTGTAATAATTCTTTGCGGGGTCAATTCATCTTTATCATTAGGAACAACAGTAGTACCTCCCTTCTTAGGGACACAATGGATGTGGGCTTACCCATCGACTATCGACAGAACGGGATAAATTATACCTGCCTCCAAGAGCTTTAGTATTTCCTTTCTTACCACTTCTTTCATCTTAGGATTTAATCGTCGTTGGTGATCAATAACTAGTTTGGCATCTTTCTCCAATTTAATTTTGTGTTGGCATAGAGTGGGACTAATGCCCTTAAGATCATCAAGAGTATATCCAATAGCAGCACGGTGCTTCTTCAGAGTTTTCAATAATCTCTCCTCTTCCTGCTCTGAAAGGTTAGCACTTATAATAACAGGATATATCTTCTTTTCATCAAGATAAGCATATTTAAGAGTATCACGTAATGGTTTACGCTCAAACACGGGATCACCCTTGGGTGGTGGAGGATCCCCTAGGATTTCAACAGGCAAGTTGTGTTTCAAAATAGGTCCCTGTTTAAAGAATACTTCATCTATCTCCCTTCATTCATTCATAAACATATCATTTTCATGGTCTAGCAAATATTGTTCTAAAGGATCATTAGGAGGCATGGCAATAGAAGGAAGACCAATAGTTTCATCCTTACTAGGCAATTCTTTATCATGGGGTTGTCTATGAAACTTAGCAAAATTAAACTCATGAGACATATCCCCCAAACCAATAGTAACAACATCCTTTCCGCAATCTATCTTAGCATTAACAGTATCCAAGAAGGGTCTACCAAATATGATGGGACAAAAGCTATCTTGTGAGGAACCAAGAACATGAAAATCAGCAGGATATTTAACTTTCCCACACAATACTTCAACATCTCTAACAATCCCAACTGGTGAAATAGTATCACTATTGGCAAGCTTAATTGTAACATCAATTTATTCTATCTCAGAAGGTGCAATATCATGCATAATTTCTTTATATAAGGAATGGGGTATTGCACTTGCACTAGCACCCATATCACATAAGCCATGATAACAATGATCTCCTATTTTAACAGAAATAACAGGCATGCCTACAACAGGTCTATGTTTCTTAGCATCGGGTCTAGCAATTCTAGTAGCTTCGTCACAGAAATAAATAACATGCCCATCAATATTATCAACCAACAGATATTTAACCATAGCAATACTAGGTTCAACTATAATTTGATCAGGTGGTGTAGGTGTTCTAGTATTACTCTTACGAACCACAGTTGAAGCTTTAGCATGATCCTTTATCCTAACAGGGAAAGGTGGTTTCTCAATATAAGTAGTAGGAACAACAGGATCATTGATAGTCTTTTCTTCAACCGTAATAGGTGCAACTACTTTTACTTCAACGGGAGGATTATATTTAAACCACTTCTCCTTAGGGAGGTCAACATGAGTAGCAAATGATTCATAGAAAGAAGCTACTATCTCAGAGTCAAGTCCATATTTA
Source organism: Aegilops speltoides (assembly GCA_021437245.1). NCBI lineage: Eukaryota > Viridiplantae > Streptophyta > Magnoliopsida > Poales > Poaceae > Aegilops > Aegilops speltoides. The sequence continues at coordinate 425,382,256 of CM038144.1, read as the reverse complement.
GTGCTAAATTCACGGAAAACATCGGTATCCATAAAAGATTTAACACAATCAAACTTAGGTGTCATACCTGACTCCTTACCTTCGTCGAGATCCCAATCTTCTGAGTTGCATTTAATTCTTTCCAATAAATCCCAGCTGAACTCAATAGTCTTCATCATAAAAGAACCAGTACAAGAAGTATCGAGCATGGAGTGATTGTTGAGAAAAATCCAAGCATAAAAATTTTGAATAATCATTTCTCTTGAGAGCTCATGATTGGAGCATGAATATAACATTGACTTAAGCCTCCCCCAAGCTTGAGCGATGCTTTCTCCTTCGCGAGACCAAAAATTAGATATATAATTACGATCACGATGAACAAGATGAATAGGAACTTCTGATGAAATTCCAATTTCAATCGTTTCCATTATCCCATATCATCACATAGCCTATACCATGTCAATGCATCTCCCTTCAAAGATAAAGGGAAGACCTTCTTATTGACAACATCATCGGGCATACCTGCAAGCTTAAATAATCCACAAACTTCATCCACATAGATTAGGTGTAAATCGGGATGCAATGTTCCATCTCTTGGAAAGGGATTAGCTAGCAGTTTCTCTATCATACCGAAAGTAATTTCAAAGTAAAGATTTTCAGTAGGTTCAGTAGGTTGAGGAGCAACTTTTTGCTCTGCTGGTCGGGGTGAAGATACCCCGAACAAGCCCCTCAAAGGATTATGTTCCATAGTAACAAGTGACAGTAAATTTCAGCACACTATATAAATTTTTCCTTACCAAGTTCCACTCGCCAAAGGCGCTTCACTCCCCGGCAACTGCGCCAGAAAAGAGTCTTGATGACCCACAAGTGTAGGGGATCTATCGTAGTCCTTTCGATAAGTAAGAGTGTTAAACCCAATGAGGAGCAGAAGGAAATGACAAGCGGTTTTCAGTAAGGTATTCTCTACAGGCACTGAAATAATCGGTAACAGATAGTTTTGTGATAAGGTAATTCGTAACGGGTAACAAGAAATGAAATTAAATAAGGTGCAGCAAGATGGACCAATCCTTTTTGTAGCAAAGGACAAGCCTGGACAAATTCTTATATAGAGAAAGGCTCTCGAGGACACATGGGAATTATCGTCAAGCCAGTTTTCATCATGCTCATATGATTCGCGTTCGTTACTTTGATAATTTGATATGTGGGTGGACCGGTGCTTGGGTACTGCCCTTTGTTGGACAAGCATCCCACTTATGGTTAACCCCTATTGCAAGCATCTGCAACTACAAAAGAAGTATTAAGGTAAACCTAACCATAGCATGAAACATATGGATCCAAATCAGCCCCTTACGAAGCAACGCATAAACTAGGGTTTAAGCTTCTGTCACTCTAGCAACCCATCATCTACTTATTAATTCCCAATGCCTTCCTCTAGTCCCAAATAATTGTGAATTGTCATGTAGTCGGCGTTCACATAACACCACTAGAGGAGAGACAACATACATCCCATCAAAATATCGAACGAATACCAAATTCACATGACTACTTATATCTCCCATGTCCTCAGGAAGAAACGTAACTACTCACAAATCATATTCACGTTCATAATCAGAGGGGTATTAATATGCATTAAGGAACTGAACATATGAACTTCCATGGAATAAACCAACTAGCATCAGCTACAAGGAGTAATCAACACTACTAGCAACCCACATGTACCAATCTGAGGTTTTGAGACAAAGATTGGATACAAGAGATGAACTAGGGTTTGAGAGGAGATGGTGCTGGTGAAGATGTTGAAGGAGATTGACCCCCTCCTGATGAGAGGATCGATAGTGATGACTATGGTGATGATTTCACCCTCCAGGAGGGAAGTTTCCCCGGCAGAACAGCTCCGCCAGAGCGCTAGAATTGTTCCGCCAAGGTTCCGCCTCGTGGCGGTAGAGTTTCATCCCGAAAGCTTTCTTATGATTTTTTCCAGGGTAAAAGACTTCATATAGTAGAAGATTGCCACTGGAGGGCTACCAGGGGGCCCACGAGGCAGGGGGAGCGCCCAGAGTGGTAGGGTGCGCCCCCCACCCTCGTGGATGGTGGGTGGCCTCCCTCTGGTATTTCTTCCGCTCAGTATTTTTTATTAAATCCAAAAATGACTTTCGTGGAGTTTCAGGTCTTTTGGAGTTGTGGAGAATAGGTCTCTAATATTTGCTCCTTTTCCAGCCCAGAATCCCAGCTGCCGGCATTCTCCCTCTTCATGTAGACCTTGTAAAATAAGAGAGAATAGGCATAAGTACTGTGACATAACGAGTAATAACAGTCCATAATGCAATAAATATCGATATAAAAGCATGATGCAAAATGGACGAATCACACTACTATCAAATTTACCTATTACTGTGCTACTGATGACTCTACTCCGGATATTTAGTCTCTAGGTGTGGTTGAATTGACAACTCAATTCCTAATACTTATAAATATTCTTTGTCTCCCCTTGTGTCGAATCAATAAATTTGGGTTGAATACTCCACCCTCAAAAACTGTTGGATCCCCTATACTTGTGGGTTATTAAGAGTCGTCCACAACCAATATTGGCCCTCCAATTCATACATCAACCGTGGTCTTTTTGCTGCTGCTGGCCGGGCATGGTGACGCCCGCGGTCGATGTGGCCAGTTGTTGCGTGAGGCCCTCCCATTCGGCGAGCTGATACATCCATTTTGCACTATGTTTTACTACTATCATTTGTAATGTTTTTATGCATAATAATGCTTTATGGAGTAATTCTAATGCCTTTTCTCTGATAATATGCAAGGTTTACACAAAGAGGGAGAATACCGGCAGCTAGAATTCTGGAGCTGAAAAGGCTACGTCATGACACCTATTCTCCACATCTCCAAATAACCTGAAAATTTAGGGAGAATTATTTTGGAATATAATAAAAATATTGGAGCAAATAACTACCGGAGGGGGACCACCTGATGACCACAAGACACCTGGGCGCGCCCTGGTGGGTTCTGGTTAGCCCAGCCCACCTCTGGTGCCCATCTTCTGGTACTTAAGGTCTTTTGACCTACAAAAAATAAGGAGAGGACTTTTGGGACGGAGCGCCACCGTCTCGAGCAGGAACTTGGGCAGGAGCACTTTTTCCCTCTAACGGAGCGATTCTGTCGGGGGAACTTCCCTCCCGGAGGGGGAAATCGAAGCCATCATCATCACCAACAACCCTCTCATCTTTAGGAGGCCAATCTCCATCAACATCTTCAACAACACCATCTCCTCTCAAACCCTAGTTCATCTCTTGTGTTCAATCTTTGTACCGGAACCTCATATTGGTACATGTGGGTGACTAGTAGTGTTGATTACATCTTGTAGTTGATTACTATATGGTTTATTTGGTGGAAGATTATATGTTCATATCCATTATGCTATTTAATACCCCTATGGTCTTGAGCATGGATATTATTTTTGAGTAGCCACTTTGTTCTTGAGGTCACGGGAGAAGTCATGTTGCAAGTAATCATGTGAACTTGATATGTGTTCGATATTTTGAGGATATGTATGTTGTGATTCCCTTAGTGGTGTCATGTGAATGTCGATGGCACTTCACCATCTTTGGACCTAAGGGAATGCATTGTGGAGTAGTTATTAGATGATGGGTTGCTAGAGTGACAGAAGCTTAAACCCTAGTTTATGCGCTACTTCGTAAGGGACCGATTTGGATCCAAATGTTTAATGCTACGGTTAGATTTTATCTTAATACTTTTCTTGTAGTTGCGGATGCTTGCGAGGGGGTTAATCATAAGTGGGAGGTTTGTTCATTTAAGAACAGCACCCAAGCACTGGTCCACCCACATATCAAATTATCAAAGTAGCGAATGCGAATCAAACCAACATGATGAAAGTGACTAGATGAAATTCCCGTGTGCCCTCAAGAACACTTTGCTTATTATAAGAGACCGTTTTGGCCTATCCTTTGCCACAAAAGGATTAGGTTACCTTGTTGCACTTTATTTGCCGTTAATGTTACTTGTCCGTTACAAATTATCTTGCTATTAAACTACCTGTTACCGACTATTTCAGTGCTTGCAAAAAATACCTTGCTCAAAACCACTTGTCATTTCCTTCTGCTCCTTGTTGGGTTCGACACTCTTACTTCTCGAAAGGACTATGATTGACCCCCTATACTTGTGGGTCATCACGAGCTCATCGAGCTTGGAGTCTTCAAGTGTCTTCTTGAAGGCCTCGTCCTCCTCATTGGTCCCCTCGGCTAGCGGCAGTGCTGGTGGGGGATTGGGAGTACGCGCGCACAGTGGACTGGGACGGGTGGCGTAGTACGACCTACGCCACACGTCATGCTCATCGCGGCACCCAGTATCCCATAATGGTGAGTTGACGGCTTATTCGGGTCGTGGCGGGGGTCCTCGGGTAGCTGAGCTCAGCGGCGGTGTATCTCGGCCTCGCGCACATGACCAGAGGCCGGAAGGAAGGCACAGAAACCCTCTCCGAGTTCAAGTGTCAGCCGTTCGGCAGGTGGACATTAGGCCATGGCACTAGGATGACCTCATGCCAGTACCGCTTCCATTGGTCGATGCCGACATACATGCGTTGCCGCGGAGCCAAATGTGGCGTTAGGGTGAAGCTTGCCACGCGGCGATGCGACCCCGAGGAGGAGCCGATCTCATGGTCGTGCTTCCTTGGCTTCCCTGGGATGCACTTCCATGATGTTTTGCTGGCGGTTGGTGGTGGCGGTGGTGGTTAGGGTTGTTGGGCATCTAGAATGCAGAGGGGGGAAGAGGTTGAGTGGCTGACGTGTGGGCTCGAGGAACCGCGTGGAATTAAATGGGACCGGTGGTTGGTGGTTAGGTAGCCAGCGCGTGGGGCCTGAGACGGACATGGAGCGGATGCACGCACATTGTCCTGTGTCCGTGTTGAAGCGAAACAGGCCCAAATGTTTGGCGAAAATGCGTCCACACTATCGGTGTCAAAACCGGCGGATCTAGGGTAGGGGGACCCGATCTGTGCGTCTAAGGCTAATGGTAACAGGAGGCAAGGGACACGATGTTTACCCAAGCTCGGGCCCTCTCGATGGAGGTAAAACCCTACTTCCTGCTTGATTGATCTTGATGATATGAGTATTACAAGAGTTGATCTACCACAAGATCATAGAGGCTAAACCCTAGAAGCTAGCCTATGATGACTATGATTGTGTCTCTAAGGACTAAACCCTCCGGTTTATATAGACACCGGAGGGGGCTAGGGTTTACACAGAGTCGGGAAATCTATTATCCGGATCGCCAAGCTTCTCTTCCACGCAAAGGAGAGTCCCATCCGGACACGGGACGAAGTCTTGAGTCTTTTATCTTCACGGTCCATCAGTCCGGCCAAAGTACATAGTCCGGCTGTCCGGATACCCCCTAATCTAGGACTCCCTCGGTAGCCCCTAAACCAGGCTTCAATGACGATGAGTCCGGCGCGCAGTTTGTCTTCGGCATTGCAAGGAGGGTTCCATCTCCGAATACTCCAAAGTAAACCTCGAACACTTAAACCATGTCCGGCTTTGCAAGATGATTTTCACATACCACCGTAGAGAGAACGATATTCCACAAATGTAATCTGCTGACAACTTCAGACAACGTGACATGACACTACGGTCGAGTCATTATTCGAATCGTTTTCCCACAACCAACCAAAGCGCATATTGCGAGGCGGTTTCCTCGGCACGTCTTGTCGAAGCAGAGATCATGTCCCCTTATCACGGGATTCTCATCAATACGGGTATGGGTAACCCAACTGCGCCATCAATCGTGGCGCTTGGGAAATAAGCGATCTCCAGCGGGCAAGTGGGGAGGCGCATCGTTTTCATCGCCTCTACAAAGGGATAAGGATTCCCCATTTTTACCCACGCCTTCTTCCTCCGCTTATCCATTCTCGCACCCTTGAGCTCCGGCGCCCTAGTTGAAACCTTCTCCGCACAGACAAACATGTCCGGAGCAGGAGGCAAGTGGGTGGCCTCCACCGTCAAGGAGGAGCATACTACGAAGCTTAGAGCGACCGGATACTTGGCCGCAGATATCGCGCACCGGCTACCGGATGCAGGGCAGATCATTCCGACTCCAGGACCCCACGAGAGGGTCGTGTTCCTTGCCCACTTCGTCCGTGGACTGGGATTTCCACTTCATCCCTTTATCCGCGGGCTCATGTTTTACTATGGGCTGGACTTCCATGATCTAGCCCCAAGTTTCATCCTCAACATCTCGGCGTTTATCGTCGTGTGCGAGGCCTTCCTCCGCATCAGGCCCCACTTCGGCTTGTGGCTACGAACCTTCTGCGTGAAGCCGAAGATCGTGAGCGGCCAGCAAGCGGAGTGTGGAGGTCCCATGGTGGGCAGGATGCCCAATGTTACTAGCTTGACGGCTCCTTCGCGGAGACCGTGAAAGGGTGGCAATCGGGGTGGTTCTACATCACCGAGCCGCGCGACGCCAACTAGGCAGCGGCGCCCGAATTCCGATCCGGAATTCCCATGCGGCTCACCTCCTGGAAAAGAAGGGCCTAGCCTGGGGTGAACCTGCGGAGCTGATAGGACTTCAGAACTGCATCAAAAACATGATGGACAAGAAAATCAAGCTTGTCAACGTGGTCCAGGTCATGCTCGTCCGCCGAATTCTTCCGTGCCAAAGACGGGTGTTTAATCTGTGGGAGTTCGTTCCGGCCGAACACCAGACACTTCAAGAGCTCTATGGCACGACACACAAGGATGCATGGAAGGTGCTGTTCAAGGCCTCCGAAATACCTCCTCCCACATCCGAGGACCGCGGACTTCACGCCATGCGGCTCCCCCATCTGGTGAGTTTTCTGACCATCATCAGGAATAGCTTTCTTAGCATACTCATGGGAGGATTTTAAGTCATCGTGTGTATTTAATCAGGATTATGTGGTGACGGTGGAGCGGATCGACTGTCCGGCTCCACCGCCAGAAGGTCCAGCAAACGCTCTCCTGACAAAGATGCTAGTCCCGGCGCCCTACAAGGTGCCAGAAAAGAAGTCCAAAAAGAAGGCCCCGGGGACCAGGAAGGGTCTCCAACTTAAGGTCGTACCGGACGCCTCGTCCGAAGACGATGAGGCACACTCCTCCCACAAGGGGAGGAGGACAAAGAAACAGCCGCCCCACCTAGAGAGGCCAAAGGGCCCAAGAGGGCGGCCCAGGGGACCAGGAAGGGTCCCCGGCGCAAGGCCGTCATAGACTCGTCATCCAAAGACGACAAGGCAGATTCCTCCCGCGAAGGCGGGGGAAACACGAGGAAACTCCGCCTCCCCGCACTGGGGAGGAGAAGAAAAGGAAAGACGCCCCAGAGAGGGAGGCTAGGACGCACAAGAAGGGAAAGGCGTCCCTTCCGGATTACTCCACCACGGCCGCCTACAGCGAGGAGGAGTGGCTGCCCAGAGGGAAGCCCCTAGTAAGATCGTAAGTATCCGCACTCTGTTGTACTTTAGTGCGACTTCGCTTCATAGTTTGTTATAACACCGAACACGTATATGTAGTCCGGCCAGGGCCCATCCCGAGGTATCCTCTTCGGATGGGTCTTTGAGTGATTCGGCGATGAATTCGCTCCCGACGGCCACTTCCCCTCGGCCTGCGGATGACATGGAGGTGTTGTCCCAAAGGCTCCCAGAGTAGGGGGGAGGCAACTCTAGAGACGCCCCAAGGCGAAATTCCAGACGCCGGGTACACGGGGCATAAGATCCCCACAGATTGTGCCGACGAGAACCGCAGCAAGTTGGGCTCCCAGCCGGACACTGTACCGGAACCTCCAAAGGTTCCGAATTTGGGCAGGCAGCCCCTCGCTAAGGAGGGCGAGCCGACCGTGCCGATGAATTCCGTTACGCCAGAGGCATCGGATATTCTGCTAGAAGTGCTTCGCGGCGCTTCCACGGATGAAGAGCACCGTACTCTTATGAGTGCGGTGATTCAGAAGGTTCGGTCCGCCAACAGCGGATTGACCGAAGCCTGTACCAGCCTCCTGATAGGCTTTGAGGTAAGTAATTAAAAGTGTGGGAAATTATCACCCAATAGACAGTAGCCCCTGATACTCTGTTTGGTGTTCGGAAAGAAAAGCCAAACGGAGGGTCAACTCTAAACCGCAGGAGTCTAATCAGTACGTGTCTATGTGAATAAGCAGGCGGTGCTGCCTGCCACTGTTGCCCGCACAGCAGAGGTCACCGGACTCAAACGGGACCTGGAGCAGGCCCAAGGAGAGCTCAGCCTCACGAAGAGGCAGCTCGAAGAGAACAAAGGTGATTGATACCCCGTTCACATATCACACAGAATAGAAAAAATTGGTGACGCTAACAAAAAAGCGTCATGATTTTGTAATAAGGGCCACGACCAAAGTGGCGTCCCTAAAGAAAGCGCTATCCGAGGCTGAAAACAAGGTGGCCATGGAGCGCATTGAGCGTGAAAAGCAAAATGCTAGGATGGGCGAGGTACAGCAAGAGCTCCAGGAGCTCGGCAAGAAGTTCGAGTCCTTGGAGCGTGACTTCAAGACGAAAGAGTCTGAACTTGCGAAGGCCCTTTTGAGCATGAAAGACGCCAAGGCCGAAGCCGAAAAGGCCCAGCAGAAGATCCAGGCGGCCAAGAGGATAGTGGCGGGTAAGACATTCTTTATGCAAAGCAAGCATGTGGATGAGATGTTTCTTTTACTTACCCGAATTCGGAGCTCTCCAGGGGCATTCGCAGATCTGCCATGCAGCATATCGGATGCCGCGGAGTTCTACCGTGCCGAAGAGGGGAGCTCAACGGAGAAGCTGTTCTGGTCCTAGTATGCTGGAGCCGAAGACCTGATGCCTCTGAGTGACCAATTGAAGCAATTGGTTGAACTCCACATGGCGGCCGAAGTGGCTATGAAAGATTTCATAGTCCAGATGTGGCCTGGTGAGCCCCTACCTGCCAGCTACACCGGCCTGATAAAGCGGATGGTAAATGCCTTTCCGCAGCTTGAAGTGATCAAGCGATCCATTTGCATTGAGGGTGCCCGCCGGGCCTGCCCGTGCGAAGGTGCATTGGGGCAAGCTGGATGCGGAGAAGCTGGTGAAGGATGGACCGCCGGAGGGCAAGGTGCATCGCTATCCCGAGAAATATTATGATGGCGTTATGAAAGGCGCTCGCCTCGTGGCCGATGAATGTACCAAGGACACGATCTTTGAGTGAATGTACTCCTGTCGTTTTTGTAATATAAAAACGAAGTTGTTTGCGCTATATAGCGCTTTGTTGATTTAAAATATTACCTTCTGTGCGGCTGTTTATAAAATTCTAAAAGTAGGCCAGTCGTCGGCTTCCGCCCCCACGTAACTAGTACTGGGGTGTTCGTGGAAAACTCAAAACACTCTTTTATCCAAATATTTGGTCCCTGAAGGAGGTGTTTGGCGCAGTGAACAAGGCAATCGGACTATGCGGCTTTATAACTTTCACTTAGCCATTGAAGTCTACAATTTTAAATTTCGGCGAAGTCCCTAGAATTCAGAAAGCTGAATTGGGGCGCTATATACGCCTAAATCGGACGAGGCCGATTCCTCGCCTAAAGCGGAAAAAATCTTTAAGGATTTTAAGACCTCTCGAACAGCGACCAGCTCTCGCTGCATCATGCCATTCAGTTTTTGGCTTTCTCTACTGAGGTGCTCGTCCGGAAGAACCGGGACACGATCGCAGTAGTTCTCCCTGCGCTACCTTAGCCGATATAAGGGAACGTAAGGTACCAAAACAAGGGAGCCGGGCAAACCCAACTATTGACCCAAGACATGATTCAGAGCTGATGCATATAATGACACAAGTTCGGGGTGCCGCACTGTTGAAAGTGTTCGAACTTATCTTGCCGTATTATGGGGCGCCATAAGAAGCCCCTAGCAAACTGAACGTACCAAAGTGTACGGATTCAATATTGACTAAACATTTTTAGAAAAAATGTGAAGATAGGAATAATAAGCTCACGCTATATATTATCTCCTACAGATAAATAATATGTCCAAGCGTATCTTTACAATTAATGCGTTGAGCAGAAGTAAGGAGGACTATTTGACACGTCCTATCCAAGGGCGGGCCGTGTGTAGGTGTCGTGGCTGGGGGCACGAGCACCTATGGGGCATGGAGGCCCCTTCTCGGTCCGGCAGGGAGCGGAGGGCGCACGAAGAGCAGATCGAGGTAGAGCGCGCGGGGGGATTTTACCCAGCTTCGGAGCTCTTCGGAGAGATAAAACTCCTACTGCTGCTTTGTGTTTGTATTTTGTTCTTGCTCGAAAGCGTGTGGTGTGTTGTGGTCTCCAATGAGTCGAACCGAACCGAACCCCTTCTACGTGCGCATGGACCTCCCTTTTATAGTCCAAAGGGGTCACCGACAGGTGGCAGCGTAGAGAGAGGGGTAAAAAGGTAAAAGCGCGGGTTGGTACAACCACTATCTACAGTGCCCCTACCTAACTCTGACGGCAGGGGACAAGGGCATTTAATGCCCGTCCGGTCGCCCCAACAGTGCACGAAACGACCGTTAGGGGCGCCACCGATCGCCACGATGGCCTCCTAGTCACCTTTATTTGCCACCTCGCACCGCTAGGCTGCACAGCCACCCGCCACGTGCACCAGGAGCGATCCTGCGGCGACACATCGTCAGATGCGCTGGAGCGTGGGCGCAGAGTGGTGGCTTCGCCGCGGCAAGTGCCTTGCCGCGGTCTCTGTCTTGTCGCACCCGCAAGCTTGCCGCTCGTCGGGTCTTGCCGGGACGCACGGGGCACCGCGGCGAGTCTTCTGAAGTGCCCTGGTTGGCCTTCCCAGCAAGCTCCTCTTGCCGGGGTCTTGTCCTTCCCAGCAAGCTTCTCTTGTCGGGGCCTTGTCCTTCCCGGCAAGCTCCTCTTGCCGGGGCCTTGTCTTGACGGTTAACACTTTGTTCTTGAATGGCAGTAATATGAATAGTGGAGGGTCTTGATGGATGCCCGGCAAGCCTTGCCGCGGGGCGCTGCGACTGCCCGTGCACAAGTTCGGGGTACTAAGGTACCCCTACTTTAGTACACCGACAGGAGCCCCCGGGCCTGGGCCATACACGGTGCCGAGCGCTGTTGGGCCAGGCCCAAAACAGGGCTCGGGCACGCGCAGCCTGGGCCCAAGCCAAATCCGCTCCATATCCACCGCGTCCTCCTGTAACGGCACGCGTCAATCGCGGCGTCGTGGGAGAGGTCGTGGGCTATACTTAAATCCAGGAAATGCGTAACGTCCGCCTCGGTTCTGCATCACCGCCACGCGGCTCCCATGCGCTTGGGGTCGCGGACGGTGGGAGCGGGTCGGCCCTGACCCCCCGCCCTTCCTGTGCCCTGATTCGCTGAGCGGGGCGGCCGAGCCCCCACCCCGCTCCTTTAAGAAGAGCGGGAGGGGAGCGCAGAAGCCCACACTCTCTCATCTTCTCCTTTCTTCAGCTTCCGCTCCCCTTTCTCCCATTCGCCATGGAGAAAGGGAACCCCGGCCCTTCATCGGTGGCGGCGAGGGTCGCCGCCAGACAGCGCATCCCTCCCTCTCCCGCGCCCGTGGTGGCAGAGCCAGCCATAAGGGGAAGAGGGAGGGGGCGAGGTCGTGGACGAGGTCGAGGCGCTCGGGGAAGAGGCGGACGGGGCGGCGCGCCTGCTTCGCCTCCGCTGGCGGTTCCTCTCCACACGGCAGTCCATACAGGGGACGACCCTTGCGAGTTCTTCGTCAGGCTGCGCCGGGCGCCTCGTCGTCGCCTCCGGCTTCCAGCTCCGTTTGCAAGCGCGATGGAGTCGGACCCGCCCGAGACGCTGAGATTGCACATGAGGGGCTGTGGGATCAGCGGCACGCGAGTCCGCGTTGTATTCCCAGCCCCTAATGTGATGTATCTTGATCGTGGGTGGAAGACGTTCGCCCGAATCCACAGCCTGATGGCGGGGTTTACCCTCCATTTTAAGTTAATGGAGGGCGACCTCCTCTCCGTCAAGGTCTTCGGGGATCTCGGCACTCGGGCAAAGTGCTGCGTGGACAGCTCCTCCGACAGTGAAGACTCGCCCTCGAGCGAGAGTGACGAGGAGGAGAGTGACATCGATGACGAGGGTAGTGGGCGGTGGGATGGCGGTCCCGACTAGGTGTCGGGTACCGCTTCGTGCGTCACCGGCGACCCCATCATCCGTGTCGCCGGCTCCTTGAACTCCCCGGGGTCGTCTCCTTGGGCGGCTGGCGTGGGGAGGCTGCGGAAGGGGAAGAGGGCTGGCGACAAGGCCGTCAAGTCGGAGTACGAGGGCGTAGTGCCCTCGACAGCGTGCTGACGTCCTGCCGCCCCGTCTTCGAGCTCTGCTTCCGGCGCCGCCATCACTGTCCAGCCCCCGGACGGCCCCTGGGACGTTCTCTTGGTGTCTTCTGGCACATGTAGCCTGCCCAGGCGCCCCTTTTGCCCTTCTCGCCTCCTTGACCTACCTCCTGAAGAGAGGGACAGAAAAGGGATTACGGGCATCTTATCTTTTTAATTTGTAAGCCTTCGGGCCTTAGCTGCATCTAAAAACTTGTAATCCTCTCTTTCATGTTTTTCATCCTTTATGGACTGTACCCGAGTGGGATGTTTTTTAATGAAAAAGGGGAATGCTTGCTATGCTACATCCTTTACTCAATTCCATCCCTTGTATGTTTTTACCCTACGCTTTTGGGGAACTTGCCGGTGGGAACACGCTTGCCGCGAGCGCTGAGTGCGGAACATTAGCAGCCTGCCGGCGGTGTTGGTTCCAGCAAGAAACCTTGTCGGGGCTAGTTGCAGCGCACTTTCTCTGTTGAGCGGACTCGAAACAAAGTAAGGGCACAACTTAGCCACGAGCCGGTTCCTCCGCCCACAGGTTTTCCATACAAGGCATAGTCAGGGAGGACGCGGCTTCGCATTCCCCAGTCCATAAGAGGATGCATGATGAGGGACGAAAGACTTATCTGATATCGCAGCCCCCGGAAACTCTGGCTTGCCGTGGATGAATCTTGGTACTCGCAGCCCCCAGCAACACTGGCTTGCCGGGACCCAGGTGCCGGTGCACCCTTCTTGTTCTTGCCGCTGCTAGACGTGTCATAGGAACAATCTCTTAGAGCGCGGCAAGTTATTTATTGTAATATAACTTTATCCTGGATACTATCTGCTACGTTACTTCCTTTATTCGGTTCCATCCCTTGTATGTTTTTACCCTGCGCTTTTAGGGAACTTGCCGGCGCAAACATCGCTTGTCATGAAAGCGCTGAGTCAGGAACATCACTGCTGTTGGCGGTGTTGCCTCCGGCAAGAAACCTGGTCGGGGCTAGTTGCAGCACACTTTCATTGTTGAGCAGACTCGAAACAAATTAAGGGCGCAACTTAGCCACGAGTTGGTTCCTCCGCGCACAGGTTTTCCATACAAGGCACGGTCGTTCAAGGAATATAACTTAAAATTTTAAAAACTGATTGTGCTCAAACTTTGGCGACTTAGCTTTTCCGTCGTTTGTGTCCCGGCAAGGCTTACGCTTCTTTGAACGACGCTATATTCACTTCATTATCTTCTCCCTCTCGAAGCTTCTGGCGTTAAGTTTGTAGCTATGGTAGCGGCGCAAAGCTTACCGGTAGCGAGCAGCTCGTACCGCAGCCATAAGACGATCTTCCTCGAGGAGCAGCGCGTCATCTTGCCACAACTGCTCTTGCTCTAGCTCATCATAAGCGAGCACTCGAGGCGATCCGTATGCGAGAGGAAAGGGGCCGAGAATGTCGAGCCCTTAGACCGAAAAATGGCCAAGATAAAGGGACTGTTTGGAGAGCTTGAGCTGGTTGATGCATTTGTTTGGAGTGGAACTGGCACGCTTCACACTTGGTTACTTGTGCAGTTGCATCCTGGAGGGCTATCGGCCAGAAGAAACCTTGCCGGAAGGCTTTGCCGGCAAGTGCTCTTGCGCCAATGTGGTGACCACATATGCCTCCGTGTATCTCTGCCAACAGCTCTTGTCCTTCTTCCCGGGAAATGCACTTCAATTTCACTCCGTTGAATCTTCTTCTGTACAGTATGTCATCGACAAATAGGTACATACTTGATTGCCGGGCTACTCTTTCCGCTCCTTCTTGTTCCTCGGGAAGTTCTCCTGTTTGAAGGAAATGGACGATCTGTTGTGCCCATGCCGGAGCTTGTGGCTCAACGATAAGGACTAAAGGCGCAAATGCTGCTGCAGGAACACCTGCTTCTACGGCAAGAATCTGGGATCCTGCCGGAGCATGATGCTCCCCGGCAAGCGTGTCGGGACACAGCTTGCCGGGGCGTCTGCTGCAACGAACAAACCCTAGGGCTTGTCGGAGCAGACTGCTCCTCAGCACTTTCTGTGTTGATCCTGGGGACCTTCTTGGCGGCGGCTTCGGGGAGCTCTGCCGGAAAGTAGTCGCCAGTGACCAACTTCCTCTTCTTGCTCTGTCCAGTTAATGGTGTTACAGATGGTTGAGTCAGCTTGAGCACAAAAATTCCTGGTTCCACAGGTAACTTGAGTGCGGCACACTTTGACAGGCCATCTGCAATGTCATTCTGAGCCCTCGGAACATGTTCCATCTGCAGGCCGTCAAAATGTTCTTCTAGCTTCCTCACTTCATCAATGTAGGCTTCCATCAACGGACTCTAATAATCTTTGTTGACTTGGCGGACGACAAGTTGTGAGTCACCCCTGACAATAAGCTTCTTTATCCCAAGTTCTGCCGCGATCCTGAGTCCGGCAAGCAAGCCTTCATATTCTGCAGTATTATTCGTTGCTTGCTCCTTGGGAAAGTGCATCTGAACCACGTATTTGAGGTGCTCCCCGGTGGGTGCAACAAGTAGCACGCCCGCACCGGCGCCTTGCAGTGAGAAGGCACCATCAAAGTACATAATCCATTCTTTGCTTGCTTCCTTGACGGGGATGCTCCTCTCCTGAGTTTCTTCATCAGGCATTGGCGTCCATTCTGCTATGAACTCTGCCAATGCTCGGCTCTGGATAGTTGAAGTACTTTCAAACTTAAGGCCAAAGCTTGACAATTCCAGTGCCCACTCAACGATCCTGCCTGTTGCCTCTGGATTCTGCAGTATCCTCTTCAACGGAAAGCGAGTGACAACTGTGATCTCATGTGCTTGAAAGTAATGGTGCAGCTTCCTCGAGGCCATGAGAAGGCCGAAAAGCAACTTCTGCACACCAGAGTACCTTGATCTAGCCCTCTACAGAAGGGAACTGACAAAGTAAACTGGGCGCTGCACCATCTTCTTCTGTTTCTCTTCTTGTGGCTGCGCAGATCCATCCTTGCCGGAACCAGAACTTGTCGGGGAAGCCCCCTGCTTGTCGCTGGGCTCGGACTCGCTTGCCGCGGTCGCTGGTTCATCATCCGCCTCCCTCTCCGCTACTAATGCAGCACTACCCACTTGATTGGTTGCCGCCAGATATAGCAGCAACTTCTCTTTTGGTTTAGGTGCGACAAGTATTGGAGTGGAGGATAGGTATCTCTTCAAGTCCTGCAGCGCAGCCTCCGCTTCCGGAGTCCATTGCATTGGACCTGCCTTTTTCAAAATTTTGAAAAACGGCAGGGCGCGCTCAGCAAACTTAGAGATGAACCTACTGAGAGCAGCAACGCAGCCGGCAAGCCTCCGTACATCCTTGACGCGCTTCGGGGCTTCAATCTGCTTGATGGCTTTGATCTTGTCGGGATTGGCTTCGATCCCCCGCTGAGATACAAAGAATCCGAGAAGCTTGTCGGAAGGAACTCCAAACACACACTTCTCGGGATTCAACTTGAGATTGATCTTGCGCAGATTTGTGAAGGTCTCGTCCAAATCTTGGATCAAAGTTGCTCTGTCTCTGCTCTTGACCACTATGTCATCCATGTATGCTTCTACATTTCTGTGCAGCTATGGCTCAAAAGCATGACTGACTACTCTTGCAAATGTTGAACCAGCATTCTTTAGTCCGAAAGGCATTCGTACAAAGCAGTATGTGCCACATGGAGTAATGAATGCGGTTTTCTCTTCATCCTCTTCTGCCATGAAGATCTGGTGGTATCCTGAGTATGCATCAAGGAATGAAAGCAGATCACATCCTGCTGTGGAGTCGACAATCTGGTCAATGCGTGGCAAGGGAAATGGATCCTTGGGGCAAGCTTTATTAACATCAGTGAAGTCAATACAAAGCCTCCACTTCCCGTTTGCTTTGCGCACGACTACTGGATTGGCTAACCACGTTGGATGGAGTACTCCTCGGACCAAGCTCGCTGCTTCCAATTTCTTGATCTCTTCGCTATGAACTCTTGGCGTTCTCGCTTGCTTCCTCGACTCTCGCTTGACGGGCCGTGCGTGAGGACAGACGGCAAGGTGGTGCTCAATTACTTCCCTGGGAACACCGGGGATGTCAGATGGTTGCCATGCAAACACATCGACATTCGCCCGCAGGAAAGCAACGAGCGCGCTTTCCTATTTAGGGTCAAGCGTGGCACTGATGCTGATAGTACCACCAGTGTCGTCCTCCTTGGCGGCCACTTTCTTGGTCTCTGGTTTAGCTATCTTCGCCTTCTTGCACTTGTCGGTGGAGCTCGATGGTGCGTCCTCGACGGTAGCGCAGCACTCCGAAGAGGTGCGCTTGCCGGAGTGGGCATCAGAGCTACTCTTGCCGGTCCTGGCCTTCTTCTTCCCCCGGGGAGCTTCAGCGGCAAGTGGTTTGCGTTCTGCTGCGGCTGCTGCTTCCCGGTAGATCTTGTCGGTACAGATAAGTGCATCTTTCTTGTCACCATGGACAGAAATAACACTTATCGGACTAGGCATCTTGAGCACATTGTAGGCGTAGTGAGAGGCTGCCATGAACTTGGCAAGCGCTGGACGGCCGAGTATCCCATTGTATGGCAATGGGAAATTAGCAACGTCAAATGTGACTCTCTTTGTCCTGAAATTCAGCTCGCTGCCAAACGTCACTGGTAGTGTGATCTTCCCCTTTGGCTTGCTTCTTCCCGGATTTATCCCTTGAAAAGTACCAGTCTCTTCGAGCTCGCTGTCGGGGATCTGAAGCTTCTTGAGCACCGCGGAAGAGATCAGATTCAGGCCGGCCCCGCCGTCAACCAACATCTTCATGACCTTGAGGTTGCGGATGGTTGGCAAAACCAACATCGGCAAGCACCCGACCGCAGTGACGCGATCAGGGTGATCCTCAACGTCGAAGATGATGGGCGTGCTGGACCACTTCAAGGGTTTGCGCGACTCAACGGACGGTTCTGCTGCGTTCACTTCTCGCACCCACTGTTTGAGCTGGCGGCGCGAGGTGTGCAGAGAAGCACCGCCGTCGACGCACAAAACCTCCGTTGCCTTCTGAAACTCTTGCTCATCAGTCTCATCTTCCTCCATGTCATCATCTTCATCTTCGTCTTCGTCCTTGTCGCGGCCGCGGGGAGGCCTGTCTCCTTGCCGCTGCTTGGCCTTGCCGCGGCGTCCTCCCCGGGCGGGGCGATTCTTGCCGGATCCTCCGCCACCTTCCCGGGCCTTCTCCTTGTCGCGGCGCTCGTATTCAGCTTTCTGTAGCTCCGCCATCTGCTCAACTTTCTTGCAGGCTTGGAGGTCATGGCCCTTGGTGCGATGGATCTTGCAGTACTGCTTGCCGGAGCCGTCCTGCTTGTCGGCGGCTACCACAGCCTCGCCGGAGTCACCAGCTTTGGCCTTCTCGGAGCCGCCTCCGTTGCCGGACTGCTCAACAACTAGCACATCCTTAGCCTTTCTTTTTCTGTTATTCCGCCTCCGGTTCTTCTTTGCCGGAAGGGCGTCTTCAGTGTCAGATCCTTCTGCTCCTGCGTTCTCTCCGGGGAGTTTCCTCCCCTCTTCAGCCCGTGCACACTTGTCGGCCAGAGCATATAGCTCGCTGACATCTCTGATTTTGCACATCGCCATCTCCTCCCTCATCCTGCGGTTACGCACGTTCTGATGAAACGCGCTAATAACCGCGGCAGGGTGGACGTCTGGGATGTTGCGCTGCACCTGGCTGAATCTCTGTATGTACTTGCGCAGGGGTTCTCCTTCTTTCTGGGCGAGCAGATGCAAATCGCTCTCCTGGCCATGGGGTTTGTGGCCGCCTGTGAAGGCGCCAACAAACTGATGGCACAAGTCCGCCCACAAAGAGATGGAGTTGTCCGGCAAGTGCATGAGCCAAGATCTGACATTGGGTTTGAGCACCAGCGGGAAGTAGTTGGCGAGGATCTTCTCGTCGCGCCCCCCGGCAGCCTGCACCATGATGGTGTAGACGCTGAGGAACTCCGACGGATGTATCCTGCCATCGTACTTCTCGGGTACTGAAAGTGCAACTAATCCCCGGGTGGTTTTGGTAATTAATAACAACATATATATATCATTGAACTAATAGTTACTTGAGAATCATTTCAGAGAGTTCAATGATATGGGTATGGCAAGGACTGAAGAAGTGGACCCCCCCAAAATGCTAAGGCAAGCATTGGCAAAAGCTCAAGACTCCATTTTTGGTTTAGTGATCCAAGATCACATTGAGTCCATAGGAAAAGCCAATACTATTAAAAGGGGATGAGGTTATGATGATGATCTGTTGCTCAAGTGCTTAGTGATACATCTCCTAAACTATCAAGAACTTTCACCGCCATAGACACTCATAAGTAGTCTCGGTCCCACCGATATTCCAAACTCACCACACCGAGATGAACCACCTCAGCCATAAGCCAAACCCTAGTAAACTCGGATTTTCCGATTCGAACTCGGTCTCACGAAACATGAGTTGCCAAGCTTCAGAACCTTCACATCAAATCGGTGTCACCGAGATGATGAAGTCGGTCCCACCAAACTGGCATGCTCTTGTCATTGCACGAATCGGACTAACCGAGATTGTATATTCGGTCCCACCGAAAATCCCAACGCTCACATTATTTGAACTATCGGTCTCACCGAGTTGTCCACTTCGTCCCACCGAGATTGCTCAAATGTGTGTAACGGTTGGATTTTGTGTGGAGGCTATTTATACCCTCCACCCCTCTTCATTCGTGGAGAGAGCCATCGAAAGAACTACCACTCCTACCTTACATTTACGAGAAGAGAACTACCTACCCTTGTGTTGAGATCAAGTTGCTCCACTCCCACCATATGAAGCTTGATCTCTAGCCTTCCCAAGTTGCTTTCCACTCAATCCTTTCTTCCACCACAGCCAAATCGGTGAGGAGAGTTGAGTGTTGGGGAGATTATCATTTGAAGCACAAGAGCAAGGAGTTCATCATCATCTACAACATCTATTACCTTTTGGAGGGTGGTGCCTCCTAGATTGGTTAGGTGTCGCTTGGGAGCCTCCGTCGTCGAGATGTGGAGTTGAACCAAGAAGTTTGTAAGGGCAAGGAGATCGCCTACTTCGTGAAGATCTACCCCGAGTAAGGCTAGCCCTCCGTGGGCGTGAGCCATGATGGAATAGACAAGGTTGCTTCTTCGTGGACCCTTCGTGGGTGGAGCCCTCCGTGGACTCTCATCGCCGTTACCCTCCGTGGGTTGAAGTCTCCATCAACGTGGAAGTGCGATAGCACCACCTATTGGAACCACGAGAAAAATCACCGCGTCTCCAAAATTGCGTTTGCTCTTCTCCACCTCTCTTTACTACATGTGCAATTTACTTTCCGCTGCCTATACTCTAGAATTGCATGTGTAGGGTGATGCTTGACTTGATCATAATTGTGAATCTGCCAAAAACTGTTCTTTGTCAAAAGGCAGAATTTTTATCTTGTCAAGTAGTCTAATCACCCCCCCCCCTCTAGACATACTTTCGATCCTACAAGTGGTATCAGAGCTTTGGTCTCCATTGTATTTGTTTCCATTGCATTGGACTCCATAAGCTTGGTTTCACAACCTAGGAGAGTATGGCGTCTAGTGAGGGTAATTTTCGTAGAGGTCCTTACTTTGATGGTACAAATTTTGCTAGTTGGAAGCATAAAATGAAAATGCATATTCTTGGTCATAACCCAGCCGCATGGGGCATTATTTGTGTTGGTATGCAAGGTGAATTCTTGAGGAAGGAAAAGTTCGGATCGCGGGCTACACGGAAGAATTGCGGATGTTGCAAAACAATGCTCAAGCTTGTGACATTCTCTTCAATGCCTTGTGTCCCGAGGAGTTCAACAAAATCAGCCGTCTTGAGAATGCAAAAGAGATTTGGGATACTTTGGTTGAAATGCACGAAGGTACCGAGTCCGTGAAGGAATCAAAGCTAGATATTCTTCAAGGTCAACTTGACAAGTTCAAGATGAAGGATGGTGAAGGAGTCGCTGAAATGTACTCTAGGCTTGCTCTCATCACAAATGAGATTGCCGGCTTAGGAAGCGAAGAAATGACCGACCGATTCATCATCAAGAAGATTCTCAGAGCTTTGGATGGAAAATATGACACCGTGTGCACTTTGATCCAAATGATGCCAAACTACAAGAATCTCAAGCCAACCAAGTCATTGGAAGAATTGTTGCTCATGAGATGACACTTAAGGATAAGGAAGAGCTTCACAACAAGTCAAGTGGTGCTTACAAAGCTACAAGTGATGCTCCCACAACCTCAAGTGACAAGTTAGTTTCCAATGAAGAGATAAGCCTAATGGTCAAGAACTTCAACAAATTCTACAAGAATAGAGGCAAAGAGAGAAGCTCAAAGTCTAGATCATATGATGAAAAGAGATCTTCTAGTCGTGATCGAATCTGCTACAATTGTGGAAGACCGAACACTACTCAAATGAGTGTCTGGCTCCCCACAAGAGAAGAGAAGAATCTCCAAGAAGAAGAAGCTCAAGAGATGAGTCACCTCGGAAAGAGAGAAGGAGCAGAGATGATCGTTATGAACGAAGACCCTCTCGGAGAAGCAAGGATTCGGAGAGGAAAGACAAGTCATCAAGGAGCTACACAAGAAGAAAACATCAAGCTCATGTAGGTGAATGGGTCTTGGCTCCGACTCGACAATCAATCCAAGGAAGCTATCACTCCAACTCCAACTACAGTCAAGATGAAGGTGTTGCGGTCTTGCTCTCGTATCCTCCAACTCCAACTCCTCGACTTATTTGATTCACCAAATGAGGGAATTGGAAGATGCTTCATGGCTAAAGGCCCCAAGGTATCACACCCTGAATTCATTGACTTCAATAGTGATGAGGATGACTTGCTTGGCGAAGATGAGCTCTTGCTTGATAAATCCAGTGAGCCTAGTAACGATGAACATGCTAGTAGTCTTTATAGTCGAGAAGAGTCGAATGACAATGCTATGAAGGAGATTGAGCGTCTAACTAAAGAACTAAACACTCTTAAGTTAGCTCATGAAACAACTCAATAAGATCATAGAGAGCTCCTAAGATCTCATGAGAAGCTACACTTCGAGAAGCTCACTCTAGAGCAAGAACATGAGTTTCTAAAAGCAATCAATGATGATCTTCGAAAGAAGAGTTCTTCATATCTTTCCAAACGACTTCTCTTGTCTAATTTCTTGCCACCCATTAAGACTAAGCATGACAAGCATAAGAAAAATTCTTCCTCTAGCAGTAACAATAACCATGCTAAATCCAATGTTGTTGCTTCTAGTAGTTCTCTTGATTCCACTAACAATGTTTCAAGCCAAGTTACACTTGAGCAAGAAAATAGTTTATTGAAAGGGATCATAGAGAAAGGTGTCTAAAAGAGCCTTGCCGGAAGCAAGAACTTTGAGGAAATTGTTCGCAAGCAAGGAAGGCACCGGAAGAATCAAGGAATTGGTTTTGAGTGAAAGTTCAACGCCAAAGGTGTTGAATGGGAAGAAGGTCAATATCCTACTCCACAGTTTGTTCCTCAAAAGGAGAAGTATGATTCTACTTCTTCCAATGTGGAACAAGCTCAAGATGACCTTCCACCACAAGACCACAAGCTAAAAGGCAAGGACAAGCTTCAAGAGGAGATTGATGCATTTGTTGAAGCACCTCAAGCCATGGTCAAGTGGGTTCCCAAGGAAACGTCAAGTTCTACTTCGTCAAGCTCAACTACAACCCCAAGGATTCCCATCAAGATGATGTGGATCCCCAAGAAGAAGAACTAGAAAGTTCTTGAGGGTGACTCCGCCAACATACTTCACTCACATTCATTTTGGCAAAAACTTGTGCAATCAACTTCCACATCGTGCACTAGTTCATGGAGTCACAAACCCTCTTGTTGGTAAGTCAAGGGACAAGGTAATCATTGCTTTCATGGACATCATCTATTGTGAACTTCAATCTATGTCCATGGATATCCTTGTTTGTTCCTTGTGGGACTAACCCATGTAGGTATTGAAAGTGCCCGAATCCAAAGGATAGCTCCCAACTCTTGATGATCTCCATCAACATTGAGCATCCACATCTTCAACATCTACATGAAGTCTTCTACGACAACCCAAGGTTAGTTTGACCCTTTAAAGGGGTTCTCACATCTAGGGGGAGCTTTGCTCTAAAAATTGAGCTAAAGCATCTTCAAATGATGTGAACACATCAATGCTTTATGTAAAAGTGGTAACCCCACTTGTGCTTAAACGATGAGTATGACCTATGATCAAATGTTCTCATTTGGCTCCTAAGTCAATATACTCATATAAAGATGACCTAGTCATCGACAAATTGTGTGTTAGTCGCTAGAGTTTTAGTTGTGCATGTTTGACACATATTTCATTTGCTATCTTATTGTGTGAGCATGTTGGATGCATGATTTTATCCATTCGAGGACATCCATTTGTTGTTTTGGTCGTTTTGATTTTTCGACCAAATGGATGGACAAGAATGCCTAAGTACCTCCCTAGCTATCTATGCTTTCTTGTCTCAAATTCTATTCATGCTTACATCACAAATTTTGAACAAGTCATTTTCGACCCTCCGGGTGAGTAGCACTTTTCGAGCCACCGATCCGTCAAGGGCTAATTTCCAAAACCTTCTAATTGATTTCGTCGACCAACTCACTCAAACTCGGTCGAACCGAAAGCATTTAGATCGATCTAGGTTTTCATCTCGGTGAAACCGAGTTGTGATTTTCGGCGTGACGAAGTGCATAACGCTTAGCAGTTATCCATCTCGGTGCCACCGAAGTTTTACAACTTGGTCCCACCGACAGCGAAGGGGTATATATTCCGAGGGCGCGCTGATTCCTCCTTCAAACGTTTCGCCCCACACCTTTGTTGCCGTCGCCTTGGTCTCCGGATCGTCGCCGTCGCCGCTGTCGCCCTCGCCGCCGTCTCCGTCGCCGTCAGCGGACATCTCCTCCGAGCCGTTGCCGCCGTGAAAAACTCCACCAAGTTAGGGTGAGTTTTGATCCCACTCGTGCTCCCATCTCCGATTCAATGCACGTTTGGATTGCCTAGTATCTTGCCACGATTGAAATCCTCCTGTACACCGATTGGTTCGTTTGAACTAGATTCGAGTAAAAGTTTTAGGGTTAGGTTTCATGGAACACATCTCGGTGAGACCGATTTTAGATTTTCGGTATGACCGATTTGGCCTATGGCCATTACCGCACCTTCGGTCCAACCGAAGTTGTGCAAAATCGGTGTGACCGAAATGAAGATTCTGTGAAACCCTAGTGTTTTCGGCAGGACGAAACCCACTTCGTCAAACCGAAAGTGGTGTGCCAAGCTCTGTTTAACACTTCGGATTCACGAACCTTAAACTCAGTCGACGAAATGTCTTCGTGAAAACTTAATACTAGAATTTGAACTCATTTTTTTGCAAAAACTTCTGCAGTTTGTGATGACTCTTCTTCTCTGCCTACACCTTATCTATTCACGGGTTGTCACCCATGTCGATGCCAGTGGCGGTGAGAACAGGTCGAGACACCCATTGCGAGACATTCCAGAGGCAGGCACTAGTCCCGATCCTAGTAGCTCATCCGATGATGGTGAGAGGAGTACACCAAGTGGCATGCCTCCTGCAGCTACCAGAGCTAGAAGGAAGAGGAATTCAGATGATGAGGATTCAGATTTTGTTGTTGAGGAAGAGGTGACCTCAAAGCCTAAAGGAAGGTTGTTGCCAAAGAGCAACAAGGTCAACAATCTAAGAAGGGCACCAGCAAAGTCAAGCGATCAACTGTTGCTAAGAAGCTGAATTTGGGAGAGGCAACTGCAAGCAAAGTGAAGAAACCACCAAGAGAAAGAGGATAGTACATGATGCAGCGATGAGGATGAGGATGAGGAAGCACCCCAGCCTACTCCTCGAAGCCAAGCTCATGGGTGATGCCATTAAGGCCGGAGCCACATCAAAGCCCAAGAAATCTGCTCCAGCTAAGGCAGCTCCAGCAAAGCCTGCCGCCAAGCCCAAGAAGACCGTCGAAACATTCCAGTGTCGAGAAGAACAAGGATGATGTGCCACCAGGTGAGTCGACGATGAAGGACCAGATTTTGCTTGAAACTTCGTCCAAAACTGCCACTCCATAATGATGCTCATCCTCAAGCCGAGGATATGAAGGCAAGGAAAGATAAAGGTCTCGAGCTATGGAGACAAACTGACCCATATGCCGTGAGGAGAAGAACTGCTTGTAGATCCCAGATTTCACACCGAGAGCAGCGGGACTTCTATGAGACCGTCTTGATGGACAAGAAGCCCATAGTCGCGATACACCCGATATGTTGACCGGGAGTACATTGACAAGTGAAGACCAGAGATTTCTTTCCACATGTGCATGAAAGTTTCACCGCATGTGGAGTTGCAGATTTTGTAGGTCGAAATTGACCAGGTTGGAACGATGAGATGATAATGCAATTTTATGCCACAGCTCACTTTCTACCCCGATGGAAAGATTATGTGGATGACTGAAGGTCAAAGATTTTCTTCTTCTGTTGAAGAATGGGCAGAAATTCTGAATGCTCCAAAGGCAACGAGAAGATGATATTGATGTATATGGGATTCCAAAGAAGAATCATGAATCCATGAAAACATGTACAAAGAGATTCCAGCAGAGGATTTGGGAATCTGAAGCTCGGCTCGATCTACTATCTCGAGCAGGCTTACCTACCACTAATACCATTTTGAGGCATACCTTGATGCCCAAATCTGAGATGATCGCATGATCGAGGATACTCTATCAACATGCTGCACATACTTGATGAGAGAGCACCTTTCAAGGAGATGGACTTGATGGTAGAGACCATTAAGAGGACTGCAGCTGACCTGAAAAGGACATGTGGATTTGCCCCGCAGATTCAGATGCTTATCAATGCCAAGTTTGGCACGGGCACATTCTTGTTGGATAGAGAACATTTACCGTTGCAGCCAGAGCATGAAGACAATGTTGTTGTGATGGATGAGGAGGATCCGACATCTGTTGAAGGTCAAGCCAAGATCGAAGCTGCTAAGAAAGCCAAAGCTGACAAGGAAGCAGCAGCAGCAGCAGCTAGACCAAAGAGTTCCGGAGAGCAAATTCTTGAAGCTACTCAAAGGATTGAACAACGCCTGGCCAGCATTGAACAGTCTCGGAGAGCTTAGAGAGGATTGTTGAGGACAAGATCCACGCCTGGGCGTGAAGCCGATCAAGTACAAGTGACCGTCAACAAGCTCGAGGCGACATTGAGGAAGCAAAGCAGAGAAGGAAGAGCTTATCGTGAGTTGCGGGATGACTTAGTCCAGATTCTCGGCGACAGATCGCTCCGGTTCCCAAAGGATCCCGATCATTGCTATTCCATGGATCGACACCAGACTACAGCTTCAAAGACTCCCACAGTTCAGCGAAGCTATCCAACTCCAGCTCGGTGACCACTCCTCCAAAGACAGACATCACTGAAGTCTTCGCCGATGTTTGTCATATCCACTCCGACATCAACCCAGACGGGAGCCGCCAGCAGAGTCCACAGTGACGCTTAGCTCTATGCTTTTTCGAACTTTTTGGTAACTTGTTGCCAAAGGGGGAGAAATTGTATAGATCATAGGGCTTCGAGAGAGAGAGTGCTATTGTCTTTGCGCTTTTGCTCTTTCGTTCTTTTGCAGTTTCTTTGAGATACTTTTGGTTTTTGAGACATTCAGTGTGTTTGATACTCCGTTTGATTCTACCTTAATGAGTGCTTGGTCGTACTATGCTTTAATGTGTGCTGAATGCTTATCATATGCCATTCCTATCTCGTATGACCATTTACTCATGTCTTGGTGATTGGGTGCATGCTGTTCATTCTTATCATTTTGTGCGCTCCACCAAGATGTATGTGACATGGAAGAGTGACCCATGATCCTAATCGATTGTGCATTTGCATTCAAACGCAAATCTTAAATAATGCACAAATTTAGGGGGAGCTCTTGCTTATCACATACTTCTCAAAGCGACGATATTATTCAATGATTATATCCTTTGTCGAAGCTTTGATCTATATGTTGTCATCAATTACCAAAAAGGGGGAGATTGAAAGTGCAACTAATCCCCGGGTGGTTTTGGTAATTAATAACAACATATATATCATTGAACTAATAGTTACTTGAGAATCATTTCAGAGAGTTCAATGATATGGGTATGGCAAGGATCAAGAAGTGGACCCCCAAAATGCTAAGGCAAGCATTGGCAAAAGCTCAAGACTCCATTTTTGGTTTAGTGATCCAAGATCACATTGAGTCCATAGGAAAAGCCAATACTATTAAAAGGGATGAGGTTATGATGATGATCTGGTTGCTCAAGTGCTTAGTGATACATCTCCTAAACTATCGGCAACTTTCACCGCCATAGACACTCATAAGTAGTCTCGGTCCCACCGATATTCCAAACTCAGTCACACCGAGATGAACCACCTCAGCCATAAGCCAAACCCTAGTAAACTCGGATTTTCCGATTCGAACTCGGTCTCACCGAACATGAGTTGCCAAGCTTCAGAACCTTCTATCATCAAATCGGTGTCACCGAGATGATGAAGTCGGTCCCACCAAACTGGCATGCTCTTGTCATTGCACGAATCGGACTAACCGAGATTGTATATTCGGTCCCACCGAAAATCCCAACGTTCACATTATTTGAACTATCGGTCTCACCGAGTTGTCCACTTCGGTCCCACCGAGATTGCTCAAATGTGTGTAACGGTGTAACGCCCCAACACCGGAGCTTCAGATGCCTTCCATATATTCCGAGTTTCGCCGTGCGATGTATTTGTTTTTGCATTGCATCATGTCATCATGCCATCTCCTGCATTGCATCATGTCATCATACCATCATCTCATAAATCTTTTGCAAATCATCTAAATAAATTGCATAGATCTTTTGATCTATTTAAATCGAGGGAATTCACGATGGTGATTTCTCTTTATAATATATCCTCCCGATATTAGGAGCTATTATAAAATAATCCATTCTTTGGATTCACCATAACACACTTGCAAAATAATTTCGTTCCTTTTCTGCTTCAAGTTTGGTCTCCAACTTGCCCATAAATTATTTCGTCATTTCCAGAGCTCCACCAAAAATCCGAACATTTTTGGACACTGCGGAATCCTAGTCCTAGTTCAAACCCATTTGAATTAATTTCAAATGTGTTTGAATTTAAATCTTTCAATCATGCCTCTTTCTATTTTCTTGGAACGAGCATATTTTTGCGAGTCCGGGAAAATTACCCGCATGCCCAAATTCTTCCTCTAAACCTTTTCTTCTTTCTTTCCTTTTCTTTCTCTCTTATTTTTTTCTCTCTTCTGTCATGTGTGTGAGGGAGAGAGAGATACCAGGCCGGCCTCTCTAGGCCCAGCCGGCGCCCAACCGAGCCGGCCCATCTAAGCCCACCTAACCTCTTAACCCTAGCCCATCCCCACGCTCCTGCCCGATCCCTCAAAGATCTCTCCTCGTCCTCCCTTCACAAGCAGCCCGATCCCCTCGCTCTGCTCGACCCTCTCTCTCTCCCGATCCCGCCCCTCGCCCTCGGTTCGCCCGCCGCCATCAGCCGGCCCCGCGCTGGCTCCGCCCTCGGCCGCGCCCGCGCCACCCACCGCAACCGCCTCCTCGCTGCCCCTGCTCCGTCCTCCGCGCGCCGCCACCCGCCCGAGCTTCGCCACCACTGTCGCCGGATCCGGGCGGATCGGGTCCGGCCGACGGATCCGCGCCAGCTCCCTCCGGCCGCATGCCGCCGCCCGGCCGCCTCGCGAACGCGTTGCGGATCCCGCTGCCGCCGCCTCGCCCGCGCCAGAGCCCGCCCGTCGCCGCCCGCCGCTGCCTCTGTCGCCTCCACGGCGCGCCGCCCTTCGCCTCTGTCGCCTCCGCCCGCCGCCGTTCACCTGTTCGGCGGATCCGCCGGCAGAGCCGTCGCCACCTCCGGCGCGCGACCCAGCGTCCCCGCGGCTCCTGTGGCCCCTGCCTCGACGCCTGCTGCTGTTTTGCTCGTGCTGGTGACCCCTCAGGCCGCCGTGTTGCCATTCGCTGGAGATCGCGTCGTCTTCTTGCCTCCTCCTCCGAGCGTGGAATTTGCCAAGTGCCGTCTCCGGGATTCACCAAGTACCATGACTACAACCGGTGTGTTTTTGTCAAGTCCGACAACGACGTGCACGACTACATTCGATGTGGGTCTCGCCAAGTACCACTTCGGTTCGGCAAGACCACCGAGTTCGACCACGTGTGACATCGAGTACGACTCCACACGACGATGCGTCAAGTACCACTACGCCCGAAGACGTTGGAAACGCCAAGTACGACTACATCGCGGTGATACGTGAACGACTACCGTCGCGAGTACCTCTACCGTCGCGTGTACCACTACTTCCACTACGACCATCGCGAGAACAACTACCTCCTCTACTGACGCCGTGTACAACTACTTCCACTACCGTCGCCCGGAACGTCTACTTCCACTACGAACTCGACCCGTTTCGAAAATGCACGCTTCGAAGGTATAACCCCGAGACGACCGTCCGTGAACGAATGCATGTGTTGTATGATATGCACTGCTTGCACCGTGTCCGAATTGTCACGCGTTTCCTTGCCACTAATCCGTGGGAACCCGGTTGCCGGGATCATTCCACCATCTTTCGCATGTTCCGCACGCTCCCGTCACCTTTCTTTTGCACCGACATCTCGAGGAGTTGTCGGATCACCGGTATGTTGCCGTGGCATCATTTCGGATTTCGCCGCCGTGGCACCCTTTTCGTTTCGCCGCCGTGGCACCCTTTTTGTTCCGCCATGGCGACAAATGCTTCATATCATGCTCATGTCAACTTTTTCATAAAAATTGCATATAACTTGTGCATGTCATACGCATCATGATAACAACAATTAAAATGTTTAAACTTGTTGTTGCATTAAATTGTTAAATAACATGGGGATTTTCCAGAATTGTTGTTTGTTGTTTCCGGCCTCATTTAAAATTGCCTAGCTAGGTAGTTTTCATATGCTTCACCCCTTGCCATGTTTAATAACATTTAACATTGTTGTGTACCTAAACGGGAGTGAACTAAATAACTCGATGTGGTGTTTCGTCAATATGCAACTCCGTTGCATATTGAGCTCCACTTAATTTGTAAGATAGTTTGTTGCACTTTGCCATGCCATGCCTCATTAAACCGGACATGCATCATACTTGTTTGCGCATCATGCCATGTGTTTATGTGATTGTTGTTTACTATGGTGTTTGCTTCTTTC
This sequence comes from Aegilops speltoides, assembly GCA_021437245.1. Classification (NCBI taxonomy): domain Eukaryota; kingdom Viridiplantae; phylum Streptophyta; class Magnoliopsida; order Poales; family Poaceae; genus Aegilops; species Aegilops speltoides. Next base: position 425,352,713 of record CM038144.1, on the reverse strand, counting down.
CGGTTTGCTTCTCTCGTTAGCTTCGGTTTCGTTCCGGAGTTGTGAGGATCCGTTCGACTTCGTCCGTTTGTCTTCTTCATGGAATCGTTCTTCTTCCTTGCAGGATTTCAGGCAAGATGATCATACCCTCGAAATCACTACTATCTTTGCTATGCTAGTTTGCTCGCTCTTTTGCTATGCCCATGCTACGATGCCTACCATTTGCTTGTCAGCCTCCCAAATTGCCATGTCAAACCTCTAACCTTTGACACCATTCCTAGCAAACCGTTGTTTGGCTATGTTACCGCTTTGCTCAGCCCCTCTTATAGCGTTGTTAGTTGCAGGTGAAGATTGAAGTTTGATCCTTGTTGGAACATGGAGATGTTGTTCCTTGTTGGGACATGTTTACTTGTTGGGATATCGCAATATCTCTTATATTTATTAATGCATCTATATATTTGGTAAAGGGTGGAAGGCTCGGCCTTATGCCTGGTGTTTTGTTCCACTCTTGCCGCCCTAGTTTCCGTCATACCGGTGTTATGTTCCCGGATTTTGCGTTCCTTACGCGGTCGGGTGATTTATGGGACCCCCCTGACAGTTCGCTTTGAATAAAACTTGTCCAGCAAGGCCCAACATTGACTTTTACCATTTGCCTCACCTAGCCCTTTTCTTCCCTTGGGTTTCCGGAGCCCGAGGGTCATCTTTATTTTAACCCCCCCGGGCCAGTGCTCCTTCGAGTGTTGGTCCAACCTGAGCGATGTCCGGCGCCCCCTGGGCAACCAGGGTCTATGCCAACCCGACGTCTGCTCATCCGGTGTGCCCTGAGAACGAGATATGTGCAGCTCCTATCGGGATTTGTCGGCACAGCGGGAGGCTTTGCTGGTCTTGTTTTACCATTGTCGAAATGTCTTGATGTACCGGGATACCGAGTCTGATCGGAGTGTCTTGGGTGAAGGTCTATTCCTTCGATGATCGCGAGAGCTTGTAATGGGCTAAGTTGGGACACCCCTGCAGGGTTTAAACTTTCGAGAGCCGTGCCCGCGGTTATGTGGCAGATGGGAATTTGTTAATGTCCGGTTGTAGAAGACCCGAAGTTGACCTTAATTAAAATACATCAACCGTGTGTGTAACCGTGATGGTCTCTTTCCGTGAGTCCGGGAAGTGAACACTGATGTTGGAGTTATGTTTGGCGAGGTTGCTATAGGATCACTTCTTGATCATACTTTTATCGACCGTGCTTTGCTTTCTCTTCTCGCTCTCATTTGCGTATGTTAGCCACCATATATGCTAGTCGCTTGCTGCAGCTCCACCTCATGCCTTTACCTTACCCATAAGCTTAAATAGTCTTGATCTCGCGGGTGCGAGATTGCTGAGTCCCGTGGCTCACGGATACTTCAAAACCAGTTTGCGGTGCCTATGTTTCCGGCGGTGGCGCAACCAAGCTCAAGGAGGAGCTCAATGAAGATCTTGTTCATTGTGTTGTTTCGTTTCAGTTGATCAGTAGTGGAGCCCAGTTGGGGTCGATTAGGGTCCTTTGTCGCATTTGGGGTTCTTCTTTTATTTTGGTTCCGTAGCCGGACCTTGATTGTATCTGGATGATGTAATGCTTTATTCATGTAATTGTGTGAAGTGGCGATTGTAAGCCAACTATGTATCTCTTTCCCTTATGTATTAAATGGGTTGTGTGAAGATTACCTCACTTGCGACATTGCTTTCAATGCGGTTATGCCTCTAAGTCGTGCTTCGACACGTGGGAGATATAGCCGCATCGAGGGCGTTACAAGTTGGTAATCAGAGCCTTCCCCGACCTTAGGAGCCCCACTGCTTGATCGTTTTTAGTGGCCGAGTTGTGTCTAAAAAAATAAAATGTTTTGAGTCATTTAGGAATTATATATCGGAGAGTTAGGAATTCTTTTTACTCCCCAGTCCCTTCGACCTTCTCGTGAGGTATCCTGACGTAGAGTTTTGACTCTTCTCTTCTCAAATTTCACTAATAATTTTTTTAGGATCACGCGGGTATCTTAGAATCGTTCCGATGGTTTTATGATGACAACATTGTCTTGGTTGCCTCCTGTCATTTAGGGGTTGTGGCAGTGTCCCGGGGAGTTGAGCTCCGAGGTGTTGTCGTCATAATTTTATCGTTGCGATTCGGAATACCGAGTTTAATACGCCGACATCGAAAATCTCTTTTATGCGAGTTGTTGGTGAGATAACCCGCTAACCCAAAGATGAGGTGAGTACGGAGTATTGCCATGACTTCGTATAACGGATGCTTTTCGAAGGTTGAGGTAGACGATTTCCGAAGGTTTCTTGGTTATGTGTTGACGGATGGATACAGCTGGATGTAGGGATTGTTAGTTTGTGTGAGATATATTGCTCCTCTGTATCCCCAACACCAGATTGCATAACCAGAAAGTTTCGGGAGTTTCATAGGTGGGAATTCAAGTAGCTCTTAGGATATCTTTCCGACGGATGTATGATATGAAATTGGGGTTCGACGTCTAGTGGTCCGCCTATTCACGGTTGGTTTCTGATGGTCTCGTTGTGTCTTAAAGAGTCCTTGGCTATGCCGACTGGGGGCGCTTCGTATGTCATGTGCCTTGCCTTTTACATGATGGTGCTGTACGATTGAGCCCGTGTAGGCCCCACCATGAAAACTTCGGACGAAATCTCTATCATATGTTTGTTCTGGCTTATTCTGCAAGCCAAATCCTTTGTTTTGTTTTATTTGCGGTATTCGAGTTGCTTCGAAGTCAATGTTGAATCCATACCTTTCCTAAACGGTGTTCTCATATTGCTATGTGAATACTAATCCATTTGACAATCGAGATTGTCATGTCAATCCTTGTCAACCGGCGTGTTTCTCTTCAAGTGGATCCCATCATTTTTCCCATCCGCAAGATCAAATCTAAGTTTTCTCAACGGTGTTTGTTTCGTTCATCCCAAGTTGTCTTTGTTTTTCCCCACCCTCCCACCCCTTTTTCCTCAAGGACTAAGATTTCTTTACCAAGTATCCTTTTATTTTTGTGAAGTTTTCTCCATTCTTTTCCGTCAATGTTCTTACCCGGTGGTTCTCAAGAAGATCTTCTACTAGTTCGTCAGTCCTCATTCCTTTCTCTTCTCCGGTGGATTCAAGTCAAGTTTTGTTGATCATACCTTTTTCCTCATTTCAATGTCTTCTCATATCGGTGCACCTCATTATCATTCTTCTTCTCGCTATTTGTTATTCCGGAGTGCTCAAGATATCTCGAAGATTCGTGTTTCCACTCTGCATTCGTTCAAGCTCTTTCGAGATCGGTATCTCATTCAAGTCATTTAATTCAACCGTGCAACATCTCGTTTAAATCTTTTCAACGGTGTTCTTTTGAGTGGGCCCTAACCCACGTGTCTTTTCGAGGATCTTACGACTCTTCTATTTTCCCGAGCTATCCTAAATTCTTCTCCAAGTTTGGCGTAAGAATGAGTTATCATCGACCAAATGCTTTTCTCCAAGATCTTTCAAATTCTTTTCATAGTTGGCTCAACCTCTTCGCTTTTGATTCTTCGGTGTGCCTCAATAATTCTTGGTGGTGTTTCTCGTTGTCATTCTCATCATTTGAAGACCGAAGAAGAGTTTCTCTTTAATCTTGCTCTATTCTCTTCAAGATTCATGGTGCTAGCTTGTTGCCATCCTCTCATAATTGTTTTCGATTGTGAGAATCTTTTCACCATCCGAGCATTTTAGGAGTCTTTTCAGTTTCATTCTTTGAAGCCCATCATCTCAGTATTATTCATTCAAGCTTTCAGCTCTCGTTCTCCAAATCTTACCGGTGCATCGTTTAAATATCCTCTAATCGGTTCACGATCTCTTTGTTCTCATGTATTTAAATCCCCTCGAGTATCTTCATTCATTTTTCAATTCTTCCCGGTGATTTGTGCCTTTGCTACTTTCATTTTCAATTCTTACGGTGGTTCGTTCAAGATTTCTCTTCCTTCGTCATCGTATCAATTCATTCATTCATTCATTTGTTGTTCCAATCCTACCAGTGGTTCGTTGAAGACCTTCTCAAGTTTGCACCATATCTCTTTAATCCTTTCTACGAGAATAAGTAGTATGCCAAATCCGTTGATTGTCATCAATTTAATTGGTGAAGGATAGGCATAGCATAATTCTTATTCTTGTTTCATCAAAGTGATCTAGTTTCTTCTTTCCATCGTGGTTCATCATATCACATTCTCGGTTTCATTTGTTTCATCTTCTCTTTTTCTCGGAGTTCCAAGCTCGAATTATCACGAAGCTCATCCTAAATCATTGCAAGGATTCACCTTGTGTTTTCAATTTCTCTTTCTTTTCATCATCCTTTTATTAACGGAGTTCTTCATGGAGGCTCTACATGGTGTTTCGTCAAGGATTCTTTTCATTCTTCAATTGTTCTTCAAGATTTCTCTTGAAGCTATGATCCATAAGCTATACTCAAAATTAAACATAGGTGCTCAACACATGTTTTGTTTTGAGGCGTTCAAGTATTCTTCTTCTTGCATTTCGGAGTGCAATTCTTTCTACCATATTTTGGAGGTGGTACTATGTCATTCTTGATAATTTGAGTTCATGCTCCATGATTCACTTGTTGTCAAGAATGAGGTATTTTAAATCCATCAGTCTCTTCATTGGAGTTATCTTGGGTTATATTTCACCTAAAGCTTTCCCTAAGGATTGTTGCTATTTATGGTGCTTATAAATGACCCAAGTTCTTTATTTGTCCTCCCGGTGAAATAAGTTTCTAATCTCCTTGTTGATATCAATCCAATCATTTGTTTCCGTTGGTGGCAGAAGCTCACCTCATAGTTTTGAGATGTTTTCCATAAGCCCACTACAAGCTTGTTCTTTTCGTTGTTGGTTTTCCAACAATTCCATTCTAACCTTCTTGGAAGAGTGCTTTCCAAGTTCACTTGTGGCAAAAGTTGTCATTTTTTTCTCCGTCCCTTTATTCCAATGATCTACTTCTATTCTTTCTTACAGAGGCATTGTGATGTTGTGCTCTTCACCCATCACCTCATTTCTTGAGGATCGTGTTCTTCTCTTGCTTATCCATTTAACCGGAGTGTTGTATCATCTCTTCAATATCTTTTCATCTTATCAAGTTTTCTTCTCTTTTCTACCGGAGTGCTGTCCAAATTCTGTCATTCTTGTTCCTTGGCTATCTCATTATACCGAGGTGGTCATATTCTTTTCGTTCGTGAAACTCTTGATTCATGTCTTTGCAACCTTCAAGTCCTCGTAATGTTTCTTGTTCCTCGTTTCTAACGGATTGTTTGCAATCTCGTTCATCTCTGTTGTACTCTTTCTTTTAAATTGCTCAACCTCTCAAGGTTCGTGGTTTCACTCGTTCGTCAAAGAAGCAACTTAGTTTTACCTTTCTTTTTCTCTTCCGTTTTCCCTCTGGTGCCATTCTAGATCTCGGGACGAGATCCTCTCATAGTGGTGGAGTGTTGTAACGCCCCAAGACCGGAGCTTCAGATGCCTTCCATATATTCCGAGTTTCGCCGTGCGATGTATTTGTTTTTGCATTGCATCATGTCATCATGCCATCTCTTGCATTGCATCATGTCATCATACCATCATCTCATAAATCTTTTGCAAATCATCTAAATAAATTGCATAGATCTTTTGATCTATTTAAATCGAGGGAATTCACGATGGTGATTTCTCTTTATAATATATCCTCCCGATATTAGTGGAGCTATTATAAAATAATCCATTCTTTGGATTCACCATAACACACTTGCAAAATAATTTCGTTCCTTTTCTGCTTCAAGTTTGGTCTCCAACTTGCCCATAAATTATTTCGTCATTTTCCAGAGCTCCACCAAAAATCCGAACATTTTTGGACACTGCGGAATCCTAGTCCTAGTTCAAACCCATTTGAATTAAATTCAAATGTGTTTGAATTTAAATCTTTCAATCATGCCTCTTTCTATTTTCTTGGAACGAGCATATTTTTGCGAGTCCGGGAAAATTACCCGCATGCCCAAATTCTTCCTCTAAACCTTTTCTTCTTTCTTTCCTTTTCTTTCTCTCTTATTTTTTCTCTCTTCTGTCATGTGTGTGAGGGAGAGAGAGATACCAGGCCGGCCTCTCTAGGCCCAGCCGGCGCCCAACCGAGCCGGCCCATCTAAGCCCACCTAACCTCTTAACCCTAGCCCATCCCCACGCTCCTGCCCGATCCCCTCAGCATCTCTCCCTCGTCCTCCCTTCTGCGCGCAGCCCCGATCCCCTCGCTCTGCTCGACCCTCTCTCTCTCTCCCGATCCCGCCGCCCCTCGCCCTCGGTTCGCCCCGCCGCCATCAGCCGGCCCCCGCGCCTGGGCTCCGCCCTCGGCCGCGCCCGCGCCAACCACATAACCGCCTCCTCGCCCGCCCCTGCTCCGTCCTCCGCGCCGCCACCGCCCGAGCTTCGCCACCACCGTCGCGGATCCGGGCGGATCGGTCTGGCCGACGGATCCACGCCCTGCTCCCTCCCGGCCGCATGCGCCGCCGGCCGCCTCGCGAACGCGTTGCGGATCCCGCCGCCGCCGCCTCGCCGGCGCCAGAGCCCGCCCGTCGCCGCCCGCCGCTGCCTCTGTCGCCTCCACGCCGCCGCCGCCGCCTCTGTCGCCTCCGCCCACGCCGCCCGTTCACCGTTCCGGCGGATCCGCCGGCGAGCCCGTCGCCACCTCCGAGCGCGCGACCCCGCGTCCCCGCCGGCTCCTGTGGCCCCTGCCTCGACGCCTGCTGCTGTTTCGCTCGTGCTGGTGACCCCTCAGGCCGCCGTGTTGCCATTCGCTGGAGATCGCGTCGTCTTCTTGCCTCCTCCTCCGAGCGTGGAATTTGCCAAGTGCCGTCTCCGGGATTCACCAAGTACCATGACTACAACCGGTGTGTTTTTGTCAAGTCCGACAACGACGTGCACGACTACATTCGATGTGGGTCTCGCCAAGTACCACTTCGGTTCGGCAAGACCACCGAGTTCGACCACGTGTGACATCGAGTACGACTCCACCGGCGATCGTCAAAGTACCACTCGCCCAAGGCGTTGGAAGCGCCAAATGCGACTACATCGCGGTGATCGTGAGCGACTACCGTCGCGAGTACCTCTACCGTCGCGTGTACCACTACTTCCACTCGACCATCGCGAGAACAACTACCTCCTCATCGACGCCGTACAACTACTTCCACTACCGTCGCCCGGAACGTCTACTTCCACTACGAACTCGACCCGTTTCGAAAATGCACGCTTCGAAGGTATAACCCCGAGACGACCGTCCGTGAACGAATGCATGTGTTGTATGATATGCACTGCTTGCACCGTGTCCGAATTGTCACGCGTTTCCTTGCCACTAATCCGTGGGAACCCGGTTGCCGGGATCATTCCACCATCTTTCGCATGTTCCGCACGCTCCGTCACCTTTCTTTTGCACCGACATCTCGAGGTTGTCGGATCACCGTATGTTGCCGTGGCATCATTTCGATTTCGCCGCCGTGGCACCCTTTTCGTTTTCCGCCGTGGCACCCTTTTGTTCCGCCATGGCGACAAATGCTTCATATCATGCTCATGTCAACTTTTTCATAAAAATTGCATATAACTTGTGCATGTCATACGCATCATGATAACAACAATTAAAATGTTTAAACTTGTTGTTGCATTAAATTGTTAAATAACATGGGGATTTTCCAGAATTGTTGTTTGTTGTTTCCGGCCTCATTTAAAATTGCCTAGCTAGGTAGTTTTCATATGCTTCACCCCTTGCCATGTTTAATAACATTTAACATTGTTGTGTACCTAAACGGGAGTGAACTAAATAACTCGATGTGGTGTTTCGTCAATATGCAACTCCGTTGCATATTGAGCTCCACTTAATTTGTAAGATAGTTTGTTGCACTTTGCCATGCCATGCCTCATTAAACCGGACATGCATCATACTTGTTTGCGCATCATGCCATGTGTTTATGTGATGGTTATTTACTATGGTGTTTGCTTCTTTCCGGTTTGCTTCTCTCGTTAGCTTCGGTTTCGTTCCGGAGTTGTGAGGATCCGTTCGACTTCGTCCGTTTGTCTTCTTCATGGAATCGTTCTTCTTCCTTGCAGGATTTCAGGCAAGATGATCATACCCTCGAAATCACTACTATCTTTGCTATGCTAGTTTGCTCGCTCTTTTGCTATGCCCATGCTACGATGCCTACCATTTGCTTGTCAGCCTCCCAAATTGCCATGTCAAACCTCTAACCTTTGACACCATTCCTAGCAAACCGTTGTTTGGCTATGTTACCGCTTTGCTCAGCCCTCTTATAGCGTTGTTAGTTGCGGTGAAGATTGAAGTTTGATCCTTGTTGGAACATGGAGATGTTGTTCCTTGTTGGGACATGTTTACTTGTTGGGATATCGCAATATCTCTTATATTTATTAATGCATCTATATATTTGGTAAAGGGTGGAAGGCTCGGCCTTATGCCTGGTGTTTTGTTCCACTCTTGCCGCCCTAGTTTCCGTCATACCGGTGTTATGTTCCCGGATTTTGCGTTCCTTACGCGGTCGGGTGATTTATGGGACCCCCCTGACAGCTCGCTTTGAATAAAACTTGTCCAGCAAGGCCCAACATTGACTTTTACCATTTGCCTCACCTAGCCCTTTTCTTCCCTTGGGTTTCCGGAGCCCGAGGGTCATCTTTATTTTAACCCCCCGGGCCAGTGCTCCTTCGAGTGTTGGTCCAACTGAGCGATGTCCGCGCCCCTGGCAACAGGTCTATGCCAACCCGACGTCTGGCTCATCCGGTGTGCCACGAGCGAGATATGTGCAGCTCCTATCGGGATTTGTCGGCTGGCGGAGGCTTTGCTGGTCTTGTTTTACCATTGTCGAAATGTCTTGATGTACCGGGATACCGAGTCTGATCGGAGTGTCTTGGGTGAAGGTCTATTCCTTCGATGATCGCGAGAGCTTGTAATGGGCTAAGTTGGGACACCCCTGCAGGGTTTAAACTTTCGAGAGCCGTGCCCGCGGTTATGTGGCAGATGGGAATTTGTTAATGTCCGGTTGTAGAAGACCCGAAGTTGACCTTAATTAAAATACATCAACCGTGTGTGTAACCGTGATGGTCTCTTTCCGGCGGAGTCCGGGAAGTGAACACGGTGTTGGAGTTATGTTTGACGCAGGTTGCTATAGGATCACTTCTTGATCATACTTTTATCGACCGTGCTTTGCTTTCTCTTCTCGCTCTCATTTGCGTATGTTAGCCACCATATATGCTAGTCGCTTGCTGCAGCTCCACCTCATGCCTTTACCTTACCCATAAGCTTAAATAGTCTTGATCTCGCGGGTGCGAGATTGCTGAGTCCCGTGGCTCACGGATACTTCAAAACCAGTTTGCGGTGCCTATGTTTCCGGCGGTGGCGCAACCAAGCTCAAGGAGGAGCTCGATGAAGATCTTGTTCATTGTGTTGTTTCGTTTGAGTTGATCGATAGTGGAGCCCAGTTGGGGTCGATCGAGGTCCTTTATGCATTTGGGGTTCTTCTTTTATTTTGGTTCCGTGGCGGACCTTGATTGTATCTGGATGATGTAATGCTTTATTCATGTAATTGTGTGAAGTGGCGATTGTAAGCCAACTATGTATCTCTTTCCCTTATGTATTAAATGGGTTGTGTGAAGATTACCTCACTTGCGACATTGCTTTGAATGCGGTTATGCCTCTAAGTCGTGCTTCGACACGTGGGAGATATAGCCGCATCGAGGGCGTTACAAACGGTTGGATTTTGTGTGGAGGCTATTTATACCCCTCCACCCCCTCTTCATTCGTGGAGAGAGCCATCAGAAAGAACTACCACTCCTACCTTACATTTCTGAGAAGAGAACTACCTACCCTTGTGTTGAGATCAAGTTGCTCCACTCCCACCATATGAAGCTTGATCTCTAGCCTTCCCAAGTTGCTTTCCACTCAATCCTTTCTTCCACCACAGCCAAATTAGTGAGGAGAGTTGAGTGTTGGGGAGATTATCATTTGAAGCACAAGAGCAAGGAGTTCATCATCATCTACAACATCTATTACCTTTTGGAGGTGGTGCCTCCTAGATTGGTTAGGTGTCGCTTGGGAGCCTCCGTCGTCGAGATGTGGAGTTGAACCAAGAAGTTTGTAAGGGCAAGGAGATCGCCTGCTTGTGAAGATCTACCCCGAGTAAGGCTAGCCCTCCGTGGGCGTGAGCCATGATGGAATAGACAAGGTTGCTTCTTCGTGGACCCTTCATGGGTGGAGCCCTCCGTGGACTCTCGCAGCCCGTTACCCTCCGTGGGTTGAAGTCTCCATCAACGTGGAAGTACGATAGCACCACCTATCGGAACCACGAGAAAAATCACCGCGTCTCCAAAATTGCGTTTGCTCTTCTCCACCTCTCTTTACTACATGTGCAATTTACTTTCCGCTGCCTATACTCTAGAATTGCATGTGTAGGGTGATGCTTGACTCGATCATAATTGTGAATCTGCCAAAAACTATTCTTTGTCAAAAGGCAGAATTTTTATCTTGTCAAGTAGTCTAATCACCCCCCCCCCTCTAGACATACTTTCGATCCTACAGGTACATCTGGCTTGAAGTTCTTGGTGCTGGGCCACTGGACCTGCCGCAGCTCACGGGTGAACGCAGGGCAACCTACCGCGTACGGCAAGTCGTCTGGTTCCCCTGGCGCATGCATATCGACAGTGGGCCCAGCGCGCTGGTCAGACTGACGTCGCGCTTCTCTTCGATGCTCGATGCGAGTGCGAGCGTCTTCGTGTCGTCGTTTTTGGAGAACTTGTCGTTGATCGCGGCGAGCTCGCGGGTCCGACGACGCGGTGGAGTCGGTGTCGAGGTTGGCCCAGCGAGCTGGCGATCCTGGCCTTCGGGGCGAGGAGTGCACGGTGGTGGCACCCCCAGCAGTCTTGTCGGCGTCGGCTTGCGCCTGGGCGTCTTGCCGGGGCTTCGATGTGCTCGGTTGCCGGGGCTTGTCGCGATTGGCGAAGCCGACGAGGCTCTGAATCATGGCCCTCCAGTTGTCGATCTTGTCTGGCGCTGGAGGGTAATCTAGAAGCAGCTGGGCTCGAGCCAGTGCTTCCTCTGCAGTCTTGGGTGGCGGTGGCGGCGGCGAGTGCGGATATGCTCGAGACTTCTAACGGTGTTAGAAGGAGCAACATCTCGACGGTGACCGCCTTGCGCTCGTGCGAGCGTGTTGACGTGTATGTTGGCCTTGAGCGTCCCGCGACCCACCAGCTCGGCCTTGTTCCAACGCGAGTACGGTGCTAGGGGCACCGTGGCGTTGTCGATCCTTCACCCCCTGGGAGGGGAGCGGTGGATGTACAAACGTTGAAGCTTGCGGGGCCTTGTCCTTGGACCTGGTGACGACGTGAGTCCCACCGTCGGAGCCCACTCCTCCGCCGGCGTCCACCCCACCGCCCGTTTGCTCCGGTGGCGGTAGGATAGTCGCAGACGGAGCGGCCACCTCCGAAGGCTTCTTCTTTGGTGGCATGTCGATGAAGACGTTGGTGTAGCGCGCAGAGACCGGATCAGGTTCGCACAACCTCGACGCCCCCTCCTTGGCGCGCCAGAGATGTCGTGGCCAAAAATGTCGTGGCTGGGGGCACGAGCACCTATGGGGCAGGGAGGCCCCTTCTCGGTCCGGCAGGGAGCGGAGGGCGCACGAAGAGCAGATCGAGGTCGAGCGCGCGGGGGGATTTTACCCAGCATCGGAGCTCTCCGGAGGGATAAAACTCCTACTGCTGCTTTGTGTTTGTATTTTGTTCTTGCTCGAAAGCGTGTGGTGTGTTGTGGTCTCCAATGAGTCGAACCGAACCGAACCCCTTCTACGTGCGCATGGGCCTCCCTTTTATAGTCCAAAGGGGTCACCGACAGGTGGCAGCGTAGAGAGAGGGGTAAAAAGGTAAAAGTGCGGGTTGGTACAACCACTATCTACAGTGCCCCTACCTAACTTTGACGGCAGGGGACAAGGGCATTTAATGCCCGTTCGGTCGCCCCAACAGTGCAGGAAACGACCGTTAGGGGCGCCACCGATCGCCACGATGGCCTCCTAGTCACCTTTATTTGCCACCTCGCACCGCTAGGCTGCACAGCCACCCGCCACGTGCACCAGGAGCGATCCTGCGGCGACACGTCGTCGATCTTGTTGGGCGTGGTAGCGCAGTGGTAACCGCGCGGCAAGTGCCTTGCCGCGGTCTCTGTCTTGTCGCACCCGCAAGCTTGCCGCTCGTCGGGTCTTGCCGGGACGCACGGGGCGCCGCGGCGAGTCTTCTGAAGTGCCCTGGTTGGCCTTCCCGGCAAGCTCCTCTTGCCGGGGTCTTGTCCTTCCCGGCAAGCTTCTCTTGTCGGGGCCTTGTCCTTCCCGGCAAGCTCCTCTTGCCGGGGCCTTGTCTTGACGGTTAACACTTTGTTCTTGAATGGCAGTAATATGAATAGTGGGGGGTCTTGATGGATGCCCGGCAAGCCTTGCCACGGGGCGCTGCGACTGCCCGTGCACAAGTTCGGGGTACTAAGGTACCCCTACTTTAGTACACTGACAGTAGGTATATAAAACAGGTATAACAATCATTAACAGGTACCACCTAGGTATTCCCTTTGTGCGCACAGCCTTTTGCCTCCTTGGTTCTCCCTCCTGTGAGGAGTCCGATGATTCGGTTCTCTAAAGAGGCTGCCCGAAAGTAGGGTCCTGAAAGATAAAGAGGGTTATTAAAGTATGTTGCGGCTGAACCGCACTATTGACCGCGTCACTATTGTGCCTCCGCCTGTGCCCATGGTATTTTGATTGTGTAATTGTGTACGCGCGGCACGAATGCTGCCTGAATGGGACTGGGGTGGAGGCTGGACTGCTAGTCGCGCTCTTGGCATGCCTGGCAATCCTGTTGCAGGGTACTCCGGACTCGCTTGACGGTGTTTGGGGTAGTTGTCGCTGAATTGGTGGTTTGCCGGAGAAGGCTGCTTTGTACTTTTGTCGCGAGGGCTGCAGTATGCTCTTCTGTACAGAGAGAGCGGTCCATGTTTCCATTGACTGTTATAACCCCGCGAGGTCCTGGCGTCTTGAGCTTGAGGTATGCATAGTGTGGCACCGCATTGAATCAAGCGAATGTGGTTCGTCCAAGCAGTGCATGATAGCCACTACGGAAAGGGACGATGTCGAAGATTAACTCCTCGCTTCGGAAGTTATCCGGAGATCCGAAGACCACTTCCAGTGTTATGGAGCCCGTGCAACGGGCCTCTACTCCTGGAATTACACCTTTGAAGGTGGTTTTGGTGGGCTTGATCCTTGAAGGGTCGATGCCCATTTTATGCACTGTGTCCTGATAAAGCAGGTTCAGGCTGCTGCCGCCGTCCATAAGGACTCGCGTGAGGTGAAATCTGTCAATGATTGGGTCTAGGACCAATGCGGCTGAACCGCCGTGACGGATGCTGGTCGGGTGATCCCTGCAATCGAAAGTGATCGGACAGGCTGACCATGGGTTGAACTTTGGGGCGACTGGCTCCATCGCATAGACGTCTCGTAGTGCTCGCTTTTGTTCCCGTTTGGGAATGTGGGTGGCATAGACCATATTGACCGTTTTCACCTGGGGAGGAAATTTCTTATGTCCCCCCGTGTTCGGACGTCGGGGCTCCTCATCATCGTCGCTGTGGAGCCCCTTGTCTTTGTTCTCGGAATTTATTTTACCGGCTTGTTTGAACACCCAGCAGTCTCTATTAGTGTGGTTTGCTGGCTTATCCGGGGTGCCGTGAATTTGGCACGAGCGATCAAGTATGCGGTCCAGACTGGACGGTCCCTGATTGTTTCTTTTGAACGGCTTTATCCGCTGACAGGATTTTGAGCCACTGAATCCGGCTTTGACTGTCGTGTCTTCAGTGTTGTCGCCATTGTTCTGATGCTTATGTCTGTTGCACCGTGGCTTGCCGTTATTGTCGCGGACATCTGAAGTGCCGGTGTTGGAGTCAACCACGGCTAGTCCTGTCCGGTACGGACTAGGAGCAGTCACCGAGTCGTATTTAGAGTAGGCTAGCTAGGCTTCTTTATATACTGCTGTAACCCGCCTTGTAAACTCAGATCGATCAAAGCAATAAAGTACAAAGGCACGTCCACGAGCCTTTTGCAATCAATCTCGCGTGTCTCTTGAATACTACTAGTTCGCGTACAACTCGCCGCTCAAGCAATCACCAAGACAAAGCTAGCTAGCTTGTGTTGCTAGTTCGTCGTCGTATTGCATAGACCGTCGACCGGCGCCTCGGAAAATGTCGAGCAGCTTATGCGTGTGTCTTGCCGAAAGTACTCGGCAGCGTCGTCGAGGTCGGGACCTGCGCCAACAATTGGTATCTAGAGCAAGGTTGATCTTCTAGTAACGGAAGGTCATGGCGGGCAAGGAGATCGTGGAATCGTCGGGCGGCTAAAGTACTTGCCGTGCACAGTGCGTCATACCCACGGTTTGATCGCGAGAACTTCGGGTCCAGAAGGCCCTCATGGAGTGTGGTCTCCGCGCCAGCGAGCTATGGGGCGTGGTCGATCCGGAGGTGACGCGTTCAAGAAGGAGGGAGCGAGCACCGGAAGGATCGGCGGCGGCGTCGGCGATTTACTCGGTGATGCCGATGGATGTCCTCAACACCGATCGCCAAAGAAACGGTGAAGGAGGCGTGGGATACCTTGAAGCTCATGTTCGAGGACACACCGCGTCAAGCAAGCCAATCTCAAACTCTCCTAAGGAACTATGAGACTTTGGTCATGGGCGACAATGAGTCCGTGGATGCATTACGCTTCACGGTGGCTACTCTCGTCAATCGGATCCGTGCGCTTGGTGAAAACCTTACGGAGACCTCGGTTGTCCGGCGGTTCTTCGCGCAGCCCTCCCGGTACACTGCAAATTGTCACGGCGATCGGCGGTGCGTCGATATCGGGACTCTCTCCATCGGCGATCTCGTCGGGCGCTATAAAGGCTCATAGCGGCGTATGCGGTACAGTCTCGGGGATGGGAGGAACGATGAGAATGTCATGCTCACAGGGCTCGATGGCTGGCGCTGGACTCACGGAGAGGAGGCGAGGCTCTAGCAGCAACACTCGCCAAGATCATGCGCCAAAAGAACAAAGTAAGAAGAACGCCGGGCGGCGGCGCTCGAAGAAGAAGAAGTTCGACAAGCGCAAGATCAAGTGTCTGGCTGTGGCATCATGGGGCACTTCAAGTCGGTGCAAGAAACCACCGAAGGAGAAAGCTCTCATGGCCAAAGGAGGCGATGATGGAACATGATGCTCATGGTCGAAGTATGCGAGCTAATGGATGAGGATAGTCCAGCTCAAAGGTGCGGCTACGAGGTTGTCACGCTCATAGAGGCGGTTTATCTTCACGATAAGAAGAGGATGAACACGTCGAGGCACGTGTGGTACCTCGACACGGGCGCTAGCAACCACATGACCGGCGACAAGGACCAGTTTTACGAGCTCGATTAGCGGTGGGAGGCGCGGTTCGATTCGGCGACAGACGGACCGTTGACATCGCAGGCGAGTCTTCGTCTGTTTGAGTTGAAGAATGGCGGTCACAAGGTACTCACAGATGTGTACTATATTCCCAAGCTAAAGAGTAGCATCATAAGTCTTGGCCAGCTCGAGGCGTGGTTGCAAGATTGTGCTCGAAGATGGCTTTCTATGGGGTATGATCGTCAGAGGATGTTGATTATGAAGGTGCAGAGGTCACCAAACAGGCTCTACGTCCTCAACTTGGATCGTGTGGATCCGGTATGTCTCTTGTCGAGCATGGATGACTCGGCATGGAAGTGGCACGCACGCTACGGTCATCTAAATTTTCAGGCTCTTCGACAACTTGGACAAAAGGAGATGGTACGTGGTCTACCGTGCATCAATCATGTCGACCAAGTGTGCGACGGTTGTCTCATTGGGAAACAAAGGCGAGCCCCGTTCCCAAGAGAGGGAAACTTTAGAGCGAGTAAAGCTCTTGAGTTGGTCCACGGAGACTTGTGCGGACCGATTACACGGCCACCCTGCGGAAGCAGATACTTCTTGCTCGTGGTCGACGACTTTAGCAGATTCATGTGGATTGTGTTGTTGAAGACGAAGGACCAAGCTTTGGAAGCCTTCAGGATTATAAAGATGGCGGCTGAAGTAGAATCTGAAGCCAAGCTGAAGGCCCTCCGTACCGATCGGGGGGGTGAGTTCAAGTCTGGTGCATTCACGGAATTTTGCGAAGCTCAAGGGATCAAGAGGTATCTTACGGCACCATATTCACCGCAACAAAACGGTGTTGTGGAACGGAGGAACCAAACCGTGGTGGCGATGGCACGAAGCATGTTGAAAAGCAAAGGCATGCCGGGCAAGTTTTGGGGTGAGGCGGTCAATCTGCCGTTTACTTGCTGAACGGGCTCCAACCAAGAGTGTGGTTGGGATGGCGCCGTCTGAAGCATGGTGCGGACACAAGCCCACGGTAGATCATCTTCGCACTTTTGGGTGCGTGGCGCATGTGAAGGCGGTGGCCGGGCATACTAGCAAATTGGCGGATCGGAGTACTCAATGGTGTTGGTTGGCTATGAAAAGGGAACAAAGGCATATCGTGCGTGCAACCCCTCGACCAATAAGGTGGTTGTGGCGTGGCGTGGTCTTTGAAGAAGCGAGGTCATGGAATTGGAACTCCACCGAGCGGTATACCCATCTTCGATGAAATTTTCAGCGTTGTTTACGATGATTATGAGCATGCAGACATTGATGATCAGCCGAAGGCGTCGAGTGCCGCGACGAGTAGTGCGCAGCGCGCAGCAGAGAAAAAAGGACGCGAGGAGGCACGCGCCAGAAGCTGCAGCAGCCGGCGTGTCGAGGGCACGAACGGCACGCCCGCAGCGGCGCTTCGCCACAGTGGCGTTGTTCCATCGGGAGGGCGAGCAGGCCACACCAGCTCGTGGCTCACGTGGCATAACACCGCCAGCCCATGCAAGATCTGTCGGTGGAGGTGTTTCCGGCATGCGAGAAAGCAGCCCGTCTTTGCACCACGAGCACATGAAGTCCTTATGCGTGAAGGCCATGTGCGTGAAGATGGTACACTGTTTTGGCTGGTTCGTCGGCTACAACCAGTTATGAAGAACAGCAATCGCCAGAAATCGGGAGTTTGGCAACTCCGGATGATGTTACTTCATCTTGAATGAGCAGAGAGAAGGGAGCGTCCGCCGACACCAATCGTCTTCGATCGATGGTGGATTTATATCCAAAGGAAGCGCTTCAAAAGTAAATCGGTGAAAATAAAAAGAAGAGGACGGCGATGTATGCTTAGCGTCGAGGAACCGAAATTTGAAGACGCAAATACGGAGGAGTGTTGGCGTCGTGCTATGGATGAGGAGTTGGGATCGATCCAAGACAACAAAACATGGGAGCTCGTGGATCCACCCAACGACCATAAAATCATAGGGCTCAAGTGGGTGTACAAGGTCAAGAAAGATGCCGAAGGAAACTTGGTGAAGCATAAGGCAAGGCTCGTAGCCAAAGGATACGTGCAAGAGCAAGGTGTAGACTTCGAGGAAGTGTTCGCTCCTGTCACAAGGATGGAATCGGTGAGGCTAGTTATAGCTCTCGCGGCTCAAGAATCTTGGAGGCTACATCACATGGATGTAAAATCCGCTTTTTTGAACGGGGAGTTAAAAGAAGAAGTGTATGTGAAGCAACCACCGTGTTACATCAAAAAGGGAGAGGAGCACAAGGTGTTGAAACTACACAAGGCATTGTACGGGCTATGCCAAGCTCCTCGGGCGTGGAACATCAAGCTTGATCATACACTAGTTTCTCTTGGTTTTGAGAAAAGTCCACTGGAGCATGCTATGTACAAGCGAGGTAAAGGCAAGGATCGTCTCCTAGTGGGCATCTATGTTGATGATCTCTTGATAAGCTGGAGCGGATGAGGAGGAGATTGCTAGATTCAAGCTACAAATGAAGGAGCTTTTCAAGATGAGTGATCTAGGGCTCTTGACTTACTATCTCGGGATCGAGGTACATCAAAAGCGGAGGAATCATGCTATGCCGGAGGCATATGCAAAGAAGATTCTTGAAAGCTGTAGCATGGAGGACTGCAATCCAAGTCATGTTCAATGGAGCCTCGACTTAAACTTAGCAAGAGGAGCCAAGCACCCTGGTTGATGCAACGGACTATAGAAGTGTGGTCGGAAGCCTAAGGTATCTTGTGAATACACGACCAGACTTGGCCTATTCCGTTGGCGTGAGAGTCGCTTCATGGAAGCACCCACGACAGAACATTGGGCAGCTGTGAAACAAATACTCAGGTACATCAAAGGGACAACTAACTTCGGTTGTGTCTATTTGAGAGAGAAGCGGAAGGAGATGGTGGAGCTACTTGGCTACAGTGATAGCGACTTGGCAGGAGATATTGACGACCGTAAAAGTACCTCGGGCGTGGCATATTTGTAACGCCCCGGATACAACTTTCCATATTCATAACTCCAACTCTTGCCATTCCGGCGATGCGATATTTTTATTTTTCTTCGTGGTTGGGTTTTGTCTGTTGTTTTGCATTTTGTTTTTGTTATGCATCTCGTCTCATGTCATCATCCGCACTGCATCATCTTGTTTTCAAAACTTGCATCCGTCCCGGTCTCTTTGTTCTCTCCGTTGTCCGTTCGAGCCCACTCACACTTGCAGCGCTTTGTGCACGTTCAAATATTATTTTATAAGTGGCGGAAAATGTTCTCGGAATGGGGCGAAAGTTGGCGTGCGATGTTGTTTTGTTTTCAGTAGGCCGCCTGCCAAGTTTCATCGCATTCGGAGTCCGTTTGACGCCCCATCGGATAACTATAGCGGCAGTATAGCCGGTCTAACGTCGGACGTTTTCGGTCTCCGGAAACCGTGCCGGGCTGCACCTCTCCCCTCTTCTCTCAGACCAGCCCACCTAGTCTGTCCTCCTCCCCTCTTCGCTTTCGGAGTTGTCCGACGCGACCGCACGGCCTGAAACCCTCTCGCATAGTGCTTGAACCCCTCACGTGCGCGTCTGAATCATCCCGAACCCGACCGGATAGTCGTTACCGTTGGGTCGAGATCATCCCCTAACGTCGCAAAACATCCCGTTTATTATTCGGGCTTCCTAAACTATATTTTCTTGACCGCCCGATTATAATCGAGCGGACGGATTAATCCGTACCAGTCCCCTACCTATATAATCGGACTAACCCTAAAACCTAGGGACCTTGTCCCATCCACCCGTCGTCGCCGCCGCCACTCCACCAAATTCCCTTCGGATCCCCCTCCTCCTCGTTTTCCTCCACCCACCAACCAGAGCTCACCAGCCTCATCCTCCCGATCCAAAAATTCCATCGGCCTCCTCTTTCCCCAAATTCTCGAGCTCCAGCCCCAGCCCCCACGCCGATCTCTCCCAGACCAGCCGGCGCCTTTTCAGATGGATCGAGGCCACGACCTCGCCGCCTCTGCCTCCTCTGCTTGCCCGAGTCCCGCGTTCCCGCCTCCGCCCGGTCTGCCGCGTCGCCCGCACACCCAGCAGGCCACAGCCTCGCTCGCGCCTCCTCGGCCCCGTCGCCTGGAGCTCCCTCCGCCGTGGAGCACCACCAGCAGTGCCGGTCGCCGCCGTCCCGTTTGTCTTCCAGCGAGGCGAGGAACCGAGCCCGCCATAAGCCCCTGCGGCGGCCGCTCTCTCCGTTCGCTCCGCTGCGGCGTCCTTCTCCAGCGCCCATCTGCTATCGGGCGGTCGGTTTTGGCCCAACATGTTTTTTTTGTCGTCCAGAAATTTTGCTAATTATCGAGTTCCCAGTTTTGCGAAAAACCCTAATGTTCATGCATATAATAACTCCACAACCGTGCATCGGATTAAAATAATTTATATATGTAAAATGCTTAGTTTTTCATCTAGTTTCATAATATGCAACTTTCACCCATGTTTAAAATGTTTAAAATGCTGTTTGTTTAAATTTGCATAAATGCCATGTTAAAATGTTTTAATTCATAACTATTTAGCCGTAACTCGGAATTTAATAAACTTTATATGTAAATGGGGTAGAATTTTGCCTAGTTTAACATGGTGCACTCATCTTGCATGTTTAAGAACTCTAAAATTGTGTTTAGGGCAGAACAGTACCAAACCTTAAAATATGCACATGGGGATTTTCCTAATTGTTGTTTGTTCTTCGGCCTCATTTAAACTTGCCTAGTTAGGTAGTGTTCTTATGTTTCACCCCCTTGCCATGTTAATCAACATTTAATATTGTTGGGTACATAAACGAGATCGAACTAAATAACTTGTCGTGGTGTTTCATCAATATGCACCATTGCATATTGAGCTCCACTAATTTGTAGTGTTGTTTGTTGCATATTGCCATGCCATGCCTCATTAAACCGGACATGCATCATATTTATCATGCATCATGCCATGGTTATGCGATGGTTGTTTACTATGTTGTTTGTTTCTTTCCGGTTGCCTCTCGTTAGCTTCGGTTCCGTTCCGGAGTTGTGAGGATCCGTTCGACTTCGACCGTTTGTCTTCTTCATGGACTCGTTCTTCTTCCTTGCGGGATCTCAGGCAAGATGACCGCTACCCTGGATCTCACTACTATCATTGCTATGCTAGTTGCCTCGTTCTTTCGCTATGCTGCGCTACCTATTACCTGTTTGTCCAGCCATCCCAAATTGCCATGAACCCCTAACCTTTGACACCATTCCTAGCAAACCGTTGTTTGGCTATGTGACCGCTTTGCTCAGCCCCTCTTATAGCGTTGCTAGTTGCAGGTGAAGTTGAAGATTTCTCCATGGTGGACAGGGTTTTGTTGGGATATCACAATATCTCTTATATTATTAATGCATCTATATACTTGGTAAAGGGTGGAAGGCTCGGCCTTATGCAGTGTTTTGTTCCACTCTTGCCGCCCTAGTTTCCGTCATACCGGTGTTATGTTCCCGGATTTTGCGTCCCTTACGCGGTCGGGTGATTTATGGGACCCCCTTGACAGTTCGCTTTGAATAAAACTTGTCCAGCAAGGCCCAACATTGACTTTTACCATTTGCCTCACCACCACCTACTTTTCCCTTGGGAGTAATTAACCCAAGGGTCATCTTTATTATAGCCCCCCCGGGCCAGTGCTTGTCTAAGTGTTGGTCCGAACCGAGTAGACTGCGGGGCCCCCTCGGGGCAACTCGAGGTTTGGTTTTACTCGTAGGATGTCTCATCCGGTGTTGCCACGAGCGAGATATGTGCAGCTCCTATCGGGATTGTCGGCGCATCGGGCGGCTTTGCTGGTCTTGTTTTACCATTGTCGAAATGTCTTGATGTACCGGGATACCGAGTCTCATCGGAGAGTCTCGGGTGAAGGTCTATTCCTTCGATGATCGCGAGAGCTTGTCATGGGCTAAGTTGGGACACCCTGCAGGTTTAAACTTTCGAGAGCCGTGCCCATGTTATGTGGCAGATGGGAATTTGTTAATGTCCGGTTGTAGACAACTTGACACTTGATCCGAATTAAAACACATCAACCGAGTGTGTAGCCGTGATGGTCTCTTCTCGGCGGAGTCCGGGAAGTGAACACGGTTTCTGTGTTATGTTTGACGTAAGTAGGTGTTCAGGATCACCTCTTGATCATTGCTAGCTTCACGACCGTTCCGCTTGTTTCTCTTCTCGCTCTTTTTTTGCGTTGGATAGCCACCATATTATGCTTAGCCGCTGCTGCAACCTCACCACTTTACCCCCTTCCTTTCCCATTTAAGCTTTGCTAGTCTTGATACCCATGGTAATGGGATTCTTTGAGTCCTCGTGGCTCACGGATACTTCAAAACCAGTTTGCGGTGCCTATGTTACCGGCGGTGGCGCAACCAAGCTCAAGGAGGAGCTCGATGAAGATCTTGCCCTTTGTGTTGTTTCGTTCTAGTTGATCGATAGTGGAGCTCGGTTGGGGTCGATCGGGGACCTTTATGCATTTGGGGTTCTTCTTTTATTTTGGTTCCGTAGTCGGACCTTGATTGTATCTGGATGATGTAATGCTTTATTCATGTAATTGTGTGAAGTGGCGATTGTAAGCCAACTATGTATCTCTTTCCCTTATGTATTACTTGGGTTGTGTGAAGATTACCTCACTTGCGACATTGCTTTCAATGCGGTTATGCCTCTAAGTCGTGCTTCGACACGTGGGAGATATAGCCGCATCGAGGCGCTACAAGTTGGTATCGAGCCTTCCCGACCTTAGGAGCCCCACCGCTTGATCGTTTTTAGTGGCGAGTTGTGTCTAGAAAAATGTTTTGAGTCATTTAGGATTATATATATCGGAGAGTTTAGGAATTCTTTTACTCCCCAGTCCCTTCGACCTTCTGGTGAGGTCTCCTGACGTAGAGTTTTGACTCTTCTCTTCTCAAATTTCACTTAAAATTTTTTTTAGGATCACGCGGGTATCTTGGAATCGTTCCGATATTCTTATGACGAGAACATTGTCTTGGTGCCTCCTGTCATTTAGGGGTTGTGGCAGTGTCCCGGGGAGTTGAGCTCCGAGGTGTTGTCGTCATAATTTTATCGTTGCAGTTCTAGAATACCTGAGTTTAGTACGCCGACATCGAAAATCTCTTTTATGCAGTTGTTGGTGAGATAACCCCGCTAACCCAGTACTGAGGTGAGTACGGGAGTATTGCCATGACTCGTATAACGGATGCTTTTCGAAGGTTGAGGTAGACGATTTCCGAAGGTTTCTTGGTTATGTGTTGAAGGATGGATACAGCTGGATGTAGGGATTGTTAGCTTGGGTGAGATATATATTGCTCCCCTGTATCCCCAACACCTGATTGCATAACCAGAAAATTTCGGGAGTTTCATAGGTGGGAATTCAAGTAGCTCTTAGGATATCTTTCCGACGGATGTATGATATGAAATTGGGGTTCGACGTCTAGTGGTCCGCCTATTCACGGTTGGTTTCTGATGGTCTCGTTGTGTCTTAAAGAGTCCTTGGCTATGCCGACTGGGGCGCTTCAGATGTCATGTGCAATTGCCTTGTACATGATGGTGCTGTACGATTGAGCCCGTGTAGGCCCCACCACGAAAACTTCGGACGAAATCTCTATCATATGTTTGTTCCGGCTTATTCTGCAAGCCAAATCCTTTGTTTTATTTTATTTGTGGTATTCGAGTTGCTTCAATGTCAAGTGTTGATTCCATACCTTTCCGAAATGGTGTTCTCATATTTCTATGTGAGTGTTAATCCTTCTTGATCATTGAGGTTGTCATGTTAATTCTTTTCCCAACCGGTGTGCTTCTCTTAAAGTGGATCCGATCACTTCAACATCAGCAAGACCAATTATCATTTCTTCTCAACGGTGTTTGTTTCATCCGTCTCCAAGTTGCCTTTGTTTTTCCCGCCCACCCACCCTTTTTCCTCAAGGACTAAGATTTCTTTACCAAGTATCCTTTTATTTTTGTGAAGTTTCTCCATTCTTTTATGTCAATGTTCTTATCCGGTGATTTCCCATGAAGATGCTCAACAGTTTCAAGTTCATCATCCTTCATTGTTGTTTCTTCTCCGGTGGATCCAATTCAACCTTTCAGTGTTGATCATATTCATTTTTCCTCATTTCAATGTCTTCTCATACCGGTGCACATCATTATCATTCTACTTCTCGCTATTTGTTATTCCGGAGTGCTCAAGATATCTCGAAGATTCGTGTTTCCACTCTGCATTCGTTCAAGCTCTTTCGAGATTGGTATCTCATTCAAGTCATTTCATTCAACCGGTGCAACATCTCTTTTAAATCAGTTTCAACGGTGTTCTTTTGAGTGGGCCCTAACCCACAGGTCTTTTTCCAGGATCTTACCTGACTCTTCTATTTTCCAGAGCTATCCTAAATTCTTCTCCAAGTTTGACGTAAGAATGAGTTGTCATCAGTCAAATGCTTTTCTCCAAGATCTTTCAAATTCTTTTCATAGTTGGCTCAACCTCTTTGTTTTTCATTCTCCCGGAGTATCTCAGTAATTTTGGTGGTGTTTCCCATCGTCTTTTGAAGACCGAAGAAGGATTTCTCTTAAATCTTGCTCCATTCTCTTCAAGATTCATCGTGCTAGCTTGTAGCCATCCTCTCATAATTGTTTTCGATTGTGAGAATCTTTTTCACCCATCCGGAGCATTTTATGAGTTGTTTCCATTTCTTTCCTCCGAAGGCCATCATGTCATAATTATTCATTCTCAGCTTTCAGCTCTCGTTCTCAAATTCTTCCGGTGCATCGTTCAAATATCCTCTAATCAGTTCATGTTCTCTTCATTCTCATGTGTCTAAATCCCCTCAAGTAGCTTCATTCATTTTCAATTCTTACGGTGGTTCTTTCAAGATCTCTCTTCAATCCTTTCTACGAGGATAAGTAGTATGCAAATCCGTTGCTTGTCATCAATTTAAATTGGTGAAGGATACGCATAACATAATTCTTATTCTGGTTTCATCCAAGTGATTAATCCTTTCCTTCAGAGTTTGTTCATGTTGAATAAATTCTCGGTTTCATTTGTTTCATCTTCTCTTTTTCCCGGAGTTCCAAGCTCTAATTTATCACGGAAATCCATCTAAATCTTTGCAAGGATTCACCTTGTGTTTTCAATTTCTCTTTCTTTTCATTCCTTTTGTTTACCGGAGTTCTTCATGGAGGTTCTAAATGGTGGTTCATCAAGGATTCTCTTCATTCTTCAATTGTTCTTCAAGATTTCTCTTGAAGTTATGACCCGCCAAGCTATACTCTAAAATAAACATGGTGCTCAACACATGTTTTGTTTTTGAGGAGTTCAAGTATTCTTCTTCCTGCATTCCGAAGTGCAATTCTTTCTACCTTATCTTTTGAGATGGTGTTATGTCACGCTTGACAATTTCCTTCATGTTTCATGATTCTTATTGTTGTCAAGAATGAGGTATTTTTAAATCCATCAATCTCTTCGTTGGATTTATCTTGTGTCATGTTTTCACCTAAAGCCTTCTCTAAGGAATGTTGCTATTTTGGTGCTTATTAATGATCCAAGTTATATCTCTATCATCTTGGTGGAAGAAGTTTCTCTTATCTTCATTGATCTCAAGCAAGCAATTGTTTCCGTTAGTGGCCGGTTGTCACCTCAGAATGTTGAGATGTTTTCATAAGCCCGCCACAAGCTTATTCTTTTCGTTGTTGGTTTTCCAACAACTCCGTTATAACTTTCTTGGAAGGGTGATTTCCAAGCTCATTTGTGGCAGAAGTTTGCATTTTCTCCTACATTCTGTTATTCCAGTGGTCTATCTTCTATTCTTTCTTCCGGAGGCATTGTGATGTTGTGCTCTTCAACCATCACCTCGTTTTGTGAGGATCGTGTTCTTTTCTTATCCATTTAACCGGAGTATTGTGTCACGTCTTCAAGTTCTCTCATCTTATCAAGTTTTCTTCTCTTTTCAACCGGAGTGCTGTCTGAAATCCCTCTTACCCATTGCAGTGTGTTGTTGATTTCATCAAGTACCATCTTATCTTCTCAAGTTCATGTTCAATTCCTTCCACTTACAGCCGGAGTGCTGCCCAAATTATATCATTCTTCCTCCCTCATCTTGTTTTAACCGGAGTGGTTTCGAATTCTATCTTGTCCATCAAACTCTTGGTTCATGTCTTTGCAACCTCTTGGTTCTCGTTGTATCCCTTGTTCCTCTTTTCTAACGGAGTGTTTTCAACTTTGCTCATCTTCGTTATTTTCTTCATTTCATTCTGCTCAACCTCTCAAGGTTCATGGTTTTCAATGGTTTGTCGAAGAAGCAACTTAGTTTACCTCTCCTATTCCTCTTCCTTTTCCCTCCGGTGCCATCCTAGATCTCGGGACGAGATCCTCTCGTAGTGGTGGAGTGTTGTAACGCCCCGGATACAACTTTCCATATTCATAACTCCAACTCTTGCCATTCCGGCGATGCGATATTTTTATTTTTCTTCGTGGTTGGGTTTTGTCTGTTGTTTTGCATTTTGTTTTTGTTATGCATCTCGTCTCATGTCATCATCCGCCTTTGCATCATCTTGTTTTCAAAACTTGCATCCGTCCGGTCTCTTTGTTCTCTCCGTTGTCCGTTCGAGCCCACTCACACTTGCAGCGCTGTGGCACGTTCAAATATTATTTTATAAGTGGCGGAAAATGTTCTCGGAATGGGGCGAAAGTTGGCGTCGATGTTGTTTTGTTTTCAGTAGGCCGCCGCCAAGTTTCATCGCATTCGAGTCCGTTTGGCGCCCCATCGGATAACTATAGCGGCAGTATAGCCGGTCTAACGTCGGACGTTTTCGGTCTCCGGAAACCGTGCCGGGCTGCACCTCTCCCCTCTTCTCTCAGACCAGCCCACCTAGTCTGTCCTCCTCCCCTCTTCGCTTTCGGAGTTGTCCGACGCGACCGCACGGCCTGAAACCCTCTCTGCATAGTGCTTCGAACCCCTCACGTGCGCGTCCGAATCTGTCCCGAACCCGACCCGGATAGTCGTTACCGTTGGGTCCAGATCATCCCCTAACGTCTGCAAAACATCCCCGTTTTATTATTCGGGCTTCCTAAACTATATTTTCTTGACCGCCCGATTATAATCGAACGGACCGGATTAGTCCGTACCCAGTCCCCTACCTATATAATCAGACTAACCCTAAAACCTAGGGACCTTGTCCCATCCACCCGTCGCCGCCGCCGCCACTCCACCAAATTCCCTTCGGGATCCCCCCTCCTCCTCGTTTTCCTCCACCCACCAACCAGAGCTCACCAGCCTCATCCTCCCCGATCCAAAAATTCCATCGGCCTCCTCTTTCCCCAAATTCTCGAGCTCCCGCGGCCAGCCCCCACGCTCGATCTCTCCCGCAGCCAGCCGGCGCCCTTTTCAGGATGGATCGAGGCCACGACCTCGCACGCCTCTGCCTCCTCTGCTTGCCCGGAGTCCCGCGTTCCCGCCTCCGCCCGGTCTGCCGCGTCGCCCGCACACCCAGCAGGCCACAGCCTCGCTCGCGCCTCCTCTGCCCCGTCGCCTGGAGCTCCCTCCGCCGTGGAGCACCACCAGCAGTGCCGGTCGCCGCCGTCCCGTTTGTCTTCCAGCGAGGCGAGGAACCGAGCCCCGCCGCAAGCCCCCTGCAGGCGGCCGCTCTCTCCGTTCGCTCCGCTGCCGGCGTCCTTCTCCAGCGCCCATACTGCTATCGGGCCAGTCAGTTTTGGCCCAACATGTTTTTTTCCTGTCCTGGGAATTTTGCTAATTATCCAGAGTTCCCAGTTTTGCAGAAAAACCCCTAATGTTCATGCATATAATAACTCCACAACCGTGCATCGGATTAAAATAATTTATATATGTAAAATGCTTAGTTTTTCATCTAGTTTCATAATATGCAACTTTCACCCATGTTTAAAATGTTTAAAATGATGTTTGTTTAAATTTGCATAAATGCCATGTTAAAATGTTTTAATTCATAACTATTTAGCCGTAACTCGGAATTTAATAAACTTTATATGTAAATGGGGTAGAATTTTGCCTAGTTTAACATGGTGCACTCATCTTGCATGTTTAAGAACTCTAAAATTGTGTTTAGGGCAGAACAGTACCAAACCTTAAAATATGCACATGGGGATTTTCCGGAATTGTTGTTTGTTCTTCCGGCCTCATTTAAACTTGCCTAGTTAGGTAGTGTTCTTATGTTTCACCCCCTTGCCATGTTAATCAACATTTAATATTGTTGGGTACATAAACGAGATCGAACTAAATAACTTGTCGTGGTGTTTCATCAATATGCACCGTTGCATATTGAGCTCCACTCAATTTGTAGTGTTGTTTGTTGCATATTGCCATGCCATGCCTCATTAAACCGGACATGCATCATATTTGTCTGTGCATCATGCCATGGTTATGCGATGGTTGTTTACTATGTTGTTTGTTTCTTTCCGGGTTGCCTCTCTCGTTAGCTTCGGTTCCGTTCCGGAGTTGTGAGGATCCGTTCGACTTCGACCGTTTGTCTTCTTCATGGACTCGTTCTTCTTCCTTGCGGGATCTCAGGCAAGATGACCGCTACCCTGGATCTCACTACTATCATTGCTATGCTAGTTGCCTCGTTCTTTCGCTATGCTGCGCTACCTATTACCTGTTTGTCCAGCCATCCCAAATTGCCATGAACCCCTAACCTTTGACACCATTCCTAGCAAACCGTTGTTTGGCTATGTGACCGCTTTGCTCAGCCCCTCTTATAGCGTTGCTAGTTGCAGGTGAAGTTGAAGATTTCTCCATGGTGGACAGGGTTTATGTTGGGATATCACAATATCTCTTATATTATTAATGCATCTATATACTTGGTAAAGGGTGGAAGGCTCGGCCTTATGCAGTGTTTTGTTCCACTCTTGCCGCCCTAGTTTCCGTCATACCGTGTTATGTTCCCGGATTTTGCGTCCCTTACGCGGTCGGGTGATTTATGGGACCCCTTGACAGTTCGCTTTGAATAAAACTTGTCCAAAGGCCCAACATTGACTTTTACCATTTGCCTCACCACCACCTACTTTTCCCTTGGGAGTAATTAACCCAAGGGTCATCTTTATTATAGCCCCGGGCGGTGCTTGTCTAAGTGTTGGTCGAACCGAGTAGATCGGGGGCCCCTCGGGCAACTCGAGGTTTGGTTTTACTCGTAGGATGTCTCATCCGGTGTTGCCCTGAGAACAAGATATGTGCAGCTCCTATCGGGATTGTCGGCGCATCGGGCGGCTTTGCTGGTCTTGTTTTACCATTGTCGAAATGTCTTGATGTACCGGGATACCGAGTCTGATCGGAGAGTCTCGGGTGAAGGTCTATTCCTTCGATGATCGCGAGAGCTTGTCATGGGCTAAGTTGGGACACCCCTGCAGGGTTTAAACTTTCGAGAGCCGTGCCCGCGGTTATGTGGCAGATGGGAATTTGTTAATGTCCGGTTGTAGACAACTTGACACTTGATCCGAATTAAAACACATCAACCGAGTGTGTAGCCGTGATGGTCTCTTCTCGGCGGAGACCGGGAAGTGAACACGGTTTCTGTGTTATGTTTGACGTAAGTAGGTGTTCAGGATCACCTCTTGATCATTGCTAGCTTCACGACCGTTCCGCTTGTTTCTCTTCTCGCTCTTTTTTTGCGTTGGATAGCCACCATATTATGCTTAGCCGCTGCTGCAACCTCACCACTTTACCCCTTCCTTTCCCATTTAAGCTTTGCTAGTCTTGATACCCATGGTAATGGGATTGCTGAGTCCTCGTGGCTCACGGATACTTCAAAACCAGTTTGCGGTGCCTATGTTACCGGCGGTGTGACGCAACCAAGCTCAAGGAGGAGCTCGATGAAGATCTTGCCCTTTGTGTTGTTTCGTTCTAGTTGATCGATAGTGGAGCCCGGTTAGGGGTCGATCGGGGACCTTTATGTCGATTTGGGGTTCTTCTTTTATTTTGGTTCCGTAGTCGGACCTTGATTGTATCTGGATGATGTAATGCTTTATTCATGTAATTGTGTGAAGTGGCGATTGTAAGCCAACTATGTATCTCTTTCCTTATGTATTACTTGGGTTGTGTGAAGATTACCTCACTTGCGACATTGCTTTCAATGCGGTTATGCCTCTAAGTCGTGCTTCGACACGTGGGAGATATAGCCGCATCGAGGGCGTTACAATATTTCTTGGGAAGAAACATAGTGAGTTGGCTATCACAAAAGCAGAAGGTGGTCGCATTATCATCCTGTGAAGCGGAGTATATTGCAGCTGCAACATGCTGCAGGTCAAGGTGTGTGGCTAGAAAGGCTACTCGGTGACCTCACCGACAAGGAACCGAAGGAGTGGTGCTCTATGTTGACAACAAGTCCACGATTGCTCTATGTAAGAATCCGATTGCATCATGATAGAAGTAAGCACATTGATATAAGGTATCATTACATACGGGATTGCGTGGAAGAAGGCAAGATTGAAGTCAACTACATTTGCACCAACGATCAGCTTGCGATATCCCGACCAAGTCTTTGGGACGACGAAGTTCATGGAGATGCGGGAAGGATCGGCGTCAAAGCTGTGAAGTGAGGGCATCGTGGTTGGGGGTGATTGCTGGAGTCAACCACGGCTAGTCTGTCCGATGCGGACTAGGAGCGATCACCGAGTCGTATTTAGAGTAGGCTAGCTAGGCTTCTTTATATCTTGCTGTAACCCGCCTTGTAAACTCAGATCGATCAAAGCAATAAAGTACAAAGGCACGTCCACGAGCCTTTTGCAATCAATCTCGCGTGTCTCTTGAATACTACTAGTTCGCGTACAACTCGCGGCTCAAGCAATCGCCAAGACAAAGCTAGCTAGCTTGTGTTGCTAGTTCGTCCGTACGTATTGCATAGACCGTCGACCCGGCGCCTCGGAAAGTAATCGAGCAGCTTGTACGTGTGTACTGCCGGAAAGTACTCGGCAGCGTCGTCGAGGTCGGGACCTGCGCCAACAGCCGGAGTTTATTGGCGTGGTGCTACTGCGAGCCAACCAGTTGTCCTCGCCTTTGCAGAAGCGGGTCATGAGTGTCGTGAGGGCCGCCATGGACTTTGGTTTTTCCTGACCGAGGTGTCGGGCGAGCCACTCGTCGCGGATATTATGCTTAAAGGCCGCCAGGGCTTCGGCGTCCGGACAGTCGACAATTTGGTTCTTTTTAGTTAGGAACCGAGTCCAGAATTTTCTGGCTGACTCTCCGGGCTGTTTGGTAATGTGGCTCAAGTCATCAGCATCCGATGGTCGCACATACGTGCCCTGGAAGTTGTAGAGGAACGCATCCTCCCGGTTTTGCCAACTTCCAATGGAATTTGCCGGCAGGCTATTTAGCCAGTGCCGGGCCGGTCCTTTGAGCTTAAGGGGAAGATACTTGATGGCGTGTAGATCATCCCCGCGGGCCATGTGAATGTGGAGAAGGAAATCTTCGATCCATACTGCAGGGTCTGTTGTGCCATCGTATGATTCAATGTTTATGGATTTAAACCCTTCTGGGAATTCATGATCCATCACTTCGTCGGAAGCGAGAGGGTGTCGCGCGCCTCTATCTTTGGGCTATGTGGCTACGCAGTTTGAATGACTCTGGTTGGCTGTGTTCAGCCCGGCCGGACTTGTTGATAGTGTATCTGGTATGACGATCATCGTCACGTGTTGGGGCGCGCCCCCGCGATCCGTAGATCGATCTTGGTTGTCCTGCCTTGTTTTCCAATATGTCTCGCAGGTCCTGCCTATGGCCCCGGGCCGTAGTGTATTGGCGTGAGGGTGCGGGCTAGTATTCGGGCTGATACACCGTTTTATCCCGGCCACGAGGTGGCCGGTCAGCCTCGTCCTGTGCTGGTAGTATAGGCTCCTCCTCGAGTTGAGGTAGCCACTTGTGCTTTGGATAACCTTTGGTGTGGCACTCGAGTCCATATTCCTCGGCCGCCAGGAGTTCAGTCCATCTGTCTGTGAGCAGATCTTGATCAGCTTGGAGCTGTTGCTGCTTCTTTTTCAGGCTCCTCGCAGTGGCCATAAGCCGGCGCTTGAAGTGCTCCTGTTCTACGGGGTCTGCAGGCACGCCGAATTCATCGTCGCCGAGGCTAATCTCGTCTTTGGAGGGGGCATGTAGTTGTCCTCCTCCGGGTACCCATCCGTTGCCTGTTCGTCTAGGCTGACCTGCCCATCTTCCTGTTCGGCCTGCTCGAAGGCAGGCTGATCGGGGTTGTATTCATCTTCGGCACCATCCAGATTGTTTTCATCTCCTGTGCTGGTATTGCTGTGGTGGGGCTTGGAGCGGCGCCGATGACGCCCATGCTTCGCTTTCTTCCTTGACGGGTTATCCTCCAACTAGACCGGCAATCACTGTTGCAATTCTATTTGAGGGAGAGGCATAAGCTAACATACTTTCTCTACTTGGATCATATGCACTTAT
Organism: Aegilops speltoides; assembly: GCA_021437245.1. Lineage (NCBI taxonomy): Eukaryota > Viridiplantae > Streptophyta > Magnoliopsida > Poales > Poaceae > Aegilops > Aegilops speltoides. Next base: position 425,320,862 of record CM038144.1, on the reverse strand, counting down.
GATTGGAACTCTAGCAAGCGTCCGCAACTACTAAAGATTCATTAAGGTAAAACCCAACCATAGCATTAAAGTAGCAAGTCCCCTTTTATCCCATACGCAAACAACCTACTTACTCAGGTCTGTGCTTCTGTTCACTCACGCCACCCACCATAAGCAAATCATAAACATATTACAAACCCTACAGCGGGGATCCCTCACGCTTGCGCGACACAGAGAGCACCATAGGACAGCACCAATAATAAAACATGCAACTCAAACCAATCACGATCATCAATTAACCCATAGGACAAAACGGATCTACTCAAACATCATAAGATAGCCATACATCATTGGGAAATAATATACAGCGTTGAGCACCATGTTTAAGTAGAGATTACAGCGGGTAAGAGAGAGGTTACACCGCTGCATAAAGGGAGGAAGAGTTGGTGATGAAGGCGGTGAAGTTGTTGGTGAAGATCGCGGTGATGATGATGGCCCCCGGCAGCGCTCCGGCGCCACCGGAAACAAGGGGGAGAGAGCCCCCCTTCTTCTTCTTCTTCCTTGACCTCCTCCCTAGATGGGGGAAGGATTTCCCCTCTGGTCCTTGGCTCCCATGGCTTGGGAGGGGCGAGAGCCCCTCTGAGATTGGATCTATCTCTCTGTTTCTGCGTTCCCAGATTTTACCCCTTCACCGTTTCCTTTATATCTGGAGATCCGTAACTCCGATTGGGGTGAATCTTTCGCCCAGATCTTTCTCATAAAATTATCTTTCTTGCGCCAAAAGAAGAGCATCAACCGCCTTACGGGTGGCCCACGAGAGCCCAGGCCGCGCCCAGGGGGGAGGGCGCGCCCCCCTGTCTCGTGGCCACCCCGGACACCGTTTCACGTTGATTTTACTTCCCAAAAATCATAAATATTCTAAAAAAATCTCCATCTGTTTTTATCCCGTTTGGACTCCGTTTAATATTGGGTTTCTGCGAAACAAAAAACATGCAACAGACAGGAACTGGCACTGGGCTCTGGATCAATATGTTAGTCCCAAAAATAGTATAAAAAGTTGCCAAAAGTATATAAAAGATGAATAATATTGGCATGGAACAACAAAAAATTATAGATACGACGGAGACGTATCAGCATCCCCAAGCTTAATTCCTGCTCGTCCTCGAGTAGGTAAATGATAAAAAAGATAATTTTTGATGTGGAATGCTACCTAGCATAATCTTGATCATATGTCTAATCATGGCATGAATATGAAGACACGAGTGATTCAAAGCAATAGTCTATCATTTGACATAAAAACAATAATACTTCGAGCGTACCCATAAAGCAATCATGTCTTTTCAAAAAAACATGGCCAAATAAAGTTATCCCTACAAAATCATATAGTCTGGTTGTTGCTCTATCTTCATCACACAAAGTATTTAATCATGCACAACCCCGATGACAAGCCAAGCAATTGTTTCATACTTTAATAACCTGAAACTTTTTCAACTTTCACGCAATACATGAGCGTGAGCCATGGATATAGCACTATAGGTGGAATAGAATATGATGGTGGAGGTTATGTGGAGAAGACAAAAAGGGAGAAAGTCTCATATCAACTAGGCGTATCAACGGGCTATGGAGATGCCCATCAATAGATATCAATGTGAGTGAGTAGGGATTGCCATGCAACGGATGCACTAGAGCTATAAGTGTATGAAAGCTCAAACTGAAACTAAGTGGGTGTGCATCCAACTTGCTTGCTCATGAAGACCTCGGGCATTTGAGGAAGCCCATCATTGGAATATACAAGCCAAGTTCTATAATGAAAATTCCCACTAGTATATGAAAGTGAAAGCATAGGAGGCTCTCTCCATGAGGAACATGGTGCTACTTTGAAGCATAAGTGTGGTAAAAGGATAGTAACATTGCCCCTTCTCTCCTTTTCTCTTATTTTTTTCTTATTTTTTATTTTTGGTGGGCTTCTTTGGCCTCTTTTTTTTATTTGGGCTTCTTTGGCCTCTTTTAATTTTCATAAAGTCCGGAGTCTCATCCTGACTTGTGGGGGAATCATAGTCTCCTTCATCCTTTCCTCACTGGGGCAATGCTCTAATAAGGATGATCATCACCCTTTTATTTACATACAACTCAATATCTAGAACAAAGATATGACTCTATATGAATGCCTCCGGCGGTGTACCGGGACATGCAATGATCTAGCATAGCAATGACATCAAAAAAACGGACAAGCCATGAAAACATCATGCTAGCTATCTTGCGATCATGCAAAGCAATATGAAAATGAATGCTCAAATCATGTATATGATGATGATGAAAGTTGCATGGCAATATATCTCGGAATGGCTATGGAAATGCCATGATAGGTAGGTATGGTGGCTGTTTTTAGGAAGATATAAGGAGGCTTATGTGTGACAGAGCGTATCATATCACGGGGTTTGGATGCACCGGCGAAGTTTGCAGCAACTCTCGAGGTGAGAAAGGGCAATGCACGGTACCGAAGAGACTAGCAATGATGGAAGGGTGAGAGTGCGTATAATCCATGGACTCAACATTAGTCAAAAAAAACTCATATACTTATTGCAAAAATCTACAAGCCATTGAAAACAAAGTACTACGCGCATGCTCCTAGGGGGATAGATTGGTAGGAAAAGACCATCGCTCGTCCCCGACCGCCACTCATAAGGAAGACAATCAATAAATAAAATTGTGCTCCAACTTCATCACAAAGCGGTTCACCATACGTGCATGCTACGGGAATCACAAACCTCAACACAAGTATTTCTACTAATCCACAACCACCCACTAGCATGACTCTAATATCACCACCTTTATATCGCAAAACTATTGCAAGGAATCAAACATATCATATTCAGCGATCTACAAGTTTATATAGGATTTTATGACTAACCATGTGAATGACCAATTCCTGTCATCTCTCTAAATTGATATAAGTGAAGCAAGAGAGTTTAATTCTTTCTATAAAAGATATGCCCACGCTCTAACAAATATAAGTGAAGCAAAAGAGCATTCTACAAATGGCGGTTTTCTATATAAAGAGAAACATGCAATCCAAACTTCAAATGATATAAGCGAAGCACATGAAGCATTCTATAAAGCCATACTCAAAATATTTAAGTGAAGTGCAAAGAGCATTCTATAAATCAACCAAGGACTATCTCGTACCAGCATGGTGTATAAAAGAAAATTGAAAACTAAATGCAAAAGACGCTCCAAGACTTGCACATAATGCATAAACGAAACGAATATGAAAACATACCGATACTTGTTGAAGAAAGAGGGGATGCCTTCTGGGGCATCCCCAAGCATAGTCGCTTGAGTCTCCTTGAATATTTACTTGGGGTGCCTCGGTCATCCCCAAGCTTGAGCTCTTGCCTCTCTTCCTTTTCCTCATATCGAGACCTCCTCGTTTAGACACTTCATCCACACAAAACTTCAACAGAAAACTCGGTAAGATCCGTTAGTATAACAAAGCAAATCACCACTCTAAGTACTATTAAAAACCAATTCATATTTTGTTTTTGCATTGTGTCTACTGTAATATAACTTTTTCATGGCTTAATCCACTAATATAAATTGATAGATTCATCAAAACAAGCAAACTATGCATCAAAAACAGAATCTGTCAAAAACAGAACAGTCTATAGCAATCTAAACGTACACCATAATTCTGGTACCCCACAAATTCTACCAAAATTAGGAAAAATAAAAAGTTGTATAGCAAGACAGTGCAAAAGGAGTCAGAACCAATTGACGTTTCAGTTAAAAATGTAAAATCGCGCACTACAGCCAAAGTTTCTGTCCAGCACCGTACAAACCAACAAGCATTGTAAACATCCTAAAGGCAAACCTTAGCACATTATTTTGATAATACAATGGAATTGTACAAGGGGACAATTATTTTTGATGAAAAGTTTCTGTAATCAAGATTTACAAAGTTCCCGTGATCATGAACAAAGTTCAAGGCTAGCTCCCACTTCAACAATGCTTGTCTCTCTCACTTTCACTTTCCTTTTTGAAAAGTTTTTAGGTTCCCCTCTTTATTTTTGTGTTTTTAAACTATACAAAAGCACCCAACAGAAATAAATGAATCTCTAAAACTTCCGGATATATGAGAATTAAAACTAAAAATACATATGATATATTGTGTCTGATTGTGTATGGTTGTAAAATATTTATTATATGTACATATCATAATAAAATGGAAATTCTCATGCATACTTGCATATTGAAGTGGAATTTTCTTATGCATGGTTGCATGTTGGACGTTTTTTTCATACATGTTGCATGTTGAGAGAAATAAGTTAGTGTAGGCTAGCTATTAGTTATACAAGATGTTGCCCCGCACGTTGTCGCAGGAACGATATTAAAACAAATGCATAAGTATTTGCTTAAACATAAATAGAACAATTGTAAAGGTGTTCTCGGTTTTACATTTGAAAAACCTACGAAGCATAAAATGATGTGTAAAAGGTGAGAAACTTTTGAATTGAACTTAATGTAACACCATCTTTTAACATAACTTTGAAGCATGAACTATATATTTGGAAAAAGAAGAAAGACTTGCATAACTTGATGAGGTGGTATGGTTTGCATGGATATATAATGGGCGACGCTACGCGTCCGCCGGCTGATTTTCCGATTTTATCCGCCGCCTTGATGGCCGTTGGATGCCCACCTGATAGCCGCCCGATCTACTGCCCGTGCCCTGGATGCCCACAAGTTATTTCCTGCAACAACCGCTCTGTTGCAGAAACAATAGCACTCTTGCCCCTGGCTCCCGACAGATCTGCGCCCCGCACGGTTTCGTAACAAGAACATTTCCTGTAACAATATTTTTTTCTACAACAAGACTCATGTTGCAAAACCTTTTCTTCTTTAGTTTTCTGCAACAAGATCCTTAAAAAAATTGTAACAACATCTCCCGCCGCATCTAATTTTCTGCAACAATATTTTTCACGCGTCTAATTTTCTGCAACATCTTCCACGCGTCTAATTTTCTGCAACAAGATCCTTGTTGCAATCAACATCTTCTAATTTTCTACAACAAGACCCTTGTTGCAATAAAACAACATCTCCGCCACATCTAATTTTCTGCAACAGGACCCATGTTGCAAAAATTGCAAAAACTACATATATATTTTTCTGAAACTACAAACTGGATAACTGCATGAGCTAAAGAAGCTTTGGACTAAAAAGCATATATCAGAAAACACATCAATCATGCATCACTAGTTTCCTGCAGCACATCAAGTATGTACCACTAATTCCGTACAACACATCAAAATCTTGCATCACTAACTTCCAGGTGAAAATGCTACAAAAGTTTTGAGCTACAAACATTCGGACAAGCAGCACATCAAGGGGATAGCATGAGCTCCAGCAACACATCTGGAAGTCAAATAAAAAATTATTCAACACTAGATGTGCGACATCCAAATGCCTACTGCACATCTACACATCTACACCCCCTATAACATCTACTTCATCCGCCTCGGTGGCAACGGCGAGAGCGTCTCCCTACGACGGAGCACCGCTCTTTTTCCCTTTGATGTCATTCGCTATTTCGCGCAGCCGCTTTGCCGACCAACGAGTTTGGAAGATAGGCATGCTGCAAAACAAGGTTTGAAAGAACATTAGCTAATCCAACTAATTTCAGATAAACATGAGCTAAAAATTCATGGAAAAGTATTGGAACAGTAGCTAAAATTTCAGAGAAAAGATATATGTAGTTTCAGAAGCAAAAATTGAGTTCCCTGTGCTATAAGCTAGCAGTACAAATATTCCTGTAGTTTCACAAACATAAGCTACAGACATAACCTACTAACTAGTTTCAGAAAGGTAAGTTTCTTTGAAATATAGCTACTGTTTCTGAAATTACATATATGTCTCTGAAACTACAAACTGGATAACTGCATGAGCTACAGAAGCTTTGAACTAAAAAGAAATTACATATATGTTTCTCTAAAAAAACAAACTTGATAACTGCATGAGTATTGGAACAGTAGCTTCAGAAAAATGAAACAAGGGGATCCTATAGAAACTGCACGCTCCAGAAATTCAAAAACACACCTATGAGTTTTCACAACTATGCGAGTTGACTGCTTGAGTTTCAGTCCAACGAAGGGTGGTTGATCATGCATTTCGCGAAAATGCAGTGGTTTCTGCAACTAGTTGACCAGGCTCTGAATTCTGTTTTAGACTCTTTTCGTTCTCCTGTTAGTGTTAACTGAATTTAAACTTCAAAACGGTTGTCTTGCAACAAGTTGGTGGCTCTGAATTCTGTTTTAGAAGTTTCAGTCCAGCTTGAAAGGGTTGTCTGAATTTAAGCTTGAGAGGTCTTATAAACTGAATGTAGTTCGTCAGCTGGCTTGTTGGTCAGCTGCATTATCTGACTAGTTACTAGTTTTCTACACAATGCAGGCAGCCAAAGAGAAGCTGCAACCTGCAACGCCAAATACAGATGATGCAGGCGACAAGAAGTTCATAATCTCAGAAGTTTCGCCGCCTCCGACGCAGCGACAACAAAAATGAACACCTACTTTTGCCTCCAAACATATAGATAGACATATATGGATTATAAGGGAAAAAAAATCCAAACTAGGTGAGAGCACGTCTGCTAATTTGTAGCAGCAAAATAACTGAACTAACATTTCAGCGACCTAAAACACACATATCCAATGCAAAACCATACGTGTGTTGTACAATTCTGACGCTGCTTCGTTCCTTCGAGAAAATGCATGCTCAATTAATCAAACAGGGAACACAAAATCAATCAGTGCAGGTTGGGGCCCAACAGATAGCAGTAACAAATCACGGCGGAAATGCATCACGCGGTGGGCGGGACGAACAACAGCCTGGGTGGAGCCGACGAGATGGGAGCATCTTATTCGGGGGGAGGCGGGAGGGTTGCCCGATCCATACCTGTCAGCCACCGCCGAACCCGTCGTCATCGTCGCCACCGCGGAGGATATGCTCCGCCGCCGCCGCCCAACGCCCTGGGCCGCCGCCACCGCCGCCCAACGCCCAGCGCCACCCGCAGCCCAACACCTGGCCGCCCGCCCGCCGCCGCCGCCTTAACGCCTGCGCCGCCCCACGCCGCCGCCCTCCCCTCCCGCTGTCCGCGTAGCCTAGTCCTCCCAGTCGATAGAGCTGGCCAGTTGATAGAGTCGATAGAAGAGATGGTCAGTTGCAAAAATAATTATACTGAAACAATGACTCTGTTTCAGAAACGCACGCGCGTCACGCGGAAGCGGGGAGGCTGTCGCCCGTCCGATCAACAGACGATCCGACGGACGCGGAGGCGGCGGATGAGGCGCGAGTGATCGGTCGGGTGAAGGAGAGCTTTTTCCATATATAATGCAAAATTGTAACTTATGCGTACATGCGTAACTTTTGATTCCACACAATTTTGATCAGACAATTATCAATGATTGAGGTGATGTGGAAGCACACATGTGCAAAAAAAATCTAATAGTGGGGATTAGCTATTTATGTATAGAAGATAGATCAACCGCCAAAAAAAAGGTATAGAAGATAAGATAACAGAAAGAGAAACTTACATGAGCACGGTGCTCACTATTATGCTCTTTTATAGGGACTCAAGTGCACGAGATCTCTGTGTCTCTAGGACAATACCACAAAGAATATCGTTAGAAAGACAAGGTATTTTATATGAAATACTCCTAGTAAACTAATTCAACGGGGACCCTAGGCCCTCCTCACTCTGTTTTTAACCGAGGCAAAACTTTGTTTTTTCTAGTTCAAATGAAGTTAGTTGTCCAGTTAATCACAGAAAAATTGGGCAAAAAACTGGCGCAACAAACACACGCCCACAACTCACCACAGATCACTACTAGCCTAAATGGTCACGGAGACAAAAACTGGAATCAGTAGTACATCTCTTTTGTCACTGCCCCAAGTATGTGGGAACATGGTTTAAGCTCAGTTGATCTAAAACCGCATTAAGCTTCATCAAGATCAACTTCTTCAGATCCGTCAATGATTGGTAGAGCAGCTGGACCTCGCAAGAATGCTACTGACATTGCCCATTTTACGTAGCGCGTTTGGAATGAAAGGAACCGGCACATTTTTGAGAACTCCATCGCCCACACTGATTTTGTCGATGGTCATATCATTTCTGATCTTGAGATGCTGGGCGCCCCTGCCTTGCAGTTGTAGCTTCTTGCCCCTTTTTTCCTCTCTTGAACTCAGACTTTTCTTTTGTCAAACTCTTAATGCAAAGGCAAAACTCCATTTATAACCTTAAAAAAGGACAGACACCGCATAAAAAAAACCTCAAAAAAGAAGAGACTTTTTTCTTATGGTAAGAATCAAGCAGGCTTTCAGTTCACTTATGGATGGCATCATCAACATACAACAGATAACTCAAAATCCTGAAGAAAGAAATCTAATGAAGAAATGGGAATATGCCCGTTTCCAGAACTGATTTGTTGACCACTACTCACATTAAGATCCAGAAGTTTTATTTCCTTGCTGGATAGTAACTTTCTCGAGCGGTATGTTGAAGGTACTCAAGATGTCCAAAACCTTGTGAGGCCTCCCATCAACTTCGTCACATTTGATCTCAACGATCTTCAGATGGGTGAATGCAAATGATTGCTTTGATGGAGTGTAACTTCTTTGTGTTTTCACCGGAACTTTAGGTTCCTAAAGCACTCAAATATTTTACTTACACCAGTCAACATAATTATCAACTTCAGTAACAGAAGGCTGTTCATGTACACGATATAATACCTCAGAAAGCTGGAGAGTGAGCTTCTCCAAAATTGGTGAATGTTTGAGGAAGCAACTTAATATATTGAGGTCACCAGCAATGCCAGGGCACCATTTGCTGAGCAACAAAGTCTTTAACTTGCTGAATGTTGGGCACAATTTCAAGTCCCTGTTGATAATAAACTGTGAAAAGGAACATGATCATATAAGTAATTTGCTGAGATTTTGCAGTGGAATGGAAGTTAAACTTTTTGGCTGCAGATGTGGTATTGAAATAAAGTAATGCAAGAGGCGTAAAACTCATGTATATATTTTTCCTAGATGTATGTAATTTATGAACCGCTCACTATTTATTTTTCTAATTGCCTGAGGTCAGAATCTTAGAATAAGATATGTAGTATAAATTACATGGCAGCCTGTATGACCCACATAATACTCCTACGGTTATGATGTCCCAAAACTGAATCTAACTATCACAAACTGAAGCAGGCGCAAGCAAGCAAGCATGCATACCACTTCAGGATGAACCCATAACTCCAACGCGGCAACTTGCGACAATCCTTTCAAAAGCACAGACTCGCCCCGCCTATCATCAGCACCACGTTGAGAATTATAACATCCACGACATTGATGATCACCACAACCTCCACAGTCATTCTTAGCACAACAGTCAAGACAAGTATTGATTCTAACAATTGCTGAAACTAGCCGTGGCATGCTTTCGATCAGTACTGGAGTCCGACCAAAAAAACCGTGTAGCTCCAGTGAAACTAGGCCTGGCAAATATATCCGGGCGCGGAAGCGGCCTGTGAGAAAATGACCATAGATAATGCTGAGATGTTTCAAGAATGGAGAGGTGACGTTCCCCCAAATGTAGGAATCCTCCACCCTCAACTGAAGCAAAGCTGGACAACCCGAGAAATCGAGCGTGCTGCTGCGGACGTCCACCCTCCGAAGTTCCAACTTTGTGAGGTGCTGAGATATGAGAGGGTCATTAGGAAGCTCTAGAGGCACTTCGGTACGCAACACCAGCCGCATAAGGGGCCCGCACGTTAGGGCGTGCTGGATCCACGTGTTCACGTGCAACTCGTTGGCAGGCAGCTGCAGGAACTCAAACAAATCTAAGTCGAAGTCGTCGTAGTCGAGGTCCAGCTCGAACGAGTTCAGGCCCGCACTGGGGTCGCGGAGGAGGAGCAGGCTATCGACGAAGTTGAAGAACCTCTCGGGGTCGATGCATCCCTTGACGCCGGTGACGCGCAGGGCCCATGCGGATTTCCAGTGGTGGCGCCAACGCCGCGCGAGCCTGCAGGTCCGCACCGCATCGTGCGCAGGGAGGAAGGAAAGCACGTGGTGGAGAAGGTCGTCAGGGAGGGCGCTGATGCAGTCGGCCATGGACGCCTTCTCGATCTGGCGCCGCAAAGCTAGGTCACGCGCTTTAATAACAACGTCGATCGAGGGGGCACTTTTTACAGAGCGCTGCTTCACATACAACTAATACCTGGCCATGGGCCGGGCCTACAAAAGCCCACGGCAGAAAACTGAGGCCCAGGCCCTCCCAGGCCCTACCATCAGGCCCAGTGGCGGAGCTTGATCAGGATTATAGGAGGGGCTAATCCATATAGGAGGGGGCTATTCAATCAAAGATTGGGCAAAACACCGTCATTCCTGTCTAATTATGAAGTGAGGGTACATGCAGAGTGGTATCAAGTCAGAAAAGTTGTTGCATATCTTTACTACAATTCTTGTTTGCATTGTAAATTTATTTTATTGTGTGGTTACCTAATGACGGGCCATCGTAAACTGCTATTGCTTTGTTCGTTCCTTTTTTTTTGAATTGTTGATTGTTTTCTGAGGTATCTATACCCGCTTATTTCAAGTGGTTCGTTCGTTCCTTCTCTGTATTGTAAGGAGTTTTCTTTTGCCACCTCAAGTGCATAGTAGTTGTTATCGTTAATAGTCCAGGTATTTGCGCCGTTGCATCATGTCTGACACCCTTGGGAAGCCCCTGTACGCCTACAATTCGTCTCGGCGCCCTAGGGAAACCCCTGCACGCCTATGATTGGCAAACGGAGGGAGTAGCAGGAACCAAATCCTCATATATAAGGCCCACGATCTCTCTAGAAGCAAATCAAGCGGATATGAGGAAGCCGCGAGGCAACACCACGCCCACACCATCGTGTCAACAGCATCAATTACCAACCCGTGCATGCAAGAAAAAAAATAAACCGCCTGACACTCAACATCACCCAACCCATGCATGCACTGTAGAAGAATAAAGATCATAGCCGCTAAACAGACATGCAATGAGTCCCCCAAAACATATCCCAGTTGATCGAGAAACTAAATCGCCAAAAAATATGCTAAAGGCATCAGCGAGCATCCCCGACCAAATCCCCAAGTGGTACACGTGTTCTTCACCTATTAGCTAACATAACATAGATTTCGCAAAAAAAAAACTAACATAACATAGAGGCAATATTGTGCATGTAAGTTTTTGATGACCATAGATAAATGTCACAAGGAAAAATAATTACGCATACTTAGAAATATTATCTTGCCACAAACCTGCAGGAAAAAATATATTTCCAAGAATGCAACAGGTACATCATAGTCAAATCTGAAAGCATCATATTCTTAAAGTTAAAATATGCAAAATGCAAAAAGGATTTTGCTTAATGAAGGTAAAAGAAAAGTTTGAAGCAGAATAAAGGGTACAATATTCACATACTGCTTAACCCAAATTATTGTTGGAGTCATTCAGCAGGACTAAAGCTTGCTTTCATTTGTTGAAACTTACTATTATCATTACATAAAAAGCATCCTAGGATGTCCATCATCTGCCGCACACACAAATGAAGACCAAATACCAACGCCAGGTGAATGAAAAAGATAGAGCAAACAAAAAAGGTTGGCTGCCATAATTCATGTAATCTATCAAAAAGGAAGACAAAACCAATTAGGCATATATTTTTTGTACTATACGCACACCCTTCAAATCTGAACTAACAATTGATATCCTTATTGCCCGAAGCTCAAAACTAACATGGGAGAACTAAAACTGCAATGGTGCATTTATGCATTACAATGAAGAAATCAGAAGACTAATTTAGGGGTACGTAAATTATTATGTTTTTTTTTAGTGGACGTAAATTATTATGTAAGCATGTAAATCTGAGTGTGAGACGTCCTTGGGCTCATTTCCAGCCACGCACATATCATTGTGCTTGTCTCTCCAAGCATCACACACACACACACACACACACACACACGTATGTATGTATAAACACCACGCCTATGGGACTTGCCATGAACCAAGAATTCAAAGCAATTTTTATTTTACGCAAAAATTGAACCAGTGAAAAATACGTCCTCGAAATCTCAACTCAAGATTAACTCGGTTACCTGCCAATTCTCATCTCTCTTTGACCACCATAGTGTTTTTGTCATGCTAAAGAACTTGCCTATTATATTTTATTTTGCAGGGGAAAGAACGTGCCTATTTTTTTATTTTTGACAGGAAAAGAACTTGCCACATATGCTACAAAATAACAACACGAAAAAATCAATCTATTCAAAAGCTATTCACTTAAACAATGTGTTTCCTATTCAAAGATGTACAAAGTAGTAAATGTCAAATTTAAAACTGTGGCACTTGAAAGCATGCTATTAGTTCTAAAACTAAAGCTTGCAACCTCAGCATCATGTTATCCGTGGCACCGTGGAGCACCTAAGCTGAGGCGTGAGAGTAGCACATACCCGTGGTGCTGCTGCTATCGCTTTAGAGCTGACAAGGAGTCGGTGAGGAAGGACCGAAGGAGAAGTGTAGCACTGCACGAACTTGCCTTCAGACTTCGTGTACCACACGAAGAGCACTGCCGGCGTGGTGGACAGAAAGTTACCTGCAGCGGTAGACGACTCTTTTTTTTTTGCGGGAAAAACTTCCAATCTATTCATCTTCAATCATGGTAGTACAACGAATACTAGAAATAATAAAAATTACATCCAAATCCGTAGACCACCTAGCGACGACTACAAGCATCAAGCGAGCGAAGCGCGCCGCTGCCATCGCCCTCCCTCATCGGAGCGGGCAAACCTTGTTGTAGTAGACAGTCGGAAGTCGTCGTGCTAAGGCCCCATAGAACCAACGCACTGAACAGCAACCGCCGCAGATGAAGAGTGTAGATTAAAAGGATCCAACTCAAGACACACGAACGAAGACGAACGACGAACAGATCCGAGCAAATCCACCAAGGACAGATCAGCCGGAGACACAACTCCACACGCCCACCGATGATGCTGAACGCATCACCGGAACGGGGGCTAGGCGGGGAGACCTTTATTCCATTTTCAGGGAGCCGCCGCCGTTTCGCCTTCCTGAGCAGGACGCAAACACTAACAAAGATCGAAAAAAGATCTAAAAACGGAGCCCTCCCACCGGTAAGGGGCGAGATCCACTCCGCCTCCATGGCCCTAAGGCCACCGGAGACGGGACGGACCGGCGCCGGCGCCGGCGGGAGGCAGAGTACCCTAGCTTTTTGGAGGGGCGGCTGGCTAGGTCAAAGGAGTATTAGCGGTAGACGACTCTGTTATGGGGCGATGGCGCTTACCTGGAATGTACCGAGCAGTTGGGAACGACGGTGTCATACACACGCGCGACACAGAGCGGACTGTGAAGAGAGCGTGGAAGAGGCGGCCGTCGTGTGCAGAGTGCTCGCTATCCAACAGTTGACGCCGAGGAGCGGGGTCAAGGAGCAGGGGCGCCTCCTCCCGTTAGCTTCCGCTCGAGCCTCTCCGAGACAGCATCTCTCCACGACGACGACGCGGGCCGAAGGGCTCCAATGTCGCTGGATGACAAGGCGACGACGGCCTGGGCGAACGCAACGTCGAGTCGGTGGTGAGATGACACGGAACGGCGGGGCACCGTCGCCCTGGAAGGTCGCGAGCTCGAAGCGTCCGCGGGTAGGACGGGAAGGTCGTCGGAGGCTCCGACGCGGTCCTCTGCGGCGCGCAACTCCTCGGCGAGCCCAGCGTACGTGTAGCTTGCCTATCCTGGCACAGGCAGCAGTCGGCGACCTGGGCGCCGCCAGTCCGTCCTACACGGCGAGGAAGTGCGCGGGGAGACGAAAGGAGGAGCTATCAAGGCCGTCAATCGCGGTGCGTCGCCAGCGACCATCCAGAGCTGGAAGCGTTAGAAGGTGTAGCTCTTCTCACCGTTCCTGGCGTCGGACGGAAGCGGTGCGACTTCCGTGTGCTCCTGGCTGTCGACCTTCCCATCGAGGAAGCGCACCACGGTGATCTACATGCCGGGGTGCTCGGCGCCTCGGCCATCTTCCTGGCAAGCTCGACGAACATGTCGTGCATGACCTGTTGGCCATCGCAGCGGCCGCGGTCCATGAGGACGGCAACGGCGTTGCCTCACACGGCAGCGAAGATCGAGTCGACGTATTGCACTCCCGTGCGCCAGGGCGTTCTGCTGGTGAATCCTAGTACGATCCAGCACACACGTATTTATAATATTCCCAAGCCAACAGAACAGCGATCCAAGCGGCATCGAGAACCATCACCTAAGAGCATCTCCAGCCGTTCGGCCCTCTAGGGGGCCGAAAAAGAGCGGCATGGGGGCAAGCCAGCGCTACGTCGCCCCCTGGGGTTCGGTTTGCTCCCAGTCACGCGCCCACGGGCGCCGCGGGTTCGACGAAGTTCGTTTCAACTTTTTGCAAACTCGGCGAAGTTCGGCCAATTTTCGCCGAAATTTGTACAAAAAATTAAAAACATGGATGAACTAACTTAAAAACAAACTAAAAGCCTAGCCGCCGCCGCCACCGTCGCCGCCGCCGTCTACATGCCGAGAAGTCTGTAGAAGCGGGTGTAGTCGTCGTCGTTGCCGCGCGCCTCACCTGATGCGTGCCTGCTGCATCCCTCGTCGGGGTCGCCGACAGCGCTTGACGGCCCGGCCCCGCCCTCGTCGTCGTTGTCGATGATGATAATGCCGCCCTCCTTGGCGACATGGCGACGCTCCTCGGCGCGGCTACGGGCCTAGGTCTCCAGGTATGCCCGACGCTGGCGGCGCACCTGCTCGCGGACGTAGTCCTCCCTTGCTCATTTGAGGGCGGACTCGTCGTCGGGGGCCACCATGCCGGCGTGCTCTGGCTTCATGGGGAGCATGTCTGGCTCGGGCTTCGGCCGGACCAGGCGGAGTGAGCGCCTCGTCGGTGCAGTCGCAGGCGAGAGCTCGTTGATGACGAGGGCGCTGCTGCGAACACGACGCCCGGGCGGTGTTTCCTCCGGCTAGGGCTTGACGGGGCGGAGGGCCGGCGAGCGGGAGCCCGACGACGAGGACGACCCCGGCTCCATTCACTGCGGCATCCAGGAACTGCCGTGCCGACGAGAGAAGGAGGGCCGCGTCGGGTACTCTAGCCGCGGCACATTGCCGGTCTCGATGTGGTCGAGGACGGCGTCGAGTGTGCGGCCGGGGTTAAAAACGTTTGTATAGAACCTCGTTGTACTAGTGTATATGCAACTTTATTCTTATAGACTCTGTTGGGCCTCCAAGCGCAGAGTTTAGTAGGACGGCATCGAATTTCCCTCAAGTGGATGACCTCAGGTTTCTGTGGGGGTGTAGAATGAAGATTTTCTCTCTCAAACAACCGTGCAATCAAATACAAGAAATCTCTTCTGTCCCCAACACACCCAATACAATGGTAAATTGTATAGGTGCACTAGTTCGGCGAAGAGATTATGATACAAGCACTGGTGGAAAAAAGGCCTTTGGTCGCGGTTCGCAACTGCCATTAGTCGCGGTTGCGCAACCGCGACCAGCAAAGCGCGACTAAAGCCCACCACCTTTAGTCGCGGCTGCTTAAGAACCGCGACTAAAGGCCCGTCCACGTGGGCGCCAGGCGGCCGTCGGGGCGGAGGACCTTTAGTCGCGGTTCTTCTGGCCAACCGCGACTAAAGGCCGCCGCAGCCTGTTTTCTGTTTAATTTGTATTGTTTTATTTCTTTTGTGCTTTATTTTAATTTTGAAGGAGTTTCATATATTCTACGGTACTACATACATGCATATGAATGTACAATTTCAAATAAATTTGAAATTAGAACCAAAAAGAATTCAAGAGGAATATACAATATATATTCAATATCATCGGATGACCATATACAATTTTGAACAAGTTTCCATACATGATTTAATCCATATAAAGTTCTACGTCCTCGTAATAGTGTTCTCCTTTAGGATGGAGGACTTCCTGCAGAACCATCCAGCTAGTTCCTCTTGAAGTGGTCGGAAGCGAGCTTCTGGACTAAGCATCCACCGGAGGTTATTCCTCTGAGCATTGGTATCACTCGCATCAACCCGCTCAGAGGTGTATCTCCGGATCATCTCACAGACAAAGTATGCACATAGATTGGTCAACGGTGGCTGAATATCCCGATCTTAGTCTTTACCCTTTTGAATGCTAGCTCTTTTTTGAATTCACCGACCTTTGTATCTACGAACCGTCTCCAAACCCTACGAGGCAAAGAAAATTAAATGAACAAGAGAGTTATTAGTTACTTGATATTAGGAAATGAACGAAATAGGCCGATCGATATAGAGCGCAAATGAATGAAAATAATTACTTCTGCAGCATTTTTCTCATGTCGGCCCAAAGCTTTGGATCCTTATCCAGAGAGTCGTGGACGAGACATTCTGAGGTGTTAACTTTAATTACTAGCAGAATCCAGTGGAACCTGCGGACACGATACATGCACAAGACGTCATGCATAACTCATCGATTAGCCGCCACATACCATGCATGGAGTAAACAAAGAGAATGTGCTCAAGACGAAACACTCACCCAAAATGGTAAGGAAATAGAATATCACTTTTGAGTTCCTGCTTTGTAAGAAACTGCCACAGTGCGCCTCCACGTCGTCGGGTAATGCTGCAACACAATATCATGTACGATGTGTGGGTCAATGAACCCAACATCATGGATGTTCCTTACTCGCATTCCTTCTTCTTCATTCTGCATGTATAATAGAGGACACAACAATATAGTTAGGACATATATATAGTGCAGGCAATATGAACGAGATGGGGTAGAAATTAATAAATCACTTACGTAATGTAGCAACGATGATAGATTTGTCGAGCTCAAGCAGATTGAAAAGCTGGAACAATTCACTCAGTTCAACTTGTACATAGTAATGTTTGAAGTGATGCTCATGTCTAACTTCCGCATAAATATAATCTTTGGCGTTTTAATTTTTATGTAACCCTTGTACCAATTCAGCGACGTTTCATTTGGTCGGTAGATCCTTTTCTCTGCGCGAGCTCGACGAGAGGCCCATTCTTGACATATGTAATTACTACCTCCTTCACGCAACTCATCAAGGCCTAACAGTTCACGAAGAGTAATACCTAAGTTGGCGCTTGTTCTCGCACTTTCGTTACTCAATCCTGTCTGCTGCCGCAGCTTGTATGATCTCGGGGCATCCGGACGAAGGCTTCCACTATAAGCGGGCAATCGATTGTTTACTTTGTTCCCGAGCTGGGCAACTTGTTTCCGCTTTTATACTTCGGCCTTCTCCGCTCTTTGTTCTCCTTGAACATGAGTGCCTGCCTTTTAAGTTCACGTGCATAGTCGGTAGGCGATTCTTGGCGGCTTGGGACGGTGTGCTCAAAATGACTTAGCCCACTTCTTTTGCTTGATCGAATATCTTGGCTTGGGCTCGGGCTCTCTTTTCTTCTTGCAGTCCGCCTTCCATTTCTCCAAATCAGCGATCGCGCCGCGTCGACTTCCTCGGCACTCGTTCCCAAGGCCTTGTGGGGAGAGGCTTGATGATGGCTCCGGTACCTTTGTGGTCTTAGGTACATAAGGGTCCGGGTTAATACTCGAGACTTCTTCCTTCTTTGCCATAGGTGGATTGGGGCGGCGTCGATCACCCGCGGACGAGGATCGGGGCGGCGGATGATCACCCGCGGACGTTGTGGATCGGGGCGGCGTCGGCCGATGTGACGGAGGTGTAGGTGAACCGCCACCACCACCACCACCACCACCACCGCCACCGCCACCACCACCACCGTGAGGGTGGACTTGTTGTCCTTGGCGCCTCGCCTGGAAACTTGATAAACTTCTTTTGCCATAGAATGTAATGGCGCTTGACATCTTCAAGTCTTTTCTCCCCTTCAGGTGTAGCAATTTCAATCTCCGTGTCCTCAAACCCTTGGACTATGTCCTCCACCGTGACACGAGCATAGCCATCTTTAATGGGGTTGTTGTGGTGGAGTGCTCGAATAAACATGGTAAAGCACGCCGATGGCTACCTTCATGGAAATGTTCCCCATAGGATATCAGATGACATTCTTTCATCTCCTTTATATCGCCCACGGGGTAGCGAGGAGGCTCGGTGCAGTAATTTCGACCACCGAGGCTCCGGTGCATAATTTCGATCGTCGGTGCATCTACACCAGCCGGTGGGGCCTCCGTGGAAGCCACGCTGCTTCTACGCTGCTGGCTTCCGAGATCCGCCGGATGATCTTCATGCTGCACCGAGCTGAATCTCTTTCGCTACTAGTACACTCATGGTTTTCTTCATCACTTCCATTTCCGATGCCAACCGCCCCACAACATCCGCTTCCCGATCCATCTTTCTCTTACGGCTTCAGAATCGTGACGGGTCATCGCTCGGGGAACCCTATTTTCCACGGAATGTGCCCCATGCCTCGTACGTCCTCCGTGTTCGGATTCCCGAGGGCTTTTGTCGCCGCGTCGTTCTCTCTGTTGAACTTGATCTTCCCTCTTGAGCAGCCTTCATTGCGTCAATAAGGGCTTGGGTGGGTTTAATTAATTTGCCTCGTAAACACACTCCCCTGTCTCGGGTTGAGCGTTCCCCATGCCCGTACCACCAGCTTCGGCCCTTGGGTCCCATCCTCCGTACTGGACGGATTCTCGCGCCCTCAGCTCGTTCTCCATCTTCTCGAACCTAGGCACCCAAATGCGATACCCTCCTGGCCCCATAACATGATTGTACTCCTTCTTAGCCGCATTTTCCTTATTTTGTTTCGATATTTGAAGGAACTGCTCCGATTTCTTTTGCTTCACAAATTCTGGCCAATCATCTTTCGGTTTCTCATATTGTCCTCTGAAATCCGAGTCTTGTTACGCTTGACAAAGTCACGGGCTAGATTTTGCTTGAATTTCCGAATCGTCGGCCATCTTATGAAGAGCGAACTGTTTGACTTTCCTCCTCCTCTCCTTGTTTTCCTCAATCTTGTTACCCTCCTCATCGAATTTGTTGTATTCGGAGGTAGAGCGAAATGTTCCATAAGCTTCTTGATGCAATCTTTTTTGTTCTCTTATCGACAAAAGTGAAACCATCAATTCGTGCCTTCTTTGGCTCATTCCACTCTGACGGTGATCGAGACGTTGTCTCTAACAATGGCTCCGCATTGGCTGATAAACTTGGTGGCGTTCTTGCGGGGCTCCAGCTGCCCGCCGGTTGCAAAGTCGACAACCCGGATGGTGCATGTTTCTCCTGGTTTCATCGTCTGGTTGCGCCACGCTTTGACGACGGCGTACTCGATTGTTTTGACGATCCGCCGAGGGCTAAAATAAGAAAGAGAGTCGCGCGTTAGTACACACATATTTATTCAAATCGGTTAGTTTGTATCACCAGAGGCTCAATGTATATATATACCTCGGCGCGGAGGTGGTTGCTACTTCCATTTGAAGATCGCGTTTATCGGCGTTTCTTGACATCATCTTCTTGACGGCGCCCTTCATCTTCACCGTCAAGGTTCGGATAAGAAGAGATATCATCTTCTTCTTCTCCGGTCGGCACATATTGAATATCGCCGTTTATGATGCCGAACATATGTGCTTCACCGTCCGGATCATAGTTGTCCATAATCGGTCACTCTATCGTCCGACATTATGTCACCTGAAAACATGTAGTAAAACAAATTAATTAAGTGAAGAAGGGGCGGTGGCGGTGGCGGTGGCGAAAGGCGGTGGCAAAAGGAGGCGAGGAAGGGTGGGAGAGGGTGTCGCAGAGCGCAAGACGGCGGGGTTTAGGGTTTAGGGTTTTAAGTTGGCGGTTTTCTTTGGCGGTTTTCATTGTTTTTTGTTTTTGGGGTTTAGGGTTTTAAGTTGTTTACCGCTTTTGTTAAACTAAAACTAGTTAAAATTAAAGAACAAAAAAAAAAAAAAATTCCTTTTCCTTTTCTTTTTCTTCTTCTTCCTTTTCCTTTTCTTTTCTTTTTCTTCTTCCTTTTCCTTTCTTCTTCTTTCTTCTTCTTTCTTCTTCTTCCTTTTCCTTTTTGTTTTTCTTTGACCGGTTTTCATTGTTTTTTGTTTTTGGGGTTTAGGGTTTTAAGTTATTTACCGTTCTTGTTAAACTAAAACTAGTTAAAATAAAAGAACAAAAAAAAAAAAAAAAATTCCTTTTCCTTTTCTTTTTTCTCTTCTTCTTCCTTTTCCTTTTCTTTTCTTTCTTCTTCTTCCTTTTCCTTTCTTCTTCTTTCTTCTTCTTTCTTCTTCTTCCTTTTTCCTTTTTGTTTTTCTTTGACCGGTTTCTGTTGTTTTTGTTTTTGGGGTTTAGGGTTTTAAGTTATTTACCGTTCTTGTTAAACTAAAACTAGTTAAAATAAAAGAACAAAAAAAAAAAAAAAAAAAAATTCCTTTTCCTTTTCCTTTTCTTCTTCTTCCTTTTCCTTTTCCTTTTCTTCTTCTTCCTTTTCCTTTTCTTTTTCTTTCTTCCTTTTCCTTTCTTCTTCTTTCTTCTTCTTTCTTCTTCTTCCTTTTCCTTTTCTTTCTTCTTCTTCTTCTTCTTCTTTCTTCTTTTCTTTCTTCTCTTGATCTCCTGGATGCAAGGCGCGGGGGCACGGAATGCGGGCTGGGGCCGGCGGGCGGCGGCAGGCGTCGGGCGTGGCGGGCAAGGGCAAGGGCGGCGGGCGTGATACCTGGGCGGGCGGCAGGCGGCGGGCGGGGCAGAGGGCACGGGCGGGCGGCAAGTCTGAACGGGCGGAGGCGGCGCCATCGGGACGGGCGGCGGCAGGGCTTCGTCAGGCGTTGCCAGCGTCGGCGTCGGCGTCGATCGGCGTCGAAGCGCTCGGCGGCCGAGGGCGAGGGCGACGAACAGTTGCGGTCGAGGAAGACGAGTATTTATAGGCGGAACTTTAGTCGCGGTTGCGCGGAGAGCCGCGACTAAAGGGTACCTTTAGTCGCGGGTTGCCTCGCCACCGCGACTAAAGTGTTTTTCGTTCGCTTTCACACTTTAGTCGCGGCTTGTCTCATCCATCCGCGACTAAAGGGTACCTTTAGTCGCGGTTCTCGCCGCCAACCGCGACTAAAGGCCTGTTTTCTGTTTTCTTTTTAATTTGTGTTGTTTTCTGTTTTCTTTTTAATTTGTATTGTTTTCTTTTTAATTTGTATTGTTTTCTGCTTAATTTGTATTGTTTTCATTTTTGCTTTATTTATTTTGTTTTGTTTCTACTTACAACAAAAACTTATTTATTTTATTTTATTTTGTTTCTAATTACTTATTTATTTTACTTTATGATAATTATTTTTGCTATTAAAGTTTCTAATTACTTATTTATTTATGTTATTAAAATCTTAAAAATACAATTATATATCAAAAAATCAGAAAATAAAACTAATTCATTTTAAATTCTTGTTTTCTTCCTTTTTTCTTCTTTTTTTTTCTTCTTTGTTTCTTCCTTTTTCTTGTTTTTCTTCTTTTTTTCTTCCTTTCTTCCTTTTTCCTTTTTTCTTATGTTTTTCTTCTGCTTGTTTTTTTCTTATGTTTTTCTTCTTTTTTTCTTCCTTTCTTCCTTTTCCTTTTTTCTTATGTTTTTCTTCTGTTTGTTTTTTTTTATGTTTTTCTTTTTTCTTCTGCTTTGTTTTTTTCTTCTGTTTTCCTTTTTTCTTCTGTTTTTTCTTCTGCTTTTTTCCTTTTCCTTCTTTCTTCTTCTTCCTTTTTCCTTTTAAAATCAGAAAAATAAAACTAATTCATTTTAAAATCTTAAAATACAATTATATATCAAAAAATCAGAAAAATAAAACTAATCCATGGAGCATCCTCATCATTTAACTTAATCGAAAAAATAAAAGGTTTGATACATCATTCAGTTCATCGACCAAATACAAAGTTTGGTACAATAAATTATTACACATCAATTCTTCCCTTGTGTCCTCGCTTGCTTACGATTGTGCTGTATCCATGGAGCATCCTCATCATTTAACTTAATGCTTGGGTCGGTGTTCACTTTGAAGGGCGGAATTTCAGCAAACATATTATAATCTTCGACATGTCTGCATTTGTCCTCCACTCCCACGATGTTTCTTTTCCCCGAAAGAACAATGTGGCGCTTTGAATCATCGCATGATGTCTTGATCGTTTTCTTATCTTTCCGTTTCCTCGGTTTGCTACTCATGTCCTTCACATAGAAAACCCGAGCGACATCTTTCGCTAGGACGAATGGTTCGTCAAGGTAACCAAGATTGTTGAAATCCACCATTGTCATTCCGTATTGCTGGTCCACCTTTACCCCACCTCCTGTTAGCTTGAACCATTTGCACCGAACAAAGGGACCTTAAAGGAGGGTCCATAGTCAAGTTCCCATATCTCCTCTATGTAACCATAATATGTGACCTTTTGCCCATTCTCGGTTGCTGCATCAAAGCGGACACCACTGTTTTGGTTGGTGCTCTTTTTATCTTGGGCGATCGTGTAAAATGTATTCCCATTTATCTCGTACCCTTGGAAAGTCGTTATAGTCGAAGATGGTGTCTTGGCCAACATGTACAAATGATCTACAACATCATTGTCATTCATTAAATGTTTTCTCAACCAACTGCGAAAGTCTCCATGTGGGCCTTCCTAATCCAGATTCAGCTTCCCGGGTTGTCCGAAAGTAAAATATTCTTGTGTTTCTCAAAGCACGGAGCCACCAAGCTGGAATTGGTCAACCAAGTGTGGTGTGCTTCATCGAGAATGGCCGTCCATACATATCGTTGATTTCCTTCCGATCGTGCCTTTTCCACTTAGTCTCCCCTCGTGCGCGATCGAGGAAGACCAATCGGCTTAAGGTCGAAACAAAGTCAACACAAAACTCAATTACCTCCTCATTTCCATAGCCCTTGGCGATGCTTCCTTCTGGCCTAGCACGGTTACTTAACATATTTCTTTAATACTCCCATGAACCTCTCAAGGGGAACATATTGTGTAGAAATACAGACCGAGAACGGAAATCTCTTCGACTAGGTGAACCAGGAGGTGCGTCATAATATTGAAGAAGGATGGCGGAACACCAACTCGAAATCGACAAGACATTGGATCACATCGTTCAGAACCGTGGTAGAACTTCCGGATTGATTACCTTCGAGAGATTGCATTGAGGAATGCACATAGCTTCACAATGGCTAATCGAACATTTTCCGGCAGAGCCCCTCAAAGCAATCGGAAGCAATTGCGTCATAATCACGTGGCGATCGTGAGACTTCGGTTTTGGAACTTTTCTCCGCCATGTTTATTATTCCCTTTATATTGGGCGAGAATCCAGACGGGACCTTCATATCGCTCGGGCATTCAAAAAGATGACCTTCTCTTCTTTGGTCGAGCGTAGCTGGCACGACCTTGAAACCATTCCGGATGCGGTCATCGTGGTCTTTCAAACGTTCTTGGTCCTGCCGTGCTTCCTTTGTATCATTTGTCTTCCCATACACGCCCAAGAAGCTTAGGAGGTTCACGCAAATATTCTTCGTACGTGCATCACGTCGATTGCAGAGCGGACTTCTAGGATTTTCCAATATTCTAGCTCCCGAATATAGATTTCTTCTTCCACATGGCTGCGTGCCCGTCGGCTCCCTTCGAACTGATTGTCCGCCAGACCCTTTCCAAAGATGACTTTCAAATCCTTGACCATATCAAATACCTCGGCACCGGTCGTTCGCAGCTTCGCCGGTGATCTGCCTTGCCGTTGTAATGCTTGCCTTTCTTTCTTCTTGGATGAATTTTTGGAAGAAATCGACGATGCCCAAGGTACACGTTCTTCTTACAATTTGGCAAATGTACACTTTCGGTCTCATGTAAGCGGTGCGTGCATGCATTGTATCCCTTATTTGACATCCGAAAGGTTACTAAGAGCAGGCCAATCGTTGATGGTTACTGAAAAGCAACGTCGTAGGTCAAATTCCTCTTGTTTGTGCTCATCCCACACACGGACACCACCCCACAGCTGTAAAAGTTCATCAACTAATGGCCTTAGGTACACATCGATGTCGTTGCCGGGTTGCCGGACCTTGGATGAGCACCGCATCATAATGAACTTCCGCTTCATGCACAACCAAGGAGGAAGGTTGTAGATGCATAGAGTCACGGGCAGTGCTATGGCTGGAGCTCGCTCGCCAAAAGGATTCATGCCATCCGTGCTTAGAGCAAATCTTATGTTCCTTGCGTCACCGCAAAATCTGTGAACCATCCGTCGATCTTTCTCCATTGCGTTCCATCTGCGGTGTGTCTCAACTCCCGTCCGACTTACGTTTCTCTTTGTGCCATCGCAACAACTTGGCATGCTTTTTGTTCATGAACAGACGTTTCAACCGTGGTATTATAGGAGCATACCACATCACCTTGGCGGAACCCTCTTCCGGGTTTCGCCCTCAACATCGTCACCGGGTCATCGACTCGATCTTATAACGCAATGCAAGGTGCATACCGGGCATTCATTCAAATTCTCGTATTCACATGGTAGAGGATGCGATCGTTGATGCATGCATGTATCTTCGAACCTCTAAACCTAGAGGGCGACAACCTTCTTTGCTTCAGACGTCTTGGCGGGCAACTCGTTATCCTTTGAAACATATTCTTCAACATTTTCAGCAAGTTTTCAAATGCCGAGTCAGCTACACCTGCCTCGCCTTCCATTTCAGCAAATCCGATGTGCAGCCCAGCTTTTTCGACCATCATCGCATCCGGGTACAGCGCCTTTCTGTGATCCTCTAACATGCGATCCAAATTCTCCTCTCCTTTTCGGTTTAGCGGCGTCTCCGTGCATCGGCAATGGTCCGACCAAGATCATCAACGGGATCATCACGTGCCTCTTCTTCACCTTCCCTTCACCTTCACATCCTCCATGAAAGTATCACCGAAATGAGCAAGATAGCTTTCATCGATGAAATCATCCCTTCTTCATCTTCTTCCATTATAACCCCTCTTTCTCCATGCTTGGTCCAACAATTATAGCTTGGCATGAAACCCTTCAAGCAGATGCATGTGAACAACTCTTGAGGAAGAGTAACCCTTCTCATTCTTACAGATAACACATGGACAGATAACAAAACCCCCGCTTGTTCGCATTAGCCACTACGAGGAAATCTTTCAAACCCGTAGTGAACTTCGCGGAGAGTCGGTTACCGTACATCCATTGCCGATTCATCTGCATTATTATAATATAAAATATATAATTAACCATCATGCATTTGTTATGAACTACACACATGCATATATTGACACATCAAAGGTTCATCAAGTTGCTAACATGATCGAAGAGTGTGGCTCCAACACTTCATGTCATGTTTGTTTCATGCTCTTGGGGCATTTCATCAAACACCTTATGTGCATAAGAGGAACCAAAAGCAAACCTACACCCACTTGTGAAGAGAATGGCTCCAAATGGCTAAGTGATGGCTGCTGGATGGGTATATATAGGCGAGGGCTTTAGTCGCGGTTGGCACAGGCAAACCGTGACTAAAGGTGCCGAAAGCATTTAGTCGCTGTTGGCCTGCCAACCGCGACTAAAGCCCTCACGCACCACCGGCCACCGAGCGCCAGGCCCAGGCCTTTGGTCGCGGTTCACCTCGAATCATGACTAAAGGTCCCATTGGTCGCGGTTCCAACAGCTTCGCGACTTATGGGCTGGACGGAAAGCCTGTTTTTCCACTAGTGAAGTGTAGTATGGATAGTAGATATAGGTTTTTCTAATCTGAAATAATAAAAACAGTAAGGTAGCAAGTGATAAAAATGAGCACAAACTGTACTGCAATACTTGGAAATAAGGCCTATGGTTCATACTTTCACTAGTGCAATCTCTCAACAATACTAGCATAATTGAATCACATAACAATCCCTCAAAGTGCGGTGAAGAGTCACTCCAAAGTCTATTCCTATCAGAGAAAGTAGGATGAAATTGCGTAGGTACTAAACCTCCTCAAAGTTGTGTTTCTAGTCAATCCTATAAACCACCCCAAAGTGTCACGAATAGTCCTACATATGGTACTACAACAACACCATATGATATGCATCAATCAACTCTAATGTCACCTAGATACCCCCAACATAACCACAAGTATCCGAGAGTGGAACATGCATCAAGTGATCTCAAATCAAAAATATTCAATCCAATAACAAAAAGACCTCAAAGAGTATAACTCAATCCGCCACAAAAGAGATTGAGGGGAAGAAATTCATATGACCCACTTATAATAACAAAGCTCATGATACATCAAGATCGTGCCAAATTAGGCCACCTGGCGCAAACATTTACCACATAAAAACTATGTGTGATGGACAGCCTTTGTCACACAGTTTCTTCTATGCACCGTGTGTGATGCATTCAATAATGCAAACGATAAAATTGTTAATACCGGGTGAAATGGAAACGCTATCACAAACGATTTAACAGGGAAAATTGTGTGTGATGTACCTGCGAATAGAAATGTTTTCCTTGGAGCGACTATGTGGGGTGTATATACGAACGGAAACGTTCAGCGGGGACTGACTGTGTGGGATGAACTTACGACCAAAAATGATTTCGCCTGTATAAATGAATTTTTTTAGCACTATTGTACGTATAACCGTATTTGATCGCTCGCCGGTCGCACACGACCTCATTTTGCCGAGCGTGTGTGCTAGGAGGGCATATCCCCGACGGTTTCTGGGTCGTGTGGGAAGGACCCCCCCTATCGCAGTCACTCACTAGACGACGGTTCCAAATGCCGTCGCGGAAAGGGGTTAAAAACCGTTTGTATAGCACCTCGCTGTACTACTGTATATGCAACTTTATTCTTATAGACTCTGTTGGGCCTCCAAGCGCAGTGTTTAGTAGGACGGCATCAAATTTCCCTCAAGTGGATGACCTCGGGTTTATCAATCTGTGGGGGTGTAGAATGAAGATTGTCTCTCTCAAACAACCGTGCAATCAAATACAAGAAATTTCTTCTATCCCCAACACACCCAATACAATGGTAAATTGTATAGGTGCAGTAGTTCGGCGAAGAGATTATGATACAAGTGTAGTATGGATAGTAGATATAGGTTTTTCTCATCTGAAATAATAAAAACAGTAAGGTAGCAAGTGATAAAAGTGAGCACAAACCGTACTGCAATGCTTGAAAATAAGGCCTAGGGTTCATACTTTCACTAGTGCAATATCTCAACAATACTAGCATAATTGAATCACATAACAATCCCTCAAAGTGCGGTGAAGAGTCACTCCAAAGTCTTTTCCTATCAGAGAAAGTAGGATGAAATCACGTAGGTACTAAACCTCCACAAAGTTGTGTTTCTAGTCAATCCTATGAACCACCCCAAAGTGTCAAGAATAGTCCTGCAGATGGTACTACAACAACACCATATGATACGCATCAATCAACTCTAATGTCACCTATATACCCCCAATGTAACCATAAGTATCCGCGAGTGGAACATGCATCAAGTGATCTAAAATCAAAAATATTCAATCCAATAACAAAAAGACCTCAAAGAGTGTAACTCAATCCACCACAAAAGAGATTGAGGGGAAGAACTTCATATCACCCACTTATAATAACAAAGCTCATGATACATCAAGGTCGATGCCAAATTAGGAACAAGAGAGAGAGAGAGAGAGCGATCAAACACATAGCTACTTGTACATACCCTCAACCCCAAGGGTGAACTACTCCCTCCTTGTAACTTTTCGAGTAGATGATTTTTCATATATAAAACTTTTTAATCCGAGTTCGTATGCAAAAGTTATGCCCATTTTACAAATTTTCAGAGAGATTTTACAAATAAAGTCGAAATTTATATTTGTAAATTTTCCCAACAACTAGACCACATATCACATGGAAAACTTATTTTCTTTTATTTTTTTGACATTTTTATCATTTTTTTTTAAAATTTTTAAAACTGAAAAGGCGGTCCAGGGGGGGTGCATTCGGTGGAAGCTGGGCAAACTACTAATGGCGCACCGTGCGGTGGTGCGCCATTACTAGTTTAAACTAGTAATGGCGCACTGTCAACCGGTGCGCCATTACTTACAAAAATTTTATAAATTTTTTTATAAATTTTTTTACTTCTTTTTTCAAAACTTCTAATGGCGCACGGTGGGTGTGGTGCGCCATTACTAGTTAAAACTAGTAATGGCGCACCACACCCATGGTGCGCCATTAGAAGTTTTGAAAAAATTAAAAAAAAAAACTTTTTACTAATGGCGCACCGTGGGATGTGGTGCGCCATTAGTATTTGGAATCTAATGGCGTACCAACACATGGTGCGCCATTAGTATATAGCAATGGCGCACCACATGTCTGGTGTGCCATTAGAATCAATCCTATCTATAGCCCTTTTCCTAGTAGTGACCCAAGGACACCCTTAGAAGAGATCACCTTCCAGTCGACCAACGAGGAACCCACTCGACTGACTAGAGGGACTCGACCATGGAGACTCACTCGACCATGAAGATACACTCGACCACCAGAAGGTCAGAAGGCACTCTGCACTGCAACGGCCTGTAATTGAATAGACTTAATGATAGTTAAGGCACTTTATGTGGGGCGTTACCAGTAACGCCCCAGACTTAATGTACTTTAAACCCTCCATTACGTGGGCGGGCAGGGGTCCTGGCGTACTCTATATAAGCCACCCCCCTCCACAGGCAGAAGGGTTCACACTCTTGTAATACCTATACACATAATCCACTCGACCGCCTCAGGGCTCCGAGACGTAGGGCTTTTACTTCCTCCGAGAAGGGCCTGAACTCGTACATCGCTTGTGTTTACAACCTCTCCATAGCTAGGACCTTGCCTCTCCATACCTACCCCCACTCTACTGTCAGACTTAGAACCACGACAGTTGGCGCCCACCGTGGGGCAGGTGTTTTAGCGATTTTGTGGAGAAGTTGCGGTACTTCCGAGTACTTTCATCATGATGACTGCTGGAGTTTTGGTCGAGGGGCGCGAGATCCGTCTCGGCGCTCTCACCTTTGTCGCCGACGACTCCGCGTGGCTCCAGGAGGCTCCACTCGACATCGATGCGCTCCCCGTCCGCGGTGCAACGCATTTTTGCGCATGTGTCCGCGGCGTTCTGCTGCGGCAACCGTCGACCCCATATCGGTCGACTCCTTTATCGTCCACCCGCCCGGTCTCCCACCAGCGAAAGCGCTCTGGTCGGTCGAGACTCCAGCGGTGGGTGAAGCACGCGGTGGCTCGCCAGACAGCCACCGCCCAGGTCGCGGCAATTGAGCCCGACGAGTCCCTCTATGGCCTGTTCGATCTGTCGACTGGCTCCGTAGAGACTGCATCCGAATGCGATAGAAGTGATCCAGCGGTGGAAATTCTCATGGTCGACGGTCCCGCAGATCCTCCGGCCGCCCATGGGGCGGAGCAGCGGTGGAAGTGACCCGCACAAGACCACGAAGAGAACCAGCCCGAGACACTCGACTCTCTGCAGAGAGAAGAGCTTCACCGCAGGAACATGGATGCCCTGCATACTCCCATCGCGGGAGAAACCCCCGAGGCTCGCGCCTTGGAGGAAGCACGTTTGGCCAATGTGGCTGAACGCGCTCGCCTGGAGAACCTTCAGCGAGCACTCGACGAGCGCGCGCGACAACGAGTTCCCGAAGCCAGTCGACGTCGACTCTTCCCGCCGACTCAGGTATACCACATGCCGATTCAGAATTTAGCAGCTGCAACCCGTATAGCAGAGTCCATCCAGCCTTCACGGTCGGAGCTGGGAGAGGCTTGATGCGATCGAGATTTACTCCGAGCAGCGCGGAGACCAGAATTCAGCCGTGTCGCGATCGCGCAGCAATGTAATTCACAATCGATCCATCGCTCTGAATCTGATTCGATCGGCTCATAGCCCCGAGATCGCCTCCGCGGCGGGAAGGACGCGACAACCGGCGAGATCAGTATGGAGACCGACACGACCGAGATGACAGGCGTCGAGTGCCCGTTTCCCCTCCGAGGGAAGGGTCTTACGCTCCTCGGCGTCAGGATGACAGGCGTCAGTTCAGTACGGGGCGAACAGCTCTAGTCGACCCCAGAGAACCAGGCTTCGACGCGCGATCCATTATCGTGCAAGGCTTGGTCGACCGGAACAGAGCCCATCGAGGTGGACCCGAGAGAGATGCACCCACGACCAGTCGAGTGCATGTTTCTGGTCTAGAGTGTTTTAGCAGGGCTATCAGAGCCGCAGTGATTCCCCCCAATTTTAGGTTGGCAACAGGAGTCAGCAAATTCACTGGGGAGTCCAAGCCTGAAACTTGGCTTGAAGATTACCGAGTGGCTGTCCAGATTGGTGGTGGGAATGACGAGGTGGCCATGAAGCATTTGCCCCTCATGTTGGAAGGTTCGCGGGCGTGGTTGAATCGATTACCTCCAAGCAATATATACACTTGGGAAGATTTGTCCCGAGTGTTAAATCGAACTTTTGAAGGAACTTGCAAGCGACCAGCTGGTTTGACAGAGCTGAAAGTCCGTGTGCGTAAGACCAATGAGACTCTTCGAGAGTACATTCAGAGGTGGATCACTCTGCACCATCTTGTGGAAAATGTGTCCGATCATCGGGCGGTTTAGCCTTCAAAGATGGCGTCAAAACGAAATTGAGTCTGAAGTTTGGTCGAACCGGGACATGACCCTGAGTCGAATGATGGAGATTGCTACCAAATGCCAATGGCGAGGAAGAGGACCGACTCGAGCGGCAAGTACAAGCCAAGTCGATCGGAGAAGGAAATTCGATCGGAAGCGAAGCGGAAAGCCGAGCCAGCAGCTCCTTGAGAGGCCCTGGCCGTAACTCAGGGAAAGTTCAAGGGGAAGTCAAAAGGATCCTGGAATCCTAAGAAAGTAAAAGATAAAGAAGGAAACGACGTGATGGATATGCCATGCCACATCCACACGAAGAAAGATGAAGAGGGCAACATCATTTACCCAAAGCACACCACTCGCCAGTGTCGACTCCTGATCCAGCAGTTCCAAGGAAAACAGTCTAAGGACAAGGAGAAGGAGTCAGACAAGGACGGAGACAAAGAGGACAGTGAGGAAGAATATCCGCATGTCAACTCCACTCTGATGATCTTCGCAGATGTGGAAAGCAAGAGTCGACTGAAAGTCATTAACCGTGAGGTGAACATGGTTGCCCAGCAAAACCAAGTTATCTGAGATGGTCCCAAACACCCATCACATTCGACCAATCTGATCACCCGACTCACATTGCCACCCCAGGGGCAAGCTTTGATGGTCGATCCGGTTGTCGAAGGCACTCGACCGACGAAAGTGCTGATGGGCGGTGGTAGTGGGCTGAACTTGTTGTATCTGCGACACCTTGAAAGGAATGGGCATCCCGATGTCGGTGAGCACCAAAGAACATGAGTTTCCACGGAGTCATACCAGGGAAGAAAGCCGACTCACTCGGCCAAATAGCTCTGGACGTGGTTTTTGGTGATTCCAAGCATTTTCGCAAGGAAAAGTTGACCTTTGAGGTCGTGGATTTTCAGAGTGCGTATCATGCCATTTTGGGGAGGCCAGCCTACGCACGGTTCATGGCTCGACCATGTTACGTGTACCTCAAACTGAAAATGCCAGGTCCCAAAGGAGTGATCACTGTCACCGGGGATCGGAAAAAGGCAGAAGAGTGCTTTCAGAAGGGCTCAAAGATTGCTGATTCCCAGGTGACAGCGGTCGAGTTCGAAGAGTACAAGCAAAACGCAGATCCGAGTGATTTGTTGCGATCCAAGAAGCCCGCCACAGAATCTGCATTTCAGTCGTTTGGCGAGACGAAACCTGTTCACATTCACCCGACTGACCCCAATGCAACCCCGACCCACATCTCCACGACACTCGACCCGAAATAGGAAGAAGCGCTCATCCAGTTCCTCCGTGAGAACTGGGACATTTTGCATGGAAGCCACCGACATGCC
Source organism: Aegilops speltoides (assembly GCA_021437245.1). Lineage (NCBI taxonomy): Eukaryota > Viridiplantae > Streptophyta > Magnoliopsida > Poales > Poaceae > Aegilops > Aegilops speltoides. Next base: position 425,288,960 of record CM038144.1, on the reverse strand, counting down.
GTGTTCGAGGGATGGCTGAGCATCGCCTCGAGTCGACAAATCAGCAAAACCAGTCAAAGAGCATCTTGGCGGTCCGCCGTCGTAAGAAAAAAGCTATTGGTGAGGAAGTGGCTCATTGTTGGCGGCAGGATTTATCCGAGAGATATACCACTCCGAGTGGCTCGCTAATGTCGTCATGGTTCCCAAGAAGGACAACTCACTCCGCATGTGCATTGATTTCAAGCACATCAATCGGACCTGCCGAAAGATCATTTTCTCTCCTCACATAGATCAAATTGTTGACTCGACCGCGGGATGTGAGAGATTGTCTTTTCTAGGCGCATATTCCGGGTATCATCGAGATCCGTGCAGTATGGACCCGACGAAATAAAACAGCTTTCATCACTCCATTCGGTGCTACGCTATATCACCATGCCATTCGGCCTCAAGAATGCGGAGCCACATTTATGCGAATGATTGAAGTGTCTTCTCCTCAAATCGGTCGGAATGTGGAAGCGTATATGGATGATATCGTCGTTAAGTCGCGAAAAGGTTCCGACCTGCTTGCGACCTCGCGAAACATTTGCCAACCTCGGAAGGTATGATATCAAGCTCAATCCATCGAAGTGCACATTCGGAGTTCTGGTGGAAAGTTACTCGGTTTTCGTTTCGGCGAGGATCGATGTTAATCGAGAGAAGATCGGCACTATTCTCCGAATGAAACGCCTACTGTCTTGAGTGCACGATGTCGAGCTTCTTGGATGTTTGGCGCATTAAGTCGATTCATCTCACGACTCGGTGAAAAGGCATTGCCTCTTTACCGATGATGAAGAAGGCGGAACAAGTTCGAGTGGACTCGAAGCTGATGCAGCGTTTGTGAGCTAAAAGCTCGCTCTCCACCCGATCGGTGCTTGCTGCTCCAATCAGCAAAGAGCCTCTGTTGCTTTATATTGCAGCCACAGGACAAGTCGTCGATCTGATTAACTACGGTCGGCGGGAAGAGGAAGGAAAAGCCTTCAAAGTTCAGCGCCGGTGTATTATTTTTCGAAGTTTTGACTCCATCCAGCGAGATATCCTCATTATCGAAGCTTGTGTATGGAATATACATGACCACGAAGAAGGTTGCTCATTATTTCTCGATCATTCTATCACGATCGTCGTGACGCCCATTATCGAGATTACACAACAGAGATGCAACTGGTCGAGTGGCGAAATGGGCGATTGAACTTCTTCCCTTGATATCAAGTTTGAGGCAAAAGCCATTAAGTCCTGAGCAATAGCAGATTTCCTCGCCGAGTGGATTGAACAATAGCAGACCGGTCAAGTTCACTCGGAGCATTGGACCATGTTCTTCGATGGCTCTAAGATGTTGAATGGTTACGGTGTTGGGGTTGTTCTGGTTTCCCCGGAGGAGATAAGCTTAGATATGTGCTCCAGATTCACTTTGATTCCTCCAACAATGAGGCGAGTATGAGGCCCTTTTATATGTATTATGCATGGCCATCTCACTCGGCGTCCGTCACTTTGATGGTTTATGGCGATTCAGATTTAGTGGTCAACCAGTGATGAAGGAGTGGGGCGTGAGAAGCCCAGCCATGACTGGATCTTGCAATGTAGTGAGGAAGCTGGAAAAGAAGTTCGAGGATTGGAGCTCCATCACATCCCCAACTGAAAAATCAAGCGGCAGATGATCTGGCAAAGATAGGTTCCAAAAGAGAAGCCATTCAGTGGTGTGTTTTTGGAACATATACACACTCTGTCGATTAAAGAAGATCCTTTCACGAGGAAGCTCCACAGCCCAAGAGTGCCACAGATCCGACTAAGGTTGAGGTCCCAGCGATGGTCGACTTGGTCATGGAGGTTTTAGTGGTCACTCCCGATGGACAATTCCTATATCGCATATATCACGAGAAAAGAGCTCCCGGAGGATGAGGAAGAGGCTCGGCGGATCGTCCATCGATCCAAAGCCTTTACCGTTATCAAAGGACAATTGTAGAGAAAGCCCAACTGGAGTTGGTCAAAAATGCATAACGCCAGAAGAAGGTCGAATCATTCTCAATGATATCCACTCGGGGACCTGTGGTCACCATGCGTCCTCTCGGACCATTGTAGCCAATGAAGGAAATATGCCCTAGAGGCAATAATAAAGTTATTATTTATTTCCTCATATCATGATAAATGTTTATTATTCATGCTAGAATTTTATTAACCGGAAACATAATACATGTGTGAATATATAGACAAACAGAGTGTCACTAGTATGCCTCTACTTGACTAGCTTGTTAATCAAAGTGTTGGGGAACGCAGTAATTTCAAAAAATTTCCTACGCACACGCAAGATCATGGTGATGTATAGCAACGAGAGGGGGAGTGTATCTTCATACCCTTGAAGATCGCTAAGCGGAAGCGTTTATCAACGCGGTTGATGTAGTCGTACGTCTTCACGATCCGTCCGATCCAAGTACCGAACGCACGGCACCTCCGAGTTCTTGCACACGTTCAGCTCGATGGCGTCCTCGCCTTCTCGATCCAGCAAGAAGCGGTAGTAGTAGATGAGTTCGGCAGCCGACGGCGTGGTAGCGGTGTTGGTGAAGAACAATCTCCGCGAGGCTTCGCCTAAGCACTACGGAAACTATGACGGAGGATAAACTAGAGGGGCGGGGTTGCGGCACACGGCTTGGTGTTTCTTGATGTGTCTTTGGTGCTAGCCCTACCCTCTATTTATATGTTGAGCCTTGGGGTGAAACTTGGAGTAAAAGCCTCCACAAAGTCGGTTTCACCCGAAGGCAAGAGTCCTTCTCGGACTCGGGGCGACGCCAGGGTTCCGGCGTCACGACCCGAACGCCGAGGACCTGGCGTCGCCTCGACTCATAAAACTTCCTTTGCGCTTTCCAAAAACCTTGTGGGCTTTCCTTTAGGCCCAAATAACGTGTTCTCGTACCCAAACATTTCGAAACATCCGAACCCCTTAAATTGAATTCGGAACCCTTCCGAGATCAAACACTATTATCCCATATATCAAACTTTATCTCCGGACCATTCCGGAGTTCCTCGTCATGTCCATGATCTCATCCGGGACTCCGAACAACATTCGGTTACCAACATGCATAACTCATATAATACTATATCGTCAACGAAACGTTAAGCGTGCGGACCCTACGGGTTCGAGAACTATGTAGACATGACCGAGACACGTCTCCGATCAATAACCAATAGCGGGACCTGGATGCCCATATTGGCTCCTACATATTCCACGAAGATCTTTATCGGTTACACCGCATAACAACATACGTTTGTACCCTTTGTCATCGGTATGTTACTTGCCCGAGATTCGATCGTCCGTATCCAATACCTAGTTCAATCTCGTTACCGGCAAGTCTCTTTACTCGTTCCGTAATACATCATCTCACAACTAACTCATTAGTTAAAATGCTTGCAAGGCTTAAGTGATTTGCATTACCGAGAGGGCCCAGAGATACCTCTCCGACAAATCGGAGTGACAAATCCTAATCTCGAAATACGCCAACCCAAGATCTGCCTTTGGAGACACCTGTAGTACTCCTTTATAATCACCCGATTCGTTGTGGCGTTTGGTAGTACCAAAGTGTTCCTCCGTAAACAGGAGTTGCATAATCTCATAGTCATAGGAACATGTATAAGTCATGGATAAAAGCATTAGCAACATACTAAGCGATCGGTGCTAAGCTAATGGAATAGGTCATGTCAATCAGATCATTCAACTAATGATGTGACCTTGTTAATCAAATGACAACTCCTTTGTCTATGGTTAGGAAACTTAACCATCTTTGATTAACAAGCTAGTCTAGTAGAGGCATACTAGTGACATTACTGTTTGTCTATGTATTCACACATGTATTATGTTTCCGGTTAATACAATTCTAGCATGAATAATAAACATTTATCATGAAATAAGGAAATAAATAATAACTTTATTATTGCCTCTAGGGCATATTTCCTTGATCTCCCACTTGCACTAGAGTCAATAATCTAGATTACATAATAATGATTCTAACACCCATGGAGTCTTGGTGCTGATCATGTTTTGCTCGTGGAAGAGGCTTAGTCAGCGGTGCTGCTACATTCAGATCCGTATGTATCTTGCAAATCTCTATGTCTCCCACGGACCAAGTCCGGATGGAATTGAAGCATCTCTTGATGTGTTTGGTTCTCTTGTGAAATCTGGATTCCTTCGCTAAAGCAATTGCTCGATATTGTCACAAAAGATTTTCATTGGACCCGATGCACTAGGTATGACACCTAGATGGGATATCAACTCCTTCATCCGCACTCCTTCATTAGCTGCTTCGAAGCTGCTATGTACTCCGCTTCACATGTAGATCCCGCTAAGACGCTTTGTTTAGAACTGCACCAACCGACAGCTCCTCCGTTTAGTGTAAATCGTATCCGGTTTGCGATTTAGAATCGTCTCAATCGGTGTCAAAGCTTGCATCAACGTAACCGTTCGATGAGCTCTTTGTCACCTCCATATCTGAAACATATCCTTAGTCCTTTTCGGTACTTCAGGATGTTCTTGACCGCTGTCGATGATCCACTCTGGATTACTTTGGTACCTCCTGCTAAGCTTATAGCAAGGCACACATCAGGTCAGTACACAGCATTGCATACATGATAGAGCCTATGGCTGAAGCATAGGAACATCTTTCATTTTCTCTCTATCTTCTGCGGTGGTGGGGCATTGAGTCTTACTCAACTTCACACCTTGTAACACGGGCAAGAACCCTTTCTTTGCTTGATCCATTTTGAACTTCTTCAAAATTTTGTCAAGGTATGTGCTTTGTGAAAGTCAATTAAGCGTCTTGATCTATCTCTATAGATTACGATGCCCAATATGTAAGCAGCTTCACGAGGTCCTTCATTGAAAAACTCTTATTCAAGTACCCCTTTATGCTATCCAGAAATTCTATATCATTTCCAATTAGTAATATGTCATCTACATATAATATCGAAAATGCTCTGAGCTCCCACTCACTTTCTTGTAAATCTGAGGCTTCTCCAAAAGTGCATATAAACCCAAATGCTTTGATCACACTATCAAAGCGTTTATTCAAACTCGAGATGCTTGCACCAGTCCATAAATGGATCGCTGGAGCTTGCACACTTTGTTAGCTCCTTTGGATCGATAAAACCTTACGGTTGCATCATATACAACTCTTCTTCCGAAATCCATTCAGAATGCAGTTTTTACATCCATTTGCCAAATTTCAAAATCATAAAATCGCGGCAATTGCTAACATGATTCGGACGGACTTAAGCATCGCTATGGGTGAGAAGGTCTCATCGTAGTCAATCCCTTGAACTTGTCGAAAACCCTTTGCGACAAGTCGAGCTTTAATAAACGATAACATTACCGTCGGCGTCGGTCTTCTTCTTGAAGATCCACTTGTTTTCTATTGCTTGCCGACCCTCGGGCAAGTCAACCAAAATCCATACTTTGTTTTCATACATGGATCCCATCTCAGATTTCATGGCCTCAAGCCATTTTGCGGAATCTGGGCTCACCATCGCTTCTTCATAGTTCGTAGGTTCATCATGATCTAGTAGCATGACTTCCGAACAGGATTACCGTACCACTCAGTGCGGATCTTACTTTGGTTGATCTCGAGGTTACGTAGTAACTTGATCTGAAGTTTCATGATCAACATCATCAACTTCCTCACTATTTGGTGTAGATGTCACGAAACCGTTTTACGTGATAAACTACTCTCAATAAGGGAGAAGGTACGATTACCTCATCAAGTTCTACTTTCCTCCCACTCACTTCTTTGAGAGAAACTCCTTCTCTAGAAAGGATCCATTCTTAACAACAAATGTCTTGCCTTCGGATCTGTGATAGAAGGTGTACCCAACTGTCTCCTTTGGGTATCCTATGAAGACACATTTCTCCGATTTGGGTTCGAGCTTATCGGGTTGAAGCTTTTTCACATAAGCATCGCATCCCCAAACTTTAAGAAAGCGACAATTTTGGTTTCTTGCTAAACCATAGTTCATAAGGTGTCGTCTCAGCGGTTTTGACGGTGTTCTATTCAGTGTGAATCGGCCGTCTCAAGAGCATAACCCCAAAGCGATAGCGATAAATCTGTAAGAGACATCATAGATCGCACCATATCTAGTAAAGTGCGATTCGACGTTCGGACACACCATTCTGTTGTGGTGTTCGGGTGGCGTGAGTTCTTGAAACTATTCGCATTGTTTCAAATGTAGACCAAACTCGTAACTCAAATATTCTCCTCCACGATCAGATCGTAGAAATTTTATTTTCTTATTACGATGATTTTCAACTTCACTCTGAAATTCTTTGAACTTTTCAAATATTTCAGACTTGTGTTTCATTAAGTAGATATACCCATATCTGCTTAAATCATCTGTGAAGGTGAGAAAATAACGATATCCGCCACGAGCCTCAACATTCATTGGACCACATACATATGTATGTATGATTTCCAACAAATCTGTTGCTCTCTCCATAGTACCGGAGAACGGGGTTTTAGTCATCTTGCCCATGAGGCACGGTTACATAAGTGCCAAGTGATTCATAATCAAGTGACTCCAAAAGTCCATCGAGATGGAGTTTCTTCATGGGTTTTATACCGATATGACCTAAATGGCAGTGCCACAAATAAGTTGCACTATCATTATCAACTCTGCATCTTTTGGTTTCAACATTATGAATATGTGTATCACTACTATCGAGATTCATTAAAATAGACCACTCTTCAAGGGTGCATGACCATAAAAGATATTACTCATATAAATAGAACAACCATTATTCTCGATTTAAATGAATAACCGTCTCGCATCAAACAAGATCCAGATATAATGTTCATGCTCAACGCTGCCACCAAATAACAATTATTTAGGTCTAAAACTAATCCGAAGGTAGATGTAGAGGTAGCGTGCCGACCGCGATCACATCGACTTTGGAACCATTTCCCACGCGCATCCTCACCTCGTCCTTTGCGGTGTTAAGCAATCCGTAGTCCCTATTTGAGTTGCAAATATTAGCAGAGAACCGATATCAAATACCAGTGCTCTGCGAGCTCTAGTAAGGTACACATCAATAACATGTATATCACATATACCTTTGTTCACCTTGCCATCCTTCTTATCCGCCAAATACTTGGGGCAGTTCCGCTTCGATGACGATCGCTTGCGGTAGAAGCATTCGATTTCAGGTTTAGGTCCAGACTTGGGTTTCTTCTCTGAGCACAACTTGCTTGTTGTTCTTCTTGAAGTTCCTTCTTCTTCCCTTTGCCTTTCTTCTTGAAACTAGTGGTCTTATTGACCATCAACACTTGATGCTCCTTCTTGATTTCTACCTCCGCAGCCTTTAGCATTGCGAAGAGCTCGGGCATAGTCTTTACTAACCCTTGCATATTATAGTTCATCACGAAGCCTTTGTAGCTTGGTGGCGGTGATTGAAGAATTACATCAATGACACAATCATCCGGAAGATTAACTCCCAATTGAGTCAAGTGATTGTAATACCCAAACATTACGAGTATGTGCTCACTAACGGACCCATTCTCTTCCATCTTGCAGCTATAGAACTTATTGGAGACTTCATATCTCTCAATCCGGGCATTACATTGGAATATCAACTTCAACTCTGGAACATCTCATATGCTCCATGACGTTCAAAACGTCGTTGAAGACCGGTTCTAAGCCGTAAAGCATGGCACACTTGAACTATAGAGTAGTCATCAGCTTTGCTCGCTAGACGTTCTTAACGTCGTCGGTTACATCGGCGGCGGGCACGGCACCCAGCGGTGCATCCGGGGCGTAACTCTTACGTGCAGCAATGAGGATAATCCTCGGGTTATGGACCCGATCCGTGTAATTGCTACCATCATCTTTCAACTTTGCTTTCTCAAGGAGCGCATTAAAATTCAACGGAACAACGGCCACGAGCCATCTATCTACAAACAAACATAGATAAGCAAGATACTATCGGTACTAAGTTCATGATAAATTTAAGTTCAATTAATCATATTACTTAAGAACTCCCACTTAGACAGACATCTCTCTAGTCATCTAAGTGATCACGTGATCCAAATCAACTAAACCATAACCGATCATCACGTGAGATGGAATAGTTTTCAATGGTGAACATCTTATGTTGATCATATCTACTATATGATTCACGCTCGACCTTTCGGTCTCCGTGTTCCGAGGCCATATCTGCATATGCTAGGCTCGTCAAGTATAACTCGAGTATTCTGCGTGTGCAAAACTGGCTTGCACCCGTTGTAGATGGACGTGAGAGCTTATCACACCGATCATCACGTGGTGTGCAGGCACGACGAACTTTGGCAGCGGTGCATACTCGGGAGAACACTTCTTGATAATTTTAGTGAGAGATCATCTTAAAATTCTACCGTCGATCAAAGCAAGATAAGATGCATAAAGGATAAACATCACATGCAATCAATATAAGTGATATGATATGGCCATCATCATCTTGTGCTTGTGATCTCCATCTTGAAGCATCGTCATGATCACCATCGTCACCGGTAGCGACACCTTGATCTCCATCGTAGCATCGTTGTCGTTCGCCATCTATTGCTTCTCGACTATCGCTACCGCTTAGTGATAAAGTAAAGCAATTACGAGGCGTTGCATTTCATACAATAAGCGACAACCATATGGCTCCGCCGATTGCCGATAACCGGTTACAAAACATGATCATCTCATACAATAAAATATAGCATCACGTCTTGACCATATCACATCACAACATGCCTGCAAAAACAAGTTAGGCGTCCTCTACTTTGTTGTTGCAAATTTTACGTGGCTGCTACGGGCTTAGCAAGAACCGTTCTTACCTATGCATCAAAACCACAGCGATAGTTTGTCAAATAGACTCCGTTTAACCTTCACAAGGACGGGCGTAGCCACACTCAGTTCAACTAAAGTGAGAGAGCAGACACCCGCCGGCCACCTTTAAGCACGAGTGCTCGTAGCGGTGAAACCAGTCTCGCGTAAGCGTCTGGCGTAATGTCGGTCCGGGCGCTTCATCTCACAATACCGCTGAACCAAAGTATGACATGCTGGTAGGCGGTATGACTTATATCGTCCACAACTCACTTGTGTTCTACTCGTGCATATAACATCAACGCATAAAACCTGGCTCGATACCCTTTGTTGGGGAACGCAGTAATTTCAAAAATTTCCTCGCACACACAAGATCATGGTGATGTATAGCAACGAGAGGGGAGTGTATCTTCATACCCTTGAAGATCTCTAAGCGGAGCGTTTATCAACGCGTTGATGTAGTCGTGCGTCTTCACGATCCGTCCGATCCAAGTACCGAGCATACGGCACCTCCGAGTTCTTGCACACGTTCAGCTCGATGGCGTCCTCGCCTTCTCGATCCAGCCGGCGGTAGTAGTAGATGAGTTCGGCAGCCGACGGCGTGGTAGCGGTGTTGATGAAGAACAATCTCCGCGAGCTTCGCCTAAGCACTACGGAAACTATGACGGAGGATAAACTAGAGGGGACGGGGTTGCCGGCACACGGCTTGGTGTTTCTTGATGTGTCTTTGGTGCTAGCCCTACCCCTCTATTTATATGTTGAGCCTTGGGGTCGAAACTTGGAGTAAAAGCCTCCACAAAGTCGGTTTCACCCGAAAGGCAAGAGTCCTTCTCGGACTCGGGGCGAGGCCAGGGGTTCGGCGTCTGGACCCGAACGCCGAGACCTCAAGCGTCTATTCGAACTCATAAAACTTCCTTTTGCGCTTTCCAAAAACCTTGTGGGCTTTCCCTTTAGGCCCAAATAACGTGTTCTCGTACCCAAACATTTCAGAAACATCCGGAACCCCTTAGGTGAATTCGGAACCCTTCGGAGATCAAACACTATTATCCCATATATCAAACTTTATCTCGGGACCATTCGGAGTTCCTCGTCATGTCCATGATCTCATCGGGACTCGAACAACATTCGGTTACCAACATGCATAACTCATATAATACTATATCGTCAGCGAAATGTTAGCGTCACGGACCCTACGGGTTCGAGAACTATGTAGACATGACCGAGACACGTCTCGATCAATAACCAATAGCGGGACCTGGATGCCCATATTGGCTCCTACATATTCTCACGAACATCTTTATCGGTCGGACCGCATAACAACATCGTTTGTTCCTTTGTCATCGGTATGTTACTTGCGAGATTGATCGTCGGTATCAATACCTAGTTCAATCTCGTTCTTGCAAATCTCTTTACTCGTTCGTAATACATCATCTCACAACTAACTCATTAGTTGAAATGCTTGCAAGGCTTAAGTGATGTGCATTACCGAGAGGGCCGAGAGATACCTCTCCGACAATCGGAGTGACAAATCCTAATCTCGAAATCGCCAACCCAACATCGCCTTTGGAGACACTGTAGTACTCCTTTATAATCACCCGATTCGTTGTGGCGTTTGGTAGTACCAAAGTGTTCCTCCGGTAAATGGGAGTTGCATAATCTCATAGTCATAGGAACATGTATAAGTCATGGATAAAAGCATTAGCAACATACTAAGCGATCGGGTGCTAAGCTAATGGAATGGGTCATGTCAATCGAGATCATTCAACTAATGATGTGACCTTGTTAATCAAATGACAACTCCTTTGTCTATGGTTAGGAAACTTAACCATCTTTGATTAACAAGCTAGTCTAATAGAGGCATACTAGTGACATTACATGCTTGTCTATGTATTCACACATGTATTATGTTTCCGGTTAATACAATTCTAGCATGAATAATAAACATTTATCATGAAATAAGGAAATAAATAATAACTTTATTATTGCCTCTAGGGCATATTTCCTTCACAAAGATGGTTATGTTTCCTAACCATGAACAAGGAGTTGTTATTTGATTAACAAGGTCACATCATTAGTTGAATGATCTGATTGACATGACCCTTTCCGTTAGCTTAGCACACGATCGTTTAGTATGTTGCTATTGCTTCCTTCATGACTTATACATGTTCCTATGACTATAAGATTATGCAACTCCTGCTTAAGACGGAGGAACACTTTGTGTGCTACCAAACGCCACAACGAATCGGGTGATTATAAAGGTGCTCTACAGTGTCTCCGAAGGTACTTGTTGAGTTGGCGATTTCGAGATTAGGATTTGTCACTCCAATGTCTGAGAGGTATCTTCGGCCCTCTCGGTAATACACATCACTTAAGCCTTGCAAGCATTTCAACTAATGAGTTAGTTGTGAGATGATGTATTACGAAACGAGTAAAGAGACTTGCCGGTAACGAGATTGAACTAGGTATTGATACCGACGATCAATCTCGCAAGTAACATACCGATGACAAAGGGAACAACGATGTTGTTAAAATTTTGACCAATAAAGATCTTCGAGAATATGTAGGAACCAATATGGGCATCCAGTGTCCCGCTATTGGTTATTGACCGAGACATGTCTCGGTCATGTCTACATTGTTCTCGAACCGTAGGGTCCGCACGCTTAAGGTTTCGGCGATGCTTATATTATGAGTTTATGTATTTTGATGTACCAAGGTTGTTCGAGTCCCTGATATGATCACGACATGACGAGGAGTCTCAAATGGTCGAGACATAAGGATTGATATATTGGGCGGATATATTTGGACACCGAAAGGTTCCGGAGAAGTTAGGAGCTCCGGAGGTTATCGGAACCCCCGGGAGGTATATGGGCCTTATTGGGCCCATATAGGAGGAAGAGAGAAGGAGCAAGGGAAGGCGCGCCCCAAGCCCAATCCGACTGGGGAGGGGGCCGCCCCCTTCCTTTCTCCTTCCCCTCTCTTCCTTCCTACTACTAGTACTACTTCCTAATACTAGTACTCCTTCCTCCAAATAAGATAAGGAAAGAGAGGGAAACCTACTTGGAGTAGGTTTCCCCCCCTATGGCGCCCCCTTGAGGCCGGCCACCTCCTCCCTCCCTCCTTTATATCTCGGGGTAGGGGGCACCCTAGGACACACAAGTTGATCATTGATCGTTCCTTAGCCGTGTCGGTGCCCCCTCCACGATATTACACCTCGATCATATTGTAGCGGTGCTTAGGCGAAGCCCTCGACGACAGAGAACATCAAGATCGTCACCACGCCGTTGTCTTGTGAACTCCCCTCGGAGCCTCTCTTGGATTGGAGATCGAGGGTGCGTCATCGAGCTGTCTGGCGTGTCAAGAACTTCGGAGGTGCGGAGTAACGGTGCTTGGATCGGTTGGACCGGGAGGACGTCGACTACTTCCTCTATGTTGCGTCAGCGCTTCGCTTTGGTCTACGAGGGTACATAGACAACACTCTCCCCTCTCGTTGCTATGCATCACCATGATCTTGCGTGTGCGTGGAAAATTTTGAAATTACTCGTTCCCCAACAAAGGCATCCGAGCCTAGGTTTTATGGTTTGATGTTATATGCACGAGTAGAACACAAGTGAGTTGTGGGCGATATAAGTCATCTTGCTTACCAGCATGTCATACTTTGGTTGGCGGTATTGTTGGATGAAGCGGCCGGACCGACATTACTGCAGACGCTTCTGCGAGACTGGTTTTACCGCCGTGCTTTGCACACAGGTGACTAGCGGTGTCGGTTTCTCCAACTTTAGTTGAACTGAGTGTGGCTACGCCCGGTCCTTGCGAAGGTTAAAACAGCATCAACTTGACAAACTATCTTTGTGGTTTTGATGCGTAGGTGAGATTGGTTCTTGCTTAAGCCCGTAGCAGCCACGTAAAACTTGCAACAACAAAGTAGAGGACGTCTAACTTGTTTTTGCAAGGCATGTTGTGATGTGATATGGCCAAGACATGATGCTATATTTTATTGTATGAGATGATCATGTTTTGTAACGAAGTTATCGACAATGGCGAGAGCCATATGGTTGTCGCTTTATTGTATGAAATGCAACGCATACTGTAATTGCTTTACTTTATCACTAAGCGGTAGCGATAGTCGTAGAAGCAATAGATGGCGTAAACGACAACGATGCTACGATGGAGATCAAGGTGTCGCGCCGGTGACGATGGTGATCATGATGGTGCTTCGGAGATGGAGATCACAAGCACAAGAAGATGATGGCCATATCATATCACTTATATTGATTGCATGTGATGTTTATCCTTTATGCATCTTATCTTGCTTTGATTGACGGTAGCATTTTAAGATGATCTCTCACTAAAAATTATCAAGTAGTGTTCTCCACGAGTATGCACCGTTGCCAAAGTTAAATCGTGCCTGGACACCACGTGATGATCGGGTGTGATAAGCTCTCGTCCATCTACAACGGGTGCAAGCCAGTTTTGCACACACGAATACTCGAGTTAAACTTGGCGAGCCTAGCATTTGCGGATATGGCCTCGGAACACGGAGACCGAAAGGTCGGCGTGAATCATATAGTAGATATGATCAACATAAGATGTTCACCATTGAAAACTACTCCATCTCACGTGATGATCGGTTATGGTTTAGTTGATTTGGATCACGTGATCACATAGATGACTAGAGATGTCTGTCTAAGTGGGAGTTCTTAAGTAATATGATTAATTGAACTAAAATTTATCATGAACTTAGTACCGATAGTATCTTGCTTGTCTATGTTGTTTGTAAATAGATGGCCCGTCTTTGTTGTTACGTTGAATTTTAATGCGTTCCTTGAAAGCTAAGTTGAAAGATGATGGTAGCAACTACGCGACTGGGTCCGTAACGAGGATTATCATCATTGCTGCACGAAAAATTACGTCTGGAAGCACCGCTGGGTGCGAGCTCTGCCTTGATGTAACCGACGGCGTTAAGAACGTCTGGCGAGCAAAGCTGATGACTACTCGATAGTTCAATGTGCCATGCTTTACGGCTTAGAACCGGGACTTCAACGACGTTTTGAGCGTCATGGAGCATATGAGATGTTCCAGAGTTGAAGTTGATATTCGAAGAATGCCGGATTGAGAGATATGAAGTCTCCAATAAGTTCTATAGCTGCAAGATGGAGGAGAATAGTTACACAAGTGAGCACATACTCAAGATGTGCGGTATTGTAATCACTTGATTCAACTGGGAGTTACTCTTCCGGATGATAGCGTCATTGATGAAATTCTCCAATCACTTCCACCAAGCTACAAGAGCTTCGTGATGAACTATAATATGCAAGGGATGGATAAGGCGATTCGAGCTCTTCGCAATGCTAAAGGCTGCGGAGGTAGAAATCAAGAAGGAGCATCAAGTGTTGATGGTTAACAAGACCACTAGTTTCAAGAAAAGGGCAAAGGGAAGAAGAAGGAACTTCAAGAAGAACAGCAAACAAGTTGCTGCTCAAGAGAAGAAACCCAAGTCGGACCTAAGCACTGCCCTCGAGTGCTTCTCTTAAGCGGTAGTCCTTTGGAAGCGGAACTGCCCCAAGTATTTGGCGGATAAGAAGGATGGCAAAGTGAACAAAGGTATATGTGATATACATGTTATTGATGTGTACCTTACTAGAGCTCGCAGATAGCACTGGTATTTGATCTTGGTTACATTGCTAATATTTGCAACTCGAAGCAGGACTACGGATTAGCGAACACTAGCAAGCGGCGAGGTGACGATGCGCGTGGGAAATGGTTCCAAAGTCGATGTGATCGCGGTCGACACGCTACCTCTACATCTACCTTCGGATTAGTATTAGACCTAAATAATTGTTATTTGGTGCCAGCGTTGAGCATGAACATTATATCTGGATCTTGTTTGATGCGAGACGGTTATTCATTTAAATCAGAGAATAATGGTTGTTCTATTTATGAGTAATATCTTTTATGGTCATGCACCCTTGAAGAGTGGTCTATTTTTGATGAATCTCGATAGTAGTGATACACATATTCATAGTGTTGAAACCAAAAGATGCAGAGTTGATAATGATAGTGCAACTTATTTGTGGCATTGCCGTTTGGGTCATATCGATATAAAGCGCATGAAGAAACTCCATACTGATGGACTTTTGGAGCCACTTGATTATGAATCACTTGGTACTTGCGAACCATGCCTCATGGGCAAGATGACTAAAACGCCGTTCTCCGGTACTATGGAGAGAGCAACAGATTTGTTGGAAATCATACATACAGATGTATGTGGTCCAATGAATGTTGAGGCTCGTGGCGGATATCGTTATTTTCTCACCTTCACAGATGATTTAAGCAGATATGGGTATATCTACTTAATGAAGCATAAGTCTGAAACATTTGAAAAGTTCAAAGAATTTCAGAGTGAAGTTGAAAATCATCGTAACAAGAAAATAAAGTTTCTACGATCGATCGTGGAGGAGAATATTTGAGTTCGAGTTTGGTCTACACTTAAAACAATGTGGAATAGTTTAGCAACTCACGCCACCGGAACACCACAGCGTAATGGTGTGTCCGAGCGTCGTGTCGTACTTTACTTGATATGGTGCGGTCTATGATGTCTCTTACAGATTTACCGCTATCGTTTTGGGGTTATGCTCTAGAGACAGCCACATTCACGTTAAATAGGGCACCGTCGAAATCCGTTAAGACGACACCTTATGAACTATGGTTTGGCAAGAAACCAAAGTTGTCGTTTCTTAAAGTTTGGGGTTGCGATGCTTATGTGAAAAAGCTTCAACCTGATAAGATCGAACCCAAATCGAAAATGTGTCTTCATAGGATACCCAAAGGAGACAGTTGGGTACACCTTCTATCACAGATCTGAAGGCAAGACATTCGTTGCTAAGAATGGATCCTTTCTAGAGAAGGAGTTTCTCTCGAAAGAAGTGAGTGGGAGGAAAGTAGAACTTGATGAGGTAATCGTACCTACTCCTTGTTGGAAAATAATACATCACGAGAACGGTTTACGTGACGTCAAAACCAACTAGTGAGGAAGTTGATGATAATGATCATAGAACTTGAGATCAAGTTATCTGAGAACCACGTGGGTCGAGCGAGTAAGATCCGCACTGAGTGGTGCGGTAATCCTATTACGGAAGTCATGCTACTAGATCATGATGAACCTCACGAACTATGAAGAAGCGATGGTGAGCCCAGATTCATAAAATGGCTTGAATCCATGAAATCGAGATGTGATCCATGTATGAGAACAAAGTATGGACTTTGGTTGACTTGCCCAATGGTCGGCAAGCAATTGAGAATAAATGGATCTTCAAGAAGAAGACCGACATCGACGGTAATGTTCTCGTCTACAAAGCTCGACTTGTTGCAAAAGGTTTTCGACAAGTTCAAGGGGTTGACTACGATGAGACCTTCTCACACGTGGCGATGCTTAAGTCTGTCCGAATCATGTTAGCAATTGCGCATTTTATGATTATGAAATTTGGCAAATGGATGTAAAACTGCATTCTGAATGGATTTACGGAAGAAGAGTTGTATATGATGCAACCGAGAAGGTTTTATCGATCCAAAGGAGCTAACAAAGTGTGCAAGCTCCAACGTTCCATTTATGGACTGGTGCAAGCCTCTCGGAGTTGGAATAAGCGTTTTGATAGTGTGATCAAAGCATTTGGTTTTATCTGAGACTTTTGGAGAAGCTTTGTATTTACAAGAAAGTGAGTGGGAGCTCTATAGCATTTCTAATATTATATGTGGATGACATATTATTGATTGGAAATGATATAGAATTCTGGATAGCATAAAGGGATACTTGAATAAAAGTTTTTCAATGGAAGACCTCGGTGAAGCTGCTTACATATTGGGCATTAAGATCTATAGAGATAGATCAAGGCGCTTAATTGGACTTTCACAAAGAACATACCTTGACAAAGTTTTGAAGAAGTTCAAAATGGATCAAGCAAAGAAAGGGTTCTTGCCTGTTGCAAGGTGTGAAGTTGAGTAAGACTCAAAGCCCGACCACTGCAGAAGATAGAGAGAAATGAAAAGTGTTCCTATGCTTCAGCCATAGGCTCTATCATGTATGCAATCTTGTGTACCAGACCTGATGTGTGCCTTGCTATAAGTCTAGCAGGAGGTACCAAAGTAATCCAGAGTGGATCATCGGACAGCGGTCAAGAACATCCTAAAATACGAAAAGGACTAAGGATATGTTTCTCGTATATGGAGGTGACAAAGAGCTCATCGTACATGGTTACGTTGATGCAAGCTTTGACACCGATCCGGACGATTCTAAATCGCAAACCGGATCGTGTTTACATTAAGCGGTGGAGCTGTCGGTTGGTGCAGTTCAAAGCAAAGCGTCGTGGCGGGATCTACATGTGAAGCGGAATACATAGCTGCTTGAAAGCAGCCAATGAAGGAGTGCGGATGAAGGAGTTCATATCCGATCTAGGTGTCATACCTAGTGCATCGGGTCCAATGAAAATCTTTTGTGACAATCTTTGGGCGCTTGCCTTAGCGAAGGAATCCAGATTTCACAAGAGAACCAAGCACATCAAGAGGCGCTTCAATTCCATCCGGGATCTAGTCCGTGGGAGACATAGAGATGTGCAAGATACATACGGATCTGAATGTTGCGATCCGTTGACTAAGCCTCTTCCACGAGCAAAACATGATCAACACCAAGACTCCATGGGTGTTAGAATCATTCTTGTGTAATCTATATTATTGACTCTAGTGCAAGTGGGAGATGAAGGAAATATGCCCTAGAGGCAATAATAAAGTTATTATTTATTTCCTCATATCATGATAAATGTTTATTATTCATGCTAGAATTGTATTAACCGAAACATATTACATGTGTGAATATATAGACAAGCAGTGTCACTAGTATGCCTCTACTTGACTAGCTTGTTAATCAAAGATGGTTATGTTTCCTAACCATGAACAAGGAGTTGTTATTTGATTAACAAGGTCACATCATTAGTTGAATGATCTGATTGACATGACCCATTCCATTAGCTTAGCACACGATCGTTTAGTATGTTGCTATTGCTTCCTTCATGACTTATACATGTTCCTATGACTATGAGATTATGCAACTCCCGTTTACCGGAGGAACACTTTGTGTGCTACCAAACATCACAACGTAATCGGGTGATTATAAAGGTGCTCTCTGGTGTCTCGAAGGTACTTGTTGAGTTGGCGTATTTTGAGATTAGGATTTGTCACTCCGAATGTCGGTGAGGTATCTCTGGGCCCTCTCGGTAATACACATCACTTAAGCCTTGCAAGCATTTCAACTAATGAGTTAGTTGTGAGATGATGTATTACGGAACGAGTAAAGAGACTTGCGATAACGAGATTGAACTAGGTATTGGATACCGACGATCGAATCTCGGGCAAGTAACATACCGATGACAAAGGAACAACGTATGTTGTTGTGCGGTTTGACCGATAAAGATCTTCGTAGAATATGTAGGAACCAATATGGGCATCCAGGTCCCGCTATTGGTTATTTACGGAGACATGTCTCGGTCATGTCTACATTGTTCTCGAACCGTAGGGTCCGCACGCTTAAGGTTTCGATGTGCTTATATTATGAGTTTATGTATTTTGATGTACGAAGGTTGTTGAGTCCGGATATGATCACGGACATGACGAGGAGTCTCGAAATGGTCGAGACATAAAGATTGATATATTGGACGGATATATTTGGACACCGGAAAGGTTCCGGAGAAGTTTGGAGCTCCGGAGGTTCTGGAACCCCGGGAGGTATATGGGCCTTATTGGGCCCATATAGGAGGAAGAGAAGGAGCCGGGGAAGGGGCGCCCCCAAGCCCAATCCGAATTGGGGAGGGGGGCCGGCCCCCCCTTTCCTTTCTCCTTCCCCCTCTCTTCCTTCCTACTACTAGTACTACTTCCTAATACTAGTACTCCTTCCTCCAAATAAGATAAGGAAAAGAGAGGGAAACCTACTTGGAGTAGGTTTCCCCCCCTATGGCGCCCCCCTTGAGGCCGCCACCTCCTCCCTCCCTCCTTTATATACGGGGTAGGGGCACCCTAGGACACACAAGTTGATCATTGATCGTTCCTTAGCCGTGTGCGGTGCCCCCTCCACGATATTACACCTCGATCATATTGTGGCGGTGCTTAGGCGAAGCCTGCGACAAGAGAACATCAAGATCGTCCTGCCACGCCGTCGTCTTGACGGAACTCCCCTCGGGCCTCTCTTTGGATTGGAGATCGAGGGTGCATCATCGAGCTGTCTGGCGTGTCAAGAACTTCGGAGGTGCGAATGCTTGTGCTTGGATCGGTTGGACCGGAGGACGTCGACTACTTCCTCTACGTTGCGTCAGCGCTTCGCTTGGTCTCACGAGGGTGCGTAGACAACACTCTCCCCTCTCGTTGCTATGCATCACCATGATCTTGCGTGTGCGTGGGAAAATTTTGAAATTACTACGTTCCCCAACAGCCAAAGCATACCGAGCTGGATTTTCTTGGCGAGGGCGAATGAGATGGCAAAGGAAATAGTGGACAAGTGCGAAGGATGTCGGTTCTACTCAATATGTCACACAAGCTGCGTCTACTCACGAAGACCATTCCACTCGTCGGCCGTTCGCGGTATGGGGGTTGGACATGGTCGGTCCCTTGAGAACAGGTCGAAGTGGTTTCCGCGCGCGTCTTTGGTCGCGATCGACAAGTTCACGAAGTGGATTGAGGCTAAACCAATCAAGAATCTTGACGCCGGTACTGCGGTTACCTTCATTAGGGAGCTGACGTTCAGATATGGAGTCCCGCACAACATCATTACGGATAATGGGTCGAACTTTGACTCGGAAGAATTCAAGGATTTCTGCAACGCTCAAGGCACACGAGTCGACTACGCTTCAGTCGCTCATCCGCAGTCGAATGGACAAGCAGATCGAGCCAATGGCTTAATCCTCAAGGGTTTAAAACCCCGACTGATGCGTGATCTCAAGCACGCGGCTGGAGCATGGGTCGACGAACTCCCTTCGGTGCTTTGGGGTTTTGCGGACCACACCCAATCGGCCGACCGGAAGAACTCCATTCTTTTTGGTCTATGGAGCTGAAGCAGTCTTGCCGAGTGATCTTCTTCACAATGCTCCTCGAGTTGAACTCTACAACGAAGCAGAAGCTAATCAAGCGCGTCAGGACGCAGTCGACCTTCTAGAGGAAGAAAGGGAGATGGCTCTGATCCGATCGACCATCTACCAACAGGACTTGCGTCGCTTTTACGCCAGAAATGTGAGAAGTCGAGCCTTCTAGGAAGGAGATCTAGTGCTCCGAGTGGATCAGCAGAAACCACACAAGCTCGCTCCTTCTTGGGAAGGACCCTTCATCGTCACCAAGGTTCTCCACAAAGGGGCATACCGTCTTTACAACGTCGAACACAATATCGAAGAGCCCCGAGCTTGGAATGCGGATCTACTCCGCCCGTTTTACACTTAAAGTTTTTCACTCGGATGAATTGTAATAAAATACTTCTGTAGTTCATGGATTTCGAAGTAATAGTGCCATAATTCCTTCATAATTTTTGTCACTTTTTATTTTTGTCCAGTAAAATTTCCCCCAGTGGGTGGCTTAGCCGCGAATCCGTTTCGCCTAAGTTTGTACAAATCCTACCGAGTGGTGAGCCAGACTTCCATTCAGAGGCTTAGCCGCGAATCCGTTTCGCCTAAGTTATAAAAAATCCTACTGAGTGGTGTAGGATCAAAAGTATGTCTAGAGGGGGGGGGGTGATTAGACTACTTGACAATATAAAAATTCTGCCTTTTAACAAAGAACAGTTTTTGGCAGATTCACAATAATGATCAAGTCAAGCATCACCCTACACATGCAATTCTAGAGTATTGGCAGCGGAAAGTAAATTGCACATGTAGTAAAGAGAGGTGGAGAAGAGCAAACGCAATTTTGGAGACGCGGTGATTTTTCTCGTGGTTCCGATAGGTGGTGCTATCGTACTTCCACGTTGATGGAGACTTCAACCCACGGAGGGTAACGGCTGCGAGAGTCCACGGAGGCTCCACCCACGAAGGGTCCACGAAGAAGCAACCTTGTCTATTCCATCATGGCCTCGCCCACGGAGGGCTAGCCTTACTCGGGGTAGATCTTCACGAAGTAGGCGATCTCCTTGCCCTTACAAACTTCTTGGTTCAACTCCACATCTCGATGACGGAGGCTCCCAAGCGACACCTAACCAATCTAGGAGGCACCACCCTCCAAAAGGTAATAGATGTTGTTGATGATGATGAACTCCTTGCTCTTGTGCTTCAAATGATAATCTCCCCAACACTCAACTCTCCTCACTGATTTGGCTGTGGTGGAAGAAAGGATTGAGTGGAAAGCAACTTGGGAAGGCTAGAGATCAAGCTTCATATGGTGGGAGTGGAGCAACTTGATCTCAACACAAGGGTAGGTAGTTCTCTTCTCGAAAATGTAAGGTAGGAGTGGTAGTTCTTTCGATGGCTCTCTCCACGAATGAAGAGGGGTGGAGGGTATTTATAGCCTCCACACAAAATCCAACCGTTACACACATTTGAGCAATCTCGGTGGGACCGAAGTGGACAACTCGGTGAGACCGATAGTTCAAATAATGTGAGCGTTGGGATTTTCAGTGGGACCGAAAATACAATCTCGGTTAGTCCGATTAGTGCAATGACAAGAGCATGCCAATTTCGGTGGGACCAACTTCATCATCTCGGTGACACCGATTTGATGACGAAGATTCTGAAGCTTGGCAACTCATGTTTCGTGAGACCGAGTTGAAATCGGAAAATCTGAGTTTCCTAGGGTTTGGCTTATGGTGAGGTGGTTCATCTCGGTGTGGTGAGTTTGGAATATCGGTGGGACCGAGACTACTTATGAGTGTATATGGCGGTGAAAGTTGCCGATAGTTTAGGAGATGTATCACTAAGCACTTGAGCAACGGATCATCATCATAACCTCATCCCTTTTAATAGTATTGGCTTTTCCTATGGACTCAATGTGATCTTGGATCACTAAACCAAAAATGGAGTCTTGAGCTTTTGCCAATGCTTGCCTTAGCATTTTGGGGGTCCACTTCTTGATCCTTGCCATACCCATATCAATCGAACTTTCTGAAATGATTCTCAAGTAACTATTAGTTCAATGATATATATGTTGTTATTAATTACCAAAACCACCCGGGATTAGTTGCACTTTCAATCTCCCCTTTTGGTAATTGATGACAACATATAGATCAAAGCTTCGACAAAGGATATAATCAATGAATAATATAAATCGCTTTGAGAAGTATGTGATAAGTAAGAGCTCCCCCTAAATTTGTGCATTATTTAAGATTTGCGTTTGAATGCAAATGCACAATCGATTAGGATCATGGGTCACTCTTCCATGTCACATACATCTTGGTGGAGCGCACAAAATGATAAGAATGAACATCATGCACCCAATCACCAAGACATGAGTAAATGGTCATACGAGATAGGAATGGCATATGATAAGCATTAAGCACACATTAAAGCATAGTACGACCAAGCACTCATTAAGATAGAATCAAGCGAATTATCAAACACACTTTGAATGTCTCGAAAACCAAAAGTATCTCAAAGAAACCGCAAAAGAACAAAAGAGCAAAAGCGACAACAGCACTCTCTCTCTCGAAGTCCTATGATCTATACAATTTCTCCCCTTTGGCAACAAGTTACCAAAAGTTCAAAAGCATAGAGCTAAGCGTCACTTTGTGGACTCTGTTGGCGGCTCCGTGCAGGTTGATGTCGGAGTGGATATGACAAGATCGGCGAAGACTTCACTGATGTCTGTCTTTGGAGGAGTGGTCACCGGAGCTGGAGCTGGAGTAGGAGCAACTTCTTTGGGCTGTGGGAGGTCTTGAAGCTGTAGTCTGGTGTCGATCCTTTGGAATAGCAATGATCGGGGTCCTTTGGGAACCGGAGCGATCTGTTCTTGAGAATCTGGACTAAGTCATCCCGCATCTCATGCGTAAGCTCTTCCTTCTCCTTCTTTGCTTCCTCAATGTCGCCTCGAGCTTGTTGGCGGTCACTTGTACTTGATCGACTTCACATCCGAGTCCGGATCTTGTCCTCAACAATCCTCTCTAAGCTCTCCGAGACTGTTCAATGCTGGCAGCGTTGTTCAATCCTTTGAGTAGCTTCAAGAATTTGCTCTCCAAACTCTTTGGTTTAGCTGCTGCTTTCTTCTTTGCTTCCTTGTCGACTTTGGCTTTCTTAGCAGCTTCAATCTTGGCTTGACCTTCAACAGATGTCGGATCCTCCTCATCCATCACAACAACATTGTCTTCATGCTCTGGCTGCAACGGTAAATGTTCTCTATCCAACAAGAATGTGCCCGTGCCAAACTTGGCATTGATAAGCATCTGAATCTGCGGGGCAAAACCACATGACCTTTTCTGGTCAGCTGCAGTCCTCATAATGGTCTCTACCATCAAGTCCATCACCTTGAAAGGTGCTTTTTCATCAAGTATGTGCAGCATGTTGATAGAGTATCCTCTGATCATGCGATCATCTCCAGATTTGGGCATCAAGGTATGCCTCAAAATGGTATTAGTGGTAGGTAAGCCTGCTCGAGATAGTAAATCGAGCCGAGCTTCCAGTTCCCAAATCCTCTGCTTTGGAATCTCTTTGTACATGTTCTTCATGGATTCATGATTCTTCTTTGGAATCCCATATACATCAATATCATCTTCTCGTTGCCTTTGGAGCATTCAGAATTTCTGCCCATTCTTCAACAGAAGAAGAAAACCTTTGACCTTCACCATCCATATAATCTTTCCATCGGGGTAGAAGTGAGTGTGGCATAGAATTGCATTATCATCTCATCATTCCAACTGGTCAATTTCGACCTACAAAGTCTGCAACGCCACAAGCGATGAAACTTTCATGCACATGTGGAAAGAAATCTCGTGCTCTTCGCTGTCAATGTACTTCCAAATAACGTATCGAGTGTCTGCGACTATGGGCTTCTTGTCCATCAAGACGGTCTCATAGAAGTCCTGCTTTGCTCTCTGGTGTGAAATCTGGGATCCACAAAGGCGGTTCTTCTCCTCACGGCATATGGGTCGGTTTGTCTCCATAGCTCGAGACCTTTATCTCTCCTTGCCTTCATATCCTCGGCTTGAGGATGAGCATCATCATGGATGGCGGTTTTGGACGAAGTTTCAAAAAACTGGTCCTTCATCGTCTGACTCACCGGTGGCACATCATCCTTGTTCTTTTCAGACGCTGGAATGTTTCGACGGTCTTCTTGGGCTTGGTAGCGAGCTTTCTTTGGAGCTGCCTTAGCTGGAGCAGATTTCTTGGGCTTTGATGTGGCTCCGGCCTTAATGGCATCACCCATGAGCTTGACTTCGAGGAGGCTGGGGTGCTTCCTCATCCTCATCTTCTTCTGCTGCATCATGCACTATCCTCTTTCTCTTGGAGGTTTTCTTCACTTTGCTTGCAGCTTCCTCTCCCAAATTCAGCTTCTTAGCAACAGTTGACTGCTTGACTTTGCTGGTGCCCTTCTTAGTTTGTTGACCTTGTTGCTCTTTGGCAACAACCTTCCTTTTGGGCTTTGAGGTCACCTCTTCCTCAACGACAAAATCTGAATCCTCATCATCTGAATTCCTCTTCTTTCTAGCTCTGGTGGCTGCAGGAGGCAAGCCACTTGGTGTACTCCTCTCACCATCATCTGATGAGCTACTAGGATCAGGACTAATGCCTGCCTCTGGAATATACGCAATGGGTGTCTCGACCTGTTACATTATCCACCGGCATCGACATGGTGACAACTTGTGAATAGATAAGGTGTAGGCGGAGAAGAAGAGTCATCACAAACTGCAGAAGTTCTTGCAAAAAAAATGAGTTCAAATTCTAGTATTAGGTTTTCACAGAAGACATTTCGGTCAGACCGAGTTTAAGATTCGGTGAATCCGAAGTGTTAAATAGAAGCTTGTCACACCACTTTCGGTTGGACCGAAGTGGGTTTCGGTCTTGCCGAAAACACTAGGGTTTCACAGAATCTTCATTTCGGTCACACCGATTTTGCACAACTCGGTTGGACCGAAGGTGCGATCTGAATAGCCATAGGCCAAATCGGTCATACCGAAACTATAAAATCGGTCTCACCGAGATGTGTTCGCGAAACCTAACCTAAAACTTTTACTCGAATCTAGTTCAAACGAACTAATCTGTGTCAGGAGGATTTCAATCGTGGCAAGATTCTAGGCAATCCAAGCGTGCATTGAATCGGAGATGGGAGCACGAGTGGGATCAAAACTCACCCTAACTTGGTGGAGTTTTTCTCTGGCGGCAACGGCGCGGAGGAGATGTCCGTTGGCGGCGACGGAGACTGCGGCGAGGGCGCACAAAGGCGGCAACGGCGGCGATCCGGAGACCAAGGCGGCGGCAGCAAGGGTGTGGGGCGAAACGTTTGCGGGAGGAATCAGCGCGCCCCTCGAATATATACCCCTTCGCTGTCGGTGGGACCGAGTTGAAAAACTTCGGTGGCACCGAGATGGATAACTGCTAAGCGATTATGCACTTCGATCACGCCGAAAATCACAACTTCGGTTTCACCGAGATGAAAACCTAGATCAGTCTAAATGCTTTCGGTTCGACCGAGTTTGAGTGAGTTGGTCCGACCGAAATCAATTAGAAGGTTTTGGAAGTTAGCCCTTGACGGATCGGTGGCTCAGAGTGCTCCTCACCCGGAGGTCGAAAATGACTTGTTCAAAATTTGTGATGTAAGCATGAATAGAATTTGAGACAAGAAAGCATAGATAGCTAGGGGAGGTACTTAGGCATTCTTGTCCATCCATTTGGTCAGAAAAATCAAAACGACCAAAACAACAAATGGATGTCTTCGAATGGATAAAATCATTCATCCAACATGCTCACACAATAAGATAGCAAATGAAATATGTGTCAAACATGCACAACCAAAACTCTAGCAACTGACACACAATTTGTCGATGACTAGGTCATCTTTATATGAGTATATTGACTTAGGAGCCAAATGAGAACATTTGATCATAGGTCATACTCATCGTTTAAGCACAAGTGGGGTTACCACTTTTACATAAAACATTGATGTGTTCACATCATTTGAAGATGCTTTAGCTCAATTTTTAGAGCAAAGCTCCCCTAGATGTGAGAACCCTTTTAAAGGGTCAAACTAACCTTGGGTTGTCGTAGAAGACTTCATGTAGATGTTGAAGATGTGGATGCTCAATGTTGATGGAGATCATCAAGAGTTGGGAGCTATCCTTTGGATTCGGGCACTTTCAATACCTACATGGGTTAGTCCCACAAGGAACAAACAAGGATATCCATGGACATAGATTGAAGTTCACAAATAGATGATGTCCATGAAAGCAATGATTACCTTGTCCCTTGACTTACCAACAAGAGGGTTTGTGACTCCATGAACTAGTGCACGATGTGGAAGTTGATTGCACAAGTTTTTGCCAAAATGAATGTGAGTGAAGTATGTTGGCGGAGTCACCCTCAAGAACTTTCTAGTTCTTCTTCTTCGGGATCCACATCATCTTGATGGGAATCCTTGGGGTTGTAGTTGAGCTTGACGAAGTAGAACTTGACGTTTCCTTGGGAACCCACTTGACCATGGCTTGAGGTGCTTCAACAAATGCATCAATCTCCTCTTGAAGCTTGTCCTTGCCTTTTAGCTTGTGGTCTTGTGGTGGAAGGTCATCTTGAGCTTGTTCCACATTGGAAGAAGTAGGATCATACTTCTCCTTTTGAGGAACAAAGCTGTGGAGTAGGATATTGACCTTCTTCCCATTCAACACCTTCGGCGTTGAACTTTCGCTCAAAACCAATTCCTTGATTCTTCCGGTGCCTTCCTTGCTTGCGAACAATTTCCTCAAAGTTCTTGCTTCCGGCAAGGCTCTTGTAGACACCTTTCTCTATGATCCCTTTCAATAAACTATTTTCTTGCTCAAGTGTAACTTGGCTTGAAACATGGTTAGTGGAATCAAGAGAACTACTAGAAGCAACAACATTGGATTTAGCATGGTTATTGTTACTACTAGAAGAAGAATTTTTCTTATGCTTGTCATGCTTAGTCTTAATGGGTGGCAAGAAATTAGACAAGAGAAGTCGTTTGGCAAGATATGAAGAACTCTTCTTTCGAAGATCGTCATTGATTGCTTTTAGAAACTCATGTTCTTGCTCTAGAGTGAGCTTCTCGAAGCGTAGCTTCTCATGAGATCTTAGGAGCTCTCTATGATCTTCTTGAGTTGTTTCATGAGCTAACTTAAGAGTGTTTAGTTCTTTAGTTAGACGCTCAATCTCCTTCATAGCATTGTCATTCGACTCTTCTCGACTATAAAGACTACTAGCATGTTCATCGTTACTAGGCTCCTTTGGATTTATCAAGCAAGAGCTCATCTTCACCAAGCAAGTCATCCTCATCACTATTGAAGTCAATGAATTCAGGGTGTGA
This sequence comes from Aegilops speltoides, assembly GCA_021437245.1. Taxonomy (NCBI): domain Eukaryota; kingdom Viridiplantae; phylum Streptophyta; class Magnoliopsida; order Poales; family Poaceae; genus Aegilops; species Aegilops speltoides. The sequence continues at coordinate 425,261,648 of CM038144.1, read as the reverse complement.
TACCTTGGGGCCTTTAGCCATGAAGCATCTTCCAATTCCCTCATTTGGTGAATCAAATAAGTCGTAGGAGTTGGAGTTGGAGGATCTGAGTGCAAGACCGCAACACCTTCATCTTGATCAGAGTCGGAGTTGGAGTGATAGCTTCCTTCGGATTGATTGTCGGTCGGGCGGAGACCCATTCACCTACATGAGCTTGATGTTTTCTTCTTGTGTAGCTCCTTGATGACTTGTCTTTCCTCTCCGAATCCTTGCTTCTCCGAGAGGGTCTTCGTTCATAACGATCATCTCTGCTCCTTCTCTCTTTCCGAGGTGACTCATCTCTTGAGCTTCTTCTTCTTGGAGATTCTTCTCTTCTCTTGTGGGGAGCCGTACACTCATTTGAGTAGTGTCCGGTCTTCCACAATTGTAGCAGATTCGATCACGACTAGAAGATCTCTTTTCATCATATGATCTAGACTTTGAGCTTCTCTCTTTGCCTCTATTCTTGTAGAATTTGTTGAAGTTCTTGACCATTAGGCTTATCTCTTCATTGGAAACTAACTTGTCACTTGAGGTTGTGGGAGCATCACTTGTAGCTTTGTAAGCACCACTTGACTTGTTGTGAAGCTCTTCCTTATCCTTAAGTGTCATCTCATGAGCAACAATTCTTCCAATGACTTGGTTGGCTTGAGATTCTAGTAGTTTGGCATCATTTGGATCAAAGTGCACATGGTGTCATACTTTCCATCCAAAGCTCGAGAATCTTCTTGATGATGAATCGATCGGTCATTTCTTCGCTTCCTAAGCGGCAATCTCATTTGTGATGAGAGCAAGCCTAGAGTACATTTCAGCGACTCCTTCACCATCCTTCATCTTGAACTTGTCAAGTTGACCTTGAAGAATATCTAACTTTGATTCCTTCACGGACTCGGTACCTTCGTGCATTTCAACCAAAGTATCCCAAATCTCTTTTGCATTCTCAAGACGGCTGATTTTGTTGAACTCCTCGGGACACAAGGCATTGAAGAGAATGTCACAAGCTTGAGCATTGTTTTGCAACATCCGCAATTCTTCCGTTGTAGCTTCGTGATCCGGAACTTTTCCTTCCTCGAAGAATTCACCTTGCATACCAACACAAATAATGCCCCATGCGGCTGGGTTATGACCAAGAATATGCATTTTCATTTTATGCTTCCAACTAGCAAAATTTGTACCATCAAAGTAAGGACCTCTACGAAAATTACCCTCACTAGACGCCATACTCTCCTAGGTTGTGAAACCAAGCTTATGGAGTCCAATGCAATGGAGACCAATACAATGGAAACCAAAGCTCTGATACCACTTGTAGGATCGAAAGTATGTCTAGAGGGGGGTGATTAGACTACTTAACAATATAAAAATTCTGCCTTTTGACAAAGAACAGTTTTTGGCAGATTCACAATAATGATCAAGTCAAGCATCACCCTACACATGCAATTCTAGAGTATTGGCAGCGGAAAGTAAATTGCACATGTAGTAAAGAGAGGTGGAGAAGAGCAAACGCAATTTTGGAGATGCGGTGATTTTTCTCGTGGTTCCGATAGGTGGTGCTATCGTACTTCCACGTTGATGGAGACTTCAACCCACGGAGGGTAACGGCTGCGAGAGTCCACGGAGGGCTCCACCCACGAAGGGTCCACGAAGAAGCAACCTTGTCTATTCCATCATGGCCTACGCCCACGGAGGGCTAGCCTTACTCGGGGTAGATCTTCACGAAGTAGGTGATCTCCTTGCCCTTACAAACTTCTTGGTTCAACTCCACATCTCGATGATGGAGGCTCCCAAGCGACACCTAACCAATCTAGGAGGCACCACCCTCCAAAAGGTAATAGATGTTGTTGATGATGATGAACTCCTTGCTCTTGTGCTTCAAATGATAATCTCCCCAACACTCAACTCTCCTCACTGATTTGGCTGTGGTGGAAGAAAGGATTGAGTGGAAAGCAACTTGGGAAGGCTAGAGATCAAGCTTCATATGGTGGGAGTGGAGCAACTTGATCTCAACACAAGGGTAGGTAGTTCTCTTCTCAGAAATGTAAGGTAGGAGTGGTAGTTCTTTCTGATGGCTCTCTCCACGAATGAAGAGGGGGTGGAGGGGTATTTATAGCCTACACACAAAATCCAACCGTTACACACATTTGAGCAATCTCGGTGGGACCGAAGTGGACAACTCGGTGAGACCGATAGTTCAAATAATGTGAACGTTGGGATTTTTGGTGGGACCGAAAATACAATCTCGGTTAGTCCGATTCGTGCAATGACAAGAGCATGCCAATTTCGGTGGGACCGACTTCATCATCTCGGTGACACCGATTTGATGACAGAAGGTTACAGAAGCTTGGCAACTAATGTTTCGGTGAGACCGAGTTCAGAATCGGAAAATCCGAGTTTCCTAGGGTTTGGCTTATGGCTGAGGTGGTTCATCTCGGTGTGACTGAGTTTGGAATATCGGTGGGACCGAGACTATGAGTGTATATGGCAGTGAAAGTTGCTGATAGTTTAGGAGATGTATCACTAAGCACTTGAGCAACCAGATCATCATCATAACCTCATCCCCTTTTCCTATGGACTCAATGTGATCTTGGATCACTAAACCAAAAATGGAGTCTTGAGCTTTTGCCAATGCTTGCCTTAGCATTTTGGGGGCTCCACTTCTTCAGTCCTTGCCATACCCATATCACTGAACTTTCTGAAATGATTCTCAAGTAACTATTAGTTCAATGATATATATGTTGTTATTAATTACCAAAACCACCCGGGGATTAGTTGCACTTTCAAGTGGTAAGCCAGACTTCCACTCGGGGGCTTAGCTGCAGCCCAGCGCTCGCCTAAGTTATAAAAAATCCTACCGAGTGAAGAGCAAACCTCTCACTCGGGGGCTTAGCTGCAGCCCAGTGCTCCGCCTAAGGTATAAAAATCCTACCGAGTAAAGAGCAAACCTCTCACTCGGGGCTTAGTCTGCAGCCCAAAGCTGCTCGCCTAAGGAATAAGTCATTGAGTGGGCATCTTCTTGTGAACCCGCAAAGGACAGATTCGAGCCAAAAGCAATCATATCCAAACATCAAATCCAAGTTTAGGTCGATACCTAAAGGAACCGAGAGTGCTCGGGCACTAAGCCCATTAAGGTTTATCGGTTACAATTCCACTCGCATACCGAGGCAAATTTAAAGTGTCGGGCTTAAAGAAAGTTTTTACCCCTCTGTGGAGGGTGGAAGGAGCAACGAACTCATCGAGGTCGATCCCATCTGCGATCCGGGTAGCAGCAGCGATGAAAGTTTCCATGAAGGACCAAGTCGTGTTTCTTGGTGTTGGCCACTCGAGAGCCGCCACTTCTCTTCTCGCGTCCTTACAAGTGGACTCGGGCGGACACGTGGCAACATCTGCGCCACACCGAGCCGAGGACTTCTTCCACTCTTGCACACGGTCGGGGACCGGGTTTAGTCGAGCCATCAACGACTCGAGGTCATTCTGAAGTGTCGCCCTGCGCCAAAGCGTCGAGTCGATGCGAGAAGTGGCAGCCTTCAGCCTTGCAAGATAGTCCACGACAGCTGCAACGCGGGACTCCAGTCGGAAGACATTCATGGCAACTTCATCATTCACCGGAGAATTGACAGGGTCAAGGTTCGGCTCCAACTAGCTGGTCTCTTCTTCAAAGTTTCGACAGATTCTGCAAAGACAAAACGCCGAGTCAAGACAGTGGTCGAATGGAAGCATCATAGTTGAAAATGTTGGTCGAGTGTAAAAGATTACCTTCGAGCATAAGGAACAATTTCTTAGCAAGACCACCCAGGAAGCCTTCCAGGTCATTCTTCTTCCCAGTCAACTGGTTGATCTTCTCGGTCAGAGTAGTCTTGTCAGTTTTCAGTCGATCGACATCCTTGGTGGCAATCGCCAGAGCAGCTTTCAGATTGGTATTTTCCTGTTCAAGCTTGGTGACTGAAGCAAACTTCTCATCAGCAAGCTTGGTCTTCTCAGCTAGCTCAAGGTCTTTCTTCTTCTGGGCTTCCTTCACCTTGCCTGCAAGTTACAGCAAAGTCAGATTTTGAAACAAATGGAAGGAAAAAGGAGTCGTCGAGGTCTCACCGAACATACCTTTGGTCTCCTCCTTCGCCTTCGTCAGATTCTCTGTACTAGCTTCAGATCCAGCTCGAGCTGAATGTGCTTCGCTCCAGATTCCGTATAGCGAGCACGCAAGGTCACGGGATTTCTACGAAGAACCAATCGACAAAATATCAAAGATGATTCACTTCGAGTGGATAGGAAAAAATCATATCGTTTCTAAGACTACGATCGAATGCAAGCATTCGACCGTAGTCTCGAGGACTACACCAGTGGGTGCACTCAGCGTGCCCCCACCGGTTCTATTCAAACGAGTCGACCATCGACCAAAAAAAGTCTTCTTGACTGTAATCAATCGCCAAAGCATCGACCACGCCTCGGGACTACACCCAATGGGTGCACTCAGCGTGCCCCACTAGTTTGGAGACCCATTCGCCCAAATAATGATGAACAACCTTACTTATAAAGCCTAAGGCCGATCGCCAGATCGACCTTAGCCTTGGGGACTACACCACGGGTGCACTCAGCGTGCCCCGCTAACACGGAGTTTTTTATCGACACACCCAGCGGGTGATTGCTATGGATTTCAGAAAGAAAAAGTTTTGATAGCATATCCTAACAGAACAGGCGGTGGTCGACTGACCTGAACATTGCTTTGAAGGGCGGAGCTGGCGTCATAAGCTGCTTGGCTTGCATCCCAGATGATCTTCACCTGCTCCATCATGATCCCTGCTTGGCGTATCGCCTCCTTAGCAGCGCTGGCTTGGTCCTCTGGGATGTGATGTGTTGTGAAGAGCGAAGGTTGTGCAGCACTCGACGAAGTGGGATGAGCACTCGTCAACGGCACCGCGAAAGACACGGTGTGTCGAGTGATGTTCTCCCCCTCCGCGACCATAGTCTCGGGCGCTGTCGCATCCTGGGTTGCCTTACCAGTAGACGCCTTCCTGATCCTCCTATGCCTCAGCGGTTCTTCATCCTCATCATCATCATCATCATCATCAGGAAGGGTGATAATGTCATTGGGTGGAGCTTCAAAAAAGAATCAAAGTTAGAAATCATGAGTCAGTTGACTAAGGACAGAATTAAGAGTATAGTACCAGGATTTGAGGTTGCTGCGTCCTCCATCTCATGGTCGTCAGCCTTGCCTGAGGTCTCAGAAGTTGCAGCACTGAAGTTCCAAAGAATCAGTCGACTAACTCAAGTATCAACCAGAGATAAAGCTTATACAAAACAAGAGGACTTAAGCAACATGTTTACCCTGATATGGTGGGGATGGACACCTTCATCTTCGGCAGGAGCTTGGTTGGCTTTGACGGAGCCACCTTTGACTGCTTCGGCGCCTTTTCAGTCGGCGCCGGAGAAGCGGTCCGAGGGTGCTTGGTCGACTGCGAAGCAGTCGCAACCCCCTTACCGCGTTTAGTCGCTGGGTCATGGACGAGTTTTGACCGCCTTTCCGAGCGCGGTGGTGCAACCTCCTCCTCCTCTTCTTCTTCGTCCTCATCATCGTCGTCGTCATCGTCGTCATCTTCGGCAGCGTCTGAATCCCACTCATCCTGGCTCTCGCCCCCGCTGGCTTCTCCCTCCTCAGTCGGAGCCTGAGCTCCATTGGGCATCGAGTACAGCTCGGTAAGGGCCTGGAAGACGTCAAGACAGAGATCAATCGACCAAGTTGCGGAACATACAGAAACAAATTCGACAAATATACAATGAAAGGCAGAGCAAATGTACCTTGTTTGGAACGCAGTGATGGTCGAGTGGAGGAATCCTCCTGGATCCACGGGGATTATCCTTGTTCCCAGTAACCGCGGCCATCCATCTTTCCACCGTGGCGTCGTCGACTGCTTCCGGGTGGACTCGAGTCTCGTCTTGATTCATGATACAACCACATGCAATGGCTCCGGGCGAAAGAGGCTGGATCGCCGCGAAGAAAACCTCCGAAAGGTCCATGCCGATCCGCCGTCCCGAACCAACTGTACCACGCGATCCATCAACATCTTCACATCGGCTCTCTCCTCCGGAACCACCTTCAGAGAGGAGGGCTTGTTCACTCGGCTCATGGTGAATGGAGGGAGTCCACTCGACGGCCCCGGTGTCGGCTCATTCAGCGATAGAACCAGGTCATTGCCAGCCCCGACCGACTCGGGAAGCGTCATAGCTGGGAAGGTGATCTTATTCCTCACTTGAATTCCCAGGCCCCGCACATTTGGACAACTTGGGTTTTCTCATCGCTGGACTCGCCTTCTTCACGGTGCGAGGCGACCGTGAAGATGTGCTTGAACAAGCCCCATCGCGATCGACAGCCGTGAAGTTCTCGCACATGGATCTGACGCGCAGCAAGATACGCGATGGAGTTGGAGTGAAGTGGTGGAGTTGGGCTCCAAAGAAGTTCAAAAACCACGAAAGCGGCTCGGTGGCGAGAAAATCCTCGATCGACATGAGTGGCCAGGAGCACACTCACCCTCTTCCGGTTGGGGTTGCCACTCTTTTCTGGAAGTCTTGCGGCGCCGTGGGATCAGCCCGTCGTCGGCCATGTCGCGAGATCCTTCTCCTCGATGGTCGACTGGATCCAATCTCCCCGGACCCAGCCCTTCGGCAGGCGGGATCTCGACGAAGACCCACTACGGCTGGTGGATCTCCCCTTCGCCTTCTCTGCCGCCGATGCCTTTTCCGCCGCCGACGCCTTCTTTGTGCGCTCCAGCACCGCCGTCTTCTCCTTGACCATGGCTGCCGGCGAGGTGCGCGAAGAAGAGCTTTGCGAAGACGAAAGCGGGTGCGTTGGGCGGAGACGAGGAGAGCAGAGGAGAAAGAATGGAGCACTGTTCAGAAACCCTCACTAGTCGCATTTATAACATCCCTTCCGAGTGGATGACAGGTGGACCCGGTCAATCTAATCATATCCCGAAACAGTTGCATTGACACGATACGTGGCGGAAAAAGCGGCGCGGAGATCGAGGCATCTATGTCCTGTCCCGTCCGAGCGCCACGGTTCGTTCCGCTTCGCGTGCTTCCCCGAATTTCGTATCCCGTGGAATCCGCGAGCGGCAGATCGGTCTGTCAGGCGCGAGATTTCCTGCGACCCGTCGCTCGGGAACCGACAAAGTCTAAAAGATCACTCGACGAAAGACAAGAATGGATCGAGTCGACTGAAGAAAAGTTGTTCGTTATCAACAAAGAAGATCTTGGTCACGAACGACGCATAGCCAGTATACCAAAAATCAATCGGAAACAGCATCAACTCCTTCCTCATTCAAGCCTCAATCCATTCGGGGCTAATGATGGATTCATGTACCTAGGGTAGGGTCATAGGCTGACCTAAATGTCCTACCAAGGACACCCTTAGAAGAGATCACCTTCCATCGACCAACGAGGAACCCACTCGTGACTAGAGGACTCGACCATGGAGACTCACTCGACCATGAAGATACACTCGACCACGGAAGGTCGAAGGCACTCTGCACTGCAACGGCCTATAATTGAATAGACTTAATGATAGTTAAGGCACTTTATGTGGGGCATTACCATTAACGCCCCAGACTTAATGTACTTTAAACCCTCCATTACGTGGGCTGGCAGGGGTCTGGCGTACTCTATAAGCCACCCCTCCACAGCGTAAGGGTTCGCACTCTTGTAACACCTATACACATAATCAACTCGACCGCCTCAGGGCTCCGAGACGTAGGGCTTTTACTTCCTCCGAGAAGGGCCTGAACTCGTACATCGCTTGTGTTTACAACCTCTCCATAGCTAGGACCTTGCCTCTCCATACCTACCCCCCCACTCTACTGTCAGACTTAGAACCACGACAGCCACCGCTCCGCCCGCGCCTACCACCGCCCTCGCCGTTAAGGAGATATTTCTCGGTTATGGAGGTGATAAAGAGTTCATTGTAAAGGGTTACGTCAATGCAAGCATTGACACTGGTTCAAATGACTCTGAGTCTCAGTCTGGATACGTATTGAAAGTGGGAGCAATTAGGTAGAGTAGCTCTATGCAGAGCATTGTAGAAATAGAAATTTGCAAAATACATACGGATCTGAATGTGGCACACGTTGGCTAAACTTCTCTCACAAACAAAACATGATCACACCTTAGTACTCTTTGGGTGTTAATCATATGGTGATGTGGACTACATTATTGACTCTAGTAAACCCTTTGGGTGTTGGTCACATGGTGATGTGAACTATGGGCGTTAATCACATGTTGATGTGAACTATTGGTGTTAATCACATGGCGATGTGAACTAGATTATTGACTACAGTGCAAGTGCGAGACTGAAGGAAATATTCCCTAGAGGCAATAATAAAGTTGTTATTTTATATTTCCTTATTCACAATAAAGGTTTATTATTCATGCTAGAATTGTATTGATCAAAAACTTAAATACATGTATGAAAATATAAACAAATAATGTGTCCCTAGTAAGCCTCTACTAGACTAGCTCGTTGATCAAAAATGGTTAAGGTTTCCTAACCATAGACATGAGTTGTCATTTGATAACGGGATCACATCATTAGGAGAATGATGTGATGGCAAAGACCCATCCGTTAGCTTAGCATAATGATCGTTCAGTTTTATTGCTATTGCTTTCTTCATGTCAAATACATATTCCTTCAACTATGAGATTATGCAACTCTCGGATACCGGAGGAATACCTTGTGTGCTATCAAACGTCATAACACAACTGGGTGATTATAAAGATGCTCTACAGGTATCTTCGAAGGTGTTTGTTGAGTTGGTATAGATCGAGATTAGGATTTGTCACTGTGAATATCGAAGAGGTATCTCTGGGCCCTCTCGGTAATACACATCATAAGCTTGCAAGCAAACAACTAAGGAGTTAGTCACAAGGTGATGTATTATGGAACGAGTAAAGAGACTTGCCGGTAACTAGATTGTATTAGGTATAGAGATACCGACGATCGAATCTCGGCCAAGTAACATACTGATGGACAAAGGGAATTATGTATGTTGTCATAATGGTTTGACCGATAAAGATCTTCAGAATATGTAGGAGCCTGCGACCTCTTGAGCACTGCATTGGATTTCCCCGAAGAGGAGAGGATGATGCAACAAACTAGCGTAAGTATTTCCCTCAGTTTTTGAAAACCAAGGTATCAATCCAGTAGGAGACCACGCACAAGTCCCTCGTACCTACACAAAACGATAGCTACTCGCAACCAACGCGATTAGGGGTTGTCAATCCCTTCACGGTCACGCATTGAGGTGAGATCGATAGAGATGATAAATAATATTTTTGGTATTTTTGATAGATAGATGCAAAGTAAAAAGTAAAAGGCAAAGTAAAAACAAAGCAAGTAAATAAGCGATAGAGATTGATATGATGAGAATAGACCGGGGCCATAGGTTTCACTAGTGGCTTCTCTCAAGAGCATAGGTATTCTACGGTGGGTGAACAAATTCTTGTTGAGCAATTGATGAATTGAGCATAGTTATGAGTATATCTAGGCAATGATCATGTATATAGGCATCACGTCGTGACAAGTAGATCGAACGATTACGCATCTACTACTATTACTCCACTCATCGACTGCTATCCAGCATGCATCTAGAGTATTAAGTTAAAAACAAAGTAACGCCTTAAGCAAGATGACATGATGTAGAGGGATAAATTCATGCAATATGATAAAAACCTCATCTTGTTATCCTCGATGGCAACAATAAAATAAGTGCCTTGCAACCCTTTCTGTCACTGGGTAAGGACACTGCAAGATTGAACCCAAAGCTAAGCACTTCTCCCGTTGCAAGAACTACCAATATAGTTGGCCAAACCAAAAAGGATAATTCGAAGAGACTTGCAAAGATAACTCAATCATACATAAAAGAATTCAGAGAAGAATCAAATATTTTCCATAGATAATACTGGATCATAAACCCATAATTCATCAGTCTCAACAAACACACCACAAAAAGAAGATTACATCGATTAGATCTCCATGAGAGAGGGGGAGAACATTGTATTGAGATCCAAAGAGAGAGAAGAAGCCATCTAGCTACTAGCTATGGACCCGAAGGTCTGAAGTAAACTACTCACACTTCATCGGAGGGGCTATGGTGTTGATGTAGAAGCCCTCCGTGGTGGATGCCCCCTCGTGAGCTCGAACAGCCCCAAGATGGGATCTCGTGGATCTGAAGGTTGCGGCGGTGGAATTAGGTTTTTGGCTCCTGTTCTGATCGTTCGGGATACATAGGTATATATAGGAGGAAGGAGTATGTCGGTGGAGCGCTAGGTGGCCCACGAGCGCGCCCAGGGGGGTGCACCCTCCACCCTCGTGACCGCCTCTAGCACTTCTTGGAGTAGGGTCCAAGTCTCCTGGATCACGTTCGGTGAGAAAATCACGTTCCCGAAGATTTTATTCCGTTTGGACTCCGTTTGATATTCCGTTTCTTCAAAATACTAAAATAGGCAAAAAACAACAATTCTGGGCTGGGCCTCCGGTTAATAGGTTAGTCCCAAAAATAATATAAAAGTGGAAAATAAAGCCCAATATAGTCCAAAACAATAGATAAAGTAGCATGGAGCAATCAAAAATTATAGATACGTTGGAGACGTATCAGATCCAATAGGGGCATCTAGGTTCTGCTATTGGTTATTGACCGAAGAGGTGTCTCGGTCATGTCTACATAGTTCTCGAACCCGTAGGGTCTGCATGCTTAATGTTCGATGACGATATATAGTATTATATGAGTTATGTGATTTGGTGACCGAATGTTGTTCGGAGTCTCGTATGAGATCACGGACATAACGAGGAGTCTTGAAATGGTTGAGAGGTAAAGATTGATATATAGGACGATGGTATTTGGACACCAAAAGTGTTTGAAGTGCAGGGCACTTACGGTCGTGGAAGGGTTCCGGCACCTGACAAAAGATATGGGCCTTATGGGCCAGAGGGAAACGCACCACCACAAGGGGTGGTGCTTCATATGGTCCGTCCTAAGGAGGAGAAGGAAAGGGGATACGGGAAAGGAAAGTGTGGATTAGGATTCCCACTTCCTTCCCTCTCCCCCTCTTTCCTTCCCCCTCCAACAAACATGGCGGGATGGGGGGAGGGGGTGGCACGGAAAAGGGCAGGAGCCCAAGTAGGATTCAGTCCTATTGGGGGCGCCCCTTGGCCTCTCCCCTCTCCCTCCCACCTATATATATGAGGAGGGGGTGCCTAGCACCCCCCAGATAATTGCCTAACTGTGTGCGGCGCCCCCTCCACCGTTTACACCACTGGTCATATTTTTGTAGTGCTTAGGTGACACCCTGCGGAGATCACTTCACCATCACCGTCACCACTCCGTTGTGCTGATGGAACTCATCTACTACCTCGACGTCTTGCTGGATCAAGAAGGCGTGAGACGTCACTGAGCTGAACGTGTGCATAACGCGGAGGTGTCGTGTGTTTGGTACTTGATCGATTCAAGCGCGAAGAAGTTTGACTACATCAACCGCGCTGTGAAACGCTTCCGCTTACGGTCTACGAGGGTACGTAGACACACTGCCCCCCTCGTTGCTACGCATCTTCATGGATATATCACTGCGTGTGCGCAGGAACTTTTTTGTTTTCCATGCAACGATTCCCAACCGAAATAGTTTTGAGAGAGTTCTGAAAGAGTTTCGAATATTTGAAGAATGTTCTGGTGCGAGAACACCTTGGCTAGGGCTAAGGGATAAGACCCATGAGGCTTGAGATCAGGTGCAAAAGGGGTTTTGCAAAGGACAGGGGCCATACGCCAGGTTCCTGGAGTCTTGTCCTGGTCCAGACGCTAGGGTCCTTGGCGTTTGGTACTGGGCCAGAAGCCAAGGTCTGTGGCATTTCCGAAAACACCATGAACCTTGGTGTTTCGTGCTGGAATGCAAGAAGGAATCTTCCTTGTGTTCCAAACCGACTTTGTGGATGCCCCCTCCCCAAGTTGCGACCTCAGGGCTCAACATATAAATAGAGGGATAGCGTTAGCCCCTAGAACACAAGTTTTGGAGGCTCCTCTAGTCATCTCTTGATCTAGTTCTCATCTAGTTTGATCTAGACTAGATCTTCTAGTTCTCTCTAAATCCTCATAGTAGGGAAGCCATGTGCGGTTCTTCTTCTCCCTCTAATTCTCCATTGGTGATTAGCTCTGGACAGCAAAGCGCTGCCAGATTGTGAAGCTTGCACGCTTGCAAACTCTAGAGAGGTCGTGCTTTCGGTCTTTTGTTCGAGGGATCATTGTGAATAGTTTGAGGGATCGTCATGGATGGTTCGAGGGACTTCAAGTACAATCTACACTAACTCTTCTTCCACTGCAACTCAGAGTTGGTAATGATCCGATCTAAACTGTTATGCATCTTCATAGTGTTCCTGGCTTGATCGCAGGAAGATTTTTTTGTTTTCTACTATGTTCCCCAACAGTGGCATCATGAGCGGTTCTAGGAGTATATGTAGGTTTCAATCTAGATCACATGTGGATGTGAAGGTTTAATGTTCTTGCTATGCTTCCCTCGAGTATTGCCTTGGTTCAGTTCATTGACGACATGATGAAGTTTTCTACAAAGTTCTGACAATCGATCGACTCTGCCTGCCGATGATCTGCTAACAGTTCTTTGGGCTTCATCATAGTCAAGAATAGTGAACTGTCGCAAACATGAGAGGGCAATGAAGATGTTCGATCTTCTAGGGGGTCACGTGTATTGACGAAGTTTAGTGTGGGGATAGAGATTTTTAATTAAGTATCTTCCCTCAGACACCCCAAAAGTTAATCTAGCAACAAGAATTATCGCTTTAATGGTGGACGTAGGTAGTTAGAGTTATCTGGAAACCCTAAAATCCACGTAATTAAAATTTGCCAACCCGATTAGAGGATGTTTAACTTGGTTTTGCATGTTGCATGTGATGCGGTATAGCCTTCGTCATGATAATGAGTTTATTTATGAGATGGTTATATGATGTAACATTAAGTGACCTGCGCGTCATAGTACGGCATAATGGTTGGAGCCAAGGGATTGTCACTTATATGACTTGCGTGTCAGAACTCATTATTTTATTTTATCAAGGGAGTGACGGGCGTGCTACGGAGGATCCAGAGCAAGGTGGCTTCACCAAGCACACAAGAACATGATGGTGGCTACGACATCATCTAGGAGTACTTTCATGAAGACCTTGGAGGATCAAGGAGACATTACCGGTGCCAAGGGTTATACCGTATCATGCGATTATGAATTGCCTGAGATGTTTATCCCTTTGTTGTTTGAAACCTTTGATTGCGCATTAGTCAATTATTAGGGTGATCTCTCACAGAAAAAATCAAGTAAAAGGTACTCTTGCTAGTGTTGCAACCAACTATAACATGTAGCTTTCTGGAGGTGTGTCATGTACACATGAGTACAAATGGATCATGAGGTGTAAGGCGGGTGAGGTCAGGCCGAGCAAGGAAAAACACTCGGTTATCTTGAAGTTCTCACAGAATCGTTCTGAGCCCGGAGCACAAAGCATCAAAAGCATATCACCCTGTTGTCGTGGCTCTCGTCATCTGAGAGCGGGATGAGGTTGATCGTGTTTGTGTTGCCGTCGGAGGTGGAACAATCAACGATGCAATCCTCCCGTATGTGTGTGTTGAAGCAGTTGTCGCAAACCATCACGATAAGGTGTGAGGCTGGGGCGGGCTAGTGGAAACGTGCGAGGTTGCCACAGCGTCCGACCCGCAACACCCGGGAGCTGCGCGCTGGAGTTACTGGCGCACCGCCGTCCTCAGAGTCAGAGGTCGGCGCTGAAGGTGTCGTGTTGCCTGATGCATCCGGCTAGCCGCCGGCCTTGCGATCGATCTGGTCGTGTGGGCGTTTGAACACCGCCTGTTGGTGTGGGGCTCTAGCATCCTGGATCCCAAGAAGACGTCCTAGGACGGAGGTGGGCGGCGAAGATGTCGCTCTTGTTGGTGAAGATGCCGATGTGATCTGGCGAATCGGCGGGAGGCGCATATGGAGGTCCTCGTGGTTGTTGATGATGAAGGGAACGACACCGATGTATACTGTGAGGGGTAGGGTGGGCTGGTGGGTTGATGTTGACCCCGCCCACCCCATCGACGATGAAGGTGGCGAAGCCAAAAGTAAGGCTCTCCCTCAGCGGGAGGTCGCCGGAGGCTGAGGAAGATCCGATCTGAGATTGGTCTCCGGTCGATACGGTCCGTTCCTAGTGCGCCCATTGACTGTGCAGAAAACCGTTATGTCCCTCAGTATGGTGCTTTGCGTAGCTGGAGGTCTCACGGGGAATTTATTCAAGTTTGGGCCTCCGGAGAGAAATACCTTGTTGTTATTCATGCTGGGGATACCTCGTACGAGGGGTTACAATGGTGTCCATGGATATTGCTACCGCGAGTTATTCTACGGAGAGTAGTGCCTCTTCTGAGAGACCTCTAGCGTCTCCTTATATACACGACGGAGGCTAGGGTTTTACAAGGGGAGATGCGATCTAGGTGGCCGCCACCACCAGCTTGGGGATCAAGATGGTCCAAGGATGTCGCTCCCTCGTATTGTTGGATAAGTGATGGGCCTCTAGGGTTTACTGTCAAGCCTGCTGTTGGGCTCCCCGATTATGAGCCACCCCCGGTGTATTACACCGTCATCTCCTCCCGCTGCTGCTACGAGTTGGTAATGATCAGATCAAACCTTGTATGCAACTTCAGTGATCTTGAGCGTGTATGTAGTACATTTTTTTGTTTCGCTACGTTACCCTACACGAGCAAGCACCACACAATGATGGCAACCACAACGTTGCCCTTCCCGTCGGGGAAGACGAGGGCCTTTTCCTCCGGCGTGAACAACTTCAAGCAGGGCCGGGCCGGCAAAATCAGGGGCCTGTGCCGAACTATAAAATAGGGCCTATCCCAATGCAAAATAAAAAATTGTCTTCTGTATTGCTTAACAAATATGATTTTTAAACAAGATGTCGCTTAACAAAATATCGCATTTTTTTGTCAGAGATGAACTAAGCTCAATTTTATTTTATAGTATAACAGTTTAGTTTGATTTTATGGAAATAAGGTTGCCACAAACTTACTACTAAGAATAAAATCAACTAGTACTGGGTCTTACAGGCTGACCAGTATAGAGTAAAATAAACTACTAGTATGTTCAGCAACACACAAATTAGATGGGCATGATGTGCAAAAGAAAAATGATGGACTGTTGTTTCCATTAGAAATACCGCTAGAGAATTGGAATTGATAGACTTGTGAAAAATTAGTACGTAGACGATGGATTGCAGTTTCTATCTAATTAGATGGGCGTGATGTGCAAAACAACTTAGTGGATTTGTGAAAATTGGACGAAGAGGCGTTGCGGCGCTAGATGGGGGGAGGGGGGAGGGGGCTTTGTTTTAGATGTGTTTTCGATTTTTGTTAGGGTTTGTGTCCTGCTCAGGAAGGTGAGACGGTGGCGGCTTCCTGATGATGGAATAAGGTTCTTCCCGACTAGCCCCGGTTTCGGTGGTGCATCTAGCAATGTTGGTGGGCGTGTGTGTCTTCGGTGGATCTTTCTTTGATGGATTTGCTCGGATCTATTCGTCGTTCGTCTACATTCGTGTGATCCATCCAATCTATGCTACTCCCTCCTTTTCCTAAATATAAGTCTCTTAAAAATTTCTACATGGATTACATACAAATGTATATACACGTATTTTAGAGTGTAGATTCACTCATTTTGCTCTGCATGTAATTCATATTAAAATCTCTAAAAACTTGTATTTAGCAATGGAGGAAGCAGTTGTTGTTCTGGTGCGCTGGTCCTATAAGGTCTTATCATGACGACTTCCCAATTGTCAACTACAACAAGTTGTGCCCGGCTCCGATGAGGGAGCGTGATGACGGCGACACGTCTTTGGCTCGCTTCAGTGCTTTAGCCGTTTTTATTATTTCTATAGTGTTCGTTGTACTGCCGTGATAGAAAATGAATAGATCGGATGTTTTTTGAAAGAAAAAAGTTCTCTCTCCCTGCACACGTCCGTAATGACGACCGAGTTAGACGTCCTTAATGACGACCGAGTTGGACTGTCCTAGATGCCCGCATCGCGTGAAGCAAAACCTATCAAGGCAATCATCATCATTAGTGGTTGCGTGGTGCCCGCCTGCTGACTGAACCGTGATTCTTCGTTTATCTCATGCTTATTCGCAGTTCCTGCCCTCTTCAGTGGCACTAAACGACTAATCCAACCGCAGGGCCGTCCGATGGAGATCGCACGTCGGGCGTTCGCCCGGGGCCCACCCCTAACCGCGTCCGCAGAGCAGCCCCCGCAACCGCACATGCCGCTCTCCGTCCCCGCCCCCGCCCCCACTTTCTTTATTGACCCTCTCGCTCCCCGTCGCGTCTCGTCTTGTCGAGTCGTCGGGTTGGTAGGTGCTCAGCCTTGTTTCCTCCTCTCTTCTCCGCCTTTTCCTCCGCCGGGGCCGGGAAGCTCCGACGAATCGCGCCGCTCGCCAAGGTATGCCCCGCCGCCTCTCCATGCCCTCTCTTTGATTCTGCAGCGTAGGAGCACTCGTAGATTTGTCGTGCTAGGTTCGGTTGATTTCGCGCCGTTCTCGCGGCCGACCCGTGCGTTTGTTCTTCTACTCGTCTTCCTCCTCGCTCGCCTACCCTCGAATCCGACCAAGGAGGTACGGCGGGGGGAGGGGGGGGGGGGTCAAGAGTACCATCCCCTCCGCGGGCGGACCACTTAGTCCTAGAACTGCCGCCCTGCCGGCGTCACCGCCGACGCTTTACCAGTTTACCCCTCACCATCACATGCGTGTCGTCGCAGCCGCCGTTCGCCTTCTACATCGTCGCGGCCCCGCTGCCTCAACCCCGTCCGCGGTTTCGGCCCTTGGTTTCCCAAGTAGGACCATTTTTGTCACCCACAGAATGTGTGTGGCCCGTAGTTCAACCACCCACTGACCCTGTTTATGAGTAACACTGCCGTTTTATCTTTCAACTATGATTCACAAGCGTCTGCCCTTTTTCTAAATTTCCTGTTATCTTCTCTGCTTAGATATTTTGGACAGCAGGTATATTTTTTTGGTTGATTATAGCTGATAGGGAAAGACAACTTCTCTTGTGTTCTCTTGCTCTATTTGGGTTAGAACCATAATTCTACAGAGACAATTTGGATTTTGGACATCGGATTCGATTCACAGTTGCTTCTGTCAGTGCTCAGATCTCAGCAGCTGCTGACATTGTTAGTTGCACAAACCCACAACGACGCAGCAAATAACCTGCACTAATTTCAGCCTTTGCACATCTTCCAGCTCATATCTCTTTGTTCCCATCCTTTTGCTTGCTCAAACACCTCTGTTGCCACTTATTGTAGTGCCTTGGGCCCTTAATGAACTCACTCTCAGTCGTCGTTCTTTCGCAACAAAGCCCAACTATCCAACCAATAGCTAATTTGATAAGTCAGGACACTAGCATAACAAACCATTACATTCCTAAAACATGATGTATTCCTAGCCTTCCAGAT
The DNA here is from genome assembly GCA_021437245.1 of Aegilops speltoides. Lineage (NCBI taxonomy): Eukaryota > Viridiplantae > Streptophyta > Magnoliopsida > Poales > Poaceae > Aegilops > Aegilops speltoides. The sequence goes on along the minus strand of CM038144.1, from coordinate 425,244,109 downwards.
GGCCTAAATAACTGCTGCAAAGCCAATTTGTATTAACCTTCTGATGGCCTTAGGAAATCGGGCAAGCCAACTTACTCAGCAGTACAGAAGCTGCTGTTTTCAGGGTCACATACAATGCCTTGATCGAGTCCTTTTTGTGCTTTAGGGCTCATCGCTGAATAGCCCATCTGCTCACATGACTTCTGGATTCTGCCATAACACCAAATTCTCTTACCAGTTCTCTTCTGAATCTTACACAAGCCCAAGCATCTCCTAGTATGCGAGCAACCTTCACTGCTTATTGACTTGATCGCCAAAGTTTTAGTATTAATGCACAATCTTGTTGACCTCCCTGTGAAAAATGTGAATTTCCAGGTTTACTGCACACCTGTGTGTGATAACACCTCCCTACAAAGTTATTTCCTCTTAAGGAGCTGTTGCCATAAGCCACACCTGTGTGTGATAACACCCCCCTACAAAGTTATTTCCTTTTAAGGAGCTGTTGCCATAAGCCATTACTGTTTATCAATTTCCAAATCCATTTATCCATCAAGCAAATGTTCATCACACATAGGCGTCCTCATTTTTTTAGCAGAATTGAAGGTAGCATGTTGTGTTCTTTCCCATGTCCAAGCAATATCATAAATGCCTAGACCTGGCCAGATATATCTGTATATGTAAAAATAAAAAAGTGCATATATGTTTTAGGCAATTTCTCACAAGCTATATTGATTGTGGTGATTGATTCCATGTAGCAATCACATAACATGCAGGAGTTTCCAGTTTGTATCCAGTATAAAAACATTTTAGGCATGTACCAAGTTTCGGAGGTATGGAAATAAACTAGTTGGCGTTAGCGATCAGTGAACTGTTTTTGGCGTATGCTGTTGCTGGGTGTGCCACATTGGGGATAATTTTAGAACCAGCTATTTCTACTCTTTGTTGATAAATTATCTAATTATGCGATGCGATGATATGTTCCAGTTCAGTGTTGCACCCAACATGGCTCCTATACATGTAGAGAAACGATGATTCTCCAGGAATGTTGAGGGCATGTTCAGTTGTTGTCATATCACTTAGTGGGATTGCAGGCATGCCATAGGTTAACTTTATTTTTGTATGTGGCAGGACTATGAGTTCCCTTTTACTTGCCATTTGAGCAATAGTTGTTAGCATGGTCTAAAATAGCTTCCATCATACTCCCTCCGTCCGGAAATACTTGTCATCAAAATGGATAAAAGGGGATGTATCTAGACGTACTTTAGTTCTAGATACATCTCTTATTATCCATTTTGATGACAAGTATTTTCGGACAGAGGGAGTATTTGAGTTGTCCTGGATTATTCTTGTAGATAACTATAGTAATAGATCTATTTATTGAACGCATGTATCTTTACTTCTTTAGTCTTAATGCATTGTTTTCTCTTATATTTTGTTCATTTGAATTTGACATTATTTTCCATGTTCAGTTACGAGATGTATGCTCGATATGCTTTCTCTAGAAGTACATGTGGGTGGGTGGGGTTTGGGGGAATGCATAAAACTAAAAGTATAAGTATAGTGTTTACATGTACAGTACACACCTGTGGATTTAGATTTATGTATATATCATCCACAATCATGTTTTTCGTTCCATATGATTTGGGTGTAGATAAACCCTACAATTTGAGGGGGGCATGCATAAAATTAAAAGTATAAGTATAGTGTTTACATGTACACACACCTGTGGATTTAGATTTATGTATATATGATCCACAATCATGTTTTTCGTTCCATATGATTTGGGTGTAGATAAACCCTACAATTTGACAAATTTGACCTAGTCTTAGTGGATATAACTTTTGCCTTCCTTTAGAAAAAATGGTGCTTCATGTGATGCAGAACACTTACCTCTAGGTGAACAAATAATTCAAACAGGGGCAGTCCATGCATAAGTGCTTTCCAAATCTGCTAGGCTATTTCTGTGTTTTAACATCCCAAATTAAGATCCGTTCGAGTCAGGGGACTTAAGATCCAGCAGAGAGATTATCCCAGTCCTGGGTTTGCTAGCTTCGCTTACTTGATTCCAGCATAGAGGAGGAGATTGATCCAGTCCTGGGTTTGCTAGCTTTGCTTGTTTCCAGCATAAGTGTGCTTTCCAATTCTGCATGGCTATTTCTGTGTTTTAACATCCCAAACTAAGATCCATTCGAGTCGGGCGACTTAAGATCCAGCAGAGAGATTATTCCAGTCCTGGGTTTGCTAGCTTCGCTTACTTGTTTCCAGCATAGAGGAAGAGATTGACGGCGTTTCAATTTGTTCATCCGGCTCTCTCAAATGATTTTTAGTTATTTCTTTATGATCTACATTTATATTTCTATTTAACTTATCGTATATTTGTCCTATGCAGTTGATGTCATCGTCGCACTGAACATTTATTGATAAAGTAGTCAAAACTAACTGCTGTTAATCTCGGGGAGGTGTACTGTCTCCTTGGATTCCGGCAAATAGATCACCTCCACAAGGTTGGAAAATATGTCAGCAAAGGCCTCTAACATGTCATACAGATATCCAGACAATTCTCAAATACCATACTACAGCAGTTCAATGCATGTGGGGGGAAATGGTACTTGCTATGTGCAACAAAATCATGAGGGTCATCACTACATGTCCTCTGATGATGGCTCACAGAACAGTGATTCAAAGTCTCAGGTGATTCACCCACAGTACAGCACTCTAGAGTCTTCATCAGCCAATTGTGTTTATGCTGTCAATAGCTCTACATCTCCTCAGTGCATAAGTGGGAGCCACATTTCTCTGCATGATAGCCACTCAGATCACACATATGATTCTCCTGCAAGTGGCATCACCGAGGTTCCAGGTTTGGGGTTTACAACACTTCAGGAGCTAGCAGATGCACTGTTTGGATCTGATTCAGATGCAGTTAGTTCTGACAGATCCTCCCTAGTAATTGGCGCCGCAATGCACCAAAGTAACTGGAGAGAGCTTCTGGGAATTAGCTCTGGGGACTTGAAGCAGGTAATTGTAGCATGTGGTAAGGCTGTTGATGAGAATAATTGTCACGAGGAACTGCTGATATCAGAGTTACAGAAGATGGTTTCTGTGTCTGGAGAACCAATGCAACGTCTGGGAGCCTATATGTTGGAAGGCCTTGTTGCGAGGCGTTATTCCACTGGACATGCGTTGTATAAATCTCTGAAGTGTAAGGAACCTCAACCTACGAATTCAGAGCTCATGTCCTACATGCATCTTCTCTATGATATCTGTCCATTCTTCAAATTTGGTTACATGTCTGCCAATGGTGCTATAGCTGAGGCTGTTAAGGGTGAGAACTTTATTCACATTATCGATTTCCAAATCGCTCAAGGGAGCCAGTGGGTAACTATGATACAGGCCCTTGCTGCGAGGGCTAGCGGACCACCATGCTTAAGAATTACTGGTATAGATGACTCAGATTCGGCTTATGCCCGAGGTGGTGGACTGGATATAGTTGGGCGTAAGTTATACAGCGTTGCCCAGTCATGTCGTCTGCCCTTTGAGTTCAATGCTGTACATGCAGCTAGTCATGAGGTTACACTTGAACATCTTGATATAAGAAAGGGAGAGGCTATTGCTGTCAACTTTGCGTATCAGCTGCATCATACTCCTGATGAGAGTGTCTGCATAGAAAACCACCGGGATAGGATATTGAGAATGGTTAAGAGCCTTTCTCCTAGCGTGGTAACTCTTGTAGAGCAGGAGGCTAACACAAACACTGCCCCATTCTTCAGTAGATACATGGAGACCCTTGACTACTACACTGCCATGTTTGAGGCAATAGATGTTGCTTGCTCCAGGGATGACAAGAAGAGGATGAGCACTGAGCAGCACTGTGTTGCAAGAGATATTGTCAATTTAATTGCATGTGAAGGTGCAGAAAGAGTGGAGAGGCACGAACCTTTTGGAAAGTGGCGGTCTAGACTTGCAATGGCTGGCTTTAGACCATACCCCCTAAGTGCATTGGTGAACAATACTATCAGAACACTGTTAAATAATTACAACAGTTACTACAAGCTAGAGGAGAAAGATGGTGTCATTTATCTCGGATGGAAGAACAGAAAGCTGGTTGTATCTTCTGCATGGTGGTGACATTCCTGAATATGGAAGAAGCTTGTTTAGGTATGTTGTTTACACTTAGACGTAACCTAGTAACATATGGTTAATTTGTATCATGGTCTATCCAATTAATTAAACCTCATGTTGTGTTGTCTTAGTTGGAGAACACACTTGGTTTTTATGGCTTGTGGGACATATTCTTGAGTTTATAATAACTATAGGTTTCAGAAAGCCCAACTGTAACCAATTCACAGCTGAGCTTAACAAGTAATGCAGGTGGAGTAAAACTTGAGGTTCTGTGTTAGAAGCCATATTAACTTTGTTTTACGAAAATTGCTAAGTTATTTTAGTCCTCTACATAGGCCTGAGATAGTTTTTTCGAACTCGCTTCCCCCCCCTTCTCTCTCTCTCTCTCAGACAGGCGCAAGGGAGGTGACCATTTCCCTGCTTCGATCGCCAGTGAGGCCGTGAGCCATTGTCCCGTCTGGTTGGCACTTTGACGGTCGGAGGAGAGGGGGGGGGGGGTCTCTGGTTCTCTGCTGCCATGTACATAGATGTTGGGATAGGGTTTTCTGTAGCGCATCACAGTGATGGAGGTGGCTCCGCGTGATGTCTTATGCCTTGCCTTCTTCCATACTCTGCTGAAACTTTCTATGCTGGAGCCGGCGAGCCAGGGGCGTTGTGTTCTCGCTGGTCAGGTTTGGCCGACAGATTTGTGTATTTCGCCCGGGGAACCAATCAATGGTGCCCTAATTATAGTTTCGTACTTGCAGTTGCCTCTGGTGTTTGGTAATTCTTTGTGTTGAAGATGGCACCTGGAAGAGTAACCGACTGTGATTGTTAAAGATTTGTGCGATCTCTTTCCCCTGAGTAGTATCTCTAAGGCTCCAACCTTGAATACATATCATCTTAGAAGGCTAGCTCTGGCTTTCAAATCTTCAGTTTATTTCTTGTAATCAACATTTATAATAATAAAAAATACCTATTGGTTGCTTGCTGTTGGTGGTATTTTAGAGACGGGTAATACTAGTTCACATGGTTCAATGTATGTCAACACATGAGGCACTGACTCTGTTCTTAGTCAATGTTCATGCATGTTTTGCTCTGTTGCTGTATGATTAACTCAATTCTTCTGTCTTGGTAAAATTTAAGTTTATTTATAATAACCTTCTCACATACCTGTGTCATGCATTCAACATCTGGTGCTTACAGTTTTGTTGCCTGCAGGTTCTCTTTCATGGCTTTGTGTTCGGCACATAAATCCTAGGTGGAACCTAATCAGCGAATGTGAGTTCCATAATCCAAAGGACTGTGGCTGCTTGCTTCTTGGCGCCCAGCTGTCAACCCTCCGCTGCGCACACCACTCAGATTTGATGGGTATAACTGAAATACTCGTCGTGGCTTCGGTTGTAATATAGGCACAAACCGTGCTGCTGCTACCGTCTACTGACCATCTCTAGCTGGTGAACCACGTCCTGAGTCTCAAAGGGGATCTTTATGTTCCTTGGTAGTTTCATTCTCTCTCGTCTTTATGCGAAACCTGGAGCTTATGCTAGGCCATGGTAGCCGGCACACAGTTGTCTGGTAGATTGTGTATGTTTCGCAAGAAAAGAGTAGATTGTGTATGTACCATTTGATGGATGATTTATTGTATGTATATGTTACACGAACTTAACTTCTACTCCAGTAATATATATTTCTGGGTTGTTTGTCGCAATGCTTCACATTTCTTTAAACATCTCTCTTCTTTCTTTTTTCTTTTTTTTTTCTTTTTTTTTCTTTTTTTTTTTTACTTTTTGCTGTGCCGTGCCAGCAGATTATAGATGGATGGATTTTTGCAGATAAGGCCTCATGGGTCGTGTGGAATGCAGTGCACCGAAGTGAAGAGGTGTCAGTGCATGGAGGTGTTTCACGGCAAGTGCTCGATTTACTCTATTGCCTCGGACGCCAAGCGCTGCACGTACGCTGATGGAAAGACACACAACGGCTGTTGAAGTCAATCCTACAACTTCACCACTTGTATCCTAAAAAAAACTTCACCACTTGGTTACGAATAAAAACTTCACCAGGTTACGAAAAGACTAACGCCCACACGTGTGGGCATCTGGCAACTCGCCCACACGTATGGTTCCTCGTCCAACCATTTTTACACGAATCCTGGCGTGTTCTAGCAGATTTTCTATGCCACATAGGATTGGGCTGGTGTGTGGGCATTCATCCGGTTGCCCATACGCCGTTTTCACCACGCGGAGTGGCTGGGGTGTTGGCGTTTAGCAGTTCGCCCACACACCAGTTTCACGCACGCAGAAGGGCTGGTGAGTGGGCGTTTATCAGTTCGCCCACACGCCCGTCTCTTCTCCCACACCCAAAGCTGTCAGTTGCCATGTGTGTTGCAGCGTACATGAAAACTGCCCTAGCGTGCTTGTAAGCAGATGGCAACTCTCTCTTTTTATCTCGAGTTGCCATGTGTTCTACAGGGTACATGGCAACTGCCCTAATTACTTGTAAGCAGATGACAACTCCCTCTTTACCCAAACATGTTTTTCCCCATGCCTTTTTTGTAGTGCTACATGGCAACTGCCTAATGTTAGTAGGTGGCAACCCCTAAAGTTTTTCAAATCATGGCAACTGTAGTAGACCAAACCATACATGACAGCAGCTGCAGTTGTCCAAAAATGGGACCTGGCACTTGACCTGAGATGGCAACCGCGGTTGAGCAACCATGGCAATTGTAGTTGTCAGACATGTCAACTGCAGTTAAACGAACATGGAAGAGGATTCGGACCATGGCAACTGCGGGGACGCGTGATGACGGTCACGCGGAGCATGCGGGACCGTGAGTACGGGCGTGTGGGCGTTATCGGTTTTGCCCACACGTAGGCATGTGGGAGGGACCGCGAGGCAAAAAAAAGAGATGTGTGGGCATTACTTGTTTTTCCCACACGTAGGCGTGTGAGCTGGTTCTCTTAGACGCCACACAAAACGTGTGGCCAGACCCCTTAATGCCCACACGTGTGGTGGTTATCCGCGTCCCTTGGTTATTCATCATCATCATTGGAAAGTACTCTTCTTGCACCACCAAGACTCTGAGACTTCTTTTTTTCATGAAGTTCTTGTTTTGGAAGGATTTGGACTTCTCCTTGTGGATAGGGTTGCCTCCATTGTTTCCCCTCTTCTCATATGTGCAATCGACGATGAAGTGATGTAGACAATTGTGGCAAGTCGTAACTCTTTGACCCTTTGACTTGAAACCAGTTGAGTTGTTCTACTTGAAGTTCTTCTTGTTGCCTTAAAAAGCTCTTGAAGCTAGAGCAATGTGCTCATTGAAAGCATATTTGGTGTCTTCTCATCTTCTTCTTTTTCTTCTCTAGTCTCTTGAACATGGACCACTTCGGCCTTCAATGCAAGGCTGGGCTTCTTGACCCCACGAGCAAGAGCATTGTGGGCGGTCTTGCTCAAGATTCTCATGGAGACGAACCCATCCAACACATCATTGGACGCCATGGAGTGAAAGTCCAGTCTTTGGTGAATCACGGAAGAAGTGCTCTTGTCAAAAGTCATGAGCGCCTCAAGAAACTTGTGCTTGATCCAACTGTCATCCGAGTCCTTACTACCATGGTCCCTGAACGAAATCACAAGGGTCATCAATCGACGGTAGAGTTCTTCAGGGGTCTCGTCTTCATGCATGACAAACTCATCGGCTTCATCATGTACAAAGTCAAACTTGGAACATTGAATGTAGCTACCCTTGAACAAAGTGTTGAGATGATCCCAGGCCTCCTTAGCGATGTCAAAGGAACGAATGTGAGGAAGGTGCTCGGTAGACAAAGACTTCTGAATGTCAAACTGTCATGGGTAATTTGGTCTTTCATGCCTCACTTGACAACATTAGCTGAAAAATGGATGGACGCTTTACTTTAGAGTCCAAAAGTTTGCATTGCATATCACAAACCCTTGAACTCATCTATTATTCCAAACTGAGCATTTTTGTATTTGCCTGAACAAGGGCATGAGCTCTTGCATTCAATATAAGTAGAAGAGAGTTGTCTATTTATCGAAAAAAAAGAAAAGACTAAAAATGAAGATAATTGCCTGGTTATTTTGAAAGAAAAAGGGGTGAATACATTTAAACATGAAAAGAATACATGCAAGAGGTTAGAGAAAGTTTATGCTAGGCGGAAAGCAAAATCATGACACATTAATTATAGTTTATAAATAGCATGGTGAAACAAATAAAATAAAGTTATGAAGCTAGGTAAAAGTGCATAAGCACCTGAACTCCAACTAAAGAAAGAAAACATTATCTTATGATCTATCTATGTATAGATAACTACTAAAACGATGTGTTCATCTAAATTAGGCAGCAACCTAGAAGTTCTTGTGTTGATGAAGATACATGCATGTCTCCTACGTTGCGAGAAACTAAAGGAGACCATGATGTGGACTCAAGCAATACGTACTAAAAATGTAGGCGACATTAATTGCCCCAGCTGGACTAGGTAGTACAACATAGCTTGAAAAATGATCTTATATTGCGGGACGGAGGGAGTATGTGACATTTTCTTTTCCTCTTTGGAAATTAGGAAGCTTCAATAAATAAGTGTAAATAACCCCGCAAAAAGGAACCAGTGTAAATAAGGGGTTATGAAGCTCTCCTACAGTAGAATACAACCACCCAATCTCCATGTAGAGAAGCTTAATGTTCTCTGGTTTCATACATGATGAAATAAATTACCGAAACTAATCTGATTGCCCATGCATTTAATGTGCCAATATCTTACAGTATAAGTATAACACAATAATTATACGATCAGATCTTAACCAACTTCAGTTAATACGACGCCCCTGGTGCCGTGCCAGCTGGCGCCTCCCCTCCCTCCCCTCCCACCCCGCATAACTCGGACGGGTGTCGTCCTCCTGCCACCTCTCTGGTCTCACCCTCAAGTCAACCCGGCCGCCGCCTCTCTTCCTCCGCTATATAAACACGCAGCAGCGCAAGGCTCTCGTCCAACCTCCATTTCGCATTTCCCCAAATCCCAGCAATCCGAAACCCCAGAGCAACCGCGACCGAAGCTTGCAAGCCATGGATCCGGGCGGGCCGCCCCGCCCCGCGCCCCCTTACGCCGGCGGCCCCGCTGGCCACCGCGGGGAAGCCTCCTCCTCGTCGTCCCCGCAGCTGCCGCAGCCGAGCACGCCTTGGGATCTTGGTGCGGGCGCGTCTCCCTTCGCCTTCGGGCCACCGGTGCCGGTGCCGATCCCGCCGCTGCAGCCGCAGTTTGGGTCGCAGCAGCACCCCAGAGACATCTACTACTCGCTCGGCCCGCCGATGCCGATACACCCATTGGCGTGGACGCCGAGCCACCTGGACGCCATGGGTCCGCACAACTGGAGCGGCGCCAGCGACGCGTTCCGCCCCGCCGTCCTCCCCGTCAACAACTCCGACATGGTGGCGGTGCCGCAGCCGCCGCAATTCGTGCAGAAGCAGAATCCGCCGTGGTTCGAGCCACTGCCGCCGCAGCCCTATGTGTATGTGGGGCAGCCAGCGCCACAGATTTACCAATACTGGAGGTTGGTGCAGATCCGATCGGAGCTGCTCAGTTCCCCGATGACGCTTGAGCAGCTGGTGATGTCCCTGGACCAGGAGCGCTTGGAATTCCTGGTCCACCAGCTCGAGGTGGGCGACGGGCAGATGCGCGAGATGGTGCTCGACGGGTTCAAGCGCTGCGCGCACTGGATCATGGGGAACAGGCAGGGGTATCCGGTGTTCGAAGCGCTGCTGGGAAGCTTCCATGGGCACTACAAGGAGCTCAAGATCATCGTGGAAGCCGCCGTCACGCCCAGGCTCGTCCCGAGGTCCGACGACGGGTACGTTCACAGATCAATGCATGACTCCCTGCTACTGCCAGTTTGATCAAAACTAGTTTACCACTGTAATTCGCATGTCCAAATTACATCTCTATAGCATAGTAAACAGCTTGCTAATCAAACAAACAGGTTTCGATCGCAGCACCTGCTGTGATTCTGATTACATCTCTATAGCATAAACAGCTAGCCGGTCAAAAAACTATGGCCCATGGTATTAGGCTATTAGCTAGCGAGTGCAGTGCCTTGTGTGTGGTGAACCCGGCCTGCTGCTGAATTTGTGTTGCCTTCATCTGTGTGTGTGATGATGCAGGGTGGCTTCTCTGGAGTTGCTCATCACGGCAGTGGCGAGCTCGGTGTACCCCAGCCTGTCCGGGCTGCTCGTCGAGAGCTTCGTGAAGGAGCGCGTGATGGACGACGTCCGAGGGGACGAACTGATTGTCCACTGTCTCACCACGATGCCTATCAACGTGAGCGCGGTAAGTGCCGCAATGGCATGCAGCAATCACTGGGAATATATGTGGGATCAGCGACAGTGATACGGAATGTTTGGCTCCGTATTAATTTTGTACGTGTACGTACTGATCGGTTTAGTTTCCTTTCAGTACCTGATCAACCACGCCATATACACCATCGATGACAAGATGCTGTCCCCGTCCGGGACGACCTTCTTGGCTAGATGCTTCATGTACGCGCAAGGCGAGGAGGTCCCGCGTTTCCAGACTGAAATCCTTGCCAAAGCCGTAGCAATGGCCAAGCAACGTGCCGGGTAAGTGGTCGTTAGTCGTTACGCTTGCAGAACTCTCGCGTCAACTTGTTTGGTGATTCTCAGCTTACTAACTAGGACGTAGTACTACTTGTCGCTGATTTTACTTACCACGCGCATGCAGCAAGCACTTCGTGCTGCGCCTCCTCGACCACGCCCGCATGCAGTTCAGGAAGGAGCTCGCGTCCAATCTCATGCAGAACGTCCTTCACCTGTCCCGCACATGCCAAGGGCAGTTCGTCGTGGAGCACTGCGTCCTGAGCGAGGAGAAGGAGCTGCTGAACATCGCACTCAGGGCTTGTGCTGGCCTGACCCAAGAAGACCTCCATGAGATGCTGAGGCAGCACGCCAGTCGCAACTTCGTCCTGCTGCCCCTCCTCGAGAGAGGCAACGCTGTAAGTACACAACACATACGTCTATCCATTGCCCGACTTAATTTGTTCTGTTTGATACGTACTGACATGTTGTGAGGACGTACGTACGTGTGCAGCCCTTCCCAGAGATAGCGAGGGAGTTGGCGCACAAGATTCAAGCACTGCCTCCACCACACGATGACTTGGAGCTGTTGATGTCGGCCGTCAGGAGTGTGCTCGCCGATAACCTGCCCAACTTGGGCGACTAGCTTCTATTGATCAATTAGCCTCTACATATGCTTGGAGTTGCTTTAGATTGGATAGATGTGCATGCATGATAACTTGCATATATGCATGGTTGTGGATCTGGAGAGCTAGCTAGCTGTCTCGGATGGTTGCATTCTTAGATCACCATGATGTAACTGATAGTATATGGCATGTTGCTGGAACTTTTGGCATCTTATATGGCTTCATTGATAAACGTTCTCTTCTCTTTTATGTGTAGTGTGTGTGTGTGTCTGTGTATACCGGATAAACTCGGTTCATGAAGAATACTTGCAGCATGTCAAAGTTTACCTCCCTTTTTGCATGAATGGTTATCGGTCTGAAGGCAGAAAAGCTGTGTTAACATGTTAAAATTCATAGCTAGCTGTCTGCCCATATTTTGGAAATCAGGATCAAAATGGTCGTCAGTTTTTTTTCTCCTTGTCAACACTTGATTACCTCATAAGAAGATTGCTTGCTTAACATAATCAGCGGACCCGCTACTCTTCTGAAGTAAAATAGTGCAATAAAGGTCATCTTTATCTTTGAGTACCATCTCACTACCTAAAAATGAGAAATTGCAGACGGCTAGATTTTTCATAACGTCCCACATCATCCGTCATGGAATGAAAATGCCGGTCCAGACAAGGATGACCAGCCGACACGAAACGAGGGTACATTCATGACGACGTGTTTTATAGCCGCCAGGTACATGTGCCACCATCAAGAAGGTAACACACTGTCCGTGACGGCCTCTATCCATGTTGCAAATGATTTTTCACGCTGACAGGAACATATTCAAGAAGAGCCACTGGTTTTTGGCGTGATCCCCTCCTTGGAGGCTCCGGCGAGGATCCTCCCCTGCCCACCCCCATCCCTGAGCGTGGGAGAAATCCCTAGCTTGGTCCCCTGCTTTGGCCGACGACGGCGCTGTGGTGTCGTGCTCCTTCTTGAAGGCGTCAGCCGGGATCTGCTAGGCGTTGGGGGAGTAGTGATGGCTTGGTGGTGGCGCTGTTGTTTTGCTCTTATCTCCGACAACATGATGGACTATTGGTGCTCCGTGTTGCCCCTTTCGCCCGCTCCATGGTTGCGCCTTCGATTGACAGCTCTCACCCGGCGTGATTTCTTCCCGTTGCCGATGATGGTGCCAGGGTGGTTGGTTTGTTGCTGCTTGCGGGGTCTGTTTCTGCTATGTCTCCCTTTGACAGCTTGTGCACCAAGTTCTGGGAACCATTCTGCCGGCCGCCGGTGCGGCACCCATCGAGCCTGGGTGAAGGGTAGTGTCCATTCATGGCGGCAGAGACAGACCATGTTTGGCCTCTGTTTGGTCCTCCTGATGCAGTTAGTGACACAATGCAAGCGTGGTGTGCCTCCTTCTTGTGTACCTGTTGGTCTGCTGGTGATGTCGTTGCGGTGGATGTTGGCATCGGTGCTTCAAGCTCTAGCCTGGGGTTGTAGCTGCCTTAGAGTCTGTTCCACTATGTACCTTTTATCCTTTATTTCCGTTTCGCTTTATACTTTCCTGTATTGTCCTGCTCTATCCTGGCCAGTTGATGGCTTTGTTAACTCAAAGTCGGGCAAGGTTCGAGCCTTTTCTCGGGCTCGGCTTGCATGTTTTCTCTAAAAACAAGGGCATGCATTCTTTTTTTGTGAGTGAATGTGCTCTTGCACTCAATATATGTAGAAGTTAGTTGTCTAGTTATTTGAAACATGGGGGAAATAATACATGCAAGATGTTAGAAAGAAAGTTTATGCTACAAGTAAATAAAAAAATATGGTACATCACCCGAGGATCCATTATAGTTTATAAAAGTAAAATCAATGGGAGAAAATGGATCGAATTATGAAGCATAAATTTGCATAAGCACCTAGACTCCCACTTAAGTAGCAGAAAAGGAAACATCGTCTTATAATCTACTCCCTCCTTCCCATAATATAAGGGCGTTTTTAACACTACATTAGTGTCAAAAACACTCTTATATTATGGGACAGAGGGAGTATTTATGTAGATGACTACTCCCTGGAACGATGTGTTTATTTGGATTAAGCCATGTTGCCTGGACTTTGGGACCTTGACGGGCGAATGGCGGCGCTTCTTCTTTGAGTTTGTCTTCCGAGCTCCGGTCGCCCTCGAGTTCGCCCGTCTAGATGTAGTCGACGAAATTCTGGCATAGACTCGTGCCGTCTTTTTGGGACAGTGAGGTTAGGACTTCTCTTCACGTGGCGAGATTTGGTGTCAGGTGCTTCATATCTATGCAAGGGTTCAACGGCGGCAACTTTGCCTCGAAGACTTCCTGGCTGTCATCGACAAGGGCAAGCCGGCTCCGGTAGGGAAGCGGCCACGGCGGCTCGTTCTGACGGCAGTAGTGGTCGTTCGGTGGCCTCAGAATCTCAACGTAATTTTTATTATGTTTCAGCTGCTTTGATGAGATTTTATAGTAGATTTGATCCTTTTCGCCAATTTATTTTTGTCGTTTGTGACTGATTATATAGTTGTGGTGCTTTATTATAAGGCATGGGTGAACCTTTTTTGGTTAAATTAGGCACCAAGCTTGTTGTTTTGTGTTGATGAAGATGCATGTCTTTTTCGTAGCCAAAAACAAAAGAGACAATGATGTACTAGATTCAAGCAATACTAAAAATATATCATTTCAAAAAATACTAAAAATATCGGCGACACAGCTTAATTGCGTCCAACAGAACTATAAAAGTTAACGTCAATAAGAAGGGGTTACTACTACTACCTCCGTTTCAGTTTACAAGTCCTACGCGTATACCTAGGTTGCCAACTTTATCATCCTAATATAAACCATATCACACAAAACTTATATCTTTTGAAAATAGAAACTCCGAAGTTTATGTTGATATATTTTTTGTAATATATGACTTGTATTAGGTTGGTTAAATTGACGACCTAGGGGTACGCGCACGCCCTGTAAACTAAGAGAGAGGTAGTACCATTTATCAAGCGCTCCTACAATATAAAACCACCCCATCTCCATGTACTTGCATACATGAAACAAAAGCAGAGTTTATTGTAGTGTTGTGGGTGTCAATCCCCTGTATCTACACGAGCATGGTCAGGCCTCATCTAGTCATCTTTCTAACCAAGATCGAGAGCATGGTCAAGTGCATTAAAAATTACTAGAGTCGAAATGCTTTCCGGTGAGTACCCAAATTAATGTTACTACCGAAACTGATCTGATCCTCCATGCAGTGAATGCGCCGTAATACATGACGCGATAATTATACGATCAGATCTTAACCAACTTTAATTAACAACGAACTTCAGTTGGCAGGGTGCCGAGCATGCCAACTGGCCGGTCCCACCCCTCCCCGTGTAAATCGGACGGGTGTCCTTTTCTCACCCTCACCCCGGCCGCCGCCTCTCTTCCACTATATAAACACGCGCGGTGCAAGGCAAGGCTTTCGTCCAATCCATTCAGCAATCTCCATTTCGCATCCCCCCAAATCCCACCAATCCGAAACCCCAGAGCAACCGCAACCGAAGCTGCAACCTATGAATCCGAGCGGGCCCTCCGACGCCGGTGGCCGCGGGGAGGACTCGTCGTCGTCGTCCGCCCCGCCGCCGCCGCCGTAGCAGGGGTACGCGATTCAGCCCGTGCCGCCGCCACCGCAGCAGCAGCAGCAGCAGCAGCAGGGGGATGGGATTCTGCCCCTGCCGCCGCCACCGCAGCAGGGGTACGCGATTCAGCACGTGTGGCCCCACTTCGCCATCGGGCCACCGGTGCCGGGGCCGATCGCGCCGCTGTACCCGCAGTTTTGGCCGCAGCAGCACCCCTACTGGTGGAGCGTCGGTTACCACTTGCCGCTGGGCCCGACGGTGTGGGGGCCGACCTCCAACGCCAGCCACAGCCAGTACATGGACGCCATGGTCGCGCAGCAGATGCCCGCGGCGCCGACCTGGCCGCAGCAGCCGCAGTTCGTGCAGTATCCGCCGTTGCTCGTGCCGCAGCCGTTACAGCCGCCAGGCCCGCCACCACCGACTCACCAAGACTGGAGGCTGGTGCTGATCCGATCGGAGTTGCTCAGTTCCCCGAGGACGCTTGATCAGCTGGTGATGTCCCTGGACGCGGAGCACTCGGCAATCCTGCTCCACCAGCTCGAGGTGGGCGACGAGCAGATCCGCGAGATGGTGCTGGACGGGTTCAAGCAGTGCGCGCACTGGATCATGGGGAACAGGCCAGGGCATGCCGTGTTCGGAGCGCTCCTGCACAGCATCCAGGTCATCGTAGACGACGACAGGCGGTACGAGGAGCTCCAGATCATCGTGGAAGCCGCCGCCACGCCAGAGCTCGTCTGGAGGTCCGAGGACGGGTACGTTCACAGATCGACGACTCCCCTCCCTCGCTGCCATTTCAGTACTACTGCCAGTTTGATCGAAACTAGTTTACCATTGTGATACTACGCATGTCCAAATTACAGTACTACGACGTACTAAATCAGCATCTCTATAGCATAAACAGCTAGCTAGCTAGCTGATCAAAAAACAGTTTCGGTCGCCTTACCTGCTGTGATTCTGTCTGTCGTCGTGAAATTATTATTATCGTGGGTAGGCACTACAACGAAACGAAGTAGTATGGTACTAGTGATTTTGTCTGTGTGTATTGTGGTGAACGCTGCTGCTGAATTTGTGTTTCTCCTTCATTTGTACGCATGATGCAGGGTGGCTTCTCTGATGTTGCTCATCACGGCGGTGGCGTGGAGCCCCGGCTTGTCCACCGCGCTCGTCAACTACTTCGTGCGTGATCGCGTGATGGACAACGTCGGAGGGGACGAACTGATTACCCGCTGTTTCACCACGATGGATTACGAGGTGACCAGGGTAAGTGCTGTGCTGGGAATGTGGGATCACCGACAGTGACACTGAATTTTGTATGCATGGATGCATCGTATGCATGTTTGGCTCCGTATTTTGTACAGTAAGTACATAGATATGCGCGTGTACTGATCGGTCTAGAATCCTTTCAGGCTCTGGTCAGGCACGCCATGGACACCATCGATGACAAGCTCGACTCATCGTTCGGGGTGCCGTGCTTGGGTACATGCTTCAGGTACGCGACAGGCGACGAGCTCCCGCTTTTCCAGGATGCCCTCGTTCAGCGAGCCGTAACAATGGCCATGGGACGAAACAGGTACACAATTCTCGTGTCAACTAGCTTCTTTGGTGCTCCTTGATCGCTGATTTTACTTACCCAATTTGCATGGATGCAGCAACCGCTTGGTGCAGCGCCTCATCGACCGCGGCGAGAACAGAATTGAGTTCACGCGGCGGCTCCTGTCCAGGCTCATGGAGCACCTCGCTAGACTGTCCAACAACTGGTACGGGAGGTTCGTCCTGCGGCGCTGCTTCATGTGCGCTGTGGTCGCGCTGCAGCCCATCGTGCTCACGGCTTGTGCTGACCTGCCCCAAGGAGACGTCCAAGCGCTGGTGATGCACGAGGATCTCCGGCCCCTTCACAGGGTGCTCCAGGGAGGCAACACTGTAAGCACCCACCCTGCTTTCATTAGCGTCTCCCACCCTGCTCTTAGAGTATATCTTAGCTGAAGTACACAACACATACGTCTGTCTCTCCGTTGCCCGACTTTGTTCTGTTTGATACGTACTGACATGTCGTGAGGACGTACGTACCTGCAGAACTACCCGGCGGCGGCGAGGAGGTTGGCGCTCAAGATTCAAGCACTGCCTCCACATATCCGGGATCAAGATGAGTTGCAGCCGTTGATGAGGGCCGTCACGAGGGTCCTCGCCGATAACATGGCCAACTTGGGCGACTAGCTTCTCTTGATCAATTAGCCTCTACAGATGTGTTGTCGTTGCGCCATGCTTGGAGTTGTTTTCCATCGATTGGATAGATGTGCGTGCATCATAACTTGCATATATTCATGGTTGTGGATCTGGAGCTGGCTACCTGTCTCGGATGGTTGCATTCTTAGTCTTAGATCACAATGCATTCATGTAACTGATATGATATGGCATGTTGCTGGAACTTTTGCCATCTTATCTGGCTTCATTGAGAAACGTTCTCTTCTCTTTTATGTCTAGTGTGTCTGTGTACCGGATAAAGTCGGTTCATGAAGAATATTTGCAGCATATGTCAAAGTTTACCTCCCTTTGCATGAATGCTTATCTGAAGGATGAAATGCTGTCTTATAACATTTTAAAATGCATAGTTGTTTGGCCCATATTTTGGAAATCAGGATCAAAATGGTCGTCAGTTCTTCCCCTGCTTGTCAACATTTGATTACCTCGTGAGAATATTGCTTGCTTAACATAATCAACGGTGCCATTACTCTTCCAAAGTAAAAAAGTGCAACAAAGGCCATCTTTATCTTTGAGTACCATTGCACTACCTAGAAATCGAGAAATTACGGACGCCCCACGTCGTCCATCATGAATAAAATCCCGATCGGGACAAGGATGACCAGCCGGCGCGAACACAATCATTTTTTTCTTCGATAAAGGACATTTCATTGAATAGATATATCGAGGTGATAAAATCGCATCGAAAGAAAGCCCGGCCTCTGCATAGCTAGATGCACACAGCCAAAAAGTCGAGAGTGCCCTAAGAATAAAAATAATTCGGTACAAATCGAAGCAAATAAATCATGTCGAGGCTAAGGTGCGGTAGATTCTATCCGTAGATCACACCGCCATGACGACGTGTTTTATATATAACCGCCGGGAACGTGTTCCACCATCGAGAGAAGGTAACACCCTGTCCGTGATGGCCTCTATCCATGTTGCGAATCATTTTTCACGCTAACAGGAACATATCCAAGAAAAGCCGCCGGTTTTTGGCGTGATTTTCTGCTCGGGAGGAACAAAACATGCCAAATTATTCACTAGGAGCGCTTTTCACAACAGTGTTCCCGAATAGACCCATCCGGTATGCCGCATTGACCGACTGCGATTGCACCATAGTCCTCACACTTGCTATCCTAACTTTATTTCTTCCATTTCTGGTCAAATGTACATGCAACAACGTCTTTTTGCAAGAAAATGTGGTCCATATACTACGTTTTCAGGCTGCGGGAAGCTACATTTAACTTGGTAATACCATAACTACATTGTAGCAAAGTAGTATCTCGAAGTGACTCTACCGGTCATACTCTCCCATCACCATGGCATCTTTTCTTTCTTGCAAATTTTCAGATAAGAACCTTCTCTACATGGCTTGTCCCATAATACCATATTTGTGGTACTTAACCAGCCCACTTTTTCATGAAAACAGTTTTCTACACCAGAACTCAAATTCTAACAAAGTTGGCCATGTTAGCTTACATGCACACCATTATTCAAATAGTTTTTACACTTTGCTGAGGCTGCACACTTCACCCACAAAAGCTGAGCTCCTTACCACACCTGCTATGATAAACCAAATATTTCCCCTAAAAAAATGATAAACCAAATATCAAGATCCAAGATGTTTATCCATGATACCTGCTCGATGGAATTGATCTCTCGTACCGTAAATATATAAATCATCACTCCCCAGTCGGGCAAAAAATCGAACCAGGATCATCACATCTCATCATCTCAACTTATGAGGGTACCTTCAATGTGTCTGCGATGAATAGACAATCATGACCACCCCAATCAGGGATGGCTCCATCCCAAGAGAAGCTACATTATACCTCGTCATGTCGTTCCCGCCATTGCAGGCTCCATGCAAGGTCGGTCAGGCTACTAAGTCTAGGCACGTCCCATGCACTTAAGCTCAGTCCTTCATCAACACGAGATACCATCAAATCCATTGTATTGTCACCACCATATACATCACAATCCAATATATCACCTACGCTTTCTAGGGCGGTCCTCGGATAGGTGTCGACGCTTCTTCTTCGAGTCAGTTTGCCAGGCTCCGATGCTCCTCAAATCCGTCTGCCAGGACAGATTTGATGGAGCACCAGCGTAAATACGGAGTGAAGCACTCCAATTGACGCGGAGAGACCCATCCGATATCCCACAGTTGACTGACTGATTGCGCCATAGTTCTCACATTTGCTATCCTAACTTTATTTTTTTCCATGTCTGGTCAAAAGTACATGCAACGTCTTTTTACAAGAAAATGTGGTCCATTTACTAGGTTTTCAGGCTGCGGGAAACTACATTCAACTTGGTAATACCATAACTACATTGTAGCAAAGTAGGGACTGACTATGTGTAAGTTGACTGGTTTTTGTTTTTGGGTAAGTCGCCGGGATAAATTTAGGGGTTAGTCACTTTTTTTTGTCACTGCGCTCACGTACACAAGCTACATGCGTGCATCCTCATGTACACAAGCCCACCACCGGCACTGAGGCTGCATGTGGGCATGCTCACGTACACAAGCCCAACACCGAGAACCAGGCTGCATGCATGCTGCACGCCCATGAATGCAAGTTTTGCATGCTGGGTGATCTTACATACATGTATAAGCCTAAGAGCATGTCTAGTAGAACCCTCAAACCCTCAAACCCTTAAAGCAGTTTGAGGGTCGAAAAGTGGCATTTTTTGGCACTTTTACGGGCTGAAAAACAGAGGCAAAGACTAGAACCCTCAAACCCTCAAAATTTAAGGGTCTGAGGGTTCTAGTCTTTGCCCCAACCCTCAGACCCTCAAACCCTCAAACTGTACATCATTGCACATATCACAATTATACCATATCAAATATGCCTCATACAAACAATAATCATTCTAGTTATTTATTACAACACCAAATAGTAATCTGAAGCACATAAAATAATCCGAATTATTACAACAAAGTTTTTTGGAATTTGTTTGAATCAAATTGGACATAGCAAAGTAAAACAAAGATAAATCATGGGCCGGTTTGGCGCCGCCCATCCAACTGCCAATGATGCTCCACAAGATCATCCCGGAGTTGACAATGAGTGCTTGAACTCTCAATCGCACGATGTGCTTCAAGAAAAGCTTCTACGCGATTTGGGTTCCTTTCCGGTTGCACACGGGTACCAACATTGTCATAGAAACAAGGTAAGTTTAACCCCCTCTCATCCTCTAGGATCATGTTGTGTAGAATCACACAACATTTCATGATGTTCACCAATGTTTGCTTGTCCCAAAATCGAGCTGGACCTCGGACTATGGCAAACCTAGCTTGCAAAATACCGAAAGCTCTCTCAATATCCTTGGGCTGCCTCTTGTGCCTTGGTGAAATGAGCTTGTTTTTTGGTTAAAGGCACCCCATTCTTCTCCTTGATGGACTTGACAAGAGTTGCCCACTCGGGATAAATGCCATCGGTGAGATAGTATCCCATGGAGTACTCATTGTCCATGACCTTGTAGTTGCAAGTTGGAGCATCCCCGGAAACTAGTCTTGCAAACAAAGGAGACCTATTGAGCACATTGATATCATTGAGAGTTCCCGCAAACCAAAAATGCATGCCAAATCCATGTGTCCTCCGATGCCACGGCCTCAAGAACAATGGTAGCATCCTTGCTTTTGCCACAATACATTCCATGCCATGATTTGGGGCAATTCTTCCATGTCCAATGCATGCAATCAAGACTACCAAGCATCCCCGGCCACCCCCTTTTTGCATTCATCTCCATCAAC
This sequence comes from Aegilops speltoides, assembly GCA_021437245.1. NCBI lineage: Eukaryota > Viridiplantae > Streptophyta > Magnoliopsida > Poales > Poaceae > Aegilops > Aegilops speltoides. The sequence continues at coordinate 425,223,206 of CM038144.1, read as the reverse complement.
CTCTTTGTATCTTCCTCGTTGGGTGCCCGAAGATACACATCACCATACAACCAGATGACCAACTTTGCAAACCTACGGACGGACTCCGTGGTTGTATCTTGCCCAATGCGAAGATACTCGTCGGTATAGTCCGCGGGTATGCCATGCGAGCACCCGCATTGCGGCCGATATCTTTGGTAGGCACTAAACCCCATGACACCGCGGCGGATCTACGACGCTGAAGTATTGTGAGGCGGCCTCACAATCGTTGACAATCTTCACAAACAAACTTCGACGATTCGATACCTTCTCCGAAAGAGGCGAGGCGGGTATGTCGGTACCTTGGCGAAGTAGTCTCGCATCAAGTGCTCGTGTCCGAGAGCACGGTTCCGGTAGATGGTGATTCGCCCCATCTGCGACCCTCTCCGTTGATCCATTAGCTTCGCACGGTTCTCAAACTCTTGCACGTCGAGGACGATGCCCATCATCTCGACGTCGTCGTCTTTGAGCAACTCGTCAATATCCGAATCATCCGACGATGACCAACCGGAGTCATCGGACATGGAGTCGTCGGTCATCTCCATCTACACAAAGCCACACACACAAAATAATTTGAGTGCTTGCTATGAATAAAAGAGGAAAAATTAGATATAAAAAAGAGCAAAATTTGCTCACCGAGCTCGGGCGGGCGGCAGGCAGCAGGTGGCAGAGAGCGCGAGCCGGGCGGCGGCCTCGGGGAGCTAGGGGAGGCGGAGGGGGCGCGGGCGCTGGCGGCGGAGTCGGCCGAGCTCGGGGACGCTGGCTCGTCGGGCCGAGCTCGGGAGGCTGCTCGGGGCTCGAGAGGCGGCGCGACGGGCGGCGAGTGGCGGGGCCGGCTTGGGGAGGTAGGGGCGGGCTCGGAGAGGCGGGAGGAGGCGCGGCGAGCTCGGGCGGCGCAAGGTCGGGAGATCGGGCGGCGGCACGGCGAAGCCATGGAGACGCCTCGGGCGACGGGAGGCGGCGGCGGAGACGGGGGCGGCGGGGGCGGGCTCTAGCACGCGGCCGGCGGGGGGGGGGAGCGGGCGGCGAGCAGCCAGCATGGCAGCGCGGCGCGGAAGAGGAGGGGAAGGGAAGCGGTTGCTTCCAGCGTGCTCTTTCATGGAATAGGGGTTGAAGGGTTGGGAGCCTCAACCCGTGTTTCTACAGTTGGGAGGCCGACCCGCTCCGCCTGCAAATTTTTTTAGGGGTTTAGGGGTCTAGGGGTTCTAGTATCTTGGTTTTGGACCCTCGAATCTGCAAAAAAGCGGTTAAATTTGAGGGTTTGAGGGTTTGAGGGTTCTACTAGACATGCTCTAAGCACATTTTGTAATGAGATTCATTATTATACTATATAAACTTCATTAGAACTGATGTTAGTTTCTAATACACAATTAAATAGAGTGACACGATCGTACCATAGGTAAAAAAAATTAAAGGATTACAACTATTTGATAGACACTTGAATTTTTTCAGTCAAATCTATCTCCACCACCCGATCAAGATCCAAGGGCTCAGACGCCTTCTACTTTCTCTAGCCTTCTTAGTCCCTTGTATTAACACTAAAAAAGTCATCTAAAAATTTGCAAAAAAACGCAACAAACAATGAAAAAAAATTCCACACAACTTACATAGAAATTGCCTTTTCAATAATGTTTAAAAACAAACATATAAATAGTGAAATTTTCGCCAAAAAGGTGTTTCCTAAGAAGGAATGAATTAGTGGCATTGGTATTACCCTTAAAGAAGAAAGAAAGTGAAATGAAACTGAAACTAAATCAAAATAGTAAAGTTTTTCTAAGGGAAGAATGAATTATTGGCATTTGTACTACCCTTTAAGAAGAATAAAATAAAATAAAACTAAAACAAATTGCATTGGCATTACCCTTAAAAAGAAAGAAAATGAAATAAAAACTAAAACTAAATCAAAATAATGAATTTTTTCTAAGGGAAGAATGAGTTAGTGGCATTGGTATTACCCTTTAAGAAGTCAGAAAATGAAATGAAAACTAAAACTAAATCAAAAGAATGAAATTTTTCTAAGGGAAGAATGAATTAGTGGTGTTGGTATTACCCTTTAAGAAGTCAGAAAAAAGTTTCCAAGAAAAAATGAGTTGGTAGCACTGGTAAAAAAGGCTTTCATAGAAATTTTTATAGAAATTGCGTTTTTTATCATATGCAAGAATAAACATATAATACTAGAATTTTCACAACAAGAAGTTTCATAAGAAGGAATTAATTAGTGTGTTTGGTATTTTTTTTCGTGAGATGGCTCCCACCTCCACCTCCACCTCCCCTCTGGCGACTCCTAGGGCGACTGCTCGGGCGATCCATGGCGCTCCTTCCCTGTGAATCTCTCCGGCCAAGATGGTGCCCCCTCTCCTGGATCTCTCTCCGGGGGTGGAAATTTCCAACAAGGTTAGAGCCAGATTCTCCACCTCTGTTCATTGCCTTGATCCCAGCCATGCTTTCCATCTGGTGGTCTCTTTTAGCCATTCTTCCTTCCACCTAAACGTGGAGAACGTTGGTATTGCCCTTAAGGCTTGCATTGGAGGAGATCCAACTAAATTATATGTTTCTCCCATCCGTGGGCAAGTCTTCAAATTCTCTGTTATTTCTAAAGCGGTTGGATTTATGATCTACCGCTTAAGATCATTTTCATGTCCCAATTTTGCATGTCATTTTCACCTCTGGGGTTTTGGTGGACCGTCTTGGGTTAGAGAATACAATCTTTGGCTTTACGAACTTGAGCATGAATGGACTACGGTCTCTAGATCCCATCATGGCCATCTCACCGGTGCTAACTCTGTTCCCATCGGCACTCGACGGCCACCCAACCCTCCACCGTGTTCCACACCGGTGGCCAACAACAATATCCCGTCTTCTTCGGAACACGTGCCAACGGCGAGCGGGATTCAAACCATTCAAAATTCTATCCCCGGAGACCCAGCTACCAGGCCCACCGAACCACCACAGCCCACCACCACCCCACTATTGACTGGAGCCCAGCCCACTTCCGTCGCCAATACCCAATCCAACCAAGCCCAACCCTCTGAGCATGGCCCTCCTGACCACCAACAAACTCCTCTATTATCTTTATGTGGTAAGTGCTTATCCACCGGGCATCTATGCAAAAATTGCAAAAATCAGTTTAGATGTCGATCATGTTTTCGTTATGGGCATATATCCCGTTTCTGTTTTTCAACCAAAAACAAAACCCTTGTCTATCGGGTCAAATCCCACCGAACTCCACCTCGCCCTCCAACACCCATACCCGATAACCCTCTTGACGACTCGTCTCCCCAAATCCCCTCCCCCCTCTATTCGACCGCCCAGCCTGCCAAACCCCCTGCTCTCCATTACACCCCTGCTCTGCTCTGCCGTACTTCTCCATTGTCGCCCCAACTTCCACCTCAACCATGGCCAACTACCCTTGCGATCCCCTCCCTCTCCTTCCACCGGGCACGGCCATCATGGAAGTCCATGGAAACCGTCGTCGTCGATCTTTCTACTACCTCGGCGGTGAAGCTCTGGTCCAATCAGGAGATTGGGCAATTATCTCCCTCGCCCCGCCTCCGGATCCCAACCAGTTTGACACGGACGCCATGCTCATTCGTCACTTTCTTGACCATGAGCGTGGTTTCCGCATTGATGAAGTTTCAAGGTGCGGCATGGGAGCTGCACTAGTCCGCTTCCAACACGCCTGCGACATCGACTCTGCTATCACCAATAGTCCTTACTTTGTTGGCGACTCGACACTACGTGTTCTCCGCCATGATCAAGGTATAAACTTTCGAGACTGCACCTTCTCCCATGATGTTTGGATCATGATGGTCAATTACCCTCTTAAGGCATGGAGACCTGACAAAGTCCGTGAATCTGTCAGTGGATTTGCCAAGTTTTTAGTGTGGAATAGAGATTTATCCAATCGTGCTCGTATTTTGGTTAAGATTAGAGTGCCTGATCTATTGGAAATACTTGTCAGTCATGTCATATGTGAAAGCCTAGATGATTATGGCCATGGGCAATCTTGGACTAGTGCTGTGTACATCATATCTTCTGAACTTCTTGGTGCTATGGGTGGCGATGAAGACCCGATCCCACCGATGGTATTTTGCACCCCATGCCCCATGCTCCGTTTGGGGGTATCTGGCATGATGCTGACTTTGTTCACAATGAAGAACCACATGCCGCGCCTGCTGCGCACCATGCTCCTGGTGGAGATCATGAGGACATACCCATGGTTTACACCCCCTCAAGAACCAGAGAATGCTCATGAAGATCATCTGCTACAACCTGCAGTTGAAGCTGCTGATGCTTTTTTTGCTCTGCATGACATGATGTCAAAAATTATCTCCTCTGCGCCTGAGGTCCTTGGAATGCTCGATGGTGTTGCTGTGATCAGTACTCGTCTTCAAATGATGAATGTTGATGATACGCATGGCCCAGTGAAGAAATGCCTGCTGACTGTTATTACTGAAGCTCCATCTGAACCCATGGTATCCTCTGTCATGATCTCTGAAATTCTGGATAACTCTGAAACTTCATCTGGTACACTGTCGCCAAACCATGAAGCTACTATGTCACCTGCCATGCTTGATTTCATGGCCAGTAACCCAAGCTCTCCTTCTGCTGAACCATCTGTCCCTACTGCCATCCCCTCCATTCACATGGTTAACAAAAGGAAGAAGGCCAATGCCCTACTTGATGTTAATGATCTGCGTCGCAGCCGCCGCCTTGCTGGACTAAGTGTGGGTTTCAAGAATGAAGCTGCTGCAAACAAGGCCAAAGGCATCAGCAACTGCCAGAAGAATCTCAACTCTGAATTTGAGCATGAAGTCAGGGACCCAACTGCTCCTCCACCACCAGAACTGCCACTTGGAACCATCCAAGCTCTTGCTACTAAACAATGCCTGATCCCTCCTGAGGAGGTTTCTGAAGAGAAGCTGATGGCCAAGGTGGACCATGAATAATGGACCTAGAAGCTATATTTGGTCTTGTTACAACAAGATCAATGCTGGACTTAGTTTGTGTGTTTATCTTATCAGCTTTTGGACAATATTATTTGTTTTAATTATGAACCTGGTTTGTAAGGAGATAAACTCCATATTATTTGCTTATGAGTGGAACATCATGCATTATATATATTATTTATCAAGTGGTCTGAATGGTCAGTGGAGTATGTACTTGATGCCTCTTAGCTATATTTTCTATCAGATCATAAGGCTGTCATATTCCATCATTTCATATGAGTATTGCCTTGTTTATGTGGATTTGATTAAGTCTATCCAAGATATCCACCCCCCTACCAATTTGATCAATGAGTAGAAACTGGAACATTCTAAATTGGAATGTCAGGGGGATTAATTCCCAGATTAGATGGGATGATATTAGAGCAAAAATTGAAGAAAGCAACTGTTGCATTATTTGTTTACAAGAAACTAAGAGGGATTATTTTGATCAAGCTTACCTCAGAAATTTTTCACCAAGGAGATACAACCAATTTGCATACTCTGCCTCTGTTGGTCTTTCAGGAGGAATTATTACTATCTGGAATAGCAGTCTTTTTTCTGGATCTATTGTTAGTCAAAATACTTATCAAATCACTGTAAGATTATCATGCAATCTATCTGGAAACATATTTTACATCAGCAATATATATGGACCCTGTCACAATGATGATAGAACAGAATTTTTTGACTGGCTAAGCAACATTGATGCTTCTCAGATGGACCATTGGATTTTAATGGGTGATTTCAATCTCATAAGAAGCCCTCATGACAGGAACAGACCTGGAGGAGACACCAACAATATGCTTATGTTTAACAGTTTACTCCAACAATAAGATCTTGTGGAAATACCTATCAAGGGGAGGAATTTCACATGGTCCAATATGCAGGACTCCCCTCTTCTGGAAAAGCTTGACTGGATTTTTACTTCTGCAAACTGGACTCTGACTTTTCCAAATACATTGGCTCACCCACTTGCTAGAGTCACCTATGATCATATTCCTATTCACATTCAGATAGGCAGTGATATACCCAAATCTTCTATATTCATATTTGAAAATTACTGGTTTGAATTTGATGGTTTCTATGAGACTGTGATCCAATGTTGGAACAGAAATCAGCAAATGACAAACTCTGCCAAGGATACTGCTGCAAGGTTCAAATGTCTCAGAATGGGCTTAAAAAATGGAGCGAAAATCTATCAAAGCTCAATACAAATATTTCTGCATGTAATTATGTTCTATCTATGATAGATGGAATTGAGGATCAAAGAAATCTGAGCACCATTGAAGCTAACTTCAGAATTATTGTCAAGAACCACATTGCAAAGTTACTGGAAGTTAAAAGATTATATTGGAAATCTAGGTTTAAGATGAGGAGTATACAACTTGATGATGAAAATACTGAATTTTTTCATGCTATGGCTACCCAGAGATACATGAAGAATTTCATTACTTCTTTGCAAGATGAAGATGGGACACTTTTTCGAACCCATGAACACAAGGCTGCCATTATTTGGAAATCATATAAAGATAGACTGGGAAAAGCTATCAACCCTCCTATGCTTTTCAATCTTGAGGAAATTATTCAACCTAAAGATTTATCTGAGCTTGAAGCCCCATTCACTATGGATGAAATTGACCAAGTCATTAAAGATATCCACTCTGACAGAGCACTTGGACCTGATGGCTTTAATGGCTTATTTCTGAAGAAATGTTGGGATATCATAAAACAAGATATTTACACTATGATCTGGGATTTTTTGAAGGAAACATTGATATTCAGAGTATTAATACTGCTTTTATTACTCTCATCCCAAGGATTGCAAACCCTATTGACATGAATGATTTCAGGCCTATATCCCTGGCGAGCCTTCCCCTCAAAATAATTACAAAGCTCAAGGCCAATAGAGCACAGAAAATCATTTCAAAGGTCATTCACCCAAATCAATATGGTTTCATAAAAGGGAGAAATATACAAGACTGCTTGGGATTTGCTTTTGAATATATTCATCTATGTCATCAATCTAGGAAGCCTATCATCATACTCAAGCTTGATTTTGAGAAAGCCTTTGACAAGATTGAGTACAATGCCATTATTAACATGTTAAAAGCAAAAGGTTTTGGTCCTAGATGGATAAACTGGGTAACAAATATTCTCAATACTGCATCAACATCTGTCCTGTTAAATGGTGTTGCTAGGAAAAAATTATTTGTAAAAGAGGAGTCACACAAGGTGATCCTCACTCTCCACTCCTTTACATCATTGCTGCTGATCTCTTGCAGTCCATTGTCAATACTTCTTGGGCAAATGGTGAAATTACTCTCCCCACAAATCAGGCTTATGGACTGGACTACCCTATTATCCAATATGCAGATGATACGTTACTGATCATGCCTGCTGATGAAGGACAACTCAGCCATCTCAAATACCTGCTTAATCTTTTCAGTTTGTCTACTGGGCTTTTTGTGAACTACAGCAAATCATCCTTGATCCCAATAAATATGGATCAACTATCAATCAACAACCTGGCTAACTCCTTTGGCTGTAAAGTTGAAAGCCTTCCATTCACCTATCTTGGGCTACCTATGGGGACCACTAAACCCTCTGTTCATGACCTCATTCCAGTTATATCCAAGATTGATAAGAGATTATCAGGGGTGGCTAGATTCATGAACTACTCTGGAAGGCTCACTTATGTAAATTCTGTTGTTGCTTCCATGCCTATATTTGCCATGTGCTCTCTCAAGGTCCATGTTACCATTCTGGACCATGTGGATAAATCAAGCAGAAATTTCCTTTGGTATGGAAATGAAATCAATAAAGGTGGTAAATGCCTGGCCAGCTGGGAGATGATATACAAACCCAAACAACAAGGAGGTCTTGGGGTTTTGAATCTTAGAGAACAAAATAAAGCACTCCTCATAAAGCATTTATCCAAATTCTATAACAAAGTGGATGTTCCATGGGTAAAGTTAATTTGGGAAGATCATTACCATGACAATGTTGTCCCTCATTCCAACAGGAGCAAAAGATCATTTTGGTGGAAAGACTGCATGAAAATGTACGACCTCTTCAAAGAAATGACTAATTGTGATATCAAATCTGGCTGCACTAATTTGCTATGGGAAGACTTATGGAATGGTGGTATTATGAAAATTAAATACCCTGAGCTTCACTCTTTTACCCAAAAAGAAAGTATATCAATCAAAGAAGCCAAGGAACTTGAGAACCTTTACAGTCTATTCCAATTACCACTTTCCATTCAGGCCCACCAGCAATTTCATTTGCTATCAGATGAGCTGAATAATATCAGAAATTCAGATAATAAGGACATATGGACAATCAAATGGGGTAACAATCAGAACATTACAAAGAAGATTTATGGATACATTATGAATGGTGAAGATGCTCCTGCAACCTTTAAATGGATATGGAAATCGTGTTGTCTACCAAGACACAAATTTTTTTGTTGGCTTATGTTAAATGACAGGATCAATACATGTGACCTTTTGATCAGAAAGAGCTGCACCTAGATTCCACTGTATGTAATCTATGCAACAATGAAGAATATGAAGACATGACTCATCTTTTATTCACTTGCCCATTTAGTCAAGGATTCTGGTGGAACATTGGCATTGAATGGAACTCTGATTTGGAGATCAACACTATGATCATTGATGCTAAACACAGATATAAAATTGAGCACTTCATGGAAGTCATGATTCTTGGATGCTGGAGCATATGGAACCAAAGGAATGGCCTAATTTTTGAGGGGATACCTTGCTCAATAAATGAATGCAAAAATGACTTCATTAGATATTTCAAGATGACCATGCTGAGGGCTAAACCAACTCTAAAAGAGGGCATGTCCTCTTGGATAGACAATATTTAATTTCACAATAAGTTCTTTGTTCCCCCCTCCCCTTTGATTGTTCCTCCTTGGTTGTCCCCCCAACAACCACTAGATTATGTAATTTGGACTTCTTTCTTTATAAATGAAAATGACACACAATAGGGGGTTTTACCCTACTGTTCTTTGGTAAAAAAGTGTGTTTGGTATTAACTTTAAAGAATAAAAAAACCTAAATAAAAACTAAAAAATCAAAACGATGAAGTTTGCTAAAGTAGAATGAATTAGTGGCATTAGTATTAAATTCAGAAAGAAAAAAAGGAGAAAAACTTTTAAAACAAGAAATGACAAAATTTGCTCATCATATAGATAGAAATTGCGCTTTTTATAATATGCAAGAATAAGCATATAATAGTGGAATTTTGCAATCAAAAAATAATTTAGTGGCATTGGTATTACCCTTAAAAACTAAAAAAATATCAAAATAAAAAATCTAAGGAAGAATGAATTATTGTATAACCATTTTATTACACTTAAATAAAAGGATAACGGAATAAAAACTAAAACATTAGAAGTAATGAAGTTTCTACAAAACAATGAATTCGTGGCATTGGTATTACCTTTTGAGAAGGATTTTTTTAAAATAAACAATGAAAAAATTTGCACACAATATACATAGAAATTGTGTTTTTTATGATATGAAAGAACAAGCACATAATAGTGGATTTTTCGCAAAAATGGTTCCTAAGAAGAAATTAAATTAGTGGCATTGGTATTACCATTAAAGACAAAAGATAATGAAATAAAACCTAAAACATAATCCAACTAATGAAGTTTTTCTAAGAAATAATGAATTAGTGGCTTTAGTATTACCCTTTAAGAAGAAAGAAAATGAAATATAAACTAAAACAAATTCATAATAATGAAGTTTTCTAAGGAAGAAATAAAATAAAATAAAACTAAATCAAAATCAAAATTATGAAATTTTTCTAAGAAAGAATGAATTAGTGAATTTGGTATTACCCTTTAAGAAGATAGACAATGAAATATAAACTAAAAAAACCATAGTAGTGAAGTTTTCTAAGAAATAATGAATTAAGGGCATTGATATTACCCTTTTAAGAAGGAAGAAAAGAATTAAAAAAATGACAAAATTTGGACACAATTTTCATAGAAATTGAGCTTTTTAATAGTATGGAAGAGTAAACATATAATAGTGAAATTTCACCCAAAAAGCGATTCCTAAGAAGAAATGAATTAGTGCCATTGGTATTATATTAAAGAAGAGAGAAAATGAAACAAAAAATACAGAAATTAAAATAATGTAGTTTTCTATGGAATAGTAAATTAGTGGCATTGGTATTACCCTTTAAGAAGAAATAAAATAAAATAAAAAAATGACAAAATTTCACGAAAATGCTTTTTCAAAATATAAAATAATAAACATGTAATAGTGGAATTTTCGCAAAAAGAATTCCCAAGAAGGAAGGATTAATGGCATTGGTTTTGCCCTTGAAGAAAAAATGAAATGAAATAATAAATATTTTTTTTCAAAATAAGGAACAATGAATTAGTAGCAATAGTTTTACCATTCAAGGAACATAACAAAAAGGTTTAAGAAAACTTGCACACAACTTCACTCTAAAATTGCACCTTTTGTAGTATATGCAAGCAATATACATCTAATAGTGTTTTCACACATATTGCATAGATTTATGTTTATACATTTACACTCATACAATACCCCAAAAATACCCACAAAATAAAAATAAAAACCGACTAATGAAGAAAAAAACAAAATAAAAAAGAGATAAAAACAAATAAAACAAAAAATTAACAAAGGGAGAGAGAGGAGGGCTGGACCAGACAGTTAATGGGCTTTGGCCCAAGACAAGCCCACCACAACAAACAACATAGGCTAGAAGAAAAAAAGGCAACACAAATCTCAGAGCAAAAATGAATGACCAAAAAATCGACTGACCCAAATTCAAATTTCAGGCAACTTACAAGTAGCTAAAGTGAGCAAAGTAGTATCTCCAAGTGACTCTACCGGTCATACTTCTCCCGTCATCATGGTATCTTTTCTTTCTTGAAATTTTTCAGATAAGAACCTTCTCTACATGGCTTGTCCCATAATACCATATTCATGGTAATTAACCAGCCCACTTTTTCATGAAAACAATTTTCTAAACCAGAACTCAAATTCTAGCCAAGTTGGTCATGCTAGTTAACGTGACCACGGTAAGTGCCGCAATGGCATGCAAAATGTGGGATCAGCGACAGTGATACACAGAATGTTTGGCTCTGTATTTTGTACGTATATCACTATACAGTACAGTACAGTACATAGATGCACATGTACTGATCGGTCTAGTTTCCTTTCAGGCCCTGATCAATCACGCCATACACACCATCGATGACAAGATGCTATCCCCGTCCGTCTCTGCTTTGGAAATCAATAACACTCTTCTTAAGAGCCGCTACTCTTCTAAAGTAAAAAGTGCAATAAAGGTCTTCTTTATCTTTGAGCACCATCTCACTGCCTAAAAAATGAAAAAAATACAGACGGCTAGATTTTTCATAATGCCCCGCATCATCCGCCATGAATGAAGCTAGTACGAACAAGGATGATTGCGACGACACATTCATGATTGCAAAACATATTTTCACACTGACAGAAATATAATCAAGAAGAGCCACTGGTTTTATTGTTTAAGGAAAGGCACGTGCCCAACTTTATAAATAAAGCCAGCAGGTAAAGTCACAAACAGAACCACATAAGACCAGCAACACGAAAGACCAGAGTATCAGGCCAACAATCATGGCACACAGACCAGCACATCAAGGCACGCAGGCCCGAGCAACAGAAGAGGGGCACGCAGGTCAACAACCTAGAACTACGAAGAGCATAATGGCACCACATTTAGGGGGGGGGTCCTCGGCAGCTGGAGGTGACAGTAAGATGGCAGACGCCCGAACTTTAGAAACCAGTACCTCCAATGCATCTCGATCAGCCAGCTTGGTCAATAATTTCCACTGCTGCAAGAAGATAAACTTTTTAAGCAGGATTGTTAGGGAAAAAACCCTCAATAGTGAATTTGTTACTAGTAGTCCAAAGGGCCTAGCAAAGAGCCCCCAGACCAACCTAGAATAATCTCTTAGAGAGACCCTGAAGATTGGAAGCGAGCAGACGGAGTTCATCAAATGAATTTGGGGCCCAAGACACTTGTAACCAGGAGGGACACAGCACCAGACCACCTTGGTCAACACACAGCCAAAGAATATATGATTAACGTATTCCAAATCAGAGCATAAGGCACAGTGCACAGACCCAGGGCCAATTCCACTTATGAATCTAATCAGTCGAAGGCAATGGACCCCTGAAAGCCTGCCATAGAAAGATTTAAATTTTGGGAGGGATTTTGGTAGACCATATCAACTTGAACTTGGTAGTCGGGGACCCAGAGATGATCCTAGCATATAGAGATTTGACAGAGGAATTCCCAGAGTCAACATGGGGCCAGACCAAAACATCCTCCTCCTCCGAGAGCACAAGGAACATAGCAACAAGGCGGTGCCAGTCCACCAACTCTTCAGGAGAGAGGGATCTTGTGAGGCTCAGGTCTCAATTGTTGGTGGAGAGCTCAGAGATTGAGATCTCCGGATGCGAGTAGTAAGAAAATAAAACAATAAACAAGGAAGCTAGGAGAGCGTCGCCATACCATCAATCCAACCGGAAGCGAGTGGAGGAGCCATTCCCAACCATAAACTTGACATGCGAACGAAATAGGCCTCGCACTCTAACCAGATCCTTCCAAAACTGGGACCCCCTTGCCGCGGAGGCGAACATGGGGCTACCCGAGGGGAAATATTTAGCTTTGAGGAGGTCCAGCCAGAGGGTGCTAGGGGGAGTAGACATAATCCTCCACCACCACATGACTAAAAGGCAATTGTTCATAACTTCAGTGTTTAAAATACCCAACCCCCAAGGATTTTGGGCCTAAGATGATCTTCCACTTAACTAATCTATATTTGCGCTTGATGTCTGCAGAATCCCAATATAAGGCACCTCTATGTTTGTCAAAACCCTCATGTGTACCCTTTGACAGCCTGTAAAATCCCACGGTGAACATCGACAGTGAAGATAGGCACGCATTGACAAGGCACACCTTCCCAACAGAAGTATTGTACCTACCACACCAGGGCATGAACCTATTCCCCACTTTCAAGACAAGGGGTTTGAATTCTTTCACACACAAATGAAACAAGGAGATGGGAAGGCCCAAGTATTTAAAGGGGAAGGAGCCAAGACTACAATTGAGCAAGCGAGAGACCTTCAAGGCCTCGGCGTCAGAATTACACCCGTCACAATCACCTCACGTTTGGAAAAATTAATTTTGAGCCCCGACAAGGCTTCAGAGCACAACAAAATAAACTTGAGGTGGGCTAGACAATCATCATTCAACTGGAACATAATGATAGTGCCATCAGTGTATCGGAGGTGGGAAATACCATGAGGAAGAAGGTGGGAGACAATAGGAGAAATATGACCAGCAGACATAACCTGATCCAACATACATGATAGTGCATCAACCACAAAAGTTGAATAGCAGAGGCAAAATGGGACTGCCTTGCTGTAGGCCCCACCATTGGCAAAGAAATTGCTGACCGTGCCATTCATCGCAACAGCAGTGTGACCACACGAGACCAACTGCAAGATCCGATGCACATATGGAGCATCAAAACCTTTAGCAAGAAGAACCTGTCTAAGGAATCCCCAACTCACTGAATCACAGGCTTTCTCAAATCAAGCTTAAGAATAATGGCATGAGACCCTCTAGTCCGGAGACCATGCACAGAATCAAGTCAACTACCATCCACACTATCCCAAAGGCTTTACTTGGTACTTAATTGAAATAAAAGCTATAAAACATGATTACTATAGTAGCTTAATCATGTGAACACACAAAAACAATAGGTAATATTGTTGGGTTGTCTCCCAACAAGCATTTCTTTAATGTCTTTTTGGCTAGGCATGATGATTTCAATGATGCTCACATAAAAGATAAGAATTGAAACATAACGGGAGCATCATGAAGCATATGACTAGCACATTTAAGTATAACCCACTTCCTATGCATAGGGATTTTGTGAGCAAATAATTTATGTGAGCAAGAATCAACTAGCATAGGAAGGCAAAACAAGTAATACTTAAAAACTTTCAACACATAGAGAGGAAAGTTGATATTAGGAAGATATGTAAAAGCATATGTTCCCCTCTCATAATAATTTTCAGTAGCATCATGAATGAATTCAATAATATAGCCATCACATAAAGCATTCTTTTGATGATCCACAAGCATAGAAATTTTATTACTCTCCACATAAGCAAATTTATTCTTCTTATTTTAACAATGAAAAACGGCAGGAGAGGCTCCTACTATTGCTTTTATTTAATGTTAACCGAGGGTTAACAAAGACAACATCAAGGGTTTACATTGGTATTACATGGGGTAGTGGGACTAGCCACTTTGGGCAGTAACCTAAAATAGAAATTACAAGATCAACTAGAGAGGGGTGTGTGCGCCTGTTGTAAGAGAATCCTTGACCCCTTCTAAAAAGGTCAGGCTTTGAGAGTTGATTCTATAGCCCAAAATCACAAAATCTTCCTTGAGTTTCCTAAGCCAGTCCAAATGTGTGGACACCTCCCCATCAAACACCACTTTGTTTCTCTATTTCCAGATGTTCCAAGATGCTAAGGTGATCACTTCTTTGAACAGTGGTCTCTGCCAGCTTGCTTTGGCTTGATCATGTTTTGCTTGCAAATCTAGCTTATTGCCCCAGTTGATACCCACTATCTCTCCCAACATCTAGTGGCAAAGGGGCATTCTTAGAAGAGGTGGTTGTTTGTGTCGAGAACCCCTAGGTCACAAAGATGACAGTCGTGGTCATCACCAATGTTAAAATGCCGTCTCCGCAACATATCCCTGGTGTTTACTCTGTCTAGGAGCATGAGCCAGGCAAACACCTTGTGTCTCGTGATGCACTTTGACTTCCAGATTGAGGTGATGACCTGCGGTGCTAACACATTTCTGAGCATGAAATCATAGAATCTTTTTGGTTTGTACCTTGTGCCCCCCCAACATAAGATCCATTCACGAGTGGCCATCGGTTCCAAACTGATTCCTGTCATCATTGTCTGTAAATCATCCATTTCTGTCATGGCTTCCAATGATAATGGCAGCATAAAATTCTCAGCCGGTGAACTGTTATTGTAGAATTGTAGCAAATTTATTCTCATGAATAAAAGTGGGAGCAAACTCAACAAAATAACTATCATGTGATACTTGATTGGCATAATCCAATTGAAAATTAAAATCATGATGACAAGTTTCATGGTTATCATTATTCTTTATAGCATACATGTCATCACCATAATCATCATATATAGGAGGAATGATTTCATCATAACAAATTTTCTCATCAAAACTTGGGGGAGTAAAAATATCATCTTCATCAAACATAGCATCCCCAAGCTTATAGCTTTGCATATTATTAGCATCATGGATTTCAAAGAATTCATATCAATAACATTTCAATCATGCTCATCATTCAAAGTTTTTATGTCAAACATTTTATTGAATTCTTTTTCTATCAATTGAGCACAATTTTCCTTTCCATCATTTTCAAGAAACACATGATAAAGACGAATAATATGAGGCCATCTTAATTCCATTTTTTTGTAGTTTTCTTTTATAAGCCAAACTAGTGATAAGCAAGAAGCTGAAAGATTCAACTGCAATATCTAAAGATATACCTTAAAGCACTCACCTCCCCGGCAACGGTGCCAGAAAAGAGCTTGATGTCTACTACGCAACTTTATTCTTATAGACTCGTGTTGGGCCTCCAAGCGCAGAGTTTTGTAGGACAGTTGCAATTTTCCCTCAAGTTAATGACCTAAGGTTTATCAATCTGTGGGAGGCGTACGATGAAGATGGTCTCTCTAAAACAACCCTGCAACCAAATAACAAATAGTCTCTTGTGTCCTGTGACGCCCCGGATTCGATGCGCCAGGTGTCTGCCAGTTATTCGCCGTCGTTGCCATGTCATTTGCTTGCGTGTTGCACTTTGCCATGTCATCATCTGCATTTCATATCATGTCATCATGTGCATTTCATTCTGCATACGTGTTCGTCTCATGCATCCGAGCATTTTCCCCGTTGTCCGTTTTGCAATCCGGCACTCCTATGTCATCCGGCGTTCCCCTTTTGCCTCTTTTCATGTGCGGGTGCTAAACGTTCTCGGAATGGACCGAGTCTTGTCAAGCGGCCTTGGTATAGCACCGGTAGACCGCCTGTCAAGTTTCGTGCCATTTGGAGGTCGTTTGATACTCCAACGGTTAACCGGGTAACCGTAAAGCCCTCTTTGAGTTGCAGCCCAACACCCCTTCCAAATGGCCCAAAACCCATCTAACTCCCCTCCATGCTCTCGGTCATTCGATCACGATCGCGTGGCCGAAAACCGCACCTCATTTGGACTCTCCTAGCTCCCTCTACCTATAAATATGCCTCCCCCTCCGAAATTCGCGGATAAAACCCTCCAAACCCTAGCCCCGCTCCTCTCCGCGCCGCCGGACACGTCCGGACGGAGCCGGACATGTCTGCCGCCGCATACCCGGCGAATCGCCCGACCGCCACGTGGCAGCCGCCGCCCGCCTCATGAGCCCACGGCGGGCCCATGAGCCTGACTCCGCCGCCCGCGCCCATGCGACCTCCGCCCCGCGCCCATCTCCGGTCGCGGGCCGCCCCTCACGGAGGCCTCACTTGGCCACCGCCGTCGGCCACCCGCCGCGCTTCGCCTCCTCGCCAAGCCCTGCGCTTGCTGCACATCGCGCCCCGAAGCTTTCCTCCGTCGCGCCCTCGCCGCAGCGCCGCCGCCTCCCCGCCGGCCGCCGCCGCCGCTGGCGCCCGCCTCGCCGGCGCCGCCATCCGCCGCGGATCACTCTCCTCCGGCCAGATCCGGCTGTGGGAGCTCCGGATCCGCCTCCACCGCACCTCCCTGGCCCCGGATCCGCCTCTCCGGCCATCTCCGTCATCTCCGGCATGTTCTCCGGCGAGCCCGGCCGTGCCTCGAAGTCCGTGCCACAAACCCGAAGGTTGCCCCCGTTTCACTAAGTCCCCAGTTTCAGTAATTATCATGCCATGTTCATGCCATCACATCTCTGCATCCGTAGCTCCGTTTCGTGCGTATAATATGTCAAATTGTTCGTCTCGACGAGTACATCATTTCATTCCGTTGCATCATTTTCATTTGAGTTCATCTTGATGCCCGAAATGCTGTTGGAAGAGTGCATGTTGATGTTAATCTGCTGAAACTGTTATAACTTGCTCTTTTATCATTTTTGCCATGATTGATGTGTGCATCCTATGAGTATGAGTTCTACATGGATGTTGATCTATGCCATGCCATCTTTCCAGGGGTGCCAACCATGTATTTTTGTGAGTTGTGTGCTGAGTGCATCAAGCTTGTTAAGTAGGGTAGTTGCTATTGCTGTTTTCCTGACAGATTCTGTTATATTTTGTTGCTATGTTAACATGCTTCCACTAATCATTCTATGCATAATCTGGAGATGTCCTATAAACATGTTTTGAACTACATGTCATGCTCTATCCATTCACGCCCTTGGTTGCAATTATAGCCTGCTGGAACATGTTCATTTCTTGCTCCAAAGTTGCTTGAAAATGTTGCTGTCAGCCTGTTTACATTAAGTTCACTTGTTCCCATGTGTTTTCCTAGTGATCCATGCACCCTATGACCTTGCTCTTGCCATGCTTAGCTTCATAAACATGCCTTCTTACTATTGGTTGCCTTGCCATGCCATGTGTTGCTCTGTAGTGAGTGGTTCAAGCTCACGAACATGCCAATTTATTGTTGTTCCTGCCATGTATGAATCTGTAATATAACTTGCCATGTTTACATGGGTGCCATCATATTTTCCGTGCCCTTTTGGCTCATGGTCAGTAAGGGACTTTTGATCTATGCTATTAGTAGATTCATACCATGCCTTTGTTTGCCATGATAAGTTCCTGTAACATGTTGTTTGCTTGCTCTGAACATTGCAACCTGATGTTATTTCCTGCCAAGTCTGAAACTGTTATTATTTGCAATCTTACCATGTCTTTTTGAGCATGTTCTAGTTGTTTCTGGAGATAGCTCAGTGTTCATGTTTTGTTATGCGTTACCAGTACTTCATGCCCATGCCTTTTGTTATTATGTTGGGGTGCTGTAGCATGTTGTTTTGATGCTTGCAAGATGCCTAGTTGCTGTTATGGACAGATTGTTGCTATGACTTGTATAGTGTGCATGTGTTGAACCGTTGCTCCGTTTTGAGTGTGCTCTATATGAAACTTGCTTGATTTTGCATGTAGCTTCATATTATCATGTTGCATCCTTGTTTTGAGGTGTTTGCTTGATGTTTGTGTGCATTTTGCATCAATGCCATGCTTAACTTGTTTTGCTCATATCTTCTAGACCGTAGCTCCGAATCTAATGAACTTTATATGTAACTTGACTAGAATTTCGTGTAAATCATCTTGGTACATCTTAACTTGCTGTTTAACAACTTGAACATAAGGTTTATTCAGTTCTGGACCAATTTCGAAATTTGCATATGAGGACTTACCGGAATTGTTATATGTTGTTTCCGGCCTCATTTAAACTTGCCTTGAGGTGTTGTTCTTGTTTGCATCATATCTTGCCATGAGTAGCTTCATGTAGCTTGGTCATGCATCATGCTTGTTGTGCATCATGCCTTGTTCATGTGTGGTGTGTTTACCATGTTGTGTGCTTCTTCTTGTTAGTTCTGTTTGCTATGCGATCGTGAGGATTCGTTCGTCTACGATTGGTTCGGCTTGATCCGTTCGTCTTCTTCATGCTTCTTCCTTGCGGGATTTCAGGCAAGATGACCGCTACCCTGGATCTCAATACTATCATTGCCATGCTAGTTGCTTCGTTCTATCGCTATGCTGCGTTACCTATTACCTGTTTATCAAGCCATCCCATATTGCCATGAACCTCTAACCTTTGACACCTTTCCTATGCAAACCGTTGTTTGGCTATGTTACCGCTTTGCTCAGCCCCTCTTATAGCGTTGCTAGCTGCAGGTGAAGTTGAAGATTTCTCCATGGTGGATAGGGTTTTTGTTGGGATATCACAATATCTCTTATATTATTAATGCATCTATATACTTGGTAAAGAGTGGAAGGCTCGGCCTTATGCCTGGTGTTTTGTTCCACTCTTGCCGCCCTAGTTTCCGTCATATCAGTGTTATGTTCCCGGATTTTGTGTTCCTAACGCGGTCGGGTGATTTATGGGACCCCCCTAACAGTTCGCTTTGAATAAAACTTGTCCAGCAAGGCCCAACCTTGGTTTTACCATTTGCCTCACCACCACCTACTTTTCCCTTGGGAGTAATTAACCCAAGGGTCATCTTTATTATATCCCCCACGGGCCAGTGCTTGTCTAGCGTTGGTCCAAACTAGAGCACCGTCTTGGGACCATTCCTTGGCAACTTGGATTCGTTGGTACCAGACGCTTCGCTTATCCGGTGTTGCCACGAGAACGAGATATGTGCAGCTCACATCGGGATTGTCGGCGATCGGGCGGTCTTGCTGGTCTTGTTTTACCATTGTCGAAATGTCTTGTAAACTGGATTCGAGACCGATCGGGTCTTCCGGGAGAAGGTCTATTCCTTCGTTGATCGCGAGAGCTTGTCATGGGCTGTTGGGACACCCCGCAGGTATAAACTTTCGAGAGCCGTGCCCGCGGTTATGTGGCGATGGGAATTTGTTAATGTCCGTTGTAGAAAACCCGAAGTTGACCTTAATTAAAATACATCAACCGCGTGTGTAGCCGTGATGGTCTCTTCTCGGCGGAGTCCGGGAAGTGAACACGGTTTCTGGGTTATGTTTGACGTAAGTTGGAGTTCAGGATCACCTCTTGATCATTTCTAGTTGTCGACCGTGCTTTGCCTTCTCTTCTCGCTCTCATTTGCGTATGTTAGCCACCATATATGCTAGTCGCTTGCTGCAGCTCCACCTCATTACTACATCCTTCCTATAAGCTTAAATAGTCTTGATCTCGTGGGTGTGAGATTGCTGAGTCCTCGTGACTCACAGATACTTCCAAAACCAGTTTGCAGGTGCCTATGTTACCGAGCAGGTGACGCAACCAAGCTCAAGGAGGAGCTCGATGAAGATCTTGCCCTTCGTGTTGTTTCGTTCTAGTTGATCAGTAGTGGAGCCCAGTTGGGGTCGATCGGGGACCTTTGTCGCATTTGGGGTTCTTCTTTTATTTTGGTTCCGTAGTCGGACCTTGATTGTATCTGGATGATGTAATGCTTATTCATGTAATTGTGTGAAGCGGAGATTGTAAGCCAACTATGTATCTCTTTCCCTTATGTATTACATGGGTTGTGTGAAGATTACCTCACTTGCGACATTGCTTTCAATGCGGTTATGCCTCTAAGTCGTGCTTCGACACGTGGGAGATATAGCCGCATCGAGGGCGTGACAAGTTGGTAATCAGAGCCTTCCCTGACCTTAGGAGCCCCACTGCTTGATCGTTTTTAGCGGCCGAGTTGTGTCTAGAAAAATGTTTTGAGTCATTTAGGATTATATATATCGGAGAGTTAGGAATTCTTTTTACTCCTCAGTCCCTTCGTCGCTCTGGTGAGGTCTCCTGACGTAGAAGTTTTGACTCTTCTCTTCTGAAAGTACATGTAGTCCACATGTGTGGTTTTGGTAATTAATGACAATCCTAATGGACTAATGTTTGCATTAAGTTATACATTTGAAGGAAAGTTCCATTTCCAATGCATGAAGAATATTGGATGAACTGAAGGATGTTTATTCCATGGTGATGCAAGAAGGAGATAGAATGGATTCAAAATGAATACCATATACATATTGTTGTGCATGCATCAAGGCTTATGGGTTGAACCATGATGGATCAAGATCTTGAGGGAATGATTAAAGAGAAGAATTCTATATATGCTTGATGATAGGATCATTATGAGCTCATTTGTTGAGTCGGGGATTATTATGTCTTGAAGCAAGTAATTCAAGTGAAGAATTCATTGTGCCTCTCAAGATACTATGTTGGAGCATGAGAACGGGCAAATGATGTCCAATATGATATTCAAGGAGAAACTTGATATGGTCATGTTGAATTGAGATATTGGTTATTATGTCTTGAAGAAATGAAGCATAGTGAAGATATCAATAGGGCCTTCAAGACATCAATATTAATCATGGAGCAAAGATAAATGTTGACCAAGATGAAGATCAAAGATTGACCTCTAAGATGGACAACACACAAGGGCATATCATGTGCCACATGAGATCTTGTGGTATGGTAAGAATTTATCAATTGCACTTTGTGTACTAACCCATACTACGTGTTGTCTATGTTATGTGGGTTAGGTAATTCTCATGAGCTTGGTGCTTATAAGAAAGCTTGGTGCTCATCAAAGTATGTCATCAAGTAATTAATGTTGATGGACAAGTAAAGATGAATGCAAAGCAAAGCTTCCCGCATTGTGTATGGGGGAGCTACTTGAAGACTTCTCGAATGTCTTGCCTTCAATTTGAGCCATGAAGAAACATCAATATAAAGCTCAAGTGAAAGGCTCTAGTCAAAGGTATTAGTTCCTTTGGCTTTAGATGTGAGGATCGATGACCATCGAAAAGGATATATGCTCAGGAATGAGTTTTCGAAGCTATCTAGTATAGTTCTTTTATGATTCTTGAGTTATAGGATCCCGCACTATTAAGAGGGATCAAAGGGTTAGTGATGGATTTTCTCAAGTCAACATCATCTATTTCTATTCTTCTCACATCATATTCCAACATAGGCATATTTCGCTCCTATCCAATACAAATACAATATGCCTACATATCTCAAAAGAAAATCCAAAGCCAACTAGGTTCCCCAAAGTATATGTATAACCATTCCATGCTTTGCACCTCCATTTTGGCTTATCTTGGGTGGTTCTATATGTGAGGACCTGGAGTTTTTCCATAGCTTGAAAACGAGCCCAAGATCATCAAAATCGAGTCCGGATGTAAAAGTTATGCATGTTTCAGTTTTGGGGTTCCTGCTGTTTTTGATGGCCGGACATCCGGGACTTGGCCGGATGTCCGGCTCTCGTCGCCCGGATGTCCGGATCCTCCGAAATCCGCCCGCAAATTCCGAACCTGTTTTCAAATGTTGGTTGTGCCCGCGGATGTCCGCACTTGCCCGGATGTCCGGGTCCCCAAGTTTGGCGGATGTCCGGCTTGGCCAGATGTCCGGCCTCAGAACTGTTTTTCTGCGTACTTGTGTGCACACTTCACAGCGTCCGGATGTCCGGCCCCAGGCCCGGATGTCCGGCCCGACACAGCCACTTACACTCCAACGGCCATATTTGCACTACCACTATATATAACCTTTTTCCACCCCGGGAGAAGGTTGAGCAACACATTCATATGAACCCTAGAACACAAAAAGGCTCCCTCTCACTTCTCCTACACCAAATCTTAGATCCCGAAGAGATTCGTGAGAGTTCTTGAGAGATTTTCCAATCAAGTGAAAGATCCACTCCCTCTCTCTCTTGACCAAAGGAATTCGTGATTTGAGCAAGTCTTGAGCATTTCCTTTGTTCTTGTTACTCTTGGAGGTTGGAGACTCCTAGGCGGTAGGAGTGCTCGGTGAGGAATCAACTTGTGATTTGTCCCCGGAAAGTTTGTGAAGGTTTGGAGGCCGCCTCAAGGTCTACCACTAGTGGTTGGGAATCGCCGTGGTGATATCTCAAGGAGAATAGGGTGAGCCTTCGTGGCGTTGGTGTGCCTTCGTGGTAACATCCACCTCTCTAACGGTGACTAGCTTCCTCCAAGGAAGTGAACATCGGGATACATCCTCGCCTCCGTGACTTTGGTTATCCCTAACCCTAACTCCTTACTTGTGGTTTACTTTGGTCATTTGACCGTGCATTCACTATATCTTGTTGTCCTCATTATATTGTGGTGGTTGATTATATTGTGTTGGCCATTTCCTTGTAGAGATTATTTAGGCCTACACTTCATATTCCGCAATTCATACTTGCTACTATTGATATACATTGTGATTAGTGTGAATTGCTAACTTGTGTTATAAACTTCCATATATTGTGATATTGCTCAAGTAAGTTTGTGTAACTTACTTGAGTTTGCTTGTATCATTCAATTCCATATATTGTGATACAATTTGTGTAAGCTTGTATTGCTTACTTGTGGTTGTGTGTATTATTCATTTCCATACCTCGTGATATACACTGAGTAAGTTTGTGTGACTTACTTGTGCTTACTCATATCCTCGTTGTTCTCATCTTGTTTATGCTAAGTTGTTGGTGCACTTAGTGAGCCTAGTATATTTAGGATTTGTGCTTGAAAAGTATCCGCTCAGTTTATTTCCGCATTAGGATATAGCCAAATCCGTAAAAGATTTTAAAACACCTATTCACCCCCCTCTAGGCGACATCGTGGTCCTTTCATCTTCTCAAATTTCACTATTTTTTTTAGGATCACGCGGGTATCTTGGAATCGTTCCGATGGTTTTATGATGAGAACATTGTCTTGGTGCCTCCTGTCAGGGGTTTAGTGGAAGTGTCCCGGGGAGTTGAGCTCTGAGGTGTTGTCATCATAATTTTATCGTTGCAGTTCGAATACCCGAGTTTAGTACCGACATCAAAAATCTCTTTTATGCGTTGTTGGTGAGATAACCCGATAACCCAATCTTCGAGGTGAGTACGGAGTATTGCCATGACTCGTATAACGGATGCTTTTCAAGGTTGAGGTACACGATTTACAAGGTTTCTTGGTTATGTGTTGACGGATGGATATAGCTAGATGTAGGGATTGTTAGTTTGGGTGAGATATATTGCTTCCCCTGTATCCCCAACACCAGATTGCATAACCAGAAAGTTTCGGGAGTTTATAGGTGGGAACTCAAGTAGCTCCTAGAATATCTTTTCGACAGATGCATGATATGGGATTGGGTAAATCTCTATCATATGTATTTGTTCCGGCTTATTTTGCAAGCCAAATCCTTTGTTTTGTTTTAACTGTGGTATTCGAGCTGCTTCGAAGTCAAATGTTGAATCCATACCTTTTCCTAAATGGTGTTCTCATATTTCTATGTGAATACTAATCCTTCTTGATCATTGAGGTTGTCATGTTAATTCTTTTCCAACCGGCGTGTTTCTCTTCAAGTGCATCCGATCATTCCAACATTTGCGAGATCAATTCTAAGTTTTCTCAACGGTGTTTGTTCCATCCATCCCAAGTTGTCTTTGTTTTCCCGCCCTCCCACCCCTTTTTATTCAAGGACTCAGATTTTTTTAATCAAGTATCCATTTATTCATGTGAAGTCTCTTCACTCTTTTCAATCAATGTTCTATCCGGTGATTTCCCATGAAGATGCTCACGAGCTTCAAGTTCATCATCCTTCATTGTTGTTTCTTCTCCGGTGATTCCAATTCAAGCTTTCGATATTCATCATATTCCTTTCCTTGTTTCTAATGCTTTCTCATGATGATGCACCTCTTAATCATTCACCTCTTCCTATTCATTTGTTCTGGAGTGCCGAAGATATCTCACAAGACTTGTGTTTCCATTCTCAATCCGTTCAAGCTATTTGGAGATTGTTATCTCATTCAAGCCATTTAATTCAACCGGTGCAATCTCTCTTTAAATCCATTTCAACGGTGTTTTCTTTTGAGTGGGCCCTAACCCACAGGTCTTTTCCCAAGATCTTACCTGACTCTTCTAATTATTCCGGAGTTATTCTTAAATTCTTTTCAAGTGTGACGTAAGAATGGATTCCATCAGTCACATGCCTTCTCCAAGTTTGTTTTCAAATTATTTTCATTATTGGCTCAACCTATTTTTTTTCTTTCTTTCTCCCGGAGTATCTCAACAATTCATGGTGGTGGTTCTCATCATCATTCTCAACATTTGAAGACCGAAGAAGGATTTCTCTTAAACCTTGCTCCATTCTTTTCAAGATGCGTAGTTCAAGCTTGATGCCATCCTCTCATAATTGTTTTGATTGTGACAATTCTTTTCTTACCATCCGGAGCATTTCATGAGTTGTTTCCATTTCTTTCCTTCGAAGGCCATCATGTCATAATTCTTCATTCTCAGATTTGAGCTTTCATTCTCCAAATCTTACCTGTGCACCGTTCAAATACCCTCCAATCAGTTCATGATGTCTTCGTTCTCAGGTATCTAAATCCCCTCAAGTATCTTCATTCATTTTCCAACTCTTCCCGGTGATTTGTGCCTTTGCTACTTTCATTTTGAATTCTTACGGTGGTTCGTTCAAGATTTCACTCCCTTCGTTATCATATCAAATATTCGTTGTTCCCAAATTCCACCGGTGGTTCCATCAATACCTTCTCAAGTTTACGCTATATCTCTCTTTATCCTTTTTCAATGGGAATAAGTAGTATGCCAAATCCGTTGCTTGTCATCAATTTAAATTGGTGAAGGATAGGCATAACGTAATTCTTATTATTGTTTCATCCAAGTGATTAATTGTTTCCTTTGGAGTTTGTTCTTGAGGAATAAATTCTCGGTTCTAGTGTTTCATCTTTTTCCTTTTCCGGAGTACCAAGTTTTTCTCGGTTATATCATCGCGAAGCTCCTTCTAAATCATCGCAAGGCTTCACCTTGTGTTCTCAACTTCTCTTTCTTTGTTATCATCCTTTGATTTTATTACCGGAGTTCTTCATGGAGGATCTCCATGGTGGTTCGTCAAGGATTCTTTTCATTCTTCATTTGTTCTTAAAGATTTGTGATGATCCGCCAAGCTATACTCTAAAATAAACATGGTGTTCAACATGTTTTGTTTTGAGGAGTTCAAGTATTCTTCATCTTGCATTCCAAAGTGCAATTTTTTCTACCTTATCTTTTGAGGTGGTCTTATGTCATTCTTGACAATTTCACTTCGTGTTTCCTGATTCGCAAGTTGTCAAGAATGAGGTATTTTAAATCCATCATTTTCTCTTTGTTCAAGAGATCTTTTCGACCAATCACCTTCTTCTTTGGAGTGATCTTGGTATAGATTTCACCTAAAGCCTTCCCTAAGGAATGTTGCTATTGTGGTGCTTATCAATGATCCAAGCTTTCTCCATATCCTTCTCGGTGAAAGAGGTTTTTCATCTCTTCATTGTTCTCAAGCAAGCAATTGTTTCCGTTAGTGGCCGGTTGTCACCTCATAATTTTGGGATGTTTTCCATAAGCCCACTACAAGCTTATTCTTTTCGTTGTTGGTTTTCCAACAACTCTGTTCAATCCTTCTTTGCAAGGATGCTTTCCAAGTTCATTTGCGGCAGAAATTGTCATTTTCTTCTCCGCCCCTTTATCCCAACAATCTATCTTCTATTCTTTCTTCTAGAGGCATGGTGATGTTGCTCTCTTCACTCATCATCTTGAATTGTGAGGACCATGTTCTTTTCATGCTTATCCTTTTAACCGGATTGTTGTGTTCTCATTCAAGTTCTTTCATCTTGTCAAGTTTTGCCTCTCTTGCGAACCTGAGTGCTGTCTGAAATCCTTCTCACCCATTATGCCATTCTTTCAATAGTTCTGGAGGCAGTGTGTTGTTGATTTCATCAACTATCTTCCCATCTTCTCAAGTTCATGTTATATTCCTTCCATGTTCAACCGGAGTGCTGCCCGAATTCTTCCTCTCTCATCTTGTTTTAACCGGAGTGGTTTCGAATTCTATCTTGTCCAACAAACTCTAGATTCGTGTCTTTGCAACCGTCAAATTCTCGTAATGTTCCTTGTTCCTCTTTTCTAACGGATTGTTTGCAATCTCGTTCATCTCTGTTGTACTCTTTCTTTTAAATTGCTCAACCTCTCAGGATTTGTGGTTTCACTCATTTGTCGAAGAAGCAACTTAGTTTACCTCTTACCTTCCTCTTCCTTTTCCCTCCGGTGCCATCCTAGATCTCGGGACGAGATCCTCTCGTAGTGGTGGAGTGTTGTAACGCCCCGGATTCGATGCGCCAGGTGTCTGCCAGTTATTCGCCGTCGTTGCCATGTCATTTGCTTGCGTGTTGCACTTTGCCATGTCATCATCTGCATTTCATATCATGTCATCATGTGCATTTCATTCTGCATACATGTTCGTCTCATGCATCCGAGCATTTTCCCCGTTGTCCATTTTGCAATCCGGCACTCCTATGTCATCCGGCGTTCCCCTTTTGCCTCTTTTCATGTGCGGGTGCTAAACATTCTCGGTATGGACCGAGTCTTGTCAAGCGGCCTTGGTATAGCACCGGTAGACCGCCTGTCAAGTTTCGTGCCATTTGGAGGTCGTTTGATACTCCAACGGTTAACCGGGTAACCGTAAAGCCCTCTTTGAGTTGCAGCCCAACACCCCTTCCAAAGTGGCCCAAAACCCATCTAACTCCCCTCCATGCTCTCGGTCGTTCGATCACGATCGCGTGGCCGAAAACCGCACCTCATTTGGACTCTCCTAGCTCCTCTACCTATAAATATGCCTCCCCTCCAAAATTCATGGATGAAACCCTCCAAACCCTAGCCCGCTCCTCTCACGCGCCGGACACGTCCGGACGGAGCGGACATGTCCGCTATCGCGCCCCGGCGAATCGTCGACCGCCACGTGGCAGCCGCCGCCGCCATGAGCCCACGGCGGGCCTGCGAGCCCGACTCCGCCGCCCGCGCCGCCACATCCTCCGCCCTCGCCCGTCTCCGGCCGCCGGAGCCGCCCATCGCCGGAGGCCTCACCACCGCCGTCGGTCGGCCCGCCCGCCGCCCTTCGCCTCCTCGCCGCCATTGCCAGCATGCCGCCGCCGTCGTCGCGCCCCAGCGCCTTCCTCCGTCGCGCCCTCGCTAGCGCGCCGCCGCCTCACACGCCGCCCCCGCCCGCCACCGGCTGGCCGCCGCCGCCGCCGCCCGCCGCCACCTCGCCACGGCGCCGCCATCCGCCGGATCCCTCTCCTCCACCAGATCCGGCCATGGAGCTCGGATCCGCCTCCATCAGACCTCCCGGCCCCGGATCCGCCTCTCCGCCATCTCCGTCATCTCCATGTTCTCCGTGAGCCCGCCGTGCCTCAAGTCCGTGCCACAAACCCGAAGGTTGCCCCGCTTCACTAAGTCCCCGGGCCAGAATTATCATGCCATGTTCATGCCATCACATCTTTGTATCCGTAGCTCCGTTTCGTGCGTATAATATGTCAAATTGTTCGTCTCGACGAGTACATCATTTCATTCCGTTGCATCATTTTCATTTGAGTTCATCTTGATGCCCGAAATGCTGTTGGAAGAGTGCATATTGATGTTAATCTGCTGAAACTGTTATAACTTGCTCTTTTATCATTTTTGCCATGATTGATGTGTGCATCCTATGAGTATGAGTTCTACATGAATGTTGATCTATGCCATGCCATCTTTCCAGGGGTGCCAACCATGTATTTTTGTGAGTTGTGTGCTGAGTGCATCAAGCTTGTTAAGTAGGGTAGTTGCTATTGCTGTTTTCCTGACAGATTCTGTTATATTTTGTTGCTATGTTAACATGCTTCCACTAATCATTCTATGCATAATCTGGAGATGTCCTATAAACATGTTTTTAACTACATGTCATGCTCTATACATTCATGCCCTTGGTTGCAATTATAGCCTGCTGGAACATGTTCATTTCTTGCTCCAAATTTGCTTGAAAATGTTACTGTCAGCCTGCTTACATTAAGTTCACTTGTTCCCATGTGTTTTCCTAGTGATCCATGCACCCTATGACCTTGCTCTTGCCATGCTTAGCTTCATAAACATGCCTTCTTACTGTTGGTTGCCTTGCCATGCCATGTGTTGCTCTGTAGTGAGTGGTTCAAGCTCACGAACATGCCAACTTATTGTTGTTCCTGCCATGTATGAATCTGTAATATAACTTGCCATGTTTACATGGGTGCCATCATATTTTCCGTGCC
Organism: Aegilops speltoides; assembly: GCA_021437245.1. Lineage (NCBI taxonomy): Eukaryota > Viridiplantae > Streptophyta > Magnoliopsida > Poales > Poaceae > Aegilops > Aegilops speltoides. The sequence continues at coordinate 425,194,318 of CM038144.1, read as the reverse complement.
CTTTTGGCTCATGGTCAGTAAGGGACTTTTGATCTATGCTATTAGTAGATTCATGCCATGCCTTTGTTTGCCATGATAAGTTCCTGTAACATGTTGTTTGCTTGCTCTGAGCATTGCAACCTGGTGTTATTTCCTGCCAAGTCTGAAACTGTTATTATTTGCAATCTTACCATGTCTTTTTGAGCATGTTCTAGTTGTTTCTGGAGATAGCTCAGTATTCATGTTTTGTTATGCGTTACCAGTACTTCATGCCCATGCCTTTTGTTATTATGTTGGGGTGCTGTAGCATGTTGTTTTGATGCTTGCAAGATGCCTAGTTGCTGTTATGGACAGATTGTTGCTATGACTTGTATAGTGTGCATGTGTTGAACCGTTGCTCCGTTTTGAGTGTGCTCTATATGAAACATGCTTGATTTTGCATGTAGCTTCATATTATCATGTTGCATCCTTGTTTTGATGTGTTTGCTTGATGTTTGTGTGCATTTTGCATCAATACCATGCTTAACTTGTTTTGCTCATATCTTCTAGACCGTAGCTCCGAATCTAATGAACTTTATATGTAACTTGACTAGAATTTCGTGTAGATCATCTAGGTGCATCTTAACTTGCTGTTTAACAACTTGAACATAAGGTTTATTCAGTTCTGGACCAATTTCGAAATTTGCATATGAGGACTTACCGGAATTGTTATATGTTGTTTCCAGCCTCATTTAAACTTGCCTTGAGGTGTTGTTCTTGTTTGCATCATCTCTTGCCATTAGTAGCTTCATGTAGCTTGGTCATGCATCATGCTTGTTGTGCATCATGCCTTGTTCATGTGTGGTGTATTTACCATGTTGTGTGCTTCGTCTTGTTAGTTCCTGTTTCGTTGCGATCGTGAGGATTCGTTCGTCTATGATTGGTTCGGCTTCATCCGTTCGTCTTCTTCATGGACTCGTTCTTCTTCCTTGCGGGATTTCAGGCAAGATGACCGCTACCCTGGATCTCAATACTATCATTGCCATGCTAGTTGCTTCGTTCTATCGCTATGCCGCGCTACCTATTACCTGTTTATCAAGCCATCCCATATTGCCATGAACCTCTAACCTTTGACACCTTTCCTATGCAAACCGTTGTTTGGCTATGTTACCGCTTTGCTCAGCCCCTCTTATAGCGTTGCTAGCTGCAGGTGAAGTTGAAGATTTCTCCATGGTGGACAGGGTTTTTGTTGGGATATCACAATATCTCTTATATTATTAATGCATCTATATACTTGGTAAAGGGTGGAAGGCTCGGCCTTATGCCTGTTGTTTTGTTCCACTCTTGCCGCCTAGTTTCCGTCATACCGGTGTTATGTTCCCGGATTTTATGCTCCTAACGCGGTCGGGTGATTTATGGGACCCCCCTGACAGTTCGCTTTGAATAAAACTTGTCCAGCAAGGCCCAACCTTGGTTTTACCATTTGCCTCACCACCACCTACTTTTCCCTTGGGAGTAATTAACCCAAGGGTCATCTTTATTATAGCCCACCCGGGCCAGTGCTTGTCTAAGCGTTGGTCCAAACTAGAGCACCGTGCGGGACCATTCCTTGGCAACTTGGATTCGTCGGTACCTGTACGCTTCGCTTATCCGGTGTTGCCCTGAGAACGAGATATGTGCAGCTCACATCGGGATTGTCGGCGCATCGGGCGGTCTTGCTGGTCTTGTTTTACCATTGTCGAAATGTCTTGTAAACTGGATTCCGAGACTGATCGGGTCTTCCTGGGAGAAGGTCTATTCCTTCGTTGATCGCGAGAGCTTGTCATGGGCTAAGTTGGGACACCCCTGCAGGGTATAAACTTTCGAGAGCCGTGCCCACGGTTTTGTGGCAGATGGGAATTTGTTAATGTCCAGTTGTAGAAAACCCAAAGTTGACCTTAATTAAAATACATCAACCGCGTGTGTAGCCGTGATGGTCTCTTCTCGGCGGAGTTCGGGAAGTGAACACGGTTTCTGGGTTATGTTTGACGTAAGTAGGAGTTCAGGATCACCTCTTGATCATTTCTAGTTGCCTACCGTGCTTTGCCTTCTCTTCTCGCTCTCATTTGCGTATGTTAGCCACCATATATGCTAGTCGCTTGCTGCAGCTCCACCTCATTACTACATCCTTCCTATAAGCTTAAATAGTCTTGATCTCGCGGGTGTGAGATTGCTGAGTCCTCGTGACTCACAGATACTTCCAAAACCAGTTTGCAGGTGCCTATGTTACCGAGCAGGTGACGCAACCAAGCTCAAGGAGGAGCTCGATGAAGAGCTTGCCCTTCGTGTTGTTTCGTTCTAGTTGATCAAGAGTGGAGCCCAGTTGGGGTCGATCGGGACCTTTATCGCATTTGGGGTTCTTCTTTTATTTTGGTTCCGCAATGGGACCTTGATTGTATCTGGATGATGTAATGCTTATTCATGTAATTGTGTGAAGTGGCGATTGTAAGCCAACTATGTATCTCTTTCCCTTATGTATTACATGGGTTGTGTGAAGATTACCTCACTTGCGACATTGCTTTCAATGCGGTTATGCCTCTAAGTCGTGCTTCGACACGGGAGATATAGCCGCATTGAGGGCGTGACAAGTTGGTAATCGAGCCTTCCCGACCTTAGGAGCCCCACCGCTTGATCGCTTTTAGCGGCCGAGTTGTGTCTAGAAAATGTTTTGAGTCATTTAGGATTATATATATCGGAGAGTTAGAATTTTTTTACTCCTCAGTCCTTCGTCGCTCTGGTGAGGTCTCCTGACGTAGAAGTTTTGACTCTTCTCTTCTCAAATTTCACTAATTTTTTTAGGATCACGCGTGTATCTTGGAATCGTTCCGATGGTTTTATGATGAGAACATTGTCTTGGTGCCTCCTGTCAGGGGTTTAGTGGAAGTGTCCCGGGGAGTTGAGCTCTGAGGTGTTGTCATCATAATTTTATCATTGCAGTTCTGGAATACCTGAGTTTAGTACGTCGACATCGAAAATCTCTTTTATGCAGTTGTTGGTGAGATAACACCGATAACCCAGTACTGAGGTGAGTACGGGAGTATTGCCATGACTCGTATAACGGATGCTTTTCGAAGGTTGAGGTACACGATTTCCGAAGGTTTCTTGGTTATGTGTTGACGGATGGATACAGCTGGATGTAGGGATTGTTAGTTTGGGTGAGATATATTGCTTCCCCTGTATCCCCAACACCAGATTGCATAGCCAGAAAGTTTCGGGAGTTTATAGGTGGGAACTCAAGTAGCTCCTAGAATATCTTTTCGACAGATGCATGATATGGGATTGGGTAAATCTCTATCATATGTATTTGTTCCGGCTTATTTTGCAAGCCAAATCCTTTGTTTGTTTTAACTGTGGTATTCGAGCTGCTTCGAAGTCAAATGTTGAGTCCATACCTTTTCCTAAATGGTGTTCTCATATTTCTATGTGAATACTAATCCTTCTTGATCATTGAGGTTGTCATGTTAATTCTTTTCCAACCGGCGTGTTTCTCTTCAAGTGCATCCGATCATTCCAACATTTGCGAGATCAATTCTAAGTTTTCTCAACGGTGTTTGTTCCATCCATCCCAAGTTGTCTTTGTTTTCCGCCTCCCACCCCTTTTTATTCAAGGACTCAGATTTTTTTAATCAAGTATCCATTTATTCATGTGAAGTCTCTTCACTCTTTTCAATCAATGTTCTATCCGGTGATTTCCCATGAAGATGCTCACGAGCTTCAAGTTCATCATCCTTCATTGTTGTTTCTTCTCCGGTGATTCGAATTCAAGCTTTCGATATTCATCATATTCCTTTCCTTGTTTCTAATGCTTTCTCATGATGATGCACCTCTTAATCATTCACCTCTTCCTATTCATTTGTTCTGGAGTGCCGAAGATATCTCACAAGACTTGTGTTTCCATTCTCAATCCGTTCAAGCTATTTGGAGATTGTTATCTCATTCAAGCCATTTAATTCAACCGGTGCAATCTCCTTTAAATCCATTTCAATGGTGTTTTCTTTTGAGTGGGCCCTAACCCACAGGTCTTTTCCCAAGATCTTACCTGACTCTTCTAATTATTCCGGAGTTATTCTTAAATTCTTTTCAAGTGTGACGTAAGAATGGATTCCATCAGTCACATGCCTTCTCCAAGTTTGTTTTCAGATTATTTTCATTGTTGGCTCAACCTCTTTGTTTTTTTTTCTTTCTTTCTCCCGGAGTATCTCAACAATTCATGGTGGTGGTTCTCATCATCATTCTCAACATTTGAAGACCGAAGAAGGATTTCTCTTAAACCTTGCTCCATTCTTTTCAAGATGCGTAGTTCAAGCTTGATGCCATCCTCTCATAATTGTTTTGATTGTGACAATTCTTTTCTTACCATCCGGAGCATTTCATGAGTTGTTTCCATTTCTTTCCTTCGAAGGCCATCATGTCATAATTCTTCATTCTCAGATTTGAGCTTTCATTCTCCAAATCTTGCCGGTGCACCGTTCAAATACCCTCCAATCAGTTCATGATCTCTTCGTTCTCAGGTATCTAAATCCCCTCAAGTGTCTTCATTCATTTTCCAACTCTTCCCGGTGATTTGTGCCTTTGCTACTTTCATTTTGAATTCTTACGGTGGTTCGTTCAAGATTTCACTCCCTTCGTTATCATATCAAATATTCGTTGTTCCCAAATTCCACCGGTGGTTCCATCAATACCTTCTCAAGTTTACGCTATATCTCTCTTTATCCTTTTTCAATGGGAATAAGTAGTATGCCAAATCCGTTGCTTGTCATCAATTTAAATTGGTGAAGGATAGGCATAACGTAATTCTTATTATTGTTTCATCCAAGTGATTAATTGTTTCCTTTGGAGTTTGTTCTTGAGGAATAAATTCTCGGTTCTAGTGTTTCATCTTTTTCCTTTTCCGGAGTACCAAGTTTTTCTCGGTTATATCATCGCGAAGCTCCTTCTAAATCATCGCAAGGCTTCACCTTGTGTTCTCAACTTCTCTTTCTTTGTTATCATCCTTTGATTTTATTACCGGAGTGCTTCATGGAGGATCTCCATGGTGGTTCGTCAATGATTCTTTTCATTCTTCATTTGTTCTTCAAGATTTGTGATGATCCGCCAAGCTATACTCTAAAATAAACATGGTGTTCAACACGTGTTTTGTTTTGAGGAGTTCAAGTATTCTTCATCTTGCATTCCAAAGTGCAATTTTTTCTACCTTATCTTTTGAGGTGGTCTTATGTCATTCTTGACAATTTCACTTCGTGTTTCCTGATTCGCAAGTTGTCAAGAATGAGGTATTTTAAATCCATCATTTTCTCTTTGTTCAAGAGATCTTTTCGACCAATCAACTTCTTCTTTGGAGTGATCTTGGTATAGATTTCACCTAAAGCCTTCCCTAAGGAATGTTGCTATTGTGGTGCTTATCAATGATCCAAGCTTTCTCCATATCCTTCTCGGTGAAAGAGGTTTTTCATCTCTTCATTGTTCTCAAGCAAGCAATTGTTTCCGTTAGTGGCCGGTTGTCACCTCATAATTTTGGGATGTTTTCCATAAGCCCACTACAAGCTTATTCTTTTCGTTGTTGGTTTTCCAACAACTCCGTTCAATCCTTCTTTGCAAGGATGCTTTCCAAGTTCATTTGTGGCAGAAATTGTCATTTTCTTCTCCGCCCCTTTATCCCAACAATTTATCTTCTATTCTTTCTTCTAGAGGCATGGTGATGTTGCTCTCTTCACACATCATCTTGAATTGTGAGGACCATGTTCTTTTCATGCTTATCCTTTTAACCGGATTGTTGTGTTCTCATTCAAGTTCTTTCATCTTGTCAAGTTTTGCCTCTCTTGCGAACCTGAGTGCTGTCTGAAATCCTTCTTACCCATTATGCCATTCTTTCAATAGTTCCGGAGGCAGTGTGTTGTTGATTTCATCAACTATCTTCCCATCTTCTCAAGTTCATGTTATATTCCTTCCATGTTCAACCGGAGTGCTGCCCGAATTCTTCCTCTCTCATCTTGTTTTAACCGGAGTGGTTTCGAATTCTATCTTGTCCAACAAACACTAGATTCGTGTCTTTACAACCGTCAAATTCTCGTAATGTTCCTTGTTCCTCTTTTCTAACGGATTGTTTGCAATCCCATTCATCTCTGTTGTACTCTTTCTTTTAAATTGCTCAACCTCTCAGGATTTGTGGTTTCACTCATTTGTCGAAGAAGCAACTTAGTTTACCTCTTATCTTCCTCTTCCTTTTCCCTCCGGTGCCATCCTAGATCTTGGGACGAGATCCTCTCGTAGTGGTGGAGTGTTGTAACGCCCCGGATTCGATGGCGCCAGTGTCTGGCCATTATTCGCCGTCGTTGCCATGTCATTTGCTTGCGTGTTGCACTTTGCCATGTCATCATCTGCATTTCATATCATGTCATCATGTGCATTTCATTCTGCATACATGTTCGTCTCATGCATCCGAGCATTTTCCCCGTTGTCCATTTTGCAATCCGGCACTCCTATGTCATCCGGCGTTCCCCTTTTGCCTCTTTTCATGTGCGGGTGCTAAACGTTCTCGGAATGGACCGAGTCTTGTCAAGCGGCCTTGGTATAGCACCGGTAGACCGCCTGTCAAGTTTCGTGCCATTTGGAGGTCGTTTGATACTCCAACGGTTAACCGGGTAACCGTAAAGCCCTCTTTGAGTTGCAGCCCAACACCCCTTACAAAGTGGCCCAAAACCCATCTAACTCCCCTCCATGCTCTCGGTCGGTCGATCACGATCGCGTGGCCGAAAACCGCACCTCATTTGGACTCTCCTAGCTCCCTCTACCTATAAATATGCCTCCCCCTCCGAAATTCGCGAATGAAACCCTCCAAACCCTAGCCCCGCTCCTCTCCGCGCCGCCGGACACGTCCGGATGGAGCCGGACATGTCCGCCGCCCGCCCTGGCGAATCGCCGATCACACGTGGCGTGGCCGCCACAGATCACATACGCTGCCATGAGCCCACGGCGGGCCCATGAGCCTGACTCCGCCGCCCGCGCCGCCAGCGCGACCTCCGCCCTCGCCGTCTCCGGCGCACGAGCCGCCCCTCACCGGAGGGCCTCACTTGGCCATTGCCGTCGGTAGCCCCGCCGCTTCTTCTGCCTCATCGCCGCGCGCAGCGCAGGCCGCCGCTGCCGTCATCGCGCCCGAAGCGCCTTCCTCCGTCGCGCCCTCATGCCTTGCGCCCACAGCGCCTCATGCTGCCCGCCGCCGCCCGGCGCCCGCCTCACCGGCGCCGCCATCCGCCATGGATCCTCTCCTCCGCCAGATCCGGTGTGGAGCTCCGGATCCGCCTCCACCGCACTCTGCCTGCCCGGATCCGCCTCTCCGCCATCTCCGTCATCTCCGCATGTTCTCCGGCGAGCCCGCCCGTGCCTCAAGTCCGTGCCACAAACCCGAAGGTTGCCCCGCTTCACTAAGTCCCGGGCCAGAATTATCATGCCATGTTCATGCCATCACATATCTGCATCCGTAGCTCCGTTTCGTGCGTATAATATGTCAAATTGTTCGTCTCGACGAGTACTTCATTTCATTCCATTGCATCATTTTCATTTGAGTTCATCTTGATGCCCGAAATGCTGTTGGAATAGTGCATGTTGATGTTAATCTGCTGAAACTGTTATAACTTGCTCTTTTATCATTTTTGCCATGATTGATGTGTGCCTCCTATGAGTATGAGTTCTACATGAATGTTGATCTATGCCATGCCATCTTTCCAGGGGTGCCAACCATGTATTTTTGTGAGTTGTGTGTTGAGTGCATCAAGCTTGTTAAGTAGGGTAGTTGCTATTGCTGTTTTCCTGACAGATTCTGATATATTTTGTTGCTATGTTAACGTGCTTCCACTAATCATTCTATGCATAATCTGGAGATGTCCTATAAACATGTTTTGAACTACATGTCATGCTCTATCCATTCATGCCCTTGGTTGCAATTATAGACTGCTGGAACATGTTCATTTCTTGCTCCAAATTTGCTTGAAAATGTTGCTGTCAGCCTGTTTACATTAAGTTCACTTGTTCCCATGTGTTTTCCTAGTGATCCATGCACCCTATGACCTTGCTCTTGCCATGCTTAGCTTCATAAACATGCCTTCTTACTATTGGTTGCCTTGCCATGCCATGTGTTGCTCTGTAGTGAGTGGTTCAAGCTCACGAACATGCCAACTTATTGTTGTTCCTGCCATGTATGAATCTGTAATATAACTTGCCATGTTTACATGGGTGCCATCATATTTTCCGTGCCCTTTTGGCTCATGGTCAGAAGGGACTTTTGATCTATGCTATTAGTAGATTCATACCATGCCTTTGTTTGCCATGATAAGTTCCTGTAACATGTTGTTTGCTTGCTCAACATTGCAACTCGATGTTATTTCCCGCCAAGTCTAAACTGTTATTATTTGCAATCTTACCATGTCTTTTTGAGCATGTTCTAGTTGTTTCTGGAGATAGCTCAGTGTTCATGTTTTGTTATGCGTTACCAGTACTTCATGCCCATGCCTTTTGTTATTATGTTGGGGTGCTGTAGCATGTTGTTTTGATGCTTGCAAGATGCCTAGTTGCTGTTATGGACAGATTGTTGCTATGACTTGTATAGTGTGCATGTGTTGAACCGTTGCTCCGTTTTGAGTGTGCTCTATATGAAACTTGCTTGATTTTGCATGTAGCTTCATATTATCATGTTGCATCCTTGTTTTGAGGTGTTTGCTTGATGTTTGTGTGCATTTTGCATCAATACCATGCTTAACTTGTTTTGCTCATATCTTCTAGACCGTAGCTCCGAATCTAATGAACTTTATATGTAACTTGACTAGAATTTCGTGTAGATCATCTTGGTGCATCTTAACTTGCTGTTTAACAACTTGAACATAAGGTTTATTCAGTTCTGGACCAATTTCGAAATTTGCATATGAGGACTTACCGGAATTGTTATATGTTGTTTCCGGCCTCATTTAAACTTGCCTTGAGGTGTTGTTCTTGTTTGCATCATCTCTTGCCATGAGTAGCTTCATGTAGCTTGGTCATGCATCGTGCTTGTTGTGCATCATGCCTTGTTCATGTGTGGTGTGTTTACCATGTTGTGTGCTTCTTCTTGTTAGTTCCTGTTTGCTTGCGATCGTGAGGATTCGCTCGCTCACGATTGGTTCGGCTTCATCCGTTCGTCTTCTTCATGGACTCGTTCTTCTTCCTTGCGGGATTTCAGGCAAGATGACCGCTACCATGGATCTCAATACTATCATTGCCATGCTAGTTGCTTCGTTCTATCGCTATGCTGTGCTACCTATTACCTGTTTATCAAGCCATCCCATATTGCCATGAACCTCTAACCTTTGACACCTTTCCTATGCAAACCGTTGTTTGGCTATGTTACCACTTTGCTCAGCCCCTCTTATAGTGTTGCTAGCTGCAGGTGAAGTTGAAGATTTCTCCATGGTGGACAGGGTTTTTGTTGGGATATCACAATATCTCTTATATTATTAATGCATCTATACACTTGGTAAAGGTTGGAAGGCTCGGCCTTATGCCTGGTGTTTTGTTCCACTCTTGCCGCCCTAGTTTCCGCCATACCGTGTTATGTTCCCGGATTTTATGCTCCTAACGCGGTCGGGTGATTTATGGGACCCCCGACAGTTCGCTTTGAATAAAACTTGTCCAAAGAAGGCCCAACCTTGGTTTTACCATTTGCCTCACCACCACCTACTTTTCCCTTGGGAGTAATTAACCCAAGGGTCATCTTTATTATAGCCCCCGGCCGTTGCTTGTCTAAGCGTTGGTCCAAACTAGAGCACCGTCTTGGGACCATTCCTTGGCAACTTGGATTCGTTTGGTACCAGACGCTTCGCTTATCCGGTGTTGCCCTAAGAACGAGATATGTGCAGCTCCTATCGGGATTGTCGGCGCATCGGGCGGTCTTGCTGGTCTTGTTTTACCATTGTCGAAATGTCTTGTAAACCGGGATTCCGAGACTGATCGGGTCTTCCTGGGAGAAGGTCTATTCCTTCGTTGATTGCGAGAGCTTGTCATGGGCTAAGTTGGGACACTCCTGCAGGGTATAAACTTTCGAGAGCCGTGCCCGCGGTTATGTGGCAGATGGGAATTTGTTAATGTCTAGTTGTAGAAAACCCGAAGTTGACCTTAATTAAAATACATCAACCGCGTGTGTAGCCGTGATGGTCTCTTCTCGGCGGAGTCCGGGAAGTGAACACGGTTTCTGGGTTATGTTTGACGTAAGTAGGAGTTCAGGATCACCTCTTGATCATTTCTAGTTGTCGACCGTGCTTTGCCTTCTCTTCTCGCTCTCATTTGCGTATGTTAGCCACCATATATGCTAGTCGCTTGCTGCAGCTCCACCTCATTACTACATCCTTCCTATAAGCTTAAATAGTCTTGATCTCGCGGGTGTGAGATTGCTGAGTCCTCGTGACTCACAGATACTTCCAAAACCAGTTTGCAGGTGCCTATGTTAATGAAAGGTGATTTAATCAAGCTCAAGGAGGAGCTCGATGAAGATCTTGCCCTTCGTGTTGTTTCGTTCTAGTTGATCAGTAGTGGAGCCCAGTTGGGGTCGATCTGGGACCTTTGTCGCATTTGGGGTTCTTCTTTTATTTTGGTTCCGCAGTCGGACCTTGATTGTATCTGGATGATATCATGCTTATTCATGTAATTGTGTGAAGTGGCGATTGTAAGCCAACTATGTATCTCTTTCCCTTATGTATTACATGGGTTGTGTGAAGATTACCTCACTTGCGACATTGCTTTCAATGCGGTTATGCCTCTAAGTCGTGCTTTGACACGTGGGAGATATAGCCGCATCGAGGGCGTGGCAAGTTGGTAATCAGAGCCTTCCCCGACCTTAGGAGCCCCACTGCTTGATCGTTTTTAGCGGCCGAGTTGTGTCTAGAAAAATGTTTTGAGTCATTTAGGATTATATATATCGGAGAGTTAGAATTCTTTTACTCCTCGGTCCTTCTTCGCTCGGTGAGGTCTCCTGACGTAGAAGTTTTGACTCTTCTCTTCTTAAATTTCACTAAGTTTTTTTAGGATCACGCGGGTATCTTGGAATCGTTCCGATGGTTTTATGATGAGAACATTGTCTTGGTGCCTCCTGTCAGGGGTTTAGTGGAAGTGTCCCGGGGAGTTGAGCTCTGAGGTGTTGTCATCATAATTTTATCGTTGCAGTTCTGGAATACCTGAGTTCAAGATAACCGACATCGAAAATCTCTTTTATGCGCTTGTTGGTGAGATAACCCGATAACCCAATCTTCGAGGTGAGTACGGAGTATTGCCATGACTCGTATAACGGATGCTTTTCGAAGGTTGAGGTACACGATTTCCGAAGGTTTCTTGGTTATGTGTTGACGGATGGATACATCTGGATGTAGGGATTGTTAGTTTGGGTGAGATATATTGCTTCCCCTATATCCCCAACACCAGATTGCATAACCAGAAAGTTTCGGGAGTTTATAGGTGGGAACTCAAGTAGCTCCTAGAATATCTTTTCGACAGATGCATGATATGGGATTGGGTAAATCTCTATCATATGTATTTGTTCCGGCTTATTTTGCAAGCCAAATCCTTTGTTTTTTTTTAACTGTGGTATTCGAGCTGCTTCGAAGTCAAATGTTGAATCCATACCTTTTCCTAAATGGTGTTCTCATATTTCTATGTGAATACTAATCCTTCTTGATCATTGAGGTTGTCATGTTAATTCTTTTCCAACCGGCGTGTTTCTCTTCAAGTGCATCCGATCATTCCAACATTTGCGAGATCAATTCTAGGTTTTCTCAACGGTGTTTGTTCCATCCATCCCAAGTTGTCTTTGTTTTCCCGCCCTCCCACCCCTTTTTATTCAAGGACTCAGTTTTTTAATCAAGTATCCATTTATTCATGTGAGGCTTAGGGTCCGTAATTTTGCTAGTGCAATCTCTCAGCAATACTAATATAATTGGATCATATAACCATCCCTCAACATGCGATGAAGAATCACTCCAAAGTTCTTATCTAGCGGAGAACATAAGACACAATTGATTGTAGGGTACGAAACGACCTCAAAGTTATCCTTTCCGATCGATCTATCCAAGAGTTCGCACTAAAATAACACCAGGTTATCCTTTCCGATCGATCTATCTAAGAGTTCGTACTAAAATAACACCATATGATACACATCAAAAAACTCTAATGTCACCTAGATACTCCAATGTCATCACGAGTATTTGTGAGTTTATTATATGATATGCATCATACAATTCAGATTCATAATACTCAATCCAACACAAAGAACCTCAAAGAATGCCCCAAGATTTCTATCGAAGAAACAAAGACAAGAATGTGCATAAATCCCTATGCATAGATTACCCCAATGTCACCTCGGGAATAAGCGAGTTGAGTGCCAAAAAATATATCAAGTGAATCAATATGATACCCCATTGTCACCACGAGTATTCATAGCAAGACATACATCAAGTGCTCTCAAATCCATAAAAGTATTCAATCCGATAACAATGAAATCTCAACGGGAAAACTCAATTCATCACAGAAAGATAGAGAGGGAGAAACACCATACGATCCAACTATATTAACAAAGCTCGTGATACATCAAGATCGTGCCAAATTAAGAACAAGAGAGAGATATATATTAAACACATAGCTATAGGTACAAACCTTTAGCCCCAAGGGTGGATTACTCCCTCCTCATCATGGTGGCAACCGGGATGACGAAGATGACCTTCGGTGATGATTTCCCCCTCCGGCAGGGTGCCAGAACAGGGTCTAGATTGGTTTTTCGTGGATATAGAGGCTTGCGGCGGTGAAACTTCTGATCTAGGGTTATTTCTAGGGGTTTCTGTATTTATAGGATTTTTGGCATCGGTTTCACGCTGAGATGGGCCACGAGGGGCCCACCACCCACCAGCACACGGGCAAGGTCCCTGGCGTGCCCTGGTAGGTGGGGGCCACCTCCTTCACCTCCTGCACGGCCATGAAGCTTCTAGTGCCTCTTTTGTTCCAAAAAAATCATCAAAAAGTTTCAGCTCATTTGGAGAACCTTGATTTTTGCATGAAAAACAACACCACGGTAGTTCTGCTGAAAACAACGTCAGTCCGGGTTAGTTCCATTTAAATCATACAGAAACCATATAAAATTGTTGTAAACATGGCATGAATACTTCATAAATTATAGATACGTTGGAGACGTATCAAAACACATCACCAAAATTGACAGTGACCGTTCTTTATGGTGATCTATCTTAGCATTAATAGTGTTTAAGAAAGGTCTACCAAATATTATGGGGCAAAAATCATCTTGTGCAGAACCAAGAACTAGAAAATCAGTGGGGTATTTTATTTTCCCACACAGGACTTCAACGTCTCTTACAATCCCAAGTGGTGTGATGGTGTCCCTATTTGCAAGTTTAATAGTAACATCATTATCCTCCTTTTCAGCAGGTGATATATCATTCATAATTTCTCGATATAAGGTAAAAGGAATAACACTCACACTAGCACCCAAATCACATAAACCATGATAGCAATGATCTCCAATTTTAACTGAGACAACAGGCGTGCCAACAACAGGCTTATTCTTATCTTTAGTATCGGGTTTAGCAATTCTAGCAGCTTCATCACAGAAATAATAACATCCCCATCAATATTATCAACCAAGAGATCTTTAACCATAGCAATACTAGGTTCTACTTTAATTTGTTCAAGGGGGTCTAGGTACTTTAATGTTACTCTTGTTAATCACATTTGAGAGTTTTAGCATGTTCCTTTATCCTAACAGGGAAAGGTGGTTTTTCAATATAAGTGGTAGGCACAACCGGGTCAACATTGTAAATGATAATTTCATCTTTAACTGTAGCTGGATCCTCAATCTTTTCTTTAATAGGGGGATGATATTTAAACCACTTCTTCTTAGGGAGATCAACCTGAGTAGCAAATGATTCATAGAAAGAGGCTACTATCTCAGAGTCAAGTCCATATTTAGTGCTAAACTTGTGAACGACATCGGTATTCATAAAAGATTTAACACACTCAAACTCATGCTTAATACTTGACTCTTTACCTTCGTCGAGTTCCCAATCTTTAGAGTTGCGTTTAATTCTTTCCAAAAGATCCAACCTGAACTCAAGAGTCTTCTTCATAAAAGAACCAATACAAGAAGTATCAAGCATGGATTGATCATTATGAGAAAGACGAGCATAAAAATTCTGTATAATAATTTCTCTTGAGAGCTCATGATTGGGGCATGAATATAACACTGATTTAATCCTCCCCTAAGCTACAGCAATACTTTCTCGTTCATGAGGCCAAAAACCATATATATAATTTCAATCACGATGAACTAGATGCATAGGATAATTTTTCGGTGAAATTCCAATTTCAATCGATTCCAATCCCAGGCTCCAATATCATCACATAGCCTATACTAGGGGTGGGCATAAACATCGATGAACCGAATACTGAACCGAAGTCGAAACCTAAGAAACTGATTTTTTGTTTTTTCTCACTGATACAGCCAAGTTCGGTTCTCACTTCTACTAACCGAACAGAGTTTACTCGGTTCGGTTTTATACCTGGTCACCGATGTCACGCCTAATATGCGATACTATCCTAAAGAGACTCAAAGGTCCCACCAAGGATAGAACCGCACATTGATACGCTTTTGCAAGGTGGATATCATTACATCAACATTACATAATAGATATGGATACATACAAGAGGCATACAATGCCACACGAATACAACATCATCATACATAAGAGCACCATCCGACTACGGATGAAACACAAACAGAAACTCAAACGACATCCACCCTGCTAGCCCAGGCTGCCGACCTGGAACCTATCCCCTGATCGAAGAAGAAGTAGAAGAAGAACTCCAAAGTAAGAAAACATCGCTCTCGCGTCATGATCATCGCAATACCTGTACCTGCAACTATTGTTGTAGTAATCTGTGAGCCACGAGGACTCAGCAATCCCATTACCATGGGTATCAAGACTAGCAAAGCTTAATGGGTAAGGAAAGGGTAAAGTTGTGAGGTTGCAGCAGCGGCTAAGCAAGTATGGTGGCTAACATACGCAAATAAGAGCGAGAAAGAGAAGCAAAGGAACGATCGTGAAGCTAGCAATGATCAAGAGGTGATCCTGAAGTCCTACTTACGTCAAACATAACCCAAAGACCGTGTTCACTTCCCGGACTCCGCCGAAAAGAGACCATCACGACAACACACACGGTTGATGCGTTTTAATTCGGATCTGGTGTCAAGTTATCTACAACCGGACATTAACAAATTCCCATCTGCCACATAACCGCGGGCACGGCTCTCAAAAGTTTTATACCCTGCAGGGGTGTCCCAACTTAGCCCATGATAAGCTCTCGTGATCAACGAAGGATATTCCTTCTCCCAGGAAGACCCGATCAGTCTCTGAATCCCGGTTTACAAGACATTTCGACAATGGTAAAACAAGACCAGCAAAGCCGCCCGATGCGCTGACAATCCCGATAGGAGCTGCACATATCTCGTTCTCAAGGCAACACCGGATGAGACATCCTATGAGTAAAACCAGACCTCGAGTTTCCCTGAGGGGCCCCGGAGTCTACTCGGTTCGGACCAGCACTTAGACAAGCACTGGCCTGGGGGCTAAAATAAAGATGACCCTTGGGCTCCGGAAACCCAAGGGAAAAAGGGCTAGGTGAGGCTAATGGTAAAACCAAGGTTGGGCCTTGCTGGAGGAGTTTTATTCAAAACGAACTGTCAAGGGGGTCCCATAAATCACCCAACCGCGTAAGGAACACAAAATCCGGGAACATAACATCGGTAGACGGAAACTAGGGCGGCAAGAGTGGAACAAAACACCAGGCATAAGGCTGAGCCTTCCACCCTTTACCAAGTATATAGATGCATTAATTAAATAAGAGATATTGTGATATCCCAACATAATCCTGTCCACCATGGAGCAATCTTCAACTTCACCTGCAACTAACAACGCTATAAGAGGGGCTGAGCAAAGCGGTAACATAGCCAAGCAATGGTTTGCTAGGAAGGGTGAAAAGGTTAGAGGCTGACATGGCAATTTGGGAGGCTTGAAGAGCAAAAGATAGGTAGCGCAGCATAGCGATAGAACGAAGCAACTAGCATAGCAATGATAGTAGTGAGATCCAAGGTGACGGTCATCTTGCCTAAAATCCCGCTAGGAAGAAGAACGAGTCCATGAAGAAGATGAAGCCACGAAGACGAACCAAGCGTAGATGAATGAATGCTCACGATCACAACGAAACGGGAACTATAGAGAAGAAGCACACAACATAGTAAACACACCACACATAGACAAGACATGATGCACAAGCAAGTATGATGCAAGACAAGACTACATGAAGCTACTCATGGCAAGAGATGATGCAAACAAGAGCAACACATCAAAACAAGTTTAAATGAGGCCGAGAACAACATATAACAATTCCGGTAAGTCCTCATATGCAAATTTAGAAGTTGGTCCAGATCTGAACAAACATTAAGTTGAAGTTGTTAAACAGCAAGCTAAAGAGCACCAAGATGATCTACACGAGATTCTAGTCAAGTTACATATAAAGTTCATTTAGTTCAGAGCTACGGCCTAGAAGATATGAGCAAAACAAGTTAAGCATGGCATTGATGCAAAATGCATACAAACATCAAGCAAACACCTCAAAACAAGGATGCAACATGGTAATATGAAGCTACATGCAATTCTAAGCAAGTTTCATATAGAGCACACTCAAAACGGAGCAACGGTTCAACACATACACTCTATACAAGTTTAAAGGACAAG
Source organism: Aegilops speltoides (assembly GCA_021437245.1). Taxonomy (NCBI): domain Eukaryota; kingdom Viridiplantae; phylum Streptophyta; class Magnoliopsida; order Poales; family Poaceae; genus Aegilops; species Aegilops speltoides. The sequence continues at coordinate 425,177,507 of CM038144.1, read as the reverse complement.
CTGTCCAAAACAGCAACTAGGCATCTAGCAAGCATCAAAACAATATGCTACAACACCTCAATATGAAAACAAAATACATGGACATGATGTACAGGTAAAGTATGACAAAATATGAACACTGAGATATCTCCAGAAATCACTAGAACATGCTCAAAAGGACATGGCAAGATTGCAAATAATAACAGTTTCAGACTTAACAGAAATAACATCAGGTTGCGATGTTTAGAGCTATCAAACAACATGTTACAGAAACTTAACATGTTAAACAAAGGCATGGCATGAATATACTAATTGCATAGAACAAAAGTCCCTTACTGACCATGAGCCAAAAGGGCACAGAAAATATGATGGCACCCATGTAAACATGGCAAGAGATATGACAGATTCATACATGGCAGGAACAACAATAAGTAGACATGTTGGTGACCTAATACCACTCACCACAGATCAATACATGGCATGGCAAGGCAACCAACAGTAAGAATACATGTTTATGAAGCTAAGAATGGTAATAGAAAGTTCATAGGGTGCATGGATCACTAGCAAAACACATGGCAAAACTGAACTTAAAGTTAATCAGGCTGACAACAACATTATTTAGCAAGTTGAGAGGAAGATTACAACAGGTTACAACAGTCTATAAATGCAAACAGGCGCATGAGTGGATAGAGCATGACATGTATAACAAAACATCCTTAGTGAACATCTCCAGATTATGCATAGAATGACTTGTAGCAGCAGGTTTACATAGCATAATGATGTAGCAGATTCAGCCTAGCAAAACAGTAACAGCAAGTACCCTACTTCACGAGCTCGATGCACTTAGTAAAATACTCACAAAAATACATGGATGGCACCACTGTGAATATGGCATGATGTAACACAAAGAACATGTAGAGCTCATGCTCATAGGATGCACACACAAAATGCAACGAAAACGACAATTCACCAAGTTCTGTTAACAGACAACAGTTAACATCATATAGCACTCTTGCAACGATGATTAGGGCATCAAGATGGACTAAAACAAACATGGCACAATGGAATGAAATGAAGATAATCTCATGATGAACATTTTGATATATCACACGCACGAAATGGAGCAGTATGCAGAGAGTTATGGCATGTCAAAGTTAGCACCAGAATGCAAAATAATTCAGGACTTAGGGAAAATCTGGGGTCAACCTGCGGGATCTGAAACTCGCGCGGATTTCGAGGATGGCCGGGGCTTCGCCGGAGTAGACGGGGAAGACGCCGGGGAGGACCGGAGATGGCGGATCCGGGCCGGATCTCGCCGGATCCGGCCGGATCCCGGCGCGGGGAGGCGGAGGAGGTCGCCGGCGGTGCGGGCGAGGCGGCACCGCGCGCGGCAGGCGGCGCCGCGGCTCGGTCGGCGGCAGGGCAACATCGCGGTCATGGGCCGAGGCTGGGCACCACGCGGCGGCGCTGGAGAAGGGCGAGCGGCGCGCCTTGGGCACGGAGGCGCTGGGCGGGCGACGGCAGGCGGGCGAGCACGCCAGCGCGGGGCGAAGCGATGGCGCGGCGCGCGGCGTCCAGCGACAGCGGCGGCGGCGGATCGGCCTGGCCGGGAGGCAGACGGCGGCGGGCGCTCTCGCGAGCCCTCCCCTGCTCCGCGGACTGCAGCGGCGGAGGATTTGCGGAGCGCCACGTGGCAGATCCGGATTGGCAGGCTGCAGCTGGACGTGTCCGGTGGCGGCGGGGAGGATTAGGCTAGGGTTCATCCACGAATTCGGGGGAGGGGAACTAATTTATAGGTAGAGGGAGCTAGGAGACTCCAAATGGAGAGTGGTTTTCGGCCACGCGATCGTGATCGAACGACCGAGAGCATGGAAGGGGTTTGGATGGGTTATGGGCCACTTTGGAGGGGTGTTGGGCTGCACACAAAAGAGGCCTTTACGGTTAACAATATCAAACGGACTCCAAATGGCACGAAACTTGACAGGCGGTCTACCGGTGCTATACCAAGGCTGCTTGGCAAACCTCGGTCCATTCCAAGCATGTTTAACACCCGCTCATGAAAAGAGAAAAGAAGGGGACGCTAGATGACATAGGAGTGTCGGATTGCAAAATGGACAACGGGGAAAAAGCTCGGATGCATGAGACGAACACATATGCAAAATGAGATGCAAATGATGACATGATAAAATGCAACACACAAGCAAATGACATGGCAACGACGGTGAATAACTGGAAGACACCTGGCGCATCGGATCCGGGGCGTTACAACCGAACAAAAAACCGAAGCACCTGGGGATTCACGAGGCTCATCATGCGTCTCGTCAACCGCTAGCGGCTGCGTGCGTGTCCTGCAACAGTGTAAACGAAAGGCCCAAGACCTGCTTGTGGTCGGCGGCCACATTACATACAATAGCTTTCTTTAAGGGAGCCACGTAGTAGTAGCTAGTCACGTAGTGATAGGCTTGGGCGGATGGGCCGACCACGTCATTGCAAAGTCCAAATCCAACATGACGTGCTTTTGTGGGCTAGTCAAGTTTGCAATGGCAGGAGACGATGGTTTAGTCCCACGTCGACTGGCCGTGCAGAAGCGGACATAGCACTCGGTGATATAAGAGATTGCTGAGTAGAGAAGTGCTTGTAGCCATCACTAGGCAAATCATCATTTCGGTATAAACTGAATACCGAACCTAATTTATTGGTTAACCAAAATTTTGGTTAGCTGATATTTGGTTTGTATTTCAGTTTTTACTTTTGCTAACCAAATTCACAAAAAAACGAACAACAGAAACTGAAATTTTGGTTTCTACCGAACGCCCAGGCCTAGCCTATACCCTGTCAATGCTTTCCCCCCAAAGATAAAGGTAAAACCTTCTTCTTAACTTCATCTCTGGGTAAACCTGCAAGCTTAAACAATCCACAAATTTCATCCACATAGATTAGGTGCATATCACGATGCTTCGTTCCGTCTCCTGCATAAGGATTAGCTAGTAGTTTCTCTATCATACCAGAAGGAATCTCATAACCAATATTTTTCAGTAGGTGCAGTAGGTTGAGGAGCAACTCTTTGTACTTCCGGTCGATGTGAAGATACCCCGAACAACCCCCTCAAAGGATTGTTTTCCATAATAGAGAGTAGCAGTAAATTTCAGCATGAAATATAAATTTTTCCTTACCAATTTCCACTTACCAAGAGTGCTTCACTCCCTGGCAACGGCGTCAGAGAATAGTCTTGTTGACCTAAAATTATAGGGTATCAATCATAGTCCTTTCAATAAGTAAGAGTGTCAAACCCAACGAGGTGCAGAAGGAAATGACAAGCGGTTTTCAACAAGGTAATGTTTGCAAGCACTGAAATTGTCGGTAACAGGTAGTTTGATGGATAGATAATTTGGAACAAGTAACAAGTAGCAATAGTAACAACAGGTGCTGCAAGGTAGCCCAATCCTTTTTGTAGCAGAGGACAAGCCAAAACAATCTCTTATAGTAAGCGAAGCGTTCTTGAGGACACACGGGAATTTTATCTAGTCACTTTCATCATGTTGGTTTGATTCACGTTCGCTACTTTGATAATTTGATATGTGGGTGGGCTGGTGCTTGGGTGCTGTTCTTACTTGAACAAGCCTCCCACTTATGATTAACCCCTCTTGCAAGCATCCACAACTACGAAAGAAGAATTAAGATAGAATCTAAACATAGCATTAAACATATGGATCCAAATCATCCCCTTACGAAATAGCGCATAAACTAGGGTTCAAGTTTCTGTCACTCTAGCAACCCATCATCTAATAACTACTCCACAATGCATTCCCTACACCCAAATATGGTGAAGTGTCATGTAGTCAATGTTCACATAACACCACTAAGGGAATCATAACATACATATCATCAAAATATCGAACGAATATCAAATTTACATGATTACTTATGAAGAGACTTCACCCATGTCCTCAAGAACAAAAGCAATGTTGTTGGTATGAATTATTTCAATATCCATAATGCTAATGATATGCAAAGCCATAAGCTTGGGGATGTTATGTTTGCTGAAGATGATATTTTTAGTCTCCCATGTTTTGTTGAGAATATTTATTTTGATGATTGCATGGTGATACGTCTCCGTCGTATCTACTTTTCCAAACACTTTTGCCCTTGTTTTGGACTCTAACTTGCATGATTTGAATGGAACTAACCCAGACAGACGCTATTTTCAGCAGAACTGCCATGGTGTTATTTTTGTGTAGAAAGAAAAGTTCTCGGAATGACCTGAAAATCCATGGAGCAGATTTTTGAAATTAATAAAAAATATTGGCGAAAGAATTAGCACCAGGGGGACCACACCCTGTCCACAAGGGTGGGGGTGCCCCCCTTAGGGCGCGCCCCCTGCCTCGTGGGCTCCCTGGAGCTCCACCGACCTCAACTCCAACTCCATATATTCACGTTCGCGGAGAAAAAAATCAAAGAGAAAGATTCATCGCGTTTTACGATACGGAGCCGCCGCCAAGCCCTAAACTCTCTCGGGAGGGCTGATCTGGAGTCCGTTCGGGGCTCTGGAGAGGGGAATTCATCCCCGTTGTCATCATCAACCATCCTCCATCACCAATTTCATGATGCTCACCGCCGTGCGTGAGTAATTCCATTGTAGGCTTGCTGGACGGTGATGGGTTGGATGAGATTTACCATGTAATCAAGTTACTTTTGTCAGGGTTTGATCCCTGGTATCCACTATGTTCTGAGATTGATGTTGGTATGACTTTGCTATGCTTAATGCTTGTCACTAGGGCCCGAGTGCCATGATTTCAGATCTGAACCTATTATGTTTTCATGAATATATGTGAGTTCTTGATCCTATCTTGCAAGTCTATAGTCACCTATTATGTGTTATGATCTGTTAACCCCGAAGTGATAATAATCAGGATACTTACCGGTGATGACCGTAGTTTGAGGAGTTCATGTATTCACTAAGTGTTAATGCTTTGGTCTGGTACTCTATTAAAAGGAGGCCTTAATATCCCTTAGTTTCCAATAGGACTCCGCTGCCACGGGAGGGTAGGACAAGAGATGTCATGCAAGTTCTTTTCCATAAGCACGTATGACTATATTCGGAATACATGCCTACATTACATTGATGAACTGGAGCTAGTTCTGTGTCACCCTATGTTATAACTATTACATGAGGAATTGCATCCGACATAATTATCCATCATTGATCCAATGCCTATGAGCTTTTCACATATTGCTCTTTGCTTAGTTACATTACCATTGCTGCTGTTACAATTACTACAAAACTGCTACTGTTACTTTTGCCATTGTTACCGTTACTTCCATACTATTTTGCTACTAAATACTTTGCTGCAGATACTAAGTTATCCAGGTGTGGTTGAATTGACAACTCAACTGCTAATACTTGAGAATATTCTTTGGCTCCCCTTGTGTCGAATCAATAAATTTGGGTTGAATACTCTACCCTCGAAAACTGTTGTGATCCCCTATACTTGTGGGTTATCAAGACTATTTTCTGGCATCGTTGCCGGGGAGCATAGCTCTATTCTTTGAGTCACTTGGGATTTATATCTGCTGATCACTATGAGGAACTTCAAAGATGAAAGAACTAAGATTTATCCCTCAACTACGAGGGGAGATAAGGAACTGCCATCTAGCTCTGCACTTGATTCTCCTTCTGTTATGAGTAAGCTTGCGACACCCAAGCCTACTTCTGCTATGAATTCTGATATGGCGCGTGTTATTGATGATGCCACTTCTACTATGCATGATACTTATGATGAAACTACTTCTATGCTTGATACTACTGTGCCATTAGGTGAATATCTTGATGAACAACTTGCTAGGGCTAGAGAGAATGAAATTCTTGAAACTGATATTATTGATGATAGTGATGATGAAGGTTCTCCCCCTAAATATGAATTGCCTATTCTTCCTAAGGGTTATGTTATGGATGAAGAAACTGGTAGAGATTTTCTTGCTTGCAATGATAGATCTGATCTTAAGAAATTATTAGCTAAGCAGAAACAGAAATCTCTGAATGCTAGAATGGAATATGACCCTACTTTTGCTACTTCACCTATCTGTGTTACTGATAAGGATTATGATTTCTCTATCGATCCTGAGATAATTACTTTGGTTGAATCTGATCCTTTCTATGTCTATGAATCTGAAACTGTTGTGGCACATCTTACTAAATTGAATGATATAGCCACCCTATTCACTAATGATGAGAAAACCCGCTACTATTATATCCTTAAGATATTTCCGTTCTCATTAAAGGGTGATGCTAAAAAAGTTTAATTCTCTTGATCCTGGTTGTGTGCGTAGTCCCTAGGATATGATTTATTACTTCTCTGCTAAATATTTCCTTGCTCATAAGAAACAAGCTGCTTTAAGGGAAATATATAATTTTGTGCAAATTGAAGAAGAGAGTCTCCCACAAGCTTGGGGGAGGCTTCTCCGATTACTTAATGCTTTGCCTGATCATCCCGTCAAGAAAAATGAAATACTTGATATCTTTTATAATGGACTAACCGATGCTTCGAGAGACCACTTGGATAGTTGTGCTGGTTGTGTTTTTAGGGAAATAACTGTCGATCAAGCTGAATTGCTATTGAATAATATGTTTACTAATGAAAATAATTGGACACTTCCCGAGCCAACTCCTAAGCCAACTCCGAAGAAAAGAGGTGTTCTATTTCTCAGTCCTGAAGATATGCAAGAGGGAAAGAAATCTATGAAAGAAAAAGGTATTAAAGTTGAAGATGTTAAGAATTTACCTCCTGTTGAAGAAATACATGGTCTACCCGGCATAGGTAGTAAAGGTAAATTCTCTCTATAGATAATGCTTATATGATTGGATGAATTTGATGACTTTATGGCTAGACAAAAAAATTTCAATGCTTATGCTGGTAGACAATTGAAGAGTAATGCTTATATGATTGGACACTTGAGTGATTATATGTCTAGTGTTAAAGGTGAAGTTCAACTCATTAGTAAACATGCTTCTATGGTTATCACTCAAGTAGAACAAGTGCTTAAGGCTCACAATGATTTTCTCAATGAATTAAATAATAAACATGACTTTGCTATTAGAGTAGTGCTACCTCTTGAGCACTGTGTTGGATTTCCCCGAAGAGGAGAGGATGATGCAGCAAAGTAGCGTAAGTATTTCCCTTAGTTTTCGAGAACCAATGTATCAATCCAGTAGGAGACCACGCACAAGTCCCTTGTACCTACACAAAACGATAGCTCCTCGCAACCAACGCGATTAGGGGTTGTCAATCCCTTCACGGTCACTTACAAGAGTGAGATCTGATAGAGATGATAAATAATATTTTTGGTATTTTCGGTATATAGATGCAAAGTGAAAAGCAAAAGGCAAAGTAAAAACAAAGCAAGTAATAAAGTAATGGAGATTGATATGATGAGAATAGACCCGGGGGCCATAGGTTTCACTGGTGGCTTCTCTCAAGAGCAGAGGTATTCTACGGTGGGTGAACAAATTACTGTTGAGCAATTGATAGAATTGAGCATAGTTCTGAGTATATCTAGGTATGATCATGTATATAGGCATCACGTCCAAGACAAGTAGATCGAAACGATTCTTCATCTACTACTATTACTCCACTCATCGACCGCTATCCAACATGCATCTAGAGTATTAAGTTAAAAACAGAGTAATGCCTTAAGCAAGATGACATGATGTAGAGGGATAAATTCATGCAATATGATAAAAACCACATCTTGTTATCCTTGATGGCAACAATACAATACGTGCCTTGCTGCCCCTTCTGTCACTGGGAAAAGAATCCTCAAGATTGAACCCAAGCACTTCTCCCATTGCAAGAACTACCAATCTAGTTGGCCAAACCAAAAGGATAATTCGAAGAGACTTGCAAAGATAACTCAATCATACATAAAAGAATTCAGAGAAGATTCACATATTATTCATAGATAAGCTGGATCATAAACCCACAATTCATCGGTCTCAACAAACACACCGCAAGAAGAAGATTACATCGAATAGACCTCCACGAGAGAGGGGGAGAACATTGTATTGAGATCCAAAAAGAGAGAAGAAGCCATCTAGCTACTAGCTATGGACCCGAAGGTCTGAAGTAAACTACTCACACTTCATCGGAGGGGCTATGGTGTTGATGTAGAAGCCCTCCGTGGTGGATGCCCCCTCCGGCGGAGCTCCGGAACAGGCCCCAAGATGGGATCTCGTGGATACAGAAGGTTGCGGCGGTGGAATTAGGTTTTTGGCTCCTGTTCTGATCGTTTGGGGATACGTAGGTATATATAGGAGGAAGGAGTACGTCGGTGGAGCAACAGGGGGCCCACGAGGTAGGGGCGCCCTAGGGGCGCCCCACCCTCGTGACCGCCTCTTTTGTTCCTTGGAGCAGGGTCCAAGTCTCCTGGATCACGTTCGGTGAGAAAATCATGTTCCCAAAGGTTTCATTCCGTTTGGACTCCGTTTGATATTCTGCTTTCTTGAAACACCAAATAGGCAAAAACAAAGCAATTACAGGCTGGGCCTCCGGTTAATAGGTTAGTCCCAAAAATAATATAAAAGTGGAAAATAAAGCCCAATATAGTCCAAAATAGTAGATAAAGTAGCATGGAGCAATCAAAAATTATAGATACGTTGGAGACATATCAGGCATCCCCAAGCTTAATTCCTGCTCGTCATCGAGTAGGTAAATGATAAAAAGAGAATTTTTGATGCAGAGTGATACTTTGGCATAATTTCAATGTAAATCTTCTTAATTGTGACATGAATATTCAGATCCTAAAGATTCAAGACAAAAGTTCATATTGACATAAAAGAAATTCATAATTTCAATGTAATACTTCAAGCATACTAATCAAAGCAATCATGTCTTCTCAAAATAGCATGGCAAAAGAAAGTTCATCCCTACAAAATCATATAGTTAGGCTATGCTTCATTTTCGTCACACAAAGATGTTCCCAACTTCTATACCCCCGATGACAAGCCAAGCAATTGTTTCATACTTAAATAATCTCACACTTTTTCAACCTTCACGCAATACATGAGCGTGAGCCATGGATATAGCACTATGGGTGGAATAGAATATGATGATGGGGATTGTGTGGAGAAGACAAAAAAGGAGAAAGTCTCACATTGACGAGGATAATCAATGGGCTATGGAGATGCCCATCAATTGATGTCAACATGAAAAGTAGGGATTGCCATGCAACGGATGCACTAGAGCTATGAATGCTCAACAAAAGAAAACTAGTGGGTGTGCATCCAACTCGCTTGCTCATGAAGACCTAGGTGAAGGAAATATGCCCTAGAGGCAATAATAAAGTTATTATTTATTTCCTCATATCATGATAAATGTTTATTATTCATGCTAGAATTGTATTAACCGGAAACATAATACATGTGTGAATATATAGACAAACAGAGTGTCACTAGTATGCCTCTACTTGACTAGCTTGTTAATCAAAGATGGTTATGTTTCCTAACCATGGACAAAGAGTTGTTATTTGATTAACGGGATCACATCATTAGTTGAATGATCTAATTGACATGACCCATTCAGCTAGCTTAGCACCCGATCGCTTAGTATGTTGCTATTGCTTTCTTCATGACTTATACATGTTCCTATGACTATGAGATTATGCAACTCCGTTTACGGAGGAACACTTTGTGTGCTACCAAACGTCACAACGTGAATCGGGTGATTATAAAGGTGCTCTACAGGTGTCTCTGAAGGTACTTGTTGGGTTGGCGTATTTCGAGATTAGGATTAGTCACTCCGAATGTCGGAGAGGTATCTCTGGGCCCTCTCGGTAATGCACATCACTTAAGCCTTGCAATCATTGCAACTAATGAGTTAGTTGCGAGATGATGTATTACGGAACGAGTAAAGAGACTTGCCAGTAACGAGATTGAATTAGGTATTGGATACCGACGATCGAATCTCGGGCAAGTAACATACCGATGACAAAGGGAACAACGTATGTTGTTATGCGGTCTGACCGATAAAGATCTTCGTAGAATATGTAGGAGCCAATATGGGCATCCGGTCCCGTTATTGGTTATTGACCGAGACGTGTCTCGGTCATGTCTACATTGTTCTCGAACCGTAGGGTCCGCACGCTTAAGGTTTCGATGACGGTTATATTATGAGTTTGTGTATTTTGATGTACCGAAGGAGTTCGAGTCCCGGATGTGATCACGGACATGACAAGGAGTCTCGAAATGGTCGAGACATAAAGATTGATATATTGGGCGGCTATATTCGACACGGAAAGGTTCCGGAAGTTTCGGAGAAAACGGAGTGCCGGAGGGTTACCGGAACCCCGGGAAGTAATGGGCCTTATTGGGCCAAGAGGGAGAGAGAGGGCGCACCAGAGGTGGCGCGCGCCCCTGGGGAGTCCGAATAGGACAAGGGGGCGGCCCCTTCCTCTCCCTCCTCTCCCTTCCTTCCCCTTCCTCCTTCCTAGTTGACTAGGAAAGGGAGTCCTACTCCCACTAGGAGGAGGACTCCCCCCTCCCTTGGCGCGCCTCCTAGGGCCGGCCGGCCCTCCCCCTCCCTCCTTTATATACGGGGGCAGGGGGCACCCTAGAACACACAAGTTGATCCTTGAGATCGTTCCTTAGCCGTGTGCGGTGCCCCCCTTCACTATAATCCACCTCGGTCATATAGTTGCGGTGCTTAGGCGAAGCCCTGCGTCGGTAGAACATCAAGATCGTCACCACGCCGGCGTGCTGACAGAACACTCTCCCCGGAGCTTTGCTGGATCGGAGCCCGAGGAGCGTCACCGAGCTGTACGTGTGTCAAGAACTCGGAGGCGCCGGATTAACGGCGCTGGGATCGGTTGGATCGCGAGGAGAACGTACGACTACTTCCTCTACGTTGTGATCGCTTCCGCTTCGGTCTACGAGGGTACGTAGACAACACTCTCCCCTCTCGTTGCTATGCATCACCATTGTAGGATCGTTGAAGGCAAGAGTGTCTAAAGGGGGGGGGGTGATTAGACAACTTGACAAGATAAAAGTTTATGCCTTTTGATTAACACAAGTTTTTAGCAAGTTCACAATAGAGATCAAGTCAAGCATCATGCAAACAAGTCAAGCAACATACCACACATGCAATTCTAGAGTATGGGCAGCGGAAAGTAAATTGCATAAGTAGTAAGGGAGAGATTGTGAAGAGCAAACGCAATTTGGAGACACGGAGATTTTTCTCGTGGTTCCGATAGGTGGTGCTATCGTCAATCCACGTTGATGGAGACTTCAACCCACGGAGGGTAACGGCTGCGAGAGTCCACGGAGGGCTCCACCCGCGAAGGGTCCACGAAGAAGCAACCTTGTCTATGCCATCATGGCATACGTCCACGGAGGACTAGCCTTACTCGGGGTAGATCTTCACGAAGTAGGCGATCTCCTTGCCCTTACAAACTTCTTGGTTCAACTCCACATCTTGACGGAGGCTCCCAAGCGACACCTAACCAATCTAGGAGGCACCACCCTCCAAAAGGTAATAGATGGTGTTGGTGATGATGAACTCGTTGCTCTTGTGCTTCAAATGATAATCTCCCCAACACTCAACTCTCCTCACTGATTTGGCTGTGGTGGAAGAAAGGATTGAGTGGAAAGCAACTTGGGAAGGTTAGAAATCAAGTTTCATATGGTGGGAGTGGAGCAACTTCATCTCAACACAAGGGTAGGTAGTTTTCTTCTCAGAAATGTAAGGTAGGAGTGGTAGTTCTTTCTGATGGCTCTCTCCACGAATGAAGAGGAGGTGGAGGGTATTTATAGCCTCCACACAAAATCCAACTGTTACACACATTTGACCAATCTCGGTCGGACCGAAGTTGACAACTCGGTGAGACCGAAAGTTCAAATCTTGTGAGCGTTGGGATTTTCGTGGGACCGAAAATACAATCTCGGTTAGTCCGATTCTTCCAAAGTCTAGGGTTTGCCAATCTCGGTGGGACCGACTTTCTCATCTCGGTGACACCGATTTGAGTACGTATGTTCTGAAGCTTGGCAACACCAATTTCGGTATGACCGAGTTTGGAATCGGAAAATCCGAAATTCTTAGGGTTTGGCTATATGGCTGAGGTGGTTCATCTCGGTGTGACTGAGTTTATGGAATCGGTGGGACCGAGATTACTTATGAGTATATGTTGGAATGAAAGATTGCTGATAGTTTGAGAGATAAATCACTAAGCACTTTGAGCAACCAGATCATCATCATAACCTCATCCCCTTTTAATAGTATTGGCTTTCCTATGGACTCAATGTGATCTTGAATCACTAAACCAAAAATGGAGTCTTGAGCTTTTGCCAATCCTTTCCTTAGCATCCTAGGGGTCCACCTTTCTAGTCCTTTTGCCATGCCAGAGTGATTGACTTTCCTGAAACATACTTGATGAAAGCATTAGTCCAACCACAAAGTATGTTGTCATTAATTACCAAAACCACCTAGGGAGCAAATGAGCTTTCAATGTCCCCCTTTTTGGTAATTGATGGCAACACACAAAATAAGATATCAAAGCTTACTGAAGGAAAGACAAGGATTATCATTAAAGCTTTGACAGACATGTAGTACACAGACTCCCCCTACAAGTGTGCAAGCTTTTCATAGATTATGGTTTTGGACTACCACAAGCACACATGAGAGAAAAGCAAGATGTGCTACATGCAGCTTGGCTATATGCATCAGAGCAGATGAGGATAAATGAGTGATGATGCATATGTGCATGGTGATTTCTTGCAAACAAGTATTCACAAGCAAGTCACCATCATGCACATTCTGCAAGATGCATATACTTACCTTGGGGTTCCTTGGCATTGTACCTGAAGAAATAAGCTTGAGAAAACAAGGTTAGATAACACAAGAGTAGTTCTTCAACCAATAGCAAGAACATCAAGAGTACCAAGCCAGGGATGACATGTATAAAGAGTGTCTCATGTTGAGCACTAGCTTGAATCAGCTAACATGTCTCCCAAGACTAAAAGATTTTCAATGAGCTCTGAGAGATTTTGCTTTTCATAAGATACCAATTGTACTTTTCAGAGGATAGCAATTGTGAGAGCAAGAAAAGCAAAACCAAAAGAATAATGCCAAAAGTATTACTGTGATATTATGGCAAAGCTTTGATGTGATCCTCTCCCCCTTAAGGTAAGATTGTTCTTCTTCTTCCATTAAATCTTCTCTTCTCTTCTCCTAATCCTCCAATCTCTTCCTAAGCTCCCCCTAAATCTTCTCCCCCTTTGACATCAAGTGCCGAAAAGGACAGTAAACCAGGAAGGGCAGGAAAGATGGAAGGAAAGAAGTGGGATCCTTAAGAATCACAACTGAGCAAATTAAGTATTCAAAGGAAATCATTTTAGTTGAGCTGCAGAAGAAGATATCCAGGAGAATGTAAATCGGTGGCACCGAAGTGTTATGGATCGGTGTGTCCGAAAGTCAGAGACTTAGGGCAGATCCTCTTCGGTCAGACCGAAGTATGTGAATCGGTGACGCCGAGTTTAATTCCAAGGAATAATAGAAATAATTCAGCTCACTTTGCAAGGAATGTTTCAAAAGATTTTCAATGAATTTGCAAAAGATTTTCAGGGAATTGATCAGAGCCAAAAGATATACACAAGAACAGAAGAAACGAAAATGAAAAAGATTGCTAGATGAAGGTTTTTTTTTAAGAAAACTCAATGAGAAAAACAGAGAAATTCCAGAACATATGTACTTTATCTAGACAGGGGTCGGCGACTAGGTCACCTATGTTTGAGTATATTGACTTAGGAGTCAAATGAGAACATTTGATCATAGGTCATACTCATCGTTTAAGCTCAAAATGGGGTTGCCATTTTTCGATTAAGCATTTGATGTGACCACATCTTATGAAGCTGCTTGTACTCATGACTTTGAGCAAAGCTCCTTCAAGATGTGAAAAACATACCTTGGGCTTGTTGTTGCTTGTACTCATGTAGGTGAACTTGATGTTGATGCTCATAGAATGTGAAGTTGGAGCACCATTTCCAATTGTATAGTTCATCTTCCTACATGGGTTAGGCAAGCAAGAAAATACTCAAGAATATCCAAGATGACAAGAGTGAAATACTAGATGTATAAAGTGTCAAAAAGGATATGTGGAATTTTGTTCCTTGAACTCAACATCCCAAAGAGCTAGATACTTGGTCAATGACAAGATTACTCATGATTTGAGTGTGTGGTAATCTTGTGGAATGTAGACCATCCAAGTACCTGCAAGGAGTTAGATGCAATACAAGGGGGCAAATGTGTCCAAGACATATGATCATCATCATAAGAGAAATATCAAGGATTAGTCAATTAGGCTCATGCCTTGCATGCACCAATGGAGTTTTCACTCCAAGTTTGAAGCATCAATGATGTTCAACTCACTCCTTAAGCGACAAAACACTTTCTCATCAAGTGGTTTTGTAAAGATATCTGCAAGCTGTTTGTCGGTACGAACATGCTTAAGATCAATGTCACCCTTAGCAATGTGATCACGAATAAAATGGTGACGAACTTCAATGTGTTTCGTGCGAGAGTGTTGCACGGGATTGTGTCCAATCTTAATCGCACTCTCATTGTCACAAAGCAAAGGAACATGTCTCGCATGTATCCCATAATCCTTAAGCGTTTGTGTCATCCATAGCAACTGAGCACAACATGAACCAGCAGCAATATATTCTGCTTCGGCAGTAGATAATGATACCGAATTTTGTTTCTTGGATGACCAAGATACAAGGGATCGACCGAGAAATTGACACGTACCCGAAGTTGACTTTCTATCAACCTTGTCTCCGGCATAGTCCGAGTCGGAATAGCCAACAAGATCGAAAGAGGCCCTCTTAGGATACCAAATGCCAAAGTTAGGTGTGTATATCAAGTATCTCACAATTCTTTTAACAGCTTTAAGATGACATTCCTTAGGGGCTGCTTGATATCGAGCACACATGCATACACTCAACATTATGTCGACGAGAAGCACGAGATATAGTAGAGAACCAATCATGGATCGATAAACCTTTTGATCAACGGGTTCTCCATCTTTAGTCAAGTCATTATGTCCACTAGTAGGCATGGGGGTTCTCATACCTTTGCTCTCTTGCATGTTGAACTTCTTGAAGAGATCCTTAGTGTACTTTGTTTGTGAGACAAAAGTACCCTCCTTAGATTGCTTGATTTGCAACGCAAGGAAGAATTTGAGTTCACTCATCATGGACATCTCATACTTCTCCGACATAAGCTTTCCAAACTTCTCACTAAAATGAGGGTTAGTTGAACCAAAGATAATATCATCAACATATATTTGGCACACAAATAGTTCACCATCAACCCTTTTAGTGAACAGCGTTGAGTCTATTTTACCAATCTCAAATCCTTTCTCAAGAAGAAAGCTAGTCAAGCATTTGTACCAAGCTCTAGGAGCTTGTTTAAGACCATAAAGAGCTTTGTGCAACTTGTAAACATGATTAGGCTTTTTAGGATTCACAAATCCGGAGGTTGTTTCACAAATACTTCCTCCTCAATTTCACCATTTAGAAAAGCACTTTTAATGTCCATTTGATAGAGAGTAATATCATGGTGGTTGGCATAAGCAAGAAGAATGCGAATGGACTCAAGTCTAGCAACGGGGGCATAGGTCTCACCATAGTCCATACCTTCGACTTGTGTGTAACCTTGTGCTACGAGACGAGCCTTGTTGCGGATGACTTGTCCATCTTCATCTTGCTTGTTCAAACACCCATTTGGTTCCAATGACGTTTTGGTCATCATTGGGCTTCTCTACCAAAGTCCAAACGTTGTTCCTCTCGAAGTTGTGTAGCTCTTCGTGCATAGCGTTCACCCAATCCGGGTCTTCAAGCGCTTCTTCTACCTTCATAGGTTCAAGACTAGAGATAAATGAGTAGTGCTCACAAAAGTTAGCTAAACGAGTTTTAGAGCGAGTGATTCTCCCGGAGTCGATGTCATTCATCATTTGTTCCACGGATGGTCCTTCTTGACTCTTGCTCGAACTCGGGATAGCTTTTGTCGTGGTCGTGGCTGAGCTTCCTCATCATCCTCATCTTCTTCTTCTTCTTCATTGTTGTTGGTGTTGTCTTGAGGTGGTGGAGAAGGAGGTTGTGGTGGATCTTCTTGTCGCACTTCCTCATCTTGGTGAGTTCCACTTGTGGAAGCCTCCATATTGCCTTGAGGTTCATCTCTCCGTGAGATAGGGGGCTCCACATATGTAGATGAGGTACTCTCCTTCACTTCCATGGGACGAATCTTTCCAATGGATAAATCTTGAATGGCTTCCGATGGGTCCTTGTCTCCTACATCAATAGGCATTTTCTCTACTTGCGAGCCATTAGATTCATCAAACTTTACGTCTACCGTCTCTTCAACCTTTCGGGTGAAATTGTTGTAGACACGGTAGGTGTGAGAGTTTGATCCATAACCGAGGAAAAAGCCTTCATGAGTTTTAGGAGCAAATTTAGACCGACGATGCTTATCAAGGATGTAGCATTTTGAACCAAAGACACGAAAGTATCCCACTTGGGGTTTGTTACCAGTAAGGAGCTCGTATGAAGTCTTGCCAAGGAGCTTGTGAAGATATAGTCTGTTGATAGCATGACAAGCTGTCTCGACGGCTTCACCCCAGAAATGTTTCGGTGTCTTGTACTCATCAAGCATCGTTCTCGCCATCTCAATGAGCGTTCGGTTCTTCCTCTCAACAACTCCATTTTGTTGAGGTGTGTATGTAGCCGAGAACTCATGTAGAATCCCTTCCTCATCGAGAAAAGAGTCCACATGGGCGTTCTTGAACTCTGTTCCATTGTCGCTCCGAACTTTCTTGATCTTCACCTCAAATTGATTTTGAGCTTTTCTGGCAAAGGTTTTGAAGATTCTCTGAACCTGCGATTTGTCATCAAGGAAAAATACCCACGTAAATCTGGAATAATCATCAACTATAACTAGACCAAAGGAGTTACCACCAAGGCTTTTGTAAGCATTGGGACCGAAGAGATCCATATGAAGAAGCTCAAGCGGTCTCCTTGTGGTCATGATGTTCTTCACGGGATGACTTCCACCTACTTGTTTTCCTGCTTGACATGCACTACAGAGTCTATCTTTGTCAAAGAAAACATCTTTAACACCAAGAATGTGATCACCTTTGATTAGCTTATCTAGATTACGCATACCAACATGTCCAAGCCTTCTATGCCAAAGCCAACCTTTAGCAGATTTAGCAATAAAGCAAGTTCTAGGTTGAGCTTTCTTAGTGAAATCAACGATATACAAATCACCTCTACGGATACCGGTAAAGACCATGTTATGATTGTCACGACGAAAAACTTGGCAATCTACTTTAGTGAATAGCACGTTGAATCCAAAGTCAGCTAATCTAGACACGGAAAGCAAATTGTATCAAGAGATTCAACAAGCATGACATTTTGAATGGAGCTATCATGAGATATGGCCACCTTACCAAGGCCAAGTACCTTACCCTTGGAGTTGTCTCCAAAAGTCACATACTTGCGTGGACCATCGTTCTTTGCGAGCTCTCGAAACATGTCTTCATCTCTGGTCATGTGATCGGTACATCCACTATCAAGAATCCACTCTTTTCCACCGGATATGTAGTCTCTCAGATTTGCCATAAGACTGAGACTCTTCATGATCTTGTCTAGCTCGGTGTCCGAATCGGAGTAATCGTCATCCTGCTCATGCTCATCATCATATTGACCCATAGATAATTCATCATCAATACCTAGGTCAATTTGACAATGACTTGCATCAGTTTTGTCAGAGTGACAATAATCATCGGAATGCAATACAAGAGCATTTCTAATTCGAACATTGATAAGTCCGGAATCACCCTTCTTCTTCATAAGATCACGAAGCTCAAAGAAGCATTTGTCAAAGTTAGGATCATTGGGGCGCATCATATCAAATTCAACCGTCTTGTATAGAATTTCATCAAGACCTCTCAAAGAGTAGTCCGGATAAAGTTCTTCCAAGAACTTCCACATAGCATGGGCGCACTCAAAGTTTGTGACAAGCTCAAGTAAGTTATCGGGCAAACTTCTAATGATAAGATTGACAGTTCTAAGGTTACGAAGCAAATCAAGCTCTTCATCCATAGTAGGGTGCAAGGGTCAAATGGTGGTACATATGGGGTTTCAACATATTTGCATAAGTTGTACATCTTAAAGATAGCAAGCATTTCAATCCTCCACGAGTTATAGGACACTCCATCAAGAATAGGCACTCTATGACTAACACTCCCAAACGTAGACACGTCCATCTTCCTCCAATGGTGTGCAAACCAAAGCAATGGAGACCAATGCTCTGATACCAATTGTAGGATCGTTGAAGGCAAGAGTGTCTAAAGGGGGGGGGGGGTGATTAGACAACTTGACAAGATAAAAGTTTATGCCTTTTGATTAACACAAGTTTTTAGCAAGTTCACAATAGAGATCAAGTCAAGCATCATGCAAACAAGTCAAGCAACATACCACACATGCAATTCTAGAGTATGGGCAGCGGAAAGTAAATTGCATAAGTAGTAAGGGAGAGATTGTGAAGAGCAAACGCAATTTGGAGACACGGAGATTTTTCTCGTGGTTCCGATAGGTGGTGCTATCGTCAATCCACGTTGATGGAGACTTCAACCCACGGAGGGTAACGGCTGCGAGATTCCACGGAGGGCTCCACCCGCGAAGGGTCCACGAAGAAGCAACCTTGTCTATGCCATCATGGCATACGCCCACGGAGGACTAGCCTTACTCGGGGTAGATCTTCACGAAGTAGGCGATCTCCTTGCCCTTACAAACTTCTTGGTTCAACTCCACATCTTGACGGAGGCTCCCAAGCGACACCTAACCAATCTAGGAGGCACCACCTCCAAAAGGTAATAGATGGTGTTGGTGATGATGAACTCCTTGCTCTTGTGCTTCAAATGATAATCTCCCCAACACTCAACTCTCCTCACTGATTTGGCTGTGGTGGAAGAAAGGATTGAGTGGAAAGCAACTTGGGAAGGTTAGAAATCAAGTTTCATATGGTGGGAGTGGAGCAACTTGATCTCAACACAAGGGTAGGTAGTTTTCTTCTCGAAATGTAAGGTAGGAGTGGTAGTTCTTTCGATGGCTCTCTCCACGAATGAAGAGGAGGTGGAGGGTATTTATAGCCTCCACACAAAATCCAACCGTTACACACATTTGACCAATCTCGGTCGGACCGAAGTTGACAACTCGGTGAGACCGAAAGTTCAAATCTTGTGAGCGTTGGGATTTTCGTGGGACCAAAATACAATCTTGGTTAGTCCGATTCTTCCAAAGTCTAGGGTTTGCCAATCTCGGTGGGACCGACTTTCTCATCTCGGTGACACCGATTTGAGTCTGAAGGTTCTGAAGCTTGGCAACACCAATTTCGTATGACCGAGTTTGGAATCGGAAAATCCGAAATTCTTAGGGTTTGGCTATATGGTGAGGTGGTTCATCTCGGTGTGACTGAGTTTATGGAATCGGTGGGACCGAGATTACTTATGAGTATATGTTGGAATGAAAGATTGCTGATAGTTTGAGAGATAAATCACTAAGCACTTTGAGCAACCAGATCATCATCATAACCTCATCCCCTTTTAATAGTATTGGCTTTCCTATGGACTCAATGTGATCTTGAATCACTAAACCAAAAATGGAGTCTTGAGCTTTTGCCAATCCTTTCCTTAGCATCCTAGGGGTCCACCTTTCTAGTCCTTTTGCCATGCCAGAGTGATTGACTTTCCTGAAACATACTTGATGAAAGCATTAGTCCAACCACAAAGTATGTTGTCATTAATTACCAAAACCACCTAGGGAGCAAATGTGCTTTCAACCATGATCTTGCGTGTGCGTAGGAATTTTTTTGAAATTACTACGTTCCCCATCACTAGGGCATTTGAGGAAGCCCATCGTGGGAATATACAAGCCAAGTTCTATAATGAAAAATTCCCACTAGTATAAAAAGACAACTTATGAGACTCACTACATGAAGAACGAGGTGCTACTTTGAAGCACAATATATGAGACACAATACATGAAGAACAAGGTGCTACTTTGAAGCACAAGTGTGGAAAAGAGATAGTAGCATTGCCCTTTTTATTTATTTTCTTTTTTGGGCCTTTCTTTTTTTTGGCCTTTCTTCAGTTTTTTTCTTTTTTTTTCTTTTTGGGCAATGCTCTAATAATGAAGATCATCACACTTCTATTGATTACAACATAAGGATTACAACTCAAAACTAGAACAAGATATGACTCTATATGAATGCCTCCGGCGGTGTACCGGGATGGTGCAATGAATCAACATGTATGAAAAATAATGCATGGTGGCTTTGCCAAAAATACGATGTCAACTACATGATCATGCAATGGCAATATGACAAAAGTAATGTATGTCATGAATATGATGATGGAAGTTGCATGGCAATATATCTCGGAATGGCTATGGAAATGCCATGATAGGTAGGTATGGTGGCTGTTTTGAGGAAGATATAAGGAGGTTTATGTGTGATAGAGCGTATCGTATCACGGGGTTTGGATGCACCGGCAAAGTTTGCACCAATTCTCAAGGTGAGAAAGGGCAATGCACGGTACCGAAGAGGCTAGCAAAGGCAGAAAGGTAAGAGTGCGTATAATCCATGGACTCAACATTAGTCAGAAGAACTCATATACTTATTGCAAAAATTCAGAAGTCATCAAAATTCAAGTACTACGCGCATGCTCCTAGGGGGATAGATTGGTAGGAAAAGACCATCGCTCCTCCCCGACCGCCACTCATAAGGATGCACAAGCCAGGTACACTTCATGTTTCAAATTTGTTACACAACTTTAACCATACGTGCATGCTACGGGACTTGCAAACTTCAACACAAGAATCTCTCAAATTCACAATTACTCAACTAGCACGACTTTGATATTATCACCTCCATATCTCAAAACAATTATCGAACATCAAACTTATCTTAGTATTCAACGCACTCAAAAGAAAGTTTCACATATCTTGAATACCAAGTATATTAATATTAAGCAAATTACCATGCTATTAACGACTCTCAAAATAATCTAAGTGAAGCATGAGATATCAATAGTTTATTTAAAACAAATCCACCATCGTGCTCTAAAAGATTTAAGTGAAGCACTAGAGCAAAAATTATCACGCTCAAAAGATATAAGTGAAGCACTATGAGCAAAACTATCAAGCTCAAAAGATATAAGTGAAGCACATAGAGTATTCTAGCAAATTCCAATTCATGTATGGCTCTCTCAAAAGGTGTGTACTGCAAGGATGATTGTGGTAGACTAACAAGCAAAGACGCAAATAATACAAGACGCTCCAAGCAAAACACATATCATGTGGTGAATAAAAATATAGCTCCAAGTAAATTACCGATGGAAGTAGACGAAAGAGGGGATGCCTTCCGGGGCATCCCCAAGCTTTGACTTTTTGGTGTCCTTGGATTATATTTGGGGTGCCATGGGCATCCCCAAGATTAGGCTCTTGCCACTCCTTGTTCCATAATCCATCAAAAGAATTCACCCAAAACTTGAAAACTTCACAACACAAAACTCAATAGAAATCTCGTGAGCTCCGTTAGAGAAAGAAAACAAAAGACTACTTCAAGGTACTGTAACGAACTCATTCTTTATTTATATTGGTGTTAAACCTACTTTATTCCAACTTCTCTATGGATTATAAACTATTTTACTAGCCATAGATTCATCAAAATAAGCAAACCACACACGCAAAACAGAATCTGTCAAAAACAGAACAGTCTGTAGTAATCTGTAACTAACGCAAACTTCTGGAACTCTAAAAATCCTACAAAAATAGGAAGTCCTGGACAATTTGTTTATTAAACAGCAGAAAAAAGAATCAACGCAAAAGAACGTTCATGTGATTTAACAAAATTATATTCGTGCGTGCAAAGTTTCTGTTTTTCAGCAGAATCAAATCAACTATCATCGTAGGTTATCCTATAGGTTCTACTTGGCACAAATACTAATTAAAACATAAAACCACATCCAAACAAAGGCTAGATGGATTATTTATTCCTAAACAGAAGCAAAAACAAAAAACAAAAAATAAAATTGGGTTGCCTCCCAACAAGTGCTATCGTTTAACGCCCCTAGCTAGGCATAAAAGCAAGGATAGATCTAGGTATTGCCATCTTTGGTAGTCAATCCATAAGTGGCTCTCATGATAGATTCATATGGTAATTTTATTTTATTTCTAGGGAAGTGTCCATGCCCTTCTTTAAAGGAAATTGGAATCTAATATTCCCTTCCTTCATATCAATAATTGCACCAATCGTTCTAAGGATAGGTCTACCAAGAATAATAGGACATGAAGGATTGCAATCTATATCAAGAACGAAAAAATATACGGGCACATAATTCCTATTTGCAACAATAAGAACATCATTAATTCTTCCCATAGGCTTTTTAATAGTGGAATCCGCAAGATGCAAGTTTAGAGAGCAATCATCAAAGTCACGGAAATCTAGCAAATCACACAAAGTTTTGGGAATAGTAGAGACACTAGCACCCAAATCACACAAATCATGAAACTCATAATCTTTAATTTTAATTTTGATAGTAGGTTCCCACTCATCATAGAGTTTTCTAGGGATAGAAACTTTCAACTCAAGTTTTTCTTCATAAGATTGCATCAAGGCATCAACAATGTGTTTGGTAAAGGCCTTATTTTGACTATAAGCATGAGGAGAATCTAGCACGGATTGCAACAAGGAAATACAATCAATTAAAGAGCAATTTTCATAATTAAATTCCTTGAGATCCAAAATAGTGGGTTTAGCAACATCTAGGTTTTTATTTCTTTCAATCCCACATTTATCAATTTCATCATCAAGATCTAGAAACTCCGAATTCTTAAAACGCCTTCTAGGTAAAGGAAGATCATCTTCAGTTTCATCAAGATTCATATTGCAAACTTTTAGATCTTCATCTTGATTTTCATAGGAATTGGAAGAACACGCTTTAATAAAGGCATCTTTGGAAGCACTCATCCTAGCGGCTCTTTCTTTGCACTCAGCAATGGAAATTCTCATGGCTTTGAGAGACTCATTGATATCATGCTTAGAAGGAATAGATCTAAGCTTTAAAGAGCCAATTTCAAGAGAAATTCTATCAACGTTCCTAGACAAATCATCAACTTTAAGCAATTTCTCTTCAAGCAAAGCATTAAAACTCTTTTGTGAATTCATAAACTCTTTAACACTACTCTCAAATTCAGAGGGCATCTTATTGAAATTTCCATAAGAGTTGTTGTAGGAATTTACATAATTATTAGAAGGATTACTAGGATAAGGCCTAGGATTAAAATTCCCTCTATGCGCGTTGTTTCCAAAACTATTCCTACCAACAAAATTCACATCCATAGATTCATTATTATTCTCAATCAAAGTAGACAAAGGCATATCATTGGGATCAAGAGAAGTATTTTTAGTAGCAAACATCTTCATAAGTTCATCCATCTTTTCACTCAAAACATTGATTTCTTCTATAGCATGCACTTTTTTACTAGAAGATCTTTCAGTGTGCCATTGAGAATAATTAGCCATAATATTATCAAGCAATTTTGTAGCATCTCCTAACGTAATTTCCATAAACGTATTCTCCATGACCAAATCTAAAAGATTTCTAGAAGCAAAACTCAATCCGGCATAAAAATTTTGTATGATCATCCATAAATTCAAACCATGAGTAGGGCAATTGTGAAGCATCAATTTCATTCTTTCCCAAGATTGGGCAACATGCTCATGATCAAGTTGTTTAAAATTCATAATATCGTTCCTAAGAGTGATGATCTTAGCGAGAGGAAAATACTTAGAGATAAAAGCATCTTTGCACTTGTTCCAAGAGTCAATACTATTTTTAGGCAAAGACGAAAACCAAACTTTAGCACGATCTCAAAGTGAAAACGGAAATAACTTCAATTTGACAATATTGTTATCCGTATCTTTCTTCTTCTGCATATCACACTAATCAACAAAATTGTTTAGATGAGTAGCGGCATCTTCACTAGGAAGGCCAGCGAATTGAACTTTCATAACAAGATTCAACAAAGCGGTATTGATTTCACAAGACTCATCATTATTAAGAGGAGCAATCGGAGTACTAAGGAAGTCATTATTATTGGTATTCGAGAAGTCACACAACTTGGTATTATCTTGCGCCATGGCAACGAGTAATCCAACACACAAGCAAACAGAAAGGCAACGGGAAAAGGTGTCACATCCCCAGTTCAGGCCTTGCTTGTCTTTGTCTTATCACCCATGCATCATGTTTAAATTTTATGAAACTTGAAATGGGGATTGCCTAAACCCTAGCATCAAAGGAATTCACTAGGTTCAACTAAAATATTTTCAGTGAATTCCAAATGGTTTTAAAAAAATGTTCATCATTTCTGGAAAAATGCTAGAACCATAACCAGAGGTGTTGCACATTTTTCCATGGCATATTTGGCCACTGAATTAAATCATATGCTATTTGCAATTGGGCATTTAAATGCTATATAATATTGTAAATGCTCAATTAATTTTGAACTTAAGTGAGGGCTGTTGGGAATATTTCAAACAGAGCCCACAATTATTTTCAGGATTTTTGAAAACGTTTTGGTATTTTAAATAAAGCCCTAAAATTTACAGAATATTAGAAAACAGAATTAAACAGAAAAACAGAGAGAGAGAGAACTCACCGGGCCACTTACCTGGCGCCACTCACCAGGCCCACCTGCCGGCCCAGCCCAGCCGCCGCTCCAGCGAGCAGCTTGGCTTGGCCAGGCAGGCAGGCAGCTGCTCGACGGCGAGCACAGCATGCGTGCCACGCAGCTGCTCGCCGCCTCGCCGCTCCCCTCGATCCGCTGCTGCCGTGGAACCAACCCTCTCCCTCTCCCCGACCCCGCAGACAACCGCTCCTCGCCTGCTCCTCTCTCGCTCTCCCGGCGTCGCCGAGACGCCGTCGTCGCCGCCGCTTCCGCCACGCCCGCGTCCAACGCCGTCCCCGCGCCCTCTCACCTGTCCGGACGGTTCGCCGTCGTCGACTACGCCGACCAGCCAAGACACACGACGCCGGAGCCCCCGCATCATCCCCGCCACCGTCGTCTTCAACCTCAGGCCGCCGGAGATCCGCCTCGCCGCCCCGCACGCTCCGATGCTTCCCCGAGCTCACCGACTCGCCGTCGCGATCTACGTGAGCCTCTGATCATCTTCCCCCTCTCCGTTCTCTCTCTGGCACGCTGTAGCCGCCACGCCCCTCTCGCCCGACTGCGCCGCCGCCTGCACTCGCTGCCGACACGACTCCGGCGACCATTTGGTCCGGGCGTCGTGTCCAACATGCTCGCTGCCTCGCGTAGCTGCTGTAGGTGCCACGAACGCGATACCACGGCCGCTGCAGCCCCGTGGCCAGAAACACCCGAACGCCGGCGCCGCCTCGAGCTCGTTTCCGGCGAGCTCCGGCCACCCCAGTCGCTGCCGCTTGCTCCATTGGATGCGCGCGTTCGCCAGCTTCGCGTAGATGCCCTCCGCCGTCCATTTGGTCGCCGGAGGAGGAAACCCGAGCGTCTCCGCCGTCCCTGGCCTCGCCGGCGTTAAGCCGCCGGTGGGGTTGACCCACTTTAACCACGGCGGGACCCCCCGTGTCCATGACAGGTGGGACCGGCCTGCTAATTGGGCTAAGATTAGTGTTAACTAAATATTAGTTAGGCTAATGACCTCTCTGTGTCACTGACTGTGGACCCGCACCTGCTAATGACTTTAGATTAGGATTAGTTTAATTACTGTTAAACACTGTGTCAATGACACGTGGGTCCCGCTGGCCAGGTTTGACCTGGACCGGCCTCGTTGACTGCTGACGTCATAGTGACACAATGCTGACGCAATAAATCATTTTCTGGTTTTAAAATAAATCAGGAAATTCCAGAAAATGATTTAAACTTCAAAAATTCATAGAAATTCAACCGCAGCTCAGATTGAAATAATTTATATATGAAAAATTATCAGAAAAATTCAAGGAATCCATCTGTACCATTTTCATACATGTTTGAACAATGTTTGTCCTCTGTTTTGGACAAAACAAATAAAGGACATTTAAATAATCATATATGGAGTTTGAATTTGGATCATGTATTCAAACCAACTTCATTTAAATCTTAGCTAGGTGCATTAGCTCAAATCACAGCATATTGCCATGTCATGATCATGCATCATATTGTAGCATTGCATTGATTGTGTTCTTTCTCAGTTGCCGGTGTTTGTCCCCTCTCGATAGACGTGGTTTCGACGATGAGTTCGATGACACCGATGAAGAACTATATTATCTTCAGAAGTGCCAGGCAAGCAAAACCCCCTTGTTCATTCCGATATAATCCCACTCTCTCGCACCTGCTCTCTTTTACTACATTAGGACAACAACAAATCATTTGTTACTTGCTGCGGTAGCTGAACCCCTTATCCATTGCATGACCTGTCATTCCACAGTAAATAGATGAAACCCACTAGCATGAGTAGGAGTTGTTTGAGCCCTGTTGTGCCTACTCATACATGCTTGTTTGTCATGCCTGCTATCTTGCTTAGAGTTGAGTCAGTCCGATTCATCGAGGATGAATCGAGAGGTGTGAACATGTCCTACCGTGTGTGTGAGCAAGAGTGTGAACACGATTTGGTAAAGGTATCGGTGAGAGGCCATGTAGGAGTACATGGTGGGTTGTCTCATTGAAGCCGTCCTTAGGAACTGAGTTACGTGTTTGTGATCCATGATTCAGCTACTACCATGCATTGGGCCTGAAATATGACCCCGCCGACTTCTTATTCACCCTTGTCCTCTGTCCGGGAGTTGCAAGTAGTTTCGTGTTTGTAGTATCTTGGAGGCCGTGCAGATCTTGACCGTAGGGGTGGGCTGTGATGCGGTAGGCACGTGGCGGGTAAACCGGCGCCTGTTTGGTGTCACGGAACCCTGTTCACATCGTTTGGGGCTGTGAGCGAAACTTGGCCGAACTCCTCATAGATGGAACCCAAATAGGCGATAAACTGGACTAGAGACTTGAGTGTTTAGGTAGGTCGTGGTCTACACCCACGTCGGCTTTAAGCTGAAGTCTGCCGAGCACATGTCGTGTCTGCACGCTAAGTGGTGGAAACATGTATGAAGAAGTACACCCCTGCAGGGTTAATATGATCTATTCGAATAGCCGTGTCCGCGGAAAAGGACTTCTGGGTTGCCTATAACAGTTCATAGACAAGTGAAAGTGGATACTCTAAAATACGCAAGATAAGTGTGAGTGCTATGGATGGCGTTCTCGTAGGAACACGGAAGCGGATCCATAGTGGTGTATTGATATGGTGAATATGTGGACTCGTGTGCGCCACCTCAAAAGAGTTACTTGCAGTCGTAGTTTAGGATAGCCACCGAGTCAAAGCTGGCTTGCTGCAGTTAAACTCCACCACCCCCCCTTTTGTTGATAATGATGCATATATAGTTAGTTCTGATGTAAGTCTTGCTGGGTACATTTGTACTCACGTTTGCCTATTTTATGTTTTTGCAGAGAGACCTCGGTCTCGCTAGTAGATCCGCGTGGACTTCGACGTTTAGCTTGTTACCTCAGCTACGATCTTGTGCCCTCGGCAGGATCTAGATGATAGTCAGGCTTCTTAGCCTTTTTCATTTGTAGATGTCTGTACTCAGACATGTTAGCTTCCGCTTGTGCTTTGATTTGTATGCTCTGGATGTCGGGTCATGAGACCCCTGTTTGTAATATCTCGCTCCTCGGAGCCTAATGAATAAATACTTGAGTCGTAGAGTCATGTTGTGATGCCATGTTGTATTTGCACATATCGGGCATATTGTGTGTATGTTATTGAAATGCTTGGTATGTGTGGGATCGACTATCTAGTTGTTTATCTTTAGTAGCCTCTCTTACGGAAATGTCTCCTAGTGTTTCCATCGAGCCATGGTAGCTTGCTACGCTCCGAACACTTAGGCTGGCCGGCATGTGTCCTTCTTCGTTCCTATATACGTCCCTTGGGAAATGTCACGCGTTGAGTACCGGAGTCTGTTAGCCCTTCTGCCCGGTTCACGAGTCTGCTAGCCAGTGCTACAGCCCGAACTTACTCGCCGATGACCGACACGTTCGATCTTTGGGTCATGGATGCTGTCCTGTAAGTCTGTGCACTTTGGGTTTACGACTAGCCATGTCAGCCCGGGCTCCTTTTCATATGGATGCTAGCGACACTATCATATACGCGTGCCAAAAGGCGCAAACGGTCCCGGGCTAAGGTAAGACGACACCCGTTGGGATACCGTGCGTGAGGCCGCAAAGTGATATGATGTGTTACAGGCTAGATCGATGTGACATTGAGGCGGGGTCCTGACAGTTTTGGTATCAGAGCTTGACTGCCTGTAGGATTACCAAGCCAAACTAGTCGAAGTTGAGTCTAGAAATGCTTTAGTTATATGTGGGGGAATTGATTGTGGGATGGGAACGTAAGGATCTTTTTACTCCTTATACCTCATGGCCTTCTGATCTGAGTCAACCTTTTCTTTTCTACGTTGATTAAGAGATAGGTCTTCTCATCTATCTATTAGGATGACGTGTTACTAATCCTTAGACTTATAGAATTGTTAGTTTCAAATCTCAGTTCAGTTTGTACTACTTCCGTATGTTCATAGCTGGTCTCAGAACCTTGATATTGTGATATTAAGTGGTTATGCCACCATTTTTGTTGTATGTCTCCAAACTGTTGAGCATTTACAGCCGTTATGCTATCCGAGTCATCCCAGGTTTCTAAATAGTCTGATGCACTTGCAAATCCTTTCCCTCTGGTTTTGATGCTCCTTGAGCCAGTTTAATCACACCAAATGCTGAGTTGAGGTATTCTATTGCTTCGACATATATGTTGGAACTATTATTATGACCCTAGGTGTCTTAGGGGATCATCTAGTAATTTAGCCATGATTTGTATCCCAGTGTGATGACTCTGGCCTTCATTCTCGAAAGCATCCCGTGATGCCATTTAGTAGTAGGTATTCTACTCCTGGGTTTTGAACCCAAGACTCACCCTACTTACCTATTATCCCGTGATGTCTGTCAATTGATAGTCAAGAGTATGTGTGCATTCGTTCATCGGTGCCTATTATTCTTGCGATCCGTCAAGCCATTATATTCGGAGTGACTAGGAGAAACAAACTCCAGTACCTCATCCATTTCTAGGATTGGGTCAAAGCAGTTGTACTCTGCAGATCAAATTGCTAATCTAGCTTTTGATTCTGTTCTACCCTGAGGTATTACCGTCTTTATGTCAGGATTTTCATGAGAATTGCACACCATCCTATGAATTCTTGACGTAGTGATACTTCTCGCCATCATTATTCATTCCTCGGTTCCGTGTTGTTGCAGCCGGAATGCCGACAAGTGAATCATGATGCGTGAAATCAATACTGCTGGCAACTCCGTTGCTTGGTAGTTAAAGGGACGATAACCTCATTCTTAGCATGTTGATTATTGAATCGTCACCCTAAGGTTGATCGTGCTACCTAGTCCTTATTTCCGGTGCACCCTTCGATCAATGAGTTAGGATTTTGTCAAACCCTTGCTCTATTATCATATCGTATTGCCCTGAAAAGCAAGATTGTTCTCGAGCTTAGTAACATATCGGTGGTTCGTGATTCTCCGATTGTCTTCTCGGAGGTACCACCAGGATGTCACCTAACCGCTATGTTGAGTTCGTGATCAAGTTGGTTTTCTTATAAATCACTCCTTCTCCAAGAATCTGTGTTGGATACCCCTGAGCTAGTTGGCTAAGCTGAACAACAACTTGGAGAGTTGGAAGATAAAGGCTTGTCTGACTTAGTTCGTGTCAAGGGATATCTTGTGTGTGTGTTGAAGAAAGATGATATCTTCACCAATTGATCCTCGAGACCGGTTGTTGGAGCTATTGTCTTGCCAAAAACTTTGATTTGAGTGTGGGCTATTCTTAAATCAAATCAGAACCAACGATGTTCGTAATGTTGTCTTGCTCGTGGATTTACCTCGAGCATACACCATTATGCCTTTTGGGTCTGACCAATACTATCACCTTGTTCACGTAGTTATGGAATTCCATCTCCATGGGAATCTGGATAAATTGCTGTTGAGCCCATCAACAACATCCTTGTCTTCTCCATAGTTTTGTTGAACATTAAGCTAGTATTGGAAACTTTTGAAAGCATTTCTTCGTGCTAACTCATGAAGCATATGCCTGGAAGAAAGAAGTGACTTCCTCTAATTCATGTGCATTTGGTGCAAGTTATCGCCGTGAGTTCGAGAAAGATTGTTTTCGTTTTCTTTGGAATCATCCCAAGTCAGTCATGCATGTGCGAAGTATTCTGTGGTCTGATAGACTGATCATCTTCATTCTATACGTATCCCTAGCACCCCAAGCCACTGGTTGATTTGTTCAAGGAGAAGAAGTTCCTTCTTAAGAGTAAGACTTATGCAAGGACTTCGACATCCTCGATGATGGTTCCCCTCCTGAACTCGGTAGTGTTTTATTGTAAGACTACCATGGGATCATGTTTGTCTGGGACAACGTGTTCACAAGTTTGTAGCAGAACCAGCTCATGTTTTAGAGCTTGCTATCGTAGTTCATTTCCCGAGAATCACGCAACATCATCTTGTCGGTTTGTGTTGCAAACTTTCATTTTTACTCCTAGACTCGATGAGTCTAGATTATTCTGTCACCAACCAGATCTGAATCTCAGGCAGATATGATGGTTGGAACATTTCCCAAGAACTATAACATTGGTCTCGCGATAACCGGTAAAGGGATGTCGTGGCCAACACACCCCGCCGGAGGACCTATTATTGTAGTATCTTGACTGAAGAAGTTGGCCACCTCCCCATAAGGATCTCGTAGAATTTATTCTAGTAGTTGTTCCTTATGTATTCTTGAGCTCCCGAAGTCCGACCTTTACTTGATGTTCTAGATGCCAGACCATATCAATGAATGGGATACGCTAGTACATCAAGGAGAACATTAGAAGCGGAGTGCTAAATGTCTCTCGGTCGATCATCCAGATTTCGTTCCTTGGCCTCGCTAAGGTGAAATCTGAGAAAGTGTTATCTTCCTTTGCATCTGCATTGTCCATCGCTATTCATCATGGTGGTATGTTGTGTTGTCAGCACCCTTGACACGGATGTTGGTAAAACCTTGATGATTATGGAAATGCTCAAGTTCTTGAGAGCACGCACAAGCATTAGGTGCTATCGTAGTTACTAACTGGGATTGCTCTCAATTTCCTCGGTTATGCTATAACTCTTCAAACAGTAGGTTCACTCTCTACTGCTGAGCTTCTCCCTAGCTACTAAAATCATCCCTTGTGTTGTTTTCAACAAGGTAATCCACATCATCCACCCTGGCCCGAGAATGTCATTCTCTCGGACCCCTTCAACTGATCGACTATGAATTGCCTTAGGCTGGTATAAAGAGTTTCAATGATCTTTGAATCAAATGTAATTCTTTTTGCCACTTAAGGGGATATATCCACGAATTGCCTTCCTCTAAAATGTCTCGCTGTGGTATCATGGCAACTCAAACTCTCGCTACGTTGACAACCGTTCGCCACCCTCTTAGGTGTGGAATTGTTGTCTACCTAGTGAACCCTCGTCGTCCGCTCCACTCCAAACCTCTAGATGTGTGCTTTGTACCTCAGCTTGCGAGATATTTTTATAACTCACCCCGTGAGTTGATCCTAAGTTGTTGATCTTCGAAAAGATCGACCCTTCTAGAGTTTCTTTTCCCTCTCGTTGTCATGTTGTTAAGAGTTCTCAGAGCAAGACTTCGAGACAATGATGGTGATCGAATCAACGTTCATTTGAAGTGCAATTTTGTTACGCCCTCGATGCGGCTATATCTCTCACGTGTCGAAGCACGACTTAGAGGCATAACCGCATTGAAAGCAATGTCGCAAGTGAGGTAATCTTCGCACAACCCATGTAATACATAAGGGAAAGAGATACATAGTTGGCTTACAATCGCCACTTCACACAAATACATGAATAAAGCATTACATCATCCAGATACAATCAAGGTCCGTCTACGGAACCAAAATAAAAGAAGAACCCCAAATGCGACAAAAGGACCCGATCGACCCCTAACCGGGCTCCACTCTTGATCAACTAGAACGAAACAACACAAAGGGCAAGATCTTCATCGAGCTCCTCCTTGAGCTTGATTACGCCACCGCTTTCATTAACATAGGCACCGCAAACTGGTTTCGAAGTATCCGTGAGCCACGAGGACTCAGCAATCCCATTACCATGGGTATCAGGACTAGCAAAGCTTAAAGGGAAAGGAAGGGGTAAAGTGGTGAGGCTGCAGCAGCGACTAAGCAAGTATAGTGGCTAACCAATGCAAAAAAGAGCGAGAAGAGAACAAGCAGAACGGACGTGAAGCTAGCAATGATCAAGAGGTGATCCTGAACACCTACTTACGTCAAACATAACATAGAAACCGTGTTCACTTCCCGGACTCCGCTGAGAAGAGACCATCACGGCTACACACTCGGTTGATGCGTTTTAATTTGGATCCAGTGTCAAGTTGTCTACAACCGGACATTAACAAATTCCCATCTGCCACATAACCGCGGGCACGGCTCTCGAAAGTTTATACCCTGCAGGGGTGTCCCAACTTAGCCCATGACAAGCTCTCGCGATCATCGAAGGAATAGACCTTCACCAAGGAAGACCCGATCAGTCTCGGAATCCTGGTACATCAAGACATTTCGACAATGGTAAAACAAGGCCAGCAAGACCGCCCGATGCGCCGACAATCCCGATAGGAGCTGCACATATCTCGTTCTCAGGGCAACACCGGATGAGACAGGCTACGAGTAAAACCAGCCCTCGAGTTGCCACGAGGTGGCCCATGAGTGGCTCGGTTCGGACCAACACTTAGACAAGCACTGGCCCGGGGGGGCTAAAATAAAGATGACCCTTGGGTTGGCCGACCCAAGGAAAGGGATAGGTGGTGGTGAGGCAAATGGTAAAACCAAGGTTGGGCCTTGCTGGACAAGTTTTATTCAAAGCGAACTGTCAAGGGGTCCCATAAATCACCCGACCGCGTTAGGAACGCAAAATCCGGGAACATAACACCGGTATGACGGAAACTAGGGCGGCAAGAGTGGAACAAAACACCAGGCATAAGGCCGAGCCTTCCACCCTTTACCAAGTATATAGATGCATTAATAATATAAGAGATATTGTGATATCCCAACAAGAACCCCATCCCACCATGGAGAAATCTTCAACTTCACCGCAACTAGCAACGCTATAAGAGGGGCTGAGCAAAAGCGGAACATAGCCAAACAACGGTTTGCATAGGAAAGGTGTCAAAGGTTAGGGGTTCATGGCAATTTGGGATGGCTGGACAAACAGTAATAGGTAGCGCAGCATAGCGAAAGAACGAGGCAACTAGCACAGCAATGATAGTAGTGAGATCCGTAGAAGCGGTCATCTTGCCTGAAATCCCGCAAGAAAGAAGAACGAGTCCATGAAGAAGACAAACGGACGCAATCGAGCGAATCCTCACAACTCCGAACGAAACCGGCTAACGAGAGGCAACCGGAAAGAAACAAACAACATAGTAAACAACCATCGCATAAACATGGCATGATGCACAACCAAGTATGATGCATGTCCGGTTTAATGAGGCATGGCATGGCAAAGTGCAAACAAACAACACTACAAATTAAGTGGAGCTCAATATGCAACGAGTTGCATATTGACGAAACACCACATCAATTATTTAGTTCGCTCTCGTTTAGGCTACCCAACAATATTAAATGTTGATTAACATGGCAAGGGGTGAAGCATAACAAAACTACCTAACTAGGCAAGTTTAAATGAGGCCGGAAACAACGAACAACAAGTCCGGAAAATCCTCATGAGCATATTATGAATTTGGTACTGTTCTGCCCTAAAACATATTTTAAAGTTGTTAAACAGGAAAATAAAGTGGTCCATGTTAATCTAGGCATTTTTCCACCCCAAATACATATAAGGAACATTTAATTCCGAGTTACGGTTAAATAGTTATGAAATAAATCATTTTAGCATGGCATTTAAGCAAATTTAATCAAACAGCATTTTAAACATTTCAAACATGGATGAAAATGGCATATTATGAAACTAGATGAAATTCTAAGCATTTTACATATAAAGTTTGTTTTAATCCGATGCACCGTTAATGAGTTTTTATATGCATGAAGATGAGGGGTTTTTCTGTAAAACTATTAAATCACTGGATAAATGCTAAAATCGTAGTGCAGGGAAAAAAAACTACGCGGGCCGAATCTGCAGCTTGGCTCAACAAGAAAAAAAAAGGAGGGGCGCTGGGGCTTCTCACCAGGCCTCTTGGGCCGGTCGGTGGAGCTGCGGATTGGGGAGGCCGGTCGGATGGGGCGCTTGTGGCCCAGGAGGCTGGCTGGGCCTTGAGGCCGGGATCTGGAGCTGGGCCAGAGGCGCTGGGACGAGGCAGGCCAGGCAGGGCAGGCCACGGCCGGATGACGAGGACGACCGGCTGGGCCGTGGCCCACGTGGCCGCGGTCAACGGGCACGACGACTAGATCGGGCTCCTCCCGATCCGGTCTGGACGACGAGCGGCGGCGCTCCCCGGCGAGGGCGGCGTGGCGCCGGGTGGTGGATGGAGCCGGGGACGACAGCGCTG
This sequence comes from Aegilops speltoides, assembly GCA_021437245.1. Lineage (NCBI taxonomy): Eukaryota > Viridiplantae > Streptophyta > Magnoliopsida > Poales > Poaceae > Aegilops > Aegilops speltoides. The sequence goes on along the minus strand of CM038144.1, from coordinate 425,142,765 downwards.
GGCGGAGGCCGGTGGATCCGCTGCTGCGGATCCGCTCGGTCGGGGGACCCTACGACGCCGCGACGGGGAGATCGGGAGCTCGGGCTCCATGGCCTTCCATGGCGCGACGAGGACGGAACCAAGGCGGCGGCGAGGTGCGGCCGAGGGCAAGGGCGGAGGCGCGGGCGCGCTGGGCGGCGGGCGGCAGGAGTTCGGCGAGGTCCCGCGAAGCGGCGCGGGCGACGGCGCGCGAAAGCCGGCGGCGCTGGATCGAGGGGCTGCTCCTCGAGCGGTTCTTGAGCGGGAACCGCGGCGGGCGCGCGGCTCCTCGGGTCTAGATCCGCCCGGGCGGGCTGGCGCGGGCCTGCCAGGCTGGCGGCGGAGGGAGGAGTCCAGGGGCGACGTGGCCGGACCTGGTTGGCTGCGGGGCGCGAGGATGGCGGCGCTGGCCCGTGCGGTGGCGCCAAGTGGCGAGCAGGGGCTGGAGGGGCGCGGAAATGGAGGGAGGAGGCGCTGATTTCGAGGAGGGAGGCGGCTGGGAGGTAGGGGAAGGCTAGGTATGTCCAAAAATGGCCTAGGGGTTGATTATATAGAGTAGGTGGCTAGGGTTTGGGGGTTAGGAGGGGTTTCGGGACCCTCGGATTGCGATCCGACGGTTCCGGTCGGAGGGGAAAGTTAGGCAGGCCTAGGTGGGCTGTGACGAGAGGGTTGGGCTGAGAGGAGAGGAGAGAAATGCAGCCCGGCAACTGTTTCCGGATACCGAAAACGTCCGACGCAGGTACCGGCAACGGTACCGCTAAGTTTAACGGTTGGGCTATCAAATGGACTCCGAATGCGACGAAACTTGGCAGGCGGTCTGTCTACACTATAATAAGACCGCACGACAAGTTGCAACCGATTCCGAGAACATTTTTATGCCTCGAACAAAATAATATTTTGGAGGTGCCGTGGGCGCGTGCGAGAGTGTCTGGCTCAGAACGGACAACGGAGAGAACCGACGGAACCCGAACGGATGCAAGTTTTGAAAAACATGCAGATGAAATGCGGATGATGACATGATGCAATGCAAATGATGCAATGAACAAAACAAATCACACGACGAAACTCGAAGTAGCTGGAAGTCTTCTGGAGCGTCGGTCTCGGGGCGTTACAAATTTGGGTCGTGAAGATTATATTAGATTGCGCTTTCCTCTCATCTTACCCTACGCTTGAATCTCGGGTCGAGATTCTTGTTTAGTGGGGGTGAGCTGTCACATCCCCAGTTCAGGCCTTGCTTGTCTTTGTCTTATCACCCATGCATCATGTTTAAATTTTATGAAACTTGAAATGGGGATTGCCTAAACCCTAGCATCAAAGGAATTCACTAGGTTCAACTAAAATATTTTCAGTGAATTCCAAATGGTTTTAAAAAAATGTTCATCATTTCTGGAAAAATGCTAGAACCATAACCAGAGGTGTTGCACATTTTTCCATGGCATATTTGGCCACTGAATTAAATCATATGCTATTTGCAATTGGGCACTTAAATGCTATATAATATTGTAAATGCTCAATTAATTTTGAACTTAAGTGAGGGCTGTTGGGAATATTTCAAACAGAGCCCACAATTATTTTCAGGATTTTTGAAAACATTTTGGTATTTTAAATAAAGCCCTAAAATTTACAGAATATTAGAAAACAGAATTAAACAGAAAAACAGAGAGAGAGAGAACTCACCGGGCCACTTACTCCGGGCGCCACTCACGAGCCCACTGCTGCCCAGCCCACCCGCCGCCCAGCGAGCAGCTTGGCTTGGCCAGTAGTAGTAGCTGCCGACGGCGAAAGCACAAATCGTGCGCATACTGCGCGCCGCCTCGCCGCTCCCCTCGATCCGCTGCTGCCGTGGAACCAACCCTCTCCCTCTCCCGACCCCGCAGACAACCGCTCCTCGCCTGCTCCTCTCTCGCTCTCCCGACGTCGCCGAGACGCCGTCGTCGCCGCCGCTCGCCACAGCCGCGTCCAACGCCGTCCCCGCGCCCTCTCACCGTGTCCGGACGGTTCGCCGTCGTCGACTATGCCGACCAGCCAAGACACACGACGCCGGAGCCCCCGCATCATCCCCGCCACCGTCGTCTTCAACCTCAGGCCGCCGGAGATCCGCCTCGCCGCCCCGCTCGCTCCGATGCTTCCCCGAGCTCACCGACTCGCCGTCGCGATCTACGTGAGCCTCTGATCATCTTCCCCCTCTCCGTTCTCTCTCTGGCACGCTGTAGCCGCCACGCCTTCTCGCCCGATCAAGCGCTTTGCACTCGCCGCCGACACGACTCCGCGACCATTTGGTCCGGCGTCGTGTCCAACATGCTCGCTGCCTCGCGTAGCTGCTGCCGAGGTGCCATTTAACGCGATACCACGGCCGCTGCAGCCCGTGGCGCTGAACACCCGAACGCCGGCGCCGCCTCGAGCTCGTTTCCGGCGAGCTCCGGCCACCCCAGTCGCTGCCGCTTGCTCCATTGGATGCGCGCATTCGCCAGCTTCGCGTAGATGCCCTCCGCCGTCCATTTGGTCGCCGGAGGAGGTAACCCGAGCGTCTCCGCCGTCCCTGGCCTCGCCGGCGTTAAGCCGCCGGTGGGGTTGACCCACTTTAACCACGGCGGGACCCCCCCCCCTGTATCCATGACAGGTGGGACCGGCCTGCTAATTGGGCTAAGATTAGTGTTAACTAAATATTAGTTAGGCTAATGACCTCTCTGTGTCACTGACTGTGGACCAGCACCTGCTAATGACTTTAGATTAGGATTAGTTTAATTACTGTTAAACACTGTGTCAATGACACGTGGGTCCCGCTGGCCAGGTTTGACCTGGACCGGCCTCGTTGACTGCTGACGTCATAGTGACACAATGCTGACGCAATAAATCATTTTCTGGTTTTAAAATAAATCAGGAAATTCCAGAAAATTATTTAAACTTCAAAAATTCATAGAAATTCAACCGCAGCTCAGATTGAAATAATTTATATATGAAAAATTATCAGAAAAATTCAAGGAATCCATCTGTACCATTTTCATACATGTTTGAACAATGTTTGTCCTCTGTTTTGGACAAAACAAATAAAGGACATTTAAATAATCATATATGGAGTTTGAATTTGGATCATGTATTCAAACCAACTTCATTTAAATCTTAGCTAGGTGCATTAGCTCAAATCACAGCATATTGCCATGTCATGATCATGCATCATATTGTAGCATTGCATTGATTGTGTTCTTTCTCAGTTGCCGGTGTTTGTCCCCTCTCGATAGACGTGGTTTCGACGATGAGTTCGATGACACCGATGAAGAACTATATTATCTTCAGAAGTGCCAGGCAAGCAAAACCCCCTTGTTCATTCCGATATAATCCCACTCTCTCGCACCTGCTCTCTTTTACTGCATTAGGACAACAACGAATCATTTGTTACTTGCTGCGGTAGCTGAACCCCTTATCCATTGCATGACCTATCATTCCACAGTAAATAGATGAAACCCACTAGCATGAGTAGGAGTTGTTTGAGCCCTGTTGTGCCTACTCATACATGCTTGTTTGTCATGCCTGCTACTGCTTAGAGTTGAGTCAGGTCTGATTCATCGAGGATGAATCAGAGGTGTGTGAACATGTCCTACCGTGTGTGTGAGCAAGAGTGTGAACACGATTTGGTAAAGGTATCGGTGAGAGGCCATGTAGGAGTACATGGTGGGTTGTCTCATTGAAGCCGTCCTTAGGAACTGAGTTCTGTGTTTGTGATCCATGATTCAGCTACTACCATGCATTGGGCCCTGAAATATGACCCCGCCGACTTCTTATTCACCCTTGTCCTCTGGTCCAGGAGTTGCAAGTAGTTTCGGTGTTTGTAGTATGCTTGGAGGCCGTGCACAGGCTTGACCGTAGGGGTGGGCTGTGATGCGGTAGGCACGTGGCGGGTAAACCGGCGCCTGCTTGGTGTCACGGAACCCTGTTCACATCGCTTGGGGCTGTGAGCGAAACTTGCCGAACTCCTCATAGATGGAACCCAAATAGGCGATAAACCCGACTAGAGACTTGAGTGTTTAGGTAGGTCGTGGTCTACACCCACGTCGGCTTTCGCTGAAGTCTGCCGAGCACATGTCGTGTCTGCGACGCTAAGTGGTGGAAACATGTATGAAAGAAGTACACCCCGCAGGTTAATATGATCTATTCAATAGCCGTGTCCGCTGAAAAGGACTTCGGTTGCCTATAACAGTTCATAGACAAGTGAAAGTGGATACTCTAAAATACGCAAGATAAGTGTGAGTGCTATGGATGGCGTTCTCGTAGGAACACGAAGCGGATCCATAGTGGTGTATTGATATGGTGAATATGTGGACTCGTAGCGCCACCTCAAAAGAGTTACTTGCAATGTAGTTTAGGATAGCCACCGAGTCAAAGCTGGCTTGCTGCAGTTAAACTCCACCACCCCCCCTTTTGTTGATAATGATGCATATATAGTTAGTTCTGATGTAAGTCTTGCTGGGTACATTTGTACTCACGTTTGCCTATTTTATGTTTTTGCAGAGAGACCTCGGTCTCGCTAGTAGATCCGCGTGGACTTCGACGTTTAGCTTGTTACCTCAGCTACGATCTTGTGCCCTCGGCAGGATCTAGATGATAGTCAGGCTTCTTAGCCTTTTTCATTTGTAGATGTCTGTACTCAGACATGTTAGCTTCCGCTTGTGCTTTGATTTGTATGTTTCGATGTTGGGTCATGAGACCCTGTTTGTAATATCTCGCTCCTCGGGCCTAATGAATAAATACTTGAGTCGAGAGTCATGTTGTGATGCCATGTTGTATTTGCACATATCGGGCATATTGTGTGTATGTTATTGAAATGCTTGGTATGTGTGGGATCGACTATCTAGTTGTTTATCTTTAGTAGCCTCTCTTACGGAAATGTCTCCTAGTGTTTCCACCGAGCCATGGTAGCTTGCTACCGCTCCGAACACTTAGGCTGGCCGGCATGTGTCCTTCTTCGTTCTGTATCTGTCCTTCGGGAAATGTCACGCTGAGTACCGGAGTCCCGTTAGCCCGCTACAGCCGGTTCACCGAGTCCCGCTAGCCAGTGCTACAGCCCGAACTTACTCGCTGATGACCGACACGTTCGATGCTGGGTCATGGATGCCTGTCCCTGTAAGTCTGTGCCACTTTGGGTTTACGACTAGCCATGTCAGCCCGGGCTCCTTTTCATATGGATGCTAGCGACACTATCATATACGCGTGCCAAAAGGCGCAGACGGTCCCGGGCTAAGGTAAGACGACACCCGTTGGGATACCGTGCGTGAGGCCGCAAAGTGATATGATGTGTTACAGGCTAGATCGATGTGACATTGAGTCGGGGTCCTGACAAAAGGCAAACGGGAAAAAGAGGAGGAGATTGGTAAAGAGAGGGTGAATAAAACGGCAAGGGTGAAGTGGGGCAGAGGAAAACGAGAGGAAAATGGCAAAAAAATGTAATGCAAGAGATAGGGATTGTGATGGGTACTTGGTATGGTTGACTTGCTCTAGCGTGAGCCTCCCCGGCAACGGCGCCAGAAATTCTTCTTGCTACCTCTCGAGCACTGCGTTGGATTTCCCCGAAGAGGAGAGGATGATGCAGCAAAGTAGCGTAAGTATTTCCCTCAGTTTCTGAGAACCAAGGTATCAATCCAGTAGGAGACCACACACAAGTCCCTCGTACCTACACAAAACGATAGCTCCTCGCAACCAACACGATTAGGGGTTGTCAATCCCTTCACGGTCACTTACGAGAGTGAGATCTCATAGAGATGATAAATAATATTTTTGGTATTTTTGGTATATAGATGCAAAGTGAAAACTAAAAGGCAAAGTAAAAACAAAGCAAGTAATAAAGTAATGGAGATTGATATGATGAGAATAGACCCGGGGGCCATAGGTTTCACTAGTGGCTTCTCTCAAGAGCATAGATATTCTACGGTGGGTGAACAAATTACTGTTGAGCAATTGATAGAATTGATCATAGTTATGAGTATATCTAGGCATGATCATGTATATAGGCATCACGTCCAAGACAAGTAGATCGAAAGATTCCGCCTCTACTACTATTACTCCACTCATCGACCGCTATCCAGCATGCATCTAGAGTATTAAGTTAAAAATATAGTAATGCCTTAAGCAAGATGACATGATGTAGAGGGATAAATTCATGCAATATGATAAAAAACCATCTTGTTATCCTCGATGGCAACAATACAATACGTGCCTTGCTGCCCCTTCTGTCACTGGGAAAGGACACCGCAAGATTGAACCCAAAGCTAAGAATTTCTCCCATTGCAAGAACTACCAATCTAGTTGGCCAAACCAAAATGATAATTCGAAGAGACTTGCAAAGATAACTCAATCATACATAAAAGAATTCAGAGAAGATTCAAATATTATTCATAGATAAGCCGGATCATAAATGCACAATTCATCGGTCTCAACAAACACACCGCAAAAAGAAGATTACATCGAATAGATTCCACGAGAGAGGGGGAGAACATTGTATTGAGATCCAAAAAGAGAGAAGAAGCCATCTAGCTACTAGCTATGGACCTGAAGGTCTAAAGTAAACTACTCACACTTCATCGGAGGGGCTATGGTGTTGATGTAGAAGCCCTCCGTGGTGGATGCCCCCTCCGGCGGAGCTCCGGAATAGGCCCCAAGATGGGATCTCGTGGATACGTAAGGTTGCGGCAAGGTGGAATTAGGTTTTGGCTCCTGCTCGATCGTTTGGGGATACGAGGTATATATAGGAGGAAGGAGTACGTCTCAGGAGCAACAGGGGCCCACGAGATAGGGGGCGCCCTAGGGGCGCCCACCCTCGTGACCGCCTCTTTTGTTCCTTGGAGCAGGTCCAAGTCTCTGGATCATGTTCGTGAGAAAATCACGCTCCCAAAGGTTTCATTCCGCTTGGACTCCGTTTGGTATTCTGCTTCTTCAAACACCAAATAGGCAAAAAAAACAGCAATTCTGGGCTGGGCCTCCGGTCAATAGGTTAGTCCCAAAAATAATATAAAAGTGGAAAATAAAGCCCAATATAGTCCAAAACAGTAGATAAAGTAGCATGGAGCAATCAAAAATTATAGATACGTTGGAGACGTATCAAGTAGCTACTAGAACGGGTAAAATTACTCAGGAACCTTTGTATCCTGAGGGCTACCCTAAGAGAATTGAGAAGGATTCTCAGAGAAATAATGTTGATGCACCTAGTCCTTCTAAAAAGAAGAAGAAGAAAAATGATAGGAATTTGCATGCTCCTAGTGAACCTGTTGTAGACACACCTGAGAATCCAAATGATATTTCTATTTCTGAAGCTGAAACACAATCTGGTGATGAACATGAACCTAGTGATAATGTTAATGATGATGTTCATGTTGATGCTCAATCTAGCAATAATAATGATGTAGAGCTTGAACCTGCTGTTGATCTTGATAACCCACAATCAAAGAATCAACGTTATGATAAGAGAGACTTTGTTGCTAGGAAGCACGGTAAAGAAAGAGAACCAGGGGTTCAGAAACCCATGCCTTTTCCTCCTAAGCCATGCAAGAAAAAGGATGATGAGGATTTTGAGCGCTTTGCTGAAATTATTAGACCTATCTTTTTGCGTATGCGTTTGGCTGATATGCTTAAAGTGAATCCTTATGATAAATACATGAAAGATATTATCATATATAAAGAAAGATACCGGAAGCTGAAATTTCCACCATGCTTGCTAATTATACTTTTAAGGGTGGAATACCTGAGAAACTTGGAGATCCAGGAGTACCAACTATACCATGCTTCATTAAAAGAAAGTATGTTAAAACTGCTTTATGTGATCTTGGAGCCGGTGTTAGTGTTATGCCTCTCTCTTTATATCATAGACTTGAATTGAATAAGTTGACACCTACTGAAATATCTTTGCAAATGGCTGATAAATCAACTGCTATACCTGTTGGTATTTGTGAGGATGTGCCTAGTGTGGTTGCAAATGTTACTATCTTAACAAACTTTGTTATTCTTGATATTCCCGAGGATGATAGTATGTCGATTATCCTTGGTAGACCCTTTTTGAATACTGCAGGGGCTGTTATTGATTGCAACAAAGGCAATGTCACTTTTCATGTTAATGGTAATGAGCATACGATACACTTTCCGAGGAAACAACCTCAGGTTCAGAGTATCAATTCTATTGGGAAAATTCCAACTATTATTATTGGAGGTTCTGGATTTTCTCTTCCTACTGTCAAGAAGAAATATGATATTCTTACTATTGGGGATGTGCATATCCCCGTTGAGGTAACCTAGTGTTATTCGAAATTTCTTCGGTTCCATGTTATTCGAAATGAGTTTGTTAACAAGACTTGATCAACCTTGTTAGTGGATTCCTTTTGATGGGCATGAGATGGATGAAGTTAGAAAGCACAACTTTCTATACCTTCTTTTTACTTTCTGTTATTTAGATTAAATAAAGAAAAAAAATAGTATTTTCTGTTTGTTTTCTGAATTATCCATGCAATAAAAAATACCCCAAAAATAAAAGTTCTCCAAATGCCCTGAAAATTAAATATGATTTTTTCTGGAATATTTGAGAATATCTGGCATTGAGAACACAGCAGGGAAAACGAGCACCTGGACACGAGGGTCCAGGCGCGCCCACCCCCATGGGGCACGCCCCCTGCCTCGTGGGCCCATGGTGGCCCCCTCCACTTATACATGCACCCATGCTCTTCTTCTTCCTCCCAAAAAAATCACTATCCAGCTCAAGCACGAGTTCTAGCTCATTTTGCTGCCATTTTTGATCTCCTTGCTCAAAGCTCCATTCACAAAACTGCTTTGGGGGATTGTTCTTTGGTATGTGACTCCCCCAATGGTCCAATTAGTTTTTGTTCTAGTGTTTTATTCATTGCAAATTTTTGCTACCTAGGTGACCCTGTTCTTGAGCTTGCATGTCAAATTTATATGGTCCCAAGTAGTCTTAATGCATGATATAGTCTCTAGGCACTTGTGGGAGTAGTTGCTATCAATTTTATTGAGTTTGGTTCACTTTTATTTTGAGTTACTAAAATTTTCAGAAATTTTTCAGAGAAAGAAATATGTCTAGGAAAATGTACCAAGGTGGCTCTTCAAGGAAGCAAGGACCCAGGCTCGCAATACGTGATCAGGACGATGAACCACCGAGGGAAGCTTACGTGCGGCCTTGTGAATGGCCGTCAGAGGAGTTTATAGTCAAAGCAGGCATCAAGGATGAATTTGATGCATATGTGCGTAATGCTGATATTGAGGACTTCATGCAAGATAAGTGCCCTCAATACTACCATTTAACTGATTCCTTTGTGAGAAGGTTCAAATTTACATCTACACGCAATTCTCACACTGTCCTATTTGATCTTTATGATAAATCATATACCATGGACCTAGAAGATTTTACTACTACCTGTAAACTCCCGCAATGGGGTAGTGCTTGTGAACCTCGCGAATCTGAATATAAAGATTTTCTTGCTAGCATCACTGTGGGAGAATCTAGAGAAATAGCACAAGCTACCATAGGGAGCATTCATTTTCCTGTTATACATTATTTTGCTATCTTCATAGGTAGATGCATTAACGGTAAAGATGAAGCTTGTCACATGTGTGTTCTAGATCTTAGTGTTCTCAAGAGTGCTGTATTAGGAGATAAACAATATAACTTGGGGGCCATTGTTGCACGTAGGTTGCATAATAATGGTTTAAGTGGAGACTTGTTTGATGGGATTTATGCGACCCGTGTAGCTAATTTTCTTGAGATACCCATACATGAAGGGGATATGGAGTTGCCCCCTGCTTATTTAGATTATGACGCCATGGTTAGCCATCAGTTTCTAGAGAGGAATGAACAATTTCTCCAATACCGACTAATCTTTGACAGACGTCGCACTGTCCATGTTGCTCTCCCTGCTCCTAGTTTATTTGACTTTCAGGCAAAAAGGAGATATTTTATAACCGGGGAGGAGGTGAACGAGTACGAGAGGAGGACGGAGGCAGCCCACCTCCAAGCTGCAGCTCATGAGGCGATGGCTGCTGCATCTCAGCACGACCCCAGTTACAACTTTGGATATCCGCCAAGCCATCCTTGGGCATAGACCAACTTAGGCCAAAAGCCTAAGCTTGGGGGAGTACGTATTTGCCGGGGGAGACTGCCCGCCGCGGACACCTATGGGGCCGGAGCCCCTTGTCTGTGCGGTACGAGGGCGGAGGGAGCACAGAGAGCAGATCGAGGCGAGCACGCGGGCGGTATTTTACCCAGGTTCGGGCCGCGATGGACGCGTAAAACCCTACTCCTACCTTGGGTTGTATTGAGCTCGGGAGCTTGAAGAGCTACAGAAGCAGCTACACCGAGCGCGAGAGTTGCAAAGGTTGCGAACCGAACCAGCCGAACCCCCTCCACGTTGTGCATGGGCCTCCTTTTATAGTGCAAGGGGTCACCGACAGGTGTCAACGTAGGAGAAAGGGGTAAAAATGTAAAAGAGGTGGTAGTTGGAATAGTGCGTGAACAGTGAAGCTACAGTGCGTGAACAGTGGTTGCTACCTACTTTGACAGTGGGGGACAAGGGCATTTAATGCCCGTCGCCGTCGACCCCAAAAGCTCCCGCCCTTGTGTCTCCGTCTGCCACGGCGATGGATCCACCACCGTGAAGTGCTACCGTGTCCCCCAGGCTGCACAGCCATCCGCCACGCGTCCCTGGAAAGGCTCCAGGGCGACGCGTGGGCTGATGAGCTGGAGCTCGGGCACACAGCGCAATCCTCCCGGCAAGCACCTTGCCGGGGTCTTGACCTTGCCGGGCCCGGGAGCTTGCCGGGCTCTGTAACTTGTCGCTCCCCGGGCCCTCGCCGGGACGCATATACCGCCGAGGCGTGTCTTCTATGATGTAATCTTCTAGTCTTCCCGGCGAGCTCCTCTCGCCGGGGCCTTGCGTGAGTAATGTAACCTTGAGCCTGGAACGGCCTTCCCGGCAAGCTCCGCTTGCCGGGGTCTCGATCTTCTATCTTGTATACTTCGTCTTCGAATGGTTGGGCATGGAGCAGAAGGTCTTGGCGAGCACGTGGTAAACCCCGCCGCTGAAGTTGCAACCGCCAGTGCACAAGTTGGGGTACCGAGGTACCCCTACCTTAGTACACCGACAGAGCCCCGGCCTGGGCCACACGGTGCCGAGCCCTGTTGGGCCAGGCCCAAAAGCGATGCACGGCACACGCGCCCGCAGATCGCCAATCCACTTCAGACCGCCGCATCCCCCAACGGCACGCGTCGATTGCGGCGTCATGGGATGGGACGTGCCCACGTTCTTTAATGGGAAGAGCGGAACGCCCCACTTCCCCATAAAACAGAGGAAGCGGAGCGGTTCCTCCTTCGCTTTCATTGCATCTTCTTCCTCCTCCAGAGATCCCTTTGCGCCCGCCTCCACATCTCCTCCGCCGTCTCTTGCGCTCAAGGGCGCCGCCGACTCTTCGCCTTCTTTCCCCGCCGCCTCGCTATGGCCCGAAGACCGGAAGGGAAGGCGGAGAAGACCAAGAAGGAGAAATCTGAGCAGCGCGGCTCGCCTTGCCGCGAAGCGAACGTCGTCTTCTTGCCGCGGCTCGGTCGCTGGAACTCGAACAAATATTACCTGTTCGGGCCAAGAAGACCAAGGCGCATCCTCGACCAGAGCTCATCCGCCGCCACTAAGGACCACTACCCGGCGGGTACTATTTCTTCGCAGCCTTCTTCCATTGCGGTCTTTGCCCTCCTTTTTCTGAATTCTTCTGTGACGTCATGCACACCTACGGCTTCCATCTTCTTGACTTCACCCCCAACGCCATTCTTACCATGGCGGTTTTCGCACACATGTGCGAAAACTACATAGGAATTCATCCCAACGTAGCGCTATTTAGGCATTTCTTCACTCCTAGAGCAGAGGCCGGTGCCCCCCTCTCCGGAGGAATTTCTTGGGTTTTTCGTCTGCACAAGAAGGAGTCCTACTTGCCGGGGGAGCTCCGCGGCAAGTGGGAAGAGTGGCGTGCTGACTAGTGCTGGATCGTTGAAGACGAGCCGCAGCACTTCACCGCGCCGCGCACAACTCCTATCGTCTTGGCGGGGATCGGAGCGAAGCTGGATCCGGACGACGTCAAGCTCAACGCCGCCTCATCCGGATTCTTCGTCTTCGAGCAGCAAAGCTGTCCGCTGCGTAGGTAGGCGCAGACTTCCTCCGCCGCCGCGTTGCCCTCTCCAAGACAGAAAAGGCCGGCCTGGGAGTACGGCTCCGCAGCGGATATAATGAGGCTGCGCCCCGGGCTGAACTTCAACTTCACGACGCTGGAGCTGAGGGGGATGGTCTGGGAACTCTTTAAATATGACCCGGCCCATCCAGAGTGGTTCAGACCTCCCCGGGGAGTGGTGCCCCTCTGCAACAGCACAGCTCGGGATCGTCTTTGCGCCATGATGCCCAGCGTGTGATTCGCGACGGCGTGGACCAAGACGTGGATTCCGCCCAGTCCATCAGTCATCCTCAGCTTCTTCGACAACCTTGAGGAGGTGGCGAAGAACAAGGATGACATCAAGGAGCATACGCGGGACACCACCGACCAAGAGCTTGCATACATAGCTTCTCGGGCTGAAGAGGCCGCCGCAGCCGCAGCGGCAGGGGATTTTGGATATACACCTGATGAAGCAGAGGCTGCGGAGGTGTCCTGCCAAGCGGAGGAGGCGGAGATCTGCAGACTGCTGCAACTTCCTCCCGACGCTTCGCGGGTCCCTCTTCGAGGCACTCCGGGATCTCGGAATCGCGGCCGAGGCCGCGGCAAGAGGTGGCGCTGCCGGAGGGAACATGGGCGCCGCAGGAAGCGAATGCGCCGGAGGGAGCGGAGGCGCCAGAGGGAAAGGGGCCGCAGCACAGGGCGCTGGGCCCAGCGAGCCAGCCGGCGAGGAGGCGGAGGGGGACGTCGAGGCCGCCGAGGACGCCGGCAGGTCCACGGATCTCTACGCCGACGACCTCTCCTCGTCGTCGGAGACCTCCCCGCCCCGGGCGAGCCCTAGGCGTTCTCCACTGAAGCGCCCCCGCGAGGCGACGACGGGGGCGAGGGCGCAGGCCCCCCGGCAACAACCAGCTTGCCGGGCAGCGCAAACTTCCCGGGGAAGCCAAGCTGCGCCGAGGACCGCCAAGCGCCCGAGGGAGTCTTCGCCTCCCGCTCCTCGCGCCGACGCGCCCCAGGTGGAGTATGACTTCTCCGCCTTGAGCGAAGACGACGAGGAGGAACAGGAGTAAGTATCCGAGATCTTCATCTTCTCAAATTCCTCCTTGATTATTGTTGAAGCTAATCTTGTTTCTTGCTTTGATTTTAGGACCTTGGCCCAGCGCGCGAAGAGGGCCAAGGTGCCCGTGGTCGAAGTCGCGGACGACTCGCCCGCCGCGGCGACCGGGGACGTGCCGGAGTCAAGCTTGCCGGACCCGAGCGCTGTTCCGAGGAGCAGCCCCCAGCGCAGCCCCCAGCGTAAGTCTAGGTTCTGCACTTTCGCTCGCCGGGCGTGTTTGAAGGTTTTGGTCTTGTACTAATGCCTTAATGTTTCTGTCTTGACTTGTGCAGAGGTGGAGCCACAGCTGCAGGAGCGTCCGGAGGTCACCCCCGAGGAGCCGCAGGCCCCGCCGTCCCCACCAAGGTCGAACTCCCCGACAAGGGAGAGCATTCCGCCAAGGGCGGGTACTCCGCCGAGGGCGAGTACCCCGCCAAGAGCGAGCAGCCCGGCGAGGGCGGCTACTCCGCCAAGGCGGAGCTCCCCGGCGAGGGAGCCCGCCGCTGACAACGTCCGCCAAGGTAGGTTCTGCAGCTTTGTCTCCTTGGCGTTGTCTCTTTTTGGATATTTGCTTGAACTTCTTTTGCTTTTTCTTCTTCTTCTAGATCCTCCTCCCCCCGAACAGATGGAGACGGAAGTCGTCATTGTTGAGGAGGAGGACGCGCAAGGCGGCGGCGGCGACGCCCCTGTCGCCGAGGACACGGCGGGAGCCGCCGGGCCAAATGTGCCAGAGACCGCTCCGGCTGCGGACGCAGCGGCCGGGGAGGGGGACGGCGACCGCACCGCCAGCCCGGAGGCGGCGGGAGCATCAAGTGCTGCGCCGGTCGCCGACCCTTCCGCCGGAGAAGAGCAGCCCGGCTACTACTTGAAAGCCCCCAACGGCGTCTTCATCCAGGTGCCGTGGGGCTCTTCGTCGCGAGCTCCCGCGGAGGGCGAGGCCTTTGATGGGGAGGTCCTCGCCTCCGCAGGTTTGAAGATCGTCGAGGGACCCGGCGGGAGCGACGGGCCCGAGGAAGAGAAGCTGCTTCACCAGCTCCTGACCCTTTACCGGGCCAGGCAGGCGAAACTCGCTTCCCGGGAAGCCCTCGTCACCAAAGCCGCCGAGGAGATGGAGAAGCGTGCGGCGGAGCTCAGCGCCGCCAACCAGGCTGCTCTCCGCGAGGTGGCGGAGGAGCGCAAGCGACTCGCCGGGGAGTATGAAGAGTGGTTGCTGGAGAAGGCCGAGGCCGAAGAGCAGCAGCTGCTCGCCGGGTGGAGCTGTCCCGGCGAGAAGGAGAACTCGTCCAGCGGAAGGTCAACCTCGACTCCCACGAGGAAGACCTTGCCGCTCGGGAGCAGGCCCTTGGCGGGGAGCTGAAGGAGGCGAAAGCCGCGGCGGCTGCCGCGGAGACCGCCAAGGAGGATCTTGCCGCCAAGGTCGCACAGCTGGAGGAGTTGCTGAAGGCGAGCGTGGAGAAGGTCGCCGCGCTCAACACGGAGCGCGAGAAGGACGCCCACACCAACTCGGAACTCCAGGTGTGTCTTTCCAAGAAGGGCGACGAGTTGAAGGCCGCCAAGGACTCCATCGGGGATCTTGAGCTGCAAGTCTCTGCGCTGAGGACTCGCTTGACGCCGCCCGAGATCGGGAGACCAGGTTGAAGGAGGAGCTCCGCGAGGAACGAGCTTTGGTGGACAGCGCCAACAAAGCAGCCGAGCACTTCCGCCGTACCGTCGAGTTATGGACCAAGGACTTGGTGTCTTGTGCGTCCGACATCGACCAGGAGCTGCTGCATCAAACCGAGCATCTCATCTACTCCCGGATCCAAATCTCCTCCCAGCGCCAAGCTCAGCCTCTTCTTCGGGGGATCGCGCGCCCTTGCAAATCTGCGGAAGAAGATCCTCAAGCCTTCGCCGAGGAGACTCGCCGGCTGTCTTGCGGGAACCATGGAGCGTGTCTTGACGAAGATTGTATATCGCAATCCCGCATAAACCTCACCAACGTTCTTCGCAGCTTGCCGGCCGACGCTAACATGGAGGCTCAAGGAGCAGGTCGCCCACATCGTTGCTAAAGTGAACAAGATCTCCGTGGTGGAGGCGACCGCAGACTAGGCCTCTTTTATCTTTATCTCTTTTTGTTGCTGCATAGGGTGTTATGAACTCATTAGTCATCGCGACAAGTTATTCTATGTAAGATATTATCTTTATTTTGATCAATAGATGCAGTGTTATCTCCCTTGTTCTGATCCTCAACTTTGTATGCTTCAACCCTACGCTTCTAGGGAACTTGCCGGCAAGGGGCCCTTGCCGCGAGCGCTGAGTGCTGAACTCGAAGCAGCCTGCTGGCCAAGGTCTTACCGGCGAGCAACCTTGCCGCGGCTAGTCGCAACGCACTTGGCTTGCTGAGCGGACTCGAAAATGAAACAAGGGCGCGACACTTGTCGCAGCTCGCTTAAATCGTTGAGCGTGCTCGAAAGCAAGATAAGGGTGCGGCTATCCACGGGTAGGTTCCTTCGCGCACAGGTTTTCCATACAAAGTGTGGTTGTTCAAGGAAGGCAACTTAAAATTTAAAATTTTGAACTGCTCAAATTCCAATAACTTAGCTTTCGTGATCCGTGCGTTCTCCGGCAAGCTTCTCTTTCTTGAACAGCACTTGGTTTATCCTTCATTTCCTTCCCCCCCGGCAAACTTGTGCGCGAGGATCGTTCCTTCTGCTTAAGAGGCAAGGAAAGAGAAGAAGGAAACAAGTATATGGCCTTTCGGCGTGCTATTGCTTACCGGATATGTGTGTCGCACAAGAGATGCCAAATAACACATGCAAATAGCAAAGAAAAGCACGGAAAGGCAACTAGCGCAAAACACGTAAACTTTATCGGTGCACGGGTCTGCGCCGCTTTGTACAAAGGGTTACATGCAACAGCGGCAAAGCTTGTACAAAAGATGGTTGCGGAGCGGATCACGGCAACCGCGCCTTATGGGTGAAACTTGCGAAGATGCTCTATGTTCCAGGAGTTGCTCACCGGTAAGCCTTCTTCGGTCTCGAGGCGGACAGCGCCGGGCCTCGTGACTTGTCTCACCCGATAAGGGCCTTCCCACTTCAAGTCCAACTTGTTGGAATTCTTGGCGGACTGAACACGCCGAAGAACAAGGTCGCCTTCCTCGAGACTCCTGGCTTTGACCTTGCGGCTATGGTAGCGGCGCAAGGCTTGCTGGTATCGAGCAGCTCGTACAGCAGCCTGGAGACGTCCCTCCTCAAGGAGCAATGCATCATCTTGCCGCAGTTGCTCTTGCTCGAGCTCATCATAAGCGAGCACTCGAGGAGATCCGTATACGAGTTCCGTGGGGAGAACTGCTTCTGCTCCATAGACTAGAGCAAAAGGTGTCTGTCCGGTGGCTCGATTTGGTGTCGTTCTGATTGACCAAAGAGCCGCCGGTAGCTCCTCTATCCAATTTCTTCCGCACCTGCGCAGCCTGTCGAAAGTTCTTGTCTTGAGTCCGCGCAGCACTTCAGCATTGGCCCTCTCCGCTTGACCGTTGCTCCTCGGGTGAGCAACAGAAGCGAAACAGACCTTGGCGCCAAGGTCTTGGACGTACTGCCACTACAACAAAATAGTCACGTAGGATCGCTTTTTCTGCGACGCTCTTTAATTCGCCTCTATGCCTACAGACACCAGCAAGCTAAAGACGATTTTATAAGACGTTTACATGACGTCACAAATTTATTATGGAAACTAGGTATTTAAAAATCAAATATCTATTTTTTAATAAGTTAGAGACAATTTTTGAGACGTTTTATACGCTGCTTTATATTGGACTGAAATTGTGGCGCTTATAAATTCGTTTTCCTTTACCGCTATTTTTTCTGAGTCCCGCGTTAGTGTTTTCGATTTTTTTTGTTTGCCTAAATTATAGGATCTTCTCCCCACGCCCCTATCTTTTCTGCCTCCCAATTTCTGCAACCTCCCACCAAATATCCAGTCTGCGTCGGCAGCCATGCGTCGCTCAATCCCCCGTCCTGTGCGGCAGCAGCCTTGTTCCGAGCGCTGCCCTCCGCCGACTACTCACCAGTCCGAGCCCGGCCGGCGTCCGTTGTCCTCCCCGTCAACACGCGGCACCTCTCCTGACGTTGTCCTCACCGTCGCCAAGCCGGGTCCCCGCCGGCGTCATCTTCCGGCTAAAACTCTGCCACATCAAGCAGGTGCTCCCTCAAATCCCATCTCGCTACAGTTATTCCATTATATCAACAGGGCACATCCTTCATTTACGCATCTCAGGCTCTTATATCCAGATTTGTTGTCAACCAAATCTCACAATTAGGACCAACCACCATCAATCAGAGAACGCTTGCATCAGATCTGATGGAGCAGTCATGTTGGCGGTGCGTCCTGCAACTTGTGTACAATTTTCTGTCTTCTTCTCAGTCTGTAACTTGCGTATTTCGCTAGTTCATTCTTCTAGGAGAAAAGGAGCGAATACATTAATCAGGTGTACTATACAATTCCAGCAGGTGCTCCCTCGAATCCCATTCTGCTAGTATGATTGAATGACTTGCCATTAAGTGGATTGCATTTACTTGTTGTATGAGAGTTCCACTTTAATCTGCAATCACACCATGATTCCTACCTTCATTTTTTTAATGATGTATATAGTTTTAGCTTTCAGGAACCAACATCACTTGGTTTGTCATACTACTGACGAACGAAATGAGATGTCTATGTCATCTGCACTTTATTAGTTCTAGCTTCACATGACTTTGTGTGGCAGACAAGGCGTAGTTCTTGATCCATCACTAATGAACTATGCATATTGTTTTCATGGATTCTGTTTACTTTATCTACGAGATGCTCAGTATGTTTCATAACTGTACCATTTTGGGAAGTCTTTATGCATTTTAATTAGGCCTGAATAAGTTAAGACCAAGCCAAGTTATGTACATTTTGAAAAGTACCAAACTAGATACAGTTTCACACTCAGTTTGATGTTTGATCACATCCGCCTAGTTAAGCTAATTGTTATTTGCCTGCCCATCTAATATAGCCTTGAAACAGTATGATTTTACACAAGCCAGCTGGCCATGGGGTGATGCAGGTTAGCCTCGTAAGTCAACCTAGACATGGCTTAGGTAAATTCACCCTCCATTTCTAGTAAAATTGCAAGAGGATTGATAGAATGAGTGTGCTGAGTACATCAAAATAAAAGGTGCCTCATATGGAGTACTTGTTTATCCCTTTTCAGTGTGGTCCTTGCTTTGTTCAAGTAGCTAGCAGAAAAACATGGATGGTACAACATTGACGATGGAATGTTCTAGTGGTAAGTGGGGCATTTGTTTACTACTTTTTTCAGTATGTTCTCAGCTGTTGGTCTCTTGCCCAGTCATACTGTGGATGTGTACATATCTTGTGATTTCTGTTGCCCAGTTATTTTCAGGGATACTCCCTCCGTCCAGAAATACTTGTCATCAAAATGGATAAAAGGGGAAGCATCTAGACGTATTTTAGTTCTAGATACATCTCTTTTTATTCATTTTGATGACAAGTATTTTCGGACGGAGGGAGTAGTTGGCAAGAATTTACATGTTGCATGCTCATAAGAACATGGCTCAAGCTTTATGTATGCACTTTCATCTTTCTTTAATATAAATGTTTGCCACATTAACTATGATACATTCTTACATGATTCTGTATGTACGGTAGTTGGTCTGTAGTGTTGTTACCACTGCAGTTTCCTAGTTACATGTATATATTTGGTCCATCAGGATAAATTAGAGTCCATTTCTTACACATGACACTATGTGAATATGCAAAATCCCAGCTAGGAA
Source organism: Aegilops speltoides (assembly GCA_021437245.1). Classification (NCBI taxonomy): domain Eukaryota; kingdom Viridiplantae; phylum Streptophyta; class Magnoliopsida; order Poales; family Poaceae; genus Aegilops; species Aegilops speltoides. Next base: position 425,123,679 of record CM038144.1, on the reverse strand, counting down.
ACATCTGTCCGGAAGAGTATACGTTACTAATATCGGAAAGGTGTCACTACTCTTGGGTGTAGTACACGCGAGTTTGCAAGAAGTTGAAAATACATGATAACACAATCTCCAAAAAATCTGAAATTTTGAGATAACAAAATTCATCTAATGTTTGAGCTTCTTGCAAAATTTCAGCCAAAAACAACATCCGAGGAGCTCGCACAAAAAAAAAATCAATGCTCAAACAGTGCACAAAACATTGAACATTGATTTTTTTTTTGCGAGAGCTCCTCTGATGGTATTTTTGGCTGAAATTTTGCAAGAAGCTTGAGGATTTAATGAAGTTTGATGTCTCAAAATTCCAGATTTTTTCGACTTTGATTGATCATGTTTTTTCATTTTTTTGCAAATTCAGGTGTACTACACCCGAGAGTAGAAATTCCACTCTCGAGATCATACATACCATCTACCAAGAAATGTGCTAACTTCTAACTATCCTTGTTGCTTGCATACTCTAGATCATCAGAAAATATGCAACAAGTAAACGATGACATATTTAATTCTGTAAGTTGTCTACCAAAATTGAATGTAATTGCATATGTACTGGTCTTAAAGAAAAATAGTCATATATCATATTTTGAACTAGTTGCATATTTATTTTCTCCCAGCCACCGCCTGCTCCTCTGACCTCACATAAGAATTGTTTTACCTTTTTAATCATAGCAGCATAACTTGAATCACTATGTTCATTAGACATGCTGTCCATCAATTTTACTTGTTGAAGGAGACTTCTAACTACCCTAGTGAGACAAGAGAGCTTACACGATACATGATCCTAATGAGTATTAACAAAAGAAAAATGGATAGTATTAGAAGGAGAAATATTTCAATCGTCATAAGAGGTCTTTAGCGCTGAAATTATAATATATGTCTAACAGTTGCTTCAACTTTTATATTCTTTGACAAATTGCTTCACAGGTCAAAAGAGCTATGGGAACAAATTACATTTTTCGGATTTCATCAGATACAATTTTCATTGTGCACTTATACAAGAGCTCATATACACGGAAGCTATTTGTTTTTCAACCAACTTTGCAGAGTATTTGAGGACACTGAGGAGAAATGACGGGATGCAGAAATGTATTAGTTCCTGCCTGTAGCTTACGAATAGACTCCCACTACTTAGCCAATAGGATATTTTTCTTGATATATTTCCAACTTCATCTCCATGGATGCTTGGTTCAGTTGTGATATGTTAACCCAGACCTGATATAATACAAGTATTGGTTTGCAGCTTTCAACTATGTCATGTTATGTTTTACCAATCTTGCTGAATGCTGAATGTGAGAATATCGTTACATATGAAATGGAGGACGCAGATTCTAGCATTGTCTTCATAGACCATGTGTGTGCGTGAATAAAACTCGAATTACCCTGTTCAATCAAATTCGAAATTCCCGGGGGAGATAAATGGACATTTTGTGCATCTAGAGACGTTTATAGCATCCCTACAGAACGACCCAATATCAGTATAGATGTGGTGTAAGGCGTGTCTAACAATACGTCTCTTCATGCGTAGACGCCAACTTAACGTGCCTATAGAACGTCTCATATCATGTAGACACGGTTGGCAAGCGTCTTTCTGTCACTTGACACGGTCCGTGAGGAGACGCTCCAAGGACGCTTTTTCAAAGCGGCTCTATATTCCATTAGAGATGAAATAACGCGTCTCTAGCCTACAAAACAGACGTCTCTACATGCTTTGTTTGTTGTAGTGTGCATGAAGGTGCGACTAGTGAATTGTGTACCGTTGTCGGTGATAATCCTGTTAGGGATCCCGAAACGGCACACAATCGACCTGAAGAACTTGACCGCTGATTGTGCTGTCACCTTTCTCGCTGGCTCCACTTCTGGCCACTTTGTGAACTTGTCGATTGCTACGTACAAGTACTCAAAGCCCCCGACAGCACGGGGAAAGGGGCCGAGGATATCGAGCCCCCAGACCGAGAAGGGCCAGGACAAAGGGATTGTTTGGAGAGCTTGAGCTGGCTGATGAATCTGCTTTGCATGGAACTGGCACGCTTCACACTTGGTTACTAGTGCAGTTGCATCTTGGAGGGCTTCTTGCCAAAAGAACCCTTGCCGGAAAGCTTTCCCGGCAAGCGCCCTTGCGCCAATGTGGTGGCCGCATATGCCTCCGTGTATTTCTGCCAACAGCTTCTGTCCATCTTCCCTGGAGATGCACTTCAGTCTGACACCGTTGAGCCTTCTTCTGTACAGCTCGTTATCCACGAACTGGTACATACTTGACTATCTGGTTATCTTCTATTTCTTACGGGTCGTCGGGAAGTTCTCCAGTTTGCAAAAACGGACGATCTGCTGCGCCCATGCCGGAGCTTGGGGCTCAACGGCAAGGACTAAAGGCATGAGGGCCGCCGGGAACCTCGGCTTCTCGGCAAGAAACTCGGCTCTGCGAGCTGAAGGTCCCCGGCAAGCTCGCTGGGCGAGGCTTGTCGGAAACACTTGTTTCAACTGCAGATCCGAGGATCTGCAGGAGCAAACTGTTCCTCGCTGCTCGTCGTTGATCTTGGGGACCTTGGCGGCGGCCTCAGGGAGACCCGCCGGCAAGTAGTCGCGGAGACCAACTTTCTCTTCTTGGACTGCCCAATTGATGGCGTGACGGATGGTTGAGTCAGCTTGAGCAAGAAGGTCCCCGGTTCCACAGGTAACTTCATCGAAGCACACTTTGAAAGGCCATCTGCGATTTCATTCTGAGCTCTCGGGACGTGCTCCATTTGCAAACCTTCAAAGCGCCTCAAGCTTCCTCACTTCACCGACATAAGCTTCCATCAAAGGGCTCGATAGCTCTTGTTAACTTGCGGACCACCAACGAGAATCTCCCGACAATCAACTTTCGATCCCAAGTTCGGCCGCAATCCTGAGGCCGGCGAGCAAACCTTCATATTCAGCAGTGTTGTTTGTCGCTTGCTCCCTTGGGAAGTGCATCTGGATAACATACTTGAGGTGCTCTCCGGTGGGCGCGATGAGTACCACGCCGGCACCGGCGCCTTGCAGCGAGAAGGCACCATCAAAGTACATTACCCATTCACTTGTCGCTTCTTGTACGGGTGTACTTGTCTCTTGGACTTCTTCATCGGGCGTTGGGGTCCACTCTGCTATAAATTCTGCCAAAGCTCGGCTCTGTATGGTTGAAGTACTTTCAAACTTGAGTCCAAAGCTCGACAACTCCAGTGCCCACTCAACGATCCTGCCTGTTGCTTCTGGGTTGTGCAATATCCTCTTCAGCGGAAAGCGAGTGACCACTGTTATCTCGTGTGCCTGGAAGTAATGGCGCAGCTTTCGAGGCCATGAGGAGGCCGAAAAGCAATTTTGCACACCAGAGTATCTTGATCTAGCCCCACGAGAAGGGAACTTACAAAATACACTTTGGGCGCTGCACCATCTTCTTCCGCGCCTCATCCTGTTCTCAGCAGAGTTGTCCTTGTCGGGTCGAGCTTGCGGAGCAGCCCCTCGCTCGTCATTGGACTCGCTTGCGGTGGTGTAGCCTCCTCGTCGGACTCCCTCTCCGCTACTAACGCAGCACTAACCACCTGGTTGGTTGCCGCCAGGTACAGCAGCAACTTCTCCTGTGGTTTAGGTGCGACAAGTATTGGGGCGGAGGATAGGTACCGTTTCAAATCCTGCAGCGCTGCCTCCGCTTCCGGAGTCCACTTCATGGGACCTGCCTTCTTCAAGATTTTGAAGAAAGGTAGGGCGCGCTCTGCAGACTTTGAAATGAACCTACTGAGGGCAGCCACACAACCTGCAAGCCTTCTGACATCCTTGACTCGCTTCGGGGCTTCGATCTGCTCAATGGCTTTAATCTTGTCGGGGTTGGCTTCAATCCCCCTCTGTGACACAAAGAACCCGAGAAGTTTGCCGGAGGGAACTCCAAAGACGCACTTCTCGGGGTTCAACTTAAGTCAGTATCTTCGCAGGTTCTGAAATGTCTCTTCCAAATCTTGAATCAGCGTATCCTGCTCTTGCTCTTCACCACGATATCATCCATGTAAGCCTCTACATTTACGTGGATCTGTGGTTCAAAAGCAGATACACTACCCTTGCAAATGTTGATCCTGCATTCTTCATCCAAATGGCATGCGTCGAAGCAATAAGTGCCACATGGAGTGATAAATGCGATCTTCTCTTCATCCTCTTTGGCCATAAAGATCTGGTGATAGCCCGAGTATGCATCAAGAAAGCGAGTAGCTCACATCCGGCGGTGGAGTCAACAATCTGGTCAATGCGCGGCAAGGGAATGGATCCTTGGGACATGCTTTATTCACATCGGTGAAGTCTATACACAGCCTCCATTTCCGTTGGCCTTGCGCACGACGATCGGGTTTGCTAACCACGTCGGATGGATCACACCTCTAACTAGGCCTGCTGCCTCTAGCTTCTTGATTTCTTCACGATGAATTCTTGGCGCCCACGGCTTGCTTCCTCACTTTTTGCTTGATGGGCGCGCGATGAGGGCAAACAACAAGCTTGTGCTCAATCACCTTCACAGGAACACCGGGATGTCGGATGGTTGCCATGCAAACACATCGACATTCGCCCGAGGAAGGCAACGAGCGCGCTTTCCTATTTGTGTCAGCGTGGCAATCGATGGTGAAGGTACCACCGTGGCCGCCCTCCTTGGCGGACACCTTCTTGGTTGCCGTGGAGCGGCCATTCCTTTTACTCTTGCGGTGGAGCTCGACGGGGCGTCCTTGTCGGCAGCGCAGCACTCGAAGAGGTGCGGTTGCGAGTGGGCCCCGAGCACTTGCGGACTTAGTCTTCGTCTTCTTCCCGGGGAGCTTCAGCGCAAGTGTATTCTTATCGGCCGCAGCTGCCGCATCCCGTAGATCTTGTCGGTGCGAGATAAGCGCATCCTTCTTGTCGCCGTGGGCGGTGATGACGCTTATCGCCCCTACATCTTGAGTACGTTGTAAGCATAATGGGATGCTGCCATGAACTTGGCGAGGCAGGGCGGCCGAGTATTCCATTGTATGGCAACGGAATATCGGCGACGCCGAAAGTGATGCGCTCGATCCTGAAATTGAGCTCCCGCCAAAGGTCACCGGCAGAGTGATCTTTCCTTGGGCTTGCTCCGTCCGGGTTGATTCCTTGGAAAGAACCGGTCTCTTGAGCTCGCCATCCGAATTTGGAGTTTCTTGATCACAGCAGAGGAGATCAAGTTCAGCCCGACCCGCCGTCAACCAACATTTTGGTGACCTTGAGGTTGCGGATGGTGGGTGAGACCAGCATCGGCAAGCACCCGACCGCGGTGGTGCGGTCGGGTGATCCTCAAGATCAAAATGATGGGCGTGCGGACCATTTGAGGAGCTGCTTGCGACTCCATGGGCGGCTCCGCTGCATTCACCTCACGCACCCACTGCTTTAGCTGGCGGTGGGAGGTGTGCAGAGAGGCACCACCGTCAACGCACAGGACCTCCGTGGCCTTCTGGAACTCCTGCTCGCTGTCATCCTCATCCTCCATGTCTTCGTCGTCGTCTTCTTCATCCTTGTCGCGGCCCCGGGGAGGTCGATCACCTTGCCGCTGCTTGGCCTTGCCGCGGCGTCCTCCCCGGCCATTGAACGGCCGCTTCTTGCTTGGTTCTCCTCCGCCACCTTGGGCCTTCTCCTTGTCGCGCCTCTCGTACTCAGCTTTTTGCTGCTCGACGAGATACTCGACGCGCTTGCAGTTGGAAAGATCGTGGCCCTTGGTGCGGTGGATTTTGCAGTATTGCTTGTCGGAGCCGTCCTGCTTGTCGGCTGCCGCTACAGGGGCTGGCTCCTTGCCGGAGAAGCAAGCCTGCGTTTGCTTTGCGGGAGCCTCCTCGCCGGACTTCTCGACGGCAAGCACCTCTTTCTTGTTCTTCCTTCGGTTGTTCCGCCGGCTCTTTCTTGCCGGGGCGGTGTCGTCGCTATCGCTTTCTCTGCGCCAAAGATCCTCCCGGGAGTCTCCTCCTCTTCCGCTGCAGCGTCTTATCAGCCGAGCATAAAGCTCGCGACATCCCGAATCTTGGTCATCGCCATCTCTTCACGCATGCGGCGGTTACGCGACGCTTCGGTGGAACGCTACGATAACCGCGCGGGTGGACATCGAGGATGTTGTGCTGCACACGGTGAAGCGTTGGATATACTTGCGCAGGTTTCTCCTTCCTTCGGGCCAAAATGTGGAGATCGCTCTCTGGCCGTGGGGTTTGTGGCCGCCAGGTGAAGGCGCCGACAAACCGATGGCAAAGATCTGCCCAAGAAGAAATGGAGCCCTCGGCAAGTGCATAAGCCAAGAACGAGCGTTCGCTTAAGCACGAAGCGGAAGTGGTTCGCCGAAATCTTCTCGTCGCGCCCGCAGCTCGCACGCGATGGTGTGACACCGAGGAATTCCGAGGGTGCGTCTTGCCGTCGTACTTCTCCGACGCGTCGGGCTTGAAATTCTTCATCTTGGGCCATTTGGGCCTTGCCGCGCTCGCGGGTGAACGCAGGGCAACCTGCCGCGTACGGCAAGTCGCCTGGTTCACCGGGCACGCACGCATCGACAGTGTTCCCAGCTCTCTGGTCTGATTGTCGCCGAGCTTCTCGGCGGCGCTCGATCGTGGTCCGAGCGTCTTCTTGTCGCCGGTCGTCGAGGACCTGGCGTTGATCCCGACGAGCCCGCGGATCCGACGAGGCCGTGGAGCCGTCGTCGGCGTTGTTCCAACGGGGCGGCGTCTTTTGCTTCTGCAGCGGGGAGTGCACGGTGGCTACACCCCCGGCGGTCTTGTCGCCGTCGGCCTTCGTCTTCTCAGCTTGCCGCGGCCGCGAGGTCACCGGCTGCTGTGAAGGGTCGTTGTTGGCGAAGGCGATCAGGCTCTGGATAGTAGCCCTCCAGTCTTCGGCCTTGTCCGCCGCTGGAGGGAAGTCGAGGGGAGCGGGGGCGAGCGGCGCGAGGAGCGGGATATGCTCGGACTCCTAACGGCGTTAGAAGGAGCAGGGTCCTGCCCCGGTGCCTTCGCTTTGCTTGTGTCCGGACGGTGGTCCGGAACATCCCGCGAGCCTCCGGTGTGTCCTTGCCCCAGCAGGCGGATACCACCTCCCGTGGTATGGCGCTGCTGGGTTGTCGTGCGCTGAGATGGACGCGGTATGTCCACGGAGACCGAGGCGCGGCCATCCGTCTTGTCCTTGGATCTGGTGGCGCCACGAGTGTCCTCGCCGGCGACCACCCCTCCGACGGCGTCTCCTCCGCCCACCGTTGGCTCCGGTGGCGGCGGATGAGACGCAGCCGGGACTGCAACCTCCGAAGCCTTCTTCTTCGGGGCCATGGCGCAATTGTTGATGAAGTTGCTGATGAAACTGGAGAGGTTGATGAAGAACGCGCTCGCGTGAACGCCGGATCAGGTCCGCACAACCTCGACGCCCCCTACCTGGCGCGCCAAAGATGCCGGGGGAGACTGCCCGCCGCGGACACCTATGGGGCCGGAGCCCCTTGTCTGTGCGGTACGAGGGCGGAGGGAGCACAGAGAGCAGATCGAGGCGAGCACGCGGGCGGTCTTTTACCCAGGTTCGGGCCGCGATGGACGCGTAAAACCCTACTCCTGCCTTGGGTTGTATTGAGCTCGGGAGCTTGAAGAGCTACAGTAGCAGCTACACCGAGCGCGAGAGTTGCAAAGGTTGCGAACCCCCTCCACGTTGTGCATGGGCCTCCTTTTATAGTGCAAGGGGTCACCGACAGGTGTCAACGTAGGAGAAAGGGGTAAAAATGTAAAAGAGGTGGTAGTTGGAATAGTGCGGGAACAGTGAAGCTACAGTGCGTGAACAGTGGTTGCTACCTACTTTGACAGTGGGGGACAAGGGCATTTAATGCCCGTCGCCGTCGACCCCAAAAGCTCCGCCCTTGTGTCTCCGTCGCCACGGCGATGGATCCACCACCGTGAAGTGCTACCGTGTCCCCAGTGCACAGCCATCCGCCACGCGTCCTGGAAAGGCTCGAGGCGACGCGGGCTGATGAGCTGGGCCGGCACACAACGCAATCCTCCCGGCAAGCACCTTGCCGGGTCTTGACTTTGCGGCCCGGAGCTTGCCGGGCTCAGTAACTTGTCGCTCCCGGGCCCTCGCCGGGCGCATATAAGCGCCGAGGCGTGTCTTCTATGATGTAATCTTCTAGTCTTCCCGGCGAGCTCCTCTCGCCGGGGCCTTGCGTGAGTAATGTAACCTTGAGCCTGGAACGGCCTTCCCGGCAAGCTCCGCTTGCCGGGGTCTCGATCTTCTATCTTGTATACTTCGTCTTCGAATGGTTGGGCATGGAGCAGGAAGGTCTTCGGCGAGCACGTGGTAAACCCTGCCGCGGGAAGCTGCAACCGCCCGTGCACAAGTTGGGGTACTGAGGTACCCCTACCTTAGTACACCGACAGTATTTCTCATCGACATTACATTCATCTTCACACACTCATTCTAGTTGTCGGTGCTCATACTTTTTCATGTAGTATCCATGCTAGTTTATTTTCTTTTCTTGCTTCTTCTTGTGTGTTTGAATAACCTTAAGAAAAACAAAAATAAAAATTAGTTGTAGCCTTTAGCTAGTTTACTTTCCATGCTTGTAGTAGTAGGAATTAAAAGAAAACCGGAAAAGATTTCTCGTTCTTCTTTTGCTTGTTGGGAGCTTTCCCGTGTAAATATTTTATTTCTTTTCTTTTCTTTGGGGGTCGAGAGGAGAAGACCATGATGAAAATGTTGAATGGCTCTCATATGCATTATTGTTGATTTAACCAAGAGCCCATATTACCTTGTCTTCTCCCTTGAATTAAATGCTTGTAGATTCTAGCTTAGTCCAATGCATGTGCACTATTATTATTTTCCACACCGTTCGGTCGTGCGAGTGAAAGGCAATAATGACGATATATGATGGACTGATTGAGATGAGAGAAGCTGGTATGAACTCGACTTCTCCTTGTTTTTGTAAATATGATTACTTCATCATTCCTGATTCAGCCTATTATGAATAAACATGTTTGCAATGATAATTAGAGATTATAGTTGCTTATGCCATGCTTAATTAGCTAGGAGTTTATAATGGTTTACCTTGCGTGCCAACATGCTATTAAAATGGTTGTGATGTGGTATAATAGGGTGGCATCCTCCTTTGAATGATTCGAGTGACTTGACTTGGCACATGTTCACGCATGTAGTTGAAACAAAATCAACATAGCCTTCATGATATTTATGTTCATGGTGGATTATATCCTACTCATGCTTGCACTCAGTGTTGATTAATTTTAATGCATGTTCATGACTGTTGTCGCTCTCTGGTTGGTCACTTCCTAGTCTCTTGCTAGCCTTCACTTGTACTAAGCGGGAATACTGCTTGTGCATTCAAAATCCATAAACCCCAAAGTTATTCCATATTAGTCCACCATACCTTCCTATATGCGGTATCTACCTGCCGTTCCAAGTAAATTTGTATGTGCCAAACTCCAAACCTTCAAATGAAATTATGTTTTGTATGCTCGAACAACTCATGTATCAACTAGGGCTGTCTGTATCTTCCATGCTAGGTGGGTTATTCTCAAGAGGAGTGGACTCCGCTCCTCACTCACGAGAAAATGGCTGGTAACCGGGATGCCCAGTCCCATGCTCAAATTAAATCAAAATAATTGCAAAGAAAACTCCCCCAGGATTGTTGCTAGTTGGAGGCACCCGTTGTTTCGGGCAAGCCATGCATTGATGCTTGTTGGTGGAGGGGGAGTATAAACATTACCATTCCGTTTGGGAACCGCCTATAATGTGTGTAGCATGGAAGATATCGAGATCTCTCAGTTGTTATGTTGACAATGAAAGTATACCGCTCAAAATGTTATTTATCTCTATTTCAAAATCGAGCTCTGGCACCTCTACAAATCCCTGCTTCCCTCTGCGAAGGGCCTATCTATTTACTTTTATGTTGAGTCATCCCCCTCTTATTAAAAAGCACCCGCTGGAGAGCACTGCTGTCATTTGCGTGCATTACTATTAATTTATATTGAGTATGACTATGACTGGATGTCTTTTACCATGAATTACAATGTTTAGTCAGTCCTTGATCTTCAGAGGTGCTCTGCATTTATGTTTTGTGGTCTTAGAAAGGGCTAGCGAGATACCATCTTGTTATATCATATTATGATTGTTTTGAGAAAGTGTTGTCATCCGAGATTTATTATTATTGCTCGCTAGTTGATTATGCCATTGATATGAGTAAACATGAGACCTAAGTGTTATTGTGAATATGGTTAGTTCATAATCTTTGCTAAAAACTTGAATGTTGGCTTTACATATTTGCAACAAAAAGAGCAAATAGAGTTTGTACAAGTTTTTCTTTATCACTTTCAGTCTGTCAACTGAATTGCTTGAGGACAAGCAAAGGTTTAAGCTTGGGGGAGTTGATACGTCTCCGTCGTATGTACCTTTCTAAACACTTTTGCCCTTGTTTTGGACTCTAACTTGCATGATTTGAATGGAACTAACCTGGACTGACGCTGTTTTCAGCAGAACTGCCATGGCGTTATTTTTCTGCAGAAATAAAAGCACTCGGAATGACCTGAAAATCCACAGAGCAAATTTTTGGAATTAATAAAAAATATTGGCGAAAGAATCAGCACCAGGGGGCCCACACCCTGTCCAGAAGGGTGGGGGGCGCTCCCCCAGCCTCGTGGGCCCCCTGGAGCTCCACCGACCTCAACTCCAACTCCATATATTCACGATCGCGGAGAAAAAAATCAGAGAAAGATTCATCGTGTTTTATGATACGGAGCCGCCGCCAAGCCCTAAACTCTCCCGGGAGCGCTGATCGGGAGTCCATTCGGGGCTCTGGAGAGGGGAATTCATCACTGTCGTCATCATCAACCATCCTCCAACACCAATTTCATGATGCTCACCGCCATACATGTGTAATTCTATCATAGGCTTGCTGGACGGTGATGGGTTGGATGAAATTTACTATGTAATCAAGTTAGTTTTGTTAGGGTTTGATCCCTAGTATCCACTATGTTCTGAAATTGATGTTGTTATGACTTTGCTATGCTTAATGCTTGTCACTAGGGCCCGAGTGCCATGATTTCAGATCTGAACCTATTATTTTTTCATGAATATATGTGAGCTCTTGATCCTATCTTGCAAGTCTATAGTCACCTATTATGTGTTATGATGCGTTAACCCCGAAGTGACAATAATCGGGATACTTAACAGTGATGACCGTAGTTTGAGGAGTTCATGTATTCACTAAGTGTTAATGCTTTGGTCCGGTACACTATTAAAAGGAGGCCTTAATATCCCTTAGTTTCCAATAAGACCCCGCTGCCATGGGAGGGTAGGACAAAAGATGTCATGCAAGTTCTTTTCCATAAGCACGTATGACTATATTCGGAATACATGCCTACATTACATTGATGAACTGGAGCTAGTTCTGTTTCACCCTATGTTATAACTATTACATGAGGAATCACATCCGACATAACTATCCATCACTGATCCAATGCCTACGAGCTTTTCACATATTGCTCTTTGCTTAGTTACTTTACCATTGCTGCTGTTACAATTACTACAAAACTGCTACTGTTACTTTTGCCATTGTTACCATTACTTCCATACTACTTTGCTACTAAATATTTTGCTGCAGATACTAAGTTATCCAGGTGTGGTTGAATTGACAACTCAATTACTAACACTTGAGAATATTTTTTGGCTCCCCTTGTGTCGAATCAATAAATTTGGGTTGTATACTCTACCCTCGAAAACTGTTGTGATCCCCTATACTTGTGGGTTATCACATGCCTCCTATTTATGATGATTATGGTTATGACATGTATGCTATAAAGAATAATGATAACCATGAAACTTGTCATCATGATTTTATTTTTTAATCGGATTATGCCAATCAAGTATCACATGATAGTTATTTTTTTAATTTGCTCGCACCACTATTGATGAGAAGAAATTCGCTTATGTGGAGCGTAATAAATTTTTTATGCATTTGTATCATGAAAAGAATGCTTTATGTGATAGCTATATTGTTGAATTCATTCATGATGCTACTGAAAATTATTATGAGAGAGGAACATATTCTTTTACATATCTCAATAACATCAAGTTTCCCCACTATGTGTTGAAAATCCTGAAGTTTTGCTTGTTTTGCCATCCTATGTTAGTTGATTCTTGTTCCCATTAATTGTTTGCTCACAAAATCCCTATGCATAGGAAGTGGGTTAGGCTTAAATGTGCTTGCCATGTGTTTCATGATGCTCTTGTCATGTTTCAGCTCTTTACTTTTATGCGAGCATCATTGAAATCTTCATGCCTAGCTAAAAAGGCATTAAAGAAAAGCACTTGTTGGGAGACAACCCAACACTTTTATCTACTGTCTTGTGTGTTCAAATAATTCAGCTACTGTAGTAATCATGTTTTATAGCTTTTTTTCAATAAAGTGCTAAGTAAAGCCTTTGGGATAGTGTGGATGATAATTGACTTCATACTATGCAAAAATAGAAACTTTTGCTTCTAGTAACAGAATTGTTTAAATTCACTGGAACGTGATAAAATTCTCAAGTTTTACAGATGATTTATATACAAATTGTCTATGTTGTCCTAATTTTTTCAGAATTTTTGGAGTAACATAAGTATGGTCATTGTCCAGATCATTTCAGACTATTCTGTTTTTTGATGGATTCTGTTTTCAATGCATAGTTTGCTTGTTTCCTAGTTTCTATGGCTTTTATTGCTCAGTATAAATTGGGGAAATGATAAGGTACAGTAGGCATTGTGGGAGAAAAATTATGAATCTTGTCTTTAACAGTATCAAAGTGAATGATTTGTCTTTCTCATACTAACCTATCTCACGAAGTTCCGTTAAGTTTTGTGTGATTGAAGTTTTCAAGTTTTGGGTGAGATATCGATATGAGGAGAATAAGGAGTGTCAAGACCCGAAGCTTGGGGATGCCCAAGGCACCCCAAGGTAATATTCAAGGAATACCCAAGCAACTAAGCTTGGGGATGCCCCGGAAGGCATCCCCTCTTTCGTCTCCAACATTATCGGTAACCTCACTTGGAGCTATATTTTTATTCGTCACATAATATGTGTTTTTCTTGGAGCGTCATTTTCTTTTATTTGTATTTGCTAGCTGATATTTAGAATAATGTTTTTCATCCTTCATTTCAATAAAAATGTCAAGGATAACCTTTACCATGCATATTTTGCAAGTCTATATGCTGCTGTTTTGAAAACAGAAAGTTTTCTCTCATTGTCTGAATTGTTAAAAAATGTCAGAACGTGATAAAATCTTGAAATTTTTACACAACAAGATACAACAAATTTTCTATAGTGTGGTAATTTTTTTAGAATTTTTGGAATTTCTGAAGTATGAATCATCTTGCATTCTTTACAGACTGTACTGTTTAGATAGATCGCTGTTATGTTTGCAGTTTGCTTGTTTAATGATTCTATTTGAGGATAGAAGTATTAAATATGCAGCGGCATTTAGTAAGCAATGTTAAATAATAATTTTAGTTATTTGTTACATTAGAGAATGATAAGGTTATTGCATTGATTTACACTAACTTATCTCACGAATTCTTGTTGAGTTTTGTCTAGATGAAGTTTTTAAGATTTAGGGAAACTGTGATATAAAAGGAAATAAGGAGACACAAGAGATCAAGCTTGGGGATGCCCAAGGCATCCCAATTTAATACTCCAAGAAGTCTCAAGCATTTAAGCTTGGGGATGCCCCGGTACTCATCCCACCTTTCTTCATCAACAATTATAGGTTAGTGTCAGTTGAGCCTAAGTTTTTGCTTCTTCACATGAGTTTTGCTATTCTTGGGAGGGCCAGAAGAGTCATGAGGTGGGCACAGCCCACCAGGGCATGCCTAGAGCCCAACTCGTGTGCAGGTGGGTAGTGCTCACCTCGAGACCCATCTTCGCGTAAAACCAACGCCAAAAAATACTATAAATATAGAAACCCCCAGAAATAACCACAGATGAGAAGTTCCACCGCCACAAGCCTCTGTAGCCTTGAAATACCAATCTAGACACCGTTCCGGCACCCTGCCGGAGGGGGAAATTATCACTGGAGGCCATCTTCATCATCACTATGGTCTCCATGATGAGGAGGGAGTAGTCTACCCTCGAGGCTGAGGGTTTGTACGAGTAGCTATGTGTATAATCTCTCTCTCTCTCTCTCTCTCTCTCTCTCTCGTGTTCTTGAGATGTCACGATCTTGATGTATCGCGGGCTTTGTTAATATAGTTGGATCATATGGTGTTTCCCCTCTCTATCTTGTTATGATGAATTGATTTTTACCTTTGAGATTTCATTTTTATCTGATTGAATAATTTTATGGATTTGAGAGCACTTGATGTATGTCTTGCTATAAATACCCGGTGTGATAATGGGGTATCATATTGATTCACTTGATATGTGTTTTGGCACTCAACTTGCGGATTCCCGTGGTGACATTGGGGTAATCTATGCATAGGGGTGGATGCATGTTCTCGTGTTTGTTACTCCGGTAGAAATCTTGGGGCACTCTTTGAGGTTCTTTGTGTTGGATTCAGTATTATGAATCTAAAATTGTTTGATGCATATTGTATAATCAATTCATGGATACTCGCGGTGACATTGGAGTATCTAGGTGACATTAGAGTTGGTTGATGTGGATCATATGGTGTTATTTTAGTATGAACTCTTGGTTAGATCAATCGGAAAGAATAACCGGTGTTACTTTAGTACGAACACTAGGATAGATTGATCGAAAAGAATAGCTTTGAGGTGATTTCGTACCCTACAAACAATTTCTTCTTATGTTCTCCGCTAGATAAGAACTTTGGAGTGATTCTTTGTTGCACGTTGAGGGAAGGTTATATGATCCAATTATATTAGCATTGCTGAGAGATTGCACGAGTGAAAGTACGAACCCTAGACCTTGTTTTCAAGCATTGCAATACCATTTGTGCTCACTTTTGTTACTTGCTACCTTGCTGGTTTTTATTGTTACTATTTAAAATCAATATCTACTATCCATATTTATTACACGTGTATCACCCTCTCTTCGCCGAACTAGTGCACCTATACAATTTACCATTGTATTTGGTGTGTTGGGGACACAAGAGACTTTTTATTATTTGGTTGCAGGGCTGTTTGAGAGAGACCATCTTCATCCTACGCCTCCCATCAATTGATAAACCTTAGGTCATCCACCCGAGGGAAAATTGCTACTGCCCTACAAAACTCTACACTTGGAGGCTGATGTCTACTACGCAACCTTCTTCTTGTACACTTGTGTTGGGCCTCCAAGCATAGAGTTTTGTAGCACAGTAGAAAATTTCCCTCAAGTAGATGACCTAAGGTTTATCAATCCGTGGGAGGCGTAGGATGAAGATGGTCTCTCTCAGACAACCCTGCAACCAAAAAACAAAGAGTCTCTTGTGTCTGCAACACACCCAATACAATGGTTTGTATAGGTGCACTAGTTCGGCGAAGAGATGGATATACAAGAGTAATATGGATGGTAGATATGGGTTTTTGTAATCTGAAAATATAAAAACAGCAAGGTAGCAAGTAACGAAAGTGAGCGAAAATGGTATTTCAATGCTTCAAAACAAGGCCTAGGGTTCATACTTTCACTAGTGCAAGTTCTCTCAACAATGATAACATAATTAGATCATATAACAATCCCTCAACGTGCAACAAAGAGTCACTCCAAAGTCGCTAATAGCGGAGAACAAACGAAGAGATTATTGTAGGGTACAAAACCACCTCAAATTTATTCTTTCTGATCAATCTATTGGGCTATTTCTATAAGTGTCACAAACAGCCCTAGAGTTCGTAGTAAAATAACACCTCAGGACACACATCGACCAAAACCCTAATGTCACCTAGATACTCCAATGTCACCTCAAGTATCCGCGAGTTTGATTATACGATATGCATCACACAATCTTAGACTCATCTATTCAAACAAACACAAACAACTTCATAGAGTGCCCCAAAGTTTATACCGGAGAGTCAAGACAAAAACGTGCGCCAACCCCTATGCATAAGTTAACTAGGTCACAGAACCCGCGAGTTAATCAACAAAACATACATCAAGTGGATCATGTGAATATCCCATTGTCACCACAGATAAGCACATGCAAGACATCCATCAAGTGTTCTCAAATCCTTAAAGACTCAATCCGATAAGATAACTTCAAAGGGAAAACTCAATCCATTACAAGAAGGTAGAGGGGGAGAAACATCATAAGATCCAACTATAATAGCAAAGCTTGAGGTACATCAAGATCATGCCAAATCAAGAACACGAGAGAGAGAGAGAGAGTGATCAAACATATAGCTACTGGTACATACCCTCAGCCCCTAGGGTGAACTACTCCCTCCTCATCATGGAGAGCGCCAGGATGATGAAGATGGCCACCAGTGATGGATCCCACTTCCGGCAGGGTGCCCGAACAGGGTCCCGATTGTTTTTTGGTGGCTACAGAGGCTTGCAGCGGCGGAACTCCTGATCTAGGTTATGTTCTGGAAGTTTGGGGATATATAAGAGGTGTTGGCGTCGGGAACAAGTTAGGGGGTCCACGAGGTAGCCACGAGGTAGGGGGTGCGCCCAGGGGGTAGGGCGGGCCCTCTACCGTTGTGGTGGCCTTGGGACTCTTCTGGTCCATCTTCGATGCTCCGTGGGCTTCTTCTAGTCCAAAAATAATCTCCGTAAATTTTCAGGTCAATTGGACTCCGTTTGATATTCCTTTTTTTGCGAAACTCAAAAACAAGGAAAAAAACAAAAATTGGCATGGGCTCTAGGTTAATAGGTTAGTCCCAAAAATCATATAAAATAGCACATAAATGCACATAAAACATCCAAGATAGATAATATAATAGCATGAAACAATAAAAGGTTATAGATACCTTGGAGACGTATCAAGCATCCCCAATCTTAATTCATGCTCGTCCTCGAGTAGGTAAATGATTAAAATAGAATTTTTGATGTGGAATGCTAGCAAGTGCACAAGTTTGATCAATGATAATTTCAATCACTTTATCTAGCATCATTATGTATCATAAATAGTAGCTCATATCATAAAGCGTCTCATGATCAAGTAACAAGCTATTCACATGTTAAAGCATAGACCATAAACTTTCTTGAAAACTAACAAACTATATTCTCAGTCATCAAACAATTGCAATTCATCTTATTTTCAGGAAGCGTCTATGTAAGAGCTTTGATTTAGCAAATCCCACATACTCAACTATCATATAGTCTTCCATGATTGCTACCACTCAAAGCATATTCTTAGAACAAATAGCATCCATAGAACAAACAGAAAGATAGGGGCTTAATGTTTTGCCTCCCAACTTACTTATCATATAGATAATTGTTGACAATAATAAATCATGATCAAATATATTTCAATGGCCATATATGCTTAGATCTTTCCCCACCACATGATGCTTGCCAACTAAAGAGTAGGTTGGAATGAGAAGGGTAAATATTGCCTCTTGCATAAAAGTAAAAGATAGGCCCTTCATAGAGGGAAGCAGGGATTTGCAGAGGTGCCAGAGCTCAAAGCTTTTAAAACGGAGATAAAATAATTTTGAGAGGTATGCTTTCATTGTCAACATAACAACTAAGAGTTCTCAATATCTTCCATACTAGATACATTATAGGTGATTCCCAAACAGAATGGTAAAGTTTTTGCTCCCCCACCACCAACAAGCACAGTCCATGGCTGGTCCGAAACAATGGGTACCGTCCAACTATCAACAATCCTGGGGGCGTTTTGTTTAATTATTTGCGATTTCATTTTTGATCTTTTGATCATAGGACTAGGAACCCCAATTACCAGCCATTTTCCCGTGAATGATGAGTGGAGTCCACTCATCGTGAGAATAACCCACCTAGCATGGAAGATACTAACAGACCCTAGTTGCTACATGAGTGATTCAGGCATACAAAACAGATTATTATTTGAAGCTTTAGAGTTTGGCACATGCAAATTTACTTGGAACGGCAGGTAAATACCGCATATAGCTAGATATGGTGGACACTCATGGAAGAAACTTGGTTCAAGGATTTTGGATGCACAAGCAGTATTCCCGCTTAGTACAGAGATTTTGGCTAGCAAAGGATTCTAAATAGCAAGCAACACATGTTTGAGGATCCATAACAATGTAACTTTTATACAAATATACCCAAGCATAACTCATTATGTTGTCTTCCATGTCCAACTTCAACTAATTTTCTCAGGTTTGAAAATAATTAATGGGGCTCACAATCATAGAAGATGTCCAAGATAGTATATTTATATGTGAAATCTCTCTTCCTTCAATATTCTTTCATGAAGTGCTAACTTTCAATAAATTTACCACCTCTCCTTCTTATATGTGAAGTCATTACTCCCCATGGTATAAACATATGAAGCATATAAAATTTCATATTTACAATATTCAATTTATTCAACCATTACTCATAGGATATAAGTGAAGCACGTGAGTAAATGACAAACTACTCCATATAATATAAGTGAAGATCAATAAGTAGTCGAATAGTTATGTAACTATGTGAAGACTCTCTCATAAAGAAAATTTAGATCTTAAGTACTTTATTCAAACATAAAATAAAACAAAATAAAATGACTTTGCAAGGATAGGACATATCATGTGAAGAAGCAAAAACTCAGGCTCAACCAAAATTGACCAATAGTTGTTGAAGAACAAAGGTGGGATGCCAACCGGGGCATCCCCAACCTTAGATGCTTGAGCTTATTGAAATATTAGTTAGGGATGCCCTGGGAATCCCCAAGCTTGTGCTTTTGTGTCTCCTTAATTCCTTCTATATCATGGTTTCCCTAAATCTTAAAAACTTCATCCACACAAAACTCAACAAGAACTCGTGAGATAAGTTAGTACAAATCAACGCAATAACCTTATCATTCTCTTCTGTGGCCAATTACTAAAATTATTATTTGATATTGCCTACTAAATTCCTCTGCATATTTAACACTCCTATCCTCAGATAGAATCATTAAACAAGCAAACATACGCAAACAATGCAAACATAATAGCAATTTGTCTAAATAGGACAGTCTGTAAAGAATACGAGAGGAATCATACTTCCCTAACTCCAAAAATTCTGAAAAACTACCACACTGTAGAAAATTCATTGATACTCATTGTGTAAAAAATTCAAGATTTTATCATGTTCTGACTATTCACCAATATCCAAAACATAACAACAAACTTTTTGATTTTGAAACATCAACGTATAGACTTGTAAAATGAGCATGGTAAAGGCTATACTTGAATTTTTTATTGAACTAAAAGATATAAAACATGTCTCTCAATAATAGCAAGCAAATATAAACAAAAAAATTATGCTCCAAGCAAAACACATATCATGTGGTGAATAAAAATATAGCCTCAAGTAAAGTTAGCCGTGAACGAAGACGAAAGAGGGGATGCCATCCGGGCCATCCCCAAGCTTAGGCTCTTGGTTGTCCTTGAATATTACCTTGGGGTGCCTTGGGCATCCCTAGGCTTAGGCTCTTGCCACTCCTTATTCCATAGTCCATCGAATCTTTACCCAAAACTTGAAAACTTCACAACACAAAACTCAACAGAAAACTTGTAAGCTCCGTTAGTATAGGAAAATAAATCACCACTTAGGTACTGTTGTGAACTCATTTTAAATTCATATTGGTGTTATATCTACTGTATTCCAACTTCTCCATGGTTCATACCCTCCGATACTACTCATAGATTCATCAAAATAAGCAAACAACACAATGAAAACAGAATCTGTCAAAAAGAGAATAGTCTGTAGTAATCTAGAAACTTTCATATCTCTGTAACTCCAAAAATTCAAAAGAATTAGGAAAACCTTGGTAATTTTTATATCAATCTTGTATAAAAAATTCAGATCAAAAGCACGTTCCAGTGAAAAATTTCAAATTTCCTGGACTGAGCGCAAAAGTTTCTGTTTTTGCACAGAATCAAGTCAACTACTACCTCCGTACGGGTTTATTGGGCCCCTTCGTATTTTGGGTCAGACTTTGACCATCTATAGACTACTAAAATATAAAGTATATTCTATAAAAAATTATACTGTTGGATTTGTATTTGAAAGAGCCTTTCGACAATATAATTTTTGTGACATATAGTTAACATTTTGTAAGGTAAAATTTTAGGTCAAACTTCAGACCAAAATAAGAGGGGGCCTAATAAACCCAGACGGAGGGAGTATCATCCACACTATCCCAAAGGCTTTACTTTGCACTTTATTGAAACAAAAGCTATAAAACATGATTACTACAGTAGCATAATCATGTGAACACACAAAACAATAAGGGTAAATATTGGGTTGTCTCCCAACAAGCGCTTTTCTTTAATGCCTTTCTAGCTAGGCATGATGATTTCAATGATGCTCACATGAAAGATAGGAATTGAAACACAAAGAGAGCATCATGAAGAATATGACTAGCACTTTCCAGTCTAACCCACTTCCTATGCATATGGATTTTGTGAGCAAACAATTTATGGGAGTAAGAATCAACTAGCTTAGGAAGGTTAAAAAAGCATAACTTCAAGATTTTCAACACATAGAGAGGAAACTTTGATATTTTTGCAATTCCTACAAGCATATATTCTTCCCTCATAATAATTTTCAGTAGCATCATGAATGAATTCAACAAAATAAGTATCACATAAATCACTCTTTTCATGATGCATAAGCATAGAAATTTTATTACTCTCCACATAAGCAAATTTATTCTCCTTCATAATTGCCATGGAATAGTCACGGCACATGTCCTAGCATGAGGACTTAGTCGTGGAGCCATTGCAACTAGGTTAGCTTAAAGGGGTTAAACAGGACAAAGAACATCGGAGTTTATACTGGTTCGGCCCCTTGCGGTGAAGGTAAAGGCCTAATCCAGTTTGAGGTGGTATTGCTTATGTCTCGATTACCAGGGAGCGAATACGCTTGACCTAGCTTTCGATCTGTTCTCTCTTTCCCTGAGCCACCGCCGGGTCATCCCTTTATATACACAGGTTGACGCCCAGCGGCTCACGGAGTCCCGGCCGGCTCATAGACAACGTGTCCGGCTCGGTGCGGTTTACTCCTACGGGCCTTAAGTCTCCCTTGGGCCTTGGGCCCTTGCCTGTGAACCGCCATCTCCAATATCCTCATGGGCTTCATATCATGAATCGCCATAGGTATAACCCGGCCCCTCCCAGGCGGGTCATACCTAATAGTTATATCCCCAACATTAGAATCGAGGTTGATTTGAACTGATTCATGTCAATCTTCAACACTTACAAAAAATCTTCCCTTCTTCATTTGTGAGAGAACTCATAACCCGCAATGATGTCATCTCTTGGGCTTGTGGTAACCCGCCATGATGTCACATGTCATTAATTTACACAATGTCCAATATATCTCAATGGATCCTTATCTTTAATAGCCATCCCGAGAATCGAGGTGCCCGAGCAGATGGATAATCACTGTTTGGTCTCCTCGTTTTTCATGCCAACTTATTAACCTTCTCCTTATAAATAGGGTCGGACCTCCCTTATGTCATTATCCTCCTTCTCCTTCTCGTCTTCCTCCTCCCGCGACTCATCTGCTACCTCGAGCTCCACCGCCGCCGCGAAGCTCACCGTCCTCCTCGCCCTTGGCCGCTGCATCAACCTGAACAGGACCAGAGAACGCCGATGCTCCATCGCAGTTCATCTGCATCTGTAAGTGTCCCCCCTCCTGTGCTCCAGATCCACATTAGGGTTTCTATAGTTCTTTGAGTTCTTCGTGGTTCTTCGTCGTTCTTCTAGATAGCCCTTGTTTTAGATCCAAATATGTCTATTAGGATGCACGGAACCTGTTTCCATTCCTTTGTTATCTCAAAGCTTGCTTCACAGATGTATAAATCCCGCTCTGGTACTAGTTCTTCTGCTGCTGCCATGCTTTAGGTTGTGATTTATTTCCTTTTTTGAACTGCTACTGATCCAAAATTATAGTTTCAGTCTGCGAAACCTGTTTGTCCAGTACTTAGCAAAATTTTCTTCCTGATAGATCAACCTGACCATGGCGGCTTACATCAATCTGGTCATGGCGGTTTACATTACCAGTGCTAGCTAGTCATATACCATTAGGCCCCTTTTAAGCTGCCATTCTGAATATGTTTTGTAGTGCTTTTCCTCCAGCTTAACTTAAACCGGCAAAACTTATTATTTTTCTGTTTAGGCTTCTTTCTTCACAATGGCCCCGAAGATAGCCACTTCCTGTAACTGGGTTCCTTCCATTGTCACTGAGAACACGCTTCAGGACTTTGTGAAAACCGGCTATGTACCAGAGAAGACTGTCATGCATTATCGTGCCCCTAATCCGGAAGAAGAAAAACCTCAGCCAAAAGATGATGAAGTTATTGTCTTTACTGACCACATGAACCGGGGCTTCTCACCGCCCAGCTCTAAATTCTTCCGGGACGTTCTGCACTTTTTTATCTTCATCCTCAAGACATCGGACCCAATTCTATGTCAAATATATGCAATTTCCATGTTTTCTGTGAGGTTTACCTTCAAGAGGAGCCCAGTGTGGAATTGTTTAGAGAATACTTTTATTTGAACCACCTAAATGAGTATTCAAATGGACCCAGGTTAGAACTTGGCGGGATCTCAATTCAACGAAGAAGAGATGCTATCTTTCCCTATGCTCGCCTGCCGAGTCATCCCAAAGATTGGAACCAGACATGGTTCTATTGCAAAGATACCACTCCGGCTAACGAGAACTGACTGCCCGGCTTTCGCGCTCAGCGTCTTGACTCAAAACATCCTCTCCCTGACAAGCTGACAGCTGCTGAACGCAAAAAACTCACCCCCGCCATTGCCAAGGTCAAGGCTCTGTTGGGAAACGGCTTAACCGGCATTGACTTGGTTCGATGCTGGGTTGCATGGCGGATCATCCCCTTGAGTCGCCGCACCGGTTTAACGTGTACTTACACGAGCAGTAAAAAAGATCCATTGCGCCACAGCACCATGTGTTTAACAGACGATGCCATAAATGAAATGACGAAGTCCCTTCTGAATGAAAACCCGGCAGACTGCAACAAAGTGGGCCTAAGCCCTTTCTGTACATCTAACCCGGCACCAAAAGTGAGTCTTTAAAATTCTGTACTTCTGCCTTCATCCTTAAATATTCTGTTTAACTCAACTTTGATGACTTTCATAGGCTGATGATGACTTTTGGAAGAAGAAGTACGACCATGAAGCTGCCAAAAGGGCCAAAAAAGCCAAGAGAGCCGCCAGGAAGAAGGGAAAGAAATCCAGTACTTCTGAGCTGCTTGAACTGGATGACAACTCTGAGTCGGAGGTAGCCCTTGATTCCCTTGGCTCCTTTTTCAACCATCTTATTGACATTGATTATCATCAGGATGACATGAGGACCAGTCAAGCAATTGAGGAAGAGGTAACTATCATTTCCTCCGACTCCGAGCCCTTGCCAAGACAGAAAATTTGAAGAGTAGCCCAAAAAGTAAGCTTTTTCACATCCCTTACCTCATCTGGATCCTCACTTTCTTTTGAACCAACAAGAGCACGAGAGCCGGCGACACACTCGGAGTAGCAGAAGCGAAGAACTATCTTCTGGCTTACCGAACACTCCAAAGAAGCGTTGAAACAAGGTCATCCCTGATTTAAACTCTTTTTATCCTCTGGCGGGTCTCATCTGCCAACCACTTAATTCTTCTGACTCAAATTATCAGGAGACATCTCGTTCCTCTTCCGGCAATTCATCTCAGCCTCATCTACCGGCTTTCAAGATTGCTTCCGGGTAATAGCAATTACTTATTGTTTGCTCATTATGCTCCTTTATACTTATACTGACCTCTCATGACTCATGCAGTGGAAAAGCCAAGCCTAGCATAAAGTCAAAGGTGATTACACCGGCTGAAGACCCGAAAATCAATGAGCTGGAGCAAGAAATGCCAGCGCCTGAGACCTCCACTCCTCAACTGTTAGAGTTGGTTCTTGTTGTTCCACCAGTGACTCCTGACCTGCCCATCGATCAATCAAAGGATGATCCTTTGAACACAGAAGCATCAAGTCCAGTTAAAACGGCTGAGACACATGATGATGATGTCGTCATCACCAACACCGGCTTTAGAGAGCCGGGAAGGCCTACTGTCTTGGCCAAGCACTCCGCCAAGGAAGAATACATTGAACAGCAAAAAGTAAGATTTGATGTTGCTGACTACTCCCAATTGAGCATTGGTGAAGTATGTTATGGTTATCTCATTCAAGTACACACCAGCTGTGAACTTGAAGTAGACATGGTGAAGCAAATGCACCAAAAGTTTGAGGTATGAGCTCCTTCTTTATTGAGTTATGCACATTCTATCAGCCCCCACGTCTACTGTTTATGATGGAATTGAATATGCTGGAGACTTAGATTAACCATGAGCATAAATAATACCCTTTGATAGAATCCTTCGAAATTCGGCTTAAAGTGTCCGGTGTAAAGTAGATCAGTAATGAGTAACACTGAATCCGTAGCCCCCAAGGGCCGGTTTAATCAGCATGAATGAGCCTGTCCTTTATATCCTTGTGTAGAAAGCAGAACTTACTTGTGTAGCCCTCATGAACCGGCTGTGGCCGTTTGCAGCACAACCAGGTCATCATAAAGTAATAATAAGACAAGCAATATGCATTAGCCCCCAAGTGCCAAGTGGTCTTGCTTGCAGAGTGCTTGGGACTTATTCATATTAACCATTGCATGAGTAATTTTTCTGGCAAGCATTTGCCCCCTAGTGCCAAGTGCTCTTGCTTGTAAAGTGCTTGGGACTTCATTTCTGTAATCCAAATCTGACCATGATTTAGAACCTGTGTATGTACAGGCCACCACTGCTCAACTTCAATCAGAGCTATTTGACGTGAAGACTCGTCTGGAGCTGCAAGAATCTGAGACCCGGAAGGTGGACTCAAAATTCCAATTCAGTGCGACTGAAACAAAAAACTGAAGACCAGCTTTGAAGTTGAAAAAAGTGCATGGGCTGAAGAGAAGTCTGCCTTGATACAGCGGGCTGAAAAGGCGGAGGCAGCTCTTGAGGAGGTGACCACTGAACTTACCGGCTTAAAATGCCATGTGTCTCAGATGGTTTCTGCTATCTTTGGTAAGTTGCCTTGCGATTATCAAATTTGAATATCTTCCTTGATGATATAAACCGCCTTTAATCCAACCATGATTATTATTCAGGTCCCAAGAGCACCAACCTTAGCCAAGAGATGCTTGTGAAGCTGAAGGCAATTTACACACTCGTTGAGACTCAACACGCACTAGCGACAGTTTCTCCGGCTAATCAAGCACCCACTCTCTTGGTTGATGTCTTGAGGAAGCTTTCTGTTCTGCCTGAGAGGTTTAGTGAGATGAAGTGATCATCTACAAGAGCTGGTGCTGTTACAGCCTTAAGCCGGGCCAAAGCATGGTTACCGGAGCTAGACCCAGCCGATATATCTACTGGGTACCCAAGCTTGAAAGAAGATGGCACTCCTTTTGATAAGAAAGACTTTGCCGCCTGCGTGAAGGCAATATGTCCCGTGGCCAGTCTGATAGCCAATGAGACGGATCTTTCGAGATATCAACCGGCTTATGACTTGGAAAATCAGAAGCTGCCGACGCCGTCTTACAAAGTGAAGGATCTAATTCCCCCAATTCGTAAGCACACTTTTGCTCCTGAAGTTGACCCGTCCGAGCTTATTGATGATGAAGCTGAATTCCACGCCTTGAATGGCCTTGATTGGTCATCACCAACCTTCCAGGCAGCAGAGCAGGATGAAGAAGCGGAGAAGGATGATCTAGAAGCTTCAGGACATCAGAGCCAAGAAGATTGATCCGCTGGGCGGCTCATATATCTGAGCTTTTGAAAAACACTTAATCATTTGAGCTCCTTGAGTCAATGTAATAGGCTAGAAAAAACTTTGCTCTGTCATGCCATCGTGCATGTATATGTTGTGTCCAACGCTGTTTGAGCCACCACTTGACAATTATCCTTTTACCATGATGTTTGATTGTGCAGATGAAAATTTTGAATTATCCTGCACACAAGTAGAGCACAAGAGCCCTTGGCGGTTTACCGCAGGGCGGGTCACAATACCTTATATAATATGCTGATGTTTAAAACAGTTACATACAGGGCTGGTTTAACCAGAATTAGACATAATCATAATAACAATATCATACCTGTGATATTGAATTGTACTGCTGGCTTATGATACCTGTGCAGTAAGGGTGATAACCCAAAACTTAGAAGCCAATACTTCCAAGTACTTGATACCATCATGTATGGGCGACTTGTCGCCTCACACCAGGCCGGGTTAACAGAGACCACGAGTATGCTTCAAATACGAGCTGTGAGATTTAAGGCTACATGGCCTGAATCACTTTAAACCATAAGGCAAGATAGTATCAAGAAGAACCGAAAAACTGTTCAAAAAATCAAGCCAAAAAGAGAAAAAACAAGGCTATGCTTCAAATACGAGCAGGAAGCCGGACCAAAAGGGTTAATAGCTATGCTTCGAATACGAGCAAGAAGCCCCCAAGTGGTTCGTGGCCTTGGGCCGATCAAGAGGGTACTAACAGCTATGATTTGAATATGATCAGGAAGCCCCCTAGTGACCATAAATTTTGGCATTGCGCCTGTCAAGAGGGTACCAACAGCTATGTTCTCTTTGGTGAATACACCTATGTTTGAACAGGAAGCCCCCAAATGACCATGAGTTTTGGCATTGCGCCAATCAAGAGGGTACCGACAGCTATGTTCTCTTTGGTGAATACACCTATGTTTGAATAGGAAGCCCCCAAATGACCATGATATTATGATGAAAAAAGACTCATTATTCGTGTAAATGAAACGACAGAGGCACTGATTTGTCAGGGATGTCGGCTTTATTATAAACATCATAAGATACGGTGGCTCAAGTGTAGTAAGGCCGAAGATGAGCAATATTCCACGGCCGGCGGGTCTCCTCCTCCGACTAGCGTGAGTCCTTGTGGTCTCGAACATCAATGAGATAGTATGACCCATTGTTCAAATTCTTGCTGACCACAAAGGGTCCTTCCCAAGGCGGGGATAGCTTGTGCATGTCAATTTGATCCTGGATGAGTTGGAGCACCAAGTCACCTTCTTGAAAGGTTCTGGTCGTAACCCGGCGGTTGTGATAGCATCATAGGTCTTGTTGGTAAATAGTCGAATGAGCCGTCGCAAGGTCACGCTCCTCATCTAACAGGTCAAGTGCATCCTGACGTGCTCTTTCATTATTAGCCTCAACATAAGCCACCGCGCGGGACGGGTCATGACGGATGTCACTAGGGAGAACCGCCTCTGCTCCATAAACCATGAAGAAAGGTGTGTAACATGTAGATCTATTGGGGGTAGTATTGATACTCCATAGCTCTGAGGGTAACTCCTCAACCCAACAACCCGGCGTTCTCTGTAAAGGAACCATAAGCCGGGGCTTGATGCCTCTCAAAATTTCTTGATTGGCTCTTTCAGCTTGACCATTAGATTGGGGATGAGCCACTGATGATACATCAAGTCGAATATGCTCACGTTGACAAAACTCTTTCATAGCTCCCTTGGACAGATTAGTTCCATTATCAGTTATGATGTTGTGTGGAAAGCCAAAGCGAAAAATCACCTTTTTGATGAATTGAACCGCCGTTGCTGCCTCACACTTACTGACCGGCCCTGCTTCAACCCACTTTGTAAATTTGTCAACCGCCACCAAAATGTGGGTCTTTTTATCCCTGGACCTTTTAAAAGTCCCAACCATATCAAGCCTCCAGACTGCAAACGGCCAAGTAATTGGAATCATCGTCAATTCTTGAGCCGGCACGTGAGCTCACCGTGAAAATTTCTGACAACCATCACATTTACTGACCAAATCCTCTGCATCAGCATGAGCCGTCAGCCAGTAAAACCCATGAAGAAAAGCCTTAGCTACAAGATACTTTGAACCGGCATGATGACCACAATATCCTTCATGAATCTTGCGAAGAATCTCACGGCCTTCCTCAGGAGAAACGCAATGCTGAAATGCCCCAGAGACACTGCGATGGTGTAACTCGCCATTGGCAATTGCCATTGACTTGGACCACCGGGTTATCTGCCTAGCCAAAGTTTCATCCTCAGGTAACTCGCCCCATGTCATATAAGCCAAATATGGGACTGTCCAATCTGGGATAGCGTGAAGAGCCGCCACCAATTGTGCTTTCGGGTCAGGAATAGCCAGATCTTCCTCTGTAGGCAATTTGACAGAAGGGTTATGCAGAATATCCAAGAAAGTGTTAGGTGGCACCGGCTTACGCTGAGACCCCAACCGGCTTAAGGCATCAGCCGCCTCATTTGTCCTGCAATCAATATGTTCCACTTGATAGCCCTTGAAGTGCCCACAGTAGCATCTACTTCACGGCAACAAGCCGCCATGAGTGGATCCTTAGAATCCCATTATCCCGAAACTTGCTGAGCCACCAAGTATGAGTTGCCGAAACATCTTACCCGGCTTAAATTCATCTCCTTAGCCATCCTAAGACCATGGAGCAAGGCTTCATACTCAGCTGCATTGTTAGTACAGGGAAACATCAACCTTAAAACATAACAAAACTTGTCACCCTAAGGGGAAGCTAAGACAACTCTAGCCCCCGAGCCCTCCAATTTCCTGGACCCATCAAAGTGAATAGTCCAATACGTGTTATCTGGCTTCTCTTCAGGCATCTGCAGTTCTGTCCAGTCATTGATGAAATCCACAACTGCTTGAGATTTGATGGTCGTGCGAGGCATATACCTTAAACCATGAGGTCCAAGCTCAATGGCCCACTTGGCAACTTGACCTGTAGCTACTCTGTTTTGGATGATATCCCCTAATGGAGCAGAACTAACCACAGTGATGTGATGACCCAGAAAATATTGCTTAAGCTTCCGGCTGGCCATGAACACCCCATAAACGAGCTTCTGCTAGTGTGAATATCTCTGCTTGGACTCAATAAGCACTTCACTGATATAGTAAACCGGCCATTGAACTGGATATTCCTTGCCTGCTTCCTTCCGTTCCACCATGATAGCTACACTAACATCCCGGGCATTAGCAGCCACGTGTAATAACAACGGCTCCTTATCAATGGGAGCAGCAAGGACTGGCGGATCAGCTAGCTGTTTCTTCAAAGCTCCAAACGCGTCATTAGCAGCATCACTCCAGATGAAGTTATCTAATTTCTTCATCATCTGGTACAGTGGTATGGACTTCTCACCCAACGGGCTTATGAACCGGCTTAAGGCAGCAATACGACCCGCCAGACGCTGAACATCATTGATACACGCCGGCTTTGTCAGGGAGGTAATGGCCTTGAGCTTCTCCGGGTTAGCCTCAATGCCTCTGTTAGAAACCAGAGAACCCAAAAGCTTGCCTACTGGCACACCAAAAATGCACTTGGCTAGGTTAACCATCATCTTGTAGACCCGGAGATTGTTGAAGGTCTCCTTCAAATCATCTATTAAAGTTTCCTTCTCTCTGGATTTCACCACAATATCATCCACATAAGCATGAACATTGCGCCCAATCTGACTGTGAAGCAATTCTGTACACATTGCTGGTAAGTCGCCTGCGCGATCTTGAGCCCAAAAGGCATAGACACATAGCAGAAGGCTCCAAAGGGAGTGATAAAAGTTGTCTTCTCCTGGTCCTTCACTGCCATCTTGATCCGATGATAACCAGAGTAAGCATCCAAAAAACTCAAACTCTCATAACCCACCATAGCATCAATGATTTGATCAATACGAGGGAGAGCAAAAGGATCAGCCGGACAAGCCTTGTTTAAGTCCATGTAGTCCACACACATACGCCAAGTGCCATTTTTCTTAAGCACCAGCACCGGATTAGCCAACCACTCAGGATGAAAGACTTCAACAATGAACCCAGCTGCCAAGACCCGGGCCACTTCTTCACCAATAGCCTTACACCTCTCGTCATTGAAGCGATGAAGGAATTGCTTGACCAGCTTAAACTTTGGATCAATATTAAGAGTGTGCTTAGCGAGTTCCCTCGGTACACCAGGCATGTCAAAAGGCTTCCATGCAATGATTTCCCGGTTCTCACAAATGTACTCGATGAGGGCGCTTTCCTATTTTGGATCCAGGTTAGCACTGATACTGAATTGCCTGGATGAATCACCAGGAACAGAGTCAACTAGCTTAGTGTCATCGGTCAACTTAAACTTCAGCACCAGATCATGCTCTGTAGTAGGCTTTTTCAGAGATGTCATGCCAGCCGGATCAACATTGTCTTTGTAAAACTTTAACTCTTCTATTGCACAGACAGACTCAGCATAAGCAGCATCACCTTCTTCACATTCCAAAGCTATTTTCCGACTCCCATGCACTGTAATGGTCCCTTTGTAACCCGGCATCTTGAGCTCCAAATAAACATAACAAGGCCGTGCCATGAATTCATAAGCCGGCCATCCAAACATGGCGTGGTACGGGCTTCTGATCTTGACCACTTCAAAGGTTAACTTCTCAGCCTTGGAGTCGTGCTCATCTCCAAAGTCCACTTCCAGCTCAATCTTCCCTACATGGTACGCCGACTTACCAGGCACCACTCCATGGAAAATAGTATTGGACGGCTTAAGATTTTTATCGGTTAACCCCATGCGACGGAAAGTATCATAATAAAGGATATTAATGATGTTACCTCCATCCATGAGTACCTTAGTGAATTTTTATCCACCAACTTGAGGCGCCACCACCAAAGCCAAGTGGCCCGGATTATCAACCCGGGGTGGGTGATCCTCTCGGCTCCACATAATGGGTTGCTCAGACCATCGCAAGTAATGGGTGAGGGAGTCCTGGATTAGGGGGTGTCCGGATAGCCGAACTATCACCTTTGGCCGGACTCCCGGACTATGAAGATACAAGATTGAAGACTTCGTCCCATGTCCGGATGGGACTTTCCTTGGCGTGGAAGGCAAGCTTGGCGATACGGATATGTAGGTCTTCTACCATTGTAACCGACTCTGTGTAACCCTAACCCTCTTCGGTGCCTATATAAACCGGAGGGTTTTAGTCCGTAGGACGAACAACAATCATACCATAGGCTAGCTTCTAGGGTTTAACCTCTCTGATCTCGTGGTAGATCTACTCTTGTATTACCCATATCATCAATATTAATCAAGAAGGAGTAGGGTTTTACCTCCATCAAGAGGGCCTGAACCTGGGTAAAAACATCGTGTCCCTTGTCTCCTGTTACCATCTGCCTAGGCCTTGATTCGGGACCCCCTACCCGAGATCCGCCGATTTTGACACCGACATTGGTGCTTTCGTTGAGAGTTCCTCTATGTCGTCATCTTTAGGCCCGATGGCTCCTCCGATCATCAACAACGACGTGGTCCAGGGTGATACTTTTCTCCCCGGACAGATCTTCGTATTCGGCGGCTTTGCACTGCGGGCCAATTGGCTTGGCCATCTGGAGCAGATTAAGCTTCGCCCGCCATCGGTCAGATTTGGAAGTTTAAACTACGGTGACGACGGAGACTTGATCTTGACGGGTTCGAGCCACAACCAAGCGCACCGCCTTGTCACGATGGGCATGATCTAGCTCTGCCGCGAGCGAGTGCCACGAGGGCGCACCGATGTTCGCTCCGACCCTTAGCTCGGAGCCGATATGCCGATCGAGGGCGGGTGGCTGGACACCGCCTAGGGGCTGCGATCTCTCGGCAATTGAGCGTACACCAACCCTTCCTTCTGGCTTCGTGACTCAAAGCGCGGACTCCTCTTGGACTCCGAACCTTCGCGCCACCTTAATCGAATCCGGTTGGGCGCCGATCATGGAGTTCACCGCCACGGACATCTTCGGCACTCACCCTTTGGCGACATCCTGAATTCACTAAAGTCTCTCTCTTTATCGGAGAGCCTGGCGGACTATGGCGGGAAGGTTGGGATCACGACGACGAAGAAATTCAAAGCCCACCCACCACCCACTTCAGAGCCACTTGTCTATGATTTAACCGACATGCTCGACTCGACTCGAAGACATCGACGGTATGGGCGACGATGCGAGAGGCGACCAGAACCAGCGCCTACGAGGCTGGAAGGCCACCTCGTCATCGACATTTACATGGTGGACATCCCAAAATATAGGAATGGTGATGGAACAACGGAGGATGACCCCTCCAAGAAACAGCCTAAGCGACGGCGTCAGCGGCGCCGCTCTAAATCCCGTCACAGCAAAAATGGTGATTTCGGCACGGGAGACAATAACACCCCGGACAGTGCCGAAGACAACCCCCTCCGGCACGGGAGACAATAACACCCCGGAGCTGCTTTTTGGCAAGGCCGAGCTCGTTCTCGGACCGCTCGAGGCTCTGCTTCAATGCATTGACCTCCGCAGTCAGTGCGGCAGAGGTCAGCAGCGTAGTCTGCATTCCCCATATTGACATACTTATGTTAGACTCCTGCCTACATCTTTTTAGATCCTCAGTTCGGCTTTTCTTTCCGAACACCAAACTGAGCATCAGGGGCTACTGTCTATCCGGTAATATTTTTACATATCTTAAATACATACCTCAAAGCTGTTAGAAGGCTGGCACGAGCTTGATCCGCTTTGCTCTTGGCGGATGAACTTTCTAGATCACCACACTCATAACGGTGCGGTGCTCCTCGTCGATGGAGGCGCCGTTAAGCGCCTCCAGCAAATTATCCGGTGCGTCCGGTTGGACGGAGGTCACCGGTGTCGCAGTCTCGCCCTTCTTACGAAGGGTCCGCCTGCCGGTCTCCGGAACCACTGAAGGTTCCGGTGCGGAGTCCGGCCCAGGGCCAGACTTAGAGCCCTTTGGGGTTTTATCCCCCTTGCACCTGTAGTCCGGGAGGTTGCCTTGCGGCGCCTCCTGGACCACCTCCTCCTGGCTGGGCCCCTTTTGGGACCCCACCTCCTCCTAGCCGGAAGTGAGGTGCTATTGACGTCCAACGAATCCAGGGAGCCGCTCGTTGAAGCGTCGAGCCCGTCCTTGGGCGGGCTGCAGGGTTACACTACAGGAATCAGCTACTTTGCCATCAGCCACGGCGGACGGCAAAGGTCTTTGCCGTCCACCGCGGACGGCAAAAGTGGACGGCAATGTAAGGGATGGCAAAGAGCTACATTGCCGTCCGCTTCGGGCGGCTGACATCAAAGGGTCCTTTGCGATCAGCTGCCAACGGCAAAGAATGCTGACGGCAATAATTGCGTGGTTACTCCGTTAGGTGGTTAACGACAAGCCTTTGCCGTCGTCCGCTGATGGCAAACTCGGAAGGCCTTTGCCGTCCGCCGCTGTAGGCAAAGTTTTTTTCTCTTCGCCGTTAGCCACTGTTGGCAAACTGACCACATAGGTCAGCCTCCCAGGAAGCACAGTTGCCTGCCACGTGGCCTCTTTGCCGTCCACTGCTAATGGCAAATAGCCCTTCGTCGTAGGTGGCAGATGGCAAAGAGCCTGCATAATGGCTTTTTTTCCCTGTTTTTTTTAAATCCAACAATTTTCACAGCAAATATATATGAAATATATAGATATATTTCACAGGGCTATTTAACATCTCATAAGTTTCATCGTACATACATATATA
This sequence comes from Aegilops speltoides, assembly GCA_021437245.1. Taxonomy (NCBI): domain Eukaryota; kingdom Viridiplantae; phylum Streptophyta; class Magnoliopsida; order Poales; family Poaceae; genus Aegilops; species Aegilops speltoides. Next base: position 425,090,028 of record CM038144.1, on the reverse strand, counting down.
GTTCCATCCACTCATATATAGCAAGTTGCACATACACATAAGTTGCAACCATTAGGAAGTTGCACATACATGTTACAATGCAAAGTTTCATCAAGATAGCAAGTTCCATCGTAGCAAGCTAGAAGAATACTAGAAGAGAATGAAATAAATAACAAGCACTCCATCATAGCATGCTAGCTTCCGAGAAGTGAATGAAATCTGCAAAATGGCAAATAAGAAAGTTAGGAAAAGGTGACTAGAAGAAGAAGACTAGAAGAAGAAGCACGCCATCGTTTGTGAGGTAACTTAGGTGAAATGGATCGTTTATGAGCTAACTTAGGTAAAATGCGTCATTTTAGAGCTAATGTAGGTAAAATGGATCGTTTATGAGCTAACTAAGCTAATTATGCCGTTTTTTTTACATAAGTAAGGTAAGTAAATGTCATTATTGAGCAAACCTAGTTAACTAAGCATATTATAACTAACTTAGGTCATTTTGGAGGAAACAAAGCTAAGTATAGATCGTTTTAGAGCTAACTTAGGTAAAATGGCTGGTTTTGGAGGTCAGTAAGCTTATTAAGTCATTTTTCAGGAAAATAAGCTAACTCTAGGTCATTAAGGTAAGCATATTGGATGCAATAAAGCTAAGTCTAGGTCTTTATGCATTTGTTAAGAAAAAAACTAGAGAAACTTACCTTGATCATGGAGGTGTGGGAGCGGGCTGGCTCATGCCAGTAGCTGGAGAAGGATCGTGTGATGCTTGTGTTGAGTAACGCTGCACCAAAGATGAATGAATTGCATGATGACACTCAAATGTTTCGTTAGCATGATGACACTCAAATGTTAAGACTAGCAAGTAACGTCCATTAAAATTAAACTCACCGTGGTCTCAGGAGCAATCTCTGGATCAATGGCTATGGAGCCACGGGACCTCCCGCTAGATACCATCACCTTTCTGGATTGTAGGGGATGCGGCTCAGGTTAAACTCCTCCCCTTTCCTCGCCTTCCCCTTGACTTGCTTGTAAGAGGCAGTGTGGGCCATGGCATATAGGTCATACCCCTCTGGCACCATATCCGTCTTATTGTAGCATGCCTGAAAGAGAGAAACAAAGTAAATTAGTAATTAAAGGGCTCAAGCTAGCATGATGAATGAATTGCATTAATCATGAAGCAAACCACATTACCCAATTCCGCCCGAACGATATAAGCTGGAGCTACCTTGATGGTGTGGCACACCTTCAATTTGACACGTTGTCCATGGCCTCGATCGGCTCCCCTTCCATCTTTCAACACCTGCCATGACAAAGAGTAAGCGAAATTAGTACAACATAAAAAATACCGACATGAATAATAATATGTATATCACTTAAGTGTATCATCATCAAGTACAACATAAAAAATTGAATACGACACTACTAATAATCTCGATCGGTATCATCAATAAATGCATAATCATCATCATCACTATAATCAATGGCGGGCTCGTAGGGTTCGATGGCATCAACATGTGGAAGGCCACCTTTACGTGTCGGTCAAGCATTGAGAGGTCGTCCGAGCGATAACCTCTTCTTGTTCGGCTCTTCTTGTTCCTCCTCACGGGGTGATGTGGGATTCCTTTGTCATTGTCTACTTCAATGTTTTGGGGTGAAGTATACGGTTCTTGAAGCGCTTTTTGGAAAGGCGTGTCTCTTGGAAGAATTCTCCTTCATATGTATGCAGGTTAATGTGAGGTTCATAATCCTCTTCCTTTGGGGAGATAGTCTATGCGTGGCGGCACTTCATAAGCGACATCCCAACCTTTGATTTGGATTAGTTTGGCAGGCCCGGGTAGATAGAATACTTGGGTGCATGTTGAGCCATAATATAGACATCGGGAACATCTAAATGGGTGCTTTGGTTGATTTCAACTAGCCCTATATGTTCATGAGTCCTTCTAGTCTCCTTGGCTGAAACCAATAACATTTGAAGACTACGACATTGGTGGTTTTCACCATAGAATAGAGGTTCATAAATTGCTTCAACTCTCCCATAATACTCGGTACCTCCTTCGCCGATAGCGAGATAGACAACAATTTGTAGACTTTGATTGGCCATAGATAGCTCTTTGCCATAGATGCAAAGCGATACCCGTTGATGTCGTATTTGTCAAATGAGCGGACCTTATAGTGAAAACCATTAGCGACTTGTCTCAATTAGGCGTCCATAGACTCTGAATTAGCCTACAAGTTTAATATGAAAGGATTGTTGCATTGCGCACAAATTAGTGAATGAAATGAAATTGTCTAATAGAATTTACCGTTTGTTTGAACCAAGAGATGAAACCGGGATAGCCGCCTCCTTGCTTTGCGAGAAGCTCATACTCTTCGACGGAATCCTTTTGGATCACCGCTCCATACGAGAATAGGGCGATGTATCGACTATATGAAATATCCAGGAATAAGAGCTGTTCAAAGGAAATAGAAGTTGCATAACAATGTACCGAGAACTTACTCAATGTACGGCCGCACTTCAATCAGGTTGTTGAAGATATACAACGAAATGGTCCACCATTCTTCGTTATCCAAAGATACTGGATTTGAAACAACTGGCTGGTGCGAGATTGCCTTTGAATAGGCTGAGGTTGGATCCACCCTTTTTAGGCTCGTCGACATTGTGCGAGGCTTGGATTATGCAAATAGCGATTTTTGGTTTAAATAGTGTCTTTGTCATGAAGTTTGCCGCCTCCTTAGTGATGAATGCCTCAGCCATAGCAATTCTCGTTTATTTTACATTTTTCTCGGCGTCTTACGCATCCTCTCGGTTGGGTACCTGCTTGATTTTGCAGGCCCCCAATCTTGCCTCGGTCGAGAGATGCAAAATTAAATGCTGCATTGGATTAAAGAAGCCGGTGGAAAGATCTTCTCTAACTTGCGAGATCAACTCTGGCGCCAACTCTTCCATTTCTTCTAGCGCTTGAGCGATAATTCTTTCGCACAAAGAACATGGAAGAAATAGCTGAGTTCTGCCAGTACTAGCCATTCATCCTCAGGGATGAAGCCACGCAACATCACCAGCATTACCCGCTCAATGCATATGTGCCAATCATGACTCTTGAGACCAAATATCTTAAATTTATCAAGACTCGCTCCCCTCTTTAGATTCGCTGCATACCCATCGGGGTACATCAACTGCATTTTCACCCACAAGATAATTTCCCTCATAGCTGGCCTTCCATGATTGAACCATGCCTTTGGCTTCGTCCAGTTCTGCTTTCCTTTCAGTTCTTTCATGTTTTGTAACGGCCTATCACATAGCGCCTCCAGATCGACTCTAGCCTTAGTATTATCCTTTGACTTCCCATCTATGCTGAACAATGTACCAAAAAGTGCCTCGGCGATGTTCTTCTCAGTGTGCATCACGTCGATGTTGTGTGGGCAAAGGAGGTCTTTGAAGTGAGGCAGATCCCATAAGCATGTTTTGTGAGTCGAGCATGCTCGAATTATACCCTTGAAGTACCACGGGCGCTCTGGATGCAGCTCGAGGCGTTTAAGCGATCGAGTGCATTGTCCTATCAGCGCAGGTGGTGCAAAGTTTTTACAACTCTACCTCGATGAAGTTCTTCTTGTCTTTCGTGAACTTATGGCGAGGATCGAGGAACTGTCTATGCATGTCGAAGCAAGAAAACTTGCGACCGGCACGAAATAGCGAAACTCAAGAGCTCCCTTGCATGTGGGGCACGGAACCTTCCATGCACACACCAGCCAGCGAATAAGCGCATCGCCCGGCAAGTCATCGTCAGTACATGTACCGAACCGCGCATTATGAAGTTTAGTTTGCTATAGGCGTTGTATATCTTGAACCCATTATCGGGCTTCTTGCAATTAGTCCTTAAGCGGCTGCATGTACACATTCATATTTTTCCCGGATAGTTGGGCCTGGAATTATCAGCGTCGGAAAATGTTCTTTCTTTGCATAATCTGTCCGGGGAGATTGAGTGGAAAGACAAATCAGACCAACAACTATATTGGGCTGCCGTCATACCAAACACCTTGAACCCATCGATGTTGATGCCGACTCGAGGATGCCTCGGATCTGCCGCTTTGTCAGCATGTAATTCATCAAACTTTTTCCACGCAACACCATCCGATGTGTGTACCATCATCAGATTCCCATCTGCATCTAGTTCGGTTCTTTTGCCTGTTTTGTGCCATGTCATATGTCTGGCCGTCTCTTTGACCATGAAAAGACGTTGAAGTCTTGGTACGATTGGCATATACCGAAGAACACTAACAGGGATTTTGGTCTATGTCTTCTCACCCATACCGTTGTCTACCACAATATACCTGGAACACTTGCAAATGGGACAATAGTTCAAGCCCGCATAGTCAAGCCTAAATAAGGCACATCCTTTCTCACAGGCATGTATCTTCTCATAGGGCATCTTCGGTGCACGGAGGATTTTGTCCGACTGGTACAGGTTTGCAGGCATTACATGGCCTTTGGGTAGAAAGCATCCAAATACTGTCATAATTGCATCATAGCATTCTCTGCCCAAGTTGAACTGAGCCTTCAAAGCCATTACTTGTGAGATGGCATCCAACCGACAAAGCTCGGTGTGCTCGTGGAAGCGGACGTTTTGAAGACTCAACATTTCATTGAAGGCCTTTGCAGATTCCTCCATCTCCTCGTCTGAATCCCGCGCATCATCATAGTCTTGCACCATGTTTTCCATCCCGATACCATGCTCGTCGGTGCGACGATGATCCACGTCAGCTCGGTCACATTGGGTAGACTCACCATGAAAAGTCCACACCGTATAATCGGGCGTAAAACCATTCTTCTGCAGGTGTTTACCCATTTCAGCCTCATCCTCTTTTCCCAATTGCCGCATCGAAGCAGGGGCACCAAGTTTTCCTCGGCCATTTGCAAATCGGCTTGCACAAACCCCTTGGTTTTGTGAACCATTCAGCACTCCATTTGTTACGACCGGTGTGACGGTATACATCCACATACGATCACTCATCTTGACTTTAAGAGCTCTTGGACACACAACAATTATATATATAATTCACCATGTATATATTCATCGGTTGATCTACTTTGTCAATTTTATTACGTCCATGCAACCTACACTCTAATAGGTAATGATAGGTCCTAATCCCACCCAGTATGTGTAGATTGGGTTCATTTTCCCAAGCTATGCTCCGGATCCGACACAAAATTTTGGCAGCACCTCCCGCTGTTCTCTGATACGTCTCTACAATAAGCAGAGAGGATGTGTGCAGGAGAACAACAGAGGCACTAATGAAATTTATGCGTCGGATCGAACAAAGCATATGGGAAAACGAACCCAATCTACATACTCAGCTATCCATGGATAGAGTTGGACAATTCAAAGAATCAAGGTTATAAATATGCAAATGCATGCATATTTATAACTATAACGTTCGAGCAGGAGACATATATTGGTTCCACATCTTGATGATTCAAGACACATATATAGCTAGCTATCAAGTTTCATCGGTGCGAACAACTTGGAGCAGAGCAAATAATTAATGGGGAGGAGGACATGTCATTTGTGCTCACCCACGAGCGAAGAAGCGAGCTCGTCAAGCGCCGGCGAGGTCGTCGAACACCAAACCTCATGGCGGTGAAACAAGCTGCACATTTAAATCAACCCGATCAACACAATTATATATGATGTTTTTCATAACAAAATCGGAAAATATATGACCTAACTAATAATTCACAAATATAAGACCACAATAAACCTCGAAAATTAGGGTGTCGAAGTGTCTGGGTGTGTCGTGTTGAATTAGAGTGCGGTGTCGGGAATCGGGTCGTGTCGGGGTCAGGGGTCGGGGTGTCGGGGTTGGGGTGTCGGGGGTCAGGGGGTCGGGGTGTTTCCTTCTATCCTTCTTCTAGTTTCTTTCTCTTCTTCTTCTTTCCTTTCTTCTTCTTCTTCTTCCATCTTTTTTCTACTTTTTTACTTCTTTTCGTTTCTTCTTTTCTTCTTCTTCTACTTCTTTTCTTCTTCTTTTTTCATCTTTCTACTACTTACTACTTCTTCTACTTCTTCTAATTCTTTTCTAACACTAACACTAACACAATCTAGCACTAACAATTAAACATCAAAAAAATGAAAAAACAGATAAAAAACTAGTTCCCTCACGGAGCAATGGGGCCGGTCGGTGAAGCTGATGCGGCGGGCGGCCGTGGGCGGCCAGGGTGGGGTGGGCGGAGGGTGGTGGGGTGGAGGGATGGTGGGGGGGCGTGCGGGGCGAGGCGGCCGAGGCGGCGGCGGGGCGTCAGGCGGCGGGTGGTGGCGGGGTGAGGCGGCGGCGTCGGGGGGGTGGGGCGGGGCGGCACCAGTGGCGGCGGCGGCCGGCGGCGGGCGAGGCGGTGGTGGATCTAGGGCGGGCCGTCGGGGAGGAGAGAGAAGAAAGGAAATGAGAGCGGGGGGGGCGTCCGTTAGTTACTTGGCTCTTTGCCATCTGCCGTTATCTCTCTTTGCCGTCTGCTAGCGAGCGGCAAAAAAAAGGGGTGTGTAAGTTTTTTAAGCGGGCGGGTGGGTGGGGCCACCTCCCTCTTTGCCGTCGGTGGTGACAACAAAAATCTTACCGTCGGTGGCGGGCGGCAGCGAAATAACTCATGGCAAAGCTTCTTTGCCATCCGCCGTTCTTTGCCGTCGGCTTTTCGATGGTGATGGCAAAAGCTTCTTTAAATCCGCTAGCCGACGACAAAGATCAGGCAGATGGCAAAGTAGCTGATTCCAGTAGTGTTATATTTGGCGTTAGGAGATTCTGTACAACAAACGAAACGCCATGAGTTATTCTGGTATCCGGACACTCACGATGTCGCCAGGGGCTTAGCCCTCAGTGGCCACTCCTCTTCACCGTCGTCGGCGATGGTCGAGTAGTCTGGAAGAAGGGTCCTTCCCTTCTTGGACCCTCCGGCCTCCCGGTTAGGCGGCCTTCCTTTCTTCTCTCCCCGTTGAGAGAGGCCTCTTCCTCCTCGTCGTCTTGGCGGGAGAGTCGCCTCGAGTCATCGGACGATGAGTCCGACCACACTACCGCCGGAACTCCTTGAGTTCCGTGGCCTTCTTAACTTTCTTCTCGGCACGCGTGAGTGCGGAACCAACTAACCCGTCAATCGAGGCGTCCGCTGGAATCTTCGGCAAGGAGCTGGACGGTTAACCTGCGGGCGTCTTACGCCAATCTGTCAAAGGCAAGGGAGTTTAGATCCGCATAGAGTCAAACTATGGAAAACAAGAGTCCCGTAAGGATAAAGTAGCTTACCTCGGCTGGCTTGGCTGCGAGCTAAATCCGCGATCTTGATGGCGGATCACGAGAACCTCGGCGCCCTTGAACAGCACCTTCGGGCATTTTCATACGTAGTGTCGAAGAGCCTGCTCAAGGTTTGGTGCTGTGTCGGATCAAACTCCCACAAGCTGAAGGCCCGTTGTTGTACGGGAGGATCCGGCGGATGAGCATGACACGGACTCGTTGACAAGCTTGAGCTTCTTGTTCACCAAGTTTTGGGCCGAGTTTGGAGTCGGTCGGCTCTTCCGATTACCCCGTCGGGCCCGTCTCCTTCTAGGAGGTGAGCCGTGTAGGGAAGCTAGATCGAATTCGGGGCGCCGCCCATTTAGAGTCCTGTGGCTCGGTGATGTAGAACCACCCGATTGCCACCTTTATGGTCTCCTGAAGGAGCCCTCGAGCCATAGGGCGCTGGCCATCTTGCCCACCATGGCACCTCCGCACTCCGCTTGGCGGCCGCCCACTACCTTGGCTTGACATTGAAGGTCTTGACCATAAGCTGAAGTGGGGCTGAATCTGAAGGAAGGCCTCACACTGACGATGAGCGCCGAGATGTTGAGGATGAAATTCAGGGCAGATCATGGAAATCCAGTCCGTAGTAGAACATGAGCCCCGGACAAATGGGTGAAGTGGAAAACCTAGTCCATGGAGGAAGTGGGTGAGAATACCACCCTCTCATGGGGCACAGGGGTGGGGATAAGCTGCCCCTCATCGGGGAGCCGATCTGCGATGTTCTTTGGACAAGTATCCAGCCTTCCGCAGCTTTTGATGTGCCCCTCCGTGGCGGAGGAGGCCATCCTGCCTCCGCTCGGAGATGGCTGGGGAAGGTTGAGGCGAGGTGTGCGGACTTGGTATTGGAGCTCGAGTCTTGAAATGGATGAGCAAAGGAGGAAGAAGGCGTGGGTAAAAGGTGGATCCTTATCCCTTATATGAGCGGATGAAGCTATCGTCCCCACCAGCTGGTAAAACTCGCTTATCTCCCAAGCGCCATAATCAATGGTGCGGTTGGGTTACTGCCTTTGTATTGATGAGAATCCGGAATAAGGGACCACGATCTCTACTTTGACAAGGCGTGCCAAGAAACCGCCTCGCTAAGCATGGCGAGGTGGGGCGGTAAAACGATTTGAATAAAGGCTTGGCGTGATGTGATGTCACGCCACGGAATCGTCGGCAGATTGAATTTGTGCAAATATTATTCTCTCTCACGGTGGTATGTGGAACTTATTTTGCGAGATCCGTACACTATCCTTGTGTTCAAAATCTTCTATGAAGTATTGAAGGAGGAACCCGCCTTGCAATGCGAAGACAATATACACGCGGGACTCGTCATCATTGAAGCCTGGTTCGGAGACTCTTGAGAAGTCTGGATTAGGGGTGTCGGATAGCCCAACTATCACCTTTGGCGGACTCTGGACTATGAAGATACAAGATTGAAGACTTAGTCCGTGTCGGATGGGACTTTAATTTCCTTGGCGTGGAAGGCAAGCTTGGCGTCACGTATATGTAGGTCTCCTACCATTGTAACCGACTACTGTGTAACCTAACCCTCTTCGATGACTATATAAACCGGAGGTTTTAGTCCGTGGGGCGAACAACAATCATACCATAGGCTAGCTTCTAGGGTTTACCCTCTCGATCTCGTGGTAGATCTACTCTTGTACTACCCATATCATCAATATTAATCAAGAAGGAGTAGGGTTTTACCTCCATCGGGAGGGCCGAACACAGGTAAAAACATCGTGTCCCTTGTCTCCTGTTACCATCCGCCTAGGCGCACATTTGGGGCACCCTACCGAGATCCGCGGTTTGACACCGACATTGGTGCTTTCATGGAAGTTCCTCGTGTAAATCGCCATCGGGAAGGATGCCTCATCCGTCTTTAAAGATGGCCTTTGTTGCTAAGCGAGCTTTGGCTATCGGCCAAACTCTCCGGCTAAGCGGTTTCCTTATGACCGCTGTCCGGCGCTGCGCCGATGATGACTTCTCGGGTCGTGAAAGCAATCTTCATGTTAGCTCGGAACTTCGCCCGAGCGGTTAGATCGATGGAGCTCTCTTCCTTAAATGAGCTCTTGGATCGCGCCGCCGCCTAAAGTGCGCCACAGGACTACAATCAGATTGGGCCTAAACCCGATCGAGAGATCAACTCTCCCGAGGTTACCCGTTGCCATGGTTGAGGAACAATCTGGCGACCCTTCCTCTACTTTAAGGACTAGCTATGTCCGGTTCGATCCTCCATGCCGGATTCCAGCGGAGGGAGGGCGTCACTCAAGCACTTGAACCTAAAAGTCGAGGCGGGGCTAGATTCATTGGACAACATCCAAGAACCCAAGCTTCCAAGTTCGGAAACTTCTTGGCCCCTGAGTCTTAGATTGGACGGGGTTCCGAATTTAATTCCACCCGCCCACCCAAACATAAGCAATCTATCCCAAATCCGGCAAGAGCCCGCAGAAACAGTACAACATTACTGGGCTAGATTCCTCCTGGTCATGAACAGGATAAAGGATTGCCGTGAGGAGGACGCAATTTCATTCTTCTGCAATAATTGCACGGACAAGGGAATCCTCAGCGCCGTAAGTCGTCATGAAATTACACGCTTAGCTGACTTGGCGTCCATAATGCGAAAATCTTGTGCGATGGAAGCGCCTAGAAAACGAAATCAATTTTGGGACAATCCGGCCTGAATACAACCCGATCCGAAATAAAAGGGTGCATCATCGCCGAGGCTTTGTGTGTTAAATACCAAAAGCAAAAACCCTCTATAGGGCATGGAATGCGTACTAGAGGATGGCTCAATGGACCTGCAAAATTCATAGTACACAGAGCGCCACTCCAACTCATAGCCTTAGAGCATGTTGGATACTACGGCGGTGGCCAAAAGTGACGAAGAGCTTCTAACTCGAGCACCAACCGGGGATACTAGTATGGTATTAACAGTCTTGAGACTTTCGCATCAAATAATATCTGAAGCGAACACTCCAGCGGCCTTGCGAAGTCTACCAAGTAGCAACAATAAACCCATGGGTAACACGGCTATTACCTTTAATGCCGGTGGCGAACCTAAATTCGAACAGCCCGAGCACCGGCCGCATTGGTCCTCGGTCCAATAGTGGGCGGCTTTTGCCTTACCAAAGGTACTCATGGGCGGTGGCGATGGATTGAAACTCATTCTGAGAAACCCTCAAAAATGGAAATAGTGGAGCCGCATTGGCGAAGCAGCACAACCTTTAGAGGAATAATCCCGATCGGGAAGCATCTTTATCTTGGAAAAATCACCTTTGGATGTGGTGTAGCGCCCTCGATGCGGCTATATCTCCCGCGATGTCGAAGCACGACTTAGAGCATAACGCATTGAAAGCAATGTCGCAAGTGAGGTAATCTTCACACAACCCATGTAATACATAAGGGAAAGAGATACATAGTTGGCTTACAATAGCCACTTCACACAATTACATGAATAAAGCATTACATCATCCGAGATACAATCAAGGTCCGACTACGGAACCAAAATAAAGAGGAACCCCAAAAGCGACAAAGGTCCCGATCGACCCCAAGCTGGGCTCCACTCTTGAACAACTAGAGCGAAACAACACAAAGGGCAAGATATTCATCGAGCTCCTCCTTGAGCTTAGTTGCGTCACGATCGATAACATAGGCACACGCAAACTGGTTTTGGAAGTATCACGGTGAGCCACGAGGACTCAACAATCCCATTACCATGGGTATCAAGACTAGCAAAGATTAATGGGAAAGGAAGGGGTAAAGTGGTGAGGTTGCAGCAGCGACTAAGCATATATGGTGGCTAACATACATAAATAAGAAGCGAAGAAGAGAGCAAATGGAGCGGTCGTGAAGCTAGCAATGATCAAGAGGTGATCACGAACACCTACTTCGTCAAACATAACACGGAAACCGTGTTCACTTCGGACTCCGCCGAGAAGAGACCATCACGGCTACACACACGGTTGATGCATTTTAATTCGGATCGGTGTCAAGTTATCTAGAACCGGACATTAACAAATTCCCATCTGCCACATAACCGCGGAGCACGTCTCTCGAAAGTTTGAACCCTGCGGGGTGTCCCAACAACCCATGACAAGCTCTCGCGATCAGCGAAGAATAGACCTTCTCCGGGAAGACCCGATCGGTCTCGGAATCCTGGTTTACAAGGCATTTCGACAATGGTAAAACAAGACCAGCAAGACCTCCCGGCGTGCGACATCCACGATAGTAGCCGCGTATCTCGTCTCGAGAACGCGACCGGATGAAGCGATGCGTACAACTAGAACCAGCCCTCAAGTTTCCCGGTGGCGCTACAAGTGGCTCTAGTTTGGACCAACACTTAGACAAGCATTGGCCGGGGGCTAAAATAAAGATGACCCTTGGGATCTTGCGACTCCCAAGGGAAAAAAAGGTAATAGGTGAGGCAAATGGTAAACCCAATGTTGGGCCTTGCTGGAGGAGTTTTATTCAAAGCGAACTGTCAGGGGGGTCCCATAAATCACCCGACCGCGTAAGGAACGCAAAATCCGTGATGATGGAGTCGTACTCGAACGTGATTCAGATCACCGATGCCAAGTGCTGAACGGACAGCACCTCCGCGTTCAACACACGTGCGGAGACGGCGGCGTCTCCTCCTTCTTGATCCAGCAAGGGGAAGGAGAGGTTGAGGAAGACGGCACCACCGGCACCTGACGGCGTGGTGATGGTGGTGATCATGATACTCGGCGAGGCCGCGCCGAGCTCTACGGAGGAGGAGATGTGTTGGGGAGGGGAGGGGCTGCCCGTTCAGCACTTGGCATCGGTGATCTGAATCACGTTCGAGTACGACTCCATCATCACCAAGCAAGCTTCCGCACGCGAGGCAATAATAAAAGTATTATTATATTTCAATGTTCATGATAATTGTCTTTTGTTCATGCTATAAGCGTGTTATCCGGAAATCATAATACGTGTGAACACTTAGACCCCAATATGTCCCTAGTGAGCCTCTAGTTGACTAGCCCGTTGTGATCAATAGATGGTCATGGTTTCTGACTATGGACATTGGATGTAGTTGATAACGGGATCACATCATTAGGAGAATGATGTGATGGACAAGACAATCACAAGCTTAGCATAAAAGATCGTATAGTTAGTTTGCTAGAAGCTTTGCCAATGTCAAGTATCTATTCCTTCGACCATGAGATCGTGTAACTCCGGTTGCCGTAGGAGTGCCTTGGGTGTATCAAGCGTCTGGCGTAAGCGGGTGACTATAAAGGTGCATTACGGTGTCTCGAAAGTATCTGTTGGGTTGACATGGATCGAGGCGGGATTTGTCACTCCGTATGGCGGAGAGGTATCTCTGGGCCCACTCGGTAATGCATCATCATAATGAGCTCAATGTGACCAAGGTGTTGTACGGGATCATGCATTCTGATGCAGTAAAGTGACTTGCGATAGCGAGGCTGAGCGAGGTATTGGGATACCGGCGATCGAGTCTCGGGCAAATAACGTACCGATTGACAAAGGAATTGCATACGGGTTTGATAGAATCCTCGACATCGTGGTTCAACCGATGAAATCATCGAGGAGCATGTAGGAGCCAACATGGGTATCCAGATCCGCTGTTGGTTATTGCCGAAAGTCGTCTCGGTCATGTCTGCGTGTCTCCCGAACCCGTAGGGTCTACACATAAGGTTCGGTGGCGCTAGGGTTAGTAGGAAGACTAGTATGTGAATACGAATGTTGTTGAGTCCGGATGAGATCCCGGACGTCACGAGGAGTTCGGAAGGTCGGAGGTAAAGAATAATATATAGGAAGTGGTGTTTGACCATCGGGAAAGTTTGGGGTTCTGGCAAAATCAGGGACCACGGAAGGTCGAGGTCCACAGGTGGGGCCACCCATCCGGAGGGCCCATGGGCCATAGGGGAAGGAACCAGCCCACGGGGGCTGGTCGCCCCTAGGCCCACCCTGCGCCTAGGGTTGAAACCCTAGGGGTGAAGCGCCCACTGGCAGGGGCACTCCACCCCTTGGCCGCCGCCCCCTTGAGATTGGATCTCTGGGGGCGGCCACCACAGGGCCTATATAAAGGGGGGGAGGGGCTGCTGTACACATCTCCCAGGCGCAGCCCTCCCTCCCAACACATCTCCTCCTCCGTAGAGCTCGTGAAGCCACAGCCGAGATCTTGCATCACCACCATCACCACGCCGTCGTGCTGCCGGTGGTGCCGTCTTCCTCAACCTCTCCTTCCCCTTGCTGGATCAAGAAGGAGGAGGCGTCGCTCGTCCGTCGTGTGTGTTGAGCAGCGGAGGTGCTGTCCGTTCGGCACTTGGCATCGGTGATCTGAATCACGTTGAGTGCGACTCCATCATCACCAAGCAAGCTTCCGCGCGATCTACAAGTGGTATGTAGATGCAAACTCTCTCCGTTACTCGTTGCTTAGATGAACTCATAGATGGATCTTGGTGAAACCGTAGGAAAAATTTTAATTTTACGCAGCGTTCTCCAACAGTGGCATCATGAGCTAGGTCTATCGTAGTTCTCTATTGCAGAGTAGAACACAAATTTGTTGTGGGCGTTGATCTTGTCATCTTACTTGCCCTACTAGTCTTTTCTTGCTCAGCGGTATTGTGGGATGAAGCGGCCGGACCAACCTTACGTGCGCTTCGTGAGACCGGTTCCACCGGTGACATGCACTAGTTGCATAAGGTGGCTGGCGGGTGTCTGTCTCTCCACTTTAGTTGCGGCGGATTCGATGAACAGGGCCCTTATGAAGGGTAAATAGAAGTTGACAAAATCACGTTGTGGTGATTAGTAGGTAAGAAAACGTTCTTGCTAGAACCCAATCGCAGCCACGTAAAGATGCAACAACAACTAGAGGGCGTCTAACTTGTTTTTGCAGCGATTGATCATGTGATGTGATATGGCGAAGTTGTGATGAATGTTGAATTGTGATGTATGAGATCATGTTCTTGTAATAGGATTCACGACTTGCATGTCGATGAGTATGACAACGGCGAGAATATAGGAGTTGTCTTTATTTTTTGTATGACCTGCGTGTCATTGAAGAGCCATGTAAACTACTTTACTTCATTACTAAGCGCGTTAGTCATAGAAGTAGAAGTAGTCGTTAGCGTGACAACTTCATGAAGACACGATGATGGAGATCATGATGATGGAGATCATGGTGTCAAGCGGTGACAAGGTGATCATGGAGCCCGAAGATGGAGATCAATGGAGCTTGATGATATTGGCCATATCATGTCACAACTATATATAATTGCATGTGATGTTTATTATGTTTTTACATCTTGTTTACTTAGGACGACGGTAGTAAATAAGATGATCCCTTATAAAATTTCAAGAAGTGTTCTCCCTAAGCGTGCACCGTTGCTACGGTTAAATCGTTTCTAAGCACCACGTGATGATCGGGTGTGATGGATCCTTACGTTCACATACAGCGGGTGTAAGACAGATTTACAGTGAAAACACTTAGGGTTAACTTGCGAGCCTAGCATGTGCGGACATGGCCTCGGAACACGGAGACCGAAAGGTCGAACACGAGTCGTATGAAAGATCGATCAACATGAAGATGTTCACCGATGATGACTAGTCCGTCTCACGTGATGATCGGACACGGGCTAGTCGACTCGGATCGTGTAACACTTAGATGACTGGAGGATGTCTAATCTAAGTGGGAGTTCATAATTTTGATTAAGAACTTTATTATCATGAACTTAGTCTAAAACCTTTGCAAATATGTCTTGTAGATCAATGGCCAGCGCTAATGTCAACATGAACTTCAGCGTTCCTAGAAAACCAAGCTGAAAGATGATGGCAGCAACTATCTGGATTGGGTCCGAACACGAGATCATCCTCATAGCTGCCAAAAAGCAGTATGTCCTAGAAGCACCGTTAGGTGACCCACTGTTCTCCAGCCTTTGCAAAGGCGATTTGAGCGTCTGGCGGACTCGTTCGATGATTACTCCCTCGTTCGGTGCGGCATGCTCTCAGACTTAGAACCGGGGCTCCAAAAGCGTTTTGAGCATCACGGAGCATATGAGATGTTGAAGAGCTGAAACTAGTTTTCCAAGCTCATGCCGGGTCGAGAGATATGATGTCTCGACAAGTTCTCGATTGTAAGATGGAGAAAACAGTTACATCGGTGAGCACATCACGAAGATATGCAGGTTGCACAACCGTATGACCCAGTGAACATAAACCTCCCGGATGAGGCGGTCATTGGCAGAATCCTCGATCGCTCCCACCAAGCTACAAGAGCTTTGTGATGAACTACAACATGCGAGGGATGGTAAAGACCATTCTGAAGTGTTCTCGATCTTTGAGGTCGTGAGGCTGAAATCAAAAAGGAACATCAAGTGTTGATGGTCAATAAGACCACTAAGTTCAAGAAAGGCAAGGGTAAGAAGAACTTCAAGAAGGGCGGCAAGGATGTTGCGCGCCCGTAAATCTGTTGCGGGAAGAAGTCAAAGAATGGACCCAAGCACGAGGTGAGTGCTTTTATTGCAAGGGAAGGGTCCTTTGGGCGGAACTGCCCCAAATACTTAGCGGATAAGAAGGCGGCAACACCAAAGGTATATTTGATATACATGTAATTGATGTGTACCTTACCGATTACTCGTAGTAACTCACAGGTATTTGATACGGTGCCGTTGCTCATATTTGTAACTCACGGCGGGAGCTGCGGAATAAGCGGAGGCTGGCGAAGGGCGAGGTGACGATCTTGGCGTCGGGAATGGTTCAGTCGATGTGATCGCCGTCGACACGCTGCCTCTACATTTACCTCTGGGATTAGTTTTAAACCTCAATAATTGTTATTTAGTGCCAAGTTTGAGCATGAACATTGTATCTGGATCTCGTTTGATCTGAGATGGCTACTCATTAAGTCCGAGAATAATGGTTGTTCGATTTATATGAGAGATATGTTTTATGGTCATGCTCCGATGGTCAATGGTTTATTCTTAATGAATCTCGGCGTAATATTACACATGTTCATAGTGTGGATGCCAAAAGATGTAAAGTTGATAACGATAGTCCCACATACTTGTGTACTTGCCGCCTTGGTCACATTGGTGTCAAGCGCATGAAGAAACTCCATCTTGATGGACTTTTAGAGTCTCTTGATTATGAATCGTTTGACACATGCGAACCATGCCTCTTAGGCAAAATGACCAAGACTCCGTTCTCGGAACAATGGGCGAGCAACCAACTTGTTGGAAATCATACATACCGATGTATGCGGTCCAATGGCGTTGAGGCTCGCGGAGGATATCGTTATGTTCTCACTCTCACGGCGACTTGAGTAGATATGGGTATGTCTACTTAATGAAACACAAGTCTGAGACCTTTGAAAAGTTCAAGGAATTTCAGAGTGAGGTGGAGAATCAGCGTGACGAAAGATAAAGTTCCTCTGATCGGATCGTGGAGGAGAATATTTAAGTCACGAATTTGGCACACACTTAAGAAAATGTGGAATCGTTTCACAACTCACGCCGCTGGAACACCTCGGTGAAGCGGTGTGTCGAGCGTCGTGTCGCACTCTATTGGATATGGTGCGGTCTATGATGTCTCTTACCGATTTACCCTTTGTCATTTTGGGGATCGCTCTAGAGACAGCTACATTCACTTTAAATAGGGCTCCGTCTAAATCCGTTGAGGCGACACCGTATGAATTATGGTTTGGGAAGAAACCTAAGCTATCGTTTACGAAAGTTTGGGGATCGATGCTTATGTCAAGAAACTTCAACTGAAAAGCTCGAACCCAAGTCGGAAAAATCGTATTCATAGGATACCCTAAGGAAGCTGTCGGGTATACCTTCTACTTAAGATCCGAAGGCAAAGTCTTTGTTGCCAAGAGCGGATGCTTTCTAGAAAAGAGTTTCTCTCGAAAAGAAGTAAGTGGGAGGAAAGTAGAACTTCGATGAAGTACTACCTCTCGAGCGGGAAAGTGGTGCAGCGAGAAACCGTTCTGTAATGCCCACACCTTGAAGAGAAATCATTGATGATGATCAAGATACTTGGATCAAGTTACTCTTGAACTTGAAGGTCCACAAGGACACGTTCCGCACGAGTGAATGCGGCAACCTGTCATGGAAATCATGTTGCTAGACAACAATGAACCTTGAACTATGAAGAAGCGATGGCGGACCAGTTCCAACAAATGGCTTGAGGCCATGAAATCCGAGATAGAATCCATGTATGAAAACAAAGTATGGACTTTGTGAGACTTGCCCGATGATCGTGGCGATAGAAAATAAATGGATTTTTAAGAAGAAGGCGGACGCGGATGGAAATGTCACCATTTATAAAGCTCGACTTGTCGCTAAGGGTTATCGACAAGTTCAAGGGATTGACTCTGACGAGACATTCTCTCCGTGGCGAAGCTTAAGTCCGTCCGAATCATGTTAGCAATTGCGCATACTATGATTATGAGATATGGCGGATGGGCGTCAAAGCGGCATTCCTTAACGGACATCTTAAGGAAGAGCTGTATATGATGCAGCGGAAGGTTTTGTCGATCCTCGAGCGCTAACAAAGTATGCAAGCTCCAGCGATCCATTTATGGACTGGTGCAAGCATCTCGGAGTTGGAACATTCGCTTTAATGAGATGATCAAAGCGTTTGGGTTTCTGTGAGACTTATGGAGAAGCTGCGTTTACAAGAAAGTGAGTGGGAGCTCTGTAGCATTTCTCCTATTATATGTAGATGACATACTCTTGATGGGAAATGATACAAAACTTCTGGACAGCATTAAGGCCTACTTGAACAAGTGTTTTTCAATGAAGGACCTTGGAGAAGCTGCTTATATATTAGGCATCAAGATCTATAGGGATAGATCGAGACGCCTCATAGGTCTTTCACAAAGCACATACCTTGATAAAATTTTGAAGAGGTTCAAAATGGATCAGTCAAGAAGGGTTCTTGCCTATGTTACAAGGTGTGAAACAGAGCTCAGCTCGATCACGACCATGACAAAAGATAAAGAAGAGATGAGTGTCATCCCTATGCTTCAGCCATAGGATCTATTATGTATGCCATCTTGTGTACGGACCGATGTAAACCTTGCCGTAAGTTTGGTTGCAAGATACCAAAGTAATCCCGCAAGGAACAACTGGACAGCGGTCAAGAATATCTGAAGTACACGAAAAGGACAAAGGACATGTTTCTCGTTTATGGAGGAGCGAAGAGCTCGTCGTAAAGGCTACGTCGGCGCTAAGCCGACTCGGATCTGGATGACTCTAAGTCACAAACCGGATCGTGTATATGTTGAATGGTGGAAGCGATGGCTGGTGCGGTGCAAGCGAGCGTCGTGGCGGGATCTCGTGTGAAGCGGAGTACATGGCAGCCTCGGAGGCAGCGCATGAAGCAATTTGGGTGAAGGAGTTCATCACCGACCTAGGAGTCATACCCAATGCGTCGGGGCCGATCAAACTCTTCTGTGACAACACTGGAGCTATTGCCCTTGCAATGGCAAAGGTTTCACAAGAAGACCAGGCAGATCAAGCGTCGTTTCAACTCCATCCGTGAAAATGTTCAAGATGGAGACATAGAGATTTGCAAAGTGCACACGGATCTGAATGTCGCGAGATCCGTTGACTAAACCTCTCTCGCGTGCAAAACATGATCAACACGAGAACTCTATGGGTGTTCGATTCATCACAATGTAACTAGATTAGTGACTCTAGTGCAAGTGGGAGACTGTTGGAAATATGCCCTAGAGGCAATAATAAAAGTATTATTATATTTCAATGTTCATGATAATTGTCTTTTGTTCATGCTATAAGCTGTGTTATCAAAATCATAATACGTGTGAACACTTAGACCCCAATATGTCCCTAGTGAGCCTCTAGTTGACTAGCCCGTTGTGATCAATAGATGGTCATGGTTTCACGACTATGGACATTGGATGTCGTTGATAACGGGATCACATCATTAGGAGAATGATGTGATGGACAAGACAATCACAAGCTTAGCATAAAAGATCGTATAGTTAGTTTGCTAGAAGCTTTGCCAATGTCAAGTATCTATTCCTTCGACCATGAGATCGTGTAACTCCGGTTGCCGTAGGAGTGCCTTGGGTGTATCAAGCGTCTGGCGTGGCGGGTGACTATAAAGGTGCATTACGGTGTCTCCGAAAGTATCTGTTGGGTTGACATGGATCGAGGCGGGATTTGTCACTCCGTGTATGGCGGAGAGGTATCTCTGGGCCCACTTTCGGTAATGCATCATCATAATGAGCTCAATGTGACCAAGGTGTTGTACGGGATCATGCATTCTGATGCGAGTAAAGTGACTTGCGATAGCGAGGCTGAGCGAGGTATTGGGATACCGGCGATCGAGTCTCGGGCAAATAACGTACCGATTGACAAAGGAATTGCATCGGGGTTTGATAGAATCCTCGACATCGTGGTTCAACCGATGAAATCATCGAGGAGCATGTAGGAGCCAACATGGGTATCCAGATCCGCTGTTGGTTATTGCCGAAAGTCGTCTCGGTCATGTCTGCGTGTCTCCGAACCGTAGGGTCTACACATAAGGTTCGGTGGCGCTAGGGTTAGTAGGAAGACTAGTATGTGAATACGAATGTTGTTGAGTCCGGATGAGATCCGGACGTCACGAGGAGTTCGGAAGGTCGGAGGTAAAGAATAATATATAGGAAGTGGTGTTTGACCATCGGGAAAGTTTGGGGTTCTGGCAAAAAATCTGGGACCACGGAAGGTCGAGGTCCACCGGTGGGGCCACCCATCCGGAGGGCCCCATGGGCCATAGGGGAAGGAACCAGCCCACAGGGGCTGGTGCGCCCCTAGGCCCACCTGCGCCTAGGGTTGAAACCCTAGGGGTGAAGCGCCCACTGGCAGGGGCACTCCACCCCTTGCCGCCGCCCCCTTGAGATTGGATCTCTGGGGGCGGCCACCACAGGGGCCTATATAAAGGGGGGGGGGGGCTGCTGTACACATCTCCCAAGGCGCAGCCCTCCCTCCCAACACATCTCCTCCTCCGTAGAGCTCGTGAAGCCACAGCCGAGATCTTGCATCACCACCATCACCACGCCGTCGTCTTGCCGGTGGTGCCGTCTTCCTCAACCTCTCCTTCCCCTTGCTGGATCAAGAAGGAGGAGGCGTCGCTCGTCCGGAGGTGCTGTCCGTTCAGCACTTGGCATCGGTGTGTGTTGAGCGAGCCATCATCACCAAGGAGTGGTATGTAGATGCTGTCTCGTTCTTAGATGACTTGGCATCTTGGTGATCTGAATCACGTTAACACGGATGCGACTCCATCATCACCAAGCAAGCTTCATTAATAATATAAGAGATATTGTGATATCCCAACATAAACCCTGTCCACCATGGAGAAATCTTCAACTTCACCTGCAACTAGCAACGCTATAAGAGGGCTGAGCGCGGTATCTACAAGTGGTATGTAGATGCAAACTCTCTCCGTTACTCGTTGCTCATCTTGCAGATGAACTCATAGATGGATCTTGGTGAAACCGTAGGAAAAACATTTAATTTTGCACAATCAAGTATGATGCATGCGTTCATGGCATGGCAAACTTAAATGAGGCGGAAACAACGAACAACATTTCGGAAAAACCTCATATGCAATTTATGAATTTGCTACTGTTCTGACCTAAACCATATTTTAAAGTTGTTAAACAGGAAAATAAAGTGGACCATGTTAAACTAGGCATTTTCCACCCCATTTACATATAAAGTTTATTAAATTCCGAGTTTACGGTTATTTAGTTATGAAATAAATCATTTTAGCATGGCATTTAAGAAAATTTAATCAAACAACATTTTAAACATTTTATACATGGATGAAAGTGGCATATTATTACTCTACACAAAATTCTAAGCATTTTACATGTTTAAATTATTTACATATGATGCATAGTTTGTGAGTTATTAAACGTATGAAGCATGAGGGTTTTTCTGTAAAACTGATATTCTCTGGATAATAGACAAATTCGCCGGACTGAAAAAAAACCTAAACAGACCAAAACTGGCTGGAGCAGGCCCAACAGAAGGGAAAAAAAGGAGGCGCTGGGTCCTCACCCATGGGCTTCGGCCCGGATTGGAAGCAGATGAGGCCTGGCGCTGGCTGTGCGGCCTCACCCATGGGCCTTGGCCCGTTCGGTGGAGAAGTATTTGGGAGGCTGGATCTGCTTGGGTGGGCCTTGGCGCGATTCTTGGCCAGTCTTGGCGACCGATCAGCAGGCGAGGCTCGTCTCCTCGATCTGAGAGAGGATCACGAGAGGCATGCGGCGGCTTCAGGCGTCTGAGGAACAGAGGAGGTCGGAGATGGACGGAGTTCATGGAGGCGGCCGAGATCCGGCGGTCCCGGCCGGATCGGCGAGCAAAGCAGCAACGATGGTGGACTCGGGGGTAGCGCCTGCAGGCGGCAGCGGAGACTTAGCGTCAAGGCATAGTTCATGCTCTGGCGGAGAAGACAGAGAGAGAGAGGACAGGCGAGAGAGAGAGCCGCACAGGAAGGAAGGGAGATCTGAGGGAGGAGAGGAGGCGAGATGAGGCCGGCATGGCATGACCTGCTTCTTCTTTTTATGCTGTGTGTGTACTGGAGAGGAGCTCCGGCAAGGTGGTCTGCGGGGATTAGGCCTTGGCGAGAGCGGCTTGGTGTGGTCTTGTTGGGGAGGAGTCCGCGAGGAGGCGGAGGACCAGGTCGCGGAGGCCTCGAGGCGACTCTGAGGGCTCAGGCGGAGAGCAGATGCTCTGACGAGGGGGCCCATGAGAGGATCGGGCGCCGTGGGCTGTCTTGGTTGGGTGGAATTTTGGATCAGGGAAGATCCCGAGGAAGGAGAGAATGGACCAGGTGGCGGCGGCTAGGAGGATCGATGGGACAAGACCCCTAGGATCTAGGGTTGGACCTGTTTATATAGGTAAGGGATTAGCTTAGGGGCTATCGGATCCCTCCGATCGTAATCGGACGGTTCGAAAAAAATAGGCTAGGGAGTCCAAATAATAAAACGGGGATGTTTTGTAGACGTTAGGGGATGATCCGGATCCAACGGTGACGACTGAGCGGTTCAGGTTCGGGGCAAGTTTCGGACGCATGCGAGGTCGAGAAAAAAGTAGAGAGGGTCAAGCGGTCGGATAAGAGGAATCAAAAACCGGTTAGACTTGGATCGGTCAGCGAAGGCAAGGGGGGCGGCAACTACGGCGGATGCAGGTTTTAAAACAATGGCGGCAGCGAGTGCGATGCAATGCGAATGATCACGATGATGAATGCAACAAACAAATAAATCACTGCAGCGACAACGAAAAACATAGGAGCCGTCTGCAGGCGTCGGTCTTGGGGCGTCACATGTGGTGTTAAACCGCGGGATAATTACAGGTCGAGGAGGTCACGTTCCAAGTGGCCCGTTCAGCGGCGGATATCACGCTCTATTAGAGGCGAGAGGCATTCACAATTTTTCAAGCTATATCCCATTACGGGTACATGAAGCTCAAAATGCGGGCCCAGCGGAATCATCACTCTTGCTAGTGACCCGGACATAGCACTCCTTGCAAAAACAAAGACAGCCATGCCTTGGCCCTTGGCGCCTTGTCCGAAGCCCTAGCAGCCAAGGAACTCACTGCGCTGCGCTCCATGGTGAACAGGGACGATGTGATACTCGATAAGAGATCCAAGTCCACCTCCTTTAAACCGGCGGACGAAATAGTCAAATTCCAGGTCCATCCAACGGACACTACAAAAACGGTCTCCATCGGGGCACAATTAAACCTGATGTAGATGCCGCACTACGAGAATTCCTACGCGGAAATTGGGACATTTTTGCCTGGCACCCTTCAGACATGCCAGGAATCCCACACCGGCTGGCCGAGCACAGCCTAAACATCCTAAAAGGATTCAAGCCAGTCAAACAAGCTCTTCGGTGTTTCTCCGAACCCAAGAGACAGGCCATGGGAGAGGAGCTAGCCAAACTAGTGGAGGCCGGAGTCATCAAAGATATAAAACATCCGGACTGGCTAGCAAACCTGGTGATAATACCAAAGAAGGACAAATCCTGGCGCCTATGCGTCGATTTCAAGGACCTTAACAAGGCTTGCCCAAAGGATCCCTTCCCCCTCCCCCGCATCGGTCAAATTATCGATGCTACCGCAGGACATGATTCATTGTGCTTCCTCGATGCATACTCCGGCTACCACCAAATTAAGATGGCGAGAGCCGACCAAGCATAGCGGCATTCATCACCCATCGGCCCATTCCTTACGAGATCATCGTTCGTGATCCTTAATGGGGAACTGCCGGCTCAATGGCGTTCACAGCCCTCTTATGGAGTTTCTGGTCCCGCTTGCATAGACCTGTGGAGAAGACATTGTATTGCCCACTATTCAACTGCTTCAGATGACTTTGATATCTAGACTGCTGCTGCTGCTGACCCCCTTGACCAGACTGTTGATCGTAACCACCCTGATTACCTTGATGGTGTTGGTGACCCTGGAAGCTGGAATTAGAACCGCCACCTCCCTCACCCGGGCTATGAGAACCGCCGCCACCAGAACCTTAGCCACCGCCCGACCCATGGTTGTTTTATAATAAATTAGAATTTTTGAAATCCCTCATGATTGAACAATCTTTCCAAAGGTGAGTGGCTGGTGTCTCCTTCGTACCATGCTTTTGTCGGGGCAGAATCTCCGTGGCCTCGAGCACCTATGGGGCACTGGGGTCCCCTTCTAGTCCGGCAAGGGAGCGGGGGTCATCTTGTGAGCAAATCGAGGTCGGCTTGGGGGGAGGCAGGCAATTTTACCCAACCGGGGCTCTCCGGAGATAAAACCCCTCTTTGCTGCTTTGGTGGTTGTATTTGATCTTGCTCGAGCATGCGGCGTATGGTGGTCTTGTGGGTGTCGAATGGACGAACCCCTTCTCGTGCGCATGGGCCTCCCTTTTATACTCTAAAGGGGATCCACGGTGGCGGCGTAGGAAGAGGGGTAGAAAGGTAAAACGCAGGTTGGTACAGCGATTGCTGTGATGCCCCTACCTAACTCGACGGCGGGGACAAGGGCATTAAATGCCGTCTGGTGCATGCTGATGTAAAAAGCGACCGTTAGGTGAGCCACGGTTGCCCGCGATGGCGCCTCTGCCAGCTCCGTTCGCCACCTCGCTCCGCATGGCTGCGTAGTGCCCCGCCACGTGCCCTTGGGATGGCCTTGTGCTGACACGTCGCCGGGTGTGCTGGAGTTTGGGTGGCAGCCTTGCCGCGGCAAATGTCTTGCCACGGCCCTTCTTATCGGGCCGGCAAGCTTGTCGGCCGTCGGGCCTTGCCGGGACGCGCGGGGCGCCGCGGCAAGTCTTCTGGCGATGCCTTGGTTGGTCTTCCCGGCAAGCTCCTCTTGCCGGGGTCTTTGCTCTCTTGGTTAGTACTTTGTTCTTGAATGGCAGTAATAAGGAACGGCGGAGGGCCTTGGCGGGCGCCCGGCAAGCCTTGCCGTGGGGTCTTCTGTTGCCGTGCACAAGTTTGGGGTACTAAGGTACCCTACTTTAGTCTACCGATAAGAGCCCCGGCCTGGGCCATACAGTGCGGCGTTGTTGGGCGGGCCCAAAACAATCTGCAGAACACGAGTGGCTGGGTCCGCACCAAATTGGGCTCCGTGCCCACCGCGCTCCCCCGCAACGGCACGCGTCGATTGCGGCGCCGTGGAAGACGTGGGTGGCGGGTGCGATCTTCAAGGCGCCCACCCCCGTGATCACGGGGCAGGGCGAGGTCACCTCATCCGTCGCCCCGTCTCCGCTTCTTCACCACGCGGCTCCCATGAGCGTGGGGGTCGTGGGTGGCAAAGGTGGGAGATTGGACCGTCACGGGCGGAGATGGTGGGTCGGCCCCGCTTCTCTGCCCCCTCGTGCCCTAATTGGCTGAGCGGGGCGGCCGAGCCCCCACTTTGCTCCTTTAAGAAGGGTAGGAGGGGAGCGCAAAAATCCCGCACTTCATCCCCTTCCTCTTCCTTCATCTTCCGTTACTCTTCCTCCCATCTGCCATGGAGGGAGGGAATCCTGGTCCTTCTTCGGTGGCGGCGAGGGTTGCCACTAGGCAGCGCGCCTCTCCCTATCCCGCGCTGCGGCCGTGGAGCTGGCCGTGAGGGAAGAGGAGGCGAGGCCGCGGACAAGGTCGTGGGCGTGGTCGGGCCTTCGGGGAAGAGGCGGCCGAGGCGTCGCCACCCCGTCTCCGCCGGCAGCTCCACTCCTCGGCGGTCCACGCGGGGGCGACCACAGGAGTTCTTCATCAAGCTGCGCCGAGCACCCGTCGCCGCCTCGGCTACCGGCCCGTTCGCGGCGCGATGGAACCGAACCGCCGAGATGTTGGAGTTGCGCGCGAGGGCTGTGGGATCAGCGGCACTTTCGAGTGAGTGTCGTATCCCCAGCCCGGCGTGATGTGCCGACCGAGGGTGGAAGGCGTTCGCCGCATCCACAGCTTGGCGGGGGTTTACCCTCCATTTAAGTTAATGGAGGCGACCTTCTCGCCGTCAAGGTCTTGAGGACTCGGCACCGGGCAAGATCTTTGTGTGGACAGCTCCTCCGATGGCGAAGGCCCCTCCTCGGCGAGTGGCGAGGAGGGCGGCGGCGGCGACGACGAGATGGCGGGTCCGACTAGGCATCGGGCGCTGCCTCGCGCGCCACCGGCGACCCCATCATCCGGGTTGCCGACCTTCTAAACTCCCCGGGGCCGTCTCCTTGGGCGGCTGGCGTAGGGAAGCTGCGGAAGAGGAAGAGGGTGGCGGCAAGGCCGTCAAGTCGAATCTGGCGAGAGAGCCCTCGGCAGCGTCTTGACGTTCCGCCGCCCGTCTTCAAGCTCGCCTCCGGCGCCTCCGTCTCCGCCAAGCTCTGGCGGTCCCGCGAAGTTCTCTTGGTGTCTTCTGGCACCCGTAGCTCTCCTAGGCGCCCCTTTTGCCCTCCTCGGCAAGCTTCTCTTGCCGGGGCCTCCTTGACTTACCTCCTGAACATAGAAACAGGAGAAGGATTACGGGCATCTTATCTTTCAATTTGTAAGCCTTGGGCCTTAGCTGTATTTAAAATCTGTAATCCTCTCTATCATGTTTTCATCCTCTATGGACTTGTACTAAGCTGGGATGTTTTTAATGAAAAGAGGGGCGCTTGCGGACCAAATCCTTTACTTGACTTTGTGCCTTATGCGTTCCACCCCTCGCTTCTAGGGGACTTGCAGGCGAACACACTTGCTGAGTCTGGGACATCAAGCCAGCTGGCGGTCTTGCTTCCGGCAAGCAACCTCGTCAGACCAATTCGGTAGCGCTTGTATTGTTGAGCGGACTCGGAAACAAACCAAAGGCGCAACTTGCCCACGACTCGGCTCCTCCGCCGCGGGTTTTACAAGACACGCTTTCGTTCAGGGCCGCCCGCCCTCCCCGGCCCACAAGAGGATGCATGACGAGGGATGAAAAACTTATCTGACTCCGCAGCCCCCCGGCGACCCTATCTTGTCGGGGAGGAGCCTTGGCCTTCGCAGTCCCCGGCAACTCTGGCTCCGCCAAGATCCAGGCGCCGGTACGCCTTCTTTTGCCCTTGCCGCCGGCGCCGCGGCCTCCGGGGGCCCTGGTCCGTTGCGAAGGAACTCTGGCGCTTGTAGCCCCCAGCAAAGCTGGCTTGCCGGGGCCCGCGCGCCAGCGCGCCCCTCTCGCTTCTCCCTGTCACTGTGATCACAGCCACGGAAATAACTGAGACAGCGCTGTAACAAGTTTATTATTATTTTATATTTTTTTTGCGTGACTTTGTAAAGCGATGCCATGCTTTGCCCTTCGTACGTTTATGCTCTACGCTCTCTAGGGAACTTGCCGGTGCTAACACACTTGCTGAGTGTGGAGAATCAGCAGCCCGCTGGCGGTGTTGCCTCCGGCAACAAACCTTCTCGGGTTGGTTGCAGCGCACTGGTATTGTTGAGCGGACTCGGAAACAAACCAAGGGCGTAACTCAACCACGAGTTGGTTCCATCGCGCACAAGTTTATCATACGAAGAGCGCCCCACGGCAAGGCTTGCTACGTTATGCCGTCTACTTCGCCATATCCCTTGTACGTTTCTAACCCTACGCTTCTAGGGAACTTGCCGGCACTAACACACTTGCTGAGCGCGGGACATCAGCAGCCTGCAGGCGGTGTTGTATCCGGCAAAAAACCTTCTCGGGCGATTGCGGCGCACTTGTATTGTTGGCGGACTCGGAAACAAAGCAAGGGCGCAACAACGAGTTGGTTCCTCCGCGCAGAGTTTTTCGTACAAAGGATGAGCGTTCGAGGACATAACACAAAGTCATAGGACTAAAACGTGCTCTGTACAAAAGCTTGGGTGACTTAGCTTTTCCGTCTTCAGCGATCCGTCGAAGCTGTGCTTCTTCCCTGATCTCCTCCCCCTCGTATGCTTTCACCCTCACGCTTTCGGGGAACCCCTCGGCGCAAACACATTTGCTGAGCGCAGGACATCAGCAGCCCGCTGGCGGTGTTGCCTCCGGCGGGAAGTACTCGCCGGGCTGGTTGCGGTGTGCTTTTATCGTTGAGCGGACTCGAAACGTATTGATGGCGCAACCTAACCACGACTCGACCCCTCTGTGCTCGGGTTCTGCATACAAGGCATGGACTTTCAGGGAGCATAACTCAAAAGTTCGAAGCTTGGCAACTTTCTTTGTCTCACCGGCTGGCAAAGCTCAATGGCGCGTCCTCGGCGGCAGCGGCACTCGGAGGCGGTCTTGCGAGTGAGCACGAGCCGTTCTTGCGAGCTTAGTCTTTGGTTGGTCTGCCTTTGCCTTCGCACTTGCGGTGGAGCTTGATGGTGCGTCCTCGGCGGCAGCAGCACTCTCGGGGAGAGTGCGCTTGCGGAGTGGGCATCGAGCTGTTCTTGCGGACTTGGCTTTCTTCTTCCCGGGGAGCTTCAGCGACAAGTGGCTCGCGTTAAGCTGCTGCTTCCGGTAGATCTTGTCGGCGCAGATGAGTGCATCCTTCTTGTCGCCTTGGACAGAAATGACACTCATCGGGCGGGCATCTTGAGCACATTATGCGTGTGGTGAGAGGCCGCCATGAACTTGGCAAGTGCGGGTCGGCCGAGTATCCGTTGTAGGGTAAGGGATATCAGCCACGTCAAGCGTGACCCTCTCGATCCTGAAGTTCAATTCGCTGCGAGCGTCACGGCAATGTGATCTTCCCCTTGGGCTGGCTCCTTCGGTTGTCCCTTGAAAGGTGCGGTCTCTTCAAGCTTCGTTGTCGGGGATCTGGAGCTTCTTGAGTCTGCGGAGGAAATCAGGTTCAGGCCGGCCCGCCGTCAACCAACATCTTCGTGACCTTGAGGTTGCGGATTGTTGAGTGAAACCAACATCGGCAAGCACCGACCGCGATGTGCGCGATCGGGGTGGTCCTCAACGCCCGAAGACGATGGGCGTCTTGGACCACTTCAGAGGCTTCGGCGCCTCGGCGGACGGCTCATGGCGTTCACTTCGCACCCATTGCTTGAGTTGGCGGTGCGAAATGTGCGAGAGGCGCCGCCGTCGATGCACAACACCTCTGTTGCCTTCGAAACTCCTGGTCATCAGTCTCATCTTCCTCCATCTCATCATCCTCATCTTCATCTTCGTCTTTGTCGCGGCGGCGGGAGGCTGTCTCCTTGCAGCGTCTTGGCCTTGCGCGGTGCCCTTCCGGGCGGAAGCTTCTTGCGGATCCTTCGCCACCTCCTGGCTCTCTCCTTATTGCGGCGCTTCGTATTCAGCTTTACGCAGCTCCGCCATCTGCTCCACTTTCTTGCAGGTTTGGAGATCATGGCCCTTAATGCGGTGGATCTTGCAATACCGCTTGCGGAGCTATCACCTTGTCGGCTACCACCACAGCCTCACCGGAGTCGTCGGTCTTGGCCTTGTCGGAGCCGCCTCCGTTGCGGAATGCTCAACAGCTAGTACGTCCTTAGCCTTTCTCTTCCTATTGTTACGCCTCCGGTTCATCCTTGCCGGGCGGCGTCCTCTTGTCGAGATCATACGCTCCGGCAACCTCTCCGGGGATGTTCCTCCCCTCCTCAGCCCGTGCACACTTGTCGGCGGGCGTGAGCTCGGCGACATCTCGATCTTGCACATCGCCATCTCCTCCCTCATCCTGCGATTCGCGCGTTCTGTGAAACGCTGATAACCGCAGCGGGGTGGGCGTCTGGGATGTTGCGCTGCACAGCTGAATCTTTGTATATACTTGCGCGAGGCTCCCCTCCTACGGGCGAGCAAGTGGAGGTCACTCTCTGGCCATGAGGCTTGTGGCCACCCGTGAAGGCGCCGACAAACTGATGACACAGGTCCGCCCATGAAGAGATGGAGCCGTCCGGCAAGTGCATGAGCCAAGATCTAACGTTGGGCTTGAGTACCAGCGGGAAGTAGTTGGCGAGGATCTTCTCATCGCGCCCTCCGGCAGCCTGCACCACGATGGTGTAGATGCCGAGGAACTCCGACGGGTGTATCCTGCCATCATACTTCTTGGGCACGTCTGGCTTGAAGTTCTTGGTTTTGGGCCATTGGACTTGCCGCAGCTCGCGGGTGAACGCAGGGCAACCTGCCGCGTACGGCAAGTCGCCTGGTTCTCCGGGTGCGTGCGCGTCGATAGCGGGCCCAGCGCGCTGGTCAGATTGACGTCGCGCTTCTCTCCGGCGCTTCGATCTGAGTCTGGCGTCCTCGTGTTGCCGTTCTTGGAAGCGTGGCGCTGATCCGCGGCGAGTTCATGGGTCGGCGACGACGATGGAGTCGGCGTCGGGATTGGTCCAGCGAGTGGCGATCTTAACCTTCGGGCTGGGAGTGCGCGGAGGTGGCGCCCCAGCGATCTTGTCGGCGCCGGCCTGCGCTGGGCGTCTTGCGGGGCCTCGGCAGCTTCGATCGCGGGGCTTATCGCCGTTAAGCGAAAGCCAATGAGGCTGTATATGGTCATCCTCGATCGTCGATCTTGTGCGGTGCGGGGTAGTCTAAAGCAGCTGGGCTCGGCGGCGCTTCCTCTGCTGTCTTAGGTGGCGGTGGCGGCAAGCGGCGCGAGGCGGGATGTGCTCGGACTCCCAACGGATTGGGAGGAGCAACACCTCGTCCGGCGACCGTACCTCACTCGCGCCCGGCATGCGGGCGTGCATGCTGACCTCGGCGTCCGCGACCCACCAACAGCCTTGTTCCAACGAGCACGGTGCTAGGAGCACCGGGCGTTCTTGACCTTGCACCTCTGGGAAGGGTGCGGTGTCTGCACGTCGCCGATGCTTGCGGGGCCTTGTTTTTGGATCTGGTGACGGCGTGAGTCCCACCGCGGCGCCCGCTCCTCCGCGGCGTCCACTCCACCGCCCGCTTGCTCGGTGGTGGTGGCGAATCGATGTAGACGGGCGGCCACCTCGAAGGCTTCTTCTTCGGTGGCATGTTGACGATGACGCTGATGTAGCGCGTGGAGACCGGATCGGATGCTCACGACCTCGGCGCACCCCTACAGGCGCGCCAAAGATGTCGGGCGGAATCTCCGTGGCCTCGAGCACCTATGGGGCACTAAGGGGCCCCTTCTAGTCCGCAAGGGAGGCGGGTCGTC
This sequence comes from Aegilops speltoides, assembly GCA_021437245.1. Lineage (NCBI taxonomy): Eukaryota > Viridiplantae > Streptophyta > Magnoliopsida > Poales > Poaceae > Aegilops > Aegilops speltoides. The sequence goes on along the minus strand of CM038144.1, from coordinate 425,059,215 downwards.
TTGAGAGCAGATCGAGGTCGGCCAGGGAGACGGGCAATTTTTACCCGGCCGGGGCTCTCCGGAAAGATAAAACCCCTACTGCTGCTTTGGTAGTTGTATTTGATCTTGCTCGAGCATGCAAGCGTATGGTGGTGATGTGGGTCTCGAATGGACCGAACCCCTTCTACGTGCGCATGGGCCTCCCTTTTATACTCTGAAGGGGGGATCCACGGTGGCAGCGTGGGAAGAGGGGTAGAAAGGTAAAAGCAGGTTGGTACAGCGGTGCAACAGTGCCCCTACCTAACTCTGACAGCAGGGGACAAGGGCATTAAATGCCCATCTGGTCGCCCCAACAGTGTAAAGAAACGACCGTTAGGTGAGCCACCGGTTGCCACGATGGCGCCTCTGCCAGCTCCGTTCGCCACCTCGCTCCGCATGGCTGCGTAGTGCCCCGCCACGTGCCCTTGTGATGGCCTTGTGCTGACACGTCGCCGGGTGTGCTGGAGTTTGGGTGGCAGCCTTGCCGCGGCACATGTCTTGCCGCGGCCCTTCTTGTCGGGCCGGCAAGCTTGCCGGCCGTCGGGCCTTGCCGGGACGCGCGGGGCGCCGCGGCAAGTCTTCTGGCGATGCCTTGGTTGGTCTTCCCGGCAAGCTCCTCTTGCCGGGGTCTTTGCTCTCTTGGTTAGTACTTTGTTCTTGAATGGCAGTAATAAGGAACGGCGGAGGGCCTTGGCGGGCGCCCGGCAAGCCTTGCCGTGGGGTGCTGCGACTGCCCGTGCACAAGTTCGGGGTACTAAGGTACCCCTACTTTAGTACACCGACAGCTTTGGACAGGACTATTCAGCAACTGCTCAAGACTGAGACCTAATCCACCTGTCCGAGGAGGCGGCCTTCCCTTATGATGCTGACCATTGTTCTGTGTATTGGTGTTAGCCACAAAATCTGAGTTACCATCAGCCTTGCGCTTACCGTTGCCCCCCTGATTCGCCGGGTTATGCTACGGACACTTGGTGTTGCCACTCTTCTTTCCCCTTCCCGGCTTGTCATCATCAGACTCGGGGTCCTTGGTAGCATCAGAGTCGGCATATTTAATTAGATCCGCCATCAGCTGCCCCATATCATTGCAATCGCGCTTGAGCCGCCCCAGTTTCTGCTTAAGAGGCAAAAACGGCAATTTTTCTCCAACATTAGAACTGCAGAGCCGGGCATTGATGTTATCAGATGAGTGTATGATTGCTTTGACCCGGCGCACCCAATGGTTCATTGATTCACCCTCCTCTTGGGCGCAAGCAAATAAATCCACAATCGACATGGGCTGTTTGCATGTATCTTTAAAGTCCTGTATAAACCGAGCCTTAAGCTCACCCCATGACCCAATGGAATTGGCAGGCAACCCTTTTAACCAAGTACGGGCCGTCCCATCCAGCATCATGGTGAAGTATTTAGCACATGCGGCATTGCTGACCTCCAACAGTTCCATGGTCATCTCATAACTCTCAATCCACGCCTCAAGTGGTAAGTTGGCGGTGTAATTAGGCACCTTACGAGGTCCTTTGAAATCCTTGGGAAACACTCGTTACGTAGAGCCGACACCAAACAGGGTACACCTGTAGTTCTAGAGGTCACACCTTCCTCCATCTATGCCGTCGGATAAACAGGAAGATGCTGAAGAGCCGCCTGGTGAGCCGCCTGCTCAGCTTCGCGACGTGCCCTGTCCTGATTGGCCAAACCATGCGCACCATCACGCGGCGGGTCATGCCCTTGTGGCTGGTTGCGGCGCTGGTCATTGCTTGAAACAGCTGTTGAGTCCATGTGTCTGCTATAACTCCGGCTTGGGCGAGGGGTCGAATGAATCCTATCTCGACTGTAAGAATATGCCTCCTGTTACACCAATGCTATTTGAAGAAGCTCCCTAGCCCTTCGTGTTTCAACCGCTGCTGGAGAGTCGCCATCCACAGGGAGAGCCGCCAATCGTGTCGCCGCAGCGATCATGTTATCAAAAGGGTTGGAATAATGACCCGATGGTGTTGGCACATGCTGAGGCAGAGTATTATTCAAATGAGGTGGTTCCGTCACGCGCGGTTGAACCGGCGTTCCAGCCCTAGGCGCCGTAACCCGGTTTATCTCCGGAGGGTTACTGGTCCCTACTCCAGACATGCGAAAGAGGTTTCTTGCCTCATAAACCGGAGGTAGATGAGACTTGTGCCTCCACCTCATGATTTCATTTGAAGCGTTTTGATCCATCGTGAGCCAGAAAGCCTCTGACTGAATCCGCTAGGCCTGAGCATCTAGGGCAGCCCGCTCTATGGCCATCCTGACGTGCCCTGCTGCCAAGTTTTCCTTGGCTTGTGCTACCTCATCACGCAGTTTTGCAATTTCCGTGCTATGCTGAGCTTGATTCGTTGGGTTAACTTTTGCTGTTAACAAGGCTATGAGTTTATCTGGCAAATCCGTCAACACCTGAGCCGGCAGGCACACAGGGCCTCCTGCCCCGGCTGCCGTCGCCGCTACTGACCCGGAGATCATTGCTGCCGCAATTGAAGAATTTTGCCCAGGCTGTGTACCAGCCATGAAGATTGTGACCCTGTTTGGCAGCTCATAGGGGTCCGGAATACTATCGCCATCGGAACAGCCCCCAAGCCTGCCGTCTTGCAATTGATACAATGAAGTAGTCTCGCCTGTGGATGACTCATCATCAGAATAGATGGCCGTCTCACCACCAGACATGGATCCTTCATCAAATTCCGCTCCGTGGATGAATCCCACAAAGGCATGTTTCATGGCAGGCTGAGCTCGGGCAGGTCTCGCACGCTGAGCCGTCTCGATGATGTTGGTGCAGATGTCCGGCTCAGGGCCCAGCTCGCCGATCTTGCCAATGAAAACGTGAATTCCGCCAAAGGGGACCTGGTACCCGTACTCAATTGAGCCGGCCTCGGGGCCCCAGCCTGCATCGTCGATGTAGAGCTTGCCGTGACGACTCTTAGTCATCCGGGCCACAGCTTATCCCTTGATCCCTTCGAAGCTGCCCTTTAAGAACTTGAAACCATCGTGCGCTGGCCCCACGGTGGGCGCCAACTGTCGTGGAATAGTCACGGCAGATGTCTTAGCATGAGGACTTAGTCGTGGAGCCATCGCAACTAGCTTAGCTTAAAGGGGTTAAACAGGACAAAGGACACAAGATTTTATACTGGTTCGGCCCCTTGCGGTGAAGGTAAAGGCCTAATCCAGTTTGAGGTGGAATTGCTTATGTCTGGATTACCAGGGAGCGAATACGCTTGACCTAGCTTTCGATCTGTTCTCTGTTGCCCTGAACCGCCGCTGGGTCGTCCCTTTATATACATAGGTTGACGCCCAGCGGCTCACGGAGTCCCGGCCGGCTCATAGACAATGTGTCCGGCTCGGTGACTAACTATATATTCCTTTCAATACAAGTCTTACACATATGGCGTTTTACTCCTACAGTCCTTAAGTCGCCCTTGGGCCTTGGGCCCTTGTCTATGAACCGCCATCTCCAATATCCTCGTGGGCTTCATATCATGAATCGCCATAGGTATAACCTGGCCCCTCCTGGGCGGGTCATACCTAATAGTTATATCCCCAACAATAATAGTGGGACCAAACTCAACAAAATAATTATCATGAGAGGAATAATCCAATTGAAAATTAAAATCATGATGACAAGTTTCATGGTTATCATTATTCTTTATAGCATACATGTCATCACAATAATCATCATAGATAGCAACTTTATTCTCATAATCAATTGGAACCTCTTCCAAAATAGTGGATTCATCACTAAATAAAGTCATGACCTGTCCAAATCCACTTTCATAATTATCACAATAAGATTCAACACCCTCCAAAATAGTGGGATCATTACTTCCTAAAGTTGACACTCTTCCAAACCCACTTTCATCAACATAATCATCATAAATAGGAGGCATGCTATCATCATAATAAATTTGCTCATCAAAACTTTGGGGACTAAAAATCTCATCTTCATCAAACATAGAATCCCCAAGCTTGTGGCTTTGCATATCATTAGAATCATGGATATTCAAACAATTCATACTAATAACATTGCAATCATGCTCATCATTCAAAGATTTAGTGCCAAACTTTTTAATGCATTCTTCTTCTAACACTCTGGCACAATTATCAGAATACTTATTTCACGAAAGACATAAAAAAGGTGGAGCATATGAGGCAACCTCAACTCCATTTTGTTTTGTAGTTTTCTTTTATAGACTAAACTAGTGATAAAACAGGAAACTAAAAGATTCGATTGCAAGATCTAAAGATATACCTTCAAGCACTCACCTGCCCGACAACGGCGCCAGAAAAGAGCTTGATGTATACTACGCAACCTTCTTCTTGTAGACTCGTGTTCGGCCTCCAAACGCAGAGTGTTGTAGGACGGTAGCAAATTTCCCTCAAGTGGATGACCTAAGGTTTATCAATCCGTGGGAGGCGTAGGATGAATATGGTCTCTCTCTGCAACCAAATAAGAAAGAGCCTCTTGTGTCCCCAACATACCCGATACAATGGTAAATTGTATAGGTGCACTAGTTCGGCGAATAGATGGTGGTACAAGTGTAATAAGGATGGTAGATATGGGTTTTTGTAATCTGAAAATATAAAAACAGCAAGGTAGCAAGTAACAAAAGTGAGCAAAAACGGTATTGTAATGCTTGGAAACAAGGCCTAGGGTTCATACTTTCACTAGTGCAAGTTCTCTCAACATGATAACATAGTTAGATCATATAACAATTGTCGGTGTACTAAAGTAGGGGTACCTTAGTATCCCGAACGTGTGCGGCAGCGATCCTTGGCGTCAGCGGCAAGGCTTGCCGGGTGTCCGCCAAGATCCTCCGTAGTTCCTATTGATGCCATTCAAGAACAAAGTGTTTTTAACTGAGAAGACAAGACCCCGGCAAGAGGAGCTTGCCGGGAAGGACAAGGCCCCGGCAAGAGGAGCTTGCCGGGAAGGCCAACCCAGGCACTTCAAGGAACTTGCCGCGACGCGCCGCGCGTCTCGGCAAGACCCGGCAAGCGACAAACTTTCGGGTGCGACAAGACAACGACCGCGGCAAGACGCTTGCCGCGGCAAAGCCACCACTCTGTGCCCACGCTCCAGCGCACTGGCGGCGATGTCGCCTGAGACCATTCGGATGCGTGGTGGGAAGTCAGGCAGCCAAGCGGTGCGAGGTGGCAAGTGGAGATGACGAGAAGGCCATCGTGGCAAGCGGTGGCACCCCTAACTGTCGCTTTTCTGCACTGTTTAGGCAATGCGGACGGGCATTAAATGCTCTTGTCCCCTGCCGTCAGAGTTAGGTAGGGTGCACTGTAGATAGCAGTTGTACCAACCACCCTTTTTACATTTGTACCCCTGCATGCGTTGCCACCTGTCGGTGACCCCTTGAGCCTATAAAAGGAGGCCCATGCGCAATGTAGAAGGGGTTCGACTCATTCGAAACTACACCACTCTCACGCTCTCAAGCAAGAACAGAATACAATCACAAAGCAGCAGTAGGAGTATTATCTCTCCGGAGAGCTCCGAAGCTGGGTAAAAATCCCTCGCGTGCTCCGCCTCGATCCGCTCTTCATGCGCCCTCCGCTCCCTGCCGGACCGAAAAGGGGCCCTGCCCCATAGGTGCTCCTTTCCCACGACAACAATCCCTCAACATGCAACTAAGAGTCCTCCAAAGTCACTAATAGCGGAGAGAAAACGAGGAGATTATTGTAGGGTATGTAACCACCTCAAACTTATTCTTTCTGATCGATCTATTGAGCTATTCCTATGTCACAAACAGCCCTAGAGTTCGTAGTAAAATAACACCTTAAGACACACATCAACCAAAACCATAATGTCACCTAGATACTCCAATGTCACCTCAAGTATCTGAGGGTTTTATTATATGATATGCATCACACTATCTCAGATTCATCTATCCAAACCAACACAAAAAACTTCATAGAGTGCCCCGAAGTTTCTACCGGAGAGTGAAGACGAAAACGTGTGCCAACCCCTATCCATAAGTTCACAAGGTCACAAAACCCGCAAGTTGATCACCAAAACATACATCAAGTGGATCACGTGAATATCTCATTGTCACCACAGATAAGCACATGCAAGACATACATCAAGTATTCTCAAATCCTTAAAGACTCAATCCGATAAGATAACTTCAAAGGGAAAATTCAATCCTTTACAAGAAGGTAGAAGGGGAGAAACATCATAAGACCCAATTATAATAGCAAAGCTCACGGTACATCAAGATTGTGCCAAATCAAGAACACGAGAGAGAGAGAGATCAAACACATAGCTCTTGGTACATACCCTCAGCCCCGAGGGTGAACCGCTCCCTCCTCATCATGGAGAGCGCCAAGATGATGAAGATGGCCACCGATGATGGATCCCACCTCTGGAAAGGTGCCAGAATTGGGTCCCGATTGGTTTTTGGTGGCTACAGAGGCTTGCGCCGGTGGAACTCTAGATCTAGGTTATGTTCTGGAAGTTTGGGGATATATAAGAGGTGTTGGCGTCAGGAACAAGTCAGGGGGTCCACGAGGCAGCCACGAGGTTGGGGGCATGCCCTCCACCCTCGTGGTGGCCTTGGTACTCTTCCGGTCCATCTCCGATGCTCCATGGGCTTCTTTTGGTCCAAAAATAATCTCTGTAAATTTTCAGGTCAACTGGACTCCGTTTGATATTCCTTTTCTGCGAAACTCAAAAACAAGGAAAAAACGTAACTGGCACTAGGCTCTAGGTCAGTAGGTTAGTCCCAAAAATCATACAAAATAGCATATAAATGCATATAAAACATCAAAGATAGATAATATAATAGCATGGAACAATAAAAAATTGTAGATACGTTGGAGACGTAAATGAGGCCCAACACGAGTCTACAAGAATAAGTTGTGTAGTAGACATGAGTTATATGTTGTAATGTTAAGTGGCTTGTGCGTCACGACATGATGGATGGAGCCACAAGATTGCCACCTTAATGTAAATATCATAGAGATAGGTTACATGTGATGGTGGCAAGATGTACAGTTTCATACCACGGCAAAATTTTAGATTTTGGTGTCACGACAACGTATTTTGAAATAACCGCCATGGCAACATTTTTATATTTCCACCACAGAAACTTTTTTGAAACAGTTTCCATGACAACGAAATATTGTCCATACATCGCTTCAACTCGAGATAGAAGACGATCATAGAGAACTTCTAGCGCCCAGGGCTATACCATATCATGCTATTATAAATTTCCTAAGATGTTTATCTGTCACAGCCCTAGCTTTAGCTTTGCTTGTGGGTTAGTCTTGGTTGTTGCATCATGTTTAAATTTTGTTTAAACTTGAAATGGGGATGTTCAAACCCTAGCACCAAATGAAATGCAACTAGGATCAAATAAAAATATTATCAATGAACCCAAAATGCCCTTCAGAAAAGTTCATGATTTTTGAATTGGTCTAGAACCTCTGCCAAAAATGGTGCACACTTTTCTAGATCATTAATGGATTTTTGAATTAACTCATATTGTATTTGAATTGGAGCTGTTAATTCCTATAAAATATTTGGTAGATCCAAATATTCTGAAACTTATTGAGGGCCTCTGAAACAATTCAGTTACTGCCCACAAATATTTTCAGGATTTATAAAAATGATTTGGTTTATAAACTACATCAAAACAGAGCAAATAAATAGAAAAACAGAAATAAAAGAGAGAGAGAGAGAGAGAGAGAGAGAGAGAGAGGACTTACATGGCTTACCTGCAGCCCACCTGTGCAGCCCAGCTCTGTAGCCAGCCCAGCCCAACTCCTCCCCTGTCTTCAACCTCGTGTTAGTAGGCACGAGGGCGTGTGCCCGCGGCGCGCACGCACGCGCTCGACCACCTCCTCTCTGCCTGCTTGCCCGGACGTCTCTGGAAGACACCACGCGCCAGCCCCGTACCCCCCCTCACTCTCCTCCCATGCCTTCCCTTTCCTCTGCTCTCTCTCCCGCCCGGACCTGAATGCGTCAGAGAGCGCCGTCGGGCACCGCCGCGGCCACAACCACTCCCTCGCTCCCTCTCCATCCCAGGCGTCTCCGCCTTGCCGTCTTTGTCCTCTCCACCAAGTCACGCGGCGCCAGAAGTTCTGCTGCACCGCCACCACCGCCGTTTCCCTCGTCGGCCACCAAAGATCGTCATCATCGATTCACCACCCCGAGCGCCTCACTGAGCCCACGGAGCTGCTCTTCGACCTCCTAGTGAGCTCCTTCACCATCTCCCCTTATCCCCATACCATGTAGCTCGCCGTAGCATCTCTCTCCGCTGTGCCCGTGAGCTTCACACCGCCGGCGAAGTCATCACCGTGGCTAGAGCAAGCTCAGCTTGCCCCTGAGCACGTCATCATGCTCGTGCTGCTCCCAGGAGCCGATCTAGCCCACCCGTTCGTCCCACCGTACACCACAATGCCGATTCCAAGCACTCCCGAACTCTGGCCACCGCGCAAGTCGCTGCCACCGTCGACTTAGGCCACCGGAACCGCTGCTGCATGCACCACTCGACACGGACGAGCCTCCCCATCACGTAGATGCCCTCCGCCGGCCATTTGGTCACGAAGGAGGAATCCCGAGTCAACTCCGGCGAGTTTGACCCGGGTTTGACCTCAGTTTGACTCCCCCAGACCCACTGACATGCAGGCCCCGCCCGGCTAATTAAGTTAGGTTAGTATTAACTAAGCTAGGTTAGTTTGGTTAGACACTGACACTCGGGACCCACCGGTCAGTTTGACCTGGGCCGCCCGTTGACCTGCTGACCTCATCCTTACGTCATGCTGATGCAGTAAGTATTTTTTGGAATTAAAATAAATCAAAATGATTTATTTATTTCAGAAAATATCCAAAACTTCTAAAAATCATATAAAATCAACCGTAACTCCAAATGAAATAAATTATACATGAAAAATTATCAGAAAAATCCAAAAAATCTATTTGTGGCATTTTCATGCATGTTTGAGCAACCTAAAGCTACTGTATATGACAATTGGAATGAACGGCATTTGAAATGCCTTATGTGGAGTTTGAATTTGAATCTTGCATTCAAACAACTCCATTTAAATCATTGCTAGCTGCATTACCTCAAATCACATCATATTGCCATATCACATTCATGCATCATATTGTTGCATTGCATTGATTGTGTTCCCTCTTGTTTGCCGGTGGTTTGTCCCCTTGTCAGGACCCCGACTCAATGGCACATAGATCTAGCATGTAACACCTCATATCACTTTGCGGCCTCACGCACGGTATTCCCACGGGTGTCGCCTTACCTTTGCCCGGGACCGTTTGCGCCTTTTGGGACACGTATATGATAGTGTCGCTAGCATCCATATGATAAGAAGCCCGGGCTGACATGGCTAGTCGTAAACCCAAAGTGGCACAAACTTACGAGGACAGCATCCACGACCCAGCATCGAACGTGTCGGTCAACAGCGAGTGAATCCAGGCTGTAGCACTGGGCTAGCAGGACTCCGGTGAACCGTGCTATAGCGGGCTAACAGGACTCCGGTATTCATCGCGTGACATTTTCCCGAAGGGACAGACACAGGAACGAAGAAGGACACATGCCGGCCAGCCTAAGTGTTCCGGAGCAGTAGCAAGCTACCATGGCTCGATGGAAACACTAGGAGACATTTCCCGGTAAGAGAGGCTACTAAGGATAAACAACTAGATAGTCAGATCCCACACATACCAAGCATTTCAATAACATACACACAATATGCTCGATATGTGCAAATACAACATGGCATCACAACATGACTCTACAACTCAAGTATTTATTCATTAGGCTCCGAGGAGCGAGATATTACAAACATAGGTCTCATGACCCAACATTCAGAGCATACAGATCAAGCACATGCGTAAGCTTATCATGTCTGAGTACAGACATCTACAAATGAAAAAGGCTTAGAAGCCTGACTATCTACTAGATCCTGCCGAGGGCACAAGATCGTAGCTGAGGTAACAAGCTAAACGTCGAAGTCCACGTGGAACTACTAGCGAGACTGAAGTCTCTGCAAAAAACATAAAATAGGCAAGCGTGAGTACAAATGTACCCAGCAAGACTTACATCGAACTAACTACATATGCATCATTATCAATAAAGGGATGGTGGAGTTTAAGCGTAGCAAGCCAGCTTTGACTCGATGGCTATCTGAACTACGATTTGCAAAGAACTCTTTTGAGGTGGCGCTACGAGTCCACATATTCACCATATAAATACAACACTATGGATCCGCTCCGTCTTCCTCGAGAACGCCATCCATAGCACTCACGCTTATCTTGCGTATTTTAGAGTATCCACTTTCAATTGTCTATGAACCGCACAGCAACCCGAAGTCCTTTTCATGGACACGGCTATTCAATAGATGATGTTAACCTGCGGGGTGTACTTCTTCACACTGCGCTCTCACCACTTACCGCCATTTACACGACATGTACTCGGCAACCTTCAAGCGGAAGCCCAACGTGGGTGTCGGCCACGGCCTACCTAAACACTCAAGTCCCTAGTCCAGGTTTATCGCCTATTCGGGTTCCATCCATGAGGAGATTCGGCCGGGGTTTCGCTCACAGCCCCAAACGATGTGAACAGGGTTCCGTGACACCAAACGGGCGCCCGGTTTACCCGGTCACGTGCCTACCGCATCACAGCCCACCCCTACGGTCAGCGCTGCGACGGCCTCCAAAGATACTACAAACACGAAACTACTTGCAACTCTGGACGGAGGACAAGGGTGATTAAGAAGCCGAGAGGGTCCATTGGTTTCGGGCCCAATGCGTGGTAGTAGCAGTATCATGGATCACAAACACGTAACTCAGTTCACGAGGGCGGCTGCAATGAGACAACCCACCATGTACTCCTTCATGGCCTCTCACCGCTACCTTTACCAAATCGTGTTCACACACTTAGCTCACACACAAGGGACATGTTCACACACCTCGATTCATCCTCGATGAATCAGACCCGACTCAACTCTAAGAAGTAGCAGGCATGACAAGCAAGCATGAATGAGTAGGCACAACAGGGCTCGAACAGCTCCTACTCATGCTAGTGGGTTTCATCTATTCTATGTGGCAATGACAGGTCATGCGAGAGGATAAAGGGTTCAGCTACATGAGCAAGTAATGAGATGAATCGATGTTGTCCTAATGCAGTAAAAGAGAGCAGGAGCAGACGGTAGGATTGTATCGGAATGAACAAGGGGTTTTGCTTGCACAGCACTTCAAGATAATATAGTTCTTCATCGGTGTCATCGATCACATCGTCGAACATCGCTCTCTTGAGAGGGACAATACCGAAGAAGGAGAAAGAACACAATCAATGCAATGCAACAATATGATGCATGAGTGTGACATGGCAATATGCTGTGATTTGAGCTAATGCAACTAGCAGCAGGTTAGATGAAGTTGGTTTGAATCCAAGATTCAAATTCAAACTCCATATGTGAAGGTTTAAATGCCATTAATATGATTTGTGCTAAACAGCAGCTGTAAGTTGTTCTAACATGCATGAAAATGGTACAGATGGATAGATTGGATTTTTCTGATCATTTTTCATATATAATTTATTTCATTTGGAGTTACGGTTGAATTTCTATGAATTTTAGAAGTTTTGGTTATTTTCTTGAATTTCCTATATAGAAATAAATCCAGAAAATAAGTTACTGCGTCAACCTGACATCATCATGACGTTAGCAGGTCAACTGGGGTCCACTGGTCAGTGACCCAAGGCTGTTTAGCTCGCTGACAGGTGGGCCAGGTCAACGGCCACGTCAGCAGGGTCAACCCTGACGTGTGGGTCCCGCTGGGTTAATCTAAAACTGATTAAAAGAATAACCGTTGGTTATTTAGCTGGTGGGGCCCTGATGTCAGCGTCTAGTGTGATTAAACTAAACGCGATTAAGCCCTAATGACATAGCCACGTCGGATGCGCCGGCAATTAAACGACGTCGACCACGGTTCGCGGCGGCGACGCTCGGGATCGAGCTGTAGGCTGCGGTTTCGAGCGCGGTTTGGGCCTGTGAGACGCTGGTGCTCGTCCGCATCCAACGGAGCCTTCAGCTCACGCTGGGGTGGACCGTAGTGACGGCGGCGATCGCAAGTGCGGCGGCCGGAGCTCAGACAAGCTCGGCAACAACGCTGCGGTGCGCGGGAGGACTAGAGGATGGTGGTGTTAGGTTCCTGGGAACGTGCTGAGCATGTAGCAGTGCTCGTACGCGACGGTGGCTAACCTATTCGCCGGCGACGACGAGCGCGGCGGCGGTAAGCTCTCGGGTCCGGTGGCTAGCACGGCTAGAGCATGCAAATGAACGCGGAAGAGGGGGGGAAAGATGGCGGGGCTCACGGCGAGTCTTCTGGTGCGGTCGTTGAGCTCAGGGAGGCACGGACGGCGTCAAAGCATCTCCGGCGATCTCGGGGCCGAAGGTTGAAAACGACGGCGTCGGCGCCATCAGAGGGCTTCGGCGAAGCGCTGGGTGGAGAGGAAGGGGCGTCACGGCGGAGCTCGGGGGCGCGTCGGAGGGGCTCGGAAAAGGCTCGAGTAGCAACAGCGGCGGCGGTGGCGGCAGTGGCTCTCGGTGCGTCTGAGGAGAGAAGCGAGAGAGGAGGAGAGTTCGGGAGAGAGTGAGAGGGGCGGGGTGCGTGGCGTCTCCGTGGCCGTCTAGAAGCACGGGAGGAGCCAGCAGGAGGAGAGGAGGAGGTGGCAGCAGGGCGGCCACGCGCCTCTGTCCTTCCGGCGAGGAGGAAGACGACACGGGGGAGGCGGTGGGCTGGGCCGTCTTTGGGCAGTTGGTGGCGCCAGTAAGGCCAGTACTAACTCTCTCTCTCGTGTGTTATTTTATTTATTGTTTCTGTTTTCTATTATTCTTCAGTCTTTAGGGCTTTATTTAAAATACTGAAATAGGCCCAAAAATCATGAAACTAATAATGGCTATTGTTTAGGATAAATACCACAGTAAACATTTTAGTTTATGATTATTTGAGCATTTAAATGCCCAAATGCAAAGTACATATGATTTAATTCAGTGACCAAATATGTCATAGAAAAATGTGCAACACCTCTGGTTATGGTTTCAAGCATTTTCCAGAAATGATGAACATTTTTGAAAGCCATTTGGATTCACTGAAAATATTTTTAGGTTGAACCTATTTGAATTCCATTTGGTACTAGGGTTTGGACATCCCCATTTCAGTTTTAAATGAAATTTAAACATGATGCAACACTCTAATGCATGCACTAGGCATTGTCAGAACTAGGGATGTGACAACTCACCCCCACTAAACAAGAATCTCGTCCCGAGATTCAAGCATAGGGTAAGGCTAAGGGGGAACGCAAACAAACACAATCTTCACGATCCAGGGTGCACTTCAAATGAACATTGATTCGATCACCATCATTGTCTTGATGTCTTGCTCTAAGATCTCCAACTAACATGACAATGAGAGGAAAGGAAAACTCTAGAAGGATCGATCTTATTGAAGGTCAAACAACTCACGATCAACTCACGGAGGGGGACATTGAAATATCTCTCGAGCTGAGACACAAAGCATTCGTCCAGAGGGATGGAGTGAAACACATGACAAAGGTTCACTAGATAGGCAATAATTCCCCACCTAAGAAGATGGTGAACGGTTGTCAACGTAGCGAGGAGTTGAGTTGCTATGATACCATAACGATGCACCTTAGGGAAGGTGATTCGTAGAAATATCCCCTTAAGTGGCAAAAAGAATTTTCTTTGATTCAGAGATCATAGAAATTCTTCATACCAGCCTAAGGCAATTCACAATCGATCATTTGAAGGAGTCTGAAAGAATGACATTCTCGGGCCACAATGGATGATGTGGATTACCTTGTTGAAAACAACACAAGGGATGATTTTAGTAACTGGGGAGAAGCTCAACAGTAGAGAGTGAGTCCACTGTTTGAAAAGCTATAGCATAACCGAGGAAACTGGGAGCAATCCCAGTTGGTGCCGATGATAACACGTAGCGCTTGTGAGTGCTCTCAAGAACTTGAGCATTTCCATAATCATCAAGGTTTTACCAACATCCATGTCAAGGGTGCTGACAACACAACATACTAGCATGATGAATAGCGATGGACGATGCAGATGCAAAGGAAGATAACACTTTCTCAGATTTCACCTTAGCGAGGCCAAGGGGACGAAATCTGGATGATCGACCGAGAGACATTTAGCACTCCGCTTCTAATGTTCTCCTTGATGTACTAGCGTATCCCATTCATTCAAATGGTCTGGTATCTAGAATATCAAGTAAAGGTCGGACTTCGGAAACACAAAAATCCATAAGGGACATCTAGGGAGTAAATCCCTCGAAATCCTTATGGGGAGATGGCCAACTTTCTCAATCAAGATACTACAATAACAGGTCTTCCGGTTGGGTGTGTTGGCCACGACATCCACTTTACCGGTTACAGAGAGACCAATATTGTAATTCTTGAGAAACGTTCCAACCATCATATCTGCCTGAGATTCAGATTTGGTTGGTGTCAGAATAATCTAGACTCATCGAGTCTAGAAAGAAAAATGAAAGTTTGCAACAGAAGTCGACGAGATGACGTTGTGAGATTCTCGAGGAATGAACTGCGATAGCAAGCTCCAAAACATGAGCTAGTTCTGCTACAAACATGTGAAACGTTGTCCCAGACAAGCATGGCCACATAGTAGTCTTATAATTAAACACTACCGAGTTCAGGTGGGGAACCATCAACGAGGATAATGAAGTCTTGTGCATGAACTAGTATTCGCACAACAACTCCTTTTCCTTGAACAAGTCAATCAGTGGCTTGGTGTGCTAGGGACACGAATAAAATGGAGGTAGTGAGCCTATCAAACCATAGCATACTTCGCGCATGCATGACTGACTTGAGATGGTTCTAGAGGAGGCAACATTGACTTTCTCAATTCACTGCGGCTACTTGCATCAAATGCACATGAATTAGAGGAGGTCACTTCTTTCATCCGAACATATGCTTCATGCACGGGACATGAAGATAATGCGTACAAAAGTTTCCAACACTAGCTTGACGTTCAACATGAATCATGGAGGAGATAAGGATGTTGTCGATGGGCTCAACAACAATTCATCCAGGTTCCCATGGAGATGGAATTCCATAACTATGTGAACAAGGTGATAGTATTGGTCAGACCCAAAAGACATAATGGTGTATGCTCGAGGAAAATCCACGAGTAAGACAACATTATGAACATCGTTGGTTCTGATTTGATTTGATCATAGCCCATACTCAAATCAAAGGTTTGGGGTAAGACAATAAATCCAACAATTGACCACGAGGATCAATGAATGAAGATATCATCTTTCTTCAACACACATACATAGAGAGATATCCCTTTGGAATGAACTGAGTCGGACAAGCTTTCATCTTCCAACTCTCCAAGTTGTTGTTTAGCTTAACCAACCAGCTTAGGGGTATCCAACACGGATTCTTGGAGAAAGGGTGGTTTCAAAAACCAACCTGATCACGAGCTCAACATAGCGGTCAGGTGACAACCTCGTAATACTTCCGAGAAGGTATTCGGAAAATCACGAACCACCGCTATGTTTACTAAGCTCGAGAACAATCTTGCTTTTCAGGGCAAGACGATATGATCACAAGAGCGAGGAATTGGCACAATCCTAACTCATTGATCGAAGGGTGCACCGGAAATAAGGACTAGGTAGCACGATCATCCTTAGGGTGATGATTCAATAACCAACACACTAAGAATGGGAATATTGTCCATTTAACTACCAAGCAACAAAGTTCCTAGGAGTATAGATTTCACACATCACGATTAACTTGTCCGTGTTCCGGTTGCGACAACACAGAACCGAGGAATGAGTAATGATGGCGAGAAGTATCACTACGTCAAGAATTCACAAGAGCCGGTGCAATTCTCATGAAAATCCTGACATAAAGACGGTAATACTTCGGGGTAGAACAGAATCAAAAGCTGGGTTGGCATTTTGATCTGCAGAGTACAACTGCTTTCACCCAATCCTGGATATGGATGGGGTTCTGGAGTTTGTTTCTCCTAGTCATTCCGGAATAGAATGGCTTGACGGACCACAAGAATAATAGGCATCGATGAACATGAGTGCACGACTACTCCTGACTATCAATTGATAGACGAGGGTCAGAATGCAACTAAAGAGAACAACTCAAAGGAACATATAATTTTCTGAGTTGTGGATGCATAGATTAGTATGTCGAGTGAAGCTCAACATATTTCTTCCGGATAATCCATGTAGAAAGGTAGAACTGGCAGAGTCACGATATAGAATGGACTACTCATCGAGAGCACTCTTGTTGTGATCTCTTGGTTCAAGGAACTTCCGCCATAAGCAGTTCATGGTATTTGCAAGAAGGAAATACCACGGACCTCGAGGACTATCACAAAGGTTACTAATATCCTAAAGGAACTAGCAACACTATCAACACGAGGTAAGTGGAGTGAATCTTGGGTCAAGAACCCAGAGTAGAATGCCTACTAACTAAATGGCATCACGGGATGCTTTCGGAAATAAAGGCCAGAATCATCACACTGGGACACAAATCATGGCTAGATTACTAGATGATCCCCTAAGACACCTAGGGTCATAATAATAATTCCAACATATATGTCGAGGCAATAGAATACCTCAACTCAGCATTTAGTGTGATTAACCTGGCCCAAAGGAACATCAAAACCAGAGGGAAAGGATTTGCAAGTGCATCAGACTATTTAGAGACCTGGGATGACTCGGACAACATAACGGCTGTAAATGCTAAGAAAAGATTGGAGACATGCTACAAAAATGGTGGCATAGCCACTCCAAAGCACAATATCAAGGTTTCGAGATCAACAGTTATGAACATACAGAAGTAGTAAAACTGAGCTGAGATTTGAAACTAACAATTCTATAAGTCTATGGATTAGTAACACGTCATCTTGATAGATAGATGAGAAGGCCTAGTTCTTAGTCCCCGTAGAAGATAAGAGGATGACTCAGATCAGAAGGCCATGAGGTATAAGAAGTAAAAATAGCCTTACGTTCCATCCCACAATCAATTCCCCTACATATAACTAAAGCATTTCTAGACTCAACTTCGACCAGTTTGGCTTGGTAATCCTCTGAGCGATCAAGCTCGATACCAAAGCTGTCGGACCCGACTCAATGCCACATAGATCTAGCATGTAACACCTCATATCACTTTGCGGCCTCACGACGGTATTCCCACGGTGTCGCCTTACCTTTGCCGGGACCGTTTAGCCTTTTGGCACACGTATATGATAGTGTCGCTAGCATCCATATGATAAGGAGCCCGGCTGACATGGCTAGTCGTAAACCCAAAGTGGCACAAACTTACGAGACAGGCATCCATGACCCGAAGATCGAGCGTGTCGGTCAACAGCGAGTGAATCCAGGCTGTAGCACTGGCTAGCAGACTCCGTGAACCGGGCTGTGCGGGCTAACAGGACTCCGGTATTCATCGCGTGACATTTCCCGAAGGGATGTACACGTGAGAGCGAAGAAGGACACATGCCGGCCAGCCTAAGTGTTCCGAGCGGTAGCAAGCTACCATGGCTCGGTGGAAACACTAGGAGACATTTCCGTAAGAGAGGCTACTAAGGATAAAAAACTAGATAGTCAGATCCCACACATACCAAGCATTTCAATAACATACACACAATATGCTCGATATGTGCAAATACAACATGGCATCACAACATGACTCTACGACTCAAGTATTTATTCATTAGGCTCCGAGGAGCGAGATATTACAAACATAGGTCTCATGACCCAACATTCAGAGCATACAGATCAAGCACATGCGGAAGCTTATCATGTCTGAGTACAGACATCTACAAATGAAAAAGGCTTAGAAGCCTGACTATCTACTAGATCCTGCCGAGGGCACAAGATCGTAGCTAAGGTAACAAGCTAAACGTCGAAGTCCACGTGGAACTACTAGCGAGACTGAAGTCTCTCTGCAAAAACATAAAATAGGCAAACGTGAGTACGAATGTACCCAGCAAGACTTACATCAGAACTAACTACATATGCATCATTATCAATAAAGGGGATGGTGGAGTTTAACTGCAGCAATCCAGCTTTGACTCGGTGGTTATCCTGAACTACGACTGCAGAGAACTCTTTTGAGGTGGCGCACACGAGTCCACATATTCACCATATCAATACACCACTATGGATCCGCTCCCGTCTCCCTACGAGAGCGCCATCCATAGCACTCACGCTTATCTTGCGTATTTTAGAGTATCCACTTTCACTTGTCTATGAACTGCACAGGCAACCCAGAAGTCCTTTTCGGCGGACACGGCTATTCGAATAGATGATGTTAACCCTGCAGGGGTGTACTTCTTCACACACACTCTCACCACTTACCGCCGTTTACACGACATGTACTCGGCAACCTTCAAGCGGAAGCCCAACGTGGGTGTCGGCCATGGCCTACCAAAACACTCAAGTCCCTAGTCCAGGTTTATCGCCTATTCGGGTTCCATCCATGAGGAGATCCGGCCGGGGTTTCGCTCATAGCCCCAAACGATGTGAACAGGGTTCCGTGACACCAAACGGGCACCCGCTTTACCCGGCCACGTGCCTACCGCATCACAGCCCACCCCTACGGTCAGCGCTGCGCACGGCCTCCAGCATACTACAAACACCAGAAACTACTTGCAACTCCTGGACAGAGGACAAGGGTGATTAAGAAGCCGGGAGGGTCCATTGGTTTCGGGCCCAATGCGTGGTAGTAGCTGTATCATGGATCACAAACACAGAACTCAGTTCCTGAGGACGGCTGCAATGAGACAACCCACCATGTACTCCTTCATGGCCTCTCACCGCTACCTTTACCACATCGTGTTCACACACTTAGCTCACACATAGTAGGACATGTTCACACACCTCGATTCATCCTCGATGAATCGGACCCGACTCAACTCTAAGCGATGAGCAGGCATGACAAGCAAGCATGAATGAGTAGGCACAACAGGGCTCAAACAACTCCTACTCATGCTAGTGGGTTTCATCTATTCTTGTGGCAATGACAGTCATGCGAGAGGATAAAGGGGTTCAGCTACATGACAAGTAACAGATGAATCGATGTTGTCCTAATGTAGTAAAAGAGAGCAGGAGCCAGAGAGTAGGATTGTATCGGAATGAACAAGGGGGTTTTGCTTGCCTGGCACTTCTGAAGATAATATAGTTCTTCATCGGTGTCATCGATCACATCGTCGAACATCATCTACTGAGAGGGGATAATACCGGCAACAGAGAAAGAACACAATCAATGCAATGCAACAATATGATGCATGAGTGTGACATGGCAATATGCTGTGATTTGAGCTAACGCAACTACCAGCAGGTTAGATGAAGTTGGTTTGAATCCAAGATTCAAATTCAAACTCCATATGTGAAGGTTTAAATGCCATTAATATGATTTGTGCTAAACAGCAGCTGTAAGTTGTTCTAACATGCATGAAAATAATACAGATGGATAGATTGGATTTTTCTGATCATTTTTCATATATAATTTATTTCATTTGGAGTTACGGTTGAATTTCTATGAATTTTAGAAGTTTTGGTTATTTTCTGGAATTTCCTATATAGAAATAAATCCGAAAAAATAAGTTCTTCGCGTCGACTGACATCATCATGTCGCCAAGAGTCAGCTGGCGCCTCCAGGTCAAACCTGACTAGTAGGGTCCACCGGTCAGTGACCCAGGGCTGTTTAGCTCGCTGACAGGTGGGCCAGGTCAACGGCCACGTCAGCAGGGTCAACCCTGATGTGTGGGTCCCGCTGGGTTAATCTAAAACTGATTAAAAGAATAACCGTTGGTTATTTAG
Organism: Aegilops speltoides; assembly: GCA_021437245.1. Lineage (NCBI taxonomy): Eukaryota > Viridiplantae > Streptophyta > Magnoliopsida > Poales > Poaceae > Aegilops > Aegilops speltoides. The sequence continues at coordinate 425,039,315 of CM038144.1, read as the reverse complement.
CTGGTGGGGCCCTGATGTCAGCGGCTAGTGTGATTAAACTAAACGTGATTAAGCCCTAATGACATAGCCACGTCGGATGCGCCGGCGATTAAACGATGGCGACCACGGTTGTGGCGGCGACGCCGATCGAGCTGTAGGCCGCGGTTTCGAGCGCGGTTTGGTCCTGTGAGACGCTGGTGCTCGTCCACATCCAACGGAGCCATCAGCTCACGCTGGGGTGGACCGTAGTGACGGCGGCGATGGCAAGTGCGGCGGCCGGAGCTCGGACAAGCTCGGCAACGACGCTGCGGTGCGCGGGAGGACTAGAGGATGGTGGTGTTAGGTTCCTGGGAACGTGCTGAGCACGTAGCTGTGCTCGTACGCGACGGTGGCTAACCTATTCGCCGGCGACGACGAGCGCGGCGGCGGTAAGCTCTCGGGTGCGGTGGCTAGCACGGCTAGAGCATGCAAATGAACGCAGAAGAGGGGGGGAAAGATGGTGGGGCTCACGGCGAGTCTTCTGGTGCGGTCATTGAGCTCGGGGAGGCACGGACGGCGTCAAAGCATCTCCGGCGATCTCGGAGCCGAAGGTTGAAGACGACAGCGTCGGCGCCACTGCAGGGCTTCCGGCGGCGCGCGGCTGGGTGGAGAGGAAGGGGGCGTCACGGTGGAGCTCGGGGGCGCGTCGGAGGGGCTCGGAGAAGGCTCAGGGCACGGCAGCGGCGAGCGGTGGCGACGGTGGCTCTCGGGTGCGTGCAGGGAGAGAGCAGAGGGGGGGAAGAGTTCGGGAGAGAGTGAGAGGGGCCAGGGGGTGCGTGGCGTCTCCGTGGTGTCGTCTAGGAGCACCGGGAGGAGCCAGGCAGGCAGGGAGGGAGGAGGTGGCCGGCGCGGGGCGGCCACGCGCCTCTGTCCTACTGGCGAGGGAGGAAGACGACACGGGGGGGGGGAGCGGCGGTGGGCTGGGCCGTGCTGGGCCAGTTGGTGGCGCCAGGTAAGGCCCAGGTACTAACTCTCTCTCTCTCTCTGTTATTTTATTTATTTTTCTGTTTTCTATTATTCTTCAGTCTTTAGGGCTTTATTTAAAATACTGAAATAGACCCAAAAATCATGAAACTAATAATGGCTACTGTTTAGGATATATACCACAGTAAACATTTTATTTTATGATTATTTGAGCATTTAAAATATTTAATAGCATTTAAATGCCCAAATGCAAAGTACATATGATTTAATTCAGTGACCAAATATGTCATAGAAAAATGTGCAACACCTCTGGTTATGGTTTCAAGCATTTTCCAGAAATGATGAACATTTTTTAAAGCCATTTGGATTCACTGAAAATATTTTTAGGTTGAACCTATTTGAATTCCATTTGGTACTAGGGTTTGGACACCCGCATTTCAGGTTTAAATGAAATTTAAACATGATGCAACACTCTAATGCATGCACTAGGCATTGTCAGAACTAGGGATGTGACACCCCTCTTGATAGACGTGGTTTCGACGATGAGTTCGATGACACCGATGAAGAACTATACTATCTTCAGAAGTGCCAGGCAAGCAAAACCCCCTTGTTCATTCCGATACAATCCCACTCTCTTGCTCCTGCTCTCTTTTACTGCATTAGGACAACAATGACTCATGTATTACTTGCTGCGGTAGTTGAACCCCTTTTCCTCTGCATGACCTGTCATTGCCACAGTAAATAGATGAAACCCACTAGCATGAGTAGGAGTTGTTTGAGCCCTTATGTGCCTACTCATACATGCTTGTTGTCATGCCTGCTACTGCTTAGAGTTGAGTCAGGTCTGATTCATCGGGGATGAATTGGAACAGTGATGAACATGTCCTACTGTGTGTGAGCTAAGTGAGTGAACAAGATTTGGTAAAGGTAGCGGTGAGAGGCCATGTAGGAGTACATGGTGGGTTGTCTCATTGAAACCGTCCTCAGGAACTAAGTTCTGTGTTTGTGATCCATGACCAGTTACTACCACGCATTGGAATGCTTAAGTACCCCTCTCGACTTCTTAACCACCCTTGTCCTCTGTCCAGGAGTTGCAAGTAGTTTCTGGTGTTTGTAATATGCTGGAGGTCGTGCACAGCGCTGACCCGAGGGGTGGGCTGTGATGCGGTAGGCACGTGGCCGGGTATGCTGGGCGCCCGTTTGGTGTCGCGGAACCCTATACACATCGTTCGGGGCCGTATGTGGAAACCTCGGCTGGACTCCCTGTGGATGGAACCTGAATAGGCTATAACCTGGACTAGAGACTTGAGTGTTTAGGTAGGCCGTGGCCGACACCCTCGCTGGGCTTCCGCTTGAAGGTTGCCGAGTACATGTCGTGTGAACGGCGATAAGTGGTGAGAGCGTGTGTGAAGAAGTACACCCCTGCAGGGTTAACATCATCTATTCGAATAACCGCATCTGCGTTAAAGGACCTCTGGGTTGCCTATACAGTTCATAGACTAGTGAAAGTGGATACTCTAAAATGCGCAATATAAGCGTGAGTGGTATGGATGGCGTTCTCATAGGGAGGCGGGAGCAGATCCATAGTGGTGTATTGATTTGGTGAATATGTGGACTCGTGTGTGCCACCTCAAAATAGTTACTTGCAGTCGTAGTTCAGGATAGCCACCGAGTCAAAGCTGGCTTGCTACAGTTAAACCCCACCATCACTTTGTTGATAATGATGCATATGTAGTTAGCTCTGATGTAAGTCTTGCTGGGTACATTTGTACTCACGTTTGCCTATTTTTTGTTTTTGCAGAGAGACTTCAGTCTCGATAGTAGTTCCGCGTGGACTCCGACGTTTAGCTTGTTACCTCAGCTACGATCTTGTGCCCTCGGCAAGATCTGGTAGATAGTCAGGCTTCTCAGCCTTTTTCATTTGTAGATGTTTGTACTCAGACATGTTAAGCTTCCGCTTGTGCTTTGACTTGTATGCTCTGAATGTTGGGTCATGATACCCATGTTTGTAATATCTCGCTCCTCGGAGCCTATTGAATAAAGTACTTGAGTTGTAGAGTCATGTTGTGATGCCATGTTTTATTTGCACATATCGGGCATAGTGTGTGTATGTTATTGAAATGCTTGGTATGTGTGGGATCTGACTATCTAGTTGTTTATCCTTGGTAGCCTCTCTTATCGGGAAATGTCTCCTAGTGCTTCCACTGAGCCCTGGTAGCTTGCTACTGCTCCGGAACACTTAGGCTGGCTGGCATGTGTCCTTCTTCGTTCCTGTGTCTATCCCTTTGAGGAAATGTCATGCGGTGTCTAGCGGAGTCCTGTTAGCCTGCTACAGCCTGGATTCTCCGGAGTCCTACTAGCCCAGCTGCTACAGCCCGGATTCACTCACTGATGACCGTCACGTTCGTTGCTAGGTCACGTATGCATGTCCCTGTAAGTTAGCGCCACTTTGGGTTCACGACTAGCCATGTCAGCCCGGGTTCTTTGCCACATGGATGCTAGCGACACTATCATATACGTGTGCCAAAAGGCGCAAACGGTCCCGGGCCTGGTAAGGCGACACCCGTGGGAATACCGTGCGTGAGGCCGCAAAGTGATATGACGTGTTACATGCTAGACCGGTGTGGCATAGGATCGGGGTCCTGACATTATCCCTTTGTTGTTTGCACCCTTTGATTGCGTAGTAGTCAATTATTAGGGTGATCTATCATAGCAAATATAGAGTTAAAAGGTGTTCTTCCCAGTGTTGCAACCGTCTATGACACATAGCATTTCGGAGTGTGTCATGTCCACATGAGTACAAACAAGATGTGAGGTGTAAGACGAGGATGGTCAGACCATGGATGCAGATAGCACTCGGTTGTCTTGAAGTTCTAGCAGAATTGTTCTGAGCTCAGAGCACGAAGAATAGAAAGATGAACAAGAGTCATATGGAGATATGATCGACAAGAGTTTGCCCACCGGTCAAAATTCTCGTCATCAGTGATTTCCACATCACTGGCTGAGAACTAGATTTGGAGCTTGAATCACTTAAAATCAATTATGAGAGATACTGATTTGAGTGGGAGAACAATTATCTATCAATTTAGTTTAATCACTAGTTCAAATTAATTATGAATTATGTCTATGGGTAGTTTGCATTATAGTTGTAGAATTATGGCTCACAGTTCCACCTTTGTTGTTGAAACTGATTGGCTGTTTGTTTATCTGGTTGAATATTTATGATTGAGAGGATTGTCCTCTAAGAATGCCAAGAAACATTTTGCCCTATTGCATGCTTACAATACTCTCTTGCTAATTAATTCTATGGATGATGAGACTCACGTCCTTCGATCCAAAAGCTAGAATTGCATTACGCTCTGCTTGCTTCTGAGAAACCCGAACTTCCAAAATGTTCGAGATAGTTATGTGATATTCTTGGAACTGAAAATTGTTGTCAAAAACAAACAAAGGTGAAAGATATGTGATATCTAAAGTCGTGTTTTTGTTTGCAAGATCTAGTGAAGTGTTCAACTATGTTTAAGACTAAAATGTATAAAACACGGAAGAACGCCAGTCATAAGAAGTACATCAACAAAAATCTTCAATCAGTGCTCCAAGCGAATTTCGATTTCAATTAAATCATTTATAGGGGCACAGTAAGTTGGAATTAGTCTAAGAAAATTACTGTGGTGAATTCTATAACAGAAGGCTGAGTATATTTTTGCTTTAGAAGCAACAATTGAGGGTGATGGATCAAAGGTTCATTTATGAAATTAGTATGGTTTCTAAATGATTGTCTAAATATAACACTGTTCTCATATAGTGGTTATATGGCTCAATCTAAGGAACCAAAGGTCTTGCCAGTGATTCAATATATCGTAAGCTTGTTTCACATCAATTATGGATTCATGTGAAAGCATGGCGGATGCATAGAAATGCAAATGATACACACATATCTGAAGTTTTTAGATTCAATAGTACGAAGCAAAGCATGGACTGACACCGGATTGCCATTGGTGTAAAAGTTAAAAATGCTAACTAGATTATTGACTCTAGTGCAAGTGGGAGACTGTTGGAAATATGCTCTAGAGGCAATAATGTTGTATTATTATATTCCCATTATTCATAATTGAGAGTGTATACTTCATGCTATAACTGCTATGATCCTGGAATATGAGATTTAGTGGAAAACTGATATGCACGTGTGAAATGATAAATAGTAAACAATAGGTTCAAGTGTTGTTGGTGATCACGTTTTCCAGATCTTAGGATATCATTAAGTGTAACGATAGTCCTAAAACAACATTGAAATCATGACGTTAGAAGAACGACCATATTGAATCGACCCAAACTTGTCTGTTATACTTTGTGATTATATCGTCTGAAATCATTTGTTATAACACAGAGTGTTAGCATGTGTTTTAGATCCTTAGACCATGAGAGTGTCTCGGTCACTTCCTACTAGACGGTGGACATTGCTGAAACGTCATCTGTAACAAAGCTGATCATAACGACAACTTTCAAGCTCACCAAAAAGTTTGACTAGTGACTGGATAGCTTGAGAGTGGGACTTGCTCCTCCAACGATGGAGAGATTCTTAGGGCCCTCTCGGTGTGACGACATCCATCATCGTCTGTCCAGACACAGGTGACTACGTCATGGGGATACTAGAACACGTCAACAAGAAAGAAGAACAAAACCGGTAACGGTAGTTTTCTTTCAACTATGTTTTGGCCGGAATCTCAGGTGATTGGCAAACGGTTTGTTTGTTCAAATTTTATGTCATTATCGTGGCAATCTATCCTGGTTTCCAAGCTTGTGGAGATCCTGGATTTATGGCAAGCTGGTTATTCTAATCAGGTGGTACATACCGTGCTTGGCCTTTCTTCATTACCTGATAAAATATTTATCTTCAATAAATTAAGGATTTGTATGCTTTGCAATGGTCGAGGCCACACGTCCACGAATTGCACCGATAATAGCAGAAAGAGGTACACGTCTAACCCTTTGAATTCTACGGGTTTGCCTAAACTTTTTTAGCATGATTTGTGGTGTAACAAATGCTTGGCCACGGGCCACTGTCAGTACTCGTGCACAGATGGGGTACGTTGCAAAGTGTGTGAGCGATTAGGCCACAAGAGTTGGCAGTGCTCGCTACATAGAACCAAATCTATGGAGTGGGTTGCATGGGTAAGGAAAGACTGATTGGTAAGGGTGGATAGGCAATCAAATCACCTTGTCATTCCATTATGCCGCTTGCGTCAGAAATTTTGGCGCAGAAAATGTCGAAGACCGGACCTTTAGAGAAAAGATAGGAAACTAATTTGGGTTATCAAGAGAAAAAAGGGGGATTCAGTGCAAATTGGTGCTCCCACGGACAAAAATACCCCGGACGGTTCGCCTTCTTCCCATCCTATCAACGCCCCCACGATTCCCGAGACTCAGTTGCCCCCTGTTTCGCCCACTACCCTGTAACCTCGAGCTCTCCTCCACGCCCAAGCCCGTGTCGCCAATGGTGAATCTCCCAGTTCCCCCGTACCAATATGTGCCAGGAGAGATGGACATCCAGTAGGGACCGGAGGGGCGTCTGCAAAGGAACATGGCGGTCATCGACGACCCACCGCTCGACCACTCGCAATATGCCCTGGTGATGGTGGTTCCTCCTCCTGGAGATCTACAACGGGAAGTTATCCTTTCTTAGGTTAGATTTTGTTTGATGATCATGGAGCTCATACTATTGATGGGGAGATCTATCCGTTCTGTGTTGGTTTAATCTGATTTCATGATAGTCTAGTTAGAGATACTATGGTTAATAAAGGAGAGAGGCCGCTTGATGAAACACTCCAGTTTTTATTTGTTGCACCATGATGAAGGTCCAAATATGCGTAGACCAGTGATTGAATGAGATGCTTGGGTTATGTTGTTTGGGTTTCTCTATGAACAATCAAACCAAGCATTACATTATTAAGGTAGTTTCATGCTTCGGCAGATGCATGTATTGGCACTGCCCAGGTCATAAGAAAATGTGTGTTCTTGTTCGGGTGCTCATCAACAAACTCGCCCTTTCCTTTCAATCTGAAAGTCAAACAGTTTACAGATATCAGTGGTCTTGGTACTTCTTCGATGGTTCCTGTTTATGTTTTGAATGGAAGAAACCCAATTCTGGGATTGGGAGGGAATGAAGAAGCACCCCCGCGCATGGGAGCATCACCACATCCGGAACAGCCACCTTTCCTAAATGCAATGTAGCAGGAGCAGCACAATGCGTAGGTGTGGCATCTACAGAATACCGCAAATGCTTGGGAGGCAGCTCCTCAGCCTCCTCCTCCACAATAGGGCTGGGGAGTTTGGCCTGAACTCCCTCCAGTTCCACCAGTTTACCAAGGATTCAATTACATGTAGTATACTGGATATGGTGGTCCTTCAATGATGGATGGGATTCAAACTGATGACTCTAGATTTGATGATGGTTTAAGGGTATGGAATGAGCATGTTGCAATGATTGAGGAGGTGGCAGAAGGGTTTATGCAAGGTAATGAATCTAGTGAACTTGCTTTCAGACAAGTAAACTCCCATGAAATCGTTCTGGAGGTGCCAGCTGAAGAGAATTGGCTCAATTTCATCATTCATTTATATTGTATATTAAATCCTAGACTGGGATGGCTAACTGAAGAAACTGAGAGTGAAAACATTTGGAAAAGGTTTGCGGATAGCTTGCAGGGTACTTTGAATGAACTAGTTGGAATGGCATGTTTCACTGCTTTTCCTTTCTCACCTTTTATGCCTAGGACAAACATCATTAACTTTTCAGAGGAAACTTGGTCGATTTGCTATGACTTTGTGTCTGAAAGAATGCACAATTTGATGTCCCTTAGCATGCAGGGAGATATTGGACATAGGAGACTGGTCGATGTCTGAAAATGTTACCCTCCAAAATATGCAGCAGGAGCAGATGGAAGTTGATGCTACCAATTCTAGGAAGAGGCGTCGGATGATCACACCTTTAGATTGTCTGAGGTTAGGCGTAGCGTCTGGGCGACAAGGTATCAAGGTTTCAAGGCACCATTGATGGTTGACAATAACACAAAGCCCTCATATGTTAGTCCAAGGCACACCCCGGACATTTTGGATATGCAGCAGCAACCAAGCTCAGAGGGTACCTCAGGTAGTAGGCATATTCCATCTCCGACACTGATCGAGACCCTGCAGTATCTTGGAACTACTGCGTGTGCAGTTCCTTAGGAAGAACTCACCCAGGAGAAACTTCTATCCCCCCCCCAAGGGCAAGGGGAAGGGATCAGCCTCGACCCAGTCAAGCTGTTTTACCTGTCATTTTATCTTATTTGCTGCGTCCTGAACTTTATTTGCTTGGAACCTTAATCTCATCTCTTCTGTGGAACGTTCTGTGCTGGAATGTGTGAGGTTTAAATGCTTATACTAAGTGTGATGCACTACGTAATACTCCGTCCGTCTGGAAATACTTGTTGAAAAAATGGATAAAAATGGATGTATGTAGAATTAAAATACGTCTTGATACATGTATTTATCCGACAAGTATTTCTGGACGGAGGGAGTAAAATAGATGAAGCAAACTGTTCGATAGTGTGTCTACAGGAAACTAAAAAACTGAGTTTGATCACTCTTTTATTAGGAAATGCTTCCTGAGAAGATTTGATAAGTTTGAATATGTCCCTTCTGAGGGATCCTCCGGTGGGCTCGTCATAATCTGGTGTAGTAGTCAGTTTGTGGGCCAAGTCATTCATAAACTTCCTCTTGCTATCACTTTCAAAATGACCTCGGAACAAGGTAATGAAACTTCACTACTTACAAATATTTGTGGGCCATGTGATGGGCCAGAGAGGAAGCTTTTCACTGATTGTATGGAAACTTTAAACATTGAATAGATGATCTATGGCTTTTCATGGGATACTTTAATTTCAAGCGATCTTTGGACAACAGGAATTTGCCAGGAGGGTATATTGATGATATTATTAAGTTTAATGAAATTATCAGTGCTTTAGCCTTGATGGATATTCCAATCAAAGGAAGTAAATATACTTGGAGTAATATGCAACAAACACCTCTTTTGGAGCAATTGGACTGGTTCTGCTCATCACTAGAATGGATTTTGAAATTCCCAAATATTGTGGTAAAACCTCTTGCACGCCCAATTTTAGATCATGTCCCATGTGTTCTTTCTGTGGATACTGCCATTCCTACATCTAAGCTATTCCTATTTGAATTTTTTGGCCTTCACACTCTGGTTTTATGCAAGTCATGCAACACTCTTGGAGTGCACCTATTAAAGCTTCTTCTAGTGCTACTAAAATCTCTGCCAAATTAAAGAGGCTCAAATATGCTTTAAAGAAGTGGAGTAAATCTATTTCTCAAATCACTCTACTAATAGATAATTGTAATAGAATTTTGCTATAGCTTGATAACCATGAGGAGATTAGGCATCTCTCCATTCCTGAGGCTAATTTCAGAAACATTCTTCAAGCACATTTGATTCAGCTCTTAAGATATCAAAGTGAATATTGGAAGAAGAGATGCACTTTTTGATGGGCTATCCAGGGTGAGGAAAACACTAAGTATTTTCAAGCTCGTGCTACCGAGAGATTGCTCAGAAACTCCATCGCAAACCTGCTAATGCCAGACGGTCGTCTAATTGAAAATCACGAGGAGAAGGCGGCTGCATTCTATGATTGCTTCAAAAGGAGGATGGGAGTTTCTACTCAGCTGAAGTATGATTTTGAGTTCTCCGATCTGAATCAAAAATGCCAGGGGTTGGAAGAACTTTCGGTTCCCTTCACTAAGGAGGAGATAGATCATGTTATTAAAATTATTCCTGTTGATCGTGTGGCAGGGCCATACGGTTTTAATGGACATTTTCTGAAAGTATGTTGGGAGGTCATCAAGGAAGATTTCTATCAACTTTGTCAAGACTTCTGGGAGGGCAACATTAATCTAAACTGCTTTAACACTTCTCTAATCACTTTGATCCCAAAGAAATTGACACAAGAAACGGTTAATGATTGTCGACCGGTATCTTTGTCAAACTGTGTTCTCAAGGTCATTACAAAAATTCTAGCAGAAAGGCTTCAATGATGGATACTTAAAGTGGTACATCGCAACCAATATGGCTTTATTAAGACTTGGACAATACAAGATTGTCTAGGCTGGGTTTTCGAATACTTGCATCAATGCAAAAACTCTAGGAGGGAAATAGTCATTTTAAACATGCTCAAGTGCAAGGGTTTTGATGACAGATGGTGCATGTGAATAAAAATGCTTCTTGACTCGGGATCTATCAATACTTCTCAATGGGATACATGGCACGGAATTTAAATGCAAATGGGGAGTGAGACAAGGGGACCCAATATCACCATTACTCTTCATACTGGCAGCGAATCTACTGCAGTCTTTAATTAATAAGGCCTGGTCGGAAGGGCTCATTACACTCCCAATCAACCAACCCGCATCGGAAAACTTCCCAGTTATCCAATACGGCGATGATACCTTAATTGTCCTTCCAGCCAGTCATGATGAGCTTAAAACAATCAAGGCGATACTGGACTCCTACACCTGAGCTATTGGTCTAAAAATTAATTACGTCAAATCTCAGTTAATGCCAATTAATGCGGCAGCTCAAAAAGCTATGGAACTGGCCATCGTGTTAGGATGTCAGGTTGGAGAAATGTTGTTCACGTATCTAGGGATACCACTCGGGACTACGAGGCCCACAGTGAAAGAATTAATATCGTTGGTGGATAGAATTGAACGGAGGTTAACTGGAACTACTATCTGGCTATCATTTGGGGAACGAGTACAGTTGATCAACTCTACTCACTCCTTGTTACTCTCCTTTGCCATGTGTGTGCTAAAACTCCCTCTGAAATTAATTGAGATCTTAGACAGAGCGAGAAGACACTTATGGATGAAGGAAATTGATAGGGATGCTAAAACTCATTCTCTCGCTGCGTGGAATATGGTATGCCACCCTAAGAAAAAAGGAGGGCTTGGTGCCCTAAACCTGCAAATTCAAAATAAGGCCCTCCTGCTCAAATACATTCATAAGTTCATGCATAAATAGGATACACCATGGGTGATGATTTTATTGGATGCATATTACGATGACACTCCTCCCCATGCAAAACCTAACTGTGGTTCATTCTAGTGGGGCGATGTGTTTTCGTTGATGAATATCAATTATGGGATTACTTCTTGTATACCAGTTGTCATGGATTTGTCACGGCAGATGTCCTTGTGAAAGAACTTAGTCGTGGAGCCATCGCTACGGATTAACTTGAAGGGGTTAAAGCGGACACAAAGACAAAAGGGTTTATACTAGTTCGGCCCCTTCGAGGAAGGTAAAAGCCTACGTCTAGTTGTGATGGAATTGATGTGGTTTCGATGACTAGGGACCAAACAAGCTCCGCCTAGGCTCGAGTTGTTGTTGTCTGTCCTTGAACCGCCGCCGGGTCGTCCCCTTATATACACGGGTGACGCCCATCGGTCCACAGAATCCCACACCGGTTCATACTCGTATCCCGGTTGGTCTCCCTCTATTCCTAACGTACAATGCAAGTTTACATATCAAGCCGGTTTACGGCTACAGGTTCTAAACCGACTACAGGCCTTGGGCCTTCATCTGTTTAATCACCTTTAAACTACTAATGAAGCTAACCCGGCCCAGGTAGGCCGGTTCACGCCCAGTGGTAATATCCCCAACATTAGGCCCCAGATTGATTTGAACTGGTTCATGTCAATCCTTCAGAAAAATCTTTGTCTTCAACATCTTCTGGTAATTGGTAAACCGCCATGTCGTCATCATCTCTGGTTGCTGTAAACCGGCATGACGTCTTCCTGAAGTTAACATTTATGACGCCTTCTTTTATTAATAGATCTGCGATACCCAAAGCAGCAGCTCCACTTCCGAATTTTGCGGCTCCTGGATCCGCGCGCCTAACACACGTCCTTTGCCTTATAAATAGGACCAAAGGGTCATTTTCTTTTCTCCCCTTCGTCTCTTTCTCTTCATCTTCCTCGCGTCACCAGCCTCGGAGCTCCGCCGCCGCCGTTGACCTCTGCACCGTCTTGGGCCGCTGCATCAACCTGAACGCACCAGAGCACCGCGGCAGCCTTCCGCGTCTCCCTCGATTCTGGTAAGCCTTCTGTTCTTCTTAACATAGATCTATTCTAGGGTTTCGTGTTCTTGCCGTGTTCATCACTTGTTCATACTCGTACCTAGACTCCTGGATAGATCTGTGAAACCCTGCTCTGACTAGCAGTAGCTTTTTAGCATCCGCCTGTAGTTTCATGCTCAAGTCTATAGATCTCATCCACATACCTGCCCATTGATTTACTTCCGTTCTGCTTTAACCTTTTGAATATTTTCTATTTTTCTGAACTTGCTTCAGATCCATTGCTGCAATAAGACCTTGTGAAACCTGTTTCTGCATACTTAGCCATCCGCAACCTCAATTGCTTTCAATGTTTAGATCAGGCGGTTTAACTTAATATAGAAAAAGTTAATAAACCGGTATATACCATTAGTCCCCTTGTTGAACCACCAGAACTCTTTAGCCATATGAGGCCACTTCATAGAAATCCGATTTAAATATACTGCCTCCGGTTTAGCATTGTTCATACCAGCGCCTTCTTTTGTCCAACATATTCTTGAACCGGAATCACCTGTTTCTTGTAGATCTCACCATGGCCAAACAAGTATATGAGTGCAACTGGGTTCCTTCTCGTGTCACAGAAAATCAGTTGGATAATTTAGTCTCGATCGGCGCTTTAGACAGCAAAGAGACTATCCACTAGAGGGTTCCTGGTGATGAATGTCCTCCCACACCTCAAGAGGGAGGTTGTGATCTTTGCGGATCATTTAGCCCGGGCTTCAAACCGCCTGGCTCTAAATTTTACCGGGATGTGTTAGCCAATTTTCAACTCCGCCCGCAAGATACTGGCCCCAACTCTGTTACCAACTTATGTCACTTCCAAGTGCTCTGTGAGGTATACCTTCAAGAGGAACCCACAGTTGAATTCTTCAGAGACTGGTTCCACTTAAACCGCCGCAGAGAATTCACTGATGGTCCCAATACTGAATTGGGCGGTATGGCAATTCAGAAAAGGAAAGAAATCACTTATCCCCACGCCAGACTACACAGTCACCCCAAGGAGTGGAATGCAACATGGTTTTACTGCAAAGATACTTCCCCTAATGATGAAAATCCTTTGCCTGGCTTTCGTCCGGAGCGGCTCAGCAATACACACCCACTACTAGGGAAAAGCCTATACACAGAATCTTAGCAGCAGCGCGGTTCAAAATGGGGCGCTGCTGCTAACTAGTTGTAGCGCGTGTTATGTAAACTCGTTGCTGATAAGGATTTAGCAGTAGCGCGCTCGGCCAGAAATGCGCTGCTACAAATATCGACCGGCGGTGTCCACCTAACTATAAGTAGAAGTAGCGCGGTCGCAAGAACAGTGCTACTGCTAAGTATGTAGTAGTAGCGCGCTTTCTTCGAGATCGTTGCTGGTAAGTTTCAAATTGCCACAATTTTTTCTCCCGATTAGCGATGGCCAGTACCATAAGCGCTGCTGCTAAATTCTTAGCAGCAGCGCGTTTTCGCTCCCGCGCTACTGCTAACCCGCACCAACCCAACACCTTTCCCCACCCGTCCCTCCCCTCCCCCTCCTCTTTTCCCTTCCCCCTACCTCCCCCTCTCTTCCCTTCCCCCTACCTCCACCACATTCTCCCACTCTCACTCTTCTTCTTCTCCTCAATACTTCTCCCCCATTACTCTCTCTCTTCTATCCACCTTTCTCTCTCTTCATTACTCCTACATAACTACACCACCTCCATTAATGCATCTCCTTTCTCTTTTCCTTCCCCTCCACTAGTTGAAGTTGTCTCCTCCCAAATTAGGTAGCTAGGTAGATGTAGGATTTAGTTAAGTGACCTATTTGCCCCCTAACTAGATCTATCTTTGTCAAGAAGAGCTTTGTGCACTTTTGATCTCCCTACAACATCATCTCCACCGTGTGCTCGATCTCGATCGAGATAGAGGTGATGAAAATTTCATGCTTTTGCAAAATGGAAATGTGTTTATGTGTGTGTGATATGTTTGTGGAAATTGTGTGTGTGGCATGAGTTGACGCTGCCAAATTGTGCTTTTGAGTTGCCTATGTTTTGCCGAAATGTCGATTTATTTCTGTTTCGCCGAATTCCGGGGAAACTCTAGATCCATATATGTCCTATTTTTAGGGAAGGTCATGCCAAATTTTTTTATGACTTTGATGCATGCATGCATTTTTATAATCAATTTTTTTATTATTACCGTGCAGAGTTGACAATGGTCAGTGGAACGATGGTGGACAGGTGGTTGCGGTCGGCGGTGCAGGACATGAAAGAAAATAACCGGACAGAGGTTTTATGTCCATGTCGAAAATGCAAAGGAATAGTTTGGCTTGACCCCCATGACGATGGTCGTGTCGAAGCGCACCTGCTCATGACTGGTTTCATGGATGGCTATACTCGGTGGATAATTGAAGATGAGGATGACGATGTTGAGGATGCCGACGGGGCAGGCAATGATGACACGGGCAAGACGAAGAGATGATCGATAATGGCGGCGGGAAGAGGCGGACATGGCGGCGGAGAAGGGCCGGACATGGCGGGGAGAAGGGGCGGACATGGCGGCGGAGAGAACGACATGGACTCCACGCAGCAGAGTTCGCTCGGTACTAAGTTCAATTGTGCGGGACCCTCATGTTCAAGCATTGGTTCGCAAGGAGACGATCTTGAGAGAGCTGCTTCTAGAGAGGAGGCTAAGCTAGAGTAACGGTGGTAGACTCGAACACTCCATTGTATGATGGTTGCAATCCTGAGGTGACCCGTTGAGTTTCACGCCCAACTCCACGAAGACGAAGGCTAAAACAAATGGACCGACAATAGCCTCGATGAGCATCTCAAGTACCTAAAGGATGTTCTTCCCGCGGGTAATCTATGTCCTACTAGTGTTGATGAGGCCAAGAAGATCGTGTGCCCTCTTGATCTGCCACACGTTGGATACCATGCATGCATCAACGATTGCATAATTTATCGGAAGAAGCACGGAAAAAACAAGCTGTCCGGTGTGCAATGCTTCTCGATACAAGAAGGCCGGAAGAAATGTCCCCGAAAGTTGTATGGTACTTACCGATCACTCCCCGTCTCGAGAGGTATTTTGTAGATCCCAAGGAAGCAAAGCTAATCTTGTTGCACGCGGAGAGGAAGAAGCCCGCGATGGAGATGATCCGAAGCTGAGACACGTGAAGGATGGAAGCCAGTGGAGAGCGTTCAACAGCTTCTATCGGTATTTTGAATGTGATGCAAGGAACATCGTGCTCGGCGCGTGTACCGATGGCATGAATACGTTTGGCAACCAGAACACCAACCATAGTACATGGCCCGTGTTTGTATGGATGTACAACCCCCCTGGTTGTGCATGAAATCGAAGTACATTCACATGAGCATGCTTATTCAAGGGCCGAAACAACCAGGAAATAATATTAATTTGTATTTGGGGCTACTTCAAGAGGAGTTAGACACGTTATGGAAAACACCGGCCAAGACATGGGGCGCTTGACAAAGGTGAGTATTTCAACATGAGAGCCGCTGATCACAACAATCTGCAGACTATCTCGATTACGGATATGTGGCGGCGGTGTGCCATGAATATTGCGGATGCACGCGTGCATGGATGATACAACGTCTCAAAGCTAACGTCAAGGAAAGATGGCGGTGCAGGAAAATCGTGTACATGGGGCATCGAAGATGGCTTGAACAGACGACCCGTGGAGAAACCGTGGAGATCTATTCAATGGTCACGCTGAGCATCGAGGACCTCCACGTAAGCGGGCGGTGCCAAAATCGATGAGCTGTTGAAAAAGCTGGAAGGAGTGCCCGCGCGAAAGAGCGATGAGAAAGGCGCGGAGCCGCTCTTTGAAGGTATGGAAGGCGAGGTCGTGTTGCGGGACTTGAGTATCGCACAAACTTGATACACCTCATTGCCTTGATCAAATGCATATCTGTAAGAATGTCCTTGAGAGCTTGCTCGCAACACCGATGAACATGCGGATAAGACCAAGGATGGGCGAAGGTAAGAAAAGACTTGCAAGATTTGAAAATCAGGAAGATCTACACATGCCGCCCGTAAAATGTCGACGAGACAGAGACGGAGACAGAGGCACGGAGAAGAAGGGCAAGAAAATAAAGAAAGAGGATTATTGCCCCCTTCTTGCTTCACCTTAAGTCGGTGAGATCAATCAATTCTTTAAGTGCCTTCTTGGAGTGAAAGTTAGTTCCGTTACTATGGCAAGATAAGCGGATATCTAGACACGGACAAGAAAAGGTTCAGCGGGATGAAGTCTCATGACTGTCATGTGATGATGACGCAGATACTACCTGTTGCCCTTAGAGGGATAATGGACAAGCACGTCCGTGACACGCTTATTGGTCTCTGCAACTTTTTTGATGTCATCTCTCGAAAGTCGATCAGTGTGAAGCAGCTCCAAAGGCTACAGGAAGATATCGTTGTGATACTGAATGAGCTTGAGATGTACTTCCCGCCCGCGTTCTTCGACGTGATGGTGCATCTGTGTGTCCATATTGTGGATGACATAATAGACCTGGGGCCGTCATTCCTGCACAACATGATGTCGTTTGAGAGGATGAATGGGATCATCAAAGGATTCATTCGTAACATGTCCCGTCCGGATGGAAGCATCGTCCAGGGCTATTTGGCACAAGAGTGCATCTCTTTCTGTGAGAATTTTCTATATGGCGCAGACCAGCCGCCTGGTGTTAGTGTTGGTTTGCCCGTTAACAAGCACGATGGGAGGCTCGAAGGAGATGGTCACTGCAACGGTCGCAGGGAACTGCACGTGGCATACTCAGATCGACACAGCGACTTTGACAGAGCAAACTTGGTAGTGCTACAACACCTAGACGAGGTAGATCCTTTCGTGGCACTGCACAAAGAAATTATCGCAAAGAAGTATCGTGACCGGGGGGTATGCAGGACGGACGCCGAAGTTACTAGAGAGCACAACTCCACTTTCTTGCATTGGTTCAAAGAGCATATTATTGCTAATCCCCCGGAGGAGGGCTCTAAGGACGGATTGCTCATATACGCCTTAGCACATGGCCCCTCGCCCAACCTCGTAACCTATCAGGCATATGATATCAACGGATACACGTTCTACACGGAGGCAAAAGATATGGACAGTGATGATCATAACTCAGGGGTGACGATGGAATGCATGACCGGCGCGACAACGGCACAACCGAGCGATTTTATGGAAGGGTCGAGGAGATCTGGGAGCTTGACTACTCTGGACTGCACAACACGATGATGTTCCGTGTCAGATGGGCTAAGAATGTCGAAAGAGAAAGCCGGACGTTCACTACCATGACTATACCCGACGCCAAGAGCGCTACCGTGAACGCTATTGCAAAAAACAAGCCATGGGTACACGCTAAGCACGTGACACAATGCTTCTTCATAATCGACCAGCAATCCCAGCCGTGTTGTCGTGAGGAGAGGCAAAAGGAACATCATTGGAATGGATGGAGTCGCCAACGAGGAAGACTATGATCGATCTGCAACCCAATGAGGAAGATGATGATGATGATGAAGTATCGTCAAAAGAAGAATCAATAATACATTCCTAAGAAAAATCGTACTCCATGGAAAAGGCAAAGTCACAATGAGGGGCTCAATTATTCTTGACGAACAAGAAGGGAAAGAAGCTGACTCAAAAGCAAACGTCAACACCGAGGAAACGTATGTTATGGGTCCAATGATGTGTAATATATATATGTTCCAATTTTGTATACACACTTAGCCATTATTATGCATGGGTCCAATGATGGGTAATATATATGTTCCTATTTTGCATACATATTTAACCGTCAAATGATGCAATATATATCGCCTCCCTTCGTTCACCGCCTCGAAATAAAAGTGGGATAAAATAAAGGAAAAGAAAAAGGAAAACTGGCAGTAGCGACGGTAGTAGCAGCGCGTTTCTCCTAAACCGCTGCAGCTACAGATCTTAGTAGTAGCGTGTTCCTCCTAAACCGCTGCAGCTACAGATCTTAGTAGTAGCGCGTTTCACCTAAACCGCTGCAGCTACTGAATTTAGTAGCAGCGCGTTTTGACATAACGCGCTACTGCTACGTCCACTTAACCCAAAATTCTCACTCGCCCTGCTTCATCCCGCCATTTCCCCCCAAATCCCCACTCTCTCTCCCCCGTCGCACCGCCGCGCCCGACCCGGCCCCAGCGCTCACCCCCGACTCCGCCGCCGGTGCTAGCCCAGCCTTCGCCCGTCCGACCCTCGACCCGACCAGCGCGCTAGCCTCGACCACGCCGCTCGCCCCGACCCCGGCGCGTTCGCCCTCAACCCGTCGGCCCTCGCCTCCCTCCTCTCCCCTGCCGGTCGTCGTCGGGCATGCCTCCTCGCCCTGCACTCTCTGTAAACCCCCCCTCTCTGCTAGGGTTCTTCATGTTAATTAACTAGTTTATCTATTTAGTTATGAATTTAGCTAGGTTTCAAAATTAGCTAAATTTATATGCAAATTTGAACTGGACATGTGATATGTGCATATGTCATGTTTTGTACATGTCATATTTGGAAAATGATCCGAGTGGCCCATGTTACGCGGAATGTTGATTCATTTCCGTTTGGTGAATTTCAGCGCCGATATGTCCATTTTAGCAAAGGTCATGCGAAATTTCCGTGAATAAAGGCATGATTTGTGCTACATAGTTGGCATATCGAGTCTTTGCACATAGATTTCTTTTTATGTCATTTCTCATTTAATCATACTTTTAGAAATAAATGAGGCCACTTAATCATAGGAAACATGTCGAACAACGAAAATGCGGGCCTTGACCAAGATCGATTTAGATGGATTATGAGGGTGAACAACAGTACCTCGACTATTTGACTGCTAAGCAAGGTTTGCAGGTCGGCCTCGATGATGGTACTGACGCCGACATCGACACCGACGGCGCCGGCACCAATGGCGGCACCGAGACCGGTGGGGAAGGTACCGACGGGGAAGGTACCAGCGGGGAAGGTACCGGCCCCGATGCCGCTACCGAAAAGAGGAAGCATAAGAAGCAGAGGATATGAAAACCTAACAAACTAGGGATTGGACGACTTGTGATCACAAAGATGGCACAGCAAGTTTGAGCCGTTAGAGCCGGAAGAACCTCGCAAGTGTTATGGGAACCAAGTAGGATGCATCCTATGGGAATCTTGCGAGCATCAACGCATTTATGACTTAAGGAGTAAAGAACATTTGACGCAGCTTGCTCCTAACGGTTGCACAAGAGATTCAAGTTCCCGACCGGGATGATAACATAGAACAACCGTGGGATGATCCGAAGATGAAAAAGATTAACAATCACGCCATGGGCATGTTCAACAATGATTTGGCCTCCGGAAAGGGAGGGTGAAACCAGCTATTGAGGCTGATGAACCCCGTCCAAGATTCGGAGGAAATCCGACACTTACGGAAGAGGAGTTGAAAAGTTCAAGGACACTTGCGCTACCGAGGCAGCCAAGGCTAAGGCTGCGAAATTCAAAAGCCTTCAGCTCGGAACACGGGAAGCATTGCCTTGGAAGCCGTGGCTACCTCGGTAAAAGGCCCATATGGGATAAGGAGGGGCGCGAACGTGAAGCCGCGGGTCTCCTGACCCCTTCAGCCAGTTCACCAACCCCTTGGAGCATGACTTCATCGGGGCCCCTACAAGTGGGACAAGGAGAAAAGGTTTTTACACAAACAAGATCACGAGGAAATTGATTAGACTCTCGGAGGAGCAACACGGCTTGCAGCCGAAAGCCCTACTTCTCCGATGAGGCCCAAGTGGGACACCCCTCTCAACCGGCCTTGAGCGAACTTAAGGGACTCCCGTTGGACCAGCGGCCGCAATATGGTCGTGGTGCATGGCGCCGAGACGGCGCCACGTGGAAGGTGTTTACAACGACGGCCCGGAGGCCAAGAAGCGAAAAAGAAGTTTAGTCAGGCGGACATCGACGCAAAGGTGAAGCTTGCGGTCGAGAAAAAGCAGCCGAGGATGCGAAAAAGCATCGGAGGACAAATATGAGTTGCTACAAAGAGGATCAATGCAGCAGAATCGCACTGCGAAATGATTTCGCTACTAACTTGGTTCGATTATCATCAATCGGGCGAAGGAAAATCCGCACAAGGCGGTACATGATTTCCCGATGCCCGTTTAAATGAGCAACTCCATGAACAACAACAACATCGCACCATCACTTGCTCAAGCAACCGGGCCTCCTCTCGCAGCCGCTCCCGCTCATAGCAGCCCGTCCTCAGTCTCAGGGGCGCTAGGTGGGCCTTCGTCTTTGGCTGAGCTCGACGCCGTCACGGTAATTACATGTCGCACCAACATATATATATATATATATAATATTCCATTTTGTTGCCTTTCGGTTGTTTTACGCCACAGACATATGTGTTTGCAGGCGAAAGAAACCCCGTGCACCATACTCTACTTGATCAAAGGCCAGAAGGTGGACGTGGGAAAGGGGATGATAATGGACCCCTCTCAACGCACGTTCCACAACCAGCCGATCCCAGCTGGGCACTTCAGGGTTAGCTTGACCAGTGTGAAATCGGGCACGAGTTTGCCTCCTCGATAAAGCATGTGGGAGCGGACGACGAGACCCCGCCATGGATTGAAGCTGCAAGGGTTGGGTGCTGCTATGGCCAAAGAATCTTATTAAATGCGAGCCGCCGAGAGCACACAAATAACTACCAAACATCAACAAGCATGTGCGGAGACCACCACCCGCCTCACGCAATTACCAGCTCTGTAGTGCCGAGTGAGAGCGGCGGACGACATGATGAAGGGGTGCAATAGTATCTTGGCTAATGTAATTTCTCTGTAGAATGAGAGAATGGATGATGAGACGGAGGTCGACCCTATGGATTACCTCAATACAAACGCATACGACTGTGACATAGATATGATGAGTCAACCATATGACGATATGATGAATCGGGCTATCAGCTTGCTAGTGAGGATATGGATGATATGCCCGGGCAGGGTCGTACCATGGATTGCAAAAAGTCTCTCTTCATGAAATCCTCACAGGACACGCCTGAAGATGCCGCCTCAACACAGGCTCAACTAGCCGGGCGCGAGGGTCGTATAGTACTTAGCCCGGGAACACTTGGGCAGGGGTTAAGGAAGGGTCTGGAAGGTGTGCCCAAGAAAAAGGAGAGGAAGAGATCGGGGAAGGTAACTGCCTCCAAACAAGCGAGCACACAGCAGCAGACGATGCATTACAAGGCGTGTATCCGTGAAAGGTGCGGTCATGTTCCATCTCACGGGCGAGCCGATGCTACCTCCGAAACCGCTGGAGGCACTATCAGGGGATCTCAAGAGACTGCACGACCATGTGCTGTCGACTGAGAAAAGCCTACTAGCCTCAAAGGATCCAGGACATCCAACATACTCGGCTCGTGTGCCTGAGGGGAAGTGCTACGTCGACACACGGCCCGCGGAGGTGTTCTTCCTGCGGTTTGACCATATCTTTGAGATGTTTCTAACAAGGCGGCTTGATTTTACTATCGTCCGCCTTTTTGTGCTACATATAAGCTCCGTCATGAAGAATGAAGAAGTCTCGCAAATCTGTGTGGCGGATCCGTACTACATGCACGAGTCTTTCTTGAGTCTCGGCGACTTTGAGCGTGAAACTGCTAGGGAGTACCTCCAAAACTTCATGGTATAGAATAAGGACCGGGAAATTGTCCTCGTGCCTTATCATCCAAAGTAAGTCAGTTTCGGACAACCCTTTCGTACATTTCAATCATTCCTTCTCTCTCATATGGGGAATAATTTGAGGTGTCTTTTCCCCACAGCAACGGGCGCACCGTCCTTATCGTTCTTTACCCACAAGTCTCCCACGCCGTGTATTTTGACCCTTCCAGAGACTATGAGAAAAAGTACTACACCCACATAATGAATATTCTAGATGATGCTCTCCAAGGCTTCAGCTTTAGAGGTGGCCACGTGCATATCAAGAAACAAAGGAACAAGAAGATGGGCTTCGCGCATAAAACTAACTTCTCCTGCATCCATGTCCCAAAACCAAGCAAGAAGGATGGATTCTACATCGTCCATCTCATGATTCAGATCAACACGGGTCACCAAAAGCTTCACATTAACAGCAGAAATGATGATCATATCCACAAGTGGCTAGAATCTCATGGAGAAGCGAATTATAAACTTAGAGATGACTTCTTTCGCATCCAAAGCGACATTGCGACGATCATCATGAAAGAAGTCGTCGATGAGAAGGGGATGTTCCACCACGGCCCTATATCGCGAACTGACGTCCGAACTCGCATAGGCATGCAACGTCTAGACCTCATGCCATTCAAGAAGCTAGGGTTCATCCTCGATGATATGGAAGGATGGAACTTCTAGTGATTTATGATGCCGATGATGATGATATGTGTCGGTTGAACTTGTATACTTTTTGTAGCGATGAAACTTTGTGATGTTCACGGTCCCTGCAGAACTTGCATAACGCTACTTTGTTAGTTTGCATACGATGACCTGCGTACCTCTAGTTAATTAATTTGCGTACTGTATATGTTGCATCTAGTTGCTAACCTTTCTTTTTTGGTGTTGCTCTAATATATTTTGTTGCATATATATGATTGTACATCCTCTTCATGAACATCCATCTCTAACAGGTACCTATTTCTTCATGGCGAGATGGAAATGCTATGTCGTGTACAAAGGGAAGGTTCCGGGGGTGTACAACGAGTGGCATGAGTGTCAGGCGCAAGTGAATGGGTTCACGGCGCCAGCCATAAAACTTCAAAAGAGACAAGAAGGAGAAGCTAGTTACTTGAGGTTCACGCTAAGCGAGAGAGGACTCAGAATCGCCACCTCATGTATCTGCATAGTTCGCTCTCACTCATAGTGATAGCACTTCTTGCGTATACCTTTGTTTAGATGGATGACGTTGTTGTAGTTGCAAGTATTCGAGACTTGCATGTATTGCTATTTTCGAGATGATGACAAGATATCACTTTGTGTTGGATGATGATTATGATGAGACTATTTGTATGTACATGCTATGATTACATTTGTGGTCTCATGAGGCATTTGTATGTGTATCATGATGACATTTCTATGTGCTAAAGATTCTTCTACAAAGCCGGTTCAAATACAAAACAAATATGCCAAAAAACTACTTAAATTAGCGATGGCGAGTGTATAAAAGTTAGCAGCGATGCCTCAATAGCGATGGCGCGTCCAGCCAAAGAGCGCTAAGCGCTACTAGCGATAGTGAGCTTCCTCTAACGGCGCTGCTGCTACACTTGTGTAGCGATGGTCTTGAGTCTTCTGCACGCACCATCGCTATGAGTTAGTCAGGCACCTTATTAGTAGCGGTGGTACCCGCCATCGATATATCTAAAACCCGCGCTGCTGCTAGCCTTTTCCCTACTAGTGACCCCTTCCCACAAAGGTTAAGTGCCAAGGAGAGAAGTAAATACGCTCCGCAACTATCCAAGCTCCGAGCCTTCATGGCCAACGGTTTAACACGAGTAGATCTCGCTTGCTGTTGGATATCATGGAGCATCTCGCCTCTCACCGGGCGCTCGGTTTAATGTGCAAGTATACTGGTAGCGTTGATGACCCGCTTCGACACACCAACATCCAGCTCTCAGATGATGAAGTCACAGAGGCTGTGAAGAAAATGTTGAACGAACCGGAACACCTCTGCGCTCAAACCGGCCTGCTCCCTTTCTGTGCTACCGACAAACCGCCAGCTGTAAGATTCTGATTGCATTTTTTACTGAACCTGTTATTGCTATTTCTGCCTAACATCAACTGTTGCTTACTCAGGGTGATAATCCGTTTTGGAGCAAGAAGCTTCCACAAGAAAAACCAGAGAAAACGGAACGGTCAACCCGGCCAAAGACCAAGGTTGTCAAGAAGCCTGCTAAAAAGAGGAAAACCACCGCTTCATCTGATCCGGCTGTTGATGATGATGTGGGTAATTCGGACCTTGAGGTAGAACTCGATTCACTAGGCTTACTTTTTACACGCCTTATTGATGATGATACTTGTCAGGACGACGCTGAAGCCAGTAATGCTGATGTCGCTGAGGTAACTATTCTCTCTTCCGATTCAGATCCTTTGCCTTTGCCAAAACTTCGCCAGGCAAACCGGAAAGTTAAATTTTCTCATCCTCTTGCTTACTTGGATCCCAAATTTCTTATGAAGACTCAGCAACACGAAGCTTGCCGCACGACCTGGCACAGCGGCCAGGTAGTTACCTCCGCCGGTTTACCAAACAGTCCGGTTCGAAAACGCCGCTCAGAGGTCTCCGACCTTTTTATTAATTTCTATCCTAAAGCGGGTTTCATCCGTCAATCTCTTAATCCGTCCGACTCCGATTATTAGGTTACTTCTCATTCATCCTCTGGTGAATCATCGGCCACTCAGCTGCCACCACTGAAAACGGTTCTTGGGTAAGCTAGACTAAACATATGCTTCTGGTATACTACATTATAACTTATGCTGTTCCTTGACTCTTTGTTTCTCTTTCAGGGCTAAACCTAAACCGAGCAAGAAAGCCCGCCTGGATAAAGCGGCCGAGGAAGATGTCGCCCCTGAATAGGATAAAGCACCAGATGTTGAAGCGTTCGTTCATGAGGATATTCCCAATGATCCTCCCTTGCAAGATGATGCTATTCTTGAGAAAAGGCCTATCAATACTTCAGTCCCTGTTGACCAGCCTGCCAGCTCCGTTCGGATTGAAAGATCCCGCAGTCCTTCAAAACCTGCCGATAAACCGACCGCGCCAACGCAAACCGGGGAGTCCAAGGATGATAATGTTGTAATTACCGGCGTAGGTCACTTTGAACCAGGGAATCCTGTCGCTTTAGCCAAGCATACTGTGAAAGAAGATTTTTCTGCCATGAACAAAGGTAAATGGGATGTTGATCTGGAAACATATGCTACTCTGAGTGCCCAAGATCTTCATTCTGGTTACTTGAACCGGCTATATACTAGTCGTGACTGTGAAGCTGGTCTGGTAAAGATGATGAGAGATAAATTTGAGGTAACTTCCTTGTGCTTCTTCTTTCTTTAATTACTGCCACTGTATTAATCCTCCTAGCCCCCAAGGGCCGGTTTGTAACCTTCTTCAAACCGGGACTTGAATATAGTCATCAATACTTTGAAATCCATCAATGTAGCCCACAAGGGCCGGTTCAACTTTGTATAGTTAAACCGGGACTCCAATAAAGATTCTAACATCAGAACATAACTGAGCAAATAGCCATTAGCCCCCAAGTGCCAAGTTGAATACATGTATTGAGCTTGGGACTTCGTGATTTAGTAATAGATGAAGATTGAAGGTGCATTAGCTCCCAGGTATCAAGCGTATAACTTGTTATGTGGTTGGTACTTCAAATTCTTGTACCGTTTGTTTAAAGCCAAGCACTGTCTTTATGCAGGCTGAAGTGAGGATCAAAGAGGACCGGATTGCTGATCTGCAGGAAACTTTGAAAACCCAACAAGCCGAAACCGACAAGGCAAGGGAAGAATTAACCAGCGCTTTGAGCATCACAGAACAGCTGAAGGAGGGCTTCAAAAAGGAGCGGGCTGATTGGGCCACTGAGAAGGCCGCTTTAATAAAAAGAGCTAAAAATGCTGAAGCTGCCCTGAAACCGGTGGTAGATGAGCTGACCGCCGTAAAGCGGCAAGTACATGCCATGACCGCTGCTATCCTTGGTAAGCTCCTTTTGGTTTCTTTGACAACTGTGGCTTTCTTATAATAGATCCGGTTTGTGATCTTTTCTGTATTGTTGCAGGTACACGCATTGGTCACTTAGGGTCAGATGTTCGGAAGAAATTGAAGGCTGCCTACACTTTAATTGAACAGCTGTATACCGGAGCGCAGCGGATCATCACCACTGCATCTCATAACAATCCGGCACCCACTTTAATCCAAGATACTCTGAATAGGTTGTCAACGCTTCCTGCTCGGATTGAAGAGCTAAAAAAATCTGCTGCTCGAACCGGAGCCATTAATGCCTTGATCCGGGCAAAAGCATGGGTGCCGGCTTTCGATCCTGTTGAAGCAGCTCAAGGCTATCCCAGCTTGAAGGACGATGGCTCAGAGTTCAATGAAGATGATTTGAGGGCGATAAACCGTGCAGTACGCCCTCTGGCTTGTCAATTGGCTGAAGAGGCAGACTTGTCGCATTATCAAGTTCAGTACAATGATCAGAACAAACGAGTGGCTGCACCAATCCCTGAAGCGGAGAATCTGATTCCTCCAATCCGTAAGCATACTTACGCTCCTGATATTGAACCGTCTTCTCTGATCCATGAAGAGGCTGTCTTTCAAGCTTTAATGGGAATCGACTGGACCACTGTTGATTTCCAGCCAATGGATAGAGATGAGGAAGCTGAAGCGGCGCAGGACGATCCACAACCATCAGACCGGGGCGATGAGCAGGCTTGAACCGGAGGCCGGTTTAAATAGCTGCTTAATTATGATCCGCCAGAACAACAATGATCTTATTTGGGCACCGCGTTGCCTTGTAATAGAATAGCAAATATTGTTGCTTTAAATATGCCTTCTTGCATAAGTACTGATGCTTTTGCTTGAAATCCTCAATTTATATTTCCTGCAATCAGAAAATCTTGAACTGCGGTGGCGGTTATACCGCCAGCCGGTTTATGACCTTGATATATATATATCATCAATGTATTTAAGACATATAATCAAATATGCGATACAAAATACCTGCCATCGCTGGGCATGAAGTTGGCTTAGCCAGGCTTGAAACGGAGGTTTTATAAACCATTACCATCAAAGGGGAGAAAACAACTCCCATTTAAACCGTGCTGGGTCATTATGAGCCCCCCCTGTTACTCCATGATGTTAACAAGAAAGTTAAACCGGGCATATTTCTCCAGATTAAAAATGAACCGAATTCCGTCAGCTGAACCGGTTAACAAGAGTTGTTGGTTTAAAGGAAACACAATAAAAATCAAAGAATAATCATAAAAGAAATATGGAAGCAAACGCAATAATAAAACCGTTTGCAAAAACATGCTTTACTGAGCTAATCAGATGGTGTTACCATGGTCGGACAGGACCAAGCCCCCAATAGGTGTGCGATGGTTCAAGTCAGCCAGGTCCCCAAATGAAACCGTGGCATTTATGCCGATCAAAAGGCGTGGCAATGGTTCGGGTTCGACCAAGCCCCCAAGTGATTCTGTGGCCTTAGGCCGATCAAGAGGCGTGACTGGTTCAGACTTGACCATGTCCCCAAGTGATCTGGTGGCTTTCACCTATCAAGAGGTGTTGCATTGGTTCGGACATGACCAAGCCCCCAAGTGATATCACAAAGCTTTTTTGAAAAGCAAATTTTAAGGGGTAAACCGGAAGCCGCTTTAAAACAGAACCACTCCATGTAACCACACATGATATGAAAGGACAGAGACCCCACTTTAGCTGAGGCTCCAGTTTTATTATATCAATGATAATATATACACTGTCATAATATGTACATAGATAGAGCCGATGGCTCAAGTGTAGTAAGGACGAAGATGAGCTATGTTCCACGGCCTGTTGGTCTCGTCCTCTGATGTGCGTGAGTCTTTATGCTCTCGAATATCGATCAGACAGTACGACCCGTTGTGCAGATTCTTGCTGACCATGAAAGGTCCCTCCCAAGGTGGGGATAACTTGTGCATATCCGTCTGGTCTTGGATGAGCCGAAGCACCAAATCTCCTTCTTGAAAAGCTCTGGTTCTGACCCGGTGACCGTGATAGCGATGAAGATCTTGTTGATAAATCGCCGAGCGGGCAGCCGCTATGTCATGCTCTTCATCTAATAGGTCCAAAGCATCTTGCCGTGCTGTCTCATTGTCCGCTTCAACATAAGCCGCTACACGAGGCAAATCATGCCGGATATCGCTAGGGAGAACCGCCTCTGCTCCGTAGACCATAAAAACGGCGTGTATCCTGTAGATCGATTGGGCGTAGTATTGATACTCCATAGCACAGACGGTAGCTCTTCAACCCAACAACCCGGTGTTCTTTGCCATGGAACCATGAGCCGGGGTTTGATGCCTCGCAAGATCTCTTGATTAGCTCGTTCTGCCTACCCATTGGACTGGGGGTGAGCCACTGACGATACGTCAAGTCGGATGTGCTCACACTCACAGAATTCCTTCATAGCGCCCTTGGATAAATTGGTACCATTGTCAGTAATGATACTGTGTGGAAAGCCAAACCGGAAAATCACCTTTTTAATGAACTGCACCGCTGTAGCAGCATCACACTTGCTAACAGGCTCCGCTTCAACCCACTTGGTAAATTTGTGAACTGCCACCAAAAGGTGGGTTTTCTTATCCTTGGATCTTTTAAAAGGTCCGACCATATCCAGCCCCTATGTTGCAAACGGCCAAGTAATTGGAATCATCGTCAATTCCTGAGCCGGCACATGAGCACGCCTTGAAAATTTCTGACAGCCATCACACCGTTTAACCAAGTCCTCCGCATCAGCATGAGCTGTCAACCAGTAGAACCCGTGACGAAATGCCTTTGCCACCAGAGACTTTGAACCGGCGTGGTGACCACAATCCCCTTCATGGATTTCACGTAAGATTTCACAGCCTTCCTCAGGAGAGAAGCAGCGTTGAAACGCCCCTGATACACTGCAATGATGCAATTCGCCATTGACAATGGTCATAGACTTGGATCGCCGGACTATCTTCCTGGCTAGAGTTTCATCCTCTGGCAACTCTCCCCGGTTCATGTACGCAAGATAAGGAACTGTCCAATCCGGTATAACATGCAGGGCTGCCACTAATTGAGCCTCTGGATCAGGAATAGCCAAATCCGCTTCACCCAGGAGCTTGACTGACAGGTTGTGCAACACATCAAGAAAGACATTAGGCGGGACCGGTTTACGCTGAGAGCCCAACCGGCTTAAAGCGTCCGCCGCTTCATTTTTTCGACGATCTACGTGATCCACCTGATAACCCTTGAAGTGACCCGCAACCATATCCACCTCACGACGATATGCAGCCATAAGTGGGTCTTTAGAATCCCAAGTGCCAAACACCTGTTGAGCCACGAGGTCCGAGTCACCGAAGCACTTGACCCGACTTAAATTCATCTCCTTAGCCATCCGGAGACCATGGAGCAAAGCTTCATACTCAGCTGCATTATTAGTACAAGGGAACATTAAGCGGAGAACATAACAAAACTTATCACCTCGTGGGGAAGTTAATATGACTCCAGCCCCCGAGCCCTCCAATTGCCTGGATCCATCAAAATGGATAGTCCAATATGTGTGATCCGGCTTCTCCTCTAGTGCTTGCAACTCCGTCCAATCATTGATGAAATCAACAAGTGCTTGAGGCTTCACCGCCGTCCGAGGCACGTACTTCAATCCGTGCGGCCCAAGTTCTATAGCCCACTTGGCAATCCGCCGATCGCCTCCGGTTACAGATGATATCGCCCAAGGGAGCTGAACTGACCACTGTGATGGGGTGCCCTTGGAAATACTGCTTCAGCTTCCGGCTTGCCATGAAAACTCTGTATACCAGCTTCTGCCAATGCGGATACCTTTGCTTTGATTCAGTAAGCACCTCGCTGATATAGTAAACCGGCCACTGAACCGGATACTCCTTGCCCGCCTCCTTGCGTTCTACCACAATAGCCACGCTAACTGCGCGAGCATTGGCCGCTACGTATAGCAATAACGGCTCCTTGTCGACCGGAGCTGCAAGAACGGGCGGATTGGCTAATTGCCGCTTCAAATCCTCCAATGCTTCATCAGCAGCCGGACTCCAGATGAATTGATCTGTCTTTCTGTAACGCCCTCGATGCGGCTATATCTCCCACGTGTCGAAGCACGACTTAGAGGCATAACCGCATTGAAAGCAATGTCGCAAGTGAGGTAATCTTCGCACAACCCATGTAATACATAAGGGAAAAAGATACATAGTTGGCTTACAATCGCCACTTCACACAATTACAAGAATAAAGCATTACATCATCCAGATACAATCAAGGCCCGACTACGGAACCAAAATAAAAGAAGAACCCCAAATGCGACAAAGGTCCACGATCGACCCCAACTGGGCTCCACTACTGATCAACTAGAACGAAACAACACAAAGGGCAAGATCTTCATCGAGCTCCTCCTTAAGCTTAGGTTCGTCACCGCTTTCGTAACATAGGCACCGCAAACTGGTTTTGGAAGTATCCGTGAGCCACGAGGACTCAACAATCCCATTACCATGGGTATCAAGACTAGCAAAGCTTAAAGGGAAAGGAAGAGGTAAAGTGGTGAGGTTGCAGCGGCTAAGCATATATGGTGGCTAACATACGCAAAGAAGAGCGAGAAGAGATCAAGCGGAGCGGTCGTGAAGCTAGCAATGATCAAGAGGTGATCCTCAACACCTACTTCGTCAAACATAACCCGAAACCGTGTTCACTTCCGGACTCCGCGAAGAGACCATCACGGCTACACACTCGGTTGATGCGTTTTAATTCGGATCAAGTGTCAAGTTATCTACAACCGGACATTAACAAATTCCCATCGCCACATAACCGCGGGCACGGCTCTCGAAAGTTTAAACCCTGCGGGGTGTCCCAACAAGCCCATGACAAGCTCTCGCGATCATCGAAGAATAGACCTTCACCGAGACACTCCGATCGACTCGGTATCCGGTACATCAAGACATTTCGACAATGGTAAAACAAGACCAGCAAGACCTCCCGGCGTGCCGACATCCTGATAGTAGCCACGTGTATCTCGTCTCAGGCCACGACCGGATGAGCAGTACGTACAACTAAAACCAGCCCTCAAGTTTCCCCGAGGTGGCGCTGCAAGTGGCTCTAGTTTAGACCAACACTTAGACAAGCATTGGCCCGGGGGGGGCTAAAATAAAGATGACCCTTGGGATGCGCGACTCCCAAGGGAAAAAAGGTAATAGGTGAGGCAAATGGTAAAAGGCAATGTTGGGCCTTGCTGGACAAGTTTTATTCAAAGCGAACTGTCAGGGGGGTCCCATAAATCACCCGACCGCGTAAGGGACGCAAAATCCGGGAACATAACACCGGTATGACGGAAACTAGGGCGGCAAGAGTGGAACAAAACACCAGGCATAAGGCCGAGCCTTCCACCCTTTACCAAGTATATAGATGCATTAATAATATAAGAGATATTGTGATATCCCAAACAAAATCCTGTCCCCCATGGAGAAATCTTCAACTTCACCTGCAACTAGCAACGCTATAAGAGGGGCTGAGCAAACGCAGTAACATAGCCAAACAACGGTTTGCATAGGAACGGTGTCAAAGGTTAGGGGTTCATGGCAATATGGGATGGCTGGACAAACAGGTAATAGGTAGCGCAGCATAGCGAAAGAACGAGGCAACTAGCATAGCAATGATAGTAGTGAGATCCAGGGTAGCGGTCATCTTGCCGGAAATCCCGCAAGGAAGAAGAACGAGTCCATGAAGAAGATGAACGGATGAAGCCGAACCAAACGTGGACGAACGAATCCTCACGAACGCAACGAAACAGGAACTAACAAGAAGAAGCACACAACATAGTAAACACACCACACATGAACATGACATGATGCACAACAAGCATGATGCATGACCAAGCTACATGAAGCTACTCATGGCAAGAGATGATGCAAACAAGAACAACACATCAAGGCAAGTTTAAATGAGGCCGGGAACAACATATAACAATTCCGGTAAGTCCTCATATGCATATTTCGAAATTGGTCCAGAACTGAATAAACCTTATGTTGAAGTTGTTAAACAGCAAGTTAAGATGCACCAAGATTATCTACACGAAATTCTAGTCAAGTTACATATAAAGTTCATTAGATTCGGAGCTACGGGCTGGAAGATATGAGCAAAACAAGTTAAGCATGGCATTGATGCAAAATACACCCAAACATCAAGCAACACACCAAAACAAGGATGCAACATGATAATATGAAGCTACATGCAAAATCAAGCAAGTCTCATATAGAGCACACTCAAAACGGAGCTACGGTTCAACACCCACACACTATACAAGTCATAGCAACAATCTGTCCATAACAGCAACTAGGCATCTTGCAAGCATCAAAACAACAAGCTACAGCACCCCAACATAATAACAAAAGGCATGGGCATGAAGTACACGTAAAGCATAACAAAACATGAACACTGAGCTATCTCCAGAAACAACTAGAACATGCTCAAAATGACATGGAGATATTGCAAGTAATAACAATTTCAGACTTTAGCAGAAATAACATCAGGTTGCAATGTTTAGAGCTATCAAACAACATGTTACAGGAACTTATCATGGCAAACAAAGGCATGGCATGATACTACTAATAGCATATATCAAAAGACCCTTACTGACCATGAGCCAAAAAGGCACGGAAAATATGATGGCACCCATGTAAACATGGCAAGTTTTATTACAGATTTGAACATGGCAGAAACAACGATTAGTAGGCATGTTCGTGAGCTCGAACCACTCACTACAGAGCAATACATGGCATGGCAAGGCAACCAACAGCAAGAAGGCATGTTTATGAAGCTAAGCATGGCAAGAGCAAGGTCATAGCATACACGGATCAACTACAACGACCTCGTGAAAATTGAATCTCATGCAAACAATCTGTCAGGAAACATTTTCAAGCAACTTTGGAGCAAGAAATGAACATGTTCCAGCAGGCTATAATTGCAAACAAGGGCATGAATGGACAAAGCATGACATGTATATCAAAACATGTTTATAGAGCATCTCCAGATTATGCATATAATGATTACTAGAAGCATGTTAACATGGCATCAAACTATAACAGAATCTGTCAGGAAAACAACACCAGCAACTACCCTACTTTACAAGCTCAATGCACTCAGCACACAACTCACAAAAATACAAGGTCAACACCCCTGGAAAGATGGCATGGCCTAGTCCAACATTCATGTAGATCTCACACTCATAGGGTGCACACATAAATCATGGAAAAAATGACAAAAGAGCTCGAGCTAATAAGATTCTGGAACTAACGATCTGAAGCCTTCTTCCAACAGCATTTCGGGCATCAAGATGAGCTCAAATGAAAATGATGCAATGGAATGAAATGATGTACTCGTCGAGGCGAACAATTTGACATATTATACGCGCAAAACGGAGCTACGGATGCGGAGATGTGATGCGATGAATATGGCATGAAACTATAAAAATCCTGGGACTTGGCAGTTTTCGAAGAGGGGGGAAAGTCAACCTCGGTTGCGCAGATTCCGAGGCGAGGCGGCTCGCCGGAGCTCTCGCCGGAGAGCGGCCGGGGAAGGGCGGAGGAGGTAGCCCCGGCCCGGATCTCGCCGGATCCGGCCGGTGGCGCGCCGGAGGTGACAGAGGCCGGCGGCCGGAGAGGGCGACAGAAGGCCGGGCGGCGCCGCCTTGGGCCTTGCGCGGCGGCAGCAGCAGCTGGCTGCGGCGGGCGGCAGCGGCCGGGCCGGCTTGGAGGTGGCGGCTCACGGAGGCCGAGCACGGACGGCAGCAGGCGGGGGCGGGCATAAGGCAGGCGAGGCCACGGCGGAGGCGGCGAGGAGCAGCCACGGCGGTCACCGGGCGGCGGCCGGCGATGGGCGGCGAGGTCGGCGGCGGCCGAGCCGACGGCGGCGGCGATGGCGGCGGGGACGCGGAGCGGGACTGCGGCGGCGGCGGTTCGCCCGTCGGGGCTCAGATGGAGCCTGCGGGCGCGGCGCGGAGAGGAGAGAGAGGCGGTGAGGTGGCGGCGCGCGAGTGGCTGAGGCGGCGGCGGGAGGTGACGTGGCGCGCCCCGATTGGCCGGGGTGACGCGGCCGGCGGACATGTCCGGCGCGGATGGACATGTCCGGCGGCGCGGTGGAGAAGGGCTAGGGTTAATCTGCGAATTCATCCGCAAAATTCGGGGGAGGGGCTAGATTTATAGGTAGAGGGAGCTAGGAGAGTCCAAATGAGGTGCGGTTTTCGGCCACGCGATCGTGATCGAACGACCGAGAGCATGGAGGGGAGTTAGATGGGTTTTGGGCCACTTTGGAAGGGGTGTTGGGCTGCAACAAAAGAGGCTTTTACGGTTACCCGGTTAACCGTTGGAGTACCAAACGACCTCCAAATGGCACGAAACTTGACAGGCGGTCTACCGGTGCTATACCAAGGCCGCTTGGCAAACCTCGGTCCATTCCGAGAAAGTTTAACACCCGCACACGAAAAGAGAGAAAAGGGAGACGCCGAAGGACATAGGAGCGCCGGATTGCAAAACGGACAACGGGGAAAAAGCTCGGATGCATGAGACGAACATGTATGCAAAATGAAATGCACATGATGACATGATATGAAATGCATATGATGACATGGCAAATGCAACACGCGAGCAAATGACATGGCAACGAAGGCGAATAACTGGCGGACACCTGGCGCATCGGATCCGGGGTGTTACACTTTCTCAGCATCTGGTATAAAGGGATGGCCTTCTCTCCGAGGCGGCTGATAAACCGGCTCAGCGCGGCAATCCGACCCGCCAAACACTGAACATCGTTGATACACTTCGGTTTAGTCAGGGAGGTAATAGCCGTAATCTTCTCCGGATTAGCTTCAATTCCTCTGTTGGACACAAGAAAACCCAGTAACTTGCCTGCCGGAACACCAAAGACACACTTGGCCAGGTTAAGCATCATCTTGTAAACCCGCAAGTTGTCAAAGGTTTCCTTCAAATCATCAACCAGCGTCTCCTTCTACCTTGACTTGACTACAATATCATCCACATAGGCATGCACATTACGGCCGATCTGTTTATGCAAGCAGTTTTGTACACACCGTTGATAAGTGGCTTGGGCGCTCTTGAGCCCAAAAGGCATAGATACATAGCAGAAGGCTCCAAAGGGAGTAATAAACGCCGTCTTCTCCTGGTCCTTAACCGCCATTTTGATCTGATGGTACCCAGAATACGCATCCAAAAAACTCAAACGCTCACAACCCGCCGTGGCATCAATAATCTGGTCAATGTGGGGGAGGGCAAAAGGATCCGCTGGACAAGCCTTGTTAAGATCCGTGTAATCCACACACATACGCCAAGTGCCATTTTTCTTTAGGACCAGCACCAGATTAGCAAGCCACTGGTGGAACACTTAAATGATAAAGCCACTGCTAAGAGCACGCCACCTCCTCTCAATAGCTTTGCGCCTTTCTTCGTTAAACCGCGAGAAACTGCTTTACCGGTTTATACTTGGGATCAACATTAAGAGTGTGCTCAGCGAGTTCCCTCGGTACACCTGGCATGTCAGAAGGCTTCCATGCAACAATGTCCCGATTCTCACGGATGAACTCGATAAGCGTGCCTTCCTATTTAGGGTCCAAGTTGGCATTGACAGTGAACTGCTTGGACGAATCGCCGGGCACGAAGTCAACAAGCTTGGTCTCAGCCGCTGATCTGAACTTTAGATCTGAATCATGCTCCGTAGTTGGCTTCTTCAAAGGGGTCATGTCCGCCGGATCAACATTGTCCCTATAATATTTCAACTCCTCCGTGGCACAAACCGACTCTGCATAGGCCGCATCACCTTCCTCACATTCCAAAGCGATCTTACGGCTCCCATGAACCGTTATTGTCCCCTTGTGGCCCGGCATCTTGAGCTGCAAATAGATATAACAAGGCCGTGCCATGAATTTGGCATAAGCCGGCCGCCCAAATAAGGCGTGATACGGGCTCCGGATTTTCACCACCTCAAAGGTTAGTGTTTCGGATCGGGAATCATGCTCGTCCCCAAAAGCCACCTCGTGGCTATCTTACCAACAGGATATGCTGATTTGCCAGGCACCACACCATGAAACACCGTATTAGACGGTCTGAGATCTTTGTCTGTTAGCCCCATGCGGCGGAATGTCTCATAGTACAGGATGTTAATACTGCTCTCCCCATCCATGAGCACCTTGGTGAATTTATAACCCCCCACCTGAGGGTCTACTACTAACGCCAACTGGCCCGGATTGTCAACCCGGGGTGGGTGATCCTCCCTGCTCCACACAATAGGCTGTTCCGACCAACGTAAGTAACGTGGTACGGTCGGTTCAACAGAGTTCACCGCTCGCTTGTGGAGCTTTCGGTCGCGCTTATCCAAACTGGTTGTGAAAACGTGATACTGCCCATTGTTCAACTGTTTTGGCTGGCTCTGATAACCCGACTGCTGCTGCTGCTGGTTGTAACCACCTTGACCGCTCTGATTATTCTGGTTATTATGACCGCCCTGATTAAAACCTGAACCGGAAGCTCCATTCTGACTCGGCCCATGGAAACCGGATCCTGAGCCACCGCCTGACCCATGGTCATACCGGAAGGCATTAGAGTTTTTGAATTCCTGCATAATGTAACAATCCTTCCAAAGGTGGTTAGCCGGCCCTCCTTTGTCCCGTGTTTTGGACAAGGCTGATTCAACAAATAGTTCAAGCGATCCGGGTTAGGATTTGGAGCCCCACTATGATTCGCCGCTTTACCTATGCGCCGCTAACCCTTGTCCTACGCATTAGTGTTAGCCACAAAGTCCATGTTCCCATCCGCTTTATGCTTGCCTCCGTTCCCATGGCTCGCCGGTTTGTGTTGATGCCCCTTGGAGTTGTTGTTCTTCTTTCCCTTCCCTGCTTCATCATCGTCAGTCTCGGGATCCTTGGTACTATCAGAATCAGCATACTTCACTAAAGCGGCCATGAGAGTTCCCATGTCATTACAGAACCGCTTCATACTCCCCAACTTCAACTTTAGAGGCTTAAAACGGCAGTTGCCCTCCAGGGTTAAGATCGCAGAATCAGCATTGATCCTGTCAAATGAGTGCAAGACTTCCGAAACGTGGCGTACCCAATGGGTTGTTGACTCTCCATCCTCCTGAACACAAGCCGCCAAGTCTACTATGGACTTAGGCTGCTTACACGTATCTTTGAAATTCTGGATAAACCGGGCTCGCAACTGGACCCATGAACTAATAGAATTAGGCGGCAGGCTCTTCAACCAAGTACGGGTCGTGCCTTCAAGCATCATGGTGAAGTACTTTGCACACGCGGTCTCATCCACATCCAGCATCTCCATGGCCATCTCATAACTCTCTACCCACACTTCTAGAGATAAATCAGCGGTGTAATTCGGCACCTTGCGCGGACCCTTGAAGTCTTTGGGCAGGCGTACATTGCGTAAAGCGGGGACTAAACAGGGTACTCCCAAGCTAGATGCGACCCCTGGCCCGGCAGAGGTGGTAGGACGCACCGGTGTAAGCTGATCCGCCTCATTCTGTGCTGCTAACTCGGCCTCCCTTCGTGCCCGGGCCCGGTCCACTACATACTGAGCATCGCGAACACCACCTGTCGGGCTATTGCCACGGGCCGCTTCAAGGTTCCGCGCATTGCTTGATACGGCCGGTTCATCCATGCGCCTACTATAGCTCCGGCTTGGACGAGGTGTGGAATGAATCCGATCGCGGCTGTATGAGTATGCCTCCTGCTGAATCAAAGCGGTCCGGAGAAGTTCCTTAACCCGGCGCGTCTCTATTGCTTGTGGAGAGTCTCCTTCGACCGGGATAGCTTCTAATCGCGCAGCAGCTGCGACGAGATTGTCCATAGGATTAGAATAATGACCCAGAGGTGTCTGGACCGGCGGAGGAAACACAACGTTCTGCCGAGGAGGCTCCATCAGGCGGGGTTGGACCGTCGCTCCTGGCCCTGGTGCCTTGACCCGGTTTACCTCCCGGTGCCCCGGCGGATTGCTGGTTCCAGCTTCCGGAGTGTGAAAGAGATTTCTAGGGTCGAAACCTAACGGCAGGCGTGATATGTGCTTCCGCTTCAAGACCTCCCTGATGCGTTACGTCGAGCATGAGCTTATAGGCCCGGGCGTCCAGCGGCCCGCTCTGCGCCATCATGTCCTTCAGGCCGCCAGTCGGCTTTGGCTTTGTCGATCTGCTCTCTCACCTTTGCAACTTCGCATCATGGGCCTCTGATCCGCCGGATTGGCCTCGCCATAAGTACAGACTAGTCGCCAAACAGTCGAGCAGAACTTGAACCGGTGGGCGACAAGGCCTCCTGCCCTGCTGCCGCTGCCGCTTCGATCCGGAGAGCATTGCTGCTGCGGTCGAAGAGTGATTCGCCGCTGCGTGCCGCCATGAATATTCCAACCCGCTTGATATGATCCGGGGTCCGAATATCGCCGCCATCGAACAGCCCCTAATCTGGTCGTCTTGCAACTGGTACAATGATTCGGTCTCCCCGGTCGAGGACTCGTCGTCGGAATAGACGACGGTCTCGCTACCGTATTCTGACTCGTCCTCATGCTCTCCTCCGTGGATGACTCCGACGAAGGCACGCTTCACGGCCGGTTTAACCTGGGTAGATCTCGCACGCTGAGCCGTCTCGACGAGGTCGGTGCAGATGTCTAGCTCAGGCCCAGGCTCACCAATCTTGCCGATGAAAACGTGTATGCCACCAAAGGGGACCCGGTATCTGTACTCGATCGAGCTGGCTTCGGGACCCCATCCTGCATCGTCGATGTAGAGCTTGCCGCGACGACTCTTGGTCATCCGGCCCACAGCATAGCCTTTGAGTCCTTTGAGCTTGCCCTCCAAGATCATCAAACCGTCGTGCGATAGCCCCACGGTGGGCGCCAACTGTCGTGGATTTGTCACGGCAGATGTCCTTGTGAAAGGACTTAGTCGTGGAGCCATCGCTACGGATTAACTTGAAGGGGTTAAAGCAGACACAAAGACACAAGGGTTTATACTAGTTCGGCCCCTTCGAGGAAGGTAAAAGCCTACATCTAGTTGTGATGGAATTGATGTGGTTTCGATGACTAGGGAGCAAACAAGCTCCGCCTAGGCTCGAGTTGTTGTTGTCTGTCCTTGAACCGCCGCCGGGTCGTCCCCTTATATACACGGATGACGCCCGTCAGTCCACAGAGTCCCACACCGGTTCATACTCGTATCCCGGTTGGTCTCTCTCTATTCCTAACTTACAATGCAAGTTTACATATCAAGCCGGTTTACGGGTACAGGTTCTAAACCGACTACAGACCTTGGGCCTTCATCTGTTTAATCACCTTTAAACTACTAATGAAGCTAACCCGGCCCAGGTAGGCCGGTTCACGCCCAGTGGTAATATCCCCAACACCAGTGGCGGGTGATACTATACTTTTGTGGAAAGATGTTTGGCTGGAAGACCGACCACTGATGAACACACACGAGAATTTATTCTCCTACACAATCAATGAGGATATTTCACTCGCACAATTCTATAACAACAGCACGCCTTCGGAGAACTTTATGCTGCCACTATCAATGGAAGCCCGGATCGAACTGGATGATCTGCAGGCTACTATGGTAGGAATCAACTTGGAACCTATGGCCACTAATGAATGGATCTTGTGTTTGGAGGACACAAAATACAAACCAAAAAAGTTCTATAACTTCATGTTCAGGAATGTTTTAGCACCACAGTTCCTCACCTTGATTTGGAAGACAAAATGCATCATGAGACACAAAGTTTTTGCTTGGCTGATGTTACTTAACAGAGTCAATACCAGAGATATGCTCCTGAGGCGTTTAGCAACACGGGGGTCTTAGAAACCAATGAACATCTTTTCTACGAATGTCCTTTTGCCATTAGGTGTTGGGAGATACTTGGTATCAACTGGAACAATCAACTGGGAATGCAACAAAAATATGATCAAGCTAGGGCAAGCTGGCAGAGGCCACTATTCAAAGAAGTGACCATCTTGGCGTCGTGGAATATCTGGAAATAGAGAAATAAATTGGTGTTTGACGGCGAGACGGCCACCCACTTCGACTGGCTTAGGAAGCTCAAGGAATACTTTGTGATTTTGGGCTATAGAATCAACTCTCAAAACCTGACCTTCTTAGAGGGATTCACGAACTCTCTTGTCCCACAAAACCTAGTCCTCTCTCTAGTAGGCTTTGTAGTTACTTTGAGAAGGACTGCCCAAATGGGCTAGTCTCCTTCCATGTAATATCCATGTAAAATCTCATGTTTTTTTTGTTACCTTCGGTTAACATATATATGAAAAGCAATAGTATGAGTCTCTCCTACTGTTCTCATTGTTCAGAAAACAAGGGAGCAACATTATAGTGAGCATGGTGATGACTCAGGAGGATACAGATGCACACCGGGTTTTGTAAAGTATCACGAAGCAAAGGGAACACCCCATGATAACCAAAGGCTCATTGAATATCATTTCTTTAATCATAGGGACCGATATGGATGTCCATGTTTCCGCTATCGGTCACTGAACGAGGGGGTTTCGTTCATGTCTATGATTTACCGCACCTACGGGGTCACAACCTTAAGGTAATCATCATCTACTGAGTGCTAGTGGTAAGGGAGTAATGAGAATTTATTTCTGGAATTTTTTCATCAATATCCTAAAGAGTTCCGAGAGGTTCCGGAGGCGTTTCGGGGTCACTGGAAGGGTTTCGGTGAATATCGGGTAATACCAGGTATTACCGATTAATATATATATATAGGTGGAAAATGTTTCCAGGGATGTTAATTTTAATGCTCTGAAAATGTTTAGAACAAATATACATTCAATTTAATATCAAAGGGCCTAAAAGTGTCCAAGAGGTGGAAAGCAACTTGGGCCACAAGGGCCCAAGTGAGGAGAGGCGCCCCTTCCCTAAGGAAGGAGTCCGAATAGGAGTGGGGGAGGAGTCCAACTCCTCCTCTCCTTAGTTCGACGCCCCAAGGAGGGTTTCGGAGGGTTTCCCTCCTTGGTGGCAGCCCTCCCTCTCCCCTCTAACCTATATATAATGGAGGTTTGGTGCCTAATTATATATACAAGGTTTGGAGCCTCCTCTAGTTGATCAAGTTCTAGTTCTTGTTGGTCCTAGTTGACTAATTAGAGCTAGCCCTATCCATCTATACCATGTGTTTCTAATATCCTCCCTCTAATTCTCCGGCAACGATTAGCTTTGGACGGTGAAGCGCTGCCGGATCGTGAAGACCGTACACTTGCAACCAAGTAGAGAGGTCGTGTTTTCGGTCTTCTTTTCGAGGGATCGTTCGAGGGAGGTTCGTGGGATCGTCATCGACGTTCAAGGGACTCCAAGTACGATCTACACCGACTCGTCTACTTTCGCTGCACTCCCAGAGTCGTTAATGATCGTTGATCCAAACCATATATGCATCTTCATATTGTTCCTGGTTGATCATAGGGTGAATTTTTTTGTTTTCTACTACATTTCCCAACATTAAGTAGCAGAAAAGGAAACATCGTCTTATAATCTACTCCCTCGGTCACATAATAATACTGTAAAAAACACTCTTATATATTGGACGGAGGGACACTAGTGTCAAAGACGCTCTTATGTTATGGGATGGAGGGAGTATCTATGTAGATGACTACTCCCTATAATGATGTGTTTATTTGAATTAAGGCATGTTTCCTAAACTTTGGGACCTTAACGAGTGGATGGTGGCGCTTCTTCTTTGAGTTTGTCTTCCTAGCTCCGATCGTCTCCGAGTCGTCCGTCTGAATGTAGTCGATGGAGCTCTGGTGTAGACTCATGCCGTGTTTTTGAGGCGGTGAGGTTGGGGTTTCTCGTCATGTGGCGAGATTTGGTGTCAGGTGCTTCATATCTACGCAAGGGTTCAATGACGGCAACTTTGGCCCGAAGACTTCCCAGTTGTAATCAACAAGGTCAAGCAGGCTTCGAAAGGGAAGCGGCCACAGTGGTCATTCTGACAGCAGTAGTGGTCGTTTGGTGGCCTCAGGATCTTGACGTAATTTTTATTATGTTTGAGCTGCTTTGATGAGCTTTTAGTTTTGATGAAGAAGCATGTCTTTTACGTAGCCAAAAACAAAAGAGATAATGATGTAGATTCAAGCAATACTAAAAATATGGGCGATGATTCATTCATCACAAGTCGCGATACAACATACACACATGGAATCACCCAGAGAGAGCGAAGAAATGTATGAGTCCAAAAATTTGCAGAAAATCCCCCCAGTAAATAGAAACTACAAGAAAGTGCCTAGAAATCACTGTAATTGCTGTCTTTGCCACATGCCATCGCCGGAGTTCAGGAAGTACCATTGCCTGTGTGGGCTTTGTGAACCAATTGAGAGGCTCGCCGTTAGCGTAGCCGAAATCGTTATGGCGCGTCAACCAGGGGACATCCCCATACTCCTCGCATCCTGGAACCACTGCTTGCCGGTGACCTCGTCGAGACACAACACAGGAACCATCATTCACGGACCATCATCCCAGTTCTTGGATCATAGCCTTCTAACAGAAGGCAACCACCACGAGCCCACCAGAGGAGAACAGATCCGCTACACAAAAGAACAACAGAAGACAAATTCCCACGAATCCGTCGACCTCACCGCCATGGCACTGTCGAGATGGGGCCGGGATCGGGGAAATTTTAACTACTCCACCCAGACGAAGAACTGGGGTCCCCTCCCCCATCCGTCGCCGGAGCGACGGAGGGGGGGAGCCCGCGGCGTCGCCGGCAGATGAAGGAGAAAACTGGGTCGCACTTGTTGAAACGTGATATCTTTGTAATTATTTCCGACTGATTCTCCTCTTATCTCTAGCCTTGTATAGATTGATCTCTAGAGATATTGTAGGGTTAGTTGGCTTGTCACGCAAGACACCTCTTGTATATAATGTAACCGACTCCGATGGAATACAATTGAGTTGCATCCTATAGTCTTCTAC
This sequence comes from Aegilops speltoides, assembly GCA_021437245.1. Taxonomy (NCBI): domain Eukaryota; kingdom Viridiplantae; phylum Streptophyta; class Magnoliopsida; order Poales; family Poaceae; genus Aegilops; species Aegilops speltoides. The sequence continues at coordinate 424,996,529 of CM038144.1, read as the reverse complement.
ATGGTATCAGTTTTACCGTGATCCTCTCTCGCTTCCACAACCCGCCGCCGCCGCGCCTAGCCCTAGCCGCCGCCGCGCCCACTCCTCCTGCCGCCGCCGTCGCTACCCATCTGTAGCCACCGCCGCCGCCTCCTTCCCATCTCCACCGCCGCTACTCCCCTTCCCTCTGCCGCCAACTCTCCCTCCCAAAACCCTAAAGGCCGCCACTGCTCCTCTGTACCTCCTGTAGCCGCCGCCGCCCTACCCCTCTCACCCAAAAACCCCAACCACCCAACCATCTCCATGGCCAAACTTGCTGCCTCCGACGTCGGCTCCTTCTCCGGTGCCACGTTCACCTCCGATCGCCTCAATGAGATCCACATCAAGGACCACGTTCCGGTCATCCTCAACCTCAACTCGCCGTCCTACAACGCATGGCGCACGTATTTCGCGCTGTTGTTCCGCTCCTACCGTCTCATCGAGCACGTTGACGGGAGCGTGGACTACAGCGACATGAAGGACGACGACGAGTGGCTTGCTGTGGACGCCTGCATCGTCAAGTGGCTCTTCCTCACCATCTCTCCCGGCATCTTCAACATGGTGAACTCCCGTGATCCGTCGGCGTACACCATGTGGACACGGCTGTGTGATCTCTTCCTCGACAATCAACTCCAACGCCGCGTCTTCCTCCAAGGTGATTTTTTCACCACAGCAAAACGATCTCTCGATCGGCGAGTACTGCACGCAGATGAAGGTTCTTGCGGACGAACTCCGCGACGTCGGCATGAACATCGACGACTTCGTCCTCCTCACCAACCTCCTTCGCGGCCTCCACCCCGACCTCGGCCAATCCGCCGCCAACCTCTCCTTCTTCACGCCGACGTACGCCAAGGTGGTCACGTACCTTCGCATGGAGGAAAAGCGCCTTCGTCACGCGGCGCAGCAAGCTCCTCTCGCCGCCCTCCACGCCGGCACCACCAAGGGCATCACCGCCCTCCCGCAGCCTCCTCGCGCGCCGGCTCCACAGCCGCCCGCCGCCCCTGACCAGGGCCGCTAGAAGAGGCGGGGAGGTCGGGACGGCCGCAGCTGCAACGGCGGCTCCCAGCCCCGCCAGGCGGCTCCGCCCGCTCCTGCTCAGGCCGCGGCGCCCCCGCCCTGGCTCACGGGGTACAACCTCTGGACTGGGGTGGTGCACGCCTACTCGATGCCCCTTCCGCGGGCACCCGCTCCGGGCATACTTGGCCCTCGCCCGGGCCTTCATCAGGCTCTCCTGGCCGCGCCAGGAGGCTCCGGACTCGGTGGCTCTTTGGCGTACACCGAGGCCATGGCCCCCGGTGCTGCTTCGTCATCCTTTTACGGCGCTGCACCGACTGGCTACACCTACGACCCGGCGCTCCTAGCCGCCCTCCACGCCGCCCCTTCCCCAAGCAACTACTCTGGCGGCGGGGACTGGTATATGGACACAGGCGCCGCTGCTCATATGGCGTCCAACCCCGGTATCCTCTCTCGTGTCTCCCCGTACCCTCTTTCTTCTCGCATCGTCATCGGTGATGGATCCACTCTTCCCATCACCCACCACGGTGCATCCTCCCTCCCTCTCTCATCATCTTCCCTACCTCTACATAACGTACTTGTGTCTCCATCCTTAATCAAAAATTTATGTTCTATCCGCACTCTTACTCGTGAACATCCTGTTACTGTTGAGTTTGACAAACATGGTTTTTCTGTCAAGGATGCCCACTCCCGGAAGGTTCTGCACCGATGTGACTCCCCCGGCGATCTTTACCCGTGTGGCCAAACTACAAGCAGTGGTCCCGTCGCACTCCACGCCAATGTGTCTCTCTGGCATGCTCGCCTTGGCCATCCCGGCGCTGACGCTCTTCATAAAGTTTTGCAGACTTTTGCTTTTTCATGTAATAAATCGGCAGACACACTTGTCATGCACATCGTCGATAGGAAAACACGTTAGTTTGCCGTTTTCAACTTCATCATCCATTGCTACTTTCCTTTTGATGTTATTCATTGTGATGTGTGGACATCTCCGTGCCTAGCAATTCGGGTTTATCATATTACCTTGTGATTTTGGATGATTTTTCTCACTTCACTTGGACCTTTCACAGTTGTCAAAATCGCCGCTTCCTCCCTTCATGCCTTTTACGCCTATGTTGCCACCCACTTTCACCGCACCATTGCTCACCTCCAAACCGACAACGGAAAGGAATTTGATAACCTCGCCATTCGCACTCTTTTATCCTCTCATGGCACCGTTTTTTGTCTCACATGTCCATACACATCTCAGCAAAATGGTCGCGCCGAACGTGTTCTCCGCACTCTTAACGAGAGTGTTCGCGCCTTGCTCTTCCATGCACACATGCCGGCTCGGTTTTGGCCCGATGCCCTCGCCACAGCTACCCTTCTCCTTAACATCCGGCCTTGCAAACCCCGGTGGAACTACACCCCTCATCACCTCTTATTCGGGTCACCTCCGTCATACGATGACCTTCATGTCTTCGGTTGCCTTTGTTATCCCAATATCACCGCCACGACACCACATAAGCTCGCGCCTCGCTCTATCGCTTGTGTCTTTCTTGGCTACCAACCAAACACCAAAGGCTTCCGTTGCTACGACCCGGAGTCCCATCGTGTGATCGTGTCTCGGCACGTGTATTTTGATGAGTTTGTTTTTCCATTTCAGCAGGCTGCATCGCGTCCCTCGCCACCTCTGGACGCCTCTCCTCGCCGGCCTCGGGGAGCCCTTGCGCTCCCACCGCTTCGCCGTTCGGGCGCGGCTGCGCCTTCGCCGCCTGCTGCCTCGATGCCCTCGGCGTTCCCTCTGCCGACTCGGGAGGAGTCGGCCTTCCCGGCCACGTCGGGCCCCCGCCTCCCGGCTCTGGAGGAACCGGTCTCCCCGGCCTCGTCGGGTCGTCGCCTCCCGGCTCTGGTGGAGTCGGGCGCGACCCCAGCCGGGCCATCAGGTGCCTCGTCGGCTCAGGTGGAGCCGGGCTCTTCGGGCTCCTCTACGCCCCCATCGCCGACCGAGCGAGCGCACCCCGGCTCCCTGTCGGCTCTAGAGAAGCCGACCCTCTCGGCCCCGTCGGCCGGGCCCTCGACATCCACACCCGTCACAGCGCCGGCCTCTTCTTTGTCCTCCGAGCCGGTCGTTGTGGCGCCTCGGCGCCGCGGTCCACGCCCACCTCCTCCGCCACCTCATCATCATATGGTGACGCGTGCCAAGGCCGGTGTGCACCAGCCGAACCCGCGCTACAACAACCTCAGCATCACGACCCTCTCTCCGGTTCCGCGATCGGTGCGTTCTGCGTTGAGTGATCCGCATTGGACCGCCGCTATGCCCGCGGAGTACGATGCTCTCGTCGCCAACCGGACCTGGACCCTTGTTCCTCATCCTCCTAGAGCAAACATCATCTCGGGCAAGTGGGTTTTTCATCACAAACTTCATCCGGATGGCTCTCTGGATCGGTACAAGGCTCGCTGGGTTGTCCGAGGATTTGCACAACGTGCTGGCATTGACTTCTCTGAGACTTTCTCTCCGGTCGTCAAACCCGCCACGATTCGTGTGGTCCTTCAGCTGGCTGCTTCTCGCCACTGGCCCGTCCATCAGCTCGACATCAACAATGCTTTTCTGTATGGCCATCTTCAGGAGCGGGTCCTCTGTCAGCAGCCGACTGGGTTTGTTGACCCTCAACGACCGGATGATGTTTGTCTGTTGTCCCGGTCCTTATATGGCCTCAAACAGGCTCCGCGCGCCTGGTACCAGTGCATCGCCGGATTCCTTGGTCTTCTTGGGTTTCGCAGCACTACATCTAACACGTCACTATTCGTGCTGCATCGGGCTGATCATGTGGCTATGCTTCTGCTCTATGTTGATGATATTGTCATCACTGCCTCCCGCACGGACCTCCTTCGCGACATCATTGGTCGCCTCGGCTCTGAGTTTCGACTGAAGGATCTCGGCGCGTTGCACTTCTTCCTCGGCATTAATGTGCGACGTGACGACACTGGGTTCTTTCTGCATCAGGGACAGTATGCTCTTGATCTTCTGGACCGTGCCGGCATGACTGACTGCAAGCCAGCCGCCACACCTGCTGAGGCCAAGCCAAAGCTCTCCGCCTCCGCCGGCCAGCCTGCCACCGACGCTGCTCTTTACCGCGATATTGTGGGCGCCCTTGATACCTCACGCTCACCGGACCGGACATTCATTCGCGATCCAAAGCAAGTTTGCTTGCATATGCACTCGCCTCGTGATGTCCATCGGTCTTTGGTCAGCGCATTCTTGGTACATTCGTGGCACCCCGACCTACGGTCTTCGTCTTCGTTTATCCGCCTCGACTGAGCTCCTCGCTTATACTGACGCGGATTGGGCTGGCTGTCCAGACACTCGTCGCTCCACGTCTGGCTATTGTGTCTTCTTCGGTGACTCCTTGGTCTCTTGGTCCTCTAAACGGCAGCCCACTGTCTCCGTTCGAGTCTTTGAGGCCGAGTACCGTCTTGTAGCCAATGTTGTTGCGGAGACTTGTTGGCCGTCATCTTCTTGGTGAGCTTGGTTTCTCTTCCAAAGCTCTGTGGTCTTTGTGACAACGTATCGGCCACCTATCTCGCAGCTAATCCGTGCAGCACAAGCGCACTAAACACATCGAGCTCGATGTTCACTTTGTCCGCGAGAAGGTTCGGTTGGGTCAGCCGTACTTCATGTACCGACCACCCAACAGTTTGCCGATATCATGACCAAAGGATTGCCTACCGCTGCATTCCAGAGTTCCGTTCGATCTTTGCATCGCCGACGCCGACGCTCGATCAAGGGGGTGTTGAAACGTGATATCTTTGTAATTATTTCCGACTGATTCTCCTCTTATCTCAAGCCTTGTATAGATTGATCTCTAGAGATATTGTAGGGTTAGTTGGCTTGTCACGCAAGACACCTCTTGTATATAATGTAACCGACTCCGATGGAATACAATTGAGTTACATCCTATAGTCTTCTACAGCACTCCTTCCGCCTTAGGCCTTGTTCGGTTACACCTCTTCTCAGGAGGATTGGAGGGGATCTGGGTGGATTTTAACTTGTAGGGGATTATATCCACCTCAATCCCTGCCAAGTCCCTGCTAAATCCCTGTCAACCGAACAAGGCCTTATGGGGAGGAAAGGAAGGAACCGCTCGAGAGAGATTGGAAGGGGTTACCATTTATCAAGCGCCCCTACAATATAAAACCTCCCAGTCTCCATGCATCATCTTTCGTCATCTCAACTTAATTGCCTCGTATTTCTGACCAAGATCGAGAGCGTGGTCAAGTGCATTAGAAGTTATTCGAAAAGAAAAAAAGTGCATTAGAAGTTAGAGTCGAAATGCTTTTCGGCGAGTACCCAAATGTTACCGAGACTGATCTGATCCTCCATGCAGTGAATGCGCCAGCAATACATAGCGCAATAATTAAATACGATCAGATCTTAACGAACGAACTTTAATTAATAACGAACTTCAGTTGGTAGGGTGCCGTGCCAGCTGGCCCCTCCCGTCCCTTCCCCGTGTAAATCGGACGGGTGTCCTTTTCTCACCCTCACCCCGGCCGCCGCCTCTCTTCCACTATATAAACACGCAGTGCAAAGCAAGGCTCTCGTCCAATCCATTCGATCTCCATTTCGCATTCCCCCAAATCCCAGCAACCCGAAACACCAGAGCAACCGAAGCTTGCAAGCCATGGATCGGCCGGGCGGGCCGCCCCTCCCCGTGCCCTCCTACGCCGGCGGCCCCGCTGGCTACCGCGCGCAGGCCTCCTCGTCGTCGTCCCCGTGCCCGCGGCCGCCGCCGCCGCCGCCGCAGCAGCAGCAGCAACGGCACGCGATTCAGCCCTTGCCGCCGCCACCGCCGCAGCAGCGGCAGGGGTATGCGATTCAGCCCGTGCCGCCGCCGCTGCAGCAGCAGGGGCACGCGATTCAGCCCGTGTGGGCGTTGGCGTGGCAGCCGAGCCCGCCGCTTCCCTTCCGCTTCGAGCCACCGGTGCCGAGGCCGATCCCCCCGCTGCACCCGCAGTTTTGGCCGCAGCAGCACCCCTACAACATGCCGCCGGGCCCAACGGTGTGGGGGCCTACCTCCAACGCCAGCCAGTACCTGGACGCCATGGTTGCGCAGCAGAGGCCCGCGGCGCCTACCTGGCCGCAGCAGCCGCAGTTAGTGCAGCAACCGCCAACGATTCACCAAGACTGGAAGCTGGAGGTGATCCGATCGAATTTGCTCCGTCACCCGATGGCGCTTGAGCAGCTGGTGATGTCCTCGGACCGGGAGTACTCGGCAATCCTGGTCCACCGGCTCTACATGCTTGACGAGGAGATGCACAGGATGGTGCTCGACGGGTTCAAGCACTGCGGGGACGCGATCATGGGGAGCAGGCAGGGGCATGCGGTGTTCGAAGCGCTGCTGCGCAGCATCCCGGTCAGGGTAGGCAACAACAGGCGGTACGAGGAGCTCGAGATCATCGTGGATGCCGCCGTCACGCCAGAGCTCATCCCAAGGTCCAAGGACGGGTACGTTCACAGATCAACGACTCCCCTCCCTCCCTGCTATTTCAGTACTGCTGCCAGTTTGATCGAAACTAATTTACCATTGTGATTCGCATGTCCAACTTTCAGTAGTACTGTACTAAATTAACATCTCCATAGCATAAACAGCTAGCTAGCTAGCTGATCAAACAAACAGTTTCGATCGTCTTACCCTGTGTAAAGTTTCGATCGTGAGATTATTATTATTGGTGGGTACTAGTGAAGTGCCCTGTGTGTATTGTGGTGAACCTGGCCTGCTGCTGAATTTGTCTCGCCTTCATCTGTACGCATGATGCAGGGTGACTTCTCTGATGTTGCTCATCACGGCGGTGGCGTGGAACCCGGTCCTGTGCACCAGGCTCGTCAACTGCTTCGTGCGTGATCGCGTGATGGACGACTTCGGAGGGGACGAACTGATTGCCCACTGTTTCACCAGGATGGATTACGATGTGACCAAGGTAAGTACCGTGCTGGGAATGTGGGTTGTGGGATCACCGACAGTGACACTGAATTTGGTATGCATGGATGCATCATATGCATGTTTGGCTCCGTATTTTTGTCCAGTAAGTGTAGTGATCGTTCTAGAATCCTTTCAGGCTCTGGTCACGCACGCCATGGAGACCATCAATAACAAGCTGAACTCCCCGTACGGGGTTGCGTGCTTGGGTACATGCTTCAGGTACGCGAGAGGCGAGGAGATCCACCTTTTCCAGGATACCCTCGTTGAGCGAGCCGTGCCTATGGCCGTGGGACGAGACAGGTAATTAAGTGGTCGATCGTTACACAATTCTCGCGTCAATTTGGTGCTTCTCGATCGCTGATTTTACTTCCCAATTTGCATGAATGCATGGGAACTCACCTCGCCACCACATGCAGCAACCGCCTGGTGCAGCGCCTCCTCGACCGCGACATGGACAGGATTGAGTTCAGGCGGCGGCTCCTGTCCAGGCTCATGCAGCACCTCGTTAGGCTGTCCGGCGACTGGTACGGGAGGTTTGTCCTGCGGCACTGCTTCACGAGCGAGGACAAGGAGCTGCTGCCCATCGCGCTCACGGCCTGCGCTGACCTGCCCCAAGGAGACTTCCAAGCGCTAGCGAGCCACTTCCTGCCCCTCCACAGGGTGCTCCAGGGAGGCAACACTGTAAGCACCCACCCTGCTTTCACTAACGTCTCCCATATCTCGACCTCTTAGTCTTATCTTAGTTCAAGTACACGACACATACTGTTTGATACTGACATGCTGTGAGGATGCACCTGCAGGACTACCCGGTGACGGCGAGGAGGTTGGCGCGGAAGATTCAAGCACTGCCTCCACCTATCCGGGAACACCGTGACATCCACATGAGGCTGGCGATGTCGGCCGTCAGGAGGGTCTTCGCCGATAACCTGGCCGACTTGGGCGACTAGCTTCTCTTGATCAATTAGCCTCTGCATATGTGTTGTCGTTGCGCCATGCTTGGAGTTGTTTTCGATCGATTGGATAGATGTGCATGACTGATAACTTGCATATATGCATGATTGTGGATCTGGAGCTGGCCAGCTGTCTCGGATGGATGCATTGTTATGCATGTTGCTGGATGTTTTTGGCGTCTTATATGGCCTCATTGAAACATGGTCTCTTCTTTTGTGTAGTGTGTCTGTGTACCGGATAAAAAGTCGGTTCGTGAACAATATTTGCACCATATGTCAAAGTTTACCTCCCTTTGCATGAATGCTTATCTGAAGGATGAAATGCCGTCTTAACATTTTAAAATGCATAGCTGTTTGGTCTATATTTTGGAAATCGGGTTCAAACTGGTCGTCAGTTCTTCCCCTTCTTGTCAACATTTGATTACCTCATGACAATATGGCTTGCTTAACATAATCAACGGCGCCACTACTCTTCTTTTTCTCCGGGGAAAAACTTCTGCTCTATTCAAATTCAATCATGGTAGTACAATGAATACTAGAAATATAAAAATTACATCCAGATTCGTAGACCACCTAGTGACGACTAGAAGCACTGAAGCAGGCCGAAGGCGCGCCGCTGTCATCGCCCCTCCCTCGCCGGAGCCGGAAAAACCTTGTTGTTGTAGAATGTCGAGAAGTCGTCGTGCAAAGACCCCATAGAACCAACGCACCAGAACAGCAATCGCCACCGATGAAGAGTGTAGATCAAAAGGATCCAAGCTGAAGACACATGAACATAGATGAACGACGAATAGATCCGAGCAAATCCACCAAAGACAGATCCGCTGGAGACACACCTCCACACGCCCACCGACGATGCTAGATGCATCGCAAGAACAGGGGCTAGGCTGCCGCCGCCTCCCAAAAAAGCTTGGGTTCCTCTGCCTCCCGCCGGCCCCGTCATCGGTCCGCTCTGTCTCCGGTGGCCTTAGGGCCATGGGGGCGGAGTGGATCCCGGCCCTTGCCGGTGGGAGGACTCCGTTTTTTTTTTATCTTTTTTCAAGTTTTGTTAGGGTTTGTGTCTTGCTCAGGAAGCCGAGATGGCGGCGGCGCCCTGAAAATGGAATAAGGGCGCCACTGCTCTTTTGAAGTAAAAAAGAAATACAATAAAGGCGATCTTTATCATTGGGTACCATTTCACTACCTAGAAATTGAGAAATTACGAAAGGCTAGATTTTTAATATCGTCCCATCGTTCGTCATGAATAAAATGCCGACCCGGACAAGGATGGCCAGCTGGCGCGAGTGATTGTACAATCATGACGACGTGTTTTATAACCGTCGGGAACGTGTGCCACCATCAAGAAGGTAACACACTGTCCGTGACGGCCTCTATCCGTGTTACAAATCATTTTTCACGCTAACAGGAATATATCCACGAAAAGTCACCGGTTTTTGGGTGATTTTCCACTCAGGAGGAATAAAACATGCCAAATTATTCACCCCGGTGGCTTTTGCACCAGTGTTGTGCCTTGACTGTGACGTGGATTGCGCCATTATCACGAGAGACCAGCCAAAATCCTTAAACTACTGAGTTCAACAGGTAGCCCTCTACATCGATTCTTTCCATCGTAGTTCGCATTCCCATGATGGCCGCCACACATAACGACTCGTCCCGTGTCCGATGCCGCCTCTTTCCCGGTACATATCGCCTAATTTTGACTTACGCCCCTCTTACCTTCGGGCCTAACTCCCTCCCCATCGAGTGTCATCAACATGTCCATTAAGTGTCTCCGCTTTTGTTGACAACCCAGCGATACAACTCTCGATCTATTACTCTAACTCACGAATCCGTGTCTCGTGTAGCGATTACAATCTCTGGTATAAGAATTGGAAGAAGGGGATCGGGACTATAGAACAACAGGTGCCGCCGTTGCCGTGATCCATTGGATGCCCTCTCCTTCTGTGCACCTGGCTTAAGTAGCTGGAGCGATGAGTCTCGGATGGGCCAAGTCCATGTGCTGGCCCAAGGGGTAGGCCATGTACGCGTACAGGTTGGGAGGGCTCCTAACATCCCTCCCTCCTTGAAATCCGGCTTGACCCCAAGCCGGTGTCGGGTAACGTAGTAATTTCAAAAAAATTCTTACGCACACGCAAGATCATGGTGATGATATAGCAACGAGGGGAGAGTGTTGTCTACGTACCCTTGTAGACCGAAGCGGAAGCGTTGATGCAACGTAGAGGAAGTAGTCGTACGTCCTCCCGGTCCGACCGATCCAAGCACCGTTACTCCGGCACCTCCGAGTTCTTGACACACGTACAGCTCGATGACGCACCCTCGATCTCCAATCCAGTAGAGGTTCCGAGGGGGAGTTCCGTCAGCACGACGGCGTGGTGACGATCTTGATGTTCTCCTGTCGCAGGGCTTCGCCTAAGCACCGCTACAATATGACCGAGGTGTAATATCGTGGAGGGGGGCACCGCACACGGCTAAGGAACGATCAATGATCAACTTGTGTGTTCTAGGGTGCCCCCTACCCCCGTATATAAAGGAGGGAGGGAGGAGGTGGCCGGCCCAAGGGGCGCGCCATAGGGAGGGGGAAACCTACTCCAAGTAGGTTTCCCTCTCTTTTCCTTATCTTATTTGGAGGAGGAAGGAAGGAGTACTAGTAGTAGGAAGGAGTCCTAGTAGTAGGAAAGGAAGAGGGGGAAGGAGAAAGGAAAGGGGGGGCCGGCTCCCCTCCCCAATTCGGATTGGGCTTGGGGCGCCCCTCCTTGCTCCTTCTCCTTCCTCCTACATGGGCCCAATAAGGCCCATATACTTCCCGGGGTTCCGTAACCTCCGGAGCTCCGATATATTCCCAAACTCTTCCGGAACCTTTCCGTGTCCAAATATATCCGTCCAATATATCAATCTTTATGTCTCGACCATTTCGAGACTCCTCATCATGTCCGTGATCATATCCGGACTCAACAACCTTCGTACATCAAAATACATAAACTCATAATATAACCGCCATCGAAACCTTAAGCGTGGGACCCTACGGTTCGAGAACAATGTAGACATGACCGAGACACGTCTCGGTCAATAACCAATAGCGGACCTGGATGCCCATATTGGTTCCTACATATTCTACTGAAGATCTTTATCGGTCAAACCGCATAACAACATACTTTGTTCCCTTTGTCATCGGTTTGTTACTTGCCCGAGATTTGATCGTCGGTATCCAATACCTAGTTCAATCTCGTTACGGCAAGTCTCTTTACTCGCTCAGAATACGTCATCTCATAACTAACTCATTAGTTACATGCTTGCAAGGCTTAGGTGATGAGTATTACCGAGAGGGCCAGAGATACCTCTCCGACAATCGGAGTGACAAATCCTAATCTCGAATTATGCCAACTCAACATGAACCTTCGAAACACCTGAGAGCACCTTTATAATCACCCGATTCGTTGTGATGTTTGGTAGCACACAAAGTGTTCTTCCGTACACGGAGTTGCACAATCTCATAGTTGTAGGAACTTTGTATAAGTCATGAAGAAAGCAATAGCAGATACTAAACGATCAAGTGCTAGGCTAACAAAATGGGTCATGTCAATCACATCATTCTTCTAATGATGTGATCCCACTAATCAAATGACAACACATGTCTATGGTCGGAAACATGACCATCTTTGATTAATGAGCTAGTCAAGTAGAGGCATACTAGTGACTATATGTTTGTCTATGTATTCACACATGTATCATGTTTCCGGTTAATACAATTCTAGCATGAATAATAAACATTTATCATGATATGAGGAAATAAATAATAACTTTATTATTGCCTCTAGGGCATATTTCCTTCAGTCTCCCACTTGCACTAGAGTCAATAATCTAGATTACATAGTAATGATTCTAACACCCATGGAGTCTTGGTGTTGATCATGTTTTGCTCGTGAGAGAGGCTTAGTCAATGGATCTGCAACATTCAGATCCGTATGTATCTTGCAAATCTCTATGTCTCCCACTTGGACTTGGTCCCGAATGGAATTGAAGCGTCTCTTGATGTGCTTGGTCCTCTTGTGAAATCTGGACTCCTTTGCCAAGGCAATTGCACCAAGATTGTCACGAAGATCTTCATTGGTCCCGATGCACTAGGTATGACACCTAGATCGGAAATAAACTCCTTCATCCGACTCCTTCATTTGCTGCTTGAAGCAGCTATGTACTCCGCTTCACATGTAGATCCCGCCACGACGCTTTGTTTAGAACTGCACCAACTTACAGCTCCACCGTTTAATATAGACACGTATCCGGTTTGCGATTTAGAATCGTCCGGATCGAGTGTCAAAGCTTGCATCGACGTAACCATTTACGACTAGCTCTTTGTCACCTCCATATCGAGAAACATATCCTTAGTCCTTTTCGTATTTCAGATGTTCTTGACCGCTGTCCATGATCCACTCTGGATTACTTTGGTACCTTCTGCTAAGCTTATTGCTAAGCATACGTCAGGTCTGGTACACAGCATTGCATACATGATAGAGCCTATGGCTGAAGCATAGGGAACATTTTTCATTTTCTCTCTATCTTCTGCTGTGGTCGGGCATTGAGTTCGACTCAACTTCACACCTTGTAGCACAGGCAAGAATCCTTTCTTTGCATGATCCATATTGAACTTTTTCAATATTTTGTCAAGGTATGTGCTTTGTGAAAGTCCTATTAAGCGTCTTGATCTATCTCTATAGATCTTGATGCCTAATATGTAAGCAGCTTCACCGAGGTCTTTCATCGAAAAACTTTTATTCAAGTATCCCTTTATGCTACCAGAAATTCTATATCATTTCCAATTAATAATATGTCATCAACATATAAAACTAGAAATGCTCTGAGCTCCCACTCACTTTCTTGTAAATACAAGGCTTCTCCAAAAGTCTGATAAAACCATATGCTTTGATCACACTATCAAAACGCTTATTCCAACTCGAGATGCTTGCACCAGTCCATAAATGGAACGTTGGAGCTTGCACACTTTGTCAAGACTTTTGGATCAACAAAACCTTCCGGCTGCATCATATACAACTCTTCTTCTAGAAATCCATTCAAGAATGCAGTCTTGACATCCATTTGCCAAATTTCATAATTATGAAATGCAGCAATAGCCAACATGATTCGGACAGACTTAAGCATCGCTACGGGTGAGAAAGTCTCATCGTAGTCAACCCTTGAACTTGTCGAAAACCTTTCGCAACAAGTCGAGCTTTATAGACGATAACATTACCATCGCGTCGGTCTTCTTCTTAAAGATCCATTTATTCTCAATGGCTTGCCGATCATCGGCAAGTCAACCAAAGTCCATACTTTGTTTTCATACATGGATCCTATCTCAGATTTCATGGCCTCCAGCCATTTTGCGGAATCTGGGCTCATCATCGCTTCCTCATAGTTCGTAGGTTCATCATGGTCAAGTAACATGACTTCGAAACAGGACTACCGTACCACTCACTGTGCGGATCTTACTCTGTAGACCTCACGAGGTTCAGCAGAAACTTGATCTGAAGTTTCATGATCAATATCATTAGCTTCCTCACTAGTTGGTGTAGTTGTCACGGGAACCGGTTCTCGTGATGAACTACCTTACAATAAGGGAGTAGATACAGTTATCTCATCAAGTTCTACTTTCCTCCCACTCACTTCTTTCGAGAGAAATTCTTTCTCTAGAAAGGATCCATTCTTAGCAACGAATGTTTTGCCTTCGGATCTGTGATAGAAGGTGTACCCAACAGTTTCCTTTGGGTATCCTATGAAGACACATTTCTCCGATTTGGGTTCGAGCTTATCTGGTTGAAGTTTCTTCACATAAGCATCGCAGCCCCAAACTTTAAGAAACGACAACTTTGGTTTCTTGCCAAACCATAGTTCATAAGGCGTCGTCTCAACGGATTTTGATGGTGCCCTATTTAACGTGAATGCGGCCGTCTCTAAAGCATAACCCCAAAACGATAGCGGTAAATCGGTAAGAGACATCATAGATCGCACCATATCAAGTAAAGTACGACATGACGTTCGGACACACCATTTCATTGTGGTGTTCGGTGGCATGAGTTGCGAAACTATTCCGCATTGTTTCAAATGTAAACCAAACTCGTAACTCAAATATTCTCCTCCACGATCGATCGTAGAAACTTTATTTTCTTGTTACGATGATTTTCTACTTCACTCTGAAATTCTTTGAACTTTTCAAATGTTTCAGACTTGTGCTTCATTAAGTAGATATACCCATATCTGCTCAAATCATCTGTGAAGGTGAGAAAATAACAATATCCGCCACGAGCCTCAACATTCATCGGGCCACATACATCTATGTATGATTTCCAACAAATCTGTTGCTCTCTCCATAGTACCGAGAACGACGTTTTAGTCATCTTGCCCATGAGGCACGGTTCGCAAGTACCAAGTGATTCATAATCAAGTGATTCCGTAAGTCCATCAAGATGGAGTTTCTTCATGCGTTTTATACCGATATGACCTAAACGATTGCCACAAATAAGTTGCACTATCATTATCAACTCTGCATCTTTTGGCTTCAACATTATGAATATGTGTATCACTACTATCGAGATTCAATAAAATAGACCACTCTTCAAGGGTGCATGACCATAAAAGATATTACTCATATAAATAGAACAACCATTATTCTCTCGATTTAAATGAATAACCGTCTTGCATCAAACAAGATCCAGATATAATGTTCATGCTCAACGCAGCACCAAATAACAATTATTTAGGTCTAAAACTAATCCCGATGGTAGATGTAGAGGTAGCGTGCCGACGGCTATCACATCGACTTTGGAACCGCTTTCCCACGCGCATCGTCACCTCGTCCTTGGCGGTGCTCGCTTATTCCGTAGTCCCTGCTTGAGTTGCAAATATTAGCAATAGAACCAGATCAAATACCAGTGCTACTACGAGCTCTAGTTAGGTACACATCAATAACATGTATATCACATATACCTTTGTTCACTTTGCCATCCTTCTTATCCGCCAAATACTTGGGGCAGTTCCGCTTCGAAGGACCACCGCTTGCGGTAGAAGCACTCGAGTTTCAGGCTTAGGTCCGACTTGGGTTTCTTCTCTTGAGCAACAACTTGCTTGCCGTTCTTTTGAAGTTCCCTTCTTCTTTCCTTTGCCCTTTTCTTGAAACTAGTGGTCTTGTTGACCATCAACACTTGATGCTCCTTCTTGATTTGTACCTCCGCTGCTTTCAAAGATCGCGAAGAGCTCGGAATAGTCTTGTTCATCCCTTGCATATTATAGTTCATCACAAAGCTCTTGTAGCTTGGTGGCGTGATTGAAGAATTCTGTCAATGACACTATCATCGGAAGATTAACTCCCGTTGAATCAAGTGATTGTTATACCCGCACATTCGAGTATATGTTCACCGATGTAACTATTCTCCTCCATCTTGCAGCTATAGAACTTATTGGAGACTTCATATCTCTCAATCCGGGCATTTGCTTGAAATATTAACTTCAACTCTGGAACATCTCATATGCTCCATGACGCTCAAAACGTCGTTGAAGACCCGTTCTAAACCGTAAAGCATGGCACATCGAACTATAGAGTAGTCATCGCTTTGCTCGCCAGATGTTCTTAACGTCGTCGGTTGCATCAAGAAGAGGTTCGGCACCCAGCGGTGCTTCCAGGATGTAACTCTTCTATGCAGCAATGAGGATAATCCTCGAGTTACGGACCCGATCCGTGTAATTGCTACCATCATCTTTCAACTTTGCTTTCTCAAGGAACGCATTAAAATTCAACGGAACAACAAAGACGAGCCATCTATCTACAAACAAACATAGACAAGCAAGATACTATCGGTACTAAGTTCATGATAAATTTAAGTTCAATTAATCATATTACTTAAGAACTCCCACTTAGATGGACATCTCTCTAGTCATCTAAGTGATCACGTGATCCAAATCAACTAAACCATAACCGATCATCACGTGAGATGGAGTAGTTTTCAATGGTGAACATCATTATGTTGATCATATCTACTATATGATTCACGCCGACCTTTCGGTCTCCATGTTCCGAGGCCATATCTGCATATGCTAGGCTCGTCAAGTTTAACTCGAGTATTCTGCGTGTGCAAAACTGGCTTGCACCCGTTGTAGATGGACGAGAGCTTATCACACCCGATCATCACGTGGTGTCTCGACACGACGAACTTTGGCAACGGTGCATACTCGGGAGAACACTACTTGATAATTTTAGTGAGAGATCATCTTAAAATGCTACCGTCAATCAAAGCAAGATAAGATGCATAAAGGATAAACATCACATGCAATCAATATAAGTGATATGATATGGCCATCATCATCTTGTGCTTGTGATCCCCATCTCCGAAGCACCGTCGTGATCACCAACGTCACCGGGGCGACACCTTGATCTTCATCGTAGCATCGTTGTCGTTTACGCCATCTATTGCTTCTACGACTATCGCTACCGCTTAGTGATAAAGTAAAGCAATTACAGGGTGTTTGCATTTCATACAATAAAGCGACAACCATATGGCTCCTGCCAGCTGTGCCGATAACTTCGTTACAAAACATGATCATCTCATACAATAAAATATAGCATCACGCCTTGGCCATATCACATCACAACATGCCCTGCAAAAACAAGTTAGACGTCCTCTACTTTGTTGTTGCAAATTTTACGTGGCTGCTACGGGCTTAGCAAGAACCGTTCTTATCTACGCATCAAAACCACAATGATAGTTTGTCAAATAGACTCCGTTTTAACCTTCACAAGGGCCGGGCGTAGCCACACTCGGTTCAACTAAAGTTGGAGAAACAGACACCGCTAGTCACCGTGTGCAAAAGCACGGCGGTAAACCAGTCTCGCGTAAGCGTCGCGTAATGTCGGTCCGGCCGCTTCATCCAACAAGACCGCTGAACCAAAGTATGACATGCTGGTAGGCGGTATGACTTATATCGTCCACAACTCACTTGTGTTCTACTCGTGCATATAACATCAACGATAAAACCTAGGCTCGGATGCCATTTGTTGGGTAGCGTAGTAATTTCAAAAATTTCCTACGCACACGCAAGATCATGGTGATGATATAGCAACGAGGGGAGAGTGTTGTCTACGTACCCTTGTAGACCGAAGTGGAAGCGTTGATGCAACGTAGAGGAAGTAGTCGTACGTCCTCCCGGTCCGACCGATCCAAGCACCGTTACTCGGCACCTCCGAGTTCTTGACACACGACAGCTCGATGACGCACCTCGATCTCCAATCCAGAGAGGTTCCGAGGGGAGTTCCGTCAAGACGACGGCGTGGTGGACGATCTTGATGTTCTCTGTCGCGCAGGCTTCGCCTAAGCACCGCTACAATATGACCGAGGTGTAATATCGTGGAGGGGGCACCGCACACGGCTAAGGAACGATCAATGATCAACTTGTGTGTTCTAGGGTGCCCCAGTATATAAAGGAGGGAGGGAGGAGGTGGCCGGCCCAAGGGGCGCCATAGGGAGGGGAAACCTACTCCAAGTAGGTTTCCCTCTCTTTTCCTTATCTTATTTGGAGGAGGAAGGAAGGAGTACTAGTAGTAGGAAGGAGTACTAGTTGTAGGAAAGGAAGAGGGGAAGGAGAAAGGAAAGGGGGGGCCGGCCCCCCTCCCCAATTCGGATTCGGCTTGGGGGCGCCCCCCTTGCTCCTTCTCCTTCCTCCTACATGGGCCCAATAAGGCCCATATACTTCCCGGGGTTCCGTAACCTCCGGAGCTCCTAGATATTCCCAAACTCTTCCGAACCTTTCCGTGTCCAAATATATCCGTCCAATATATCAATCTTTATGTCTCGACCATTTCGAGACTCCTCGTCATGTCCGTGATCATATCCGGACTCAACAACCTTCGATACATCAAAATACACAAACTCATAATATAACCGCCATCGAAACCTTAAGCGTGGGACCCTACGGTTCGAGAACAATGTAGACATGACCGAGACACGTCTCGGTCAATAACCAATAGCGGACCTGGATGCCCATATTGGTTCCTACATATTCTACTGAAGATCTTTATCGGTCAAACCGCATAACAACATACTTTGTTCCTTTGTCATCGGTATGTTACTTGCTCGAGATTTGATTGTCGGTATCCAATACCTAGTTCAATCTCATTACCGCAAGTCTCTTTACTCGCTCATGTACGTCATCTCATAACTAACTCATTAGTTACATGCTTGCAAGGCTTAGGTGATGAGTATTACCGAGAGGGCCAGAGATACCTCTCCGACAATCGGAGTGACAAATCCTAATCTCGAATTATGCCAACTCAACATGAACCTTCGGAAACACCAGAGAGCACCTTTATAATCACCCGATTCGTTGTGACGTTTGGTAGCACACAAAGTGTTCTTCCGGTACATGGGAGTTGCACAATCTCATAGTTGTAGGAACTTTGTATAAGTCATGAAGAAAGCAATAGCAGTATACTAAACGATCAAGTGCTAGGATAACAAAATGGGTCATGTCAATCACATCATTCTTCTAATGATGTGATCCCACTAATCATATGACAACACATGTCTATGGTCAGGAAACTTGACCATCTTTGATTAATGAGCTAGTCAAGTAGAGGCATACTAGTGGCTATATGTTTGTCTATGTATGCACACATGTATCATGTTTCCGGTTAATACAATTCTAGCATGAATAATAAACATTTATCATGATATGAGGAAATAAATAATAACTTTATTATTGCCTCTAGGGCATATTTCCTTCAGCCGGCACCACCAAGGACCGCCCAGGTCCCATTGCACTCGATGGTCGTTGACTTGCTCGAAGTCGCGGTGGTAGCAGAAGGCGTGGGTGCCTTGAACGACATGGGAGTAGTAGTCATGGACGATGGCGACACAGCTGAAGGAACTGTCGAGGGAGTAGTCATTGTTGAAGCCGCAGGAGTACTTGCGGTCGACAGAGCCTTGTGCGAAACAGGCCCCCTAGGCGTTTTTTTAGTGCCGGCGCCCAAAAATCGGCCCCAGTTGCGCCCCCAGGAGCCTATTTTTCGCTGGTTTGGGCCGAAATTGGCGCCGATGGACCCAGGCTGAACCCGGCGCACTAGGGGGGGGGCGTGTTGGGGAACGTAGTAATTTCAAAAAATTTCCTACGCACACGCAAGATCATGGTGATGTATAGCAACGAGAGGGGAGAGTGTTGTCCACATACCCTTGTAGACCCGAAGCGGAAGCGATCACAACGTAGAGGAAGTAGTCGTCGTTCTCCTCGCGATCCGACCGATCCCGCGCCAAGCACTCCGACGCCTCGAGTTCTTGACACACGACAGCTCGATGATGTCCTCGTACTCCGATCCAGCCGAGTGTCGAGGAGAGTTTCACAAGACGACGGCGTGGTGATGATCTTGATGTTTCACGGCAGCAGGGCTTCGCTTAAGCTTCGCGACGGTATGACCGAGGTGGAATATGGTGGAGGGGGCACCGCACACGGCTAAGGAACGATCCGTAGATCAAACTTGTGTCCTAGGGTGCCCCCTGCCTCGTATATAAAGGAGCAAGGGGAGGGGCTGGCCGCCAAGGGAGGCGCGCCAAGGAGTCCTACTCCCTCTGAGTAGGATTCCCCCAATCCTAGTTGGACTAGGATTCCTGAGGGGGGAAAGAGAGAGGGGGGGGCCCCTTTCCTAGTCCTAGTAGGACTAGGGGAAGGGGGCGCGCGCCACCTAAGGCTGGCCCTTCTCCTTTCCACTAAGGCCCACTATGGCCCATTTACCTCCCGGGGTTCCAGTAACCTCCGGTACTCGCAGAAATTCTGTTTTACTTGGAACCATTCCAACTCCAAACATAGGCTTCCAATATATCAATCTTTATGTCTCGACCATTTCGAGACTCCTCGTCATGTCCGTGATCACATCCGGACTCAACTTCTTCGTACATCAAAATACATAAACTCATAATAACCATCATCGAAACCTTAAGCGTGCGGACCCTACGGTTCGAGAACAATGTAGACATGACCTAGAACTATTCTCAGTCAATAACCAATAGCGGGACCTGGATGCCCATATTGGTTCCTACATTTTCTACGAAGATCTTTGTTGGTCAGACCGCATAACAACATGCGTTGTTCCCTTTGTCATCGGTATGTTACTTGCCCGAGATTCGATCGTCGGTATCCAATACCTAGTTCAATCTCGTTACCGGCAAGTCTCTTTACTCGTTCCGTAATACATCATCTCACAACTAACTCATTAGTTGTAGTGCTTGCAAGGCTTAAGTGATGTGCATTACCGAGAGGGCCCAGAGATACCTCTCCGACAATCGGAGTGACAAAACCTAATCTCAAATACGCCAACCCAACATCTACCTTTGGAGACACCTGTAGTACTCCTTTATAATCACCCGATTCGTTGTGGCGTTTGGTAGCACCCAAAGTGTTCCTCCGTAGACGGAGTTGCATAATCTCATAGTTACGAGGAACATGTATATGTCATGGATAAAAGCAGAGCAACATACTCAACGATCGTGTGCTAAGCTAAGGGAATGGGTCATGTCAATCGATCATTCTACTAATGATGTGACCTCGTTAATCAAATAACAACTTCTTTGTTCATGGTCAGGAAACATAACCATCTTTGATTAACAAGCTAGTTTAGTAGAGGCATACTAGTGACATGTTGTTTTGTCTATGCATTCACACATGTATCATGTTTCCGGTTAATACAATTCTAGCATGAATGATAAACATTTATCATGAAATAAGGAAATAAATAATAACTTTATTATTGCCTCTAGGGCATATTTCCTTGATCTCCCACTTGCACTAGAGTCAATAATCTAGATTACATAGTAATGATTCTAACACCCATGGAGTCTTGGTGCTGATCATGTTTTGCTCGTGGAAGAGGCTTAGTCAACGGTTCTGCAACATTCAGATCCGTGTGTATCTTGCAAATCTCTATGTCTCCCACGGACTAAGTCCGGATGGAATTGAAGCGTCTCTTGATGTGCTTGGTCCTCTTGTGAAATCTGGATTCCTTTGCTAAGGCAATTGCTCCAAGATTGTCACGAAGATTTTCATTGGACCCGATGCACTAGGTATGACACCTAGATCGGATATGAACTCCTTCATCCGCACTCCTTCATTAGCTGCTTCGGCTGCTATGTACTCCGCTTCACATGTAGATCCCGCTTCGACGCTTTGTTTGGAACTGCACCAACCGACAGCTCCTCCGCTTAGTGTAAATCGATCCGGTCTGCGATTTAGAATCGTCTGGATCGGTGTCAAAGCTTGCATCAACGTAACTGCCATTTATGAGCTCTTTGTCACCTCCATATACGAGAAACATATCCTTAGTCCTTTTCGGTATTTCAGATGTTCTTGACCGCTGTCCATGATCCATTCTGGATTACTTTGGTACCTTCCTGCTAGGCTTATAGCAAGGCACACATCAGTCTGGTACACAAGATTGCATACATGATAGAGCCTATGGCTGAAGCATAGGAACATCTTTCATTTTCTCTCTATCTTCTGCAGTTGGTCGGGCATTGAGTCTTACTCAACTTCACACCTTGTAACACAGGCAAGAACCCTTTCTTTGCTTGATCCATTTTGAACTTCTTCAAAATTTTGTCAAGGTATGTGCTTTGTGAAAGTCCAATTAAGCGCCTTGATCTATCTCTATAGATCTTAATGCCCAATATGTAAGCAGCTTCACCGAGGTCTTTCATTGAAAAACTCTTATTCAAGTATCCCTTTATGCTATCCAGAATTCTATATCATTTCCGATCAGCAATATGTCATCTACATATAATATCGTAAATGCTACTGAGCTCCCACTCACTTTCTTGTAAATACAAGCTTCTCCAAAAGTCTCAGACAAACCCAAATGCTTTGATCACACTATCAAAGCGCTTATTCCAACTCCGAGATGCTTGCACCAGTCCATAGATGGATCGCTGGAGCTTGCACACTTTGTTAGCTCCTTTGGATCGATAAAACCTTCGGTTGCATCATATACAACTCTTCTTCCGTAAATCCATTCAGAATGCAGTCTTTACATCCATTTGCCAAATTTCATAATCATAAAATGCTGCAATTGCTAACATGATTCGGACGGACTTAAGCATCGCTTCTGGTGAGAAGGTCTCATCGTAGTCAATCCCTTGAACTTGTCGAAAACCTTTTGCGACAAGTCGAGCTTTATAAACGATAACATTACCGTCGGCGTCGGTCTTCTTCTTGAAGATCCACTTGTTTTCTATTGCTTGCCTATCCTCGGGCAAGTCAACCAAAGTCCATACTTTGTTTTCATACATGGATCCCATCTCGATTTCATGGCCTCAAGCCATTTTGCGGAATCTGGGCTCACCATCGCTTCTTCATAGTTCGTGGGTTCATCATGATCTAGTAGCATGATTTCCGAACAGGATTGCCGCACCACTCAGTGCGGATCTTACTCTGGTTGATCTACGAGGTTACGTAGTAACTTGATCTCAAGTTTCATGATCGACATCATCAACTTCCTCACTACTTGGTGTAGGTGTCTCGAAAACCGGTTTCGCGATTTAACTACTTTCAAGTAAGGGAGAAGGTACTATTACCTCATCAAGTTCCACTTTCCTCCCACTCACTTCTTTCGAGAGAAACTCCTTCTCTAGAAAGGATCCATTCTTAGCAACGAATGTCTTGCCTTCGGATCTGTGATAGAAGGTGTACCCAACTGTCTCCTTTGGGTATCCTATGAAGACACATTTCTCGATTTGGGTTCGAGCTTATCAGGTTGAAGCTTTTTCACATAAGCATCGCATCCCCAAACTTTAAGAAACGACAACTTTGGTTTCTTGCCAAACCACAGTTCATAAGGTGTCGTCTCAACGGATTTTGACGGTGTTCTATTCAAGGTGAATGCGGCCGTCTCTAGAGCATAACCCCAAAACGATAGCGGTAAATCTGTAAGAGACATCATAGATCGCACCATATCTAGTAAAGTACGACACGACGCTCGGACACACCATTACGTTGTGGTGTTCGGGTGGCGTGAGTTGCTAAACTATTCCGCATTGTTTCAAATGTAGACCAAACTCGTAACTCAAATATTCACCTCCACGATCGATCGTAGAAATTTAATTTTCTTATTACGATGATTTTCAACTTCACTCTGAAATTCTTTGAACTTTTCAAACGTTTCAGACTTATGTTTCATTAAGTAGATATACCCATATCTTCTTAAGTCATCTGTGAAGGTGAGAAAATAACGATATCCGCCACGAGCCTCAACATTCATCGGACCACATACATCTCAGATGTATGATTTCCAACAAATCTGTTGCTCTCTCCATAGTACCGAGAACGGTGTTCTAGTCATCTTGCCCATGAGGCACGGTTCGCAAGTGCCAAGTGATTCATAATCAAGTGACTCCAAAAGTCCATCAAGATGGAGTTTCTTCATGCGCTTTACAATCGATATGACCTAAACGGCGATGCCACAAATAAGTTGCACTATCATTATCAACTCTGCATCTTTTGGTTTCAACATTATGAATATGTGTATCACTACTATCGAGATTCATCAAAATAGACCACTCCTCAAGGGTGCATGACCATAAAAGATATTACTCATATAAATAGAACAACCATTATTCTCTGATTTAAATGAATAACCGCCTCGCATCAAACAAGATCCAGATATAATGTTCATGCTCAACGCAGCACCAAATAACAATTATTTAGGTCTAAAACTAATCCCAAGGTAGATGTAGAGGTAGCGTGCCGACCGCGATCACATCGACTTTGGAACCATTTCCCACGCGATCGTCACCTCGTCCTTTCCCAAGTGTTAAGCAATCCGTAGTCCCTGCTTCGAGTTGCAAATATTAGCAATGTAACCAAGATCAAATACCAGTGCTCTGCGAGCTCTAGTAAGGTACACATCAATAACATGTATATCACATATACCTTTGTTCACCTTGCCATCCTTCTTATCCGCCAAATACTTGGGGCAATTCCGCTTCGAGGTCCAATCGCTTGCGGTAGAAGCACTCGATTTCAGGCTTAGGTCCAGACTTGGGTTTCTTCTCCCGAGAAGCAACTTGCTTGCTGTTCTTCTTGAAGTTCCCTTCTTCTTCCCTTTGCCTTTCTTCTTGAAACTAGTGGTCTTATTGACCATCAACACTTGATGCTCCTTCTTGATTTCTACCTCCGCAGCCTTTAGCATTGCGAAGAGCTCAGCGTAGTCTTTACTAACCCTTGCATATTATAGTTCATCACGAAGCCTTTGTAGCTTGGTGGCGTGATTGAAGAATTCATCAATGACACAATCATCCGGAAGATTAACTCCCAATTGTGTCAAGTGATTGTAGTACCCGGACATTACGAGTATATGCTCACTAATGTAACTATTCTCCTCCATCTTGCAGCTATAGAACTTATTGGAGACTTCATATCTCTCAATCCGGGCATTCTTTGGAATATCAACTTCAACTCTGGAACATCTCATATGCTCCATGACGCTCAAAACGTCATTGAAGTCCCGGTTCTAAGCCGTAAAGCATGGCACATCGAACTATAGAGTAGTCATCAGCTTTGCTCGCGCAGACGTTCTTAACGCCGCCGTCAGATTCATCTGCATCAGTTCTGTCACCTAGCGGTGCATCCAGACGTAACTCTTACGTGGCAGCAATGAGGATGATCCTCAAGTTACGGACCCAATCCGTGTAATTGCTACCATCATCTTTCAACTTTGCTTTCTCAAGGAACGCATTAAAATTCAACGGAACAACAAAGACGAGCCATCTATCTACAATCAAACATAAACAAGCAAGATACTATCGGTACTAAGTTCATGATAAATTTAAGTTCAATTAATCATATTACTTAAGAACTCCCACTTAGAAAAACATCTCTAGTCATCTAAGTGATCACGTGATCCAAATCAACTAAACCATAACCGATCATCACGTGAAATGGAGTAGTTTTCAATGGTGAACATCTTATGTTGATCATATCTACTATATGATTCACGCCGACCTTTCGGTCTCCGTGTTCCGAGGCCATATCTGCATATGCTAGGCTCGTCAAGTATAACCCGAGTATTCTGCGTGTGCAAAACTGGCTTGCACCCGTTGTAGATGGACGAGAGCTTATCACACCCGATCATCACGTGGTGTCCGGGCACGACGAACTTTGGCAACGGTGCATACTCGGGAGAACACTTCTTGATAATTTAGTGAGAGATCATCTTATAATGCTACCGTCAATCAAAGCAAGATAAGATGCATAAAAGGATAAACATCACATGCAAATCAATATAAGTGATATGATATGGTCATCATCATCTTGTGCTTCATGATCTCCATCTTGCAAAGCACCACCATGATCACCATCGCCACCGCGCGACACCTTGATCTTCATCGTAGCATCATTGTCGCCTCGCCAAACTTATGCTTCTACGACTATCGCTACCGCTTAGTGATAAAGTAAAGCATTACGTATGCGATTGCATTGCATACAATAAAGCGACAACCATATGGCTCCTGCCGATTGCCGATAACTTCGTTACAAAACATGATCATCTCATACAATAAAATATAGCATCACGTCTTGACCATATCACATCACAACATGCCCCGCAAAAACAAGTTAGACGTCCTCTACTTTGTTGTTGCAAATTTTACGTGGCTGCTACGGGCTTAAGCAAGAACCAGTCTCACCTCGCATCAAAACCACAACGATATTTCGTCAAATAGACTCCGCTTTAACCTTCTCAAGGACCGGGCGTAGCCACACTCGGTTCAACTAAAGTGAGAGAGACAGCACCCACCAGTCACCTTTAAGCAACGAGTGCTCGTGGCGGTGAAACCAGTCTCGCGTAAGCGTCTGCGTAATGTCGGTCAGGCCGCTTCATCTCACAATACCGCTGAACCAAAGTATGACATGCTGGTAGGTAGTATGACTTGTATCGCCCACAACTCACTTGTGTTCTACTCGTGCAAAACATCAAACCATATAAAAACCTAGGCTCGATACCACTTGTTGGGGAACGTAGTAATTTCAAAAATTTCCTACGCACACGCAAGATCATGGTGATGTATAGCAACGAGAGGGAGAGTGTTGTCCACATACCCTTGTAGACCCGGCGAAGCGATCACAACGTAGAGGAAGTAGTCGACGCTTCTCCTCGCGATCCGACCGATCCCGGCGCCGTTACTCCGGCGCCCGAGTTCTTGACACACGTACAGCTCGATGATGTCCCTCGTACTCGATCCAGCCGAGTGTCGAGGAGAGTTTCACAAGACAACGGGCGTGGTGATGATCTTGATGTTTCACCGGCGCAGGCTTCGCCTAAGCTTCATGACGGTATGACCGAGGTGGAATATGGTGGAGGGGCACCGACACGGCTAAGGAACGATCCGTAGATCAAACTTGTGTCCTAGGGTGCCCCCCCCCTCGTATATAAAGGAGCAAGGGGAGGGGCTGGCCGGCCAAGGAGGCGCGCCAGGAGTCCTACTCCCTCTGGGAGTAGATTCCCCCAATCCTAGTTGGACTAGGATTCCTGAGGGGGAAGAGAGAGAGGGGCCCCCCCTTCCTAGTCCTAGTAGGACTAGGGAAGGGGGGCGCGCCACCTAGGGCTGGCCCTTCTCCTTTCCACTAAGGCCCACTATGGCCCATTTACCTCCGGGGGTTCCGGTAACCTCCGGTACTCAAGTAAATTCTGTTTTACCGAACCATTCGAACTCCAAACATAGGCTTCCAATATATCAATCTTTATGTCTCGACCATTTAGAGACTCCTCGTCATGTCCGTGATCACATCCGGGACTCGAACTTCTTCGGTACATCAAAATACATAAACTCATAATAACCGCCATCGAAACCTTAAGCGTGCGGACCCTACGGTTCGAGAACAATGTAGACATGACCTAGAACTATTCTCGGTCAATAACCAATAGCGGGACCTGGATGCCCATATTGGTTCCTACATTTTCTCGAAGATCTTTGTCGGTCGATCCGCATAACAACATACGTTGTTCCCTTTGTCATCGGTATGTTACTTGCCCGAGATTCGATCGTCGGTATCCAATACCTAGTTCAATCTCGTTACCGGCAAGTCTCTTTACTCGTTCCGTAATACATCATCTCACAACTAACTCATTAGTTGTAGTGCTTGCAAGGCTTAAGTGATGTGCATTACCGAGAGGGCCCAGAGATACCTCTCCGACAATCGGAGTGACAAAACCTAATCTCGAAATACGCCAACCCAACATCTACCTTTGGAGACACCTGTAGTACTCCTTTATAATCACCCGATTCGTTGTGACGTTTGGTAGCACCAAAGTGTTCCTCCGGTGACGGAGTTGCATAATCTCATAGTTACAGGAACATGTATATGTCATGGATAAAAGCAGTAGCAACATACTCAACGATCGTGTGCTAAGCTAAGGGAATGGGTCATGTCAATCAGATCATTCTACTAATGATGTGACCTCGTTAATCAAATAACAACTTCTTTGTTCATGGTCAGGAAACATAACCATCTTTGATTAACAAGCTAGTTTAGTAGAGGCATACTAGTGACATGTTGTTTTGTCTATGCATTCACACATGTATCATGTTTCCGGTTAATACAATTCTAGCATGAATGATAAACATTTATCATGAAATAAGGAAATAAATAATAACTTTATTATTGCCTCTAGGGCATATTTCCTTCAGGGCGGGGGCGTCAGGGCAATCGATTTTGGCGCGAAAGGACGGCGGGCCCTCCGAGTCAGCGACCCACACGCCTCGTCGCCTCGATTTCCTGCGGGGAATCAATGTTAAGGCTGCCCGCCGGTCAGCATTCCATTGATTCCTCACGGGCGGCGCGGGCGCGGCGACACACCACCTCCCGCCACGCGTACACATGGCGCCCACCCCCTGGCTGCTATATAAGCAGCGCCTCCCCCTCGCCTGAGGCCGCACCCCGCCCATGGCTGCCGAGCTCTCTCCACGCCGCCGAGCTCTCTCCCCATGCGCTGACGCTGCCGACATTCCTCCCCTCTCTTCCCTTTTCCCAGACGCGACGATTGGCGAGAGGTTCCCCGGTGATGGGGCGGCGGCCAATGGCTTCGGCCGCCGCTCGTTGCACGAGTGGGAGGCCTACATGATGTTCGAGGCCAACACCCGGTGCCTCCGGACATGCGCGCGCCGGGGCGGTGGAAGCTCAGCGTCGATGGTGTCACTACTAGGAAAAGTCTTGCTAGTGGCGCACCTGTTTTGGCCATTAATGGCGCACTACAGGTGCCTCCGGACATGCGCGCGCCGGGGCGGTGGAAGCTCAGCGTCAATGGTGTCACTACTAGGAAAAGGCTTGCTAGTGGCGCACCTGTTTTGGCCATTAATGGTGCACTACATGTGCGCCACTAGCATCAGGCCACTAGTAATTTTTAGTAATGGCGCACCTATAGTGTGCCATTACTATGCCTAGAGGTGCGCCATTACTATCTGACTTAGTAATGGCGCACCACATAGAAGTGCGCCATTACTAATTTTTTTTTTCAAATTTATTTAAATTTTTTTTCAAAATTTTTCAAATTTTTATCAAATTTTTTTCTTAATCTCGGGTCACTATGGCTTAATCTCGGGTCAATATGCTTAATCTCAAGTCAAATTGCACTCCGTGGTCAAACTTTCCGAAAGGTCACCCATCCTCACACTACTCCAGCCCAAACACGCTTAATTTCAGAGTTCTATCCAGCCCCAGCACCAGCTCACTTAACACGCACTTGTTGATATTTCTAGCATATCAATCCTATTAAACCTTGTTGATGTCCAGGACTTTGTTCATATTCATGAGTGTGATGAAATTTTGAAAAAATATTTCAAACTTCCGTTCATATTACGTATCATATTTTGAATATTTTTTCAAAAAAAATTCGAAACTATTTTTTTCTGTTAGTAGTGGCGCACCTAGCAAATGGTGCGCCACTACTAAGTTAGAAATTTTTTCCATTTTCCCCTCTAGATCTTAAAAACCCCGTATCTTTTTTCTGTTAGGTTTTTGAGGATTGTAAAAATCTTGAACGGGGTTCCCCCAGTTGAATTTGGATGTAACTTTTCGAGTAGTTGATTTTTCATATAAAAAACTTTTTAATCCGAGTTTGTATGCAAAACTTATGCCCATTTTAGAAATTCCAGAGAGATTCTGCAAATAAAGTCGAAATTCATATTTGTAAATTTTCCCAACAAGTAGACTACATATCACATGGGAAACTTATTTTCTTTTATTTTTTGACATTTCCATCATTTTCTTGTCTTTTTTTTTAAAACTGAAAAGGCGATGGGGGGGGGGCATTCGGTGGAATTTTTGGTCAAAGTTAGTAATGGCGCACCGTGGCAGTGGTGCGCCATTACTAGTTAAACTAGTAGTGGCGCACAATCCCCAGGTGCGCCATTACTTGTTTTGAAAAAAATTGTTAGTAGTGGCGCACCGAGGGTGTGGTGCGCCATTACTAGTTTTGATATAAAAAATTGTTAGTAGTGGCGCACCGTGGATGTGGTGCGCCATTAGTATTTGGAGTTTAATGACGTACCTATATGTGGTGCCCACTGCTATATAGTAGTGGCGCACCACATATGTGGTGCGCCATTAATGTCCATATTATCTATAGCCCTTTTCCTAGTAGTGTGTCCCCGTTCCCTCGCTGCCAGACATCACCGTGCGAACCGACTACTTCACCGACGAGGTCACCCGCATGCGGGCATCGCTGACGGAAGAGCAGCGGGCCCTTCCGTAGTACGCCGCCGGCAACCACGAGTCTTGGGTGGCGTACTTCCTGTTGGGGAACGTAGTAATTTCAAAAATTTTCCTACGCACACGCAAGATCATGGTGATGTATAGCAACGAGAGGGGAGAGTGTTGTCCACATACCCTTGTAGACCCGGCGCGAAGCGATCACAACGTAGAGGAAGTAGTCGACGTTCTCCTCGCGATCCGACCGATCCCGCGCCGTTACTCCGACGCCCCGAGTTCTTGACACACGTACAGCTCGATGACGTCCCTCGACTCGATCCAGCCGAGTGTCGAGGGAGAGTTCCACAAGACGACGGCGTGGTGGCGATCTTGATGTTTCACCGCGCAGGCTTCGCCTAAGCTTCGCGACGGTATAACCGAGGTGGAATATGGTGGAGGGGGGCACCGCACACGGCTAAGGAACGATCTAAAGATCAACTTGTGTGTTCCAAGGTGCCCCCCTGCCCCCGTATATAAAGGAGCAAGGGGAGGGGGCGGCCCAAGGGTGGCGCGCAAGGAGTCCTACTCCCTCCGAGGAGTAGGATTCCCCCAATCCTAGTTGGACTAGGATTCCCGAAGGGGGGAAAGAGAGAGAGGGGGGCCGGCCCCTTCTCCTAGTCCTAGTAGGACTAGGGAAGGGGGGGAGGCGCGCGCCCACCTAGGGCTGGCCCCTTCTCCTTTCCACTAAGGCCCATCGAGGCCCATTTACCTCCGGGGGTTCCAGTAACCTCCGGTACTCGGTAAATTCCGTTTTACCGGAACCATTCGAACTCCAAACATAGGCTTCCAATATATCAATCTTTATGTCTCGACCATTTCGAGACTCCTCGTCATGTCCGTGATCACATCCGGACTCGAACTCCTTCGTACATCAAAATACATAAACTCATAATAACCATCATCGAAACCTTAAGCGTGCGGACCCTACGGTTCGAGAACAATGTAGACATGACCTAGAACTATTCACGGTCAATAACCAACAGCGGGACCTGGATGCCCATATTGGTTCCTACATATTCTACGAAGATCTTTATCGGTCGATCAAGCATAACAACATACGTTGTTCCTTTGTCATTGGTATGTTACTTGCCCGAGATTCGATCGTCGGTATCCAATACCTAGTTCAATCTCGTTACCGGCAAGTCTCTTTACTCGCTCGTAATACATCATCTCACAACTAACTCATTAGTTGTAGTGCTTGCAAGGCTTAAGTGATGTGCATTACCGAGAGGGCCCAGAGATACCTCTCCGACAATCGGAGTGACAAAACCTAATCTCAAATACGCCAACCCAACATTTGCCTTTGGAGACACCTGTAGTACTCCTTTATAATCACCCGATTCGTTGTGACGTTTGGTAGCACCAAAGTGTTCCTCCGTAAACGGAGTTGCATAATCTCATAGTTATAGGAACATGTATATGTCATGGATAAAAGCAGAGCAACATACTAAACGATCGTGTGCTAAGCTAAGGGAATGGGTCATGTCAATCAGATCATTCTACTAATGATGTGACCTCATTAATCAAATAACAACTCCTTGTTCATGGTTAGGAAACATAACCATCTTTGATTAACAAGCTAGTCTAGTAGAGGCATACTAGTGACATGTTGTTTTGTCTATGCATTCACACATGTATCATGTTTCCGGTTAATACAATTCTAGCATGAATGATAAACATTTATCATGAAATAAGGAAATAAATAATAACTTTATTATTGCCTCTAGGGCATATTTCCTTCAGCTC
This sequence comes from Aegilops speltoides, assembly GCA_021437245.1. Classification (NCBI taxonomy): domain Eukaryota; kingdom Viridiplantae; phylum Streptophyta; class Magnoliopsida; order Poales; family Poaceae; genus Aegilops; species Aegilops speltoides. The sequence continues at coordinate 424,965,076 of CM038144.1, read as the reverse complement.
CCACTTGCACTAGAGTCAATAATCTAGATTACATAGTAATGATTCTAACACCCATGGAGTCTTGGTGCTGATCATGTTTTGCTCGTGGAAGAGGCTTAGTCAACGGTCTGCAACATTCAGATCCGTATGTATCTTGCAAATCTCTATGTCTCCGTCTGGACTAAGTCCGGATGGAATTGAAGCGTCTCTTGATGTGCTTGGTCCTCTTGTGAAATCTGGATTCCTTTGCTAAGGCAATTGCTCCATATTGTCACGAAGATTTTCATTGGACCCGATGCACTAGGTATGACACCTAGATCGGATATGAACTCCTTCATCCGCATCCTTCATTAGCTGCTTCGAAGCTGCTATGTATTCCGCTTCACATGTAGATCCCGCCACGACGCTTTGTTTAGAACTGCACCAACCGACAGCTCCTCCGTTTAGTGTAAATCGATCCGGTCTGCGATTTAGAATCGTCCGGATCGATGTCAAAGCTTGCATCAACGTAACCGTTTACGATGAGCTCTTTGTCACCTCCATATACTGAGAAACATATCCTTCGTCCTTTTCGTATTTCAGATGTTCTTGACCGCTGTCCATGATCCACTCTGGATTACTTTGGTACCTCCTGCTAGGCTTATAGCAAGGCACACATCAGTCTGGTACACAGATTGCATACATGATAGAGCCTATGGCTGAAGCATAGGAACATCTTTCATTTTCTCTCTATCTTCTGCAGTGGTCGGGCATTGAGTCGACTCAACTTCACACCTTGTAACACGTGCAAGAACCCTTTCTTTGCTTGATCCATTTTGAACTTCTTCAAAACTTTGTCAAGGTATGTGCTTTGTGAAAGTCCAATTAAGCGTCTTGATCTATCTCTATAGATCTTAATGCCCAATATGTAAGCAGCTTCACCGAGGTCTTTCATTGAAAAACTCTTATTCAAGTATCCCTTTATGCTATCCAGAAATTCTATATCATTTTCGATCAGCAATATGTCATCCACATATAATATCGTAAATGCTCTGAGCTCCCACTCACTTTCTTGTAAATACATGCTTCTCCAAAAGTCTCAGACAAACCCAAATGCTTTGATCACACTATCAAAGCGTTTATTCCAACTCCGAGATGCTTGCACCAGTCCATAGATGGATCGCTGGAGCTTGCACACTTTGTTAGCTCCTTTGGATCGATAAAACCTTCGGTTGCATCATATACAACTCTTCTTCCGTAAATCCATTCAGAATGCAGTCTTTACATCCATTTGCCAAATTTCATAATCATAAAATGCGGCAATTGCTAACATGATTCGGACGGACTTAAGCATCGCTTCGGGTGAGAAGGTCTCATCGTAGTCAATCCCTTGAACTTGTCGAAAACCTTTTGCGACAAGTCGAGCTTTATAGACGATAACATTACCGTCGGCGTCGGTCTTCTTCTTGAAGATCCACTTGTTTTCTATTGCTTGCCTACCCTCGGCAAGTCAACCAAAGTCCATACTTTGTTTTCATACATGGATCCCATCTCGATTTCATGGCCTCAAGCCATTTTATGGAATCTGGGCTTACCATCGCTTCTTCATAGTTCGTGGGTTCATCATGATCTAGTAGCATGACTTCCGAACAGGATTACCGTACCACTCAGTGCGGATCTTACTCTGGTTGATCTACGAGGTTCTGCGGTAACTTGATCTGAAGTTTCATGATCAACATCATCAACTTCCTCGCTACTTGGTGTAGATGTCTCGTAAACTGGTTTCTGCGATTTAACTACTTTCAAGTAAGGGAGAAGGTACTATTACCTCATCAAGTTCCACTTTCCTCCCACTCACCTCATTCGAGAGAAACTCCTTCTCTAGAAAGGATCCATTCTTAGCAACGAATGTCTTGCCTTCGGATCTGTGATAGAAGGTGTACCCAACTGTCTCCTTTGGGTATCCTATGAAGACACATTTCTCGATTTGGGTTCGAGCTTATCGGGTTGAAGCTTTTTCACATAAGCATCGCATCCCCAAACTTTAAGAAACGACAACTTTGGTTTCTTGCTAAACCACAGTTCATAAGGTGTCGTCTCAACGGATTTCGACGGTGTTCTATTCGGTGTGAATGCGGCCGTCTCTAGAGCATAACCCCAAAACGATAGCGGTAAATCTGTAAGAGACATCATAGATCGTACCATATCTAGTAAAGTACGATTCGACGCTCGGACACACCATTACGCTGTGGTGTTCCGGTGGCGTGAGTTGCTAAACTATTCCGCATTGTTTCAAATGTAGACCAAACTCGTAACTCAAATATTCACCTCCACGATCGATCGTAGAAACTTAATTTTCTTGTTACGATGATTTTCAACTTCACTCTGAAATTCTTTGAACTTTTCAAACGTTTCAGACTTATGTTTCATTAAGTAGATATACCCATATCCGCTTAAGTCATCTGTGAAGGTGAGAAAATAACAATATCCGCCACGAGCCTCAATATTCATCGGACCACATACATCTCAGATGTATGATTTCCAACAAATCTGTTGCTCTCTCCATAGTACCGAGAACGGTGTTCTAGTCATCTTGCCCATGAGGCACGGTTCACAAGTGCCAAGTGATTCATAATCAAGTGACTCCAAAAGTCCATCAAGATGGAGTTTCTTCATGCGCTTTACACGATATGACCTAAACGGCAATGCCACAAATAAGTTGCACTATCATTATCAACTCTGCATCTTTTGGTTTCAACATTATGAATATGTGTATCACTACTATCGAGATTCATAAGAAATAGACCACTCCTCAAGGGTGCATGACCATAAAAGATATTACTCATATAAATAGAACAACCATTATTCTCTCGATTTAAATGAATAACCGTCTCGCATCAAACAAGATCCAGATATAATGTTCATGCTCAACGCAGCACCAAATAACAATTATTTAGGTCTAAAACTAATCCCAAGGTAGATGTAGAGGTAGCGTGCCGACCGCGATCACATCGACTTTGGAACCATTTCCCACGCGCAAGATCGTCACCTCGTCCTTTGCCGAGTTAAGCAATCAGAGTCCTGTTTGAGTTGCAAATATTAGCAATGTAACCAGATCAAATACCAGTGCTACTACGAGCTCTAGTAAGGTACACATCAATAACATGTATATCACATATACCTTTGTTCACCTTGCCATCCTTCTTATCCGCCAAATACTTGGGGCAGTTCCGCTTCCAAAGGACGATCGCTTGCGGTAGAAGCACTCGATTTCAGGTTTAGGGCCGACTTGGGTTTCTTCTCCCGAGCAGCAACTTGCTTGCTGTTCTTCTTGAGATTCCCTTCTTCTTCCCTTTGCCTTTCTTCTTGAAACTAGTGGTCTTATTGACCATCAACACTTGATGCTCCTTCTTGATTTCTACCTCCATGACCTTTAGCATTGCGAAGAGCTCGTATAGTCTTTACTAACCCTTGCATATTATAGTTCATCACGAAGCCTTTGTAGCTTGGTGGCGGTGATTGGAGAATTCATCAATGACACAATCATCCGGAAGATTAACTCCCAATTGTGTCAAGTGATTGTAGTACCCGGACATCTTGAGTATATGCTCACTAATGTAACTGTTCTCCTCCATCTTGCAGCTATAGAACTTATTGGAGACTTCATATCTCTCAATCCGGGCATTACATTTGGAATATCAACTTCAACTCTGGAACATCTCATATGCTCCATGACGCTCAAAACGTCGTTGAAGTCCCGGTTCTAAGCCGTAAAGCATGGCACATCGAACTATAGAGTAGTCATCGACTTTGCTCGCCAGACGTTCATAACATCTGCGGCTGCATTAGCAAGAGTTCGGCACCTAGCGGTGCATCCAGGGCGTAACTCTTACGTGCAGCAATGAGGATGATCCTCAAATTACGGACCCAATCCGTGTAATTGCTACCATCATCTTTCAACTTTGCTTTCTCAAGGAACGCATTAAAATTCAACGGAACAACAAAGACGAGCCATCTATCTACAATCAAACATAAACAAGCAAGATACTATCGGTACTAAGTTCATGATAAATTTAAGTTCAATTAATCATATTACTTAAGAACTCCCACTTAGAAAAACATCTCTAGTCATCCAAGTGATCACGTGATCCAAATCAACTAAACCATAACCGATCATCACGTGAAATGGAGTAGTTTTCAATGGTGAACATCTTATGTTGATCATATCTACTATATGATTCACGCCGACCTTTCGGTCTCCGTGTTCGAGGCCATATCTGCATATGCTAGGCTCGTCAAGTATAACCCGAGTATTCTGCGTGTGCAAAACTGGCTTGCACCCGTTGTAGATGGACGAGAGCTTATCACACCCGATCATCACGTGGTGTGCAGGCACGATTTAACTTTGGCAGCGGTGCATACTCGGGAGAACACTTCTTGATAATTTAGTGAGAGATCATCTTATAATGCTACCGTCAATCAAAGCAAGATAAGATGCATAAAAGGATAAACATCACATGCAAATCAATATAAGTGATATGATATGGTCATCATCATCTTGTGCTTCATGATCTCCATCTTGCAGCACCACCATGATCACCATCGCCACCGGCGCGACACCTTGATCTCCATCGTAGCATCGTTGTCGTCTCGCCAAACTTATGCTTCTCGACTATCTCTACCGCTTAGTGATAAAGTAAAGCATTACAGAGCGATGCATTGCATACAATAAAGCGACAACCATATGGCTCCTGCCAGATTGCCGATAACCGGTTACAAAACATGATCATCTCATACAATAAAATATAGCATCACGTCTTGACCATATCACATCACAACATGCCCTGCAAAAACAAGTTAGACGTCCTCTACTTTGTTGTTGCAAATTTTACGTGGCTGCTACGGGCTTAAGCAAGAACCAGTCTCACCTACGCATCAAAACCACAACGATACTTCGTCAAGTAGACTCCGTTTAACCTTCTCAAGGACCGGCGTAGCCACACTCGGTTCAACTAAAGTGAGAGAGAGGCACCCACCAGTCACCTTTAAGCAACGAGTGCTCGTGGCGGTGAAACCAGTCTCGCGTAAGCGTCTGGCGTAATGTCGGTCAGGGCCGCTTCATCTCACAATACCGCTGAACCAAAGTATGACATGCTGGTAGGTAGTATGACTTGTATCGCCCACAACTCACTTGTGTTCTACTCGTGCAAAACATCAAACCATAGAAAAACCTAGGCTCGGATGCCATTTGTTGGGGAACGTAGTAATTTCAAAAATTTCCTACGCACACGCAAGATCATGGTGATGTATAGCAACGAGAGGGGAGTGTTGTCCACATACCCTTGTAGACCCGGCGGAAGCGATCACAACGTAGAGGAAGTAGTCGTCGTTCTCCTCGCGATCCGACCGATCCCGGCGCCGTTACTCCGACGCCCCGAGTTCTTGACACACGTACAGCTCGATGGCGTCCCTCGTACTCGATCCAGCCGAGTGTCGAGGAGAGTTCCGGCAAGACGGCGTGGTGGCGATCTTGATGTTTCACCGCGCAGGGCTTCGCCTAAGCTTCGACGGTATAACCGAGGTGGAATATGGTGGAGGGGCACCGCACACGGCTAAGGAACGATCTAAAGATCAACTTGTGTGTTCCAAGGTGCCCCCTGCCCCCGTATATAAAGGAGCAAGGGGAGGGGGCCGGCGGCCAAGGGAGGCGCGCCCAGGGAGTCCTACTCCCTCTGGGTAGGATTCCCCCAATCCTAGTTGGACTAGGATTCCTGGGGGAAAGAGAGAGAGGGGGCGGCCCTTCTCCTAGTCCTAGTAGGACTAGGGAAGGGGGAGGCCAGCCCACCTAGGGCTGGCCCTTCTCCTTTCCACTAAGGCCCATCGAGGCCCATTTACCTCCGGGGTTCCGTAACCTCCGGTACTCGAGAAATTCCGTTTTACTTGGAACCATTCCAACTCCAAACATAGGCTTCCAATATATCAATCTTTATGTCTCGACCATTTCGAGACTCCTCGTCATGTCCGTGATCACATCCGGGACTCGAACTCCTTCGTACATCAAAATACATAAACTCATAATAACCGCCATCGAAACCTTAAGCGTGCGGACCCTACGGTTCGAGAACAATGTAGACATGACCTAGAACTATTCACGGTCAATAACCAACAGCGGGACCTGGATGCCCATATTGGTTCCTACATATTCTCGAAGATCTTTATCGGTCGACCGCATAACAACATCGTTGTTCCTTTGTCATTGGTATGTTACTTGCCCGAGATTCGATCGTCGGTATCCAATACCTAGTTCAATCTCGTTACCGCAAGTCTCTTTACTCGTTCCGTAATACATCATCTCACAACTAACTCATTAGTTGTAGTGCTTGCAAGGCTTAAGTGATGTGCATTACCGAGAGGGCCCAGAGATACCTCTCGACAATCGGAGTGACAAAACCTAATCTCAAATACGCCAACCCAACATTTGCCTTTGGAGACACCTGTAGTACTCCTTTATAATCACCCGATTCGTTGTGACGTTTGGTAGCACCAAAGTGTTCCTCCGGTAAACGGGAGTTGCATAATCTCATAGTTATAGGAACATGTATATGTCATGGATAAAAGCAGTAGCAACATACTAAACGATCGTGTGCTAAGCTAAGGGAATGGGTCATGTCAATCAGATCATTCTACTAATGATGTGACCTCATTAATCAAATAACAACTCCTTGTTCATGGTTAGGAAACATAACCATCTTTGATTAACAAGCTAGTCTAGTAGAGGCATACTAGTGACATGTTGTTTTGTCTATGCATTCACACATGTATCATGTTTCCGGTTAATACAATTCTAGCATGAATGATAAACATTTATCATGAAATAAGGAAATAAATAATAACTTTATTATTGCCTCTAGGGCATATTTCCTTCACTTCCAGCACCGGCAGGCCTCCACCAACGGGGCGCCGGTGGTGCGGGGGACCAAGAACAGCGAGGGCCGCCGCCTGTGGTGGGGCGCCCCCGGCCGCACTCTCCACGCCATCCTAGAGCACCTCGAGGGCGGCAACGACCCGCCATTGACGTACCCTGGCGTCCCGGTCCCCCGTCGAAGCGGCGGCCAATGGATGTCGCATCGGGCCGGCTCCTCTTCTTCCTCCTCTCGCTCCTTCTCCCGCTCCCCCGGCTCGTTGGCGTCGTTTGGCGTCAAGGCCGAGCCCGCGGAGACCACTGAGACGCCGCTCGGCCGGCGTACCCGCAGCGCTGGGGCCAACCATGGGGGCGTCGACTGGCAACCCGATCGCTCCTGGCCGATTTTAGCGCCGGTTCACCCCAGGCGGCGATTTTTCGAGCCGCCTGGGCTAACGGCTGGAGATGCTCTTAGATGTTGGTAATGTTATAGAGCGATCCAGGTTTTATGATTTCCGTTAGATCTTTAATTAATAACGAACTTCAGTTGGTAGGGTGCCGTGCCAACTGGCCGGCCCCACTCCTCCCCGTGTAAATCGGCCGGGTGTCCTCCTCCTCCCACCCCTGGTCTCACCGTCACGTCCTCACCCGGCCGCCGCCTCTCTGCCACTATATAAACACGCTAGCCCAATTCATTCAATCTCCATTCCCCCGAAATCCCAGCAAGCCGAAACCCCAGAGCAATCGAAATTCGAAACTAGTAGTACAAGCCATGGATCCGAGCAAGCACAAGCCGTCCCGCCCCGCGCCCTCCCACGGCGCCGGCCGCGCTGCCTACCGCGGGGAGACCTCGTCCTCGTCGTCGCTGCGGCCGCCACCGCAGCAGCAGCAGGGGCACGTGATTCCGCCCGTGCCGCTGCGGGAGGCGAGCCTACCTGTGGATCATGGGGCGGACGCGCTTCCCTCCGAGCTCGAGTTGCAGGGGCGAAGGATGGGGGAGCTGTACTTGAGGGATTCGCTGCCGCGCCGCGTGCGGGTGGATCCGTCCCGGAGCGCCGTGTACGGCTGCGCGCCGGCCCATCCCACGCCCCCGCACCCCCGCGTCCACGACGACGAGACGACGCGCGGCGGCGCCTCGGTCGTGTCGTCGATACAGCAGCAGCCGGGACCGATCCCGCCGCTGCACCCGCAGTTTGGGGCGCCGCAGCACCTCTACGGGCGGAGCGAGGCCTCCTCGAGCGGCGCCGCTCCGGTTGGCACCGCGCGACCGTCCGCAGTGGACCTGTTCTACGGGCGGCGCGGGACCTCCTCGAGCGGCGCCGCTCCAGTTGGCACGGCGCGACCGTCCGCAGTCGAGCTGTTCTACGGGCGGCGCGAGACCTCCTCGAGCAGCGCCGCTCCGGTTGGCACCGCGCGACCGTCCGCAGTCGAGCTGTTCTACGGGCGGCGCGGGACCTCCTCGAGCAGCGCCACTCCAGTTGGCACCGCGCGACCGTCCGCAGTCGAGCTGTTCTACGGCCCGCCTCCATCTGAAGCCGCGCTCGCAGCGACCGCCCACTTATTGCCCACAGCGTCGTCGTCTAGGCATCAGAGGTACGCGCCGCAGACCTGGCCGCAGCCGCCGCAACGCTATGCAGGGGACGAGACCTGGAGCTCGCACTCGGGGGCGCCAGAGCCACCGATTCACCAAGACTCTAGGCTGGAGAAGATCCGATCGGAGTCGCTCCGTTCCCCGATGACGCTTGAGCAGCTGCTGATGTCCCGCTCGGCGTTCGTGGTCCAACTGCTGGAGCAGGGTGACGAGGAGATACGCCGCAGGGTGCTCGGCTGGTTCGTGCACCGCGCGCACGAGATCATGGGGAACAGGCAGGGGCATGCGGTGTTCGCCACGCTGCTGCGCATCTGCCGCTGGCGGTATGAGGAGCTCCGCAGCATCGTGGAGGCCGCCGTCACGCCCAACCTCGTCTCGAGGTCCAACGACGGGTATGTTCACAGATCAATGACTCCCTTCTATTTCAGATTTTCAGTGCTGCCAGTTTGGTCAAAAGTAATTTACCATCGTGATTCGCATGTCCAAATTAACAGTTACTAAATTAACAGTGCTAAAAAACTACTAAACTAACATCTCTGTAGCATATACAGCTAGCTATTTAGCTTACCAAACAAACAGTTTCGATCGCAGCAACACCTGCGGTGGTTCTGTGGCCAAATTATCACTGTGGCCTGTGGCTGTGGGTACAACAAAATGAAGTATGGTACTAGAGTTGCGTCTTGTGTGTGGCGAAAACCTGCTGCTGAACTTGTGTTGCCTGCCCTGGTGCAATGCAATGCAGGGTGACATCTCTGAAGATGCTCATTGCGGAGGTGGCGCGGCATTGGGACCTGTCCGAGCGGCTCGTCGGCAGCTTCGTGAATGAGCGCGTGATGGACGAGGCCGGAGGGAACGAACTGATTGCCCACTGTTTCACCACGATGCCTTACGAGGTGACCAAGGTAATTGCCGGCCGCAACAGCGGCAACCACTGGGATCAGTGATGCAGAAATTTCATGGACGCAACATACATATGCTTGACTGTCTCTGAATTTTGTTTGGCTCTGTGTACAGTGCACTACTGCTCCTACATGACAGGGGTTACTTTCTTTTGGTTTCAGGCTCTGATCCGGCACGCCCTGGACACCATCAATGACAAGCTGGAGTCAGAGTTCGGGTCGAGGTGCCTGGCAGTATGCTTCAGGAACGCGCGAGCCGACGAGCTCAAGAACTTCGAGAAGGTCGTCTGTGAAGGCGCCATAGCAATGGCCATGGGCCAATACAGGTTAATTATCAATCCTCGCGTCAACCTTCTCGATGATTCTGAACTTCCGTTCGATTGCCGGCCCGCTCTGAACTCTGAAGTCTGAATTGAATGCCAAGCTAAAACTGACAGAGGTCTCTCGATCGGTACCCCGCAGCAACTACTTCATGCAGGGCGTCCTGGAGCATGGGGACATAGGTGTACAGTACGCCGTCGTGGATCAGCTCATGACGGAAGTCGCCAGTCTGTGCTGCCACCGGTACGGGCACTACGTCCTGCAGTCTTGCATCCTGAAGACCGGCGATTACCGGGGCGAGCTGCTGCGGCGTCTGATCCAGGAGCTTGAACGGCTGGGCGATACACAGCTCGCCGGGCTGGTGAAGAACCGCTTCGGCAGTCGCCTCCTCAGCCGCCTGCTCGACACGGCCGAAACTCCTGTAAGTAGAGCACCCATCGCCGTGTCCATGCATCTATGGTTTGCTCCGTCTGATAGTGACGACGACTTGTTGTGAGCATGGCGCAGCGCTTCAGGAACGAGCGCTGGGGGTGGGAGCTGGCCCAGAGGATCCGGCGGGCATCGGCGGCCCACCTGGGGCCTGACCTGGAGAACACTAACGCAAAGCGGGTGATGAAGTCCGTAGACCGGATGGGGCTGTAGCTATCGTTTCTGTGTTTTTGCATTGTTGTCCATCTGACGGAAGCTATCCGGGGATGGCTAGTTCGGTTCTAGATGTGGACATGGTGTCGAATGTCGAGTGCGAGCCTGATTTGGAATGCTGCTGTGAATAACATTCTTAAGGTCCTGATGGTCTTATAAATTTGTTAAGGAGTACTACGACAGTATTTCTCAAAATTAGGTTGAAATGGCAGTCAGTTTTTTTGTTCTGCTGGTGGTTTAAGGATTGCCGATGATATTTCACGCAGAAGAAGGTTTCAGCTTCTTAAGAGCATCTTCAATAGACGGTCCAAATGTAAAAATACCTAACTTTTGATCTGTCTGAGCAAAAAACGCTGCTCCAACAGACGGTCCATAAGCAAAAAAAATTGGACCACGGCCTTCTCGTGATGTAGAATACAACGTCTCGCAGTGCAAATTTACAACACGAGGTGCATCTGGTCCAAAACTAGCCGCCGCCGGCGAACGCCCAACCGCCACTTCCTTTCCTTTCCCACCCGCGCCCGTCCGCCCGCCCGAAGACCAGCCGGTTGGAATCCGCCGCCGTGACTGCCCAAAACCTGGCCGTCGGCGCCGCCACCGCCCCACATCCCCGTCGCTGCCCTCCACTGTCGTCGCCTCCCTCGCCGGTAGCCGGCTCGCAGCCGCCCGGACGCAGCCGAATCGGGAGGCAGCCGACGCGGGATTCGGCGCCTCCAGCGGTCCGGCTGCCGTGGTAGGCCTCCGTCGGGTCGTAGGCTGCCGCCGACCTCCTCCCCGTCGACCATGAGCCTGTCCACGCCCGTTGTGCCGGCCGCACGACCGCCGCACCAAGACCTCCGCCCGACTGCCGAACTATTCTTCGCCACCCGCCGAGCTCCTCTTGGCCAGCCTCCAAGCTCATTTCTTATCACCGCCGCCGTCCGGAGCCGTCAGCAGCAGCCAATCCAACCGGCGGCCATCTTCTTCCACCGCGCGCACAAGGTGTCCGAGGAATTCCCCAAGGTAAAATAATGACGAGCATTCGTGTTAACCCCATGTTACATTTGTGTTGCATTTCATCTCCTGGATCTGAAGAACTATATAATAATTTGATATTGTGACATGCAAATTTTTTTATGTTGTTTAAAAACATGTTTTATGCAATATGTGTGGCTGTACAGTGGCTGGAGAGCGGCTGAACAGCAGACGCGCGGGTATTGGGCGGTTTTGGACCATCTATTGGAGTTGCTCTTTTGGACCATGAATTTGGACCATCTGTTGGAGTTGGCCTTTTTTCGGAGCTTCAAAACGCATTTTTTGGCGGTCCAAATATTACATCTCCGGTTTTGGACTGTCAAAATTTGGACCATTTATTGGAGATGCTCTAAGCAAATTCCATTTTCAAGACCTAGCTTATACTCTCTCTGTCCAGAAATACAAGGGAGTACCGTTGTAAACGTCTTAACAAGATTCACTTTTTGCTGGCCCAAAAAGGCAAAAGGGGTGCAAGTGGGCTAGGTTGGCAAATTATGTGTCGATGAAACTTAGATGCGACGCATGTGTGCTAACTACAGTAGATGGAAACTTATGTATCGATGAAAGACTGAAGCATAAATATTGACAACATTTAGAAAACAAAAGGCAGCTCCATTGCAGTCCTTCCATGGAACTAAAATATGAAACATTACACATTACGGACCCAATGCACCAAACTTCCGAGCAGCTACAACCAAGTCCGAAGTAAATGGTACTCCCTCCGTCCCATAATGTAAGAAGTTTTTTTGCACTACACTAGTGTCAAAAAACGTCTTACATTATGGGACGGAGGGAGTAGGTCCAAATATTCTACTATTGCTGCAACAACATCCCAAATTATGGTCCATGAGGAGTTTAATCCTTCTCCAAGATACTAGAAACCCAACGAGAAAAAAAACAATTCTCATAAGATGCGGCACTACAAGCTGCAGAAACCAACAAAAACATGCAATGAGATTAATAGTCAGAGAACATGAACTAACCTAAAGAATAGTTATGCCAAGCAACATCAACTGGCTAGTTCAAGTTTGAAAATAGTGGAACAATATCAAGGAAACAACTCATCAATGGAATTTCATTTTTGGCAATTTGGCATTATGATAAAAACAAATTGAGCATCATCTCCCAAAAGGGAACAATGGTAGGATGACAGAAGTTATTAAATGAAACATGCCAGGAGCATATATTTTCATCTCTAACAGTGCATCCTCCTTCACTATACTTCAAATTTAAAAAACATCCATATTTGGTTGGAGAGCATTGGTAGTTGATTGATCATAAATAACACTAGTGCTTCAACGTCTGGCGAAATTTGAAATCGATTGCCCTAACACTTGATAATATGTCAATACGATGCAAATCCACAAAGTGATGGGAAAAGACAAGTTGGCAGATTTGGATCCAGATTCGAGTTGATCAACTAAAGATTCATTACCATGCAGAAACATGCAACCGTACAAATTGTAAGAAAACTATAATGCTTGGACCTAATGAAACACTGAGAACACTGATGAGTAGTGAGATCAAGCACTACCTAAATCAAATTAAATTTATCTACGTACTTGAGGGGGTACTCAAACCAGCAGGCGACGCCTAGCAGGTACAATGTATTTCGCGCTTCCCTGGCCACACTCTCCCTTGGTCAAACCAGCATCCTCTCCCTTTGCCAAACCAGCACGCACTCTTGCACCATCCAATTTTGCCGGAGCAGGGCACTGAAGGAGAATAATTTCAACCACACAAAATGCCAAGCACACAAGATACCAACCACACAAGATATGAAATTACCTTGTATATATATCTTAACCTAGCCTCCTCCATCGCCAGCCTAGCCTCCTCATCCTCGATGCATTCAGGTACATCTAGGCTAGGGATAACATCACACCGTAGATCAAAACCGCAACATGGTGAGCGTGGGGCAGTGTGGCCACCTTTGTATTTATCAATATCAACAGGGTGCTTCAAACCAGCATTTCCATAACTCAAGCAACCATAGCATTGGCCTTAGGCAAAAAAAAAGGGTGTAAAAAGTCAATACATATGGCTGGGCATGAACTACCTTAGATGTTGAAAGCTCAAAGATAACAAATAAGATGAAGGGCAGATAAATGTGACCCCCAAACTGTATAATAGAACTTAATCTAAAGTGGAAGAAATACCGTGATTTATCATTTAATTACCAAATAACCAACTAGGCAAAAAAAAACATGTTTAGACTCTCAGTACATATGGTTGCCCATCTAGCTTACATATTTAAACTTTAGTAAAGCTTGGGACCATGACACAAGGAGCAACCAAACAGGCCAACCAGAAAAAATGTGACCCCAAACTGTATGAATGAACAGAAGTTATCCAAGGTGGAACAAAAACCATTGAGCAGTCATTTCCTTACCAAATAATCAACAAGGAAAAATAACAAACATGTGTAGGAACTAGAAAGTCGCTACTTATGGCTGGGCACGAACTATATTAGATATTAAACAGTGGATGAGATGAAGGTAAAAATGAAATAAGGGGCAACCAAACACGTCAATCAGATAAATGTGAGGCCAAACTGTATGAACAGAACTTAATACAAGGTGGAAAATATACCACTGTCAGTAGCTTTAACCATACATAAACAACTGAGTACATATACATTTTCTCCTTTAATTTGTCTGACTTCAGCAAAAAATAAATTGTTGACGCCATTGTGCAAACCATCTTCTCCTTTGGTTTTTGTAGCCAGATTGATATGATAGAACCTAGTCACTTTCTCCCCCTCAACAAATTCTCGGAAGATAACAACATCATCAAGTTCATATGCAAAATCCTGAAAATGAGGCATGGATTGTGTCAGCAATTAGAACATGAATATAAGAACAAATAAGACAATCCTGGTAAGAGGACCGGGAGTGAGAGTGAGCAAGAGGGAGAGAGAGTAAACCCCCAAAAGATGGTGATCTTCATTGTATTTGCCCAGTAACGCTTGAACCAATAAGCTGATATTCCTATGTTCCGCATCGCCTTTAGAAGATTTCTTCCTTGTGCCATCAGGCCAGTGAAGGGCGTGTAATATACCAATCTCAGCATCCGAAAGCCCATCTGTGCACCTAGTTCAGGTCAGAGTATTCTATGTGTTAGTACATTGTAATTTCCATTATGATGAAAAACCATAACAAAGTTGAGAAAACTCACATCATTGGAGAGCGCAACTCGTCAAGATGGCTAGTGATAGCGTTCTCAGCTTCCTGCAAGCTCTGAAATGGCCCGCCCAGACTAGGATATGTGTGAAAAGAACCCTCGACATCTATTCTGATGAAAAACTGTAGATGCCAACCAGAAGGATTGCGAGCGAAAATAGGCGGAGACGATTGCCTTGACACTGGCAAGATGTCACGAGTTAGCACCTCTAGCTGTGTGGAGGAAGAGGAAGTGTTGGTGTTCTTTGGCTCTAGCAGCGGCGTTTCCAACTGCTCAGGCACATCATAATAAGGGTACTCGCACCTGAAGCGGAACATGGTCAGAAGGTTAGTAGAGAGGGAGCGAAAAAGAAAAGGGAAAAAAGTGCCGCATGCTCAAGTCTGAAGTGGACGCGCCGCTGGATGAGTTCAAGAATAACTTAAATTACAGGAGATGCATAATAGATGAAGTTGAAACAATCAATAATAGAACATTGAGAGAAAGCAAAAAGAAGAGTTTATTTTTCTTCAGTGTCTATTTCCATGCCTTCAGACTTAAATTTGTTTTCTTGATAATAATAATAAGATGTATGGAGAGGGAAAGGCGAACCACAAAGACTGAATTCTACTACAAGATACAGTACATAAACACGCTAGGAAGAAAAGAAACTAACGACGCGTTTGGTTCAGGACTGGTAACGTTTTCAGATGTGTAATCAGGATGCAGTGTATTAGGCTGGGGATTGGGTGATTACTTGATGTGTTTGGTTCAACAAAGGGTTGATTTCCCAAACCAGAGCGTCCAGAAAAGAAGCAAGGAGAAGGGAGAGGCCCGACCTGCATGCTTGCTTGCAACAGAGAAGGGGAAAGTCCGGCCGGCATGGCTGCTCGCGACGGGATCGGGAGACGTCTGCGGCAAGCGTGGCTGCTAGCGACGGAGAAGGGGGAGGTCCGACCAGAGTTGCTGCTAGTGAACTCGTGACAGAACAGAGGGAGGCCCTGCCGGCGCTGCCGCTCGTGGTAGGGATTGGGGGAGGTGGCGTCACTGCTCGTGGCGGGGAAGGGGGGGGGTCCAGACGGCGTCGCTGCTCGCGGCAGAGAAGGGGAAAACCAGGCCGCCGAAGAGAGAGAGAGAGAGTCCTGGTGGAGGCGAGACTGGGACGAGCGGAGAAGGGGGACGAGCGGAGGAGGGCTTCGATCGAGCGTTTTCGGTTTCCGCAGGGTACATCCCGTTTTGGGCTTTATGAAGCGGTGTATCAGATTACGCGGCGATTGAAACCAGCCCAGCCCGTACCAAACGCTGGTAACGTATTCGCTAAGCGGTGTAATCGGAAGACGGTCGAAAATTGCCGAACCAAACGCGTCGTAAAGCTATGGAACGGGACTTGATCGTCTCTTGAAAAAAAAAACTTGATCGTCTCCATATAAGGAAATTCATGGCGAAGCGAGAGAGGCGTACTTGGTTGGCGACGACATGTTCGCTTTCACCGCCACGCACACAAAATAATTTAATTTAACCTGAGGCTAATACGTTTGCTCCGTGACCTCCGTATATAACCTTTTTTAGAGTACCTCCGTATCCATATATAGCTTGCAGAATAAGACGAGTCCGTCCATGACTCTGAGTTGGACTTGAAAACCTTCTGCTACACGTACGTCTAGAACTAGGGAACCACGTGTTTAAAAAAAACAAAAAACAAAAAACGGAAAATATAAAGCGCCGCTGTTCAGCGTGTGTCGAGGGGCCCCTCGCAGGTAGGCTTTGGCCCAACATGTTTTCGGTGATCAAAAATAATTTATGGGCTGGATGGCTGGGCTTCACGCGGCACAGCAGACCGTACGCGTGCATACAGCGAGCCAGCGATAATACAGAGAGCCGAGCCAGCGATCGGAGTAGTTTGTAGGTGCATGTCGAAAGATAAGGGACTGATTGGTCCTGCAGATTTGTTTGTTTAGTCCATGCACATCACGCATTCACGCCTCGGTTCCCAATTTCCCAGCGGCCGCGAACGCGTAGTCTTCGCGACTGCAGGCTCGGCTCTCCTTCTCCATTTTCTCCTTAATCAAATTTTCCTTTGTAATCAGGGACGGAGCCAGGATTCTAACATGGGGGGGGGGCGAGCTTTTGCCTCTAATGTAGGGACTGGTCAAAAAATCATGCAGCGAAACTAGCCTAGGCCGATGAACTAAATTTGACTGGGCTATAAAAAAATTGGTGTCAGCTATGAGGTATTCAATTTTAATCAAAAGTTTTCGCAAATCAAATGAGATTGCAATTCACATGTATGAACTAAATACTTCTGGTACAGAAGATAGACAATGTAAAAAGGCCCCTGATGCTAAAGGCGCAAATTAATGTAGTTTTCCAACATAAACCATGGACAGATGGAGCAAGTAAAAAATGAGAGAAATGACTAACCTAACGATTTCTCTTGCCTCGTCGCCCCTGACGTTCGCCATACGGCCGGCCGGTCGGCCGTGCGGCCGCAAGCTGGATCTCCCTCGCTGCAAATCCAGAGTTATAGATTGGAAATTGTACATCGATGGATCAGGCGGCAGACGACCAGGCGTAACCGCGTGAGGCATCGATGATCGATCCAGGAAACGATGTGCGTGCGTGCGTGCGTGCGTGAGTCCCTGACCTAGCCAGGAAACGTTGGGCTTTTCTTATTCTTTTGGGCTCGGCCTACAAAATCTACTGCAGTAACTGCACTGCATATGGGCTGGGCTGGCCCGAGGAGCTGTTTTACTCTACGTACAGATGGACAGGCCGACAGGGGGGGCGAAACACCTCAAGCATACGGGTGATTAGCGAAAAACCTCATCGCTATTAAGCGAAAACAACATCGTTGGGGGGTCTAGCCCCCCCTCGTCCCCCCCTGCATCCGTCCCTGTTTGTAATTCAGGTTGTCCGCCGATGTCAATTCCCCGGGTGCCGTCGTCGCAACCCCGCTTTTCTTTCCATCCGTCAATGATTCGACCACAAGAGGTATATCCTGTATATAGTCTTATTGCGGTTCCTAGTAAATCCTAGAAGGTGAGAGGGCTTTTCAAGGTGAATATTCTTTTGGGGTTGATTTTTCAAGGTGATTCTTTTGGGGTTGATCTAAAGAGCAACAGTGATCTCCACAAGCTGTAGGCAGACGGCGTGCTTCATCCCCTGCGATGGGGTGACCATGGCGGTGGCCACAGCTCCTCATGCTCGCCTCGATCTCGGCGACACACCCCGAGTGTAGGAGGCAGCAACGACCTCGACGAAATCATGGCCTCCATTCGGGAATGCATGAAGGACCTCGGCCCCGTCGCTACTCCTCCCGCCGTAGCCGCACGCGGCAGCGACCGTGGAGTAGGAGGCGGCGGCGTCGCCTCGGTGACGGCGAGGAGCAGCGTTGATTTCGGGTAGGTGGCATCGCGAGGACGGCCGCGGCCGCGGGGAAGCACCCAGATCATGCTGCCAGGCCAATCCTTCTCCTCCGATCCCCTATCCCCGAAGGTTGCGCCGCCGCCCCGGTCGTGTTGTTTCCATATATTATGCCATTTTTTCCTGTACCTAAACAAACTCGGGCGAGCGGATGACAGAGTTTTGGTCCGCCCTCTAAAATTGCTAAACGCAGTTTTGGTGAGGATTATTGTTAATAAATGAATTCAATCATGTCGCTCTAAATAAATGGATTCAATCATGTGACTCTAATTACTTCGGATTGTTATGTGCACACTAAGCGGGGTGCAGTTAGGAAAGAAAATGTTTTCTAATTAAAGTGATTGAGTGATTTAAGGTAAGGTTAATTAATTTAGATTTGATTTTTAGTGATTATTAGTAAAGTATGATGCGTCTTTAAAATCTTTTATTTGTTTCCTCAAAATCTATTATTTGTTTCCTAAAGAAATTTGCAATAATGGAAGGTATCAGTTGATTTGGATAAGTTAGTAAATTTAGATCCGTGATTGCGTGCACGTTTGAAAAGTGCTGATTTGCAAGGAAAGAGCTGAGGGGTAAATAAACCGGTGAATAAGAAACCAGCATCGAAAAAAATCTACGACGGTTAACCTATAAAAAAAACCGAACGAAAGTGATGGGACGAAAAAAAACCTGGAAGCGAGACTACCAACTGCTCCATTAGGAGTAGAGATTTTTGACCAAATGAGAGAAACTAATTGTTACATATCATGTCTTATTTACTGTCCATGTGACTATGACATCGGTCGAAAGAAGCTTTTTGAAATTGAAATTACTTAAGAATTATCTGAGGTCAACAATGACCCAACACAGGTTAAATGGTTTGGCAACATTATGCATTGAGAAGAAATTATTGGATGATATTGACATCGACCACATCATAAGTGACTTTGAATCGAGGAATATTAGGAGAAATGTTTAAGGTAATATTTATAAATTATTTCATATGCATACTGATTTTAGATGCATTCAAGTGTTATTGGTAATATTTGATATATACTTATATTTATTTTTATTGTTATGATGTCTATATTAAGGGCCCCAAATTTTAGTCTCGTCCCGAGCCCCCAAAATCTCAGGACCGGCCCTGAGCGTGTGGTCTATAGGGCGATTGACTCGGCACTGCATTATCAGCTGCCAGGCCCGAGGTGTTTGGAGGGGTCGAAAGAAAAAAAATAGTTGTAGAGCGACCGCTTCATAATGACGCTGGCTCAGAGTAGATGTAACTTTTCACTAGCGCCGGCATTGAAGCAACGCGCAGGCCGAGAAAACCGCCTACGCCGCATCCTGGTGTCCGCGCCTGTTCAATGCAACAACGATGTTTACTGTACGGGACGAGACGAATATCTAACACGCCCGTTCAATGCTTGTTCGTCCATATATCGGCATTAAGCAGGTTCGCCCACCGAGGAACCAACTCCGACCCCGCACATTGACGCACTCGGACATTTGGCCTCACCAGAATCCGCTATTCAAACGCGGCCACACCCCGCTAACTCCACACCAGAACACATCCTCCTCCTTCACTCCACATCTGCCTGAAGGAAATATGCCCTAGAGGTAATAATAAAGTTGTTATTTATATTTTCTTATGTTTATTATTCATATTAGAGTTGTATTAACCGGAAACTTAGTACATGTGTGAGTGTCCGTAGTATGCCTCTACTTGACTAGCTCGTTAATCGAAGATGGTTATGTTTCCTAACCATAGACATGTGTTGTCATTTGATGAACGAGAGCACATCATTAGGAGAATGATGTGATGGACAAGACCCATTCGTTAGCTTAGCATTATGATCCTTACAATTTCATTGCTACTGCTTTCTTCATGACTTATACATGTTCCTCAGACTATGAGATTATGCAACTCCTGAATACCGGAGGAACACCTTGTGTGCTATCAAACGTCACAACGTAACCGGGTGATTATAAAGATACTCTATAGGTGTCTCCGAAGGCGTTTGTTGGGCTGGCATAGATCAAGATTAGGATTTGTCACTCCGAGTATCAGAGATGTATCTCTGGGCCCTCTCGGTAATGCACATCACTATAAGCCTTGCAAGCAATGTGACTAATGAGTTAGTTGCTCGATGATGCATTACGGAACGAGTAAACAGACTTGCCGGTAACGAGATTGAACTAGGTATGATGATACCGATCGAATCTCGGACAAGTAACATACCGATGACAAAGGGAATAATGTATGTTGTCATTACGGTACGACCGATAAAGGTCTTCGTAGAATATGTAGGAACCAATATGAGCATCCAGGTTCCGCTATTGGTTATTGACCGGGGATGTGTCTCGGCCATGTCTACATAGTTCTTGACCCCGTAGGGTCCGCACGCTTAACGTTTGATGACGATTTGTATTATGACTTATGTGTTTTGGTGACCGAAGTTTGTTCGGAGTCCCGGATGAGATCACTGACATGACGAGGAGTCTCGAAATGGTTGAGAGGTAAAGATTGATATATTGGAAGGTATTATTCGGACACCGGAAGGGTTCCAGAGTGTATCGGGTACATACCAGAGTACCGGAGGGGTTACTGGAACCTCCCAGGGAAAGATATGGGCCATAGGAGGGTGGCTAACCAGCCCACGAGGGGCTGGCACGCCCTCCACAAAGGAGGAGGCCGAATTGGATTAGGGAAGGGGGCGGCGCCCCCCTTTCCTTCTCCTACCCCCTCTCCTTTTCCCCCGTTCCCCCTTCGGAAGAAGGAAAAGGGGGGGGGGCGAATCCTACTAGGACTGGAATCCTAATAGGACTCCCCTCTCCCTGGCGCTCCCCTTGTGGCCAGCCTCCTCCTCCCCTCCTTTATATATGGGGGCGAGAGGCACCCCAAAGGCACACCAAGAATTCTCTTAGCTGTGTGCGGTGCCCCACTCCACAGTTTACTCCTCCGGTCATAGCGTCGAAGTGCTTAGGTGAAGCCCCGTGCGGATCATATCACCATCACCATCACCACGCCGTTGTGCTGACGGAATTCTCCCCTGACCCTCTGCTGGATCAAGAGTTCGAGGGACGTCATCGAGCTGAACGTGTGCTGAACTCGGAGGTGCCGTACGTTTGGTACTAGATCGGTTGGATTGTGAAAATGTTCGACTACATCAACCGCGTTAACCTAACGCTTCCGGTTTCGGTCTATGAGGGTATGTGGTCACACTCTCCCCCTCTCGTTGCTATTCATCTCCTAGATAGATCTTGCGTGAGCGTAGGATTTTTTTTGAAATTGCATGCTACGTTCCCCTACAGTGGCATCCGAGCCAGGTCTATGCGTAGATGATATGCACAAGTAGAACACAAAGAGTTGCGGGCGATAATAGTCATACTGCTTAGCAGCAACGTATTATTTTGATCCGGGGGTATTGTTGGATGAAGCAGCCCGGACCAACATTACATGACCATGTTCATGAGACCAATTCTACCGACGTGCTTTAGCACACAGGTGGCTGGCAGGTGTCTGTTTCTCCAACTTTAGTTGAATCGAATTTGACTACGGCCGGTCCTTGTTGAAGGTTAAAACAACACACTTGATGATAAATCGTTATGGTTTTGATGTGTAGGTAAAAACAGTTCTTGCTAGAAGCCCGTAGCAGCCACGTAAAACTTGCAACAACCAAGTAGAGGACGTCTAACTTGTTTTTGCAGGGCATGTTGTGATGTGATATGGTCAAGACGTGATGAGATATAAATTGTTGTATGAGATGATCATGTTTTGTAAAAGTTATCGGCAACTGGCAGGAGCCTTATGGTTGTCACTTTATTGTATGAAATGCAATCGCCATGTAATTGCTTCACTTTATCACTAAGCGGTAGTGATAGTCGTAGAAGCAATAGTTGGTGAGACGATAATGATGCTACGATGGAGATCAAGGTGTCAAGGCGGTGACGATGGAGATCATGACGGTGCTTTGGAGATGGAGATCAAAGGCACAAGATGAGGATGGCCATATCATGTCACATATTTTGATTGCATGTGATGTTTATCTTTTCTGCATCTTATTTTGCTTAGTACGACGGTATCATTATAAGATGATCCCTCACTAAATTTCAAGGTATAAGTGTTGTCCCTGAGTATGCACCATTGCTACAGTTCGTCGTGCCGAGGCACCACATGACGATCGGGTGTGATAAGATCTATGTTCACATACAGTGGGTGCAAGCCAGTTTTTGCACATGCAAAATACTTGGGTTAAACTTGACGAGCCTAGCATATGCAGATATGCCCTCAGAACACTGAGACCGAAAGGACGAACGTGAATCATATAGTAGATATGATCAGCATAGAGATGTTCACCATTGAAAACTACTCCATCTCACGTGATGATCGTACATGGTTTAGTTGATATGGATCATGTGATCATTTAGATGACTAGAGGGATGTCTATCTAAGTGGAAGTTCTTAAGTAATATGATTAATTGAACTTAATTTATCATGAACTTAGTCCTGATAGTATTTGCATATCTATGTTGTAGATCAATAGCTTGCGATGTAGCTCCCCGTTTATTTTTTGACATGTTCCTAGAGAAAAATAAGTTGAAAGATGATAGTAGCAATGATGCGGACTTGGTCCATGATCTCCTCAATGCTGCACAGAAGAATTATGTCCTTGATGCACCACTAGGTGACAGACCCAATGCAGATGCAGATGTTATGAACATTTGACAAGCTCGGTATGATGACTACTTGATAGTTTAGTGCACCATGCTTTACGGCTTAGAATCAGGACTTAAAAATGTTTTGAATGCCGTGGAACATATGAGATTTTCCAAGAGTTAAAATTGGTATTTCAGACTCATGCCCTGAAGGAAATATGCCCTAGAATCGATAATAAAGTTATTATTTATTTTCTTATTTCATGATAAATTTTTATTATTCATGCTAGAATTGTATTAACCGAAAACTTTGTACATGTGTGAATACATAGACAAAACATAAGTGTCCCTAGTATGCCTCTACTTGACTAGCTCGTTTATCAAAGATGGTTATGTTTCCTAACCATAGACATGTGTTGTCATTTGATGAACGGGAGCACATCATTAGGGGAATGATGTGATGGACAAGACCCATTCGTTAGCTTAGCATTATGATCCTTACAATTTCATTGCTACTACTTTCTTCATGACTTATACATGTTCCTCAGACTATGAGATTATGCAACTCCCGAATACCAGAGGAACACTTTGTGTGCTATCAACGTAAATGGGTGATTATAAAGATGCTCTACAGGTGTCTTCGAAGGTATTTGTTGGGTTGGCATAGATCGAGATTAGGATTTGTCACTCCGTGTTTCGGAGAGGTATCTCTGGGCCCTCTCGGTAGTGCTCATCACTATAAGCCTTGCAAGCAATGTGACTAATGAGTTACTTGCAAGATGAAGTATTACGGAACGAGTAACTAGACTTGCCGGTAACAAGATTGAACTAGGTATGATGATACCAATGATCGAATCTCGGGCAAGTAACATACCGATGATAAAGGGAACAACGTATGTTGTTATGCAGTTTGACCGATAAAGATATTTGTAGAATATGTAGGAGCCAATATGAGCATCCAGGTTCCGCTATTGGTTATTGACCGGAGATGTGTCTCGGTCATGTCTACATAGTTCTCGAACCCGTAGGGTCCGCACGCTTAACGTTCAATGACGATTTGTATTATGAGTTATGTGTTTTGATGACCGAAGTTTGTTCGGAGTCCCGGATGAGATCACGAACGTGACGAGGAGTCTCGAAATGGTCCAGACATAAAGATTGATATATTGGACCATGTTATTCGGACACCGAAAGTGTTCCAGATAGTTTCGGGTAAAAACGGAGTGCCGGAGGGGTTACCGGAACCCCCCGGGGAGTTGATGGGCCTTAGTGGGTCTTAGATTGAAGGAGAGTGTCGGTGTACAAAAGTAGGGGCTCTCCTTTTTACCCCTCTACTTGTGCATGGGGAGTCAGATCCGCACTTGCGGCCACACTTAGCAGGGCGAGGGGAGGGAGCAGAAGCACAAGAATACCAGAGCAACGCCCAGACCAGAGACACAAAGAGCAAGAGGGCGAGGCGGACTCCCCCGGCATGACCCTTGTCGGGGCGGCCTCCGTGGCCCTGGCAAGAGACTTGCCAGGGCAACTTGCCCAACGCCAGCAGAGCGGGCCACCCTTGAGCCCAAGGGTTCCAGACGCCAACAACCACATTGGAACCAAGGCTCGGGAGGCACCTCCGTGGTGGCATGTAGATCTTCATCAAGATCATAAATACAAAAGATCAGATGAGGACCAGAAGACGATGATCCTCGGCGAGATCCTTGCCGGGGAGATCCACGATACCCCCGGCAAGATCCTTGTTGGGGACGACCGTGACTCCATGGCAAGACCCTTGCCGAGGACACCAGCAGGGTCACAATCAGACCCACGTCTGCCAAAACTCCACCGCCGTTCCCATACAGTTGCCAGCCCAACCAGCTGGGCAGGCACCTGCGTGGCAACGTGCGGCTTCTAGGCCAAATCAGCAAGCACCTGCGTGGTGGCATGCAGATCTTCGTGAAGACCCTACCACCACGCCATCTCAGCAGCCTGCCAGCCTACGTGGCGCTGCATGCATTGTTGGCCTGGACGCATGTCGGAGCGAGGCGGAGCGGCGATGGACGGGACGGGCGTAGTTGCCGTCCCCAATAAAGCACCGGGACACCTAAGGAGCGCATTTAATGCATCTTCTCCCGTAATGATAGGCGATAAGCTTGTACACTATACACCTTTCCACCTCCCGTGTGCCACTGTGGCAACCCCTTTGTGACTCTAAAAGGAGGCCCAAGGCGTCCAGGAGAAGGATTCAGATCTTTTGGACTACACATGCACCATAGCTAGTTCGAGAGCTCAAGAACACTCAAATATACACCAAAGCAGGACTAGGGTTTTATGCATCCTCGCGGCCCAAACCTGGGTAAACGATCTTTGTGCTGGCTCCTAGACCTGCTCTTTGCACAACCCCGCGCCCGCCAACCATAGAAGGGATCCCTGTGATCCCATAGGTGTCGTTCCCACCGACATCTTTGGCGCGCCAAGTAGGGGACGCAGTTGTGAAAATTTGGTCTAGCGGTCAGTTTAGTAGTTCTTCATCGCCATGGCTCCCAAGAAGAAGACGATCACGGTGATCGGCTCGTCGGGAGCCGAACGGCCGTACCAGTGCGGGCGAGTGGCGGGGCGGTCACCGACGGAAGCCGAGGCGCGGCTCGCGAACACCCACATTGGGTTTTATGCGTCCTCCCCGGTAAAGGCCACCGACAAGCCAGGAGGCTCCGACAAGCAGTACTGCACGATCCACCGCACCGAGGGCCATGGCCTCCAAAACTGCCGACAAGTTGAGCTGCTTGCTGGGGCGCAAAAAGCTGAATATGATAGGTGAGACAAGGAGAAGGGTCAGGATGGTGCCGGACGATCCGACAAGAAGCGTGGCGGCCAAGGGGGTCACCGCGGCAAGGATAGCTAGCAAGAGAGGCCCGCTCGGGGCCACGACAAGAAGCAGGAAGACGACGGTCATGACGAGGACGACGAGTCCGACGAGCAAGAGTTCCAGAAAGCTACGGAGGCCATGTGCATCGAGGGTGGAGCCTTGCTGCACACTTCTCACCGCCAGCTCAAGCAGTGGGCGCGTGAGATCACAGCAGCGGAACCATCACTCGATGCTCAAAAGCCACTGAAGTGGTCTAGCACGCCTATCGTTTTTGATGCTGAGGAGCACCCTGATCGCACAACTGCGGTCAGGTGCTTGCCGTTGTTGGTTTCGCCAACAATACACAACCTCAAGGTGACAAAAATGCTAGTTGACGGCGGGGCCGGTCCGAACTTGATCTCGCCTGTTGTGATCGAAAGGCTACATATTCCCAATGGAGACCTCGAAGAGACGGGTGATGTCTACTACACAACCTTCTTCTTGTAGACGTTGTTGGGCCTGCAAGTGCACAGGTTTGTAGGACAGTAGCAAATTTCCCTCAAGTGGATGACCTAAGGTTTATCAATCCGTAGGAGGCGTAGGATGAAGATGGTCTCTCTCAAACAACCCTGCAACCAAATAACAAAGAGTCTCTTGTGTCCCCAACACACCCAATACAATGGCAAATTGTATAGGTGCACTAGTTCGGCGAAGATATGGTGATACAAGTGCAAAATAGATAGTAGATATAGGTTTTTGTAATCAGAAATAATAAAAACAGCAAGGGAACAAGTGGTAAAAGTGAGCGTAAACGGTATTGCAATGGTAGGAATCAAGGCCTAGGGTTCATACTTTCACTAGTGCAAGTTCTCTCAACAATAATAACATAGATAGATAATATAAAAAGCCCTCAACATGCAACAAAGAGTCACTCCGAAGCCACTAATAGCGGAGAACAAACATAGAGATTATGGTAGGGTACGAAACCACCTCAAAGTTATTCTTTCAGATCAATCTATAAAAGAGTTCGTACTAGAATAACACCTTAAGACACAAATCAACCAAAACCCTAATGTCACCTAGATACTCCATTGTCACCTCAAGTATCCATGGGCATGATTATACGATATGCATCACACAATCTCAGATTCATCCAACCAACATAAAAGTACTTCAAAGAGTGCCTCAAAGTTTCTACCGGAGAGTCAAGAACGTGTGCCAACCCCTATGCATAGGTTCCCAATGTCACGAAACCCGCAAGTTGATCACCAAAACATACATCAAGTGGCACATGATATCCCATTGTCACCACAGATAATCACGACAAGACATACATCAAGTGTTCTCATAAAAGACTCAATCTGATAAGATAACTTCAAAGGGGAAACTCAATTCATCACAAGAGAGTAGAGGGGGAGAAACGTCATAAGATCCAACTACAATAGAAAAGCTCGGGATACATCAAGATCGTGCCATAGAGGGAACACGAGAGAGAACATGAGAGAGAGATCAAACACATAGCTACTGGTACATACCCTCAGCCCCGAGGGTGAACTACTCCCTCCTCGTCATGGATAGCGCCGGGATGATGAAGATGGCCACCGGTGATGGGTTCCCCCTCCGGCAGGGCGCTGGAACGGGGTCCCGTTTGGTTTTTGGTGGCAATAGAGGCTTGCGGCAGCAGAACTCCCGATCTATCTTCTGTTCTGGAAGTTTTAGGGTATATTGGTATATATAGGAGGAAGAAATATGTCAGGGGAGCCACGAGGGCCCCACGAGGGTGGAGGGCGCGCCTAGGGGGGTGGGCGCGCCCCCCTACCTCGTGCCTTCCTTGTTTCTTTCTTGACGTGGACTCCAAGTCTCCCTAGTTGCTTTCCTTCCAAAAATAACTTCTCCAGTTGATTCCGTTCCGTTTTGACTCCGTCTGATATTCCTTTTCCTCGAAACACTTAAATAGGCATAAAACAACAAATCTGGGCTGGGCCTCCGGTTAATAGGTTAGTCCCAAAAATAATATAAAAGTGGATAATAAAGCCCAATATTGCCTAAAACAGTAGATAAAGTAGCATGGAGCAATCAAAAATTATAGATACGTTGGAGACGTATCAAGCATCCCCAAGCTTAATTCCTGCTCGTCCTTGAGTAGGTAAATGATAAAAAATAATTTTTGATGCGGAGTGATACTTTGGCATGATTTCAATGTAAATCTTCTTAATTGTGATATGAATAATCAGATCCGAAAGATTCAAGACAAAAGTTCATATTGACACAAAAATAATAATACTTCAAGCATACTAATCAAAGCAATCATGTCTTCTCAAAATAGCATGACAAAAGAAAGTTCATCCCTATAAAATCATATAGTTAGGCTATGCTTCATTTTTGCACACAATGATGTTCCCAACTTCTATACCCCTGATGACAAGCCAAGCAATTGTTTCATACTTAAATAATCTCAAACTTTTTCAACTTTCACGCAATACATGAGCGTGAGCCATGGATATAGCACTATGGGTGGAATAGCATATGATGATGGGGATTGTGTGGAGAAGACAATAAAGGAGAAAGTCTCACATTGACGAGGATAATCAACGGACTATGGAGATGCCCATCAATTGATGTCAACATGAGGAGTAGGGATTGCCATGCAACGGATGCACTAGAGCTATGAATGCTCAACAAAAGAAAACTAGTGGGTGTGCATCCAACTCGCTTGCTCATGAAGACCTAGGGCATTTGAGGAAGCCCATCGTAGGAATATACAAGCCAAGTTCTATAATGGAAAATTCCCACTAGTATAAAAAGACAACTTATGAGACTCACTACATGAAGAACAAGGTGCTACTTTGAAGCACAATATATGAGACTTACTATATGAAGAACAAGGTGCTACTTTGAAGCACAAGTGTGGAAAAGAGATAGTAGCATTGCCTTTTTTTTGGGCCTTTCTTTTTTTCTTTTTGGCCTTCCTTCTTTTATTTTTTATTTTTTTGGGCCTTTATCTTTTTTTTGATTGGGCAATGCTCTAATAATGATGATCATCACACTTCTATTGATTACAACATAAGGATTACAACTCGAAACTTAGAACAAGATATGACTCTATATGAATGCCTCCGGCGGTGTACCGGAATGGTGCAATGAATCAAGAGTGACATGTATGAAAAATAATGCATGGTGGCTTTGCCACAAATACAATGTCAACTACATGATCATGCAATGGCAATATGACAAAAGTAAAGTATGTCATGATGATGATGATGGAAGTTGCATGGCAATATATCTTGGGATGGCTATGGAAATGCCATAATAGGTAGGTATGGTGGCTGTTTTGAGGAAGATATAAGGAGGTTTATGTGTGATAAAGCATATCATATCACGGGGTTTGGATGCACCGGTGAAGTTTGCACCAACTCTCAAGGTGAGAAAGGGCAATGCACGGTACCGAAGAGGCTAGCAAAGGCGGAAAGGTGAGAGTGCGTATAATCCATGGACTCAACATTAGTCAAAAGAACTCATATACTTATTGCAAAAATTGAGAAGCCATCAAAAATCAAGTACTACGCGCATGCTCCTAGGGGGATAGATTGGTAGGAAAAGACCATCGCTCGTCCCCGACCGCCACTCATAAGGATGCACAAGCCAGGTGCACTTCATGTTTCAAATTTGTTACACAACTTTAACCATACGTGCATGCTACGGGATTTGCTAACTTCAACACAAGCATTATTTGAATTCATTATTACCCAACTAGCACGACTTTGATATTATCACCACCATATCTCAAAACAATTATCAAGTATCAAACTTATCTTAGTATTCAACTCACTCAAAAGAAAGTTTCACATATCTTGAATACCAAGTATATTAATATTAAGAAAATTATCATGCTATTAACGACTCTGAAAATAATCTAAGTGAAGCATGAGAGTTCAACTATTTCTCCAAAATAAAACTACCACCATGCTCTAAAAGATATAAGTGAAGCACTAGAGCAACAACAAACTACTCCGAAAGATATAAGTGAAGATCAATGAGTAGCTAAATAATTATGCAACTATGCGAAGACTCTCTCTCATTTAATAATTTCAGATCTTGATACTTTATTCAAACAGCAAGCAAAGCTAAAGAAAATTACATTGCAAGGATAGCACAACTCATGTGAAGAAGCAAAAACTTAGGCTCAATCGATACTAACCGATAGTTGTTGAAGAAGAAAGGTGGGATGCCTACCGGGGCATCCCCAAGCTTAGATGCTTGAGACTTCTTGAAATATTATCTTGGGGTGCCTTGTGCATCCCCAAGCTTGATCTTTTGTGTCTCCTTAATTCCTCTCATATCATGGTTTCTCTTTTTATCAAAAGCTTCATTCACAACAAACTCAACAAGAACTCGTGAAATAGGTTAGTATAAACCAATGCAAAACCTTATCATTTTCTACTGTAACAAATCACTAAAATTATTATTCAACATTGCATACTAAATTCCTCTGCATATATAATACTCCTATCACCAAATAGAATCATTAAACAAGCAAACATATGCAAACAATGCAACCATAACAGCAATCTGCCAAAACAGTACAGTCTGCAAAGAATGCAAAAGTCATCATACTTCCCTAACTCCAAAAATTATGAACTAAAATTCCCACTGTAATAAATTTATCAGAGCTCAATATGCAAAAAGATTCAACATTATACCACTCTCTTAACTTTCTAGGGAATTTTTGCAACAGCGGTAAACTTTCTGTTTTCAAACAGCAACATGTACTAGCAAAATAAGCATGGCAAAGGATATCCTTGACTTCTTTATTAGAACTAAAGATGCAAAACATTATTATAACTAACATCAAGCAAAAACTAACAAAAGGAAATGACGCTCCAAGCAAAACACATATCATGTGGTGAATAAAAATATAGCTCCAAGTAAAGTTACCGATGAACGAAGACGAAAGAGGGGGTGCCTTCCGGGGCATCCCCAAGCTTAGGCTCTTGGTTGTCCTTGAATATTACCTTGGGGTGCCTTGGGCATCCCCTAGATTAGGCTCTTGCCACTCCTTATTCCATAGTCCATCGAATCTTTACCCAAAACTTGAAAACTCCACAACACAAAACTCAACAGAAAACTCGTAAGCTCCGTTAGCGAAAGAAAACAAAATACCACTTCAAGGTACTGTAATGAACTCATTCTAAACTCATATTGGTGTAATATCTACTGTATTCCAACTTCTCTATGGTTCATACCACTTAATACTAGCCATAGATTCATCAAAATAAGCAAACAACACATAGAAAACAGAATCTGTCAAAAACAGAACAGTCTGTAGTAATCTGTATCAAACGTATACTTCTGGAACTCCAAAAATCCTACCAAAGTAGTAAGTCCTAAGTAATTCGTGTACCAATCCAGAGCAAAAAGAATCAGATCAGAAGCACGTTTCTGTGAATTAACAAAACTAATTTACTGGGTGCAAAAGGTTCTGATTTTCAGCAGGATCAACACAACTATCACCGTAAGCCATCCTAAAGGTCTCACTTGGCACTTTATTGAAACAAAAGCTATAAAACATGATTACTACAGTAGCATAATCATGTGGACATACAATAACAGTAAGGATAAATATTGGGTTCTCTCCCAACAAGCACTTTTCTTTAATGCCTTTCTAGCTAGGCATGATGATGACAATGATGCTCACATAAAAGATAAGAATTGAAACATAACGTGAGCATCATGAAGCATATGACTAGCACTTTTAAGTCTAACCCACTTCCTATGCATAGGGATTTTGTGAGCAAACAACTTATGGGAACGATAATCAACTAGCATAGGAAGGTAAAACAAGCATAGCTTCAAAACTTGAAGCACATAGGGAGGAAACTTGATATTATTGCAATTCCTACAAGCATATGGTCCTCCCTCATAATAATTTTCAGTAGCATCATGAATGAATTCAACAATATAATCAGCACCTAAAGCATTCTTTTCATGATCTACAAGCATAGAAATTTTATTACTCTCCACATAAGCAAAATTCTTCTCATTCGGAATAGTGGGAGTATCATAAGAGACTTGAACACTAAAAATTGTTTCCACATTAAAAGAGTAATGTTTAGAAAAAGGGTAATCATAATCATGACAAGATTTGTAAATATAATCATCACTACTTTTTATAGCATAAGTTTCATCACAATAATCATCATAAGTAGCAACTTCGTTCTCATCATAATCGATTGAAACCTCTCCCAAGATAGTGGAATCACTAAATAAAGTTGACACCCTTCCAAATCCACTTTCGTATTCATCACAATAAAATTCAACATCCTCCAAAATAGTGGGATCACTACTTCCTAAAGTTGACTCTCTTCCAAACCCACTTTCATCAATATAATCATCATAGGTAGGAGGCATGCTATCATCATAACAACTTTGCATATCAAAACTTGGGATGCTAAAAATATCATCTTCATTAAACATAGCATCCCCAAGCTTGGGACAAACATTAATTCCAGAAAATATATTCTCAAATATTTCATCCCAATCAAACATAGCTTCCCCAAGCTTGGGCCCTTTCATATCATAAGCATAATCACTCTCATCATTAAAAATATTGATAGCACCAATAGTATAGCAATTATCATCATCACAATGAGTAGTAGGAGCAACATCATTTGGGAGGGATACCTGTTTACCTTTGTTGCTCCTTCTTTTCTTTTTCTTCTTCACATTATGTGTAGGTTCAACCTTCCTCTTTGAGCTCCTTATTGATGAGATTGGTTGAATAGAAAGCTCCCCCTCGTTACCTGATTCATCATAAGAAATAGTAGGAGGATATTGGGAAGTCTCTTCCCTTTCATTAGTATTCTCTTCATTCTATTTGTTTTCTTTTCTTTATGTAATTGTCAATATAAGGATTTTCAATGCAATTCACCGCACAATACATATAAATCTTCTCTAGATCAAAACCAAGAAATCCATTAAGATTAACTTTTGGAATACCCTCAGTTATACGTTTCATTTCTTCATAACCCAAAAGAAGGCTAATCTCTTTATGATGCTCAAGGGTAATCAAATTATCACAATATTTGGAAACGATTGATCATGAAACAAATAGCATTGGAGCTTTAAATGACCATGTTCATCGCAAAGTTCACAAGGGGCGCGAAAAATATTGAATCTTTCAGCACATTCATCTAGCTCTTCTTGCAACAATTTGGTTTCTAAGTACTTATGCCTCTTGCAATAAATATCTTCTCTATTTGGTGTGTTCATGCAAACATGCACTCCACAAAAGTTGACATGCTCATAAGAGATATTTTTAGCATAACTAGTGCAATCATCATTAGCATCATGGATATTCAAAGAATTCGTACTAACAACATTGCAATCATGCTCATCATTCAAAGATTTAGTGCCAAACAATTTAGAGATTTCTTCTTCTAGCACTTGAGCACAATTATCCTTTCCATCATACTCACGAAAGATATTAAAAATGTGAAGCGTATGAGACAAAATCAATTCCATTTTTTAATTTTCTTTTATAGACTAACTAGTGCTAAAACAAGAAACAAAAAGATTCGATTGCAAGATCTAAAGATATACCTTCAAGCACTCACCTCCCCGGCAACGATGCCAGAAAAGAGCTTAGTTGACGGGGTGTGAGTGAGTGCCCTTTACCTTTGCCTCCCCGGCAATGGCGCCAGAAAAGAGCTTGATGTCTACTACACAACCTTCTTCTTGTAGACGTTGTTGGGCCTGCAAGTGCACAGGTTTGTAGGACAGTAGCAAATTTCCCTCAAGTGGATGACCTAAGGTTTATCAATCCGTAGGAGGCGTAGGATGAAGATGGTCTCTCTCAAACAACCCTGCAACCAAATAACAAAGAGTCTCTTGTGTCCCCAACACACCCAATACAATGGCAAAATTGTATAGGTGCACTAGTTCAGCGAAGAGATGGTGATACAAGTGCAAAATAGATAGTAGATATAGGTTTTTGTAATCTGAAATAATAAAAACAGCAAGGGAACAAGTGGTAAAAGTGAGCGTAAACGGTATTGCAATGGTAGGAATCAAGGCCTAGGGTTCATACTTTCACTAGTGCAAGTTCTCTCAACAATAATAACATAGATAGATAATATAACAAGCCCTCAACATGCAACAAAGAGTCACTCCGAAGCCACTAATAGCAGAGAACAAACATAGAGATTATGGTAGGGTACGAAACCACCTCAAAGTTATTCTTTCGGATCGATCTACAAAAGAGTTCGTACTAGAATAACACCTTAAGACACAAATCAACCAAAACCCTAATGTCACCTAGATATTCCATTGTCACCTCAAGTATCCGTGGGCATGATTATACGATATGCATCACACAATCTCAGATTCATCCAACCAACATAAAAGTACTTCAAAGAGTGCCCCAAAGTTTCTACCGGAGAGTCAAGAACGTGTGCCAACCCCTATGCATAGGTTCCCAATGTCACGAAACCCGCAAGTTGATCACCAAGACATACATCAAGTGGCACATGATATCCCATTGTCACCACGGATAATCACGGCAAGACATACATCGAGTGTTCTCATAAAAGACTCAATCCGATAAGATAACTTCAAAGGGGAAACTCAATTCATCACAAGAGAGTAGAGGGGGAGAAACATCATAAGATCCAACTACAATAGAAAAGCTCGGGATACATCAAGATCGTGCCATAGAGGGAACACAAGAGAGAACACGAGAGAGAGAGAGAGAGAGATCAAACACATAGCTACTGGTACATACCCTCATCCCCGAGGGTGAACTACTCCCTCCTCATCATGGGTAGCGCCGGGATGATGAAGATGGCCACCGGTGATGGGATCCCCCTCCGGCAGGGCGCCGGAACAGGGTCCCGATTGGTTTTTGGTGGCAACAGAGGCTTGCGGTGGCGGAACTCCCGATCTATCTTCTGTTCTGGAAGTTTTAGGGTATATTGGTATATATAGGAGGAATAGATACGTCAGGGGAGCCACGAGGGCCCCACGAGGGTGGAGGGCGCGCCCAGGGGGGGTGGGCGCACCCCCTACCTCGTGCCTTCCTTGTTTCTTTCTTGACGTGGACTCCAAGTCTCCCTGGTTGCTTTCCTTCCAAAAATAACTTCTCCAGTTGATTCCGTTCCGTTTTTACTCCGTCTGATATTCCTTTTCCTCGAAACACTGAAATAGGCATAAAACAACAAATCTGGGCTGGGTCTCCGGTTAATAGGTTAGTCCCAAAAATAATATAAAAGTGGATAATAAAGCCCAATATTGCATAAAACAGTAGATAAAGTAGCATGGAGCAATAAAAAATTATAGATACGTTGGAGACGTATCAACTGGTACTTTTCAAGGGGTTAACCTGGGAAGGAGCCAGCCAAAGGGTAGGGCCATGCTGCCCAAGACGTTTGGAGGCGAGTTGAACTACCGGACAGAGAGGATTGTTTTTGATGTAGCCGAGATCCCCTTGCCCTACAATGGGATCCTCGGCCGCCCGGCACTAGCCAAGTTGATGGTGGCGTCATATTACACCTACAACACGCTGAAGATGCCTGGGACGATGACTATCATCACCGTCCCCTCCGACAAGAAGGGTGCACTGATCTGCGCTGACCAACTCTACCGGGAGACAGTTGCAGCGATTGCCGCCAAGGCACTTGCTCCTGCCGCCAAAGCCCCGGGGGAAAGAATACCGGCAAGACCTCTCACACCCACTCCAGCAAGCGCACCTCTTCGGAGTGTTGTGCTCCCGTCGAGGACGTTCTTGAGAGCTCCACCAGCAAGAGCAAGAAATCCAGAGCTGCGCCATCAGAGACGAAGAAGGTGTCCGTCAAGGAGGATGGCACGGGAGGGGCTTTCACCATAAGCTCCTCCCTTGACAACAAATGGGAAAGTGCACTCGTCACCTTCCTGCGGGCGAATGTCGATGTGTTCGCATGGCAAGCATCCGACATCCCATTCCCAGGGAGGTGATCGAGCACCATCTTGTTGTCTGTCCTCATGCATGACCCATCAAGCAAAAGGTTAGGAAGAAAGCTTTGGAGTGGCAGGAATTCATCACAGAGGAGATCAGGAAATTAGAAGCGGCAAACTTGGTGAGGGGAGTATTCCATCCGACGTGGTTGGCCAATCCAGTGGTGGTGCGCAAGGCAAATGGGAAGTGGAGGCTGTGTATTGACACAGATATAAATGAGGCTTGTGCAAGGGACCCTTTCGTGTTGCCGCGCATTGACCAGATTGTTGACTCCATGGCCGGGTGCGACTTTTTATCGTTCCTCGACGCCTACTCAGGATACCACTAGATCTTCATGACTAGAGAAGATGAAGAGAAGACAACATTCATCACCCCATGTGGTACATATTGTTTCGTACGAATGCCTTTCGGGTTGAAGAGTGCTGGATCAACGTTTGCAAGAGTAGTCCAATGGTTTTGAACCCCAACTGCATAGAAATATGGAAGCTTATATGGATGACATAGTGGTCAAAACCAAGGACAAGGCGACACTCATACAAGATTTGGAAGATACATTTGCGAACCTGCGCAAGATCAACCTCAAGCTGAACCCTGAGAAGTGCGTCTTCGGTGTTCCGTCCGGAAAACTTCTCGGGTTCTTTGTGTCGCAATGCGGGATCGAGGTGAATCCAGATAAGATCAAGGCCATTAAGCAAATTGAGGCACCTAAGCGGATCAAGGATGTGCGCCAGCTCACTGGCTGCGTTGCCGCCATGAGCAGGTTCATTTCCAAGTCTGCCGAGCGTGCCCTCCCCCTTTTTCAAAATCTTGAAGGAGGTGGGCCCAATGGAGTGGACCCCAGAAGCCGAAGTGGCACTGCAGGATTTGAAGAAATACCTACTCTCTACACCGATACTAGTTGTGCCTAGACCACAAGAGCCGTTGCTGCTGTATCTAGCGGCAACGAACCAAGTGGTCAGCGCCGCGCTAGTGGCGCAGAGGGAGGTCAACGAAGAGGCAGTGGCATCAGAAGGACTGGCGGATGACGAGTCAGTGTTCCCCCGGGTAGTGCTTGGTGCCGGCAAGGCTAGGGCCCCGGCAGAGTCTGACGCTGGCGGGACGGGGCCTGTGCAATCAAATGGAGTGGTGCAGAAGAAAAAGGTGATGCAACGCCCAGTTTACTTTGTCAGTTCCCTCTTGCAAGGGGCTAGGTCAAGGTACACGGCATGCAGAAATTGCTCTTCGGCCTCCTTATGGCCTCGAGGAAGCTGCATCATTACTTCCAAGCCCACGAAATCACTGTCGTCACCCGCCTCCCCTTGCAATGGATATTGCATAACCCAGACGCAACCGGGAGGATTGTGGAATGGGCCTTGGAACTGTCGAGCTTTGGTTTGAAGTTTGAAAGTACTTCGACAATCCAGAGTAGAGTCTTCGCAGAGTTCATTGCAGAATGGACCTTAACGCCCGACGAAGAGATCCAGAGACCACTCTCCCCGGCAAGGAAACAAGTCGCAACTGGGTTATGTACTTTGATGGGGCTTTCTCGCTGCAAGGCGCCGGTGCTGGTGTGCTACTCGTTGCACCCATCGGAGATCACCTCAAGTATGTGGTCCAGATGCACTTTCCCAGGCAGATGTCAACGAACAACACTGTTGAATACGAGGGGTTGCTTGTCGGTCTCAGGATTGCGGCAGACCTCAGAATCAAGAAGCTCATCGTCAGGGGTGATTCATAGCTTGTCGTCAATCAAGTTAACAAAGACTATCAAAGCCCGTTGATGGAGGATTACGTAGATGAGGTGAGGAAGCTAGAGGAGCGTTTTGATGGTATACAAGTGGAGCATGTTCCCCGAGTGGAGAACGGCATCACCGACTACCTGTCGAAATGCGCTGCCCTCAAACTACCTGTGGAGCCAGGTACTTTTGTGCTTAGGTTAACTCAACCATCCGTTGAACCATCAACAGAGCAGAACAAGCACAGGAAATTAGGCCCCGGCAAGTACTTTCCCGCCGAGCTCCCAGGAGCCGCCGACAAGGATGTTGCCGTGGACGCCAAGCCTGCCACAGGGCGACAGACTCCGGCAGGGCGTCAAACCCCAGCCGTAGAGACAGCCGCTCCCGTGGCAGAGGAAATGCCTTTGGTCCTTGTCGGCAAGCCCCAGGCTGTGACATGGGCACATATACCGTCCGATTCCTCCAAACAGGGGAACTCCCTGAGGAACAGGAATAAGCGGAGAAAGTAGCCTGTCAGTCTGCCATGTATCAATTCGTCGACGATGTTCTGTACAGAAGAAGAACAAATGGTGTGAACTTGAAGTGCATTCCCCGGGAGAAAGGACTGGAGCTGTTGGCAGAGATACACGGGGGCATATTGGCTCCCACATAGGGTCGAGGGCCCTTGCCGGCAAGGCGTTCCGGCAAGGTTTCTTCTGGCCCACTACCCTCCAGGACGCAACGGCGCTAGAAACCAAGTGTGAAGCATGCCAGTTTCATTCAAAGAAGCTTCATCAACCAGTTCAAGCTCTCCAAAAATCCCTCCACTACAAAAAAAGACACATCCATGACATTTTGGGCCGAACAAATTTTTTTCTGTCATACTTATGACACTTCTATGACGATAATTGTGACAAAACCCGACATCATCATAGATGTGGTGGGCTCCTACTTCTATGACAAAAAGTCATGACAGAAAATGGGCTTTTCATCCTGGGCGGGCCGGAGACGCAACTGCATGATATTCTTTGGGCCATCCATGACGGAAAAAACCATGGTAGAAGCAAGGGCTAGGAAAATATCAGGGTGTTCCAAGTTACAGTGGGTGGTCGGGGCCGAGCGACAACACGGAGGTTTGCACGTTTCTCTCATACACGCACGCGCGTGGGTGCAAGGCGCTGGGCTCTAATCGAACTCGTGCGGCGTTCGCCATCGAACTCGGCGATTACCTTTGCGAACTCTACGCGTTCTCGAACCAGTGGTTGATCGATGGCTATTAACTGAACCCGATCAAGCGATTCCTTCGCTACTGCTGCTAACTAAAGCCGATCGATGCTGCCTATGGATGAACAGAGATCATTGCTGGGGGGGGGGGGTGGATGAACAGTTCCTGGTGGGGGTGGATGAATAGGACCCCATGGTGTTGCCTCTGGATGAACAGGACCCCGATCGATCGAGCCGGTTGGGGCTGGATGAACAGGATCCTGTGGAGGGTTGGATGAACAGGATGGCCCCATGGAGGGCTGGATGAACAGTAGATGGTGGAGGGCTGGATGAACAATAGCCCATGGAGGGGTGGTTGAACAGGAGCCCGTGGAGAGGGCTGGTTGAACAGTAGCCGGTGGAGTAGCGCGCAGTGGAGGCTGGATGAACATGAGCCCGTGGATGAACAGTCGCAGGTGGAAGCTGGAGGAGGTCGACGGTGGATGAACAGTAGCCTGTGCATGCTAGAGGGGTCGACGGTGGAGATGAACAATATCCCGTGGAGTCCCGTTTTGCGGTACGCCACACCCCTTCCAATGAACAGGACTCCTGTTTCAACCATAGCACTCCAACACAAGTCCGTTTCCTCTGTTTTGCAGTCCGCCACACCCCTCCCGATCAATAGGACCCCGTTTCGACCGTAGGAGGTCCAACACAAGTTCGCTTCCTCCATTTTGCGGTACGCCAGACCCCTCCCGATGAACAAGGTCCCGTTTCTAACATGGCCGGTCGAAGACAAGGATGTTCCTCTGTTCTGCGGTACGCCAGGCCTCGTTTCCATCGGCTGTTCCGTCCAAGCCCTCCAGAAGGACACGGCGACACATTCCATTCCGACCCAGCCGGTTGGCTCCCCATGAACACGACGACGATGCTGTTTCTTCGTTCCGACGCAGTCATGTACACGAGCCCTGGCCGTACGTATGCGCAAGTAGGCATTCGAGATCCCGCCCATATGTACGTACGTGGCCGTATTTTCTTTCTTGCGCACTGGCCGCTGCACGTACGTGTACATGCTACATGCACGCCTCTACTACGAATCGTCCGCGCTCTACATCGACCAGTATGTACGTACACGTTCGCGACCAGAATGACAACGCTACGTACGCTTCGACCAGGTAGGTCCCGACTGTTAGGCACTTCCTTGCGTGTGAAGATATAGCTGGTGGGTCCCAGCAGTCAGGGGGGTGAATCATTTTTTCCCGGACGCACTTCCTTGCATGCGAAGATGTAGCTGGTGGGTCCCAGCAGTCAGGGGGAAAACGTTTTTTCGTGAAATACAGTGTCCCGTCCGGTGGGTCCCCGCTGTCAGGTGCAGGAATAATTATTTTGCACGTAATAAGGAGGCACTTCCTTGCGGCTGCCGTGGACCCAGCTGTCAGCCTCTCCACGTATAGTACTCTTTCGATGGAAGTCGGTCGTTGACCACATTGACCATGCCACGCCGAGAGCACCAAGGCGATGGACGATGGTGAGGCCTAG
This sequence comes from Aegilops speltoides, assembly GCA_021437245.1. Classification (NCBI taxonomy): domain Eukaryota; kingdom Viridiplantae; phylum Streptophyta; class Magnoliopsida; order Poales; family Poaceae; genus Aegilops; species Aegilops speltoides. Next base: position 424,925,285 of record CM038144.1, on the reverse strand, counting down.
GAAGGGGACGACGCGGAGTCGGGGAAGACGCAACAGTGGATGCCCACGCGGAGAGGAGTGCGAGGATTCACTGGTTCGGCTGCGGTGTGAGGCTGCCGTCGCCACAAAATAACAGGGGGCGTGGGTGAGTAGAGGGATGGCCTGGCCTGCGGTGAGGCGTCCGTGGCATCACAACCGTCCACGGGAGGCAGGAGCATGAGGCACAACCGGCGCTGGTTTGGGCGGCTGGAGCAAGAAGACCAGAGGTTGAAGAAGCACTACGACCATTGGATGGACATTGTATGGTCACTAGAACTAGAAGTGTTCATATTGACTAAGTTGACAAAGCCCTCCGTACCCGTCAACTTAGTTGGCCCACAAGTCAGCCTCCCACTATTGTGGGTCCCAGCTAGTAGGGTGTATTCATTTTTTTTGTGCATAATAAGGAGGCACTTCCTTGCATGCGAAGAGATAGCTGGTGGGTCCGACCTGTCAGCGGCGGGAACATTTTTTTTGCAAAATATAGAGCCCCTTCCGGTGGGTCCCAACTGTCAGGTGGAGGAATAATTATTTTGCACGTAATAAGGAGGCATTTCCTTGCGTGCGGCCGTGGACCCAGCTGTCAGCCTCTCCACGCACAGTCTACTTCCGATGGTGTCATTCGTTGACCACGTTGACCACTCCGCCCAGAGCGCATCCAAGGTGGTGGACGACGGCAAGGCCTAGGGAGGGGACGACGCGGAGCCGGGGAAGACGCGGTAGTGGATGCCCACGCGGAGAGGAGTACGAGGGTTCACTGGTTCGGCTACAAGGTGAGGCTGCCGTCACCGCAGGGCCTGGCTAGCGGTGGGTGTAGTAGGGGGAGGTGAGGCCGCAACGGCAACACAGCCGGCCACTGGAGGCAGGAGCATTCGGTCTCGCCGGTGCTGGTTTGGGCGGCTGGTGCAAGAATTGCAGCGATTGAAGAAGCAGCAGGACCGTTCGATTCAAATCCAACGGTTACTGCTGCTAGAATCGTTTGTTGACTAAGTTGACAAGCCCTGCGTACGGGTCAATTTAGTAGGCCCATAGGTCAGCCTCCCAACCGGTGCGCCCCAGATGTCAGTGGGAGGAATCACTTTTTTCGTGTAATAAGGAGGCAGTTAATTGCGTGCGGCCAGGCCAGCGGAGGGAGTAGGGTGGGCCGGGGAAGCCTGCGCCGCATCACAGTGGGCCACAAGAGGAGGGAGCAGGCAGTCCCGTCGGCGCTTGTTTAGGCAGATGGAGCAGGAAGATCAGAGATTGAAGAAGCACGTCGGCCATTGGATGGACATCCAACAGTCGCTGCTGCTAGAATCATGTGTTGACTGACAAAGCCTTGCGTAAACAAGTAAGCCTCGAAATCTATGGCGTATACAAACCATTTGCTATTATTTTTATAATTTTTACTAATTTTCTAATTCATATGGAATTTATTGCAGCCCATTTTCCATTTTTAGAATTGCTGCCCATTTTCTGGTCAGTACCAGGGTTAAAAAAATTAAATAAATATGTGCGAAATTTTGAAAATTCGCAAATTTTTGCTGGGGAACAAAATATTCTTAATCCAAAAATTAGTAACCATACTAAAACAATTTAAAAATAAATAAGTACTATGTCATGTTAAATCCAATGAAATACTGCCTCCGTCCCAAAATTCTTGTCTTAGATTTGTCTAAATACGGATGTATCAAGTCACGTTTTGGTATTAGATACATTCGTATCTAGACTAATCTAAGACAAGAATTTTGGGACGGAGGGAGTATAAGATATCAGTGAAGAACAAAAATAAAAAAAGAAACTAATATCGTTCTGAAGCATTGATATTTTGAGATACATGATTGTTTGTTGGGATGCCCTAAGTATTATTGTTTTTATGCCAAATGATAGACTATTTCTTTGAATCACTTGTGTCTTAATATTCATGCCATGATGAGATATTTGATCAAGATTATGCTAGGTAGCATTGCACATCAAAAATTATCTTTTTATCATTTACCTACTCGAGGACGATCAGGAATTAAGCTTGGGGGTCCGTGATACGTCTCCGTCGTATCTATAATTTTTGATTGTTCCATGGCAATATTATTCAACTTTCATATACTTTTGGCAACTTTTTATACTATTTTTTGGGACTAACATATTGATCCAGTGCCCAGTGCTAGTTCCTGTTTGTTGCATGTTTTATGTTTCGCAGAAACCCCATATCAAACAGAGTCCAAACGGGATAAAAAGGACGGAGCTTATTTTTGGAATATTTTTGATTTTTGGGAAGTAAAGTCAACGCGAGACGGTGCCCGAGGTGGCCACGAGGGTGGCCCACGCGCCCACTTTCACTGGGCACGCCCCTGACCCTCGTGGGACCCTCGTAAGGCGGTTGACGACCTTCTTTGGCCGCACGAAAGCTAATTTTTGGAAAAATATCTGGGCGAAGGTTTCAATCCAATCGGAGTTACGGATCTCCAGATATAAAAGAAACGATGCCAGGGCAGAATCAGAGAACGCAGAAACAGAGAGAGACAGAGAGATAGATCCAATCTCAGAGGGGCTCTCGCCCCTCCCACTCCATGGAGGCCAAGGACCAGAGGGGAAACACTTCTCCCATCTAGGGAGAAGGTCAAGGAATAAGAAGAAGAAGGGGGGATCTCTCCCCCTTGCTTCCGGTGGCGCCGGAACGCCGCTTGGGGCCATCATCATCACCGCGATCTACACCAACACCTCCGCCATCTTCACCAACATCTCCATCACCTTCCCCCATCTAAATCCAGCGGTTTACTCTCCCGCAACCCTCTGTACCCTCTACTTGAACATGGTGCTTTATGCTTCATATTATTATCCAATGATGTGTTGCCATCCTATGATGTGTGAGTAGATTTTCGTTGTCCTATCGGTGATTGATGAATTGCTATGATTGGTTTAATTTGCTTGTGCTGTCCTATTGTGCCCTCCGTGTCGCGCAAGTGTGAGGGATTCCCACAGTAGGGTGTTGCAATACGTTCATGATTCGCTTATAGTGGGTTGCTTGAGTGACATAAGGATAAAACCGAGTAAGGGGGTTGTGGCGTATGGGATAAAGGGGACTTGATGCTTTAATGCTATGGTTGGGTTTTACCTTAATGATCTTTAGTAGTTGCGGATGCTGGCTAGAGTTCCAATCATAAGTTCATATGATCCAAGAAGAGTAAGTATGTTAGCTTATGCCTCTTCGACATAAAACTTGCTATCTGTCTAGTAAAGTAGTCAATTGCTTAGGGACAATTTCACAACTCCTACCACCACTTTTCCACACTCGTTATATTTACTTTATTGCTTCTTTATCTAAACAGCCTCTACTTTATATTTATGTGCTCTCTATTATCTTGCAAACCTATTCAACAACACCTACAAAGTACTTCTAGTTTCATACTTGATCTAGGTAAGGCGAACACTAAGCATGCATAGAGTCGTATCAGTGGCAGATAGGACTTGAGAGAATATTTGTTCTACCTTTAGCTCCTCATTGGGTTCGACACTCTTACTTATCGAAAGAGGCTACAATTATCCCCTACACTTGTGGGTCATCAAGACCTTTTTCTAGCGCCGTTGCCGGGGAGTCATAGCGTGGGGTGAATATTCTCGTGTGTGCTTGTTTGCATAATATCCTCCTGTTAATGAATTTAAAGAACTGGTGCACGAGCATTTAGCTTTATTTATTTATTTACTTATTTATGTTTAGGGGACCATGAACACGTACCTGGGCCGGATTCATGTGAGAGCCTTCCTTCCAGTTAATTATGGGCTCCTATATTGGGCCTTCATCAGTGGGCTGCATGTTATCAACAAGTGGAAAATGTGTCCCGTACGAAAAATAGTATGCGCTACGTATGGTACAGGGCACTAAAGGATCGAACCATGCCACAACTTCCAAAACATTGTGTTTGTCGTTCTAACAATTCATTTATTCAACCAATAGATGAAATATACTACTGATTGTACATTGAAAACAGCAGCAGCAACAACCAGGGCTGGGGGTGCAACAGAAGCAGTAAGCAGGCCAAAAGAGTGAAGACACATCTCTCTCTTCCAAACCACACATCAGCCATCATTACAAAAGGGCTACCATAAAAGAACAAGTGTATGCATCAAACTAAATAAATATCCTACTACACCAAGTGTACGCATCTAACTAACTGGCTCGCTTAGGCGTTACTATTTATTAAGTCAGGAGATTGGTCGACGGCTTGAACTAGATGGGTGCCTGACAGTGGAAACTCCAGCCAGCAGGTCGAAGTCTAATACTTGCGACCCTCTCTCCTACTTTGGGCTGCAGAGCATGGTGGCACATATCAGGGTATGGTACATGCAGAGACGCATGGTACGCTGTACACACAGCTTTTGCACGATGAACTAAAACCGCTGCCATCATGATCCTTGCCGTTGGTTATCTCCTGGTTAATCGGATAATTCAGTCCGAAAAAAAGAGAGCATGTACCAAGGCTACTTACCAACCTCCAGTCAAAAATTCCTGAAGGCCCAGAGAAGCTGGGATCCTGCTCAAAGGCCTTGCAGTGACTGTGATTGTATTCCGCGAAACAACACGTCCGGTATGTGCGAATGATCATCAATCGTTCACCATTGTCTGATCGAGCCAGGAACCACCTGCAACTGCCATGCCGCTTTTCTGGGATTAGGAAGGATAGGGACACCAGGCGGCCTACAACATCATATCAAGTTGGAGTCAAATAAAAAAGGGCTCTTGATGTAGTCAATCTTAAGAACAACATGTTATGAGCATGAATATTTTTTCAGTAAATGTTGACAGTAATATAAGCAAGCCATCATGATATCATGGGCCCGACTGCACTCAGGGCTTTGGCACGGGCGTCCTCCGCCACCCTCATGGCCCTAGCACGAGCCTTCTGCCAAAGGGCCAATTGCCTGACTCTCTCGGATGCGACATAGACCTGCCATGCAGCTTGCCCCGCGACGCACTTCTCTTCCTCGGCCTTCTTCTCTGCCTCTATTTTGGCATGCTCTGCCGGCGGCAAAGCCTCTCACATGATGACATCCATTTCTTTCCAAAGCTCCTCAAGGCTGGGGGGGGGGCTCGGTGGGCGACGCGACATTCTCCTCGTAGCGGGGAGCCGACGCGTCCTCCGACGCGTGTGCTGGTGAGATTGGGAACGCCGATGCATCCACCTCAACGTGTCACAGTGAGGAGTGGAACGCCGACGCGTCCTCCTCGACTAGTGGCGGCGAGGAACGAAACGACGACGCGTGACCGTCCAGGCGGTGTAGCGAGGGGCGCCTATGGCTTGGTGGTCGACGTGAGAGGGGGGGGGGAGGAGATAACGATGAACGTGAGCATTCTTCCGAATGCCGTGGGAGGCACAGTATTTATAGTGAGCAATGGCACACCTACGTAAGATATGGACTGAGTTGCACTGACTTAACTGCAGGTCCAGTTGCATCACTGATATGTGGGCCAGACCCGTTGTTGGCCCATATGTCAGTGACCCAATGCACCTGCAGTTAAGTAACTGAAGCACCATCCCAGAAGATATGTTGCGTGATTAACGTAACAACTACGTGGGCATATTTGTTGGAGTAAATTAGATGGGAGGGAAGGGGTGGAAATATTGCTGGTCACAATGGATTGGACGAGCGCGGCGGGAGGAGAGTCATGCATGCAGATTTTTTCCACACGGGGTGGAGTGGTGGGACCGCCGGAGGGAGAAGGAGAGTCTAGCAGGCATATTGTTTCCACACATGGAGAGGAAAAGATTTGAAGACGAACGGGCTTCCTGCAAGTATGGGGAACGGTGCATAATAAGTCATCTTGCATGCCGGGCTAGGTATAGTCTCAAGTCACTAAAAACATACACGCCCCACACATGTTCATATTTCAAGGTGCACTAAATTATTGCATGCGATGATTAAGGCTGGCCATTATGGTGGTATCTTAGCTGGTATCATGCAGAGGAGAATAGCAAACATGCTGATGTGGCAACGAATTAAAGAAGAGAGGGGGGTTAGAGTAACTAGTGTTCATGCATGCATTGGTAAACACATTTTTGTGTGAAGAACGACAACATTAGTTGAGTACTTTTGCAGACTACAAAAACTATTCCACCACCTCTATCTTGCTAAGAGTAGGTGAAAATTTTGAATCGAGCCCTTTAAACTAGAAGGGAGGTAGTAGTACTCTAATAGCTAACCTTGTTGTGACGACAAGATAGGACATGGCACACACCTGGACGAAGGAACTAGTCTGCATTGTGCATTTAAGTTTTGTCTGAAGTCAATGTACCTCTACTTTGACCAAACTTATAGAAAAATGTATGAACATTCACAATGTCAAATCAATATTTTTATACACATTATAAAACGTAGTTCTTATACTCATTATAATCAGTTGTAGATATTGATATTTTTAGTATAAATTTGGTCAAACACTTTGCAAATGGTTGACGGAAGTAAAAAGGACCAGAGGGAGTATCATGCATGCAGAGTAGGCAAAAAAAATCGCTCATTTATAGCCGGTTGAAGTCTCAAAGGGTGCAACCACGCGAGGGAGCTGAAGGTCGTGGGAGGTGCGATGGTTGATGGAATTAAGTGAAGTTACGCACGCGCTGGCATGGTGTGCGAACAGGCAGAAGCTATACCGTCAGGCCTATGATATGGGTCTAGTAGACATGACATCTAGTGAGTCCCACATAGTTCTCGAGAACTCTTTGGGGGCTTGCAACCGTTTATCCACCGGGTAAGCCAGCAAACCAACGCCGTACGCACGCCCTACTCGTCCCGTCTTCTACTAGTATAGTACCTTACAACAGTTTTGTCCCAGTCGTCCCGTCCTTTCACATTACGCAGTTCAACTTCTCCTAACCCTCCTCCAAAATCCATGGCCTCCCAAATCTCCATGGTCGCCGCTGAGTACCAGGTTAGAGCCATCACTAGCGATGAGTTCATCGTCATCTACACACGTGGATCCGTCACGGTGAAAGCATGCCTTGCTCGCTTCCTACGCATGTTCAACAGTTCAACGGATGAGTGGGTCGCTGGGCTAGATGTTGGGTACACCACAGTCCTGCAAAGAGAGAAGATTCTAAAGGAGGCAGAGAAGAAGAAGCCCACCATGATCCAGGTCTGCGTACATAACGTGTGCTTGGTGTACCACAATGCCATGCCGACGTTGAGTGCCAGGATTTTAAGAACTTCCTCAAGGATGAAAGAGCGAAATTCATTACTGTAAACTTTAGGAACGACCGGGATGTCCTGGGTCAGATAGACCTCGTTGTAGGCCAGCCCTTCGATCTCCAGAAGGCAAGCCTGGTGTCCTCCTCTCAGCCTTCAATGCTGACCCTGGCAGCAGCCATGATTGATCCTTCGTACGCAAAAATAAAGAAACCTCACCACGAGTTTCATCATGCATGGGAGTTGAAGACATTAGATGAAGATCACATCCTGTACGCAACAATGGATGCGTACCTTTGGTTAAATATCTACAAGGGTAGGATGAAGAAGCAGAGCCCAGTGTCTGGTTCAAGCAAAGAAGCGTCGGCGAAGAGGAAGAGGAAGAGGGATGAGGACGAAGTCGAGGATGTGGACTCAGCCTCCGAGTAGGTGGCGATGTAAATCGCCATGCCGGTTCTACCGCAGGTCAAGCGGACTAGTTGCTTAGTTTATTTTCAAGGGTGTGTTGTGCTGAGGCCCCAGCAGAACTATGTTTATGTTCTTTCTCGTTATTTGGACTCTTTAGTACGTACAGTAGTACTAGTACTATGTCTTACTACTGTTCTTCTTGCAGTTGGTACTACTGCTCGTATCTTCCACTACAAAAAAAGACACATCCGTGACATTTTGGGCCAAACGAACTTTCTTTCTGTCATACATATGACACTTCTATGACGATAATTGTGAAAAAACCCTGTATCATCATAGATGTGGTGGGCTCCTACTTCTATGACAAAAAATCATGATAGAAAATGGGCTTTTCGTCCTAGGCGGTCCGGAGACGCAGCTGCATGACATTCTTTGGGCCGTCCATGACGGAAAAAACCTGTCACAGTCTGGTTTTTGCCCTCTTTTATTTGCCTGGTTTTCATCTCGGTTTTGAATTTGGAATTTTGAATCATTCCATTTGGACTTGATCACTTGGATATCCCTTGATTTTCACCCAAGTGCCCCCTCTCCTCTTCTAATCCATCATTTCACTCCTGGCCAACCCAACAAAATTGTTTAGAATATTTTTCTTAAATGAAGAATATTCATTTTGCCTCTTAAACCCTAGCTAAACTCTTTGACCTCCAAAGCAACCCTCATTTTTGTTGCCCTAAAAATCCTGAGAAAAATCCCAAATATTCTTTGGACCCTAGGGCACATTTCTGAGCAAAAACATTTCACCAGTTTTTAGAGTATTTTTGCTACAGAAAATATTTTCACTTCTGGGCTGAAATGGTAGTTTCTAAAACAACTACCTTTTTACTAGCTCAAATGTAGCTGGTTTTCCTGTGCTTATTCACCTTAGTAAGACTCAGTAAAACCCCAAAGATTAGCCCTTGAAACCCTGTGGTTTGACCATAGTAACTGTTCAAAGTTTCTGTCCAGTAACTAAACATCTTCACCATTTCAGTTCTACTGCACCTGGAAACAAACCGAGCCGTGGTAACACCTAAAGTTACTAAGGACTACACGCCAGACATCATGGTTAGTGCATATGTGGCCTGATGTCACGGTCCATGCGGTGACCGCGTTCGTCCGAGGGTGCTAGCATGCCAAACGCGTGCTCTGCGCGTTGCCAGCGCCTCTGTGGCGCGCGTGCATGCTGCTCGGCCAGCCTGGGCGTGTCCCCCCGCGCCACCATCCTCGTCTCCACCTCCTTTACTCCTCCCCGCCACTTGCCGACGCTGGAGCTCGCCGCAACGAGCAAGAGCATGGTCCGGCCAACGGCACAGTGCACGCGCACTGTGTTCGTCCCTTTCCTCCTTGCTCATGTGCTCGTCCGCGTCCGTGCACAGCTCCCGCGTGACCTCGTCGCCTTCCCCCCTCTCTCTCTGGCACCATTCGTCACCGGGCGCCGGCAACAACTGTCCTCCGGCGGAGCCCGAGCCCTCCTCGCCGCCCGCCTATAAATAACCCCCTCCGCAGCCTCCTGGAGCACCGCACCTCACCACCACTCCCTCCTATAGCCACTAGAAGCCGTATCCCGGCCGGGCGGGCCGCGGGCTGCCATCCCCGAGCCGAGCTCGCCGGTGATCCCCTCTGGATCGACCCCACAGCTCCAGCCACTCCCGAGCCGAGGCGACCCTGCCAGGGCCTCCGCCTCTCCTTCGTGAAGCTAACGCGCCAAGCCCGAGCCTCTGGAGCCGCCCCTAGCCATCGTCTTCCTCATCTCCGGCGACCATCGTGTTTTGCCTCCGCTTGCGGGGAAGAATCCGACGCCGTCCGGTCACCGTTTGCCATGCCACGGGTACGGGCAGGTGCGTAAGAGCCTTCTCCGTCGATCCCTCCCCTCTCGTTTTTCTCCAAGATGCCTCAACGCCGGCGTGAGCTCCGGCGAAGCACCGCGCCTCTCTGTTTTCTTTCCCCCTCCCTCCGGCCTGACTAGCGGGGCCCGCTAGTCAGCCACTCATAACACACGCGAAGCGGTATGAGTGGGGCGCCCTGGGAAAATACGCCATCGACGTCACCCCCTCTCTGTTTTTCTTTTTCAATTTTATTTAAATTCCAGTAGCATTCAAACAGCCATAACTTTTATTCTACAAGTCCAAATGCAGTGATTCTTTTTTGCATTGTGTTCTTTGTCCAAAAATCTAACAGCTCCCAAAAGATGGGATTTTTCCTTGTTGTCTAGATTTTCTGGCAATTTTCAGAAGGTTTCTTGATATTTTTCAATTGTGGTTTTTGAATATTTTCAGAGGAACCAGCTTGTCTTGAGGATCACCAGGAGCCTTGTGAACCTCATCAGTACTTAGGCAAGCCACAGTAACATTTTCATGGTTCCACTTCAATATTTATGATTTTCATACTTGAACTCATGATTATTGATATATAATAAATATATTCTGTTATATGCTTGTTATGTTAAAAATGCTTGAACTTCAGTATGTTTGGAGTAACTATTGTTAGTAAGATAATGAGAAACTAGTTGCAAAAGTTAAATAAATAATATGGTCATAGAATTTGATGAGTAATTTAAATATTATTTTGCATGAGATAAAATGATGATAATGGTAGAAATAATTCTGGTATAAGTAAAGAGAAGTTTTTACCAGTATAGTAACATGAGTTTATGTTGGCTTCGTGGGGGCGTGATTGGTGCAGTCTTTGCACGGTTATGTGATGCTTATGTTAAGTGATGCATGGTATGGCAGTATGACACCGGTTATTTTATTTTCACATTAAGTAGAACCTGATTCATAATTCAACTTGAACATGTTGTTGACTGGGTCGTGGTGCCGCTGAAACGAGTCTTTCCCAGTGCAACCACACTTGCCGGTATGGGACGGCCTTAATGCATTTCATTGTCGTGCCTCTGGTCGGTACCTCAATTTAGGGAAGGTTATGGGTGTGCTGTACCCTGGCCCTGTAGGCAAGCATAACCTTGTGTGCCCGTTGTTAAGTTAATTTTGGTATCGGATCCCAGTGTAGATCATGGCCACGATGGTGGTCGAGGTGTCTGGAGGTAGACACGGGGCCACCCAGTACTAGCCCAGTGGGGTCTGAGTCGGAGGGGCCGGGAGAGTGTCATGACAGTGAAATGGTTTCGTCGGAACGCTGTTGGTCCACTCGGATGGGAGAGTGAGGTCATGGGTTCCGTAGTGTGGGTACAGTGTACTAACCTCTGCAGAGTGTATTTAATCTATCGATAGCCGAGTCCACGGATACGGACACGCTCGAAAGTAAGGTACACCATGGGTCAACACTTAATAAATATGCACACTAATTGCACTAAGGATGAAAGTGAGGTCATTGTGTTGAGTTGGACATGAGTTGTTGGATTGTGATCGCCGTAAGGATCACGGGCCACGAGTTGGTCGGTTGTGATCGCCGTAAGGATCACGGGCCACAAGATGGTCGGGTTGTGATCGCCGTAAGGATCACGAGTATGTGTTGGTAATATTATGTTTGTTGGTCACACCGGGTAAGCAATTCAGGAGAATGAGTATCTATTGAGCACTGTCACTGCATGTTGGTAATGGAGTTGCATTGTTGATTAAATTGGATAAATATCATAATATCGTCTGTCATCTTCTTTATGTTTATTGTGAGCTTCCAAGTACATTCAATGTACTGACCTGGCGTGTCTTGCCAGATTTCAGGAAAATCCCGTTGGAAAGGAGTGCTGTCCGAGTCTAGACCGTGTCCACGTTGGTGTCCTTGTGCTATGGAGTCCCGCTATGACGTTGTTCCACTGCCGAGTAGTTGTCATGATCGAGGCCACCTTATATTCACTAAATAATGTACATATTGTTCAGCCGCACCGTGTGTGCCGCTTGTCCTCGCTAACTGTTGTAATATGAACTATGCTCCGCTACCATGAATAAAGCGGTTGTTTTCTGTACCATGTTGTTGTGTGTTGCCAGAAGACAAGGTCTCTGGGCTGGCAATGCAAGGTAAACCAGTCGCTTTGAGCCGGGGTGCCACAACGCTTGGTATCAGAGCCGCGCTGACTGTAGGCCACGCTAGACTAAGCCGAGTTAACTGGACGCTAGATATGAGTTGTAGTTGAGTCTCGGTAATAACTGTAGCTGGTTGTTGCATTGCATGCACTAATTATATTTATTTTATGCTAACCTGCTAATGGTTGTGAGTGTAGATGGCTCCGGTCAGATCCGTGCGATTGCAATGATGTCGTGTACGCCGCCAATCTCTCCTTCAGAATGTGTGGCGACGGCTGTACCATCACGGAGACGATCCATCTATCGTGTGTACCGAGCGCTTAGCTGACTCGGTGTATGAGTATCACGCCGTGGTTACTCTGCGCACCGATTCGATTCCAGCTTACACTCATTACCTCTCGTAGCGGCTACGCTTCTTCCGCTTCTCAGGCTATCCAGTTTGCTGCATTGGAGGTACTTGTTGAGCTCCGCTACAACGAGGTCCGGATGCAGAATCACCCAGGTTTCCACTACTATCCTTCTCTCCACAATAATGGTAGTGTCCGTCTCCCTATCATTGATCCAGAGTCTGATAGTGTCGCTAGCCACCTTTCTCGCTACATCACTGCTAGCTATCTTCTGATCTACGAGCTGGCTCGTGAGCTGAGTCGTGTCGGTACTGCTTTAGCCTCTACTTTAGTCACTGCTTGCTCAGCCACTACTTCTCCATCTGTGGGATTTATTCCCTACGTTCCTGCCAGTTCTAGATCCCCTGTTACTCCCCCGATAGCTCGGGCACTGCGACTGCGAGTCCCCTTAGTGCTCCTGCAGAGTGGGTTTCACTTCTCGCCACTCCTGCAGCCCCGATGATCCGCCCTTCACCTGCCCCTGAGGGAGAGCCCTCGAGGCAACGTCGTCGTGTCACTTTTAACCCGGAGGTCTTCGTTAACCCCGCTAGTTCTGGATCCGAGTCCGCATCAGGAGAGGACCCCGCAGCGCCAGCTGAGCAGTAGAGCTTTCAAGTATTCTCAGTTGTAGGGATGGAGTATGGTTGTAATCGTACTAGTCATGATGTTTCGTTTCATGTATGAGGGTAGTTGGACCTGGCATGTTGTTATCTTTCATGTATGATTCTATGTATAATTATGTTGGACTTTATTTTATTCGCCGTATTTTCTTTGTCTTTTTGGTTTCGCTTGGTTTTTGTTGCTGGCTTCTCCCCAGTTTTTGTTGAATGCTTCTCATCTCGGTTGCGTTGATTTGGGAAAAATCGTATTAGGATGACGCGGGAGGCTGCAGTAGCAACGTTCGCAAGGGTTCTCATGTTCGGCGTTCCGCACGACAGGCAGGACAATAACCCGAGCCGTACGTTCCACCACTGCCTCCACCGCTAAATCCGCCCTCCACCGAGCAAATTATGCGTATGTTCGAGGAACGACGAAACAATGATGTAATGGAAATATTCAGAAGTATTCAAGCAATGATTGGACAGAATGGAAATCAGCCCGCCTCTCACTCCAAACTATCTGATTTTCAAAGGACTAAGCCTCCCAGTTTCAGTCAGGTCGTTGATCCCTTGGATGCAGATGATTGGTTAAGAACTATGGAAAAGAAACTTGAGGTTGCTTGAAGTGATGAAGAAGATAAAGTTCCATTTGTAACACATTATCTGGAAGGCGCTGCTACCATATGGTGGGAAAATGAGAAAGCCATAGGGACTGAGAATGAAGCAATTACCTGGTCTAGATTCAAGGAGCAATTCCGAAAATATCACATCCCTGCGGGAATTATGAAGACTAAGCAGCGTGAATTTCTCGCGCTCCGCCAAGGAAGTCAGTCAGTGTGAGAATATTTACAAAAATTCAATCACCTGTCACGTTACTCTCAATATGACGTGGCCACTGAAGAAAGTAAGATGGACCGCTTTCTTTGGTGGATTAAACCCGCATCTTCGTTGTTCTCTCAGTATGTTCGATTTTCCAGATTTGCAAACCCTGGTGAACAAGGCTTTCATTGCTGAAAGGGAACACAAGCTCGTGTCAGATACTAAGTCTGCCCATGGCGATCACAAACGCAAATTTGAGCCCAAGAAGGAAATGCAACCAGTGCAGAAGGTTCGTACCTAGCAGCCAACTCCGATGGCATACCAGCCCAGTTGGCAAAAAAATGTTAACAAGACCACCACCCAAGTGAAGAATGATGTGCTTAACCCAGTTATGGAGAATCGTCTGCGTAACAATTCCTGTTATAGTTGTGGACAGACCGGATATTATGCCAAACAGTGTCCCAAGAACACCCGGACCAATGTTACGTTCAAGCCTCAAATCCATTATTTGGAAGCCGGTCCAAGTCAGCACGACGTCACGGGATATGTTCATCACATTTCAGCCGACGAAGCCCAAGAAAATCCCGAAGTCGTCATTGGTATGTTCCCTGTTAATAACATACCTGCAGTAATTTTATTTGACTCTGGGGCTTCCCACTCTTTAATTTCTTGGAGTTTTGTCGCCCAAAACAAATTTCCTTGTTCTCTTTTGGGCAAGAATATGCTGGTTCAAACCCCGGGATCTATTATTCAAAGCAATCTTGCCTACCGCAATCTGGAAGTCAGGATCAACGAAATCAGTTTCCCGACGTCTTTGATACTGATTGAGTCTGAAAAATTAGATGTTATCTTGGGTATGAATTGGCTGAATCAGTACCAAGTATGCATAAATTGTGCGACCCGGGAAGTCAATTTGACCGGACAAGATGGACGAGCTACCAAGTTTATTGCTCTTAGAAGCATACCCTCCAAGGAAATGGTTTTTACAACAATAGCAGAAATGGAATTAATTCCAGTGGTCAGTGAGTTCCCCGATGTATTCCCAGAAGAACTGCCAGGCATGCCACCTGACCGAGAGCTTGAGTTTGCAATAGAACTTGTGCCCGGAACCACACCAATACACAAGAAATATTATCGAATGCCGTCATCCGAGTTGTTGGAGCTAAAGAAACAGCTTGATGAAATGCTCCAAAAAGGATATATCCGCCCCAGTTCCTCGCCATGGGGATCACCCACTATTTTTGTGGACAAGAAAGATGGCAGCCTTCGTATGTGTGTGGATTACCGACAGTTGAATGATGTCACGATCAAGAGCAAGTACCCTCTGCCAAGAATTGACGATTTGTTTGATCAACTCAGTGGATCCAAGGTATTCTCAAAGATTGATTTGCGGATTGGATATTACCAGCTCAAAATTAAAAAGGAGGATATTCCCAAGACCGCATTCACCACTCGCTATGGTCTTTATGAATACACCGTCATGTCCTTCGGCCTCACCAACGCCCCTGCCTTCTTCATGCACATGATGAACAAAGTGTTCATAGATTTCCATGATAAGTTCGTGGTCGTCTTCATCGATGATATACTTATTTACTCAAGAAATGAAGAAGAGCATAAAGGACACCTCCGCGCAGTGCTACAACGACTCCGTGAGCACCGGCCAGTACGCCAAGTTCAAGAATGCGAAGTTTTGGCTCAAGCAAGTTGGGTTCCTCGGGCATATACTATCCGCTGAAGGAATAGCAGTGGACCCAAGCAAAGTAAAAGACGTGCTCGACTGGTTGCCACCCGCCACCGTGTCTCAGATCTGGAGTTTTCTTGGATTGGCCAGATATTACCGTCGATTTATTGAAGGGTTTTCCAAGATTGCTAAGCCCATGATGGAGCTGCTTAAAAAGGATAAGAAGTTTGAATGGACGTCAGACTATAAGAAAAGTTTCACCGAGTTCAAAAAGCGCTTAACAACAGCGCCGGTATTGACACTTCCAGATATCTACCGCAGCTTTGACATATATTGCGACGCTTCCCGACAAGGATTTAGGTGCGTGCTTATGCAAGATGGCAAGGTAGTAGCCTAAGCCTCACGGCAGCTACGACCCCATGAAGGCAATTACCCCACTCATGATTTGGAATTGGCCACGGTAGTTCATGCTTTAAAAATTTGGAGACACTACCTCATTGGAAAAAGGTGCCAAATTTTTACCGACCACAAAAGTCTCAAATACATATTTACTCAGCCAAATTTAAACCTCCGTTAGCAAAGATGGATGGAGTTGGTCAAGGATTATGATCTTGGAATAAATTACCATTCGGGTAAGGCCAACGTGGTTGCCAATGCACTCAGTCGAAAGCCCTTCAGTTTAAACGTCATGCTGGAATCTCTGCCTTTCGAACTCAAAGAAGAAATTGCTCAGATCAACCTAGTCATTGTTGAGGCTGGTCTTGCCAATATTCTGACGGTCACTCCTACCCTAGAGGAAGAAATCCGCAAGGCCCAGCCAGGCGATGCCAAATTGCAGAAACGCATCAAGTCATCTGATTTCTCGAAGGATCAGTACGGTACCCTCCGATTCAGGGGAAGGATTTGTGTACCTAATCAAGCTGACCTAAAGCAGAAAATTTTGTCAGAAACCCACGAATCCTCGTATTCAATCCACCCTGGAGGCACAAAAATGTATGAAGACCTTCGACAAATATTCTGGTGGGATGGAATGAAGAAAGACAATGCTTATTTCGTGGCTTGTTGCGACATATGCAACAAAGTTAAGGCGGAATATCAGAAACCAGCGGACTTCTCCAACCACTGCCCATGTCACAATAGAAATGGGACGATGTCTATATGGATTTCATCACAGGATTAACCAGGACCCAACGAGGCAATAATGCGATCTGGGTCATAGTGGATACATTAACCAAGGTGGCTCACTTCCTCCCAGTCAAAACCTCATACCGAGCAGATGAGCTTGCCCAACTGTATGTATCCAGGATTCTCAGTCTACATGGAGTTCCC
The DNA here is from genome assembly GCA_021437245.1 of Aegilops speltoides. Classification (NCBI taxonomy): domain Eukaryota; kingdom Viridiplantae; phylum Streptophyta; class Magnoliopsida; order Poales; family Poaceae; genus Aegilops; species Aegilops speltoides. Next base: position 424,908,871 of record CM038144.1, on the reverse strand, counting down.
AGGACCATCACTACTGACGGAGGTTCGCTTTTCACCTCTGCTTTCTGGACCCGTCTCCATCAAGCCCTTGGGACGGAATTAAAATACAGCACTGCATATCATCCTCAGACCGATGGGCAAACGGAAAGAGTAAATAAAATACTCGAAGATATGCTCCGAGCCTGTGTATTAGCCCAAGGACCACAATGGGAAGATTGCTTGCCGTATGCCGAGTTCTCGTATAACAATGGGTTCCAGACCAGTTTAAAGATGTCACCGTATGAAGCTTTGTATGGCCGTAAGTGCCGCACTCCACTAAATTGGTCTCAAACCGGAGATAGCCGCATTTTCAGAACCGATCTCGTGCTAGAAGCCGAAATGCAAGTCAAGGAGATCCGAGACAGATTACAGCTGGCCAGATGGCGACAGAAAAGTTATTATGATGCAAAGCACCGGCAGATCAGTTTTGAACCTGGAGAGCATGTCTACCTTCAAGTCACACCCATTAAGGGAGTAAGAAGGTTCCAAACCCGTGGAAAATTGGCACCCAGGTTTATTGGACCATTTCCCGTCATGACCCGAGTGGGTGCTATGGCATATGAGTTGGAGCTGCCTACGGAACTGTCCGACGTGCACAACGTGTTCCACGTTTCACAACCGCGACGGTGCATCTCAACACCCGAGAAAAAGACCAATTTGGCAGAGATAGAGCTAGCAAAGGATTTGACCTACGAAGAGAGGCCAGTGAAAATTTTGGATCAGATGGAAAGAGTCACTCGTAGTAAGTCACGAAAATTTTATAAGGTACAATGGATGCATCATACCGAGTCAGAATCAACATGGGAATCAGAAGAATTTCTAAGGGCATGTTATCCAGAATGGTTTTCCCAAGCAACCGAATCTCGAGGACGAGATTCATTCTAAGTGGGGGAGGTTTGTCACAGCCTGGTTTTTTCCCTCTTTTATTTGCCTGATTTTCATCTGAGTTTGTTTTGAATTTGGAATTTTGAATCATTCCATTTGGACTTGATCACTTGGGTATCCCTTGATTTTCACCCAAGTGCCCCCCCTCCTCTTCTAATCCATCATTTCACTCCTGGCCAACCCAACAAAATTGTTTAGAATATTTTTCTTAAATGAAAAATATTCATTTTGCCTCTTAAACCCTAGCTAAACTCTTTGACCTCCAAAGCAACCCTCATTTCTATTTCCCTAAAAATCCTAAGAAAAATCCAAAATATTCTTTGGACCCTAGGGCACATTTCTGAGCAAAAACATTTCACCACTTTTTGGAGTATTTTTGCTACAGAAAATATTTCCACTTCTGGGCTGAAATGGTAGTTTCTATAGCAACTACCTTTTTACTAGCTCCAATGTAGCTGGTTTTCCCTGTACTTATTCACCTTAGTAAGAGTCAGTAAAACCCCAAGGATCAGCCCTCGAAACCCTGTGGTTTGACCGCAGTAACTGTTCAAAGTTTCTGTCCAGTAACTAAACATCTTCACCATTTCACTTCTACTACACCTGGAAACAAACCGAGCCGTGGTAACACCTAAAGTTACTAAGGACTACACGCCAGACATCATGGTTAGTGCATATGTGGCCTGATGTCACGGTCCACGTGGTGACTGCATTCGTCCAAGGGTGTTGGCATGCCAAACATGCGCTCTGCGCGTCGCCAGTGCCTCTGTGGTGCGCGTGCACGTTGCTCGTCCAGCCTGGGCGTGTCCCCCCGTGACACCATCCTCGTTTCCACCTCATTTACTCCTCCCTGCCGCTCGCCAATGCCGGAGCTCGCCGCAGCGAGGACGGGCATGGTCCTTCCAACGGCACAGTGCCCGCGCACTGTGTTCGTCCCTTTCCTCCTTGCTCCTATGCTCATCCGCGTCCGTGCACAGCTCCCGCGTGACCTCGTCGCCTTCCCCCCTCTCGCTTTGGCAACATTCATCATCGGCGCCGGCGACAGCTGTCCTCCGGCGGAGCCCGAGCCCTCCTCGCTGCCCCGCCTATAAATAACCCCCTCCGCAGCCTCCTGGAGCAGCGCATCTCACCACCACTCCCTCATATAGGAACTAGAAGCCGCAGCCCGGCTGGGCAGGCCGCGGGCTGCCGTCCCCGAGCCGAGCTCGCCGGCGATCCCCTCTGGATCGACCCCGCAGCTCCGGCCACTCCCAAGCCGAGGCGACCCCGCCAGGGCCTCCGCCTCTCCTCCGTGAAGCTAATGTGCCAAGCCCGAGCCTCTGGAGCCGCCCCTAGCCGCCGTCTTCCTCATCTCCGGCGACCATCGTGTTCTGCCTCCGCTTTCGAGGAAGAATCCGACGCTGTCCGATCACCGTTTGCCGCGCCACGGGTACGGGCAGGTGCGCAAGAGCCTTCTCCGCCGATCCCTCCTCTTGTTTTCTCCAAGATGCCTGCTGCTGTCAAACCGCGGATCTCGGTGGGGGTCCCGAATCAAGGCGTCTAGGCGGATGGTAACAGGAGACAAGGGACATGATGTTTTTACCTGTGTTCGGCCCTCTCGATGGAGGTAAAACCCTACTCCCGCTTGATTGATATTGATGATATGGGTAGTACAAGAGTAGATCTACCACGAGATCGAGAGGCTAAACCCTAAAAGCTAGCCTATGGTATGATTGTTTTTCGCCCCACGGACTAAAACCCTCCAGCTTATATAGGCACCAAAGAGGGTTAGGGTTACACAGTAGTCGGTTACAATGGTAGGAGATCTACATATCCAGACGCCAAGCTTGCCTTCCACGCCAAGGAAAGTCCCATCCGCACACGGAACGGAGTCTTCAATCTTGTATCTTCATAGTCCAGAGTCCGTCAAGATGATAGTTCGCTATCCTGACATCCCCTAGTCCGGGACTCCTTAATAGCCCCGAACCAAAGCTTCAATGATGACGAGTCCGCGGCATATTGTCTTCGCATTGCAAGGCGGGTTCCTCCTCCGAATACTTCATAGAAGATTTTGAACACAAGGATAGTGTCCGGCTCTGCAAAATAAGTTCCACATACCACCGTAGAGAGAATAATATTTACACAAGTTCAATCTGCTGACGTATTCCGGGGCGTGACATCACACCACGACCAAGCCTTTATTCGAATCGTTTTTACTGTCCCACCTCAGCGCGTTTAGCGAGGCGGTTTCCTTGGCACGTCTTGTCAAAGCAGAGATCGTGTCCCCTTATTCTAGGATTCTCATCAATACGGGCATGGGTAACCAAACCATGCCCGTTGGCATGTCTCCTCTATGGAAGGCGAGTCCCAACGGTCACGGGGGAGGCTCTTGGTATTCAACCTCTTTATAAAGAGACCAAGGCTCCACTCCCTTCTTTCAATCTCAATTGAATCTGCCCCTCACCTCGAGTTCCAACACCCAAAGCTCCAGATTCAGGCGCTATGGACCTTCGATGATGTCCGGCTCCGACCTGCAAGGCCGGCGGATGCCTTCCTCCATTACGGAAGAAGACGTGCTAAAGCTAAGAGATGCCAAGTATTTAACCAGCAAAATTTTGCATAGGCTGCCTGCCCAAGGGCAGGTTATTCCTACTCCCAAGCCTGGTGAAAGTGTGGTGTTCGCATCTCACTTCCTTCGGGGGCTAAGCCTTCCGATGGACCCCTTCGTGAGGGGGCTCATGTTTTACTGTGGGTTGGAATTTCACGACTTGGATCCGGAGTCCATCCTCCACATCTCATCGTTCATCGTCGTGTGCGAAGCCTTCCTCCGCTATACCCCTCACTTCAGATTGTGGCTCAAGACCTTCAAAGTGGAGCCGAAGATGATCAAGGGGCAACAGGCAGAGTGCGGAGGGGCTGTTATAAGCAAGAATGTTGATGCTCCGTGGCCCGAGGGCTCTTTTCAAGAGGAGCTTAGTTTATGGCAACAAGAGTGGTTTTATCATAGCTCCCAGGGGCACCAAATGGGTGGCGCCACCTGCCTTTCGCTCGGGTCCTCCACTGCGGCTGGCGTCATGGGTCAATAAAGGGCTTGACTGGGGGCCGTCCAAGGACGTGCCCTTGCTGCAGGGACGCATTTGAGACCTCCTTGAGAGAGAGATCACTTTGGTCGTAGTAGCGCAGGTCATGCTGATTCATCGCATCTTGCCCTACAGACGTCGCCCCCTTCGCGTGTGGGAATTTAACCCGGAGGGACCACGAGCTCTCCAACATTTTATGGGCGCGACGCCCATGGAGATGTACAATCTTTTCTTCAGATCACGAGAGATGTGTCCGGACTTGACCGAGGATGCAGGACTAAGCTGCAATCGCCCGGATACTCAAGTAAGTAGCCCTGTACCTGGACACGCTATCCTATATTTATCGCAAACTTGCCCTCTAAAAGAGCTGTCCCTTGAACAGGAGTGGATAGCGAAAGCAAAGTTAATCAGTGTCCGGCCCCCCTCCCTGAGACCACGCCGGATCCCGTGTTAACCAGGATGCTGGAGGTTGCGCCTTTGGAAGAAGGTGAAGGGGGGAACAAGGAAGCTACCGCCTCCGCGAAGGAGGCTGCCGGGAAAGGAGGGATCGAGAATCTCTCCATCCAAGGGAAGAAAAGGACCGCCCCTGAAGATCCGGAGATCATGATCTCAAAGCGGGGGAAGAAATCTTTGTCAGAGGGTCCGGCGCCGAGGGACGCTTCGGCCACATTATGCCCCCAAGGGGATCAGCCCTGCACCGAGCTGTAAGTAAAAAAGGGGAATTTTTATTAAAATAAAGGATATCCCAACCCTATTTCTGATAACCGAAATTTTACCTTGTAGTTCGGATCTCAGCCCTTCTCAGTAGAGCTCATCTTCGGGGGATCTTCGTCCGGAGATGATAGAGTGAAACGCCCCTCGCCGCATCGCCTTACAAGACGGCAACCTCGAGGTGTCGCCACGAGGGTTTTCCGTGACCGCGGGCCGAAGGTAGTCGTATGTCCCCCAAAGCCCTCCGTGTCCGGCCTTCGAAAAAGGCCATCGGGCGAGTCCGGCACCATATGGTGTATGGTCGGAGGAGCTGAAAGATCTGCTTGGGCGAGCGTTTATCTCAGAAGATCACCATGCGTTAATGAGTATGGTGATTGAAAGGATTTCCTCCACTGAGAGCGAATTGCATGAAGCCGTCAGAAGTTTACTGACAGGTTTTGAGGTACGCAAAATGATGTACCTTTTGACAGTTCCGCATATAAAATGCGCCCTGTGTAGATAGTAGCCCCAGAGGCTCGGTGTGTTGTCAAAAATGACAACGCGCCGAGCATCATAACCCCAGGTATAATGTGTCGCCAGTCCTATGCAGGTGGCGAAGGGTCCGGTGGCTGGCCGGACTGATGATCTTGCTGAACTAAAGCGGCAACTTGACGTGCCAGATGTCGACATCGTGCTTGTCAATAGGCGACTTGACGAGTCACAAGGTATGCAATTTCCCCGCGGACACCTGGTAAGGGAGCTTGACGCTCGTGCCTTACAACCAGTATGCTTGATGCAGATGGTGCCGCTGCCATGGAGAACCTGCAGGCGGAGCTCGCCCAGGCCAAGGAGTAGGCCGGAAAGAGTAACGCGGCTGCCTTAAAGGCGCCCAAGAGCTAAAAGTCGAACAGGCCGCTCACTCCGGAAGAAGGAGATGGCCAAGATGGCCATGGAGTTGAACACCTGCCGACCGCCGCAAGCTTCTTGAAGAAGACCGGGCGGTACGAGAGGACTCAAGAAGGCCACCGCCGAGGCCTGGATGCTCGCTCGCGATGAGAGCTATGAAGGAGGAGCTGCGCCAGCCGAGAGATCGCGGCCGAACGCCTCTTTCGCCGAGGAGGAAATTCCGGATCCTAATTATGCTCATTGCACCGGCCGTGGAGTGTGGAAGATGCTTATCTGGATTTGGCGGCGAAAAGGGCGGACGCGTCAACACTTCCGAGATCGAGGATCACGAAACGGGAAAGGTTTTTTGGTCGCAGTTCCATAATCCGGAGCGCCCACTTTCATTAACCGATCGCTTGGCCGAATGGGCGGAGCACAATAGGTTATCCGGACTTGCCATGAAGGATGTCGTGAGTATTTTGTGGCCGAAGAGGTCTGAGCCGAAGAGTTATTTTTGCTTGGTGCAGCAGTTCCTTGGTGCGATGCCGCGTATCAATGCAATGAGGAGGTCGGGATGCATAGAGGGTGCGCGGATGGCTCTTGCCCGTGTCAAGACATACTGGGCGGAGATGAAGGCCACCGATGTTGCAACCCAAGATTCGGACGGAAGCCGAGTACCTGTCGAGCACTATTTTCGTGAAGTTCATGCGCTCGCTTAATAGAGACGCAGGCTCAAGGATATTATGTTCAATAACATGTATAATTATGAAACAATGTTTCATGAAATATAAAAGCTTTTTATACTTGTGCTTTCAAGAATTAAAATACCTCCTGTCGGCCGCTTATGTATATGTGTATATAACCCGAAAGATGGCAGTCTTGCTTCAGCCCCACGCATATAATGCGGGGTGTTTGCAAAAGGCGATTTTCACACTTGATCCAACGCCTTGGTCCTATAAAGGAGGTGGTAGCGTAGCAAACTAGGCAACCGGACTATAATGCTTTATCACTTTCACTTAGCCATAGGAGTTTGACAATGGGGCTACTATATAGCCCCTAGGGGCACCGCGCTCACCCGAATTCGGGGCGCATATGTGCCTGACCGAAACGGCCCTTCGTCAATGCAGAGGAATCCTATAGATTCCAGCGGGTCATCGAGTGGTTGACCAGTCTCACGCTATATCATGACAGTCAGTTTTTGGCTTTGTCTACTGAGGTGCTTGCCTGGCCAAACCGGGGCACAATCGCAGTAGTTCTCCTGGTGTCGTGTTAGCCGATAGAGCGGAACGTAAGGCAGCAAAACACAGGAGCCGGGCAAACCCAACATTTGATCAAAGACATGATTCAGAGCTGATGCATATAAGGCCTAACTCGAGACGCCAAACACTCCCTAAGGTATTCGGTCTTTATGAAAACGGGCCGAAAAACGCCCTTGGTAATAAGCCCCTGGTGTCCAGGTACATGCAAAATTCGGACGTCGCCTATGCCAAAACGTCAGGCTCCTCCTTGGTTATAGTAAGAAACTAGGGGATGTGTATCAACAAGAGACCGTAAAAAAGGTTTACGCAGGGTCTTAATATGAAAAGAATCCTTGCAACGGGTCCTCGCTGCACGCCTCGCTACCGGTCTCAAGCAGCCGTGATCCTCGGACGGGTGTCGCACGGTGTTCATATGTAAAAGAGAGGAACTTAGTTGAAAAAGATCGTGCGAAGATGTACGTTATATTAAAAAGAACAAAGTACGTTTCAAGAAATAAATAAAATTGAGCTTTACTGTCTCTTGCTGTATATGCGCGGAGCCCCTAGTGCGAGGGTGTGCGGCTGTTAAGCTGCTGTATGTTTATGCCGAACTCGTCTAGCCGTGTCCGGGGTCTGAATGACCTGTTTGGGTGCTTGAATTAGTAAAGCCGGTTTAGTGTGTGGCTATCGAGGCAGTCACACAATCTTCCGCGTTCAAGGAACACTCGATATTTCCCTTTAAGGAGATGATGCCTCGTGGACCGGGCATTTTAAGTGTGAGGGATGCATAATGCGGTATTGCGTCAAAGCGGGCGAAAGCTTCGCGCCCCAATAGTGCTTGATAACTACTTGTAAATGGGGCGAGGTGGAAGGTTAACTTTTCACGGCGGAAGTTGTCGGGTGAGCCGAACACAACTTCTAGCAATAGAGAGCCTGTACAATGGGCATATCGGCCTGGCATTACCCCTTGAAAGGAAGTGTTGCTATGGCGAATTTTGGTTGGGTCTATCCCCATTTTGCGGATTGTGTCCTGATATAGCAAGTTTAGATCACTGCCGCCGTCCATTAGGACTTGTGTAAATTGGAGTCCGTCAATTGTTGGATCTAATAGCAAGGCAGTCCATCCCGCATTCCGGATACTTCTAGAGTAATCCTGATGGTTAAAAGTGATTGGTTTTGACAACCAGGTGGCGGACTCTCTCGATAGGCCGATGGCGCTGATCTCTATGGGCGCCTGCTCGCTTTTTCCCTTTTGTCACGTAAAGTGAGTTTACTGTTTTGACTTTTTGTGGGAAATTCTTTTGTTTTCCGGTGCTCGCTTGTAGGGTTCGCCATCGCCCTCGCTGGTGTTTCGAGCCCTTGTGTTCGGTGTTGAGTTTGCGGATCGCTTGAAGACCCAACAATCTCGTGGGTATGATTTGCGTGCTTCCCGGGTACTGTGGATTTGGCATACCTTGTCCAAGATTTTGTTTGCTAGATAGCTCATCCTCGTTATCCTTAGGGGCAGTTTTTATGATTCTCGCCGAGCTATTGAATCCGGCGCTGATCGCCGTGGTTTTTGGTTGTTGCCCTTGGTCCGCGCTGGTCCTTACCGAGTTGCGCTTTCCGCTTCCATCCCTAACTTCAGATGTACTTGGGTCAGCTGGTATCGTGATCTTGCCAGCCAGCTATCCTCTCCCGCATAAAAGCGGTCATGAGGCTTTTAATGCGGCCATTGTTCTTGGCTTTTCTTGGCCGAGGTGTCTGACGAGCCATTCGTCTCGGACGTTGTGTTTGAAAGCTGCTAAGGCTTCGGCATCTGGACAGTCGACTATTTGGTTCTTTTTAGTAAGGAATCTGTTCCAGAATTTTCGGGCTGACTCATCGGATTGTTGAGTTATGTGACTTAAATCGTCCGCATCCGGAGGTCGGACATAGGTCCCTTGAAAATTTGCCCGAAAAGCATCCTTGAGCTCTTCCCAACTTCCAATGGTGTTTTCGGGGAGGCTTTTGAGCCAATGCCGGGCTGGCCCTTTGGGCTTGAGAGGTAAGTATTTTATGGCGTGAAGGTCATCTCCTCTGGCCATGTGTATGTGGAGGATGTAATCCTCAATCAAGACTCCATGGTCTGTTGCTCCGTCATATGCCTCTATGTTACGGGCTTGAATCCCGTTGGAAATTCATGATCCAGAACCTCATTGGTGAAACATAGGGGATGTGCGGCACCCCTATATTTAGGTGTACCGTAATATTCGAATACTTGACGTGTAGCATTGCTTACTGGAGCTTGCTTTCTTGGCCCGTAGATGGATCTAACTGGGCCATCTTTTTGATGCGAATCCGTGTGCGGGTCGCGTACCGGCTTGTGTCCGGCGCCGTTTGCCGCTCTATGTTTGCCATGGGGTCGTCTATCCGACCGGGTGGTCTCCTTGTTCTTTGGTTGTGGTGGCTCTACAACCTACTCATCAAATTCTGGCAGTAGTTTTTGCTTCGGGTAGCTCTTTGTTCGGCGACTGTCGCCGTATTTGTTTGCGGTGTTGAGTACATTGCTCCATCTGATTCTGAGCACATCTTCCGCTGTTTTGAGCTTCCCCTTCTGCTTCTTCAGGCTACGTGTAGTGGCGACGAGCCTCTGGTGGAGGTTCTTCTGCTCCGGTAACTTGTCCGGCGTGAGATCGTCCGGACTGTTATCTTCTCCGGGGACGGGTTGTTTATTCAGGTTGTTTTGCTCGGACGGTTGCTTGATAGTATGTTCGTCGTCCAGCGGTTGGCCCTGCTCTATGGCTGGGTTTGAATGGCTGTTTTCTTTGTTGAGGCGGGACTTTGAGTGGCGCTTACGTCGCCATTTTGACTGCTTTTCGAGGGGATGATCCCTCGTGTCGTCCCGTTGTTCCTCGTCATCGCTTCCTTTAGGTGTGTCCACCATGTAGACATCATGAGACGAGGTGGCTGTCCAGTGCCCTATGGGTGCTGGTTCATGTTTGTCTTCTACATCGTCGTCCATACCGTCGATGTTTGAATCGGGTCGAGCACGCCGCTTAAACATTCGGCTGCTGGCGACGGCGGTGGTGGGTGGGCTTCGAATTTCTTCGTCGTCCGCATCCCAACCTTCCTGACCACAGTCCGGCCAGGACTCTCCTGATAGAGAGAGAGACTTTAGTGAATTTAGGATCTCGCCAAAGGGCGAGTGCTGAAAGATGTCCGCGGCAGTGAACTCCGTGATCGGCACCCAATCGGATTCGATTGGCAGGGGCGCGGCAGGTTCAGAGACCGGAGAGGAGTCCGGCACCTTAGAGTCACAGGCTTCGCAAATGACAGGGTTGGTGTTCGGCTCAATCGCAGTAGGGATAGCAGCCCCCGAGGTGGTGTCCAGCCACCAATCCTCGATCGGTGCAGTCGGCTCCGAGCTAAGGGTCGGAGCGACACGCAGGCGCCTCCTCCGGCACCGCCCAAAGTAGAGCTAGATCATGCCCTTCGTGATAAAGGCGGCGCGCTTGGCTGTGGCTCGAACCCGTCAAGATCAAATCTCCGCGGGCGACGCCGTAGTTTAAACTTCCAAATCTGACTCGATGGCTGGGCGTAGCTTAATCTGCTTCCGGATGGCCGCAAAGCCGCCCGAATACGAAGATCTGTCCCGAAGAAAAGTCTCACCTCGACCGCATCATTGTTGGTGATCGAAGGAGCCATCGGGCCTAAAGATGACGCATACGAGGAACTCTCAATGAAAGCACCAATGTCGGTGTCAAAACCGCGGATCTCGGTAGGGGGTCCCGAATCGTGCGCCTAGGCGGATGGTAACAGGAGACAAGGGACACGATGTTTTTACCTGTGTTCGGGCCCTCTCGATGGAGGTAAAACCCTACTCCCGCTTGATTGATATTGATGATATGGGTAGTACAAGAGTAGATCTACCACGAGATCGAGAGGATAAACCCTAGAAGCTAGCCTATGGTATGATTGTTGTTCGCCCCACGGACTAAAACCCTCCGGTTTATATAGGCACCAAGAGGGTTAGGGTTACACAGAGTCGGTTACAATGGTAGGAGATCTACATATCCGTATCGCCAAGCTTGCCTCCCACGCCAAGGAAAGTCCCATCCGGACACGGGATAGAGTCTTCAATCTTGTATCTTCATAGTCCAGGAGTCCGGCCGAAGATGATAGTTCGGCTATCCGGACACCCCTAGTCTGGGACTCCCTCAATGCCTCAACGCCGGCGTGAGCTCCGGCGAAGCGCCGCGCCTCTCTGTTTTCTTTCCCCTCCCTCCGGCCTGACTAGCGGGGCCCGCTAGTCAGCCACTCATAATGCGGGGAAGCGGTATGAGTGGTGGCGCCCCGGGAAAATACGCCATCGACGTCACCCCCTCTCTGTTTTTCTTTTTCAAATTTATGTAAATTCGAGTAGCATTCAAACAGCCATAACTTTTATTCTACAAGTCCAAATGCAGTGATTCTTTTTGCATTGTGTTCTTTGTCCAAAAATCTAACAGCTCCCAAAAGATGGGATTTTTCCTTGCTGTCTAGATTTTCTGGCAATTTTCAGAAGGTTTTGATATTTTTCAATTGTGGTTTTTGAATATTTTCAGAGGAACCAGCTTGTCTTGAGGATCACCAGGAGCCTTGTGAACCTCATCAAGACTAAGGCGAGCCACAAAGAATATTTTCATGGTGCCACTTCAATATTTATGATTTTCATACTTGAACTTATGATTATTGATGCATTTAAATTAGTTATATAATAAATATATTCTGTTATATGCTTGTTATGTTAGAATGCTTGAACTTCAGTATGTTTGGAGTAACTATTGTTAGTAAGATAATGAGAACTTAGTTGCAAGAGTTAAATAAATAATATGGTCATAGAATTTGATGAGTAATTTAATTTTTTTTTTGCATGAGGTAAAATGATGATAATGGTAGAAATAATTCTGGTATAAGTAAAGAGAAGTTTTTACCAGTATAGTAACACGAGTTTATGTTGGCTTCGTGGGAGCGTGATTGGTGCAGTCTTTGCACAGTTATGTGATGCATATGTTAAGTGATGCATGGTATGGCAGTATGACACCGGTTATTTTATTTTCACATTACGTTGAACCTGATTAATAATTCAACTTGAACATGTTGTTGACCGGGTCATGGTGCCGCTGAAACGAGTCTTTCCCAGTGCAACCACACTTGCCGGTATGGGACGGCCTTAATGCGTTTCATTGTCGTGCCTCTGGCTGGTACCTCAATTTAGGGATGGTTATGGGCGTGCTGTACCCTGGCCCGGTAGGCAAGCATAACCTTGTGTGCCCGTTGTTAAGCTAATTTTGGTATCGGATCCCAGTGTGGATCGTGGCGCAGGGATTCCTAGATTAGGGGGCATTCGGATAGCCGGACTTTGTACAAACGTCCGGACTAATGAAGCGTGAAGATACAAGACTCAAGACTTTGGCCCGTGTCCGGATGGGACTTTCCTTGGCGTGGAAGGCAAGCTTAGCGATCCGGATATTATATTTCCTTCCTTGTAACCAACTCCATGTAAACCCTAGCCCTCTCCGGTGTCTATATAAACCGGTGAGGTTGGTCCTTAGAAGGCCAATCACAATTACAATCATACCGTCATAGGCTAGCTCCTAGGGTTTAGCCTCTACGATCTCGTGGTAGATCTACTCTTGTACTACCCATATCATCAATATTAATCAAGCAGGAAGTAGGGTTTTACCTCCATCGAGAGGGCCTGAACCTGGGTAAACATATTTGTCCCTTGCTTCTTGTTACCATCAGCCTTGACGCATAGATCGGGACCCCCTACCCGAGATCCACCGGTTTTGACACCGACATTGGTGCTTTCATTGAGAGTTCCTCTGTGACGTCGCCACAGGGCTCGATGGCTCCTTCAATCGTCATCAACGACGCTGGCCAGGGCGAGACTTTCCTCCCCGGACAGATCTTCGTGTTCGGCAGCTTCGCTCTGCGGGCCAATTCTCTTGGCCACCTGGAGTAGATCGATAGCTATGCCCCCGGCCATCAAATCAGGTTCGGAAACCTGAACTACACAACGGATATCCGCGGAGACTTGATCTTCGACGGATTCGGGCTAGCGCCAGAAGTGCCGAACAGCCAAGGTGAGCACAGCTTAGACCTGCTATCAGACGTTGCTCGGGATGTCACCCCGGCAGAAGCCTCAGATCCAAATCCGGTGCAGGTTGCTTCGCCTAAGGACGGAGGGCCGGACCCCGCCCCGCAGTCCGCACCCTCATCAGCGATGGAGCCGAACACTGGTCTCATCTCTGAGGGAGCCTGTGACTCAGGACCCCCGGATTCATATCCGGATGTAGGTTCCAAACCGCGCGCCCCGAACCCGCTGATCCTGGTTGGGCTCCGGTGATGGAGTTCACCGAAGCAAACGTTTTTCAGCACTCGCCCTTCGGCGACATGCTGGACTTTTTGAAGTCTCTCTTCTTGTAAGGAGACTTCGGGCCGAACTATGTCCAGCTCGAGTGGGAGGTAGACAACGACGGAATTCGTTGCCCACCCACCACCCACTTCATTGCCACGATCGACGATCTAACCGATGTGCTTGACTTCGACTCCGAAGACATCGACGGTATGGATGACGATGTAGGAGAACTACAGGAGCCACTGCTCACCGGGCGGTGGACGGCCTCCTCCTCATATGATATATATATGGTGGACACTCCGAAGGAAACTAATGGCGACGAGGCAACAGAGAACAACCCCTCGGGAAGAAAAATCAAAGAATGGGCGTCGTCGGCGTCGCTCCAAGCCCCGCCATAGCAACACCGGCCCCGGAGACGAAAATAATCCGGATGGCACCAAAGAAGAATACGACCCTGACCAGCCCGCCTTCGAGCAGGCCGAACAGGAAGATGAGCAGGCCAGCCCAGAAGAACAGGCGACAGACGCATACCCGGAGGAGGACAATTACATGCCCCCCTCCGAAAACGAAATCAGCCTCGGCGACGACGAATTCGGCGTGCCTGAGGATCCCGTGGAGCAGGAGCGCTTCAAGCGTAGGCTTATAACCACTGCGAGGAGCCTCACAACCCTAATGACCCGTTTTTGTGCGGCTGATGATAGCTGGTTGGCTCACAGCGGCACCAAGCCACACTCCGGCGCTTCGGACGGCCGCGATGCTAACGGCAAGCCACGGTGCAACAGACATAAGAGACAGAACAATGGCGATAGCACTGAGGACACGGCAGTCAACGCCGGATTCAGCCGATCTAAGTCGGGACAGCGGAAAAAGCCGTTCAAAAGAAATAATCAGGGACCGTCCACTCTCGACCGCATACTAGAGGGCTCGTGTCAAATTCATGGCACACCTGATAAACCAGCCAACCACACCAATAGAGACTGTTGGGTGTTCAAACAGGCCGGCAAGATAAACGCTGAAAACAAGGACAAGGGGCTGCACAGCGACAGTGACAACGAGCCCCGATGTCCGAATACGGGGGAACAAAAGAAATTCCCCCCAGGTGAAAACGGTCAATATGATCTACGCCACTCACATCCCCAAACGGGAACGGAAGCGAGCACTACGGGACGCTATGCGATGGAGCCACCGCCTCAAATTCAACCCATGGTCAGCCTGCCCGATCACCTTTGATCGTAGGGATCATCCCACTAGCATCCGTCATGGCAGCTCAGCCGCACTGGTCTTAGACCCAATCATCGACAGATTGCACCTCACGCGTGTCCTTATGGACGGCGGTAGTAGCCTAAACCTGCTTTATCAGGACATAGTGCGCAAGATGGGCATTGATCCTTCAAGGATCAAGCCCACTAAAACTACCTTTAAAGGTGTAATTACCGGAGTAGAGGCCCGCTGTAAGGGCTCTATAACGTTGGAAGTGGTCTTTGGATCCCCGGATAACTTCCGGAGTGAAGAGTTAATCTTCGATATCGTCCCTTTCCGCAGTGGTTACCACGCACTACTTGGACGAACTGCATTCACTAGATTCAATGCGGTACCACATTATGCATATCTCAAGCTCAAGATGCCAGGACCGCGCGGGGTCATCACTGTGAATGGAAATATGGACTGCTCCCTTCGAACAGAAGAGCATACGGCAGCCCTCGCGGCAGAAGTACAATGTGGCCTACTCCGACGCACCAATCCAGCGACAACTTCGAGCACTGTTAAGCGAGTCCGGAGCACCCCGCAGGAGGATCATCAGGAACATCAAGATCGTGATTAGCAGTCTGGCCTCTGCTCAAGCCCCTCCAAAGTAGCATTCGTGCCACGCGTACACAATTACGCACTCAAGCTACCATGGGCATAGGCGGAGGCGCATCAATGACTCAATCGATAATGCGGGTAACTGCCAAATACCTTCATACTCTTTCCCTCTTACCTTTCAGGACAACACGCTAGTGCAGCATCCTCAGAAGAGCCGAATTGCTAGACTCATAGGGGAGAGACATCCAAGGAGGCAACAAACGTGCAGAATAGAAGAAAACCCAGGTGGAATCTATTTGCGATCATTATACCTGCTTTATCTACCTGTACACAACCTACCTCTGGATAGGACATGTCAAATAGTCCTATTTATCTCCGCTTAATGCATCCGTTGTAAACATATGCTTAAACATATTTTTCGTCAATGGGAGACTATATATACCGTCAGCTTATTATTCTTATTGGAGCATTTTTCTCCTATAAATGTTTATTTGGTTTTGCATCCGTACACCTTGGTACGGTCAGTTTGCCAGGGGCTTCTCATGGCGCCCCATAATATGGCAACTAAAAGTCCGAACACTTTCAATAGTGCGGCACCCCGAACTTATAGCACTATATGCATCATCTCAATCATGTCTTGGGTGTACAGCTTGGGATAGCCCGACTTTGTTTTGGTGCCTTACGTTCCGTTATATCGCTAAGGTAGCGCAGGAGAACTATCATGATTGTGTCCCGTTCTTCCGGACGAGCACCTCAAGAGAGAAAGCCAAAACCGACCGCATGATGTGGCGAGAGCTGCTCGCTGTTCGAGAGGTACTAAAATCCTTAAAGATTTTCCGCTTAGGCGATAAATCGGCTTTGTCCGATCATATGATATCGCGCTTCAATTCAGCCTTCCGGATTCTAGGGCTTCACCAAAATTTAAAATTGTAGACTTCTATGGCTAAGTGAATGTTATAAAGTCAAGATAGTCCGATTGCCTCGTCATTGCGCCGACACCTCCTTAACGGACCAAACATTTGGGTAAAAAGTGTCCGGTTTTCCACTTAACACCCCAAAGGTTAGTCAAGTGGGGCGGAAGCCGACGATCGCCTAGTTTCGTGATTTTATAAACAGCCGCACGTAAAGTAATATTTAATAACAAAAGCGCTTACATAGCGCAAGTAACTTCGCCATTAAAATACAAACATGACAAAGTGAATTCATTCAAAATGGTGTCCTTGGTACATTCCTCAAATGACAAGACGAGCACCCTTCATAATGCCATCATAGTACAGCTCGATGGCGATGCGCCTTCCTCCGACGGCCCTCCTGACCAGCTTCTTCAGATCCAGCTTTTGCCCCAATGCACCTTCACACGGGCAAAGGCCCGATGGGCACCCTCGATGCACACGGATCGCTGATCACCTCAAGCCGCAAGGCATCCACCATCCGCTGATCGTGCCAAAGTAGCTATCGGGCATGAGCTCACCAGCCACATCCGAACTATGAAACCTTTCATAGCCGCTTATCGCCTTCAGGAGTTCGACCAACCGCTTCAGCTGGTCACCAGAGGCATCGGTGTTCGCCCCAAAGATACCGGGACCGTAACAGCTTCGCCGAAGTTCCTCCTGGGCATGGTAGAACTCAGAAGATCCGATATGCTGCGTGGCAGATCTCGCGAATGCCCCCGAGAGCTCCGATTCGAGTAAGTAAAAGAAACGCCTCCACATGTTTGCTTTTGCATTAATAACTTCTACCCGCTGCTATCTTCTTGGCCTCCCGGATCTCCTCACAGGCTTTCTCGGCCTCGGCCTTGGCGCCTTTTAAATTCAGAGGGCCTTCACATGCTCGGCCTCTTTCGCCAGATCATGCCCACGGACTCAAGATTTCTTGCCGAGGTCCCGGAGCTCTTGCTGACCTCACCTACCCTAGCACTATGCTTTTCAAGGCCTTACACTCCGAGGTCGCTTTGTCTTCGCCTCAGACAAATACTTCTTCTTCAGGACGCCACTTCAGCGGTGGCCCTCACTACACGGTCATGACACTTAGGTGTTAGACCCACCAATTCTCTCTATCCTTAAATATATAAGAGCGGGAATTACTTACCCTTGTTCTCTTCGAGCTGCCTCTTCGCAATGTCGAGCTCCCCCTGTGCTTGCTCCAGGTCCCGCTTCAGTTCGGCAACCTCGGCAAGACGGGCAAAAGAAGAAGAAGAAGCAGCACAGCCTCGCTTATTCACAATAATACTTATGATTAGACTCCTGATTATTAATTGACCTCTCGCTGGCTTTTCTTTCCAACACCAAACAAAGTATCAGCGCTACTACCTATCGGGTGGTAATTTTGCACATGTTTATTACGTACCTCGAAGCCTGTTAGGAGGCTGGTGTAGTCCGCTCTTGGCGGACGAAACCTTCCGAATCACCGTACTCATAAGAGTACGGTGCCCTTCATCCAGGGAAGCACCGCGAAGCGCTTCCAGCAGACCATCCGACGCCTCATGTGCAACGGATGTCCGCGACACAGACGGCTCGCCCTCCCTAGCGAGGGGTCGCCCGCCTGAGTCCGGAACCATCGAAGGTTCCGGAATTGTGTTCGGCTGAGAGCTTGGCTGACCAAGGCTCTCATCGACACGATCCGTGGGAATCTTGAACCCCGCGTGTCCGACGTTTGGGACCCTGCCTCGGGGCGTCTCTAGAGTCACCTCCCCGCCTGGAGCCTTCGACAACACCTCTGGTCATCCGCGGTTGACGAGTAGTGGCTGCTTGAAGCTTAATTGATATCCGAATCACTCAGTGGACCTGGAGGAAGACACTTGGGAGATCCTCGCCGGATCAAGATATGTTCGGCACTATAAAACACAAAAACTATGAAGTGAAATCATGATAGAATGTGGACACTTATGATCGCACTAGGGCTTCCTCGGCAGCCACCCTCCTCACTATGAGCGCCATGGCGAATAGCCCGAAGGGCACCTTCCCTTCTGATGCCCCAGCCTCTCCGGGCGGCTTTTTTCTTCCCTCCCCAATGCGGGAGGTGGAATTTCTTCTGATGCCCCAGCCTCCGCAGAGGAATCTGACTGTCGTCATCCAACGACAGGGGTATGACGGCCTCAAGGCCGGGCCTTTTTCGCCTCGTCCGCTTTCCCGACCCCTCATCCTTTCCGGATGGGGCGCTTTCTTCTTCTTCCTCCTACCCTTCATGGGAGGAGTCCGCCTCGCCGTTTTCTGGACGAGGCTTCCAAAGACATCTTTACGCCGGAGACCCTTTCGATCCCCGGCCTTCTTCGTTTTTTCTCCCAAGACCTTGTACGGTGCCGACCAGATCTCCGCAGAGAGCATCTGCTGGTCTTCGGCAAGGAGCCGGCAAGAAACCTCGCTCACTGCGGTCCACGTAATCCTCAAGCAAATATGCACAACTACTTAAGGCACTCCCATGAATATATTGGGAAGAACTGCGTCTGGTGTCAGTCTAAGAACTCACCAGCCTAGGGGCCCGCGCGGCGTGAAGCCCGCGGTCCTTGGATGTAGGTGGAGGTACTTCGGAGGCCTTGAACAACACCTTCCATGGGCCTTTGTGCGTCATGTCGTAGAGCCTCTGAAGCGTCCGGTGCTCGGTTGGGACGAACTCCCACAGATTGACTGCCCGCTTCTGGCAGGGCAAGATACGGCGAATGAGCATGACCTTGACACACTGACAAGCTTGATGTTCTTGTCCTTCATGCTTTTGACGCATGTTTGAGTCCGCCAGCTCAGGAATCGCCCAGACAGGCCCTTCTTCTCCCAGAGGTGAGCCGCATGGGGCCCGGATCGAACTCGGGATCCGCTATACCCACGCTGCTCGGTGATGTAGAACCACCCCGATAGCCATCCTTTTACGGTCTCCGCAAAGGAGCCTTCAAGCCATGTGACGTTGGGTATTCTGCCCACCATGGCCCCTCCGCACTCCGCCTGTTGGCCTCTTACCACCTTCGGGTTCATACAGAAAGTTTGCAGCCATAGGCCGAAGTGAGGCCGGATGCGGAGGAAGGCCTCACACACAACGATGAACGCCGAGATGTTGAGGATGAAATTCGGGGCTAGATCGTGGAAATCTAGACCGTAGTAGAACATGAGCCCGCGGACGAAGGGATGGAGTGGAAATCCCAGTCCACGGACGGCGGCACATTTAATACGACCTCTCGTGGGGTCCTGGGGTCAAAATGACCTGCCCGGCGCCCGTAGACGGTAAGCGCTACGTCCGCGCCAAGTATCCGCCGCCAAGATTTGTGATGTGCTTCTCCTGACGGTGGAAGCCACCCACTTGCCTCCCGCCTCGACATGTTTAGCAGGCGGGAAGGCTTGGGCTTGCGCTACTGAGCTCGAGGGGGCAAGAGGGCGAAGGAGGAAGGAGGCGGTGAAAATGGGGAATCTTATCCTTTATAGAGGCACCGAGCGTGCGCCCCCACTTGTTCGCTGGGAATCGCGAGTTTCCCAAGCGCCATGATTAATGGCGTGGTGAGATTACCCATACCCGTATTGATGAGAATCCCGTGATAAGGGGACACGATCTCTGCTTTGACAAGACGTGTCACAGAAACCGCCTCGTAATATGCGCTATAGCTGATTGTGTGGAAACGGTTCGAATAATGGATCCGATCATAATAACGTGTCACATCATCAGAAAAGGCTGTCAACAGATGGCATTTGTGAAATATCATTCTCTCTACGGTGGTATGCGAAGATCATTTTTCAGATCCAGACACGATTTGAGTGTTCGATAATTGCTTTGGAGTATTCAGAGAAGGAACCCGCCTTGCAATGCCGAAGACAATACTGCACGCCGGACTCATCGTCATTGAAGCCTGGTTCAGGGCTACTGAGGGATTCCTGGATTAGGGGTATCCGGACAGCCAGACAGTGTACAAATGTCCGAATTATTGGAGCGTGAAGATACAAGACTCAAGACTTTGGCCCGTGTCCGGATGGGACTTTCCTTGGCGTGGAAGGCAAGCTTGGCGATCCAGATATTATATTTCCTTCCTTGTAACCAACTCCATGTAAACCCTAGCCCTCTCCGGTGTCTATATAAACCGGAGAGGTTGGTCCTTAGAAGGCTGATCACAATTACAATCATACCATCATAGGCTAGCTCCTAGGGTTTAGCCTCTACGATCTTGTGGTAGATCTACTCTTGTACTACCCATATCATCAATATTAATCAAGCAGGAAGTAGGGTTTTACCTCCATCGAGAGGGCCCGAACTTGGGTAAACATCTTTATCCCTTACTTCTTGTTACCATCAGCCTTGACGCACAGATCGGGACCCCTACCCGAGATCCGCCGGTTTTGACACTGACAGTGGCAACAACGGTGGTCGAGGTGTCTGGAGGTAGACACGGGGCCACCCAGGACTAGCCCAGTGGGGTCTGAGTCGGAGGGGCCGGGAGAGTGTCATGACAGTGAAATGGTTTCGTTTGAACGCTGTTGGTCCACTCGGATGGGAGAGTGAGGTCATGGGTTTCGTAGTGTGGGTACAGTGTACTAACCTCTACAGAGTGTTTTTAATCTATCGATAGCCGAGTCCACGGATACGGACACACTCTAAAGTAAGGTACACCATGGGTCAACACTTAATAAATATGCACACTAATTGCACTAAGGATGACAGTGAGGTCATCGTGTTGAGCTGGACATGAGTTGTCGGGTTGTGATTGCCGTAAGGATCACGGGCCAGGAGTTGGTCGGGTTGTGATCGCCGTAAGGATCACGGGCCACGAGATGGTCGGGTTGTGATTGCCGTAAGGATCACAAGTATGTGTTGGTAATATTATGTTTGTTGGTCACACCGGGTAAGCATTTTGGGAGAATGAGTATCTGTTGAGCACTATCACAACACGTTGGTAATATAGTTGCATTGTTGATTAAATTGGATAAATATCATAATATTGTCTGTCATCTTGTTTATGTTTATTGTGAGCTTCCAAGTACATTCAATGTACTGACCTGGCGTGTCATGCCAGATTTCAGGAAAGTCCCGTTGGAAAGGAGTGCTGTCCGAGTCTAGACCGTGTCCACGTCGGTGTCCTTGTGCTATGGATTCTCGCTACGGCATTGTTTTGCTGCCGAGTAGTTGTCATGATCGAGGCCCCTTTATGTTCACTAAATAATGTACATATTGTTCAGCCGCACCATGTGCGCCGCTTGGCCTCGCTAACTGTTGTAATATGAACTATGCTCCACTAGCATGAATAAAGCGGTTGTTTTCTATACCATGTTGTTGTGTGTTGCCAGAAGACAAGGTCTCTGGGCTGGCAATGCAAGGTAAACCGGTCGCTCTGAGCCGGGGTGCCACAAAACCGTGGTAGAAGCAAGGGGGAGGAAAATTTCGGGGGGTTGCCGGTTACGGTGGTAGGTCGGGGGCCGAGCGATGCGTGTTTTCTCGTACACGACGCGCGTAAAGTAGGCGCTATTCTAATCAACCCGAAGCGAGGCATTGGGCTCTAATCGAACCCGAAGCGATCGATCGATGGTCGTTAATCAACCCGATCGAGCGATTCTTCGCTATCGCCGCTAATCAAGCCGATCGATTGATGAACAAAGGAGCGCTGGGGGGTTTGATGAACAAAGGAGCGTGGCGCATTCTCTGCATGAAAAGGACCCCATGGTGTGGAGGGCGGATGAACAAGAGACGGTGGAGGGGTGGCCGTGGAGGGTGGTTGAACAGACCCCGTGGTGTGGAGGGCTGGATGAACAAGAGACAAAGGAGGGGTGCCCGCCAAGGGGTGGTTGAACAAGAGCGGTGGAGTAGCGCGTAGAGGCTGGATGAACAAGAGCCCATGGAGGCTGGAGGAGGTCGACAGAGTCTGTGGAGGCCGGAGGAGGTCGACGGTGGAGATGAACAAGATCCCGTGGAGTCCCATTTTGCAAGATTCCACACCCTCCCAATGAACAAGACTGCTTCACCGTGAAGGCCCAACACAAGTCTGCTTTCGTCTGCTTTGGCGGTACGCCACACCTCCCGATCAACAGACGCCTGCTTGATCAGGAGGTCCGTTGGTCTGCTTTTGCGGTACGCCACACCCTCCCGATCAACAGACTTCGCTTTGGACCGTAGGAGGTCTGCTTTGTCCGCTTTTGCGGCACGCCACACCTCCCGATCAACAGACCTGCTTTAACGTGGCCGGTCGAACACAAGGCCGCTTCTCCGCTTCGCGCAGACGCCGCACTCGCTTCATCGCCGTTCCGCCCAAGCCGTTGGCTCCCACGCTGCCTGCTGCTTCCCGATGAACACGACGCATTCCGCTGCTTCCCCATGAACACGACACATTCCGCCGCTTCCCTATGAACACGATGCATTCCGCTGTTCTCCCCATGAACACGAGCCTCGCCAGACGAGCGCAAGTAGGCGTTCCGCACTCGCCAGATGTACGTGACGCGGGTCAGATTTTCTTTCTTGCAGCCCGACCAGACGACGCAGTACATGCTACGTATGCGTTTCTACTACGTAGACGACGCCTTTAATACGACACGCGGCGCACCTCTACGCCAACCAAGATATATGTACGCACATCGTCGCAAACCGTAATGACAACGCCACGCACGCTTCGACCGGTGGGTCCCTACTGTCGTGCACTTTATGCAGTAAAGATGTAGCTGGTGGGTCCCAGCAATGGGGGCGAATCATTTTTGCCCGCACACTTCCTTGCGGCGAAGATGTAGCCGGTGGGTCCCAGCAATGTGGGCGAATCGCTTTTTTCGACACACTTCCTTGCGCGAAGATGTAGCCGGTGGGTCCCAGCAGACATGGGGAAACGTTGCGGAAATACGGTGGCCCGTCCCGGTGGTCCCCGCCGCCGTGGAGCAATAGTTATTTTGTGCGTAATAAGGAGGCACTTCTCATCGCGGTCGTGGACCCAAAT
This sequence comes from Aegilops speltoides, assembly GCA_021437245.1. Lineage (NCBI taxonomy): Eukaryota > Viridiplantae > Streptophyta > Magnoliopsida > Poales > Poaceae > Aegilops > Aegilops speltoides. Next base: position 424,886,050 of record CM038144.1, on the reverse strand, counting down.
TGCCGCCTCTCCACGATAGTCCACGTCCGATGGAAGTCATTCCTTGACCACGCTGACCACGCCATACGAGAGCACCAAGCAGGTGTATGGCGGCGAGGCCTAGGAAGGGACGACGCGGAGCTGTGGAAGACGTGGCGCAGGGATGCACACGCCAGAGAGGAGTATGAGGGTTCACCTGCTCGTCATGCGGTGTGAGGCTGCCGTCGCCGCAGAATAACAGGGGGTGTGGGTGTGTAGAGGGATGGCCTGGCCAACGGTGGGAGTAGTAGGGGCGGTGATTCCTCTGCGGCATCACAACCGGCCACGAGTGGCAGGAGCAGGCGGCACGACCGGCGCTGCTTTCGGCGGCTGGAGCAAGAAGACCAGAGGTTGAAGAAGCACTACGACCGTTGGATGGACATTGTACGGTCAATGGAGCTAGAATTGTTCATATATTGACTAAAGTTGACAAAGGCCTCCGTCCCAGTCAACTTAGTAGGCCCACAAGTCAGGCTCCCACCAAGGTGGGTCCCAGCTAGCAGGGGGTATTCATTTTTTTGTGCGTAATAAGGAGGCACTTCCGGTGGGTCCGAGCTGATAGTGGGGGGAATGTTTTTTCATGAATACGGTGGCCTGGCCCCTGTGGGTCCCAAAGCAACAAGGGGAAATGTTTTTTGCTAAATTCGTGGCCCATCCGTGGGTCCTCGCTGTCGTGGAGGAATAATTATTTTCCTCATAATAAGGAGGCACTTCCTTGCGGCTGCCGTGGACCCAGCTTGTCACCTCTCCACGACAAGATCGTTCGATGGAAGTCGGGCCGCCGACCACATTGACCACGCCACCGAGCACGAAGCGGTGGACGGCGGCGAGGCCTAGAAAGGGACGACGCAGAGCCGGGAAGATGCGGCAAGGAAGCCCGCCATGAGAGGAGTACGAGGGTTCACCGTTCGATCAAGGTGTGAGGCTGCCGCCGCCGCAGAATAACAGGGGTGTGGGTGAGTAGAGGGATGCCCCGCCAGGTGGGACTAGTAGGGGAGCTGAGGCTCATGCGCAAAGACATCCGCAACGGATGCGGAGCAAGCGGTTCCGCCGACGCTGCTTTGGCGGCCGGAGCAAGAAGATCGAGATTGAAGAAATGATGACGCCGTTGATTGACATCCAACGGTTATGCCTCGCTAGAATCGCTTTGTTGATGTATATAATAACTAAAAAATCTTGCATACGCCAACTAAACAGGCCCACAAGTCGACCACTCTCTTTTTTAATAATTTATATATAGCTCATGGCAACTTCTTATGCAATTTATTGCGCTGTTTTTTTGGTTGGCTGTACCAATTTCGTGATATTTCGTGGGTTCCAAACTATTTTAATAATTTAAATGTCGAGCCAGATTTAAAGTACATTGAAGATATATTTAAATTAGGTTAATGCCCAAAGAAATAGGAATATGAAAATATGAAAAAATTAGAAATTATAAAGTAATTGCCAATTTGTCATCTATTTTTATATTTACAACCAATTTCATATTACTTTCAAGATTTGCGCGCCTTGAAAGAGTTGCAGCCCATGAGGGCGAGAAAATAAGTAGGCCTCGATTGGGTATTCTTCGTAAAAATAAACCGGCTCATTTTCACAAAGAAAAATAGCTGGGCTGGTCACATGGTGAACATTAAATATAAGCTCGGGCTAAACGGGCCACAGCCAGCTTCAACCCCCGCTCCGCCTCAACAATACCAAACAAAAAATATCGCCGAGTAGCTACGCCCCTGTGTCACCGATCTTGTGTTGTTCTTTTGTCTATTGACTATATACGCCACAATGTCGTGGGTCCCGGATGTCGAAAACACTAGGAGGAAGCATTTTATTTTTCCATAAGTCGACTTGGTGGGCCCCACCGTCATCCTTCCACGCATTGCCGATTCCTGTTGTTTGTCAACCATGTTGACAACGCGAGAGGGAGGCATCATGCGAGCGCACTCAAAGCGCCGGAGGACGCCGGTGTTAACGATTTAGAGATGGTAGGGCGGTGATGCGCGCCGAGGCGCAGCCACCGTGGAGGCGGAAGAAGGCGGCCGGGCTGGTTTGGTTTTTGTGGTCGGAGGAAGACAGACTAAAGAAACACGATGCATCAGAAAAAGTAGTAGGAGTACTTAACAACCTTAATCAAATCAGCAGGGCACTTAACAACCAAAGCTGAAAGCATTATGAGTACTTATAAAGGTTCAACCGCATAAAGCATGCCTCTAATAAAGGCTACTTTGCCTACAGCTATATCGAGCCTCGATCAAGGTAGGATTACCAAGCCAAACTGGTCAAGTTGTGTCTAGAAATGCTTTAGTTATGTAAGGGATTTGATTGTGAAGGAACGAAGGCTCTTTTTACTCCTTATACCTCATGGCCTTCTCGATCCGAAATCATCCTCTTCTCTTCTACGGGATTAAGAACTAGGCCTTCTCATCTATCTATCGTGATGACGTGTTACTAAACCATAGACTTATAGAATTGATAGTTCAAATCTCAGTTCAGTTTGTACTACTTCCGTGTGTTCATAGTTGGTATCGGAACCTTGATATTGTGCTTCTGAGTGGTTATGCCACCATTTTTGCAGGATGTCTCAAATCATTTTGAGCATTTATAGCCGTTATGCTGTCCGAGTCATCCCAGGTTTCTAAATAGTCTGAAGCATTTGCAAAATCCCTTCCTCCCGTTCCGATGTCCCTTTGGGCCAGGTTAACCACACTAATCGGTGAGTTGAGGTACTCTGTTGCCTTAACATATATGTCGGAGTTTTTATTATGACCCTAGGTGTCTACAGTATCACCTAGTAATTTAGCCATGTTTTGTGTTCCCAGTGTGATAATTCTGGCCATTATTCTCGAAAGCATCCCGTGATGCCATTTAGCTAGTAAGTATTCTAGTCCTGGGTTTTGAACCCAAGATTCACTCCACCTACTCCATGTTGATAGTGTTTGCTAGTCCCTTCAGGATATTAGTAACCTTGTGATAGCCTCGAGGTTCGTGGGTATATCGCTCTTCCAAATACCATGAACTACTTATGGCAGCAGCTCGTTGAACCAAAAGATCTCAACCAGAGTGCTCTTGATGAGTTCTTCTCTATATTGTGACTCGCCAGCTCAACCTTTCGCATGGGTTATCCGGAAGAAATATGTTGAACTCGCTCGACATGCTAGTCCATGCATCCACAACTCGAAAATCATATGTTCTCTTGGGTTGTCCTTCTTAATTGTATTCACCTCGCCTATCAATTGTTAGTCAAGAGTATGCGCATTCGCTCATCGATGCCTATTACCCTTGTGGTCCGCTGCCATTCTATTCCAGATGACTAGGAGAAACAAACTCCAAAGACTTCATCCATATCCGTGATTGGGTCAAAGTAGTTGTACTCCATGATCAAATACTAACCCAGCTTTTGATTCTCGTTTCTACCCTCAAGTATTAACGCCTTTATGTCAGGATTTTCATGAGAATTGCACCGGCTCTTGTGAATTCTTGACGTAGTGATACTTCTCGCCATCATTATTCATCCATCGGTTCCGTGTTGTCGTGACCGGAATGCTGACAAGTGAATCGTGACGTGTGAATTCAATACTCCTAGCAACTTTGTTGCTTGGTATCTAAAGGACAATAATTTCATTCTTAGCGTGTTAGTTCTTGAATCATCATTCTAAGATAGATTGTGCTACCTAGTCCTTATTTCTAGTGCACTCTTCGATCAATGAGTTAGGATTTTGTCAAACCCTTGCTCTGTTGATCATATCGTCTTGCTCTGAAAAGCAAGGTTGTTCTCGAGCTTAGTAACATATCGGTGGTTTGTGATTTTCCAAATATCTTCTCGGAAGTATTACCAGGTTGTCCCCTGACTGTTATGTTGAGCTCGTGATCAAGTTGGTTTTCCTCTAAACCAGCCATTCTCCAAGAATCTGTGTTGGATACCCCTGAGCTAGTTGGTTAAGCTAAACAACAACTTGGAGAGTTGGAAGATAAAAGCTTGCCTAACTTAGTTCATTTCCAAAGGGATATCTTGTGTTTGTGTGTTTGTTGTAGGAAGATGATTTGTTCATCGATTGTTCCTCGTGATCAATTAATGGACCTATCATCTTAACCAAACTTTGATTTGAGTATGGGCTATCATCGAATCAAGTCAGTACCAACGATGTTCGTAATGTTGTCTTACTCGTGGTTGATCCCTTGAGCATACACCATTACATCTTTTGGTCTGACCAATGCTATCACCGTGTTCACATGATGGAGGAAGTCCAGTGATATGGAAATTTCGATGAGTTGTTGTTGAGCCCATCAAGAGCATTTTGTCACCCCCATGATTCATGTTGAACATCCAAATAGTGTTGAAACTTTGTAAGCAATGTCTTCATGTTCCGCCATGAAGCTTATGCTTGGATGGAAGAAGTGACTTCTCGAATTCATGTGCATTTGGTGCAAGTTGTCACTGTGGGTTCAAGAAAGATTGTTTTGGTTTCCTCCGTACCATCCCAAGTCAGTTATGCATGTGCGAATGTATTCTATGGTTTGGTAGATTAATTACCTCCACTCCATATGTATTCCCTAGCACACCAAGCCACTGATTGATTTGTTCAAGGAGAAGGAGTTCCTTCATAATAACTAGTCATGACTTATGTTAGGACTTCGTTATCCTCGATGATGGTTCCCAACCTGAACCCGGTAGTGTTTTGTTGTAAGACTACTGTGTGGCCGTTCTTGTCTTGGACAACATGCTCACATGTATGTAGTAGAACCAGCTCATGTTTTGGAGCTTACTATCGTAGTTCATTTCCCGAGAATCTTGCAACGTCATCTTGTCGAATTGTGTTGCAAACTTTCTTTTCAGATATGCTGAGTCTGAAGTATCCTATTACCAACCGGATCTGAATCTCAGGAAGATATGATGGTTGGAACATTCCCAGCATTTGCATTCTGTTCCCAGCTTGCACCTCAGTAACTACTATCTAGGATCGCCTTCAAAAGTGGTCCTACCATGGGTCCCATCCATTTTCGATGATAAGCAAAATCATCCTTTGCGTTGTCCTCAACAAGGTAGTCCACATCACCCATTCGAATCCGGATTTGCCATTTCTTTGAACTCCGCTAAACGATCGACAGTGATTGCCTTTAGGCTGGTATAAAGAGTTTCAATGATCTAGATATCAAAAGTAATTTTTTTGCCACTTAAGGTAATAACTCTACGAGTCACCTCCCCAAGGTGCCCCCGTTATGGAATCATGGCAACTATTTCTCGCCACCTTGACACCATCCACCATCTCTAAGCGTGGAATTGTCGCCCACCAAATCAAACCTCGTTGTTTGTTCTTCCATCCCTCTCGATGTGTTTTAGGTCTCAACTCGAGATGTTTCGACATCTCATTCCACGAGTTGATCTTGAGTGCTTGATCTTCGAGGAGATTGTTTCCTATAGAGTTCCTTTTGTCGCCACCGTGTTGGATGAAGATCCCGAAAGCAAGGACGTTAAGATCAATTGGAGCAATGAACCAACATCTTCGGGAAGGGCAATTGGATCGACAAGTTCGTGTTAGTTAGTGTCCCCTCTGTCTTCTTACCTCACGTCTTGAATCTCGTGACGAGATTCTTGTTTAGTGGGGGTGAGTTGTCACATCCCTAGTTCTGGTCTGCTCTGGGTTAGCTAGTCTTGTGTTGCATCATGTTTAAATTTCTCCTAAACCTTAAATGGGGATCAACAAACCCTAGCACCACCCTGAAAATACCAGGTTCAACTGAAAAACATTTCAATGAATCCAAAATGCCCTTCACAAAAGTTCATCATTTTTGAATTGGTCTAGAACCTCTCCCAAAAATGGTGCACATTTTTCTAGGCCATTCTGGATTTTTGAATTAAATCATATTATATTTGCATTTGGGCATTTAATTTCTAGTTAATATTTTAAATGCTCAAATAATCCTAAACTGAAATGTTTACTATAGGATATATTCCCAACAGTGGTCATGAGCAGTTGCAAGATTTTTAGAAATGCTCTGGCATTTTTAATTAAGCCAAACACAGTTGCAGAAAATAGAAAAACAGAAAAAAATTAAAAAAGAGCAGAAGACCTACCTGACGCTTACCTGTCCAGCCCGGCCGGCCCAGCTGGCAGCCCACCTGTGCGGCCCAGCCCACCAGCGCCACCGTCCTCAAGCTCCTCGCCAGAGGACGACGCTGGGTGTGGTCGCCGTGGCAGCACGCCTCGCCACCTCCTTCTCGCCGCTTGCCCGACACCTCTGGAGATGCCACGCCCAGCCTCGACTCTCTCGCTTTCTCTCGTCCCCATCCTCCCCGGACTCTCTTCCTCGTGACGCACTAAACACAGCCGCCGCCATTGCTGCTGCGTTTATCGCCATCCTCGCCGACGATCCAGAGCTTTCACAACGCCCGACGCTCTAAGCCGACGCTGAGCCCAGACACTGCATCGCCAGATCGGCTTTCTTCTTCTTCCTCGAGCCCGACGAACTCCATCGCCCGCCCGCCCGTCAGAGGCCTTCCCCGAGCCCCTCGAGCCTCCCGTCCGAAGCGCCAGGAGCTCCTCGCGTTAACCCCTCTTCCCGAGCTCGATTATGCTCAGAGCTGCCGCCATTGAGACCGAACCACGCCACCGCCTCGAAGCCACCGCCATGGCTACGCTTGTCGAGCGCCAACCGAGCACACCCACGTGCTCACCAAGCGCCAGAGGTACCGCAGGAGCTAAGCACGCCACTCCACGGCCACCGCAGCCTCGTTCCCGAAAGTGCGCCAACTCCGCCACCGCCGAGATCGACGCCGACACAACTCCGCCACCCCACACCCACCACTGCACAACTCGACGCCATGAGTCCACCAGCGTTACCTAGATGCCTCCGCGGCCGTTTGGTCGCCGGAGACGAAACCCAGGCTCGCCGCCGCTGTTGGCTCGCCGGCGCTAAGTCGCCGGTGGGTTGACCCCATTGACGCTTGATCATGGGGCTTTGACTTCAGGGTCACTAACATGCGGCCCGCCTCATAACCTTTAGTTAGATTTTGATTAATGTTAATTAACCCCGACAGCTAGTTTAGTCACTAACCAAAGGCCCAGCCCCACTAACCTAGATTAGTGATAACGTAACACTAACTAACCCCGTTAGTTAGCTGCCACATCGACATGTGGGCCCCACCGTCAAGTTTGACCTGGCTGGCGCTTATTGACCTGATGACGCCACCTGCACGTCATGCCGACGCAGCTAATCTTTTTCTCTATTTATTCTTATTCAGGAAATCCGGAAAAATTGCCTAAACTTCTAAAATTCATAGAAATTCAACCGTAACTCCAAATTAAATAAATTATATATGAAAAATTATCAGAAAAATTCAAGGAATCCATCTGTATCATTTTCATGCATGTTAGAACAACGTTTGTTCACTGTTTAGGTCAAATCAAATTAAGGCATTTGAATAATAACATATGGAGTTTGAATTTGAACTTAGGGTTCAAACCAACTCCATTTAACTTGCTGCTAGTTGCATTAGCTCAAATCACATCATATTGCCATGTCACATTCATGCATCATATTGTTGCATTGCATTGACTGTGTTCTTTCTTGTTTGCCGGTAATTGTCCCCTCTCAATAGACGTGTACCGGCGATGTGATCGATGACACCGATGAAGAACTATACTATCTTCAGAAGTGCCAGGCAAGCAAAACCCCCTTGTTCATTCCGATACAATCCCACTCTCTTGCTCCTGCTCTATTTTACTGCATTAGGACAATAACGATACAACTGCATTTGCTGCGTAGTTGAACCCTTTATCCTCTCTCGCATGACCTCGTCATTGCCACAAGAATAGATGAAACCCACTAGCATGAGTAGGAGTTGTTTGAGCCCTGATGTGCCTACTCCTTCATGCTTGTTTGTCATGCCTCGCTATTGCTTAGAGTTGTAGTCAGTCTGATTCATCGGGATGAATCGGAGGTGTGTGAACATGTCCTATCGTGTGAGCTAAGTGTGTGAACACGATTTGGTAAAGGTAGCGGTGAGAGGCCATGTAGGAGTACATGGTGGGTTGTCTCATTGAAACCGCCCACAGAACTGAGTTTTGTGTTTGTGATCCATGAACAGCTATTACCACAGATTGGGTTCCGTAACTTGACCCTCTCGCTTCTTAATCACCCTTGTTCTCTCATCTGTGAGTTGCAACTAGATCTCGTGTTTGTAGGTAGTGTTAGTAGTCTACCAAGTGGCACCCGATGCATGTGGGCTTGGGACAGACTAGGCACAAGGGGTCTGTGTACCAAGTGGCACCGGATGGTGGACTTGGGAACCCCGCACACATCGCTTGGGGCCGTGAGCGACACCCCGCCGGATCTCCTTGTGGATGGAACCCTAATAGGCGATAAACCCGACGAGAGACTCGAGTGTTTAGGTAGGTCGTGGCCGACTCCTCGCCAAAGCTTCCGCTGAAGGTTGCCAAGATACACGAGGTGTACATGGCGGTAAGTGGCGAGAGCGCAGGTGAAGTACACCTCGCAGGTTAATATGATCTATTCAATAGCCGTGTCCGCGTAAAGGACTTCGCCGTTGCATACGGTTCATAGACAAGTGAAAGTGGATACTCTAAAATGCGCAAGATAAGCGTGAGTGCTATGGATGGCGTTCTCGTGAGGGAGACGGAGCGATCCATAGTGGTGTATTGATATGGTGAATATGTGGACTCGTGTGCGCCACCTCAAAAGAGTTACTTGCAATCGTAGTTCAGATAGCCACCGAGTCAAAGCTGGCTTGTCAGCAGCTTAAACCCCACCATCCCCTTGTTGATAATGATGCATATGTAGATAGTTCTGATGTAAGTCTTGCTGGGTACATTTGTACTCACGTTTGCCTATTTTACGTTTTTGCAGAGAGACTTCAGTCTCGCTAGTAGTTCCGCATGGACTTCGACGTTTAGCTTGTTACCTCAGCTACGATCTTGTGCCCTCGACAGGATCTAGTGGATAGTCAGGCTTCTCAACCTTTTTCTTTTCTAGATGTCTGTACTCAGGCATGTTAAGCTTCCGCATGTGCTTTGACTTGTATGCTATGATTGTTGGGTCATGAGACCCATGTTTGTAATATCTCGCTCCTCGGAGCCTATTGAATAAAATACTTGAGTTGTAGAGTCATGTTGTGATGCCATGTTGTATTTGCACATATCGAGCATATTGTGTGTATGTTATTGAAATGCTTGGTCCATGTGGGATCCGACTATCTAGTTGTTTATCCTTAGTAGCCTCTCTACCGGAAATGTCTCCTAGTGCTTCCACCGAGCCATGGTAGCTTGCTACTGCTCCGAACACTTAGGCTAGCCGGCATGTGTCCTTCTTCGCTCGTGGTCTGTTCCTTCGGGAAATGTCACGATGAATACCGAGTCCTGTTAGCCCGCTACAGCCCGGTTCACCGAATCTCGCTAGCCCAAGCTACAGCCCGATTCACTTGTCGATGACCGACACGCTTGATGCCGGGTCATGGATGCTCGTCCCTATAAGTTTGTGCCACCTTGGGTTTATGACTAGCCATGTCAGCCGGGCTCCTTATCATATGGATGCTAGCGACACCATCATATACGCAGCCAAAAGGCTAAACGGTCCCGCAAAGGTAAGGCGACACCTGTGGGAATGCCGTGCGTGAGGCCGCAAAGTGATATGAGGTGTTACATGCTAGATCGATGTGGCATTGAGTCGGGGTCCTGACAAGTTAACCAAGGGTGAGGCCACCAAGCTCCAGGACAAGGCCCAGGCGCCACCCCACGCATCCACAACCTTCTGAAAGCAGCTTCATCTTGCAACGTGGTCAATAAACAGGATATTCGCTTTAGAGCCATGGAAAAGCATGAACATAATCTTCTGTCCTATTCTCCAAGATGGACGGGCCTTCATTATTTGAGACCAGCCATGAATAAGTATCTTTTCACCTCCAAGGGGAATTGAGTAGGTCGACATAAACATCATGTTGTGACCAAGCGCAAGTCTGACCCGACCATAGTCAAGCATCTGTATAGGAACAATAGAACTCGGCAGTTCCTGTTTCAAGAAGATCACAGCTGTAAAACTGTGTATAAGCAATAGTTTATGAACAGAAAACAGCTCGTACCATAAGTTTCTTGACATAGTTGGACCTGTTCAACGAGTGCAGCAGTGGCACACATATCCCAGGTGGCCTTCCACCATTGAAACGCCCCACAAGGACCTCAAGACGATCAATAAAGTGTAGGAACTTGTGGATGTCGATCTAGTCAACTTCAGTGCCATTAGTAACAGCCGAGTTATTACAGAGTAACAAACGAGCAGACTGCTTAACTCTGAAAAAACCTACACATGGCACCAATTATAAGAAAATATTAGTTAGAAGTAGCATCTTCGTGAGAGATTCGTTGCTACTTCTAAAGTTAAATTGTGATTAGTTAGACAGAATAGGTGGATTAAGAAGTAATCGAGGCAACAAGCAAGAACCAGATACAAAACAAACATGGATGAAAAATTGGAACGATGTCGGGGTGGAAGATCGCAGTGAAGATGAGACTAGGTTCTGCTATTTCCATCAACATTCGTGCGCCAAATTTCAGTCCGTAAAACTCGAGAAAGTTTATCCAAGTTCGGCCATAAAAAAAGCAGCGATCTTCTTGGTTCATGAACCCAACTCGGAAGTAATATCCATGGCTTGTCTTCACTGTGACCATTAAACTAGTGTATTCAGTTATGGCAAGGCCGAGCATCTTGAGTACATGTGTTCTGGCAGAGCAAATAATACACTGCAGGAAAAATAATATGAGAACACAACATGTTAAAAAAAACCCACCCTCCCAGATAGAAAAGAGGATTCTAGGAACATACTATGCGCGTTTCAAAATGTTGTGTTACGATGAGAAGGAACAAGTGTGGCGTCTCGCCGAGGGAGCACAAATCTGTAGGGTACTCGCACTTTGGGCATTGCAACTGAAACACACTAGATTCAGTAGGAAGAAAAATGCATCAACGGCGACAGCTGCCATCCTAGGATTACCTACGACCAAGGAACTTGGATTTATTGGGGATGGATGAAGAATTCGTACCTGGTTCTCCATGAGAAAACCCTATGCAATCGCCGAGTGGGTGTTTTCTCTGAACAAGCAGACGAGGGAGAAGGGGATTCAGGCCCAGTGAAATATTGCCACTTTGTCCGTCCAGCTTATCGCTAAAGCCGGAAAGGGGGTTGTGATTTGACGTTCATTGGGCATTACTACGGGCGCTATTGCATCGAGGTGTGTCTACCGTGAAGTTGTGCACTCTAATTTGTGCATATGGCACGTGACCCCTGCTGCCGGTTGCCCCACATATCAGCAAAAGGAAGTAGAAAGACAGAGTAACTAGTTACACATAAATATATGTTTTGACAGAGAGATACTCCTCCAGAAAGAAATATACAAATCTTTTTATATCACAGTGCTCACCTTGCCGAGAAATATACTCCTCTCGCAACGCACGGGCATTATGGGGGTTCAGCCGAGAATATAATACTCGATAGGCTCACGCTTCGACTTTTGGGCAGCAGTCGACCCTCGCATGTTTGGGGCCCATGTGTTCTACCTCAGCCGCTTTTCATATTGCAAGTTTATTGGTACGGCGCTGGTTTTAGATGTCACGCAAGGCTTAATACACGAAATTGAATAAAGCACGCATACCGTTGGAATGAAATCGAACAACAGCTTCCTAACTAGCAATCGAGTTGCAATTTATCAATGATATACCATGTGATAAATAATACTGCCGACTACTTATACACACAGGACACTTGTTTCACCATGCCAGATTATTACATCAAAATCTCTCGAAGGATAGATTAGTTCGGCAGTTGCGTGCTGCTACTGAAGAATTTCAAAGTTGATTTGGACCAACTCTCCTTGCCAAGAAAGTTCGATTTTGACATCATCCCCTATCGCAAGATATGATTTAGATTTGAACCTTGACCATCCTTTAGCATCAATCATCATGCGACCATCCTTTGTACTTACGGTAAATTGATCAGGTTCATTCACACCAAGGCAGCGCATGGTAAGACAAACTTGGCATGGTCGCCTCGGATTGTCGAACGACTCCTCGCTGTTCTAGGAATTCTCTTTTGCAAACAAGAAGACATACCCAAACAGTTAGATCAACACAGTGAATCATGTGAAACAACATGGAAAGAAAAAGAACAAAGCACTTGGGTGGCCAATGCTTACCAAGAAGGTGGACATGTCGCTTTTTGTAAGGACTTTGGTATATGAAGTGCGTAACTCGCAGCCCATCTGTCGGCGCAACCGCACGGGCCGACCAGTATGCAAGTGCAAGTGTTGATGTGTCGGGCCGCCGCTGCTGCCGGAGATGGTGCTCCTTGTAGAGCTGGTGCCATTGTCGAGCAGGTGCGGCGCCGATGCCCGATCCTTCGTAGATCAGGATCGATCACGACGCTGTCGGTGCCCAATCCTCATTTATATCTCGACCGAAGCCGCCGCCATCGCCAAGTAGGGCAATCGCCGGTTCTGATTCAGCGAGACAGCGGTGATCGTGTCTCGTCCGCTATGATCAGCTTTTCAACTTGACTAGGATCCGTGACCGTGATCCAGTTTTTTTTCTTCATTTCTTTGAAACGTGAGAAGGACTAATTGTATGCTTTTGTTAAACCAAACCGCAGTTCATCATAGGGATTCAGCTTGTACTCGCATAACAGATCGATCCAATTTTTTCCAGTAATATAAGTGATGATAGTGCCTTCGTTACTAACACGACATAAGATGTGAAACCTGCAAAAATAGCCATCGTAGAGCAAACCAAACGGTTTATTCTGTGATGAATGTCACATGGCAAAACCTGCATCGTAAAGTTGCAGGAAAAGAAAGAAAACATGACATTAAATCAATAAGATTTAGACAAGAAATCAATAAGATTTACTTGATGTGACACGAGTGAATCCTTACCAGAAATCACTATGTCAAGTACTAATCAAAGATTGATCGCCAACTACGCGTGGCGCAGGGCCCCGCCTACTCCCACAAGCAGGACAGTCCAAAGGTCGTGACAAATCGTATGGACCGAACATCCATGGGACTTGAAATCCTGGTGGCTACGATAAACCCTGCAATGCATACAGATATTGGAGTGTAACCATAATTGTTAAACCGTCCTCACAAAAAATATGATCTGGATACTTCAAAATATACAGACTGAATTGAGTGGGCACACATTAACATAGTGAAGGAAATATGCCCTAGAGGCAATAATAAAGTTATTATTTATTTCCTTATTTCATGATAAATGTTTATCATTCATGCTAGAATTGTATTAACCGGAAACATGATACATGTGTGAATACATAAACAAACAACATGTCACTAGTATGCCTCTACTAGACTAGCTTGTTAATCAAAGATGGTTATGTTTCCTAACCATGAACAAAGAGTTGTTATTTGATTAACAAGGTCACATCATTAGTAGAATGATCTGATTGACATGACCCATTCCATTAGCTAAGCACTCGATCGCTTAGTATGTTGCTACCGCTTTTATCCATGACTTATACATGTTCCCCGTAACTATGAGATTATGCAACCCCTGCTTACCGGAGGAACACTTTGGGTACTACCAAACGTCACAACGTAATCGGGTGATTATAAAGGAGTACTACAGGTGTCTCCAAAGGCGATGTTGGGTTGGCGATTTCGAGATTAGGTTTTGTCACTCCGATTGCTCGAGAGGTATCTTCGCCCCTCTCGTAATACACATCATCAAGCCTTGCAAGCAATACAACTAATGAGTTAGCTGTGAGATGATGTATTACGAACGAGTAAAGAGACTTGCCGTAACGAGATTGAACTAGGTATTGATACCGACTAACTCAATCTCGGCAAGTAACATACCGATGACAAAGGGAACAACGATGTTGTTATGCGGTCGCATCGATAAAGATCTTCAGAGAATATGTAGGAACCAATATGGGCATCCAGTCCCGCTGTTGGTTATTGACCGGAGACGGTCTCGGTCATGTCTACATTGTTCTCGAACCGTAGGGTCCGCGACGCTTAAGGTTTCGGCGATGCTTATTATGAGTTTATGTATTTTGATGTACCAAGAAGTTCGAGTCCCGATATGATCACGTACATGACGAGGAGTCTCAAAATGGCCGAGACATAAAGATTGATATATTGGAAGCCTATATTTGAGTCCGAATGGTTCCGTGAAATCGGAATTTACCGGAGTACCGGAGGTTACCGAACCCCCGGGAACTAAATGGGCCTTAGTGGGCCTCGAGGGAGAAGAGGAGGGCCGGCCAGGGGCAGGTCACGCGCCTCCCCCCTAGTCCGAATAGGACAAGGAGGGGGTGGCGCCTCCTCCTCTCCCCAATCCTACTCCAACTAGAAAGGGGGGAGTCCTACTCCTGGGAGTAGGACTCTCCCGCTGCTTTCTCTAGGCGGGCCAAGACCTCTCCTCCTCCTTTATATACGGGGGCAGGGGCACCCTAGAACACACAAGTTTGATCTACGGATCGTTCCTTAGCCGCAGCGGTGCCCTCCACCATATTCCACCTCGTCATATCGTCATGCTTAGGCGGCCCTCGCGCGGTAGAACATCAAGATCGCCACCACGCCGTCAGGCCGACGAACTCTCCTCGACACTCGGCTGGATCGAGTACGAGGGACGCCATCGAGCTGTACGTGTGTCAAGAACTCGGGCGCCGGAGTAACGGCGCCGATCCGCCGGATCGCGAGGAGAACGCATCGACTACTTCCTCTACGCTAGATCGCTTCGCTTCGGTCACGAGGGTACGAGACAACACTCTCCTCTCGCTATACATCACCATGATCTTGCGTGTGCGTAGGAATTTTTTGAAATTACTACGCTCCCCAACACTAGTATGCCTCTACTAGACTAGCTTGTTAATCAAAGATGGTTAAGTTTCCTAACCATAGACAAAGGAGTTGTCATTTGATTAACAAGGTCACATCATTAGTAGAATGATCGATTGACATGACCCATTCCATTAGCTTAGCCCCGATCGTTTAGTGTGTTGCTATTGCTTTTATCCATGACTTATACATGTTCCTATAACTATGAGATTATGCAACTCCGTTTACGGAGGAACACTTTGGGTACTACCAAGCGTCTGGCATGGCGGGTGATTATAAAGAATTACTACAGGTGTCTCCAAAAGGCGGATGTTGGGTTGGCGTATTCAAGATTAGGATTTGTCCTCCGATTGTCGGAGAGGTATCTCTGGGCCCTCTCGGTAATACACATCACTTAAGCCTTGCAAGCATTACAACTAATGAGTTAGCTGTGAGATGATGTATTACGGAATGAGTAAAGAGACTTGCGATAGCGAGATTGAACTAGGTATTGGATACTGACGACAATCGAATCTCGGGCAAGTAACATACCGATGACAAAGGGAACAACGTATGTTGTTATGCGATCGACCGATAAAGATCTTACGTAGAATATGTAGGAACCAATATGGGCATCGAGGTCCGCTATTGGTTATTGACGGAGGCGTGTCTCGGTCATGTCTACATTGTTCTCGAACCGTAAGTCCGCTGCGCTTAAGGTTTCGATGGCGGTTATTATGAGTTTGTGTATTTTGATGTACCGAAGGAGTTAGTCCGGATGTGATCACGGACATGACGAGAGTCTCGAAATGGCGAGACATAAAGATTGATATATTGGAAGCCTATATTTGGAGTCGGAATGGTTCGGAAATTTCGGAGAATTCTGGAGATGCTTGGGAGGTTACGGAACCCCGAGGAACTAAATGGGCCTTAATGGGCCTCGAGGGAGAGGAGGGGCTGCGCCGGGGAGGTGCGCGCCCCCCATGGGGAAGTCCGAATAGGACAAGAGAGGGGCGGCCCCTTCTCTCCCTCTCCTCTTCCTCCCCCTTCCTCCTTCCTAGTTGGACTAGGAAAGGGAGTCCTACTCCCACTAGGTGGGAGGAGGACTCCTCCTTAGCCTTCTCCTAGGGCGGCCGGCCTCCCCCTAGCTCCTTTATATCACGGGGCAGGGGCACCCTAGAACACACAAGTTTGATCTACGAGATCGTTCCTTAGCCATGTGTGGTGCCCCCTCCACCATAATCCACCTCGGTCATATCGTGGCGGTGCTTAAGCGAAGCCCTGCGCGATAGAACATCAAGATCGTCCTGCGCCGTCGTCTTGTGGAACTCTCCCCCGACACTTTCTGGATCGGATCCGAGGGGCGTCATCGAGCTATCGTGTGTCAAGAACTTCGGAAGCGCCGGAATGCTGCGCCGGGATCGGTTGGATCGCGAGGAGAACGTCGACTACTTCCTCTACGTTGTGATCGCTTCGCCGGGTCTCTGGTGCGTAAACAACACTCTCCCCTCTCGTTGCTATACATCACCATGATCTTGCGTGTGCGTAGGAATTTTTGAAATTACTCGTTCCCCAACGGTGGTATCGAGCCTAGGTTTTTCTATGGTTTGATGTTTTGCAGAGTAGAACACAAGTGAGTTGTGGGCGATACAAGTCATACTACCTACCAGCATGTCATACTTTGGTTCAGCGGTATTGTGAGATGAAGCGGCCGGACCGACATTACAGCGTCACGTTCTGCGAGACTGGTTTCACCGTTATGAGCACTTTCGTTGCTTAAAGGTGGCTGGCGGTGTCTGTCTCTCTCACTTTAGTTGAACCGAGTGTAGCTCGCCCGGTCCTTGAAGTTTAAAGCGAGTCTATTTGTGAAATATCGTTGTGGTTTTGATCGTAGGTGAGATTGGTTCTTGCTTAAGCCCGTAGCAGCCACGTAAAATTTGCAACAACAAAGTAGAGGGCGTCTAACTTGTTTTGCGAGGGCATGTTGTGATGTGATATGGTCAAGGCGTGATGCTATATTTTATTGTATGAGATGATCATGTTTTGTAACGAAGTTATTGGCAACTGGCTGGAGCCATATGGTTGTCGCTTTATTGTATGCAATGCAAATGCCCTGCAATTGCTTTACTTTATCACTAAAAGTGGCGATAGTCGTAGAAGCAATAGATTGGCGTGGCGACAGCGATGCTCGATGGAGATCAAGGTGTCGGCGCCCGGTGGCGATGGTGATCATGGTGGTGCTGCGGAGATGGAGATCACGAAGCACAAGATGATGATGACCATATCATATCACTTATATTGATTTGCATGTGATGTTTATCCTTTATGCATCTTATCTTGCTTTGATTGTTGGTAGATGATCTCTCATAAAATTATCAAGACTGATCTTGTTGGGGCGTAGTAATTTCAAAAATTTTCCTCGCTGCGCGCAAGATCATGGTGATGTATAGCAGAGAGAGGAGAGTGTTGTCTACATACCCTTGTAGACCCGAAGCGGAAGCGATCTGGCGTAGAGGAAGTAGTCGTCGTTCTCCTCGCGATCCGACCGATCCGGCGCCGTTACTCCGCGCCCCAGAGTTCTTGACACCGTACAGCTCGATGGCGTCCCTCGTACTCGATCCAGCCGAGTGTCGAGGAGAGTTCGTCGGCCTGACGGCGTGGTGGCGATCTTGATGTTTCACCGGCGCGGGCTTCGCCTAAGCTTGACGGTATAACCGAGGTGGAATATGGTGGAGGGGCACCTGCGGCTAAGAGCGATCTAAAGATCAACTTGTGTGTTCAAGGTGCCCCCTGCCCCGTATATAAAGGAGCAAGGGGGAGGGGCGGCGGCCAAGGGGGCGCGCCAAGAGGAGTCCTACTCCCTCAGGGAGTAGGACTCCCCCAATCCTAGTTGGACTAGGATTCGGGAGGAGGGAGAGAGAGAGGGGGCGGCCCTTCTCCTAGTCCTAGTAGGACTAGGGAAGGGGGAGCCTTGCGCCCACCTAGGGCTGGCCCTTCTCCTTTCCACTAAGGCCCATCGAGGCCCATTTACCTCCGGGGGTTCAGGTAACCTCCGGTACTCGATAAATTCCGTTTTAGCGGAACCATTCGAACTCCAAACATAGGCTTCAATATATCAATCTTTATGTCTCGACCATTTGAGACTCCTCGTCATGTCCGTGATCACATCCGGGACTCGAACTCCTTGGTACATCAAAATACATAAACTCATAATAGCATCATGAAACCTTAAGCGTGCGGACCCTACGGTTCGAGAACAATGTAGACATGACCTAGAACTATTCACGGTCAATAACCAACAGCGGGACCTGGATGCCCATATTGGTTCCTACATATTCTCTGAAGATCTTTGTCGGTCGGACCGCATAACAACATCGTTGTTCCTTTGTCATCGGTATGTTACTTGCGAGATTCGATCGTCGGTATCAATACCTAGTTCAATCTCGTTACGGCAAGTCTCTTTACTCGTTCCGTAATACATCATCTCACAACTAACTCATTAGTTGTAGTGCTTACAAGGCTTAAGTGATGTGCATTACCGAGAGGGCCGAGATACCTCTCCGACAATCGGAGTGACAAAACCTAATCTCGAAATCGCCAACCCAACATCGCCTTTGGAGACACTGTAGTACTCCTTTATAATCACCCGATTCGTTGTGGCGTTTGGTAGCACCAAAGTGTTCCTCCGTGGCAGGAGTTGCATAATCTCATAGTTACGAGGAACATGTATATGTCATGGATAAAAGCGGTAGCAACATACTAAGCGATCGTGTGCTAAGCTAATGGAATGGGTCATGTCAATCAGATCATTCTACTAATGATGTGACCTTGTTAATCAAATAACAACTCCTTGTTCATGGTTAGGAAACATAACCATCTTTGATTAACAAGCTAGTCTAGTAGAGGCATACTAGTGACATGTTGTTTTGTCTATGCATTCACACATGTATCATGTTTCCGGTTAATACAATTCTAGCATGAATGATAAACATTTATCATGAAATAAGAAATAAATAATAACTTTATTATTGCCTCTAGGGCATATTTCCTTGATCTCCCACTTGCACTAGAGTCAATAATCTAGATTACATAGTAATGATTCTAACACCCATGGAGTCTTGGTGCTGATCATGTTTTGCTCGTGGAAGAGGCTTAGTCAGCAGATGCAACATTCGAGATCCGTATGTATCTTGCAAATCTCTATGTCTCCCACGGACTAAGTCCGGATGGAATTAGGCGTCTCTTGATGTGCTTGGTCCTCTTGTGAAATCTGGATTCCTTTGCTAAGGCAATTGCTCGATATTGTCACGAGAAGATTTTCATTGGACCCGATGCACTAGGTATGACACCTAGATGGGATATGAACTCCTTCATCAGACTCCTTCATTAGCTGCTTCGAAGCTGCTATGTATTCCGCTTCACATGTAGATCCCTTCTGACGCTTTGTTTAGAACTGCACCAGCGACAGCTCCTCCGTTTAGTGTAAATCGTATCCGGTCTGCGATTTAGAATCGTCGGGATCGGTGTCAAAACTTGCATCAGCGTAACCGTTTACGATGAGCTCTTTGTCACCTCCATATCTGAAAACATATCCTTAGTCCTTTTCGGTATTTCAGGATGTTCTTGACCGCTGTCGATGATCCACTCTGGATTACTTTGGTACCTCCTGCTAGGCTTATAGCAAGGCACACATCAGGTCAGGTACCTGACATTGCATACATGATAGAGCCTATGGCTGAAGCATAGGGAACATCTTTCATTTTCTCTCTATCTTCTGCGGTGGTGGGGCATTGAGTCTTACTCAACTTCACACCTTGTAACACAGGCAAGAACCCTTTCTTTGCTTGATCCATTTGAACTTCTTCAAAACTTTGTCAAGGTATGTGCTTTGTGAAAGTCAATTAAGCGTCTTGATCTATCTCTATAGATCTTAATGCCCAATATGTAAGCAGCTTCACGAGGTCTTTCATTGAAAAACTCTTATTCAAGTATCCTTTATGCTATCCAGAAATTCTATATCATTTCCGATCAGCAATATGTCATCTACATATAATATCGAAATGCTCTGAGCTCCCACTCACTTTCTTGTAAATCTGAGGCTTCTCCAAAAGTGCATACAAACCCAAATGCTTTGATCACACTATCAAAGCGTTTATTCTAACTCGAGATGCTTGCACCAGTCCATAGATGGATCATTGGAGCTTGCACACTTTGTTAGCTCCTTTGGATCGATAAAACCTTCGGTTGCATCATATACAACTCTTCTTCAAAATCCATTCAGGAATCAGGTCTTTACATCCATTTGCCAAATTTCATAATCATAAAATCGGCAATTGCTAACATGATTCAGACGGACTTAAGCATCGCTTCTGGTGAGAAGGTCTCATCGTAGTCAATCCCTTGAACTTGTCGAAAACCTTTTGCGACAAGTCGAGCTTTATAAACGATAACATTACCGTCGTGTCGGTCTTCTTCTTGAAGATCCACTTGTTTTCTATTGCTTGCCTACCCTCGGGCAAGTCAACCAAAATCCATACTTTGTTTTCATACATGGATCCCATCTCAGATTTCATGGCCTCAAGCCATTTTGCGGAATCTGGGCTCACCATCGCTTCTTCATAGTTAGTAGGTTCATCATGATCTAGTAGCATGACTTCGAGAACAGGATTACCGTACCACTCACAGTGCGGATCTTACTCTGGTTGATCTCGAGGTTACTGCGATAACTTGATCTGAAGTTTCATGATCAACATCATCAACTTCCTCACTACTTGGTGTAGATGTCTCGAAACTGGTTTACTGACGAACTACTTTCAAGTAAGGGAGAAGGTACTATTACCTCATCAAGTTCCACTTTCCTCCCACTCACTTCTTTGAGAGAAACTCCTTCTCTAGAAAGGATCCATTCTTAACAACGAATGTCTTGCCTTGGATCTGTGATAGAAGGTGTACCCAACTGTCTCCTTTGGGTATCCTATGAAGACACATTTCTCCGATTTGGGTTCGAGCTTATCGGGTTGAAGCTTTTCACATAAGCATCGCATCCCCAAACTTTAAGCGACAACTTTGGTTTCTTGCCAAACCATAGTTCATAAGGTGTCGTCTCAGCAGTTTGACGGTGTTCTATTCGGTGTGAATCGGCCGTCTCTAGAGCATAACCCCAAAGCGATAGCGGTAAATCTGTAAGAGACATCATAGATCGCACCATATCTAGTAAAATGCGATTCTGACGTTCGGACACACCATTCGTTGTGGTGTTCGGGTGGCGTGAGTTCTTGAAACTATTCGCATTGTTTCAAATGTAGACCAAACTTCGTAACTCAAATATTCACCTCCACGATCGGATCGTAGAAACTTAATTTTCTTGTTACGATGATTTTCAACTTCACTCTGAAATTCTTTGAACTTTTCAAATGTTTGGACTTATGTTTCATTAAGTAGATATACCCATATCTGCTTAAGTCATCTGTGAAGGTGAGAAAATAACGATATCCGCCACGAGCCTCAACATTCATCGGACCACATACATACGTATGTATGATTTCCAACAAATCTGTTGCTCTCTCCATAGTACTGGAGAGCGGTGTTCTAGTCATCTTGCCCATGAGGCACGGTTACATAAGTGCCAAGTGATTCATAATCAAGTGACTCCAAAGTCCATCGGTATGGAGTTTCTTCATCGCTTTACACCGATATGACCTAAGCGGCGATTGCCACAAATAAGTTGCACTATCATTATCAACTCTGCATCTTTTGGTTTCAACATTATGAATATGTGTATCACTACTATCGAGATTCATCAAAATAGACCACTCCTCAAGGGTGCATGACCATAAAGATATTACTCATATAAATAGAACAACCATTATTCTCTGATTTAAATGAATAACCGTCTCGCATCAAACAAGATCCAGATATAATGTTCATGCTCAGCGCGGGCACCAAATAACAATTATTTAGGTCTAAAACTAATCCGAAGGTAGATGTAGAGGTAGCGTGCCGACCGCGATCACATCGACTTTGGAACCATTTCCAGCGCATCGTCACCTCGTCCTTTGCGAGTTAAGCAATCCGTAGTCCTGTTTGAGTTGCAAATATTAGCAGCAGAACCGATATCAAATACCAGTGCTACTCGAGCTCTAGTAAGGTACACATCAATAACATGTATATCACATATACCTTTGTTCACCTTGCCATCCTTCTTATCCGCCAAATACTTGGGGCAGTTCCGCTTCGATGACCGATCGCTTGCGGTAGAAGCACTCGATTTCAGGTTTAGGGCCAGACTTGGGTTTCTTCTCTGAGCGACAACTTGCTTGCTGTTCTTCTTGAATTCCTTCTTCTTCCCTTTGCCTTTCTTCTTGAAACTAGTGGTCTTATTGACCATCAACACTTGATGCTCCTTCTTGATTTCTACCTCCATGACCTTTAGCATTGCGAAGAGCTCGGTATAGTCTTTACTAACCCTTGCATATTATAGTTCATCACGAAGCCTTTGTAGCTTGGTGGCGTTGATTGAAGAATTACATCAATGACACAATCATCCGGAAGATTAACTCCCAATTGTGTCAAGTGATTGTAGTACCCGGACATTACGAGTATATGCTCACTAACGAACTATTCTCCTCCATCTTGCAGCTATAGAACTTATTGGAACTTCATATCTCTCAATCCGGGCATTACATTTGGAATATCAACTTCAACTCTGGAACATCTCATATGCTCCATGGCGTTCAAAACGTCGTTGAAGTCGGTTCTAAGCCGTAAAGCATGGCACCTTGAACTATAGAGTAGTCATCAGCTTTGCTCGCGAGACGTTCATAACATCTGGCGTTGCTCAACAGCAGGCACTGTCACCTAGCGGTGCATCGGGGCGTAACTCTTACGTGCAGCAATGAGGATGATCCTCAAATTCACGGACCCGATCCGTGTAATTGCTACCATCATCTTTCAACTTTGCTTTCTCAAGGAGCGCATTAAAATTCAACGGAACAACGGCACGAGCCATCTATCTACAATCAAACATAAACAAGCAAGATACTATCGGTACTAAGTTCATGATAAATTTAAGTTCAATTAATCATATTACTTAAGAACTCCCACTTAGAAAAACATCTCTCTAGTCATCTAAGTGATCACGTGATCCAAATCAACTAAACCATAACCGATCATCACGTGAAATGGAGTAGTTTTCAATGGTGAACATCTTATGTTGATCATATCTACTATATGATTCACGCTCGACCTTTCGGTCTCCGTGTTCGAGGCCATATCTGCATATGCTAGGCTCGTCAAGTATAACCAGTATTCTGCGTGTGCAAAACTGGCTTGCACCCGTTGTAGATGGACGTAGAGCTTATCACCCGATCATCACGTGGTGTGCAGGCACGACGAACTTTGGCAGCGGTGCATACTCGGGAGAACACTTCTTGATAATTTAGTGAGAGATCATCTTATAATGCTACCGTCAATCAAAGCAAGATAAGATGCATAAAGGATAAACATCACATGCAAATCAATATAAGTGATATGATATGGTCATCATCATCTTGTGCTTCATGATCTCCATCTTGCGGCACCACCATGATCACCATCGTCACCGGCGCGACACCTTGATCTCCATCGTAGCATCGTTGTCGTCTCGCCAAACTTATGCTTCTCGACTATCGCTACGCTTAGTGATAAAGTAAAGCATTACTGAAGCGATTGCATTGCATACAATAAGCGACAACCATATGGCTCCTGCCGATTGCCGATAACCGGTTACAAAACATGATCATCTCATACAATAAAATATAGCATCACGTCTTGACCATATCACATCACAACATGCCTGCAAAAACAAGTTAGGCGTCCTCTACTTTGTTGTTGCAAATTTTACGTGGCTGCTACGGGCTTAAGCAAGAACCAGTCTCACCTCGCATCAAAACCACAGCGATACTTCGTCAAATAGACTCCGTTTAACCTTCTCAAGGACGGGCGTAGCCTTTCAGTTCAACTAAAGTGAGAGAGCAGGCACCCACCGGTCACCTTTAAGCAGCGAGTGCTCGTGGCGGTGAAACCAGTCTCGCGTAAGCGTCTGGCGTAATGTCGTGCAGGCGCTTCATCTCACAATACCGCTGAACCAAAGTATGACATCTGGTAGGTAGTATGACTTGTATCGCCCACAACTCACTTGTGTTCTACTCGTGCAAAACATCAAACCATAGAAAAAACCTAGGCTCGGATGCCCTTTGTTGGGGAGCGTAGTAATTTCAAAAATTTCCTCGCACGCGCAAGATCATGGTGATGTATAGCAGCGAGAGGAGAGTGTTGTCTCATACCCTTATAGACCGAAGCGAGCGATCTGGCGTAGAGGAAGTAGTCGTCGTTCTCCTCGCGATCCGACCGATCGGCGCCGTTACTCCGGCGCCCCGAGTTCTTGACACGTACAGCTCGATGGCGTCCCTCGTACTCGATCCAGCCGAGTGTCGAGGAGAGTTTCGTCGACCGACGGCGTGGTGGCGATCTTGATGTTTCACCGGCGCGAGGGCCGCCTAAGCTTGCGACGGTATAACGAGGTGGAATATGGTGGAGGGGCACCGCTGCGGCTGAGAGCGATCTAAAGATCAACTTGTGTGTTCCAAGGTGCCCCCTGCCCCGTATATAAAGGCAAGGGGAGGGGCGGCCGGCCAAGGGAGGCGCCAAGGGAGTCCTACTCCCTCAGGGAGTAGGATTCCCCCAATCCTAGTTGGACTAGGATTCCGGAGGAAGAGAGAGAGAGAGGGCGGCCCTTCTCCTAGTCCTAGTAGGACTAGGGAGGGGGGGCGCGCCCACCTAGGGCTGGCCCTTCTCCTTTCCACTAAGGCCCATCGAGGCCCATTTACCTCCGGGGTTCGGTAACCTCCGGTACTCCGATAAATTCCGTTTTACTTGGAACCATTCGAACTCCAAACATAGGCTTCCAATATATCAATCTTTATGTCTCGACCATTTGAGACTCCTCGTCATGTCCGTGATCACATCAGGGACTCGAACTCCTTGGTACATCAAAATACATAAACTCATAATAGCATCGCCGAAACCTTAAGCGTGCGGACCCTACGGTTCGAGAACAATGTAGACATGACCTAGAACTATTCACGGTCAATAACCAACAGCGGGACCTGGATGCCCATATTGGTTCCTACATATTCTCTGAAGATCTTTGTCGGTCGAGACCGCATAACAACATCGTTGTTCCCTTTGTCATCGGTATGTTACTTGCGAGATTCGATCGTCGGTATCAATACCTAGTTCAATCTCGTTACCGGCAAGTCTCTTTACTCGTTCCGTAATACATCATCTCACAACTAACTCATTAGTTGTAGTGCTTGCAAGGCTTAAGTGATGTGCATTACGAGAGGGCCGAGATACCTCTCCGACAATCGGAGTGACAAAACCTAATCTCGAAATCGCCAACCCAACATCTGCCTTTGGAGACACTGTAGTACTCCTTTATAATCACCCGATTCGTTGTGGCGTTTGGTAGCACCAAAGTGTTCCTCCGTGGCAGGAGTTGCATAATCTCATAGTTACGAGGAACATGTATATGTCATGGATAAAAGCGGTAGCAACATACTAAGCGATCGTGTGCTAAGCTAATGGAATGGGTCATGTCAATCAGATCATTCTACTAATGATGTGACCTTGTTAATCAAATAACAACTCCTTGTTCATGGTTAGGAAACATAACCATCTTTGATTAACAAGCTAGTCTAGTAGAGGCATACTAGTGACATGTTGTTTTGTCTATGCATTCACACATGTATCATGTTTCCGGTTAATACAATTCTAGCATGAATGATAAACATTTATCATGAAATAAGAAATAAATAATAACTTTATTATTGCCTCTAGGGCATATTTCCTCTCTCACTAAATTATCAAAGTGTTCTCCCCAGTATGCACCGTTGCCAAAGTTAAATCGTGCCCGGACACCACGTGATGATCGGGTGTGATAAGCTCTCGTCCATCTAGAGCGGGTGCAAGCCAGTTTGCACACGAGAATACTCGGGTTATACTTGGCGCAGCCTAGCATATGCGAGATATGGCCTCGGAACACGGAGACCGAAAGGTCGGCGTGAATCATATAGTAGATATGATCAACATAAGATGTTCACCATTGAAAACTTCTCCATTTCATGTGATGATCGGTTATGGTTTAGTTGATTTGGATCACGTGATCACTTAGATGACTAGAGGATGTCTGTCTAAGTGGGAGTTCTTAAATAATATGATTAATTGAACTTAAATTTATCATGAACTTAGTACTGATAGTATCTTGCTTGTTTATGTTTGTTTGTAGATAGATGGCTCGTCTTTGTTGTTCCGTTGAATTTTAATGCGTTCCTTGAGAAAGCAAAGTTGAAAGATGATGGTAGCAATTACGGACTGGAATCCGTAACCTTTGAGATTATCCTCATTCTTTGCCTGAAGAGTTCGTCTGGATGCACGCTAGGTGCCAGAGACTCTTCTTTGGATGCAACACGAGATGTTGTGAGCGTCTGGCGAGCAAAGCTGATGACTACTCTATAGTTCGATGTGCCATGCTTTCGGCTTAGAACCGGGACTTCAGCGGCGTTTTGAGCGTCATGGAGCATATGAGATGTTCGGGAGTTGAAGTTAATATTCAACAGAATGCGGATTGAGAGATATGAAGTCTCAATAAGTTCTATAGCTGCAAGATGGAGGAGAATAGTTACATTAGTGAGCACATACTCGGAGAATGTGCAGGTACTACAATCACTTGACTCAATTGGGAGTTAATCTTCCGGATGATTGTGTCATTGTGAAATTCTTCAATCACTGCCACCAAGCTACAAAGGCTTCGTGATGAACTATAATATGCAAGGGTTAGTAAAGACTATACACAGCTCTTACATGATGCTAAAGGCTGCGGAGGTAGAAATCAGAAGGAGCATCAAGTGTTGATGGTCAATAAGACCACTAGTTTCAGAAGAAAGGCAAAGGGAAGAAGAAGGGAACTTCAAGAAGAACAGACAAGCAAGTTGCTGCTCGGGAGAAAAACCCAAGTCTGGACCTAAACCTAAACTGAGTGCTTCTATTACAAGCGGACCGTCCTTTGGAGCGGAACTGCCCCAAGTATTTGGCGGATAAGAAGGATGGCAAGGTGAACAAGGTATATGTGATATACATGTTATTGATGTGTACCTTACTAGAGCTCGTAGTAGCACACAGGTATTTGATCTTGGTTACATTGCTAATATTTGCAACTCGAAGCAGGGACTACGGATTAAGCGAACTACGGCAAAGGGCGAGGTGACGATCTGGCGTGGGAAATGGTTCCAAAGTCGATGTGATCGCGATTAAACGCGCTACCTCTACATCTACCTTCGGGATTAGTTTTAGACCTAAATAATTGTTATTTGGTGCTGCGTTGAGCATGAACATTATATCTGGATCTTGTTTGATGCGAGGCGGTTATTCATTTAAATCGAGAGAATAATGGTTGTTCTATTTATATGAGTAATATCTTTTATGGTCATGCACCCTTGAAGAGTGGTCTATTTTGATGAATCTCGATAGTAGTGATACACATATTCATAATGTTGAAACCAAAAGATGCAGAGTTGATAATGATAGTGCAACTTATTTGTGGCACTTGCCGTTTAGGTCATATCGGTGTAAAAGCATGAAGAAACTCCATCTTGATGGACTTTTGGAGTCACTTGATTATGAATCACTTGGCACTTGCGAACCGTGCCTCATGGGCAAGATGACTAAAACCCGTTCTCGGTACTATGGAAAGAACAACAGATTTGTTGGAAATCATACATCTGAGATGTATGTGGTCCGATGAATGTTGAGGCTCGTGGCGGATATCGTTATTTTCTCACCTTCACGGATGACTTAAGCGGATATGGGTATATCTACTTAATGAAACATAAGTCTGAAACATTTGAAAAGTTCAAAAGAATTTCAGAGTGAAGTTGAAAATCATCGTAATAAGAAAATAAAGTTTCTGATCGATCGTGGAGTGAATATTTGAGTTCTGAGTTTGGTCTACATTTGAAACAATGCGGAATAGTTTAGCAACTCCATACGGAACACCACAGCGTAATGGTGTGTCGAGCGTCGTAATCGCACTTTACTAGATATGGTGCGATCTATGATGTCTCTTACAGATTTACCTCTATCGTTTTGGGGTTATGCTCTAGAGGCGGCCGCATTCACGCTGAATAGAACACCGTCAAAATCCGTTGAGGCGACACCTTATGAACTATGGTTTAGCAAGAAACCAAAGTTGTCGTTTCTTAAAGTTTGGGGATCACGATGCTTATGTGAAAAAGCTTCAACCTGATAAGCTCGAACCCAAATCGAATGTGTCTTCATAGGATACCCAAAGGAGACAGTTGGGTACACCTTCTATCACAGATCCGAAGGCAAGACATTTGTTGCTAGAATGGATCCTTTCTAGAAAGGAGTTTCTCTCGAAAGAAGTGAGTGGGAGGAAAGTAGAACTTGATGAGGTAATTGTACCTTCTCCCTTACTTGAAAGTAGTTTATCGCGAAACCGGTTTCTGAGACACCTACACCAAGTAGTGAGGAAGTTGATGATGTTGATCATGAAACTTCAGATCAAGTTACTCTGAACCTCGTAGATCAACGAGTAAGATCCGCACGCGAGTGATACGGTAATCCTGTTACGGAAATCATGCTACTAGATCATGATGAACCTCACGAACTATGAAGAAGCGATGGTGAGCCAGATTCCATAAAATGGCTTGAGGCCATGAAATCGAGATGGGATCCATGTATGAAAACAAAGTATGGACTTTGGTTGACTTGCGAGGGTAGGCAAGCAATAGAAAACAAGTGGATCTTCAAGAAGAAGTGCGTTGACGGTAATATTACTGTCTACAAAGCTCGACTTATGCAAAGGGTTTTGACAAGTTCAAGGGATTGACTACGATGAGACCTTCTCACCGTAGCGATGCTTAAGTCTGTCGAATCATGTTAGCAATTGCGCATTTTATGATTATGAAATTTGGCAAATGGATGTAAAGACTGCATTCTGAATGGATTTACGGAAGAAGAGTTGTATATGATGCAACGAGAAGGTTTTATCGATCAAAGGGAGCTAACAAAGTGTGCAAGCTCCGGCGATCCATTTATGGACTGGTGCAAGCATCTCGGAGTTGGAATAAGCGCTTTGATAGTGTGATCAAAGCATTTGGGTTTATCTGAGACTTTGGGAAGCTTGTATTTACAAGAAAGTGAGTGGGAGCTCTGTAGCATTTACGATATTATATGTAGATGACATATTGCTGATCGGAAATGATATAAATTCTGGATAGCATAAAGGGATACTTGAATAAGAGTTTTTCAATGAAAGACCTCGGTGAAGCTGCTTACATATTGGGCATTAAGATCTATAGAGATAGATCAAGGCGCTTAATTGGACTTTCACAAAGCACATACCTTGACAAAATTTTGAAGAAGTTCAAAATGGATCAAGCAAAAAGGGTTCTTGCACGTGTTACAAGGTGTGAAGTTGAGTAAGACTCAATGCCCGACCACTGCTGAGAAGATAGAGAAAATGAAAGATGTTCCTATGCTTCACCATAGGCTCTATCATGTATGCAATCTTGTGTACAGACCTGATGTGTGCCTTGCTATAAGCCTAGCGAGGAGGTACCAAAGTAATCGAGTGGATCCTTTGGACAGCGGTCAAGAACATCTGAAATACCTAAAAGGACTAAGGATATGTTTCTCGTATATGGAGGTGACAAAGAGCTCATAAATGGCAGTTACGTTGATGCAAGCTTTGACACTGATCGAGACGATTCTAAATCGCAGAACGGATCGTATTTACACTAAGCGGAGGGCTGTCGGTTGGTGCAGTTCTAAACAAAGCGTCGTGGCGGGATCTACATGTGAGCGGAGTACATAGCGAGCCGGAAGCAGCTAATGAAGGAGTGCGGATGAAGGAGTTCATATCCGATCTAGGTGTCATACCTAGTGCATCGGGTCAATGAAAATCTTACTGTGACAATCTTTGGAGCAATTGCCTTAGCGAAGAATCCAGATTTCACAAGAGGACCAAGCACATCAAGAGGCGCTTCAATTCCATCCGGGACTTAGTCGGTGGGAGACATAAGATTTGCAAGATACATACGGATCTGAATGTTGCGGACCCGTTGACTAAGCCTCTTCCACGAGCAAAACATGATCAGCACCAAGACTCCATGGGTGTTAGAATCATTACTATGTAATCTAGATTATTGACTCTAGTGCAAGTGGGAGACTGAAGGAAATATGCCCTAGAGGCAATAATAAAGTTATTATTTATTTCCTTATTTCATGATAAATGTTTATCATTCATGCTAGAATTGTATTAACGGAAACATGATACATGTGTGAATACATAAACAAACAACATGTCACTAGTATGCCTCTACTAGACTAGCTTGTTAATCAAAGATGGTTATGTTTCTAACCATGAACAAAGAGTTGTTATTTGATTAACAAGGTCACATCATTAGTAGAATGATCGATTGACATGACCCATTCCATTAGCTTAGCACTTCGATCGTTTAGTATGTTGCTACTGCTTTTATCCATGACTTATACATGTTCTATAACTATGAGATTATGCAACTCCGTTTACGGAGGAACACTTTGGGTGCTACCAAGCGTCTGGCGTAGCTGGGTGATTATAAAGGAGTACTACTGGTGTCTCCAAAGCAGATGTTGGGTTGGCGTATTTGAGATTAGGTTTTGTCACTCCGATTGTCGGAGAGGTATCTCTGGGCCCTCTCGGTAATACACATCACTGAAGCCTTGCAAGCAATACAACTAATGAGTTAGCTGTGAGATGATGTATTACGGACGAGTAAAGAGACTTGCCGTAGCGAGATTGAACTAGGTATTGGATACGGCGATCGAATCTCGGGCAAGTAACATACCGATGACAAAGGAACAACGTATGTTGTTATGCGGTCGACCGATAAAGATCTTCGTAGAATATGTAGGAACCAATATGGGCATCAGGTCCGCTGTTGGTTATTGACCGGAGGCGTGTCTCGGTCATGTCTACATTGTTCTCGAACCGTAAGAGTCCATGACGCAGCAAGGTTTCGATGGCGGTTATTATGAGTTTATGTATTTTGATGTACGAAGAAGTTGAGTCCGGATGTGATCACGGACATGACGAGAGTCTCGAAATGGTCGGGACATAAAGATTGATATATTGGAAGCCTATATTTGGAGTTGGAATGGTTCGGGTGAAATCGAGAGAAAACGAGTGCAGGAGGTTACGGAACCCCGGGAACTAAATGGGCCTTAGTGGGCCTCGAGGGAGAAGAGGAGGGCCGCCGAGGGGCAGGTGGCGCCCCCCCTAGTCGAATAGGACAGGAGGCGGCCCCCCCTTTCTCTCCTTCCTCCCCAATCCTCCTCCAACTAGGAAGGGGGAGTCCTACTCCGGTGGGAGTAGGACTCCTCGGCCAGCGCCTTCCTCTAGGGGCTACTAATAAGGCGCTACAACTAACGATATAGCGATGGCGGGTGCCACCCACGCTTCTGTTAACGATAGCGATAGCGTGGTAAAAACCCGCTACTACTAATCTCTAATCTCTGATTTTTTTTGAATTTTTCAATTTTTTTCAATTTTTCCCCCTAATTTTCAAATTTCTGAATTATTTTAACCTCAAATCTCTAATCACCCCTCATCGCTGCTCAATTTAATCTCTAATCACCCCTCATCATTCCAAATCATCTAACTTCCCGGACGGTCACCCATCCTCTCACTACTCCAGCCTGAGCACGCTTAACTTCCGGGTTCTATTCTCCCTCGTTTCCAAGTCTGCACTTGTTGTTTTCCTGACAATAGTAAGATGTCAATCCTGTTAACCTCAGGAATTTAGCTTGAGCATGAAGTCACACATTTCTCTGTTTGAGTTTGAAACTATTGTTCTAAAAAATTAGTAACACTAATATTTCTTGAATAATTAGTTTGACCATAGTTTGACCATTGTTTGACCAGATTTGACAAAATTCAGAAAAACTAAAATAATTATTTAGTAACACTAATATTCTTGAATAATTAGTTTGACCATAGTTTGACCAGATTTAACAAAAATTAAAAAAAACTGAAATTTGATGAATTTTTTTGCCTCCAGATTTTAAAAGCCCCATAACTTTTTTCTGTTAGGTTTTTGAGGATTTTGAAAATGTTTAACGGGGTTCCCCCAGTTAAATTTGGATGTAACTTTTCGAGTAGATGATTTTTCATATAAAAAACTTTTTCATCCGAGTTAGTATGCAAAAGTTATGCCCGTTTTCCCAACAACTAGACCACATATCACATGGGAAACTTATTTTATTTTATTTTTTTTGACATTTTCATCATTTTCTTTTATTTTTTTTAACTGAAAAGGCGATCCACGGGGGTGGTAGAGTTTGAAAATGGGACCTTTAGTAGTAGCGCGGGTTTTTTACCCCTCGCTACTACTATGGCACCATTTAGTAGTAGCGAGGGCTAAAAACCAGCGCTACTGGTATCAACATAGTAGTAGCGAGGGTTAAAAACCTGCGCTACTACTATGGCATGTCCCGGGGGGCACGGTAGAGACCGCTTAGTAGTAGCAAGGGTTAAAAACCCGCGCTACTGCTATCAACTTAGTAGTAGCGAGGTTTAAAAACCTGCGCTACTAGTAAGTAGCAGTAGCGAGGGTTTTTAACCCTCGCTACTAGTAAGATTCTGTGTATAGGCTTTTCCCTAGTAGTGTGTGTTGTGCTGTGTTGAGGTTAGCGCACCCTTTTTATAGAAATAGAGGGTGGAGTCTTCCTTCGCACGCTTGCGAATGAGACAATTTAGGTGTCGGTCATTGGCGCGTGATCGGCAGGCTAGGGCGATAGGTTGGGCACCGGCGCCAAAAGGTGTCGGGTCCTTTGTTGGGCAATCTTCTGCGCGAGAAGCTTGGCGGGGTTAGGTTATGGTCTGGTGGTTTGGTTAACCTAGGTTTTTCGACCTGGCTAAGATAGGATTAGCCAATGGTCAGCCTAACTCTGATACCAAGTCTGCCAGGGACGGATTTTTGGGATTTTAATTTCCCCGAAAATGGCCCTTATGCTCACCAGCCCCAGGATTACTGTTAGCTGGCGAGACACAAACTTGATACAATAAATCCAAGCAAAATACATAATATGTAGTACAAGACCATTCTATACCGCGCGCAAACTGGTGGAGCTACCCCCTCGGCTATGACCGAAACACCCATGCCCCCTGACCGGATGACTGGCTTTAATCCAGGGCCATGGAACCCTCATTCCGGCCCCTCTGTACGGTGTGTGCTAGAAAAGGGGTTGACAACTTACTGAACCGTACCCTACCTATGGCAGGGACAAGTGGTAGTACGAAACATGCATCCCAAAACCTTTGAAAGTTTTCTCCTCTCTCCAAAAATCCTATTTAAAATATTTTTGAATCAATATATAGTTTCAAAAATAGTACCAAATAGTTGTCTAGAAATTTTTCAAATTAATCTGAAAATAAACTAGGCAATATTTGAGAGAGGTAGGAAAAATAATGAACTCACTTGGAGTTATATTTAAAAAGGTATAGACAGTCAAAGTTTTGGTCAAAATCTGTTTTTAAAATAAAATTGAAAAAGGAAAAACGTTTCGAAAACTGACCACGTCGAATGCATATTTTGGTTTTACGTATCCACTTATCCAGCGTGGACTGGCTTGTGGTCACTGACAGTGGGTCAAGGGGCCCACTGGTTTAGGTTTGACTGGTCGTCCTTCCCTCCTCTTCCTCTGCCCGAGCGGAGGCGGGACTCCGATGATTGCCGCCGGCGGTTGGCGGCTCCTCGCGGGGCTCCGAGGGTGGGGATGGATCCGCTAGTCCAGGGCGGTCCTCCCGGTGGTCGCTACTCAGGTGGGGACGGAGGGAGTCGCCGGCGATGAGCTTCGCGGCGGCCGATGGCTACGGGTGAATTGGGGGTTTGGGGCTATGGTGGCTCTCCGTCGCAGCAGGGGGTTTGGGCGGCTCCGCAAGACGAAGGGGAGTCGGGTGGTGGTGTTGGATGGACGGGGGAGGGCCTGGTTGTGATGAACGGGGCCGGAAGGCGGTGGTGGTCGAGCTGGCCGGAGACGGGGAAGACGGCCTCCCCTGGTCGATTGCGGGCTAGGGGAGCGCTAGGGGGATGGTTTGAGGCTGCCTGGGGTCTAGGAGGAGCTCGGGGTCACCATTTATAGTGTATCTAGGTCGGTTCCGCCACTGCTGGGGATAGGATCACCGGCCGACTACTTCTGTTGCGGCAGGGCGTCGTGGCGCCGACGAGCGCTTGCAGACGAGCATGAGGATAAGCTTGGACTTCTCCAGGGGCAGCTGGCGTGCGGCTGTGGCTCGGGCGGCGCCGACCGTGGCAGGAGCCCACTGTGGCCGGCCGCTAGCCACCGTGGCCGACCTTATGGCGGCGCTGTGCGGCTCCAGGGATGGCTCTGCGGCGAGGGAGGAGGTGGCCGTGCTGGCTGCAAGAGGGGAGTGGCCAGAATGAGCACGGGGCAGTGAGACGCGGCGGCTCGGTGCGAGCGCGTGCATAACGTGCGCTCTGGGCGCGCCCAGAGCACGCGCACTAGGTGCTCGGCGTAATGCCAGTGCATGCTAGCAGGCTAGGGTGGAGCTGGGGTTTAACATGATTAGGCTAGGGTATTTTAGAGGCTTAGTGGACAAGCTAGTTTGATCAGAGGATCAAGTTCACAATGCAAACCGAAATTTATGCCAAATCTGCTCATGCACTCAAGGTGTTTGACAAAATGCTAGAGGGATCTAGGCAGTTCTTGGAGTGGTCATAATCTCCAGATTGGGGTCTCTTTAGGTGTAGGTGATGGTGGCCAGGTTAGTTTGCCAAATGTAGAAACTTGTTAGTGCAAATATTTGAGAAAATCAGTTTTGGGCAGAAACTAAAGACTATCATATCATGTACCAAAAACATTCCAAGGGGTGCATTCTCCTAGACTTAAGGGTTTTGTAGGAAGGACTTCAAGTAGGAAAAAGAGTCATGGGTAAAAGAGCAAGCAAAAATATGGTTGCAGTACAAATCCTCAAGTTGGACCAGAATGAAAATGAGGTTGATTCACGCAAAATTTTCAAAGGACATAACTGGTTTTTTGCATAAAGGTGGATAATATACTCCTACTGACCTCCCCTAGTTTTGGTGGAAGTTTTAAATAAATATTTAAATAGGTTGTAGTGCAAAATTGCCCACGGGACCAGATTTGAAAATTAGGTGTAGAGCTCAAAATCTCCAATGAACAGAAGATGTTTTTTTGCATAAAAGTGATTTAGGGACATCATATGTCATCCCCAATTTTTCGTGAAATTTTTTGATGCATTTATCAAATGGTTGTAGTGTAAAAGAGGCTCCAAATCTTATGAAAAATCATTTTAAAAGAGCAAAGCTCAGGAAAAACAATTATGCAAATAAAACCACTGATTAAGAATTGTTTTATTGAGAGGGTATAGAAGTCCAATAATATTTTTGGAAAGTTTCCATTTGGGGTAAAACTCCTCAATATTAAAGAAAAGGGGTTCTGAAATCAAAAGAAAATCCAGAAAGCAAAATTTTTAAACTCCTGGCAAGGTTTTAATAATTCAAAACATGGTTAAATTTTTGGGGTGTTACAGAGAACACGCCTGACAACAATGCTACAGGAAAACACTAGTTCAGGACACGTGGCGACAAGGACACAACAGCTGGATAGTTCAGCAGTAGAACTCATCATCGTGTCTTCAGTTCACGACATGACTTTGAGAACTTCATCTCCAGTAGCGGACCGGTTCTAATTCAAGCGAAACCATATTTTATTACTACCCCCGTTCAGAAATATAAGATGATTTTCGATATTATACTCCATATATGACTACGTATACACACAGAAATGAGTGAACAAAGACACTAGAACATGTCTTCAAAGGCATGAGAGCAGAGGGATTACATGCAATACCCATAACACAAGTTACTGAAGCAAATATACCCTCTTAAAAGGTAGCATTGATGTTCATAAAGTACTCCCTTCGTCCCAAAATTCTTATCTTATATTTGTCTAGATACGGATGTATCAAGTCACATTTTAGTATTAGATACATCCGTATCTAGACAAATCTAAGACAAGAAATTTGGGATAGAGGGAGTAGTTGAAAGTAATCTATAAGAAATCAGTGTCAACCTCTCGCATGTTTTGGTCAAAAGAGGAATTTAGGACCATCATTTGGCAGACTAAAATCACATGCAAGATCACCCAGAAAGTTGTACTACCAGTACTAGTACTGCGTGTTAGATGAAAAAACACGATCAAGATCGAGAAAAATATCGTCAACAAGAGACATTACCTAGACTTGCTTAATAAGGGATCCCGGAGAGGGGGGCTTGGACAGGGCGATGGCTTTGAGCTTGTCTGCGGTAGTCTCGGCAGGGTGCTTGCGCTTCTTCGTACCATGAGCCTTGATGATTTTGGCCAGAGCCATAGACATCACGTCGGCCCGTGCTCCGACGTCCATCCAAGAGAGGAAGCTGAGAGAGACGAGTGAAAGGAGGAACGAGATGAGGGAGAGGCGAAGCGAGTGGGGGTTTTCTTCAAGAGAGGAAGCTGAGAGAGAAGAGTGAAATGATGGTTTCTTCATCCGTCCAACTTGCTACTGGAAAGGAGGGGGTTTTGTGATTTGACGGCTCATTTTGCATTAATGCCGCGGTTCAATCAGGGTAGTCTACCGTCACTCTACTACGGAGTAATTTAGTGCATGGCTGGTGGACCCAGGTGCTGGCTATCCCACACATCGGCGAAAGTGAGTAATTTAGTGCATGGCTGGAGGAGGATCCGCATGGTAGAGCGTGTCCACTGTTTTTCATTCTAACGAAAAAAATGATTACAACAAGCGCTTCCACTCTTACGACAGAGGAGTGCGAAACACGGCAGCCACTTGAACATACACAGTGCTCCTACTACTAGGCATGTGCAGTGGTTCATACGTCAGTACTACACAATCTTGTTGCTAGTGTAGTAAGATATGACGATAACAAATGATGTTGTGCACATGTCAACTACTCCTATATCTAACATAGTACCGCTTTTTCGACTGTCCGGTCGAGAATGAACGGTGAGATAAATGTTAACAGAACTAGGTCCACAGCGCACGGAGAGTATGGTGCTACAATACTCCACGAAACAGGAACCATATGAAGCATGAATAGTGTTAGACAGGGTGTATGAAGGTTGCACGGGATGGGAGCAAAAGTTCCCTTCTCGACCCACTTTTGGGTGTTTGGCAGAGTGCATGAAGGGTGCATGAGTCCACACTAGTAGGTTGACAAAAATACACGAAGAGGAAACAACTATATTGAGATGAGAATGCAACCAAACACACCCACACGCTTTGTGCTACAGTGACTGATCTGCACCATCTGATTTTGATCCAACGGTCATGTTGCACCGAGACATGGACATGCCCATGCAGAGGGCGCCTAAACACCACCGAAGTCCCTCTTCTTCTCGAGGCGCACGACGTTGGTGATGCAGGGTGCAACCGCCCGCAGAGCCCGCTCCAGGTCGACGGGAGCCAGCTCGTCAAAGACGGCGTCTAATGGCACGAATGGATTCCGATGACGGGGCCCTGAAAGGATTCGCCCAGCAACTGCGACGGCAGCCCGCAACCCCTCCTTGTGCAGCTCAGCCCCCACCATCGCACGGAGACGGCTCAGATCCTTGGAGATATAGGTGAAGAAGGAGACCAGGTCAGGAAGCCGTAGCTCGTTGAAGTCGATCGGGTGGTCGAACGGGTTTAGCCCGACGACCGGCATCGTCGTGCTGGCACGACGGTAGGCATCACGCGGCCGCAACACATGTGTGGCAACTTGGTTCACCAAGTGGCTGAGGCAATCCTGGACCTCGTCAGGATCTGCCCGCTCGTGCTCCTGCCTGCTCCCCTGACGGCCTATCATATCTCCCGCTTTCTGCAGCAATGTCGCCGACGCCTCGAGCATCTTTGTGGTGGACGCCTGCCGCTTTTGAAGCTCCGTGAACTCCCGCACATAATGGAAGAGCATGGCACTCCTCTCCTCCTTGAGCTCACGGAGCTCCATGTCCTTGGCCCTGAGCTCAGCATCCTTAGCATGGAGCTCCTGTGTTAGGCGCCTCACCTCGGACTCCGTGATCTGCTGCGCCACCATGGCACCAGGTAGAAGCAATGGGGAGAGGAAGCGACGAGGGCGAAACGGCTGAAAGGCAATGCAATCTACGGGAAGGCGGACGGAGCCAGCCGAGGAGCGGGGAATCTTTTGGTTTTCACCATGGTAAAACACCAGTCGATGACTTCTCACATCAGGGAGCAGTGGGTTTTTACAGGTGGAGTCATCATGACTAATTGCTGCCGCGCCTGCTCCCATCAATCAAAATATTAAAAATCCTGCCATGCCTGCTCCCGTCAATCAAAATATTAAAAATCCTGCCACGCCGCACCCAAACACCAGAGCAACACCGCGGTGGATATTTAAATTTACCTGCCGGCAAGTAGATAAAAAAGGGGTGAAAAAACAAATGTGGCGGTGGCCTAGCTAATCAGTCGAACTAGCCCAACTAGCTAGCCACCGTGCTTCACTGATGTACTCGGCGGGAAAGGTGGTCTTTCGTGATTTGACGACTCATTTACTTGCTTTGGCGCTATGACCGAGGAGGACCCAGAAAACGCGCGGTAGGGCGTCCCACGCCAGGAAGAATATATGCGTGCACCACCCGGGAGGACCCCGAAACCGCGCGATAGGGTGTGCCACGTCTCGGCACGGAGGAAAAATGTGCATGTAAAAATATACTGTATTAGACGTAGTACCTATGGTTCGACCTCGCGACCCAGCCAGTCTGTCGAAAACACCCCACTGGCCACACAACTTCATCATGCAAACATGGCATGGAGGATAGATGTGGTTAGCTCCATCTCGACCAGCCACAACGTCTCTTGTTCTAGGCGATTCTTCTATTTTCCAAGCTTTTTTTTAGTTGTAATAACACCACGGCAAGCTAGCGCCGCTCTTTGTGTGTGCCCGTGCAAAGGTTAGGTGATGGAGAGAAGAGAGATTGAGATCGCAGACCTGAGACCCACCAGTAAGTGATACAATGGTCATGCACGTGTTGACGAGGCACTCCCTCTACTCTACTCAACGCAAGTACTGTATAAAATCAAGTTATGGGACAAAGCCAACAACCGTTCGTTTTTTCAGGCTATCGACTTACGCTTTGTAGTCCAGGTTGCCAGTTTGAATCTCGTCTTTCAGATTTGTTAGTTTTAGGTCCAAATTTGATTAATGACAAGTGGGACCCCCGTGTGTTGTTATGATATTTCAGTGTAGGATGGTTTTTTTGAACAAACAATTTGTGCGGTTAGACAAGTAACGGCATGAGTTACACGTATTTTGCAAGTTTACGAACAAAAATGACAGCAGCATAGAATATCACATCCACCACGCAGCTTAGATACTATGGTGATACGAGTTTTTACACCGTTGGAAGTGAGATCCAATGGCTTGGGAGTAGTCTTTGTAATTATGCGCAATTTCCAAACTCTCCAAAGTTTTTTTTGCAAATATAACATTCAGGCCTCGTGTGTGCCGCTGCATCTTCGATCCAACGGCTCCCCGGTGCTCATATTAGGTGCTCTCTGTAGCTTAATTACCCGCTACGGTGATATGAGCATCTAGGTCGTATGATCAGTGATCAGATGGCACATGCATAATACTTGTACTTTTTGCGCATTTCCCAAACTCTATCAGCAGTATATTGCAAAAACATTCAAACCTCCTACTATGGGCCGTTAGATCTCAGTGAACTCGTATCACCATAGATTCTATGGTGCGGGAGCACCTCATACTCTCCCGTGCGAGAAAACATAAGGTGCTATCGCAGCTTGGATGCTATGGTGATACGAGCTTGGAGGTCGTTTGATATGAGATCCAATGGCATCTGAGCAGTCTTTGTGCTTGTAAGCAGTGGCCGAACTCTTTTGGGGCTTTTCTGCAAAAAACCATTCGAACCACCGAGGAGGTGTTGGGTCACAAATCCAACGCCTTCGAAGAGCTTGTATCTCAGATGTGGTAGCACATGATATTCTTACATACAGGAGAATATGATGTCCTCCTTCATCTTAGATGCTACGGTGATATGAGCTTCGATGTCGTTGGATATGGGATCAAAGAGCATCTAAGTAGTTTTTGTACAAATTGTGTGCAATTCTCAAACTCATCAAGGTTTCCTGCAAAAAAATTACGACACATCATGTGAGCTGCTATATCTCAGATCTACAAGCTCCAAGCAACTCGTATCGGCATATAGCATCTAAGCTATGGGGGCACATGATATTATCCCGGGGAGGAGGGGTGGGGGGGTGCACAACCAATCAGTGGTTGGGAGGGTGGGGACAAATATAATCTAAACAACCCTAAACAGCGCTCCACAATTTTATCTAAGGTCGAGGGGTTGACCCCCAACAATCATAGCTCCGCCTAAACACAACATTTGCATGTACTGTAGTACTAGACTTAATATTCATGTTTCAGTTTCATGTTCATATTAAATATTGAACTGAGGACCATGGATGTCTTACATTTTACTCCCTTCATTCCTAAATATTAGTCTTTTTAGAGGCTTCAAATGGACTGGCACATACGAATGTATATAGACATATTTTAGAGTCTAGATTCACAAATTTTGCTCCGTATGTAGTCACTTGTTGAACTCTCTAAAAGACTAATATTTAGGAATAGAAAGAGTATTTTTTGAATTCGTGTCATACATGCATGGTTTGGAAAAGTAGATGCACTATACTTATTGGATTTTTGTTGTGTTCGTGCGTGTGTGTGTCTGTGTGTGTGTGTGTGTGGTCATATGCTTGATACATACAAAGTTTTCTCACCTCCATATTGTTCATCTTTTAAATTTGAATTTGCATTGGAAAACTTACTAGGGATACCATGAAATGTGAAATCCACGTTGAGATCACTATATCACAAACTCACTCTAATTCAACAACTCGTCATAAATCAATTACCACGTTGAGATTAGTATTTGCAAGGAAAATTCGAGTATTGTAATACACATAGATTCGTTCGGCAATTTAAAAGGTTCCTTTCGTATTCTCGAATGGTAGGACCCAACGGCGTACCAACCAGACTTTGGCTCGTGTTGATCCTAAAAAAACGGGCTCGTTTCCTTTGGTGGCGTGCGTGGTACGCATATTAGGCAACCCCAACCAGTCGAGCCTCAGCGTTTCAAGTCGAAATATCTGGCGGCCAGAATTCCAGCCCTAGGAAATTCCCCTCATGTCCCCGGTCCATAATGACTACCGATGAGCAACGGAGGGATGCTTTAGTAACTAGACAACGTTACCTACCGTGCCGAGCACGGTTCAATTCCCTCGGTCGCCGCTCGTTAAGGTCACCCGTCAACTGCATTGCCTAGTACTACTACTACTACTACACCAGGATGAGCACAGAATTGAGCCCGTTTGTTTGTGCCTAGTAATTGAGTTAATATATCAAGCAATGCGCTGGTATGGAGGGATTATCCTTTTACTCTGCATATATAACTTGTCTAAAGTCTAACTAAGCAAAATGTTTGACCAAATCCTTTCTTAAGAAATACAACAGGACAGATGTACGGCTTGAAAATTTATTGCATGATGTAGGTTATGATATTGTTTCGAATCCTGGATCTTAAATTTCAGAAAATCTAAAAGTGAGCATAAATACTTGAAACTGAGCATGGTCACGTGATATGGCACAAATATTACTTTGTAAGTTTTTTCTTCAATTCGATACAAGCTGCTTATGACAAGTTGCACAAATGAAGAGCCAAGGTATTTTGGAACAAAGACCTGTCACGTTAAGGCGAACGCTTTCACTATTGAAACCGTGGGCGTTTACGTGCTACCATGAGTCCCCGCTTCTCGTCGGCAGGTGTCGTCCCAGCAAGCGTGTGAGTCGACGGGAGGCGTGCGAGCAGACCGCTACGCCGGCTGTCAGGGAGGCGTGCGAACAGACCGCTGTGCAGACTCACCGGGAGGCTAGCCCTTTGACCAGGCTCCGCCGCCCACCGTCGTCCCAACTGCTCCCACTTTTAATGTCGTCGGCGCCGCAGTTTAAAATCAACCCCGCACTACCCGGTATCGTTACAATCCTCTCTCTTCCTCTCTGATCCTCCTATCGTCTACCTCCAACTAGCCTGACCTAAACGTACGCCATGCCGCATCACGATGGTCTACCCTTAGTGTTCCAGTTTCATGAGGAAGACACCCAGCCGGAGTCTCAAGAACATAAGGCGCTTTGGGACAAGCTTGAACTGGCCTTGCGGGAAGATGTCGCGCCTGTCCCCGCTCCCGTCGTCCCGACTGCGCCAGCGCTCATCCCCGTGGCATTGATGGGCTGGGAGCCGCACATTGTCGTCGAGCTTGATCCCACGGGGTTCCACGAGGTCCCCGCCGACTTTCACGCCGCGTGCACTGCCAAATAATGCGCTGCGCGCATGCTGCATCGACAAGCCCGTGCACCTGCCAGCGCATGCGCCTGCGTGTGCACTGATGTGCGTGCCCGTGCCGGTGCCCGTGCACACGAATGTCTCTGCCGCGCCATTGATAGCGCCTGTCCCCGCGCGGGTGCCAGTGCCCCCCTCAGCGGCATGGATGGCCGCCGTCGACCGCTTCCTTGCACCAACGCCAGTCGCCTCCTCCGGCTAGTTGACTCGCTCCGAAGTCCAGAACATTTTGGCCTTCCTTGAAGCTAGGCCAACGTCCAGGAGTACGCCAACAACGGCGCAAGACGCCGGCGTCGCCGTCGGTCAGTGGCCCGACGACACACAGAGCACGACAGAGGAGCCGCTTCCCACCGCGAGACGCCCCCCGCCACTGCGTATTCTAAATTTGCCATTAAAAACATTTGGATTGCCATGCTTAAAATCCGAACGTTTATCATTTCTGTTTATTTTATATCGATTGTCGTATAATTTAAAGTCGGAGTCAGAGTGAACGAAATGTATGGTTTGATCGATTGAATGTTCTGCTATAGCCATATCAAATTAAATATAAAACGTCATCAAGACACATGTATTCCTTGTCATCCAACGACCTAGACTGCTTCAATGTCGAGCGCTCAACATGTTTAGCGTGCAGTTAATTTCATGCCAAAAATAGTGCTAATCACATTACAACACGCAAACAATATCCTAGTAGTTAATATCCTCATGCACTTAATATACTTCCAAATTAACGTGCATTGCACGTACACACTAACTAGTGCTGCTAGTACGTGAAACTGGTGCCGTGACTTGTGAACGCGTCTAGATATGGTCAACGGCAACATCGCCCGCGAGTTCTGCCTATTTGCCCGTGCGTCTAAACGCAGAAGGGGAGGAGAGAGAGAGAGCACACATGTAACCCACCAGTAAGTGAAGCCGAATAGTACTAAAAATAATATTACATGTTATCCATTAATTAGGCTGTGGTAATATAAAAACATTATGTGAACAAAGGGGGTACAACAAACATTGCTATTCTATGTATGTTGCCTATTGACGTGTGGCTTGAAGGCCCGGTCGCATGTTCGATCCTTGTCCTTTATTTTTTAATTTCTATATGGGTCCAAATTTGTTTC
Source organism: Aegilops speltoides (assembly GCA_021437245.1). Taxonomy (NCBI): domain Eukaryota; kingdom Viridiplantae; phylum Streptophyta; class Magnoliopsida; order Poales; family Poaceae; genus Aegilops; species Aegilops speltoides. The sequence goes on along the minus strand of CM038144.1, from coordinate 424,842,519 downwards.
ATGACATGTGGGCCCCTCGGTGTGTAGTTTGTAGCACTTTAATTTGTGGGTCAAAATTTGTTTCATTCCAAGTGGACTATCGGTGTGTAGTTTTGTAGCTTATTTATAATAATTAAAGAGAACAACATATTTTTTTCAATAATACCATGGTGCAACGTTGAAGGCGAGAAAGGACGTGCGAGAGAGCGATGAACGAGCCAGAGGGAAATCAACTAGGGGAGTTGCGTGGGTTGCAACGGTGTTTGGAGTAGTTGTGGCCGAATGCTACAAAAATATAATCTAAACCGACCAGAATAAATGCCTACACAAATTAATCCAAGGTTGGATGCCCCTTTCAATGTAAATAGCCCCGGCTTTGCAAGGGATGGAGAGGTACTAGCTTCAACGCGTGGAAGATACGGTGTGAGAAAGAAAGGTCAATCGAGAGACATATAGATAGAGAGACAAAGTGAGTGTGGTCCGACATTCATTGAACAAATATATATGCTCCGGAGAGATATTATCCGATTAAGCTTTTGGCAAGGGTGAGGGCTGTAAGATAGAGCTTGAGAGATGATCCAATCACAGACGTGTAGATATATTTTGTGCGTGGGAGGAAGCAAGGTCAACCGATCACATAGGGTCGCCCTGCGATCGAAAGAGTGAGATGGGTTGGAGAGAGTGACCTAGATAGACGATGTGCGTGAGAGAGTATACAATGTGAATAGGTCGAATTGGGCTCAAACATGGTAATATATCATTTTTGTCCGAGAAAGAGCGATGTCAATCGAGACATACGGAGAGAGAGAGAGAGAGAGAGAGAGAGAGAGAGAGATTGAGTGAGCATGGCCCACCATGAGGTAGAAAGAGTGGCACCGGCTTGGATGGATTGAGCTAGATAGGCAATCTGCGTGAGAGAGTATAGAGTGTGTCAATCGAGGCCCGAACAGGGAGATATATCATTTGTGTGTGAAAGAAAACAAGGTTAAACGAGACTCAGATAATGAGAGCGATATTGAGCGAGTGTGGCCTACCGTGCGGAAGAAGGAGTGAGACAGTCCCGAGGGAGTGACCTAGATATACAACGTGCGTGTTTGCATGTATTTAGCGCGAGAGGGTGAGAGGGAGAGGGGGGAGAGAGAGAGAGAGAGCTCGGCATGGGGTGCAATGGCGGGTGTGTGAGGTAAATACATTTGGTAACAGGACTGGAAAAAGGGTTTGTGTAGTTGAGAAACTTAGAGATCGAAACATGGAGAGAAAGAATGAACATGTGTTGGAAACCGATAGCTTCCTAAGGTGGTTAGGAGAGGAAGATTGACCGATACATGAAGTATGTAGCGTTTGTGCGGGGGTGGGGGGGGGGCTAAAAGCAACATTTGAATGTACATAGTACGAGACTTAATATCGATGTTTCAATTCAGTGTACATTATAAGGTTTGAACCGAGGACCAGGCATACGGGTAATTATTTCGAATTTGTGCCATACTAAGTTTCGAAAATTGACATTGACTCAATTTGTTGTGCTATTTTCTAGGTTATATGTTTGAATCCATCCAAAAGTTTTCTCACTACCATGGTGTTCATCATATACATATGAATTTGTATTAAAAAAATTAGCATGGATAAAGTGAAATGCAAAATCCACGTTAGAATTGGAGATCGCTACGTGACACACACTCTAATTCAAATAACTAACTACGTGACACACACTCTAATTCAAATAACTAATTATGTGACACACTCTAATCCACGTTAGCGTGGGTACCGTTTTGATTTTTTTCAAATAACTCCTCATTAATTAATTTATAGTACTCCCTCTGTTCACTTTTATAAGACCTTGAAGACATTTCAGACAATGTGCAAAATAGTTCATTTTAAGTTGTCTGAAACGACTTACAAAAGTGAACGGATGGAGTATCTCATTTTGAATGACTAATTATTGCAAGGAAAACACGGGCATGGTAGTACATACAGATTCATTTGCAAATGAAAGAAGATTCATTTGCATTCTCAAATGTAGGCGCACCAGGCAGACCAGGGTCGTGTCGGGGTGGATGCTGCTTTGGTGCCTTAAAGACAACTGCCCTTGGGTGCCTGACATGTGGGCCAGCCACCTGTTGGGCCCACATGTCATGGACACAAAGGCAGGTGCCTTAAGGCACCGAAGCATAGTCCTGTCGGGGTGGTCGCGTGTGTCGGACAGACGCGTAGCACCTAGCCACCCACCCCCCTCCCCCCTAAAAAAGGACGACGACAATATATGTTCGCGCTTCCATGTTTCGGATTGAAATATCTGGCGGCCCCAATTCCAGCCCTGTAAAATCTCTCTTCTCCACCGTCCCCTTCCGCGCCCAGATTGCTCAAATCCCTAATTCGCCGCCATCCCTCGAATCGCCCCTCGTCTCGTCTCTTTCCCCACCGTTCCCCACCTCTGTGCTGGACGATGACAATGAAGACGACAGTCGCGCTTCACTATCGCACCGGAGCTACCTCATCTACGCCCTCGTCTACCGCACCGGGTGGTCCACCGACAACATCGGCCGCGCGCAACCGAGGTGCCTCACAGACACCGAGTTCCACCGCATTAGGTGCGCTTCACCGATGCCGTCTCCTAGCTCACCGGGGCTACTTCACTGAGCACATCGTCGCACCTCCGCCCCCCGAGGCCGTTGGGGCTTCACCAACGGTCTCGTCCATGTGCGGCCAGCCAACACCAGCGCATCACCCTCAACGGCTCTGAAGTGACCCGCACTCTAGCTAGGAGAGCATGCCCAACCGCCGACCAGAACTAGGTATCCACACACCACTCCCTTGTGCACTGTTCCGACGATGTTTGGATATCCTCTCACTGCTCTCTTAGCTTACATGCCTATGCAACTCTTACTTTAACTCTTATTTCTTCTGGAGATATCATCTGAAACAAGCAAATCCATTTTTTAGCGAAGCATGACGGTGCTACGGGATCTGGTACACATCCTGCACACCCGTATAACCTTGTAAGTATCTGTCCTCCGGTACAACATCAAGGTCGATTCCTCTTATTTGATCAACCGTTCGCCGTGTCAAAATGTAGAGGGGGATGCAAGGAGCATAAGGCCTGCACATCCAAGCAAGTGGTAACATGGACTTGTACATGGAACATCCCAAGTGCAAGTAGAGCTGCAGTGAGCCTATACAACGAGCTAGCGTAAGTCCCTGCATTTCATTTAATTCGTACTGGCATTCGTGTATGATTTGTGTGAAGTGGCTGATCCACGAATTCAAGTTACCAAGGGCGAACATTTAACTTAAAAAATATGAAGGCACTTGCACTCTGGAAATCAACATAACTTGAGAAATGTGAAGCTACATGCACTTTGAAAACAAGCTAATGATCCAAAGTAGTTCAGGTTATAAACACTAAACGATGCAAGCACCAAAAAACACAAAATGCAACATGGTGTACAAGGACTACAAACATGGTTTGTACCTGCTTGAATTATTCGTTCTCTGGCTAAAATATCAAAGTGTAATTGCACATATAACCAGTGCGCAAACTGCATGTCAATATATTTATCCTGCACAAGTATGCCAAAAGTTTCAAACAACAGATTAGAAAAGTATTTATGCTATGTTGTCATGATACGGGGACTTTCTGGTAGATGGCCTCGACGTTTCCTCAAGCTATGAAAATGCACTAATTTGCTTGTCATCAATGCCTGCAAATCTCTGTCTCTCTCAACATAGTAGATCATCATTAGACACTAAATCCTTCAATGAGCTTGCAAAATGCTTGCGTTAGATCCCTCATTAGACACTATATGTTCATCCCCAGGAGCATGTAAAATGTTTGCATAATATCCTTCATTAGCAGTCTGTTCATTAGACACTTCAGGCTCAAGAACAACATGAGCTTGTATGTTTGCACCGGAAACTTGATTAGATACATTAGATTCAGTCAGTTCAGTATTGATTGGGGGAGTTATAAAATAAGTAGAAATTGGTTTCATTTTCTCATAGATTCCCTACATACAAGCAGTTTTACAACACCGTCAGGTTTAACTATTGGCCAGAAATTGAAGAGTTGAATTAGATATAATCAGGAATGTGATGTACCTGCTCATTGCGCATGCTACTCTTGCAAGCTGCGACTGTCCATTTGCGCAAGCTCGATACCATGCCCATGCTGCCACCGCTGCCTCCCATGCAGGCTACACCCAGGGTTGGATCTTCATCTTCTTGTGCTTCCGTTCGCTTGAAGCCCGGCGATCGCCCTCCAACGAGGGCGCGAGGAAGTGTAGTGTCGGTATGTCCAGCGGCGGCTAGGTTAGGAGCGAACCAGACTGGAGGCTGGAGCGAATGAATTGGGATTTTTCCTGCTGTCGATCGATATGGGAGGCGCTCGTTTGGGCCGTGAGCCTGCTATAGGGCCTGACTTGCACTTATGTTATTGGCCCATCCAAATTGAAACATTTTTCTTCATTTTTTACATTGCCTGCTCGTGCGTTGGGGCGAACAAAACTAGCATGGGCCAACTTGGACGACTCAAACTAGGTGCACACTTTCCATCCACCTGAGGCGGCCGCCCATACCAGCCCCTATGGTGGCGTCGTCCCTTTTTGCGTGTATGATTGGATAGTGAAAAATATTCCAGTGGCGCTTTTGATTTACCCACAGAATGGTTGAATTGCTTGTTTCTATGAACTGAGTTCACCAATAATGTGAAGGATGCCAGTCTTTTCATCCTATTGTAGATTGCTTAGATCTCGATATGCCAAAAGTAATCGCATGAAATATACAGTAAAAGCTAGTGTGATGTGTTTGGCTACAACTAGTCTGACTACACGTCCTCATATAACATATCAAGGACGCACCATCTTACCAGATTAACCATTCGACTTACCCATGCAGTGTGGGAAGAAAGAAGTATTGGGACTGCATATCCAAGCAATTGATGCCATGGACTCCTTCGTACAACCTTGTAAGCGAAAAAGAAGTTGTAGTGTGACTGTACAAAGAACTAGCATAAGTTAAGTTACCTGCTTCTCGGAATTTTAGTTAGCCACTTATTGCAAAATTGTTCAATTATGTTGCTTGGCTTAATTTAATTTGATACTGATTACATAATGGCACAGCCTGTTAATCATATTGTAGACTGCGCCTATCTATGTGTTTGATACTTACTGTTAAGAATTACCTGTTTGCCTTAACTTAAATATCTACTTGTTTGTTTAACTGCTTTGCTGCTGCAACAACGGGTTACAATGATATTAATAACTACTTTTCAGCATCCAATTGAAACTCTTTAATTCCTTGTTTGTTTAACTGGTTTGCTGTTATAACTCCCAGTTGAGATGTTTTGCTAACTTCAAGTTTTCTGAATCCAATCAGAACTTTAATGGCAAAACAGGTTAGCCCAAGATCAAAGAGCGAGGTCGCCATGGACGTTGCATCATCCCACAGCAGTGGCACCGGCCCAATCGTGCATTATGAATTGCCAACTGCTGATGCTCTAGAGGCTAAACTAGTGGTAGAAAGAGATTCTACTTCTGCACTTAGAGATGAAGTTGACATGTTGAGGAAGCAAACAACACAATCACAAGCAGTACTCAAGACAACCATTAAATATTTGGTGGATTTCAAAATTAAGCAAGCTGAGACTGACCAGATTGTTAAGGTCCTGAAGGAAAAAAGGAAATTAAATTTCTACTTGGTAAATCATAGGTGAAATGTTCTTTCCATAGTTGAATAACCTTTGTGTTGTCTGTTCATGTAATCAATCAAACCATTTGTATTAGAGATCATGTAATAATTGTTTTTTTTTTGTTTTTTGGTTTGTAATTTTATTTGAGCACAAGTCTGTATTAATTGATAAGACTCAGAGACATTTCATTTGGATTGCTGTGCTAGACCTACAAATATGCCAATCGGGCTGAATGTGCATTCAGCAATAGTAGTAGTATAGATGGACCATAAGTGTCACGCATCGGAAAGGGCCAAGATGCTGGCTAAAAAAAGGATGTTGTTGTAGCCAAAAAAAGTACAGCGGCCTGGCTTATGTATGGTAGTTGATATTATTAATCCATATACTATATAAGTGTTTATATGTCTATTAGTTCTGTACATTCTTGGTTGATTGACTCGGTATTTGAATCTTGATACATCGCTTGTGTACATATCTAAATGGGAGTACACATTATGCTACGTGTGACATTTGAGTTGGACATGAAGTGTTCCAAATATTCAAATTCACCTTAAACTGGATTCTAGTTTCTGAATTTGAGTATCGGCATTTGTAAACCATATTCATATATGACAGTGGAATACATCTTTGTCGTCCTTTTTAAGATATATAAAAACACATAGAATGATTTATAAAGATTCATATAGGAATACAAAATGGATTTGAATTTAGTTGCCAGGGTAAACATGGATGCTTATTGTCCCAAAATTCGAAAGAAGCAGCAAAATTTCCACTCCCACGTCGGCTACTCGAAGCCAAGTGTTTGGGAGATGGAAATTACTGTCTACCCATTACACAGACAATCCATCGGCCCGATTTCCACTGCTCTAAATAGGGGTAGGTTAGTAACTTCAATTAGACATGACACGACCGCCTCTGAGCCCATTCCGACACGGTGGGCGTCAAATATGGGCGGCAAAACACATTTGACTCAAGCTCGTCCGAAAAGACCTCTGTTTCTCCCTCCATTCCCCATTCATACATGGTGGGTGGCAAAACAAACTCGACTCGGCCGAAATCGACGTAGGCAAATATTTTCAATAGGGGCAGGTTTGTAACTTCACTCAGACGTGACACAACCGCCCTACCTGTCAACCCCGTTCATACACCGTGGGCTCCAACCATGGGCGCCAACCACCCTCTCCTCGCCCGAAATCGCTCTAGGCAAATATTGGCGAGATGCGAGATTACCGTTCTATCCCCAACCGACGAGACGTCCAAATTTTAAACGGGGGCTAACTTCGTAACTTTCCCATATTTCAGACAGGCGCGTCCCAAAAACATGGTTCCCCGTACCTCTCCCTCCATTTTCCCATTCATACACCGTCCGCGCTAGAACACCCCATCCCCACACCAGCCTCCGTCCGCCACCCCATCCATCCCAGCCGTTCTCTACCACATCCATTGCCACCGTCCTCCACCATGCCGGAGCGCCTACCAAGACCGTGTCGTCCACTGCTAGAGATGGACGTTTCTCATCCATGGCGATGGACAAATAGCCTTGCATCGCGTCCTCTCGCTTCATCGTCGTCGTCGTCCTCTTTGCCGGGGCCGCTCACACAACCTTCTCTTCCACCGCAACGGGACTTATCCCCTGATGCACCCGTCTACCGTCGCAGATCTGCTTCAACGCCACCGACAGCCATCGCAGCCCCGATGCCTACATGGCGCCGCAAGAGAGGTGGTACTTCATATCTCCTCAACTTTTTGATCTCAACCAGAAAATAGATCTTAACTTGGTTACTCTACTTTCTTTTCAGCTCTTAGAATTTAGTTCTTAGTTCGAAGCAAACAATGGATACTAAATATCATTTCTCCGGTTTGCAGCTTCAAATCTGCCATGGCACAGCCATAATACAGTTTAATTGATCATGCTTAGGGTTTAATTGATCATGTTGGTTCGTGGTGGTTTCTTTAATAGAAATCGGAGGAAACCCTCTTTTGCTAAAAAATATGCTTAGAGTTTCCCCTTTTATGATCACTATCTGATCGAATCGTGCTTCGTGTCATAATAACACTGCTCCACCCATCAAGCTAAACAAGCTTAGATGTTCAAATACGAATCTGATATTATTAAAATAGAGCTGTTTAATTGGTCAGCTAAATGTTCCTAAATTAGTTTCGAAAACGCATGTTCGCTGCTCGGGTGTGTATCTCTACAGGGTGCCCACGGTGGGCCGGCCCACCCTGGGATTTTGGGTCATCCCAGGCCCCGATTCCCCTTTGTTCCGCTGCGCGCTTCCGATCTCTACTCGCCCCCAGCCGCCTGCCTCGCCGGTGACTTGCCGTCCCCGAACGGCATGACTCTAGGAGGAGACGCCGGACTAACAGGAGGCCAGGAGCCACTCGCCCAATAGCATCACCGCTGCCCGGGCACTCAGATATATCCTGAGAAACGTCCTCAACACTCAGCAGCCACTCCTCATCACCCATTTTCTAATTGAGTCATTACTCATTAGGCAGGACTGTCATTAGGGTTTGTTGTGTTCTCAGTGCTACCTACACTTAATGGTTCAGATGTATTTCGGTAATCTTTAGTACCTCTAAAGTTCACAGGGTTTTCAGAATTCCGGCCCTCGGAACAGAAACTAGTCATTTTGGATTGTTGGTCGTAGTGACATTAACCCAGATTACTACTACAAGGTAGGTTTGTTGACAATTTTACTTGTATTTCTTACTCATTTGATATAACATCCAATTATTCACATCGATTAGTTGCAAACAATAAGTGCTAGACAAACTTCTTCATTAAGATTTTGGACAGTCTCTTACTGCAGTTACAATTCTGCATACTTGTCCTAATAAGCTCACAAGTAAATGATTGATTCACTACATCTATGCTTGCCTTGTCATATTTGTTGTCAATATTCTTTTAGGGTGGACCACCCTATGTCTAAATACTGGAACCGTAGACATGAGTGAATAGTATTTCTCTATGTGATCTCTTCCATCATGCGTGGGTAACGAACACTGCATTGTATAGAAAGAAAGTGTCATTTCCAGCTTTTACATAGGTTTCGATCTTTTACATGAAATACAATCTGCCTACTTGCTTTGTGTCGCACTACCAACACTCCACCCTTGAAGCTAAACATTACGCCACTCATAATTGCTTAGTTTATTTGTTCAAATACGAATTTCATATGATTCTAATGTTCCTACTTCAGTTTTGAAATGTGTGCCTGCCTATTATAGAGACATAAGGGGTTTGTATTTCTGTGTGTGGTCTGGTCAGCACGGTTGGGGAGGTGAACTTTGCATATGCAAGGGTTTATAGGGAGACACTCTCTGAGTTGAATCCGTAATGCATTCCATAGATAATCTGACTACTTTTTATGTTTTCATGAATCTCAGATTCTGAACAGCATCATAATGATTATGAGCTTGCGCGCATGAAAAGAATAAAGCAAAATAATGCCATGGCTATCAAACTTGGCATTAAGGGACTGAAATCAAGTCTGGATGCAATGCAATGCAAATGCTCTCCACCTACAGATTCATGCTCAGAATATGATCCTAACAGTGATTCTGAGCTAGAGGGAGACCTAAGTCAATGTAGCTCCCTCGTGGAGGACTCAGAGGAAGATGCCCTATCTTATTCACCCATCAAGGTACTTGCTCTAACTTTCCAAGGTTACATTGCTCACACATATCTTGCAACTGATGCTTTGCATTGCCTCTACTTTGTTGAACTGCCATTAGCTTAGTTTACACATCGTGTTTGTGAATACGCCCTACCTATACATTTTCAGTACATATTCCATCTGTCATCATACCATATTTATCCATTCAAATGTTGTTCTTGTGTATCAGACGTTCAAAAGGAAGAGGGCGATTGCTAACCATGGAGGAGCACAAGCAAAGTATTTGGAAAAGGTAGTGGCACCTGATAAATCAAATAGGCCATTAGGTGTAGTTGCAATATCACCTGACCCACAAAATACCCCAACTCTAGCAGACTCTAGCCCTGCTACACTGGTCATTTCTGATGCCCCAACTTAGCAGACCCCAACTGCAGCAAACTGTATGATTATGCCAGTTGACATAGCACCAGTTGTACGACACAAAACCCCCATTCCAGCAAAGAGTACACCAAATCCAGTTGCCAAATCCCTTTTCGAACCAGAGAGAGCCCCAATTGCAGAAAATAGGACCCCTGTTCCATTTCTTCCCAGTTTAGAAGACGAAGCTTATGTTGTTGTCAGGAACTTTGTGCGCATCTTTCCTTCATGGAAAGATTATACCGCAGACACAGAACAATTTCCAGTCTTCCTCCACAACTTACGCGTAAGTAATGTACTAATGTTATTCATGGTCATTACTGCATATGTTTCTGCTGACAGAAGACACAAGATTTCATTCTTTTAAATAGGCGAGGAGCAAACTGGATTGTGATGACGAGCAAGGGTTGGTTGCGCTTTTGAAGCACTTGTTAATGAAGTATCGTTCCTACCTGAGGCAAGAGCACTTCGATGGCAAGCCTTTGAACGAAATTTCTGTAAAGTCTCCGGTGCTACATTTATCCGACGGTAACTGGAATAATCTTGTTACACATTGGTCTCCACTGCAGCGTAAGGTACTGTCTATGATATCACATCACAATTTGCACTACATTTCTGCATTTGCCTTAATGTCTCACTTGTACGAAAACTGTTAGCAGAAGAACATTCGTTCTCAAGGGACCATAGAATGTCACAACTATACTGCACACTGCATTGCTCTTGTGAGTACCTCTTGCCCTGTATGACCATACTTACTTTCATAGTTGTTTGATTATGTAGCATCACTGCGCATGTTAGCCTCGTAATCGTCCATCTGGTGGACATTATAAGATCCGTATGGAGTCTTACACAAATTTAGAATCAACCCAATGCTTTTGAAGAGGTTTAGCTCTGCAGTCCTCTTGTAAGGACTGAACGTGGTCTATCACTATACTTACATTAACAGCCACTCCCTCCGTTCCATAATATAAGAATGTTTTGTACAATACACCAGTGTTCAAAACACTCTTGTATTATGGGAAGAGGGATTGGTTCATTTTGTAGCATTCTGCATCTTATCTCCCTCGCCCACCATTTACTAAAAAAGATCAGATCTATATTTAATCTTACCAACAAGTAGAATACACAGACAATGCCAGTGCAGAAGTGTAGCCCATTGCTCTTACCAGTACATTTTGTCCTGTAACGCTTGTACTTCCAGGGATTGGTAGTTGATTATGTAGCATCAATCTGCATCTTATCTTCGTTATCCTCTATCCCTTCTAGTATTATCATATCTATAATTACTCTCTACAAAATGTAGAGTATAGGCAATGCTTATGAAGAAGATTCTGTGATGAAATTCTTGAGTTATCCTTCCCTTGACATGGAGAAGGGCATTATAAAGCCGGTGTTAACTGTTAATGTAAGTCAGTCCTTCTAAAGCCTTTATCCTCAACTGGTGTTTAATTTGCTCATACTCCCTATCATTTACTACTGTTTAGTTTGCTGTTTCTACCAAAATGCATGTTCGTAAGAACCGTAAGTTGTAAGTTTTACTTGTAAAACCAAATTCCTTATTCATACCATGCACATTACTTAATACTCCCTATATGTATACTTGGTTTTGTGGATCTATAATCCAGTGTGTGGTGAAGCAGCCCACGTTTGCACCTTGTCATCTCCTGTTTTATCTTACTGATGTGGTTGATGATATGAACAACATACCATGCACATTATCCAAAATAGATATAATGATTTTCTTTGCCCTTCATCTATGCTTGTTATGTTGACATGGTAATCCAGTAGTGTGGTAAAGCTCCCCGCATTATGAACAATGCCAAATTATGCTATTGATATTTTGAACTTACTCTTTATTTTCTAATTTGAAATTGGATAGAATTGATAGAATAGTTATCATCTTTGTTTATACACGTGCAAAACCTGTCATCTCTCTACTTTGTTTCAGGGTGATATGCCTGATGGCATGCATAAGTCTGCTGAAGGCTGTGAGACAAACCCAACATATATTGCAGCAAAGAAGGCAAAACATCTTGAAGATAGCGAGACAACCCCAAAGTCTTGTCTTGATGCAGTGTTCAAGTTACTTGAGAATAACAGTCAGACAAGCTCATAGAATTCGTTGTCTGAATCAGCTTGACTTCTTCAGTCCCAAGTTATAGCAGAAAGGCATTTTGTAACTCAACTTCGACTTGAAGTCCTATCTCTAAGAAATATTGTGGAGAACACCAATGAGAACCTCATCGCTAAACAGCTACACCTGGAAGCTATGACCGACATGCTAGGCCGGTCTCACAAGATTGCTCGGCAGCTTATGCAGCAGTTCCCCATAAGGCTAACCTTTCTTGAACTGTCTTGGAAGTGGTCTCAGTTCAGTATTATTTTGTTACGCTGCAATGGTGCCCACCTTTTGTAATCTGCTTCTTCGTTGCGCTTTATGATCACTGGTGGCGAACTTCGATGCCCAGTGGATGTAATATACCTTAAATCCTTTATTGTCTAGTGTAGGTTTATTCTTAGTTACTATGCCGTAATTTGTTTATTGTATAGAGTAGGTTTGTTCTTAATTCCTACTGGTTACTGCCATCATTCGCTATCTGAAAAAAAATCAGATGTAGTCGACCGGGCTGAAACATTCGACTCTAACGGGCCAGGTTTTTAGTGAGCCACAATTGGGCCGGCCTGCGTCTTTCTTGGGCCCGAATGATTGGGGCCTTCACACATTGCGCCAGGCCCAACCTTACACCGGCCTATATTTTAGTTGGGCCTTTTGTCGACCCAGCGCTTAGTTTGGCCCAGGTAGCGTTGGGCCATCAACATGCTGAATATTGTACTGGCCTGTTACGGCCGAGATGAAACCACGGGCCTTTAGCAGGCCAAAATGCATGTTGGGCCTCAATTTTCACTAGTCGTCGATGGGCCTTCAGCAGGCCGAAATGTAGACCGGGCCGTTTTGGGCCCAGGTAGCTCACAGGCCGTTACCAGGCCGAAACATATCTCGGGCCTTAGTTGGCCCATTGATATCATGCGCCTTTAAGAGCCCGAAAGCTTAGTACAGGCATCAACGGGCCGAATTACGCGACAGGCCTTTAATAGGCCCAAAGTCACGTTGGGCTTAACTGTTGCCACCTTTAGCATGGGCCGTTAGTGGGCCCGATGTCCCGTCGGACCATATATGGCCCATGGGCTGCACGGGCCATTCCCAGGCCGAAAGTCACACCGGGCTGAAATGGGCCCATGTCTACATCAGGCCTCTAACAGGCCGAAAGGGGGCTGTAGTTGGGCCCAAATATTCGGCGAACAATTAACGGGCCAGATCGGCTTCGGGCCTCAAATGGGCCCAAATATTGGGCGAACAATTAACGGGCCAGATCTGGCTTCGGGCCGTAAATGGGCCCAAATATTGGGCGAACAATTAACGGGCCAGATCTGGCTTCGGGCCATAAATCGGCCTTTATTAAGCAGGCCGTTATTGGGCTGGCCCACTAGTACCTGATTAAGTTCTACGGGCCTTTGACTGGGCCAGCCTTTTTAACCTATATGGGCCTCTGTTGGGCCCAGCCACGTGTCGACGTATCATAGGCATGTCTCCTCCAATGGACGGGCGACATCTGGCCCACTGACGAGCTGACATGTGTTCCCTTTGGCCAATCAGAATTTTACATGTGGAAATTTCCCATTGGTCGGGGCTGTTAACGGGTTATCGGATCCAAAATCCAACCCGATAGCTTAACGGCGTTCCGTTACGGTGGATGCCACGTGTCGGTCACCCTTGATGAAAGCACTTCTGTGACGCGCGATTTATCGTCATGGAAGTGGACACTTCCGTGATGATAATTTTGGTAATGTCATGGAAAACTTCTACGACAGCACATGTATGATTATCTTGATTCTGTCATAAAATCGCCATGGATGTACATGCATGACAAAAACGCGACCTACTGTGACAAACACGTATCATCGCGGAAGTGTAGTTTTTTGTAGTGTTCGTGTTCCTACTATACTTAATACGTTCGTACTAGTAGTATAATTTGAGTCAGTCGATTTGTGAAAGAAGTTTGACGGAGCGAAGGAAGAAGACGGCAGAGAAGCTACCCCAGTATCTATATTAGGGTGGTAGGGTGCCCATGATCTATCTTATGAGTGTTGGGTTTGTAATGCAGTTCGCCAGAAAAAAATGGATCGTGCCCGGGGTTAAACAGATGGCGGGGTTGAGGTGAGCATGGCGGTGGCAGGCGGTTCAGGGGAGGGCGCGGTGGCGTCGGCAGGCGGTTAGTCGTGTGGCGGGCTGAGAAGATGAACCGTGCATCAATTTCGAAGGTTGAAGAAGCCCTTCTAGCCATCCATGTTGCATCAAACGTCTCACAAGAGTTGACTGGCCCAAATTGCTCCTTCAGATTGCAGGATCCATGTGGCATTCAAGGTCTCAAAGGTAGATTCCGCATCCGCAACCGGTTTGCGGGCTCGACGCGCACGTGACCGGCTTCCGCCGCGACAACCACACCATGCGCACCTCCTCCGCGTGGGGTGGAGACGACAATGACACGCTAGTTCCTCCTCGCCGGCGTGCTGGAGCACGCGCTCGTCCTCCTCTTCGTACGCTGTGTGCATAGACGCGGCTCCACCAGCTACTCGCGTGCTTCGCAGCACGAAGACATCGCGAGGAGGGACTGCAGACAACGTGGGCGGGTGAGCCTTCAGCTTCATGGCAGAGGGATGGCGGTGACATAGCAGTGATGGGAGATAAATTGTTGGCCGGAGCAGGCAGGCGCCGGCATGCGCAACAGCGGCGGCGACATAATTGATGAGTGCGCCCATGGGAGCTTAGTTTAGTTTTATATAGGGTTGGTCAAACTTAAAAGAAAACCGTATTAGTACACGTAAACATTAGACTTAGGCAGCGCTTTTATTAGTTACCACTGCCACGATACGGAATCTTGTGCAAGCGCGTGAACCACGGCCGCGCGGTCGATCAAACAGTGCGTCACCATGTTGCGCTCGAAGGACATCCACCAAACCTTTTTGTGTGTGTGAAAACAATCCCCGAATACTAATCAACTTTTTTTACTGGAAAAGTTCTTGACGCTACAGTATTTCCATATATTTGAATTTAGCTCTAGTTCATGTTTATTTGGATGTGGATGTTTTGGTGCGTACTAGTTTTTTTTAATACGGATTTTGTGTGTGTGACTGAGAGAGAACGTGTGTATGTGTCCATATGTGTGTTGTGGCGGAAGGGCAATGTGGAGACGGTGTGCATGTGATAGATACATAGAGAGGTGTGAATGTGCAAATGATCATGCATGAGTGAGACATAGACAGATGCCGATACATTGTGTATACATGAGAGAACAATCTTCTATTTTACTTGTCTGTGTGTGTGTGTGTGTGAGTGAGTGAGAGAGAGAGAGAGATAGAGGAGCATCCGTAACACAACAACCATCTCTCTCGATTCGTCCGTCCCTTGCACGATCGCATGTAACACATGCATCAACACGCACATTTTGACACCCTCACTCGGCCCCTGCCCACCTCAAGGCCCGCACATCGCTCTCTATCTCGCACGCACAATATCTTCGTGAATACCCTGTTTAGCATGTAGCTTTCCATCACATACACACACATTTCTCTCCTTAGTATCTGACACACACACACACACACACACACACACACACCCTCCCCCGAGCACACAATTCATCCCCATCCAAGGTTATATGGCGACCACTCTTGCTTGTGCTTCTCTGCACCCCAGCATGCACAACACCTCAATCTTCAAAGAGGGCATCGAGGAGACCAAAGACGGCGACCACACTGCGCTAGAGAATGCGGGGCCATTTGGAAGCAGGATGATGTGATGACGGCTGACCGACTCCTCCCCCACCCTCTCTCTCGCACAAAATTACCAATCCCTTTCTCCCCGCACAAAATTATCAATCCCTCAGCCCACGAGATCCTTCCCCTCTCATCCATGATTTTCCAGCTCTCTCATCAAACCTGTTGTCTCTTCTCCTTCCATGTGTACAGAATCTGGATGCACACGCATCTCACGTATATTACATGTCTCCATCTTTCTCACAAACCTAACTTCTTCCTCTCTCTTTCTCTCTCTCTATCTCTCTATCTATGTTTCGTTAGGTTTGTCTCCTACTCTCTCGTCCACATACATACAATCTTTCCCGCCCTATCTGCTCCATCTTCGCAAGCTCTCTTTGCACGTTTCATTCACACATTCGGATATGTTCAAAATGTTGCTTTTATAATGGCTGATGTAGAGTTATTGTTGGTTTTGTTGCATCCTACAAAGTAATAACTATGAAATGCATTTTGATTGTCCTTTGACTGGGTTTATGTGAGTTTGAGCATGTTGTGAAGTACTATAGACCTTGTATACATCTTGGAATTCGACAATGATTGTAACTATTCAATTGTATAGACCATTACATTCGAAGTCAGTAGCCTAATATATTTATTTCACAATCTCAACAAATGATTAATTCACTACATACTAAGAAAACAATTGTGTACTCCCTTCATTTTTATTTAAGTCCACATATTAGCATTGATCAAAGTCAAGTTTTGTACAATCTCAGAAAGTTTATAACAAAAAATATTGACATATACAATAACATATAAATACCATTAGATTCATTATTGAATGTACTTTCACATCATGCATATTTGTTATGGTAAATGTTTATATTTTTCTATAAACTTGGTCAAACTTTAGGAAGCTTGACTTCGGTCAAACCTAATATGCTGACTTTACTAGTACTACTCGCTAGTTGCTTAGCCGAATCACCCAACACGCCACACGGAGAGTTGTGTCACAAAATTTCGAGGTCGGCGGGAAAATCTCCCGCGACCCTAATTCGAGCAGTGGGAAGTTACCATCATAGCCTTCGGAATAGGCCTACGGATGATGGTTGGTAGGGGGCTGTTTTCATAACTTCAGGTTCACCCTACCCAGCCAACCCCACCCCGCCACCTAGAGTAGTACACCTGAATACTCCCCATTTTCTATCCCCACCGCAAAATAGACTTCTCCACGGCACCGCAGCCTTCGTGCTCCTCCCCTTCTACATCGGCGCACTCGTCCACCGCAGCGCATCTGCCTCATCGATGACCTTGTACGCCGCACTGGAGCCGGTCCACTATCGTCATCGTACACGGAGCCTCTTCCCCGGCAATATCTTCCACGGTCTCGGATCTGCTTCCCGGAAGCCGACGCCAAGCGCAGAAGCACCACCATCATGGACAATGAATTGACTCCCGTTGCCGACCATGACTCACAGCGGCCGCTGTGACCATCGTTCTCCTCCTCGATTGGTAACGTCTGTATTGAATCACTTAGCAGTACATGTGCAGTTCCAATTTTGTTCATACCTACCCATCAAATTTCCTGGGTGCTATTGTTCCCATAAAAGTAATTGGTTATAGCCTCCATTGTCCAACAGAATATCAGCTTGTAATTGTGCGTCGCTCCTGTATCGCGTTGTGCGTTTTTCGTTTGCAACCAGTAGTGTGGCAAATGAAGGAAAGTTTTTTAGAACTAGCAAGATGCCCATGCGTTGCATGCATCAAGATGCATTTGTATGAGTAGTTTATCTTGTGAGAAAAATGATGAATGAGGGAAGGCCTTATTTGCAAATCTGGAGAGGGGTGTGGGTATCTTTTTGCAAAATTGTCATGGTTTCCTTCCTATCTGTCAGATATAAATCAGATAGCCTATATTGCAGGATGGCAGGCACACCATCATCACCAACTCTGTTTTTTATAAGAAAAAAGTAGAGAAAAAAAGTAGAGAGTAGAGTAGAGATAAATATTAAATATAAAATAGATATAACAGTAGAGAAGAGAGTAGAGATAGCAGAGACGCCGGGAAAGGATTGCACGCGCGGGAAAAAGCGGCCGGGCGTGCGCTAATTTTGGCGCGCGGCGTCCAGCGTGCTTTATAAAATCCAACGCCCTCCCACCCCTTTGTGCCTTGCCAGTGCTCTCTCCCCGCTCTGTGCCTTGCGACCGCTCTCTCCCCACTCTTTCTTGCCTTTTCTTTGCTGCGCCACCATGCCACCGCATGGCCGGGAAACTTGGGGATACCGCGGCATTCACGCGCGCCCCTCTGGCGGCTTCTCCGCTGAGATCCAGTTCCGCAGGATGCGCCTCGGCCTCGATAATTTAGACACCGCCAACGAGGCGGCCCGCACGTACGACGTGGCGGCATGGCGCCTCTGGTGGCCTCATAGAACAGAACTTCCCCAACGTGCTGACGCGGGAGCGGGCACAAGAGCTTGCGCCTCTGCCGCGGCTTATCACCGACGAGGACCGTCGCGACAACCTGAGGCGGGAGCACCATCTTAGCATCGCCCAAGATGGACGAGGAAGCCATGGTGTTGTGGCGCCAACGCTTCCCGCAGGACATCATCAATGAGCGCGAGTTCTACGTGCAAAGGAGGGCGGAGAGGGATAAGAGCTCCGCCGCCTATCGTGAGGACAAGCGTAGGCGAAAAGCGGACGCTCAATTCAACATGAGGCTAGGAGCAGCGTCGCCCTGGGAATCCGACTATGATCGGTATCTTCACGCCTACAGTCAGACGTCAGAGGAGGACATCACCGAGAAGGAGTTGGACGACTAGGAGTATTTGAATAATCTACTTTTATCTATCTATGCTGAGAACTATCCTCTACTCTCTAGTCTCTACTCTCTATCTCTACTTCTCGATCTCAGCCTCATGGCACGCTTTTTAAAGCGCCCGCGCGTTCTTGATTCTGTTGGAGATGCTCTAACATGGCAGACGAGTGCTTTAATGTTTCCCACAAGATGCGCGAGTATTACTAGTAATATATTTTTCTTGCCATGTTGAGATTTTAAAACCATGAATGCGAACATGCAGAGGAGCAAGAAGACCAAAAACGGGATATTGGGGACATCTTCAAGGAGCGTGGCAAGTTAAAGAGGAGCTGCACCGAACCTGTAAAACGAGCTTTGGTAAGTAACACCCTTTCAATTACTTACGTTTAGCCTCGTGTTCTTCAATGTGTATATGTTGTAGTTTCTGTTTCTCTTAAGCCTTGTGTTCTTCGATGTGTAATAAGAAGAGTTTTAATCGTTCTAATGCTTTTGTTTTTAGCTTGATGTAGGAAGTGGGTGTTCTCACCTTGTAGCCTGTTTTTATATTTTTTTAATTTTGAATTCACTTCTCTGAGTTCTGTTTATCTGGCTTCTATTAAATGTATCTGGGTTGCTCTGAGTATTGATCTAAAAAACAAGTAACTTCATGTCAGGATGCAGTTCCTGCAAGGCGGGAAGTATGGTGGACCTCGAGATCATGTTTCCAAAATGAGGCTGGATTACACACAAGGTGCCAGTTCCCTAATGATGCTGGATTAGACACAAGGTGCAAATTCCCAAATGATGCTAGATTACACATAAGCCAGGTGGAGTCGTCAATTGTTCGTGTCCTCGTGGCTCTAGTAAAGGCTGAAAGAAAGCATGCAGCATCCCTTGAGAATGTAGCTGAGTTCCCGAAGAAGCGGAAAGAGCAATCAGATGCTCTCTTCACCCATGCCAAAGAAGAGATTGAAGAAGCCAGAAATAAGCTAGCAGAGGCAAAGCAGGCTTGGCGTCTCCTGCTATCTAAAACTGTTGTCAATACAAAATTTCCTTCATAATAGCTATGTTCAAATGTTTATCCAGTCAGCATGCTTGTTGTGATGTCCGTGCATCTACTGATGTGGCACAAAATATGTATTTTTGGGTCATGTAATAACAGCAATTACTTTCCAAATAATAACAGACGAAGCATTGGACATGGTATAGTTCACGCGCAAGCCCGACATTCCAAGTTCAACTTCCACATCAAACTCATGTTCACAGATATTTGCACATTCATACATAATGTCCACAACCACGATTCAATTCAAAGCCAAAAAAAAATTGAGGAGAGTTATAAATAAAGAAAAACCTCTAGTTCCTGCTACCAGTGCGAGCACAACAAGTCAAGACCATGCGTAATTAATTATATTTTAATCATTTTTGTGTTCTAAAATGTCGGCCGGATCATGGAAGGATGTGTTGCCGGCACACGCGCGGATTCAATGAAGGTAGGCGGGGCAGTCTGAAGCCGGTTGCATGCGGCAAGGAGGCGTGTTCAGTCAGGCCTGCAGCGAGTGGGGCCCTCTTGGCCGGCACGTCGGTTCAATGCCTGCACTATGAGAGGTCGCGTCCGTGTCAGAGCAATCACTCCCTCTAGTCCTTTTTGTTTGGGTATAACAAAATCTTGTTTTCCATTCACATTTTACAAGTAAAATTCGTGGATAAACTTTGACCCAAAATACGATGGGAACTAGTACACCAGTACGGAGGTAGTAGTTTTTTTAATGAAAGAAGGGTTTCCCCCTTCCGATTTTCATTACTGAAAACCAACATCTAAATCTAAACCATAGTATTTGCCCTAGAACTACCAGGTTCAACATCTCGCAACATAAACCCATACAACCATACGCCAAGGAGGTACGTAGTACTATGAATTCCATTCTCGCTCCATACCAATCGTTCTAAAAACTACTTAGTACTTATAACGCGCCATTGAAAATCGGAATTCTTAACCCCGCTAAAAATGTTATTTTAAACGTGGCTACTCGATTTGTGGCAACTGGCGAGCCACCGCCTCCAAGTCGTTCACCTGTGGTCCCGACCATCAACTCCTACGGATCACATTATCACGCGAGCTGACTATTCCTACAAAGGTGCGCTCCACCACGTACCCGGTACCCGGGAATGCAGCAATCGTGCACCTAGTGTTTTAGTGTCTATTTATTAATGTTGCCTTTACGTAACACTCATGTGTGCGAGACAGCGAGAGACCGACTGCGTGTGTGCGCCTCTTCTCTTTGTATATGTACTCCACCGTTTGTCTGGTGTCCAAAATATTATAAGAACTACTAGCAATGTGCCAATGCATTGCCACACGATCAGAGTAGATTAATACATATTCGCTGATTTGATAGAAAAAAAGTCTAGTTTTGAAATACGTATATCACTAAAAATATGTTATGTTTCACTCAAAATATATTCATTTGGCGGTTTTGATGAGATAAGGGAGGAATGTTGTTGGTTTAAAGATTCGAGAAGTGGTATATGTCTAATTTCTACTCTTACTAGCAAGATGCCCGTGCGTTGCATGGAACATCAAGATCTTGTGGGAGAAAAGGATGAATGAGGGAAGGCCTTATCTTCAAATGTGGAGAGGAGTGCGGGTAAATTGCCATAGTTTCCTTCCTATCCGTCAGATATAAATCGGATGGCCTATATTGCAAAATGGCAGGCCCACCATCATCACCAACTCTGTTTTTTATCCCTACTCTTATAAAAAAGCATAGTCGATGATGATCCTGTGCCTGCCATCCTGCAATATAGGCCGTCCGATCTATATTTGGTAGATAGGAAGGAAACTATGGCAATTTTGCAAAAAGATACCCACACCCCTCCCCACACTTTCAAATAAGGCCTTCCCTCATTCATCCTTTTCTCACAAGATAAACTACTCATACAAATGCATCTTGATGTTTCGTGCAACGCATGGGCATCTTGCTAGTTGTTGTAAAAAGCCCATGTGTGTGAGAGAGAGAGGGAGAGAGGAGGAGGACGGAGTGCACGTGTGACAAAGACACAAAGAGTGTGTGTGCGAGAGGTATCAGCTGAAAATGAAGCGATAGTGTGTGTGTGCATGATCGAGAGGGCGTGTCCCAAGAAGGGAAGAAAAATCTACATAGATACAAGGAGTGGGAGAGAGACGTGCATGCGATAGTGGAAGCACGAGTGTATGGGTGTATAAACTTATGTAGAGGCTAGTCGATAAATGTTTGTGAGAGAAATACGAGTCGGGGGTGTGAAAGCGAGGGTTTTGTGTGTGAGAGAGAGACGGTAGTCAGGAAGGGGAGTGGAAGCAGGAGTTGTGTGTGTGTGTGAGAGAGAGAGGGGGGGAGTTTGTCTGATCGGTAAACAAATGAATAATGTCAGTCTGGGATGGAGACGAAAAGGAGACCGCAACAAATGTTGTGTCTACAGGAGAGAGAGAGAGAGTAATTTTAGTGGTACGAGTCATATCTGGAAACATATGAGGTGTGTGAGAGAATCCCATAGAGAGAAAGACAAAGTGAAAGATGAGTGGAGACCGTCTGTGTTGCGGTGAAAAAGAAAGCTTAGGTACCTAGTGATACCAGAGAACGGTAGAGACGTGAGAGATAATGAAAACCATGTAATGTATAATGATAGGGAGAGTGTGACACTTCTCAAGGGAGACGTCGAGAGACCATGTTTGCGAGGATAGGAGAAACATGAAGTGAGTGTGCGGGTGAGCTGGAGAAAAGAGAGTGATAGCTACATGAAGGAGCATGCATGCGAGAGAGATGGGCGTAAAAGGAGTGAACATAAAAGGGATTCAAATATTTGAATTCGAGATGATGATACATGTAATCCATACTCGAACCAAAATTGATCTATCAAACATGCATAGTTATATGAATTCATGTGCATCTATGTTATTAATATGTAGATATTACTGATCCATACATTTTAGTAGAACATAATTTGGTTCAATTGTTTTGAATTCAACCTTATGATTTTGAGATCATTGTATTTGTAAATAATATTATACATATAAAGGAGCAGAATTCTTTGTTGTGCTTTTTAAAGTATATATATAAGTTGCATATAGAATTTTATTCCAATCGAAAATGGATCCTACCCAAAAAAATAGAATACAAACGGGATTCGAATTGAGTTGGGACGGTAAACGTGCACTCTGCAAAATTTGAACGAAGCAGGGAAAGTTGAAGTAACCGCCTGAAACCAAAATCTGCGAGATGGAAATTACTACTGCCTATCCCTACCATGCAAAGCCTATCTGCTCGATTTCTATAGGTTTCGATAGGGGTAGGTTTGTAATTTCACTCAAACGTGACATAACCGCCTCTCACCCGGATTCATACATGGTGGGTGCCAAAACACAGTGTGTTCTCGGCCGAAATCGACTCCTTCCCCGATTCATACACAATGGGCGCCAAAAACAAACTCTCATCGGCAAATATTTTGTGTATGCAAGATTACCGTCCTATCCCCAACCGACTAATATTACTGTGATGCAGGAAATTTGAAACGGGGGCTAAGTTTGTAAATTTCCTCTCATTTGAGACAAGCGCTCCCTGAAGACATGGTTCCCCCCTTCCTCTCTACCTCCATTTCCCCGTTCGTACTTAGTGGGCGCCAACACATCCTCTCCACCCCAGCCTCCTCCGTCCGCCACCCCATCCACCGCCGTCCTCCTCCACCATGCCACCCCGACGCCCCCGTCCACTATAAGAGATCGACCTCTCTCATCCACGGCTTCGAACCGGGATCCTTGCATCCCGTCCTCTCGCTTCATCCCCGTCGTCGTCCACCTTGTCGGCGCCGCTCCTACAACCGTCTCGTCCACCATGCCCTGCCGCCACCGTCTACCCTCCTAAATCTGCTTCCACGCCGCCGATAGCCATCGCTACCGTAGCACTGTAAAATTCTCAGCAGATGCATACACGGCTCCGCACCAGAGGCGGTACTCTTTCGTATCAGCTCAACTTATTTATCGCAGCAAGAAAATAGATCGCCACTGCTTTACTCTGATTTCTTGTCCATCACTTACTTGCTAGTTGAAAGTAAGCATTGGTTGCGAAGTTGCCTTTGTACAGTTTGCACCTTCAGATCTGCCATGGCACGCTCAACACTATACTCCCAATGCTTATGGTTTTCCCCCTTTATATTCCACACTAGTTAAATCATAGTAGACTAAATTTCAAAATTGGGTCAGTCGATTTTTTAGAGCTCGTCGGACTTCGCCGGTGCCTACGATGGGGCTCGGGTGGGGACGGTGGTTGTGGGGGGGGCGGTTGTGGGGCCTCGCCAAACATAGAAAACTCGACGCGGGTGGGGCGGGGGTGGGGTTGGTGGAGGAACACAGGCGGTAGGGTCTGGTTGTCCGGCCGGCGGCCCATGCGGTGTTCTGTATGGGAAGAATCAGAGGCGAGGCTGATATTACTAAAATAGATAACATTTAATTGGTCAACTAATGTTCCTACTTTACTTTCGAAAAGCACGTGCACCACATATAGAGAGACAGCGGGGAGTTGCTTTCTTAATGCGCTCTGGTTTATCATGTGTGGGCACTGCGCAACGAACATTTTATTATCCAAAATCTGCTTGCTCTTCTTTAGCATGTTCCTCTTCTGTTCTTCTTTAATAAGTACTCTCTCTATTCCTAAATACAAGTCTTTGTATAGATTCCACCATGGACTACATATGGAGGAAAATGAGCGAATCTACACTCTAAAATGTATTTGGATACATCTATATGTGATCCATAGTGGAAATCTCTACCAAGACTTATATTTTGGAATAGAGGGATTATGATAGTAGTAGAATATGTTCCTTGTAGTGAAGATGAGCAGGGACATTTGCAGTGTAGAGGTCTATACGGTCGGTTGTGATGGACACTTTGAACTCTTCGGGCCTCTTTGATTCGTAGGATTTTGTAAACATGGGAATAGGATTTGTAGTGGCCTGCCCACTTGAATCCTATAAGAATAGCAAGGAAATGCGGAGAGCTGTGTCTCCTTTGTGAGTTACACTGATATTAACAGTACCGCACCTTCAGTTGAAGAGAGCTAGTATCCAAAGCCTTTCTAGCCGTACCGGCAATACTAGCACATATATTCCAGCAAGTTCCACTTTGCTGATTTTACTCTGATGCTTACGGTTTTCCTGTTATATCTACACTATGATCTGTGTAGCTGCTTTGTGTCGCACTAGCAGCAGTCCACTCTTGAAGCTAAACACTGCAATCACTTACAAAATTGGCACCAAGGCATTGAGTGCCATTCTGGATGCAATGAAACTCTTACGCTCCCCACCTGTTGATTCTGGTTTAGAATATGATCCTAATGACTATTCTAACCTCGAGGAGTCAAAGGCAGATGGCGTGTCCTATTCACCCATCAAGGTGCCTGTTCTAATTTGGCAAGGTTTTATTGATTGCGCGTATCTTGCATATGTTGTCTTGCATTTCTTCTACTCCGCAATCTGCTTAGTTTACTCATCATATATGTCGAGATGCCATGCCCATCCTTTATCAATACATATTCCATTTGTCATCATACCATGTTTCTCCACTCAAATGATGTTCTTGTGCATCAGACATCAAAAAGGAAGAGGGTGATTGCCGAACCTGAAGGAGCACCAGCAAAGTCCTTGAAAAACGTGGTGGTGCCGAAGAAATCGGACAACACCACACTTATATTGGTTGTACAACTAGTGACACAAAACATAGGACCGACTCCAGTAGACTGTACCCATACTTCACTGGCCACACCACTAGCCGCACACACAGGACCTGCACTCCAGCAAAAGGTATACCCATTTCAGTTGCCATAGCACCAGTCATACCACAGAAAAATCCCACTCCAGCAAAAAGTACATTAAGTCCACCAGCCAAAGACCTATCCCAACTACAGAGACGGCCAATTCCTGCAGATTGGAACCCCATTCCAGTTATTCCTAGTTTAAAAGACAATGCTTTCAATGTTGTTAGGGACTACATGCATATATTCCCATCGTGGGAAGATTATAGTGAAGACAAACACCATTTTCACATCTTCCTGTCCAACTTACGTGTAAGTGCTATTATTCATGGTTATTATTTTCCTGTTTTCTGCTTATTGAACACATCAATGATTTACATTACATTGTTGTAAGTGGGCGAGGGTCAATCTAGATAGTCATGACGAGCAAAGCTTGCTTGTGCTTTTTAAGGAAGCATTGCAGTAGTGTTGGTGTTACCTGAGGAAATCACACTTTGATGGCAAGTCTATAAATGAATTTCCGGTGAAGTCTCCTGTGCTAAATTTAGAAGACATTGAATGGAAAAACCTTGTTATGCAATGGCCTCATTCCCAGGATGAGGTATTGTCTATGAAATCACATGACAATTTGAACTTCTACTTTTCCGCATGTGCCTTCCGGATCTTTTTTGCCGGAAATCTGCTCAAAGAAGAATTCTGGTTTGAAAAGAACGACAAGATATTGCAAATATGATGCCCGCTGCTTTGCTCTTGTTAGTACCTCTTGTCGTGTATCACTGTACTTGCGTACATACTTGGTTCATTATGTGACAGAAGTATGCATTATAGCTTGCTTATCAATTGTTTGCTCCAAATTATCTGATCTGTATAAATGGTTACATTAGTGTAGAATAAATCCAATGCCAATGAATTTTTTTAGCTCTGCATTGTTCTTGTAAGTACTTGCTGTCCTTTATTAGTGTACTTAAATTGACAGGTAGTTGTTCATGTACCATCACTCTGCATCTTATTTTCCTTTGCCCTCCATTTTCTACACATCAGATCTATATTTACTCTTACCATAAGGTTGGATAACACCGATGGTACTGAAGAAGTTTAGCTGTGCATTGCTCTTGGTTGTACATTTTGCCTGTATCGATGTACTTATATTTATAGCTACTTGGTTATGTAGCATCACTCTTCATCTTATCTTATGTATTCTCCATTTTTTCTTATATTATCACATCTATATTTACTCTTAACAAAATGTAGAATAAAGGCAATGCTTATGAAGAAGATTCTATGGTAAACTTCTTGAATTGCCCCTCCCGTCAGCATGGACAAGGGCTTTATAGAGCCTGTCTTCACCAATAATGTAAGTTTGTCTTTCTCAAGCCTTCAAACTTTGTTGTGTATATTTGGTTAGGCATGACTGCAACAGCTGTTTATTTTTGGTGTTTACATCAAATTGCATGTTTAAAGTTTATTATGTAGTTCATAAACAAAATTTTGTCCTTCTCAATTTAAGTTTTCAGTTGTACAACCAAGTTCCTTCTTCATACCATGTAAAAATTGAACTATACAGAGCAAGTGATCTTCTTTTGCGCTGCATGTATGCTTCTGTTCTTGATCCGTAATCCAGTGGTGAGGTGAACCTACCCACTATAGCACAATGTCATATTCTGCAATGTCTTAACTATGAACAATGTCATATCATTCTACTATTATTTAAACCATCTCTTTATTTGCCAATCTGAAATGGGATAAATTGACAACACACTAACAATTGATACTTATGAGTTCTTGATCTGTAATCCAGTGGTGTTGTGAAGCTTCCAACTCCTTCACAATGTCATTTCCTGCCATGTCTTGACCTGAGCAATACCATATTGTGTTAATGCAATTTTAAACGGTGTCACTTTATTCGTCGGTATGAAATGTGATGAATTGTCAGCACTGTACTTTTATGTGAAAAACTTGTCATCTATCTGCTTGTTTATCTTTCAGAGTGAGGAGGATATAAGTGTTAAACAAGCGCAGTCTCATCAGGTTGCTCAGATGCTTGCGCGACAGCTCCCCAGCAGGGATAACCTTTCTTGAACTCTATTGAAGTGCTGCCGGTTTTGTATATTATTTTGTCGGCATGTTTATTTGCACTGGTGGCAATCTTTGATGCCCTGTGTATGTAATCTGCTGTCTGCTTGTGCTTTATTATCATAGTGGCGAACTTTGATGCCCAGTGGATGTACTATGCCGTAATTTCTTTATTGTATAGTCTAGGTTTTTTCTTATTCACGATGTTGCAGTTATTTTACTGTATATATATCCTGTCTTCGCAGTAAACCAGCCAGATCGTATAATTACAGTACATAATCGGGCCACCATGCAATCACAATGTATGATCCGCATCATGGGCCCCGTCATCTTGGTCCGTTAAAAGGCCTAAATGTTAACTGGCCCACTAGTAGATTTGAGCCTTTAATAGGCCGAGTAAACAGCCCGCCCTCTTTTCGCAAGAAAACTCAATGGGCTTTTAGGAGGCTGAGAAGTAGGTTGGGCCTGAAACGGGCCGAACAGCTCACATGATGACAACAACCTGAAATGGACCCCAGCCCATGATTGTGCCAGTCAAATCACGGGCTTTTAACAGGCCAAAATTGTCTCGGTCCTTTTTCGGCCGAATCAGATTATCGGCTGCGAGCAGGCCGGATGCAAATCGGGCCGTAGTTAGGCCCAACTATATGACGGGCTTTTAACATGCCAAAATTAATATAGGGCCGAAATGTTAAACGGGCCCTTAACAGGCCGAAACTAATATCAGGCCAAATTACTAAATGGGCCTTTAGCAAGTGGGCCCAAAAGCATAACATCCAGTTGACGGGCCGAACCTGATACGGGCCATAATTTAGCCCAAAGCCTCTTAAAGGGCCGGACCTGATCTGGGCCGTAATTTGGCGAAGAACGTGGTAGGCTTTTAACGGGTCGGATCTCATATGGGCCATTATTAGGCCCGGAACATGGCAGGCCATTAATGGACCGGATCAAATATGGCCCGACATTTGGCCCAAAACAAGGCAGCCAGTTAATGGGCCGGCCTACTAGGGTCCTCAAAATCTTGTGGGCCTACAGTTGGGCCGGCCCATTAATGTCGGTGAAATCTCGTGGGCCTTTAGCTGGGCTGGCCCATTATGGTCCACAAAAATCTTGTGGGCCTTCACCTAGGCCGGCCCATTATGGCCCGCAAAAATCTTGTGGGCCTTTACCTGGGCCGGCCCATTATGGCCTACAAAATCTTGTGGGCCTTTAGCTTTTTTAGGGCTTTGTGGGCCTTTAGCTGGGCCAGCCCATTATGGTCCGCACAATCTCATGGGCCTTTAGCTGGGCCGGCCCATTATGGTTCACAAAATCTTGTGGGCCTTTAGTTGGGCCGGCCCATTTAAACATTATGGGCCACTTTTGGGCCGGTCCACGTGTCAACATATCATAGGCGCATCTCCATTGGTCTGGGCTAACACCTGTGCCAACGCGGAGCTGACACGTGTTTCATCCAGCCAATGATGATTTTACACGTGGAAAATCCCCATTGGTCCTGGCTGTTAACGGGTTATCGGATCCAAAACCAGACCGGATAGCTTAACGGTGTTCCGTTACGATGGATGCCTCATGTCGGTCACCCTTGACGAAAGCACTTCTGTGACGCGCGATTTATCGTCATGGAAGTGGACACTTCCGTGCTGATAATTTTGGTAATGTCATGGAACACTTCTATGACAGCACAAGTATGACTATCTTGATTCTATCATAAAATCGTCATGGATGTACATGCATGACAGAAACCGCGACCTACTCTGACAAACACGTATCATCACAGAAGTGTATTTTTTTGTAGTGCTCTTTCTTGGCCATTCTTGGTCTGGGGGCTCGACATACTGGGCCCCTTTCCCCGTGCTGTCGGGGGCTTTGAGTACTTGTACATTGCATTCGACAAGTTCACAAAGTGGCCGGAGGTGGTGGCAGTGAGAAAGGTGACAGCGCAATCAGCCGTCAAATTCTTCAAAGGGCTAGTCTGCCATTTTGGTGTGCCCAACAGAGTCATCACCGATAACGGCAGACAGTTTATGAGTCATGCCTTCATGCAATACATCCAGGACCTCGGCATCAAGGTCTGTTTTGCTTCTGTTGCACATCCATGGAGCAACGGCCAAGCTGAGAGGGCAAATGCTGAAGTGTTGCGAGGCCTCCGGACAAGAACTGTTGTCAGGCTACGCAGGTGCGGACGACGCTGGATTGATGAATTTCCGGCGGTTCTTTGGTCAATCAAAACAACACCAAATCGAGCCACCGACCAGACACCTTTCTCCCTCGTTTACGGGGCAGAAGCAGTTCTCCCCACGGAACTCACATACGGGTCACCTCGAGTGCTCGCTTATGATGAGCTTGAGCAAGAGCAGTTGCGGCAAGATGATGCAACGCTCCTTGAGGAAGATCATCTTCGGGCGCCTGTGCAAGCAGCATGCTACCAGCAAGCCTTGCGCCGCTACCATAGCCGCAAGGTTCATGCCCGAAGCTTTGAGGAAGGCGACCTTGTTCTTCGGCATGTTTAGTCGGCCAAGAATTCCAACAAGTTGTCGCTGAAGTGGGAAGGCCCTTATCGGGTAATACGAGTCACCAGGCCCGATGTAGTCCGCCTAGAGACCGAAGATGGTATTCCAGTGAGAAACTCCTGGAACATCGAACATCTTGGCAAGTTTTACCCATAAGGCGCGTTTGCCGGGCACCCCGGCAAACCACATTTTGTACAAGCCTTGGCGGCAAGGCATATAACCCTTGGTACAAAGCCAGGCGCAGACCCTGAGCATAAATAAATGAAGCGCTCCCTAAGTTTTAGCATGCATGCTAGGTTGAGTCCCTCTCTGTGTTAGGGTTGATAGTGCTTGGCGGTGACTAACCCTTAGCATCGAGGTTGAGTATGCATCTCTCTGTTCCTTCTCGTCCTTTTTGGTTCGCAGGGTGCATCGACATTTCTGCTGAGCTACTTTGGAAGAGAACAGGCCAACACCTCGACCCTGGCAAGCCAAGGTTGCCGGGGGTTACGATGTCAGATAAGCCTTTTTCCCCACTCTGTGCCTCCGTATGAAACTTAGACGTACAAGACTTCTCTCGCCTCTCATACCATCCTGCTCCCTCTGTCCCGTGTCAAAAAACTTACTTTGGGCCAGAACTTGGTTGTAGTACGACGGGAAGGGGACGAACGAAGGGCCTAATCCTACTCGGCCCCTACCCCCACCAAGGGCATGAGTGTAGCCAGGCTACAGAGCAGGAAGATGGCTAGGCCTGTTACCGGGGTACAGTGCTTATCTTAAGATAGCGAGGACTCGTTCCTTGGTGTGGCACTAGCCCACGCGCAAACAGAACCCGGCAAACACCCTTCTCTTCATTAATACGTTGCTAAAAGGTACAATTTGTACAGAATGCATACATGAGCAAAGGGGTTACGAGATTTAAATCTTACAAAGGCCCGTAGGCTTACAAGCTAAAAAAATAAGATGCCCGTAATCCCTTTCTTGTCCCTCTCCTCAGGAAACAGAACAAGATGGTGGAGGGCAAAAGGAGTGCCTAGGCGAGGTACGAGCAGCAAAGACGCCAAGAGAACATATCGGCGGCCGCCTAGAGGAGGGCTGGTGATGATGGTGCCGGGAGAAGAGCCGGAAGATGAGGCAGCGGGCCGGCAATACACGATGAAGGCATCAGCGCCCACGTGCTCCGAATTGACGGCCCGCCACCCGCCTTCTTCATCCTCCCCGTACCTCCAATGCGAGCCGCCCAAGGCAACGATCCTGAGAAGTTCAAGGAGTTGGCGATGCAAATGATGGTGCTGCCGGCGTCGCCCAGGGGCGGTGTGCCCGACGCCTAGTCAGACCCATCACCCCCCCTCCCCGCCGGCTACCCTCGTCGTCGATGTCACTGTCCTCCTCGTCGCTCCCGCTTGAGGAAGAATCTTCATTGTTGGAGGAGCTCTCCGCGCAGCACTTTAGGTGAGTTCCAAAGTCTCCAAAGACCTTGATGGAGAGCAGGCCGTTCTCCATTAATTTGAAATAGAGAACGAGCCCCGCCGTCAGACTGTGGATACGGGCGAAGGTCTTCCATCCGCGAAGAAGATACATCAAGTGAGGGGAGGGGAAATCGACGTCAACCCGCGTGCCGCCATTCCCATAGCCCCTCATATGCAACCTCAGGGTCTGTGGTGGGTCGAGCTCCATCTCCCGAGCAAATGGAGAAGGGAGACGAAGATGACGGCACGCTAGCCAATGCAACCTGATGAAGAACTCGCGGGGCAGGTCCCCAACGTGGCCCTTGATACGTCTCCAATGTATCTATAATTTATGAAGCATTCATGCTATTTTATTATCCGTTTTGAATGGTTACGGGCTTTATTATACACTTTTATATTACTTTTAGGACTAACCTATTAACTGGAGGCCCACCCCATATTGTCGTTTTATTGCCTATTTTAGTGTTTCGAAGAAAAGGAATATCAAACAGAGTCCAAACGGAATGAAACCTTCGGGAGCGTGATTTTTGGAACGAACATGATCCGGGAGAGTTGGAGTACAAGCCAGGGAAGCTTCGAGGAGGCCAGGCGATAAGAGGGCGCGCCCACCCCCTGGGCACGCCCCCTGTCTCGTGGGCCCCTCGAGCCTCCCCCGACCGACTTCTTTCGCCTATATATTCCCATATACCCAAAACCATCGAATACGAAGATAGATTGGGAGTTCCGCCGCCGCAAGCCTCTGTAGCCACCAAAAACCTCTCGGAGCTGTTCGGCACCTGCGGAGGGATCCTCACGGTGGCCATCTTCATCATCCCAACGCTCTCCATGACGAGGAGGGAGTAGTTAACCATCGGGGCTGAGGGTATGTACCAGTAGCTATGTGTTTGATCTCTCTCTCTCTTGTGTTCTCTCTGTGGCACGATCTTGATGTATCACGAGCTTTGCTATTATAGTTGGATCTTATGATGTTTCTCCCCCTCTACTCTCTTGTGATGAATTGAGTTTTCCTCTTGAAGTTATCTTATCGGATTGAGTCTTTAAGGATTTGAGAACACTTGATGTATGTCTTGCAGTGCTTATCTGTGGTGACAATGGGATATCACGTGATCCACTTGATGTATGTTTTGGTGATCCTTTGGCGGGTTCATATGAACCTATGCATAGGGGTTGGCACACATTTTCGTCTTGACTCTCCGGTAGAAACTTTGGGGCACTCTTTGAAGTACTTTGTGTTGGTTGAATAGATGAATCTGAGATTGTGTGATGCATATCGTATAATCATGCCCACAGATACTTGAGGTGACAATGGAGTATCTTCGTGACATTAGGGTTTTGGTTGATTTGTGTCTTAAGGTGTTATTCTAGTACGAACTCTTGAATAGATTGATCCGAAAGAATAACTTTGAGGTGGTTTCATATGTTGTCGTTCTGGGAACGGGATCCCCAGACTTGCCTGCCTGTGGCCTGCGGCGTGGCTCGAGTGGTGGCCCAATACGGCCCATCTTCATCAATGCAAGGCTCAAGACCCTCGCGAGGGGCCAAGCCTCGTGGGGCGGATGACACATGACTGCCTTTGGAGCGGCCTTGCCAGGCAGACTCGGGAGGAGGCGGAGAGATCAAGTCAAGGGTACCTCGCAAGGTGCTCGTGACGCAAGCCGTGACGATCTAGACCAGGTGGGCGCTAGGTGGGCGCCGGCCCGCGCAGCATCCTTGTTTCCTCTTTGGTGCAAAGGGGGCAAGCGCAGGCGTGGAGTACCGAGGCATCAGGCAAAGGTTGCCATTCCGGTGCAACGAGACCAAGACCAGCAGAGCGGCATGACGGAGGTCACCATGGAGCCCAAGGCGGCGTCATCCCCAGTACCTTTGGCAGCCGAAGACCAACTTTAGTCAGGATAACTTGTACTAGATGTTTCCCTTCAAAATGGCCGTTGTTGGCGCCCTTCCTGCTCAATATTTGGGAAGAGGGCCAGGGCCTCTATAAATAGGGCTATCCACCACAGAAGGGGGCATCTCTTCGAGTCCTCATCAGATCCATAGGTGATTGGGCTCATCCAAGTAGTTCATCGCACTAGCTCAATAACACCTCTCGCGAGGCTGTTCATCCTTGTACTGTTCATCATCAGCCCCTGAGGCAATCCACCACACCACACACTGGAGTAGGGTATTACACCATAACGGTGGCCCGAACCAGTATAAATCTTGTGTCCCTCGTGTTGTTCATCATTTTAGCTTAGATTCTCGTGAGGCGGTCGGACGTGGATTGGTAGGGGAAGATCTTCGTACGCACCCCAGAGTTCGAACCTTAAGGGTCTGCCAGAACCCAACATCCGACATTTGGCGCGCCAGGTAGGGGTGCGCCGGAATCTTTCTTCCGATGTTCCGTGTTTGGTCACCCGTCGTGTCCATGGCTGACGCTCGCCGGGCTCGCGCCAAGTGTCGGGCTGCTCTCGTTGCCCGCGTCGCTTAGACGGCTCCCGTTGGCGGGTGTCCCCATCGTTCCCCGGTGCCTGCCCCCAACTCCGCCATCTGCCTGGCGGGGAACGAGCAGCAGGCCTCGTCGCTGCATCCTTTGGTGCAGCGGGAAGGCCGCACCGCCACCCTGTCGCTGACTCCGGCCGGTTCAGAAGGAAATATGCCCTAGAGGCAATAATAAAGTTATTATTTATTTCCTCATATCATGATAAATGTTTATTATTCATGCTAGAATTGTATTAACCGGAAACATAATACATGTGTGAATATATAGACAAACAGAGTGTCACTAGTATGCCTCTACTTGACTAGCTTGTTAATCAAAGATGGTTATGTTTCCTAATCATGAACAAGGAGTTGTTATTTGATTAACAAGGTCACATCATTAGTTGAATGATCTGATTGACATGACCCATTTCGTTAGCTTAGCACACGATCGTTTAGTATGTTGCTATTGCTTTCTTCATGACTTATACATGTTCCTATGACTATGAGATTATGCAACTCCGTTTACGGAGGAACACTTTGTGTGGTACCAAACGTCACAACGTGGCTCGGGTGATTATATAGGTGCTCTACAGTGTCTCCAAAGGTACATGTTGGGTTGGCGATTTCGAGATTAGGATTTGTCACTCCAATGTCGGAGAGGTATCTCTGGGCCCTCTCGGTAATGCACATCACTTAAGCCTTGCAAGCATTGCAACTAATGAGTTAGTTGCGAGATGATGTATTACGGAACGAGTAAAGAGACTTGCCGTAACGAGATTGAACTACGTATTGATACCGACGATCGAATCTCGTGCAAGTAACATACCGATGACAAAGGGAACAACGATGTTGTTATGCGGTCTCGACCGATAAAGATCTTCGAGAATATGTAGGAACCAATATGGGCATCCAGGTCCTGCTATTGGTTATTGACCGGAGACGGTCTCGGTCATGTCTACATTGTTCTTGAACCGTAGGGTCCGCACGCTTAAGGTTTCGATGACAGTTTTATTATGAGTTTATGAGTTTTGATGTACCGAAGGAGTTCGGAGTCCCGGATGAGATCGGGAACATGATGAGGAGTCTCGAAATGGTCGAGACGTAAAGTTCAATATATTGGACGACTATATTCGGAGTTCGGAAAGGTTCCGAGTCATTCAGGTATTTATCGGAGTACCGGAGAGTTACGGGAATTCGCCGGGGAGAAGTATTGGGCCTTATTGGGCTCTGCGGGAAAGAGAGAGGGGCTGCCTAGGGCAGGCCACGCCCCCCCCCCCATGGCCTAGTCCGAATTGGACTAGGGGGAGGGGCCGCACCCCCTCCTTCCTTCCCTTCTTTCTTCCCCTTCCTAGTCTCCTACTCCTAATACATGGAAGGACTCCTAGTTGGTTAGGAAGGGAATCCTACTCCCGGTGGGAGTAGGACTCCCTGTATGCGCCATAGTAGAGGGCCGCCCTCCCTCCTCCACCTTTATATACTGGTGCGAGGGGCACCCATGGACACACAAGTTGATCATTGAGATCGCTCTTAGCCGTGTGTGGTGCCCTCTCCACGATATTACACCTCGGTCATATTGTAGCGGTGCTTAGGCGAAGCCTGCGACAGAGAACATCAAGATCGTCACCACACCGTCGTCTTGACGGAACTCCTCCCCGCGCCTCTGCTGGATCGGAGAACGGGTGCGCCATCGAGCTGTCGTGTGTCAAGAACTCGGGGCGCCGGAGTAACGGTGCTTGGATCGGTTGGACCGGAGGACGACGACTACTTCCTCTACGTTGTGTCAACGCTTCCGCTTCGGCCCACGAGGGTACATAGACAACACTCTCCCTCTCGTTGCTATGCATCACCATGATCTTGCGTGTGCGAGGGAATTTTTTTGAAATTACTCGCTCCCTAACAAAGGCATCCGAGCCAGGTTTTATGGTTTGATGTTATATGCACGAGTAGAACACAAGTGAGTTGTGGGCGATATAAGTCATACTTGCTTACCAGCATGTCATACTTTGGTTGGGCGGTATTGTTGGATGAAGCGGCCGGACCGACATTACCAGACGCTTACGCGAGACTGGTTTTACCGCCGTGCTTTGCACACAGGTGACTAGCGGGTGTCAGTTTCTCCAACTTTAGTTGAACCGAGTGTGGCTACGCCCGGTGTCGGAGTAATGGGCCATGGGTAGGCAGACCCAGGACCCAAGATCTTTCAAGACATCGGGGCAGGCCGTGCCCTCAGGCCGAGTCCCAGCTGGCGACCTTCGAGAAGGCCGAGTCCCAGCGGCCGACCTTCGTGAAGGCCGAGTCCCAGCTGGCGACCTTCGAGAAGGCCGAGTCCCGGCTGGCGACCTTCGAGAAGGCCGAGTCCCAGCAGGCGACCTTCGAGAAGGCCGAGTCCCAGCTGGCGACCTTTGAAGAAGCAGAGCCCTCAGATGGCGACTCTGGAGCAAGCCGACTCCGGGCTTGCGACCTCTCAAGAGGCCGACTATGAGAGTCGGCCCACGACTTATCACGAAGACCGATGCAGGGTACAGCCCCATCGTGGCTGTCCCCTCGGACCACGGGAAGAAGGCATGGCTACAAGGAGCCAGCGGCCACCGGGAGATCTCCGGTGAGGCGCGGCACCGTGCCATGCCTCCTTGACTCAGCCACCAGTGCACAAGGCCTTTGTACCCGACAATGGCGCTGCGGCGGCCCGGAGATCGCCGAACCCCGTCGCTGAGATAGAAGAAGATGGCCAAAGAGCTCGAAGACGGCCCTCGGAGTCAGCCTCCCGAGTCGGCCGCCTCCACTCGGGCCCCACAAGCCATAAACCAGATTGACGGGGGAGTGGCGGCAAGTGATCACCGACAGCGGCGGCGCTGTTCCCACGACCCCATGACCGAGCCTGCGTCATCAGGAGAGCTGCATAGTGTTACGCCTGCTCACGGGCCCGCCGGTCGGCCCGGGCGAAACCGGCAGGAGGAGGGCGGCTGTGAGAGATCGACGGCTGGGGCCATGCCCAGTCGGATTACCATTGTACCCCCGGGGGGTAGGCCTATATAAACCCCCCGGGGCACCCATGCAAAGGGTTCGGCCCTGGATAGGTTTAGACACATAGAAAGAAGGGAAAGAGCTAGCCTTGCTCCTTCCTGCCTCCACACAGCTCGAGGAGCATCATTGTACTATCACCCCATAGTGATCATGCGGAGACCCCGCAGAGCAGCAGTAGGGGTGTTATCTCCTCGGAGAGCCCCGGCTGGGTAAGATCCGCCGCGTGCATGTCTTCGCCTTTATCCCGCTTCTGTGCACCGCGACGTTCTACTCGCCCCACCATGATAAGCCACCCGTTGGCATATGTCGCACCCAACCCCCGACATTTGGCGCCCACCGTCGGGCGAGGTGCACCGTCGACCGGAGATCTGTTCTGGACGGGAACCCTCTTCCTCCCTGGCGAGCGCAGCCAGCCCGGCTCTCCAGATGGAGTGCAGACGACGCCTCAAAGCGGCCGAAGCGCATGCACAGCCGACCGCCTCGCCCGAACTCATCGGCGAGGTGCGCCTCTCCGACGAGCCCGTGCCGAGCGCAGGCGCGGGTGGCCCCGAGAACCTTCTCGCGGGCCTCCTCGACCAACTTCAAGTCGCCGGCGAGCCCGCCGTAGACTTGAGTCCGTAAACTCCTCGACCCGATGCTGGTCGACTCCGACGCCAGTGTAAAGCTGATACCTTCCCCACCAACGTGGTGGCGATGACGAGCCGCTTCCGACGAGGAGAGCGACGAAGCGCCGTCACGGAAGTGCTCGCCATCGCCGGCGGCGAGCACTCCGTGAAAACGCCCAGACCCGCTGCCCGCGGCCTGCGGGACCTGTCCGCGCCCTCCTGCAGGACGCGGACGCAGAGATGTTGGAAGAGCGCCGCCAGCTCATTGAAGGCGCCAAGAAGTTGGCAAGCATGAGACGCTTGTCCGGCGCATATCAGCGAGATGGACCGTGCTGGGGCGGCTCGCCGGGCTCCGACGGGCCGAGCCGTCTTGGTGCGGTCCGAGAGCCGCTGCCATCGCCCGATCTATTCGGGCGGCGCCCGTGTCGCCACCCTGCGGAGAACATCCGCGCCGCCCGGCGCATCAAGAGCCGAGGAACCTCGACGGTGAAGAGCGCCCGTGTGATGATGGAGCGAGTCCAGCAGCTCCTCGGCGCGTTGTTGCGAGAACGCGGCAGCGGCCGTGCCCGACGCCGCAGCAATGAAGAATGACGACTTACCCCTCGCCGAGATCAAAGCGCGACCTCCGGACGCCGATGGCGGAGTCCGCGGAGAGAGAAAGGAGCCGCTGCGAGCCACACCGGACTCGCATCTCCATCGAAGCGCGACCAAGATGGCCGCCCGAGCAATGGAGCGGCGAGATGATTATCTGCCTCCCCGGCCCCGGAGAGAACGGCGAGTCTCCCCGCCGCCTCTTGAGCATCCGACTCTCGGAGATCGCCTTGGTCGCCGAGAGGGAGTCGGAGAGAACGATGCCCGCCACCGAATCGACCGACTCCACAGATCCTCGGCGTTAGAAGAAGAAGACGAGCTGGGTCCGCTTTGCTTGGCCCCGCGATCGAGACGAGCCCTTCCCCAAAGGTTCACGCCTCTCGAGATCGCCTAAGTACACCGCCCCGTGAAGCGGAGGATTGGCTGATAGACTATTCCACAGCCGTCAACATCGCCAACGGCAACAAGCGAGTCGCCGTAAAGTATGTTCCCCTCATGCTCCAGGGCACGGCCCGGACGTGGCTGAACAGCCTGAAGCCCCGCAGCATCAACAGCTGGGTCGACTTCACTGAAGCCTTCATTCGCAACTTCACCAAAGACGTACAAGCGACCTCCCAAGCCGCCGCGCCTCTCCTTGTCGTGCAAGGCCCCGAGGAATCGACGCACGACTATCTCACGCTACCGGGCGAAGCTCAAACTCCTGCGAGGGCGTACGAGGTGCAGGCCATTGAGTACTTTACGGCCGGGTGCCGAGAAAGCACCGCCCTCAAGCACAAGCTCCTGCAACGAGCCCAAACCCGACGAACCTGCTAATCATAGCGACAAAGCACGCCACGACTCCTCTATGAAGACGGAGATCCAAGTCAACGGTGGCAAGGTGACTCCCAAGCTCCCGAGCGCCCGGTGGAGACGCCACCGGCGACAGCAACAGAACGACAACAAGCGCCAAAGCCCCTAGCCGACT
Source organism: Aegilops speltoides (assembly GCA_021437245.1). Lineage (NCBI taxonomy): Eukaryota > Viridiplantae > Streptophyta > Magnoliopsida > Poales > Poaceae > Aegilops > Aegilops speltoides. Next base: position 424,803,752 of record CM038144.1, on the reverse strand, counting down.
TCCAACAATGGCAGGTCGCAACAGCAAGATCAAGCAACGGAGGGGCAGCCTCGCCAAGCGGCGTAAGGCGGCAAGTCAATTGGTTGCGGATTTCTCTTATGAGCAGACTCTGGATGGTCCTTGCAAGTTTCACAACGGCGCAAAGCCGTCGAACCACACCACGAAGTGCCATCGCTCGTCAGGATCGCCAAGGGACGCGGCCTCGCCCGCCGCAGGTACGCCGCCGCCTCTGCCGCCTCGCCAGCCGCCGGCTCGGCCGATCGGCGCGGTCCAAGACGAGTTCCCGAAGAGCACGGAGACTTACGTAGTGTTCACCATCTGGCGAGATGATCGGCGCGGCAGCGCCAGCGCAACAAGAAGTCAATGCAGTGGCAGCAGAAGCCCCTGAGTTCATGCATTGGTCCGAGAAGCCTATCAGCTGGAGTCGGGCAGATCACCCAAAGGTGATGCCGAATCCGGGCTCTTACGCCTTGGTTCTCGGAGCGACCTTGGCCCCTGACAAGCGGGCGCCCGTTTCTCATGGGTCCCGATAGAGCGGAGGCAGCGGCATAAACATCCTGTACAAGGATACCATGGAGCTTCTCGAATCAGGCGGAGGCAGGCGCAGAGCAGCCGCACTGTTCCATGGAATCGTACCCTGCCTCTCTGTTCGCCGATTGGCAAGATCTCGATAGGCGTCCTCTCGGAGACAAAGATCACTTCCGCCGAGAGCCGATCTGGTTCGAGTGGTGGATTTGGAGAGCCGTACCACGCTTCTGCTAGGGCGGCCTGCTCTGCCAAATTCATGGCGGTTCCCCATTCGCCTACCTCAAGATGAAGATGCCGACTTCAAGGGATCCTGACCGTTGCGGCGACTACAAGAAGTCGTCGCTTCTTGCTGCCGAGAGCGGTCGGCTGGCCGAGTCTTTGGTGATCGCAGCCGAGAAGCGGCTCCTTGATCGTCGTGGCGATGGCTGGGAAGCAGCCGAGCTGTCGCCCGACCCCAAGGAGTTGGAGGCGAAGGATCATTCAAGCCGGCTAAAGAAACCAAGAAGATACCCTTGGACCCGAGCACCCAGAGGTACGCTGTCATGGGCAGCCTCGGCAAAGCAAGTAGGAAGGCGAGCTCGTCGATTTCCTCCGTGAGAATCGGGACATCTTCGCGTGGTCCCCCAAGGACATGCCAGGTGTACCGACGGAATTCGCCGAGCACAAGCTACATGTCAGGCCAGATGTGAAGCCAGTCAGGCAGCCCTTGCGCCGCCTGTCAGAAGAGAAGAGAAGAGTCGTAGGAGAAGAGATAGCCCGGCTCCTGGCAGCCGGCTTCATCATGGAGGTGTTTTTTCCGGAGTGGTTGGCTAACCCCGTACTAGTGCTGAAGAAGAACAAGCAGTGGCGGATGTGCATCGACTACACCAGCCTCAACAAAGCCTGCCCAAAGGACCCGTTTGCTCTGCCAAGGATTGATCAGGTGATAGACTCCACAGCCGGATGCGAGCTGTTGAGCTTCTTGGATGCATACTCAGGATATCACCAGATCAAGCTGAATCCAGCGGACAGACTGAAGACCGCATTCATCACGCCGTTTGGAGCCTTCTGCTACCTGACGTTGACGTTCGGCTTGAGGAATGCCGGCGCCACCTTTCAGCGTTGCATGCAGAAATGCCTCCTCAAGCAACTCGGCAGGAATGCTCATGTTTATGTGGATGATGTGGTGGTAAAGACGGAGAAGCGTGGGACGCTGCTAGAGGATCTTAAAGAGACCTTTGAGAATCTGCGCCGTTTCCAGATCAAGCTCAACCCAGAGAAATGCGTGTTCGAGTCCCACCGCCAACTCCTTGGTTTTCGGTCTCCGAGCGGAATAGAGTGTAACCTGTGAAGATCAAGGCCATAGAGAGGATGGAGTACCCAGCCATTGTTGGATTTGCAAAAGTTCACCGGCTGCTTGGCTTCAATAAGCCGATTCATCGATCGGTGGGCGAAAGCTACGCCATTGTATCAAGCGATGAAGAAGACCACTTTTTTCGAGTGGAACCACAAGGCGATGAGGCATTTCTCCAATCAAGAAGATCTTTGGCGACTCCCCTGTGTTGGCGGCTCCAACTCCCAAAGAGCCCATGCTTTTGTACATCGCCGCCACCAGCCGGGTAGTCAAAGCCTGATTATAGTAGTCGGCGCAAGGAGGAAGGCAAGGCGCTCCCGGTCCAGAGACCAGTATATTACTTGAGCGAGGTAATCTTGTCGACCTCCAAGCGTAACTACCCTCACTACCGAAGATGTGCTACGGCGTGCATTTTGCCGCCAAGAAGCTGAAGCCCTACTTTCAAGAGCATCCAATCACTGGGTTTGCACGCCCCACTCGCCGAGATCATCGGAAGAGATGCTTCGGCCGATTGGCCAAGTGGGCTATCGATCTAGCTCCCTACGATCTACTACCAACCTCGCCCATCATCAAGTCGCAGCGCCGGCCGACTTCCTTGTCGACCGGGCGAGACTCAATACTACCGCTGCGCCGACTCTACTCATTGGCGACTGCACTTCGACGGCTCCAAGATGCGCTCCGGCCTCGGAGCCGGCGTCGTCCTCACCTCCCCCAAGGGCGACAAGCTCAAATACGTGCTGCAAATTCACTTCGCCGCCTCCAACAACGTCGCCAAATATGAAGCACTCGTCCACGGGCTCCGGCTTGCCAAGGAACTCGGCATTCGCCGGATCCTGTGCTATGGCGACTCCGACTTGGTGGTGCAGCAGTCATCCGGCGACTGGGACGCCAAGGACGCAAACATGGCAAGCTACCGCTTCTTGGTGCAGCAGCTCAGCGGATATTTTGAAGGATGCGAATTCCTCCACGTACCAAGAAACGACAACGATCAAGCAGATGCATTGGCGCGAGTCGGCTCCACTCGCCAGGCGATACCTTCTGGCGTCGCCCTTCAGCGCCTCCTCAAGCCGTCTATCAAGCCTTCACCAGAATCCGACTCCATTTTCGTGCCGGCTCCCCCAGAGATAGTCGGATCCGACTCCAAGACCCAACAAAGCGACCTCAAGAAAGCCACATCAGCCTGGGACTCGCCCGATCGGCTTCGGGATCGCGCCGATCGACCACAGGATCTGCGCCCGGTCGGCCGAGAATGTGCCAGATCAGCCCTGAACTGCGCCAGTCAGCCCAGAGATTCCCTCGAGTCAGCAAGCAACAGCAGAATCCAACCCGCCGCCTCCCAGCCCAGCCACCCTTGTCCAAGTCGCTGTGGTGGCAATCGAAGAAATAGCAGCACCTTCATGGGCGCAACCCATCCTAAAGTTCCTAGTCAACAAGGAGTTGCCTGCAGATGAGACTCTGGCTCGGCAAGTACAACGCCGAGCGGCAGCCTACACCATAGTCAACAGAGAATTACGACGAGCAGGCCATCTGGTGTCCACCAGCCATGAGAATCGAAACAAGGCCAAGCGATCCTCAAAGACATCCATCGTATGAGTGTGGTCACCATGCGGCCTCAAGGGCGCCAGGCCAAAGCCTTTCGACACGGCTTCTTTTGGCCGACCGCCTGGAAGAAGCTAAAGAATTAGTCAAGAAGTGCAAGGGTGCGGTGTTCGCTCCAAGCCCCTTCACCAAGCCAGATCAAGACAATCCCCATCGCCTGCCCTTCGCAGTTTGGAGCTTGGACATGGTGGGACCTTTTCAAGACGGCCGAGGCGGCTCGACTCATTTGCTCGTCGCGAGCGGACAAGTTCACCAAGTGGGTAGAAGCAAAGCCCATCAAGAAATTAAATGGGCCCACAGCAATGACCTTCATTGCCGACATCACAAAGGCGGATACGGCATACCGCATAGCATTATCATAGACAACGGCACCAATTTACGCTTAAAGGCGCTTTGGCTCGCTTTGCGCGACGCAGGCATCCGACCGACCTAGCGTCCGTTGCCCATCTCGCAATCAAACGGCAGGTGGAACGAGCCAACGGCCTCATCTGTCGTCATCAAGCCTCGATTGGTCGAACCACTCGAGTGTTCGCCGCTGTTGGGTGGAAGAGCTGCTGCCGTCCTCTGAGTCTGCGACAACACCGAATAGATCAACCGGCTTCACGCCGTTCTTCCTCGCTCTCTGTGCCGGCCGTCATCCCGACGGATATACAATTCGACTCTCCGCGAAGTCTCTATGTACACCAAGAGGAGGCTGAAGAAGCACGCCAAGACGACGTCGACCTGCAGGAAGAGGGCCGACTGTTGGCACTCGGTCAGTCCAGATCTACCGGCAGAGTCCGCGCGATACTACAACCGCAAGGTCAAGCCAAGATCATTCCAAGAGGGCGATTTTGTGCTCCGCTGATTCGAGAACAGCCGCCAGCACAAGTTGTCGGCGCTTTGGGAGGGCCCTTCATCATCAAGAAGGTGTTTGGAACGACGCTACTACTTGATCGACGCCGAAGCCTCGAGCACGCAAAAAGAGACGACTCCGGCAAAGAAACAGAGCGCCCGTGGAACGCAAATCTTCTTCGAAGATTTTACAGTTGATGCAGTATGTATCACGCTTCCCCCTTTTGTATTAAGTACTAAGACTTTAGGCCCCCCGAGCTGAGCTCGGGGACTGCCTTTTTGATTATCTGTATGATATGGATCTCGCTTCCTAAATGCTTCCTCCTTTTTTATCATACTGTCTGGCACCGGGTCCGACTAGTCGGCCCGGGGACTCGCCGCCTTGTGCTATGAAATGCTCCCTGAGGTCAGACAAGTAATGTGTTGCGCTCAAAGCCATCTCCTATGAAAAGCCGCAGCTCACAGAGCGACTGTCGGTAAACGGGAGATGGAAAGAGCGAGCGCACACATGAAAAACGGCTAAGGACTTTAAGAGCTACGCATAGCCCAAGCCGCTCCCGCTTTCATCGAGCCGACTCACGAGCAGTCGGCTCATAGTTTCAACCTTTATCAAGGACGACCGACTTTCGAGAGTCGGCCTGTCGATCTCCAGCCAAACATGCTACGGCACCCTAAACGACTAAGTACTTGCCTCCTAAAGTAGCTGAGCACTTGACCCAGCGGCAGTCCGCAGAGCGGCTGCCCAGTCGGCAAGGCGGCAACCAAAGGAAGGCGGCAAAGGAAAAAGTCTAAGGAGCCAAAGCGAAGAAAGGCGGAAATTTGATAAATATTTACATAAGGCCCTTGGCAGAATACACCCCGCGGGTGGAATTGTTCGCAACTGACAAGTTTTTTAAAGAGCAAAAAAGACAGGTAAAGCTGATACACTCTAGGGGGCAGCCTCCGGAGCCGGAGGGCCGGAGGCGGCGGCGGCGTCCGACGTCGGGGCAGTCGGCTGGGCGGTCTCGGCCTGGTCGCCTTCAGCGACGGTCGCCTGGCCCTTTCGAGGCTCGTTGCTGGAGGCGCGATCAGGCTGAGGCTGGCCGCCGCCGTGTTCAGCGCCTCCTCCTCATCGCCTCTGTCCTCCGACTCGCCCTCCCCTCGGTCTGGAGCCGATTACCTCCGCCGAGTCCTCCTCGTGCCAGGGTGCATCCCAACCACTCGGGCGGAACCTCTCATTGTCTGCGTCCGCCGAACACGAAGACACCGGTGTCCGTGTACTGGCGATGGCCAAGGCATCGACAAGGGCGCCTTCCACGGCCCCCAAATCGGCATGGGCCTCGACCGAACGCTGCCAGCGGTCGGTCAGCTCAGGTCCAGGCAAGGCCGGCGCGCTCGGGCCGAGGAGCCCTTCCAAGCTTCGAAGCGACCGACGGCGACCTCCAGCCAGTCGGCCGTCCGACTGGCGGTGCGAAGAGCCGGCACCTCCGGCCACAGGGCGGAGACGACTTGGGCGCCAGCGCGTTGAAGGCGACGCATCAAGCGGTGAGCAGGACGAAGGCGAGCCCCGATGCTCAAGATCTGCTCGTCAACGGTTCGGGGGGCGTTGGCGGCGATCACTTCGCCCTGCGCCCTCCGCTCCTCCCGATCCGCCTCGATGGCCGGAGGGACGGCCTGCGAGTGGCCGGGGAAGAAGTCTGCCAAAGACAAGAAAAGGAAACAGTCAGAAAAACCAGAAGACAGTTCGACAAAGAGTCAAAGGACCAAAAAAGAGAAGCCAGGAGTTACCATCGACGATGTCCTCGAGCACGTGATAGCCCGAGGTCAGCATCGCCTCACGGTCGGTCCAGGCGGCCCGCTCCATCGCGAACTCGGCTAGGAGGCCCTCTTCCCGCGACTTGGTGTCCTCCTGTGCTTTCCGAAGCAGGTCCCTCTGCTCGGCCAGCTGCGTCGCCAGAAGGTCGCGCTCTTGAACGAGCTTGTCGCACTCCTCTTCCTTAGCGCGACGGGCGGCGTTGGCCTCATCCAGCTGCCCTTGAAGGGCGGCATTGGCGTCTGAAGCCCAAAGAAAGATAAAGTATCGCCAACAAAGAAGGTCGCTGGGAGATCCGCCCGGCCTGCCAGCGATCGGCCCGAATCTCGGGATTACAGCCATGAGCGCCAGTAGCGCTTCGCCGAGAAAAAAAGAAGGAACGTCGCCGAGAGATCCGCCCGACTGCTCAGCAGTCAACCCAATCTCGGGACTACAGCCAGCTGGTGCGCCAGCGTGCCCCGCCAAGAAGGAAGAATCCGCCACCTCGACTCTCCGCCAGATCGGGCGGTCCGCTTCTCGGCTCCTCAACGTTGCGGTTGAAGGCGATGCGGAGGTTGTGATACTCTGCAAGGCGGCAAAAAAAGTCAGCCTCGAGCTGCGCGGAAGGAGTTCCGAGCCGCTTTGCTCAAAGCAGCCGACTCGAACTTCGGGACTACACCCAGATAGGGCCGCGCCGCCTCTACGTAAAAAGACAAGAGATTAAAAGGAAAAACAAAGCATACCGGGACGGAGACCGCAGGCCGATCGCGCTGGTGTAGAGTTGAGGGCGTCGCCGTTCGCAACTTGGACCGAACGTCGAAGCGCTGGTTCAGCGGGCCGTTGCCGCCTTCGCGCACCCAGCCGGTGGGCGCGGCACTGGAGGCTTCGGCATCCAGGTTCGCCATGCCGGCGACGTCAGTCTCCCGAGCTCGCGGAGCGGAGCTCGTCCTCTCTTCGGCGGCGACGGCGGGCACGGCGACTGGAGAAGCAGCAAGCATGCGGCGTGCCCGCAGTCGGCGGATCTGCGGGTCCATCGGCTGCTTGCCGTGGCGCTCGAAGACGGAGGCGGCGGAGGTGGCGGAGGCGCGCGCGGTATCCGAGCGGCGCCGCCACCTTCCTCTGCGAGAGGGTTGGCGGTGCCGACCTCCCGGTCTGCCCTGTGAATTGGCGGCGGCGGCGACGACGCGGGGGGGACGAGACGCCAGCAGGCGACGAACGGCCGCCTCGCATCCTGTTTGCGCTGCGCGCGCGCGCCACCTCATCCAGATGCGGCTGGGCGTTGGCGGCTGCCTTATCGGCTGCGCCTTCTCCAGCGCGGCCTCCTCCTCCGCGCGCTTCTCCTGCGCGTTCCGCGCCGTCGCCTCTCGGAGGTCGGCGGCGGGATCAACCCGTCGCGTGTTGGAGGACGTCGCCCCCGACCCCATGACGGAGGGCACGGCGACTCTCTCAAGGGAGAGGGGGGCGCTGGAGAAGAAGGGGGGGAGAGTCAGAAAGATTCAAGCAAAGTCAGAAAAGAAACGGAGGGCAAGGGACTTACGAAGAAACAAGCGGCGGCCTTTTCACTTCCTTCCGGAAGCGGTTGGCCTTCGCGGCCGCCTCTTCCCGCTTGGTCGTGGCGGCGGTTCCCCTGGGTTTCTTCGACCTTCCGCCGGGCGCACTCGGCCCGGCGTGACGCCTCTTCGCGCCGGCCTAGTTGGAGGGGCCGGCTCTTGGTTGGCGGCGTGGGACGACTTCCGCGTTGATGTCGCCCTCAGGCCAGTCGGCGAAGGTCGCCGACGGTCTGAGGCCGCCGTCTTCCTCCTCTCCGCCGCCTTCGGCGTCGGCCTCCAGCGCCGCGGCCCCCAAGTCGGGGTCGTCGATGTCGCTGACCTCGCGGTCAGGGACGTACTCACGCGGCTCTCTCAGGGCGCCGGCAGCGGGCGCCGTGAGGGGATTCTGCTCAAGAATACCAACAAGATCAGAGCTCGAAGTCGGATACAAGCGAGATCGAAACACAGACGGAAAAACTTACCACTGGCGGAGGGTTGTCGCGCGAGTACGGCTCCTTGCCGAACTGCCACTCGTCGGTGAACTTGCAGTGGGCGCTGAGGTTCACCATGTTCGCCACTTCTCCACGCGGCATGTTCTTGGTGCACAGCCGGCTTGGGTCGTGCCGGCCGCTCATCTGACAGATGAGGTGGGGCCGGCCTTGGAGCGGAAGTACCCGGTGCGCCACGAAGGCGGCCAGGAGATCGGAGGCGACGAGCCCCTCCGACTGCGTCATGACTCAGAGGCGCGCCACGGCGCCGACTCCGGAGGGCGAAAGCGACTTCGAGCGATGGGACCAGCTAGGCGGCCGGCCAGTCAGCGGCTCGGGGTCGAAGGGCGGCAAGTTGACCTAGTCGCCGTCGGTGGCGACGTTCTTCACGTAGAAGTACGTCTTCTGCCACATCATCACCGACTTCACCAGCGGGATGGGCGGAAAGGGGTTGTCGGCCCTCGTGCGCCGTGACGCGATGAACGTCTTTGCTTTTGCGCCGCAGGCCGGCAGCTGAGTGCCGAAGCCAAGAAAGAACTCTCCCACAGCTCGAGGGTGGGGAGAACGCCGATGTAGCCCTCACCGCGAAGGTGGCGGCGGAGAGAAGCACCACCGCGTTGGGGGTGAGGTGGTGCGGCTGCAAGTTGTACAGCTCGAGGAACCAGCGGAGGAACCCGCTCGTCGGGAGCCCCATCCCGCGCATGAGGTGCGAGCGGAAGATGACCCGCTCGCCTGCCGCCGGCGCGGGCCGGATTTCTCCCGCCGGCGCAGGGCGGGCCTGCACCAAATCCGCGCTCGGGAGGCGGCGGGTCCGGCGAAGGAACTCGATGTCCTCCGCATCCACGTCTGAGCCGTCCCACTCACCGGAGCGCGAGGCGGGGGGCGCGGCGGAGGAAGAGCTCATCGTCGGCGAGGAAGAGGAAAGCGACAGAGCGAGGCGAAGGAAGAAGAAGGGCAAAGAGCGGGGGAGGGAGTGCGCGCGCTGTGCCGCCGCTCCCCCTCAGCCTATTTATAGCCCCGTGGGCTGAGAAGCCGAGGGGGCGACGTGGGGATTAACTGCGCCCACGACCCCACGACGCCCCACGATTAAACCCCCACGAAGTTACTGCCCGCAGTAACCACGTGGGGATGCCAACCGCCACGGCGCATAGCGGATCCGCTCGGGTGCCGAGGCGCGGTAATGGCGGGCCCCACCTGGCGGCTCGTCCCGTCACGCGCGTGGGCAGGCAGGCTATCGCCCCACGTGGCGTCACGCGATAGGACCATCTCGAAGATGGCAGGGAAGCGTAGCCGATACGCCGCTGGTTTCCCGCCACGACTTGCGAGCGGCGGCCCCTAGCGGGCCGGGCCGGCTCCAGCGAGGCGGCCCGAAGACGCGGTAGCCGAATCTCAGAGTCGGCACCGCAGAGACTGAAACTGCCGAAGCCCCACGAGGCGGCGCCAGGGCGCCGCGGCCGGGGACTCTTGTCGAGTAATGGGCCATGGGAAGGTAGACCCAGGACCCAAGATCTTTCAAGACATCGGGGCAGGCCGTGCCCCTCAGGCCGAGTCCCAGCTAACGACCTTCGAGAAGGCCGAGTCCCAGCGGGCGACCTTCGTGAAGGCCGAGTCCCAGCTGGCGACCTTCGAGAAGGCCGAGTCCCGGCTGGCGACCTTCAAGAAGGCCGAGTCCCAGCAGGCGACCTTCGAGAAGGCCGAGTCCCCGCTGGCAACCTTCGAAGAAGCACAGCCCTCATATGCCGACTCTGGAGCAAGCCGACTCCGGGCTTGCGACCTCTCAAGAGGCCGACTATGAGAGTCGGCCCGCGACTTATCACGAAGACCGATGCAGGGTACAGCCCCATCATGGCTGTCCCCTCGGACCCACGGGAAGAAGGCATGGCTACAGTGAGCCGCGTCACCAGGAGATCTCCGGTGAGGCGCGGCACTGTTGCCATGCCTCCCTTGACCTCAGCCACAGTGCACAAGGCACTGTACCCACGACGGCGGCGCGTACGGCCCGGAGATCGCCGGGCCCCCCGTCAGTGAGATAGAAGAAGATGGCCAAAGAGCTCGAAGACGGCCCTACGGGAGTCGGCCTCCCCAGAGTCGGCCGCCTCCCAGCTCAGGCCCCACAAGCCATAAACCAGATTGGACGGGGAGTGGCGACAGTGATCACCTGACAGGCGGCGGCGCTGTTCCCACGACCCCATGACCGAGCTCAAGCGTCATCGGAGAGCACGAAGTTACTTTGTCATTCATGGGCCCGCCAATCGGCGGGCCCCTGTGGCCGGCAGGGAGGGCGGCTGTGAGAGATCGGCAAGTGGGGGGCACGCCCGATCGGATTACCATTGTACCCCCGGGGGGTAGGCCTATATAAACCCCCCGAGGCACCCATGCAAAGGGTTCGGCCCTGGATAGGTTTAGACACATAGAAAGAAGGGAAAGAGCTAGCCTTGCTCCTTCCTGCCTCCACACAGCTCGAGGAGCATCATTGTACTATCACCCCATAGTGATCATGCGGAGACCCCGCAGAGCAGCAGTAGGGGTGTTATCTCCTCGGAGAGCCCCGAAGCTGGGTAAGATCCGCCGGCGTGCATGTCTTCGCCTTATCCCGTTTCCAGGCACCGGCGACGTTCTACTCGCCCCCACCATGATAAGCCACCCGTTGGCATATGTCGCACCCAACCCCCGACACCCGGTCCTTGCGAAGGTTAAAACAGCACTAACTTGACAAACTATCGTTGTGGTTTTGATGCGTAGGTAAGAACGGTTCTTGCTCAGCCCGTAGCAGCCACGTAAAATTTCCAACAACAAAGTAGAGGACGTCTAACTTGTTTTTGCAGGGCATGTTGTGATGTGATATGGTCAAGACGTGATAAGATATAAGTTGTTGTATGAGATGATCATGTTTTGTTGAAGTTATCGGCAACTGGCAGAAACCCTATGGATGTCTCTTTGTTGCATAACATGCAAGTGCCAAATAATTGCTTTACTTTATCGCTATACGATAGCAATAGTTACAAGAGCAATAGTTGGTGAGACAACCATGTGATGACACATTGATATAGATCAAGATGATGAAGATCATGGTGTCGTGCGGTGATTTATAGAGATCATGACAGATTTTTGGAGATGGAGATCAAAGGCGCAAGATGATCATGGCCATATCATGTCACATATTTTGATTGCATATGATGTTTATCTATTATACATCTTATTCTTGCTTTGATTGACGGTAGCATTTTAAGATGATCTCTCACTAATTATCAAGAAGTGTTCTCCCTGAGTATGCACCATTGCCAAAGTTCGTCGTGCCCACACACCACGTGACGATCGGGTGTGATAAGCTCTACGTCCATCTACAACGGGTGCAACCCAGTTTTGCACACGCGGAATACTCAGGTTAAACTTGACGAGCCTAGCATATGCAGATATGGCCTCGGAACACGGAGACCGAAAGGTCGAGCGTGAATCATATAGTAGATATGATCAACATAAGATGTTCACTATTGAAAACTACTCCATCTCACGTGATGATCGGTTATGGTTTAGTTCATTTGGATCACGTGATCACTTAGATGACTAGAGAGATGTCTGTCTAAGTGGGAGTTCTTAAGTAATATGATTAATTGAACTTAAATTTATCATGAACTTAGTCCTGGTAGTATTTTGCAAATTATGTTGTAAGTTCAATAGCTTGCGTTGTTGCTTTCATATGTTTATTTTGATATGTTCCTAGAGAAAATTGTGTTGAAAAATGTTAGTAGCAATGATGCGGATTGGATCCGTGATCTGAGGTTTATCCTCATTGCTGCACAGAAGAATCATGTCCTTAATGCACCGCTAGGTGACAGACCTATTGCAGGAGCAGATGTAGACGTTCTGAACATTTGGCTAGCTCAATATGATGACTACTTGATAGTTTTGTGCACCATGCTTAACAGCTTAGAATCGGGACTTCAAAGACGTTTTGAACATCATGGACCATATGAGATGTTCCAGGAGTTGAAGTTAATATTTCAAGCAAATACCCGAGTTGAGAGATATGAAGTCCCCAACATGTTCTATAGCTAAAAGATGGAGGAGAATCGCTCAACTAGTGAGCATGTGCTCAGATTGTCTGGGTACTTCAATCGCTTGAATCAAGTGGGAGTTAATCTTCCAGATAGGATAGTGATTGACAGAATTCTCTAGTCACCATCACTAAGTTACTAGAACTTCGTGATGAACTATAGTATGCAAGGGATGACGAAAACGATTCCCGAGCTCTTCATGATGTTGAAATCGACGAAGGTAGAAATCAAGAAAGAACATCAAGTGTTGATGGTTAACAAGACCACTAGTTTCAATAAAAGGGCAAAGGGATAAAAGGGAACTTCAAAAGAACGGCAAGCAAGTTGCTACTCAAGTGAAGAAGCCCAAGTCTGGACCTAAGCCTGAGACTAAGTGCTTCTACTGCAAAGGAATGGTCATTTGGGCGGAAATGCCCTAAATATTTGGTGGATAAGAAGGATGGCAAAGTGAACAAGGGTATATTTGATATACAGATTATTGATGTGAGCCTTGCTAGTGTTTATAGTAGCCCCTGAGTATTTGATACTTGTTCGGTTGCTAAGATTAGTAACTCGAAACAGGAGTTCGTAATAAGCAGAGACTAGTTGAAGGGAAGTGACGATGAGTGTTGGAAGTAGTTCTAAGATTGATATGATCATCATCGCACACTCCCTATACTTTCGGGATTAGTGTTAAACCTAAATAAATGTTATTTGGTGTTTGCGTTGAGCATGAATATGATTTGATCGTGTTTATTGCAATACGGTTATTCATTTAAGTAAGAGAATAAACTGTTGTTCTGTTTACATGAATAAAACCTTATATGGTTACACACCCAATGAAAATGATTCATTGGATCTCGATCGTAGTGATACACATATTCATAATATTGAAACCAAAAGATGCAAAGGTAATAATGATAGTGCAACTTATTTGTGGCACTGCCGTTTAGGTCATATTGGTGTAAAGCGCATGAAGAAATCCATGCTGATGGGATTTTGGAAATCACTTGATTATGAATCACTTGATGCTTGCGAACCATGCCTCATGGGCAAGATGACTAAGACTCCGTTCTCCGGAACAGTGAAGCGAGCAACTGACTTATTGGAAATAATACATACTGATGTATGCGATCCAATGAGTGTTAAGGCTCACATGGGTATCATTATTTTCGACCTTCACAGATGATTTGAGCAGATATGGGTATATCTACTTGATGAAACATAAGTCTGAAATAGTTGAAAGGTTCAAAAATTTCAGAGTGAAGTGAAAAATCATCGTGACAAGAAAATAAGGTTTCTACGATCGATCATGGAGACAAATATTTGAGTTACAAGTTTGGTCTTCAATTAAAACAATGTGGAATAGTTTCACAAATTCATGCCACCGAACACCACATCATAATGGTGTGTCCGAACGTCATAACCGTACTTTATTGGATATAGTACAATCTATGATGTTTCTTACCGATTTACCAATATCATTTTGGGATCATGCATTAGAGACAGCTGCATTCACGTTAAATAGGGCACCATCTAAATCCGTTGAGACGACACTATATGAACTGTGGTTTAGCAAGAAACCAAAGTTCTCGTTTCTTAAAGTTTGGGGCTGCGGTGCTTATGTGAAAAAGTTTCATCCTGATAAGCTCAAACCCAAATCGGAGAAGTGCGTCTTCATAGAATACCCAAAGGAAATTGTTGGGTACACCTTCTATCACAGATCCGAAGGCAAAACATTCGTTGCTAATAAATGGATCCTTTCTAGAGAAGGAGTTTCTCTCGAAAGAAGTGAGTGGGAGGAAAATAGAACTTGATGAGGTAATTGTACCTTCTCCCTTATTGGAAAGTAGTTCATCACAGAAATCTGTTCCTATGACTACTACACCAATTAGTGAGGAAGCTAATCATGATGATCATGTAACTTCAGATCAAGTTACTACCGAATCTCGTAGGTAAACCAGAGTGAGATCCGCACCAGAGTGGTACGGTAATCCTATTCTGGAAGTCATGTAACTAGACCATGATGAACCTACGAACTATGAGGAAGCGATGATGAGCCCAGATTCCTCGAAATGGCTTGAGGCCATGAAATCTGAGATGAGATCCATGTATGAGAACAAAGTGTGGACTTTGGTGGAGTTGCCCGATGATCGGCAAGCCATAGAAAATAAATGGATCTTCAAGAGGAAGATAGACGCTGATAGTAGTGTTACTATCTACAAAGCTAGACTTGTCGAAAAAGGTTTTTGACAAAGTTCAAGATGTTGAATACAATGAGATTTTCTCACCCGTAGCGACGCTTAAGTCTGTCCGAATCATGTTAGCAATTGCCGCATTTTATGATTATGAAATTTGGCAAATGGATGTAAAAACTGCATTCCTGAATGGATTTCTGGAGAAAGTGTGCAAGCTCTAGCGATCCATTTATGGACTGGTGCAAGCATCTCGGAGTTGGAATATACTCTTTGATAAGTTGATCAAAGCATATAGTTTTATACAGACTTGCGGTGAAGCCTGTATTTTCTAGAAAGTGAGTGGGAGCACTACAACATTTCTGATAAGTATATGTGAATGACATATTGTAGATCGGAAATAATGTAGAATTATTCTGCAAAGCATAAAGGAGTGTTTGAAAGGAGTTTTTCAAAGAAAGACCTCGGTGAAGCTGCTTACATATTGAGCATCAATATCTATAGAGATAGATCAAGACGCTTGATAAGTTTTTTTCAATGAGTACATACCTTGACAAGTTTTTGAAGTAGTTCAAAATGTAACAGTCAAAGAAAGAGTTCTTGTCTGTGTTACAAGGTGTGAAATTGAGTAAGACTCAAAACCCAACCACGGTAGAAGATATAAAGAGAATGAAAGTTATTCCCTATGCCTTGGCCATAGGTTCTATAAAGTATGCCATGCTGTGTACCAGATCTATTGTATACCCTACACTGAGTTTGGCAAGGGAGTACAATAGTGATCTAGGAGTAGATCACTGGACATTGGTCAAAATTATCCTTAGTGGAATAAGGATATGTTTCTCGATTATGGAGGTGACAAAAGGTTCGTCGTAAATGGTTACGTCGATGCAAGTTTTGACACCGATCTGGATTACTCTAAGTCTCGATCTAGATACATATTGAAAGTGGGAGCAATTAGCTAGAGTAGCTCCGTGCAGAGCATTGTAGACATAGAAAATTGCAAAATACATAATGGATCTGAATGTAAAAGACCCTTTGACTACGATTCTCTCACAAGCAAAACATGATCACACCTTAGTACTCTTTGGGTGTTAATCACATAGCGATGTGAACTAGATTACTGAATCTAGTAAACCCTTTGGGTGTTGGTCACATGGCGATGTGAACTATGGGTGTTAATCACATGATGATGTGAACTATCGATGTTAATCACATAGTGATGTGATCTAGATTATTGACTCTAGTGCAAGTGGGAGACTGAAGGAAATATGCCCTAGAGGCAATAATAATTATTATTTATTTCCTCATATCATGATAAATGTTTATTATTCATGCTAGAATTGTATTAGCCGGAAACATAATACATGTGTGAATATATAGACAAACAGAGTGTCACTAGTATGCCTCTACTTGACTAGCTTGTTAATCAAAGATGGTTATGTTTCCTAATCATGAACAAGGAGTTGTTATTTGATTAACAAGGTCACATCATTAGTTGAATGATCTGATTGACATGACCCATTCCGTTAGCTTAGCACACGATCGTTTAGTATGTTGCTATTGCTTTCTTCATGACTTATACATGTTCCTATGACTATGAGATTATGCAACTCCCATTTACCGGAGGAACACTTTGTGTGCTACCAAACGTCACAACGTAACTGGGTGATTATAAAGGTGCTCTACAGGTGTCTCCATAGGTACTTGTTGGGTTGGCGTATTTCGACATTAGGATATGTCACTCCGAATGTCGAAGAGGTATCTCTAGGCCCTCTCGGTAATGCACATCACTTAAGCCTTGCAAGCATTGCAACTAATGAGTTAGTTGCGAGATGATGTATTACGGAACGAGTAAAGAGACTTTCCGGTAACGAGATTGAACTACGTATTGGATACCGACGATCGAATCTTGGGCAAGTAACATACCGATGACAAAGGGAACAACGTATGTTGTTATGCGGTCTGACCGATAAAGATCTTCGTAGAATATGTAGGAACCAATATGGGCATCCAGGTCCTGCTATTGGTTATTGACCGGAGACGTGTCTCGGTCATGTCTACATTGTTCTCGAACCGTAGGGTCCGCACGCTTAAGGTTTCGATGATGCTTTTATTATGAGTTTATGAGTTTTGATGTACCGAGGGAGTTCGAGTCCCGGATGAGATCGGGACATGGCGAGGAGTCTCAAATGGTCGAGACGTAATGATCGATATATTGGACGACTATATTCGAGTTCGGAAAGGTTCCGAGTCATTCGGTATTTATCGGAGTACCGAGAGTTACGGAATTCGCCGAGGAGAAGTATTGGGCCTTATTGGGCTTTATGGGAAAGAGAGAGGGCTGCCTAGGGCAGGCCGCGCTTCATGGCCTAGTCCGAATTGACTAGGGAGGGGCCGCACCCTCCTTCCTTCCCTTCTCTCTTCCCTTCCTAGTCTCTTACTCCTAATACATGGAAGGACTCCTAGTTGACTAGGAAAGGGGAATCCTACTCCCGGTGGGAGTAGGGCTCCCAGTATGCGCCATAGTAGAGGCCGCCCTCCCTCCTCCACTCCTTTATATACGGGGCAGGGGCACCCCATGGACACACAAGTTGATCATTGAGATCGCTCTTAGCCGTGTGCGGTGCCCCTCTCCACGATATTACACCTCGGTCATATTGTAATCGTGCTTAGGCGAAGCCCTGCGACAGGAGAACATCAAGATCGTCACCACACCGTCGTGCTGACGGAACTCCTCCCCGCGCCTCTGCTGGATTGGAGAACGGGGTGAGTCATCGAGCTGTACGTGTGTCAAGAACTCAGAGGCACCGGAGTAACGGTGCTTGGATCGGTTGGACCGGGAGGACGTACGACTACTTCCTCTACGTTGTGTCAACGCTTCCGCTTCGCTCTACGAGGGTACGTAGACAACACTCTCCCCTCTCGTTGCTATGCATCACCATGATCTTGCGTGTGCGTAGGAATTTTTTTTGAAATTACTACGTTCCCTAACAGGTTCGTTGTCCCACGCCCGTCGCGCCCCCACGGACACGCACGCCGCGCTGCTCCTGGCACGTGAGCTCCTGCACTACCGTCCCGTCGACAACCTCTACGAGGAGTGGCTCGCTCGCATCACCGAGCTCGTCAGTGCCGCAGGGGGCTCCCCTGCGATGTCCCTCTCACTGCCTCACCCTCCGTCCTGCGCGGGTGGTGTAGCCCAGGAGGTGCCTCTGCCACCTCCTCCCCAAGAAGGCACTCTGGCTCCAAGGCGCGCGGCCCCAGGACGAGATCCACCGCGTCCGGCGCCCACACGACAAGAAAGAAGCTGCCAAGAAATCCCTCGTCCCCAAGAAGGTGCTCGCGTGCTCCCGGCACCGGTGCGCCATGACCGCATCCCTGCGCCAGCACGTCAAGACCCCACTGTGCTCCAGGCAGCGGCGTGCGGGAATCCCCAGGAGCAAGCCCCGCATCAGCAGAGAGCTCCGGTGGCTACCGCAGGCTGTCGCGCCTTCACCACCAAGCTACGCAGCGTCGCCTGGCCAGGCAAGTTCAAACCTGACCTGCCCCTTCGCTACGACGGCACTGCCGACCCCGCGGAGTTCCTACAGCTCTACGAGCTAGGGATCGAAGCCGCCAACGGGGACGAAAAGGTCATGGCGAATTGGTTTCCCATGGCACTCAAGGATGGTGCCGCACCTGGCTCCTGAACCTGCCCCCTAGAATGATGTCCTCCTGGGACAAGATGCGCACTCGCTTCATCGCCAACTTCCAGGGCACTTGCGACCGTCCGCCAGTCGTGGGTGACCTGCGCCGCATCAAGCAGCAACCCGGAGAGACCTTGCAGAAGTACATCCAGCACTTCAACAACGCTCGCCTCAAGATTCCCAAGGTGACCGAGGAGGCCATCATCACGGCGTTCTCTGATGGCGTCCATGACGTCAAGTTGAAGGAGGAGCTGGCGATCCACGAAGATCTGTGTACGTCCATGGAGTTGTTCAACCTGGTGACCAAGTGCGCAAGGGCTGAGGAGGGAGCCTTTCCCTTCTTGAGCAGATCCAGAAGAGAAGAAAGCCAAGGCCAAGGATGTGAAGCGCAAGGGAGCAGTTGTGCTCGCAGCAGAGCCGGACATGAAGCGCGACAGGGATCAGCTGGAGTTGTCCAAGGGCAGCCGGTACTGCGTGTACCACGATCTCCATACCAACAACACCAACGAATGCCAAGAGCTCAGGGCCGTGCGAGAAGGCCGCGTCGGTCGACGTCCCGAGCGCAACGGTCGAGGCTACGGCCAAGGCGGAGCAAGAGGTGGGGGACGATGGGACGACCGTTGCCCTCGCCAAGCGTGGTGTGACCAGCCTCGCGAGGACCGCTGGCAGGACCAGCCTCGCGAGGGGGCTTGGAGGTATTAACCTCGTGAGGATCGCCTGCAAGGCAACGCATGACTTCCTCCTCTGCCACCACCACCAAGAAGGAATGACGACCATCATCAGGACGACGGGGCTGGGGGCTTCCAGGAGCCGCGTGCAATCGCTTGCATCTTGGGCGGTGCCCAGGCCTCAGCCTCTCGGCGCATCTTCAAGCAGTTTTCTCACAAGGTGAATGCAGTCGTCCCCAAGCTTGAGGCCATGTGCCCTCTCAGGTGGTCTGCATGCGCCATCACGTTCAGATCAGCGGATCAGCTCAAGTGCGTGGCAACAGCCGGTGTCCTCCCGATGCTCTGTTCCCCATTCATCAGCAATGTGCAAGTTACCAGGACCCTCATCGACGGTGGGGCAGGGCTCAACGTCCTGTCCGTCGAGACATTCAACAACCTCCAAGTGCCATATGATCAGCTTCAACCAACCAAGCCTTTCTCAGAGGTCACCGATGGTTCCACTGTCCCGATTTGGTAGGTCCGCCTCCCTATCACCTTCGGGCAGTGCAAGAACTACCATACCAAGCTCATTGACTTCGACGTGGCCCACATTCGCCTGCCATACAATGACATCCTCGGGTATCCCGCCCTGGCCAAGTTTATGGCAGTGACTCACCATGTCTACAACGTCCTCAAGATGCCAGGAAGTGGCGGAGTCATCATAGTCCCCTGTGAAGAGAAGGATGCAGTGTGCTCTCTCGAGCGCGCCTTCCAAGCCGCATCAATCGAGGAAACAGACAGCAAGAGTAGAAACCTTCCTGAAGTAGCTCCCAAGAAGAAGAAGACATCACCTGACTCAAGGCCTCAGGAGGCAGGTATCCTCGGAGGCACCACGTCGGGATCTACGCCCGTCCAAGGGGCGCCACCCTCCGTCGCATAGGGAGGCACGCTCGGCGCCCTCCTCGGGCAAGGCTCGGGGGCTCTATCCTGGGGAGCCACTGACTTTGCCAAGATCACGAGGGAGGCGCTCGGGCACCACTTGGAGGCGTGCTTCATGGTACGTTTCCCTCAGGAAGGCATAAGGCAAGGAGGGCCCAACCCTCAGGAGTTCATCACCAAGGTTGCTCAGGAGCTGCAGGACTCGAGAGTCATGCACGGCAACCGGCGCCTGCCCAGTGTAGCTCCCCATCCAGGCGAGGATGGCGGGCTGCGCATCTGCATCGACTACCCAGGTCTCAATCGAGTTGCGTCTCAGGAGTGCTTCTGGCCTTCGTGCGTGAGGCGTTGCGAGGGTCCATAGCACACCTACGTTCGCATGCCCTTCGGCCTGCCGAACGCGACTGCTGCCCACCAGCGCCTGATGAGAAGCATTCTGGAAGCTCAGGTGGCCAAGCACCACCCGCTCCTAGAGGAAATGGGGGTGGACCTCGCCGAGCCGCCCAGACCTCTAGAGCCTCCCGAGGCTCGGAGCCCCGAGGGCTCGTGAGGATTGGCTTCTTCACCATGCACCGTCAGCTACTCCGACACTCGCTCTGCAATGGTATCAGGTGACTTCTCTCAAGTTTCATTTTAGCTGGGAGGGCCCTCAGGGCTGCATCATTCCCAGGTCGCGTGGGTCTGTCCCCGTGGCATGTATCCGTTTTGCTTGTGTCTTCAGCTTACCTTGTTGGGGGCGCCCCTCGGGCTGCATCATCCCCAAGCCGCCTGGGCCTGACCGAGTGGCGTGTGCCTTTCTTCGCATCTATCTAAGTTGATTTGCATATTCATGCTTAACCTGCTTGAGATAATCGCCTGCTCGATTGACACCTACCTTTGGAGCCGCTCGCTCTGGCACGACGCTTGCGCACGGGTCCGTCCTTGCAACATCGACAAATCTGAGTGGTCGAGCTCTGGCCGCGGCAGCCCCGCATACCGCTACCTCACCAGGCCCTCAGTGCCTCAATCACTCCCTCGGGGCAACCAATGGCTGGCTGGCAACCGTAATGGCAGTCCTTGTTTTCCTCGTGTTGGTGTACAGGATCCACCTTAGGAATAGCATGGGGGGCATCGTGAGCTCTCTCTCTCTCTCTCGCGTGTGCGATCCGCTCGCACGTTAAAAGGGGGGCGCCTGAGCATCGCGACTCAGGGGCTCTTACTGGCTCTCCAGCCCTCACCCCCTAGCCTTGACCCACGGCATCGCGACTTGTCATACCAGCGGCGGCTGAGCTTGCTCGAGGGTCGGGACCTGAGGATGTAGAGCATGAAGGAAAGTGTGGGGAAGAGGTGAGAAGCTCACGAGGACCCAACCCAGCGACACCCCAGCTGCCGGTGTGTAGGCCTGGCACCTCGCCGAAGGACTACTCCAAGCTCATGAGATAAGTCACGCCCTGGAAAAGCTAAATCAACGCAACGCTAAACCCTCACCTAGTGCGGCTCTGTCGCGGCGACGTTGCCTTCCTTTCTTGCCCAGCGGAGGCTACTTGAGCGCTAAAGAGGACCTCCCGAGCATCGCGCCTTGGGGGCTCTTACTGGACCTTGGGCCGCTCACCTCCTGGCCTTGACCATGGCATCGCGACCTGGCATACTAGCGACGGCTGAAGCCTGCCTGGGGACCGGGACCTGTCAGCGTAGAGCACCAAGCCTTCGTGAGGACAAAAAGGGGGAGCCGAGCCGAGACAGGACAAGCATCGCGCATCGTTCCATAACAAAGATAATATTCACAAAAGACATGGCAGGCGCTTACATACCCCCGCGGGGTGTTTCTTCGATTCCTCGCAGGGAACAAAAGGTGCCAATCCTAAGGAATGCTAACTACCCGCGCCTCCATACGAGACGCCATCATCAACAATAGGCCGCCCAGCACTGGCACCAACCCCATCCAGATCAGCGGCATCGGCGGCCAGATGCAGCTGCCCTGCTCCGAGCGCGACGCGAGCTTGGGGGCTCGTAGCTGTCGTCGCTCATCTCCGGAGTCACGAGAAGCTCGGGGGAGTCGCTGGATTCTCCGGTTCCTCCGCTGCTACCAGAGGAGCTGCTGAGGAAGCGGTTGGCAGGCGGGGTCCTTGCCACTTCAATGCCCCGGCCGCCATCGTTGGGACAGCACTCTAGTCGGCGTCCTTCCGTGTCGAAGACCTTGAAGAACATCAAGGAGGTGCCATCATATTCAAGATGAATTACTAGGGCACCCCCTGTCCGGCAGACCCGGGCGATCTCGCCCCAGCCCCGGGTCATGCAGACCTTGCTCGGAGCAACGACCGCGACCTCCGCTCCGATCGCGAGGGTGCTGCAGTCAGCATGCTGCAGCCAGAGCTTCAGAGGCCCCCTCGGCGGCATCTCGAAGGCGAAGGAGGGTGGAAGGCGAATCCAAGAGCGTGGAGGCATAGCGGCGTGAAGCACAAGCTTGTGAGAAGAGCCCTCGGCATGGACCCCGGGGCGTTGACGCGCACCGCCGTGACTCGACGTCGTCGCCGGCGGCACCGACAGTGCCGCCCAGCGTCTTCTTCTCCAGGGCCATCGGCCCGGGCGTACGAGGGCAGCAGAAACCCAGGCGGCGGCCGTTCGTACCAGGGCCTCTACATCTCCTGCCATGCGACCACGTCGCAGCGGCCGGGGACCGGCCGCTTCTTCACCGGAAGCGGGTTGGGACCTTCTCGGGGGGCCTTCCCCTTCTCTTCCGCTGAAAACCGGTGGATCGGCGCCATTGGCATGAAGTGAAGCAAGGGCGAGGAAGAAAGAGAGAAGCACGAAGAGATGGACTGCGGGGGCTCTTGCCCATCCGTACTTATAGTCCGAAGGAGGCCAACCGTCGGCCTCCACGATCACAGGTAATCATGACTCATTTCTGCATGCATGGACTTGTCAAGTCGAGTATTTGCCGAGGCAGCATGGGGAAGCGGAGGCGCCCACATCCAACAACTGCCACGTGACGCCCAAGGCCGCAGGCTGATGGGGCCCGTAGGTGCACTTGCCCCTTCGCTTCTCTTCTAAGCCAAGTCCGAGCGCGCCTTGGGCCCAGGGGCTACTGTCGGCGTTCTGGGAACGGGGGTCCCCAGACTTGCCTGTCTGCGGCCTGCGGCGTGGCTCGAGTGGTAGCCCAGTATGGCCCATATTCATCAACGCAAGGCTCAAGACCCTCGTGAGGGGCCAAGCCTTGCGGGGAGGACGACACATGACTTCCTCAGGAGCGGCCTCGCCAGGCAGGCTCGCGAGGAGGCGGAGAGATCAAGGCAAGGGTACCTCGCGAGGTGCTTGTGACGCAAACCGTGACGATCGAGACCAGGCGGGCGCCAGGCGGGCGCCGGCCCATGCAGCATCCTTGTTTCCTCTTTGGTGCAAAGGGGGCAAGTGCAGGCATGGAGTACTGAGGCATCAGGCAGAGGTTGCCATTCCCTCAAATAAAATTGCAATAGTGATTACCGGTCTAGTTATCGATTGCCTTGGACAAATAACTTTCTCATAACAAAAAGCTCTCTACTAGTACTTACTTTATTGCCTCTTTATCTAAACAGCCACTATTTTATATTTAAGTGTTCTTTATTATCTTGCAAACCTTTCCAACAACACCTACAAAGTACTTCTAGTTTCATACTTGTTCTAGGTAAAGCGAACGTCAAGCGTGCGTAGAGTCGTATCAGTGGCCGATAGGACTTGAGAGAGTATTTGTTCTACCTTTAGCTCCTCGTTGGGTTCGACACTCTTACTTATCGAAAGAGGCTACAATTATCCCGTATACATGTGGGTCATCAAGACCTTTTTCTGGCGCCGTTGCCGGGGAGTCATAGCGTGAGGTGAATATTCTCGTGTGTGCTTGTTTGCTTTATCACTAAGTAATTTTATTTGTTGTCCTTATTTGTTCTCTATCTTTAGTTATGGACATGGAACACAAAAAACCAAAAAAAATAGATGTACTTGCTACTCATGTAGATGGGGTAACTCCTAAAACCCTCGATTCTCATTATGTGAAAGATATTAAGTACTACTTTGATAATCCTGAGAAAACCCCATTTAACATTATAATGGGAGACACGTTGGATCAACGTGAATACTTTAGGGATTATCGCTCGACACAAAAAGGGAAACTATTATGGGATCAATTTATTATTTTGCGTTGGTATGCTCGTCAACTATGTGTGATGCATGATTATACTTGTTGCTTTAGGGTGAAGGATCCACACCTTCCCTTTTCATGCAAACTCAATGATAATGAAACCTTGGCTTCTTATGCCAATGGTAGATATGATTACTATGATGTGGAACAAATAGAAGAATTTGTTGCTTTCATGGGTGCTTATGAGATTGAATCTATGTTTAAAGCGTTTGATGATTTTGAAGATGTAGTTTGTAGGCCTGAAAATCTTGCTATACTTAGATATTGCTATGAAAATTATGAATACAATTACTATATTAATGCTTTTATGAAGGAAGTCTCCACTGTCCAAGAAGAGACTAATATTTTGCAGGAAGCTATGGAAGAAGAAATTGATGAAACTATGAGCTCATTGGATTAAAAAGATGATGAGGAGAGCGAAGAATAAAAGGAGGAAGAGCGGATTAGCTACCCGTGCCCACCTTCTAATGAGAGTAACTCTTCAACTCATACATTGTTTAATTCCCCTTCGTGCTTACCGAAGGATGATTGCTATGATGATTGCTATGATCCCGTTGATTCTCTTGAAATATCCCTTTTTGATGAAGCTTGCTATGCTTGTGGCCAAGATGCCAATATGAATTATGCTTATGGAGATGAACTTGCTATAGTTCCTTATGTTAAACATGAAATTGTTGCTATTGCACCCATGCATGATAGTCCTATTATCTCTTTGAATTCTCCCTACCACACTATATCGGAGAAGTTTGTGCTTATTAAGGATTACATTGATGGGTTCCCTTCTACCGTTGCACATGATGATTTTGATAGATATAATATGCATGTGCTTGCTGCTCCTACTTGCAATTATTATGAGAGAGGAACTATGTCTCCACCTCTCTATGTTTCTAATATGATAAAATTGCAAGAAACTGTTTACACTATGCGTTGGCCTTTACTTGGTGTGCATGAATTGTTCTTTTATGACATGCCGATGCATAGGAAGAGAGTTAGACTTCATTGTTGCATGATATACGTTACTTTGTGCTCACTACTAAATTACAAAACATTGTTAATTAAAATTGGCTTTGATATACCTTGGGATCCGGGTGGATCCATTACTTGAGCACTAAGTGCCTAGCTTAATGGATTTAAAGAAAGCGCTGCCAGGGAGACAACCCAGAAGTTTTAGAGAGTCATTTATTTCTGTTGAGTGCTTTCTTATAGTTTAAAAACAAAAAATAAAGAGGGGAACTCAAAAACTTTTCAAAAAGGAAAGTGAAAGTGAGAGAGACAAGCATTGTTGAAGTGGGAGCTAGCCTTGAACTTTGTTCATGCTCTCGGAAACTTTGTGAATCTTGATTACAGAAACTTTTCAACAAAAATAATTATCCCCTTGTATAATTCCATTGTATTATAAAAATAATGTGCTAAGGTTTGCCTTGAGGATGTTTACAATGCTTGTTGGTTTGTACGGTGTAGGATAGAAACTTTGGCTGTGGTGCGCGATTTTACATTTTTATCTGGAACGTCAATTGGTTCTGATTCCCTTTGCACTGTCTTGGTATGCAAAGTTTTTATTTTTCCCAATTTTAGTAGAATTTTTGGGGTACCAGAAGTATGGTGGATGTTCAGATTGCTACAGACTGTTCTGTTTTTGACAGATTCTGTTTTTGATGCATAGTTTGCTTGTTTTGATGAAACTATCAATTTATATTAGTGGATTAAGCCATGGAAAAGTTATATTACAGTAGACACGATGCAAAAACAAAATATGAATTGGTTTGCTACAGTACTTAGAGTGGTGATTTGCTTTATTATACTAACGGATCTTACCGAGTTTTCTGTTGAAGTTTTGTGTGGATGTAGTGTCTAATCGAGGATGTCTCGATATGAGGAAAAGGAAGAGAGGCAAGAGCTCAAGCTTGGGGATGCCCGAGGCACCACAAGTAAATACTCAAGGAGACTCAAGCATCTAAGCTTGGGGATGCCCCGGAAGGCATCCCCTCTTTCTTCGACAAGTATCGGTATGTTTTCGTATTCGTTTTGTTCATGCATTATGTGCAAGTCTTGGAGCGTATTTTGCATTTAGTTTTTATTTCTTTTATGCACCATGCTGGTATGAGATAGTCCTTGGTTGATTTATAGAATGCTCATTTCACTTCACTTAAATCTTTTGAGTGTTGCTTTATAGAATGCTTCATGTGCTTCACTTATATCATTTGAAGTTTGGATTGCCTGTTTCTCTTCACATAGAAAACCGCCATTTGTAGAATGCACTTTTGCTTCACTTATAATTGTTAGAGCGCGGGCATATCTTTTGTAGAAATAATTAAACTCTCTTGCTTCACTTATATCTATTTAGAGAGATGACAGGAATTGGTCCTTCACATGGTTAGTCATAAAATCCTACATAAACTTGTGGATCACTGAATATGATATGTTTGATTCCTTGCAATAGTTTTGCGATATAAAGATTGTGATATTAGAGTTATGCTAGTGGGTGATTGTGGATTAGTAGACACACTTGTGTTGTGGTTTGTGATTCCCGTAGCATGCACGTATGGTGAACCGCTTTGTGATGAAGTTGGAGCACAATTTTATTTATTGATGGTCTTCCTTATGAGTGGCGGTCAGGGACGAGTGATGGTCTTTTCCTACCAATCTATCCCCCTAGGAGCATGCGTGTAGTACTTTGTTTTCAATGGCTTGTAGGTTTTTGCAATAAGTATATGAGTTCTTTATGACTAATGTTGAGTCCATGGATTATACGCACTCTCACCCTTCCATCATTGCTAGCCTCTTCGGTACCGTGCATTGCCCTTTCTCACCTCGAAAATTAGTGCAAACTTCGTCGGTGCATCCAAACCCCGTGATATGATACGCTCTATCACACATAAGCCTCCTTATATCTTCCTCAAAACAGCCACCATACCTACCTATCATGGCATTTCCATAGCCATTCCGAGATATATTGCCATGCAACTTCCATCATCATCATATACATGACTTGAGCATTCATTGTCATATTGCTTTGCATGATCATAAGATAGCTAGCATGATGTTTTCATGGCTTGTCCATTTTTGATGTCATTGCTACGCTAGATCATTGCACATCCCGGTACACCGCCGGAAGCATTCATATGGAGTCATATCTTTGTTCTAGATATTGAGTTGTAAGTAAATAAAAGTGTGATGATCATCATTATTAGAGCATTGCCCCAGTGAGGAAAGGATGATGGAGACTATGATTCCCCCACAAGTTGGGATGAGACTCCGGACTTTATGAAAAATAAAAGAGGCCAAAGAAGCCCAAATGAAAAAAAGGAGGCCAAAGAAGCCCACCAAAATAAAAAAACTAAAAAAAACAGAAAATAAAAAATGAGGGAAAAAGAGAGAAGGGGCAATGCTACTATCCTTTTACCACACTTGCGCTTCAGAGTAGCACCTTGTTTTTCATAGAGAGAGTCTCCTATGCTTCACTTTCATATACTAGTGGGAATTTTCATTATAGAACTTGGCTTGTATATTCCGATGATGGGCTTCCTCAAATGCCCGAGGTCCTCATGAGCAAGCAAGTTGGATGCACACCCACTTAGTTTCAATTTGAGCTTTCATACACTTATAGCTCTAGTGCATCCGTTGCATGGCAATCCCTACTCACTCACATTGATATCTACTGATGGGCATCTCCAAAGCCCGTTGATACGCCTAGTTGATGTGAGACTTTCTCCCTTTTTGTCTTCTCCACATAACCTCCACCATCATATTCTATTCCACCGATAGTGCTATGTCCTTGGCTCACGCTCATGTATTGCGTGAAAGTTGAAAAAGTTTGAGATTATTAAAGTATGAAACAATTGCTTGGCTTGTCATCGGGGTTGTGCATGATTAAATACTTTGTGTGATGAAGATAGGGTAACAGCCAGACTATATGATTTGGTAGGGATAACTTTCTTTGGCCATGTTGTTTTGAAAAGACATGATTGCTTTATTGGTATGCTCAAAGTATTATTGGTTTTATGTCAAATGATAGACTATTGCTTTGAATCACTCATGTCTTAATATTCATGTCATGATTAGACATATGATCAAGGTTATGATAGGTAGCATTCCACATCAAAAATTATCTTTTTTATCATTTACCTACTCGAGGACGAGCAGGAATTAAGCTTGGGATGCTGATACGTCTTCGTCGTATCTATAATTTTTTTGTTGTTCCATGCCAATATTCTTCAACTTTTATCTACTTTTGGCAACTTTTTATATTATTTTTGGGACTAACATATTGATCCAGTGCCCAGTGCCAGTTCCTGTGTGTTGCATATTTTTTGTTTCGCAGAAACCCAATATCAAACGGAGTCCAAACAGGATAAAAACGGACGGAGAATTTTTTTTGAAATATTTATGATTTTTGGGAAGTAAAATCAACGTGAAACGGTGTCTGGTGTGGCCACGAGACAGGGGGCGCGCCCTCCCCCCTGGGTGTGGCCTGGGCTCTCGTGGGCCACCCATAAGGCTGTTGACGCTCTTCTTTTGGCGCAAGAAAGATAATTTTATGAGAAATATCTAGGCGAAAGATTCACCCCAATCGGAGTTACGGATCTGTAGATATTTAAGAAACGGTGAAGGTGTAGAATCTGAGAACACAGAAACAGAGAGATAGATCCAATCTCGGAGGGGCTCTCGCCCCTCCCACGCCATGGGAGGCAAGGACCATAGGGGAAACCCTTCTCCCATCTAGAGAGGAGGTCAAGGAAAAAGAAGAAGAAGGGGGGCCCTCTCCCCCTTGCTTCCGGTGGCGCTGGAGTGCTGCCGGGGGCCATCATCATCACCGCGATCTTCACCAACAACTTCACCGCCTTCATCACCAACTCTTCCTCCCTCTATGCAGCGGTGTAACCTCTCTCTTACCCGTTGTAATCTCTACTTAAACATGGTGCTCAACGCTATATATTATTTCCCAATGATGTATGGCTATCTTATGATGTTTGAGTAGATCCGTTTTGTCCTATGGATTAATTGATGATCGTGATTGGTTTGAGTTGCATGTTTTATTATTGGTGCTGTCCTATGGTGCTCTCCGTGTCGCGCAAGCGTGAGGGATTCCCGCTGTAGGGTTTGCAATATGTTTATGATTTGCTTATGGTGGGTGGCGTGAGTGAACAGAAGCACAGACCTGAGTAAGTAGGTTGTTTGCGTATGGGATAAAAGGGGACTTGATACTTTAATGCTATGGTTGGGTTTTACCTTAATGAATCTTTAGTAGTTGCGGACGCTTGCTAGAGTTCCAATCATAAGTGCATATGATCAAAGTAGAGAAAGTATGTTAGCTTATGCCTCTCCCTCAAATAAAATTGCAATAGTGATTACCGGTCTAGTTATCAATTGCCTTGGACAAATAACTTTCTCGTAACAAAAAGCTCTCTACTAATACTTACTTTATTGCCTCTTTATCTAAACAACCCCTACTTTATATTTACATGTTCTTTATTATCTTGCAAACCTTTCCAACAACACCAACAAAGTACTTCCAGTTTCATACTTGTTCTAGGTAAAGCGAACGTCAAGCGTGCGTAGAGTCGTATCAGTGGCCGATAGGACTTGAGAGAGTATTTGTTCTACCTTTAGATCCTCGTTGGGTTCAACACTCTTACTTATCGAAAGAGGCTACAACTATCCCGTATACTTGCGGGTCATCAGCCACCACAGAAGGGGGCATCTCATCGAGTCCTCATCAGATCCATAGGCGATCGGGCTCATCCAAGTAGTTCATCGCACCAGCTTAAGAACACCTCTCGTGAGGCTGTTCATCCTTGTACTGTTCATCATCAGCCCCTAAGGCAATCCACCACACCACACACTAGAGTAGGGTATTACACCACAACAGTGGCCCGAACCAGTATAAATCTTGTGTCCCTCGTGTTGTTCATCTTTTTAGCTTAGATTCTCGCGAGGCGATCGGACGTGGATTCGTAGGGGGAAGATCTTCGAACGCAGCCCAGAGTTCGAACCTTAAGGGTCTGCCGGAACCCAACATCCGACATCGTACCCTACCATAATCTCTTCATTTGTTCTCTGCTATTAGTGGCTTTGGAGTGACTCTTTGTTGCATGTTGAGGGCCAGTTATATGATCCAAGTATGTTATTATTATTGAGAGAACTTGCACTAGTGAAAGTATGAACCCCATGACTTGTTTCCTAGCATTGCAATACCGTTTGTGCTCACTTTTATCATTAGTTACCTTGCTGTTTTTATATTTTCAGATTACAAAAACCTATATCTACCATCCATATTGCACTTGTATCGCTATCTCTTCACCGAACTAGTGCACCTATACAACTTACCATTGTATTGGGTGTGTTGGGGACACAAGAGACTCTTTGTTATTTGGTTGCAGGGTTGCTTGAGAGAGACCATCTTCATCCTACGCCTCCCACGGATTGATAAACCTTAGGTCATCCACTTGAGGGAAATTTGCTACTGTCCTACAAACCTCTACACTTGGAGGCCCAACAACATCTACAAGGAGAAGGTTGTGTAGTAGACATCAAGCTCTTTTCTGGCGCCGTTGCCGGGGAGGTGAGTGCTTGAAGGTATATATTTAGATCTTGCAATCAAATCTTTTTGTTTCTTGTTTTATCACTAGTTTAGTCTTTAAAAGAAAATTACAAAAAAACGGAGTTAAGTTTGTCTCATACGCTTCATCTTTTTAATATCTTTCGTGAATATGATGGAAAGGAAAATTGTGCTCAAGTGCTTGAAAGAAGAAGTCTATAAAATGCTTGATACTAAATCTTTGAATGATGAGCATGATTGCAATGTTGTTAGTATGAACTCTTTGAATATCCTTAGTACTAATAATGATTGCACTAGTTATGATGAAAATATCTCTTATAAGCATGTCGATTTTTGTGGAGTTGATTGGGTTTGCAAGTACGCACCAAATAGGGAAAATAGATATTGCAAGAGGCATAAGTATTTATAAACTAAAGGGTTGCAAGAAAGGCTTAACGCTAGTGCTGAAAATTTAAGATATCTTTACCGTTGTGAACTTTGCAATGAACATGGTCATTTAAATCTCCGATGCAAATTGTTTCATGATCGAATCGTGTCCAAAAATTGTGATGACTTGATTTCCATTGCAGAACATAATGAACTTAGTTTGCTTTTGGGTTATGAAGAATTGAAACGTGCCACTAAGCTTATTCCAAAATTTAATCTTGCGCATTTCCTTGATATTGATTTAGAGGAAATTTATATGTATTGTGCGGTGAATTGCATTGAAAATCCTTATATTGCCAATTACATAAAGAAAAGAAAGCAAATAGAAGATGATGAGAATACTAATGAAAGGGAAGATACTTCCCAATCTCCTTCTATTATTTATTATGATGAATCAGGTAACGAGGAGGAGCTTTCTATTCAACCAATCTCATCAATTAGGAGCTCAAAGAAGAGGGTTGAACCCACACATAATGTGAAGAAGAAAAAGAAAAGAAGGAGCAACAAAGATAAAAAGGTATCCCTCCCAAATGATGTTGCTCCTACTACTCATTGTGATGATGATAATTGCTATACTATTGGTGCTATCCATACTATTAATGATGAGAGTGATTATGCCTATGATATGAAAAGGCCCAAGTTTGGGGAAGCTATGTTTGATGAGGATGAAATATTTGAGAATATATTTTCTGGAATTAATGCTTGTCCCAAGCTTGGGGATGCTATGTTTAATGAAGATGATATTTTTAGCATCCCAAGTTTTGATACGCAAAGTTGTTATGATGATAGCATGCCACTTACCTATGATGATTATATTGATGAAATTGGGTTTGGGAGAGTGTCAACTTTAGGAATTAGTGATCCCACTATTTTGGAGGATGTTGAATCTTATTGTGATGAATATGAAAGTGGATTTGGAAGAGTGTCAACTTTATTTAGTGATGATTCCACTATCTTGGAAGAGGTTTCAATCGATTATGATGAGAACGAAGTTGCTACTTATGATGATTATTGTGATGAAACTTATGCTATACGAAGTAGTGATGATTATATTTATAAAACTTGTCATGATTACGTTTACCCTTTTTCTGAACATTACCCTTTTAATGTGGAAACAATTTATAGTATTCAAGTCTTTTATGATACTCCCACTATTCCGAATGAGAAGAAATTTGCATATGTGGAGATTAGTAAATTTTCTATGCTTGTAGATCATGAAAAGAATGCTTTAGGTGCTGGTTATATTGTTGAATTCATTCATGATGCTACTGAAAATTACTATGAGGGAGGAACATATGCTTGTAGGAATTGCAATAATGTCAAGTTTCCTCTCTATGTGTTGAAAATCTTGAAGCTATGCTTGCTTTACCTTCCTATGCTAGTTGATTATTGTTCCCATAAGTTATTTGCTCACAAAATCCCTATGCATAGGAAGTGGGATAGACTTAAATGTGCTAGTCATATGCTTCATGATGCTCCCGTTATGTTTCAATTCTTATCTTTTATGTGAGCATCATTGTCATCATCATGCCTAGCTAGAAAGGCATTAAAGAAAAGAGCTTGTTGGGAGACAACCCAACATTTACCTTTACTGTTTTATAGCTTTTATTTCATTAAAGTGCCAAGTAAGACCTTTAGGATAGCTTACGGTGATAGTTGTGTTGATCCTGCTGAAAATCAGAAACTTTTGCACCAAGTAAATTAGTTTTGTTAATTCACAGAAACGTGCTTCTGATATGATTCTTTTTGTTCTTGATTGGTACATAAGTTTCTTAGGACTTCCTAATTTGGTAGGATTTTTGGAGTTCCATAAGTATACGTTTGACACATATTACTACAGACTGTTCTGTTTTTAATAGATTCTGTTTTCTATGTGTTGTTTGCTTATTTTGATGAATCTATGAGTAGTATCGGAGGGTATGAACCATAGATAAGTGCAGTAGATATTACACCAATATGAATTTATAATGAGTTCATTACAGTACCTAAGTGGTGGTTTTATTTTCTTATACTAACGGAGCTTACGAGTTTTCTGTTGAGTTTTGTGTTGTGGAGTTTTCAAGTTTTGGGTAAAGATTCGATGGACTATGGAATAAGGAGTGGCAAGATCCTAAGCTTGGGGATGCCCAAGGCACCCCAAGGTAATATTCAAGGACAGCCAAGAGCCTAAGCTTGGGGATGCCCCGGATGGCATCCCCTCTTTCGTCTTCGTCAATCGGTAACTTTACTTGGAGCTATATTTTTATTCACCACATGATATGTTTTTTGCTTGGAGCTTCATTTTATTTTGTTAGTTTTTGCTTGATGTTATTTAGAATAATGTTTTGCATCTATATTTTCAATAAAAATGTCAAGGATAGCCTTTACCATGCTTATTTTGCTAGTATACATGTTGCTGTTTGAAAACAGAAAGTTTACCGCTGTTGCAAAAATTCCCTAGAAAATTAAGAGAATGGTATAATGTTGAAACTTTTTGCATATTTAGATCTGATAAATCTTATACAGTTTAGTATTTTTCTCATAATTTTTGGAGTTAGGCAAGTATGATGAATCTTGCATTCTTTACAGACTATACTGTTTCGGCAGATTGCTGTTATGGTTGCATTGTTTGCTTATGTTTGCTTACTTAATGATTCTATTTGAGGATAGGAGTATTAGATATGCAGAGACATTTAGTATGGAATGTTGAATAATAATTTTAGTGATTTGTTACAGTAGAAAATGATAAGGTTTTGCATTGGTTTATACTAACTTATCTCACAAGTTCTTGTTGAGTTTTATGTGGATGAAGTTTTTGAGAAATAGAGAAACCATGATATGAGAGGAATTAAGGAGACACAAAAGCTCAAGCGTGGGGATGCCCAAGGCACCCCAAGATAATATTCCAAGAAGTCTAAAGCATCTAAGCTTGGGGATGCCCCGTTAGGCATCCCACCTTTCTTCTTCAACAACTATCGGTTAGTATCGGTTGACCCTAAGTTTTTGCTTCTTCACATGAGTTGTGCTATCCTTGCAATGTCATTTTATTTTGTTTGCTTGTTGTTTGAATACAATAACAAGATCTGAAATTCTTTAATGAGAGAGAGTATTCACATAGTTACATAACTATTTAGCTACTCATTGATCTTCACTTATATCTTTTTGGAGTAGTTTGTCATTTACTCGTGTGCTTCACTTATATCCTATGAGTAAATGGTTGATTGAGTTGAATGTCATAAATCTGAAATTATATATGCCTCATTGGCTTATCCCATGGGGAGTAATGACTTCACATCTAAAAAGTAGAGGTTGTAAATTTATTGAAGGGTAGCAAGCATTGTATTGGTCATTTGAACAATTCACGAAAGAATATTGAAGGAAGAGAGATTTCACATATAAATATACTATCCTAGACATCTTTTATAATTGTGAGCACTCATTAAGTATGACATGCTAAGGTGTTGATGTTGGACAAGGAAGACAACGTAATGGGTTATGTTTTCTCACATCTCAATTAAAGTATATTGTCATGGATCATTCAAACATGTTGAGCTTGCCTTTCCCCCTCATGCTAGCCAAATTCCTTGCACCAAGTAGAGATACTACTTGTGCTTCCAAATATCCTTAAACCCAGTTTTGCCATGAGAGTCCACTATACCTACCTATGGATTGAGTAAGATCCTTCAAGTAAGTTGTCATCGGTGCAAGCAATAAAAATTGCTCTCTAAATATGTATGATCTATTAGTGCGGAGAAAATAAGCTTTATACGATCTTGTTATGGAAGCAACTAAAGCGACGGACTGCATAATAAAGGTCCATATAGAAGTGGCAATTTAAAGTGACGTTCTTTTGCATTAATATTTTTTGCATCCAACCATAAAAGCGCCTGACAACCTCTGCTTCCCTCTGCAAAGGGCCTATCTTTTACTTTATGCAAGAGTCAAGGTGATCTTCACCTTTCCCTTTTTCATTTTATCCTTTGGCAAGCACCTCTTGTTGGAAAGATCCTGATATATATATATATATATCCAATTGGATGTAAGTTAGCATGAACTATTATTGTTGACATCACCCAAAGGTGAATACGTTGGGAGGCAACACTATAAGCCCCTATCTTTCTCAGTGTCCGATTAAAACTCCATAACCATAAATATTGCGTGAGTGTTAGCTATTGTAGAATACTATATGATAGTTGAGTATGTGGAGTTTGCTAAATCAAAGCTCTGACATAGACGCTTCCTGAAAATAATATGAATTGTAATTGTTTGATGACTGAGAACATAGTTGCTAGTTTTCAAGAAAGTTTATGGTCTATGGTTTAACATGTGAATAGCTTGTTACTTGTTCGTGAGAAGTTTTATGAGATGAACTATTTTTATGACTTATAATCATGCTAGAAAAGATGATTGAAATTATCATTGATCAAACTTGTGCACCTGCTAGCATTCACACTTCATAAATTCTTTCTTTTATCATTTACCTACTCGAGGACGAGCAGGAATTAAGCTTGGGGATGCTGATACATTTCCAACGTATCTATAATTTATGAAGCATTCATGCTATTTTATTATCTGTTTTGAATGATTATGGGCTTTATTATACACTTTTATATTACTTTTGGGACTAACCTATAACCGGAGGCCCAGCCCATATTGCTGTTTTATTGCCTATTTCGGTGTTTCGAAGAAAAGGAATATCAAACGGAGTCCAAACGGAATGAAACCTTTGGGTGCGTGATTTTTGGAACGAACATGATCCGGGAGACTTGGAGTACAAGCCAGGGAAGCTTCGAGGAGGCCAGGAGATAGGAGGGCACACCCACCCCCCGGGCGCGCCCCCTGTCTTGTGGGCCCCTCGAGCCTCCCCCGACCGACTTCTTTCGCCTATATATTCCCATATACCCCAAAACCATCGAATACGAAGATATATCGGGAGTTTCGCTGCCGCAAGCCTCTGTAGCCACCAAAAACATCTCGGAGCTGTTCGGCACCTGCCGAGCAGGATCCTCACCGTGGCCATCTTCATCATCCCGCGCTCTCCATGATGAGGAGGGAGTAGTTCACCCTCGGGCTGAGGGTATGTACCAAGAGCTATGTGTTTGATCTCTCTCTCTCTCTCTCTCGTGTTCTCTCTATGGCACGATCTTGATGTATCGCGAGCTTTGCTATTATAGTTGGATCTTATGATGTTTCTCCCCCTCTACTCTCTTGTGATGAATTGAGTTTTCCTCTTGAAGTTATCTTATCGGATTGAGTCTTTAAGGATTCGAGAACACTTGATGTATGTCTTTCCGTGCTTATCTGTGGTGACATTGGGATATCATGTGATCCACTTGATGTATGTTTTAGTGATCAACTTGCGGGTTCCGCCCATGAACCTATGCATAGGGGTTGGCACACATTTTCGTCTTGACTCTCCGGTAGAAACTTTGGGGCACTCTTTGAAGTACTTTGTGTTGGTTGAATAGATGAATCTGAGATTGTGTGATGCATATCATATAATCATGCCCATGGATACTTGAGGTGAAAATGGAGTATCTAGGTGACATTAGGGTTTTCGTTGATTTGTGTCTTAAGGTGTTATTCTATTACGAACTCTTGAATAGATTGATCCGAAAGAATAACTTTGAGGTGGTTTCGTACCCTACCATAATCTCTTCGTTTGTTCTCCGCTATTAGTGGCTTTCGAGTGACTCTTTGTTGCATGTTGAGGGATAGTTATTTGATCCAAGTATGTTATTACTGTTGAGAGAACTTGCACTAGTGAAAGTATGAACCCTATGCCTTGTTTCCTAGCATTGCAATACCGTTTGTGCTCACTTTTATCATTAGTTACCTTGCTGTTTTTATATTTTCAGATTACAAAAACCTATATCTATCATCCATATTGCACTTGTATCACCATCTCTTCGCTGAACTAGTGCACCTATACAACTTACCATTGTATTGGGTGTGTTAGGGACACAAGACACTCTTTGTCATTTGGTTTCAGGGTTGCTTGAGAGAGACCATCTTCATCCTACGCCTCCCACGGATTGATAAACCTTAGGTCATCCACTTGAGGGAAATTTGCTACTGTCCTACAAACCTCTGCACTTGGAGGCCCAACAACGTCTACAAGGAGAAGATTGTGTAGTAGACATCAGCCCTCCATTGGGGGAGGGACCGTCGGCGGAGGTGAGGCTGATGCGGCGCCCCGTCCTCCTCTACCCCGAGCGCCACGGCGACCTCAGCCTCGCCCCCTCCCCTCCCCCTCGTGGCCGTCTCCTCCGCCACGAGCTCTTGGGAAGCGGGGCGCGTTGTCGAGCGGAGACCCTCGTCACCACTGTCGAAGCACCGACGCGCCCTCTCGCCAGAGCGAAAGAGAGAAAGAAGCCAAGGTGGAAGGAGGCGGATGGTGAAAGATTGAGGGGTGCCATCCCCCCTCCCATTCTTATAAAGGGCGGGATCGGGGCCCGTCCGCCCCGCTCGACCAATCCGGCCGTCAAGGGCACAGGGAATTGAGACCGACCCGCTGCTCCAATCAGCGGCGGACCGGTTTCCCACCTCATCATTCAAGACCCGCACCCACCGCCTACCATCTTCAAGGCATGGGGGACACGTGGCGAGAAAGCAGAAATCGAGGGGACGAGTGGGGCGACAGTTTTCCACCCCGTGATCATAGGGCACGGGCGCCTCGAAGGCCACGACCCGAGTCCACTCAATAAATGAGCCACACCCCTATGTTTTCCTATATTCATGGGGAAGGCACGGGTCGCCTCTTTACCGTGATGTGGCGCATGACGGCGGAAACAGCCTCACGCATGCGCCCCACGTCATACATGACCCCCACGTCGCGCATTCAACGCGGGTCGTGGGGAAGCGCAGCGAGCGAAGGAATTACTGCGGTAAAAATCCGCCCCGCCTGCCCGCACGTCCTTCTGGGCCCGGACCAGCATCTCGTTGTGCTTATGTGTGGCCCAGGCCCGGGGGCTCCTGTTGGTGTACAAAAGTAGGGGTTCCCCTTTTTTACCCCTCTACTTGTGCACGGGCAGTCAGAGCCGCACCTGCGGCCACACTTAGCAGGGCGAGGGGAGGGAGCAGAAGCACAATAATACCAGAGTAACGCCCAGACCAGAGACACAAAGAGCAAGAGGGCGAGGCGGACTCCCCTGGCAAGACCCTTGCCGGGGTGGCCTCCGCGGCCCCGACAAGATCCTTGCCGGGGAAACTTGCCCAACACCAGCAAAGCGGGCCACCCTTGAGCCCAAGGGTTCTAGACGCCAACAACCACATTGGAACCAAGGCGCGGAAGGCACCTCCATGGTGGCATGCAGATCTTCATCAAGATCATAAACACACAAGATCAGATGAGGACCAGAAGACGACGATCCTCGGCGAGATCCTTCCTGAGGAGATCCACGAGACCCCCGGCAAGATCCTTGCCGGGATGACCGTGACGTAACGGCAAGACCACTCTCATAGGCCCCGGCAACACCCTTGCCGAGGACACCTGCGGGGCCACAGCCAGACCCACGTCTGCCAAACCTCCACTTTCGTTCCCATACAGCTGCCAGCCCAACCAGCTAGGCACGCACCTGCGTGGCAACGTGCGGCTTCCAGGTCAAATCAGCAAGCACCTGCATGGTGTCATGCAGATCTTCGTGAAAACCCTACCACCACGCCATCTCAGCAGCCTGCCAGCCTACATGGCGCTGCATGCATCGTTGGCTTGGACGCTGTCGGAGCAAGGCGGAGCGGCAACGGACGAGACGGGCGTCGTTGTCATCCCCAATAAATCAATGGGACACCTAAGGAGTGCATTTAATGCGTCTTGTCTTGTAATGGCAAGCGATAAGCTTGTACACTATACACCTTTTCACCTCCTGTGTGCCACTGTGGCAACCCCTTTTTGACTATAAAAGGAGGCCCGAGGCGTCCAGGAGAAGGATTCGGATCTTTTGGACTACACACGCACCATAGCTAGTTCAAGAGCTCAAGAACACTCAAATATACACCAAAGCAGGACTAGGGTTTTATGCATCCTCGCGGCCTGAACCTGGGTAAACGATCTTTGTGCTGGCTCCTAGACGTGCTCTTTGCACAACACCGCCCCCGCCAACCGTAGAAGGGATCCCTGTGATCCCATAGGTGTCGTTTCCATCGACAGAGAGGCAGCAGCCAGGAGGTGGCACCCCTCCCCCGGCCCAGTCCGAATTGGACAAGGGGTTTGGGGCGCGGCCCCCCTCTCCCTTCCTCCCCTTTATCTTTTAGGTGGAAACCTACTAGGACTTGGAGTCCTAGTAGGATTCCCCTTCTCCTGGTGCACCTAGCTTGGCCGGCCGGCCTTGATGACCCACAAATATAGGGGATCTATCATAGACCATTCGATAAGTAAGAGTGTCAAACCCAACGAGGAGCAGAAGGAAATGACAAGTAGTTTTCAGTAAGGTATTCTCTGCAAGCACTGAAATTATCGGTAACAGATAGTTTTATTATAAGGTAATTCGTAACGGGTAACAAGTAATAAAAGTAAATAAGGTGTAGCATGGTGGCCCAATCCTTTTTGTAGCAAAGTACAAGCCTGGACAAACTTTTATATAAAGGAAAGCGCTCCTGAGGACACATGGGAATAATCGTCAAGCTAGTTTTCATCATGCTCACATGATTCGCGTTCGTTACTTTGATAATTTGATATGTCAGTGGACCGGTGCTTGGGTACTGCCCTTCCTTGGACAAGCATCCCCCTTATGATTAACCCCCCTCGCAAGTATCCGCAACTACGAAAGAAGAATTAAGGTAAACCTAACCATAGCATGAAACATATGGATCCAATCAGCCCCTTACGAAGCAAAGCAGAAACTAGGGTTTAAGCTTCAGTCACTCTAGCAACCCATCATCTACTTATTACTTCCCAATGCCTTCCCTAGGCCCAAAAATGGTGAAGTGTCATGTAGTCGACGTTCACATAACACCACTAGAGGAAAGACAACATACATCTCATCAAAATATTGAACGAATACCAAATTCACATGACTACTTATAACAAGACTTCTCCATGTCCTTAGGAACAAACGTAACTACTCACAAATCATATTCATGTTCATAATTAGAGGGGTATTAATATGCTTAAAGGATCTAAACATATAATCTTCCATTGAATAAACCAACTAGCATCAACTACAAGGAGTAATCAACAATACTAGCAACCCATAGGTACCAATCTGAGGTTTTGGGACAAAGATCGGATACCAGAGATGAACTAGGGTTTGAGAGGAGATGGTGCTAGTGAAGATGTTGATGGAGATTGACCCCCTCCGGATGAGAGGATTGATGGTGATGATCATGGTGACGATTTCCCCCTCTTGGAGGGATGTTTCCCCGGCAGAACAGCTCCGCGGAGCCCTAGATTGGTTTCGCTAGGTTCCGCCTCGAGACGGCAGCACTTCATCCTGAAAGCTTCCTTCGTATTGTTTTCAGGGCAGAAGACACCTTATATGAGAAGATGGACATCGGGGGGCTTCCAGGTGGCCCACGAGGCAGGGGGCGCGCCCAGGGGGGTATGACGCGCCCCCACTCTCGTGGACGGTGGGTGGCCCTCTCTGGAGCTTTCTTCGCCCAATATTTTTAATATATTCCAAAACTGACTTTCGTGGAGTTTCAGGACTTTTGGAGTTATGCAGAATAGGTCTCTAATATTTTCTCCTTTTCCAGCCCAGAATTCCAGCTGCCGGCATTCTCCCTCTTCATGTAAACCTTGTAAAATAAGAGAGAAAAGGCATAATTACTGTGACATAATGTGTAATAACAGCCCATAATCCAATAAATATCGATATAAAAGCATGATACAAAATGGACGTATCAACTCAACCAAGCTTAGACCTCGCTTGTCCTCAAGCGGAAGCCGATATCGAAAAAGATGTCCACATGTTTAGAGATAGAGGTGTCGAAAAACTAAAATACGGAAATGAGGGCATCATGATCATTCTTAGAATAGCAACATATATATATATTGTCATATGATTTCTTATGCTAAAGTAACAATCTATTCACAATGTAAAGTATGAATCAGAAACTTCATTGAAAAACTAGCAAACTATAATCTCAGTCATTGAAGCAATTGAAATTTATCATAACATCGGAAAGAATCAATATAAGAGTGTAAGGGCATATTTATCCCTAAGGTGTTTTGATGATTGATGACAATGCTTTTGCGGACTAATCGTGTGCCTTGAGTTTCTCAGACGCTTCATCACTAGGCACGAGATGATTCGGTGCCCCTCGAAGACTATTGAAGACGGCGTTGTTCTACGTTTCTTTTTGGTGGATTTGAGTCGTAGGATAGCCGTACTATTAAGAGGGGGTCCGCGTCGGAAAGGTTCGGGTGGAATCATCACGTACACGTTTCCTTCCTTGCCTCCACCTTTCCCTTGCACTTTGGAGCTTTCTTGCATTATCCTCTTTGTGCTTGCTCTGACGGCTACTGCTGAACTTGCGGTAGTACTGCTCTATGGAGTGGTAGTATCGCAAGCACCTGCGGTAGTACCGCTGGGATCCACGGTAGTACCGCTCCTCTGGAGCCTTTCTACCATGGCTCCAAGGCCTAGTGCCACTCTGGAACGGTTGTAGGGGTGGATGTAATTTCTTACATCCGCGCCCACACGCTAATATCGCACGTCCAGCGCAGTAGTACCGCGGGAGCCCACGGTAGTACTGCTCCCCTGGAGTCGTAGTACCGTGGCCCTCATACATAGTACCGCTGCATCGCGGTAGTAGGACCGGATGTGATTTTTTACATCCGCGCCTCAACGGTAGTACCGCTCCTCGTGCGCGGTAGTACCGCGCGCGCCTGGTTCAGCTAGGTTACGGTAGTACCGCGTCTTAGCGGTAGTACCGCCTTGGATTTTTGCACTGTTTCGTTTTCAGCAGAAGTAGGCACGGATGTATTTTTATTCATCCACGCTCTTCGTAGGCTAGGACTTTCCTGCCTTGCGGTAGTACCGCAAGGGGGAGCGGTAGTACCATGCTAGCGGACGTACTGCTCTCAATCAGGCAAGTCCCAGCCTCTGCTGTTGCCGCGGAAGTACCATGGTCCCCCACGGTAGTACCGCGTGGCCTTGCGGTAGTACTGCGCTCCTGGAGCGGTAGTACCGCATGTCGCAGGCTGAACATGTGGATAACGGTTGGATCTCTTCCATGACTATAAAAGGGGCGTTTTCTACATCTAGTTGACCACCTCTTCCACCTCTAAGCTCCATTGTTGCTCCAAGCTCCATTTTCGCCCGATCTCTCTCCCTAGCCAATCAAACTTGGTTATTTTCTCGGGATTAGTTGAGAAGGCCTCGATCTACACTTCCACCAAGAGAGATTTGATTCCCCCCACTTATCCCTAGCGGATCTTGTTACTCTTTGGTGTTTGAGCACCCTAGACAGTTGAGGTCACCTCGAAGCCATACTCCATTGTGGCGAAGCTTCGTGGTGTTGTTGGGAGCCTCCGATTAAGTTGTGGAGATTCCGCCAACCTTGTTTGTAAAGGTTCGGTCGCCGCCTTCAAGGGCACCAATAGTGGAATCACGGCATCTCGCATTGTGTGAGGGCGTGAGGAGAATACGGTAGCCCTAGTGGCTTCTTGGGGAGCATTGTGCCTCCACACCGCTCTAACGGAGACGTAGTTCTCCTCAAAAGGAAGGAACTTTGGTAACACATCCTCGTCTCCACCGGCTCCACTCTTGGTTATCTCGCACCTTTACTTTTGCAAGCTTACTTGTGTTGTATCCCTTGCTTGCTCGCGTGTTTGTTGTTGTTGCATCATATAGGTTGTTCACCTATTTGCATATCTAGACAACCTACTTTGATGCAAAGTTTAAATTGGTAAAGAAAAGCTAAAAATTGTTAGTTTCCTATTCACCCCCCTCTAGTCAACTATATCGATCCTTTCAATTGGTATCAGAGCCTCGTCTCTTTATTAAGGAATTTGCCGTCCGAAGAGTATGGTTGCCACCA
This sequence comes from Aegilops speltoides, assembly GCA_021437245.1. NCBI lineage: Eukaryota > Viridiplantae > Streptophyta > Magnoliopsida > Poales > Poaceae > Aegilops > Aegilops speltoides. Next base: position 424,761,079 of record CM038144.1, on the reverse strand, counting down.
CAGACGGTGCGGAGGAGCAGTCCGGTGTGAATCCTATCTCGTCTACGGCCGATGGGGAACCTCGGTCTCAGGAGGAATTCAATGTGGCTCTAGACACATTGAAAGACTCCATGACGACCAAGGTTGAAAGCATGTTTACTAAATTTCTTGAAGGACATAAACTGTCCACCTCGCCGATGAAAGTGGGTGATCCCACTAACAAGGTGACGGATGCTACCTCCAACAAGGGGGAAGCTAACAGTGAAAAGAGTCCTTCTACTAGTGGTAGAAATGGCACCGACATCTTTGCCCATGTGGAACCTCCAATTTATGGAGGACCGATTCCCTCTACTCATTTAAATCATGCGGGTCCTCCTCCTAAGATTGTGAAAATGAGGATTTTGATTCTTGGGTGTATTGCTTCAAGCGTCATTTAAATCACGTGAATACTAATCTTTGGATAATCATTGAAGAAGGTTTCTATCCACATGACCGAAGCAACTTCACCCCGAGAGAAGTGGTGGATAATCAATTCAATGAGAGTGCTCTCTTCATCATCCAAGATGCAATCCTTCCCGAAGATCTCCCTCATCTTTGACCTCATGCCATGGCCAAAGATGCATGGCAATGTGTTGTGTCTCTCTATCGAGGAAGTGCTAGCATTCAACGCTCCAACTATGAAGTGGTACAAGATGAAGTCGATGAGTTTGCACTGAAAGAAGATGAAGAACCTCGTGAGCTCTTTCGAAGAGTGACCAAACTCGTGGTCTCACTCCGAGATCATGGGAGCAAGGACAAGGATGAAAATTGTATCAAGCGCAAGTTCCTCAAGGCCATGATGCCCTACAACAAGGCCATGTCCTCCGTCATCCGTCAAAGACCGGACTTCCACTCCATGACCTCAAGTGAAGTGTTGGATGAGTTCGTTGCAATGAGCATCTTGGACAAGACCGCCGACAATGCGGTGCTCCGTTCTCAAAGGGAAAATAAGCCCAACCTTGCTTTGAAGGCCAAGGTTAGTGTGGAAGAAGAGGAAGAAGAGGAAGATGAGGATAGCAACCCCGAAGATACCAAATATGATTATCATGAGCACATGGCTCTTGCTTCAAGACAATTTTGGAGCAAGAAGAATACAAGACCCAACTTCAACAAGAACAACTCAAGTGGCTTCAAGGGCAAGCAACGAGTTAGAACTTGCTTCAACTGTGGCAATGTGAGCCATTTCATTGCGGATTGTCCTTACGAGAAGCGGGAAGACAATGGTGGCAAATTCATTCGAAAAGACAAAGTCAAGTCCTTCCCCAACAAGAACAACTTCACCAAGAAGACTCCTACTCATGGGTTGGTGGTTCAAGAAGAATACCATGAGGAGGACGATGATGATGAAAATGGAGAAGCAATGTCCATGGCGTCTGTTGCCATTGCTACCACTCCCCGGGTGTCTCTCTTTGATTCACCCAACGAGAACATCACCGCCAAGTGCCTCATGGCTAAAGCTTCCAACAAAGTAACCCCCAACATCAAAACCACCATCATTACTAATCCCTCCTTGGAAGATTGCATTGATGAACATGATGGATGTAATGAGGAAGTGAATGAATTTGAGTCTTTTATGAGTAAGCTCAAGGGAAAATCCAAGAAGCACTTTGTTGCTCTCTTGGAACAACTTGGTGAGGCCAATGACATGATTGAGGCTCACGAAGAAACCATCTCTAAGATGGAAGGTCATAGTCGTGACTATGCCGATGAGATATCGGATCTCTCTAATGCTCTTGAGGAAGAGCATGGCCATCGTTTGACTCTTGAGGAGTCATACAACAATGACCATGCTAAGTTAAAGAAAGATCTTGATCATGCTCTTGTCGTGTCTCGTGTGCTAACTTCCGAGAAGGCTAAACTTGGGGTTGATCATGCTAGACTCAAGGAGGAGTTTGAGGTACTTGACAAGTCCCACAAGGTCTTAAGGGTGCTCACGCTAACCTCAAGGAGTCTCATGCTCAACTCCAAGTTAAGCTAACCAAGGAAAAGGCCACCTTCCCCCATATGGTATTAATTAATAATGCATATGCTACTAACCCGTGTTGTGAGCATGTGCATCTTGTGGAGGAGAATGCCAAGTTGAAGGATCAACTTGAGAACTTGTGACTTGCATTCAAGGTGAGAAGAACCTCAACGACCTTTTGAGCAATCTAAAGGAAGTTGTGGCCAAGAAGGGAATTGGGTTTGCACCCAAGTCCAAAAATAAGAAGAAGAACGACAAGACCAAACGTCCTCCTCCTCTCAAGCAAACTTTTGTGAAAGAGGGAGAGGGTGCTCCTAAGGATAAGAAGGAAAAAGTGAAGGGCGTTGATGTAAAAAAGGGCAAAACCATTTCCTCCAACAAAGCCAGCGACTTTAACCCATCATATGTGTTGTGACGTGCTAGTGATGGACATGTTTATGCTAAATTTGTTGGTTCTCCTTATGAGTACATTGAATGGTCTATTTGGGTTCCTAAGACCCTTGTTACTAACATCAAAGGACCCATTACTAAATGGGTACCTAAAACCAAGCATTGATATCTTGTAGGTGTTTGCTTCCAGTGGGGGATCATGGTTACTCAATAGTGGAGCAACAAATCATATGACCGGGAGCAAGGACTTGGTGGCGGACGTGCAAAAGATTCCATCTATGCCCACCAATGTCGAGTGGGGTGATGCCTCACATTCAAAGGTATTGGGTCTTGGCAAGGTTTTCATTTCTCATGATCTAATGATCGAGAAAGTCATTTTTGTTGAGTCCCTTGCATACAATTTACTTTCTGTTCGTCAATTTGCACTCATGGGCTTTGCCACTTTCTTTGACATTGATACTGTGGCCCTCTTGTGGAGCAAGACTCTTAAAATAGCCTTTGTTGGGCATGTCGAGAACGGTCTCTATGTGATAAAATTTTCGGAGCGACCCACTAAGACCGCGACATGCCTAATGTCTAAAGTTGACGTGGGGTGGCTTTGGCATCGCCGTTTAGCCCACGTCAATATGAGATCTTTGCAAAGTCTTCTCAAAGGGGACCATGTTCGTGGACTAACAAATGTTAGTTTTGCCAAAGACCGTGCTTGCAGTGCTTGTATTGAAGGAAAGCTTCATGAGAAGGCTCACCCTCCCACGACCATCATCTACTCGAAGAGACCCTTCGACCTCCTTCACATGGATCTCTTTGGGCCCCCATCATTTGATAGTCTTGGAGGTAGAAAGTATTTCTTGGTGATTGTGGATGATTGTTCAAGATACACTTGGGTATATTTCTTCAAGAGGAAGAGTGAGACTCAACAAACCGTCATCGACTTTGAAAATGAAGCTCAACGTCAACATAATGCAAAGATCTTGACAATAAGAAGTGACAACGGCACCGAGTTCAAGAACTACACCTTGGATGAGTTTCTTAGTGATGAGGGGATCAAGCATCAATATGCTGCACCATATACCCGTCAACAAAAATGGTGTTGCGGAGAGGAAGAACCAGACGTTGATGGATGCGGCAAGGACTATGATGGCGGAGTTCAAGTCTCCATTCAACTTTTGGGCCGAAGCCATCAACACCGCATGTCATGCATCCAATTGGCTCTATCTCCGCAAAGGCTTGAACAAGACTCCTTATGAGATACGCACCGGCAACAAGCCCAATCTCAAGTACTTCCGGGTGTTTGGGTGTAAGTGTTTCATTCTCAAGAAAGGTGTTCGTTTGTCTAAATTTGAGGCTAGAGCTTATGAGGGCATATTTGTTGGTTATGCTACAAACTCTCATGCTTACCGTGTTCTCAACAAGTCCACCGGACTCATTGAGGAGATGTGTAACGTAGAGTTTGACGAAAATAACGGCTCCCAAGTGGAGCAAAGTGGTACTTGTGATGTTGGTGATGAAATTCCTCCCCAAGCCATAAGAAGAATGGGTATTGGTCATATTCTACCCATTGAGGAATCCCTTGTGGCCGAAGGAGAAGGACAATGCTCCACTCAAGTGGAGCCATCACCTCCCCAAGACCCACACGCTTACGAAGAACAAAGTGAAGGCCCTCAACCTCGTGAACAAGACCAAGGGCAAGATCAATCTCAAGATGGTGGTGTACCTCCAAATGATGCCCAAGGTCAAGTTCTCCCCCTCGAGCAAGTTCAAGATCATGAGCAAGCTCAAGATCAAGAACAAGCTCAAGACGACGCTCAAGACAATCAAGTTAACCCTCCTCCTTCCACATCCGAGGAGGAATTAGAGCGTCGTGCCGCGAAGATTGCCTCCAAGCTCACCACCAAAGGCAATCTCATGGAAAATGTGGTTGGAAGCCTAACAAAGGGGGTAAGCACTCGTAGACAATTAGCAAACTATTGTGAACATCACGCGTTTGTCTCTTGTCTTGAACCCCAAAAGGTCTATGAGGCGCTCGAAGACTCGGATTGGCTCAATGCCATGCTTGAAGAACTCAACAACTTTGAGTACAACAAGGTGTGGAGATTAGTGCCAAGGCCATCGGGGAACCACAACATCATTGGAACCAAGTGGATTTTCAAGAACAAGCAAGATGCTCATGGGAACATCATTCGCAACAAGGCAAGATTGGTAGGACAAGGCTACTCCCAAGTCGAGGGTATCGACTACGGTGAAACCTTTGCTCCCGTTGCTCGCCTTGAATCCATTCGTTTGTTGATTGCTTATGCTTCCCATCACAGCTTTAAGTTGCAACAAATGGATGTGAAAAGTGCTTTTCTTAATGGACCTATTAATGAGTTGGTCTATGTCAAGCAACCCCCTGGGTTCGAGGATCCCTACTTCCCTGATCATGCATATCAACTCGATAAGGCACTCTATGGCCTTAAACAAGCCCCACATGCGTGGTATGATCACCTTACCGAGTTGTTACAAGATCGTGGATTTGAGGTGGGGCAAATCGATCCCACTATTTTTACTAAGAAGGTCAAAGGGGAGTTGTTTGTATGCCAACTATATGTTGATGATATTATCTTTGGTTCCCCTAACAAATCTTTCAATGAGGAATTTGCCGCTCTCATGACCTCCAAGTTCAAGATGTCTTCGATGGGAGAGTTGAAGTTCTTCCTTGGTTTTGACATAAAACAAAGAAGAGAAGGAACCTTCATCAACCAAGCTAAATATACTCAAGACATGCTAAAAAGATTCAAGCTAAGTGATGTCAAGCCGGCTTCTACTCCAATGCCTACCAAGTGCCAACTTGACATTGATCAAAATGGTAAAGTGGTGGATCAAAAGGTATATCGCTCCATGATTGGCTCCTTGCTTTACCTTTGTGCATCTAGACCGGATATCATGTTTAGTGTGGGAATGTGTTCACGGTTTCAAGCCGCACTGAAGGAAAGTCACTATGTGGCGGTCAAGCGAATCTTTCGATATTTGGCTCATACCCCAAACTTTGGCTTATGGTACCCAAGAGGGGCAAACTTCAAGCTTGAAGGATATACGGATTCCGATTGGGCGGGAGACAAAGTGGATAGGAAGTCCACCTCCGGAGGGTGCCAATTTCTTGGTTGCTCTTTGGTGAGTTGGTCTTCCAAGAAGCAAAGTTGTGTGTCTCTCTCATCCACCGAAGCGGAATATGTGGCGACCGGTAGTAGTTGTGCACAACTCTTATGGATGATGCAAACTTTAAAGGAGTACGGTGTCATTTGTGACAAAGTGCCTCTTTGGTGTGATAATGAAAGTGCCATCAAGATTTCTCTCAACCCGGTGCAACACTTCAAGACGAAGCATATTGAGATTCGGTATCACTTCATCCGGGATCACATTAGGCGAGGGGAGATCAATCTCAAGTATGTCAACACTCATGATAACCTTGCAGATATTTTCACGAAGCCCTTGGATGAAGCAAGATTTCACGAGTTAAGGCATGAGCTAAATATCATTGTTTCGAGCAATGTGACTTGAACCCTTGCACCCCCACCACACTCAACTTGTTGTCTAGTTTAGGTGTAGGCATGGACATAGGGGGAGTGTTGTTCTCTCAATGAACTATCCCTCCCCCCATTATGCATAAATAGATCAACTCTTTCACATTAGCCATTTTTTATGGTACTTGTGCCTCAAAGACGAGTTTTGGTCATGGGCCCAAGGATAATTCTTCGCGGTGCCATACCAACTAACTCAAACATAGGTGGCTCCAGCCACCGCCCTGTCCTTTTGAGAGGTTGTGTCACGTGGTGGTTCCTTGTTGTCTTTCTGCCTTTGGGTTGTGCGTGTTCTTGTGGTGTCCCTTGTGCTAAAAGTTTCCTTGCAAAGATCTTTTTCTTTTGTTGAAACCTGCTTTTTCTTGAGCTCACGGTACTATCGCAGCCAGCTATGGTACTACCGCTTGTGGGGATCACGGTACTACCGCCCCCACGCGGCAGTAATTTTTTATTGCTGCCTGGGAGAGCGGTACTACCGCTTCGGTGCGGTACTTCCGCCCAAGCGGTACTACCACGATGATATGCGGTATTACCGCGCCGTCATAGACGCGTGGGGATAAGGATGGGCAGTGGGAGTTCTAACCTCCCCATACCCATTCGCAGTTCCCCCACATTGTCTCTCTCTCTCTCCCACGCTCAAGAACAGGGCCGGCGTCCGTCGCCAGATCTCCGCCTCCGGCTGCCCTGCTGTGATTCCGTCCGGTGGGATCGTTCCCCACCACGTGCTCTTGCCATGGACCAAGGTCTTTCCCCAACTCCCTCTCGTTTTTGTTGTGTTCTTTGCCTCTAGGTTTTTGGGGGAGACTTGTGTGTTCTAGAGATTCTTAGGCTAAATCTATGCAAGAGTAGGTTGAAGGAGAGTAGTATTGCGTAGGGATTATACTTGTCTTTTTGTCATGTGCTAGATTTGATCACCGTAGCACCGCCGTGGTTTCGCGGTTCTTTTCAGATTCAAACTTTTGTTTGGATCTGACGCGGTGCGGTACTACCGCTCGTCTGGCGCGGTACTACCGCTAGTCCGGTACTAACGCCCGTCTGGCGCGGTACTACCGCACTCGCTGCGGCACTAAAGTTTTACTACCGCTCCCACCACGGTACTACCGTGACCTCGCATGGTACTACCGCGACTTGGAGCGGTACTAAAATTTTAGTACCGCAGGCTCTGGCAGTACTACCGTGGATCACATCTATCTCATGGCAACTTTCACGTATACTTTCTGTGTGTTTCTTGTGCTTTGCCGTGGTCTTTGCATTGATCCTTTTTGCGTTTCGTGGGTGTTTTGCATTTGTGTCTCAGGTGGTGGCTCTCGGCGTTCCAATCCCAGTCATGACACGGGCTCCAAGCGTCTGCAAGAATCCAGTGAAGCACCGAGGGCTCCACGCCCCAAGCGCCATGTCAAGACATCCGCAAGCAAGCACAAGGAACCCACTAAGGGCATGGACGAGATACCCCAATCTGAGTACGTTCGTCTCAGGCAGCTCAACCCGTATGTGAACCATCGTGCTACTGTCAGAGGTTGTGAGCTGTTTTGGAACAAGCAGCAGACTCTCACTTATCTGGATGTCATCAAGAACAAGCAGAATACCTACGTGGATGTCAAATGGATAGAAATGCATAACCTGAGGAAGGATAAGCATCATGAGTACTTTGGAGAAGCTCTGGACTTTCTGGAGCAGTTTGGTATTGAACATGTGATCTCTTTTCACCTTGACTATGACCCTGAGCTTATCTGTCAGTTCTTTGCCTCAGTATACTTTCACCCTGATGAGAAGCGGAGGATGACCTGGATGACCAATGGCCGTAAGTTGACTGCTACTTGGAAGGAATTCATGTATCTGCTCCATGTTCCTGATGACGGGATCGCCACTCCCGTGGGTGTCCGCCCCCATGCTAATTCTGAGTTTGCTAACAAGGACAAGCTTCAGCCATACTATGTTGAGAAGGCGCTTGCAAATGGCAAGTCGGCGTGGGTGCTCAACTCCTTTCTGGATATCATGTATCGCATCTGCCGCAACTCATTGTTTCCCCGCATTGGTGACAAGGACAAGGTTCATGCCTATATCGTGGATATGATGCTCCTGTGTGAGGAGGCTCGTGTGTCTCAGACTCAGCCACTTGAAGTCTCACACATCATGTGGTGTGAGCTTCGGTTTGTGGTGTTCAACCGGAAGGTGCCTATCTATGGGCCCTATCTATTTCTGCTGATCTCGAAGACTTGGGAGAAGATGTTCCCTGGTGATGAGTTCCTTGCTCCAGACTGGATTCGACATGATCCCACCTGTCTCCGTGTCAAGCCCAACTGGGCCAACACCACTACTCGTGCTGAGGCGACTGCTGCTAGGGCTGCTGTTGATGAGGAGGATGCTGGCGCAGAGGATGTTGCTGAGGGCCGTGCTGCTAGGTCTTCCCATAGTTCCTCTATGCCCTCGTGGGCCAAGAAGCTGAAGGACAAGATGAAGACTCTTTTCTGCATGCAAGCCAAGGGGCAGTACAGGACTCACGTGGCATCTAAGGAGAGTCGCCGCCGGGACAAGAAGATCTTGCAGCTGTATGGCGAGGAAGTGTCTGGCGGTTCTGAGCATCGCATCACTCCAGAGGCCGAGTGGATGGAGAAGCAAGGCTACAGGTGGACTGATTCAGAGGAGGACGTCGAGGAGACCATCCCTACCGCCGAGGAGTCCGACAAGGAGCGTTGGAATGAGTTCCCTGCTTTTGATCCACCCCTTGTGTGTAGGTGTCCTCTCTGCCTTTTTGGCGTCTCGATGCCAAAGGGGGAGAAAGTGTAGGGATTTGCGAGTCTTGTGTCGTCGTTCATGTTCGGTGTGTTTGCTGCTTTCTCGTCTGAACCTCGTTTGAACCTCGTTTCAGTTGCTTTGGGTTGCTTTACTTCATATGGTGTAAGGCATATGCACTCTATCTATCTTAGCGAGCTAGTGATATTTTGTGCTACCTTTGTTCTATGCTCTGCTTAGATGTTAGTTATCATGCCTTTGTCCCTAAAATATAGGGGGAGTGTTGATCCTAGTGTGTGTGCTATGCAGTCCAAAGCATCCATCTAGTTTGCACACATCTAGGGGGAGCCCGTCTATATTCTAGAGAGGAGGGGTTTGCTGTTGCTCAATATTATCTCCTTTTTGTGCAAATCCCATATTGTCATCAATCCACCAAAAAGGGGGAGATTGTAAGGGCATATTTATCCCTAAGGTGTTTTGGTGATTGATGACAATGCTTTTGCGGACTAATTGTGTGCCTTGAGTTTCTCAGACGCTTCATCACTAGGCATGAGATAATTCGGTGCCCCTCGAAGACTATTGAAGACGGCGTTGTTCTATGTTTCTTTTTAGTGGATTTGAGTCGTAGGAGAGCCGTACTATTAAGAGGGGGTCCGTGTCAGAAAGGTTCGGGTGGAATCATCACGTACACGCTTCCTTCCTTGCCTCCAACTTTCCCTTGCACTTTGGAGCTTTCCTCTGTTATCCTCTTTGTGCTTGCTCTGACGGCTACTGCTGAACTTGTGGTAGTACTGCTCTATGGAGTGGTAGTACCGCAAGCACCTGCGGTAGTACCGCTGGGGTCCATGGTAGTACCGCTCCTCTGGAGCCTTAGTACCATGGCTCCCAGGCCTAGTGCCGCTCCGGTACGGTTGTAGGGGCGGATGTAATTTTTTACATCCGCGCCCACACGGTAGTACCGCACGTCCAGCGCGGTAGTACCGCGGGAGCCCACGGTAGTACTGCTCCCCTGGAGTCGTAGTACCGTGGTCCTCGTACCTAGTACCGTTGCGTCGCGGTAGTAGGAGCGGATGTAATTTTTTAAATCCGCGCCTCAACGATAGTATCACGCCTCGTGCGAGGTAGTACCACGCGCGGCCTGGTTCAGCTAGGTTACGGTAGTACCGCGTCTTAGTGGTAGTACCGCGTCGGATTTTTTCACTATTTCGTTTTCAGCGGAAGTAGGCACGGATGTATTTTTATTCATCCGCGCTCTTCGTAGGCTAGGACTTTCCTGCCTTGCGGTAGTACCGCAAGGAGGAGCGGTAGCACCGCGCTACCGGAAGTACTGCTCTCAGTCAGGCAAGTCCCAGCCTTTGCTGCTGCCGCGGAAGTACCGTGGTTCCCCACGGTAGTACCGCGTGGCCTTGCGGTAGTACCGCGCTCCTGGAGCGGTAGTACCGCATGTCGCAGGCTAAACATGTGGATAACGGTTGGATCTCTTCCATGACTATAAAAGGGGCGTCTCCTACCTCTACTTGACCACCTCTTCCACCTCTAAGCTCCATTGTTGCTCCAAGCTCCATTTTCGCCTGATCTTTCTCCCTAGCCAATCAAACTTGTTGATTTGCTCGGGATTAGTTGAGAAGGCCTCGATCTACACTTCCACCAAGAGAGATTTGATTCCCCCCACTTATCCCTAGCGGATCTTGTTACTCTTGGGTGTTTGAGCACCCTAGACAGTTGAGGTCATCTCGAAGCCATACTCCATTGTGGTGAAGCTTCATGGTGTTGTTGGGAGCCTCCGATTAAGTTGTGGAGATTGCCCCAACCTTGTTTGTAAAGGTTCGGTCGCCGCCTTCAAGGGCACCAATACTGGAATCATGGCATCTCGCATTGTGTGAGGGCGTGAGGAGAATACGGTGGCCCTAGTGGCTTCTTGGGGAGCATTGTGCCTCCACACCACTCTAACGGAGACGTACTTCCCCTCAAAAGGAAGGAACTTCGGTAACACATCCTCGTCTCCACAGGCTCCACTCTTGGTTATCTCGCACCTTAACTTTTGCAAGCTTACTTGTGTTATATCCCTTGCTTGCTCGCGTGTTTGTTGTAGTTGCATCATATAGGTTGTTCACCTAGTTGCATATCTAGACAACCTACTTTGATGCAAAGTTTAAATTGGTAAAGAAAAGCTAAAAATTGTTAGTTGCCTATTCACCCGCCCATCTAGTCAACTATATCGATCCTTTCAAAGAGCTTTTCAGCAAGTCCACATACTCAACTATCATTTAGTCTTTCACAATTGCTAACACTCATGCAATACTTATGGGTATGTAGTTTTAATCAGACACAGATAAAGATAGGGGCTTATCATTTTGCCTCCCAACCTTTTAGCTCAATGGTAACGTCAACAATTGTAGCGACCCGACCCGAATGGATCAAGTCTCTGTCCTTAAGTGTCATCCCTGGATCGGTATGCTGACACACACAGTACTCGAGGATTTATAACAGAGGTAAATCACATGTATAAAGTAACGTAAATGCTATTACCTCAATCCAAAATAGCGGAAGTAACAAGGTTGTGGATTCCCATCAACACCAACGGCAAAGCTGAGTGTAGAAATCGTAACCCTAACGTATCACTTACTCGTCGTAAGAGTCCTGCAACATGAGACGTTGCAGCCACAGAGGGTCAGTACATTGAATGTACTGGAAAATTCACACCATAGAGCAATGATGAATAAAGGCTATCACTACATGCATATTTGGCTGGTGGAGGCTCTATGGTTATGATGTTTTTGCGAAAAGCCAATTTTTCCCTATTGGAAAGGAATAAATTTATTTAACTATCATGGTGGTTGTTAAACATTGAGAATGGTTGACAGCATTCTCCATCCCAATTAAAAGTACTCATTAACAACCCAACAATATTAATTTAAAGTAACATGATGAGATTCACATGATAATCCAAATACTAGATACTCAAGATGTCCATAACCGGGGACATGGCTAACCATGATTAGTTTGTACACTCTGCAAAGGTTTGCGCACTTTTCCCCACATGACTCGATCTCCTCTGTTTGGTTTCTCGCACTACATGGTGTTTGAGAGACGGATGACCGAGACATAGTCTTTCAGAAGCGCTAGCACCTTACGTAAAGGGTAGACCGTACCAACCTACATCCCCTACATCTGCTAGTCTACCCTGTAAGAGTTCGCATGACTTAGTCAACTATGCTAGAGCCCATAGTAGCATGTGGCTGCACACGGAAGTTTCTAGCGTGAATAATCTTATGATCCCTTTGAGCCTGGGTGGCGGTCCGAAGAAAAACAGGCAAGTCCTGGAAACCAGGTGCCTCAATCCACCCAGATGTGTGTTTAAGTTGCCACCTTAAATAAACCATTAATTAACAAACTCTCATCTGTCATGGATACACTCACCCAATCCACGTCTACTAGCATAGCATGGCGTAATAAGCAAACGTAGAAGTAACTCCCAAAGGTTTGATAATAAAACGGGTAATAGGTACTACCTCATCTACTTCCCAAAACCCACAATTTAATTCAGATTCTAATCATGCAATTGTTTGGAGGATTGATCTAATGCATACAAACTGGGTATGAAAAGGAATATGATCAAAGTGTGAACTTGCCTGCAATGTTGATGAAGATGATTCGCACTCAAAACTCCTGATAGTTCTACTCGTCACACTCCGGTCAATCTATCGTGAGCAAGCAATAGTAACCACACATAAGCAATCACTCAAAAGATCGGAAAGAACAAAGAGAACAACTCGGAAAACATCAAAACCAAGCAAATAACTCTTGCAGCATAAAACAATTTCTAACAGTACCAAAACTATGTAAATTTGGCCTTATCAGAAAGTTTAGGTCAAGACCTTCGATTTGCAAAAAGAATCAACTAAATCGGAGTTACCAAACTCAAGTTATGATCAAACGAAGTTCAAATACTAAACTATTTGAAATTCAAATTTTAAACTTTCAAAAACATGTTTAAGTTGTTTTACTGGATAGAGGGGATCATAACGAAGAAGTGGGCATTGGTTTTGTTGAATTTGTTTAAACGGACAAAAAGTTGTGATCGTTTGAAAAACAAGGGTCAATCTGTAAATAAAATATTCACAGATGGGTCCCTGGCTGAAATCTAATAATAAAAAGAAAACACTACCGAGCGAACGTTCGTTTTTCCTTTCTAAACAGCGGACGTTCTCTAAATAAAAACAAAACGTTTCAGGAAAAAAACTAAATGATCTGGATCGTTGGATCGAGATCCAACGGCGAGGGAGGGGGCGGCGGCGGTTACCGCGGCGGCGGGTCGTCGGCGGCGAGGAAAAGTACGGCGGCAGCGGCTCGTCGATGAACGGGGCAACGGCTCCGGGCGTCGGCGGCGACGGCGGAGTAGTTGGGGAGGTGCAGCGCGATGAGGGGAAGACGGTGGTGGTGTCGGCGCTCGGCTGCGGAGCCGGAACGCAGCGTCTTGGCGGCAGAGTCGAGCTCGCAACTCAATGAGGTTTTGCTTGTGGCGCATGACAGCTCGGGGAGGAGAGGAACGGGGCCCCGGGCCTCGGGTATTTAAAGAAGGAGGGGATGGGTCGGGCTTGGAGGAGGGTAAAGGGAGGCGGCGGCGGGAGGCCAGGCAGAGCATGGCGGCGGTGATGAGTGCGCGCTCGGGAGTCGTGGACGAAGGTCGTGGCGCGCTGGGCCTTGGCCTGACTTCGGCTGGGCCGGCCCAATAGGTGGAGAGACAGTTTTTTTTTAAAAACACCGACAAGAGAAGTAAAATAATATATAGGCGTATAATATATTAAAATTTTCAGAAAATTATTTCCTACAAGATGAACATTTTTGTAGCATCAAATAAAATCTAGAAAAATTCAAATAATTCAAAGAGTGCTACTGCCCTACTAAAATCCAATAAAAATCATTTGAAAAATACCAAAATTATATCAAATTTATTTATCTCCAATTTTCTATTGTAGGAAATCATGTTACCCTATTTTCCATATATTTTATTTTTGGAGAAAAATAATTTGAATAAAACTCAAATAACTCCAAATTGAAAATAAATTCAAAAGAACTTTGAATTTAATTCTTTGAAACTCCCAACTCATATTTCATATGTTTTGAAGAAGTCATTTTATCTTTGCTCGTGAAAATCATTGAGTTGCATAAAGTTCCTGGGTTGGAAATATTTTCCAAATGAAATTCAAATATTTTCAACACCCCTTGTCATTTAAATAAATGGAAGAAGTCATGTCATCTTCTCTCCAGGGTTTGGTGGTGAAAAGCATTTGAATTCACGGAGATCACGAATGAAAAATGAAAGTTTGGGAAAGTCCTTTTATTCCCTCTCATTTATCTTTCAAAAAGTTTCAAATTCACTCACTTTCAGTCAATCAATCAAACAATCAATCAAAACTATCTATTTATTATAACATTCCAAAATTTAAAATTTTGGGATGTTACAAACCTACCACCCTTAAAATGAATCTCGTCCTCGAGATTCGGAGAGGCTAGCAAGAAATAGGTTAGGGTTTGGGGGTCTTCAAAATCCAACGTTCTTCTCCGGGGTCTCGGGTGCTACCACCCTTAAAAGCATTGTTACAGTTCCATCAATACTCATATACTCCATCCTTATTGTTGACAATGTCGGTCTTCTCAGATTCTTGGGAAAATCCCTTCTCTGGGCTCTTCCGGTAGTGGCATAACCTTTTCCTCAATTCCTGTGTCCATTTCATCTTGGTAAGGTTATTTCATGACTGGGTCTTCTTATCAGAAGGGTCTGGCGCCAATACTAAACAACTATCGATATCTCATGGTGGACAACAATTTATGGTTTCTCCTGCAGGAAATGGGTCTGGGCTGAACCTCACCGTATGACCTACGGTTGGCAACAACTGCCTTGTACAAGGGAAAATACCTATACCATTCTAAGGTTTAAACAAGGTTTTGATCGTCATCTCTCTACTATAGGTAAGTCACTCAGATTTACCATCCCGTATAGCAAGGCGAATAATAAGAGTAAGTCGGTATGGTGATCAATCCATCCCGCACCCAAATCATTACCTTGTACATGGTTTAGCAAATCTCGCATTCTAACACTCGGTCATCCTCACAAGCATTGCAGAATTTCTCTTGTCGAAGAACCAAGTTCGGATAAATCCATTGATTCTGCAAGCCAAACAAACATCTATCGGTCCTTCACAACTCTCAGGTTTTGCGTTGCTCCTATAAAATCGTCTGTGGGTAAGGTTGAAATCTCTTCCAGGGTTTTTCCTTCAGCAATAATGTGCTTGATTCTTGGCAGGTCCTGGGGCTTGTGGGTTATGGCCCATCTCATCACTTGTAAACTTTAAACTCATCATTGGGGGCAACTAATCATTACTCCAACATCCAACTTCCTAGCATTCTTATTTCCATCCAATTGTACTGTCTTTCTTCCTTCTATTAGTACCAAACTAAGACGTGATTACTCAGACTCATCCTGGAATTTCAATTGATCCGTATTTCCAACATCATACCTCCTTTATATCCAATAGTAATTCATCTCTTCATCCTCGTGGGATATCCCACATACCGAGATAACAACTTATACTTATGAAGTCCATACTCCACTTCGTGGAACATCATTATCCTTTCCAGGGTCAAGCATCCTTACAGGGGAATATTGGCCATCTCTGCATGGCACTTCTTCAACTGGGAAACGTGAAACACATCATGAACTCCTGACAGTCCTTCGGTTGACTCCAACTTGTTGGCCACTTCTCCCATATGCTCCAAAACTCAGTATGGTCCTACAAATCTCGGGGCTAACTTTCCCTTAACTCCAAATTGTTTAACTCCTCGCAGAGGGGACACACGAAGACATGCTCTATCTCCAATTTCATAGACTACCTCTTTGCGTTTTTTGAGTCTGCATAACTCTTCTGCCTGGACTGAGCTACCTTCAGTCTATCTCGAAGCAACTTAACATTCTCTTCTGAATCCTTGATCACATTTGGTCCAAACAACTAACGGTCTCCAACTTCATCCCATCAACGGTGTCTGGCTCCTTCTCCCATACCGTGACGCCCGGGTATTTAGCTACAGTAATTCCCTGCTAATGATGCCACGTCACTTCGATTACTTTTGCTAATCTCGTGTTAGTTCGGAACCGATTCAAATTCATATTCAAAATCAAGCAAACAATAAATGTTTTCAAAAGTCAAACTAAAATGTTCTAAATGTGACAAATAATTCATAAGTAATGTTGGTGGAGAAACCACATTTTTATAAAAGGTCTAAATGCATTTAATTAATTAAAACAGTAGGTAAGACAAATACATAAATGCCTTGGTATTTTATAAAATACTAAACTATATTATTTGGGGGTTAAACCTTTTGTGGCAGAGGTATAATTAGTGTTACTATTTAAGGTACAACTCCTATGTTTTATAAAACTAGAATAAAATAAAATAGTAAAAGAAAAAGAACAAAACAGAAAAAAAAAGACAAAAGAAATTAAAATCCCCCCTGCTGGGCCTCGGCCCAGCTGGCCAAGCAGTCGGCCGGCCCGGCCGGCCCATCCCCACTCCCTTAACTCGCTGGTGCGAAACCCTAGCCACCGACACCCCCACTCCCCCCTCTCGGTCCACTCCTCCCCTTCCTCGTCACCCCCTCCCACGATCCCGATCTAGATCAGGAATTCCTTCTGGCGCTCGCCCCTCTCGACCCCGCGCTCCCTGACACCGGCGCCCGTTCCCAGCGCCGCCCCACCGCCGCCTGGCTCACGGCCTCGACACGTCGGGCCTCGTCACCATCACCTCCCCGCCTCGCCCCCGGTGCCCGCGGCGCCCCGAGGCCGACGTCGTCAACCATCGCCACTCGCCGTCGCCTCGTCCTCGCCCCGCCGTCGCCGGAACTCCCAGCGCCTCTCCCTCGCCGGACCTCCCCGCGCCTCGTCTCCCGTCTTCGTCCTCCTCCACGAACGGAGCTCCTCCGCCTTGTCGCGCCTCGCCGACTCCACCCCACCGGCCTACCTCCTCGACGCCGACGACGTCCCCGTCCCCCCCTCGACCCACGCTGCCACGGTCCCTACACACCCCCTGTGAGGCCCCCTCCTCCTCTCTTCCCCGCATGCGCGCAAGACCGCCGCTTCATCACCGCCACCACCGGCGTCCCCTCGACATGCTCGCTGGCGCCGTCGGCACTTCATGTGAGCCCCGCTGCTGCCTCGTCCCTCGCTGCTACGCTGCCAGCTTCTGTCATTGCCGCTTCTTGTTGCCTACTAACGAAGCGCCTCTACCACCTCCAACAGCGCCCTGCGCCGCTCCACCAAGCCGGTGCGCGCCACCCTTCGCCGCCTCCTCGCCTGGCACCGGCGTCTTGCCGTGTCGTGCCAGCGCCCCTTGGGCATGCGCCCGTTCGGGCCATGCCCATTAGCCAGGCGCCCAGCGCCCGTTAGGCTAGATGGGCCACTGCCATTCAGGCCCCACCCCACAGAACGTTAAAAAAATAAAAAATAATAAATTAATTAATTAATTAATTAATTAATTGATTAAAGAATTAATTAACTTAATTAATTTTGAATAATTAAACTAATCAAATAACTAAACTAATTAAACTGTTAGTCAATTAATTAATTACTCAATGACAGTGGGGCCCACCTCCTAATTAATACTAATTAGGTTAATTGAATTGTTTAATTAAAATGTGTCACTGACCAGTGGGACCCACTCGTCAGTTGACGACCAACCCGTTGATCTGCTGACGTCAGCATGACATCATGCTGAAGTCATAAATCCATTTTCGAATTAAATTAAATAAATAATTAAATTCCTGAAATTAATAAAATCTTTAGAAAATCATATCTTTTAATACGTAACTCGGATTAAATTATTTTCAACATGAAAGTTGCTCAGAATGACGAGACGGAGCCGGATACGCAGCCCGTTCATCCGCCACGTGCCCCTAGCATAGTGAACCTGCAACATTTCACCTCCGGTTCATCTGTCCGAAAACACGGAACACCGGGGATACCTTCCCGGATGTTTCCCCCCTTCACCGGTATCACCTCATACCGCGATAGAACACGTCTAGCTCTGCTTGTGGTCCTGTTATGCACTTGCTTGCAATGTATTTACTGTTTCTCCCCCCTCTTCTCTCCGGTAGACCCCGTGACGATGTTGATGCCCCTGTGGTCGACTACGTCACCGACGACCCCTCCTTCTTGTCTGAGCAACCAGGCAAGCCCCCCCCCTTGATCACCAGATATCGCCTATTCTCCTCTATACTGCTTGCATTAGAGTAGTGTAGCATGTTACTGCTTTCCGTTGATCCTATTATGATGCATAGCCTGACATTGTTGCTACATCCGTTGATACCTTACCTGCAATCCTAAATGCTTAGTATAGGATGCTAGTTTATCATCATTGGCCCTACATTCTTGTCAGTCTACCTTGCTATACTATTGGGCCGTGATCACTCGGGAGGTGATCACGGGTATATACTATACATACATATTATACATATGGTGACTAAAGTCGGGTCAGCTCGTTGAGTACCCGCAAGTGATCCCGATGTGGGGGCTGAAAGGACAGGTGGCTCCATCCCGGTAGAGGTGGGCCTGGGTTCCCGACGGGCCCCGACTGTTACTTTGTGGCAGAGCGACAGGGCAGGTTGAGACCACCTAGGAGACAGGTGGGCCTGGCCCTGGTCGGCGTCCGTGGTTGCTTCATAATAACACACTTAACGAGATCTTAGTATTTGATCTGAGTCTGTCCATTTGGTCTATACGCACAAACCATCTACGCGGGAGTAGTTATGGGTATCCCGACGTCGTGATATTAGCCGAAGCCTTCTTGACGTCAGCGACGGAGCGGCGTGCGCCGGGTTGGACTGCGTTAACGCAACTTCCTTTGTAATGGAGGTTGCTAGGTCTGCTCACCGGCCGCGTACGCAACGTGCAGG
The DNA here is from genome assembly GCA_021437245.1 of Aegilops speltoides. Lineage (NCBI taxonomy): Eukaryota > Viridiplantae > Streptophyta > Magnoliopsida > Poales > Poaceae > Aegilops > Aegilops speltoides. The sequence goes on along the minus strand of CM038144.1, from coordinate 424,742,470 downwards.
TGTGCAATGGGCAATGGGCCCAAACCCCTTTCGCATAGGATTTAGGCCGGCGGGCTGACCTCTCTGTTGTGCCTAGGTGGGGCTGCGACGTGTTGATCTTCCGAGGCCGGGCATGACCCAGGAAAGTGTGTCCGGCCAAATGGGATCGAGCGTGTTGGGTTATGTGGTGCACCCTGCAGGAAGTTTATCTATTGAATAGCCGTGTCCCTCGGTAAAGGACGACCGGAGTTGTACCTTGACCTTATGACAACTAGAACCGGATACTTAATAAAACACACCTTCCAAGTGCGGATACAACCCGGTGATCGCTCTCTAACAGGCGACGAGGAGAGGATCGCCGGGTAGGATTATGCTATGCGATGCTCTTGGAGATGCTACTTGGAGAGGCTACTTGGAGATGCTACTTGGAGGACTTCAATCTACTCTCTTCTATATCTTTGCAAGACGGAGGCTGCGAGCGTAGTCTTCGATAGGACTAGCTATCCCCTCTTATTCGGCATTCTGCAGTTCAGTCCTCGATATGGCCTCCTTACACATATACCCATGCATATGTAGTGTAGCTCCTTGCTTGCGTAGTACTTTGGATGAGTACTCACGGTTGCTTTCTCCCCTTTTCCCCTTTTCCCTTCTACCGTTGTCGCAACCAGATCTTTGGAGTCCAGAGCCGATGCCACCGTCGGCGGCGACCCTACTACTGGAGGTGCCTACTACTACGTGCAGCCTGGCGGCGACGACCGAGAGTAGTTAGGAGGATCCCAGGCAGGAGGCATGCGTCTCTTTCGATCTGTATCCCAGTTTGTGCTAGCCTTCTTAAGGCAAACTTGATTAACTTATGTCTGTACTCAGATATTATTGCTTCCGCTGACTCGTCTATGATCGAGCACTTGTATTCGAGCCCTCGAGGCCCCTGGCTTGTATTATGATGCTTGTATGACTTATTTATTTTTTAGAGTTGTGTTGTGATATCTTCCCGTGAGTCCCTGATCTTGATCGTACACATTTGCGTGCATGATTAGTGTATGATTGAATCGGGGGCGTCACACATACAAAGCTTCAAAAGGGGCCATCTTCAAACTAGCTTGGTAACTGATGTTGTATGAAAACTCTACGTAAGGTAGATTATCATCCCTACTAGATCCAAAATTTAGTGCACACGCTCTCAACATGTCCTCCAGAATCTGATTGACTCTCTCGGTCTATCCATCTATCTGCGGATGAAAGGCTGTACTGAACTCTAGCCTAGTACCCAAAGTGTGGTGCAGCTGATTCCAAAACTTTGAGGTAAATTGTGTTCCTCTATCTGATACGATGGTCCTCGGAACTCCATGCAGACATGCGATCCTGGTCAAAAATTTCTTGGCCAACTTCGCACTTGTATAGGTGGTTTTTACTGGGATAAAGTGAGCCACTTTGGTCAAGCGAATCAACTACTACCCAGATAGAATCATATCCCGATCGGTTTCTAGGAAATCCGGTAAAATCCATGCCAAGCTTATCCCCACTTCCATTCGGGTATCGGCATAGGTTGTAGTAATCCTGCTGGCTTCTGATACTCTGCTTTTACTCTCTCTGGCATACATCACCTACGACTACATACTCTGCAATCTCTTCTTCATACAAGTCCACCAGAAACACTCCTTCAAATCCAAATACATCTTGGTGTTTCCAGGGCGAATCGAGTATGGTGAGTCATGAGCCTCCTGAAGTATTTACTTCCTGATCTTTGCATTATTGGGAACATATACACGGTCCTCGAACCATAAGGCGTCGTGCTCAACCTTACGAAAACCTTTGGCCTTTCCTTTGCTCATCCTCTCTTTTATCTCAGCAATCTCTTTGTCATACTTCTGAGCTTCACGGATTCTTTCCCAACAATGTAGATTAAACTTCCATTGCTGCAACAAAACCTTCGGGAACAATCTCCAATCGAAGTTCCCTGAGATCCTCGGCTAACTTCCTTTGGTAATCCTCCGCTTATGAGGGTATTCGTCCTTGTTTTCTTTATTGTTGGGTCCTATTTCTCTACAAAGCTTGTATGCACAAGGTTTATTCACATTCTTCCATAAGGTCTCAACTTCTAGGACACAAGACGAGATCTTTGCAGAGTCAACTTAAATTCTTTCCAAGTGGTTACTCCTTGCCATCCATTGATGGTTTGGTACATCCTCCACCAAGTAGCAGCACCTCTTTCAAAAACTCTGGAGAGCATGCTGGGTCATCTCCTTTCCGTCTATAGAGTTATTCTTCATGTGATCCTCCATGTTCTGAATCCATTGGTCCATCTCCAATTGACTTATCGGTCCATAAAATACAAGCTCATCTCCATTCATGCTCTATTGGGTCCATGGGTTTGCGGTGGGATAAGAGAGATAGAGGGGGATACACACAATACAAACAAAAGTTTTGAAAAGACAGATTTTTATTGTGGCTGTCGGAAAAACAACAAACAAATGACAACTCACAATTGTCGCATCTAACATAAGTATATAACAGGGGTTGGGTCTTCTAATGGTCTATAGATCTCAACGTCATCAAACTCTTCAAGTCTTGGTCATGTCTCCGATGGCTTCTTTCGGTCGTGCTTGTGCTTTCTCAAGTTCTTTTGCCAGATCATCTCTGTTGACGCGAAGTCTCTCATGACGTCCTTTAATATTCTGGAGTTGCGTTCCAAACTTCTGGGTTTCAACATCCTTGGCATGAACCATGGTCCTAATGTCCTTCAGTTCCTGACAAATCTCCGGTATCTCGAGGTCTTACTCCTCCAGCTTGGCTACTTTTAGTTTCTAGGTCTTGAGTTTTTCACGAATTGCCTCCTTGTCAAATATGACTTCTAGAAGTCCATCCTAAAATCCTTGATGTAATACTCCAGATCCTGGTGATACACCAGCTATGTTAAAATTGCATCCTTTGATGATGGGTGCTCCTTCAGCTTTCTACCATCCAATTCTTCCGAAGAATGCATGCTTAACTTCTCATGGTGACAATAACACAAGCGGCAATAACATCATGGTTAGCCATGTCTATGCCCATGTTACTGCCATGAGCTTTCATTCCATACTTGATATCCCCTGTCTTAGGGTTTTCCTTGGCAAAACTTCGAGTTCTAATGCACCATGCTCCGGTCTTTCTCCGATACACCTTGATCTCGGGTATTGACAGCTTCCATAGTCTGCCAAGTTCCATAAGTGTAGCCTTCCTTGGTCATACCAAATCTGGAAATTCTTCATATTCTCCTAGTCTTCGGAGTCTTCAACTGTTGCAGTTTGCATTAGTATAAGGCACGGTAAATCCTCTTTATTCTAAAGTAGTCTTAGTTGTCCGATATCTTGTACTCCTTGGAGTGGTCTCATCAGTCGAATCTTTGAGGGGTCAAAAAAAAGGAAAGATTTATGGTCTCACTAAAAGGAAATATTTGAATAAGCTCAGAAGAGAAGTGAGGTAAAAGATTCTTTTGAAAAGAAAGTTGTAGAGAAAAATCTTTCCTATGGGCTTGTTGTTTCTAGGGTCACGTCCTATAGTCAACACGTGCTCTGATACCATCTTGTAGCGACCCAACCCGAATGGATCAAGTCTCTGTGCTTAAGTGTCATCCCTGGATCGGTATGCTGACACACACAGTACTCGAGGATTTATAATAGAGGTAAATCACATGTATAAAGTAAAGTAAATGCTATTACCTCAATCCAAAATAGCGGAAGTAACAAGGTTGTGGATTCCCATCAACACCAACGGCAAAGTTGAGTGTAGAAATCGTAACCCTAACGTATCACTTACTCGTCGTAAGAGTCCTGCAACATGAGACGTTGCAGCCACAGAGGGTCAGTACATTGAATGTACTGGAAAATTCACACCATAGAGCAATGATGAATAAAGCTATCACTACATGCATATTTGGCTGGCGGAGGCTCTATGGTTATGATGTTTCTGCGAAAAGCCAAATTTTCCCTACTGCAAAGGAATAAATTTATTTAACTATCATGGTGGTTATTAAACATTGAGAATGGTTGACAGCATTCTCCATCCAAATTAAAAGTACTCATTAACAACCCAACAATATTAATTTAAAGTAACATGATGAGATTCACATGATAATCCAAATACTAGATACTCAAGATGTCCATAACCGGGGACACGGCTAACCATGATTAGTTTGTACACTCTGCAGAGGTTTGCGCACTTTTCCCCACTTGACTCGATCTCCTCTGTTTGGTTTCTCGCACTACATGGTGTTTGAGAGACGGATGACCGAGACATAGTCTTTCAGAAGCGCTAGCACCTTACGTAAAGGGTAGACCGTACCAACCTACATCCCCTACATCTGCTAGTCTACCCTGTAAGAGTTCGCACGACTTAGTCAACTATGCTAGAGCCCATAGTAGCATGTGGCTGCACACGAAAGTTTCTAGCATGAATAATCTTATGATCCCTTTGAGCCTTGGTGGCGGTCCGAAGAAAATAGGCAAGTCCTAGAAACCAGGTGCCTCAATCCACCCAGATGTGTGTTTAAGCTGCCACCTTAAATAAACCATTAATTAACAAACTCACATCTGTCATGGATACACTCACCAATCCACATCTACTAGCATAGCATGGCATAATAAGCAAACGTAGAAGTAACTCCCAAAGGTTTGATAATAAAACAGGTAATAGGTACTACCTCATCTACTTCCCAAAACCCACAATTTAATTCAGATCCTAATCATGCAATTGTTTGGAGGATTGATCTAATGCATAAAAACTGGGATTGAAAAGGAATATGATCAAAGTGTGAACTTGCCTGCAATGTTGATGAAGATGATTCGCACTCAAAACTCCTGATAGTTCTACTCGTCACACTCCAGTCAATCTATCGTGAGCAAGCAATAGTAACCACACATAAGCAATCACCCAAAAGATCAAAAAGAACAAAGAGAACCACTCAGAAAACATCAAAACCAAGCAAATAACTCTTGCAGCATAAAACAATTTCTAACAGTACCAAAACTATGTAAATTTGGCCTTATCAGAAAGTTTAGGTCAAGAGCTTCGATTTACAAAAAGAATCAACTAAATCGGAGTTACGAAACTCAAGTTATGATCAAACGAAGTTCAAATACTAAACTGATAAATTTTAAACGTTTAAAAACACGTTTAAGTTGTTTTACTCGATAGAGGGGATCATAACACTGAAGTGGGCGTTGGTTTCGTTGAATTTGGATAAACGGACAAAAAGTTGTGATCGTTTGAAAAACAGGGGCCAATCTGTAAATAAAATATTCATGGATGGGTCCCTGGCTGAAATCTAATAATAAAAAGAAAACTCTACCAAGGTACATTCGTTTTCCCTATCTAAACAGCGGACGTTCGCTAAATAAAAACAATATGTTTCGAAAAAAAAGTAAACGATCTGGATCGTTGGATCCATCCATCGGCGAGGGAGGGGGCGGCGGCGGTTACCGCGGCGGCGGGTCATCGGCGGCGAGGAAAAGGACGGCGGCGGTGGCTCGGCGATGAACGGGGCGACGGCTCCGGGCGTCGGCGGCAATGGCGAAGTAGTTGGGGAGGTGCGGCGCGACGAGGGGAAGACGGTGGCGGTGTCGGCGCTCGGCTGCGGAGCCGGAACGGCGTGCGGCGGCGGTGGCAGATCTCGTCGGAGCTCGCAACTCCGGCGAGGTTTTGCGCGGGCGATAGCGACAACTCGGGGAGGAGAGGAACGGGGCCCGGGGCCTCGGGTATTTAAAGAAGGAGGGGCCGGGTCGGGCTTGGAGGAGGGGAAAGGGAGGCGGCGGCGGGAGGCCAGGCGGAGCACGACGGCGGCGATGAGTGCGCGCTCAGGAGTCGGGAACGAAGGCTGTGGCGCGCTGGGCCTTGGCTTGGCTTTGGCTGGGCCGGCCCGGTAGGTGGAGAGAAAGTTTTTTTTAAAAAAACACTGACAAACACAAAAAAAACAAGAGAAGTAAAATAATATATAGGCGTATAATATATCAAAATTTTCAGAAAATTATGTCCTACAAGATGAATATTTTTGTAGCATCAAATAAAATCTAGAAAAATTCAAATAATTCAAAGAGTGCTACTGCCCTACTAAAATCCAATAAAAACTATTTTAAAAATACTAAAATGATATCAAATTTATTTATCTCCAGTTTTCTATTGTAGGGAATCATGTTACCCTATTTTCCATATATTTTATTTTTGGAGAAAAATAATTCGAATAAAACTCAAATAACTCCAAATTGAAAATAAATTCAAAAGAACTTTGAATTTAATTCTTTGAAACTCCCAACTCACATTTCATATGTTTTGAAGAAGTCATTTTATCTTCGCTCGTGAAAATCATTGAGTTGCGTAAAGTTTTTTTTTTGACCTTGAAGACTGCAGGGCTTGCACCCCACAGCATTTTATTAAAAGCAAAGACAAAACAGGACTAGTACAAATTTCCCTCAAGAAGAGGAAGAAAAAAGAGAAAAAAGGAACAACAAAAGAAAGCTATCCAGAAAAACTAATCCTAATAAATACAAATGTACAGAAGAGAACAAAAACAACTCCCCTCAAGGAGGAAGGAAATCAATCCATTTAAGTAATGCCTCCTTGTGCTTCTGTTTGATTCTATGAGAAAGCAGAGTGAGATCATGAATGAATCCATATCTCCATGCTCTGAAGGAAGGCCTGATGTTCCTGAAAGCCCTGTCATTTCTAACCTTCCAAATGTTCCACCAGGAAGTAAACACCACTTCAGCAAAAAAAGGCTTGTTGAACTCCTTTTTAGCATGCCAGGCAATCTCCACCATATCCTGACTGTCTTTCCAGTGAATTTGCAGGTAGATCCATATGCGAGCACTGAAATTACACTAGAAAAAAGATGATTTCTGTCCTCCAAAGTCCCTGTTGGGCACAGAACACATTGTGGTCCCTCATTAATCTTCCATTTCCTTCTTTGAATCATGTCCTTGGTGTTAACCCTGTCCATTATAACTAGCCAGGCAAACATCTTGATTGACATGGTACAACAACTGTTCCAAATCCATCTCAAAATTGGGTTTGCTACCATAGGCTGGTAAGCAAAATCATAAAACTTTTTTGCAGTATAAGAAGATTTCTTTCCATGCCTCCATTCCCAAAGATCATTGCAGCTGGAATCCAGATGGAAAGATCCCATTAGGGTCGAAAGCTGTTGCATAAAGTTCCTGGGTTGGAAATATTTCCCAATGAAATTCTAATATTTTCAACACCCCTTGTCATTTAAATAAATGTAAGAAGTCATGTCATCTTCTCTCCAGGGTTTGGTGGTGAAAAGCATTTGAATTCGAGATCACGAATGAAAAATGAAAGTTTGGGAAAGTCCTTTTATTCCCTCTCATTTATCTTTCAAAAAGTTTCAAATTCACTCACTTTCAGTCAATCAATCAAACAATCAATCAAAACTATCTATTTATTATAACATTCCAAAATTTAGAATTTTGGGATGTTACAACAATAGTGCTTTTATGAAAACCCACATCCAATTGGATATATATATATCAGGATCTTTCCAACACATAGTGCTTGCCAAAGGATAAAGGGTAAAAAAGGAAAGGTGAAGATCACCATGACTCTTGTATAAGGTATAAGACAAAAATAAAAGATAGGCCCTTCGCAAAGGGAAGCAGAGGTTGTCATGTGCTTTTATGGTTGGATGCACAAAATCTTAATGCAAAAGAACGTCACTTTATATTGCCACTTGTGATAGGGACCTTTATTATGCAGTCTGTCACTTTTATTTCTTCCATATCACAAGCTCGTATAAATCTTATTTTCTCCACACTAATAGATCATACATATTTAGAGAGCAATTTTTATTGCTTGCAACAATGACAACTTACTTGAAGGATCTTACTCAATCCATACGTAGATATGGTGGACTCTCATGGCAAACGGGTTTAAGGTTATTTGGAAGCACAAGTAGTATCTCTACTTGGTGCAAAGAATTTGGCTAGCATAAGGGGGAAAGGCAAGCTCAACATGTTGGATGATCCATCACAATATAATTTATTTCGGATTAGCATAAGGGGGAAAGGCAAGCTCAACTTGTCCAACATCAAATTTTTAGCATATCATATTTTAATGAGTGCTCACAATCATAAAATATGTCCAAGATAGTATATTTATATGTGAAAACCTCTCTTTATTTTTTACTTCCTATTAATTGCAACGATGACCAAAACTATGTTTCTCTATTCTCAACAACTTTTATTCATCATACTCTTTATATGTGAAGTCATTACTCTCCATAAGATCAATATGATCTCTTTATTTTTTTATTTTTTTTCTTTCTTTTCTTTCTTTTTATTTTTTATTCCCTCAAGATCATAGCGAGATAACCAAGCCCTCAACTCAAGACTAATCTTTATTATATATAGCTCACGGACTCGATTACATAGATAAGGATCAACACAAAAACTCAGAGCTAGATCATACTGGACTTTATTCTACTAGATCAAGATATAACCAAAAGGATCGAACTAAGAAAATGGTAAAGATAGAAGTGTGATGGTGATACGATACCGGGGCACTTCCCCCAAGCTTGGCAGTTGCCAAGGGGAGTGCCCATACCCATGTATTTATGTCTCTTTCTTCGTAAGTGGTGATGATGGAGTTGTTGATGATGTAGGCTTAACGTCCATCTTCCAAGGCATAAGCTCACCATCATAGAAGGATGATCGAGTCTCCGGGATCCTCAAATCTACAGCCAAACTCATCCTCTTGATCTATATTCATACTCACAGTTTTGGTTTTGCAGGTCATAGATCTGGGCTTGGAGGTGCTCGATTTTCTCGTGAAGCTTGAAGATGGTCTCCCCAATGTTCTTGGCATCTAGCTTGTGGTTGTTGGTGAACTCCGTGATCATCATGTGGTTGGCGTTGAGTCTGCGTTCCACCATCCCCTGGCACTTGAGAACTTGTTGCTCCATTGCTTCGAGTCTTGTCTCCATGCTTCCGGTCCTCCTTGGTCCCTCAACATCGTGGATGTGCAGCACCCCCTAACGCATCTCAATGGTTTGAGGGTGTTGCAGCACCTCCGCAAGGTAGGGGTTGATGACCTTATTGAAAAACTTGTCCTTGGGGGTGCTTGAAGACGTCATAGTGATCTAGATCTGTCAGAAAAATAGCTCGAGACAAAAGCAGAAGATATTTGCATGGTACGGTGGTCAAAACCTTCGGGAGATTATATAATGAATTTTTACCGACCAAAATAAGTATCGTGCAAGAAAACGGAGTCCGGAGGGCACACGAGGTGCCCACGAGGCAGGGGGTGCGCCCAGGGGGGTAGGGCGCACCCTCCACTCTCGTGGATGCCTAGTGTCCCTTTTGGACTAATTCTTATTTTCCTATTTTCTTCAATATTCCAAAACAGAGAAAAATTGCTATTGGAACACTTTTGGAGTCGGTTTACTTACCGTACCACATACCTATTCCTTTTTGGAGTCTGAAACATTCTGGAAAGTGTCCCTCCGGGGTTACGGTTTCAATAACATTGGTTTCAACGTTTATGGGATTATATACCTATAATGTTTGATTCTTTGACCGTTCACCATCGTCGGATTTGTGACTTCGAAGTTGTTGATTTTTATGGCACCGAAACGATAGACCTCCTCGATAATATAAGGACATTCCCATTTAGAGAGGAGTTTTGCTGCAAAAAATCTTAAACAAGAGTTGCGTAACAGAACATAATCACCTACATTAAACTCACGCTTGTGTATCCTTTTGTCATGCCATCTTTTAACTTTTTCTTTAAACAGTTTGGCATTCTCATAGGCCTGGGTTCTCCACTCATCAAGTGAGCTAATGTTACATAGTCTCTTCTCGCCGGCAAGTTTGAAATCATAATTGAGCTCTTTAATGGCCCAATATGCCTTATGTTCTAGTTCGAGAGGTAAGTGACATGCTTTTCCATAAACTATTTTATACGGAGACATACCCATAGGATTTTTATATGCAGTTCTATAGGCCCATAATGCATCACCAAGTTTCTTGGACCAATTCTTTCTATATCAATTAACAGTCTTTTGCAAAATTAATTTAATCTCTCTATTACTCAGTTCTACTTGACCACTAGACTGTGGGTGGTAGGGAGCAATTCTATGATTAACATCATACTTAGCAAGCATTTTATGAAAAACACAATGAATAAAATGTGAACCACCATCAGTCATTAAGTATCTAGAGACTCCAAACCTCGGAAAAATAACTTCTTTAAGCATCTTAATAGAGGTGTTATGATTAGCACTACTAGTTGGAATAGCTTATACCCACTTAGTAACATAATCAACAGCAACTAAAATATGTGTATACCCATTAGAGGAAGGAAACTGTCCCATAAAATCAAATCCCCAAACATCAAATGGTTCAATAACAAGTGAATAGTTCATAGGCATTTCTTGACGTCTACTAATATTACCAATTCTTTGACATTCATCACAAGACAGGACAAACTTACGAGCATTTTTTAAAAGAGTAGGGCAATAAAAACTGGATTGCAATACCTTATGTGCAGTTCTATCTCCAGCATGGTGTCCTCCTAAGCCTCGGAGTGACACTTGCGTAGGATCTGCTCCTGTTCATGCTCAGGTACACAACGTCTAATAACACCATCTCCTCCTTCTTTATAAAGGTGTGGTTCATCCCAGAAGTAATGTCTTAAATCATAGAAAAACTTTTTCTTTGTTGGTATGTGAAACTAGGTGGTTGATGTCTACTACACAACCTTCTTCTTGTAGACGTTGTTGGGCCTGCAAGTGCGAGGTTTGTAGGACAGTAGCAAATTTCCCTCAAGTGGATGACCTAAGGTTTATCAATCCGTAGGAGGCGTAGGATGAAGATGGTGAATTGTATAGGTGCACTAGTTCGGCGAAGAGATGGTGATACAAGTGCAAAATATAGGTTTTTGTAATCTGAAATAATAAAAACAGCAAGTTACTAATGATAAAAGTGAGCGTAAACGGTATTGCAATGATAGGAAACAAGGCCTAGGGTTCATACTTTCACTAGTGCAAGTTCTCTCAACAATAATAACATAGATAGAACATATGACAAGCCCTCAACATGCAAAAAAGAGTCACTCCAAAGACACTAAAAGTGGAGAACAAACGTAGAGATTATGGTCGGGTACGAAACCACCACAAAGCTATTCTTTCGGATCAATCTATAAAAGAGTTCGTACTAGAATAACACCTTAAGATACAAATCAACCAAAACCCTAATGTCACCTAGATACTCCATTGTCACCTCAAGTATCCGTGGGCATGATTATACGATATGCATCACACAATCTCAGATTCATCCAACCAACATAAAAGTACTTCAAAGAGTGCCCCAAAGTTTCTACCGGAGAGTCAAGAACGTGTGCCAACCCCTATGCATAGGTTCCCAAGTGTCACAAAACCCGCAATTTGATCACAAAAACATACATCAAGTGGATCAATAGAATAACCCATTGTCACCACGGGTATCCCACGCAAGACATACATCAAGTGTTCATAAAAGACTCAATCCAATAAGATAACTTCAAAAGGGGAAACTCAATTCATCACAAGAGAGTAGAGGGGGAGAAACATCATAAGATCCAACTACAATAGCAAAGCTCGGTATACATCAAGATCGTGCCATAGATGGAACACGAGAGAGAACACGAGAGAGAGAGAGATCAAACACATAGCTACTGGTACATACCCTCATCCCCGAGGGTGAACTACTCCCTCCTCGTCACGGATAGCGCTGGGATGATGAAGATGGCCTCCGGTGATGGGATCCCCCTCCGGCAGGGTGCCGGAACAGGGTCCCAATTGGTTTTTGGTGGCTACATGGGCTTGCGACGGCGGAACTCCCGATCTATCTTCTGTTCTGGAAGTTTTAGGGTATGTAGGTATATATGGGTGCAGGGAGAACGTCGGTGGAGCTACGGGGCCCCCACGAGGTAGGGGGGCATGCCCCCACCCTTGTGAGCACCTCCCGTATCTTCTGACGTGGGGTCCAAGTCCATCAGGTGGGTTTCCTTCCAAAAATAACTTCTCCAGTTGATTTCGTTCCGTTTTGACTCCGTCTGATATTCCTTTTCCTCGAAACACTGAAATAGGCATAAAACAGCAAATCTGGGCTGGGCCTCCGGTTAATAGGTTAGTCCCAAAAATAATATAAAAGTGGATAATAAATCCCAATATTGCCTAAAACAGTAGATAAAGTAGCATGGAGCAATAAAAAATTATAGATACGTTGGAGACGTATCAAGCATCCCCAAGCTTAATTCCTGCTCGTCCTCGAGTAGGTAAATGATAAAAAAGAATTTTTGATGCGGAGTGATACTTTTGCATAATTTCAATGTAAATCTTCTTAATAGTGATATGAATATTCAGATCCGAAAGATTCAAGACAAAAGTTCATATTGACATAAAAATAATAATACTTCAAGCATACTAATCAAAGCAATCATGTCTTCTCAAAATAACATGGCCAAATAAAGTTCATCCCTACAAAATCATATAGTTAGCCTATGCCCCCGATGACAAAGATGTTCCCAACTTCTATACCCCCTATGACAAGCCAAGCAATTGTTTCATACTCAAATAATCTCAAACTTTTTCAACCTTCACGCAATACATGAGCGCGAGCCATGGATATAGCACTATGGGTGGAATAGAATATGATGATGGGGATTGTGTGGAGAAGACAAAAAAGGAGAAAGTCTCACATTGACGAGGCTAATCAATGGGCTATGGAGATGCCCATCAATTGATGTCAACATGAGGAGTAGGGATTGCCATGCAACGGATGCACTAGAGCTATGATTGCTCAACAAAAGAAAACTAGTGGGTGTGCATCCAACTTGCTTGCTCATGAAGACCTAGGGCATTTGAGGAAGCCCATCGTAGGAATATACAAGCCAAGTTCTATAATGAAGAATTCCCACTAGTATAAAAAGACAACTTATGAGACTCACTACATGAAGAACAAGGTGCTACTTTGAAGCACAATATAAGAGACTCACTACATGAAGAACAAGGTGCTATTTTGAAGCACAAGTGTGGTAAAAGGATAGTAACATTGTCCCCTCTCTCTTTTTCTCCCATTTTTTTGGGCCTTCTCTTTTTTTATTGGCCTTTCTCTCTCTTTTTTTTTGTCCGGAGTCTCATCCCGTCTTGTGGGGGAATTATAGTCTCCATCATCCTTTTCCTCACTAGGGTAATGCTCTAATAATGATGATCATCACACTTTTATTTTTCTTACAACTCGATATTACAACTTGATATCTAGAACAAAGATATGACTCTATATGAATGCCTCCGGCGGTGTACCGGGATGGTGCAATGAATCAAGAGTGACATGTATGAAAAATAATGCATGGTGGCTTTGCCACAAATACGATGTCAACTACATGATCATGCAATGGCAATATGACAAAAGTAAAGTATGTCATGATGAACGGAACGGTGGAAAGTTGCATGGCAATATATCTCGGAATGGCTATGGAAATGCCATAATAGGTAGGTATGGTGGCTGTTTTGAGGAAGATATAGGGAGGTTTATGTGTGAAAGAGCGTATCATATCACGGGGTTTGGATGCACCGGCGAAGTTTGCACCAACTCTCAATGTGAGAAAGGCAATGCACGGTACCGAAGAGGCTCGCAATGGCGGAAAGGTAAAAATGCGTATAATCCATGGACTGAACATTAGTAAAAAGAACTCATATACTTATTGCAAAAATTTAGAAGTCATCAAAAATCAAGTACTACGCGCATGCTCCTAGGGGGATAGATTGGTAGGAAAAGACCATCGCTTGTCCCCGACCGCCACTCATAAGGATGCACAAGCCAGGTACACTTCATGCTTCAAATTTGTTACAAAACTTTACCCATATGTGCATGCTACGGGACTTACAAACTTCAAAACAAGTATTTCTCAATTTCACAACTACTCAACTAGCACGACTTTGATATTATTACCTCCATATATCAAAACAATTATTAAGCATTAAATTTATCTTAGTATTCAATTCACTCAAAAGAAAGTTTCACATATCTTGAACATTAAGTATATTAACATTAAGAAAATTACCATGCTATTAACAACTCTCAAAATAATCTAAGTGAAGCATGAGAGTTCAAGTTTCTTTGAAACAAATCCACCACCGTGCTCTAAAAGATCTAAGTGAAGCACTAGAGCAAAAATTATCACGCTCAAAAAGATATAAGTGAAGCACATAGAGTATTCTAGCAAATTCTAATTTTGTGTGAGGCTCTCTCTCATTAAAAAATTTCAGATCTTGATACTTATTCAAACAGCAAGCAAAGCTAAAGAAAACTACATTGCAAGGATAGCACAACTCATGTGAAGAAGCAAAAACTTAGGCTCAACCGATACTAACCGATAGTTGTTGAAGAAGAAAGGTGGGATGCCTACCGGGGCATCCCCAAGCTTAGATTCTTGAGACTTCTTGCAATATTATCTTGGGGTGCCTTGGGCATCCCCAAGCTTGAGCTTTTGTGTCTCCTTAATTCCTCTCATATCATGGTTTCTCTTTTTATCAAAAGCTTCATTCACAACAAACTCAACAAGAACTCGTGAGATAGGTTAGTATAAACCAATGCAAAACCTTATCATATTATACTGTAGAAAATCACCTAAATTATTATTCAACATTGCATACTAAATGCCTATGTATATTTAATACTCCTATCCTCAAATAGAATCATTAAACAAGCAAACATACGCAAACAATGCAACCATAACAGCAATCAGCCAAAACAGTACAGTCTGTAAAGAATGCAAGAGTATCAATACTTCCCTGACTCCAAAAATTATGAACTATAATTCCCACTGTAATAAATTTATCAGAGCTCAATATGCAAAAAGATTCAACGTTAGACCATGCTCTGACGTTTCTAGGGAATTTTTGCAACAGCGGTAAACTTTCTGTTTTCAAACAGCAACATGCAAACTAGCAAAATAAGCATGGCAAAGGCTATCCTTGACTTTTCTATTGAAACTAAAGAGGCAAAACACAATTCTAACTAACAGCAATCAAAAACTAACAAAAGAAATTGACGCTCCAAGCAAAACACATATCATGTGGCGAACAAAAATATAGCTCCAAGTAAAGTTATCGATGAACGAAGACGAAAGAGGGGATGCCTTCCAGGGCATCCCCAAGCTTAGTTGCTAGGTTGTCCTTGAATATTACCTTTGGGTGCCTTGGGCATCCCCAAGCTTAGGCTCTTGCCACTCCTTATTCCATAGTCCATCGAATCTTTACCCAAAACTTGAAAACTTCAACCACACAAAACTCAACACAAAACTCGTAAGCTCCGTTAGTATAAGAAAATAAAACCACCACTTAGGTACTGTAATGAACTCATTATAAATTCATATTAGTGTAATGTCTACTGTACTTCAACTTATCTATGGTTCATACTCTCCGATACTACTCATAGATTGATCAAAATAAGCAAACAACACATAGAAAACAGAATCTGTCAAAAACAGAACAGTCTGTAGTAATCTGTATAAAACGTATACTTATGGAACCCCAAAAATTATGAAATAAATTGCCGGACCTGATTAATTTGTCTATTAATCATCTGCAAAAAGAATCAACCTAAACTCACTCTCCAGTGAAAAATGGCAGCTAATATCGTGAGTGCTAAAGTTTCTGTTTTTCACAGCAAGATCATATAAACTTCACCCAAGTCTTCCCAAAGGTTCTACTTGGCACTTTATTGAAACAAAAGCTATAAAACATGATTACTACAGTAGCTTAATCATGTGAACACACAAAAACAGTAAGGATAAATATTGGGCTGTCTCCCAACAAGCGCTTTTCTTTAATGCCTTTCTAGCTAGGCATGGTGATGACAATGATGCTCACATAAAAGATAAGAATTGAAACATAACGGAAGCATCATGAAGCATATGACTAGCACATTTAAATCTAACCCACTTCCTGTGCATAGGGATTTTGTGAGAAAACAACTTAGGAGAACAATAATCTACTAGCATAGGATGGTACAACAAGCATAACTTCAAGAATTTAAGCACATAGAGAGGAAACTTGACATTATTGCAATTCCTACAAGCATAAGTTCCTCCCTCATAATAATTTTCAGTAGCATCATGAATGAATTCAACAATATAACCAGCACCTAAAGCATTCTTTTCATGATCTACAAGCATAGAAAATTTTCTACTCTCCACATAAGCAAACTTCTTCTTTATAGCATACGTATCATCACAATAATCATCATAAATAGGAGGCATGCTTTCATCATAGTAAATTTGCTCATCAAAGCTTGGGGGACAAAAAATATCATCTTCATAAAACATAGCTTCCCCAAGCTTGTGGCTTTGCATATCATTAGCATCATGGATATTCAAGGAATTCATACTAACAACATTGCAATCATGCTCATCATATAAAAACATTCTATAGATTTCTTCTTCTAGCACTTGAGCACAATTTTCCTTTCCATCATACTCACGAAAGATATTAAAAAGGTGAAGCATTTGAGACAAACTCAACTCCATTTTTTTGTAGTTTTCTTTTATAAACTCGATAGTGCTAAAACAAGAAACAAAAAGATTTGATTGCAAGATCTAAAGATATACCTTCAAGCGCTAACCTCCCCGGCAACGGCGCCAGAACAGAGCATGATGTCTACTACACAACCTTCTTCTTGTAGACGTTGTTGGGCCTGCAAGTGCACATGTTTGTAGGATAGTAGCAAATTTCCCTCAAGTGGATGACCTAAGGCTTATCAATCCATAGGAGGCGTAGGATGAAGATGGTCTCTCTCAAGCAACCCTGCAACCAAATAACAAATAGTCTCTTGTGTCCCCAACACACCCAATACAATGGTAAATTGTATAGGTGCACTAGTTCGGTGAAGAGATGGTGATACAAGTGCAAAATATAGGTTTTTGTAATCTGAAATAATAAAAACAGCAAGGTAACTAATGATAAAAGTGAGCGTAAACGGTATTGCAAAGATAGGAAACAAGACCTAGGGTTCATACTTTCACTAGTGCAAGTTCTCTCAACAATAATAACATAGATATAACATATGACAAGCCCTCAACATGCAACAAAGAGTCACTACAAAGACACTAATAGCGGAGAACAAACGTAGATATTATGGTCGGGTACGAAACCACCACAAAGCTATTCTTTCGGATCAATCTATAAAAGAGTTCGTACTAGAATAACACCTTAAGATACAAATCAACCAAAACCCTAATGTCACCTAGATACTCCATTGTCACCTCAAGTATCCGTGGGCATGATTATACGATATGCATCACACAATCTCATATTCATCTAACCAACATAAAAGTACTTCAAAGAGTGCCCCAAAGTTTCTACCGGAGAGTCAAGAACGTGTGCCAACCCCTATGCATAGGTTCCCAAGTGTCACGAAACCCGCAAGTTGATCACCAAAACATACATCAAGTGGATCAATAGAATAACCCATTGTCACCACGGTTATCCCACGCAAGACATACATCAAGTGTTCATAAAAGACTCAATCCAATAAGATAACTCCAAAAGGGGAAACTCAATTCATCACAAGAGAGTAGAGGGGGAGAAACATCATAAGATACAACTACAATAGCAAAGCTCGGGATACATCAAGATCGTGCCATAGATGGAACACGAGAGAGAACATGAGAGAGAGAGATCAAACACATAGCTACTGGTACATACCCCCAGCCCCGAGGGTGAACTACTCCCTCCTCGTCATGGATAGCGCTGGGATGATGAAGATGGCCTCCGGTTATGGGATCCCCCTCTGGCAGGGTGCCGGAACAGGGTCCCGATTGGTTTTTGGTGGCTACAGAGGCTTGCGGCGGCGGAACTCCCGATCTATCTTCTGTTCTGTAAGTTTTAGGGTACGTAGGTATATATGGGTGCAGGGAGAATGTCGGTGGAGCTACGGGGGCCCCACGAGGCAGGAGGCGCGCCCAGGGGGAGGGCGCGCCCCCCACCCTCGTGAGCACCTCCCATATCTTCTGACGTGGGGTCCAAGTCCATCAGGATGGTTTCCTTCCAAAATAACTTCTCTAGTTGATTTCGTTCCGTTTTGACTCTAACTGATATTCCTTTTCCTTGAAACACTAAAATAGGCATAAAACAGCAAATCTGGGCTGGGCCTCCGGTTAATAGGTTAGTCCCAAAAATAATATAAAAGTGTATAATAAAGCCCAATATTGCCTAAAACAGTAGATAAAGTAGCATGGAGCAATCAAAAATTATAGATACGTTGGAGACGTATCAGTGGTATAAATTTAGCAACAATGTAATTAGCATAATCAGCATACCATGGAGCAGTACGAGAAGCATTTATGACAGCTAATTGTTCATCAGGAAAGCTATCATCAATAGGTAGTGGGTCATCCGAACATTCTCTAACCTAGATAAGTTATGCAAGCACGGGTTCTCAGCTCCCTTTCTATCAATAATATGCAAATCAAATTCTTGTAGCAAGAGAACCCATCTAATAAGTCTAGGTTTAGCATCTTTATTTTCCATAAGATATTTAATGGCAGCATGATCAGTGTGAACAGTTACTTTAGAATCAACAATATAAGGTCTGAACTTATCACAAGCAAATACAACTGCTAAAAATTCTTTCTCAGTAGTAGCATAATTTCTCTGGGCAATGTCTAGAGTTTTACTAGCATATTGGATAACATTCAGTTTCTTATCATCTGTTTGTCCTAAAATAGCACCTACAACATAATCACTAGCATCACACATAATTTCAAAGGGTAAATTCCAATGAGGTGGCTGAACAATAGGTGCAGAAATCAAGGCTTTCTTAAGTATTTCAAATGCTTCTACACAATCATCATCAAAGACAAAAGAAACATCTTTTTATAAGATATTAGTCAGAGGCCTAGAAATTTTTGAGAATTCTTTAATGAACCTCCTATAAAAACTGGCATGACCAAGGAAACTTCTTATACCTTTGATGTCCTTAGGACACGACATCTTTTCAATAGCATCGACTTTAGCTTTATCAACTTCAATACCTCTTTCAGAAATTTTATGCCCTAAGACAATACCTTCAGTAACCATAATGTGGCACTTCTCCAAAGAACAAGATTGGTTTCTTCACATCTCTGCAAAACTCGGTCAAGGTTGCTTAAGCAATCATCAAAAGAAGTTCCATACACGGAGAAATCATCCATGAAAACCTCAACAATCTTTTCACAAAAGTTAGAGAATATAGCAGTCATACATCTTTGAAAGGTAGCAGGTGCATTACATAAACCAAAAGGCATACGTCTATAAGCAAAGGTACCAAAAGGGCAAGTAAAGGTGGTCTTTTCCTGATCCTCTTTTGACACAGGTATTTGGGAGAAACCAGAATAACCGTCTAGAAAGCAAAAATGTGTATGATTGGATAATCTTTCTAGCATTTGGTCAATGGAAGGTAAAGGGTAATGATCCCTTTTAGAATCTTTATTTAGTTTGCGGAAATCAATTACCATTCTTTAACCTGTAAAAATTCTTTGTGGGATCAATTCATCTTTATCATTAGGAACAATAGTAATACCTCCCTTCTTAGGGACATAACGGACATGACTTACCCACTAACTATCAGCAACAGGATAAATTATACCTGCCTCTAGAAGCTTTAGTATTTCCTTTCTTACCACTTCTTTCATCTTAGGATTTAACAGTTGCTGGTGATCAACAACTGGTTTAGCGTCTTTCTCCAATTTTATTTTGTGCTGGCATAGGGTGGGACAAATGCCCTTAAGATCATCAAGAGTATATCCAATAGCAGCACAGTGCTTCTTCAGAGTTTTCAATAATTTCTCTTCTTCCTACTCTGAAAGGTTAGCACTGATAATAATATGATATATCTTCTTTTCATCAAGATAAGAATATTTAATAATTTTAGGTAATGGTTTAAGCTCGAACACGGGATCACCCTTGGGTGTCGGAGGATCCCCTAAAATTTCAACAGGCAAGTTGTGTTTCAAAATAGGTCCCTGTTTAAAGAATACTTCATCTATTTCCCTTCTTTCATTCATAAACATATCATTTTCATGGTATAGCAAATATTGTTCTAGAGGATCATTAGGAGGCACGGCAATAGAAGCAAGATTAATAATTTCATCTTTACTATTCTTTATCATGGGGTTGTCTACAAAATTTAGCAAAATTAAAATCATGAGACATATCCCCTAAACCAACAGTAACAATATCCTTTTCGCAGTCTATCCTAGCATTAACAATATTCAAGAAGGGTCTACCAAATATAATGGGACAAAAGTCATCTTGCGGGGAACCAAGAACAAGAAAATCAGTAGGATATTTAACTTTCCCACACAATACTTCAACATCTCTAACAATCCCAATTGGTGAAATAGTATCTCTATTGGCAAGCTTAATTATAACATCAACACCTTCTATCTCAGCCGGTGCAATATTATGCATAATTTCTTTGTATAAGGAATGAGGTATTGCACTCGCACTAGCACCCATATCACATAAGCCATGATAGCAATGATCTCCTATTTTAACAGAAACAACATGCATGCCTGCAACAGGTCTATGTTTAGTTTTAGTATCGGGTCTAGCAATTCTAGCAGCTTCATTACAGAAGTAAATAACATGCCCATCCATATTATCGACCAAGAGATCTTTAACCATAGCAATACTAGCTTCAACTTTAATTTCCTCAGGGGGCGTAGATGTTCTAGCATTACTCTTACGAACCATAGTTGAAGTTTTAGCATGATCCTTTATTCTAACAGGGAAAGGTAGTTTCTCAATATAAGCGGTAGGAACAATAGGATCAACACTATAAGTGATAATCTTTTCTTAAACTTTAATAGGTTCAACTTGATAACATCCTCGGGAATACCTGCAAGCTTAAATAATCCACAAACTTCATCCACATAGCTTAGGTGCATATCGGGATGTAATGTTCCATCTGCTGTAAAAGGATTAGCTAGCAGTTTCTCCAACTACTCGAAGGAATTTCAAAGTAAACATTTTCAGTACGTTTAGTAGGTTGAGGAGAAACTTGTCGGCATTCTGGGAACAGGGGTCCCCAGACTTGCCTGCCTGCGGCCCACGGCATGGCTCTACCAGCGGTCCAGTACGGCCGGTTTTCATCAGCCAAACAGTCAAGACCCTTGCGAGGGGCCGAGCCTCACGAGGCGGACGACACAAGGCCTCCTCAGGAGCGGCTTCACCAGGAAGGCTCGCGAGGGGGCGGAGAGATCAAGGCAAGGGGTACCTCGTGAGGTTCCTATGACGCAAACCATGATGACCAAGGCCAGGCAGGCGCCACGTGGGCGCCAGCGCGCGTAGTGTCCTCGTTTCCCCTTTGGTGCTAAGGGGGCAAGAGCAGGCGCGGAGTACCGAGGCATTAGGCAAAGTTTTCCATATCGGTGCAACAAGACCCAGACCAGCAGGACGGTAGGACAGAGGTCATCGTGGAGCCCAAGACGGCGTCACCATCAGCGCCTTTGGCAGGCGAAGACCACCTTTAGTCAGGATAGCTTGTACTAGTTGTTCCCTTTCAAATCGGCCATTGTTGGATCCCTTCCCGCTCAATATTTGGGGAGAGGACGAGGGCCTCTATAAATAGGACTAGCCACCATCATAGAGAGGCAACTGATCCAGATCATCCTCAACCACACACAGGTTCACCAAGCACAAGAGCACCTCTCCTCAGGAGGCTGTTCTTCCCTTGTACTTTTCATCATCAGCCCAATAGGCAATCCACCACCACCACACTGGAGTAGGGTATTACACCACAACGGTGGCCGGAACCAGTATAACCTCGTGTCTCTTGTGTTGTGAGTTCATCGAGCTAAGCTTAGATATCACGGCGAGGCTGAGGGCGAGATTCGGTAGGGGGAAATCTTCATGCGCACCCTAGTGTTCGAACCTCAAGGGTTTTGCCGGAACCCTATATCAGACATTTGGCGCGCCAGGTAGGGGCGCGCCAGGTAGGTTAACCCGCTATCGCTCGGCGAGTCCAATGTTTGGCAACCCTATGGCCAGCGCCGACCGTTGGGCAGCCTGGCCAGCCCAGGCCATGCCGCCTGCCCATGAAGGCCTCAACCCCACGCCCCAGGAAGCCCGCGCACCGCCGAAAGCCGCGGGGCATGGGCGGTGCGGTCACACACCGCCCGCCCTCACTCCTTGGCAGGTGCAGGCAGCCGCAAGGGCCTCAAGCCACACCGCGTCCACGGCGCCGCACACCCGACGGGAGCAAGCAAACATGAGAGCCGCGCTCACTGTGGCCCGAGAGCTGCTGCGATGCAGGTTAATGGAGAGCAGTCGGGATGCGTTGCCGGAGCGCGTTGCCGAGCTGCTGGATGCCGCGGCCTCGGGGGCACCGCCTTTCTGCTTCCACCTTGCACCCCGGGCCTCGGCTGGATCACGCGACGGACCTCGCCGCGCCCGCGTGCCCCCAAGAACGCCCCAAGACTTCATCGACACTAGCTCAACCATCGGCGCCGGACGCTAGGTCGCACCCGCACCACCCTCTATGAATGAGGGCATGCGCGCTGCCACATACGATGGGCCACTGCTCCACCATCCTCAAGACGGCGCGCTAGCCCAGGCAACATGGAGTGTGGGGCACTACGGCAAAGTCTTCGAGGCGACAGCTTCAGAGGCTTACATGCCCCGCACGGTGGATCAGGAATACGCGCTGGAAGATGAACTTGGCTCATTCCTCGGGCCAGGCTGGGAATAAGAGACATCGGAGACCGAGCCCTTCCAGGAGCCTCAAGGGAGGCTCACCAACTGTGCCAACAGCAGCAGCTACCGGGTACCACTAATTTCTCAGGAGCCGGCTTATGCTAACCATGGGTCGCAGGAGGGTCAGGTCACAGCAGCGGACGGCTGCCCCAGCTCGGTAGCCTCCATTCCACCAGGAGGAGCGCACTGGGGGCTGCAGGAGAGGGGCCGGGAGCAAGGCCCCTCCCCACAGCGCGCGGAGCAAGGCGTCCCCCGGAGGTAGGCCATCTTCCGGGGAGGTGCTGTAAAGCCTACCCCCAGCAGAGGACCCGTGGTCGCCGAGGGCGCCGTTGGCGTCCCCTTTGCCCCTTTGGCGTCGTCCTGGTTTCCGGTCGCCACCAATGGTGGTCGAGGGTGGCGCAAGGCGGGGCCCTCATCAGGCGATATGAAGTAAGGCTCATGCCTGTGAAGCTCGCCGCCCGTGACACTCTCACGTAATAATGAGTGGGGCTGTACACGCCCCGGAGTCTCAGGAGTTCCACCCTTGGGCCTCGGGGGCTCCCTCCATGCCCAATGGCAGCACTTAGCTCTGCGCTGGTGAGAAGACTTGAAGACAAGACTAGGCATCGGACGCGGCCATTTGCTTTTTGACTCCCTTTCTGTAGTCGTGATTCCTTGCTTCGGATTTTAAGTTGGAGTTGGAATTTCATTTGTGTGCGCGGGGACGGTGACTTTTCTCGTTCATGTGATTTCTTGCGTTCTGGTTCCTGCCTTAATTTGGAGTTTGCACCGGCTGCCTCTCCCTCGCGAGCCCCTCGCGGGCGGGTCTGGGCTAAGCGCACGTACACTGCACGCATGCCATACTATGTCCGGCACTTTCTCTCACTAGGCCCTCACGACCGGGTTGGCAGGTCCCTCAAGGGATCCTCGGCAAGTCACGACCTCACGAGTCGGTTCAGGACTTGTCCTGGCTAAAGGTAAATTACAACTGCAAGCTCACCACAGGGCCCGTAGGCTCATAAAAGCACATATTCAGCTTATCTCTGACAGCATAGAGATGGCAATCTTTTTACATGAGGAGCATCCCCTCCCAAAATGCTCTTACAACCTTTGAGGGCCGTGCCCGAGCTTCTGTATGCAGGATAAGCAGCAGGGAAACACGGGATCCGTCAGACATATCACTCACCGCGTCCCCCGGGTCGCCTCCAGATGCATCGCTGGCGTCGCTGTCGCTGTCACTAGCATCGCCATCACCATCACTGGCACCGCCGTCGCCATCGTCGACCACGTCGCCTTCTTCCGCCGCAACTACCACCCCGTCATCATCAGAAGCATAGGCCCTAACGAGCGCATCCACATTATCCTCCACCCACCATGCCAAGTTGCCCCGGATGGCCTCAGGCACCGAGGTGATGGCGACGTCAATGTCAAAGTCGGGGTAGGTGTTTTGAAGATGGCTGAAGATGCGGGAAAACGCGCGCCCGAGCAGGCTGCGGCTCCTCTCCTCAACAAGCTGGTGAGCTCTCTTGAAGCGGTTCTCTAGGCGCATCACCACGTCAGTGAAGAAGCAGAGATGACCGGCGTAGTCGGTCGCGTGGGGATGCGGGGCATTCCCATCATAGATGTTGCCCAGGGCCACGTTGGCCCTGTTCCTGAGGTCCTGGAGCATGGGGGCGTGCATGCGCTCCAGCGTCCGCCGTTGAAGCACTTCCTCCCTGTTCTGCTGTGTGATGGACTCGGCGTTGGCAACCCGCTGCTGAAGAGGAAGCAGCTTGGCGTGGGCGGAAGCCAGCTCGGCCTGCGCCGAGACCAGGGCAATTGCGGCAGCCTCCGCGCACCATTCCGCTTCAGTTAGGCTGGACCTGAGAGCGGCAGTCCTGCCCGCAAACTCAGCTTCAACCAGCTTCAGCTTCAGGTCATACCCGCTTGCAAGATCTGCGCGAGCCTCGGCTACGCAGCGGTGGACCTCCTCCTGGACCCGGGCCTCGCGCGCGCCAACAGCGTCTTCCGCTTGGGCAACCTGGAGCTCCCTTATCTCCAACCGCTCAAGATCAAGACTGCACTCTGCGGCCTCTAGCGTCAGCACCTCCTCACGCTTCAGGACCTCCCCCTCCTCGATAGGCGTCCCCCTTAGTGATGCAAGGGGGATTGGCACGACTCCACCTGCTGCTCCAAGGAAGCGCTCCAGGCTTGGATCTCCCACGCGCCCTTCTCAGCGATCTCACGACGACGATCTGCGTCCCGGGCCTCCTCTAAAGCTTAGGAGCAGGCCTCATGCGAGGCCGCAAGAGACGCCTCGGCCTTAGCATTGTCAAGCTCCCGCTGGTGGCGCCCGAGGTTGATAGCCACCTTCAGTCTATGCCGCTCCTCGGTCAGCCATAGGCCCTCGGCCTCAAGGCGCGGGTCTACATCCGCAAGTTCTCCACCAAGCTGGCACATCGCGTCCATCGCCTTTTGGAAGAACTCGTGGCGAACAACGATTCGTTAACGTGCAAACTTGAGTGCACAGCTGATATCGTCTGCTACGTCTTGAGCACTGCGTTGGATTTCTCCGAAGAGGAGAGGATTGTTGGGGAACGTAGTAATTTCAAAAAATTTCCTACGCACACGCAAGATCATGGTGATGCATAGCAACGAGAGGGGAGAGTGTTGTCTATGTACCCTCGTAGACCGAAGCGGAAGCGTTGACGCAACGTAGAGGAAGTAGTCGTACGTCCTCCCGGTCCGACCGATCCAAGCACCGTTACTCCGGCACCTCCGAGTTCTTGACACGCGTACAGCTCGATGACGCAATCTCGATCTCCAATCCAGTAGAGGCTTCGAGGGGGAGTTCCGTCAGCACGACGGCGTGGTGACGATCTTGATGTTCTCCTGTCGCAGGGCTTCGCCTAAGCACCACTACAATATGACCGAGGTGTAATATCGTGGAGGGGGGCACCGCACACGGCTAAGAAACGATCTCAATGATCAACTTGTGTGTTCATGGGGTGCCCCCTGCCCCCGTATATAAAGGAGTAGAGGAGGGGAGGGCCGGCCCTCTACTATGGCGTGCCCTAGGGAGTCCTACTCCCACCGGGAGTAGGATTCCCCCTTTCCTAGTCCAACTAGGAGCCCTTCCATGTATTAGGAGTAGGAGACTAGGAAGGGGAAGAGAGAAGGGAAGGAAGGAGGGGTGCGGCCCTCCCTAGTCAATTCGGACTAGGCCATGGGGCGCGCCTGCCCTAGGCAGCCCTCTCTCTTTCCCAGGCCCAATAAGGCCCAATACTTCTCCCGGCGAATTCCGTAACTCTCCCAGTACTCAAAAATACCGAATCACTCGGAACCTTTCCGAACTCGAATATAGTCGTCCAATATATCGATCTTTACGTCTGGACCATTTCGAGACTCCTCGTCATGTCCCCGATCTCATCCGGGACTCAAATCATTCGGTACATCAAAACTCATAAACTCATAATATAAGCATCATCGAAACCTTAAGCGTGCGGACCCTACGGTTCGAGAACAATGTAGACATGACCGAGACACGTCTCCGGTCAATAACCAATAGCGGGACCTGGATGCCCATATTGGTTCCTACATATTCTACGAAGATCTTTATCGGTCAGACCGCATAACAACATACGTTGTTCCCTTTGTCATCGGTATGTTACTTGCCCGAGATTCGATTGTTGGTATCCAATACCTAGTTCAATCTCGTCATCGGCAAGTCTCTTTACTCGTTCCATAATACATCATCTCGCAACTAACTCATTAGTTGTAATGCTTGCAAGGCTTAAGTGATGTGCATTACCGAGAGGGCCCAGAGATACCTCTCCGACATTCGGAGTGACAAATCCTAATCTCGAAATACGCCAACCCAACAAGTACCTTTGGAGACACCTGTAGAGCACCTTTATAATCACCCAGTTATGTTGTGACGTTTGGTAGCACACAAAGTGTTCCTCCGGTAAACGGGAGTTGCATAATCATGTAGTCATAGAAACATGTATAAGTCATGAAGAAAGCAATAGCTACATACTAAACGATCGGTTGCTAAGCTAACGGAATGGGTCATGTCAATCAGATCATTCAACTAATGATGTGATCCCGTTAATCAAATAACAACTCTTCGTCTATGGTTAGGAAACATAACCATCTTTGATTAACAAGCTAGTCAAGTAGAGGCATACTAGTGACACTCTGTTTGTCTATATATTGACACATGTATTATGTTTCCGGTTAATACAATTCTAGCATGAATAATAAACATTTATCATGATATAAGGAAATAAATAAGAACTTTATTATTGCCTCTAGGGCATATTTCCTTTAGTCTCCCACTTGCACTAGAGTCAATAATCTAGATCACATCACCATGTAACTAACATCGATAGTTCACATCATCATGTGATTAACACCCAAAGGGTTTACTAGATTCAGTAATCTAGTTCACATCGCTATGTTATTAACACCCAAAGAGTACTAAGGTGTGATCATGTTTTGCTTGTGAGAGAATCTTAGTCAACGGGTCTTTCACATTCAGATCCGTTATGTATTTTGCAATTTTCTATGTCTACAATGCTCTGCACGGAGCTACTTTAGCTAATTGCTCCCACTTTCAATATGTATCCAGATTGAGACTTAGAGTCATCTGGATCAGTGGCAAAACTTTCATCAACGTAACCCTTTACAATGAACCTTCTGTCACTTCCATAATCGAGAAACATATCCTTATTCCACTAAGGATAATTTTGACCGCTGTCCAGTGATCTACTCCTAGATCACTATTGTACTCCCTTGCCAAACTCAGTGTAGGGTATACAATAGATCTGGTACACAGCATGGCATATTTTATAGAACCTATGGCCAAGGCATAGGGAATGACTTTCATTCTCTTTCCATCTTCTGCCGTGGTCGGGTTTTGAGTCTTACTCAATTTCACACCTTGTAACACAGGCATGAACTCTTTCTTTGACTGTTCCATTTTGAACTATTTCAAAATCTTGTCAAGGTATGTACTCATTGAAAAAACTTATCAAGCGTCTTGATCTATCTCTATAGATCTTGATGCTCAATATGTAAGCAGCTTCACCGAGGTCTTTCTTTGAAAAACTCCTTTCAAACAATCATTTATGCTTTGCAGAATAATTCTACATTATTTCCGATCTACAATATGTCATTCACATATACTTATCAGAAATGTTGTAGTGCTCCCACTCACTTTCTAGTAAATACAGGCTTCACTGCAAGTCTGTATAAACTATATGCTTTAATCAACTTATCAAAGCGTATATTCCAACTCCGAGATGCTTGCACCAGTCCATAGATGGATTGCTGGAGCTTGCACATTTTGTTAGCACCTTTGGGATTGACAAAACCTTCTGGCTGCATCATATACAACTCTTCTTCTAGAAATCCATTCAAGAATGCAGTCTTGACATCCATTTGCCAAATTTCATAATCATGAAATGCAGCAATAGCCAACATGATTCGGACAGACTTAAGCATCGCTACGGGTGAGAAAGTCTCATCGTAGTCAACCCTTTGAACTTGTCGAAAACCTTTCGCAACAAGTCGAGCTTTATAGACAGTAACATTACCATCAGCGTCAGTCTTCTTCTTAAAGATCCATTTATTCTCAATGGCTTGCCGATCATCGGGCAAGTCAACCAAAGTCCATACTTTGTTTTCATACATGGATCCCATCTCAGATTTCATGGCCTCTAGCCATTTAGCGGAATCTGGGCTCATCATCGCTTCCTCATGGTTCGTAGGTTCATCATGGTCAAGTAACATGACTTCCAAAATAGGATTACCGTACCACTCTGGTGCGGATCTTACTCTGGTAGTCCTACGAGGTTCAGCAGATACTTGATCTGAAGTTTCATGATCAATATCATTAGCTTCCTCACTAATTGGTGTAGTTGTCACGGGAACCGGTTCTAGTGATGAACTACCTTCCAATAAGGGAGTAGATACAGTTATCTCATCAAGTTCTACTTTCCTCCCACTCACTTCTTTCGAGAGAAACTCCTTCTCTAGAAAGGATCCATTATTAGCAACGAATGTTTTGCCTTCGGATCTGTGATAGAAGGTGTACCCAACAAATTCCTTTGGGTATTCTATGAAGACGCACTTCTCCGATTTGGGTTTGAGCTTATCAGGATGAAATTATTTTTCACATAAGCATCGCAGCCCCAAACATTAAGAAACGACAACTTTGGTTTCTTGCTAAACCACAGTTCATATAGTGTCGTCTCAACGGATTTAGATGGTGCCCTATTTAACGTGAATGCAGTTGTCTCTAATGCATGATCCCAAAACGATATTGGTAAATCGGTAAGAAACATTATAGTTTGTACTATATCCAATAAAGTACGGTTATGACGTTCGGAGACACCATTATTATGTAGTGTTCCAGGTGGCATGAATTTTTGAAATTATTCCACATTGTTTTAATTGAAGACCAAACTCGTAACTCAAATATTTGTCTCCGCGATCAGATCGTAGAAACTTTATTTTTCTTGTTACGATGATTTTTCCACTTCACTCTGAAATTCTTTGAACCTTTCAACTATTTCAGACTTATGTTTCATCAAGTAGATATACCCATATCTGCTCAAATCATCTTGTGAAGGTCAGAAAATAACGATACTTGCCACGAGCATCAATCACTCATTGGATCGCATACATCGGTATGTATTATTTCCAATAAGTCAGTAGCTTGTTCCATTGTTCCGGAGAACGGAGTTTTTAGTCATCTTGCCCAAAAGGCACGGTTCGCGAGCATCAAGTGATTCATAATCAAGTGATTCCAAAATCCCATCAGCATGGAGTTTCTTCATGCGCTTGACACCAATATGACCTAAACGGCAGTGCCACAAATAAGTTGCACTATCATTATTAACTTTGCATCTTTTGGTTTCAATATTATGAATATGTGTATCACTACGATCGAGATCCAATGAACCATTTTCATTGGGTGTGTAACCATATAAGGTTTTATTCATGTAAACAGAACAGCAGTTTATTCTCTTACTTAAATGAATAACCGTATTGCAATAAACACGATCAAATCATATTCATGCTCAACGCAAACACCAAATAACATTTATTTAGGTTCAACACTAATCCCGAAAGTATAGGGAGTGTGCGATGATGATTATATCAATCTTGAAACTACTTTCAACACACATCGTCACTTCACCCTTAACTAGTTTCTGTTTATTCTGCAACTCCTGTTTTAAGTTACTAATCTTAGCAACTGAACCAGTACCAAATACCGAGGGGTTGCTATAAACACTAGTAAAGTACACATCAATAACATGTATATCAAATATACCTTTGTTCACTTTGCCATCCTTCTTATCCGCCAAATAATTGAGGTAGTTCTGCTTTCAGTGACCAGTCCCTTTGCAGTAGACGCACTTAGTCTCAGGCTTAGGTCCAGACTTGGGCTTCTTCACTTGAGCAGCAACTTGCTTGCCGTTCTTCTTGAAGTTCCCTTCTATCCCTTTGCCCTTTTCTTGAAACTAGTGATCTTGTCAACCATCAACACTTGATGCTCTTTCTTGATTTCTACCTTCGTCGATTTCAACATCACGAAGAGCTCGGGAATCGTTTTCGTCATCCCTTGCATACTATAGTTCATCACGAAGTTCTAGTAACTTAGTGATGGTGCCTAGAGAATTCTGTCAATCACTATCTTATCTGGAAGATTAACTCCCACTTGATTCAAGCGATTGTAGTACCCAGACAATCTGAGTACATGCTCACTAGTTGAGCGATTCTCCTCCATCTTTTAGCCATAGAACTTGTTGGAGACTTCATATCTCTCAACTCGGGTATTTGCTTGAAATATTAACTTCAACTCCTGGAACATCTCATATGGTCCATGACGTTCAAAACGTCTTTGAAGTCCCGATTCTAAGCCATAAAGCATGGTGCACAAAACTATCAAGTAGTCATCATATTGAGCTTAGCCAAACGTTCATAACGTCTGCATCTGCTCCTGCAATAGGTCCGTCACCTAGCGGTGCATCACGGACATAATTCTTCTGTGCAGCAATGAGGGTAAACCTCAGATCACGGATCCAATCCGCATCATTGCTACTAACATTTTTCAACATAATTTTCTCTAGGAACATATCAAAATAAACATATGAAAGCAACAACGTGAGCTATTGATCTACAACATAATTTGCAAAATACTACCAGGAATAAGTTCATGATAAATTTAAGTTCAATTAATCATATTACTTAAGAACTCCCACTTAGACAGACATCTCTCTAGTCATCTAAGTGATCACGTGATCCAAATCAACTAAACCATAACCGATCATCACGTGAGATGGAGTAGTTTTCAATGGTGAACATCACTATGTTGATCATATCTACTATATGATTCACGCTCGACTTTTCGGTCTCCGTGCTCCGAGGCCATATCTGCATATGCTAGGCTCGTCAAGTTTAACCTGAGTATTCCGCGTGTGCAAAACTGGCTTGCACCCGTTGTAGATGGACGAGAGCTTATCACACCGATCATCACGTGGTGTGCAGGCACGATGAACTTTGGCAATGGTGCATACTCAGGGATAACACTTCTTGATAATTAGTGAGAGATCATCTTAAAATGCTACCGTCAATCAAAGCAAGAATAAGATTTATAATAGATAAACATCATATGCAATCAAAATATGTGACATGATATGGCCATGATCATCTTGCGCCTTTGATCTCCATCTCCAAAGTCTTGTCATGATCTCTATCGTCACCGCACGACACCATGATCTTCATCATCTTGATCTATATCAATGTGTCATCACATGGTTGTCTCACCAACTATTGCTCTTACAACTATTGCTATCGTATAGCGATAAAGTAAAGCAATTATTTGGCACTTGCATCTTATGCAACAAAGAGACATCCATAGGGCTTCTGCCAGTTGCCGATAACTTCAACAAAACATGATCATCTCATACAACAACTTATATCTTGTCACGTCTTGACCATATCACATCACAACATGCCCTGCAAAAACAAGTTAGACGTCCTCTACTTTGTTGTTGCAAGTTTTACGTGGCTGCTACGGGCTTAAGCAAGAACCAATCTCACCTACGCATCAAAACCACAACGATAGTTTGTCAAGTTGGTGCTGTTTTAACCTTCGCAAGGACCGGGCGTAGCACACTCGGTTCAACTAAAGTTGGAGAAACCGACACCGCTAGCCACCTGTGCAAAGCACAGCGGTAGAACCAGTCTCGCGTAAGCGTCTGGCGTAATGTCGGTCCGGGCCGCTTCATCCAACAATACCGCCAACCAATGTATGACATCTTTGGTAAGCAGATGACTTATATCGCCCACAACTCACTTGTGTTCTACTCGTGCATATAACATCAAACCATAAAACCTAGGCTCGGATGCCATTGTTGGGGAACGTAGTAATTTCAAAAAATTCCTACGCACACGCAAGATCATGGTGATGCATAGCAACGAGAGGGAGAGTGTTGTCTATGTACCCTCGTGAGACCGAAGCGAAGCGTTGACGCAACGTAGAGGAAGTAGTCGACGTCCTCCCGGTCCGACCGATCCAAGCACCGTTACTCGGCACCTCCGAGTTCTTGACACGCGTACAGCTCGATGGCGCACCCTCGATCTCCAATCCAGAGAGGCTCCGAGGGGAGTTCCGTCAAGACGACGGCGTGGTGACGATCTTGATGTTCTCTGTCGCGAGGCTTCGCCTAAGCACCGCTACAATATGACCGAGGTGTAATATCGTGAGAGGGGGCACCGACACGGCTAAGGAACGATCTCAATGATCAACTTGTGTGTTCATGGGTGCCCCTGCCCCGTATATAAAGGAGTAGAGGAGGGAGGGCCGCCCCTCTACTATGGCGCGCCCTAGGGAGTCCTACTCCCACCGGAGTAGGATTCCCCTTCCTAGTCCAACTAGGAGCCCTTCCATGTATTAGGAGTAGGAGACTAGGAAGGGAAGAGAGAAGGAAGGAAGGAGGGTGCGGCCCTCCCCAAGTCCAATTCGGACTAGGCCATGGGGCGCGCGCCTGCCCTAGGCAGCCCTCTCTCTTTCCCAGAGGCCCAATAAGGCCCAATACTTCTCCCGGCGAATTCCGTAACTCTCCGGTACTCAAAAAATACCGAATCACTCGGAACCTTTCCGAACTCGAATATAGTCGTCCAATATATCGATCTTTACGTCTCGACCATTTCGAGACTCCTCGTCATGTCCCCGATCTCATCCGGGACTCCGAACTCCTTCGGTACATCAAAACTCATAAACTCATAATATAACTGTCATCGAAACCTTAAGCGTGCGGACCCTACGGTTCGAGAACAAAGTAGACATGACCGAGACACGTCTCCGGTCAATAACCAATAGCGGGACCTGGATGCCCATATTGGTTCCTACATATTCTACGAAGATCTTTATCGGTCAGACCGCATAACAACATACGTTGTTCCCTTTGTCATCGGTATGTTACTTGCCCGAGATTCGATCGTCGGTATCCAATACCTAGTTCAATCTCGTCATCGGCAAGTCTCTTTACTCGTTCCGTAATACATCATCTCACAACTAACTCATTAGTTGTAATGCTTGCAAGGCTTAAGTGATGTGCATTACCGAGAGGGCCCAGAGATACCTCTCCGACATTCGGAGTGACAAATCCTAATCTCGAAATACGCCAACCCAACAAGTACCTTTGGAGACACCTGTAGAGCACCTTTATAATCACCCAGTTATGTTGTGACGTTTGGTAGCACACAAAGTGTTCCTCCGGTAAACGGGAGTTGCATAATCTCATAGTCATAGGAACATGTATAAGTCATGAAGAAAGCAATAGCAACATACTAAACGATCGGTTGCTAAGCTAACGGAATGGGTCATGTCAATCAGATCATTCAACTAATGATGTGATCCCGTTAATCAAATAACAACTCTTTGTCTATGGTTAGGAAACATAACCATCTTTGATTAACAAGCTAGTTAAGTAGAGGCATACTAGTGACACTCTGTTTGTCTATATATTCACACATGTATTATGTTTCCGGCTAATACAATTCTAGCATGAATAATAAACATTTATCATGATATAAGGAAATAAATAATAACTTTATTATTGCCTCTAGGGCATATTTCCTTCAAGGATGATGCAGCAAAGTAGCGTAAGTATTTCCCTCAGTTTTTGAGAACCAAGGTATCAATCCAGTAGGAGACCACGCAGAAGTCCCTCGTACCTACACAAAACTATAGCTACTCACAACCAACGCGATTAGGGGTTGTCAATCCCTTCACGGTCACTTACGAGGGTGAGATCTGATAGAGATGATAAATAATATTTTTGGTATTTTTGATAGATAGATGCAAAGTAAAAAGTAAAAGGCAAAGTAAAAACAAAGCAAGTAAATAAAGAGATAGAGATTGATATGATGAGAATAGACCCGGGGGCCATAGGTTTCACTAGTGGCTTATCTCAAGAGCATAAGTATTCTACGGTGGATGAACAAATTACTGTTGAGCAATTGACAGAATTGAGCATAGTTATGAGCATATCTAGGCAATGATCATGTATATAGGCATCACAAGACAAGTAGATCGAAACGATTCTGCATCTACTACTATTACTCCACTCATCGACCGCTATCCAGCATGCATCTAGAGTATTAAGTTAAAAACAGAGTAACACCTTAAGCAAGATGACATGATGTAGAGGGATAAATTCATGCAATATGATAAAAACCCCATCTAGTTATCCTCGATGGCAACAATACAATACGTGCCTTGTAACCCTTTACATCCTTTGGTAAGGACTCCATAAGATTGAACCCAAAGCTAAGCACTTCTCCCATTGCAAGAACTACCAATCTAGTTGGCCAAAACAAAAAGGATAATTCGAAGAGACTTGCGAAGATAACTCAATCATACATAAAAGAATTCAGAGAAGAATCAAATATTTTCCATAGATAATACTGGATCATAAACCCACAATTCATCGATCTCAACAAACACACCTCAAAAAGAAGATTACATCGAATAGATCTCCACGAGAGAGGGGAAGAACATTGTATTGAGATCCAAAAAGAGAGAAGAAGCCATCTAGCTACTAGCTATGGACCCGAAGGTCTGAAGTAAACTACTCACACTTCATCGGAGGGGCTATGGTGTTGATGTAGAATCCCTCCATGGTGGATGCCCCCTCCGGCGGAGCTCCGGAACAGGCCCCAAGATGGGATCTCATGGATACAAAAGGGTGCGGCGGTGGAATTAGGTTTTTTACTCCTGTTCTGATCGTTCGGGGATACGTAGGTATATATAGGAGGAAGGAGTACGTCGGTGGAGCCTCAGGGGGCCCACGAGGTAAGGGGGCGCGCCCAGGGGGCGCCCTCCACCCTCGTGACCGCCTCTGGCACTTCTTGGAGTAGGGTCCAAGTCTCCTGGATCACGTTCGGTGAGAAAATCACGTTCCCGAAGGTTTTATTCCGTTTGGACTCCGTTTGACATTTCATTTCTTCGAAGCACTGAAATAGGCAAAAAACAACAATTCTGGGTTGGGCCTCCGGTTAATAGGTTAGTCCCAAAAATAATATAAAAGTGGAAAATAAAGCCCAATATAGTCCAAAACAGTAGGTAAAGTAACATGGAGCAATCAAAAATTAGAGATACGTTGGAGACATATCACACATCCCCAAGCTTAATTCCTGCTCGTCCTCGAGTAGGTAAATGATAAAAAAGAATTTTTGATGCAGAGTGATACTTTGGCATAATTTCAATATAAATCTTCTTACTTGTGATATGAATATTCAGATCCGAAAGATTCAAGACAAAAGTTCATATTGACACAAAAATAATAAAACCTCAAGCATACTAATCAAAGCAATCATGTCTTCTCAAAATAACATGGCAAAAGAAAGTTCATCCCTACAAAGTCATATAGTTAGGCTATGCTTCATTTTTGTCACACAAATATGTTCCCAACTTCTATACCCCCGACGACAAGCCAAGCAATTGTTTCATACTCAAATAATCTCAAACTTTTTCAACCTTCACGCAATATATGAGCGCGAGCCATGGATATAGCACTATGGGTGGAACAGAATATGATGATGGGGATTGTGTGGAGAAGACAAAAAGGAGAAAGTCTCACATTGACGAGGCTAATCAACGGGCTATTTAGATGCCCATCAATTTATGTCAACATGAGGAGTAGGGATTGCCATGCAACGGATGCACTAGAGCTATAAGTATATGAAAGCTCTACAAAAGAAACTAAGTGGGTGTGCATCCAACTTGCTTTCTCATGAAGACCTAGGGCATTTTGAGGAAGCCCATCATTGGAATATACAAGCCAAGTTCTATAATGAAATATTCCCACTAGTATATGAAAGTGACAAAATTCCCACTAGTATATGAAATCCCATCATGAAGATCTTGGTGCTAATTTGAAGAACAATTGTGGTAAAAGGATAGTAGCATTGTCCCTTCTCTCTTTTTCTCTCATTTTTTATTTGGGCCTTTCTCTTCTTCTTTTTTTTGGCCTCTCCCTCTTTTTTTTTCATCCGGAGTCTCATCCCGACTTATGGGGGAATCATAATCTCCATCATCCTTTGCTCACTTGGGACAATGCTCTAATAATGATGATCATCACACTTTTATTTTTCCTACAACTCAACAATTACAACTCGATACTTAGAAAAAAGTATTACTCTATATGAATGCCTCCGGCGGTGTACCGGGATATGCAATGAATCATGAGTGACATGTATAGAAGAATTATGAATGGTGGCCTTGCCACAAATACGATGTCAACTGCATGATCATGCTAGCAATATGACAATTGTAATGTATGTCATGATGATGATGATGATGGTGGAAGTTGCATGGCAATATATCTCAGAATAGCTATGGAAATGCCATAATAGGTAGGTATGGTGGCTGTTTTGAGGAAGATATAAGGTGGTTTATGTGTGATAGAGCATATCGTGTCACGGGGTTTGGATGCACCGGCAAAGTTTGCACCAACTCTCAAGGTGAGAAAGGGCAATGCACGGTACCGAAGAGGCTAGCAAAGGCGGAAAGGTGAGAGTGCGTATAATCCATGGACTCAACATTAGTCAAAAGAACTCATATACTTATTGCAAAAATTTAGAAGCCATCAAAAATCACGTACTACGCGCATGCTCCTAGGGGGATAGATTGGTAGGAAAAGACCATCGCTCGTCCGCGACCGCCACTCATAAGGATGCACAAGCCAGGTACACTTCATGTTTCAAATTTGTTACACAACTTTAACCATACGTGCATGCTATGGGACTTGCAAACTTCAACACAAGTATTTCTCAAATTCACAATTACCCAACTAGCACGACTTTGATATTATCACCTCCATATCTCAAAACAATTATCAAGCATCAAACTTATCTTAGTATTCGATTCACTCAAAAAGAAAGTTTCACATATCTTGAACAATAAGTATATTAACATTAAGCAAATTAGCATGCTATTAATGACTCTCAAAATAATCTAAGTGAAGCATGAGAGATCAATAGTTTCTTAAAAACAAATCCACCACCGTGCTCTAAAAGATATAATTGAAGCACTAGAGCAAAAATTATCACGCTCAAAAGATATAAGTGAAGCACTATGAGCAAAACTATCAAGCTCAAAAGATATAAGTGAAGCACATAGAGTATTCTAACAAATTCCAAATCATGTATGGCTCTCTCAAAAGGTGTGTACAGCAAGGATGATTTTGGTAATCTAACAAGCAAAGATGCAAATAATACAAGATGCTCCAAGCAAAACACATATCATGTGGTGAATAAAAATATAGCTCCAAGTAAATTACCGATGGAAGTGGACGAAAGAGGGGATGCCTTCCGGGGCATCCCCAAGCTTTGAATTTTTGGTGTCCTTGGATTATCTTGGGGGTGCCATGGGCATGCCCTTGCCACTCCTTGTTCCATAATCCATCAAAAGAATTCACCCAAAATTTGAAAACTTTAAAACACAAAACTCAACAGAAATCTCGTGAGCTCCGTTAGAGAAAGAAAACAAAAGACTACTTCAAGGTACTGTAATGAACTCATTCTTTATTTATAATGGTGTTAAACCTACTGTATTCCAACTTCTCTATGGATTATAAACTATTTTACTAGCCATAGATTCATCAAAATAAGCGAACAACACACGAAAAACAGAATCTGTCAAAAACAGAATAGTCTGTAGCAATATGTAACTAACGCAAACTTCTGGAACTCTAAAAATTCTACTAGAATAGGAAGTCCTGGACAATTTGTTTATTGAACAGCAGCAAAAAGAATCAACGCAAAATCACGTTCTTTTGATTTAACAAAATTATATTCGTGCGCACAAAGTTTCAGTTTTTCAGCAGAATCAAATCAACTATCATCGTAGGTTATCCTATAGGTTCTACTTGGCACAAACACTAATTAAAAGACAAAACCACATCCAAACAGAAGGTAGATAGATTATTTATTCTGAAACAGAAGCAAAAACACAAAACACAAAATAAAATTGGGTTGCCTCCCAACAAGCGTGATCGTTTATCGCCCCTAGCTAGGCATAAAAGCAAGGATAGATCTAGGTATTGCCATCTTTGGTAGGCAATCCATAAGTGGATCTCATGATAGATTCATATGGTAATTTTATTTTCTTTCTAGAGAAGTGTTCCATGCCCTTCTTTAATGGAAATTGGAATCGAATATTCCCTTCCTTCATATCAATAATTGCACCAATCGTTCTAAGGAAGGGTCTACCAAGAATAATAGGACATGAAGGTTTGCAATCCATATCAAGAACATGAAGGCACATAATTCCTATTTGCAACAATAAGGACATCATT
Organism: Aegilops speltoides; assembly: GCA_021437245.1. Classification (NCBI taxonomy): domain Eukaryota; kingdom Viridiplantae; phylum Streptophyta; class Magnoliopsida; order Poales; family Poaceae; genus Aegilops; species Aegilops speltoides. Next base: position 424,703,890 of record CM038144.1, on the reverse strand, counting down.
AATTCTTCCCATAGGTTTTTAATAGTGGAATCCGCAAGATGCAAGCTTAGAGAGCAATCATCAAAATCACGGAAATCTAGCAAATCACACAAAGTTTTGGGAATAGTAGAGACACTAGCACCCAAATCACACAAAGCATGAAACTCATAATCTTTAATTTTAATTTTGATAGTAGGTTCCCACTCATCATAGAGTTTTCTAGGGATAGAAACTTTCAACTCAAGTTTTTCTTCATAAGATTGCATCAAAGCATCAACAATGTGTTTGGTAAAGGCCTTATTTTGACTATAAGCATGAGGAGAATCTAGCACGGATTGCGACAAGGAAATACAACCAATCAAAGAGCAATTTTCATAATTAAACTCCTTGAGATCCAAAATAGTGGGTTTAGCAACATCACGGTTTTTATTTATTTCAATCCCACTTTCATCAATTTCATCATCAAGATCTAGAAACTCCGAATTCTTAGAACGCCTTCCAGGTAAAGGAAGATCATATTTAGATTCATCAAGATTCATATTGCAAAAAAAAGATTTAATGGGGGACACATCAATAACTTTTAGATCTTCATCTTGATTTTCATAGGAATTGGAAGAACACGCTTTAATAAAGGCATCTTTGGAAGCACGCATCCTAGCGGTTCTTTCTTTGCACTCATCAATTGAAATTCTCATGGCTTTGAGAGACTCATTGATATCATGCTTAGGAAGAATAGATCTAAGCTTTAAAGAATCAATTTCAAGAGAAATTCTATTAACGTTCCTAGCCAAGTCATCAACTTTAAGCAATTTCTCTTCAAGCAAAGCATTAAAATTCTTTTGTGAATTCATAAAATCTTTAACACTACTCTCAAATTCAGAGGGCATCTTATTAAAATTTCCATAAGAGTTGCTATAGGAATTTCCATAACTATTATAAGGATTACTAGGATAAGGCCTAGGATTAAAATTCCCTCTATACGCGTTGTTTCCAAAACTATTCCTACCAACAAAATTCACATCCATAGATTCATTATTATTCTCAAGCAAAGTAGATAATGGCATATCATTGGGATCAAGAGGAGTATTTTTAGGAGCAAACATCTTCATAAGTTCATCCATCTTTTCACTCAAAACATTGATTTCTTCTATAGCATGCACTTTTTTACTAGAAGATCTTTCGGTGTGCCATTGAGAATAATTAGTCATAATATTATCAAGAAATTTGGTAGCATCTCCTAATGTAATTTCCATAAACGTGCCTCCCGCGGCCGAATCTAAAAGATTTCTAGAAGCAAAGTTCAATCCGGCATAAAATTTTTGTATGATCATCCATAAATTAAAACCATGAGTAGGGCAATAGCAAAGCATTAATTTCATTCTTTCCCAAGATTGGGCAACATGCTCATGATCAAGTTGTTTAAAATTCACGATATTGTTCCTAAGTGTGATGATATTAGCGGGAGCAAAATACTTAGAGATAAAAGCATCTTTGCACTTGTTCCAAGAATCAATACTATTTTTAGGCAAAGACGAAAACCAAACTTTAGCATGATCTCTAAGTGAAAACGGAAATAACTTCAATTTGACAATATTGTTATCAGTATCTTTCTTCTTTTGCATATCACATAAATCAACAAAATTATTTAGATGAGTAGCGGCATCTTCACTAGGAAGGCCGGCGAATTGATCTTTCAGCAAAGCGGTATTGATTTCACAAGACTCATCATTATTAAGAGGAGCAATCGGAGTACTAAGGAAATCATTATTATTGGTATTCAAGAAATCACACAATTTGGTATTATCTTGCGCCATGGCAACAAGTAATCTAACACACAAGCAAACAGAAAGGCAAAGGGAAAAATGCAAACGGGAAAGAGAGGAGGAGATTGGGAAAGAAAGGGCGAATAAAACGGCAAGGGTGAAGTGGGGGAGAGGAAAACGAGAGGCAAATGGCAAATAATGTAATGCGAGAGATAGGGATTGCGATGGGTACTTGGTATTGTTGACTTGCTTGCGTGAGCCTCCCCGGCAACGGTGCCAAAAATTCTTCTTGCTACCTCTTGAGCACTGCGTTGGATTTCCCCGAAGAGGAGTGGATGATGCAGCAAAGTAGCGTAAGTATTTCCCTCAGTTTTTGAGAACCAATGTATCAATCCAGTAGGAGACCACGCACAAGTCCCTCGTACCTAGACAAAATGATAGCTACTCACAACCAACGCGATTAGGGGTTGTCAATCCCTTCACGGTCACTTACGAGGGTGAGATCTGATAGAGATGATAAATAATATTTTTGGTATTTTTGATAGATAGATGCAAAGTAAAAAGTAAAAGGCAAAGTAAAAACGAAGCAAGTAAATAAAGCGATAGAGATTGATATGACGAGAATAGACCCGGGGGCCATAGGTTTCACTAGTGGCTTATCTCAAGAGCATAAGTGTTATACGGTGGGTGAACAAATTACTGTTGAGCAATTGACAGAATTGTGCATAGTTCTGAGCATATCTAGGCAATGATCATGTATATAGGCATCACGTCCAAGACAAGTAGATCGAAACGATTCTGCATCTACTACTATTACTCCACTCATCGACCGCTATCCAGCATGCATCTATAGTATTAAGTTAAAAACAGAGTAACGCCTTAAGCAAGATGACATGATGTAGAGGGATAAATTCATGCAATATGATAAAAAACCATCTTGTTATCCTCGATGGCAACAATACAATACGTGCCTTGCAACCCTTTACATCCTTTGGGTAAGGACACCACAAGATTGAACCCAAAGCTAAGCACTTCTTCCATTGCAAGAACTACCAATCTAGTTGGCCAAACCAAAAAGGATAATTCGAAGAGACTTGCAAAGATAACTCAATCATACATAAAGGAATTCAGAGAAGAATCAAATATTTTCCATAGATAATACTGGATCATAAACCCACAATTCATCGGCCTCAACAAACACACCGCAAAAAGAAGATTACATCGAATAGATCTCCACGAGAGAGGGAGAACATTGTATTGAGATCCAAAAGAGAGAAGAAGCCATCTAGCTACTAGCTATGGACCCAAGGTCTGAAGTAAACTACTCACACTTCATCGGAGGGGCTATGGTGTTGATGTAGAAGCCCTCCATGGTGGATGCCCCCTCGTGAGCTCCTAACAGGCCCCAAGATGGGATCTCGTGGATCTGAAGGTTGCGGCGGTGGAATTAGGTTTTTGGCTCCTATTCTGATCGTTCAGGGATACGTAGGTATATATAGGAGAAAGGAGTACGTCGGTGGAGCGTTAGGGGGCCCACAAGGTAGGGGGCGCGCCCAGGGGGGCGCGCCCTCCACCCTCGTGACCGCCTTTGGCACTTCTTGGAGTAGGGTCCAAGTCTCATGGATCACGTTCGGTGAGAAAATCACGTTCCCGAAGGTTTTATTCCGTTTGGACTCCATTTGATATTCCGTTTCTTCGGAACACCGAAATAGGCAAAAAACAGCAATTCTGGACTGGGCCTCCGGTTAATAGGTTAGTCCCGAAAATAATATAAAAGTGGAAAATAAAGCCCAATATAGTCCAAAACTGTAGGTATAGTAGCATGGATCAATCAAAAATTATAGATACGTTGGAGACCTATCATCGTCCCCCGGCGCAGGCGCCGTCGGCGGGATTCGAAGCCCCCACGGTCGCTGGCCAGGCCCCACAAGGGACCCGGACTGGTGCAGGCTCACCACTTGAAGTGGAGCCCAGGATTGACGCCAACAAGCTGTCGTCCACGATCATAGGAGGATCCCTGGGTAGGCTGGCCGCGCTCCAGGCAAGGTTGCGAAGTAAAGGCGGCAAGGGCACGGGCTCAAGGCACCTTGTAGGCGGGCTTGATTTTCTGGTTGACCCTGCGCCAGGGGCGGCGTGCTGGTTTGGGGCGCTCAAGGCTAGCGATGAAGGCAAAGGCCAGAGGAGGTCTCTTCTCGGGAGACTCCGCAGGCTTGGCAGGAGGGATCCTGAAGAGCCACAGTAAAGAAGGGAAGCAGCAATTGGGGAATTACAAGGATAAGGTACTTACCCGTCTATGGCAATGTACTTCCTATGTTTCAACGGCCGGATGGTGCCACCACTGCAGCTCGAAGACTCCTTCCTCTTATGGAGTGCGGCGAAGTCCACGCGGAATCGGCCAAGGCGTTGGACGTGGAGGCCAGCGCGGGGCACGGCTGGAGAGGCACCCAGGCGGTCAACCTCAGGAATGCCAAGCTGGGAAGAGCAATCAGGCTCCGCCTCATGCTGGTTTGCCGAGGTCTCAGGAGTTTCGGCCTCAGGAGTCGCAGACTGCATCTCCCCCACAATGACCGCCTCAAGGAGAGCCTCATGGGTTCCTGAGGATGGCGCCTGGGGAACCTCAAGCGGCATCGACACCTCGACACACGTGCCTCCGGCCTCTAGCGATGCTTGTCTCCCTGCGTCCACTCTTGGGGCAAGCTCATTGCTGGCGGCATGGAGGGGAGCCACGACAACAGGATTCTCACGAGGCCCCACAAGGCCAATCGGGCGCAGCCCCCATTCATCAAAGGAAGGCATCTGCCCTGCGAACTCAACCATGTTCGGGCAGGTATACAAGAGAGAACCCCCTTGCAACATATCGCCTGGCGAGGGGTTGCCAGCCAAGACTTCAAGCACCGTCCTTCGCGCTTCAAGAGAGAGCCCCGACTCCTGAAGCCTCATGTGATCCTGGTCACCGGCCAGGGCCCACATTGGCCGGGAATGGCATTGGAGAGGGGCAATGCGGTGCTGGAGGAACTCCTTCACCACCTGGGGCGCAGTCACACCAAGGTCTCTCATCCTCTTCAACCGGAGCCAGACGAAGGAAAGGCGAGAGCTCGCGAGCTTCTCATGGCCCCAGCCAGAGTTGGAGATGGCGGGCGACGACGGAGGCAAGAGCAGGGGGCTTAGCACTTGAACATCCATGTACACCCACCGCGTTCGGAACCTGCTCGCGGACAGCGGGAGATCAAAATCAATCCCCGTGGCGGCCGTCTCTGCCACAGCCCAGAAGCTCAGGCACCCCGACCACTGCGAGGGGTCGGTCAGATGCAGCGAGAAGAAATGGCGCAGGAGGGCAACGGAAGGAGCAATGCCCACCATGGCTTTGCAAAGAAAGGCAAAGACGACAAGAAGGGCAACGGATTGGGGATCAAGATGCAGCATGTGAATTTGGTAATGGGAAACCACTGAGTTGAAGAAGGCGGAGAAACGGGGAACCATGCCAGCACACATGGCGTCAACGAAGAGCCAAACCTCGGTGGTTGTCCTGTCAATGGAGGCCCAGCACGCAGGCCAAGCCACCATCCCTCCCCACTCGTTGAAGCTGGAAGCGAGCGCAGGGCGGACCTTGCCCATGGCCTCCCGGTTGAGCACCCACGATCGGCCGACGGCGGGCTCGATTGTCAGGGGCGGGTTGGCTAAGGACAGAGTGAGGGAGTCCTGGACTAGGGGGTGTCCGGACAGCTGGACTATAATTATCCGCCGGACTCCAAGACTACGAAGATACAAGATTGAAGACTCCGTCCCGTGTCCGGATGGGACTTTTCTTGGCGTGGAAGGCAAGCTTGGCAATACGGATATGTAGATCTCCTACCATTGTAACCGACTCTGTGTAACCCTAGCCTCCTCTGGTGTCTATATAAACCGGAGGGCTTTAGTCCGTAGGGCAACATACATTACAACAATCATACCATAGGCTAGCTTCTAGGGTTTAGCCTCCTTGATGTCGTGGTAGATCCACTCTTGTACTACCCATATCATCAATATTAATCAAGCAGGACGTAGGGTTTTACCTCCATCAAGAGGGCCCGAACCTGGGTAAAAACATCGTGTCCCTCGTCTCTTGTTACCATCCGCCTAGACGCACAGTTCGGGACCCCCTACCCGAGATCCGCCGGTTTTGACACCGACATTGGTGCTTTCATTGAGAGTTCCTCTGTGTCGTCACCGATAGGCTTGATGGCATCTTCAACCAACAACGCTGTCCAGGGTGAGACTTTTCTCCCCGGACAGATCTTCGTATTCGGCGGCTTCGCACTGCGGGCCAATTCACTTGGCCATCTGGAGCAGATCGAAAGCTACGCCCGGCCGTCGTCGATTCGAAGCTTAAACTTCACGGCCGATGTCGCGGAGACTTGATCTTGATGGACTCGAGCCACAACAAGCGCGACGACTTGGTGGCGATGGGCATGATCTAGCTCGCCACGAGCAAAGCCTTGGTGGCGACACGGATCCGCTTGCCATTAGCGGAGCCGATCGCCCGGATCGAGGGCGGTGGATAGACGCCGCCCTGGGGGCTTTAATGTCCACGGCGATGGAGCCGAACACTAATCTTGTCCCCTGTGAAACTCGTGGTTCCGAGGCGCCAGACTCCTCGCCGGACTCCGGACCTCCCGCGCCCCTACCAATCGATCCGGATTGGGCGCCGGTTATGGAATTCACCGCCGCAGACATCTTCCAATACTCGCCTTTTGGCGATATCATGAATTCACTAAAACATCTCTCGTCATCAGGAGAGTCCTGGCCGGACTATGGCCAGGATGGTTGGAGTACGGACGACGAAGAAATTCAGAGCCCACCCACCACCCACTTTGTAGCCACTGTCGACGATCTAACCGACATGCTACACTACGACTCCGAAGACATCGACGGAATGGATGACGATGCTGGAGACGAACAAAAAACAGAGCCTATAAAGCACGGGAGGACCACCTCGTCACATGACATATATATGGTGGACACCCCAAACTAGAGCGATAATGAGGACCAACGGGCCGCGGCAGAAGATGACCCCGCCGATAAACGACCAAAACGGCGGCGCAGACGCCGCCCTAAGTCCCGCCTCGACGACAACAACGCTCCCAAGGAGCCCGCAATACGGCAGGGCTCACAAGCGGACGACGAACATGCAGATAAGCAACCGTCCGAACACAACGAGTCAGATAATCAGTCCAGGCCCAATGAAAACAACAGCCCGGACGACCTCATGCCGGACACGCCGCCGGAGAGCAAGAACCTTCGGAAAAGACTCATCAGTACTGCAAGAAGCCTGAAGAAGGAAAAACGGAGGCTCAAAACAGCGGAAGACACACTTAGAATGAGATGGAGCAAAGTACTCAAAACCGCAGATAAGTACGGCAATGGCCACCAATCAAAGAGCTACCCGAAGCGCAAGCTGGTACCAGAATTCGACGAGGAGGCCATAGAGCCTCCACCATCCAAAAATAAAGGGGCTGCCTGGTTGGATAGACGGCCAGATGATAGGCCAAATTCTGACAGTGGCGCCACACATAAACCAACCAACGAACTTGGAAGGATAGATGGCCCAGCCAGGTCCATCTACGGGCCAAAGGAGAAGGCCCCAAGAAGCAAGGCAACACGTCAAGTGTCCGATGATAGCGGCACACACAAATCTGGGCGCCAGACACCCATTATGTTTCACCGATGAGGTGCTGGACCATGAATTCCCAGCAGGATTTAAACCCATAAACATAGAGGCCTACGATGGAACAACAGACCCTGGAGTCTGGATAGAAGATTATATATTGCATATACACATGGCTAGAGGAGACGATCTCCATGCCATAAAATACCTACCCCTCAAGCTCAAAGGGCCAGCCCGTCATTGGCTTAAAAGCCTCCCAGAAAACACTGTTGGAAGTTGGGAAGAGCTCGAGGATGCGTTTAGAGCAAATTTTCAAGCGACTTACGTCCGCCCTCCGGATGCAGATGATCTAAGTCATATAACTTAACAGCCCGGAGAGTCAGCGCGAAAATTCGGGAACAGGTTCCTTGCCAAAAAGAACCAAATAGTCGACTGTCCGGACGCCGAAGCCTTAGCAGCTTTCAAGCATAATGTCCGGGACGAATGGCTTGCCAGGCACCACGGTCAAGAGAAACCGAGGACAATGTCCGCACTAACAAGCCTCATGACCCGCTTCTGTGCGGGAGAAGATAGCTGGCTAGCAAGATGCAGCACCAGCGACCCAAGTACATCCGAGATAAGAGATGGAAATGGAAAATCACGGTGCAGAAAAGAGCAGCGCCGGAATAAAGAGAAAAGCCCAAAGAACACGGCAGTCAACGCCAGATTCAAAAGCTCGCGGCCCAACAACAAAACACAGCCTCTTAAGGATGACAGTGATGAATTGTCCAACTTAAACAAGATTTTGGGTCAGATATGTCAAATCCACAGTACCCCCGGAAGGCCTGCAAATCACACCCACAGGGATTGTTGGGTTTTTAAACAGTCCGGCCGACTAAATACCGAACACAAGGGGCTCGACGCGTCAAGCGAAGAAGATAAACCCCACCAGCAGAGCACCGAAAAACAAAAGACTTTCCCACAAGGGGTCAAAACAGTAAACTCACTTCATGTGATAATACGGAAAAACAGTGCGGCACTTTCTAAAAAGAGCTTCGCGTGGTCCAACCCAGCAAACCATAGAGACTGGATATCAAAGCCAATCACTTTCGACCACCTGGACTATTCCAGAAGCGTTCGAAATGTGGGACGGACTCCCCTGATATTGAATCCCATAATAGACGGATTACAATTTACTAACGTCCTAATGGATGGAGGCAGTGACTTAAACCTGCTGTATTCAAACACAATCCGAAGGATGGGGATAAACCCCACCAAAATCCGACACAACCGCACTTCCTTCAAAGGAGTGACACCAGGCCCTTACGCCAGGTGCAAAGGCTCCATATTACTAGAAGTCGTGTTCGGACCGCCGAACAATTTTCGACGTGAAAAATTAATTTTCCACATCGTCCCATTTGAAAGTGAATATCAAGCACTCTTGGGTCGAAAGGCTTTTGTCCGCTTCGGCGCCATACCGCATTACGCGTCTCTTACACTTAAGATGCCCGGTCTGCGGGGCGTCATTTCAGTGCGAGGGTCACGTAAAGACCCCGGACTCGGATAGACGAATCCGGCCTCAGCAGGCTAGGGGCTCCCTAGCCGCATACCTCTTCACAGGGGGCTGCGCGCACAAACAACCGCGGGTTCATATAAAACCCGCTTTAATTATTTATATTTCTTCTTTTACACATATTTTTCGCACGAATTGTTTTCAAACTAAACGTTCCTCTCTTTTTACAGATGAACAACATGCATGCCCGTCCAGGATAACGGCACAACGGAGACACATGCGCAGACGTGCTGTAGGGACCCGTTGTGAGGATTCTTTTCAGATTAAGACCCTGCGTAAACCTTTTTTACTGTCTCTTGTTGTTACTCTCCCTTGGTTTCTTCCTATAGCCAAAGAGGAGCCTGACGTTTTGGCATTGGCCGCGTCAGAAGACCATGCCCGTACCTGGACACTAAGGGCTTGGGGCATCATTCTGCCCATTATTATAAAAGACCGAACACCTTAGGGAGTGTTCGGCGTCTCGAGTTAGGCATTATATGCATCAGCTCCGAATCATGTCTTTGGTCAAATGTTGGGTTTGCCCAGCTCCTGTGTTTTGCTGCCTTACGTTCCGTATCATCGGCTAATGCGGCACCAGGAGAACTACTGCGATTGTGCCCCAGTTTGGCTAGGCGAGCACCTCAGTAGAGAAAGCCGAAAACTGACTGGTATGATGCAGCGAGAGACTGGTCAACCACTCGATCGACTACCGGAATGTTTAGAATTCCCCGCTTTGACGAAGGACCGTTTCCCGGTCAGGCACATACGCACCCCGAATTCGGAGATGTGCGGTGCCACCAGGGGCTATATCGTAGCCCCACCCTCGAGCTCCACTGGCTAAGTGAAAGTGATAAAGCATTATAGTCCGGATTGCCTCGTTCGCTATGCTACCACCTCCTTAAACAGGACCGAGGCGCCGGATTAAGTGTGAAAACGCTGTTTTTGCGAACACCCCGCACCACGTGCGTGGGGGCTGAAGTCAAGACTGCAATCTTTCAAGTTATACAAATGTATACGTAAAGGCAGACAGAGAAGTTTTACTACTTGGGACGCATAAGTATAAAAAGCGATTATAGCCTAATCATCATTTTACAAGCTAATACGCTCATTTGAACGTGACATTTTCGAGCATCGCGACTCTATTACACGAGCGCCACGCATAACTTCCCGAAATAATGCTCGGCGGGAGCCGCTTTCATCGACCCTGGCGGCGATAGCGGTGGCATCCATCTCCGGACAATGCGCCTTCACACGGAAAGAGCCATCCGCTACCCTCGTCTGAGCCGATCGCTTCATCTCCTTTATGTGCGGCACCGCTCCAAGGAATTGTTGTAGTAAGCCGAAGTAGCTCGTCGCCTTGGGCCTCTCTAGCCAGACATGGGCCACGATGTCAGTCATGGCAAGTCCGGACAATCTATTTAGCTCGGCCCATTCGGCCAACCGGTCTGTCAACGAAAGTGAGCGGTCCGGACTATGGAATTGAGACCAGTATAGCTCTTCCGTCTTGTGATCCTCCTGGCTCCGGAAGTGCTCAACGGCATCAGCCGCACTTGCAGCTAAGTCCATATACGGATCCTCCGGACTCCACAGCCGCTCAAATTGAGCATACTTTCCATCCATAAACCGGCGACGCAGCAGAAAAGGCTTGCCAGCCACGATATCTCCGGCCTGGCGCAGTTCCTCCTTCATAGCCCGCATTGCAGAGCGGGCATCCTTGGCTTCGGCGGTGGCCTTCTTCAGGTCCTCCCGCTCCGATAAGCGCTCCTTTTCAAGAGCCTCATTGCGGTCGGCAGCATCCTTTACTTTCATGGCCAATTCGCCACCTCGCCTAACTTGGCGGTCGCGCAGCCCTTCGACTTTCAATTCCTCGGCCGCCCTCGAGGCAGCGCGTCACTCCTTCGGGCTTGCTCCTTAGCTCGAGCAAGTTCGGCCCGAAGGTTCTCCACAGCAGCAGCACCGTCTGTACAACAGCGTAAAATTTATCAGAGGAGGGCTTCGACCCCCTTAAATAAAGCGACTGCGGAGAATTTATTTACCTTGCGACTCGTCAAGTCGCCGGTTGACAAGTGCGATGTCCGCATCCGCCAAGTCAAGTTGCCGACTTAACTCGGCAAACTCATTAGTCCGGCTAGCCCTCGGACTATCCGCCACCTGCATAGGAACGGCGGCATTCATTACTTGCGATTTCAATCCCCGGCACGCTGTCGTTCCCGACAACCTACCGAGTCCCAGGGGCTACTATCTATACAGGGCACATTTTTATGTGCAAAACTATTAAAAGACAAAAGGGTGCGTCATTCTCGCATACCTCAAATCGCGCCAGCAAACTCATGGCGGCATTGCGCAATCCGCTCTCGGCGGACGAAATCCTTCCAATCACCATACGCATCAATGCATGGTGATCTTCTGATATAGACGACCTCTCAAGCAGATTCTTCAGTTCTCCCGACCGGATACTAGTGGGTGCCGAAATCTCTGGCCCCTCCGGACTCGGGGAGACCCTCCGTGACGATACTTCAGGCTCCCCCGCCTTATCTGGCGGCGCTACAGACGGAGGCGTTTCACTCTCCATCATCTCCGGAAGAAGGTCTCCCGAAGATGAACTCATCTGAGAAGGCTGCAGATCCGAACTGCAATATAAATATTTCAGTTACCCACAGAAGCACAAATGTAGGTATTTCCTTACTAAGTAATTCCCTTTTTCATACTCACGGCTCGCTGGAGGGCTGATCCTTTGGTGATGATTGTGCGTCCGGATTCTCTCCGGGCGCCGGACCCCCTGGTGAAGATCTCTTCCCACGCTAAGGGGCTTTGGCCTCCGGATCTTCGGAGGCGGTCCTCTTCTCCCCCTGGAGGGAGGGGTTCTTGACTCCCCCCTCAGACGCCCCTTTGGGCTAAATATTAGCTCCTCTATTTTCCCCTTCGCCCCCTTCTGTGGGTGCGACCTCCAACATTCTGACCAGCACGGGCTCCAGTGCGGTCTCTGGGAGGGGGGCCGGACACCTTATCAATCTTGATCGCGCCACCCATTCCTGTGAAGAGTGATGGGTCAGGAGGCGAACTCTGGAAAGGCGTATAAACAGAATGTCCGGATTCTGAGCTATTTACCTGAGTATCCGGGCGATTGCGGCTTAGGCCTGCGTCCTCGGCTAATTCCGGACACGCCACCTGCGGTCCGAACAACAACTTGTACATCTCCACGGGTGTCGCACCCATAAAGTGTTGGAGAATTCGAGGTCCCTCCGGGTTGAACACCCATAGACGGAGAGGACGGCGTTCGCAGGGGAGAAGATGCCTGATTAGCATAACCTGCATCACCACGATCAGGTCAATCTCCCTCAATTGGAGGTCTCGAATCCGGCCCTGCAGTGAGGGTACGTCTTCGGACGGCCCCCAATTGAGCCCTTGGTTGACCCACGACATCAGCTGGCGTGGAGGTCCCGGGCGGAATGAAGGCGGCGGCTTTTGCCTGCTGCCCCTCGGAGCGGTGATATAGAACCACTCCTGCTGCCACAGTCCGAGTTCCTCTTGGAAGGAACCCTCGGGCACGGGCATCGACCTTTTGCTTATGGTCGCCCACCAAGACTCCGCTGAGCGCCCCGATCATCTTCGGCTCCACCTTGAAGGTATTCAACCACAGGCCGAAGTGGGAAGTGACGCGGAGGAAGGCTTCGCAGACGATAATGAATGCGGAGATGTGGAGGATGGACTCCGGAGCCAAGTCGTGAAAGTCCAGCACATAGTAGAACATGAGCCCTCTCACAAAGGGGTCCGTCGGGAAGCCTAAACCCCGACGGAGGTGGGATACAAAGACAACGAACTCACCGGGCTCGGGGACGGGCATGGCCTGCCCTTGGGCGGGCAACCTGTGCGAAACCTCGTAGGCCAGGTACTTGGCCTCACGTAACTTCAATATGTCCTCCTCCGTGACGGAGGAGGGCATCCACCGGCCCTGGAGGTCGGAGCCGGACATGGATGAGGATCCGAAGCGCTCGAATCTGAGGCTCTGGGTGTTGGAACTGGGAGCGAGGAGGAGATTCGATGCGAGATTGAAGAACAAGGACAAGCCTTGGTCCTCTTATAAAGAGGAAAAAATACCAAGAGCCGTCTCCGTGACCATTTGGGATTCACCTTCGATAGAGGAGGCGTGGCGACGGGAACGGTTGGGTTACCCACGCACATATTGATGAGAATCCCGGAATAAGGGGAACACGATCTCTGCTTCAACAATACCTGCCAAAACCGCTTAACCGCTAAGCGTCTTTGGTGGTATAGTAAAAACGATTCAAACATTGGCTTGGCGGCGGTGTGATATCACGCCGCATAATCGTCAATGATTGAGCTAGTGTATATTTTATTCTCTCTCGGTGGAATGTGGAATTTATTTTGCCGAGCGGACACATCCCGGTGTTCATGATCTTCTCTGGATTATTCAAGGAGGAACCCGCCTTGCAATGCCGAAAATTATGCGCGCCGGACTAATCGTCATTGAAGCCTGGTTCGAGGGCTCTTGAGGAGTCTGGACTAGGGGTGTCGGACAACCGACTATAATTATCCGCGGACTCCAAGACTACGAAGATACAAGATTGAAGACTCCGTCCCGTGTCCGGATGGGACTTTCTTTGGCGTGGAAGGCAAGCTTGGCAATACGGATATGTAGATCTCCTACCATTGTAACCGACTCTGTGTAACCCTAGCCTCCTCCGGTGTCTATATAAACCGGAGGGCTTTAGTCTGTAGGGCAACATACATTACAACAATCATACCATAGGCTAGCTTCTAGGGTTTAGCCTCCTTGATGTCGTGGTAGATCCACTCTTGTACTACCCATATCATCAATATTAATCAAGCAGGACGTAGGGTTTTACCTCCATCAAGAGGGCCCGAACCTGGGTAAAAACATCGTGTCCCTCGTCTCTTGTTACCATCCGCCTAGACGCATAGTTCGGGACCCCCTACCCGAGATCCGCCAGTTTTGACACCGACACAGAGGCTTCTTCCCTTTCTCTGTGCGAGTCGACGCCATGGCAATGGAGGGGACTGAACTCGAGTCAGATTGGAAGTGGGAGCAGGGGCTCGAGGAGGAAGAAAGGATAGGAAGCACGCCGCCTGCGAGGAGGAAATAACTGTGTAGGGAGCCGTGGCCGCCTAGCTAGGTGGATATTGGGGTAGAGTGGGGAAGAGGAGAAGCCCACATCCAATCAGTCGCCACGCGTCGACCAAGGCCGGAGGCTGTTGGGGCCTGCGGTGCTCCGCACTTGCCCTTTGGCTTCTCCGCTAAGTCAAGTCCGAGCGCGCCTTGGGCCTAGGGGCTACTCTCGGTGTTCTGGGAATGGGGGTCCCTAGACTTTCCTGCCTGCGGCCCACGGCGTGGATCCACCAGCGGCCCAGTACGACCGGTCTTCATCATCCAAACACTCAAGACCCTCGTGAGGGGTCGAGCCTCATGAGGCGGACGACACAAGGCCTCCTCAAGAGCTGCTTCACCAGGCAGGCTTGCGAGGGGGCGGAGAGATCAAGGCAAGGGGTACTGTCGGTGTCAAAACCGGCGGATCTCGGGTAGGGGGTCCCGAACTATGCATCTAGGCAGATGGTAACAGGAGACAAGGGACACGATGTTTTTACCCAGGTTCGGGCCCTCTCGATGGAGGTAAAACCCTACTCCTGCTTGATTAATATTGATGATATGGGTAGTACAAGAGTGGATCTACCACGAGATCAAGGAGGCTAAACCCTAGAAGCTAGCCTATGGTATGATTGTTGTAATGGTTGTTCGTCCTACGAACTAAAACCCTCCGGTTTATATAGACACCGGAGAGGGCTAGGGTTACACAGAGTCGGTTACAATGGTAGGAGATCTACGAAGCCAAGCTTGCCTTCCACGCCAAGGAAAGTCCCATTCAGACACGGGATGAAGTCTTCAATCTTGTATCTTCATAGTCTTGGAGTCCGGCCGATGATGATAGTCCGGCTATCCGGACACCCCCTAGTCCAGACTCCTCAAGAGCTCCTCGACCAGGCTTCAATGACGATGAGTCCGGCGCGCATATTGTTTGGCATTGCAAGGCGGGTTCCTCCTCCGAATAATCATAGAAGATTGTGGACACCAGGATAGTGTCCGGCTCTGCAAAATAAATTCCACATACTACCGTAGAGAGAATAATATGTACACAAGCTCAATCTGCTGACGTATTTTGTGCGTGACGTTACACCACTGCCAAGCCTTTACTTGAATCGTTTTTACTATACCACCTCAGCGCGTTTAGCGAGGCGGTTTCCTTGGCACGTCTTGTCGAAGCAGAGATCGTGTTCCCTTTATTCCGGGATTCCCATCAATACGGACGTGGGTAACCCAACCGCGCCTGTTGCCACGCCTCCTCTACCGAAGGCGAGTCCCAAACGGATACGGGGACGGCTCTTGGTATTCTGCCTCTTTATAATGGGACCAAGGTTCATTTTTCTTCAATCCTCAATCGAATCTGCCCTTCGCCCTGAGTTCCAACACCCAGAGCCCCAGACTCGAGCGCTTCGGACTTTCGGCAATGTCCGGCTCGAACCTACAGGGCCGGTGGATGCCCTCCTCCGTCACAGAAGAGGATGTGCTAAAGTTGAGAGAAGCCAGATACCTGACCTGCGAGATTTCGCATAGGCTGCCCGCCAAAGGGCAAGTCATTCCTACTCCCGAGCCCGGCGAGAGCGTCGTGTTTGTGTCCCACCTCCGTCGGGGTTTAGACTTCCCGATGGATCCTTTTGTGAGAGGCTCATGTTTTACTATGGGTTGGAATTCCATGACCTGGCCCCGGAGTCCATCCTCCACATCTCGTCATTCATTGTCGTCTGCGAGGCCTTCCTCCGCACTACCCCCCACTTCGGTTTGTGGCTCAAAACCTTCAACGTGGAGCCGAAGATGATCGAGGGGCGTCAAGCAGAGTGCGGCGGGGAGGTTGTAAGCAGGAGGGTCGGTGCTCCATGGCCCGAGGGCTCTTTCCAAGAGGAGCTCGGCTTGTGGCAATAGGAGTGGTTCTATATAACCGCTCCCAGGGGCAGCAGGTAGAAGCCGCCGCCCATCTTCCGCTCGGGCCCTCCATAGCGGCTGATGTCATGGGTCAACCAAGGGCTCAACTGGGGGCCGTCAAAGGACGTACCCCTATTGCAGGGCCGGATTCGAGACCTCCAAGAGAGGGAGATCAATCTGGTCGTAGTGATGTAGGTTATGCTGATTCGGCGTCTCCCGCCTCAAGCGCGCCACCCTCCGTCTGTGGGAGTTCAATCCAGAGGGCCACGAGCTCTTCAACACTTTATGGGTACGACACCCGTGGAGATGTATAATCGCTTCTTCTGATCACAAGAAGTGTGTCCGAATCGACCGAGGATGCCGGTCTAAGCTGCAATCGCCCGGATGCTCAGGTAAGTAGCCCTGTGTCCGGACACACCGTTTGTTTGCGCCTTCTTGAATTTGCTTTTTAACCAATCGTCCCTTGAAGAGGAGTGGATAGCGCAAGCGAAACTGATACGGTGTCTGGCCCCCCTCCCGAAGACCGCGCCGGATCCCGTGCTGGTCAGGATTCTGGAGGTTGCGCCTTCAGAGAAAGGCGAAGGGGAAAACAGAGGAACTACCGCCTCTACCAAGGAGGCTTTTGAGAAAGGGGGGATCGAGAATCCCTCCTTCCAAGGGGAGAAGAGGACCGCTTCCGAAAACCCGGAGGCCAAGGCCTTGAAGCGGGGGAAGAGATCTTCACCAGAGGGTCCTGCGTCTAGGGAGGCCCCGGCCGCACTATCTCCCGTAAGGAATCAGCCCTCCAACAAGCCGTAAGTAGAAAAGGGGGAGTTTTGTAATAAGGGACATCCCTATTTGTGCTTCTGAGGATAACCTAAGTTTTTACCTTGTAGTTCGGATCTCCGTCCTTCTCAGATGAGCTCGTCTTCGGGGGACCTTCGTCCGGAGATGATGGAAAGCGAGACGCCACCATCTGCCGCACCGTCAGGTGGGGCGGACGACCCTGAGGTGTCATCACGGAGGGTATCCCCTAGTCCGGCCGGGCCGGAGAGTTCGGCGCCAAGTGGTGTACGGCCGGGGGAGCTGAGGGATCTGTTTGAGAAGGCGTCTATCTCAGAAGGTCACCGTACATTGATGAGTACGGTGATTGAAGGAATTTCATCCGCCGAGGGCGGGTTGCATGATGCCGTCAGAAGTTTGCTGGCAGGATTTGAGGTACGTAAAAATGACATACCTTTTGACAGTTTTGCACATAAAGCGCGCCCTGTATAAATAGTAGCCCCTGAGACTCGGTATGTTGTCGAAAGCGATAGTGTGCCGAGGATCATAATCTCAGGCATTAATTTTCGCCTTTCCTACACAGGTGGTGGATAGTCCGGTGGCCAGCCGGACTGATGGAGTTGCTGAACTAAGGCGGCAACTCGACGTTGCGGATGTGGACATCGCGCTGGTCAATAAGCGACCTGACGAGTCGCAAGGTAGGTTGTTTCTCCGTGGTCACCTAGTAAGGGAGCCGAAGCTCACTCCTTACAACATGTGTGTTTGATGCAGATGGTGCCGCTGATGTGGAGGACCTTTGAGTAGAGATTGCTTGAGCCAAGGAACAGGCCAGAAGGAGTGATGCGGCTGCCTCGAAGGCGGCCGAAGAGCTGGAAGCCGAAAGGGCTGCTCACTGCCGAAGCAGGGAGGAGATGGCCGAAATGGCCGTTAAGATGAAAGATGTTACCGACCGCTATGAGGTTCTTGAAAAAGAACGTCGAGCGGAGCAAGAAAGCCTGAAGAAGGCCACCGCCGAAGCTAAGGATGCCCGTTCTGCAATGAGGGCTATAAAGGAGGAGCCGCGCCAGGCCGGAGATATTGCGGCTGGCAAGCCCTTTCTGCTGCGCAGGAGGTTCACAGATCCGAAGTATGCTCAGCTTGGCCAGCTGTGGGGTCCGGAGGATCCTTATATGGATTTAGCGGTGCGTGCGGCAGATGCTGTTGTGCACTTTCGAAGTCAAAAGGATCACGAGACGGAAGAGATTTTTTGGTCTCAATTCCACAGTCCGGAGCGTTCACTTCCGTTGACCGATCGATTGGCTGAGTGGGCTGAGCTAAATAGATTGTCCGGACTTGCCATGACGGATGTAGTGACTCATATCTGGCTGGATAGGCCCAAGCCAAAGAGTTATTTTGGCTTATTGCAGCAATTCCTTGGGGCGGTGCCGCATATCAAGGCAATGAAGCGGTCGGCCTGCATAGAGGGTGCATGGATGGCCCTCGCCCGTGTGAAGACATACTGGACGGAGATGGACGCCACCAATGTTGCAACCCGGGGTTCGGACGAGAGCCGGTTACCCGCCGAGCACTATTTTGGGGAAGTTCTGCGGGGTGCTCGTGCAATAGAGTCGCAGTGCTCAAAGATTGTCATGTTTAAATGATTTTTATGATTTGTAAGACGATATATATATAATATAAGTGCTTTTTATACTTGTCTGTTCAAGTATTGGAATATCTCCTGTGCGGCCGTTCATGTATACTTGTGTATAACCTGAAAGATGGCAGTCTTCGGCTTCAGCCCCCATGCACATAGTGCGGGGGTGTTTGCAAAGTAGCGCATTTTCACACTTAATCCAATGTCTTGGCCCTGTGAAGGAGGTGGTAGTGTAGCAAACGAGGCAACCGGACTATAATGCTTTATCACTTTCACTTAGCCATAGGAGTTCGAGGGTGGGGCTACGATATAGCACCTAGGGGCACCGCGCTCTCCGAATTCGGGGCGCGTATGTGCCTGACTGGGAAATGGTCCTTCGTGAAAGCGGAGGAATTCTAAACAATCCGGTAGTCGATCGAGTGGTTGAACAGTCTCTCGCTGTATCATGACAGTCAGTTTTTGGCTTTCTCTACTGAGGTGCTCGCCCGGCTGAACCGGGGCAAAATCGTAGTAGTTCTCCTGGTGCCGCGTTAGCCGATGATACCGAATGTAAGGCAGCAAAACACAGGAGCCAGGCAAACCCAACATTTGACCAAAGGCATGATTCGGAGCTGATGCATATAAGGCCTAACTCGAGACGCCGAACACTCCCTAAGGTATTCGGTCTTTATGATAACGGGCAGAACAATGCCCTAAGCCCCTAGTGTCCGTGCACAGCGAGAATTTCTGACGCCCGATGCCAAAACGCCAGCCTCCTCGTTGGTTATGGTAAAAAACCATGGGATATGAATCAACAAGAGACAGTAAGAAAGGTTTACGCAGGGTCTTAATATGAAAAGAATCCTTGCCATAGGTCCCTGCTGCACGTCTGCGCCTGTGTCTCCGTTGTGCCGTATCCTGGACGGGTGTACACATTGTTCATCTGTAAAAAGAGAGGAATTTAGCTTGAAAAGAAATCGTGCATAAAATTTATTGAAAGCAAAGTATGAATGAATGAATAAAGCTGAGCTTTTAGTGGCTCTTTATTGTTTGTACGCGCAGCCCCTTGTGAAGGGGTATGCGGCTAGGGAGCCCCTAGTTTATCTGTGCCGGACTCGCCTAGCCGTGTCCGGGGTCTTGAACGACCTTTTAATGAGATGATACCGCGTGGACCGGGCATTTTAAGTGTAAGAGACGCGTAGTGCGGTATTGCGTTAAAGCGGGCGAAAGCTTCGCGTCCCAATAGTGCTTGATGGCTCAACATGGAAGATTAGCTTTTCGCGACGGAAGTTGTCGGGTGATCTAAACACAACTTCTAGTAGTAAGGAGCCCGTGCACTTGGCGTAAGGGCCTGGCGTCACTCCTTTGAAGGAAGTGCGGCTATGGCGAATTTTAGTAGGGTCTATCCCCAACTTGCAGATTGTGTCCGGATATAGCAGGTTTAAATCGCTGCTGCCATCCATTAGGACTTGTGTAAATTGTAGTCCGTCGATTATAGGATCCAATATCAAAGCAGTCCATCCTGCGTTTCCAATACTTCTGGAATAGTCCAGGTGGTCGAAAGTAATTGGTTTTGACACCCAATCTCGGGGTTCCACTGGGGTGGACCGTGCGACACGTACTTTAGCGGGTGCCACACTATTGTTTTGTATTATCACATGAAGTGAGTTTACTATTTTGACTTCTTGTGGGAAAGTCTTTTGTTTTCCGGCGCTCTGCTGGTGGGGTTCGTCGTCATCCTCGCTTGGCGCGTCGAGCCCCTTGTGTTCGGCGTTGAGTCGGCCGGACTGTTTGAAGACCCAACAATCTTGGTGGGTGTGGTTTGCGTGCTTCCGAAGTACTGTGGATTTGACATATCCGATCCAAAATTTTGTTTAGGCTGGATAGCTCGTCACTGTTGTCCTTAAGAGGCAGTGTTTTGTTGTTCGGCCGCGAGCTTTTGAATCCGGCGTTGACCGCCGTGTTCTTTGGGCTCTTTTCTTTATTTCGGCACTGGTCCTTTCTGCGCCGTGATTTTCCGTTTCCATCTCTGATCTCGGATGTACTCGGGTCGCTGGTGCTGCATCTTGCTAGCCAGCTGTCTTCCCCCGCGCAAAAGCGGGTCATGAGGCTTGTTAGCGCGGCCATTGTTCTTGGCTTTTCCTGGCCGAGGTGTCTGGCAAGCCATTCGTCTCGGACGTTATGTTTAAAAGTTGCTAAGGCTTCGGCGTCCGGACAGTCGACTATTTGGTTCTTCTTGGTGAGGAATCTGTTCTAGAATTTGCACGCTGATTCTCCGGGCTGTTGGTTTATGTGACTAAAATCGTCTGCATCCGAAGGGCGGACATAAGTCCCCTGAAAATTTGCTCTAAATGCATCCTCGAGCTCTTCCCAACTTCCAATGGTATTTTCTGGGAGGCTTTTGAGCCAATGCCGAGCTGGCCCTTTGAGCTTGAGGGGCAGATATTTTATGGCGTGGAGATCGTCTCCTCTAGCCATATGTATGTGCAGGATGTAATCCTCAATCCAGACTCCGGGGTCTATTGTTCCGTCGTATGCCTCTATGTTTACGGGCTTGAACCCCGCTGGAAATTCATGATCCAGTACCTCATCGGTGAAACATAGTGGGTGTGCGGCGCCCCTGTATTTAGGTGTGCCGTTGTCTTCGAACGCTCGGCGTGTTGTGTTGCTTCCTGGGGCCTTCTTCTTTGGCCCATAAATGGACCTGACCGGGCCATCTGTTTTGCGAGGATCATGTGCCGGCTTGTGTGCGGCGCCGCTTGTCGCTCTTGACCTGTCATCTGGTTGTCTATCCGGCCAGGCGGCCTCTTTGCTTTTTGAATGTGGGGGCTCTACGGCCTCCTCGTCGAATTCGGGCAGCAGCTTGTGCTTCGGGTAGCTCTTTGTTTGGTGGTTGTTGCCATATTTGTCTGCGGTCTTGAGTACTTTGCTCCACCTCATTCTGAGTATGTCTTCCGCTGTTTTGAGCTTCCGTTTCTGCTTCTTCAGACTTCTTGCAGTGGCGACAAGCCTTTTGTGAAGGTTCTTATTCTCCAGTGGTGTGTGAGGCGTGAGATCGTCTGGACTATTGTTTTCGCCGGGGATCGGATGATTATCCGATTCATCCTATTCGGATGGTTGCTTGGGTGCATGTTCGTCGCCCACTGGTTTGCCCTGCTCTATGGCTGGGTCATTATGAGTGTTGTTGTTATCGAGGCGGGACTTGGGGCGGTGCTTGCGTCGCCGTTTTGGTTGTTTTTTGGGGGAATTATCCTTCGCCGCGTCCCGTTGTTCCTCGTTATCGCTCCCTTTTGGGGTGTCCACCATATATACATCATGAGTTGAGGTGGCCTTCCAGTGCTCGGTAGGCGCTGGTTCTTGGACGTCTCCAGCGTCGTCGTCCATACCGTCGATGTCTTCGGAGTCGTAGTCTAGCATGTCGGTTAAATCATCGACAGTGGCTACAAAGTGGGTAGTGGGTGGGTTTTGAATTTCTTTGTCCTCCGCATCCCAACCATCCTGACCGTAGTCCGGCCAGGGCTCTCCTGATCACGAGAGATGCTTTAGCGAATTCAGGATGTCTCCAAAGGGTGAGTGCTGAAAGATGTCCGCGGCGGTGAACTCCATGATCGGCGCCCAATCGGATTTGATTGGTAGGGGCGCAGGAGGTTCGGAGTCCGGCAAGTAGTCCGGCACCTCAGAGTCACGAGCTTTACGAGGGACAAGGTCAGTGTCCGGCTCCATCACCGTAGAGATTGCAGCTCCCGAGGCGGTGTCCAGCCACCTGTCCTCGATCTGCGTGGTCGGCTCCGAACTAGGGGTCGGAGCGGACTCATGTGCGGCTTCCAGGGCACTGTCCGGCGGCAGAGCTAAATCATGCCCATAGTGACAGTGCGGCGCGCTCGGCCGCGGCTCGAATCCATCGAAGATCAAGTCTCCGCGGATGTCGGCCATGAAGTTTAGGCTTCCAAATCTGACCTGACGGCCAGGGGCGTAGCTTTCGACCTGCTCCCGATGGCCAAGCGAATTGGTCCGCAGTGCAAAGCCGCCGAACACGAAGATCTGTCCGGGGAGAAAAGTCTCACCCTGGACTGCATGGTTGTTGATGATTGAAGGAGCCATCAAGCCTATCGGTGACGACACAGAGCAACTCTCAATGAAAGCACCAATGTCGGTGTCAAAACCGGCGGATCTCAGGTAGGGGGTCCTGAACTGTGCATCTAGGCGGATGGTAACAGGAGAGAATGGACACGATGTTTTTACCCAGGTTCGGGCCCTCTCGATGGAGGTAAAACCCTACTCCGGCTTGATTAATATTGATGATATGGGTAGTACAAGAGTGGATCTACCACGAGATCAAGGAGGCTAAACCCTAGAAGCTAGCCTATGGTATGATTGTTGTAATGGTTGTTCGTCCTACGGACTAAAACCCTTCGGTTTATATAGACACCGGAGAGGGCAAGGGTTACACAGAGTCGGTTACAATGGTAGGAGATCTACATATCCGTATTGCCAAGCTTGCCTTCCACACCAAGGAAAGTCCCATCCGGACATGGGACGAAGTCTTCAATCTTGTATCTTCATAGTCTTGGAGTCCGGCCGATGATGATAGTCCGGCTATCCGGACACCCCCTAGTCCAGGACTCCCTCAGGTACCTCGTGAGGTTACTATGATGCAAGCCATGACGACCAAGGCCAGGCAGGCGCCAGGTGGGCACCAACGCGCGTAGTGTCCTCGTTTCCTCTTTGGTGCTAAGGGGGCAAGCCTAGGCGCGGAGTACCGAGGCATCAGCCAAATGTTTCCACATCGGTGCAACAAGACCCAGACCAGTAGGACGGCAGGACGGACGTCATTGTGGAGCCCAAGACGGCGTCACCACCAGCGCCTTTGGCAGGCGAAGACCACCTTTAGTCAGGATAGCTTGTACTAGTTGTCCCCTTTCAAATTGGCCATTGTTGGATCCCTTCCCGCTCAATATTTGGGGAGAGGACCAGGGCCTCTATAAATAGGACTAGCCACCACCACAGAGAGGCAACTGATCCAGATCATCCTCAAGCACACACAAGTTCACCAAGCACAAGAGCACCTCTCCTCGGGAGGCTGTTCTTCCCTTGTACTGTTCATCATCAGCCCAAGAGGCAATCCACCACCACCACACTGGAGTAGGGTGTTGCACCACAACGGTGGCCCAAACCAGTATAAACCTCGTGTCTCTTGTGTTGTGAGTTCATCGAGCTAAGCTTAGAGATCGCGGCCATGCTGAGGGTGAGATTTGGTAGGGGGAAATCTTCGTGCGCACCCCAGTGTTTGAACCTCAAGGGTTTTGCCGCAACCCTAAATCTGACAAAACTCTTTGCTCTACTGATCGGGGTGAAGATACCCCGAACAAGCCCCTCAAAGGATTATTTTCCATAGTAACAAGTGGTAGTAAATTTCAGCACACTATATAAATTTTTCCTTACCAAATTCCACCTACCAAAGGCGCTTCACTCCCCGACAACGGTGCCAGAAAAGAGACTTGAGGGCCCACAAGTATAGGGGATCTATCGTAGTCCTTTCGATAAGTAAGAGTGTCGAACCCAACGAGGAGTAGAAGCATACTGACAAGCAGTTTTCAGTAAGGTATTCTCTACAAGCACTGAAATTATCGGTAACAGATAGTTTTATGATAAGGTAATTCGTAACAGATAACAAGTAACAAAAGTAAACAAGGGGCAGCAAGGTGGACCAATCCTCTTTGTAGCAAAGGACAAGCCTGGACAAACTCTTATATAAAGGAAAGCACTCCCGAGGACACATGGGAATTATTATCAAGCTAGTTTTCATCATGCTCATATGATTCGCGTTCATTACTTTAATAATTTGATATGTGGGGGGACTGGTGCTTGGGTACTGCCCTTCCTTGGACAAGCATCCCACATATGATTAACCCCCCTCGCAAGCATCCGCAACTACGAAAGAAGAATTAAGTTAAACCTAACCATAGCATGAAACATATGGATCCAAATCAGCACCTTACAAAGCAACGCATAAACTAGGGTTTAAGCTTCTGTCACTCTAGCAACCCATCATCTACTTATTACTTCCCAATGCCTTCCCCTAGGCCAAAACAATGGTGAAGTGTTATGTTGTCGACGTTCACATAACACCACTAGAGGAAAGACAACACACATCTCATAAAAATATCGAACGAATACCAAATTCACATGACTACTTATAAAAAGACTTCTCCTATGTCCTCAAGAACAAACGTAACTACTCACAAATCATATTCATGCTCACAATCAGAGGGGTATTAATATGCATAAAGGATCTGAACATATAATCTTCCCCAGAATAAACCAACTAGAATCAACTACAAGGAGTAAACAACACTACTAGCAACCCACAGGTACCAATCTGAGGTTTTAGACAAAGATCGGATACAAGAGATGAATAGGGTTTGAGAGGAGATGGTGCTTGTGCAGATGTTGATGGATATTGACCCCCTCTTGATGAGAGGATTGATGGTGATGATGATGGTGACGATTTCCCCCTCCCGAAGGGATGTTTCCCTGGCAGAACAGCTCCGCCGCAGCCCTAGATTGGTTTCGCCAGGTTCCGCCTCGAGACGGCGGTGATTCTCCTAAAAGCTTCCTTCTTATATTTTTCAGGGCAGAAGACACCTTATATTAGAAGATGAACATTGGGGGGCCTCCAGGTGGCCCACAAGGCAGGGGGCGATCCCAGGGGGTAGGGTGCGCCCCCACCCTCGTGGACGGTGGGTGGCCCCCGTCTAGTGCTTTCTTCGCCCAATAATTTTAATGTATTCCAAAACTGACTTTCATGGAGTTTCAGGACTTTTGGAGTTGTGCAGAATAGGTCTCTAATATTTGCTCCTTTTCCAAATTCCGAAATTCCAGTGCTTTGGCATTCTCCCTCTTCATGTAAACCTTGTAAAATAAGAGACAAAAGGCATAAGTATTATGACATAATGTGTAATAACAGCCCATAATGCAATAAATATCGATATAAAAGCATCATGCAAAATTGACGTATCAGGCCTCCCCCTCCCTCCTTTATATAGGGGGGCAGAGGCATCCTAGAACACACAAGTTGATCTTTTAGCCATGGGCGGTGCCCCCCTCCAAAGTTACACACCTCGATCATATCGCCGTACTGCTTAGGCGAAGCCCTACACTGGTAACATCATCATCACTATCGCCACGCCGTCGTGCTGACGGAACCCACCCTCGTCCTCAACTAGATCAAGAGCACGAGGGATATCATCGAGCTGAACGTGTACTGAACGCGGAGGTGTCGTACGTTTGGTACTTGTATCGTTTGGATCATGAAGAAGTTCGACTACATCGACTGCGTTACTAAACGCTTCCGCTTTCGGTCTACGAGGGTACATAGACGTAGATAGATCTCCTAGATAGATCTTGTGTGGTCGTAGGAATTTTTTTGAAATTACTGCATTAATTTCCCAACAGTGGCATCCAAGCCAGGTCTATGCATAGATGTTATATGCATGAGTATAACACAAAGAGTTGTGAGCGATAATAGTCATACTGCATACTAGCAACGTCTTACTTTGATTTGGCGGTATTGTTGGATGAAGTGGCCCGGACCGACATTACATGATCGCGTTCATGAGACTGGTTCTACCGACGTGCTTCGCACACAGGTGGCTAGCGGGTGTCTGTTTTGTCCAAATTTAGTAGAATCGAGTTTGACTAAGCCTGGTCCTTATTGAAGGTTAAAACAGCACACTTGACGAAAAATCGTTGTGGTTTTGATGCGTAGGTAAGAACGGTTCTTAGTAGAAGCCCGTAACAGCCACGTAAAACTTGTAACAACAAAGTAGAGGACGTCTAACTTGTTTTTGCAGGGCATGTTGTGATGTGATATGGTCAAGACGTGTTGATATATAAATTGTTGTATGAGATGATCCTGTTTTGTAATAGTTATCGGCAACTGGCTGGAGCCATATGGTTGTCACTTTATTGTATGAAGTGCAATCGCCATGTAATTGCTTTATTTTATTAGTACGTGGTAGCGATAGTCATAGAAGCAATAGTTGGCGAGACGACAACGATGCTTCGATGGAGATCAAGGTGTCAAGCTGGTGACGATGGTGATCATGACGGTGCTTTCGGGATGGAGATCAAAGGCACAAGATGATGATGACCATATCATATCACTTATTTGATTGCACATGATGTTTATCTTTTATGCATCTAATTTTTCTTAGTACGGCGGAAGCATTATAAGATGATCTCTAACTAAATTTCATGGTATAAGTGTTCTCCCTGAGTATGCACCGTTGCTATAGTTCGTCGTGTCGAGACACCACATGATGATCGGGTGTCAAAGCTCTACGTTCACATACAACGGGTGCAAGCCAGTTTTGCACACGCATAATACTCGGGTCAAACTTGACTAGCCTAGCATATGCAGATATGGCCTCGGAACACGGAGACCGAAAGGTCGAACGTGAATCATATAGTAGATATGATCAACGTAGTGATGTTCACCATTGAAAACTACTCCATCTCATGTGATGATCGTACATGGTTTAGTTGATTTGGATCATGTGATCATTTAGATGACTAGAGGGATGTCTATCTAAGTGTGAGTTCCTAAGTAATATGATTAATTGAACTTTAATTTATCATGAACTTAGTCCTGATATTTATTTTGCATGTCTATGTTATTGTAGATCAATGGCTCGTGCTACTGTACCTTTGAATTTTAATGTGTTCCTAGAGAAAGCTAAGTTGAAAGATGATGGCAGCAACTACACGGACTGGGTCCATAACTTGAGGATTATCCTCATTGCCGCACAGAAGAATTACGTCCTGGAAGCATTGTTAGGTGTACCACTCGCACCAGCAACTGCAGACACTTTGAATCCTGGCAGATGCATGTTGATGACTACTCGATAGTTCAGTGTGCCATGCTTTATGGCTTAGAATCGGGACTTCAAAGATGTTTTGAACGTCATAGATCATATAAGATGTTCCAAGAGTTGAAGTTAACATTTCAAGCAAATGCCCAAGTTGAGAGATATGAAGTCTCCAACAAGTTCTATAGCTGCAAAATGGAGGAGAATAGTTCTGTCAGTGAACACATACTCATAATGTCTGGGTACCATAACCACTTGACTCAGTTGGGAGTTAATCTTCCTGATGATAGTGTCATTGACAGAGTTCTTCAATCACTACCACCAAGCTACAAAGGCTTCCTGATGAACTATAATATGCAAGGGATGAACAAGACAATTCCCAAGCTCTTCGCAATGCTAAAGGCTGCGGAGGTAGAAATCAAAAAGGAGCATCAAGTGTTGATGGTCAACAAGACCACTAGTTTCAATAAAAAGGGCAAAGGGAAGAAGGGGAATTCAAGAAGAACAACAAGAAAGTTGCCGCTCAGGAGAAGAAACCCAAGTCTGGACCTAAGCCTGAAACTGAGTGCTTCTACTGCAAAGGGACTGGTCACTCAAAGCAGAACTGCCCCAAGTATTTGGCGTATAAGAAGGATGGCAAAGTGAAAGGTATATTTGATATACATGTTATTGATGTGTACCTTACTAATGCTCATAGTAGCGTCTGGGTATTTGATACTGGTTCTATTGCTCATATTTGCAACTCGAAACAGGGGCTATGGATTAAATGGAGATTGGCTAAGGACGAGGTGGCGATGCGCGTGGGAAATGGTTCCAAGGTCGATGTGATTGTTGTCGGCACGCTACCTATACATCTACCTTCGGGATTAGTTTTAGACCTAAATAATTGTTATTTGGTGCCAGCGTTGAGCATGTACATTATATCTGGATCTTGTTTGATGCGAGACGGTTATTCATTTAAATCAGAGGATAATGGTTGTTTTATTTATATGAGTCATATCTTTTATGGTCATGCACCCTTGCTGAGTGGTCTATTTTTGTTGAATCTCGATTGTGATGATACACAAGTTCATAATATTGAAGCCAAAAGATGCAAAGTTGATAATGATAGTGCAACTTATTTGTGGCACTGCCATTTAGATCATATCGGTATAAAGCGCATGAAGAAACTCCATGCTGATGGGCTTTTGGAATCACTTGATTATGAATCATTTGGTGCTTGCGAACCATGCCTCATGGGCAAGATGACTAAAACTCCGTTCTTCGAAACAATGGAACGAGCTACTGGCTTATTGGAAAAAATACATACCAATGTATGTGGTCCAATGAGCGTTCAGGCTCGTGGCGGGTATCGTTATTTTCTTACCTTCACAGACGATTTGAGAAGATAGGTTATATCTACTTAATGAAGCATAAGTCTGAAACATTTGAAAAGTTCAAAGAATTTCAGAGTGAAGTTGAAAATCATTGTAACAAGAAAATAAAGTTTCTACGATCTGATCGTGGAGGTGAATATTTGAGTTACGAGTTTGGTCTTCATTTGAAACAATGTGGAATAGTTTCACAACTTACGCCACCCGGAACACCACAGCGAAATAGTGTGTCCAAACGTCATAACCGTACTTTATTGGATATGGTGCGATCTATGATGCCTCTTACTGATTTACCGCTATCGTTTTGGGGTTATGCTTTAGAGATGGCTGCATTCACTTTAAATAGGGCACCATCAAAATCTGTTGAGACGATGCCTTATGAACTATGGTTTGGCAAGAAACCAAAGTTGTCGTTTCTTAAAGTTTGGGGCTGCGGTGCTTATGTGAAAAGGCTTCAACCTTATAAGCTTGAACCAAATTGGAGAAGTGTGTCTTCATAGGATATCCAAAGGAAACTATTGGGTACACCTTCCATCACAAATCCAAAGGCAAAATATTCTTTGCTAGGAACGGATACTTTCTACAGAAGGACTTTCTCTCGAAAGAAGTGAGTGGGAGGAAAGTAGAACTTGATGAGGTAATTGTATCTTCTCCCGAATTGGAACGTAGTTTATCAGAGAAATCAGTTCTAGTGATTCCTACACCAATTAGTGAGGAAGCTAATGATGATGATAATGAAACTTCAGATCAAGTTACTACAGAACCTTGTAGGTCTTCCAGAGTATGGTCCGCACAGAGTGGTATGGTAATCCTGTTCTGGAATTCATGTTACTAGACCGTGGTGAACCTACGAACTATGAGGAAGCGATGATGAGCCCAGCTTCAGAAAAATGGCTTGAGACCATGAAATCTGAGATGGGATCCATGTATGAGAACAAAGTGTGGACTTTGGTGGATTTGCCCGATGATCTTCAAGAAGAAGACCGACGCTGACGGTAATGTTACTGTCTACAAAGCTCGACTTGTTGCAAAAGGTTTTTGACAAGTTCAAGGATTTGACTACAATGAGACTTTCACTCGTAGCGATGCTTAAGTCTATCTGAATCATGTTAGAAATTGCCGCATTTTATGATTATGAAATTTGGAAAATGGACGTCAAAACTGCATTCCTGAATGGATTTCTGGAAGAAGAGTTGTATATGATGCAACCAGAAGGTTTTGTCGATCCAAAGGGTGCTAACAAAGTGTGCAAGCTCCAGCAATCCATTTATGGACGGGTGCAAGCCTCTCAGAGTTGGAATAAATGTTTTGATAGTGTGATCAAAGCATATGGTTTTATACAGACTTTTGGAGAAGCCTTTATTTACAAGAAAGTGAGTGGGAGCTCTGTAGCATTTCTAAAATTATATGTGGATGACATATTGTTGATTGGAAATGATATAGAATTTCTAGATAGCATCAAAGGATACTTGAATAACAGTTTTTCTATGAAAGACCTCGGTGAAGTTGCTTACATATTGGGCATCAAGATCTATAGAGATACATCAAGATGCTTAATTGGACTTTCACAAAGCACATACCTTGATAAAGTTTTGAAGAAGTTCAAAATGGATCAGTCAAAGAAAGGGTTCTTGCCTGTGTTAAAAGGTGTGAAATTGAGTCAGACTCAATGCCCGACCACTTCAGAAGATAGAGAGAAAATGAAAGTCATTCCCTATGCTTCAACCATAGGTTCTATCATGTGTGCAATGCTGTGTACCAGATCTGATGTGTGCCTTACTATAGGTATAGTAGGGAGGTACCAAAGTAATCCCGGAGTGGAGCACTGGACATCGGTCAAGAACATCCTAAAATACCTAAAAAGGACTAAGGATATGTTTCTCGTTTATGGAGGTGACAAAGAGCTTGTCGTAAATGGTTACGTCGATGCAAGCTTTGATGCTGATCTGGATGATTCTAAGTCATAATCCGGATATGTATTTTTTTGAATGGTGGAGCTATCAGTTGGTGCAGTTCCAAGCAAAGCGTCGTGGCAGGATCTACATGTGAAGCAGAGTACATAGCTGCTTCGGAAGCAGCAAATGAAGGAGTCTGGATGAAGGAGTTCATATCCGATCTAGGTGTCATACCTAGTGCATCGGGTCCAATGAAAATCTTTTGTGACAATACTGGTGCAATTGCCTTGGCAAAGGAATCCAGATTTCACAAGAGAACCAAGCACATCAAGAGACACTTCAATTCCATCCTTCATCAAGTGTCGGAAGGGGACATAGGGATTTGCAAGATACATACGGATCTGAATGTTGCAGGCCCGTTGACTAAGCCTCTTCCACGAGCAAAACATGATCAGCACCAAAACTCCATGGGTGTTAGAATCATTACTTTGTAATCTAGATTATTGACTCTAGTGCAAGTGGGAGACTGAAGGAAATATGCCCTAGAAGGAATAATAAAGCTATTATTTATTTCCTTATTTCATGATAAATGTTTATTATTCATGCTAGAATTGTATTAGCCGGAAACTTAGTACATGTGTGAATACATAGATCAAACATAAGTGTCCCTATTATGCCTCTACTTGACTAGCTCGTTTATCAAAGATGGTTATGTTTCCTAACCATCGACATGTGTTGTAATTTGATGAACGGGATCACATCATTAGGAGAATGATGTGGTGGACAAGACCCATTCGTTAGCTTAGCATTATGATCGTCACAGTTTCATTGCTACTGCTTTCTTCATGACTTATACATGTTCCTCAGACTATGAGATTATGCAACTCTCGAATACCAGAGGAACACTTTGTTTGCTATCAAACGTCAAAAAATAAATGGGTGATTATAAATATGCTCTACAGGTGTCTCTGAAGGTATTTGTTGGGTTGGCATAGATCGAGATTAGGATTTGTCACTCTGTGTTTCGAAGAGGTGTCTCTGGGCCCTCTCGGTAATGCTCATCACTATAAGTCTTGCAAGAAATGTGACTAATGACTTAGTTGCGGGATGAAGTATTATGGAACGAGTAAAGAGACTTTCTGGTAACGAGATTGAACTAGGTATGATGATACCGACGATCGAATCTCGGGCAAATAACATACCAATGACAAAGGGAACAACGTATGTTGTTATGCGGTTTGACCGATAAAGATCTTTGTAGAATATGTAGGAGCCAATATGAGCATCCACGTTCCGCTATTGTCTATTGACCGGAGATGTGTCTCGGTCATGTATACATAGTTCTCGAACCCGTAGGGTCCGCACGCTTAATGTTCGATGACGATTTGTATTATGAGTTATGTGTTTTGATGACCGAAGTTTGTTCAGAGTCCCGGATGAGATCACGGATGTGACGAGGAGTCTCGAAATGGTCCAGACATAAAGATTGATAGATTGGACCATGTTATTCGGACACCAGAAGTGTTCCGGATAGTTTTGGGTAAAAAGGAGTGCCGGAGGGGTTACTGGAACCCCTCAAAGTTGATGGGCCTTAGTGGGCCTTAGAGGGAAGGAGAGGTAGCAGCCAGGAGGTGGCACGCGCCGCCCCAGGCCCAGGCCAAATTGGATAAGGGGTTGGGGGCATGGCCCCCCTCTCCCTTCCTTCCCCCTTATCCTTTAGGTAGAAACCTACTAGGACTTGGAGTCCTAGTGTAGGATTCCCCTTCTCCCGGCACGCCTAGCTTGGCCGCCCGGCCTCCCCCTTCCTCCTTTATATACGTGGGCAGGGGGGCACCCTAGAACACACAAGTTGATATTTTAGCCGTGTGCGGTGCCCACCTCCATAGTTTCACACCTCGATCATATCGTCATAGTGCTTAGGCGAAGCCCTGCGCCGGTAACATCATCATCACCGTCGCCACACCGTTATGCAGGCGGAACTCACCCTCATCCTCAACTAGATCAAGAGCACGAGGGAGATCATCTAGCTGAACATGTGCTGAACGCGAAGGTGTCGTACGTTCGGTACTTTTATAGGTTGGATCGCGACGAAGTTAGACTACGTCAACCGCGTTACTAAATGCTTCCGATTTTGGTCTACGAGGGTACGTGGACACACTCTCCCCTCTCGTTGCTATGCATCTCCTAGATAGATCTTACGTGATCGTAGGATTTTTTTTTGAAATTACTGCGTTGCCCAACATGCCCATGTCGAGAGGTATGAGACCTCAGACAAGTACTTTGCCTACAAGATGGAGGAGAATGGCTCAGCCAGTGAGCATGCACACTCAGAATGTCTGGGTAGTACAATCGCTTGAATCAAGTGGGAGTTAATCTTCTAGATAAGATAGTGATTGACAGAGTTCTCTAGTCACTATCACCAAGCTACTAGAACTTCGTGATGAACTATAATATGCAAGGGATGACGAAAATGATTCCCGAGCTCTTCGCGATGCTGAAATCAGCGAAGGTAGAAATCAAGAAAGAGCATCAAGTGTTGATGGTTGACAAGACCACTAGTTTCAAGTAAAAGGGCAAAGGAAAGAAAGGGAACTTCAATAAGAATGGCAAGCAAGTTGCCACTCCCGTGAAGAAGCCCAAAGCTAGACCTAAGCCTAAAACTGAGTGCTTCTATTGCACAGGAAATGGTCACTGGAAGCGGAAGTACCCCAAATATTTGGCGGATAAGAAGGATGGCAAAGTGAACAAAGGTATATTAGATATACATGTTATTGATGTTTACTCTACTAGTGTTCATAGTAACCCCAAGGTATTTGATATCGGCTCAGTTGCTAAGATTAGTAACTCGAAACAGGAGTTGCAAAATAAACAGAGACTAGTTAAGGGCGAGGTGACGATGTTTGTTGGAAGTGATTCCAACATTGATAAGATCACCATCGCATACTCCCTCTGCCTTCGGGATTAGCATCTGACCTAAATAAATGTTATTTGGTGTTTGCATTGAGCATGAATATGATTGGATCATGTTTATTGCGATACAGTTATTCATTTAAGCAGAGAATAATTGTTGTTCTGTTCATATGAATAAAACCTTCTATGGTCTTACATCCAATGTAAATTGTTTACTGAATCTCGATCGCACTGATACACATATTGATAATATTGATGCCAAAAGACACAAAGTTAATAATGATAGTACAACATGTTTGTGGCACTGCCGTTTAGGTCATATTGGCGTAAAGCGCATGAAGAAACTCCATGTCGATGGGCTTTTGGAATCACTTGATGCTTGCGAACCATGCCTCACGGGAAAGATGACTACAACTCCATTCTCTGGAACAATGGAGCGAGCCAATGAATTGTTGAAAATAATACATACCAGCGTATGCGGTCTAATGAGTGTTGAGGCTCGCGGCGGGTATCGTTATTTTCTGACCTTCACAGATGATTTGAGCAGATATGAGTATATCTACTTAATGAAAGTCTGAAAAGTTTGGAAAGTTCTTTCAAGTGGAGAATCATCGTAACAAGAAAATAAAGTTTCTACAATCTGATCGCAGAGGCAAATATTTGAGTTACGATTTTGGCCTTCATTTAAAATAATGTGGAATAGTTTCACAACTCACGCCATGTGGAACACTATAGCGTAATGGTCTGCTCGAATGTCGTAACCGTACTTTATTAGATATGGTGCCATCTATGATGTCTCTTACCGATTTACCACTATCGTTTTGGGGTTATGCATTAGAGACAACTGCATTCATGTTAAATAGGGCACCATCTAAATCTGTTGAGATGACATTGTATGAAATATGGTTTGGTAAGAAACCTAAGCTGTCGTTTCTTAAAATTTGGGGCTGTGATGCTTATGTGAAAAAGCTTAACCCTGATAAGCTCGAACCCAAATCAGAGAAGTGCGTCTCCATAGGATACCCAAAAGAAATTGTTGGGTACACCTTCTATCACGGATCCGAAGGCAAGACATTTGTTGCTAAGAATGGTTCCTTTCTATAGAAGGAGTTTCTCTCGAAAGAAGTGAGTGGGAGGAAAGTAGAACTTGATGAGGTAGTTGTAACTTCTATCGAATTGTAAAATGGTTCATCACAAAAATCAGTTCCAGTGATGCCTACACAGATTAGTAAGGAAATTAATGATGATGATTGAGGGAGTCCTGGACTAGGGGGTGTCCAGACAGCCGGACTATCATCGTCCGCCGGACTCCAAGACTACGAAGATACAAGATTGAAGACTCCGTCCCGTGTCCGGATGGGACTTTCCTTGGCGTGGAAGGCAAGCTTGGCGATACGGATATGTAGATCTCCAACCATTGTAACCGACTCTGTGTAACCCTAGCCCTCTCCGGTGTCTATATAAACCGGAGAGCTTTAGTCCGTAGGAGATAACCTCCATTACAACAATCATACCATAGGCTAGCTTCTAGGGTTTAGCCTCCTTGATCTCGTGGTAGATCCACTCTTGTACTACACATATCATCAATATTAATCAAGTAGGACGTAGGGTTCTACCTCCATCGAGAGGGCCCGAACCTGGGTAAAAACATCGTGTCCCTCGTCTCCTGTTACCATCCGCCTAGACGCACAGTTCGGGACCCCCTACCCGAGATCTGCCGGTTTTGACACCGACATTGGTGCTTTCATTGAGAGTTCCTCTATGCTGTCACTGATAGGCCCGATGGCATCTTCAGCCAACAACGCTGTCCACGGTGAGACTTTTCTCCCCGGACAGATCTTCGTATTCGGCGGCTTCGCACTGCGGGCTAATTTGCTTGGCCATCTGGAGCAGATCGAAAGCTACGCCCCTGGCCGTCAGGTCAGATTCGGAAGCCTAAACTTCACGGCCGATGTCCATGGAGACTTGATCTTCGACGGACCCGAGCCACAGCCAAGCGCGCCGCACTGTTGCGATGGGCATGATCTAGCTCTGCCACCAAACAGTGCCTTGGTGGCCGCACACGAGTTCGTTCCGGCCATTAGTCCGGAGCCGATCGCCCAGATCGAGGGCCGGTGGATAGACGCCGCCTCAGGGGCTTCAACATCCACGGCGATGGAGCCGAACACTAATCTCGTCCCCTGCGAAACTTCGTGATTCCGGCGCGGACTCCTTGCGGACTCGAACCTCCCGCGCCCTACCAATCGATTCGGATTGGGCACGGTTATGGAATTCACCGCGCGGACATCTTCCAATACTCGCCTTTTGGCGATATCCTTAATTCACTAAAGCATCTCGTTATCGGGAGAGTCTGGCGGACTATGGCGGGGATGGCTGAAATGCACGACGACGAAGAAATTGAGCCCACCCACCACCCACTTTGTAGCCACTGTCGGCGATCTAACCGACATGCTAGACTACGACTCCGATGACATCGGCGCTATGGGCGGCGATGCGGAGACGAACGAGAACCAACGCCTACTGGGGCCTTTGAAGACCACCTCGTCATCGACATATATATGGTGGACACCCCAAAAGACGGGGGCGGCGAAGAAGCGGAGGTAGACTCTTTAAAGAAGCAGCCCAAACGCGCCCGCCGTCGGGCGCCGCTCTAAATCCGCCATAGCAAGAATGGAGATTCCGCACAGGAGATAATAATACTCCAGAGAGTGCGAAGACAATCCCCTCGAGCAAGACTCAGCGCAGGAGGATGCAGAGGCAAGCCCTCACGAGAGGGTGGCAGATGAAGAGGTTGAGGATCATAACTATATACCTCCCTCCGAAGACGAAGCAAGCCTCGACGATGATGAATTCGTCGTACCTGAGGATCCCGTCGAACAAGAGCGCTTCAAGCGCAGGCTTATCGCCACAGCAAACAGACTAAAGAAAAAGCAGCAACAGCTTCAAGCTGATCAGGACCTGCTGGCCGATCGATGGACCGAGGTCCTCGCGGCCGAAGAGTATAAACTCGAACGCCCCTCCAAAAGTTACCCAAGATGCAAGCTGCTCCCTCGATTAGAGGAGGAAGCATATATACCTCCATCACCAGCGCACGATATGGCTGACCGACCACCCCGTGGTCGTGACAGAGAGGCATCCAGGCCCCCAGCCAAGACTGTACCCCGGCATCGATCCAAAAATACGAAGCCAAGAGGGAACACGCCGGACTTGCGAGACATATTGGAGGACAAAGCAAGGCAATCCAGATCCATCTACGGATCACGTGGGTGCCCCACGACCCATGACGAATACCGTCGCGCCGGATACAGCAGACAGTGCTCTCTCGAGCTGCGTCGCGATATTGCTCAATACAGAGGCGCCGCACACCCGCTATGCTTCACTGACGAAGTAATGGATCATCAAATCCCCGAAGGGTTTAAACCCGTAAACATCGAATCTTACGATGGCACAACAGACCCAGCGGTGTGGATCAAGACTATCTTCTCCACATCCGGATGGCCCATGGCGGCGATCTCCATGCCATCAAGTATCTCCCACTCAAGCTTAAAGGACCAGCTCGGCATTGGCTAAATAGCTTGCCCGCAGAGTCAATTGGGTCTGGGGGAAGACACGGAAGCCGCATTCCTCGACAACTTCGAGGCGCGTATGTGCAACCACCGAGCGCCGATGACCTAAGCCACATTATTCAGCAGCCGAGACGAATCGGCGGAAAATTCTGGACACGGTTCTTGACAAAGAAAAACCAAATCGTCGATTGCCCGGATCGCAGAGGCCCTTCCAGCCTTCAAACATAACATCCGGGACGAATGGCTAGCCCGGCACAGGGCAGGAAAAGCGAAATCCATGGCAGCCCTCACATCGTTAATGACCGCTTTTGCGCGGAGAGGACAACTGGCTAGCTCGCAGCAACAATCTCCGTAAAAATTCTGACAGTCCGGATACTAAGGACAACAACGGCAGGTCACGTCGAAACAAAAACAAAGCGCCGCGTTAACGGCGGCGATAAGGAGGATCTGGCGATCAACGCTGGATTCGAGGCTCTAAACCGGTCGTGGAAGAAGCGGTCGGAAGAACCACTCCGGTCCGTCAATTTGGACCAAATACTCGACCGCTTATGCGAGATACATGGCACCTCTGAAAAGCCAGCTAACCACACTAATAGAGATTGCTGGGTGTTCAAGCAGGCCGGCAAGTTAATTGCCGAAAACAATGACAAGGGCTAAACAGCGACGACGAGGAAGAGACCCGACCGCCGAACAATAGAGGACAGAAGGGTTTTCCCCCACAAGTGCGGACGGTGAACATGATTCTGCGACCCACATACCCAAGAGGAGAGAAAGCGCGCACTAAGGGGCGTCTATGCGATGGAGCGATCGCCCAAGTTCAATCCATGGTCCTCTTGTCCGATCACTTTCGATCGAAGAAACCATCCGACCAGCATCGCCAGGCGGATTCGCGCGTGGTTTTAGACCCAATAGTCGACGGATTTCACCTCACGAGAGTCCCGATGGGCGGCGGCGTAGCTGAACCTGCTTTATCGGGATACGGTCGCAAAATGGGCATAGACCCTCAAGGATTAAACCTACAAAGACAACCTTTAAAGGTGTCATACCAGAGTGGAAGCCAACTGTGCAGCTCGATCCTGCGGAAGTGGTCTTGGATCCCGGATAATTTCGGGCGAAGAGTTAATCTTGACATAGTCCCGTTCTGGCGGCTATCACGCTCTGCTCGGACGAACGCGTTTGCAGCGGTGCCGCATTATGCATACCTAAAGCTCAAGATGCGGGCCCTCGCGGAGTCATCACGGTCAATGGGAATATGGAACGCTCCCTCGAGCGGAGGAACATCTGATGGCTCTCGCGCGAAATCTGAGCAGCCTTCTAAGGCAATTCTCGAGTCCGCCGTTAAAAGGCGGATACTGACAAAAGCGCGCCGGAGCAATGCCAACCAAGACCACCTGGCGCGATCAGAGCACGCGTAGCAATGCGGCCCCAACCCTCACCCGCGCATGATCGCAAGAACAATACTCCGCATACATCATTACGCTTTGGAGATACCATGGGCACAGGGGAAGGGGCACGATCGCAACGGACCCAGAGTGCGGTTCGACCACACCGGGGGCTCGCAAGTGTGCCCCCCTTTTGTTTTATTTTATTTCCCTTCTTTTATGTACATAGGACTCCGTTAACTAGAAGCCCTGTCCGGCGGCGAACCTGCCGAACTCATGATGCAACAGTCAGGGACTAAAGAAGGCTGCGACGAACATTCAGGTGGTCTCAATTACGAGCATTAAATTTGATTATATACACCAAGTCCGCAGCTCACCCCTGGAGGGGGACATGTTTTACATAGTCCAAATCCCTTGCTTACCGCACTATTTGTATCAGTCCGCTCTACTAGCAAACTTTCTTTCATAAATAATGCAGCACCTTTTTGATTGCAATTACACCACCTTTTTATATATATGTTCATTACGTGACATCTTGCACCCGTATATTTTGGTACGGCCGAATACGCCAGGGGCTTCTATTCCCCAAATTATGGTGTGATAAAGTCCGAACACTTTCACAAGTGCGGCACCCCGAACTTATAGCATTATATGAATCGGCTCCGAATCATGTCTTGGGTCAATAGTTGGGTTTGCCCGGCTCCCACGTTTTGGTGCCTTACGTTCCGTTCTGTCGGCTAAGGTGGCCTTTGGGAGAACCATCGCGATTGCGCCCGGTTGAGCAGGCGGCGCCTTAGTGGAAAAGCTAAAACTGGCGGCATGATAAGGTGAGAGACTGGTCGCTGTTCGAGAGGTTTTTGGGTCATAAAGACTCACGCCGCTTGACGAGTTCGGACAATGTCCGAGCGAAGGCGTGGATAAGCGCCCGATTGGTCTTTGAATACCGGGGCTTCGCCAAATTTAAAATTATAGAATTCTATGGCTAAGTGAGAGTGTTCAAGCATTATAAGTCCGGTTGCCTTGTTACGTTGTGTTGAGAGCCTCCCTAGATGGACCCAAAATGGGAACAAGAGTGCTCAAGTTTATCCCAAACACCCCAAACTTTCGTGGCTTGGGGGCTGAAACCAACGACTTGCCATCTCTCGATTTTATAAGCGGCCGCCTGAAGGTAATATTTTAAATTAAAAAAGCGTTGCTCAAAGCGCACATGAACAAAGTTTCAGCGCACAGGATAATGCATAATGAGTTTACTCAAAGATTACATTTCGGGGGCACTCATCCGCAATATCGCGGGCTCCCTTCAGGACAGATTTATAATACATCTCGGGCATGCGATACTCCTTGCCCGGTGGCGGTGGGTCCATGAGAAGCTTCTCCGCATCCAACCTGCCCCATTGCACCTTTGTGCGGGCGAGGGCCCGGCGAGCGCCTTCAATACATGCGGGCGCTTGATGACATCCACCGGGGCATGCCTCCACCAGCCGCCGCCACGAGGCCAAAGTAGCTCCCGGCATGGCTGTCTAGGCCTAACCGGACTATAAGGCCCTTCATGGCCTCTTCAGCTACCTTGTGGAGTTCGACCAGCTGCTTGACCTGGTCGCTTGAAACACTTGGGTGTCCGGCCTTAGCATCTTGAGACCGAAGACTTTTTCCGTCGAGCTCCCTCCTCGCCACGATAGAATCGGCGGCATCGAGGCGCTTTCTGGCGGCAGATCTGCAAACGCCTCGAGAGCTCCGAATGCGGGTAAGTGTCAGGTATTTTACATTAACATGCTTGCTTTGCATGAAAAATGCCTTACCCGCCGCTATTTTCTTTACATCTTCAACCTCCTGAAGGGCCTTATGGGCTTCGGCCTTGGCGGACTGGGCACTTTCGAGAGCCGAGGCAAGCTCGGACTCTCGAGTCTTGGAGTCACGCTCCAACCTCTCATGCTTCTCCATGAGAGCCTGCAGCTCTTGCCGTACTTCCGCCACCCATGCCTCCTGCTTTTCTCTGTCTGACCGTTCCGCGGCCGCACTGCGTTCGGCCGCGGACACAGCCTCCTTCAGGGCTGCCACCTCGTTAGTGGCCCCTGCAATACACATATTATCCTTATTAATTATATTGCAACCAAAATCCTTTTCTGTAAGGTAACCATTCAAAGTGGTGTTACTCACCTTCTTTGTCCTCGAGCTGCTTATTAGCATGGCCGAGCTCTTGCTCGGACCGCTCGAGATCCTTTTTCAGCACATCGACCTCCGCCGTTAGTGCGGCAGAGGTCAGCAGTGCTGCCTGCAAACCCATATTGACACATTTTAAGCAACCCTGCGTATATCTTGTTAGATCCTCAGTCCGGCTTTTTCTTTCCGAACACCGAACTGAGCATCGAGAACTCTTGTCTATGTAGTATTACATTACATTATTTTAACTTCTTACCTCAAAGCTGTTAGAAGGCTGCTGCGAGCTTCGGTCGACCTGCTTTTGGCGAGCTGAACCTTTTGAATCACCGCACTCATGATAGTGCGGTGTTCTTCGATGGAGCGCCTTTAAGCGCCTCCAACAAGTTATCCGGCGCCTCGGTTGGGCGGAGGCCGCCAGATCACGATCTTGCCCTTGTTTGAAGGGGCGCTTGCGGACTCTGGAACCACTGCGGGTTCGATGTAGAGTCCGGCGCAAAGTCCGGAGGCTGCTGCGGCGCCTCGGGCCTCCTCTGATGGGTCCCTCTCGGGATCCCACCTCGGCGTCCTCATCGGCGCGTGGGGTAGAGGCAGTCGGAAGTGAATCCACATCTGATGGGGCCAACGACCCGCTCGATGAGTCGGGGAGATCGTCATTGGCCGGACTACGGACAGAATGCGGCATTAAGGACACTACGCGACACGAAAGAAATTGCATATAAAGGATCCGGATACTTACGATCTTGCCGGACGCCTGGCCCTTGGAGGCCACTCATCCTCGCCAACACTAGTGTTGGCGAAACTGTCCGGGGGGATAGTTCTCCCCCTCTTGGACCCTTCGGCCTCCCCTATTGGGGAAGCCTTCCTCTTCTTCTCTCCCCCCTCCGGGAGAGAGTACTCCTCCTCCTCCTCGTCTTCGGGGGAGGAGTCAGCGTCGTCGTCGGGCGCTTTGATTGTGGGAACTCTTTGAGTCCCGGCCAC
The DNA here is from genome assembly GCA_021437245.1 of Aegilops speltoides. Lineage (NCBI taxonomy): Eukaryota > Viridiplantae > Streptophyta > Magnoliopsida > Poales > Poaceae > Aegilops > Aegilops speltoides. The sequence goes on along the minus strand of CM038144.1, from coordinate 424,662,450 downwards.
CTTCTTGGCCTTCTTCTCCGGCACCACGTGCGGTGCGGAACCAGCAGCCCTGCTAAGCAGGCGTCCACTGGGTCTTCGGCATGGGAGCTGGGCTGATAAGCTGCTGGCCTTCTCCATCCATTCTGTCAAAGGAAAGGAAGGATGAAACCCTCTTATAATCAATTCGATTCTGCAAAGTGTCCCGTAATGGGGTTGAATCACTTACCTCGTCGGTTGGATCTTTGCGAGCTGAATCCGCGATCTTCCGTCAGCGGATACGAAACTTCGGCGCCACAAACAGCACCCTCCAGGCGCCTTCGTATGTCGTGTCGAAGAGCCGCTCAGCGCTGGTGCTGTTCGGATTGAACTCCCACAGATTGCATGCCCGTTCTTGGCATGGGAGAATCCGCGGATGAGCATGACTTGGACCACGTGACGCGAGCTGAGCTTATTGCTCACCACTTGGATGCAGGCTCGAGTCCGATCACCTCCTTCAGATTGCCCCACAGCAAGCCCTTCTCTTTCCAGAAGTGAGCTGCGTGGGGGCGCCAGAATCTAAACTTCGGGGCCGCCGCCCATGTAGGCTTCTTGCGCTCGGTGATGTAGAACCACCCGGTTGCCACCCCTTGGCGGAGTCCACGAAGGCCCTTCGAGCCAAATGGCGTTGGGTAATTTACCCAACATGGCGCCTCAAGATTCGCTTGCGTGCCCTTCACAACCTTGGCTTGATGTTGAAGGTCTTGAGCCGCAGCGAAGTGGGGCGGATGCGAGAGAAGGCCTCGCACACGCACGATGAACGCCGAGATGTTGAGGATGAAGTTCGGCGCCAGATCGTGGAAATCCAGGCCGTAATAGAACATGAGCCCCCGGACGAATGGATGGAGCGGAAAGCCCAGTCCGCGGAGGAAGTGGGGAAGGAAGACGACCCTCTTGTGAGGCCCAGGGGTGGGGATGAGCTGCCCCTCGTCGGGCAGCCGATGCGCGATATCGCCGGAGAGGTATTCGGCGCTGCGCAGCTTGGTGATGTGCTCCTCCTTAACAGTGGAGGCCAACCACTTGCCTCCCCCTCCGGACATGTTCGGAGAAGGTCGAGGCGAGATGCGCGAGCTTGGGCGTTGGAGCTTGAGTGCGCGGAGATGTATAAGCAAAGTAGGAAGAAGGCGTAGGTGAGAAGGTAAATCCTTATCCCTTATATATAGGCGGACGAAATTGTGCGTCCCCCACCGGCCTGGTAAAACTCGCTTATCTCCCAAGCGCCACCATCAATGGCGCGGTTGGGTTACCCACGTCCGTATTGATGAGAATCCCGGAATAAGGGGAACACGATCTCTGCTCGACAAGGCGTGCCAAGAAACCGCGCCGCTAAGCGTCTTTGAGGTGGTATAGTAAAAAATGATTCAAACAGTAGCTTGGTAGCGGTGTGATGTCACGCCACATAATACGTCAGCAGATTGAACTAAGTGTACATTTTATTCTCTCTACGGTGGAATGTGGAATTTATTTTGCAGAGCCGGACACTATCCTGGTGTTCATGATCTCCTCTGGATTATTCAAGGGAGGAACCCGCCTTGCAATGCCGAACATTATGTGCGCCGGACTAATCGTCATTGAAGCCTGGTTCAGGGGCTACTGAGGGAGTCCTGGACTAGGGGGTGTCCGGAAAGCCGGACTATCATCGTCCGCCGGACTCCAAGACTACGAAGATACAAGATTGAAGACTCCGTCCTGTGTCCGGATGGGACTTTCCTTGGCGTGGAAGGCAAGCTTGGCAATACGGATATGTAGATCTCCTACCATTGTAACCGACTCTGTGTAACCCTAGCCCTCTTCGGTGTCTATATAAACCGGAGAGCTTTAGTCCGTAGGACATAACCTCCATTACAACAATCATACCATAGGCTAGCTTCTAGGGTTTAGCCTCCTTGATCTCGTGGTAGATCCACTCTTGTACTACCCATATCATCAATATTAATCAAGCAGGACGTAGGGTTTTACCTCCATCGAGAGGGCCCGAACCTGGGTAAAAACATCGTGTCCCTCGTCTCTCGTTACCATCCGCCTAGAAGCACAGTTCGAGACCCCCTACCCGAGATCCGCCGGTTTTGACACCGACAATGATCATGAAACATCAGATCAACTTACTATCAAACCTCGTAGGTCAACCAGAGTACAGTCCACACCAGAGTGGCACGGTAATCCTGTTCTAGAAGCCATGTTACTAGACCATGACGAACCTACAAACTATGAGGAAGCGATGATGAGCCCAGATTCCGCGAAATGTCTTGAGGCCATGAAATTTGAGATGGGATCCATGTATGAGAACAAAGTGTGGACTTTCGTTGACTTGCCCGATGATCGGCAAGCCATAGAGAATAAATGGATCTTCAAGAGGAAGACAGATGCTGATAGTAGTGTTACTATCTAGAAAACTCGAATTGTCGCAAAAGGTTTTCGATAAGTTCAAGGTGTTTACTACGATTGAGATTTTCTCACTCGTATCGATGCTTAAAGTCTGTCTGAATCATGTTAGCAATTGCCGCATTTTATGAAACCTCGCAAATGGATGTCAAAATTGCATTCCTTAAAGGATTTCTTAAAGAAGAGTTGTATATGATGCAACCAGAAGGTTTTGTCGATCCTAAAGGTGCTAACAAAGTGTGCAAGCTCCAGCGATTCATTTATGGACTGGTGCAAGCATCTCGGAGTTGGAATATATTCTTTGATAGTGTGATCAAAGTATATGGTTTAATACAGACTTGCGGTGAAGCCTCTATTTACAAGAAAGTGAGTGGCACGACTACAACCTTTCTGATAAGTATATGTAAATGACATATTATTGATCGGAAAAGGTGTAGAATTTTCTGGAAAGCGTAAAGGAGTATATGGAAGGAGTTTTTTCAAATAAAGACCTCGGTAAAGCTACTTACATATTGGGCATCAAGATCTATAAAGATAGATCAAGATGCTTGATAAGACTTTCAACGAATACATACCTTGATAAGATTTTGAAAGAGTTCAAAATGGATCAGTCAAAGAAGGAGTTCTTGGCTGAGTTATAAGGTATGAATTGAGTAGGACCCAAAACCCGACCACAAAAGATAGAGAGAGAATGAAAGTCATTCCCTATGCCTCAGCCATAGGTTCTATAAAGTATGCCATGCTGTGTAACAAACCTGTTGTGTACCTTACCATGATTTTGGCAAGGGGTACAATAGTGATCCAGGAGTGGATCACTGGACAGTGGTCAGTGTTATCCTTAGTTACTTGAGTGGAATAAGGAAATATTTCTTGGTTATGGAGGTGATATAGAGTTCATCGTAAAGAGTTACATCGATGCAAGCTTTTACACCGATCTGGATGACTCTAAGTCTCAATCTGGAAACATATTGAAAGTGCGAGCAATTAGCTAGAGTAGCTCCATGCAGAGCATTATGGACATAGAAATTTGCAAAATACATACGGATCTGAATGTGGCAGACCCGTTGACTAAACTTCTCTCACAAGCAAAACATGATCACACCTTAGTACTCTTTGGGTGTTAATCACATGGCGATGTGAACTAAATTATTGACTCTAGTAAACCCTTTGGGTGTTGGTCACATGGTGATATGAACTATGGGTGTTAATCACATAGTGATGTGAACTATTGGTGTTGAATCGCATGGCGATGTGAACTAGATTATTGACTCTAGTGCAAGTGGGAGACTGAAGGAAGTATGCCCTAGAGGCAATAATAAAGTTGTTATTTATATTTCCTTATATCATGATAAATGTTTGTTATTCATGCTAGAATTGCATAAACCAGAAACTTAGTACATGTGTGAATACATAGACAAGCAGAGTGTCCCTAGTATGCCTCTACTTGACTAGCTTGTTTATCAAAGATGGTTATGTTTCCTAGCTATAGACATGTGTTGTCATTTGATAACTGGGATCACATCGAGAATGATGTGATTGACAAGACCCATCCATTAGCTAAGCACTATGATCGTTTAGTTTGTTGCTATTGCTTTCATCATGACTTATACACGTTCGACTATGAGATTATGCAACTCCCGAATATCGGAGGAACACTTATTGTGCTATTAAACATCACGACGTAACTGGGTTATTTTAAAGATGCTCTACAGGTGTCTCTGATGGTGTTTGTTGAGTTGGCATATATCGAGATTAGGATTTGTCACTCCGATTGTCGGGGAGGTATCTCTGGGCCCTCTCGGTAATGCACATGACTATAAGCTTCACAAGCAATGTGACTAGTGAGTTAGTTGCGGGATGATGCATTACGAAACGAGTAAAGAAACTTGTCGGTAACAAGATTGAACAATGTATGGTGATACCGACGATCGAATCTCGGGCAAGTAACATACCAATGACAAAGGGAACAACGTATGTTGCTATGCGGTTTGACCGATAAAGATCTTCATAGAATATGTGGGAGCCAATATGAGCATCCAGGTTCCGCTATTGGTTATTGACCGGAGATGAGTCTCGGTCATGTCTACATAGTTCTCGATCCTGTAGGGTCTGCACGCTTAACGTTCAATGACGATCGGTATTATTAGTTTATGTGTTTTGGTGTACAGAAGGTAGTTCGGATTCCCGGATGAGATCACGGACATGACGAGGAGTCTCAAAATGGTCGAGACATAAAGATTGATGTATTGGACCATGTTGTTCGGACACGAAAGTGTTCCGGAGAGTTTCGGATAAACCGGGAGTGCTGGAGGGTTACCGGAACCCTCCCCCCGGGAAGTTAATGGGCCACCATGGGCCTTAGAGGAGAGAGGGTCGACCTGGAGGTGGTGCACGCCCCCTAGTCCGAATTGGACAAGGGGTGGGGCGGCGCCTATCAGATCACGGGTTCGGCAAAACCCTTGAGGTTCGAACACTGGGGTGCGCACCAAGATCTCTCTCTCTCGTCGGCGAACTCACTAAAGGATCTCATGGCCTAGCTCGACGAACCCAAAGAACACAAGGGGACACAAGATTTATACTGGTTCAGGCCACTTTTGCGGTGTAATACCCTACTCCAGTGTGGCATGGTGGATTGCCTCTTGGGCTGAGGATGAACAGTACAAAGGGAAGAACAGCCTCCTAAGGTGAGGTGTTCTTGTGCTTGGTGAGCTGGTGAGGGCTTTGGTCCGTCTGGATCCTTTCATCTCAGTCCTCCCACTCTTTCCATCTATGGTGGTGGCTAGTCCTATTTATAGAGGCTCGGGTCCTCTTCCCAAATATTGAGCGGGAAGGGATCCCACAGCGGCGAAGTTTGAAGGGGGACAGCTAGTACAGCTTATCCTAACAAAAGTAGTCTTCGCCTGCCAAATGCTCTGGTGGTGACGCCGCCTTGGGCTCCATGATGACCTCTGTCCTGCTGGCCTGCTGGTCTTGGTCTCGTTGCATCGATATGGAAACCTTTGCCTGATGCCTCGGTACTCCTCGCCTGCGCTCGCCTCCTTAACATCGAAGAGGTAACGAGGACACTGTGCGTGTGGGCGCCCGTCGGGCGCTCTCCTGGCCTTGTTCGTCATGGCTTGCGTCATTGGATCCTCGCGAGGTTCATCTTATCTTGCTCTCTCCGCCCCTCGCGAGCCAGCCTGGTGAGGCCACTCTCGAGGAGGTCTTGTGTTGTCCACTGAGGGAGTCCTGGACTAGGGGGTGTCCGGATAGCCGGACTATCATCGTCCGCCGGACTCCAATACTACGAAGATACAAGATTGAAGACTCCGTCCCGTGTCCGGATGGGACTTTCCTTGGCATTGAAGGCAAGCTTGGCGACACGGATATGTAGATCTCCTACCATTGTAACCGACTCTGTGTAACCCTACCCCTCTCCGGTGTCTATATAAACCGGAAGGCTTTAGTCCGTAGGACACAACAACCATTACAACAATCATACCATAGGCTAGCTTCTAGGGTTTAGCCTCCTTGATCTCGTGGTAGATCCACTCTTGTACTACCCATATCATCAATATCAATCAAGCGGGGTAGGGTTTTACCTCCGTCGAGAGGCCCAAACCTGGGTAAAAACATCGTGTCCCTTGTCTCCTGTTACCATCCGCCTAGGCGCATAGTTAAGTGACCCCCTACCGAGATCCGCGGTTTGACACCGACATTGGTGCTTTCATTGAGAGTTCCTCGTGCGTCACCGATAGGAAGGATGCCTCCTCCCGTCTTCAAGGACGGTATTTTCGCCAAAGGAGCCTTGGCCGCCGGCCAAACTATCCGGCTAGGTGGTTTTCTTATGACCGCCTGTCCGGCCGTCGCTTCAACAATGACCTCTCAAGTCGTCAAAAGCAATCTTCACGTCAGCTCAGAATTCGCCGAGCGGCTCGATCCAGTAGAGCTTTTGTCCGTAAACGAGCTCTTGGATCGCATCGCTGCCCTGGGAGTCGCTACAGACTACAATCAGGTTGGGCTTAAAACCGATCTACGAGATATTAACTCTCCCCAAGTCACCCACCACGTTGCAGTGGTAGAGGAACAATGCGGCGACTCTTCTCCTATATTGAAAACTAGTCATGTCCGGGCTGCCGAACCCTCCATGCCGGATTCCCGCGGAGGGACGGACTTCGATCAAGCACTGAACTTAAAGTCAGGCATCGGACCGGACTCGTTGAACAACGTCCAACAATCCAAGCTTCCAAATTCGGAAACTTCTCGGCCTTTGAGCCTTGAGACGGGTAGGGTTCCGGACGTAATTCCACCCGCCCGCCCAGACATATGCGATCTATCTCTAATCCAGCAAGAGCCCGCTGAAACCGTACATCATTACTGGTCCAGATTCCTCCTGGTGATGGACAGGATAAAGGACTGCCGAGAGGAAAACGCAATCTCAATCTTTTGCAATAATTGCACGGACGATGGAATCTTGAACGCCATCAGCCGTCGTGAAATTACAAGCTTCGCCGACCTGGCGTCCATAGTACGAAAGTACTGTGCGATGGAGAGTTTCCGGAAAACCGAAAATAAGTTTGGGACAATCCGGCCCCAACCCTAGTCCGCAACAAAAGGGTGCATTACACTCAGGCACCAGATACAAAAACCAAAAAGCAAAAACCCCACAAAGGGCATGGAACCGTACTGGAGGGGTGGCTTAGCGGACCCTGTAAAATTCACATTATAGAGGGCGCCACCCCAACACATAGCCTTCGAGCATGTTGGATATTACGGCAGGTGGCGAAAGGTGGCGAGAAGCTTCTAGCCCTAGAAAACCACTCCAACAGTACCGGTATGGTATCAATAGTCTTCGAGACCTTCGCATCAAAGTAGCAACAGTCTTCGAGACCTTCATCATCAACGATGCAGTGCAGATGCAACCGCGAAAGTCTACCAAGTAGCAACAACAAATCCATGGGCGACATAGCCATCACCTTCAGCGCCACAGCGAACCTAAATTCGAACAGCCCGAGCACCAGCCAGACCTGGTACTTAGTCCAATAGTGGATGGCTTTCGACTTACAAAGGTCCTCATGGATGGCGGCGGCGAGTTAAACCTCATCTCTGAGAAACTCTTCAAAAATGGAAATAGAGTGGAGCCGCATTGAGTAAGTAGCACAACCTTGAGAGGAATAATCACTAGCCGAGAAGCGCGGTGCACGGAAAAATCACACTCGATGTGGTGTTATTTCGCGGACAATTACCGATCGAAGAAGTCACGTTCCAAGTGGCCCGTTCAACAGCGGATATCACGCTATATTAGGGCGAGAGGCATTCACAATTGTTCAAGCCGTACCCCATTACGGTACATGAAGCTCAAAATGCAGGCCGGCGGAATAATCACTCTCGTTAGTGATCCGGACATAGCACTCCGTGCGAGAACAAGACAACCGCATTAGCCACGGAGGCACTATCCAAAGCCCTAGCGGCGAAAGAACTTACCGCGCTACGCTCTCTTGTGAATAGAGGCGATGTGATACTCGATAAGAGATCCAAGTCCACCTCCTTTAAACCGATGGGCGAAATAATAAAATTCGAGGTCCATCCAGCGGACCCGACAAAGACGGCTTCCATCGGGCGCAGTTAAACCACGATGTAGGCGCGCGCTTTCTGCGAAATTCGCCGGAAAATTGGGACATCTTCGCTGGCACCCTTGAGATATGCGGGAATCCCATGCAGATTGGCGAAACACAGCCTAAATATCCTAAAAGGATTCAAGCGATCAAACGAGGCTCTTCGATGATTTTCGAACCCAAAAGACAGGCAATGGGAGAAGAGCTAGCCAAACTGTTGGAAGCCGGATTCATCAGAGACATCAAACATCCGGATTGGCTAGCAAACCTGGTAATGGTACCAAAGAAGGACAAATCCTGGCGCCTATGTGTCGATTTTAATGACCTCAACAAGGCTTGCCCAAAGGATCCCTTCCCCCTCCCTCGCATCGACCAGATAATCGATGCTACCGCCGGACATGATTCATTGTGCTTCCTTGACGCATACTCCGGCTACCATCAAATCGAGATGGCAAAAGCGGACCAAGCCGCAACGACATTCATTACTCCATACGGACCATTCTGCTTCAACACAATGCCCTTCGGACTCAAAAACGCCGGCGCAACATATCAGCGCATGATTCAGACATGTCTAGCCACCCAGATCGGCAAAACAATAGAGGCATACGTGAAGCGGCGTGGTCGTCAAAATAAACTCGTCGAAACTCTAGTAGACGACTTGAGGCTCACATTCGACAACCTCAGAGCATATGACATCAAGCTGAATCCGGATAAATGCGTTTTCGGAGTACCGGCCGGAAAGCTCCTGGGCTTCATTGTATCTAGTAGAGGAATTGAAGCAAACCCAGCTAAGATCCGAGCTCTGTCACAACTAGATATTCCAAAAGACCTCAAACAAATACAAAAATTGACAGGATGCATGGCGGCTCTAAGCCGCTTTATCTCCCGTTTAGGAGAAAAGGCATTGCCCCTCTATCGCCTCCTTAGGCGCACCGAACACCGAGTGGGCGGATCTGCCCTTGCCGCTTTCGAAGAAATAAAAGCCATATTGGCAACAAATCCGGTCTGGCTGCGCCCAATGCTGGGCGAACCAATGTTGTTATACATCGCGGCAACACATCAAGTTGTAAGAGCGGTACTCGTCGTCGAGCGAGAGATGAAGAGCATAAATTCCCTCTTCAAAAGCAGGTGTACTCACGTATCCTTTGTGTTAACCCCTGCAAGTCCCTTACCCGCACTATCAAAGATAGCGTGTCACGGTGTTCATGGCATCTCGGAAGCTCGACACTACTTTCAAGAGTGTTCAATAACGAGTGGCCTCCGAAGTGCCCCTCAACGACATCATAAACAACGCGACGCGACGGGCGGGATTGCAAAATGGGCCATTGAGCTCTTACCATTCGATATAACTTACAAACCTCGTGAGCTATAAAGTCACAAGTTTTGGCTGACTTTATCGCTGAATGGACAAGCCGAACTCCTAAAAAGTCGGCGCATACTCCAATGGATTATGCGCTTGCGGCTCTAAAATGTTGGCGGATTGGGGCTGGCATCGTATTGGCGTCCCCAACGGGGACCAGATCCAATCGTACTTCAGATAATGTACACGGACTTCAACAACGCGGCGAATCTGAGGCCATTTTACATGGCCTCCGGATGCACCTTGTCCATGGGCATTCAACGCCTAGAGGTCTGCGAGGATTCAAACCTTGCAATATCCCAAGTAAATGGAGACTTTGATGCCAAGGATCCGAAAATGGCAGCATATCGTAGCGTTGTCCTAAAATGTCAGCTCGGTTTGACGGACTTGAATTCCACCACGTAGCAGGGATAATAACCAAGCGGCCGACGTGTTAGCGCATCGGCGCAAAACATGACCTTGTCCTCAAACATCTTCTGGAATGGCTGTTTAAGCCATCCGTACTATGGGAAGAGGAGCTCGGAAATAACAAACCGGAAGCAGCCACACCAACCGACCGCGAGCAATCGACATAACGGCGATTCAGCCGATGAAATAACACCTTTAGCCCACGACATAATGGCAGTAATCGCCCGTGGATGAGCCATTCCTAGCCTACTTGCTTAGGCGAGGAACTTCCGAGACCAAAATGAGGCCCGCTGCATAGTCCGGCGATCTAAAGCCTACAAGGTCCATGAGGAGAACTCTATAAGAAAAGCACAACGGAGTCCTTCAAAGGTCTATCTCCGAAGAGGAAGGCGAAACCTTGGCTGAAATTCATGCGGACTAAGCGGACACCACGCAGCAGCTCGGGCCCTTGTAGGAAAGGCATTCCGTATAGGATTTTATTGGCCGACGGCCGAGGCGGATCTTTCGAGTTTAGTCGAAGATCGTCGGTTGTCGACTCTTTGCTAATCGAGCCATATGCCACCCACCCCTCAAAACTATACCCATTACCTGGCCGTTCGCGATGCAGGGGCTTGACATGGTTGGACCCCTTAAAGGGGAACCCACAAGCAAAGGTACCTATTGGTCATGGTGGATAAATTCACCAAATGGATAGAGGCCAAGCCGGTCAAAGCGGCGAGTCCGGACCAGTGATAGACTTTATCTCGGGGTAGTACACGTTATGGTGTCCCCACAGCATCATCATCGATAGCGGCATGAACTTCACGGCGGCGAGGTTAAATCATGGTGCAAAAATATGGGCATTAAGCTCGATTACGCTTGATCTATCATCCTCAAACCAGCGGTCAAGTGGAACAAGCGACGGTCTAATAATGGCGGCATCAAACCCGGACTAGTGCGGTCACTTACAAAATTTGACCGCGCTTTGGGTAGAGGAGCTAGACTCCGTACTCACGGGGCTGCGGACAACGCCCAACCGTACTACGGATTCACACCATTCTTTATGGCATACGGCGCGAGGCAGTTACGTCTGTGACATCATTCATCACTCACCTCGAGTGCGCATGTGCGAAGAAAGAAGCCGAGCTGGATCGGCGGGACAACTGGGCGCATTGGAGGAAGAAGCGCGGCGTCGCCAAGGCTCGTTCCGCATTCTATCGGCAGCGAGCTCAAAGATATCAAAAGCGAGAAATGCGGGCCAAGACTTACAGCGTTGGCGAACTAGTTCTCGCTGCGGGACAAGAAAAAGGACAAACTCAAGCCCAAATGGGAGGCCCTTTCATCATCGATCAAGTCGACCGGCGGAGCATACCGTCTACGAAATGCATCGGACAACCGGCTCGAGCCGAACCCATGGAACGCAGCCCGCCTCCGAAGATTCTATGCCTAGCACCAGACTAAGAGTTCGTCCCCTTCCCCCGTCCAAACTTTTACATTGCAGTTGTCTTTTGTTTCTCTTTCTTCTCTCAACACTTTTTATAATAAGCCCTTAAAGGCCTACTTGCGCATTGTTCGCATTCACTTGATGTGCCATCTGCACTCATTATACCTGGGGCCTTCTTTACCAGAAGCTTAATTATAAGGGCTTCATGCCCAGCACATGTGTCAAGCTTCCACATGTACCTTTTATTCACCATTAAATGCATCGATATGACTTAAGTTTTGGCCAAGCTGGGTTGCCTGGCTCCTGTGCTTACCCCTACGTTCCCGATTGTTCGGCTAGGAGGTAAACGGAGCACCTCTGCGATTATTCTTGCCGGGTCACGGATGTGTACCTCGACTGGGTGAAGCCGAAAGCTAAGCGTTCTTAAGGGAATATTCGGTCGGTGACTTGAAAGATGATTTTTAACCTACTTATTTATCTGCCCTAGATGTTTTACTGCTTTTTTTTGATTCGGACATGCACTTTAGGGCATGCCTCGAGAAAAGAACCCTTACGGAACTATTCTCCTGGAAGATGTTTCTTACTAACCATGTAATATAACATAACTAGTTGGGCACTTATGCGATAAAGCACTAATGACCCCTATGCTGGTCTCCATGCATACCCGGTTGTTTCTTAACCGAGAAGGTATTCGGACACACTCCGGACTCTAGGGTCGAGGTTGAAGCGAAAAGGTCGGCAAAGACAAGCGATCTACAATCCGGCTAGAAGGCATTTCACATGTCATTTTAAAATACATTGTCAAATCTCTTGTGTATTCCTCCTCAATCCCGTCTAACAGGCTGTCTAATTCTGATCCCGTTGGGAAAATTTAGCGACCAACTCTACTTGGCGTATACTAAACTCACGGGATCTCCTTCCCGCCAGGCCCCACAGTCCGACCTCGGCCATGTGGTTGGGATCCGCCTTCTTGTACCGCGTCTTCACCATGGCCCAAGCCTCCACAGCACCTTGGCGGCAGGCGAAATCTTCCATAAGCGAGGCGCTGCCGCACTCAAGCTTCTCCATAAGCTCCCCAAGGCCCTTGGGTAGGGAGAGGGCTGGCCATAAAGCACAGGCGGCGCCGCTCATTGCTGCCGAACTCGTTCGAGCAGGCTGCAACAACTTCGGGAAGTTGATCACCCGTTGATCTGGGCATCTCCTCTGCGGGGTGACTGTGAGTATACCTACAAGACATATTTTGTCAATTGACTTCCTTGTTGAACTCTTCTTTTCAAAGAGTCCGCTCAAGCACTTACTATAGATGCAGCGACAAGCCGCTCGGTCTCCTAGCGGGCGGACAGCTCGGCCGAACACCTTCAACTCTTCTCCGAGCTGGGCGTGGGCATCCTGGAGCTTGTTCCTTTCTGCTACACCTATTCAGCACCCTCTCGCCGCCTTGGTGGCGCGATGGTTCTTGTCTATCCGAATCTTGTCGGCACACACAACGTCATTATTAGACTTGCGCGCACGCCGCACACCACTTATCTTTTTAAAATAATGTGTTACCAGGAGGGGTCTCTGTGTTTCCTCCTGCGGCAGCAAGTGCGACCTCAAGTTGGGCCTTGCACTCTTGCAGCTCCTGAGATAGTTGGGTATTCTTCTCCGTAAGATCCTGCGTTTCAAATGATCCTTAAATCAGTTAATATAACTACTTTAAGTCTCGGGGGCTACTGGCATATACAACTATTAAATTCTCTTACCCGTATGTCCTTTACATACTGCTCCGTGGCTCTGGTAAAACCATCTTGAGCAGCACGGAGGTGCGCGTCCCCCACGTTAAAGGCATTCAACGCCTCAGGGGAGAAGCACGCGTCACGAAATCTTGTCCGCGGTGCACATGGTTCATGGCGCTCTCCACCTCGAGACTTGGTGGCGGACAGTGCAGCTGCGGCATCCTCCGTTGGAGAGTATCCGGCTCGCGCCTTGCGCTCGCCTCCCCCTCGGACAGTCTTTGGGCACTGGCTGTAGAGGTTGGATTGGCAACCTCTATGCTGCCGATCCGTGAGCGCTTTTTCTCCTACAAAAGTCATGAGCACTCAAATGCTTCCTAGGAACGTTGCTCCAAATAATTAACTGCGAGCCATACCTTTGCGGCGACGTTTCAGTCCGCGCCGCGCTCCGCTTCCGCCTACTGGTCCGGACTGGCCTTTGTTGGTCAGCCGCCGCGGGCTCGGCTTCCCGCCTTGAAGGTGCTTCCTGCAAAACACCATCGTACGCGAAGGTCAGAAATGAGCAAGGAAGAGATAATGGTGTCGGGACTTCCGTCACAATTACCTGGGAAGCCGGATATAGTCCGGGGTAGTCAGCCGTAATGGTGACTGTCGGTGTCAAAACCGGCGGATCTCGGGTAGGGGGTCCCGAACTGTGCGTCTAGGCGGATGGTAACAGGAGACGAGGGACACAATGTTTTTACCCAGGTTTAGGCCCTCTCGCTGGAGGTAATACCCTACGTCCTGCTTGATTAATATTGATGATATGGGTAGTACAAGAGTAGATCTACCACAAGATCAAGGAGGCTAAACCCTAGAAGCTAGCCTATGGTATGATTGTTGAGATGTAATGTTCGTCCTACGGACTAAGGCCCTCCGGTTTATATAGACACCGGAGAGGCTAGGGTTACACAGAGTCGGTTACAATGGTAGGAGATCTACATATCCGTATTGCCAAGCTTGCCTTCCACGCCAAGGAAAGTACCTTCCGGACACGGCAGCGGAGTCTTCAATCTTCTATCTTCGTGATGCAGGAGTCCGGCGGATATTGATAGTCCGGCTGTCCGGACACCCCCTAGTCCAGGACTCCCTCAGTAGCCCCTGAACCATTCTTCAATGACGATAAGTCCGGCGTGCATGATGTTCGGCATTGCAAGGCGGGTTCCTCCCTTGAATGATCCGGAGAAGATAATGAACACCAGGATAGTGTTCGACTCTGCAAAATAAATTCCACATTCCAACGTAGAGAGAATAAAACATATACATCGATCCAATCTGCTGACGTATTATGCGGCGTGACATCACACCGCAGCCAAGCCCTCGTTTTTATTATTCCGCCTCAGCACGTTTAGCGAAGCGGTTTCCTTGGCACGTCCTGTCGAAGCAGAGATCGTGTTCCCTTTTATTCCGGGATCCTCATCAATACGTGCGTGGGTAACCCAACCGTTCCGTCGCCCGCCTCCTCTATCGAAGGAATCTCAAGCGGTCACGGAGGCGGCCCTTGGTATTATTTCCCCTTTATAAGAGGACCAAGGCTGTCTTTGTCTTTCAACCTTGCATCAAATCTTTCCTCTGCTCCCGTTCCAACACCAAGAGCTTGGACTTCGGCGCCTGGATCCACAACAATGTCGGCTCCGACCTCCAGGGCGGTGGATGCCCTCCTCCGTCACGGAGGAGGACATAATGAAGTGCGTGAGGCCAAGTGCACGGCCTCTGAGGTTTCGCCTGGGTTGCCTGCCCCTGGGCAGGCCGTGCCAGCAACCGAGCCCGGCGAATACGTCGTTTTCGCACCTCACCTCCGTCGGGGACTAGGCTTCCCGATGGATCCTTTCGTGAGGGGGCTCCTATTCTACTACGGGCTGGACTTCCATGACTTGGCTCCGGAGTCCATCCTCCATATCTCCGCCTTCATTATTATCTGTGAAGCCTTCCTCCGCGTCATCCCCCACTTCGTCCTGTGGCTGAAAACATTCAAGGTGGAGCCGAAGATGATCGAGGCGTCAGCGCGAAGTCTTGTGGGCGACCATAAGCAGAAAGTCGATGCCCGTGGCTCGAAGGTTCCTTCAAGAGGAACAGGATTGTGGCAGCAGGTGGTTTTACATCACGCTCCAAGGGGCAGCAAGCAAAGCCGCCGCCCTCCTTCCGCCCGGACCTCCACGGCAACCAATGTCGTGGGTCGACCAAGGAGCTGAGCTGGGGCCGTCAGGGCGTGCCCGCACTGCAGGGCGGTTGAGACCTCCAAACAAGGGAGATCGGCCTGGTCAAGGTGATGCAAGTCATGCTAGTCGAGGCACCTCCTACCTGCAAGCGTCGTCCTCTCCGTCTATGGGAGTTCAATCCGGAGGGACCTCGTATTCTCCAGCATTTTATGGGCGTGACACCCACGGAGATGTACAAGCTGTTCTTCGCATCGCAGGCAGCGTGTCTGCGGATTCGACCGAGGGCGCGGGCTTAAGCGCGATCGCCGGATACTCAGGTAAATAGCTCGAGCTCGGACATTCTACCTTTATGCCTTTCAAAAGATCATCTCTGACCCTTTTATTCTTTACAGGAATGGGTGGCGCGATCAAGGCTGATAAGGTGTCGGCCCCCCTCGAGACCGCCTTGGAGCCCGTCTGGTCGAGAATGTTGGAGGTTGCGCCACGAAGGGGCGACGGGGAGATAAAGGAGCTAATACTTACGTCCAAAGAGGCGACTAGAGAGGAGGAACCAGGATCCCTCCCTTCAGAGAGAAGAGGACCACCTCAGAAGATCCGGAGTCGAGCCCCTAAGCGTGGGAAGAAATCCCCACCAGGGGTTCGGCGTCCGGAGAGAATCGGACGCGCAATCATCGCCCCAAGGACCAGCCCTCTAACGAGCCGTGAGTATGAAAGAGGAAGTTTAATAAAGTACCTTCGTTTATGCTACATGGTAATGGCGGAATATTTATGTCGCGATTCGGATCTGCAGCCATCTCGATGAGTTCATCCTCGGGGATCTTCTTCCGGAGATGATGGAAGCGTCGCCTCCGTCGCCACGCCGCCAGATGAGGCGGCGAGCCCGGAATGTCGTCACGGAGGGCGTCCCGAGTCCGGAGGGCCAAAGTTCAGCAGCCACGAGTCCGGCGGGAGAATCGAAGAGTTTGCTTGAGAGGGCGTCCATTTCAGAAGATCACCGCGCGTCAATGCGTGCGGTGGTTGGAAGGATTTCGTCCGCTGGCGGATTATAATGCCGCCATGAGCTTCTTTGGCGGGATTTGAGTCTGTGAAAATGATGCACCTTTGTCTTTTAACAGTTCGGCATATAAAATCGCCATGTATAGATAGTAGCCCACGAGACTCGGTAGGTTGTCGAAGGCGACAGCGTGCCGAGGATCGAAAATCTAAACATCTCGGGTAATGAACACCGCCGTTCCGATACAGGTGGCGGATAGTCCGGGGGCCAGCCGGACTGATCAGTTTGCGAATCGAGTCGGCAATTTGGACATGGCGAATCTTGACATCGCACTTGTCAATCAGCGACTTGACGAGTCGCAAGGTAAATAAATTCCCGCAGCCGGTTTATTGAGTGGGTTAAAGCCCTCCTCGATAAGTTATATGCTGTGTATCTGAGACAGTCTTGACTCTTTGTGGAAACCTTGAACCAAGCTTGCACAAGCTAAGGAGCATGCCCGAAGGAGTGATCTGCCCGCGAGGGCGGCCGAGGAGTTGAAGGTCGAAAAGGCTGCGCCTTTGCCTAAGCGGGGGGAGGTGTGAATTGGCCAAGAATTTAAAGGATGCTACCGACCGTGGCGAGGCTTTTGAAAAGGCGCCTATCGGAGCGGGAAGACCTGAAGAAGGCCACCGCCGAAGCCAAGGATGCCCGTTACGCAATGCGGGCTATGAAGGAGAGCTGCGCCAAGCCGGAGAAATCACGGATGGCAAGCCGTTTCTTATCGTCGCCGGTTTATGGATGCCAAGCACGCTAAATTTGGCGGCGATGGAGTCGGAGGATCCTTATATGGACTTGGCTGCGAGTGCGGTGGACGCCGTTAAGCACTTCCGGAGCCGGGGGATCACGAGGTGGAAGAGTTATATTGGACTCAATTCCACGGTCCGGATCGCCCTCTTCCGCATCGGACAGGTTGGCGAATGGGCGAACTGAATAGACTGTCCGGGCTGGCTATGATCGACATCGTGGCCCATGTGTGGCGAGAGGGTCCAAGGCGACGAAACTACTTTGGCCCTCTTGCAGCAGGTTCCTTGGGGCGGTGCCACATATCAAGGAGATGAAGCGGTCGGCTGCGAGGGTAGCGGATGGCTCTGCCGTGTAAAGCGCGATGTCCGTAGATGGATGCCACCGCTGTTGCCGCCCGAGGTTGGATGGGAACGGCTTCTGCCGAGCATTATTTCGGGAAGTTATGCGCGCGCAGTATAATAAAGTCGCAGATGCTCAAAGAATGTAACGTTCAATTGAGCGCATTAACTTGTATATCAACGATTATAGTATGAATGCTTTTTATACTTGTGCTTCCAAGTAGTAAAACTTCTCCTCTGCGGCCGTTTGCGTATACTTGTGTATAACACGAAAGATGCTGATCTTGACTTCAGCCCTTGCACAAGGTGCTGGGGTGTTCGCAAAATAGCTTTTCACACTTAATCCGGCGTCTCGGTCCTGTTATAAGGAGGTGGTAGCGTGGCGAACAAGGCAATCCGGACTATGGTGCTTTATTTCTTTCACTTAGCCAATGGAGCTCGAGGGTGGGGCTACGATATAGCCCTAATGACACCACATCTCCGGATTCGAGTGCGTATGTGCTGACGGAAGCGGCCCCTTCAAAAACAGGAAATTCTAAACATTCCGTAGTCGACCAAGTGGCTGACGGACTCTCGCTATATCATGACAGCCAGTTTTGGCTTTCTCTAGTGAGGTGCTCGCCCAGCGAACTGGGGCTGTCGCAGATAGTTCTCCGGTGCGCGTTAGCTGGGTGATCTGAGCGTAAGGCAGCAAAACAGGAGCCGGGCAAACCCAACATTTGACCAAAGACATGATTCGAGCTGATGCATATAATGCCCAACTTGAGGCGCGAACACTCCCGAAGGTGTTTGGACTTTATGATAACGGGCAGAATTATGCCCTAAGCCCTTGTGTCAGTGCGGGCATTGTCTTGGCGCGCCGATGCCAAGGCGTCAGGCTCCGCCTTGGCTATAGGAAGAAGCCGGGGGAGATTTTAACAACAAGAGACAGTAATAAAAAGGTCTATGTAGGGTCTTAATCTGAAAAGAATCCTTGCGACGGGTCCCTACTGCACGTCTGCGCCTGTGTCTCTGTTGCACCGTTATCCTGGACGGGTATGCACGTTGTTCATCTGTAGAAGAGAGAGGAACATTTTAGTTTTAGAAACAGTTCGTGCGAAAATAATGCAAAAGAATAAGTGCAAATAATTAAAGCTAGGTTTATATGAAACCGCGGTTGGTTGTGCGCGCAGCCCCTTATGAAAGGGTATGCGGCTAGGGAGCCCCTAGCCTGCTGAGTCCGGATTCGTCTATCCGAGTCCGGGGTCTTTAAGTGACCCTCGCACTGAAATGGTGCCATGTGGACCGGGCATCTTAAGTGTAAGAGACGCGTAATGCTGTATGGCTTTGAAGCGGACAAAAGCCTTTCGTCCCAATAGTGCTTGATATTCACTTTTAAATGGGACGATATGGAAAATTAACTTTTCGCGTCGAAAATTGTTCGGCAACCCGAACACGACTTCTAGTAATATCGAGCCTGTGCACTTGGCGTAAGGGCCTGGCGTAACTCCTTTGAAGGAAGTGCGGCTGTGTCGAATTTTGGTAGGGTCTATCCCCATCCGACGGATTGTGTTTGAATATAGCAGGTTTAAGTCACTGCCTCCGTCCATTAGGACGTTTGTGAATTGTAGTCCGTCTATTATCGGATTCAATATCAGGGGAGTCCGTCCCGTATTTCGAATGCCTCTGGAATAGTCCAGGTGGTCGAAAGTGATTGGTTTTGATATCCAATCTCTACAGTCTGCTGGGTTGGACCGCGCGAGGCTCTTTTTAGAAAGTGCCGCGCTGTTTTTCCATGTCCTCACATGAAGTGAGTTTACTGCTTTGACCCCTTGTGGGAAAGTCTTTTGTTTTCCGGTGCCCTGCTGGCGGGGTTTATCTTCTTCGCTTGACGCGTCGAGCCCCTTGTGTTCGGCGTTTAATCGGCCGGACTGTTTGAAAACCCAACAATCCCTGTGGGTGTGATTTGTGGGCCTTCCGGGGGTACTGTGGATTTGACATATCCGACCCGAAATTTTGTGTAGGTTAGACGGTTAAATGTGTCGTCCTTGAGGTTGAGCTTTATTATTGGCCGTGAGCTTTTGAATCCGGCGTTGACTGCCGTGCTCTTTGGGCTTTTCTCTTTATTCGGTATTTGCTCTTTTCTGCTACCGTGATTTCCCATTCCATCTCTTATCTCGGATGTACTTGGGTCATTGGTGCTTTGCATCTTGCCGACCAGCTATCCTCTCTGCCTGAAGCGGGTCATGAGGCTTGTTAATGCGGTCATTGTCCTCGGTTTCTCTTGACCGAGGTGTCTGGCGAGCCATTCGTCTCGGACATTGTGCTTAAAAGTTGCTAAGGCTTCGATTCCGGACGATCGACTATTTGGTTCTTTTGGTAAGGAACCTGTTCCAAATTTCTGTGACTCTCCGGGCTGTTGAGTTATGTGACTTAGGTCATCGCATCCGGAGGCGGACATAAGTCCCTTGAAAATTTGCTCTAAACGCCTCGAGCTCTTCCCAACTTCCAACAGTGTTTTACGGGAGGCTTTTGAGCCAATGTGGGCTGGCCCTTTGAGCTTGAGGGTAGATATTTTATGGCGTGGAGATCGTCTCCTCGGCCATATGTATATACAATATATAGTCTTCTATCCAGACTCTGTGGTCTGTTGTTCCATCGTAGGCTTCTATGTTTATGGGTTTAAACCCTGCTGGGAATTCATGATCCAGCACCTCGTCTGTGAAGCATAGTGGGTGTGCGGCGCCCCTGTACTTGTACATGCTGCTATCGTTGGACACTTGACGTGTTCCTTTGCTTATTGGGGCTGTCTTTTGGGTCCGTAGATGGACTGGCTGGGCCATTGACGGTGGGGGCTTTATGGCCTCCTCGTCAAATTCTGGGCAACTTTAAGCTTCGGTAGCTCTTGATTGGTGGCGTTGCCGTGTTTATCTGCGGTCTTGAGTACTTTGGTCCATCTTATTGGAGCGCGTCTTCCGCTGTGTTGAGCTTCCGTTTTTCTTTCTTGAGCTTCTTCTTGTAGCGATGAGCCTGCGTTTGAAAAGCTCTTGTTGACGGGCTCCTCGAGTTAAATCGTCGTTGGGGCTTGCCTCGTCTTGGAGGGAGGTATATAGTTGTGATCCTCGACCTTTTCTTCGCCACCCTTTCGTGAGGCTTGCTTCGCATCCTCCTGCACTGAGTCTTCTTTGGAGGGTTTGTCTTCGGCACTCTCTAGGGTATTATTATTTCCTGTGCCAGAATCTCCATTCTTGTTATGGCGGGATTTGGAGCGGCGCCGCTGACGCCGGCGTTTGGGTTGCTTCTTTAGAGAATCTTCATCCGCTGCTTTTTCGCCGTCCCCTTCTTTTGGGGTATCCACCATGTAGACGTCATATGACGAGGTGGCCTTCCAGTGCCCTGTGGGCGCTGGGTCCTGGTCCTCTCCGGCATCATCGTCCATAGCGTCATCGGAGTTGTAGTCTAGCATGTCGGTTAGATCCTCGACAGTGGCTACAAAGTGGGTGGTGGGTGGGCTCCGAATTTCTTCGTCGTCCGAACTCCAACCGTCCTGGCCATAGTCCGGCCAGGATTCTCCTGATAGCGAGAGATGCTTCAGAGAATTCAGGATATCGCCAAAAGGCGAGTGCTGAAAGATGTCCGCGGCAGTGAATTCCATAACCGGCACCCAATCTGGTTTAATTGGCAGGGGCGCGGGAGGCTCGGAGTCCGGCGAGGACTCCGGCGCCTCGGGATCACGAGTTTCGCAGGGGACAAGATTGGTATTCGGCTCCATCGCCGCCGATGTTAAAGCCCCCGGGGCGGCGTCTATCCACCGACCCACGACATGGGCGATCGGCTCCAGGCTAGTGGCCGGAGTGGATCCGAGTGCGGCCTCCAAAGCACTGTCCGGCGGCAGAGCTAGATCATGCCCATCGACACAGTGTGGCGCGCTTGGCTGTGGCTCGAGTCCGTCGAAGATCAAGTCTCCGCGGTCATCGGCCGTGAAGTTTAAACTTCGAATCTGACACGAAGGCCAGGCGTAGCTTTCAATCTGCTCGGATGGCCAAGAGAATTGCCCGCATGCAAAGCCGCCGAATATAAAGATCTGTCCGGGAGAAAAGTCTCACCACGGACAGCGTTGATGGTTGAAGATGACATCGAGCCTATCGGTGGCGACAGGAGGAACTCTCAATGAAAGCACCAATGTCGGTGTCAAAACCGGCGGATCTCGGTAGGGGGTCCCGAATCGTGCGTCTAGGCGGATGGTAACGGGAGGCGAGGGACACAATGTTTTTACCTGTGTTCAGGCCCTCTCGATGGAGGTAATACCCTATGTCCTGCTTGATTAATATTGATGATATGGGTAGTACAAGAGTAGATCTACCGAGAGATCAAGGAGGCTAAACCCTAGAAGCTAGCCTATGGTATGATTGTTGAGATGTAATGTTAGTCCTCTGAACTAAGGCCCTCCGGTTTATATAGACACCGGAGGGCTAGGGTTACACAGTCGGTTACAATGGTAGGAGATCTACATATCCGTGTTGCCAAGCTTGCCTTCCATGCCAAGGAAAGTACCTTACGGACACGAGCCGAGTCTTCAATCTTCTATCTTCGTGATGCAGGGAGTCCGCGGATATTGATAGTCCGGCTGTCCGGACACCCCTAGTCGAGACTCCCTCATTGACTAAAGCATTATCCATGCTGAGCTGGTGGAACACCCGTCGATTAGCTCCACAGTATGTCCGGATCTTCTTGGAGGCGGATCACAGGATCTCTCTGGATCCTCGGGTTGCGGAGCTGGACTTATCATGTCCTCCACAATCGGCGCAGTTCTGCGTCGAAGACATAATATAAGAAGCTTAAACTTTGAAAGCATGGGTCGGGCCCTTAAAGTGTTCGCTTACCCAACGCCGAGGGTTATTCATGGAGAACCCATTCAGCGGGTTCGTCTGGAGAAAGTCCTCCTTCTCCCCCTTGTACAGGCCAGACAGGATCTTCACCAGATCCTCGGCCGAATCCGGTCCTTTGTGACCATGACGGGTGGCATCATCTTCCCCGTTGAAATCCCACATGGGGTGGCCCCTGTATTGCAGTGACTGCACCCCCCGCGTAATGCATGTTGCCATGACTCCAATCATGGTCAACCCGGAATGGGCCAGTAACCTTATCCGGCCCATCAAATAATGGACGCTCTTGTCTTCCTCCAGCTTGGGGGAGCTCATGACGCCACCGTGGGCGTTTCTTCAGAGGAGCGAGATTGCGAACTCCGGGAGGCGATCCAACAGGTCCGCAGCGGGCGTCTTCTATGTAAAACCATTACGAAGGCCGGTCTTGGATGCCTTCTTAGGGGTTCCGGATGGATATCCGGTCCCGGCAATGCGCCATATTTCGGCGCCGCCCACTTGATATATGGACCCCTCGTGAGAACAGGGTACGAGGCAGAAAAACTTCTTCCACAATGCAAAATGGGGCTCAATGCCCAGAAATAGCTCGCAAAGAGCTACATAACCCGCGATATGCAGGATAGAGGCGGGCGTAAGGTGATGGAGCTGGAGTCCGTAGAACTCCAGGAGCCCGCGGGGGAATGGATGTATAGGAAATCCGAGTCCCCTTATCAGATAGGGGACGAAGCATACCCGCTCCCCTTTATTGGGACTTGGGGTAGCCTCCGCTTGCTTCCCACCTTGGTAGGTGGCCAACCCGGCTCGAACCGGGACCATGAAGGCCGGAGGGAGATATCCCTTTGCTGGAGCGTCACCAGCTCGTTGTGCGGGACAGAACATCTCCGCCAGTCTCCTGGCAGTGGGCTGGGAGCGCGAGAGGAGGAGCCACGTCGACGGTCCATGATGGAATGGATTTTTCGGTCAGAGGCGCTCTGATTAGTATTCGCGGAAGGAAGATGGTGTGATTTGGATCTGGATTCTTGCCTCTCTAATAGGCAGACTATTTGCACATCTAGGGGGTAAAACATAAAAGATACCCTGGCTTTTCGCATTCGTGCGACGCGTGGAAGATGGCCATTATTGGGCGTGGAAGCCAAGAAGTGCAACATTGATAAGAAAGTCGGACACTGTTCGGCAAACGCACGGAATTTGGAGGAGAACCTGCCTTGCAACGCCAAGACTACTATATCTGCTACTGGACTTATCGTCATTGAAGCCTGGTTCGGGGCTACCGAGGAGTCTGGACTAGGGGTGTACGGACAGCGGACTATCATCGCCCATCGGACTCAAGACTACGAAGATACAAGATTGAAGACTCCGTCCCGTGTCCGGATGGGACTTTCCTTGGCGTGGAAGGCAAGCTTGGCGTCTGGATTGTCGGTGTAGCTAAGGTAGGGGTACCTCAAGACTTGAACTTGTGCACGCGAGCGTCGCAGCTTCCGTAGCTGGATCCACCAAATGGTTGCGGAGACCATTCCTGCTCCATACCAAGCCATTTAAGAACAAAGTGTACAAGACAGAAGATCAAGACCCCGGCAAGAGGAGCTTGCCGGAAGGCCGCTCGTGCTCAAGACTACATCACTCATGCAAGTTCCCGGCGAGAAGAGCTCGGGGAGACTAGAAGATCACATCACAAAGACACGCCTCGGCGCTACTCGCAGCGGCGAGGGCCCGGGAGCGACAAGACTACAAGCCCGACAAGCTCCCGGCCCGGTAAGATCAAGACCCGGCGAGGTACTTGCCGGGCGAGCTGCGATCGTGCTCGCCTCCAGCTCATTCGCCCACGCGTCGCCTTCAGCCCTCTCCAGAGGCGCGTGGCGGATGGCTGTGCAGGTGAGGGGTGCGGTGGCACTCCACGGCGGTGGATCCATCGCCCGTGGCAAACGGAGACGCAAGGGCGGAGCTTTTGGGGCGACGGCGACGGCATTAAATGCTCTTGTCCCCTCTGTCAAAAGTAGGTAGAATCCATTGCTCAAGCAGAGTGCTGCAACTGTTCCCTTGCTCCAACTACCACCTCTTTTACATTTCTACCCCTCTACCCTACGTTGACACCTGTCGGTGACCCCTTGCCCTATAAAAGGAGGCCCATGCACAACGTAGAGGAGGTGGGAACCCTTGGCAACTCTAGCGCCTGGGATTCGACTGGTTCCATACACCACACCACCATTCGCTCGCATTCGTGAGCAAGATCAAATACAACACAAAGCAGCAAGAGGGTTTCTGCGACCATCGCGCCCGGTTGGGTAAAATCCGCCCAGCGCAGACGCCTCGATCTGCTCTCGCGCATCCTCCGCCTCGCATCAACACACGAAGGGGCCGTCCCCGGCCCCATAGGTGTCGTCCGACCCCGACATCTTTGGCGCGCCAGGTAGGGGGCGTCGAGGTTGTGCAGACCTGATCCGGCGTTCGCGCAGCCACTTTCTTCATCAACCTCTCCAGTTTCATCGACAGCTTCATCGACAACTGCACCATGGCCCCGAAGACGAGGGCCTCAAGGGTTGCAGACCCGTCTGCGTCTCACCCGCCGCCACCGGAGCCAGCGGTGGGCAGAGGAGACGCCAGCGGAAGGGTGGACACCGGCGAGGGCACTCGCGGCGCCACCAGATCCAGGGACAGGACGGATGACCGCGCCTCGGTCTCCGCAGATCCACGTCCATCCCAGCACACGGCGACCCAGCAGCGCCATACCACGAGAGGTGGTATCCGCCTGCTGGGGCAAGAATAGGCCGGAGGCTCGCGGGATGCTCCGGACTGCTGTCCAGGCATGAGCAAAGCGAAAGTGCCGGAGCAGGGCCTTGCTCCTCCTATCGCTACTAGGAGTCCGAGCATGTCCTGTTCCTCGCGCCGCTCGCTCCCGCTCCCCTCCATTCCGGCAAGCGCATCTCCCTGGAGCGCTATGCTGTCGTCGAGGACGCGCCATCGAGCTCTAAGTCCGGCGAGGACGGCTCTGGCGCTCACTCCGACAAACGCAGCTCCTCGGGACGCTATAAGCCCGGCGAGGACAGCTCTGGTGTTCGTTCCGGCGAACGCACCTCCCCGGAGTGCTGCGCTGTCATCAAGGACGCGCCATTGAGCTCCATCAGCGAATGCAAAGAAGCGAGAAAAGAGAAAAGCTAAGTCGCTCAAGCCTTCGTGCAGAGCACTCCTTAATTCCATGCTTTTATTCGTTATATCCCTCTCGCGTTCGTCGTTTGTGCTCAAAACCTGTGCGCTGAGGAGCCTGCTTGTGAATAGCCGCACCCTTACTTTGCTTCGAACACACTCAACGAGTAAAAAGTGAGCCGCGGCCAGCTCCGCGCCCTTGTTTCGTTTCGAGTCTGCTCAGCGGGGTAAGTGCGTCGCGGCCGACACGACAAGGTTGCTTGCCGGAAGCGACACCAGCCAGCGGGCTGCTGATGTCCCGTACTCAGCAAGCGTGTTAAGCACCAGCAAGTTACCTAGAAGCGCAGGGTAAAGGCGCACAAAGGATGTAAAGTAGAGGGTGTAACGTGGCAAGCCCTGCCGTGAGATGCCCTTCATATGAGAGGCTTGTGCGCGAGAGGAGCCAAGTCGTGGTCCAGTTGCGTACTTGTTTTGTTTCCGAGTCCGCTCAACAAACACAAGTGTGCTGCTGCACCCTTATCTTGCTTCCGAGCCTGCTCAGCAAGTTAAGCGTCGCAACTGGCCCGGCAAGGTTGCTTGCCGGAAGCGACACCGCCAGCGGGCTGTCCCGCGCTCGGCAAGCGTGTTCGCCCCGGCAAGCTCCCCGAGAGCGTAGAGTACAAACATACGAAGGGCAAGGCACGGCATCGTATTGCAAAGTCAAGATTCACGTACATATACACGAAGCAGTCGCATATCTACCTCAGCTGTTTTCGTGGCTGAAATTGCAGCAACAAGGAGGAACCGAAAAATCACACCAGCACCTGAGGCCCGGCAAGCCGGAGTCGCTGGGGGCTGCGAGTGCCAAGGTTCTTCCCCGGCAAGCCAGCCTCGCTGGGGGCTGCGAGCGCCAAGATTCGTCTCCGGCAAGCTATAGTTGCTGGGGGCTGCGATATCAGATAAGTTTTTCATCCCTCGTCGTGCATCCTCCTATGGACCGGGAAATGCGGGGCTGCGTCTTGGAACGAGCGTGTCTTGTAAAACCCGTACGTGGTGGAGCCGAGTCGTGGCCCGATTCGTGCTTTGGTTTGTTTCGAGTCCGCTCAACAAACACAAGTGTGCCGCTGCACCTTATCTTGCTTTCGAGCCTGCTTCAGCAAGTTAAGCGTCATAATCGCCCGGCAAGGTTGCTTGCGGAAGCGACACCGCCACGGGCTGTCCCGCGATCGGCAAGCGTGTTCGCCCGCAAGCTCCCGATAGCGTAAGAACACACAAGGGGCGCGGTCAAGTAAAAGACTCGTCCGCAAGCTTTCCCTCTTTTTCATTAAAACATCCAATTTAGTACAAGTCCATAGAGGATGAAAAACATGATAGAGAGGATTACAAGTTCTTAATGCAGCTAATGCCCGAGGGCTTACAATTTAAAAAGATAAGGTGCCGTGATCCCTCTCCTGTTTCTCTGTTCAGAGTTCAGGGAGGAAGGTCAAGGAGCCCCCAAGAAGATGAGCCTGCCGGGAAGGAGGCCCCGCGAGAGGAGCTTGTCGGGAAGGGGCGAAGGAGCGCTTAGGAGGGCGTGGCGGTGGCCGCCCGTGCCCAGAGCTGCGCAAGGTGGCGGGCATGGGGAACGCATGCCCGGAGAGCCAGGGCGCCAAGACACCAAGAGAACACCCGGGGCCGCCAGAGCTTGGCGGAGACGGAGGCGTCGGAGGCGAGCTTGAAGACGGGTGGTGGGACATCGCACGAGGGCACCTCGCCTCGTACTCGACTTAACGGCCTTGCCGCCGTCCCCTCTTCCTCTTCTGCTGCCTCTCTCGCCACCCGCCAAGGAGACGGCCCCGGGAGTTCAGGAGGCCGCAACCCAGAAGACGGGTTGCCGGTGGCGCTTGAGGCAGCGGTGTCCGACGCCTAGTCGGGCCCGCCATCCCTCGCCGCCGCTGTCGCTCTCCTCCTCGTCACTCTCGCCGAGGAGGGCCTTCGCTATCCGAGGAGCTGTCCACACAGCAGCGCACTCCGGTCCCGTGAGTCGCCGAAGACCTTGACGGCGAGGAGGTCACCATCCATTAACTTGAAATGGAGGGTGAACCCCGCCGTCAAGCTATGGATCCGGGCGAATGTCTTCCACCCTCGGTCGAAGAACATCACGCCGGGGGCTGGGGACACGACACTCACCCGAGTGCCGCTGATCCCGACCCCTCATCGTAGCTCCATCACGTCGGGTGGATCCGGTCCCATCGTGTCCGCGCGGGACCGGCAGCCGGAGGCGGCGACGAGGCGCCCGCGAAGCTTGATGAATAACTCCTGGGGTCATCTCGGTGTGGACCGCACTGTGGTCGAGACGCCGGGGGAGACGGAGGGGGCACATCGCCACGACCGCCTCTCCCCCGACCGCCTCGGCCACGCCCTCGGCCTCGTCTGCGACCACGCCCCCTTCCTCTCCCTCTCGGAGCCGGCTCCGCCGCCACGGGGGCAGGATGGAGAGTGGTGCGCTGCCTGGAAGCGACCCGCGCCGCCACCGTCGAAGAGCCGGGATTCCCTCCTTCCATGGCGGCAAGAAGAACAGAAGATGAAGATGAAGAGAGAAGTGGATGAGTGTGGCCATTGTGCTCCCCTTCCGCCCCTTTTAAAGGGGCGAGGTGGGGGCTCAACCGCCCCGCTCAACCAATCAGGAAGCGAGGAGGCCAGAGGAGCGGGGCCGACTCGCCTTCTCCTCCCGTGACGGCTCGGTCTCCTACCTTCGCCGCCCACGACCCCCGTGCATGAGGGCCGCGTGGCGAAAAAGTGGAGCCGGGCGACGGGTGAAGCGACCCGCTCTGCGCCACGATCACGGGGTGGATGCCTTAAAGGCTGCATCGCCGCCCACGTCTCCCACGACGCCAAGAATCGACGCGTGCTGTTGCACGGGAGGCGGCAGAGGCGAAGTGGATTCGACGCGCCATGGGCTTCAAGTGTCGCAGATCTGTCTTGGGCCTGGCCCAACAGCGCCGGCACTGTATAGCCCAGGCCCGGGGCTCTGCCGGTGTACTAAGGTAGGGGTACCTCGGTACCCCAACTTGTGCACGGGCAATGCAGCTTCCCGTAGCTGGATCCACCAAATGGTTGCCGGAGACCATTCCTGCTCCATACCAAGCCATTTAAGAACAAAGTGTACAGGACAGAAGATCAAGACCCCGGCAAGAGGAGCTTGCCGGGAAGGCCGTTCCAGGCTCAAGACTACATCACTCATGCAAGTTCCTGGCGAGAAGAGCTCGCCGGGGAGACTAGAAGATCACATCACAAAAGACACGCCTCGGCGCTATACGCGTCCCGGCGAGGGCCCGGGGAGCGACAAGACTACAAGCCCGACAAGCTCCCGGGCCCGGCAAGATCAAGACCCCGGCGAGGTACTTGCCGGGCGAGCTGCGATGCGTGCCCGCACTCCAGCTCATCTGCCCACGCGTCGCCTTCAGCCCTCTCCAGAGACGCTGGCGGATGGCTGTCAGGTGAGGGTGTGGTGGCACTCCACGGCGGTGGATCCATCGCCGTGGCAAACGGAGACGCATAGGGGGAGCTTTTGGGGCGACGGCGACGGCATTAAATGCTCTTGTCCCCCTCTGTCAAAAGTAGGTAGAATCCATTTGTTCAAGCAATCGTAGCTGCCTTGTTCCCACTGCTCCAACTACCACCTCTTTACATTTCTACCCCTCTACCCTACGCTGACACTGTCGGTGACCCCTTGCCCTATAAAAGGAGGCCCATGCACAACGTAGAGGAGGTGGGAACCCTTGGCAACTCTAGCGCCTGGGATTCGACTGGTTCCATACACCACACCACCATTCGCCGCATTCGTGAGCAAGATCAAATACAACACAAAGCAGCGAGAGGGTTTACTGCGACCATCGCGGCCCGAAGCTGGGTAAAAATCCGCCCCGCGCGCATCGCCTCGATCTGCTCTCCGCGCATCCTCCGCCCTCGTACCGAACACACGAACATAGGTGTCGTCCGACCCCGACACGGATATGTAGATCTCCTACCATTGTAACCGACTCTGTGTAACCCTAGCCCTCTCTGGTGTCTATATAAACCGGAAGGCTTTAGTCCGTAGGACACGACAACCATTACAACAATCATACCATAGGCTAGCTTCTAGGGTTTAGCCTCCTTGATCTCGTGGTAGATCCACTCTTGTACTACCCATATCATCAATATCAATCAAGCAGGAGTAGGGTTTTACCTCCGTCGAGAGGGCCCAAACCTGGGTAAAAACATCGTGTCCCTTGTCTTCTGTTACCATCCGCCTAGGCGCACAGTTCGGGACCCCCTACCCGAGATCCGCCGGTTTTGACACCGACATCCGCCTTGCAAGGCCTGGCCCCTCGCGAGGGTCTTGAGCGTTCACTGACGAAGATGGGCCGTACGGAGCCGCTGGAGGAGCCACGCTGTGGGCCACAGGTAGGCAAGTCTCAGGACCCCCGTTCCCAGAACACCGATAGTAGCCCTCGGGCCCAAGGCACGCTCGGACTTGGCTTCGAGGCAAAGCCAAAGGACAAGTGCGGAGCATCGCGGGCCCCAATAGCCTGTGGCCTTGGTCGACGCGTGGTGATTGATTGGACGTGGGCGTCTCTACTTCCCCATGCTGCCTCGGCAACTGCCCAACTTGACGAGTCCCTGCTGCATGCGGAAAGGGTCATCATTACCTGCGATCGGGGGGTCGCCATTTGGCCTTCTTTTGCCATAATTGGGGAGGGGGCAGAGCCCCCGTCGCTCATCCCTTCCTGCACCGCTCGCTTCTTCTTCCTTGCTTCATTGCCAGCAACGACATCCATGGCGCCTGCGAAAAGGCCCTCGACTGTGGAGAAGGGGAAGGCCTGCCAAGAGGGGCCAGGCTCCCCGCCGCCCAAGCATGGGTGCGGCCATCCTCGCAAGCCTATCACTACCCCCGCCGTAGCCGCCTGTGGTCGTGGCAGCGCCTCTTCGCGCGGTGAGACTCGCCCACGCCATGGCAGCCCCGTTGATGAAGGTAGGCGCGCAGCGGTCGTGCGGCCTCCCCGACCGCGCTTCCACTCGACGGAAATGCTGTTGGAGTTTGTCGTGCGGTCGGAGAACCCGACCGGCACCTGGCTTCACCTTCCGTGCTTCTTCGTTGACGAGCTGCCAGCCAGGGGCCCGGGCGGGCTCTGGCTACAGGCGGACGGCTGCTGCAGCAAGGCTTCGTGGGTCTCGGTGGAGATCTCCGCCGCATGGAACATGGCCCCGGCTCACGGCTGGCAGACGTTCGCCCACGCTCGTGGCCTAAACAGGCTTTGCATCCTCCATCTCAAGTACGATGGCGACGTGACCCTCTTCATGAGGGTGTTTGGGGAAGATGGTCCCCGCATCGGGTGCTGCCCCGAGGACAACAACGGCGACGAGGTACTCGGCCTTTGCGACAGCCATGACGAGGATGTGGGCGAGGGTGAGCTCGCCCTTGGTACCCACCACATCTCGTCCAGCTAAGACGACCTTTCCTCTGGCGACAGCTCCAGCAGCGGTGGCTACGACCAGCCGCCTCGCCACCGTGCCCGCTGCGAGGGCTGCAGCGGGTCGTCTCGTCACCGTGCTCCAGTGAAGCACGAGGAGGAGTCTCGCTGAAGCGGGTAGCGCACCGGGGGCCCATCCTCGCGAGCCGTCGTGGGTGTACACGCCGCTTTTGTTTGTCCTTTTCTTCCTTCCTGCACTTTTTAATTAAACAGACAAGTATGAGGCCCTACAGGCGCGTGAAGTGAACCATGATTTCCATGTTGCTATGCTATGTTTATTGCTACTGTGTCATGTTGCAGCATCAATGTTTTATGTATGCGTATATGAATAACATAGCTTGGATCGCTTGAAGTAGCAGTTTCCGCCTCGTGAGGCGCGTATTTCCAGTGCATGGCGAGGGTCCCATTGACTGGGATGCGTCTGGGGACTGCAAAAATTCATTAGAAAGTTCTTATTCTCCGAGCTCTGGTCGTAGGCGCGGCCGACCATGACCCAACACTCCGCATCATGGTACCCTAGGAGCACAGATCGGGAGAGGTCCGCCAGTTTACGAGCTCGAGTAAGGGTGCCTCGCGAAGAACAGGAAAAATGCTCATGAGGGCCTGTCTAGCCCCCTCGCGGAACATGCGAGGGAGAGCACGGGCCAAAACGAGGAATCGAGAGAGAAAAAAGGAGGCACAAGGCAATGGAACCAGATCGGCAAACAACACCAAAAGCAAATTTCGATTAAAGAAGGGCAAGCCAACTGCGGAAAGCAAATGAAGAGCTGCGTCCGACACCTAATCAAGTCTTCTTGTTTTCTCACCAGCGCGGAGCTAAGTGCTGCCACTAGGATGTGGGAGGGAGCCCCAGATGCCCGAGGGCGGCTCTCCTGAGACTCCAGGGCGTGTACAGCCCCACTCATTATTACGTGAGAGTGTCATGAGCGGAGACCTTCATAGGCAATGGGCCTTCTTCACAGGCGTTGGGCCTTTCTTCAAGGGTAGAACTTCCAGAGGTGCTGGATGTTCCAGGCGTTCTGGATGGAGATCTTGTCCTGCGTCTCCAGGCATGCGGTGCCAGGCCTGGAGACATGGGCAACCTGAAACAGGCCCTCCCACATGGGTGAGAGCTTGTGCAGCCCTTCCCTGGAGAGCACCCGCCTCAGGACGAGATCGCCCACCTCGAGCGTCCTGGAGCGGACGCTGCGGTAGTGGTACCGCCACAGCGCCTGCTGGTACCTGATACGTCTCCAACGTATCTATAATTTTTGATTGTTCCATGCTATTATATTACCCCTTTTGGATGTTTATGGGCTTTATTTTACACATTTATATCATTTTTGGGACTAACCTACTAACCGGAGGCCCAACCCGTATTACTGTTTTTTTGCCTATTTCAGTATTTTGAAGAAAAGGAATATCAAACGGAGTCCAAACGGAATGAAACCTTCGGGAGCATGGTTTTTGGAACAAACGTGATCCAGAGGACTTGGAGTGCAAGCCAAGACGCACCCAAGGAGGCCACGAGGGTGGAGGATGCGCCCACCCCTACAGGGCGCGCACCCTGTCTTGTTGGCCTCTCAGACGGCCACCGACCTACTTCTTCCTCCTATATATATCCATGTACCCCAAAAACATCCAGGGGCCAACTAAAAACAATTTCCACCGTCGTAACCTTCTGTATCCGCGAGATCCCATCTTGGAGCCTTCACCGGTGCTCCGCCGGAGGGGGAATCGACCATGGAGGGCTTCTACATCAACACCGGTGAAGGCTCCAAGATGGGATCTCGCGGATACAGAAGGTTACGACCGTCGTAACTCTTTTTGCAGTGTGTTTGTCGAGATCCGATGAATTGTGGGTTTATGATCAAGTTTATCTATGAGAAATATTTGAATCTCCTCTGAATTCTTTTATGTATGATTGAGTTATCTTTGCAAGTCTCTTCGAATTATCAGTTTGGTTTGGCCAACTAGATTGATCTTTCTTGCCATGGAAGAAGTGCTTAGCTTTGGGTTCAATCTTGCGGTGACCTTACCCAGTGAAAAAAGGGGTAGCAAGGCACGTATTGTATTGTTGCCATCGAGGATAAAAAGATGGGGTTTATATCATATTGCACGAGTTTATCCCTCTACATCATGTCATCTTTCTTAATGTGTTACTCTGTTCTTATGAACTTAATACTCTAGATGCATGCTGGATAGCGGTCAATGTGTGGAGTAATAGTTGTTGATGCGGGTAGGAGTCGGTCTACTTGTCACGGACGTGATGCCTATATACATGATCATGCCTAGATAACCTCATAATTATTCGCTTTTCTATCAATTGCTCGACAGTAATTTCTTCACCCACCGTAATACTTATGCTATCTTAAGAGAAGCCACTAGTGAAACCTATGGCCCCCGAGTCTATCTTTTATCATATAAGCTTTCAATCTACTTTTATTTGCATCTTTACTTTTCCAATCTATATTATAAAATACCAGAAATATATTTATCTTATCATACTATCTCTATCAGATCTCACTTTCGCAAGTGGCCGTGAAGGGATTGACAACCCCTTTATTGCATTGGTTGCGAGATCTTTGTTTGTTTGTGTAGGTGTGTGGGACTTTTGAGGAGCCTCCTACTGGATTGATACCTTGGTTCTCAAAAACTGAGGGAAATACGTAGGCTACTATTGCTGCATCACACTTTCCTCTTAAAGGAAACCAACGCAAGCTCAAGACGTAGCAAGAAGGATTTCTGGCGCCGTTGCCGGGGAGGTCTTCGCTCAAGTCAAGACATACCAAGTACCCATCACAAACTCATCTCCCTCGCATTTACATTATTTGCCATTTGCCTCTCATTTTCCTCTCCCCCACTTCACCCTTGCCGTTTTATTCGCCCTCTTTTTCCCAATCTCCTCTCTCTATTTCGCTTGCCTTTTTCTGTTTGCTTGTGTGTTGGATTACTTGTTGCCATGGCGCAAGATAATACCAAATTGTGTGATTTCTCCAATACCAATAATAATGATTTCCTTAGTACTCCGATTGCTCCTCTTAATGATGTTGAGTATTGTGAACTCAACACTGCTTTGCTGAACCTTGTTATGAAAGATCAATTCGTCGGTCTTCCTAGTGAAGATGCTGCTACCCATCTAAACAACTTTGTTGATTTGTGTGATATGCAAAAGAAGAAAGATACGGATAACGAAAATTTTAAATTGAAGTTATTTCCGTTTTCACTTAGAGATCGTGCTAAAGTTTGGTTTTCGTCTTTGCCTAAAAATAGTATTGATTCTTGGAACAAGTGCAAAGATGCTTTTATCTCCAAATATTTTCCTCCCGCTAAGATCATCACTCTTAGGAACGATATTATGAATTTTAAACAACTTGATCATGAGCATCTTGCCCAATCTTGGGAAAGAATGAAATTGATGATTCGCAAATGCCCTACTCATGGTTTGAATTTATGGATGATCATACAAAAACTTTATGCTGGATTGAACTTTGCTTCTTGAAATATTTTAGATTCGGCCGTGGGACACACGTTTATGGAAATCACTTTAGGAGATGCTACAAAACTTCTTGATAATATTATGGATAATTATTCTCAATGCCACACCGAAAGATATACTAGTAAAAAAGTGCAGGCTATAGAAGAAATTAATGTTTTGAGTGGAAAGATGGATGAACTTATGAAATTATTTGCTACTAAGAGTGTCCTTTTGATCCCAATGATATGCCTTTGTCTACTCTGATTGATAATAATATTGAATCTATGGATGTGAATTTTGTTGGTAGGAATAGTTTTGGAAACAATGCTTATAGAGGAAACTTTAATCCTAGACCGTTCCCTAGTAATTCCTCTAATAATTATGGAAATTCCTACAATAATTCCTATGGTAATTTTAATAAGATTCCCTCTGATTTTGAGAATAGTGTTAAAGAATTTATGATCTCTCAAAAGAATTTTAATGCCTTGCTTGAAGAAAAATTGCTCAAAGTTGATGATTGGGCTAGGAACGTTGATAAACTTTCGCTTGATGTTGATTCCCTTAAACTTAGATCTATTCCTCCTAAGCATGATATCAATGAGTGTCACAAAGCCATGAGAATTTCCATTGATGAGTGCAAGGAAAGAACCGCTAGATTGCGTGCTAAGAAAGATTGCTTTGTAAAGGCGTGTTCTTCAAGTTTTAGTGAAAACAACGATGAAGATCTTAAAGTTATTGATGTGTCTCCTATTAGATCTTTAGTTAGAAGGCGTCCCAATAATTCGGAGTTTTTAGATCTTGATGCTAAATTTGGTAAAAGTGGGATTGGAGAGGTCATGACTTTAAATAGCATTGAACCCACTATCTCGGATTTCAAGGAATTTGATTATGATGATTGTTCTTCAGAAGGTTGTATTTCCTTGTTGCAATCCGTTGTTAATTCTCCTCATGCTTATAGTCAAACTAAAGCTTTTACCAAATATATCATTGATGCCTCGATGCAATCTTATGATGAAAAACTTAATTGGGAAGTTTCTATACCTAGAAAACTTAATGACGAGTGGGAACCTACTATAAAGATTAAAATTAAAGATCGTGAGTGTTATGTTTTGTGTGATTTGGTTGCTAGTGTTTCCACAATTCCAAAAACTTTATGTGATATTGTAGGTTTCCATGATCTTGATGATTGCTCTTTAAATTTGCACCTTGCGGATTCCACCATTAAAAAGCCAATGGGAAGGATCAATGATGTTCTCATTGTTGCAAATAGAAATTTGGTGCCCGTAGATTTTATTGTTCTTGATATAGATTGCAATCTTTCTTGCCCTATTATTCTTGGTAGACCTTTCCTTAGAACGATTGGCGCGATTATTGATATGAAGGAAGGGAATATTAGATTCCAATTTCCATTAAGGAAATGCATGCAGCACTTTCCAAGAAAGAAAATTAAATTACCTTATGAATCTATCATGCAAGCTACTTATGAATTGAGTGCCAAAGATGGCACTACTTAGATCTATCCTCGCTTTTATGCCTAGCTAGGGGCGTTAAACGATAGCGCTAGTTGGGAGGCAACCCAATTTTATTTGTGTTTTTTGTTTTTGTTTCTGTTTAGTAATAAATTTTGCATCTACCTTCTGTTTAGATGTGTTTTTATGTTTTAATTAGTGTTTGTGCCAAGTAGAACCTATAGGATAACCTATGGTGATAGTTAATTTGATTCTCCTCAAAAATAGAAACTTTGCAAGCATGAAATTAGTTTTGTTAAATCACAGAAACGTGCTTTTGCGTTGATTATTTTTTCTGTAGATCAGTAGACAAATTGTCCAGGACTTCCTATTTTTGTAGGAGTTTAAGAGTTCCAGAAGTTTGCGTTAGTTACAGATTACTACAGACTGTTCTGTTTTTGACAGATTCTGTTTTTCATGTGTTGTTTGCTTATTTTGATGCTTATATGGCTAGCATTAAGTGGTATGAACCATAGAGAACTTGAAATACAGTAGGTTTAATACCAATATAAATAAAGAATGAGTTTATTACAGTACCTTATGTGGTGGTTTTTCTTTCTTTCACTAACGGAGCTTATGAGATTTCATGTTGAGTTTTGTGTTGTGAAGTTTTCAAGTTTTGGGTAAAGATTTGATGGGCTATGAAATAAGGAGTGGCAAGAACCTAAGCTTGGGGATGCCCATGGCACCGCAAGATATTCAAGAGTATCCAAAAGCCTAAGATTGGGGATGCCCCCGGAATGCATCCCCTCTTTCGTCTTCGTTCATTGGTAACTTTACTTAGAGCTATATTTTTATTCGCCACATGATATGTGTTTTGCTTGGAGCTCGTGTATGATATTAGTATTTGCTTTTTAGTTTACCACAATCATCTTTGCTGTACACACCTTTTGGGAGAAGCCCACTTGATTGAAATTTATTAGAATACTCTATGTGCTTCACTTATATCTTTTGAGCTAGATAGTTTTTGCTCTAGTGCTTCACTTATATCTTTTAGAGCACGGCGGTGGCTTAATTTTGTATAAATTGCTAGTCTCTCATGCTTCACTTATATTATTTTGAGAGTCGTTTAGAACAGCATGGTATTTTCTATGGTTATAAAATTGGTCCTAGAATGGTAGGCATCCAAGTTGGGTGTAATAAAAACTATCATAGGAAGTGAATTGGATGCTATGATCAATTTGATACTTTACAGTTGTTTTCAGATATGGAGGTAGTGATATTAAAGTCGTGCTAGTTGGGTGATTATGAATTTAAAGAATACTTGTGTTGAAGTTAGCAAGTCTGTAAGTGCATCTAGTGCCCCTTAGTGATTTTGGTGTATTGAAGACTTATAGGTTAAGTAACTGATGCGTTTGTGAGTGTACATAGTGAAGGAAATATGCCCTAGAGGCAATAATAAAGTTATTATTTATTTCCTTATTTCATGATAAATGTTTATTATTCATGCTAGAATTGTATTAACCGGAAACATAATACATGTGTGAATACATAGACAAACATAGTGTCACTAGTATGCCTCTACTTGACTAGCTCGTTTATCAAAGATGGTTATGTTTCCTAGCCATGGACAAAAGAGTTGTCATTTGATTAACGGGATCACATCATTAGGAGAATGATGTGATTGACTTGACCCATTCCGTTAGCCTAGCACTTGATCGTTTAGTATGTTGCTATTGCTTTCTTCATGACTTATACATGTTCATGTAACTATGAGATTATGCAACTCCCGTTTACCGGAGGAACACTTTGGGTACCAAACGTCACAACGTAACTGGGTGATTATAAAGGAGTACTACAGGTGTCTCCGAAGGTACATGTTGAGTTGGCGTATTTCGAGATTAGGTTTTGTCACTCCGATTGTCGGAGAGGTATCTCTGGGCCCTCTCGGTAATGCACATCATTATAAGACTTGCAAGCAATGTGACCAATGAGTTGGTTACGGGATGATGCATTACAGAACGAGTAAAGAGACTTGCCGGTGACGAGATTGAACTAGGTATTGGATACCGATGATCGAATCTCGGGCAAGTAACATACCGATGACAAAGGGAACAACGTATGTTGTTATGCGGTTTGACCGATAAAGATCTTCGTTGAATATGTAGGAGCCAATTTGGGCATCCAGGTCCCGCTATTGGTTATTGACCGAGAATAGTTCTAGGTCATGCCTACATAGTTCTCGAACCCGTAGGGTCCATGACGCTTAGGTTTCGATGATGCTTATATTATGAGTTTATGAGTTTTGATGTACCGAAAGAGTTGAGTCCGGATGAGATCGGGGACATGACGAGGAGTCTCGAAATGGTCAAGACGTAAAGATCGATATATTGGACGACTATATTCGGAGTTCGCAAAGGTTCCGAGTGATTCGGTATTTTTCGAGTACCGGAGAGTTACGGAATTCGCCGGGAGAAGTATTGGGCCTTATTGGGCCTGGGAAAGAGAGAGGGCTGCCTAGGGCAGGCCGCCCCCCATGGCCTAGTCCGAATTGGACTAGGGGAAGGGGCCGCACCCCCTCCTTCCTTCCCTTCTCTCTTCCCCTTCCTAGTCTCCTACTCCTACTACATGGAAGGACCCCTAGTTGGACTAGGAAAGGGAATCCTACTCCGGTGGGAGTAGGACTCCCCATGGCGCGCCCCTCATAGGGCCGGCCTCCTCCTCCCTCCCTCCTTTATATACGGGGGCAGGGGCACCCCATAGACACACAAGTTGATCTACGGATCGTTCCTTAGCCGTGTGCGGTGCCCCCCTCCACCATATTCCACCTCGGTCATATCGTCGCGGAGTTTGGGCGAAGCCCTGCGCTGGTAGAACATCAACATCGTCCACCACGCCGTCGTCTTGACGGAACTCATCCCGACACTTTGCTGGATCGAGTCCGGGATCGCCATCGAGCTGAGCGTGTGCTGAACTCGGAGGTGTCGTGCGTTTGGTACTTGGATCGGTCGGATCGTGAAGGCGTCGACTACATCAACAGCGTTGTCATGGCGCTTCGCTTACAGTCTCACGAGGG
Source organism: Aegilops speltoides (assembly GCA_021437245.1). Taxonomy (NCBI): domain Eukaryota; kingdom Viridiplantae; phylum Streptophyta; class Magnoliopsida; order Poales; family Poaceae; genus Aegilops; species Aegilops speltoides. The sequence continues at coordinate 424,623,785 of CM038144.1, read as the reverse complement.
TACGTGGACATACACTCTCCCCTCTCGTTGCTATATCATCACCATGATCTTGCGTGTGCATAGGAAATTTTTTGAAATTACTACGTTCCCCAACAGTGGCATCCGAGCCAGATTTATGCGTTGATGTTATATGCACGAGTAGAACACAAGTGAGTTGTGGACGATATAAGTCATACTGCCTACCAGCATGTCATACTTTGGTTCAGCGGTATTGTTGGATGAAGCGGCCTGGACCGACATTACGCGTACGCTTACGCGAGACTGGTTTTACCGCCGTGCTTTGCACACAGGTGACTAGCGGGTGTCTGTTTCTCCAACTTTAGTTGAACCGAGTGTGGCTACGCCCGGTCCTTGTGAAGGTTAAAGCGGAGTCTATTTGACAAACTATCGTTGTGGTTTTGATGCGTAGGTAAGAACGGTTCTTGCTAAGCCCGTAGCAGCCACGTAAAATTTGCAACAACAAAGTAGAGGACGTCTAACTTGTTTTTGCAGGGCATGTTGTGATGTCATATGGTCAAGACGTGATGCTATATTTTATTGTATGAGATGATCATGTTTTGTAACCGAAGTTATCGGCAACTGGCTGGAGCCATATGGTTGTCGCTTTATTGTATGAAATGCAAACGCCCTGTAATTGCTTTACTTTATCACTAAGCGGTAGCGATAGTCGTAGAAGCAATAGATGGCATAAACGACAACGATGCTACGATGGAGATCAAGGTGTCACGCCGGTGACGATGGTGATCACGACGGTGCTTGGAGATGGAGATCACAAGCACCGAAGATGATGGCCATATCATATCACTTATATTGATTGCATGTGATGTTTATCCTTTATGCATCTTATCTTGCTTTGATTGACGGTAGCATTTTAAGATGATCTCTCACTAATTATCAAGAAGTGTTCTCCTGAGTATGCACCGTTATGAAAGTTCTTCGTCTTTGAGACACCACGTGATGATCGGGTGTGATAGGCTCTACGTTCAAATACAACAGGTGCAAAACAGTTGCACACGGAAGACTCGAGTTAAACTTGACGAGCCTGGCATATCTGAGATATGGCCTCGGAACACGGAGACCGAAAGGTCGGCGTGAATCATATAGTAGATATGATCAACATAGTGATGTTCACCATTGAAAACTACTCCATCTCACGTGATGATCGGACATGGTTTAGTTGATTTGGATCACGTGATCACTTAGATGACTAGAGAGATGTCTGTCTAAGTGGGATTTCTTTAGTAATATGATTAATTGAACTTTAATTTATCATGAACTAAGTCATGGTAGTATTTTGCAAATTGTGTTATAGATCAATAGCTCGCGTTGTTGCTTTCATATGTTTATTTTGATATGTTCCTAGAAAAATTGTGTTGAAAGATGTTAGTAGCAATGATGCGGATTGGATCCGTGATCCGAGGTTTATCCTCATTGCTGCCTGTAAGAATTATGTCCTTAATGCACCGCTAGGTGAAGACCTATTGCAGGAGCAAATGCGGGCGTTATGAGCGTTTGGCTAGCTCAATATGATGACTACTTGATAGTTTTGTGCACCATGCTTACGGCTTAGAATCGGGACTTCAAAGATGTTTTGAGCGTCATGGACCATATGAGATGTTCCAGAATTGAAGTTAATATTTCAAGGAAATACCGAGTTGAGAGATATGAAGTCTCCAACAAGTTCTATAGCTAAAAGATGGAGGAGAATCGCTCAACTAGTGAGCATGTGCTCAGATTGTCTGGGTACTTCAATCGCTTGAATCAAGTGGGAGTTAATCTTCCAGATAAGATAGTGATTGACAGAATTCTCTAGTCACCATCACTAAGTTACTAGAACTTCGTGATGAACTATAGTATGCAAGGGATGGCGAAAACGATTCCCGAGCTCTTCGTGATGTTGAAATCGACGAAGGTAGAAATCAAGAAAGAGCATCAAGTGTTGATGATTGACAAGACCGCTAGTTTCAAGAGAAGGGCAAAGGGAAAGAAAGGAACTTCAAGTGAAAAGACAAGCAAGTTGTCACTCCTGCGAAGAAGCCCAAAGCTGGACCATAGCCTGAAACCGAGTGTTTACCTTTGCAAAGGAAATGGTCCTTTGGAAGCGGAAATGCCACGAATATTTGGTTGATAAGAAGGATGGCAAAGGGAACAAGGATATATTTGATATACAGATTATTGATGTGTGCCATACTAGTGTTTATAGTAGCCCCTGAGTATTTGATACTTGTTCGGTTGCTAAGATTAGTAACTCGAAATGGGAGTTGCAGAATAAACAGAGACTAGTTAAGGGTGTAGTGACGATGTGTGTTGGAAATAGTTCCAAGATTGATATGATCATCATCGCACACTCCCTATACTTTCGGGATTAGTGTTAAAACCTAAATAAGTGTTATTTGGTGTTTGAGTTGAGCATGAATATGATTTGATCATGATTATTGCAATACGGTTATTCATGTAAGTTAGAGAATAATTGTTGTTCTGTTTTCATGAATAAAACCTTCTATGGTCATACACCCAATGAAAATGGTTTGTTGGATCTCGATTGTGTGATACACACATTCATAATATTGAAGCCAAAAGATGCAAAGTTAATAATGATAGTGCAACTTATTTGTGGCACTACCGTTTGGGTCATAACGGTGTAAAGCGCATGAAGAAACTCCATAAAGATGGATTTTCAGAATCACTTGATTATGAATCATTTGATGCTTGCGAACCGTGCCTTTTTGGCAAGATGACTAAAACTCCGTTCTTCGGAACAATGGAACAAGCTACTGACTTATTGGAAATAATACATACTGATGTATGCAGACCAATGAGTATGAAGGCTCGTGGCAAGTATCGTTATTTTCTGACCTTCACAAGATGATTTGAGCAGATATGGGTATATCTACTTGATGAAACATAAGTCTGAAATGAAGGAAATATGCCCTAGAGGCAATAATAAAGTTATTATTTATTTCCTCATATCATGATAAATGTTTATTATTCATGCTAGAATTGTATTAACCGGAAACATAATACATTTGTGAATACATAGACAAACATATAGTCACTAGTATGCCTCTACTTGACTAGCTCATTTATCAAAGATGGTTATGTTTCCTAACCATAGACATGTGTTGTCATTTGATTAATGGGATCACATCATTATGAGAATGATGTGATTGACATGACCCATCCCGTTAGCTTAGCACTTGATCGTTTAGTATTCTGCTATTGCTTCCTTCATGACTTATACATGTTCCTGTAACTATGAAAATTGTGTAACTCCCGTTTACCGGAAGAACACTTTGGGTACTACCAAACGTCACAACGTAACTGGGTGATTATAAAGGAGTATTATAGGTGTTTCTGAAGGTACATGTTGAGTTAGCATAATTCGAGATTAGGTTTTGTCACTCCGATTGTCGGAGAGGTATCTCTGGGCCCTCTCAGTAATACTCATCACCTAAGCCTTGCAAGCATGTAACAAATGAGTTAGTTATGAGATGACGTATTACGGAACGAGTAAAGAGACTTGCCGGTAACGAGATTGAACTAGGTATTGGATACCGACGATCAAATCTCGGACAAGTAACATACCAATGACAAAGGGAACAACGTATGTTGTTATGTGGTTTGATCGATAAAGATCTTCGTAGAATATGTAGGAACCAATATGGGCATCCAGGTCCCGCTATTGGTTATTGACCAGAGACATGTCTCGGTCATGTCTACATCGTTCTCGAACCGTAGGGTCCGCACGCTTAAGGTTTCGATGACAATTATATTATGAGTTTATATATTTTGATGTACCGAAGTTTGTTCGGAGTCCCGGATATGATCACGGACATGACGAGGAGTCTCAAAATGGTCGAGAAGTAAAGATTGATATATTGGACGGATATATTTGGACACCGGAAAGGTTCCGGAGAAGTTTGGAGCTCCGGGAGGTTACCGGAACCCCCCCCCCCCTGGAGGTATATGGGCCTTATTGGGACCATGTAGGAAGAAGGGAGAAGGAACAAGGGAGGGGGGCACGCCCCCCCAGCCCAATCCGAATTGGGGAGGGGGGCCGGCCCCCTTTCCTTTCTCCTTCCCCTCTTCCTATTACTACTACTAGTACTTATTCCTAATACTAGTACTCTTCCTTCCCCTCCAAATAAGATAAGGAAAGGGGAAACCTACTTGGAGTAGGTTTCCCCTCCTCTATGGCGCCCCCTTGGGCGGCCTCCTCCTCCCTCCTCCTTTATATCACGGGGTAAGGGGCACCCTAGAACACACAAGTTGATCATTGATCGTTCCTTAGCCGTGTCGTTGCCCCCTCCACGATATTACACCTCGGTCATATTGTAGCGGTGCTTAGGCGAAGCCTGCAACAGAGAACATCAAGATCGTCACCACGCCGTCATCTTGTGGAACTTCCCTCGGAGCCTCTCTGGATTGGAGAATGAGGTGCGTCATCGAGCTGTCGTGTGTCAAGAACTCGGAGGTGCCGGAGTAACGGTGCCTGGATCGGTTGAACCGGGAAGACGTACGACTACTTCCACTACGCTGTGTCAACGCTTCCGCTTCGGTCTACGAGGGTACGTAGACAACACTCTCCCCTCGTTGCTATGTCATCACCATGATCTTGCGTGTGGGTAGGAAAATTTTGAAATTACTACGTTCCCCAATAGTGGCATCCGAGCCTAGGTTTTTATGGTTTGATGTTATATGCACGAGTAGAACACAAGTGAGTTGTGGACGATATAAGTCATACTACCTACCAGCATGTCATACTTTGGTTCAGCGGTATTGTTGGACGAAGCGGCCCGGACCGACATTACGCGTGCGCTTACGCGAGACTGGTTTTACCGCCGTGCTTTGCACATAGGTGACTAGCGGGTGTCTGTTTCTCCAACTTTAGTTGAACCGAGTGTGGCTATGCCCGGTCCTTGTGAAGGTTAAAACGGAGTCTATTTGACAAACTATCGTTGTGGTTTTGATGCGTAGGTGAGATTGGTTCTTGCTTAAGCCCGTAGCAGCCACGTAAAATTTGCAACAACAAAGTAGAGGACGTCTAACTTGTTTTTGCAGGGCATGTTGTGATGTGATATGGCCAAGACGTGATGCTATATTTTATTGTATGAGATGATCATGTTTTGTAACCGAAGTTATCGGCAATCGGCGAGGAGCCATATGGTTGTCGCTTTATTGTATGAAATGCAAGCGCCTGTAATTGCTTTACTTTATCACTAAGCGGTAGCGATAGTCGTAGAAGCAATAGATGGCGTACGACAACGATACTACGATGGAGATCAAGGTGTCACGCCGGTGGCGATGGTGATCACGACGGTGCTTGAAGATGGAGATCACAAGCACAAGATGATGATGGCCATATCATATCACTTATATTGATTGCATGTGATGTTTATCCTTTATGCATCTTATCTTGCTTTGATTGACGGTAGCATTTTAAGATGATCTCTCACTAATTATCAAGAAGTGTTCTCCCGAGTATGCACCGTTGCGAAAGTTCTTCGTCTTTGAGACACCACGTGATGATCGGGTGTGATAGGCTCTACGTTCAAATACAACGGGTGCAAAACAGTTGCACACGCGAATACTCGAGGTTGTACTTGGCGAGCCTAGCATATACATATATGGCCTCGGAACACGGAGACCGAAAGGTCGAGCGTGAATCATATAGTAGATATGATCAACATAGAGATGTTCACCATTGAAACTACTCCATCTCACGTGATGATCGGACATGGTTTAGTTGATTTGGATCACGTTATCACTTAGATGACTAGAGAGATGTCTGTCTAAGTGGGAGTTCTTAAGTAATATAATTAATTGAACTTAAATTTATCATGAACTTAGTACCTGCTATTATTTTGCTTGTCTATGTTTGTTTGTAGATAGATGGCTCATGCTGTTGTTCCGTTGAATTTTAATGCGTTCCTTGAGAAAGCAAAGTTGAAAGATGATGGTAGCAATTACACGGATTGGGTCCGTAACTCGAGATTATCCTCATTGCTGCCTGAAGAGTTACGTCCCGAAGCACCGCTGGGTGCGAACCTGCTTCTTGATGCAACCGACGGCGTTAGAACGTCTGGCGAGCAAAGCTGATGACTACTCTATAGTTCGATGTGCCATGCTTTACGGCTTAGAACCGGGTCTTCAACGGCGTTTTGAGCGTCATGGAGCATATGAGATGTTCGAGAGTTGAAGTTAATATTTCAAGCAAATGCCGGATTGAGAGATATGAAGTCTCCAATAAGTTCTATAGCTGCAAGATGGAGGAGAACGATTCATCGGTGAGCATATACTCAAAATGTGCGGGTATAATAATCACTTGATTCAACTGGGAGTTAATCTTCCGGATGATAGCGTCATTGACTGAATTCTCCAATCACTACCACCAAGCTACAAGAGCTTTGTGATGAACTATAATATGCAAGGGATGAACAAGACTATTCGAGCTCTTCGCAATCTTGAAAGCAGCGGAGGTAGAAATCAAAAAGGAGCATCAAGTGTTGATGGTCAACAAGACCACTGGTTTGAAGAAAAGGGCCAAAGGGAAGAAGAAGGGGAACTTCAAAAAGAACAGCAAACAAGTTGCTGCTCAAGAGAGAAACCAGTCCGGGCCTAAGCACTGAAACTGAGTGCTTCTCTGCAAGCGATGGACACCGAAGCGGAACTGCCCCAAGTATTTGGCGGATAAGAAGGATGGCAAAGTGAACAAAGGTATATGTGATATACATGTTATTGATGTGTACCTTACTAATGCTCGCAGTAGCACCTGGGTATTTGATACTGGTTCTGTTGCTAACATTTGCAACTCGAAACAGGGACTATGGATTAAGCGAAGATTAGCTAAGGACGAGGTGACGATGCACGTGGGAAATGGTTCCAAAATCGATGTGATCGCCATCGGCACGCTACCTCTACATCTACCATCAGGATTAGTTTTAGACCTGAATAATTGTTATTTGGTGCCAGCGTTGAGCATGAACATTATATCTGGATCTTGTTTGATGCGAGACGGTTATTCATTTAAATCAGAGAATAATGGTTATTCTATTTATATGAGTAATATCTTTTATGGTCATGCACCCTTGAAGAGTGGTCTATTTTTATTGAATCTCGATAGTAGTGATACACATATTCATAATGTTGAAGCCAAAAGATGCAGAGTTGATAATGATAGTGCAACATATTTGTGGCACTGCCGTTTAGGTCATATCGGTATAAAACGCATGAAGAAACTCCATACTGATGGACTTCTGGAATCACTTTATTATGAATCACTTGGTACTTGCGAACCGTGCCTCATGGGCAAGATGACCAAAACACCGTTCTCCGGATCTATGGTGAGAGCAACAGATTTATTGGAAATCATACATATAGATGTATGTGGCCCGATAAATGTTGAGGCTCGTGGCGGATATCGCTATTCTCTCACCTTCACAGATGATTTGGGCAGATATGGGTATATCTACTTGATGAAGCACAAGTCTGAAACATTTGAAAAGTTCAAAGAATTTCAGAGTGAAGTAGAAAATCATCGTAACAAGAAAATAAAGTTCTACGATCTGATCGTGGAGGAGAATATTTGAGTTATGAGCTTGGTTTACATTTGAAACAATGTGGAATAGTTTCGCAACTCACGCCACCTGGAACACCACAACGAAATGGTGTGTCCAAACGTCGTAATCGTACTTTACTTGATATGGTACGATCTATGATGTCTCTTACTGATTTACCGCTATCGTTTTGGGGTTATGCTTTAGAGACGACCGCATTCACGTTAAATAGGGCACCATCAAAATCCGTTGAGACGACGCCATATGAACTGTGGTTTGGCAAGAAACCAAAGTTGTCGTTTCTCAAAGTTTGGGGCTGCGATGCTTATGTGAAGAAACTTCAACCAGATAAGCTCGAACCCAAATCGGAGAAATGTGTCTTCATAGGATACCCAAAGGAGACTATTGGGTACACCTTCTATCACAGATTTGAGGGCAAGATTTTCGTTGCTAAATTCGGATCCTTTCTAGAGAAGGAGTTTCTCTCGAAAGAAGTGAGTGGGAGGAAAGTAGAACTTGATGAGATAATCAGTATCTACTCCCTTATTGGAAAGTAGTTCATCACAAGAACCGGTTCTGTGACAACTACACCAATTAGTGAGGAAGCTAATGATATTGATCATGAAACTTGAGATCAAGTTTCTGCTGAACCTCGTAGGTCTACGAGAGGAAGATCCGCACCGAGTGGTACGGAAATCCTATTCTGGAAGTCATGTTACTAGACCATGATGAACCTACGAACTATGAGGAAGCGATGATGAGCCCAGATTCCACAAAATGGCTAGAGGCCATGAAATCTGAGATAGGATCCATGTATGAAAACAAAGTATGGACTTTGGTTGACTTGCCCGATGATCGGCAAGCCATTGAGAATAAATGGATCTTTAAGAAGAAGACTGACGCTGATGGTAATGTTACTGTCTACAAAGCTCGACTTGTTGCGAAAGGTTTTCGACAAGTTCAAGGGGTTGACTACGATGAGACTTTCTCACCCGTAGCGATGCTTAAGTCTGTTCGAATCATGTTGGCTATTACTGCATTTCATGATTATGAAATTTGGCAAATGGATGTCAAGACTGCATTCTTGAATGGATTTCTAGAAGAAGAGTTGTATATGATGCAGCCTGAAGGTTTTGTTGATCCAAAAGGTGCTAACAAAGTGTGCAAACTCCAGCGTTCCATTTATGGACTGGTGCAAGCATCTCGGAGTTGGAATAAACGTTTTGATAGTGTGATCAAAGCATATGGTTTTATACAGACTTTTGGAGAAGCCTGTATTTACAAGAAAGTGAGTGGGAGCTCTGTAGCATTTCTAGTTTTATATGTTGATGACATATTATTAATTGGAAATGATATAGAATTTCTGGATAGCATAAAGGGATACTTGAATGAAAGTTTTTCGATGAAAGACCTCGGTGAAGCTGCTTACATATTGGGCATCAAGATCTATAGAGATAGATCAAGACGCTTAATAGGACTTTCACAAAGCACATACCTTGACAAAATTTTGAAAAAGTTCAAAATGGATCGAGCAAAGAAAGAATTCTTGCTGTGCTACAAGGTGTGAAGTTGAGTCGAACTCAATGCCCGACCACGGCAGAAGATAGAGAAAATGAAAGATGTTCCTATGCTTCAGCCATAGGCTCTATCATGTATGCAATGTCTGTGTACCGGACACTGACGTATGCTTAGCAATAAGCTTGGCAGGTAGGTACCAAAGTAATCCAGAGTGGATCATCGACAGCGATCAAGAACATCCTGAAATACCTGAAAAGGACTAAGGATATGTTTCTCGTATATGGAGGTGACAAAGAGCTAGTCGTAAATGGTTACGTCGATGCAAGTTTTGACACTGATCCGGACGATTCTAAATCGCAAACCGGATACGTGTTTATATTAAACGGTGGAGCTGTAAGTTGGTGCAGTTCAAAACAAAGCGTCGTAGCGGGATCTACATGTGAAGCGGAGTACATAGCTGCTTCTGAAGCGGCAAATGAAGGAGTCTGGATGAAGGAGTTCATTTCCGATCTAGGTGTCATACCTAGTGCATCGGGACCAATGAAGATCTTCTGTGACAATACTGGTGCAATTGCCTTGGCAAAGGAATCCAGATTTCACAAGAGGACCAAGCACATCAAGAGACGCTTCAATTCCATTCGGGACCAAGTCCAAGTGGGAGACATAGAGATTTGCAAGATACATACGGATCTGAATGTTGCAGAACCATTGACTAAGCCTCTCTCACGAGCAAAACATGATCAGCACCAAGACTCCATGGGTATTAGAATCATTACTATGTAATCTAGATTATTGACTCTAGTGCAAGTGGGAGACTGAAGGAAATATGCCCTAGAGGCAATAATAAAGTTATTATTTATTTCCTCATATCATGATAAATGTTTATTATTCATGCTAGAATTGTATTAACCGAAAACATAATACATGTGTGAATACATAGACAAACATATAGTCACTAGTATGCCTCTACTTGACTAGCTCATTTATCAAAGATGGTTATGTTTCCTAACCATAGACATGTGTTGTCATTTGATTAATGGGATCACATCATTAGGAGAATGATGTGATTGACATGACCCATCCCGTTAGCTTAGCACTTGATCGTTTAGTATTCTGCTATTGCTTCCTTCATGACTTATACATGTTCCTGTAACTATGAGAATTGTGTAACTCCCGTTTACCGGAAGAACACTTTGGGTACTACCAAACGTCACAACGTAACTGGGTGATTATAAAGGAGTACTACAGGTGTTTCCGAAGGTACATGTTGAGTTAGCATAATTCGAGATTAGGTTTTGTCACTCCGATTGTCGGAGAGGTATCTCTGGGCCCTCTCGGTAATACTCATCACCTAAGCCTTGCAAGCATGTAACAAATGAGTTAGTTATGAGATGACGTATTACGGAACGAGTAAAGAGACTTGCCGGTAACGAGATTGAACTAGGTATTGGATACCGACGATCAAATCTCGGACAAGTAACATACCAATGACAAAGGGAACAACGTATGCTGTTATGCGGTTTGACCGATAAAGATCTTCGTAGAATATGTAGGAACCAATATGGGCATCCAGGTCCCGCTACTGGTTATTGACCAGAGACATGTCTCGGTCATGTCTACATCGTTCTCGAACCGTAGGGTCCGCACGCTTAAGGTTTCGATGACAATTATATTATGAGTTTATATATTTTGATGTACCGAAGTTTGTTCGGAGTCCCGGATATGATCATGGACACGACGAGGAGTCTCGAAATGGTCGAGAAGTAAAGATTGATATATTGGACGGATATATTTGGACACCGGAAAGGGTCCGGAGAAGTTTGGAGCTCCGGGAGGTTACGGACCCCGGGGAGGTATATGGGCCTTATTGGGCCCATGTAGGAAGAAGGAGAAGGAACAAGGGAGGCGCGCCCCAGCCCAATCCGAATTGGGGAGGGGGCGGCCCCCTCCTTTCTCCTTCCCTCTTCCTATTACTACTACTAGTACTTATTCCTAATACTAGTACTCTTTCCTTCCCCTCCAAATAAGATAAGGAAAGGGGGAAACCTACTTGGAGTAGGTTTCCCCCCTCTATGGCGCCCCCTTGGGCGGCCTCCTCCTCCCTCCCTCCTTTATATACGGGGTGAGGGGCACCCTAGAACACACAAGTTGATCATTGATCGTTCCTTAGCCGTGTGCGGTGCCCCCTCCACGATATTACACCTCGGTCATATTGTAGCGATGCTTAGGTGAAGCCTGCGACGACAGAGAACATCAAGATCGTCACCACGCCGTCGTCTGATGGAACTTCCCTCGAGCCTCTCTTTGGATTGGAGAACGAGGTGCGTCATCGAGCTGTACGTGTGTCAAGAACTCGGAGGTGCCGAATAACGGTGCTGGATCGGTCGAACCGGAAGGCGTCGACTACTTCCACTATGCTGTGTCAACGCTTCCGCTTCGGTCTACGAGGGTACGTAGACAACACTCTCCCCTCGTTGCTATGTCATCACCATGATCTTGCGTGTGCGTAGGAAAATTTTGAAATTACTACGTTCCCCAACATGAAATAGTTGAAAGGTTCAAAGAATTTCAGAGTGAAGTGGAAAAAATTTCGTAACAAGAAAATAAAGTTTCTACGATCTGATCGCGGAGACGAATATTTGAGTTACGAGTTTGGTCTTCAATTAAAACAATGTGGAATTGTTTCACAGCTCACGCCACCTGGAACACCACAACGTTATGGTGTGTCCGAACGTCGTAACCGCACTTTATTGGATATGGTGCGATCTATGATGTCTCTTACTGATTTACCAATATTATTTTGGGGTTATGCATTAGAGACAGCTGCATTCACATTAAAAGGGCACCATCTAAATCCGTTGATACGACAACATATGAACTGTGGTTTAGCAAGAAACCCAAGTTGTCGTTTCTTAAAGTTTGGGGAGGCGATGCTTCTGTGAAAAAGTTTCATCCTGATAAGCTCAAACCCAAATAGGAGAAGTGCGTCTTCATAGAATACCCAAATGTAACTATTGGGTACACCTTCTATCACAGATCCGAAGGCAAGTTATTCGTTGCTAAGATGGATCCTTTCTAGAGAAGAAGTTTCTCTCGAAAGAAGTGAGTGGGAGGAAAGTAGAGCTTGATAAGGTAATTGTACCTTCTCCCGAATTGGAAAGTAGTTCATTACAGAAATCAGTTCCAGTGATCGCTACACCAATTAGTGAGGAAGCTAATGATGATGATCATGAAACTTCAGATCAAGTTACTACAGAACCTCGTAGGTCTTCCAGAGTAAGATCCGCACCAGAATGGTGTAGTAATCATGTTCTGGAAGTCATGTTACTAGACCATGATGAACCTACGAACTATGAGGAAGCAATGATGAGCCCAGATTCCGTGAAATGGCTCGAGGCCATAAAATCTGAGATATGATCCATGTATGAGAACAAAGTATGGACTTTGATTGACTTGCTCGATGATCAGCAAGCCATGTTAAATGAATGGATCTTCAAGAGGAAGACGGACACTGATAGTAGTATTACTATCTACCAAGCTCGACTTGTTGCGAAAGGTTTTGAACAAGTTCAAGGTGTTGAATACGATGAGATTTTCTCACTCGTATCGATGCTTAAGTCTGTCTGAATCATGTTAGCAATTGCCACATTTTATGAAATCGGGCAAATGGATGTCAAAACTGCATTCCTTAATGGATTTGTTAAAGAAGAGTTGTATATGATACAACCAGAAGGTTTTGTCAATCCTAAAGGTGCTAACAAAATGTGCAAGCTCCAGCGATCCATCTATGGACTGGTGCAAGCATCTCGGAGTTGGAATATACGCTTTGATAAGTTGATCAAAGCATATAATTTTATATGGACTTACGATGAAGCCTGTATTTACAATAAAGTGAGTGGGAGCACTACAGCCTTTCTGATTAGTATGTGTGAGTGACATATTGTTGATCAGAAATGATGTAGAATTTTTCTGCAAAGCATAAAGGAGTGTTTTAAAGGAGTTCTTTAAAAAGAAAAGACCTCGATAAAAGCTACTTACATATTGAGCATCAAGATCTATTGAGATAGATCAAGACGCTTGATAAGATTTTCAATGAGTACATACCTTGGAAAGATTTTGAAATAGTTCAAAATGGAACAGTCAAAGAAAGAGTTCTTGCCTGTGTTGCAAAGGTATGAAATTGAGTAAGACTCAAATCCCGACCACAGCAGAAAATAGAAAGAGAATAAAAAGTCATTCCCTATACCTCAGTCATAGGTTCTATAAAGTATGCTATGTACCAGACCCATTGTATACCTTGCTCTGAATTTGGCAAGGGAGTACAATAGTGATCTAGGAGTAGATCACTGGACATTGGTCAAGAATATCCTTAGTAAGGACTAAGGAGATGTTTCTCGATTATGGAGATGATAAAAGAGTTTGTTGTAAAAGTTACATCAGTGCAAACTTTTACACTGATCCAGATGACTCTAAGTCTCAACCTGGATACATATTGAAAGTGGGAGCAATTAGCTAGAGTAGCTCCGTGCGAGCATTGTGGACATAAAATATTTGCAAAATACATACGGCTCAATGTGATGACCCGTTGACTAAACTTCTCTCACGAGCAAAACATGATCACACCTTAGTACTCTTTGGGTGTTAATCACATAGGGATGTGAACTAGATTATTGACTCTAGTAAACCCTTTGGATGTTGGTCACATGATGATGTGAACTATAGGTGTTAATCATATCTGACGATATGAATATTGGTGTTAAATCACATGGCGATGTGAACTAGATTATTGACTCTAGTGCAAGTGGGAGACTGAAGGAAATATGCCCTAGAGGCAATAATAAAGTTATTATTTATTTCCTTATTTCATGATAAATGTTTATTATTCATGCTAGAATTGTATTAACCGGAAACATAATACATGTGTGAATACATAGACAAACATAGTGTCACTAGTATGCCTCTACTTGACTAGCTCGTTTATCAAAGATGGTTATGTTTCCTAGCCATGGACAAAAGAGTTGTCATTTGATTAACGGGATCACATCATTAGGAGAATGATGTGATTGACTTGACCCATTCCGTTAGCCTAGCACTTGATCATTTAGTATGTTGCTATTGCTTTCTTCATGACTTATACATGTTCCTGTAACTATGAGATTATGCAACTCCCGTTTATCGGAGGAACACTTTGGGTACTACCAACGTCACAACGTAACTGGGTGATTATAAAGGAGTACTACAGGTGTCTCCGAAGGTACATGTTGAGTTGGCATATTCCGAGATTAGGTTTTGTCACTCCGATTGTCGGAGAGGTATCTCTTGGCCCTCTCGGTAATGCACATCATTATAAGCCTTGCAAGCAATGTGACCAATGAGTTGGTTACGGGATGATGCATTACAGAACGAGTAAAGAGACTTGCCGGTGACGAGATTGAACTAGGTATTGGATACCGACGATCGAATCTCGGGCAAGTAACATACCGATGACAATGGGAACAACGTATGTTGTTATGCGGTTTGACCGATAAAGATCTTCGTAGAATATGTAGGAGCCAATATGGCCATCCAGGTCCCGCTATTGGTTATTGACCGAGAATAGTTCTAGGTCATGTCTACATAGTTCTCGAACCCGTAGGATCCGCACGCTTAAGGTTTCGATGACAGTTATATTATGAGTTTATGAGTTTTGATGTACCGAAAGAGTTCGGAGTCCTGGATGAGATCGGGGACATGACGAGGAGTCTCGAAATGGTCGAGACGTAAAGATCGATATATTGGACGACTATATTCGGAGTTCGGAAAGGTTCCGAGTGATTCGGGTATTTTTCGGAGTACCTAGAGTTACGGGAATTCGCCGGGGAGAAGTATTGGGCCTTATTGGGCCCTGCGGGAAAGAGAGAGGGGCTGCCTAGGGCAGGCCGTGCGCCCCCCTATGGCCTAGTCCGAATTGACTAGGGAGGCCGCACCCCTCCTTCCTTCCTTCTCTCTTCCCTTCCTAGTCTCCTACTCCTACTACATGGAAGGACCCCTAGTTGGACTAGGAAAGGGGGAATCCTACTCCCGGTGGGAGTAGGACTCCCCATGGCGCGCCCCTCATAGGGCCGGCCTCCTCCTCCCTCCCTCCTTTATATACGGGGGCAGGGGCACCCCATAGACACACAAGTTGATCTACGGATCGTTCCTTAGCCGTGTGCGGTGCCCCCCTCCACCATATTCCACCTCGGTCATATCGTCGCAGAGTTTAGGCGAAGCCTTGCGCCGGTAGAACATCAACATCATCACCACGCCGTCGTGCTGACGGAACTCATCCCCGACACTTTGCTGGATCGGAGTCCGGGGATCGTCATCGAGCTGAACGTCTGCTGAACTCGGAGGTGCCGTACATTCGGTACTTGGATCGGTCGGATCGTGAAGACGTACGACTACATCAACCGCGTTGTCATGACGCTTCCGCTTACGGTCTACAAGGGTACGTAGACATACACTCTCCCCTCTCGTTGCTATATCATCACCATGATCTTGCGTGTGCGTAGGAAATTTTTTGAAATTACTACGTTCCCCAACACATAGGTCTATAAGTCTATGAGGATTTTGATATTTACAGAGAAAGTCGACCCCTAAAAATGAAGTTCTTCGACTGAAGGCTTTGATATTCTGAAGACTTTCTGAAGACTTTGAAAGTGAAGAAAATGGTGTGACCTTGAAGACTTGGTATTTACTTGAGGAACATGAAGCGTGAAGACTTTTGTTTTCATAGTTTCATTTTCTCTTTCTTGAGTCATAGGAAACACCGTACTGTTAAAGGGGGTCGAGGAAATACTAAGGAAAAATTTCCATGTGATGCTCAACTCAAAATCCTACACCTACCAATCCCTTGAGTGAAGCCATTGGAAATCTCATACGATTCAGTCAATTTCTTCATGGATGAGACGCAGTTCTTCCAGTCATTGAGGACTTTGCTCTGACTGAGGAGTTAGGAATTCACCAGTGCGAATTGCCTACACAGTGAGGAACATGATAGCCCTGAGGAATTTGAGAGTCAAATTGACCGTTGCTGTGTTGCGCGCCGGCTGTCCAAAATATCTTATCCATCTAACGGTCATATCATTGAAGGGCATTTATGTCTTATCATGTCGGGCTGCTCTCTAGGCTATAAATAGCCGCCCCCTACAACCACGAGTTGGTCGGCTGCTCCGAGAGAACTTGACACTTGTCATCTGAGAGCAACCCATCCTCCGAGGACTTTGAGCGAAAATCATCAAGTGAGGAAAATCCCAAAACCAAACCCCCACAAACCCAAAGTGATTTAGCATCATCAAGAAATTGATCTGCGTGGATCCGGCGCTTGTTACCTTTGAAGACTGTGCTTCTTCCGCACGGTTAGGCGTCAAGGTCTAGAGCATTCAAGAGAAATTGTGGATCGTCGAGTGACCAAGTCTGTGAAGGTTTGGAAGTCACCAAGACTTACCACGAGTGATTGGACGAGGCATGCGTGGTCTTAGTTCAAGGAGAATACGGTGAGGACTGGGTGTCCTGAGTTGCGGCTCGAGATCGGGTGTCCGGGACTGTGTCCTCGAGTTTAAATACTCGGCCGCTCCAACCAGACGTACAACTGAGACAGCAGTTGGAACTGGTTTACCAAATCATTGTCTTCACCAACTAACTGGTTCTATCTCCTCAACTCTTTCATTTCCTCATTACTGTGTTGTGTATTGTTCATATCTGTGTTTGAAGACTTTGACTGAAGACTTTCACAAATTCCTCAGTTCAATTTCTTCAGTCTATTTGTCTTCATCTTGTTATCCTGTGTTTACGCTTTCTGTACTCTGTGCTAGTCCTCATTTCACCATGATGACTATGTTTGTATCCTGTTATATTTACTTCTGAGTACTTATTCCGCTACAAGTAGTTCTTCGCTAAGGAATTTCCTCACCAGCAAATTCCTCAGTGAAGAATTCATAAAAATCGCCTATTCACCCCCCTCTAGTCGATATAACGCACTTTCAATTGGTATCAGAGCAAGGTCCTCCCTTGTTCTGTGTGATTTTGGTTTAACCGCCTAGAGTTTTAGTTATGTCGACCGCAGGTATGATCAAGGTCTCGGCTGGGTGTCCTACCTTTGATGGAACGGACTACCCCTACTGGAAGAACAAGATGCGAATGCATCTTGAGGCAATTGATAATGATCTCTGGTATGTTGTGGAAAATGGTGTCCCCTCTGTCACTCCCTCACTGAACGCTACCGATGTGAAGAGATTCAAACAACTTGATTCTCAAGCGAAGAATATCATATGTGGTCATCTGAGCAAAGGACAGTATGGAAGAGTGAGTGCTTTGCAAACTGCTAAGCTTATCTGGGATAGGCTGTCCAAAGTAAATGAAGGAGTCTCAACTCAGCGTGACTCTCGAGTCGATGTTCTTCGGAATCTCTTCAACCGCTTCAAAAGACTCGACAATGAGAATGTCCAACAAACCTTTGATCGCCTCACTGATATCTCAAATGAGCTTCAAGCCCTCGGTGCCACTGACATCACTGACCATGAAGTTGTGAAGAAACTGTTAAGATCGCTTGATTCTTCATTTGATACTCTGGGACTGATGATACAACAACGTGCCGACTACAAGTCGCTTGATCCTGCTGATATCCTCGAAAGGCTAAACACTCACGAGTTCCAGCTTGCTGAAAAGAGAGATCTCTATGGCTCAAACTATGGCAAACAACGTGCCCTGAAGGCTAAGGTTGTGTCTGACTCTGAATATGAGGATTCTGGTAGTAGCCTTCGTGATCCTAAAGAACTGAGCCAGGATCTAGCACTGCTTGTGAAGAAATTCCAGAAATTCACAAGACGTGGTCGCTTTGGAAAATCCTCAAGAGGAAATGATTCCTCAACCAGTGACTATAAGAGAAGACTTTGCCACAAATTCAAGAAGCCTGGTCACTATATTCAAGATTGTCCTCAGTGGGAAAACGAAATGAAGAAGAAGAAATACAAGGACTACAGTTCTGATGATGCGAAGAAGAAGAAGAAATCGTCAAAATCTTCGTCATCAAAATCCTCAAAGTCTTCATCTCACAAGAAGAGCAGCTCCAAGAAGGCTCGAGCATTCATTAGCAAGGAAATAGACTCTGAAGCTGAATCTGAGGAAAATGATGAAGAGGAGGCGTCTCAAGAATCTGAGTCCGTGTGGCGAGTCGGCGTTACTCCTTCGTCGACAAGTCCATCTTCAACACTCAAGAAACTGACTCCACCGACAAGCCTGATGAAGATAATGATGGCTACGCTCCCACCTATTGCTTCATGGCAAAAGGAGCTAAGGTACTCAAATACAACTCCTCTGACTCTAGTGAAAATGAATCTGATGAGGAACTCAAGCCCCGCTACTCTAAACTTGCTAAAATTGCTGTGAAACAACAACGGGCTCTTGAAAAGGTTCAAAACATGCTAGATAAAAGTGATGATATGTTGGGTGAAGAAATGGATCGCACTAAAGCCTTGACTGAAAATCTTCAGAGACTTTAGTCCAGGTATGATAACCTTCAAGGTCATCATAACTCTCTCTTGTCTGATCATGAGAAACTTTCTTATGAATTTCTTCAAGAAAAGCAAGATCACGAGAAGCTTTCTCTTGAATCTCTTCAAAGAAAGGAAGATCTTGAAAAGCTAAGAGTGTGTTATGAAGATCTTCAGAAGGAGCGCGATTCATTACTAGCTCAACAAATCAACGCTTCTCAGGAAGAATTTGTTCCTCCATGCTTAAAGTGCATTGAACGTGAATCTGCTAATTCTTCACCTGAATGTTCAAATGCTTCAAATGTTACAAATTCTTCATCTGCCTCTGCTATCACTAATTCCTCATCTGAGGACATTGCTAGTATCACTGACAATGCAGGGCTGAAGGAATCGTACAAGACAGGCATGTACAAAAGCCTCAAAGGGCATCAGACACTTTGTGATGTGCTCAAAAAGCAGATCCTCAACAGAAACCCTAGGAAAGAGGGTATTGCCTTTGAGAGGAAACTCAATGCTGATGGAACATATTGGAAGCCTGAGTAGTACCCCAAAACCTCAGGGGTTGCTGCAAAGGGACCTCCAGTTGATCCATCTAACTTATCTGGCTTTACATGTGAATCTCCTCATTCTTCTGATGAGTCATTTGACTCCAACTATAAAGTGTTCAAAAATAAGAATGGTGAAGTATTTGCTAGATATGTTGGCACTAACTGCAGGAACGGTTCCCCTATGAAGAAAATCTGGGTTCCCAAAAGTTGCGTTGAAAGTCTTTAGGTGAATGTCCTCATGACACCACCTGTGAAGAACAGGAACCCCAGATCAAATTCTTCATATGGACCAAATTCTTCATATGGATCAAATTCCTCAACAGGATCAAAGTCCTCATATGATTATCATCATGCTAACAACTCTGTCTCGCAGGGTAGAGCTAAGGGCTATGAATATGTGCATTATTCTTCAAACCATTATGTTCATAAGTCCTCGAAGAATTACTCTGCTTATTCATATGCTTACCCTAACACCTCTTATGTGAAGCGAAATGGTTTGGCATCTTTGCCACCTTTCTCACATGGTGCTCGCAGGATGATGAACTCTTTGCCACCCCTCCAGATGTGGGTGGTGAAGAAAAAGAACTAATCTCTTTTGCAGGGTCAGGTCTCCAGACGTGTTTTATAGTCTGAAGAATTTGCTGGGGACCTGACGAAAATGCATGAAAGGACGCAGGCGAATCATGATGAAATGAACTTTCATTTCACACGTCCTCATACTACTATATCTTTTTACTGCTTGATGAAATTCATCTGATGAACTTGATATCATATTCTTCACTGATGAAGCATATGAGATTGTAAGCTACACTAATTCATCTGCAGGATGATCAACCTAAAACCACTGAATGGGTCCTTGATAGTGGATGTACAAATCACATGACTGGTGACAAGAATCTGTTGATGGATGCTCCCTTATCACCATCACCTCTGAAGCATATCATCTTTGCTGACAAAGGCAAAAGTCAGGTATTGGGTCTTGGTAAGGTTGCTATCTCTAAGGATAAGCACATGGACAAAGGCATGCTTGTTGAGTCCTTAGGATACAATCTCATGTCAGTCTCAATGCTTTGTGATCTTGATATGGTTGTTGTCTTCGGCAAATATCGCTGTGTTGTGATTATGGAAGCTGACAATTCCAAAGTCTTCGAAGGCTTTAGGAGAGGAGATCTGTATATTGTTGATTTCTCTACAGGACCACAACCAACCGTGTGTCTACTTGCAAAAGCTTCAGAAGGCTGGCAATGGCATCGACGACTTGGTCATGCAGACATGAGGAATCTGAACACGCTTGCAAAGAAGAAGCATGTCATTGCCATTGAGAATGTCAAATTCCTCAAGGATCACTTGTGCAAAGCATGTGAAGCCGGAAAAATGACCAAGGCCAAGCATCCAGCAAAGACTATCATGACCACTACCCGTCCATTTGAATTGCTTCACATGGACCTCTTCGGACCTAATAATTATTCAGCAGTCACTAATGATGCATCTCTATATGGTTTTGTCATTGTTGATGATTATTCTTGATATACATGGGTACACATTGTTACTTACAAACATGAAGTGCAGGAAGTCTTCAAACGATTTTCCTCGAGGGCTTCAACCAACTTTGGTGTGAAGATCAAGCATATCGAAGTGACAATGGAACTGAGTTCAAGAATTCGGTCTTGATGCTTATCTTGATGAACTTGGTATTACTCATGAGTTATCTGCTCCCATACTCCTCGTGAGAATGGCGTCGTGGGCGCAAGAACGAACTCTTGTTGAGATGGCTCGCACTATGCTTGATGAATACAAAACGCCTCAGCGTTTTTGGATTGATGCAATTGATACTACCCGCCACATCATCAACAGAGTATATCTTCACAAATTCTTCAAGAAGACTGCCTATGAACTCCTCACCGACAAGAAACCCAATGTGAGTTATTTCAAAGTCTTGATTGCTAAATGTTGGATTAGAGATCCTCACCACAACTCTAAATTTGCACCGAAAGCACATGAAGGTTTTATGCTTGGTTACGGAAGGACTCGCACACCTCTGAGTCTTCAACATTGTTCTTCACAAGATTGTTGACATTTGTAGATGTGCGATTCGATGAAACTAATGGCTCGCAAAGAGAGCACCTACCTTCATGTTAGATGAACCAGCACCTAAAGATGCTATCAAGCTCAAGGCAACCGAGGATGTCATTCCGATCAAGAATCTGTTTGAAGAATTCATTCCTGTTCATGAAGAACGTCGAGTGATGCACCTGAAGAACATGATGAGGAAAATGGTGCTGAAGAAAATGCTGATCAAAATCCTTAGCGACAACCAACTCATCCACGTGTTGCAAAAGAAGTGCAAGTGGAGAAGATCGTCGATGACATTAGCGCACCAGGTCCTCTCACCCGCTCAAAAGCATCACATTTATCTAACTTTTGTGGGCACTATGCTTTTGTCTCTATCACATAGCCCACTAAGGTAGATGAAGCATTTCTGGAGCCGGAGTAGATTCAGGCTATGCAAGAAGAATTACATCAGTTCGAGCTGAACAATGTCTGGGAATTGGTCAATCGCCCAGATCCTCGCAAGCATAATATCATTGGCACAAAGTGGATCTACCGCAACAAGCAAGATGAAAATGGCCTTGTGGTGAGGAATAAGGCACGACTAGTAGCTCAAGGCTACACACAGGTTGAAGGAATTGATTTCAATGAAACTTTTGCACCTGTTGCTAGACTTGAGGCTATTCGCATTTTACTTGCCTATGCTAACCATCATGATATCATCTTATATCAAATGGATGTGAAAAGTGCATTCCTCAATGGTAAGCTTGAGTAAGAAGTATATGTTGCTCAACCCCCAGGTTTTGAAGATCCCAAGAATCCTGACAAAGTCTTCAGACTTAATAAGGCTCTCTATGGCCTCAAGCAAGCCCCTCGGGCGTGGTATGATACATTGAAGGAATTCTTCGTAAAGAATGGCTTCACACCCGGTTCACTTGACCCTACTCTTTTTACTAAATCATATGATGGTGAACTGTTTGTGTGCCAAATATATGTTGATGATATTATCTTTGGTTGTACTCACCAATGATATAGTGATGAATTTGCCTATATGATGAGTGAAGAATATCAAATGTCTATGATGGGAGAGTTGAAATTCTTCTTAGGTCTACAAATTAAATCGTGGCGCAATGGCATATTCATATCTCAGAGAAATACCTCAAAGATGTCTTGAGGAAATTTGGCATGCAAGATTGCAAAGGCGTCAAAATTCCTATGCCCACAAATGGCCATCTATGCACTGATGAAAATGGTATTGACTTCGATCACAAGGTATACCGCTCCATGATTGGTTCTTTATTGTACTTATGTGCATCTAGGCCAGATATAATGCTTAGTGTTTGCATGTGTGCCCGATTTCAAGCTGCACCGAAGGAATCACACCATAAGGCTGTGAAGCATATTCTTCGATATCTGGCTCACACACCAACACTAGGATTATGGTACCCCAAGGGCTCTGCTTTTGATCTCATGGGATATTCGACTCGACTATCTTTGGTGATCGTGTGGACCGCAAGTCAACATCTGGTACTTGTCATTTCCTCGGACGATCTTTGGTCTGTTGGTCCTCGAAGAAACAGAACTGCGTATCACTGTCTACTGCTGAAGCTGGATACATTGCTGCTGGCTCTTGCTGTGCTCAACTGCTTTGGATGAAGCAAACCCTCAAGGACTATGGCGTCAACGTGAAGAATGTGCCTCTCCTCTGCGACAATGAGAGTGCCATCAAGATTGCTCACAACCCAGCCAGCACTCGAAGACTAAGCACATCCAGATTCGTCATCATTTTCTTCGTGATCATGTGTTGAAGGCGATATCTCCATCGAGCATGTGAAGATCAAGAACAGCTAGCTGATATCTTCACTAAGCCCTTGGATGAGAAGAGATTTAGCAAGTTGCGGTGTGAGCTAAATATCTTAGAATCTTCGAATGTTCTTTGAAAAGGACACACATCCTAACCCTTATGCAGAATTGATGACTTAGATGTGCAACACATGAAGAAACATTTTTCTTCAACCAATGAAGAATAACACTCTAAGTGTGAAGAAATTAATGAAGAATTTGATTCTCAGAACCCTACGACAATTGTACGCGGTGTCTGAAATCATCATTCTTATACGGTGGGTTACGCCACCACAAAAAGTTGAGAATCTTCAATTTGAGTTTTCCTCATTTTTGAAATTCTTCAGTCTTTCAAATTCTTCAACTTTGCAAAATCTTCACTGTTTCCGTCGTTTTTCTTCATTAGCTATATATATATATATATATATATATATATATATATATATATATATATATATATATATATATATAGAAGTGTTCCGTCGGGTGGAACTGCCTGGGAAGACGATAGGAATTTACCCCATAAATTTGCAATTAAAACTGCTAAGTGAATGTAACTAGCTACATCTGATACAACATAATGAAAAATATGGTGAGTACTGAGTAGGATTTTACACCTTTGCGCACATCGTCGGACGAATTGTTGGCCTCGCCAGCCTCTAAATAGATCCTGCATTAAATATATAATCAAGTTAGAACGTGAAGGTAATCATATTGAATTAAATATTGTTGTGAATAGTGGAATACTATTCCAAATAGTGTATTCAATAGTGGAGCACTATTGTGAATAGTGCCCTACCTAGTGAATAGTAAATACTATTCAAGATAAAAAGAATACCTGTCTACCACTTCCACCTAATCCCAAATTAACCTAATCAAAATCTAATATAATATTAATTAGCCAATATAATTTTTATCTATATATTGTTGGTATCAGGTCCAGCATTTAACCATTGAAAGGTTAAAATATTAGAACTTAGAAGTTAGCGCAGGTAAAGTAATAAATACTAAAGAAAATGTAAATATAAGGTGTAGAGTAAATCCTTCTAAAGAGCATATCTGGCATTCATCTCATAGCCAGTTAAATATAGTCGTCGATTTGATATATAACTTTTACATATCTTGGGGAAAAAGACAAGATAATTTAGACCAAAAATTTGAAAGTTTATTCAAAGAATACCAAAAGTTTGCTGATAAGTATTCAGGTCTGAATAATAAAATTGATCTAGCTTTACATAAGCTAGAGGAAGCAAAAGCAAGACAGAATACAGTTTCCAAGAATAACGATTATATTAAAGAGGAAGTGTTATCAATAGGCCGTTACTTAAGTAAAGGCAAAGAGTCACTCCCACGCACTGAATCAAGACAAGATATACTTGAAATAAAAAAGTTGGTGCAAGAGGTTAAAACTTTGATTATCTCATAATTATATGACCAAATATACTCAAGCATTAAACGAAGTAGCTAAATACCTGTCACCTCCTGTCGGGTTTTCCAATCACGACTCTCCAAAAGAAGATTCCAAAGTAATAATAAGACAAAATAACACAATCATCCAACTATTAATTCAAGTATTAGATAAGCTAAAAAGTGTTCAAAGCAACAAAGAAATTGTGTTATCATCATCTGGAATAGTTGCCTCTACTAGAAATATTAATTCAGAAAAATGGACGTATCTAAAGGCTTCCTTAGACGAGACAAAACTCTCCAATTAGTAAGGCAAGATTCAAGACCTCTAGCCATGAAGCATAGATTATCATGCAAAGCTGATGATATTGATAGCATTGAAGAAGTTATTGATATACAAAGAGATCTAGAAAGATATCAAAAGATACCCTAAGAAAAATAAAGCCACAACAAGTATATCACATGGGTATGTTTGAAAGTAAGAGTGGTCTATCTGAGAATATCTCGAGAAGTAGAATTAAGCGTGTTAACACATCCAGAGATTTAAGAATTGTAAGCAAAAATATTGAAAATGAATTAAAATATTGTGGTTACAAATATATTCATCAAGGCATGTATATCATAGGAGTCAAAGGTATGACAAGGAAGAAATTAGGTGCGAAGGTTTTGATAACTTTATTAGACAGAAGATGGGAATCTGTAGATAAAGCAGCATTAGGATTTTTGGAAGGAGACATGAATGAAAATAGATTAATAACCTATATAGCTCCAGACCTAATGATGCCCATAAAAGAATTTATTGAAAAAATGAGTTTTGGTTTCCAAACTAAAGGTTATGAAGATTTTAAAGGAACAAATTTGCTAGTAAGCATAGAATTTATAGGAAGGCTCACTAATAGAAGTAGCTCCAAATATAGAGTGAATGTGAATGATGTAATTGATAGTATGCAATCAAAAGGTATTAAATTTATGAATCCTCTTAAAATTGGCTCTGAGGAAAGAGCAGGAGAAGAATGGAAGATAGGAGAATTAATAGAGAAAAAAGAATTAAAGCAACCTGAAAACTACATAAGCTATCAAAATTGTGAAGGAAGTAGCAGTATTCGATTTATGAACTATAAAGCTGCATCAATAGAAGACTCTGAATCGTTTATGTCAAAATCGGAAATTAATGATGATAAGAATAAAGGTATATCTGAATGTATGGAAAAGGCAAATTTAGATGATGCAATAATTCATTGGGAAAAGAAGCTAAAGCATATTGAATGGGAATATAGTCATTCTATGACAAACGATTGGCCGAAAATTAGAGAAAGAGAGCTATTTATCATTCGAGAAATTGCAAGGTTAAAAAAACTAAAAAGCGATAAAATGTCTGTCACTAGTAGTTCAAGCATGGAAGATAAAATTTTAGCACCCGCAGAAAGAAAAGCAAATGTGATCATTAATAAAAATTCTATCATTAATAATAATAATAAAGATAAGAATATTATTCAAAAAGAAGAAATTGTTAGTGAAGAAGAGCAATGGGATATCAATAATAAGTTATTATTAGAAAGTTATGAGGAAGAGGAGGAATTAATAAAAGAAATGTGGTTAGAAGATGAAAGATATGATGATTCAGAACAAAATAGTGATTTCTATAACTCACTAGATGATGTGGGACTACATAATTTAGACAATGCAATGGAAGCCATGGAAGTAGAAAGTAGTGGTAAAAGAAGAAGGGGATATGGAGAATATCTGTAAAAAGAGAAGGAGAAAGAGAAAGACCTACCAGGACAGCTGGACAGTGGCCTCCAGAAAAAGACGATTATCAACCTACATATATCCCAGGACAATATAGATACATGGGTACTAAAAGAAGAGATTTTGAAAAACCAGTGCAATTCCAAAATTATAAAAATGATGGTGCTATATTAAACCTAGCAGCTCATGATCCAATAGATTGGCCGAATATAATCAGCATATGGAAAGGTTTAATAGTACAAAAATATATACAAAATCAGTATAGCATAGGCACTAAGGTAGAAGATATGTTAACATATCTTGAAACATTTTTAGGAGAATTTGTAAAAGTTCTTTGGGAACAATGGGTAGAATCATACCCTAGTCAATATGAAGAATTAAAAAGGGCAGGAAGTAACCCTAATAACTTTGCGAATGTTATCTCAAATATGATCATAGCAGAAGATCCAGAATTAGGACATACCTCATTGCAAAATGAAAGGTTAAGAGAAATAGAAAAATTAACATTAACTAGCTGGAAAGGTATTAAAGAGTTTTCCCAGCATTATTTGTATAATGCTACTACTGCTAAACAAGGTTTTAATTTAGGCGTGGTAGAAAGATATTTTAATAAGTTGCCTGATCCCCTAGGGTCAATAATATTTGAAGAATATAAAAAGGAAACGGCGGGAAACGTGGTAAACATATCTCAAGCTGTAACATTTGTTTTCAAACAATTAAGAAAAGTGTGTACTAGTATTCAAGCCCAAAGATCTATGAAGAAATCAGATTATAATTTTTGCAATAACATAGTCCAAATACCACTTACATATGGAGAAGAAAGGCATAGGAAAAACAAATATTATAAACTACAAAGGAGAGATAATAGAAATTTTAGAACAAAGAAAAGATATTTCTTAAGAAGATCAGACAATAGAGCCCCATTCTTGCATAAAAGAAATGTAAGAAGATACAATCCTAAGAAAACCTATGATAAAACATGCAGGTGTTTCATATGTAACTCACCAGATCATCTAAGTAGAACTTGCCCTAATAAAGACCAGAAAAGATACTCTAGCAAATATGAAGAACAAGAGAGGGTGTTAATTATAGATAGTGTTAATGAAAATATATTAGTATGTGATGATGAAATAAAAGACGATGAGTCAATATATTCAATTATAGAAACAGATGAAGTAGAAAATGAGGCTCCAGAATATGAATCAAGTGAAGATGAAATAGACCTAATAGATGATTTAGCCGGTTTAAAAACTGAAATGATGAACCAAGTAGATTGTGAACATGATTGGATTAGAGGAAAAGGTGATTATAACATAAAATGTGCTTTCTGTATATATTATCCAAGCCAAGATAATAGGTTTACATGTAGCTTGTGTTTAAAACAAGCATGTGCCTCATGTCTAAGAGCCAATAATCAAAAGTGGAGACAAGAGATAGAATTGGAACCAGAAGAGCGAATATTATCCAGTAGGGTTAGAAATTTAGAAAATAGAATAAATAAGCTAGAAGCAGAGCTAGAAAAACTTAAAGATGAGTTAGAAAATAGTAAAGAGGAAAATGATAATATTCCAAAAAACACAGAAATGAAAGAGCAAATGATAACAGTAAGGGATAAAAAAGGAGACAAATTAATACAATTGAAAGATGCAATTACTAGTTTTGGAAACAAATATATTGTTCGATTACCATTCAAAGAAGTGTTAGGAATAAGGATCCCAGTTAAGATTGTTCTGAAGCCAAATATTTCATATAAAGTACTGGCACTATTAGATACTGGTTGCACTAAAAATATTATCCATGATAAATATTTTATGAGATGTCCCGAAATAGTTGAAACTATAGATGATAATAAAGCTGAAGTATCTACCGATATGTCAGGAATAAAGAAGATCCATGACCAGCTAGCATATAATATTGAAGCTTACATAAATGGCACAAAATATATAATAGATGAAATTACAATAAGAGATTTGTCAGTAATAAATGATGACATGATAATAGGGTTAAGATTTTTACAACAATCTTTACAAACCACAATCATACATGAAGAGGGGGTAACATTTATTCCTTATCAAGATAATGTTCCATACATATCTGAAGTGCGAAAACAAAGAAAGTCCTTGCAAAATGTAGAAATATCTAATTTAGATGATGAATATTGCACAAGTCCAGATCCCCTTGAATTCTGTAAAGACGAAGAACTTAGTGAGACCATAGAAGAATATCATATAGAAAATACATGTACTGAATGCATTGGGTTGCAATCATTCTCTCCAAATTGGTATAGAGATATAAAATCCAAAAAGGATATAGATAAGATTGTGCAAAGACTAGAAAGTATACAAATTATTGGAGAAATACCAATGAAACATTGGGACAAGAACTCTATAGTTTGCAAAATAAATATCATAAATCCAGATTATATAATTAAGTCAGGACCAATAGAAGCAACTCCTAAAGATATCGAAGAGTTCAAAATGCATATTGAAGAGTTATTAAAGTTAAAAGCTATAAGAGAAAGCAGAAGCCCTCATCGATCTGCTCTTTTATAGTTAGAAATCATGCTGAAGAAGTTAGAGGTAAATCTAGAATGGTAATTAACTTTAAAAGGCTTAATGATAATACAGTTGACGATGCATACAAGATACCTAATAAGCAGGAATGGATTAACAGAATACAAGGAAGTAAATATTTCTCCAAATTCGATTTAAAGGCAGGATTTTGGCAAGTAAAAATGGCTGAAGAATCTATTCCCCGGACAGCATTTACTTGTCCACAAGGCCATTATGAATGGTAGTAATGCCATTAGGCCTAAAGAATGCACCTGCAAAATATATTTAATGAGAATCAAGCATTTATATTAGTATACGTAGATGATTTGTTAGTATTCTCAAAATCATACAAAGAGCATATAGCCCATCTTGAAGTGTTCTTTCGAAAGGTAGAACAAAATGGGCTCATACTATCTAAAAAGAAGATGGAAATTTGCAAAGAGAAAATAAATTTCCTTGGTCATGAAATAGGAGAAGGAAAAATATATCTACAAGAACATATTGCAAAGAAAATATTAGAGTTTGCTGATAATATGAGTGATAAAAAGGTTTTACAACAGTTCTTAGGAATTGTAAACTATGCGCGAAACTATATAGATAACTTAGCAAAGCTAGCAGGACCTTTATATGCTAAACTAAGAAAAAATGGTCAAAGATACTTCAATTCTGAAGATATAAAATTAGTAAAGGCCATCAAGGAAAAGGTCAAGAATTTAAAACCCCTAGAATTGCCTCTAGAAGACAATTATTTTATAATTGAGACAGATGCATCTAAGGTAGGATGGGGTGCGATACTCAAACAAAAACCCAATAAATACTCTCCAAAAGCAGATGAAAAATATGCGAGATATGCTTGGGAAGTTACAAATTAAAGACGGTAAACAATATTGATAGGGAAATCCTTGCAGTAGTAAATGCAATAAATGCATTTAGGCTATATCTAGGATTTAAAGAATTTACTGATCTGAACAATTTGTGAAGCTATATGTCGATATTACAATAAAATTAATAGTAAGAAAAGCTCAACCAGAAGATGGGTTTTATTTGAAGACACTATAGCTGGGAATGGTTATAAAGTTATTTTTGAGCATATTAAGGGGAAGGATAATACCTTACCTGACATATTTTCTCGTGCATCAAATTTGCAGAAATGAGGAGAGGATTATTCGCCAACAAGGATGAATATCTCTTCTTTGGAGAAGAAAATAGGCTGAAAATGTTTTAGCCAAATACATTCAATTTCAAGCCAAAAGCCCATATCAAGCTTGATGAAGCTCAAAGATGCATATTGGATAACTTTTGGTACCAATATACTCTCAAAAGAGAGGAAAAAGGATATTTTTTATCAATTCTCAACAGTTTGGCTGAATATTTTAATGAATTAAACAAAAATGTGCCAAAGCCAACAAAGGTTGAAATACCAAAAGGAGAAACTCTATATCTTATATTTGATGGGAACAAACCTGGCATATATTTGGAATGGGAGAACATTATGATTGAAAAATTAGATGCAAAAAGAAATGGACAAGATTTAACATTCAAAAGATATTACAGTATAGATGAGGCCTTACTTTGGGCAAGGAAGTTATTAGGACCAGATTATTATATTGACCCAAAGGCTAAAAACTATATCCAAATGAAAAGAGGCATACCTGCTTCACCAACTCCCACAAAGGGGGAGGCATCAAGCTCAAACAATATAAAGAAAGAAGAATCCCCAAAATATAAGACATATCAAGAATGCCTTCTAAAGGGGCTTGACCCTTTAGACAGCGAATACATGGATCAAGAAATGGATAAAAGGTTTGAAGAATTTTCAAAGATAATAAAGAAAGATTTAAAGGAGGAAATATTAAAAGAATTAAGGCAAGAAATGGATGAAAAATTTGAAGAAATAAAGAAAGAATGTGATGAAAAATATGATTTCAATCTATTAAATGATGATGATCATATGGACATAGCAGGGCATGGGCAGCGGCCTGAATAAAGCCCAAACTGCATAAATTGATATTGCTATCAATTATTCGGGCGCGGAGGACCTATACCCGACCCGAATATTGATAGAAATTCCCATAATAGATCCTTTAAATATTGATAAGGTATTATCAATCATATGGGCAGGGAAGACCCCCTGAAAAAAATAAAAAAAATTAATAATAAATATATATATTTATATAAATAAATAAATAATATTATTAAGAAATGGTGAAAATGTAAGCAGCCTTGGCATGAATGTACGCATACACTGGCACAAGGATTCTTGAAGGCAGAAGAAGCTCTCAAGGCTATTTGCATGAAGATCTGTATGGCCGAAGAGCAAAGACTGGTACACAGAGGCGAGCCAATTATCCACAGAGAGACAATGCCCACGTGAACAAAGCAAGGAATTGATAGATTCCTGAAGATTGAAGTTTGTCGGGGCACTATTCTCTCGCTCTTATCCATCGCCTAGAGGGACACGCATGCATCCCTACTACATATAAAATAAGAGGTGCATTCTCCCGGAAGCCATCCAGAGAGCTGCTCTCTCGCCTATAAAAGGAGACACTTGCTGCGAAGAGAGACACAACACCAGACGGAGGAGAACCAGCCACCGATAGAGCAAAGAGCTGCGACCCAGCTAGCAAGCTCGTTGCTCAGTAGTAGTAGTAGTAGTAGTTTCATCTTGCAATAAGAGCCACCATATCCAGAGCATTGCAAGGCTCAAGAAGGTAGTTAGAAGGTAATTTTCTTTAGTTTGTATAATCCCTTCGGGGCCTCCCGAAAGGGAAAGCCATATGTAAATTATGTTGTTGAAATGATGTAGTTTCTTGATTTCACTTGGTATTTTTATTTATGAATTTATGGGACGAGTTCTTATGCTAGGGATCCTATAGGAGAAACCTCTGCGTGTGTAGTTCTCTGTAGCCCAGT
This sequence comes from Aegilops speltoides, assembly GCA_021437245.1. Taxonomy (NCBI): domain Eukaryota; kingdom Viridiplantae; phylum Streptophyta; class Magnoliopsida; order Poales; family Poaceae; genus Aegilops; species Aegilops speltoides. Next base: position 424,592,139 of record CM038144.1, on the reverse strand, counting down.
GGCGTTTGAATGAGAACCTTGTGGTCAGTGAAAGTGTTCCTTCTGTGGAACTGCCTGGAAGACGATAGGAATTTACCCCATAAATTTGCAATTAAAACTGCTTAGTGAATGTAACTAGCTACATCGATACAACATAATGAAAAATATGGTGAGTCTTGAGTAGGATTTTACACCTTTATGCACATCGTCGGACGAATTGTTGGCCTCGCCACCTCTAAATAGATCCTGCATTAAATATATAATCAAGTTAGAGCGTGAAGGTAATCATATTGAATTAAATATTGTTGTGAATAGTGGAATACTATTCCAAATAGTGTATTCAATAGTGGAGCACTATTGTGAATAGTGCCCTACCTAGTGAATAGTAAATACTATTCAAGATAAAAAGAATACTGTCTACCATTTTCACCATTTCTTAATATTATATATATATATATATATATATATATATATATATATATATATATATATATATATATATATATATATATATGAGTTATGTCCTCTACAGCATTCACTTATTGCTATCTCTTCAACTTGTGATTTCTGCTAAGTGAATGTGATCGGACCCTTCCCCCTCTATGCTATACTCAACCCAATCTATTCACAAATTCTTCATGTGCGTTCTGATTGAAACTCGTTCAAAGTCTTCACTGTGTCCTTGTCAGCTGAAGAAATTGTGAACGAAATTTTTAAAACAAATCTTATCCAGATTTTCGGTTTTACCGCTCAAACCGTTCCGCATCCCACGATGCATTAGTTTATTCACCCACGATCTTACACGATCTCATCTGCACAGTATGTGGGTGACACATGTCGCGTGAAGAAGAAAGGGCAGGGGCATGTTCGTCCCAAAATCTTCGGGCGAACAGTTTTTACCGTGGCTATAAATACCCTCTCCCTTCCTTACTTCATTTACTCCGCTTCGGTCATTGTCTCTCGCCGAGCTCTCCTCAAACCCTAGCGCCGCCGCTATTCCATCGCCGTCGGTGAGGAAGAGCTTCACTGCCTTGACCTCGTCGCCGTCGTACTCGCGCCGGCTGCGGAAATCTTCACTCCGCCGCCGCCGTAGCTGTCTCCCTCTACCAAGTTAGGGCGTGGGAGATCTAACTTGACGAACTTCACCACGGTTCATCTCTGTTCGTCGTGTTCTTCAGTTCGGGTAATTAAAAGTCACTTTTGTTACTCGCTTTGATTCTCAAACTTTTCTGAAAATCTTCAAAGGTGTTTATTCTTCAAATCTTCACATATGAACACCTCACACACTGTATGCTCTTGATTTATCTCTCTAAGCACTCATTTCTTCAAGATTCCTCAATTGTGCGGATTTTTGATCTGTACAACTCTGGAACCTAAGACAAGAACGCTTAGTGAAATTCCTCAAGGCTCAACTGGTCAAATTCCTCAAAACTTGTCTTTTTGAAAAATCTTCTGAGAACGCATATGACATCTCCAAATTCCTCGCACCTACACTCTTTTCACAGGTACTCATGTCCGCTGCTGAATCATTAGGTTCTCATCAACTTAACTCATTTGCAGCATTCCTCGAAGAAAAACTGCATACTTCTTCAGAGTGTTCTATTGTTCAAATTCCTCATCTGAAGAAAATGGCAGAAGGCAAGAGACCGCAGAAAGGAGGAAAGAAACCGGAGGTCATGACTGCTTTCGAGATCCCTCATGAAATATACAAAGATTATTGCACACCTGATGAAGCCAAATTTGGCAAAGAGAACAAAAATCAGCGCAAAGTACGCATTCAGAGGATAGAACGAAGATGGGCACGAGAATGGAGGGAATATCGCTATGTTACTCCCAAGTACATGAAGAAATTCGCCTTAAACCCTCCATGCCCAAGAGCTCCATTGGCACCTGGCCAAGTCACTGATCCCACCAGCATCAAGCGTGGTGAAGACTTTCCTGAAGAATGGTCTAGGCGTCAAACAAAACTGGCAAGACCAGCCAAGGAGGCAGTGAGGAAATTCAATGAGGATTCTTCTGCTGCTGCTGCCGCCGCTGAGACCTCGGTCAAGCCGAGGAAATCAATGCCGAAGAAGCCTTCTCGCAAGCCAAGTGCTTCACCATCAGCGCCCTCACGGCCAAGTTCCTCAGCCGCACCCTCACAGCAAATTCCTCAGACTACTGCTGCTCCATCAAAGTCCTCAGCAGCTCCCTCCAAGTCCTCAACTCTTGTGCATCTGGCTACATGTCAAAGGACTCAGGGTTTCTCAATTGCTTCTGGTGTCTCAGAAAGTTCCTCAGCTGCACCAATGTCCTCATCAGGCCCCACTCTGCTGAAGACAAAAGCAACAGCTGGACGCGGTCCTCGGCCAAGTCCAAGAAAGAAACAGGTTGCTTTCCAAGTGCCCTCTGATGACGAGGCTTCTGATGAAGAACTTGCAGAAATCATCAGAGACAGACTAGCAAAGGCCTCTAGAGCCAAAGGAACAACTGTGCCTCTGCTTTTGGATCCGAAGAAGATCCTTGATTTCATCGACTTATGGCATGAGGATCCAAACACTCCAATGCCTGATCTGCCTCTGACTCCTGGTCAAAGTCATATGCTGACCCATTTCATCGCTGAAGAGAAATGGAAATTTGAAAAGGCTCATGAGATCAAGAGAGCACAAGCCAAAAGGAGAAGCTTCTGAAGAAGAACATCATCAACCTGACTCCTGAAGAACTTCTCAAAGCTCAATCTGAAATCCAAGCCCTCAGCAAAGATTTCGATGCATACAATGCTGATTGGCAAGGAGCCAAAGTGAGATTCGTCAATTTGACGACGAAAATGTCAACTGTTGCATCCCCATCGCAACAAGAAAATCCTCAGGCTGCCGACTCTGCTCAGCCTGCTGAAGAACATGCCAGCACTGCTGATGACTTTCAGCCTGCTGATGAGAATACAAGATCCCAAGCGGATCTGATGAAGAAAATCATTCTGTTGCTACCTCAGAGCAGTTTGATGAAGAAATTGAAGTGGAAACATTCCCTTCACCGCCAGTCGTTTCCTCACCAATGCCTCAGTTCATAGCTGAAGAGGCTGGTGTTGAGGAAATTGAAAAAGAAGATGAAGACGTGGATATTGGATGCACTACACCAGTGATGAATGATGACTTTTGGGAAAGTCAGCATCTAAATACTCCTCTCTTCACTCCTATTCAACAGATTCCTCAGTCCCCGGCTACAACTATTCAAATGGGCTCTGAAGAAACTCATCCCACATCATCTGTTCATGAAGAAATTCCAGCCGCTAGTCTTTGAAGAACTCTTCTTGATCCCCAAACTGCACAAGAAGAGGAACCAGAAATTCCTCAGCCTGAAGCACCTGAGATCGTGATTCCTGAGGTTGTACTGCAAATCACTGATACTCCTCTGCCCAAACCGAAGAATCCGTTCTCCAGCAAGCAAAAATTCAAGGCTGAAGACTTCTTTTCTGAGCATGTGTTCTTCACTGATTACAATCCATATGGCTCTGCTCGCATAAGGAAGAGACGTTTCTGGACTGCTACTCAAGCTAACTTCTATTCCTCAGTGCTCTTTGACAAGGACAAAATCTTCGATCATGAGCACATTCCTCATGTGGATATGGAATCTCTGCCGTGCTTGAGCCAAGACTCCGTGTTATTCACGATGCAGACTCTGAATTTCTGACCGATATCCGTGATTGGAATGAAGAACTCATTCTTGATTCTATGCCACTTTGCATATCACCGAGATGTCAAGATGTCAATTCATGGGTTCTCGGTTGGATGACGAAAACACTCACTACAAGGCACCAAAGAACTGAATTGCTTCGTGTCCTTCCTCTTGATCCTCCCCATGACAAAGGCACGTTGCATCTACAATGACCGCGAACTGACTGATCATTATATGCAAGTGCTCATGAAGCCTTTGAAGCCAGGGCAGGCCCCTCGAACCAAATTCCTCGTCAAGGAATTGCTGTATGTGACTCGGACTGTCTATCGAATCCTGACGAAGACAATGAGTCCTATTAAAGGCCACGACTCAAATGATGAAGATGTCGTTGGCATCATGAAGAACATGCTTTTCAACATCATTCATGGCGTTCCCGTCAACTTCCATGATTTCTTCATGAGGACTCTGGCTAATGTTGCAATGTCACCTTTTGAGCTGAAGCCATATGCGCCTTGGATTATGAGATTCATAAGGGCAAGATCTTCACTGAATTACAAGGCTGGCACTCTGAACCATGGTAGCTACTTGCCGCCCATTGAAGTCCTCAAGCGACCAGTTTCATCATCTGATGATAAGGGCAAGGCAGCTGCTGTGATCGATGAAGGCACTCGTCCATTGGATGGTCAATTCCGTCTAGCTACATGTTACTCCACCAATGACGATTCTGCAACACATGACACTGCCGCAAATACCTCAGCTAAGCAAAATCCTCAAGCCACAAAGACACTGGGTGATGACTGACCGTGAGTTACTCCTCAGTCTTCATCAGAAGGTTGATTGCAATCACAAATGGGTGAAGCGTCAATTTGCTGCAATTCTTCACAACATGACCTCAACCCATACTGCAGTGAAGAAAAATTAGTATCACCTTCATGAAACCCTCAACCGCACTTGGGCTGTTCTCACTCATGTATATTCCGCGGAAGAACTGAAGACTATGGGTCTCCAGGAAGCATTTGACTAGTCTGCACCACCTCCGAAGAAATTCAAGAGAGTCAAAGTTCCTGATCTGGTGGCCAGCTCTTATTCTTCATTGCGTGAAACTGATGAACATGAAGATTTGGACGACACTGCGGCAGGCCCTACTTCAACAAACAACCCCGACAACGCTGGCGCTCCTCCATCGACTTGAAAATCTTCAGGGGCGTTAGTCCTCAGTTTCGATCCTTTTGGTCATTTGATGACAAATGGGGAGAAATCTGAGTTAGTCTTCAAGCGGGTTTATATTATGGGTGTTTTTGTTAAGTTACAACTCTCATTCTTCAGAAACTTTTTATTGGATCGAGTTGTAATCTTAAATCCGATGGTGCCTTGATACTTTTGGTCGTGCTCTGATGCGTTGGATGCACTGAGCTCTGAAACTTTTGATGTGCTATTCCGCATGCTTATTCCTCGTTAATATTATTGCATGCATGCTGAATCTCATCAGGCACCATATTTCATCATGCATTTCAGATTCTTCATATTATATATCAAATGCGTGTATGAATTACAAGATATAGGGGGAGATCTCCATGATTCAATTCTTCAAATGTGCATTGCCTCAAAAGCAAATTCCTCACTATGCACATGTTCAGGGGGAGTTCTTCTATATCTTGCAATCAAATTCCTCAATATCAGTATTTACACTTCATATGTTTATCCCCGTTGAAAACTTAACCTATGTTGTCATCAATCACCAAAAAGGGGGAGATTGTAAGTGCATCTAGTGCCCCTTAGTGATTTTGGTGTATTGAAGACTTATAGGTTAAGTAACTGATGCGTTTGTGAGTGTACACAGGTCTATAAGTCTATGAGGAGTTTGATATTTACAGAGAAAGTCGACCCCTAAAAATGAAGTTCTTCGACTGAAGACTTTGATATTCTGAAGACTTTGAAAGTGAAGAAAATGGTGTGACCTTGAAGACTTGGTATTTACTTGAGGAACATGAAGCGTGAAGACTTTTGTTTTCGTAGTTTCATTTTCTCTTTCTTGAGTCATAGGAAACTCCGTACTGTTAAAGGGGGTCGAGGAAATACTAAGGAAAAATTTCCATGTGATGCTCAACTCAAAATCCTACACCTACCAATCCCTTCGAGTGAAGCCATTAGAAATCTCATACAGATTCAGTCAATTTCTTCAAGGATGAGACGCAATTCTTCCGTCAATGAGGACTTTGCTCGATCGAGAGTTAGGAATTCGCCAGTCGAATTGCCTACACAAGAGGAACATGATAGCCCCGAGGAATTTGAGAGTCAAATTTCCGACCGTTCTTTGTCTTGCTGCTACTGTCCAAAATATCTTATCCATCTAACGGTCATATCATTGAAGGGCATTTATGTCTTATCATGTCGGGCTGCTCCCTAGGCTATAAATAGCCGCCCCCTACAACCACTAGTTGGTTGGCTGCTCCGAGAGAACTTGACACTTGTCATCTAAGAGCAACCCATCCTTCGAGGACTTTGAGCGAAAATCATCAAGTGAGGAAAATCCCAAAACCAAACCCCCACAAACCCAAAGTGATTGAGCATCACTGAAGAAATTGATCCTACATGGATCCGATGCTTGTTACCTTTGAAGACTGTGCTTCTTCCAGACTGTTAGGCGTCAAGGTCTAGAGCATCCAAGAGGAATTGTGGATCGCCGAGTGACCAAGTCTGTGAAGGTTTGGAAGTCACCTGAAGACTTACCACGAGTGATTGGACGAGGCATGCGTGGTCTTAGTTCAAGGTGAATACGGTGAGGACTGGGTGTCCTGAGTTGTGGCTCAAAGACTGGGTGTCCGGGACTGTGTGTCCTCGAGTTTAAATACTCAGCTGCTCAAACCAGACGTACAACTGAGACAGCAGTTGGAACTGGTTTACCAAATCATTGTCTTCACCAACTAACTGGTTCTATCTCCTCAACTCTTTCATTTCCTCATTACTGTGTTGTGTATTGTTCATATCTGTGTTTGAAGACTTTGACTGAAGACTTTCACAAATTCCTCAGTTCAATTTCTTCAGTCTGTTTGTCTTCATCTTGTTATCCTGTGTTTACGCTTTCTGTACTCTGTGCTAGTCCTCATTTCACCATGATGACTATGTTTGTATCCTGTTATATTTACTTTTGAGTACTTATTCCGCTGCAAGTAGTTCTTCGCTAAGGAATTTCCTCACCAGCAAATTCCTTAGTGAAGAATTCATAAAAATCGCCTATTCACCCCCCCCCCTCTAGTCGATATAACGCACTTTCAAAGTCTTGTAGCATGCACGTATGGTTAAAGTTCTGTAACAAATTTGAAACATGGAGTGTCCTTGAATTGTGCATCCTTATGAGTGGCGATCGGGGACGAGCGATGGTCTTTTCCTACCATTCTATCCCTCTAGGAGCATGCACGTAGTGCTTGGTTTTTCATGACTTCTAAATTTTTGCAATAAGTATATGAGTTCTTTTGACTAATGTTGAGTCCATGGATTATACGCACTTTTTCCATCATTGCTAGCCTCTTCGGTACCGTCCATTGCCCTCTCTCACCTTGAGAGTTGGTGCAAACTTCGCCGGTGCATCCAAACCCCGTGATATGATACGCTCTATCACACATAAACTACCTTATATCTTCCTCAAAATAGCCACCATACCTACCTATTATGGCATTTCCATAGCCATTCTGAGATATATTGCCATGCAACTTTCAACCGTTCCGCTTATCATCATAACACTCATTACTTTTGTCATATTGCCATTGCATGATCATGTAGTTGACATCGTATTTGTGGCAAAGCCACCATGCATAATTTTTCATACATGTCACTCTTGATTCGTGCACCATCCCGGTACACCGCTGGAGGCATTCATATAGAGTCATATCTTGTTCTAGTTTCGAGTTGTAATTCATAAGTTGTAAATCAATAAAAGTGTGATGATCATCATTATTAGAGCGTTGTCCCCAAAAAGAAAAAAAAGAAAGGCCAAAAGGAAAAAAGGCCAAAAAAAGAAAGGCCAAAAGAAAAAAATAAAGGCCCAAAAAAAGAAAAAGAAAGAAAATAAATAAAAAAGGGGCAATGTTACTATCTCTATTTCCACACTTGTGCTTCAAAGTAGCACCATGTTCTTCATGTAGCGAGTCTCATATGTTGTCACTTTCATATACTAGTGGGAATTTTTCATTATAGAACTTGGCTTGTACATTCCTACAATGGGCTTCCTCAAAATGCCCTAGGTATTCGTGAGCAAGCAAGTTGGATGCACACCCACTTAGTTTCTTTTGTTGAGCTTTCATTCATTTATAGCTCTAGTGCATCCGTTGCATGGCAATCCCTACTCCGCATGTTGACATCAATTGATGGGCATATCCATAGCCCGTTGATTATCCTCGTCAATGTGAGACTTTCTCCTTTTTTGTCTTCTCCACACAATCCCCATCAACATATTCTATTCCACCCATAGTGTTATATCCATGGCTCACGCTCATGTATTGTGTGAAGGTTGAAAAAGTTTGAGATTATTTAAGTACGAAACAATTGCTTGGCTTGTCATCGGGGGTGTAGAATTTGGGAGCGTATTTGTGTGACGAAAATGAAGCATAGCCTAACCATATGATTTTGTAGAGATGAACTTTCTTTAGCCATGTTGTTTTGAGAAGACATGATTGCTTTGATTGGTATGCTTTAAGTATTACTATTCTTATGTCAATATGAACTTTTATTTTGAATCATTTGGATCTGAACATTCATGCCACAATAAAGAAAATTACATTGAATTATGCTAGGTAGCATTCCACATCAAAAATTCTATTCTTATCATTTACCTACTCGAGGACGAGCAGGAATTAAGCTTGGGGATGCTTGATACGTCTCCAAAGTATCTATAATTTTTTATTGTTCCATGCTATTATATTACCCCTTTTGGATGTTTATGGGCTTTACTTTACACATTTATATCATTTTTGGGACTAACCTACTAACCGGAGGCCCAGCCCGTATTGCTGATATTTTGCCTATTTCAGTATTTCGAAAAAAAGGAATATCAAACGGAGTCCAAATGGAATGAAACCTTCGGGAGCATGATTTTTGGAACAAACGTGATCCATAGGACTTGGAGTGCAAGCCAAGAAGCAGCCGAGGGGGCCACAAGGGTGGAGGGCGTGCCCACCCCTACAGGGCGCGCGCCCCTGTCTCATGGGCCCCTCGGGCGGCCACCGACCTATTTCTTCCTCCTATATATACCCACATACCCCGAAAACATCCAGGGAGCCAACGAAAAACAATTTCCACCGCCGTAACCTTCTGTATCCGCGAGATCCCATCTTGGAGCCTTCGTCGGTGCTCCGCCAGAGGGGGATTCGACCATGCAGGGCTTCTACATCAACACCATAGCCCCTCCAATGAGTTTTGAGTAGTTTACCACAGACCTTCGGGTCCATAGTTATTAGCTAGATGGCTTCTTCTCTCTTTTTGGATCTTAATACCATGTTCTCCCCCTCTCTTGTGGAGATCTATTTGATGTAAATCTTTTTGCGATGTGTTTGTCGAGATCCAATGAATTGTGGGTTTATGATCAAGTTTATCTATGAGAAATATTTGAATCTCCTCTGAATTCTTTTATGTATGATTGAGTTATCTTTGCAAGTCTCTTCGAATTATCAGCCTGGTTTGGCATACTAGATTGATCTTTCTTCCCATGGGAGAAGTGCTTAGCTTTGTGTTCAATATTGCAGTGACCTTACCCAGTGAAAAAAGGGGTAGCAAGGCACATATTGTATGGTTGCCATCGAGGATAAAAAGATGGGGTTTATATCATATTGCATGAGTTTATCCCTCTACATCATGTCATCTTTCTTAATGCGTTACTCTGTTCCTATGAACTTAATACTCTAGATGCATGCTAGATAGTGGTCGATGTGTGGAGTAATAGTAGTAGATGCAGGCAGGAGTCGGTATACTTGTCACGGACGTGATGCCTATATACATGATCATGCCTAGATAATATCATAATTATTCGCTTTTCTATCAATTGCTCGACAGTAATTTGTTCACCCACCGTAATACTTATGCTATCTTGAGAGAAGCCACTAGTGAAACCTATGGCCCCCGGGTCTATCTTTTATCATATAAGCTTTCAATCTACTTTTATTTGCATCTTTACTTTTCCAATCTATATTATAAAATACCAAAAATATATTTGTCTTATCATACTATCTCTATGAGATCTTACTTTCCCTTTATTGCGTTGGTTGCGAGTTCTTTGTTTGTTTGTGTAGGTGTGTGGGACTTTTGAGGAGCCTCCTACTGGATTGATACCTTGGTTCTCAAAAACTGAGGGAAATACTTACGCTACTATTGCTGCATCACCCTTTCCTCTTCAAGGAAAACCAATGCAAGCTCAAGACGTAGCAGTACCTCGCAGCTTGGAGCGAGGCTTCACAGCGGCGTTCCTCCCCCGGCACGAGATCCATCCCTCGCATGGCGTCCTGCCGCGTTTCATCGAACGCCAGGACCCGCGTGGAGCGATGCCTGACCTCATGTGGGAGAACCGCTTCTGCTCTGTAGACGAGGAAGAATAGTGTCTTGCCTGTAGGCTTGCTGGCGGTGGTGCGGATAGACCACAGCACGGACTGGAGCTCGTTGTGCCAGCCCCTGGCATAGGCCTCGAGCTTCTTCTTGAAGGTCCTGGTCTTGAGGCCCCTCAAGACTTCCGCGTTGGCGCGTTCAGCTTGGTCATTGCTCCTGGGGTGCACCACGGAGGCGTAGCAGATCTGCGTTCCAAGGTCAGCACAGTATGTTTTGTAGAGATTGCTAGTGAACTGCGAGCCGTTGTCGGTGATGATGAGGTTGGGGACTCCGAAGCGGCTTACAAGGCCCTTGATGAACTTAACTGCTGACCCAGTTGGGATGGTGTGGACGGCTTCCACTTCCGCCCACTTGGTGAACTTGTCGATGGCGACATAGAGGTAGCGGTAGCCCCCTGGCGCTCGAGGGAACGGGCCTAAGATATCAAGCCCCCAGACCTCGAATGGCCACGAGAGCGGGATGGTCTGGAGGCCCTAAGGTGACTGATGGATCTTCTTGGCATGCAATTGGCAGGCCTCACAGGATTTCACCAACTCGGCTGCGTCGTTGAGTGCCGTGGGCTAGTAGAATCCACTGCAGAAAACCTTGCCGACTAGGGTGCGTGACGACGAGTGATGCCTGCAGTCTCCGCCATGTATGTCGGCCGGCAACACATTTCCTTGCTCCCTGGAAATGCATCACAGAGAGACATCATTTGGCCGCTTCCTGTATAGCTCACCATCTGAATGCAGTACGCCATTGCCTGTCGCGCCACGTGCTCTGCGTCCTCTTGCTTCTCTGGCAACATGCCTTGCATCAGGTACGTCTTGAACTCCTCAGTCTAGCACCCCTCCTGAGGCTCAAGTGCCAAAAGTAGGCGCGCTCCAGAGGTTGGGCCGCAGGCGGGGGCTCCTGAAGTTGGTGGTGAGGGGAGCTCCTCCCGAGGTGGTGCAGGCTCGACGGTTGGTGGGCCTGCCAAGGGCCTGAAAAGTCACTCCTTGAAGACTCCTGGTTCCTGGGGCAGACGCTTCGATGCCCTCTTGGCGATCTCATCGGCTTCCTTCTTCATGTCGTGGCGCACATGCTGCAACTCCAGACCCAGGAACTGCTTCTCCATCTTGCGTACCTCCGTGAGGTATGCCTCCATGGGCTCGTCCCTTGGCTCGTACACCTTGCTAGAGAAGTTGACGAGGAGCTGAGAGTCCCCCTTGATGGTGAGGCGCTTCACCCCCAAGGCCACCACTGCCTTGATGCCAGCGATCAACCCCTCATACTCGGCAATGTTGTTGGAGACCTTCTCACCCTGCTGAAAGCAAAGCTGCACTGTGTAGTAGAGCTTGTCCTGGGTGGGCGAGATGAGCATCGCTCCAGCCCCCGCGCCCTGGCGCGAGAATGCACCGTCGAAGTACATGACCCAGCCGTCCGGTGCTTCACTTCCTGGTGAGAGGAGTCGGTTCTCGCCCGCCTCGAGTTCCGGGACATCGGTCCATTCGCCACAAAATCGGTGACCGCAGCCCCCTTGATGACCCTGGTTGTGCTGAACTCCAAGTCAAACGCTTGCAGCTCGATGTTCCATTCGGCAACTCTTCCCATGGCATTGGGGCTCCGGAGCACTCTCTCCAGCGGGAAGGCTGAGACGACCTTGATGGGATGACCCTGGAAGTAGTGGCGCGGCTTGCGCGAGGCCACCAGGAGCGCGAGCAAGAGCTTCTGAGGCATGGGGTATCGTGCTCTCGCATCTCGTAGCACCGTGCTGACGAAGTATACCGGGTGCTCAACGAGGGCGGGAGAGCTAGTGGAGTCTTCGGCTCCCTGAGGCTGAGGTGTTTCTAGCGGATCCCCGGCTTCATGGGATTGATAATCTGCCGGGGCAACCGTTGCCTTAAGAGCATTGTCCTGGTGCAGCGCTGCCCTGCCCGGACTGGTGGCCCCATGTGGTGGGCCCTTGGCTTGGTGCTCTTCTCTGATGGCCACCAGCGCTGCGCTGGCGGAGTGGGGTGTGGCAGACGGGTAGAGCACCAAGGGCTCGAGAGGACGAGGTGCTACCATCACTGGCGGGCTGGTCAAATATCTCTTGAGGTCTTGAAATGCCTGGTCGACCTCGGGGGTCCATTTGAACGGGCCTTTCTTCTTCATCAGCTTGAATAATGGTAGGGCACGCTCCCCCAGCTTGGAGATGAAGCGTCCCAGCGAGGTCACGCAGCCACCAAGCTTCTGCATCTCCTTGAGGGTTTGTGGTGGGCTCATGTCTTCAATCGCCTTGATCTTCTCTGGGTTGGCCTCGATCCCCCTGTGTGACACGGGGAAACCCAGCAGCTTGCCTCATGGGACGCGAAACACGCGCTTCTCCGGATTGAGCCGCAAGTCCACCTGGCGCAGGCTCGCGAGGGTCTCCTCCAGGTCTTGAATCAGGGTTCTCGCCTCCCGAGTCTTCACCACGATGTCGTCGATATAAGCCTCAACGTTTCTCCCGAGCTGTCGCCCCAAGGCGATGTGCATCAGCCGCTGGAAGGTTGCTCTTGCGTTGCGCAGTCCGAACGGCATGCAAGTGTAGCAGTACACCCCGCACGGGGTCAGGAAGGCTGTCTTCTCCACATCCTCCACTGCCATTTTGATCTATTGATAGCCTGAGAACGCATCCAAGAAACAAGGAAGGTCGCACTCTGCGGTGGAGTCAACAATCTGGTCAATGCGCGGCAGCAGGAATGGGTCTTGAGGGCAGGCCTTGTTGAGGTGGGTGAAGTCGATGCACATGCGCTCCTTCCCCCCTTTCTTTGGCACGATGACAGGATTCGCCAGCCACTCTGGGTACCGGACCTCACGAATGACACCCGCTGCCTCCAACTTGCGGGTTTCCTGGACGATGAAAGCCTGCTTCTTTGTGGACTGCCGCCGCGCCCTCTGCTTCAAAGGGCGCACGTTGGGGCACACCTTCAGATGATGCTCAATCACTTACCTTGGGACCCCAACTAGTTGCTTAGGCTCCCAGGCGAACACTTCCTTGTTTGCACGCATGAAAGTCCATCAACTCCCTCTCTTGATCTGGGGCGAGGTAGGCGCCTATAGTGAAGGTGGCGCCCGAGGCCCCGTCCTTGTCAACTGGTATTTGCTTCGTCTTGGCTTGGCCTTGAGTGAATTGCTTCTTCTTCTTGGTCGACGCGGCCTCCCTGGCTCCGTACCCAGCCTTGCCTGCCGGACGGGCCACCGCTGTGGTGTTGAAGACGAGCTCGAGGGTCGCCAAGGCTTCCTTGGTGTCGTCGGCCACGGTGAGGACGCCCTTCCTCCCCGGCATCTTCACGAGGTTCTAGGCAGGATGAGTGGCTGCCATGAATTGGGCCAGCGCCGGGTACCCGAGGATGGCGTTGTACGACAGGTTGATGCGAGCGGTGTCAAAGTCGATGAGCTCGGTGCGGTAGTTCTTGCGTGTCCCAAAGGTCAAGGGGAGACGAATCTGCCCCAGGGATTGGAGGAACCGCCGCCGACCCTGGAGAAGGGCTTGCTGGGGCGGAGCCGCTCGAGTGGTACATGCAGGAGGCTAAACGCCTCCACCGAGAGCATGTTGAGGCCGGCGCTGCCGTCGATGAGGGTCTTGGTGACGGCTATGCTGCAGACGGTACGCGTGCAAAGCATTGGGAGCACGCCCAAACCGACGGTGGTGGTAGGGTGATGCCCCGAGTCGAAGGTTAGGTCGGCCTTGGGCGCCGCCCAACCTGGAGGAACCCCCTGGCACGTGGAGGTGGTACCGATTTGGTGAAAGAACGGCTTGGCGTGACAATCCGAGGGCGGCGCTTGCGATTCGCCGAGGAGGGCCGCAACGACCGGGGGTGCTGGTGCCCCAAAGCGCGCGATGAAGAGGTCGCGCAGTTCCCCCCAGGAGGCCACAAAAGATCCCGGCAAATTGAGGAGACAAGCGTGCGGCACGCTGGTGAGGGCCATGGGGAGCCAGTTGGCCATAACCTTCTCGTTGCCGCCGGCCTCCAGAACGGCCTCCTCATATGCCAATAGGAAGGCCACCGGGTCTGTCGCACCGTCGTAGTGGGCGGCATCTTTGGCCTGAACTTCGGCGGCCACTGTACCCGCCTCAAGGTGGGGGCGAGGGCCTAGAACCCCGCGGTGCTGCTTGAGGCGCCCGTCAATCCAGTTGGAGAAGCGGCACCGTCCATGAGAGCTGGTCGGAGATGCGAAGCCGTCGAGGAAGCGAAACTATGGCACACCCCTACCTGGCGCGCCAAATTTCGGATCACGGGTTTTGGCAAAACCCTTAAGGTTCGAACACTAGGGTGCGCACGAAGATCTCTTTCTCTCTCTCTCTCTCTCTCTCTCTCTCTCTCTCTCTCTCTCTCTCTCTCTCTCTCTTGTCGGCTAACTCGCTCAAGGATCTCACGGCCTAGCTCGACGAACCCAAAGAACACAAGGGGACACAAGATTTATACTGGTTCGGGCCACCGTTGCGGTGTAATACCCTACTCCAGTGTGGCATGGTGGATTGCCTCTTGGGCTGAGGCTGAGCAGTACAAAGGGAAAAACAGCCTCTTGAGGTGAGGTGTTCTTGTGCTTGGTGAGCTGGTGAGGGCTTTGGTCCGTCTGGATCCTTTCATCTTAGTCCTCCCTCTCTTTCCTTCTATGGTGGTGGCTAGTCCTATTTATAGAGGTCCGGGTCCTCTTCCGAAATATTGAGCGGGAAGGGATCCCACATTGGCCAAGTTTTAAGGGGGGCAGCTAGTACAGCTTATCGTGACAAAAGTAGTCTTCGCCTGCCAAAGGCTCTGGTGGTGATGCCGCCTTGGGCTCCATGGTGACCTCCGTCCTACTGGCCTGCTAGTCTTGGTCTCGTTGCACCGATATGGAAACCTTTGCCTGATGCCTTGGTACTCCACACCTGTGCTTGCCTCCTTAGCACCAAAGAGGAAATGAGGACACTATGCGTGCGAGCGCCCGCCTGGCCTTGGTCGTCATGGCTTACGTCATTGGATCCTCGCGAGGTTCATCTTGCCTTGATCTCTCCGCCCCTCGCGAGCCAGCCTGGTGAGGCCTCTCCCGAGGAGGTCTTGCATCGTACGCCTCGCGAGGCCTGGACCCTCATGAGGGTCTTGAGCGTTGGATGACGAAGATGGGTCGTACGGGGCCGCTTGAGGAGCCATGCCGCGGGCCATAGGCAGGCAAGTCTGGGGATCCCCATCCAGAACGCTGACAGCGCCCCCCTCCTTCCTTGTCTCCCCTTCCTCCTTCCTTCCCCTCCTTGTTGGACTAGGAAAAGGGGGGAACCTACTCCTAGTAGGAGTAGGATTCCCCCCCTTGGGGCACGCCCCTTGAGGCCGGCCGGCCCCCTCCTCCCCTTCTTTATAAACAGGGAAGGGGGGCACCCCATAGACACACAAGTTGATCTTTAGCCATGTGCGGTGCCCCCTCCATAGTTTTCCACCTCGGTCATATCATCGTAGTGCTTAGGCGAAGCCCTACACCGGTAACTTCATCATCACCGTCACCACGCCATCTTGCAAACGGAACTCTCCCTCAGCCTCAGCTGGATCTAGAGTTCAAGGGACGTCACCGAGCTGAACATGTGCAGATCACAGAGGTGTCGTGAGTTCGGCACTTGATCGGTTGGATCGCAAAGACGTTTGACTACATCAATCGTGTTACTTAACGCTTCCGCTTTCGGTCTACGAGGGTACGCACACACACTCTCCCCGCTCGTTGCCATGCTTCTCCTAGATAGATCTTGCGTGATCATAGAAATTTTTTAAAATACTATGTTCCCCAATAGTGGCATCCGAGCCAGGTCTATGCGTAGATGTTATATGCACGAGTAGAACACAAAGAGTTGTGGGCGATAATAGTCATACTGCTTACCAGCATGTCATACTTACATTCAGCAGTATTGTTGGATGAAGCGGCCCAGACCGACATTACATGACCGTGTTCATGAGACTAGTTCTACCGACGTGCTTCGCACACATGTGGCTAGTGGGTGTCTATTTCTCCAACTTTAGTTGAATCGAGTTTGACTACGCCCGGTCCTTGTTGAAGGTTAAAACAACACACTTGATGAAAAATCACTGTGGTTTTGATGCGTAGGTAAGAACGGTTCTTGCTAGAAGCCCGTAGCAGCCACGTAAAGCATGCAACAACAAACTAGAGGACGTCTAACTTGTTTTTGCAGGGCTTGCTATGATGTGATATGGTCAAGACGTGATGATATATAATTTGTTGTATGAGATGATCATTTTTTGTAACAGTTATTGGCAACTGGCAGGAGCCATCTGGTTGTCGCTTTATTGTACGAAATGTAATCGCCATATAATTGCTATACTTTATCACTAAGCGGTAGCGATAGTCATAGAAGAAATAGTTGGCGAGACGACAATGATGCTTCGATGGAGATCAAGGTGTCAAGCTGGTAATGATGGTGATCATGACGGTGCTTTGGAGATGGAGATCAAAGGCACAGGATGATGATGGCCAAATCATGTCACATATTTTGATTGCATGTGATGTTTATCCTTTATGCATCTTATTTTGCTTAGTACAGCGGTAGCATTATAAGATGATCTCCCACTAAATTTCAAGGTATAAGTGTTCTCCCTGAGTATGCACCGTTGCGACAGTTCGTCGTGCTGAGAGACCACGTGATGATCGGGTGTGATAAGATCTATGTTCACATACAACGGGTGCAAGCCAGTTTTGCACACGCAGAATACTCGGGTTAAACTTGACGAGCCTAGCATATGTAGATATGGCCTCGGAACACTGAGACCGAAAGGTCGAGTGTGAATCATATAGTAGATTTCACCATTGAACGCTACTCCATCTCACGTGATGATCGGACATGGTTTAGTTGATATGGATCACGTGATCGTTTAGATGACTAGAGGGATGTCTATCTAAGTGGGAGTTCTTAAGTAATATGATTAACTGAACTTTAATTTATCATGAACTTAGTCCTGATAGTATTTACATATCTATATGTAGATCAATTGCTCACATATAGCTTCCCTGTTTTATTATGTTGCTAGAGAAACTAAGTTGAAAGATGATAGTAGCAATGATGTGGACTAGGTCCGTGATTTGAGGATTATCCTCATTGCTGGAGAATTATGTCCTTGATGCACCGCTAGGTGATTGAACTATTGCAGGAGCAGATGCAGACGTTATGAATGTTTGACAAAGCTCGGTATGATGACTACTTGATAGTTTAGTGCACCATGCTTTACGGCTTAGAACCGGGACTTCAAAAATGTTTTGAAATGTCACGGAGCATATGAGATGTTCCAAGAGCTGAAATTGGTATTTCAGACTCATGCCCGAGTCGAGAGGAATGAGACCTCTGACAACTACTTTTCCTACAAGATGGAGGAGAATAGCTCAACCAGTGAGCATGTGCTCAGAATATCCGAGTACACAATCGCTTGAATCAAGTGGGAGTTAATATTCCAGATAAGATAGTGATTGACAGAGTTCTCTAGTCACTATCACCAAGTTACTGGAACTTCATGATGAACTATAATATGCAAGGGATGACGAAAACGATTCCCCGAGCTCTTCGCGATGCTGAAATCAGCGAAGGTAGAAATCAAGAAAAGCATCAAGTGTTGATTGTTGACAAGACCACTAGTTTCAAGTAAAAGGGCAAGGGAAAGAAAGGGAACTTCAAGAAGAATGACAAGCAAGTTGCCGCTCCCATGAAGAAGCCCAAAGCTAGACCCAAGCCTGAAACTGAGTGCTTCTACTGCAAAGGAAATGGTCACTGGAAGCGGAACTGCCCCAAATACTTGGCAAATAAGAAGGATGGCAAAATGAACAAAAGTATATATGATATACATGTTATTGATATGTACTTTACTAGTATTCATAGTAGCCCCTGGGTATTTGATACTGGTTCAGTTGCTATAATTAGTAACTTGGAACATGAGTTATAAAATGAACAGAGAGTAGTTGAGGGCAAGGTGATGATGTGTCTTGAAAGTGATTCCAAGGTTGATAAGATCACCATCGCACACTCCCTTTACCTTCGGGATTAGTGTTGAACCTAAAATAAATGTTATTTGGTGTTTGCGTTGAGCATAATATGATTGGATCATGTTTATTACAATACGGTTATTCATTTAAGTCAAAGAATAATTGTTATTCTGTTTACATGAATAAAACCTTCTGTGGTCATACACCCAAGGTGAATGGTTTATTGAATCTCGATTGTAGTGATACACATATTCATAATATTGAAGCCAAAAGATGCAAGGTTAATAATGATAGTGCAACCTATTTGTGGCACTGCCGTTTAGGTCATATTGGTGTAAAGCGCATGAAGAAACTCCATGTTGATGGGGTTTTGGAATCACTTGATTATGAATCACTTGATGCTTGCGAACCATGCCTAATGGGCAAGATGACTAAAACTCCTTCTCTAGAAAAATGGAGCGAGCCACTGACTTATTGGAAATAATACATACCGATGTATGTGGTCAGATGAGTATTGAGGCTCACAGCAGGTATCGTTATTTTCTGACCTTCACAGATGATTTGAGCATATATTGGTATATCTACTTAAAGAAACACAAGTCTGAAACATTTGAAAAGTTCAAATGAAGTTGAGAATCATCATAATAAGAAAATAAATTTTCTATGATCTGATCGGGGAGGCGAATATTTGAGTTACGAGTTTAGCCTTCATTTGAAACAATGTGGAATAGTTTCGCAACTTACGCCACCTAGAACACCACAGCGTAATGGTGTGTTCGAACGTCATAACCGTACTTTATTAGATATGGTGCGATCTATGATGTCTCTTGCCGATTTACCACTATCGTTTTGGGGTTATGCATTAGAGACAACTGCATCCACGTTAAATTGGGCACCATCTAAATCCGTTGAGACGACACTGTATGAACTATGGTTTAGCAAGAAACCTAAGCTGTCGTTTCTTAAAGTTTGGGGTTGAGATGCTTATGTGAGAAAGTTTCAGCCTGATAAGCTCAAACCCAAATCGGAGTAGTGCGTCTTCATAGGATACCCAAAAGAAATTGTTGGGTACACCTTCTATCACAGATCCAAAGGCAAGATCTTTGTTGCTAAGAGTGGATCCTTTCTAGAGAAGGAGTTTCTCTTGAAAGAAGTGAGTGGGAGGAAAGTAGAACTTGACGAGGTAATTGTACCTTCTCCCGACTTGGAAAGTAGTTCATCACAAAAATCAGTTTCAGTGATTCCTACACCAATTAGTGAGGAAGCTAATGATGATGATCATGAAACTTCAGATCAAGTTACTACCGAACCTCGTAGGTCAACTAGAGTACGGTCCGCACCAGATGGTACGGTAATCTTGTTCTGGAGGTCATGTTACTTGACCATGACCAAACTACGATCTATGAGGAAGTGATGATGATCCTAGATTCCGCGAAATGGCTTAAGGCCATGAAATCCGAGTTGGGATCCATGTATGAGAACAAAGTATGGACTTTGATTGACTTGTCCAATGATCAGCAAGCCATTGAGATTAAAAGGATCTTCAAGAGGAAGACGGACACTAATAGTAGTGTTACTATCTACAAATCTTGAATTATCGCAAAAAGGTTTTTTTTGACAAATTCAAGATGTTGACTACGATGAGATTTTCTCACTCGTATCGATGCTTAAAGTCTGTCCAAATCATGTTAGCAATTGTCACATTTTATAAAATCTGACAAATGGATATCAAAACTGCATTCCTTAATGGATTTATTAAAGAAGAGTTGTATATGACATAACTAGAAGGTTTTGTCAATCCTAAAGGTGCTAAAAAATGTGCAAGCTCCAGCGATCCATCTATGGACTGGTGCAAGCATCTCGGAGTTGGAATATACGCTTTGATAAGTTGATAAAAGTATATAGTCTTATACAAACTTGCGGTGAAGCCTGTATTTTCAAGAAAGTGAGTGGGAGGACTACAGCCTTTCTAATAAGTATATGTGAACAACATATTGTTGATCGGAAATGATGTAGAATTTTCTGGAAAGCATAAAGGAGTGTTTGAAAGGAGTGTTTCAAAGAAAGACCTCGGTGAAGCTGCTTACATATTGGGCATCAAGATCTATAGAGATAGATTAATGCGCTTGATAAGATTTTTCAGTGAGTACATACCTTGACAAGATTTTGAAGTAGTTCAAAATGGAATAGTCAAAAGGAGTTCTTGCCTATATTGCAAGGTGTAAAGTTGAGTAAGACTCAAAACACGACCACGACAGAAAATAGAAAGAGAACGAAAGTCATTCCCTATGGCTCAGCCATAGGTTCTATAAGTTATGCTATGCTGTGTACCAAACCTATTGTGTACCTTGCCATGAGTTTGGCAAGGAGGTACGATATTGATCCAGGAGTGGATCACTTGACAGCGGTTAAAATTATCCTTAGAAGACTAAGGAGATATTTCTCGGTTATGGAGGTTATGAAGAGTTCATCGTAAAGAGTTACGTCGACGCAAGCTTTGACACCGATCTGGATGACTCTAAGTCTCGATCTAGGTACATATTGAAAGTGGGAGCAATTAGCTAGAGTAGCTCCGTGCAGGGTATTGTAGACATAGAAATTTGCAAAATACATATGGATCTGAATGTTGCAGACCTGTAGACTAAAATTTCTCTCACAGGCAAAACATGATCATACCTTATTAATCTTAGGTGTTAATCACATAGCAATGTGAACTAGATTATTGACTCTAGTAAACCTTTTGAGTGTTGGTCACATGGCGATGTGAACTGTGGGTGTTAATCACATAAAGATGTGAACTATTGGTGTTAAATCACATGGCAATGTGAACTAGATTATTGACTCTAGTGGA
Organism: Aegilops speltoides; assembly: GCA_021437245.1. Taxonomy (NCBI): domain Eukaryota; kingdom Viridiplantae; phylum Streptophyta; class Magnoliopsida; order Poales; family Poaceae; genus Aegilops; species Aegilops speltoides. The sequence goes on along the minus strand of CM038144.1, from coordinate 424,571,126 downwards.
AGTGGGAGACTGAAGGAAATGGGCCCTAGAGGCAATAATAAAGTTGTTACTTACATTTCCTTATATGATGATAAATGTTTATTATTCATTCTAGAATTGTATTAATCGGAAACATAGTACATGTGTGAATACATAGACAAACAAGGTGTCCCTAGTATGCCTCTACTTGACTAGCTTGTTTATCAAAGATGGTTATGTTTCCTAGACATAGACATGTGTTGTCATTTGATAAACGGGATCACATCATTAGAGAATGATGTGATGGACAAGACCCATCCGTTAGCTTAGCACTATGATCATTTAGTTTTTTGCTATTGCTTTCTTCATGACTTATACATGTTCCTCTGACTATGAGATTATGCAACTCCCGAATACCAGAGGAACACTTAGTGTGCTATCAAACGTCACAACGTAACTGGGTGATTATAAAGATGCCCTACAGGTGTCTCCAATGGTGCTTGTTGAGTTGGCATATATTGAGATTAGGATTTGTCAATCCGATTGTCAAAGAGGTATCTCTAGGCCCTCTCGGTAATGCACAACACTATAAGCCTTGCAAGCAATGTGACTAATGAGTTAGTTGTGGGATGATGCGTTATGCAATGAGTAAAGATACTTGCCAGAAACGAGATTGAACTAGGTATGGTGGTACCGACGATCGAATCTCGGGCAAGTAACATACCGATGACAAAGGGAACAACGTATGTTGTTATGCGGTTTGACCGATAAAGATCTTCGTAGAATATGTGGGAGCCAATATGTGTTGGGGAACGTAGTAATTTCAAAAAATTTCCTACGCACACGCAAGATCATGGTGATGATATAGCAACGAGAGGGGAGAGTGTTCGTCCACGCACTCGTGAGACCGTAAGCGAAGCGTTAGCACAACGCGTTGATGTAGTCGACGCCTTCATGATCCGACCGATCCAAGCACCGAACGCACGGGCCTCCGAGTTCAGACACGCTCAGCTCGATGACGATCTCCGCCCTCCGATCCAGCAAAGGCTCCGGAGATGAGTTCCGTCAGCACGACGGCGTGGTGATGATGATGATGTTCTACCGGCGCAGGGCTTCGCCTAAACTCCGCGACGATATGACCGAGGTGGAATATGGTGGAAGGGGGCACCACACACGGCTAAGGAACGATCCGTAGATCAACTTGTGTGTCTATGGGGTGCCCCCCGCCCTCGTATATAAAGGAGCCAAGTGGAAGGAGGCCGCCGGCCTAGGGAGCGCGCCAAGGGGGGAGTCCTACTCCCACCGGGAGTAGGACTCCCCTTTTCCAAGTAGGAGTAGGAGAGAAAGGGGAAAGAGGAGGAAGAGGGGAAGGAAAGGGGCGCCCGCCTCTTCCCTTGTCCTATTCGGACTAGGAGGGGAGGCGCGGCCCCTCCTGGATCCTTCCTCTTCTCCTCTTGGCCCATGTAGGCCCATTAACCCCGGGGTTCCGTAACCTCCGGTACTCGGTAAATGCCGATTTCACCCGAACCATTCCGATGTCCAAACATAGGCTTCCAATATATCAATCTTTATGTCTCGACCATTCCGAGACTCCTCGTCATGTCCGTGATCACATCCGGGACTCCGAACAAACTTAGGTACATCAAAACTTATAAACTCATAATAAAACTGCCATCAAACGTTGCGTAAGGACCCTACGGGTTCGAGAACTATGTAGACATGACCTAAAACCATTCTCGGTCAATAACCAATAGCGGGACCTGATGCCCATATTGGTTCCTACATATTCTACGAAGATCTTTATCGGTCAAACCGCATAACAACATACGTTGTTCCCTTTGTCATCGGTATGTTACTTGCCCGAGATTCGATCGTCGGTATCCAATACCTAGTTCAATCTCGCATCGCAAGTCTCTTTACTCGCTCAGAATACGTCATCTCACAACTAACTCATTAGTTATAATGCTTGCAAGGCTTAAGTGATGAGTATTACCGAGAGGGCCCAGAGATACCTCTCCGACAATCGGAGTGACAAAACCTAATCTCAAATACGCCAACTCAACATGTACCTTCGAGACACCTGTAGTACTCCTTTATAATCACCCATTACGCCAGACGCTTGGTAGTACCCAAAGTGTTCCTCCGTAAATGGGAGTTGCATAATTCTAATAGTTACAGAACATGTATAAGTCATGAAGAAAGCAATAGCAGAATACTAAACGATCATGTGCTAAGCTAACTGGATGGGTCATGTCAATCACATCATTCTCCTAATTATGTAATCCCATTAATCAAATGACAACACATGTCTATGGTTAGGAAACATAACCATCTTTGATTAATGAGCTAGTGAAGTAGAGGCATACTAGTGACTATAGTTTTGTCTATGTATTCACACATGTATCACGTTTCCGGTTAATACAATTCTAGCATGAATAATAAACATTTATCATGATATAAGGAAATAAATAATAACTTTATTATTGCCTCTAGGGCATATTTCCTTCAGTCTCCCACTTTCACTAGAGTCAATAATCTAGATTACATAGTAATGATTCTAACACCCATGGAGTCTTGGTGCTGATCATGTTTTGCTCGTGAGAGAGGCTTAGTCAACGGGTCTGCAACATTCAGATCCGTATGTATCTTGCAAATCTCTATGTCTCCCACTTGGACTTGGTCCCGAATGGAATTGAAGCGCCTCTTGATGTGCTTGGTCCTCTTGTGAAATCTGGATTCCTTTGCCAAGGCAATTGCACCAAGATTGTCACGAAGATCTTCATTGGTCCCGATGCACTAGGTATGACACCTAGATCGAAATGAACTCCTTCATCCGATTCTTCATTTGCTGCTTGTAGCAGCAATGTACTCCGCTTCACATGTAGATCCCGCCACGATGGTTTGTTTAGAACTGCACCAACTTACAGCTCCACCGCTTAATATAAACACGATCCGGTTTGCGATTTAGAATCGTCCGGATCAGTGTCAAAGATTGCATCGACGTAACCTTTACGACTAGCTCTTTGTCACCTCCATATACGAAAACATATCCTTAGTCCTTTTCGTATTTCAGATGTTCTTGATCGCTGTCCAATGATCCACTCTGGATTACTTTGGTACCTTCCTACTAAGCTTATTGCTAAGCATACGCCGTCCCGGTACACAAGATTGCATACATGATAGAGCCTATGGCTGAAGCATAGGAACATCTTTCATTTTCTCTATCTTCTGCTGTGGTCGGGCATTGAGTTTGACTCAACTTCACACCTTGTAGCACGCAAGAACCCTTTCTTTGCTCGATCCATTTTGAACTTTTTCAAAATTTTGTCAAGGTATGTGCTTTGTGAAAGTCCTATTAAGCGCCTTGATCTATCTCTATAGATCTTGATGCCCAATATATAAGCAGCTTCACCAAGGTCTTTCATTGAAAAACTTTTATTCAAGTATCCCTTTATGCTATCCAGAAATTCTATATCATTTCCAATCAACAATATGTCATCTACATATAAAACTAGAAATGCTACAGAGCTCCCACTCACTTTCTTGTAAATACAAAGCTTCTCCAAAAGTCTCAGAAAACCATATGCTTTGATCACACTATCAAAGCATTTATTCCAACTCCGAGATGCTTGCACCAGTCCATAAATGGAACGCTGGAGCTTGCACACTTTGTTAGCACCTTTTGGATCAACAAAACCTTCCGGCTGCATCATATACAACTCTTCTTCTAGAAATCCATTCAAGAATGTAGTCTTGACATCCATTTGCCAGATTTCATAATCATGAAATGCAGCAATAGCTAACATGATTCGGATAGACTTAAGCATCGCTACGGGTGAGAAAGTCTCATCGTAGTCAACCCCTTGAACTTGTCGAAAACCTTTCGCAACAAGTCGAGCTTTATAGACAGCTACATTACCATCAGCCACGGTCTTCTTCTTAAAGATCCATTTATTCTCAATTGCTTGCCGATCATCGGGCAAGTCAACCAAAGTCCATACTTTGTTTTCATACATGGATCCCATCTCGATTTCATGGCCTCTAGCCATTTTGCGAATCTGGGCTCATCATCGCTTCCTCATAGTTCGTAGTTTCATCATGGTCAAGTAACATGACTTCCGAATAGGATTGCCGCACCACTCAGTGCGGATCTTACTCGTAGACCTCGAGGTTCAGCGAAACTTGATCTCAAGTTTCATGATCAATATCATTAGCTTCCTCACTAATTGGTGTAGTTGTCACAGAACCGGTTCTTGTGATGAACTACCTTCCAATAAGGGAGTAGATCTGATTATCTCATCAAGTTCTACTTTCCTCCCACTCACTTCTTTCGAGAGAAACTCCTTCTCTAGAAAGGATCCGAATTTAGCAACGAAAATTTTGCCCTCGGATCTGTGATAGAAGGTGTACCCAATAGTCTCTTTTGGGTATCCTATGAAGACACATTTCTCGATTTGGGTTCGAGCTTATCCGGTTGAAGTTTCTTCACATAAGCATCGCAGCCCCAAACTTTAAGAAACGACAACTTTCGCTTTCTTGCCAAACCATAGTTCATAAGGCGTCGCCTCAACGGATTTTGATGGTGTCCTATTTAACGTGAATGCGGCCGTCTCTAAAGCATAACCCCAAAACGATAGCGGTAGATCAAGAAGAGACATCATAGATCGCACCATATCAAGTAAAGTACGACACGACGCTCGACACACCATTTCGCTGTGGTGTTCCGGTGGCGTGAGTTGCGAGACTATCCCGCATTGTTTCAAGTGTAGACCAAACTCGTAACTCAAATATTCTCCTCCACGATCAGATCGTAGAAACTTTATTTTCTTGTTACGATGATTTTCTACTTCACTCTGAAATTCTTTGAACTTTTCAAATGTTTCAGACTTGTGTTTCATTAAGTAGATATACCCATATCTGCTCAAATCATCTGTGAATGTGAGAAAATAATGATATCCGCCACGAGCCTCAACATTCATTGGACCACATACATCTGTATGTATGATTTCCAACAAATCTGTTGCTCTCTCCATAGTACCGGAGAACGGCGTTTTAGTCATCTTGCCCATAAGGCACGGTTCGCAAGTACCAAATGATTCATAATCAAGTGATTCCAAAAGCCCATCAGTATGGAGTTTCTTCATGCGCTTTACACCGATATGACCTAAACGGCAAGTACACAAATAAGTTGCACTATCATTATCAACTCTGCATCTTTTGGTTTCAACACTGTGAATATGTGTATCACTACTATCGAGATTCAATAAAAATAGACCACTCTTCAAGGGTGCATGACCATAAAAGATATTACTCATATAAATAGAACAACCATTATTCTCTGTTTTAAATGAATAACCGTCTCGCATCAAACAAGATCCAGATATAATGTTCATGCTCAAAGCTGGCACCAAATAACAATTATTTAGGTCTAATACTAATCCCGATGGTAGATGTAGAGGTAGCGTGCCGACCGCGATCACATCGACTTTGGAACCATTTCCCATGCGCATCGTCACCTCGCCCTTAGCTAATCTTCGCTAATCAGTAGTCCTCTGCTTCGAGTTGCAAATATTAGCAACATAACCAAGATCAAATACCGTGTGCTACTGTGAGCATTAGTAAGGTACACATCAATAACATGTATATCACATATACCTTTGTTCACTTTGCCATCCTTCTTATCCGCCAAATACTTGGGGCAGTTCCGCTTCCAAAGGTCCACCGATTGCGGTAGAAGCACTCGGCCTGCATAGGTCCGAATTGGGTTTCTTCTCTTGAGCAGCAACTTGCTTGCCGCTCTTTTGAAGTTTCCTTCTTCTTCCCTTTGCCCTTCTTCTTGAAACTAGTGGTCTTGTTGACCATCAACACTTGATGCTCCTTCTGATTTCTACCTCCGCTGCTTTCGTGATCGCGAAGAGCTCGAGAATAGTCTTGTTCATCCCTTGCATATTATAGTTCATCACGAAGCTCTTGTAGCTTGGTGGCAATGATTGGAGAATTCATCAATGACACTATCATCGTGAAGATTAACTCCCGCTTGAATCAAGTGATTATTATACCCACATTTTGAGTATGTGTTCACCGACAAAGACTATTCTCCTCCATCTTGCAGCTATAGAACTTATTGGAGACTTCATATCTCTCAATCCGGCATTTGCTTGAAATATTAACTTCAACTCCGGAACAACTCATATGCTCCATGACGCTCAAAACGCCGTTGAAGGCCCGGTTCTAAGCCGTAAAGCATGGCACATCGAACTATAGAGTAGTCATCGACTTTGCTCGCCAGACGTTCTTAACGCCGCTCGTTAGATCAAGAAGCAGTTCGCACCCAGCGGTGCTTCCAGGACGTAACTTTTCTCGTGCAGCAATGAGGATAATCCTCGTGTTATGGACCCAGTCCGTAATTGCTACCATCATCTTTCAACTTTGCTTTCTCAAGGAACGCATTAAAATTCAACGGAACAACAGCACGAGCCATCTATCTACAAACAAACATAGAAAAGCAAGATACTATCAGGTACTAAGTTCATGATAAATTTAAGTTCAATTAATCATATTACCTAAGAACTCCCACTTAGACAGACATCTCTCTAGTCATCTAAGTGATCACGTGATCCAAATCAACTAAACCGTGTCCGATCATCACGTGAGATGGAGTAGTTTCAATGGTGAACATCTCTATGTTGATCATATCTACTATATGATTCACGCTCGACCTTTCGGTCTCTGTGTTCCGAGGCCATATCTGTATATGCTAGGCTCGTCAAGTATAACCTGAGTATTCCGCGTGTGCAACTGTTTTGCACCCGTTGTATTTGAACGTAGAGCCTATCACACCCGATCATCACGTGGTGTCTCAAAGACGAAGAACTTTCGCAACGGTGCATACTCGGGAGAACACTTCTTGATAATTAGTGAGAGATCATCTTAAAATGCTACCGTCAATCAAAGCAAGATAAGATGCATAAAGGATAAACATCACATGCAATCAATATAAGTGATATGATATGGCCATCATCATCTTGTGCTTGTGATCTCCATCTTCGAAGCAACCGCCATGATCACCATCGCCACCGGCGCGACACCTTGATCTCCATCGTATCATCGTTGTCGTTACGCCATCTATTGCTTCTCGATAATCGCTACCGCTTAGTGATAAAGTGAAGCAATTACAGTATGCGTTGCATTTCATACAATAAAGCGACAACCATATGGCTCCTGCCATTGCCGATAACTTCGGTTACAAAACATGATCATCTCATACAATAAAATATAGCATCACGTCTTGACCATATCACATCACAACATGCCCTGCAAAAACAAGTTAGACGTCCTCTACTTTGTTGTTGCAAATTTTACGTGGCTGCTACGGGCTTAGCAAGAACCGTTCTTACCTACGCATCAAAAACCACAACGATAGCTCGTCAAGTTGGTGTTGTTTTAACCTTCGCAAGGACCGGGCGTAGCCACACTCGGTTCAGCTTAAGTGAGAGAGACAGACACCCGCCAGCCACCTTTAAGCACGAGTGCTCGTAACGGTGAAACCAGTCTTGCATTAGCGTACACGTAATGTCGGTCCAGGCCGCTTCATCTCACAATACCACCGAACCAAAGTATGACATGCTGGTAAGCAGTATGACTTGTATCACCCACAACTCACTTGTGTTCTACTCGTGCATATAACATCAACGCATAAAACCTAGGCTCTGATGCCATTGTTGGGGAACGTAGTAATTTCAAAAAACTTCCTACGCACACGCAAGATCATGGTGATGATATAGCAGCGAGAGGGAGAGTGTTCGTCCACGCACTTTGTAGACCGTGGCGAAGCGTTAGCACAACGCGTTGATGTAGTCGTCGTCTTCACGATCCGATCGATCCAAGCACCGAACGTCACGGGCCTCCGAGTTCAGCACACGCTCAGCTCGATGACGATCTCCGCCCTCCGATCCAGCAAAGGCTCGGAGATGAGTTCCGCCAAGACGACGGCGTGGTGGCGATGATGATGTTCTATCGCGCAGGCTTCGCCTAAACTCCGCGACGATATGACCGAGGTGGAATATGGTGGAAGGGGCACCGCACACGGCTAAGGAACGATCCGTAGATCAACTTGTGTGTCTATGGGGTGCCCCCGCCTCGTATATGAAGGAGCCAAGGGGAGGAGGCCGCGGACTAGGGGCGCACCAGGGGGGAGTCCTACTCACACGGGAGTAGGACTCCCTTTCCAAGTAGGAGTAGGAGAGAAGGGGAAAGAGGAGGAAGAGGGGAAGGAAAGGGGGGCGCCGCCCCCCTTCCCTTGTCCTATTCGGACTAGGAGGGGGAGGGGCTCGCGGCCCCCTCCTGGCTCCTTCCTCTTCTCCCTCTTGGCCCATGTAGGCCGATTAACCCCCCGGGGGGTTCCGGTAACCTCCCGGTACTCCGGTAAAATGCCGATTTCACCCGGAACCATTCCGATGTCCAAACATAGGCTTCCAATATATCAATCTTTACGTCTTGACCATTCCGAGACTCCTCGTCATGTCCGTGATCACATCCGGGACTCCGAACAAACTTCGGTACATCAAAACTTATAAACTCATAATAAAACTATCATCGTAACGTTAAGCGTGCGGACCCTACGGGTTCGAGAACTATGTATACATGACCTAAAACCATTCTCGGTCAATAACCAATAGCAGGACCTGGATGCCCATATTGGTTCCTACATATTCTACGAAGATCTTTATCGGTCAAACCGCATAACAACATACGTTGTTCCCTTTGTCATAGGTATGTTACTTGCCCGAGATTCGATCGTCGGTACCCAATACCTAGTTCAATCTCGTTACCGGCAAGTCTCTTTACTTGTTCTGTAATACGTCATCTCACAACTAACTCACTAGTTATAATGCTTGCAAGGCTTAAGTGATGAGTATTACCGAGAGGGCCCAGAGATACCTCTCCGACAATCGGAGTGACAAAACCTAATCTCGAAATATGCCAACTCAACATGTACCTTCGGAGACACCTGTAGTACTCCTTTATAATCACCCAGTTATGTTGTGACGTTTGGTAGTACCCAAAGTGTTCCTCCGGTAAATGGGAGTTGCATAACTCTCATAGTTACAGGAACATGTATAAGCCATGAAGAAAGCAATAGAAGAATACTAAACGATCATGTGCTAAGCTAACGGGATGGGTCATGTCAATCACATCATTCTCCTAATGATGTAATCCCATTAATCAAATGACAACACATGTCTATGGTTAGGAAACATAACCATCTTTGATTAATGAGCTAGTCAAGTAGAGGCATACTAGTGACTATAGTTTTGTCTATGTATTCACACATGTATCACGTTTCCGGTTAATACAATTCTAGCATGAATAGTAAACATTTATCATGATATAAGGAAATAAATAATAATTTTATTATTGCCTCTAGGGCATATTTCCTTCAATATGAGCATCCAGGTTCCGCTATTGGTTATTGACCAGAGATGAGTCTCAGTCATGTCTACATAGTTCTCGAACCCGTAGGGTCCGCACGCTTAACGTTCCATGACGATCGATATTATGAGTTTATGTGTTTTGATGTATCGAAGGTAGTTACGATTGCCGGATGAAATCACGGACATGATGAGGAGTCTCAAAATGGTCGAGACATAAATATTGATATATTGGACCATGTTGTTCGGACACCGGAAGTGTCCGGAGAGTTTCCGATAAAACTGTAGTGCCGGAGGGTTACCGGGACCCCCCCCCCAGGAAGTTAAAGGGACACCATGGGCCATAGAGGAGAGGTGCCGACCAGGAGGTGGCGCGCACCCCCTAGTCTGAATTGGACAAGGGGTGGGGGCGGTGCCCCCTCCTTCCTTCTCTCCCCTTCCTCCTTCCTTCCCCTCCTTGTTGGACTAGGAAAAGAGGGAACCTACTCCTAGTAGGAGTAGGATTCCCCCTGCCCTTGGGGGCGCCCCTTGAGGCCGGCCAGACCCCTCCTCCCCTCCTTTATATACGGCGGAGTGGGGCACCCCATAGACATACAAGTTGATCTTTAGCCGTGTGCGGTGCCCCCCTTCACAGTTTTCCACCTCGATCATATCGTCGTAGTGCTTAGGCAAAGCCCTGCTCCGGTAACTTCATCATCACCATCACCATGCCGTCTTGCTGACGGAACTCTTCCTCGGCCTCAGCTAGATCTAGAGTTCGAGGGACGTCACTGAGATGAGCAGATCGCGGAGGTGCCATGCGTTCGGTACTTGATCGGTTGGATCGCGAAGACGTTTGACTACATCAACCGCATTACTTAACGCTTCCGCTTTCGGTCTACGAGGGTACGTGGACACACTCTCCCCGCTCGTTGCCATGCTTCTTCTAGATAGATCTTGGGTGATCGTAGGAAATTTTTAAATACTACGTTCCCCAACACTATCAAACGTCACAACGTAACTGGGTGATTATAAAGATGCTCTACAGGTGTCTCTGAAGGTATTTGTTGGGTTGGCATAGATCAAGATTAGGATTTGTCACTCCGAGTATCGGAGAGCACTACTAGGAAAAGGGCCATTAGAAGGCAAAACCAGTGCGCCACTAGCATGCCTTTTCCTAGTAGTGGAGGTATCTCTGGGCCCTCTCAGTAATGCACATCACTATAAGCCTTGCAAGCAATGTGACTAAGGAGTTAGTTGCGTGATGATGCATTACAGAATGAGTAAAGAGACTTGCCGGTAACGAGATTGAACTAGGTATGATAATACCGACGATCGAATCTCGGGCAAGTAACATGCGATGACAAAGGAAATAACGTATGTTGTCATTATGGTACGACTGATAAAGATCTTCATAGAATATGTAGGAACCAATATGAGCATCCAGGTTCTGTTATTGGTTATTGACCGGAGATGTGTCTTGGTCATGTATACATAGTTCTCGAACCCGTAGTGTCCGCACGCTTAACGTTTGATGACGATTTGTATTTTGAGTTATGTGTTTTGGTGACCGAAGTTTGTTTGGAGTCCCGGATGAGATCATGGACATGAAGATGAGTCTCGAAATGGTCGAGAGGTAAAGATTGATATATTGGAAGGTAGTATTCGGACACCAGAAGGGTTCCGGAGTGTATCGGGTACATACCGGAGTACCGGAGGGGTTACCGGAACCTCCCGGGGAAAGATATGGGCCATAGGAGGGAGGCTAACCAGCCAACAAGGGGCTGGCACGCCCTCCACAAAGGAGGAGGCCGAATTGGATTAGGGAAGGGAGTGGCGCCCCCCTTTCCTTCTCCTATTCCCTCTCCTTTCCCCCTTTCCCTTTCCGGAAGAAGGAAAAAAGGGGGGTGAATCCTACTAGGACTGGAGTCCTAGTAGGAATCCCCTCTCCCTGGTGCGCCCCTTGTGGCCGACCTCCTCCTCCCCTCCTTTATATACGGGGGAGAGGGGCACCCCAAAGGCACACTAAGAATTCTCTTAGCCGTGTGCGGTGCCCCTCTCCATGTGTACTCCTCCGGTCATAGCACCGTAGTGCTTAGGCGAAGCCCTGCGCGGATCATATCACCATCACTGTCATCACGCCGTCATGCTGACGGAACTCTCCCTCGACCCTCTGCTGGATCAAGAGTTCGAGGGACGTCATCGAGCTGAACGTGTGCTGAACTCGGAGGTGTCGTACGTTCGGTACTTGGATCGTGAAGACGTTCGACATCAACCGTGTTAACCTAACGCTTCCACTTTTAGTCTACGAGGGTACGTGGACACACTCTCCCCCTATCGTTGCTATGCATCTCCTAGATAGATCTTGCGTGAGCATAGGAATTTTTTTTGAAATTGCATGCTACGTTCCCCGACACTGCCATGACTGCGAGCGGTCACACTTTGTGGGATAGTCTGTCGCCAGAGATGAAGCACGAGGTGGCCGCCCTTGCAGCCGCCTGGCAGTTTCGCCGTGCAAGGAGGATCGAGCAGGGCATGCCAGCCAGCTCGCTCGAGGTCTTCGACGACGATCCCATGTGCTTGGACAATGACACGACGTCGTACCCGCGCCGGTGCATGCCGGCCTAACCATGGAGCAGGCGCAGATGCACTACGACGTTGCCATGGTGGAGGAGGAGGAGCCTGGCCGGCTCCTATGTCGGTGTTCCGGCAGGCATAGGAGGAGCATAGGTACAACATGTTCCTCCTCGAGCGGCACCGACTGGCGGAGGGCCAAATCTACGACGTGCGCGCAAGCGATGCCGCCATGGTCGCGGCAAACCCGAGATTCATTGTGGAGCAGAGTGCGCTCTATGAGGCCGCGCACGCCGCTCGCAGCAAAGTGCCGGTGCAACCGGACGTGACCGCAGCCGCCAGCTATGCGTCCTACACGCCGCCATCCAACTTCCAGGGGCACAATTGCAGGTGGACAATGGTGGACCGTCCACGTCCATCATCGATCTCACATCCACCGTCCCCAGTGACGGACAGCTCGCGGACTGCTTCAAGGATGAGTAGGGCATGTGTGGCAGCAAGGCATTGTGTCCCAAGTGGGCTGGTCCGTCTCCCATTTTCTACTCTTCCTCGCCGGAGACCGCATCTCCACTTCACTGGTCTTGAACCCTGCCGCCGTATATGAAGATGGCAGATGGAGGACGTGGTCGTCAATGTGAAATACAAAGGAAGTGAACAACAACCGCAGTTGTATGATAGGTTTAGGGTTGGAACCCTTTTTTTGTTCTAAATGTTTAAAATGTAATGAAAATCCGGCATGTGTGCATGAATCTCGTCTGGTTTATACGAAAATATGATGTGTTTGCATGAATTTCGCCATGTTAGTTGAAAAGTGTTTGAAATGTATGCAGGCAGCATTGGGTGGCCTCCTCTAGTATCCGTGTCCGCGGACTGGTCCCTCCTATCCGCGGACGGATACCGGAGCAAATTTGAGGGTCAGCGTTGGAGATGACCTAATTGAGCATGTTCACCCTATTTGGACCACTAATGCTATATACAAACTGTGTGCTTTTATGCAGCTCTGAAAGCCCCTGAACAAGCGGCGTGATTGGCCGGCTATTGGATTGGTCGGCTATTGATAAGCTGATGAGGAACTACAAGGAGCTGGTCTCACATCGTTTTTTTTGGCGGGGTTAAAGGGGATTTCATTGCTCAAGCTGGAGGAAGATCCTGCACACACAGTTCAGGTACATTAGAAGGGCCAGATTTCAACCACACAGCAGTCCTAGCTTCAATACGACCAAACAAAGCTAGTCTATGGCTGACCGAATTTTGGTGCCTACTAATATGAGCAATAGAATCATCCCTTTCACCTAGAAGTAACTTGACTTCATTTATCATCATTGCATGTTGCGATCTGTCATCCTCCCTAGCCCGGATAGCACCCACTGCACCCAGACAATCCATCTCGACATCCACTAGAAGCGACGACCATTGTGTGGCAAAGTTAAGTCCTTCCAAACAAGCAGATTATCATCGCTTATCCTCATTGAAGCTTCATTTAGTAGGCTTGTTGAGCTGATGCCCGCAGCATGCATCGTGCGATTTTTATTTCTTGTTCCTCTCTAAAAATATTGTTTTTTGGTTGTGATTGAATGTATAGGGGTTGGTGCTTTATTTATAAAGTTGGGCAAAAGCCCTGTTTGATAAATTATGCACCAAGATTGTTGTTCTTGTGTTTGATGAAGATGCATGTCTTTTACGTGAACAAAAAGTAAGAGATACGAACCAATCTGTGGTTGGATGGTTAGGTGGGCAGCGGTATCCCCAGTCCATCAGGGTTCAAGTCCTGGTGCTCACATTTATTCTTGATTTATTTCAGGAGATGATGTGCCGGCTCAATCTCTCAGAGGTGCCCCTAGGGGTAGGATGTGCGTTCATAGAGGTGGGTGTATGCGTGTATGTATGGGCCATTGCGTCTGTACTGTGTTAAAAGAACGAAAAAGATAATGATGAAGATTCAAGCAATACTAAAAGATCGGCCAAATGACTTAATTGTCTCCAACAGACCTAAACAAATACTAATGTCAATAAGAAGGGGTCACGTACCATTTATCAAGCGCTCCTACAATATAAAACTTCCCCATCTCCATGTACTTCCATACATGAAACAAAAACAAAGTTGTAAGTACGTATTTATGCGAGCACGGTCAGACCTCATCTTTCTAACCCAAGAGCATGGGCAAGTGCTTTAAAAATTTACGAAATGGTTTTCTGTGAGTTCCCGAATGTTACTGAAACCATCTGATTGACCATGCGTTGAGCGTGCCAGACCGTCGGTCATTATACCATCAGATCTTAACCAACTTGAACCAACATGTGGTTGGTTGGTTAGAGGGACTGTGGTATTCCTAGCCCATCAGGGTTCAAATCCTGGTGCTCGCATTTATTCCTGAATTTATTTCAGGATTTCCAGCTATGCGCTTTCAGTGGGAGGAGCGTATGCGCGTATGTATGAGCGCTTGCGTCTGTACCGATGTTCAGAAAAAAAGATCTTAACCAACTTCAGTTGGTAATTAAAGTGTCGTGCCAACTGGCCCCTCTCGCGGTTCCAGCCCTTCGTCGCGCGACCGGAGCGACGTGTACAGCCACGACTGGCCCCACCCCACGCTCCCGCACCTCCACGTCCACTACAACGAGACGACCCGCGGCGGCGCCTCATATTCGAGACAAGAGCAGCCGGGGCCAGCAAAGACGATAAATTTGATTTCTCGAAGAAAAGAATTCACAAAGTGATCTATCTTTGAAAAAAATTCGCTTCGCCAGCCACGCTACACTGCACTGTGCAGCGTCTGTACTACACGCCTAGCTAGTGTCACATGTTAAACTGACTAAAAATTACTAAGTCAGTACGCAACGCCTAACAGATAGTGTAGCGCCTAGACTCTATATGCTGCACTAGTCTAGATTTATCGTGGCATCATCCATCCGCGGAGCATGCATGGTTTACTACATTAGATGAGATGCACGACGTACAGTGTTCGAAAGCACTGGTATCCACATGCATGCGAGCGCGCTTGCATGCGAAAGCCAACGTGGGTGGGACGGACACATGCATTGGAGAAAGCACTAGTGGCAATTAGTGTAACGCCTAGATACTACACGCTATACTATACAGTGTAGCGTCTAGCTCTCAGGCATTGCACATGGATTTACTGAGTATGGTACAGTACTAGAGTTGTGTCTTGTGTGTGGTGAAAATTTGTTGTCTGCTAAACTTGTGTCGCCTGGTGCAATGCAAATGCAGGGTGACTTCTCTGAAGATGCTCATCACGGAGGTGGCAGCGCACCACGACCTGTCTGTGTGGCTCCTCGGCAACTTCGTGCATGAGCGCATGATGAACGACGACGGAGGGGACGAACTGATTTTCCTCTGTTTCACCATAATAAGGTGACAAGAGTAAGTGCCGGTCGCAATAGCAGTGATGCGGAATTGCATGGACGCAACGTTTTGTTTGGCTCTGTGTACAGTACATTACTACTCCTACATGGCATGTGCATTGATCGGGGGTTACTTTGGTTTCAGGCTCTGATTCGGCACGCCCTCGACACCATCAATGACAAGCTGGAGTCGGAGTTCGAGACAAATCGATTTCAAGGTCGTCTATGAAGGCGCCATAGCATGGCCATGGGCTATAACAGGTAAATTCCCAATACTCGCGTTAACCTGTTCCATGATTCTGAACTTTCGCTCAATTCCCCGCTCTCAAGTCTGAACTGAATTAGATGAGGCACCTGGGTGCTAACTAGATGAAAAATTATGTATCGATGAAAGACTGAAGCATAAATATTGGCAGGATTTGAAAAACAAAAGGCGACTCCATTACCGACTTTCCATGGAACTCAAATATGAAACATTACACCATTACGGTCCCAAAGCACTAAACTTCCGAGCAGCTACAACCAAGTCCAAGCAAATGGAAGATCCATACATTCTACCGTTGCAGCAACGACATCCCAGATGATGGTGCACGACGAGTTTAGTCCTTCTCCAAGATACTGGAAACTGAAAGAGAAAGAAGAGCAATACTCATAAGATGCGGCACTACAAGTTGCAAATAGGAACAAAAACATGCAATGAGATTAATGGCCAAGGAATATGAACTACCCTAAAGGATAGTTATGCCAAGCATCAACTTTGCTGGCTAGTTCAACTTTTGAAAATAGTGCAACAATATCAGCGTGTTTCGAAGGGAAACAACTCATCAATGGAATTTCATTTTTGGCAATTTAGCATGTACTTACATGATAAAAACAAATTGAGCATCATTTCCAGAAGGGAACAATGGTAGGATGGTAGAAATTATGAAATAAAAATATGTCAGGAGCATACATTTTCATTTTCTAACAATGCATCCTCCTGCCCTATATACTCCATTTTTCCTTAATCGGTTTGAGAGAAATGACACTAGTGCTTAAATGTCTGGCTCCCGACCAAACTAACAGAGTCATCCCAACTCTCGAATAGGAGATGCTAACAGGATAGGAATCAAAGTGGGGGACCTCTCTACGGCACCTGTCTCCCCAGATATAGACTACATACAGGGTAGTAGTCTTGGACAGAGAGAAGATCACCGCGTGAACAAAATCCAAAGTAACAAACTTGCAAAATCCACGTGAACATAAAGAGATTCGTTGCTCCTGACCCTGCTTCACCTTAATTGCTATTTGAACAAAAAGATCACAATAAACTTTTGGTAAAAGTTCTATCTTGGTCGGAGTGGGGATGGCATTTCTCTTCTGCATGTCTACGGAGTTTTACGAAATCTACACGCCTCAGAGATAGAGAAATTTGAAATTGATTGCCCTAATACTTGGTAATATGTCAATACGATGCAAATCCACAAACTGACAGGGAAAAGAACAAGTTGGCAAATTTTGATCCAGGCTCTAGTTGATCAACTAAAGATTCATTTCCATGCAGAAACACGCAACTATGTAGATTGTAAGAATACTATAATGCTTGAACCTAATGAAACACTGAGGACACTAATGAGTAGTGAGATCAAGCATTACATAAATCAAATCAAATTTATCTATGTACCTGACAGGGTACTCAAACCAACATACGCCTAGCAGGTACAATGTATTTCACGCTTCCTGACCACACTCTCCCCTGGTCAAACCAGAATCATCTCTCTTCGCCAAACCAGCAGGCACTCTTGCACCATCCAATTTTGCCAGAACAGGAGGATCAACAGGGCACTGAAGGAGAATAATAACACTTTAGTAACATTTACTAACAAATACCAACCACACAAGATATAAAATTACCATGTTTATATATCTTAGCATAGCCTCGTCATCCACCAGCCTAGCCTCTTCACTCTCGGTGTATGCATCTAGGCCAGTAATAACATCACACCCTAGATCAAAACCACAACATGCTATGTGCGGGCTAGAGTGACCCCCTTTGTATTTATCCACATCAACAGGGTGCTTCAAATCAACATTTCCATAACTCATACAACCATAGCATTGGCCTTAGGGGGAAAACATGTGTAGAAAGTCAGTACATATGGCTGGGCATGTACTACCTTAGATATAAAACTGTAAAGCTGAAAGACTGAATAACATGAAGGCCAACCAGATAAATGTGACCCCAAACTGTATAATAACAGAACTTAATCTAAAGTGAAAGTAATACCGTTGATTTGTCATTTAATTACCAAATATCCAGTCAAGCTTGTGAACATGACACAAGGGGTAACCACACAGGTCAACCAAAAAAATGTGACTCCAAACTATATGAACAGAAGTTATCTAAGGTGGAATGAAAACCATTTAGTCATTTCATTACCAAATAATCCACCAGCAAAAAAACATGTGTAGAGAGTCACTATTTATGGATGGGCATGTACTAGATTGGATATTAAAATTGTACTAGTAAAGTTCAAGGATAGTGGATGAGATGAAGCTAAACATGACACAAGTGGCAACCAAACATGTCAACGAGATAAATGTGACGCCAAATTGTATGAACAAAACTTGATATAAGGTGGAAGAAATACCATCGTCAGTAGGGTTAACCATACATAAACAATTGAGCACATATTCGTCATTTTCTCCTTCAATTTCTCTGACTTCAGCAAAAAATAGATTGTTGACGCCACCGTGCAAACCATCTTCTCCTTTGGTTTTTGTAGTCAAATTGATATGGTAGAACATAGTGAAGTTCTCCTCCTCATAAAATTCTCGGAAGATCACAACATCATCAAGTTCATATGCAATATCCTGAAACGGAGGCATGGACTGTGTCAACAATTAGTACATGAATATAAGAACATTAAGACAATCCTGGTAACAGGACCGAGAGCAAGCACGGGTAGGAGCGAGAGAGAGTAAACCCCCAAAAGATGGTGATCTTCATTGTATTTATCCAGCAAAGCTTGAACCAATATGCTGACATTCCTATGGTCTGGATTGCCTTCAGGAGA
The DNA here is from genome assembly GCA_021437245.1 of Aegilops speltoides. Classification (NCBI taxonomy): domain Eukaryota; kingdom Viridiplantae; phylum Streptophyta; class Magnoliopsida; order Poales; family Poaceae; genus Aegilops; species Aegilops speltoides. The sequence continues at coordinate 424,552,768 of CM038144.1, read as the reverse complement.
ACTCTTCCTTGTGCCATCAAGCCAGTAAAGGCCATGTTTAATACAAATCTCAGCATCCGAAAGCCCATATGTGCGCCTAGTTCAGCTCAGAGTATTCTAAATATTAGTACATTGTAATTTCGGTTATGATGAAAACCCATGAAAAAGTTGAGAAAACTCACATCATAGGAGAGCGCAGCTCATCAAGATGGCTAATGATAGCGTTCTCAGCTTTCTGCAAGCTCTGGAATGGCCCGCCCACACTAGGATACGTGTGGAAAGAACCCTCGACGTCTATTCTGATGAAAAACTGTAGATGCCAACCAGAAGGATTACGAACGAAAATAGGTGGAGACGATTGCCTTGACACTGGCAAGATATCATGAGTTAGCGCCTCTAGTTGTGTGGAGGAAGAGGAAGTGTTGGTGTTCTTTGGCTCTAGCAGCGGCGTTTCCAACTGCTCAGGCACATCATAATAAGAGTACTCGCACCAGAAGCGGAACATGGTCGGAAGGTTAGTAGAGAGGGAGCAAAAAAGAAAAGGGAAAAAAGTGCCGCATGCTCAAGTCTGAAGTGGACGACACGCTGGATGAGTTCAAGAATAACTTAAATTACAGGAGATGCATAATAGATGAAGTTGAAACAATCAATAATAGAACACTGAGAGAAAGCAAAAAGAAGAGTTTATTTTTCTTCACTGTCTATCTATACACGAGAACCGGCCCTCCATGCCTTCAGACTTAAATTTGTTTTCTTGAGAATAATAAGATGTATGGAGTGGAGAGGGAAAGGCGAACCACAAAGACTGAATTTTACTACAAGATACAGTACATAAACACGCTAGAAAGAAAAGAAACTAAAGCTAAGCAACGGAACAGTGCCGCAATCTCGCCTAGAGTAACAAAGCCAGGTTTAGGTTTTTCTCAAAAAAATAGTGTCGAAGAACAACTTGATCGTCTACATATATATAAGGAAATTCATGGCGAAGCATTGTTCCAGAGAGGCGTACTGGGTAGGCGACGACATGTTGGCTTTCACCGCGACGTTTAGGATCGGCCACGCACACAAAATAATTTAACCTGAGGCTAATACGTTTGCTCCGTGACCTCCGTATATAACCTCCTTTTAGAGTAACTCCGTATCCGTATCCTTTTCTAAAAAAGAGTAACTCCGTATCCGTATATACCTTGCAGAACAAGAACAGTCCATCCATGACTCTGAGTTGGACTTGGAAACGTTCTGCTACACAGTACACGGCTAATTTTTTTAAATAATACTTTTTTTATTAATTTTCATGAATATTACGCTGGATAAAAAAATTTCAAAAATAATACACCGTCGGCCCGCTGCAGGCCGACTGGGCCTAGTCGGCCCACAGCTGGCCGATTGGATTCCAATCGGCCTACAGCTGGCCGACTGGACCCTGTCGGCCCACTGTAGGCTGATTGGGTCCTGTCGGCCCACTGTGGGCTGACTGGAGCTAATTAGCCCGCTGTGGGCTAATTATTTTTGCAAAAAATAGCCATAAAAATATATGTTTAAAAAAATGTTAATCATGTAATTAAAACATGTTAAACGTGTATAATTTTTTTTCTTGATGTATACAAAAAATGTACAATATATATGCAAAAATGTTGACATAAAAAATATGTTTTGAAAAGTGTTAAGCATGTATTTAAAAATTGTTAAATGTGTGTATAAAAATGTTTGTTATTTATACAAAAAATATAGAATGTGTATGAAAAAAAGTTGATACCAAAAAATAATGTTTGAAAAATATGTTTGAAAAGTTGACATTTTTTCAAATACATGATTCAAAATTGTTAAATGTGTGTATTAAAAAGGTTCCTTATCTATAAAAAAAATATAGAATGTGTATGAAAAAAAGTTGACACCAAAAAAAAATGTTCCAGTTCCATACAAAAAGAGCAACCAATCATATTTTTTTCACAACCAATCATATAGAATGTGTATGATTGGCTGCTCTTTTTGTATGGAACTGGAACATTTTTTTTTGGTGTCAACTTTTTTTCATACACATTCTATATTTTTTTTATAGATAAGGAACCTTTTTAATACACACATTTAACAATTTTGAATCATGTATTTGAAAAAATGTCAACTTTTCAAACATATTTTTCAAACATTATTTTTTGGTATCAACTTTTTTCATACACATTCTATATTTTTGTATAAATAACAAACATTTTTATACACACATTTAACAATTTTTAAATACATGCTTAACACTTTTCAAAACATATTTTTTATGTCAACATTTTTGCATATATATTGTACATTTTTTGTATACATCAAGAAAAAAAATTTACGTTTAACATGTTTTAATTACATGATTAACATTTTTTTGAACATATATTTTTATGCCTATTTTTTGCAAAAATAGCTCCAGTCAGCCCACAGTGGGCCGACAGGACCCAATCAGCCCACAGTGGGCCGACAGGGTCCAGTCGGCCAACTGTAGGCCGACTGGAATCCAATCGGCCTGCTGTGGGCCGACTAGGCCCAGTCGCCCTGCAGCGGGCCGACGGTGTATTATTTTTGAAATTTTTTTATCCAGCGTAATATTCATGAAAATTAATAAAAAAAATGTATTATTTAAAAAAAAATTAGCCAGTACACGTACGTCTAGAACTAGGGAACCACGTGTTGAAAAAAATGGAAAACAAAAAACGTGGCCGTTCAGCGTGTGGTCTATAGGGCGACTGACTCAGCACTGCATTGGGGGGGGGAGAGAATTAGCTGTACAGCGGCCGGTCCACAATGACGACGGCCCACAGCGGATGGGACTTGTCACTAGTGCCGGCGTTCAAGCATCGTGCCGACCGAGAAAACCACCTGCGCCCCGTTCCCGGTATCCGCGCCAATTCAATGCAAGAGTGATGTTTACTGTACAGGACGGGACGGATATCTAACACGTTCGTTCAATGTTTGTTCGTCCATATACCGCCATAAAGCAGGTTCGCTAGCCGAGGAACCAATTCCGGCGCCACGCATTGGCACACTTGGATGCTTGGACTCACCGGAATGCGCTATTTAAACGCGGCCACACCCCACTAACTTCACACCACAACACATCCTCCTCCTTTGCTCCGCATCTGCCATGACTACGAGCAGTCACACTTTGTGGGATAGTCTGTTGCCGAAGATGAAGCACGAGGTGGACGCCCTTGCAGCCGCTTGGCAGTCCTGCCATGCCAGGCGGATTGAGCAGGGCATGCCAGCCAGCTCGCCCGAGGTCTTCGACGATGACCCATGGGCTCGGACAATGACACGGCGCCGTACCCCGCACCGGTCCATGCCGGCCTGACCATGGAGCAAGCGCAGACGCACTATGACACTGCCATGGCGGAGGAGGAGCAGCTTGGCCGGCTCCTATGTCGGTGTTCCGTCAGGCATAGGAGGAACATAAGTACAACATGTTCCTCCTCGAGCAACACCGGCTGGCGGAGGGCCAAATATACAGCGTGCGCGCAAGCGAGGCGGCCATGGCCGCCATGGTCGCGGCGAAACTGAACTTCATTATGGAGCAGCGTGCGCTCTATGAGGCCGCACGCGTCGCTCGCAACGAAGTTTCGATGTAGCCGGACACGACCGCAGTCGCTAGCTACACGTCCTACACGCCACCGTCCAACTTTTTGGGGCACAGTTGCAGGTGGACATTGACGGACCATCCACGTCCACCATCGATCTCACGTTGACAGCCGCCGGTGACGGACAACTCATGGACTGCTCCGAGGATGAGTAGGGAATGTGTGGTAGCAAGGCATTGAGTCCCAAGTGGGCTGGCCTGTCTCCCATGTTCTACTTTTCCTCGCCGGAGACCGCACCCCCACTTCACGGGTCTTGAACTGGTCGCTGTTTATGAAGATGGCAGATGGAGGACGTGGTCGCTGAGGCGGAATACAAAATAAGTGAACGACGACCGCAGCCGTATGACAGGTTTAGGGTTGGAACGCTTTTTTGTTCTAAATGTTCAAATTTAATGAAAATTCGCCGTGTCCGCATGAATCTCATCTGGTTTGTACGAAAAATCTAATGTGTTTGCATGAATTCCGCCATGTTGGTTGAAAAGTGTTTGAAATATATACATATAGCATTGGATGGCCGCCTCAGCATCCATGTCCACGGACCAGTCCCCCCTATGCATGCACGGATGCCGGAGCAAATTTAGGGTCAGCGTTGGAGATGACCTAATTGAGCATATTCACCCCATCTGAACCACTGATGCTATATACAAATTGTGTGTTTTTATGCAGCTCTAAAAGCCCCTGAGCAAGTGGCATGATTGGCCGACCATTGATAAGCTGACGAGGAACTACAAAGAGCTGGCCTCACGTCCTATTATCGTCGCTTATCCTCACTAAGTCTTCATTCAGTAGGCTTGTTGAGCTGATGCCCCAGCATGCACCGTGCGATTTTTATTTCTTATTCCTCTCTAAACTTTATTTTCTTGTGAACCATGTTTTTTGGTTGTGACTGAATGTATCGTGGTTGGTGCTTTATTTATAAAGTTGGGCACGATAAACTATGCATCAAGATTGTTGTTCTTGTGTTGAAGATGCATGCCTTTTACGTGACAAAACCGAAAGACATGCGAACCAACCTGTAGTTGCATGGTTAGGTGAACAGTGATACACCCAACCCATCAGGGTTCAAGTCCTCGTGCTCGCATTTATCTTGAATTTATTTCAGGATTTTCGGCGATGTGCATTCAGTGGGAGGAGATGTTTCCCTCCACTTCGAGGCATCTACGGTGACTTTATAAAATCTCAAGATGATATGCCACCCAGTCTCTCAGAGGTGCTCATAGGGGTATAGGGTGTGTGTACGTGTTCATAGGGATGAGTGTATGCACATATATCAAAAAGGGCCACATGAATTAATTGTCTCCAACGTAATCCCCGGCTCATCACTCTTCAAATCCTGGTGTCAAACCCTTTCATTTACGCGAGCACGGTCAGACCTTATCTTTCTAACTCAAGAGCATGGTCAAGTGCATTAAAAATTACAAAATGGTTTTCGTGGCACCCAAATGTTACTGAACTGATTGACCATGCGTTGAGCGTGCCAGACTGTCGGTCAATGACTCAATTATACGATTAAATCTTAACCAACTTGAGTTGGTAATTAAAGTGTCGTGCCAACTGGCCCCTCCCCTGGCTCCATCCCTTCGCCGCACAACCGGAGCAACGTGTACGGCCACGACTGGCCCCACCCCACGCTCCCGCACCTCTGCGTCCACCACGACGAGTCGACCCACAGCGGCGCCTCATATTCGAGACAAGAGCAGTCGGGATCGATCCCGCCGCTGCACCCGCAGTTATTCGGGTCGCATCAGCAGAGGTACGCGGCGCAGACCTGGCCGTACTACGGGCAGCAGTTTGGGCCGCAGCCGCCACAACGCTATGCGGGGGGTGACTTCTTGTCACGCCCCAGAAGGGATCTCGGCGGATTCGAACGGAACTCGCTCAGATCTTGCGAGGAAGAAAGGGGAAAGTAGGAGCAAGACTAGGGTTTATATCACTATAAGATGTATGATTGTATTGTAGGAGAGTTCAGCATAATTTGATAGCGATTACACGGTTCAGCTGCTAGCTTTATAGCTCCAGCAAGCAAGTGGGTGAAACGGTATAGGACGGCAAATGAAACGTAACAGTAGAGTAGGCCAGCCACGCAGTCGTACGATGCGCTGATCTGTCTTGCACTTGAGCCGTCCAATAACTGAAGGAGTTGAGCTGGCTGTTGACAGGTGCGGGCCTGACAATACCCCTCGGTGGAAATGAACTTGTCCTCAAGGAGTCGATCTGTTCAACCACTTGCCGGTGGTGTTCTTGAAGAATGCAGGGAACGTTTTCTTCATGAATGTAGCATCCTTCCATGAAGCTTCGTCTGGAGGAAGATTAGCCCACTGCACGAGCCACTCGACCATTGGTAGATTATTGCTGGGAACCTGGCGCGTCTCCAGAACAAGGACTGGATCTGTCTGAATCATGCCATCAGATCGAACCAGTGGGAGATCTGTGCAAGGAATGGTTACTAACATGCTTCTTCAACTGACTGGCATGAAAAACTGGGTGTATGTTAGCATCGTCAGGTAGGAGCTATTTGTAAGCGACTCGTCCCACTTTTTTGATAATCCGAAAAGGTCCATAGTATTTGCTCTTAAGCTTGATGTGTGTGCGCAGTCCAAACGCATTGAGGCGGTATGGTTGCATTTTTAGGTACACCATGTCGCCTTTCCAAAATCCTCTCTGTTCTTTTGCGATCAGCATATTTCTTCATGCGGGCTTGAGCTGCTGTCAGATTGGATTTCAAATGCTAGAGCGGGGCATCTCTGTCATTGACGAACTGTTGTGCATCGCCACTCAGTTGGGCAGGAAGGATGTTTTCACCAATGTTTGGAGGAGAATATCCATAGGCTGCCTCAAAGGGTGTCTTTTTGAGCGATGAATGGTATGAGGTGTTGTACCAGTATTCTGCCATTGATAAGTGTGTAGCCCACTTTTTGGGTTGAGTGGATGTCAAACAGCGGAGGTAGTTCTCAATACACTGGTTGACTCGCTCGGTTTGACCGTCAGACTCTGGATGATAGACAATACTGTAACGCAGTTCAGAGCCCATGCCTTTAAAGATATCCTGCCACAGTTTGCTGGTGAATATTGTGTCTCTGTCAGACACTATTGCCAGAGGAGGGCCATGGAGCTTAAGTATATTGTCTATGAACGCTTGAGCCACTGTCTGGACTGTGTAGGGGTGGGCTAAGGGGATGAAATGGGCGAATTTAGATGGTCTGTCAACCACAACAAAAATGACATCATGACCATTTGACTTGGGAAGTCCTTCGACAAAATCCATGCTCAAATGTGTCCAGACCATATTAGGTAATTGCAGAGGGTCTAGGTAACCAGGGTATGGGCAGGTTTCCCCCTTGTTCTTCTGGCAAGTAGGACACTCTGATACAAATTTGTCTACTTCTTGTTTCAGACCTGGCCAGTAGAAAATTTGTTTAATTCTGTGGTAAGTGGCCTTCATGCCACCCAAAGCAGATGCATGTAAAGCAGTTAGGAGCTTCTTTCTTAAGTCTAAATCTTTGCCCACATATATTTTGCCCTTGTGTCTGATGATGCCAGAATGCAATGTATTTTCATTAACAATGTGGTCCTTTGAGAGGAGCAGCTTCTCTAAGAGTGATTTGCAAGCAGTATCATTGCTGTAAGAATTTTCAACTGCAGAAATCCACTGTAGGGTAGCCAGAGATATTGCCATGAAGGAGTGTTTCCTAGAGAGGGCATCAGCAGCAATGTTTTATTTCCCTTTTTTATATTGCAGGGTGAAGTTCAGCTCCAATAGTTTCAACATCAGCTTGTGTTGAATACTAGTGGTGATCTTTAGGTTTGTCATGAATTGCAGACTTTGGTGGTCTGTTCTGATGATAAGATCATTCCCCAAGAAATAGTGTCTCCACCTTTTCAAAGCTGCAATGATAGCCAGGGCTTCTTTTTCATATGTTGAGAAAGCAACATTTCTGGGACATAAGCTCTGTAGTAGGCTAGGGTTTGCCACCTTGCATCATAACTGCCCCAATGCCTGCTCCAGAAGCATCTGTTTCCAGAACAAAAGGTTTAGAAAAATTAGGCAGGGACAAAATAGGGGTTGTGATCATAGCTTGTTTAAGTTCCTGAAAAGCTTTTTCCTGAGCTCCTGTCCATTGAAAACCGTCTTTCTTAAGAACATCATGTAAGGGCCTTGCTATCACCCCAAAATTTCTCACAAACCTTCTTTAATATCCACATAATCCCAGAAATCCTCTGAGTTGTGTGGGAGTGGTAGGTTCGTAGGTTCTAGCCAATCTGCAACAGCGCCTACTTTAGAAGGATCTGTAGATACCCCTTCACCAGTGATAACATGACCAAGATACTCCACTTTTTGGAGATCAAAGACACACTTGGAGAGCTTTGCAAATAGTTGGTGTTCTTGGAGTAGCTGAAGCACAATTTTCAGATGAGCTAAATGTTCAGAGAAGGATTTGCTAAATATTAGAATGTCATCAAAGAACACTAGCACAAACTTTCTAAGATAAGGCCCAAAGATGTTGTTCATAAGAGCTTGAAAGGTGCCAGGTGCATTTGCTAAACCAAAGGGCATGACTAGGAACTCATAATGTCCAAAGTAGGTTCTGAAAGCTGTTTTTGGTATATCATTTTCATCCATTCTCACTTGATGATACCTTGATCTGAGATCTAGCTTGGTAAAGTAAGTTGCTCCATGGAGCTCATCTAGTAAATCTTCAATTACTAGGATTGGAAACTTGTTTTTGATTGTTGCAGAGTTTAGTTTCCTGTAGTCAATGCATAATCTCCAGGTTCCATCCTTTTTCATGACCAATATTGTTGGGGAGGAGTAGGGGCTCTCACTGGCCCTAATGATTTTGTCTCTGAGCATTGCATCAACTTGTTTCTCAAGCTCATTCCTCTGCATGTGAGGTACTCTGTAGGGCCTTGTGTTGGGAGGGACTGTTTGATTTTTAAGGGGAATTTTGTGATCATGAGCATCTTTGGGGGTAATCCTTTTGGCTCATGAAACATAGTAGGGAACTGTTGCAGTACCTCTTCCACTGGTGGTGGAATTTCTTGTTCGGGTGGTATTTTCATTGTTGTGTCCTTGATGAGGTTCAGTACATATCCAGGGGCTCCAGCAAACATTAGCTTGTTCACCTCTGCTGCATCAATGAGAGTAGCATCACATAACATATCACAGGCCTTGATTGTGATAGGTGTTCATTTGTCCTGCATGACAGTGATTTGCCTGGGATTGTAATGAAATGCTACAGGGCTATGTGGTTGCCATCTAGTCACTTCCAAGCACAATATCATGGCCCGGTAAGTCTAGTACTCTGAATTGCTGTTGGAACTATGCTTTGCCAGCCGTAAAAGTTGTTATTGGAACATATGATCATGACCACAGAGTACCTCCCCCAGCTACAGTTACTACCCTAGTTGCATCTTTGAGAATTGTGCGTGAAGTTTGCAATGCAAATTGGAGGCTGATGAAAGTAGAGTTACTTCCAGAATCTACTAGAGCAATGCCTTGTTTCCCTCCAATATTAACTAGCATAGAGATAGTATTGCCATTGTCAGAGCACATGGCCTGTGCTGAAATGGTCATGCACTATTCCTCAACTTGTTGTTGCTTAGTAATCTCTTGTTCTTCTAATTCTTGTTGCTCTTGTGCTTTCTCATTAGGGTCCTCTCCAGTCAGTACATTCAGTACTGGTGCTAACTTGCATTTGTGACCGTGAAACCAAGTGTCTCCACATTGCCAGCACTTGCCAGGTTCTCTGGCTCTCTGATTTATAGCAGCTGGTTTAGGGTCAGGATGTTTTTCTGTTACAGCATTGTAAGGCTTATGGTAAATGGTAGTGCCTTTAGCAGAGCTGTAATTAGAAGAGTAGGTCTTGTTTTTAGCATCTCCTTTTTCCAGGTCAACAGCTAACCAATATGTTTCAGTAAGAGATGCTGGTTTTAGTGGTCGAAGCTGATACTTGAGTTGTGATCTGAGGCCATTTACGTAACATCTGATGAACCAATTTTCATCTATTATAGGGTTTTCGGCTTGTACTTCAGCCATCAGCTCCTTGAACTGGTTAGTATACTCAGAGACTGAAGATGTGCTCTATTTCAATGTGTTGAACTTCTCTGTCAACTCATAGGAATTGGTTGAAGAAAATCTGTGAAGCACTTCTTCACAAAACTATGCCCAAGTTAGTTGTTTCTTAAGAATGCCACAACGGCGCAACCACACATCAGCTTTACCCACCACATACAGTTGTGCAAGGCTCACTTTGTATTCAGCTGGAGCTCCTACCATTTGGAAGTATTTGTCGCACTGGTGAATCCACCCTGCTGGTTTATCTCCATTGAAGCGAGGAAAATCCATTCGTGGGCCTTTGGTTATGCTTTTGAGGAATTGAGTGCGCATTTCTTGCTCATATTGCTTCTGAAAATCCTTCCAACTCCGACGAACACCAGGAGGTTGGAAATTGTGGAATCCTGAGTGCGCGCTGTTTTGTAAGCTACCGTTGGTGTAACATTGCCCGAGTGGATGTCCAAGATATTTCCAGTTGCATATCCCGAAGGAACAGAGGGCCTGGGAACTTGGATTGGTGCCAACTGGGGAGGAATTTGTGAGGCTACTTGTCTTCTTTTTTCTTGTTCCAGAGCTAGACGTTTCCGTAACTCCTCTATCAATGGCATGTCCCCTTCTACCACTGCTTCTTTGCTCACTGGAGGAGGTGGTGGTAGTATCTGATCGGATTTCCTGGAACTTGTGGCGCTGAAGTGGAAGCATCAGACACACTGAGGGTTTTGAGCACATCGGCCATGGCTGCTAGCTGTAAGTTAAGGGATGATACTGCTTTCTGAACTCCACTCATCACTAAGACCATGGTGTCCTGCTTGGTGTTGATGGTATGCACTTCCTTGTGCAAACCATCTACTTCGCCTCGTAGCTCTGCAGTTTCTTCAGGATGTTGCAAAATCTCCCCCTTCATCGCCAGCAGATCTATCACATTCGCTTCGTCGAAACTTGCCTTGGATCTCCCCATCGTGGTTAAGTGGTTAGAGAGGAAATTTACCTCCGGATCGAATCGGGAACCCAAACTTAACACTCAACCTTGCCACCGCCATCGAGGTTCACCACCGAAACAGCATCACCCGCCGCTAGACCTGGGATTTTAATGAGAGGGCAATTTGCTCTCCCAACTAGTCGCGCTCAGCGAGCTGCCGTCGAATGGGTCTACCGCCGCCTGCACTGCCAGAATTCCGCCCCCACTCCTTACACGGCTGCCATAGAATAAAGGGAGGGAAGGGAGGGAAATCACCGTAGGTGCCCCGATCTGTCGCACCGCCGAGGAAAACCTATGCTCATGATACCAATTGTCACACCCCAGAAGGGATCTGGGCGGATTCGAAAGGAACTCTCTCAGATCTTGCAACGAAGAAAGGGGAAAGTAGGAGCAAAACTAGGGTTTATATCACTATAAGATGTATGATTGTATTGTAGGAGCGTTTAGCATAATTCAATAGTGATTGTAGTTGCTAGCTTTATAGCTCCAGCAGGCAAGTGGGTGAAACAGTATAGCACGACACATGAAACGTAACAGTAGAGTAGGTGAGCCATGCAAGTCATACGATGCACTGATCCATCTTGCACTTGAGCTGTCCGATAACTGAAGGAGTTGAGCTGCCTGTCGACACGCGCAGACCTGAGACTTCTCTGAAGATGCTCATCGCAGAGGTGGCGCTGCACCACGACCTGTCCACATGGCTCCTCGGCACCTCTGAATATGCTATGCGGAATGAACTGATTTTCCTCTGTTTCACCATAATGCCTTGCGAGGTGACCAGGGTAAGTGCCAGCCGCAATAGTAATGATGTGGAATTGCATGGATGCAACAAACTTATGCTTGGCTATATCTCTGCGTTTTGTTTGGCTCTATGTACAGTAGTACAGTACTGCTCCTACATGACATGTGCATTGATCGGGGGTTACTTTGGTTTCAGGCTTTGATCCAGCACACCCTCGACACCATCGACGACAAGCTGGAGTCAGAGTTCGGGACGGATTTCAAGGTCGTCTATGAAGGCGCCAAAGCATGACCATGGGCTAATACAGGTTAATTCCCAATTCTGAACTTTCGCTCGATTGCCCGCTCTGAAGTCTGAACTGAATTAGATAAGGCACATGTCTGCTAACTAGATGAAAAATTATGTGTCAATGAAAGACTGAAGCATAAATATTGGCAGGATTTGAAAAACAAAAGGCGGCTCCATTACCGACCTTCCATGGAATTCAAATATGAAACTACACCATTACGGACCCAACTAAACTTCTGAGCAGCTACAACCAAGTCCAAGCAAATGGCAGATCCATACATTATACCGCTGCAACGACATCCCAGTTGATGGTGCACAACGAGTTTAGTCCTTCTCCAAGATACTGGAAACTGAAAGAGAAAGAAGAGCAGTTCTCATAAGATGTGGCACTAAAAGTTGCAGAAAGCAACAAGAACATGCAATGAGATTAATGGCCAAGCAATATGAACTACCCTAAAGGATAGTTATGCCAAGCAACATCAACGTTGCTGGATAGTTCAAGTTTTGAAAATAGTTCAACATTATCAATGTTTCAGAAGGAAAACAGCTCATCAATGGAATTTCATTTTTGGCAATTTAGCATGTACTTACATGATAAAAACAGATTGAGCATCATTTCCAGAAGGGAACAATGGTAGGATGGCAGAAATTATGGAATAAAAATATGTCAGGAGCATACATTTTCATTTTCTAACAATGCATTCTCCTGCACTATATACTTCATTTTTTTAAACAACCTTAATCAGTTTGAGAGATTGATAGTTGGTTGATCATAAATGACACTAGATCTCACTTTTGCAAGTTACCGTGAAGGGATTGACAACCCCTTTATCGCGTTGGTTGCGATGTTCTTGTTTGTTTGTGTAGGTGTGTCGGACTTTTGAGGAGCCTCCTACTGGATTGCTACCTTGGTTCTCAAAAACTGAGGGAAATACTTACACTACTTTGCTGCATTACCCTTTCCTCTTCAAGGGAAAAACCAACGCATGCTTAAGAGGTAGCAAGAATGATTTCCGGCGCCGTTGTCGGGGAGGTCTTCGCTCAAGTCAAGACATACCAAGTACCCATCACAAACTCATCTCCCTCGCTTTACATTATTTGCCATTTGCCTCTCGTTTTCCTTTCCCCCACTTCACCCTTGTCGTTTTATTCACCCTCTCTTTCTCGTTCTTCTCTCTCTCGCTTGCCCCTTGCATTTTCTACCGTTATGTCTGAAACTGGGGAGATTATCGCTGATATGGACAATAATAATAACATGGAAAAACTTGATGCCTCTGCTGAAGAACCCACTATCTTACATACTAAAAAATTTCAAATCGGTAATGGTAATATTATTGGAAAAGGAGTTATTCAAGATTTCTTTACTTGTGTTGGTGCTTTACCTTCTATGGGTGGTTCTATTCTTCATTGAACTAGTAGTCTTGCGGATGCTATCGCCATGCTTATTGTTGAACTTGAAAGGCAGTTTATGCACATGCACCCTTGCATACAAAGGATTTTCTTAGAATTTTCTAATATTGAGCATTCTTCTGTTATGCGTGCTGCTACTATCTTTTTGGCACATGAGTTCAAATTTATAATAAAAGAGGCCAAAGAAATCTTTGCGCACTATAGGGTGGATGTTGGCGTCCTCCCATAGAGGCAATCCTCTTTGATCAAGAGGAAGTAATGCGTTTTCAATCTTTGGACTATGTTGCTTTTTTTGAATATTTACTGTGGAGCAAAGCTCCACAGCCCTTTATTATAAAAAACAAAGTGTCATCTGTACAAGCAGAGGGAAATCACAAGGTCTAAAGGGTAGAAAAGGAAAAAACCTACCTACCTACCTAAACTTAAGTCAGAGAGTTAATCCAAGCAGACAACTTGGTCCTAATATCTACTCTCATTCTATGAGCTAGAAGAGTAATGTCATGTACAAAATTACATTTCCAAGAAGCAAAGGTTGCATTTTCCCCTCTGAATGTCCTTCCATTACTGAGGATCCATATATTCCAAGCTGCAGTGAGCATAACCTCAAAGAAGAAAGGATGCTTGAATCTTGATCTTGCATGCTGGATACACTGTTGAATCTCCGGGCCCCTGGTCCAATCAATGGAAAGATAATTCCACACCCGGCGACTGAAGTTACAATTGAAGAACAGGTGCAACCTATCCTCATAGACAAACTCATTGCAGATAACACAAAGATTGTCATCCAAAGGGGATCTCCAATGTCTGCGAATTAACAAGTCCTTGGTGTTGAGTCTGTCAAAGAACAACAACCAACCAAAGACTTTGATCTTCATAGTGCACTTGCTGTCCGACAACCATTTGCAAGGCAAAATAGTTGGCAAATGAGAATGTGATACGTCTCCAACGTATCTATAATTTTTTATTGTTCCATGCTATTATATTACCCCTTTTGGATGTTTATGGGCTTTATTTTACACATCTATATCATTTTTGGGACTAACCTACTAACCGGAGGCCCAATCCATATTGCTGTTTTTTTTTGCCTATTTCAGTATTTCGAAGAAAAGGAATATCAAATGGAGTCCAAACGGAATGAAACCTTCAGGAGCGTGATTTTTTGAACAAACGTGATCCAGAGGACTTGGAGTGCAAGCCAAGAAGCAGCCGAGGCTCCCACAAGATAGGAGGTCGCCCCCCCCCCCCTCTGTAGAGAGTGCCCCCCTGTCTTGTGGGCCCCTCGGGTGGCCACCGACGTACTTTTTCCTCCTATATGAGCCTACGTACCCCGAAAACATCCAAGGGCGAGACGAAACACAATTTCCACCACCGTAATACTTACGCTATCTTGAGAGAAGCCACTAGTGAAACCTATGGCCCCCGGGTCTATCTCTTATCATACTTGCTTTCAATCTACTTTTATTTGCATCTTTAATTTCTGCATCTATATTATAAAATACCAAAAATATATTTATCTTATCATACTATTTTTATTAGATCTCACTTTCGCAAGTGGCTGTGAAGGGATTGACAACCCCTTTATTGCGTTGGTTGCGAGTTCTCAGTTTGTTTGTGTAGGTGCGTGGGACTTTTGAGGAGCCTCCTACTGGATATTCTCAAAAACTGAGGGAAATACTTACGCTACTCTGCTGCATCACCCTCACCTCTTCGAGGAAAACCAATGCAAGCTCAAGACGTAGCAAGAAGGATTTCTGGCGCCGTCGCCCGGGAGGTCTTCGCTCAAGTCAAGACATACCAAGTACCCATCACAAACCCATCTCCCTCGCATTTACATTATTTGCCATTTGCCTCTCGTTTTCCTCTCCCCCACTTCACCCTTGCCGTTTTATTCGCCCTCTCTTTCCCAGTCTCCTCCTCTCTTTTCGCTTGCCTTTTTCCGTTTGCTTGTGTGTTGGATTACTTGTTGCCAATGCGCAAGATAATACCAAATTGTGTGATTTCTCGAATACCAATAATAATGATTTCCTTAGTACTCCAATTGCTCCTCCTAATGATGTTGAGTCTTGTGAAATCAATACCGCTTTGCGGAATCTTGTTATGAAAGATCAATTTGCCATCCTTCCTAGTGAAGATGCTGCTACTCATCTAAACAACTTTGTTGATTTGTGTGATATGCAAAAGAAGAAAGATACAGATAACAATATTGTCAAATTGAAGTTATCTCCGTTTTCACTTAGAGATCGTGCTAAAGTTTGGTTTTCTTCTTTGCCTAAAAATAGTATTGATTCTTGGAACAAGTGCAAAGATGCTTTTATCTCTAAGTATTTTCCTCCTGCTAAGATTATCACTCTTAGGAACGATATCATGAATTTTAAACAACTTGATCATGAGCATGTTGCCCAATCTTGGGAGAGAATGAAATTGATGCCTCGCAATTGCCATACTCATGGTTTGAATTTATGGATGATCATACAAAAATTTTATGCCATTTTGAACTTTGCTTCTAGAAGTCTCTTAGATTCGGCCATGGGAGGCACGTTTATGGACATCATGTTAGGAGATGCTACAAAACTTCTTGATAATATTATGGCTAATTATTCTCAATGGCACACCGAAAGATCTTCTAGTAAAAAAGTGCATGCTATAGAAGAAATCAATGTTTTGAGTGGAAAGATGGATGAACTTATGAAAATGTTTGCTACTAAAAATACTTCTCTTGATCACAATGATATGCCTTTGTCTTCTTTGATTGAGAATAATAATGAATCTATGGATGTGAATTTTGTTGGTAGGAATAATTTTGGAAACAATGCTTATAGAGGAAACTTCAATGCTAGACCGTTCCCTAGTAATTCCTCTAATAATTATGGAAATTCCTACAATAATTCCTATGGTAATTTTAATAAGATGCCCTCTGATTTTGAGAATAGTGTGAAAGAATTTATGATTTCTCAAAAGAATTTTAATGCTTTGCTTGATGAAAAATTGCTCAAAGTTGATGATTTGGCTAGGAACATTGATAGACTTTCGTTTGATGTTGATTCTATTAAACTTAGATCTTCTCCTCCTAAGCATGATATCAATGAGTCTCTCAAAGTAATGAGAATTTCCATTGACGAGTGCAAGTAAAGAACCGCTAGATTGCGTGCTAAGAAAGATAGCTTTATAAAAGTGTGTTCTTCTAGTTTTCATGAAAATAATGATGAGGATCTTAAAGTTATTGATGCGTCTCCTATTAGATCTATGTTTTGCAATACGAATTTTGATGATTATGGGACTGATGATGAATCAACTTTGCCTAGAAGGCGTCCCAGGAATTCAGAGTCTTTAGATCTTGATGTTAAATTTGGTAAAAGTGAGATTGGAGAGTCCTCAACTTCTAATAATATTGAACCTACTATCTCGGACTTCAAGGAATTTGATTATGATAATTGTTCTTTAAAAGGTTGTATTTCCTTGTTGCAATCCGTTGTTAATTCTCCTCATGCTTATAGTCAAAATAAAGCTTTTACCAAACATATCGTTGATGCCTTGATGCAATCTTATGATGAAAATCTTAATTTGGACGTTTCTATACCTAGAAAACTTAATGATGAGTGGGAACTGAGGGATTCCTGGATTAGGGGGTATCCGGACAGCCGGACTATGTACAAATGTCCAGACTATTGAAGCGTGAAGATACAAGACTCAAGACTTTGGCCCGTGTCCGGATGGGACTTTCCTTGGCGTCGAAGGCAAGCTTGGCGATCCGGATATTATATTTCCTTCCTTGTAACCAACTCCATGTAAACCCTTGCCCTCTTCGGTGTCTATATAAACCAGAGAGGTTGGTCCTTAGAAGGCCGATCACAATTACAATCATACCATCATAGGCTAGCTCCTAGGGTTTAGCCTCTACGATCTCGTGGTAGATCTACTCTTGCACTACCCATATCATCAATATTAATCAAGCAGGAAGTAGGGTTTTACCTCCACTGAGAGGGCCCGAACCTGGGTAAACATCTCTATCCCTTACTTCTTGTTACCATCAGCCTTGACGCAAAGATCGGTACCCCCTACCCGAGATCCGCCGGTTTTGACACCGACATTGGTGATTCCATTGAGAGTTCCTCTGTGACGTCGCCACAGGGCTCGATGGCTCCTTCAATCATCATCAATGACGCTGTCCAGGGCGAGACTTTCCTCCCCGGACAGATCTTCGTGTTCGGCGGCTTCGCGCTGCAGGCCAATTCGCTTGGCCACCTGGAGCAGATCGATAGCTATGCCCCCGGCCATCAAAAATCAGGTTCGGAAACCTGAACTACACGGCGGATATCCGCGGAGACTTGATCTTCGACGGATTCGGGCCAGCGCCAGAAGCGCCGAACAACCACGATGAGCACGACTTAGACCTGTTGTCAGACGTTGCTCGGGATGTCACCTCGGTAGAAGCCTCGGATCCAAATCTGGGGCAGGTTGCTTCGCCTACGGACGGAGGGCTGGACCCCCCCGCAGGCCGCACCCTCATCGGCGATGGAGCCGAACACAGGTCTCATCTCTGAGGGAGCCTATGACTCAGGACCCCCGGATTCATATCCGGATGTAGGTTCCAAACTGCGCGCCCCCAAACCCGCCGATCCTGGTTGGGCTCCGGTGATGGATTTCACCGCAACGGACGTTGTTCAGCACTCACCCTTCGGCAACATGCTGGACTTATTGAAGTCTCTCTCCTTGTCAGTAGACTCCGGGCCGAACTATGTCCGGCTCGAGTGGGAGGTAGACAACAACGGAATTCATTGCCCACCCACCACCCACTTCATCGCCACGATCGACGATCTAACCGACGTGCTTGACTTCGACTCCGAAGACATCGACGGTATGGATGACGATGTAGGAGAACTACAGGAGCCACCACTCACCGGGCGGTGGACGGCCACCTCCTCATATGATATATATATGGTGGACACTCCAAAGGAAACTAATGGCGACGAGGCAACGGAGAACAACCCCTCGGGAAGAAAATCAAAGAATGGGCGTCGTCGGCGCCGCTCCAAGCCCCGCCATAGCAACACCGGCCCCGGAGACGAAAATAATTCGGATGGCGCCGAAGAAGAATACAACCCTGACCAGCCCACTTTCGAGCAGGCCGAACAAGAAGATGAGCAGGTCAGCCCAGAAGAACAGGCGACAGACGCATACCCGGAGGAGGACAATTACATGCCCCCCTCCGAAGACGAGATCAGCCTCGGCAACGACAAATTCGGCGTGCCTGAGGATCCCGTGGAGTAGGAGCGCTTCAAGCGTAGGCTTAAAGCCACTGCGAGGAGCATGAAGAAGAAGCAGCAGCAACTCCAAGCTGATCAAGACCTGCTCACAGATAGATGGACTGAAGTCCTGGCAGCTGAGGAATATGGACTCGAACGCCAAACAGCTGACCGGCCACTCCGTGGCCGGGACAAAACGGGATACCAGCCCGGATACCAGCCCGCACCCCCACACCGATACATTACGGGTTAAGGCAATAGGCATAACCTGCAAGATATTCTGGAAAATAAAGCAGGACAGCCAAGATTGATCTATGGATCGAGGGGCCGCGCCCCAGCGCACGACGATGACCGTCGCGCCGGATACATCACCAACAAGTCCGGCCGGGCCGTGAAGGAAATATGCCCTAGAGGCAATAATAAAGTTATTATTTATTTCCTCATATCATGATAAATGTTTATTATTCATGCTAGAATTGTATTAACCGGAAACATAATACATGTGTGAATATATAGACAAACAGAGTGTCACTAGTATGCCTCTACTTGACTAGCTTGTTAATCAAAGATGGTTATGTTTCCTAACCATGAACAAGGAGTTGTTATTTGATTAACAAGGTCACATCATTAGTTGAATGATCGATTGACATGACCCATTTCGTTAGCTTAGCACTCGATCGTTTAGTATGTTGCTATTGCTTCCTTCATGACTTATACATGTTCCTATGACTATGAGATTATGCAACTCCGTTTACGGAGGAACACTTTGTGTGCTACCAAACGTCACAACGTAATCGGGTGATTATAAAGGTGCTCTACAAGTGTCTCCGAAGGTACTTGTTGAGTTGGCGATTTCGAGATTAGGATTTGTCACTCCGAATATCGGAGAGGTATCTCTGGCCCTCTCGGTAATACACATCACTTAAGCCTTGCAAGCATTTCAACTAATGAGTTAGTTGTGAGATGATGTATTACGGACGAGTAAAGAGACTTGCGTAACGAGATTGAACTAGGTATTGGATACCGACGATCGAATCTCGGGCAAGTAACATACCGATGACAAAGGAACAACGTATGTTGTTGTGCGGTTTGACCGATAAAGATCTTCGTAGAATATGTAGGAACCGATATGGGCATCCAGGTCCCACTATTGGTTATTGACCGGAGACATGTCTCGGTCATGTCTACATTGTTCTCGAACCGTAGGGTCCGCACGCTTAAGGTTTCGATGATGTTATATTATGAGTTTATGTATTTTGATGTACGAAGGTTGTTCGAGTCCCGGATATGATCACGGACATGACGAGGAGTCTCGAAATGGTCGAGACATAAAGATTGATATATTGGACGGATATATTTGGACACCGAAAGGTTCCGGAGAAGTTTGGAGCTCCGGGAGGTTACCGGAACCCCCCGGGAGTTATATGGGCCTTATTGGGCCCATGTAGGAGGAAGGAGAAGGAACAAGGGAGGCGCGCCCCATTAATCCGACTGGGGGGGGCCGCCCCCTTTCCTTTCTCCTTCCCCCTCTTCCTATTACTACTACTAGTACTACTTCCTAATACTAGTACTCTTTCCTCCCCCCTCCAAATAAGATAAGGAAAAAAGGGGGGAAACCTAGTTGGAGTAGGTTTCCCTCCCTATGGCGCCCCTTGGGCGGCCACCTCCTCCCTCCCTCCTTTATATACGGGGTAGGGGCACCCTAGAAGACACAAGTTGATCATTGATCGTTCCTTAGCCGTGTCGGTGCCCCCTCCACGATATTACACCTCGATCATATTGTAGCGGTGCTTAGGAGAAGCCTGCGACAGAGAACATCAAGATCGTCACCACGCCGTCGTCTTGACGGAACTCCCCTCGAGCCTCTCTGGATTGGAGATCGAGGTGCGTCATCGAGCTGTCGCTGCGTGTCAAGAACTCGGAGATGCCGAGTAACGGTGCTTGGATCGGTTGGACCGGAGGACGTCGACTACTTCCTCTATGTTGCATCAACGCTTCGCTTGGTCTCACGAGGGCGTGACAACACTCTCCCCTCTCGTTGCTATGCATCACCATGATCTTGCGTGTGCGTAGGAATTTTTTGAAATTACTACGTTCCCCAACAAAGGGTATCGAGCCTAGGTTTTTATGGTTTGATGTTATATGCACAAGTAGAACACAAGTGAGTTGTGGGCGATATAAGTCATCTTGCTTACCAGCATGTCATACTTTGGTTGGGCGGTATTGTTGGATGAAGCGTCCGGACCGACATTACGCGACGCTTACGCGAGACTGGTTTTACCGCCGTGCTTTGCACACAGGTGACTAGCGGGTGTCAGTTTCTCCAACTTTAGTTGAACTGAGTGTGGCTACGCCCGGTCCTTGCGAAGGTTAAAACAGCATCAACTTGACAAACTATCGTTGTGGTTTTGATGCGTAGGTGAGATTGGTTCTTACTTAAGCCCGTAGCAGCCACATAAAACTTGCAACAACAAAGTAGAGGATGTCTAACTTGTTTTTGCAGGGCATGTTGTGATGTGATATGGCCAAGACATGATGCTATATTTTATTGTATGAGATGATCATGTTTTGTAACCGGTTATCGGCAATGGCGGGAGCCATATGGTTGTCGCTTTATTGTATGAAATGCAACGCATACATAATTGCTTTACTTTATCACTAAGCGGTAGCGATAGTCGTAGAAGCAATAGATGGCGTAACGACAACGATCCTCGATGGAGATCAAGGTGTCGCTACCGGTGACGATGGTGATCATGATGGTGCTTCGGAGATGGAGCTCACAAGCACAAGAAGATGATGGCCATATCATATCACTTATATTGATTGCATGTGATGTTTATCCTTTATGCATCTTATCTTGCTTTGATTGACGGTAGCATTTTAAGATGATCTCTCACTAAAAATTATCAAGTAGTGTTCTCCCTGAGTATGCACCGTGGCCAAAGTTCGTCGTGCCCAGACACCACGTGATGATCGGGTGTGATAAGCTCTACGTCCATCTACAACGGGTGCAAGCCAGTTTTGCACACGGAGAATACTCAGGTTAAACGAGCCTAGCATATGCAGATATGGCCTCGGAACACGGAGACCGAAAGGTCGAGCGTGAATCATATAGTAGATATGATGAACATAAGATGTTCACCATTGAAAACTACTCCATCTCACGTGATGATCGGTTATGGTTTAGTTGATTTGGATCACGTGATCACTTAGATGACTAGAGAGATGTCTGTCTAAGTGGGAGTTCTTAAGTAATATGATTAATTGAACTAAAATTTATCATGAACTTAGTACCTGATAGTATCTTGCTTGTCTATGTTGTTTGTAGATAGATGGCCCGTGATGTTGTTCCGTTGAATTTTAATGCGTTCCTTGAGAAAGCTAAGTTGAAAGATGATGGTAGCAACTACGTGGATCGGGTCCGTAACGAGGATTATCCTCATTGCTGCACGTAAAAATTATGTCCTGGAAGCACCGGTGGGTGCCAGCCTGCTTCTTGATGTAACCGACGACGTTAAGAACGTCTGGCGAGCAAAGTGATGACTACTTGATAGTTCAATGTGCCATGCTTTACGGCTTAGAACCGGGACTTCAACGACGTTTTGAGCGTCATGGAGCATATGAGATGTTTCAGAGTTGAAGTTGATATTCGGAAGAATGCCCGGATTGAGAGATATGAAGTCTCCAATAAGTTCTACAGCTGCAAGATGGAGGAGAATAGTTCTGTTAGTAAGCACATACTCAAGATGTCTGGGTATTGTAATCACTTGATTCAACTGGGAGTTACTCTTCCGATGATAGCGTCATTGATGAAATTCTCCAATCACTTCCACCAAGCTACAAGAGCTTCGTGATGAACTATAATATGCAAGGGATGGATAAGACGATTCCGAGCTCTTCGCAATGCTAAAGGCTGCGGAGGTAGAAATCAAGAAGGAGCATCAAGTGTTGATGGTTAACAAGACCACTAGTTTCAAGAAAAAGGGCAAAGGGAAGAAGAAGGGTAACTTCAAGAAGAACAGCAAACAAGTTGCTGCTCAAGAGAAGAAACCCAAGTCTGGACCTAAGTCTGAAATCGAGTGCTTCTCTTACCGCAAGCGGTAGTCACCGAAGCGGAACTGCCCCAAGTATTTGGCGGATAAGAAGGATGGCAAGGTGAACAAAGGTATATGTGATATACATGTTATTGATGTGTACCTTACTAGAGCTCGCAGAGCACTGGTATTTGATCTTGGTTCTGCTGCTAATATTTGCAACTCAAACAGGACTACGGATTAGCGAACAACGGCAAAGGACGAGGTGACGATGCGTGTGGAAATGGTTCCAAAGTCGATGTGATCGCGATCGGCACGCTACCTCTACATCTACCTTCGGGATTAGTATTAGACCTAAATAATTGTTATTTGGTGCCGCGTTAAGCATGAACATTATATCTGGATCTTGTTTGATGCGAGGCGGTTATTCATTTAAATCGAGAATAATGGTTGTTCTATTTATATGAGTAATATCTTTTATGGTCATGCACCCTTGAAGAGTGGTCTATTTTTGATGAATCTCGATAGTAGTGATACACATATTCATAGTGTTGAAACCAAAAGATGCAGAGTTGATAATGATAATGCAACTTATTTGTGGCACTACCGTTTGGGTCATATCGGTATAAAGCGCATGAAGAAACTCCATACTGATGGACTTTTGGAGCCACCTGATTATGAATCACTTGGTACTTGCGAACCGTGCCTCATGGGCAAGATGACTAAAACGCCGTTCTCGGTACTATGGAGAGAGCAACAGATTTGTTGGAAATCATACATCTGAGATGTATGTGGTCCGATGAATGTTGAGGCTCGTGGCGGATATCGTTATTTTCTCACCTTCACAGATGATTTAAGCGGATATGGGTATATCTACTTAATGAAACATAAGTCTGAAACATTTGAAAAGTTCAAAGAATTTCAGAGTGAAGTTGAAAATCATCGAAACAAGAAAATAAAGTTTCTACGATCGATCGTGGAGGAGAATATTTGAGTTACGAGTTTGGTCTACACTTAAAACAATGTGGAATAGTTTAAGCAACTCACGCCACGGAACACCACAACAATGGTGTGTCCGAACGTCATAATCGTACTTTACTTGATATGGTGCGATCTATGATGTCTCTTACCGATTACCGCTATCGTTTTGGGGTTATGCTTTAGAGGCGGCCGCATTCACGTTAAATAGGGCACCATCAAAATCCGTTGAGACGACGCCTTATGAACTATGGTTTGGCAAGAAACCAAAGTTGTCGTTTCTTAAAGTTTGGGGTTGCGATGCTTATGTGAAAAAGCTTCAACCCGATAAGCTCGAACCCAAATCGAGAAATGTGTCTTCATAGGATACCCAAAGGAGACAGTTGGGTACACCTTCTATCACAGATCCGAAGGCAAGACATTCGTTGCTAAGAATGGATCCTTTCTAGAGAAGGAGTTTCTCTCAAAAGAAGTGAGAGGGAGGAAAGTAGAACTTGATGAGGTAATCTGCTGTACCTACTCCTTGTTGGAAAATAATACATCACAGAACCGGTTTACGTGGACGTCAAAACCAACTAGTGAGGAAGTTGATGATGATGATCATAGAACTTGAGATCACGTTATCTGAGAACCACGTGGGTCGAGCAGAGTAAGATCCGCACTGAGTGGTACGGTAATCCTATTCGGAAGTCATGCTACTAGATCATGATGAACCTCGAACTATGAAGAAGCGATGGTGAGCCCAGATTCCGCAAAATGGCTTGAAGCCATGAAATCGAGATGGGATCCATGTATGAGAACAAAGTATGGACTTTGGTTGACTTGCCCGATGGTCGGCAAGCAATTGAGAATAAATGGATCTTCAAGAAGAAGACCGACGCCGACGGTAATGTTACTGTCTACAAAGCTCGACTTGTTGCAAAAGGTTTTCGACAAGTTCAAGGGGTTGACTACGATGAGACCTTCTCACCGTAGCGATGCTTAAGTCTGTCCGAATCATGTTAGCAATTGCCGCATTTTATGATTATGAAATTTGGCAAATGGATGTAAAACTGCATTCTGAATGGATTTACGGAAGAAAAGTTGTATATGATGCAACGTAAGGTTTTATCGATCCAAAGGAGCTAACAAAGTGTGCAAGCTCCAACGTTCCATTTATGGACTGGTGCAAGCCTCTCGGAGTTGGAATAAACGTTTTGATAGTGTGATCAAAGCATTTGGTTTTATCTGAGACTTTTGGAGAAGCCTCAGTATTTACAAGAAAGTGAGTCGAGCTCAGTAGCATTTCGATATTATATGTGGATGACATATTATTGATTGGAAATGATATAGAATTTCTGGATAGCATAAAGGGATACTTGAATAAAAGTTTTTCAATGAAAGACCTCGGTGAAGCTGCTTATATATTGGGCATTAAGATCTATAGAGATAGATCAAGACGCTTAATTGGACTTTCACAAATCACATACCTTGACAAAGTTTTGAAGAAGTTCAAAATGGATCAAGCAAAGAAATGGTTCTTGCCTGTGTTGCAAGGTGTGAAGTTGAGTAAGACTCAAAGCCCGACCACTACAGAAGATAGAATGAAAATGAAAAGTTGTTGTTGTTGTTGTTGTTGTTGTTGTTGTTGTTGTTGTTGTTGTTGTTGTTGTTGTTGTTGTTGTTGTTGTTGTTGTTGTTGTTGTTGTTGTTGTTGTTGTTGTTGTTGTTGTTGTTGTTGTTGTTGTTGTTGTTGTTGTTGTTGTTGTTGTTGTTGTTGTTGTTGTTGTTGTTGTTGTTGTTGTTGTTGTTGTTGTTGTTGTTGTTGTTGTTGTTGTTGTTGTTGTTGTTGTTGTTGTTGTTGTTGTTGTTGTTGTTGTTGTTGTTGTTGTTGTTGTTGTTGTTGTTGTTGTTGTTGTTGTTGTTGTTGTTGTTGTTGTTGTTGTTGTTGTTGTTGTTGTTGTTGTTGTTGTTGTTGTTGTTGTTGTTGTTGTTGTTGTTGTTGTTGTTGTTGTTGTTGTTGTTGTTGTTGTTGTTGTTGTTGTTGTTGTTGTTGTTGTTGTTGTTGTTGTTGTTGTTGTTGTTGTTGTTGTTGTTGTTGTTGTTGTTGTTGTTGTTGTTGTTGTTGTTGTTGTTGTTGTTGTTGTTGTTGTTGTTGTTGTTGTTGTTGTTGTTGTTGTTGTTGTTGTTGTTGTTGTTGTTGTTGTTGTTGTTGTTGTTGTTGTTGTTGTTGTTGTTGTTGTTGTTGTTGTTGTTGTTGTTGTTGTTGTTGTTGTTGTTGTTGTTGTTGTTGTTGTTGTTGTTGTTGTTGTTGTTGTTGTTGTTGTTGTTGTTGTTGTTGTTGTTGTTGTTGTTGTTGTTGTTGTTGTTGTTGTTGTTGTTGTTGTTGTTGTTGTTGTTGTTGTTGTTGTTGTTGTTGTTGTTGTTGTTGTTGTTGTTGTTGTTGTTGTTGTTGTTGTTGTTGTTGTTGTTGTTGTTGTTGTTGTTGTTGTTGTTGTTGTTGTTGTTGTTGTTGTTGTTGTTGTTGTTGTTGTTGTTGTTGTTGTTGTTGTTGTTGTTGTTGTTGTTGTTGTTGTTGTTGTTGTTGTTGTTGTTGTTGTTGTTGTTGTTGTTGTTGTTGTTGTTGTTGTTGTTGTTGTTGTTGTTGTTGTTGTTGTTGTTGTTGTTGTTGTTGTTGTTGTTGTTGTTGTTGTTGTTGTTGTTGTTGTTGTTGTTGTTGTTGTTGTTGTTGTTGTTGTTGTCGTTGTTGTTGTTGTTGTTGTTGTTGTTGTTGTTGTTGTTGTTGTTGTTGTTGTTGTTGTTGTTGTTGTTGTTGTTGTTGTTGTTGTTGTTGTTGTTGTTGTTGTTGTTGTTGTTGTTGTTGTTGTTGTTGTTGTTGTTGTTGTTGTTGTTGTTGTTGTTGTTGTTGTTGTTGTTGTTGTTGTTGTTGTTGTTGTTGTTGTTGTTGTTGTTGTTGTTGTTGTTGTTGTTGTTGTTGTTGTTGTTGTTGTTGTTGTTGTTGTTGTTGTTGTTGTTGTTGTTGTTGTTGTTGTTGTTGTTGTTGTTGTTGTTGTTGTTGTTGTTGTTGTTGTTGTTGTTGTTGTTGTTGTTGTTGTTGTTGTTGTTGTTGTTGTTGTTGTTGTTGTTGTTGTTGTTGTTGTTGTTGTTGTTGTTGTTGTTGTTGTTGTTGTTGTTGTTGTTGTTGTTGTTGTTGTTGTTGTTGTTGTTGTTGTTGTTGTTGTTGTTGTTGTTGTTGTTGTTGTTGTTGTTGTTGTTGTTGTTGTTGTTGTTGTTGTTGTTGTTGTTGTTGTTGTTGTTGTTGTTGTTGTTGTTGTTGTTGTTGTTGTTGTTGTTGTTGTTGTTGTTGTTGTTGTTGTTGTTGTTGTTGTTGTTGTTGTTGTTGTTGTTGTTGTTGTTGTTGTTGTTGTTGTTGTTGTTGTTGTTGTTGTTGTTGTTGTTGTTGTTGTTGTTGTTGTTGTTGTTGTTGTTGTTGTTGTTGTTGTTGTTGTTGTTGTTGTTGTTGTTGTTGTTGTTGTTGTTGTTGTTGTTGTTGTTGTTGTTGTTGTTGTTGTTGTTGTTGTTGTTGTTGTTGTTGTTGTTGTTGTTGTTGTTGTTGTTGTTGTTGTTGTTGTTGTTGTTGTTGTTGTTGTTGTTGTTGTTGTTGTTGTTGTTGTTGTTGTTGTTGTTGTTGTTGTTGTTGTTGTTGTTGTTGTTGTTGTTGTTGTTGTTGTTGTTGTTGTTGTTGTTGTTGTTGTTGTTGTTGTTGTTGTTGTTGTTGTTGTTGTTGTTGTTGTTGTTGTTGTTGTTGTTGTTGTTGTTGTTGTTGTTGTTGTTGTTGTTGTTGTTGTTGTTGTTGTTGTTGTTGTTGTTGTTGTTGTTGTTGTTGTTGTTGTTGTTGTTGTTGTTGTTGTTGTTGTTGTTGTTGTTGTTGTTGTTGTTGTTGTTGTTGTTGTTGTTGTTGTTGTTGTTGTTGTTGTTGTTGTTGTTGTTGTTGTTGTTGTTGTTGTTGTTGTTGTTGTTGTTGTTGTTGTTGTTGTTGTTGTTGTTGTTGTTGTTGTTGTTGTTGTTGTTGTTGTTGTTGTTGTTGTTGTTGTTGTTGTTGTTGTTGTTGTTGTTGTTGTTGTTGTTGTTGTTGTTGTTGTTGTTGTTGTTGTTGTTGTTGTTGTTGTTGTTGTTGTTGTTGTTGTTGTTGTTGTTGTTGTTGTTGTTGTTGTTGTTGTTGTTGTTGTTGTTGTTGTTGTTGTTGTTGTTGTTGTTGTTGTTGTTGTTGTTGTTGTTGTTGTTGTTGTTGTTGTTGTTGTTGTTGTTGTTGTTGTTGTTGTTGTTGTTGTTGTTGTTGTTGTTGTTGTTGTTGTTGTTGTTGTTGTTGTTGTTGTTGTTGTTGTTGTTGTTGTTGTTGTTGTTGTTGTTGTTGTTGTTGTTGTTGTTGTTGTTGTTGTTGTTGTTGTTGTTGTTGTTGTTGTTGTTGTTGTTGTTGTTGTTGTTGTTGTTGTTGTTGTTGTTGTTGTTGTTGTTGTTGTTGTTGTTGTTGTTGTTGTTGTTGTTGTTGTTGTTGTTGTTGTTGTTGTTGTTGTTGTTGTTGTTGTTGTTGTTGTTGTTGTTGTTGTTGTTGTTGTTGTTGTTGTTGTTGTTGTTGTTGTTGTTGTTGTTGTTGTTGTTGTTGTTGTTGTTGTTGTTGTTGTTGTTGTTGTTGTTGTTGTTGTTGTTGTTGTTGTTGTTGTTGTTGTTGTTGTTGTTGTTGTTGTTGTTGTTGTTGTTGTTGTTGTTGTTGTTGTTGTTGTTGTTGTTGTTGTTGTTGTTGTTGTTGTTGTTGTTGTTGTTGTTGTTGTTGTTGTTGTTGTTGTTGTTGTTGTTGTTGTTGTTGTTGTTGTTGTTGTTGTTGTTGTTGTTGTTGTTGTTGTTGTTGTTGTTGTTGTTGTTGTTGTTGTTGTTGTTGTTGTTGTTGTTGTTGTTGTTGTTGTTGTTGTTGTTGTTGTTGTTGTTGTTGTTGTTGTTGTTGTTGTTGTTGTTGTTGTTGTTGTTGTTGTTGTTGTTGTTGTTGTTGTTGTTGTTGTTGTTGTTGTTGTTGTTGTTGTTGTTGTTGTTGTTGTTGTTGTTGTTGTTGTTGTTGTTGTTGTTGTTGTTGTTGTTGTTGTTGTTGTTGTTGTTGTTGTTGTTGTTGTTGTTGTTGTTGTTGTTGTTGTTGTTGTTGTGTTGGTGTTGTTGTTGTTGTTGTTGTTGTTGTTGTTGTCGTTGTTGTTGTTGTTGTTGTTGTTGTTGTTGTTGTTGTTGTCGTTGTTGTTGTCGTTGTCGTTGTCGTTGTCGTTGCCGTTGTCGTCGTTGTCGTTGTCGTTGTTGTCGTTGTTGTTGTCGTTGTCGTTGTCGTTGTCGTTGTCGTCGTTGTTGTTGTCGTTGTCGTTGTCGTTCTTTGTTATTCTTTGTTGTTATTCTTTGTTATTCTTTGTTATTCTTCTTTATTCTTTGTTATTCTTTGTTATTCTTTATTCTTTGTTTATTCTTTGTTATTCTTTGTTGTTGTTGTTGTTGTTGTTGCTGTTGTTGCTGTTGTTGTTGTTGTTGTTGTTGTTGTTGTTGCTAGCAATTAAAGTAATGCTCCATGTAAAGGTGATAATTATGTATTTCAAATGAAGGAAAAACAAAAGAATAGACTGACGAGATAAAGAAATCATATATTAGATAAAATTGTTGGATTACAATAGTGGTTATTACAGGAGAACATCATCCAAATGTGATGCATAATCTAATTATTTTCTGACATTGAAACTTAAACAAAAGCATCCATCAACATCCCTACAACTTAACTAAAACTTAACCGAGGAACAACATTACAACATTGTAACTCCCTCGATGCGGCTATATCTCCCACGTGTCGAAGCACGACTTAGAGGCATAACCGCATTGAAAGCAATGTCGCAAGTGAGGTAATCTTCACACAACCCATGTAATACATAAGGGAAAGAGATACATAGTTGGCTTACAAACGCCACTTCACACAATTACATGAATAAAGCATTACATCATCCAGATACAATCAAGGTCCGACTACGGAACCAAAATAAAAGAAGAACCCCAAATGCGACAAAGGTCCTCGATCGACCCCAACTGGGCTCCACTACTGATCAACTAGAACGAAACAACACAAAGGGCAAGATCTTCATCGAGCTCCTCCTTGAGCTTGGTTGCGTCACCGCTTTCGGTAACATAGGCACCGCAAACTGGTTTTGAAGTATCTGGTGAGCCACGGGGACTCGAGAATCTCGCACCCGCGAGATCAAGACTATTTAAGCTTATGGGTAAGGTAAAGGCATGAGGTGGAGCTGCAGCAGCGACTAGCATATATGGTGGCTAACATACGCAAATGAGAGCGAGAAGAGAAGGCAAAGCACGGTCGATATAAGTATGATCAAGAAGTGATCCTATAGCAACCTCGTCAAGCATAACTCCAACACCGTGTTCACTTCCGGACTCACGGAAAGAGACCATCACGGTTACACACACGGTTGATGTATTTTAAATAAGGTCAACTTGGTCTTCTACAACCGGACGTTAACAAATTCCCATCTGCCACATAACCGCGGGCACGGCTTTGAAAGTTCAAATCCTGCGGGGTGTCCCAACTTAGCCCATGACAAGCTCTCACGGTCAGCGGAGGAATAGACCTCCACCCAAGACACTCCGATCGGACTCGGTATCCGGTACAACAAGACATTTCGACAGGTAAAACTAAACCAAGAACATCGCCCGAATGTGCCGACAAATCCCGATAGGAGCTGCACATATCTCTTTCTCGGGGCACACTCGATGAGACTAGCTACGAGTAAAACCAACCCTCAAGTTTCCCGAGGTGGCCCATGTAGTAGCTCGGTTCGGACCAACACTCGAGAGAGCACCGCCCGGGGGTTAAAATAAAGATGACCCTTGAGTCTGCAGAACCCAAGCGAAGGTGGTAGGTTGTTAGTGCAAATGGTAAAACCAATGTTGGGCATTCTTTGGAGGAGCTTTACTTAAGGCGAATCGTCAAGGGGTTCCCATAATAGCCCAACCGTAAGGAACATAAAATCCGGGAACATAACACCGATATGACGGAAACTAGGGCGGCAAGAGTGGAACAAAACACCGGCATAAGGCCGAGCCTTCCACCCTTTACCAAGTATATAGATGCATTAATTAAATAAGATATATTGTGATATCCCAACAAGTAAACATGTTCCACCAGAACAACATCTCCATGTTCAACAAGGAACAAACTTCAATCTTCACTGCAACTAACAACGCCATGAAGAGGGCCGAGCAAAGCGGTAACATAGCCAATCAACGGTTTGCATAGGAAAGGTGTCAAAGGTTAGGGGTTCATGGCAATTTGGGAGGCCGACAAGCAAATGGTAGGCATCGTAGCATTGGCATAGCAAAAGAGCGAGCAAACTAGCATAGCAAAGATAGTAGTGATTTCGAGGGTATGATCATCTTGCTCGCAAGATTCTCGAGTTGTCGAAGGCTTGATCCTCGTGGCGTTCTCAACAGGTTCCTCGTTCACGTACTCGTCTCCGGCTCTACCCAAAGCAAGAACACAAGCAACGGAACCACAATCAAACAAGGAACAATGCACAAGCAATATGATGCAATACATGACATGCTATGCGAGATGTGATATGCGATGCATATGTGTGCTCCGGAAGGAAAATGATGAACTGGCATCAACTTGGCAAACCAAGTATGCCGCTGGAAAGATGGAGTGATTTGGTTGAAATCGATATAAAGCTCACCGGAAACGGATGCACGGTTTGCAAATGACAAGCAAAACAAGAATGACGCAAATCTGCGTTTAACAGCCCGATGCTACTTAGCACGCAACACGAAACTATGCTACAGCACCCCAACATAAAAACAAAGCATATGACAACGAACTACAGGAGATGCTTAACAAAGAGGAACACTGAGCTACGGCTAAATCACATCATAACATGTTCAAACAAGCATGGTGAAAGTGCTAAAATATCGATTCACAGACTTAGTGAAAATACTAACATGCCAGAATTAACATCGGAAGGCATGTTTAGAGCAAGCAAACAACATGCTACAGGAACTTATAATAGCAAAACAAGGCATGACATGATTCTACTCAAAGCATATATCAATAGTCCCTTACTGACCATAAGCCAAAAAGGACCTTAAGAAATGATGGCACCCATGTAAATATAGCAAGTTTTATTACAGATTTCAGACTTAGCAGAAAAACTGGGCATGGCAAAAATAGTTAACGAGTAGGCATGTTCGTGAGCTCGATGCACTCACTACAGAGCAATACATGGCATGGCAAGGCAACCAACAGTAATAAGGCATGATTATGAAGCTAAGCATGGCAAGAGCAAGGTCATAGCATACACGGATCAACTACAACGACCCCGTGAAAATTGAATCTCATGCAAACAATCTGTCAGGAAACATTTTCAAGCAAAAGTAGAGCACGAAAATGACATACTAGACTACTCCATAAATACCAACAAAGGCATGGATGGATAGAGCACATCCATATGTTCAAAACACCCTTACTGATCATGCTCAAAAAGGGCATAGATCTCTCTGTAACAACATGAACATATGACATAAAAATAACAGCAGAACAAGACTTAGTGAAATCACTAAGTTCCTGAAATCAGCAACATCATCATCCCTACTTTGCATGCTTGTTCTAGTCAACACATTACTCACAAAAATACATGGCAAATACCCCTGAAAAGATGGCATGGCAATGTTCAACTCACATGTAGGACTCAAGTTCATAAGGTGCACACATAATTCATGGCAAAAATGACAAAAGAGCTCGAGCTGATAAGATTCTGAAACTAACGATCTGAAGCCTTCTTCCAACAGCATTTCGGGCATCAAGATGAGCCCAAACGCAAATGATGCAATGGAATGAAATGATGTACTCGTCGAGACGAACAATGTGACATATTATACGCGCGAAACGGAGCTACGAATGCGGAGATGTGACGCAATGAAAATGCACGAAAATAATAGAATTCTGGGACTTAGTCATTTCCAGAAGAAAAAAACATATGAGCGCGGGATAACTATAGTGCGACCGGGGCGGGATTTAGGCGGGGCTCACCATGGGCTTCAGCCCAGGCTGGTGGAGGACGAGGCGGGCCGGAGGGAGCAGCTGGCTGGGCAGGCGCCTTGACTGGATCTGGGGCCACAGGCGTGCGGCCTTGGTCGTTGACCTCCTCGCTGCGACGGCGATCGAGGCCGACGCCGTGGGGAGAAGGGCGAGGCCGGGTTATGGCGCTGGCCGAGGAGGAGCCAGAGGCGGCGGCGGGTCCTCCGCCGGATCCCACCGGATCCAGCGCGAGCGGCTGGTCGACGGCAATGGCGGGGTGGTCGGCCGGCGCCACATGAGGCGGCGAAGGGCGGCGAGGTTCTCGGCGGCGCCGGCGGCGGAGACGGAGGCCAGCGAAGGGGCGGGCGAGGCGCCGGAGGGCGGCGAAGGCGGCGAGCAGCCGGTGAGAGAGGAAGACGCTGGCCGGCGAACCGGCCTGGCGCGGCTGTGCGGCGGCCTTCAGGCGCAGATCGGCCGGGCGTTCGGGCATGGTCGGGCCCATGCCAGGCTCTGACGACGGCGGGCTGGCGTGGCGACACGTGGCAAGCTCAGATTCGCTGCGAGGCGGGCGGACATGTCCGGCGGCGGCAGCGGGCGCGCGGTGCGAGGGCGGCGGTGCCGACGGCGGCGGCGGCGGCGGCGAGGGCCGCCTGCGCGTGGGAAACGGGCGGCCGGGAGCGGCGACGGAGGCGGCGGCGGCGGACAGGCCTCATGGGCCTGCTGCATGGGCTCATGGCAGCGGCTGGCGGTGGTGGCAGGAGTGTACGTGGCGTGGGGATTGGAGGAGGAGGCGGCTACTGAGGTGGCGCCTCGATTGGCCCGGAGGACGGGGGCGGGATGCCGCGTCCGTGGTGAGGACGGTCGGTCCGTGGCAGAGAGAGATCTAGGGTTTGTCTGCGAATTCGGGAGGGTCTATATAGAGGTAGAGGGAGCTAGGAGTGTCCAAATGAGGTGCGGTTTTCGCCACGCGATCGTGATCGAACGACCGAGAGCATGGAGGGAGTTTGGTGGGTTTTGGGCCACTTTGGAAGGGTGTTGGGCTGGAAACAAAGAGGCTTTCACGGTTACCCTTAACCGTTGAGTACCAAACGACCTCCAAATGGCACGAAACTTGACAAGCGGTCTACGGTGCTATACCAAGGCCGCTTGGCAAACCTCGGCCATTCCCGAAAGTTTAACACCCGCACACGAAAAGAGAGAAGAGGGGACGCCGGATGACATAGGAGCGCCGGATTGCAAAACGGACAACGGGGAAAATGCTCGGATGCATGAGACGAACATGTATGCAAAATGAAATGCACATGATGACATGATAAAATGCAAATGATGACATGGCAAAGTGCAACACGCAAGCAAATGACATGGCAACAACGACGAATAACTGGCAGACACCTGGCGCATCGGATCCGGGGCGTTACAACACTCCACCACTACGAGAGGATCTCGTCCCGAGATCTAGGATGGCACCGGAGGGAAACGGAAGAGAAAGAGAAGAGGTAAAACTAAGTTGCTTCTTCGGCAAACGAGTGAAACCACGGACCTTGGGAGGTTGAGCAATTTAAAAGAAAGAGTACAACAGAGATGAACGAGATTGCACACAATCCGGTTAAATGGATAAGCAAGAAAAGAACATGATCCTCACAAAACGAGGTGATGGGTGAAGAGCACAATGCCTCCGTAATGAAAGAATAGAAGATAAATCATAGGAATAACAGAATGAAGGAGAAAATGCCAACTTCTGCCACAAATGAGCTTGGAAAGCATCCTTGCAAATAAGAATTGAACGGAGTTGTCGGAAAATCAACAACGAGAAACACAAGCTTGTTGTGGGCTTATGGAAAACATCTCGAGACTATGAGGTGACAACCGGCCACAAATGGAAATAATTGCTTGCTTGAGATTAACGAAGAGATGAAAGCTTGTTCCATCAAGATGGAAAAGAGATAACTTGGATCATTGACAAGCACCACAAATAGCTACATTCCTTAGGGAAGGCTTTAGGTGAAATATAGCCCAAGATAACTCCAACGAAGAGATTGATGGATTTAAAATACCTCATTGACAACATGTGAATCGCGAAACATGAATGAAAATTGTCAAGAATGACATAACACCATCTCAAAAGATAAGGTAGAAAGAATTGCACTCCGGATTACCATATGAAGAAAGCTTGAGCTCCTTAAGAAGGAATCTGGTTGAAAACTTTGAGAAGGAATTAAATCCTTGATGAACCACCATGTAGAGCCTCAATGAAGAACTCCGGTAATAAAAGGATGATACAAAGAAAGAGAAGTAGAAAACACAAGGTGAAGCCTTGCGATGATTTAGATGGAGCTTCGCGACGAGATAATGCGGAAAACTTGGAACTCCGGAAAAGAAGGATGAGCAATTGAAACCATGAATTTTTGATGAACCTCCGGAATAAGGAATAGAATTTACTCGATGAAACAAGAATAAGAATTACATTATGCTTATCCCTCATCAATTAAATTTGATGACCAACAATGGATTTGGCATGCCACTTATTCTCGTAGAGAGGATTAAGATAGATACGCGCAAGCTTGGGAAGGACTTCAACGAACCACCGGTAGGATTGGAAAGAACGAATGAACTAAATGATAACGAAAGAGGTGAAATCTTGAACGAACCACCGTAAGAATTGAAAATGAACGTAGCAAAGGCACAATTCACTGGGAAGAATTGGAAAACGAATGAAGATACTAGAGGGGATTTAGATACAAATGAACGAATAGATCATGAACTGATTAGAGGATATTTGAACGAATCACCGGTAAGATTTGGAGAACGATAGACGAAGCTGAGAATGAATAATTCTTCTGAAATGATGGCCTTCGGAGGAAAGAAATGGAAACAACTCATGAAATGCTCCGGATGGTAAGAAAAGAATTGCCACCATCAAAACAATTATGAGAGGATGGCATGAAGCTAGAACCGTGAATCTTGAAGAGAATAGAGCAAGATTAAAGAGAAACTCTTCTTCGGTCTTCAAATGATGAGAATGACAACGCGAAACACCACCAAGAATTATTGAGGCACACCGGAAGAATCAACAGCGAAGAGGTTGAGCCAACTATGAAAAGAATTTGAAAGATCTTGGAGAAAAGCATATGACTGATGATAACTCATTCTTACGTCAAACTTGGAGAAGAATTTAGGATAGCTCCGGAAGAATTAGAAGAGTCAGGTAAGATCCTGGGAAAAGACCTGTGGGTTAGGGCCCACTCAAAAGAAAACAACGTTGAACGATTTTGAAGAGAGATTGCACCGGTTGAATTAAATGACTTGAATGAGATAGCAATCTCGAAAGAGCTTGAACGAATGCAGAGTGGAAACACGAATCTTCGAGATATCTTGAGCACTCCGGAATAACAAATAGCGAGAAGTAGAATGATAAGGAGGATAAGAACATTGATTGAAAAGAGTGAAGTGACTTCACAAGAATAAATGGATACTTGGTTAAGAAATATAAGTCCTTGAAGAAAAGGGGTGGGAGGGTGGGAAAAAAACAAAGGCAACTTGGAAACGGATGAAACAAACACCGTTGAGAAGAAATGATAATTGGTCTTGCTGATGTTGAAGTGATCGGATCCACTTGAAGAGAAACACGCCGGTTGAACAGGATTGACATGACAATCTCGATGATCAAAAAGGATTAGTATTCACATAGAAATATGAGAACACCATTTAGGAAAGGTATGGATTCAACACTTGGCATTGAAGCAACTCGAATACCACAACTCAAAACAAAAACAAAGGACTGGATTGCAGAATAAGCCGGAACAAACATATGATAGAGATTTCGTCCAAGTTTTAGGTGGTGGGGCCTACACGGGCTCAATCAGACAAAGACCATCATGTGCAAGGCAAGGCACATGACATACTGGCGTCCCAGTCGGCATAGCCAAGGACTCTTTAAGACACAACGAGACCATCAGTAAAATCAACCGTGAATAGGCGGACCACTAGACGTCGAACCCCAATTTCATATCATACATCCGTCGGAAAGATATCCTAAGAGCTACTTGAATTCCCACCTATAAAACTCCCAAATTTTCGGTTATGCAATCGGTGTTGGGGATACAGGGGAGCAATAATATCTCACACAAACTAACAATCCCTACATCCAACAGTATCCATCCGTCAACACATAACCAAGAAACCTTCGAAATCGTCTACCTCAACCTTGAAAAGCATCCGTTATACAAGTCATGGCAATACTCCCGTACTCACCTCGATCTTTGGGTTAGCGGGTTATCTCACCAACAACTGCATAAAAGAGATTTTCGATGTCGGCGACTAAACTCGGTATTCGAATCGCAACGATAAAATTATGACGACAACACCTCGAGCTCAACTCCCGGACACCGCCACAACCCCTAAATGACAGAGGCACCAAGAACAATGTTGTCATCATAAAACCATCGAACGATTCTAAGATACCAGCGTGATCCTAAAAATTTTTAGTGAAATTTGAGAAGAGAAAAGTCAAAACTCTACGTCAGGATACCTCACCAGAAGGTCAAAGGGACTGGGGAGTAAAAAGAATTCCTAAACTCTCCGATATATATAATCCTAAGTGACTCAAAACATTTTTCTAGACACAACTCGGCCACTAAAAACGATCAAGCAGTGGGGCTCCTAAGGTCGGGGAAGGCTCTGATTACCAACTTGTAACGCCCTCGATGCGGCTATATCTCCCACGTGTCGAAGCACGACTTAGAGGCATAACCGCATTGAAAGCAATGTCGCAAGTGAGGTAATCTTCACACAACCCATGTAATACATAAGGGAAAGAGATACATAGTGGGCTTACAAACGCCACTTCACACAATTACATGAATAAAGCATTACATCATCCAGATACAATCAAGGTCCGACTACGGAACCAAAATAAAAGAAGAACCCCAAATGCACAAAGGTCCTCAATCGACCCCAACCGGGCTCCACTCTTGATCAACTAGAACGAAACAACACAAAGGGCAAGATCTTCATCGAGCTCCTCCTTGAGCTTGGTTGCGTCACCGCCGGTAACATAGGTACCGCAAACTGGTTTTGGAAGTATCCGGTGAGCCACGGGACTCGACAATCTCGCACCCGCGAGATCAAGACTATTTAAGCTTATGGGTAAGGTAAAGGCATGAGGTGGAGCTGCAGACAGCGACTAGCATATATGGTGGCTAACATACGCAAATGAGAGTGAGAAGAGAAGGCAAAGCACGGTCGATATAAGTATGATCAAGAAGTGATCCTATAGCAACCTCGTCAAGCATAACTCCAACATCGTGTTCACTTCCGGACTCCCGGAAAGAGACCATCACGGTTACACACACGGTTGATGTATTTTAAATAAGGTCAACTTGGTCTTCTACAACCGGACGTTAACAAATTCCCATCTGCCACATAACCGCGGGCACGGCTTTGAAAGTTCAAATCCTGCAGGGTGTCCCAACAGCCCATGACAAGCTCTCACGGTCAACGGAGGAATAGACCTCCACCCAAGACACTCCGATCGGACTCGGTATCCCGTACAACAAGACATTTCGACGAGGTAAAACTAAACCAAAGAACACCGCCCGAATGTGCCGACAAATCCCGATAGGAGCTGCACATATCTCTTTCTCGTGGCACACTCGGATGAGACTAGCTACGAGTAAAACCAACCCTCAAGTTTCCCGAGGTGGCCCAGTAGCTCGGTTCGACCAACACTCGAGGAGCACCGCCCGGGGGTTAAAATAAAGATGACCCTTGAGTCTGCAGAACCCAAGGGAAGGTGGTAGGTTGTTAGTGCAAATGGTAAAACCAATGTTGGGCATTCTTTGGAGGAGCTTTACTTAAGGCGAATGTCAAGGGGTTCCCATAATAGCCCAACCGTAAGGAACACAAAATCCGGGAACATAACACCGATATGATGGAAACTAGGGCGGCAAGAGTGGAACAAAACACCAGGCATAAGGCCGAGCCTTCCACCCTTTACCAAGTATATAGATGCATTAATTAAATAAGATATATTGTGATATCCCAACAAGTAAACATGTTCCAGCCAGGAACAACATCTCCATGTTCCAACAAGGAACAAACTTCAATCTTCACCTGCAACTAACAACGCTATAAGAGGGGCTGAGCAAAGCGGTAACATAGCCAATCAACGGTTTGCATAGGAAAGGTGTCAAAGGTTAGGGGTTCATGGCAATTTGGGAGGCTGACAAGCAAATGGTAGGCATCGTAGCATTGGCATAGCAAAAGAGCGAGCAAACTAGCATAGCAAAGATAGTAGTGATTTCGAGGGTATGATCATCTTGCCTGCAAGATTCTCAGAGTTGTCGAAGGCTTGATCCTCGTAGGCGTTCTCAACAGGTTCCTCGTTCACGTACTCGTCTCCCGGCTCTACCCAAAGCAAGAACACAAGCAACGGAACCACAATCAAACAAGGAACAATGCACAAGCAATATGACGCAATACATGACATGCTATGCGAGATGTGATATGCGATGCATATGTGTGCTCCGGAAGGAAAATGATGAACCGGGCATCAACTTGGCAAACCAAGTATGCCGCTGGAAAGATGGAGTGATTTCGGTTGAAATCGATATAAAGCTCACCGGAAACGGATGCACGGTTTGCAAATGACAAGCAAAACAAGAATGACGCAAATCTGCGTTTAACAGCCCGATGCTACTTAGCACGCAACACGAAACTATGCTACAGCACCCCAACATAAAAACAAAGCATATGACAACGAACTACAGGAGATGCTTAACAAAAGAGGAACACTGAGCTACGGCTAAATCACATCATAACATGTTCAAACAAGCATGGTGAAAGTGCTAAAATATCGATTCACAGACTTAGTGAAAATACTAACATGCGAGAATTAACATCGAGAAGGCATGTTTAGAGCAAGCAAACAACATGCTACAGGAACTTATAATAGCAAAACAAGGCATGACATGATTCTACTCAAAGCATATATCAATAGTCCCTTTAATGACCATAAGCCAAAAGGACCTTAAGAAATGATGGCACCCATGTAAATATAGCAAGTTTTATTACAGATTTCAGACTTAGCGAAAAAACTGGGCATGGCAAAACAGTTAACAGTAGGCATGTTCGTGAGCTCGATGCACTCACTACAGAGGAATACATGGCATGGCAAGGCAACCAACAGTAAGAAGGCATGATTATGAAGCTAAGCATGGCAAGAGCAAGGTCATAGCATACGGGATCAACTACAACGACCCGTGAAAATTGAATCTCATGCAAACAATCTGTCAGGAAACATTTTCAAGCAAAAGTAGAGCACGAAAATGACATGCTACACTACTCCATAAATACCAACAAAGGCATGGATGGATATAGAACATCCATATGTTCAAAACACCCTTACTGATCATGCTCAAAAAGGGCATAGATCTCTCTGTAAGAACATGAACATATGACATAAAAATAACAGCAGAACAAGACTTGGTGAAATCACTAAGTTCCTGAAATCAGCAACATCATCATCCCTACTTTGCATGCTTGTTCTAGTAAACACATAACTCACAAAAATACATGGCAAACACCCCTGAAAATATGGCATGGCAATGTTCAACTCACATGTAGGACTCAAGTTCATAAAGTGCACACATAATTCATGGCAAAAATGACAAAAGAGCTCGAGCTGATAAGATTCTGAAACTAACGATCTGAAGCCTTCTTCCAACAGCATTTCGGGCATCAAGATGAGCTCAAATGCAAATGATGCAATGGAATGAAATGATGTACTCGTCGAGACGAACAATTTGACATATTATACGCGCGAAACGGAGCTACGGATGCAGAGATGTGACGTGATGAAAATGCACGAAAATAATAGAATTCTGGGACTTAGTCATTTCCAGAAAAAAAAACATATGAGCGCGGGATAACTATAGTGCGACCGGGGCGGGATTTAGGCGGGGCTCACCATGGGCTTCAGCCCAGGCTGGTGGAGGATGAGGCGGGCCGGAGGGAGCAGCTGGCTGGGCAGGCCTTGGGATGCGGGGCCTGAGGCGGGCCTGGTCGTTGACCTCCTCGGCGACGGCGATCGAGGCCGACGCCGTGGGGAGAAGGGCGAGGCCGGGTTATGGCGCTGGCCGAGGAGGAGCCAGGCGGCGGCGGGCTCCTCCGGCGGATCCCACCGGATCAGCGCGCGAGCGGCGCTGGTCGACGAGGCGGCGGTCGGCCGGGCGCCAGCGCCAATGAGGCGAAGGCGGCGAGGCCCGGCGGCGGCCGGCGGGCGGAGACGGAGGCCGGCGAAGGGCGGCGAGGCGCCGAGGGCGGCGAAGGCGGCGGAGCAGCCGGCCGGCGTGAGGAAGACGCTGGCGGCGCGAATCGGCGCCAGCTGGGCGCGGGCGGCGCTCAGCGCAGATCGGCCGACGCGGGCATGGGTCGCCCCAGCCAGCTGGCTGCGACGGCGGCGGGCGCGGGCGACACGTGTAAGCTTCAGATTCAGCTGCGGGGCGGCGGACATGTCCGGCGGCGGCGGCATGGCGGTGCGAGTGGCGAGTGGCGGTGCCGACGGCGGCGGCGGCGGCGACGGAGGCGGCGGCGGCGGACGGAGCGGCGACGGAGGCGGCGCGGGCGCTGCTGGAACGGGCGCGGCGGAGCGGCGACCGGAGGCGGCGGCGGCGGACGGCCTCATGGGCCAGCTGCAGGCTCATGGCGGTGTGGGCGGCGTGTGGGTACGTGGGCGGGATTGGAGGAGGGAGGCGGCGCGCTGAGGTGGCGCCCTCTGATTGGCCCGGAGGACGTGGCGGCTGGACGCGTCCGGCGGCGGGCGGACGTGTCCGTCGCGCCGAAGGAGAGATCTAGGGTTTGTCTGCGAATTCGGGGAAGGGGTCTATATATAGAGGTAGAGGGAGCTAGGAGTGTCCAAATGAGGTGCGGTTTTCGGCCACGCGATCGTGATCGAACGACCGAGAGCATGGAGGGGAGTTTGGTGGGTTTTGGGCCACTTTGGAAGGGGTGTTGGGCTGGAAACAAAAGAGGCTTTCACGGTTACCCGGTTAACTGTTGGAGTATAAACGACCTCCAAATGGCACGAAACTTGACAAGCGGTCTACGGTGCTATACCAAGGCAGCTTGGCAAACCTCGGCCATTCGAAAAGTTTAACACCCGCACACGAAAAAGAGAGAAGAGGGGACGCCGGATGACATAGGAGCGCGGATTGCAAAAGCAGACAACGGGAAAATGCTCGGATGCATGAGACGAACATGTATGCAAAATGAAATGCACATGATGACATGATAAAATGCAGATGATGACATGGCAAAGTGCAACACGCAAGCAAATGACATGGCAACAACGACGAATAATTGGCAGACACCTGGCGCATCGGATCCGGGGCGTTACAAACATTCAACAAGAATGTCATCCCTATGATATAACTAAAACTGATAGCATCCATCGATCATCATCATCATCATCATGAAACGGACCATCGACATCTTTCTTTGCAGTTGAGTTGCCACACACACATATACTCATCCATCTATCTTTTGAATCTACAAACAAGAAAATAAAATGAATTGTTAACACGCAATGCATTGACATCATGCAAGTGCTAACAAAGGCAAGATTAGTCACGTACAAAGGTTGAAGGCCATGCAATCTTTGTTTTTTCAGCATTACCGAGAGTATTGAAGTTTTTGCGACTCCGTACCAAATTGTCAGTTTTCTCAAGTGCCATATCGACATGCACCGCCCAGAATTTATTTCCAATTTCAGCACCATCAAGTTTAATTTAGGATCACAACTTACAATTGTAGCAAGAGCTACATCCCTGTTATATTTTTTCAAGCCCTTCAAGAATATTTTAGTTCCTACCTGTTAGAGAAAACCAAAGTTACCATATAACAAAACAGAAAAAAACAGGGGAGCATATGAGATGAATGAGTACTCTTACAGGTAGTTCATTGGCACCCAACCAACTCGGGGAAGAACTTTGAGAACTCTTACTGCTTGCATTAGCACCTTTTGTTGTTTTTTTTGGGCTGGACAGCAGCCTAATAGCGGTTATTACAGGAGGAACATCATCCAAAGAAGAGGTAATAAACAGCTAACACTATAGTTTGAACACAAATTTGTATGTGATTATGAAAAGATACCAGCTTGTTTGAAGCAGAAGTTTTTTCTCCCTGACGCGCACTGACAGCCTCAAGCAAAGTTTCTTTGTTCTGAACAACGTTCTAATAGCAAGACGACCAGTAGATACATAACCATCAGAAATAATATTTTTTGAACATATTGTATATGGTAATGGAAATATACCTTTTGTGCAGCAGAATTTTTTTCCCCTTGCCATGCACTAAAATTATGATCAGAAGTTTCTTGGTTCTGGCCAACATTCTGATAGCAACAAGTAACCATATAAATATGGGAGCAATATAGTTTGATCATAATTTTGGATATGAGACTATGATGATACCTTGGCTGCAGCAGAACATTTTTCTAGTTGTCGTGCAGTGCCACCATTATGAACCATAGTTTGTTTGTTCTAGGATAAAATGATACGAATCAACTTTTTGGTATTGTACATGCAATTGCAAAAAGTGCAAGTGTAACAACTTAAAACTCAGCAATGACAGGTTCCAAAGAGTATTTAAGTAGACAAACCTTATCTAGAACAGCATTGTTATTTGATGTTTGCAAATCTGCACCATTTGAACCACTTTGCTTGTTCTGTAAATTACTTGGTCGTGTTTTAACAAGTCGGAGTCCATCAACGGGAGGATCAAGCACCCTATACATATAACATAACATAAATATTAGTTGAGACATAATTTCTAGAGTGAAATTTTAGGATTTTATTGAGTACTTTGACAAGATACAAACTTTTCTATTTGAGTTATGTCCGTCAACCGAAGGTCCAAGCCCAATTGTAGCCATTGGATCTGAAATTTCCTATGATATAAATACAGAAAGGTTAGTCCACAAACTAAATGAAGGTTACAGTTCGTATAAATTTACCTGATTGGTTGTCTTTCCATTCTTCTCATCTGCTCCTGTAGTTCCACTATTTTAGCATCTTGATTTTTCTTATCTTGCTGTAACTTTTGCAGTTCAACTCTAAATGCTAGCATATCTTCATTTCGTGTGTCCTCCACTGAAGTAAAATGTGTATTCTCGAATATACATGAAGTATAAACATCAAAAAGGTTTTTGGGGTATGAAACTAGTCCCAAACCATGTACATGACCAGGCTTGTTATCTCCTAATACTCTGTTTAACACATCTCCTATCCATGCAATCTTGCCATCACTGTTATCTGCTAATTTAGGGGTTTTCCCCATAATATCCTTCAACTCTTCCTAAATACATAAAGAATGTAAATAAGAAGAATATAAATAATATCAAATTCAAAAATGAATGGTTGAGAGTTGTAAACATACCACATGAGCATTAATGATTTTGTTGTTGCAAGTTTTCAGCTTCTGCGTATGGACGAACAGGTGAGCCCTATGAGGATACTTATTTTCAGGATCTGTATCTTTCTGTTGTGAGATTTTTGCCAAGGCTGATGAAAGAAGCAGAGTGTTCAAGTATTGCAACCGCAGGTAATGAACCTCAGCTCAGGCAGAGAAATTACTGCAGTTTTATAAATACTAATGAATAAACTCTAAAATGCTAATTTCAATCAAGTACATATAAGGTGTAACCTTATAGAAGACGTATAGGAAGAATCAGAAACAACCCCATCTATGTGAAGGGTCCACAAAATTCTAATCTAAACAAATAACAGAGGACAACTATCAAACACTTCGTGTGCACTATCAAATTAACCCAAGAGAAGAGTAATTACAAAGCTTTGACGGGCCAAATCTCAAGCAAAAAGGGGGGAGGAGGCAAAATCTCCAAATCTTACTAGTATTTACCTGCTGTTTCTACGAAATCGGCGGTGGGGATTGATATGCTTTCCGTCCAAGATGCTGAACAAGACGTGCCTCCTTTGCCCTCAACCTTCAATCGTGGAATGGGGGTGCAGCTATGAGGTTCGTGAGGGAGGCCACGCCATGATTGATCTGCACAAGAGAGGGATCCTTCGTACAGGACGAGGAAGGGATCTGTGTTGATATTGGGGGGGGAGGTTTCCTATTTTCGTGGCGCAGTTAACTCCTCGCGAGACCTGATGTTAGTCTCCGTCGTTGATTAGTATGACAGGTGGGGCCATGGTAATCAAGCGCGCGAGCTTAATTTCTTTTGACTAGAATTAGTCGCTATTGGCGGGAGACAGGGAGGGAAAAGGGAAAAATCGGTGTGAAACCAAAAAACAAAATGAGGGAGTAAAAATTTGAAGAGAAATAAGTTATATTATTTACGCACTTGCACATATGTTTATCATAAATTCCACCGTCGCGTGCAGGGCAGCGTTGGTCGAGGACGCCGCCCCGTTCCGCCTGCCCTCCCCTTGAGGCAGCGCTGGCGCTTCTCGGACATCTCTGCGGTGGTCTTGGACCAGTAGATCGCATAGGCCTCCGCCAATGCGGAGGTTGCGAGGACCCAATTCGGCGGGATGTCCGACATCGCAAACATGGTGCGGTGCTACGCGTTGCGCCGCTCCGCTCACTCGG
Organism: Aegilops speltoides; assembly: GCA_021437245.1. Taxonomy (NCBI): domain Eukaryota; kingdom Viridiplantae; phylum Streptophyta; class Magnoliopsida; order Poales; family Poaceae; genus Aegilops; species Aegilops speltoides. The sequence continues at coordinate 424,507,779 of CM038144.1, read as the reverse complement.
CCGCCGTCGCACTACAGTGACGTTGTCCCGCCACTGCGTCCCAGGTAATGCACAAGGCATCCACATGTGTTATCAAGCCCCAGGTAGGGCTCCTGCTTCATGGCGATCCGAGCAACGACATGCCGGTGATGGCAGCGGGGAGTCAATGAGGGCAGCGCCAAACGACAATCACGGAGGGAGCTCGAACTGCCGCTGTAACTCCTCGCATCCTCTGGAATGGCTGATTGGATCGGTGCGTTGGCGCTGTTTCGAATCGGCTTGCATGGGAGAGCGGTTTGGTTGGACTGCATACATTAGCATGAGTCTGGACGCACGCAAAAAAAATTATGCCTCATTAATACCATCTTGAAATAGGCTTTCGCCTCACTTTATAGATAAAGCAACAATCCATACAAACATCCAACATAATTGCAACCACAAGGATGGCTTGGGCAGTAGAACGGGGGATAAGCCACCTAGTAGAACGACCCATCGGGCCATCTCCCACCAAGGAGACAAAGAACCTCTACGCGAGCTGGGCCATCTCCCACCAAGGAGTCCATATGGACCATCAACAGCTTACCAATCGGCTCCGACATGGCCTTGAGGATGTGTTCCTGCTTGCCCCCTTCTGGGAGCCCATAGATGAACAACCACACCTGCTCAAGAGGAGGCATCGGGTCCGGCTTCATCACAGCCTTCTGAATAGAGACCGTGAACTTGTCGATAGGACACTTGACAATGTCTTGGGTGCAAACGTTGAGCATCTCCGCCGAGGGGAAGGGCACCGAGAAAACCACCGGTGCCGTCTCAGTGGCCTCCCATGAGAAGACGTTGTCTTTGTAATCGCCAATGTGTGCTGATAGCTTGGCCTTATGTCCTCGGCAGTCACCGCCAGGGACGACAGAGATCGACGCCAAGTGAGGCCAAACGGGCCGATCCTCCAGGGTCGCGTCCACGTTGTAGAACGCCCCATAAGGCATGTCATACCCCAAGTAGGCAAGGATGGAGGGGCACCTACGGGGCGATACACTCCGTCCGGAAGTGCCCGGCGCATCCGCAGTTGATGCACATCGTCTCCTCGCGGGTGCGGGGGCAGACGAGCATCCCGCCAGGGACACATGGGTGGGCGACGGCCAATAGGGAATCGGCGCATCCGCTAGGGACACATGGGCCGCCCGCCCACCGAAAGCAGCCCGCAGTACCCGTACCCCAAGTAGGCAAGGGTGGAGGGGCACCTACGGGGCGATACACTCCGCCCGGAAGTGCCCGGTGCATCCACAGTTGATGCACATCGTCTCCTCGCGGGTGCGGGGGCAGACGAGCATCCCGCCAGGGACACATGGGCGGGCGGCGGCCAATAGGGAATCGGCGCATCCGCTAGGGACACATGGGCCGGCCCACCCAGCCGAGCAGCCCCGCAGGCACCCCGTACCCCAAGTAGGAAAGGGTGGAGGGGCACCTACGGGGTGATACACTCCGCCCGGAAGTACCCGGCGCATCCGCAGTTGATGCACATCGTCTCCTCGCTGGTGCAGGGGCAGACGAGCATCCCGCCAGGGACACATGGGCAGGAAGCGGCCAATAGGGAATCGGCGCATCCGCTAGGGACACATGGGCCGGCCCACCTAGCCGAGCAGCCCCGAAGGCACCCCGTACCCCAAGTAGGCAAGGGTGGAGGGGCACCTACGAGGCGATACACTCCGCCCGGAAGTGCCCGGCGCATCCGCAATTGATGCACATCGTCTCCTCGCGGGTGCGGGGGCAGACAAGCATCCTGCCAGGGATACATGGGCGGGCGGTGGCCAATAGGGAATCGGCGCATCCGCTAGGGACACATGGGCCGGCCCACCCAGTCGAGCAACCCCGCAGGCAGGCGCGACGGCGACAGACTCCATCATGATGGCAGGGCCACCAGCAATGGGCGCGCGGGCATGGGAGCACATTTGCAGTCGCGGCTCCCGCGTCCGTACGATTTCAAAATCCCCCCTCATTGAACTCTCATTAATACCATGAATGCATTATATTAAAAAAGTATAAAATTGTTCTTATTTCCGGTCATGCCTCATTATTTGTGACCTCAGTAATATTTCCCTGCCGCTAAAAAATATTATGTGTACGACTGAAGTCCAGTACTCTTAATTTTGCTTTTTATTTCAATTTATGTTTGTTTATTTATTTTTGCTTGGATCGAAGGGAGAAATGAAAATAGGCCACCAGGGAGGTGGCGCCAACAGCGAGGCTGTCTGGTCTTGCGCGTGACACCTACCTATTGATCGAGTTCATGGAACCAGCCTATTTAACACTTCTATGCTGTTTATCACGTTATATTTTCTCTAAATCCCATTACTGTTTCATATTTAGGTCTTAAGGAGAACACTAACAGAAGAAAACTAGATCGAGCAGAGGGCTGCCTCTCTTCGACAAACCATGACACATAAGCAGTTCAGAAACAGCATGATGAACAAGTGTGCCCAACAGAAAACAGTTTAACTGCAGTTCCTGTCGCTGAAGTAAGGGCAGGAATTCCAAGATCCGACACTTCTGATACATGGAAATATGACAAAGAACCTGTGTCCCCTGGGACATAGGAACTGATGAGTAACGAGCAAGATTGGTTTTTCCAGGTATCAACTGTTGCAGCTGCAATTCCTTCAACCACCAAACAGAAATTGCCAGACACATAAAAGAAATTCATCTACACCAGCTGAGTATTGTGTACTTTCTCTTGGAAATCGCAATAGTAATTTGGTGGATTCTAAATCCATTGCACACTGCAAAAAATAAATAAATATTACTGCAGTTGTAACCATGAAGTAATTGCAAAAGCTTAGCTTGTAAATATCTGATTTGCAATTTAAGTTCCTATCGTTGTACAACAGAAGTTCAAAATTATATCATTTTTCAACAATATATAAGAAATGTATACTTGTTTCCAGTTCATAAACTGCATGTTATACGCAAACATGATTGCAAGTTATTTAGGCTACAAAACTAGTGAAATCATCTTAATATATCTTTGGTTCAAAGAAAAGGCAACCAGATTGTACACTATTTCCTAACAATGTGAACTTGACATCCAACAACACAAAATGACAGTAAATTTGTGAGCACATAGTACAGGTACGTAAAATCGGTGAACACATGGTACATCACAAGCAATAAATAGTATAACTAGCATTCACCTCTTGTACGAGAGCAGCTAGAAAGTTCAAATAGTCCAATTCAGTTGTTGACCAACTGAATTTTCACCATGATACAACACCAGCAGCTGCTGCAAAAGTTCCAGTTAGTCCCAAAGACCATATTGTACAATCTGAAACCTTTTAATCAAACAATTCACTAAAAGAAAAAAATCTAAACATATGACATACAAGTGTCCAAATAACATCAATGATGCAAGCACAGAACAGATGTAGTTACAGCAGCTATTCCATCTCAAAAGGCAGCTAACAAACTGACAAGATCATGTAGCCGATGCCTATGTTAACCAATTCAGAGTAACACTTGTTAATCCATCAGACATAAGTCACTACTGTCAATAAAATAGCATGATCTAAGCATTGTTTTTCTGACATCAATAAAGCGCGGATAAATCGTCATCCAACGTCCATTTTCAGTGCTAGGATAACAGACTGCGGTTGGGAGTTGGAACATCAAGGTTTGAAGTTCTGGAGAGAGCAGATCAATATAGGCTAGAAAATGCCTAAAAAAGATAAGAGATTAGAAACAAACAGAGTGGACACGTTCTTCAGTAATCTGTACTCAAAGCGCAACTAGAAAAAAAAGTGGCACATTCATCGTTTGTAGTATCTGATTAGGAAACAAACACGAGTTTTGAAGCAGTCAAACCATTGCCTAGCAGACTGGAGTTGTGAACTGGAACAACAAGCTTAAAATGTGGAGAAAAAAGATCCAACGGAAACTATACACAAACCATGTCATTGGCATCTATACTCGACATTTTCCTTGAAAAATCATATGAATCATTTCTCCAATTGTTCAGAAAATCAATACAACCGAAATCTAAAGTCGACTGCACTTTCGAGAAGACAGTACCCAATTAACACCAATGGTGTTCTAAAATACTCCCTCCGTCCGGAAATACTCGTCGGAGAAATGCATAAAAATGAATGTATCTAAAACTAAAATACGTCTAGATACATCCATTTCTCCGACAAGTATTTCCGGACGGAGGGAGGGAGTAACAGATTTAGTTACATAGCTACAGCTATAATTCAGTTACGTCAAAGTTGGAAGTTCTAGAAAGAGCAGAGCAATAGAGATGTTTCTAAAAAATCTATAATCTAGTCAGAAGTACCCAAATAATATCAGTGAAATACTCAGACGGTAACACGTTTAGTTACAATACTACTCCAGTGGTAATCTACACACAAAAAGCAACTATAGAACAAAACAACACAGCCAGGGTAGTCAGGTTAGCTTCAAAAATGTTATGGCACTTATTCTGGCAGTCACGGGAGCTGACGGAGTAGTCCAAACAACTATAGAACTTATGTTGGTAGTCCCTTCACGGACTATTGGGAATTGGTCTGAACATCGAGGGTAGTCCAAACAACTGAACATAGCCCAGGTGGTAATGTACAGCTCTGAAATCCGTCCCCTTCGTCATCTACCAAATCCCCCTACATCCCACGGCCATGTCTCTAGGTGCCCACAAATAGGTTGACTAGATGAGAGGAGAAGGGAAGGAGGGAGGTTTACCTCGGTGGTCAGTCTTGCCGTCCTGCACGGCGAGGGAGAAGATGGCCAGCCGGAGGAGTAGCGAGCCGACGGCGGGCAGGTCGGAGTGGCGGCCCGAGGAGCAGTGGACGCTAGCAGACGACTTCCAGCCCTCCTACCGCTGCCTTGCTTCTTCTCCTTTCTGTGCTGTCCGCATAGCCGCCGCTCCCTTGTCCGTCGCTGCCTTCCCGCCACTCGCCAGTCCGTCGCCGCCTTTTCGCCGCTCCCCTTTCCGTCCGCCTTCAAGCCTAACAAGAAGAGATTGGATGATTGATTTGTGTCGTAGTCGGAGGGAGAGACCTAGATCGATCCAGATATGAAGGGCAATATCAATCTGGATCAAGAATAGAAGAGGAAGATTTGTTACTTCACGCGATTTGGTTTGTCTAGGATAGTTAGCACAGATTTTCGCGCCACATTATTAACCATGTGTACCGGTGTGTCCTATTTTACGCTGAATTAATTTCAATTTTTTTTGAGGGAGAATTAATTTTTATTTTTAATTATGTATATTTGTAGTTTTATAACACATATAATTTGCAACAATAAATGGCAACATATAAGATCTGTTGCACTCAATAGGGTCTCACGAGGTGCAAGTCTACAATGCATATGTTGCATCGTTTATATCCGTATCTATCGTGATTTTTGCACCATGTAGTTAAAATGTTGTAGAACATGTGTTGCTTTATAGCGGGTATCCTTGTAGTGAACAGACCCCGCACTATGGATTGAAGATTTCCTTCTCCACATTCACATGGCTCGCGGAGATGATCTACACGCCATCAAGTATCTCCCCCTTAAGCTCAAAGGACCAGCCCGACATTTGGTTAAACACCACCAACAAATTCCATTGGTAGTTGGGAAAACCTGGAAGACGCATTCCTTGATAACTTCGAGGGCACATATGTGCGACCACCAGACGCTGATGACCTGAGCCACATTACTCAACAGCCCGGAGAGTTGGCCCGGAAATTCTGGACTCGGTTCCTCACTAAAAAGAACCAAATAGTCGACTGTCCGGACGCCGAAGCCCTGGCGACTTTTAAGCATAATATCCGTGACGAGTGGCTCGCTCGACAACTCGGCCAGGAAAAACCCAAGTCTATGGCAGCTCTCACAACCCTAATGACCCGTTTTTGTGCGGGTGAGGATAGCTGGTTGGCTCGCGGCCGCACCACGCCACACTCCGCGCCGGATGGCGCGATGCTAATGGCAAGCCACGGCGCAATGCATACATAGAGAAGGAACAACGGCGACAAAGATCAAGACCACGACGATCAATGCCGGATTCAGCGGATCTAAGTCCGGACGGCGAAAAAGCCGTTCAAAAGAAATAATCGAGGACCGTCCGGTCTCGACCGCATACTAGGCGCTTCGTGTCAAATTCACGCACACGGAAAAACCAGCCAATCACACCAATAGAGACTGCGGGTGTTGAACAGCCGCAAGATAAACGCCAAAAGAAGGACAAGGGCTGCACAATGACGATGATGACGAGCCCGGCGTCCGAATCTGGGACAAAAAAATCCCCCGGTGAAAACGTTCAATATGATCTATGCCACTCACATCCCCAAACGGGAACGGAAGCGAGCACTACGGGACGTCTATGCGATGGAGCCAGTTGCCCCCAAATTCAACTCATGGTCAGCCTGTCCGATCACCTTTGATCGTAGGGATCATCCCACTAGCATCCGTAATGGCGGCTCAGCCGCACTGGTCTTAGACCCAATCATCGACGGATTCCACCTCACGCGTGTCCTTATGGACGACGGTAGTAGCCTGAACCTGCTTTATCAGGACACAGTGCGCAAGATGGGCATTGATCCTTCAAGGATCAAGCCCACCAAAACTACCTTTAAAGGTGTAATTCCCAGAGTAGAGGCCCGCTGTACGGGCTCTATAACGTTGGAAGTGGTCTTCGGATCCCTGGATAACTTCTGGAGCGAAGAGTTAATCTTCGATATCGTCCCTTTCCACAGTGGTTACCACGCACTGCTCGGACGAACCGCATTCGCTAGATTCAATGCGGTACCACATTATGCATATCTCAAGCTCAAGATGCCAGGACCACGCGGGGTCATCACTGTCAATGGAAATATGGACCGCTCCCTTCAAACGTAAGAGCATACGGCAGCCCTCGCGGCAGAAGTACAATGCGGCCTACTCCGACACACCAATCCGGCGACAACTTCGAGCACTGTCAAGTGAGTCCAGAGCACCCCACAACAGGATCATCAGGAACACCAAGATCGTGATTAGCAGTCCGGCCTCCGCTCAAGCCCCTCCAAAGCAGCATTCATGCCACGCGTACACAATTATGCACTCAAGATACCATGGGCAAAGGCGGAAGTGCATCAACGAATCAGTCGATAATGCGGGTAACCGCCAAATACCTTCATACTCTTTCCCTCTTACCTTTCTGGACACCGCGCTAGTGCAGCATCCTCAGAAGAGCCGAATTGCCGGACTCATAGGGGAGAGACATCCAAGGAGGCAACAGACATGCAGAATAGAAGAAACCCCAGGTGGAATCTATTTGCGATCATTATACCTGCTTTATCTACCTGTACACAGCCTACCTCTGGATAGGACATGTCAAATAGTCCTATTTATCTCCGCTTAATGCATCCATTGTAAACATACGCTTAAACATATTTTTCGTCAATGGGAGACTATATATAGCGTCAGCTTATTATTCTTATTGGAGCATTTTTCTCCTATAAATGTTTATTTGGTTTTGCATCCGTACACCTTGGTACGGTCAGTTTGCCAGGGGCTTCTCATGGCGCCCCGTAATATGGCAACTAAAAGTCCAAACACTTTCAACAGTGCGGCACCCCGAACTTATAGCACTATATGCATCAGCATCGAATCATGTCTTGGGTCTATAGTTGGGATAGCCCGGCTCCCTTGTTTTGGTGCCTTACGTTTCGTTATATCGGCTAAGCTAGCGCAGGGAGAACTACTGCGATTGTGTTCCGGTTCTTCCGGACGAGCACCTCAGTAGAGAAAGCCGAAAACTGACCGACATGATGTGGCGAGAGCTGGTCGCTGTTCGAGAGGTACTAAAATCCTTAAAGATTTTCCGCTTTAGGCGATAAATCGGCTTTGTCCGATCAAGGCGTATATAGCGCCCCAATTCGGCCTTCCGGATTCTAGGGGCTTCGCCGAAATTTAAAATTGTAGACTTCTATGGCTAAGTGAAAGTTATAAAGCCGCATAGTCCGATTGCCTCGTTCGCTGCGCCAGACACCTCCTTAAGGGACCAAACATTTGGGTAAAGAGTGTCCGGGTTTTCCACGAACACCCCAGTGCTAGTCACGTGGGGGCAGAAGCCGACGACTGGCCTACTTTCAGGATTTCATAAACAGCCGCACAGAAGGTAATATTTTGAATAACAAAAGCGCTACATAGCACAAGTAACTTCGTCCTTAAAATACAAACATGACAAAAGTGAATTCATTCAAAAATGGTGTCCTTGGTACATTCCTCAGTGATGAGACGAGCACCTTTCATAACGCCATCATAGTACATCTTGGGATGGCGATGCGCCTTGCCCTCCGGCGGCCCGTCCTTGACCAGCTTCTCCGCATCCAGCTTGCCCCAATGCACCTTCACGCGGGCAAAGGCCCGGCGGGCACCCTCGATGCACACGGATCGCTTGATCACCTCAAGCCGCGGGCGGGCATCCACCATCCGCTTGATCGGGCCAAGTAGCTCTGGGCATGAGCTCACCAGCCACATTCGGACTATGAAACCTTTCATAGCCGCCGGCCGCCTGTGGAGTTCGACCAACTGCTTGAGCTTGGTCACTCAGAGGCATCGGTGTTCGGCCCACATCTACCGGGACGAACAGCTTCTCCATTGAGTTCCCCTCCAGGCACGGTAGAACTCCAAAGATCTCGTCTGCTGCATGGCAGATCTGCGAATGCCTGGAGAGCTCCGAATTCGAGTAAGTAAAAGAAACGCCTCCTCCACATGTTTGCTTTCCATAAAGAACTTCTTACCCACTGCTATCTTCTTGGCCTCCTGGATCTCCTGCTGTGCTTTCTTGGCCTCGGCCTTGGCGTCTTTTAAATTCGTAAGGGCCTTCGCAAGCTCGGCCTCTTTCACCTTCAGATCATGCTCCACGAACTCACATTTCTTGCCGAGGTCCTGGAGCTCTTGCTGTACCTCACCTACCCTAGCACTATGCTTTTCGCGCTCCTTACACTTCAAGGCCGCCTTGTCTTCGGCCTCGGACAGCGCCTTCTTCAGGGACGCCACTTCGGCAGTGGCCCCTGTTACACGGTCACGACACTTAGGTGTTAGACCCACCAATTCTGTCTATCCTTAAATATATAAGAGCGGGAATTACTTACCCTTGTTCTCTTCAAGCTGCCCCTTCGCGAGGTCGAGCTCCCCCTGCGCCTGCTCCAGGTCCCACTTCAGTTCGGCAACCTCGGCAGTACGGGCAGCAGATGCAAGCAGCACAACCTGCTTATTCACAATAATACTTATGATTAGACTCCTGCGGATTATAATTGACCCTCTGCTTGGCTTTTCTTTCCGAACACTAAACAGAGTATCAGGGGCTACTTCTTATAGGGTGGTAATTTTGCACATATTTATTACATACCTCGAAGCCTGTTAGGAGGCTGGTGCAAGCTTCGGTTAGTCCGCTCTTGGCGGACGAAACCTTCTGAATCACCATACTCATAAGAGTGCGGTGCCCTTCATCGAGGAAGTGCAAGCGCCTCCAAGAGACCGTCCGGCGCCTCATGCGCAATGGGCGTCCATGACCTGATGGCTCGCTCCTAGCGAGGGGTCACCCGCCGAGTCGTAACCATCAAAGGTTCGAGACCAGTTGGTGAGAGCTTGGCTGACCAAGGCTCTCATCGACACAATCCGCGGGGATCTTGAACCCCGCGTGTCCGACGTCTGGGACCCCGCCTCGGGGCGTCGCCAGAGTCAACCCCCCCGTTCTGGGAGCCTTCGGGACAACACCTCCGTGTCATCTGCGTGTTGAGGAGTAGTGGTTGTCGGAAGCGAATTGATCTTCGAATCACTCAGGGACCCGAAGGAAGACACTTCGAGGAGATCCCTGGCCGGACTACACATATGTTCAGCATTATAAAACACAAAAACTATGAAGTGAAATCATGATAGAATGTGGACACTTACGATCGCACTAGGGGCTTCCCCCTGGGCAGCCACCCTTCCTCACAATGAGCAGTTGTGGCGGAATAGTCCGGAAGGGGCACCTTCCCCTTCTTGGATGCCCCAGCCTCCCCCTCCAGGGCGGCTTTTCTTTTCTTCCCCTCCCCAGTGCGGGGAGGTGGAATTTCTTCTTGATTCCCCCCGCCTCCGCAGGAGGAATCTGACTCGTCGCCATCCGACGACAGGGGTATGACGGCCCTGCGCCGGGGGCCTTTTCCGGCCCCCTGGTCCGCCTCCCGGGACCCCTCATCCTTTCCGGATGGGGCGTCTTCTTCTTCCTCCTCCTCCCCTTCGTGGCAGGAGTCCACCTCGTCATCTTTTGACGAGGCTTCCGGCACAACTTTACGCCGGAGACCCTTCCGTATCCCCGGGGCCTTCTTCTCGGCCTTCTTCTCCGGCACCTTGTACGGCGCCGGGACCAGCATCTCCGTTAGGAGAGCATCTGCTAGGTCTTCTGGCAGCGGAGCCGGGCAGTAAACCTGCTCCGCTGTCTCCACGTAATCCTGAAGCAAATATGCACAACTACTTAAGGCACTCCCATGAATATATCGGGAAGAACTTGGTCCGGTGTCTGTCTAAGAACTCACCGGCCTAGGAGCCTCCGCGGCGTGAAGCCCGCGGTCCTCGGATGTAGGAGGAGGTACTTCGGAGGCCTTGAACAACACCTTCCATGCGCCTTTGTGCGTCATGTCGTAGAGCCTCTGAAGCGTCCGGTGCTCGGTTGGGACGAACTCCCACAGATTGACTGCCCGCTTCTGGCAGGGCAAGATCTGGCGAACGAGCATGACCTGGATCACGTTGACAATCTTGATGTTTTTGTCCTTCATGCTTTTGACGCATGTTTGGAGTCTGGCCAGCTCTGTGGAATCACCCCAGGACAGGCCCTTCTTCTCCCAGGAGGTGAGCCGCATGGGGGCTCCGAATCGGAACTCGAGGGCCGCTGCCCAATTGGCGCTGCGCGGCTCGGTGATGTAGAACCACCCCGATTGCCATCCTTTTACGGTCTCCGCAAAGGAGCCTTCGAGCCATGTGACGTTGGGCATTCTGCCCACCATGGCCCCTCCGCACTCCACCTGTCGGCCGCTTACCACCTTTGGCTTCACGCAGAAAGTTTACAGCCATAGGCTTAAGTGAGGCCGGATGCGGAGGAAGGCCTCGCACACGACGATGAACGCCGAGATGTTGATGACGAAATTCGGGGCTAGATCGTGGAAATCTAGCCCGTAGTAGAACATGAGCCCGCGGACGAAGGGATGGAGTGGAAATCCCAGTCCACGGACGAAGTGGGCGACGAATACGACCCTCTCGTGGGGTCCTGGGGTCAGAATGACCTTCCCGGCGTCTAGTAGACGGTGCGCTATGTCCGCGGCCAAGTATCCGGCCGCCCGAAGATTTGTGATGTGCTTCTCGTTGACGGTGGAAGCCACCCACTTGCCTCCTGCTTCGGACATGTTTAGCTGTGCGGGGAAGGCTTGGGCTTGGGCGCTGGAGCTCTAGGGGCAAGAGTGGGCGAAGGAGGAAGAAGGCGTGGGTGAAAATGGGGGAATCTTATTCCTTTATAGAGGCACCGGAAGCGGCGCGCCTCCCCACTTGCCTGTTGGGAATCGCTTGTTTCCCAAGCGCCACGATTAATGGCGTGGTGAGATTACCCATACCCGTATTTATGAGAATCCCATGATAAGGGGACACGATCTCTGCTTTGACATGACGTGTCACAGAAACCGCCTCGTAATATGCGTTGTAGCTGGTTGTGTGGAAACGGTTAGAATAATGGATCCGATCATAATAACATGTCACGTCATCAGAAAAGGCTGTCAGCAGATGGCATTTGTGAAATATCATTCTCTCTACGGTGGTATGCGAAGATCATTTTTCAGATCCGGACACGATTTGAGTGTTCGATAATTGCTTTGGAGTATTCGGAGAAGGAACCCACCTTGCAATGCCGAAGACAATACTGCGCACCAGACTCATCGTCATTGAAGCCTGGTTCAGGGGCTACTGAGGGATTCCTGGATTAGGGGGTATCCGGACAGCCGGACTATGTACAAACGTCCGGACTATTGAAGCGTGAAGATACAAGACTCAAGACTTCGACTCGTGTCCGGATGGGACTTTCCTTGGCGTGGAAGGCAAGCTTGGCGATCCGGATATTATATTTCCTTCCTTGTAACCAACTCCATGTAAACCCTAGCCCTCTCTGGTGTCTATATAAACCGGAGAGGTTGGTCCTTAGAAGGCCGATCACAATTACAATCATACCATCATAGGCTAGCTCCTAGGGTTTAGCCTCTACGATCTCGTGGTAGATCTACTCTTGTAATACCCATATCATCAATATTAATCAAGCAGGAAGTAGGGTTTTACCTCCACCGAGAGGGCCCGAACCTGGGTAAACATCTTTGTCCCTTACTTCTTGTTACCATCAGCCTTGACGCACAGATCGGGACCCCCTACCCGAGATCCGCCGGTTTTGACACCAACAGGAACCTACTATAAAGATTAGAATTAAAGATTATGAGTGTTTTGCTTTGTGTGATTTGGGTGCTAGTGTTTCCACGATTCCGAAAACTTTATGTGATATTCTAGGTTTCCATGATCTTGATGATTGCTCTTTAAATTTGCACCTTGCGGATTCCACCATTAAAAAGCCAATGGGAATAATCAATGATGTTCTTATTGTTGCAAATAAAAATTTGGTGCCCGTAGATTTTATAGTTCTTGATATAGATTGCAATCTTTCTTGCCCTATTATTCTTGGTAGACCTTTCCTTAGAACGATTGGTGCGATTATTGATATGAAGGAAGGGAATATTAGATTCCAATTTCCATTAAAGAAAGGCATGGAGCACTTTCCAAGAAAGAAAGTCAAAATTACCTTATGAATCTATCATGCGTGCTACTTATTAATTTAGTGGCAAAGATGGCACTCGTTAGATCTATCTTCGCTTTTATGCCTAGCTAGGGGTGTTAAACGATAGCACTAGTTGGGAGGCAACCCAATTTTCTTTAGGTTTTTTGTTTTTGCTCCTGTTTAGTAATAAATCTTGCATCTACCCTCTGGTTAGATGTGTTTTTATCTTTTAATTAGTGTTTGTGCCAAGTAGAACCTATAGGATAACCTATGATGATGGTTGATTTGATTCTGCTGAAAAGCAGAAACTTTGCACGCACGAATATAATTTTGTTAAATCACAGGAACGTGCTTTTGCATTAATTCTTTTTGCTGCTAATCAATAAACAAATTTTCCAGGACTTCCTATTTTCGTACGATTTTTAAAGTTCCAGAAGTTTGCGTTAGTTACATATTGCTACAGACTGTTCTGTTTTTGACAGATTCTGTTTTTCGCGTGTTGTTTGCTTATTTCAATGCATCTATGGCTAGTAAAATAGTTTATAAACCATAAGGAAGTTGGAATGCAGTAGGTTTAACACCAAAATAAATAAAGAATGAGTTCATTACAGTACCTTATGTGGTGGTTTTGTTTTCTTTCACTAACGGAGCTTATAAGATTTCCTGTTGAGTTTTGTGTTGTGAAGTTTTCAAGTTTTGGGTAAAGCTTTTATGGACTATGGAATAAAGGATGGCAAGAGCCTAAGCTTGGGGATGCCCACGGCACCACAAGATATTCAAGGATAGCCAAAAGCCTAAGCTTGGGGATGCCCCGGGAAGGCATCTCCTCTTTCGTCTTCGTTCATTGGTAACCTTACTTGGAGCGATATTTTTATTCGCCACATGATATGTGTTTTGCTTCGAGCGTCGTGTATTATATTAGTCTTTGCTTTTTAGTTTACCACAATCATCCTTGCTGTACACACCTTTTGGGAGAATCCTATTTGATTAGAATTTGCTAGAATATTCTATGTGCTTCACTTATATCTTTTGAGTTTGATTTGGCGGAGCGTCCGGCCTCAAAGTAAATTACGCGAAGAGCTCGGCCACGGTCTTACATGGGGAGCAGGCTGCAACTGAGATCATCACCGGCCTGGGCTGTTCGACCGTTGCGCTCCCAGTCACCTACCTCGGCATACCCTTGACAACGTGCCGCCCGTCCGCCGGTCAGTTGCAGCCCTTGGTCGACAGGGTCGCCAGGCGCTTGCCCACCTGGAAAACATGGCTTATGAATAGAGCCGGCAGGCTTGCCCTCGTCAAGTCGGTTCTCTGCGTGATCCCGTGCACCAGCTGCTTGCTTTTGCCCCCGCGAAGAAAACTCTGCGGCAGCTCAAGAAGATTCAACAGGGATTCTTATGGGCTGGGCGAGCCGTCGCCAACGGCGATCATTGCCAGGTGAACTGGCGCTTCGTCTCCCGCCCCCTCGAGCTTGGGGGTCTTGGGGTTCGCGACCTCGAGCGCACCGGGCTTGCGCTCAGACTGCGGTGGCTTTCGCTCTCGCGAACTGACGAGGGACGCGCCTAGCATGGGCTGGATCTTCAATTCTCCTGCCATGAGCGCTCCCTGTTCTTTGCTTCCACCTTCATGGCCATTGGCCTTCATGGCCATTGGGAACGGCATGAAAGCCCTGTTCTGAGAGGAACGATGGCTCAACGGGCGCTCCGTCGGCGAGCTCATGCCCCTGCTCTACAACTGCATCCCCAAACGATGGCGCAAGGTTAGAACGGTGGCCGAAGGCCTCTACGGCAACGCTTGGGCCCGTGACATCCAGGGCGTTCTCGGCCTCCACGAGATTGGTCAGTACCTGTAGCTTTGGCAAATCGCACAGCAGGCCACACTTCGCGATGCCCCTGATCAACTGATCTGGAAGTGGACCACGAGCGGCATCTATTCTGCGCAGACTTGCTACCTGGCCACCTTCCAAGGATCCACACACTCCTACTCCTGGAAGCTGATTTGGAAGGCATGGGCTCCCCCGAGGGTCAAGTTTTTCCATTGGCTCGCTAACCTGGATCGCTGCTGGACCACCGACCGTCTAGCCCACCATGGTCTGCAGCATCATCCGCGCTGTCTTTTGTGTGATCAGGCACCTGAAACGATGCGGCACCTCTTGCTTGACTGCCCCTTCTCGAGGCAGGCATGGCACAAGACCCTGGCGTGGCTGCGCATCCCAGCACCGATCCCTAACCAGGAGCCCACCCTCATGGACTGGTGGCAACACGCCAAGCACGACACGCCACAAGCACAACGCAAGGCCCTGCAATCCGTAGCACTCCTAGTACCGTGGCTCGTCTGGAAGCATAGGAACAGCTGCGTTTTCGATAACGCGACGCCTTCCCTCGGCACGCTTGTCGACCGAATCAAGGAGGAAGCCGGCTCCTAGGCCAAGGCCGGAGCGGCAGGCCTTAGAGTAGTCCTCCCCCCTACATGGGACGTGCACTGAGCCTTGTATCTCATTCTCGCTTTATTCGTCCTAGGACGACTGTAACTGACTCCCTACCTGTTCAATGAAAAGAAACGCAAGGTCTTTTGCGTTTTCTCAAAAAAACTTGATAGTTTTTGCTCCAGTGCTTCACTTATAATTTTTAGAGCACGGTGGTGTCTCAATTTTGAAGAAATTACTAGTCTCTCATGCTTCACTTATATCTTTTTGAGAGTCTTTTAGAATAGCATGGTATTTGCTATGGTTTTAAAGTTGGTCCTAGAATGATGACCATCCAAGTTGGGTATAATAAAAACTATCATCGAAAGTGAATTGGATGCTATGATCAACTTGATGCTTGATAATTGTTTTGAGACATGGAGGTAGTGATATTAAAGTCATGCTAGTTGGGTGATTATGGATTTAAAGAATGCTTGTGTTGAAGTTTGTGATTCCCGTAGCATGCACGTATGGTGAACCGCTTTGTGATGAAGTTGGAGCACAATTTTATTTATTGATTGTCTTCCTTATGAGTGGTGGTCGGGGACGAGCGATGGTCTTTTCCTACCAATCTATCCCCCTAGAAGCATGCGCGTAGTACTTTGGTTTTTGCTGACTTCTAAATTTTTGCAATAAGTGCATGAGTTCTTTTGACTAATGTTGAGTCCATGGATTATACGCACCCTTTCACCCTTTCACCATTGCTAGCCTCTCTTGTGTCGTGCAACAACAGCCACCATACCTACCTATTATGGCATTTCCATTGCCATTCCGAGATATATTGCCATGCAACTTTCCACCGTTCCGTTCATATGACACGCATTACTTTTGTCATATTACTTTTTGCATGATCATGTAGTTGACATCGTATTTGTGGCAAGGCCACCTTCATAATTTTCATACATGTCGCTCTTGATTCATTGCATATCCTGGTACACCGCCGGAGGCATTCATATAGAGTCATATCTTGTTCTAGCTTTGAGTTGTAAATCCATAAAAGTGTGATGATCTTCATTATTAGAGAATTGTCCTAGTGAGGAAAGGATGATGAAGACTATGATTCCCCCACAAGTCGGGATGAGACTTCAGACTTTACAAAAAAAGAGACAAAAAAAAGAGAAAGGCCAAAAAAAAAGAGAAAGGCCAAAGAAAAAAAGAGAAAAAAAGAGAAAAAGAAAAAAAATGAGAGAAAGAGAGAGAAGGGACAATGCTACTATCTCCTTTTCCACACTTGTGCTTCAAAATAGCACCATGATCTTCATGATAGAGAGTCTCATATGTTGTCACTTTCATATACTAGTGGGCATTTTTCATTATAGAACTTGGCTTGTATATTCCAATGATGGGCTTCCCCAAAAGTGCCCTAGGTCTTCGTGAGCAAGCAAGTTGGATGCACACCCACTTAGTTTCTCTTGTTGAGCTTTCATATATTTATAGCTCTAGTGCGTCCGTTGCATGGCAATCCCTACTCACTCACATTGATATCTATTAATGGGCATCTCCATAGCCCGTTGATACGCCTAGTTGATGTGAGACTATCTTCTCCTTTTTGTCTTCTCCACAACCACCATTCTATTCCACATATAGTGTTATGTCCATGGATCACGCTCATGTATTGCGTGAAAGTTGAAAAAGTTTGACATTATTAAAGTATGAAACAATTGCTTGGCTTGTCATCGGGGTTGTGCATGATTAAATACTTTGTGTGATGAAGATAGAGCAACAGCCAGACTATATGATTTTGTAGGGATAACTTTCTTTGGCCATGTTATTTTGAGAAGACACGATTACTTTGATTAGTATGCTTGCAGTATTACTATTTCTTATGTTAATATGAACTTTTATGTTGTATCATTTGGATCTGAACATTCATGCCACAATAAAGAAAATTACATTGAGAACTATGCTAGGTAGCATTCCACATCAAAAATTTCTTTTTTATCATTTACCTACTTGAGGACGAGCAGGAATTAAGCTTGGGGCTGTTTGATACGTCTCCAACATATCTATAATTTTTTATTGTTCCATGCTATTATATTACCCCTTTGGATGTTTATGGGCTTTATTTTACACATCTATATCATTTTTGGGACTAACCTACTAACCAGAGGCCCAGCCCATATTGCTGTTTTTTTTTGCCTATTTTAGTATTTCGAAGAAAAGGAATATCAAACGTAGTCCAAACAGAATGAAACCTTCGGGAGTGTGATTTTTGGAACAAACGTGATCTAGAGGACTTGGAGTGCAAGTCAAGAAGCAACCGAGGCTCCCACGAGATAGGAGGGCGCCCCCCTCCTGTAGGGCGTGCCCCTGTCTCGTGCGCCCTTTGGGCGGCCACCGATGTACTTTTTCCTCCTATATAAGCCTACGTACCCCGAAAACATCCAGGGGTGAGACGAAACACAATTTCCACCACCGTAATACTATCTTGAGAGAAGCCACTAGTGAAACCTATGGCTCCCGGGTCTATCTCTTATCATATTTGCTTTCAATCTACTTTTATTTGCATCTTTACGTTTTGCATCTATATTATAAAATACCAAAAATATATTTATCTTATGATGCTATCTTTATTAGATCTCACTTTCGCAAGTGGTCGTGAAGGGATTGACAACCCCTTTATTGCGTTGGTTGCGAGTTCTCAGTTTGTTTGTGTAGGTGCGTGGGACTTTTGAGGAGCCTCCTACTGGATTGATACCTTGGTTCTCAAAAACTGAGGGAAATACTTACGCTACTCTATTGCATCACCCTCTCCTCTTCGAGGAAAACCAACGCAAGCTCAAGACATAGCAGAATGTATGAGGGTGTAGAATCTCTTAGCAGAATAGACACCAGATTTCCCGGGCCAAATCCAAACATCTAGCAAAGTGATATCCCTGTGTAGATCCAGGAGCCAAGTTTCCAGAACTTGCAATTCCAAGGCAGCCTCATGTGATAGTGGCAAAAAGAACATTAAATATAAATCCTGAGAGATGAGGAATTCATGCATAGAAATTTTGTCATTGATAACAAAGGAGAAAAGCCCAGGTAATCTCCAACACAAAGGTCTGGAAGAGCCATTAATAAGCCAAGCATCAGACCAAAAGAAGGCAGAGTCTCCCATATTGATGTGAACTGATGCAATAGCAGTATATGCATGAGAGATCTTTAGGATATCTCTCCACCAAAATGAACCAACTGGGTTTGTAGCATGTGAGATACCATCAGCATAATAACTATTCCAGATCAAATAACCCATGGTATATCAGCTTTATTGAAAAAATTTGTGGAGGTGCTTGAGAAGAAGACCCTTATTTTGGATATGCAAGTTAATCACTCCAAGTCCTCCTTTTTCCTTTGCCCTGCAAACAAGGTCCCAGGCAGCCAAAGATTGCTTAGGTGCATCACTGCTTACTCTCCACAAGCACTGCCTAAAAATCCTGTCCAGTTGTTTGATAATTCCAGGTGGAAGCTGCAAACTGCAGAGGAAATATATGGGCATGGAGGTCAAGACAGAAGTTAACAACTGCAACCTGGAACCTTGATTTAACATGGAGGAGCTGACTGTCAATCTCCTTTCCAAAGCATCCACCAAGGGCATGAAATCTACAATTCTGGGCCTGGTAGTGCCAAGAGGCAAACCCAAATAAGTAAAAGGGAGCTGACCAATTTTGCATCCAAGCAGATCAGCTTACCTGGCAGCTTCCACCTCATCTATATTCAAAGGAATCATGGAAGACTTTGCAAATTTGACTTTTAGCCTAGTGGATTTTTGAAAGGTGAGCAACATACTTTTAAGGGCAACCAACTCCTCATGTTTGGCAGACAAGAAAATGACAGTGTCATCAGCATACTGAATTATAGGGAAATCCTGGTCATGTGATGGAATTGGGAGGGTTAAGGTTGTTGGGGAACGTAGTAATTTCAAAAAAATTCCTACGCATACGCAAGATCATAGTGATGCGTAGCAACGAGAGGGAAGAGTATAGTCCACGTACCCTCGTAGACCATAAGCGGAAGCGTTAGAATAACGCGGTTGATGTAGTCGTACGTCTTCACGGCCCGACCGATCAAGCACCGAAACTACGGCACCTCCGAGTTCTAGCACAAGCTCAGCTCGATGACATCCCTCGAACTCTGATCCAGCCGAGTGTCGAGGGAGAGTTCCGTCAGCACGACGGCGTGGTGACGATCTTGATGTACTACCGACGCAGGGCTTTGCCTAAGCACCGCTACGATATTATCGAGGTGGATTATGGTGGAGGGGCACCGCTGCACGCTAAGAGATCCAAGGGATCAATTGTTGTTGTGCCTAGAGGTGCCCCCCGCCCCGTATATAAAGGAGCAAGGGGAGGGTGGCCGGCCTAGGAGGGCGCGCCAAGGGAGTCCTACTCCCACCGGGAGTAGGACTCCTCCTTCCTGTTGGAGTAGGAGAAGGGGAAAGAGGGGGAGAGGAGGAAGGAAAAGGGGGCCGCACCCCTTGTCCAGTTCGGACCAGAGGGGGGCTGCGCCCCTCCTTCCTTTCGGCCTCTCTCCTTTATTCCCGTATGGTCCAATAAGGCCCATGTACTCCTCGGCGAATTCCCGTAACTCTCCGGTACTCCGAAAAATACCCGAATCACTCGGAACCTTTACGAACTCCGAATATAGTCGTCCAATATATCGATCTTTACGTCTCGACCATTTCGAGACTCCTCGTCATGTCCCCGATCTCGTCCGGGACTCCGAACTCCTTCGGTACATCAAAATTCATAAACTCATAATATAACTATCATTGAAACCTTAAGCGTGCGGACCCTACGGGTTCGAGAACAATGTAGACATGACCTAGAACTATTCTTGGTCAATAACCAATAGTGGAACCTGGATGCTCATATTGGCTCCCACATATTCTACGAAGATATTTATTGGTCAAACCGCATAACAACATACGTTGTTCCCTTTGTCATCGGTATGTTACTTACTCGAGATTCGATCGTCGGTATCCCAATACCTAGTTCAATCTCGTTACCGGCAAGTCTCTTTACTCGTTATGTAATGCATCATCCCACAACTAACTCATTAGTCACATTGCTTGCAAGGCTTATAGTGATGTGCATTACCGAGAGGGCCCAGAAATACCTCTCCGACAATCGGAGTGACAAAACCTAATCTCGAAATATGCCAACCCAACATGTACCTTTGGAGACACCTGTAGTACTCCTTTATAATCACCCAGTTACGTTGTGACGTTTGGTAGCACCCAAAGTGTTCCTCTGGTAAACGGGAGTTGCATAACCTCATAGTTACAGGAACATGTATAAGTCATGAAGAAAGCAATAGCAACATACTAAACGATCAAGTGCTAGGCTAACGGAATGGGTCATGTCAATCACATCATTCTCCTAATGATGTGATCCCGTTAATCAAATGATAACTCATGTCTATGGCTAGGAAACTTAACCATCTTTGATTCACGAGCTAGTCAAGTAGAGGCATACTAGTGACACTATGTTTGTCTATGTGTTCACACATGTATTATGTTTCCGGTTAATACAATTCTAGCATGAATAATAAACATTTATCATGAAATAAGGAAATAAATAATAACTTTATTATTGCCTCTAGGGCATATTTCCTTCAGTCTCCCACTTGCACTAGAGTCAATAATCTAGTTCACATCGCCATGTGATTTAATACCAATATTCATATCTGTATATGATTATCACCCATAGTTCACATCTTCATGTGACCAACACCCAAAGGGTTTACTAGAGTCAATAATCTAGTTCACATTGCTATGTGATTAACACCCAAAGAGTACTAAGGTATGATCATGTTTTGCTTGTGAGAGAAGTTTAGTCAATGGATCTACATCATATTGAGCCGTATGTATTTTGCAAATATTCTATGTCCACAATGCTCTGCACGGAGCTACTCTAGTTAATTGCTCCCACTTTCAATATGTATCCAGATTGAGACTTAGAGTCATCTGGATTGGTGTAAAAGCTTCCATCGTTGTAACTTTTACGACGGGCTCTTTTATCACCTCCATAATCGAGAAACATCTCCTTAGTTCTCACTAAGGATATTCTTGACCGCTGTCCAGTGATCTACTCTTAGATCAAAATTGTATTCCTTTGTCAAACTCAGAGCAAGGTATACAATAGGTCTGGTTCATAGCATAGCATACTTTATAGAACCTATGACTGAGGCATAGGGAATGACTTTTCATTCTCTTTCCATTTTCTGCCATGGTCGGGTCTTGAGTCTTACTCAACTTCACACCTTTGCATCACAGGCAAGAACTCCTTCTTTGACTGTTCCATTTTGAACTATTCAAAAATTTATCAAGGTATGGACTCATTGAAAAATCTTATCAAGCGTCTTGATCTATCTGTATAGATCTTGATGCTCAATGTGTAAGCAGCTTCACCGAGGTCTTGCTTTGAAAAACTCTTTTTCAAGTATCCTTTCATGCTATCTAGAATTTCTATATCATTTCCAATCAACAATATGTCACCCACATATAATATTAGAAATGCTATAGAGCTCCCACTTACTTTCTTGTAAATACAGGCTTCACCGCAAGTCTGTATAAAACTATATGCTTTGATCAACTCATCAAAGCGTATATTCCAACTCCGAGATGCTTGCACCAGTCCATAGATGGATCGCTGGAGCTTGCGTATTTTGTCGACACCTTTAGGATTGACAAAACCTTCTGTTGCATCATATACAACTCTTCTTTAAATCCATTAAGGAATGTAGTTTTGTTTATCCATTTGCCGATTTCATAAAAATGCGGCAATTGCTAACATGATTTGGACAGACTTAAGCATCGCTACGAGTGAGAAAATTTCATCGTAGTCAACACCTTGAACTTTGTCAAAAACCTTTTTCGACAAGTCTAGCTTTGTAGATAGTAACACTACCATCAACGTCCGTCTTCCTCTTGAAGATCCATTTATTTTCTATGGTTTGCCGATCATCGGGCAACTCCACCAAAGTCCACACTTTGTTCCCATACATGGATCCCATCTCAAATTTCATGGCCTTAAGCCATTTTGCGGAATCTGGGCTCATCATCGCTTCCTCATAGTTCGTAGGTTCATCATGGTCTAGTAACATGACTTCCAGAACAGGATTACTGTACCACTCTGGTGCGGACCGTACTCTAGAATACCTACGAGGTTCTGTAGTAACTTGATCTGAAGTTTCATGATCATCATCATTAGCTTCCTCACTAATTGGTGTAGAAATCACTAGAACTGATTTTAGTGATGAACAATTTTCCAATTTGGGAGAAGGTACAATTACCTTATCAAGTTCTACTTTCCTCCCACTCACTTCTTTCGAGTGAAACTCCTTCTCTAGAAAGGATCCATTCTTAGCAACGAATATCTTGCCTTCGGATCTGTGATAGAAGGTATACCCAACAATTTCCTTTGGGTATTCTATGAAGACGCACTTCTCTGATTTGGGTTCGAGCTTAACTTTTTCACATAAGCATCGCAGCCCCAAACTTTAAGAAACGACAACTTTGGTTTCTTGCTAAACCACAGTTCATATAGTGTCGTCTCAACGGATTTAGATGGTGCCCTATTTAACGTGAATGCAGCTATCTCTAATGCATGATCCCAAAACGATATTGGTAAATCGGTAAGAAACATCATAGATTGCACTATATCCAATAAAATGCGGTTACGATGTTTGGACACACCATAACGTTGTGGTGTTCCAGGTGGCGTGAGCTGTGAAACTATTCCACATTGTTTTAATTGAAGACCAAACTCGTAACTCAAATATTCGTCTCCGCGATCAGATCGCAGAAACTTTATTTTCTTGTTACGATGATTTTCCACTTCACTATGAAATTCTTTGAACCTTTCAACTATTTCAGACTTATGTTTCATCAAGTAGATATACCCATATCTGCTCAAATCATCTTGTGAAGGTCAGAAAATAACGATACTTGCCACGAGCATCAACACTCATTGGATCGCATACATCGGTATGTATTATTTCCAATAAGTCAGTAGCTTGTTCCATTGTTCCGGAGAACGGAGTTTTAGTCATCTTGCCCAAAAGGCACGGGTTCGCAAGCATCAAATGATTCATAACCAAGTGATTCTGAAAATCCATCTTTATGGAGTTTCTTCATGCGCTTTACACCGATATGACCCAAACGGTAGTGCCACAAATAAGTTGCACTATCATTATTAACTTTGCATCTTTTGGCATCAATATTATGAATATGTGTATCACTACGATCGAGATCCAACAAACTATTTTCATTGGGTGTATAACCATCGAAGGCTTTATTCATGTAAACAGAATAACAATTATTCTCTGACTTTAAATGAATAACCGTATTGCAATAAACATGATCAAATCATATTCATGCTCAACGCAAACGCCAAATATCATTTATTTAGGTTTAACACTAATCCCGAAAGTATAGGGAGTGTGCGATCATGATCATATCAATCTTGGAACTACTTCCAACACTCATCGTCACTTCACCCTCAACTAGTCTTTGTTTATTCTGTAACTCCTATTTCGAGTTACTAATCTTAGCAACCGAACAAGTATCAAATACTCAGGGGCTACTATAAACACTAGTAAGGCACACATCTGTATATCAAATATACCCTTGTTCACTTTGCCATCCTTCTTATCCACCAAATATTCAGGGCATTTCCGCTTCCAGTGACCATTTTCTTTGCAGTGTAAACACTCAGTTTCAGGCTATGGTCCAGCTTTGGGCTTCTTCGCAGGAGTGACAACTTGCTTGTCTTTCCACTTGAAGTTCCCTTTCTTTCCCTTTGCCCTTCTCTTGAAACTAGTGGTCTTGTCAATCATCAGCACTTGATGCTCTTTCTTGATTTCTACCTTCGTCGATTTCAACATCACGAAGAGCTCGGGAATCGTTTTCGTCATCCCTTGCATACTATAGTTCATCACGAAGTTCTAGTAACTTAGTGATGGTGACTAGAGAATTCTGTCAATCACTATCTTATCTGGAAGATTAACTCCCACTTGATTCAAGCGATTGAAGTACCCAGACAGTCTGAGCACATACTCACTAGTTGAGCGATTCTCCTCCATCTTTTAGCTATAGAACTTGTTGGAGACTTCATATCTCTCAACTCGGGTATTTGCTGGAAAAATTAACTTCAACTCTTGGAACATCTCATATGGTCCATGACGTTCAAAACGTCTTTGAAGTCCCGATTCTAAGCCGTTAAGCATGGTGCACTAAACTATCAAGTAGTCATCATTTTGAGCTAGCCAGACGTTCATAACTTCTCATCTGCTCCCCCGCATAGGTCTGTCACCTAGTGGTGCATTAAGGACATAATTCTTACGTGCAGGCAATGAGGATAAACCTCGGATCACGGATCGAATCCGCATCATTGCTACTAACATTTTTCAACACAATTTTCTCTAGGAACATATCAAAATAAACATATGAAAGCAACAACGCAAGCTATTGATCTACAAAATAATTTGCAAAATACTACCAGGACTAAGTTCATGATAAATTTAAGTTCAATTAATCATATTACTTAAGAACTCCCACTTAGACAGACATCTCTCTAGTCATCTAAGTGATCACGTGATCCAAATCAACTAAACCATAACCGATCATCACGTGAGATGGAGTAGTTTTCAGTGGTGAACATAACTATGTTGATCATATCTACTATATGATTCACGCTCGACCTTACGGTCTCCGTGTTCCGAGGCCATATCTGCATATGCTAGGCTCGTCAAGTTTAACCTGAGTATTTTGCGTGTGCAAAACTGGCTTGCACCCGTTGTAGATGGACGTAGAGCTAATCACACCCGATCATCACGTGGTGTCTGGGCATGACGAACTTTGGCAACGGTGCATACTCAGGGAGAACACTTCTTGATAATTTTAGTGAGAGATCATCTTAAAATGCTACCGTCAAACAAAACAGAATAAGATGTATAACAGATAAACATCATATGCAACCAAAATATGTGACATGATATGGCCATGATCATCTTGCGCCTTTGATCTCCATCTCCAAAGTACTGTCATGATCTCTATCATCACTGGCACGACACCATGATCTTCATCATCTTGATCTATATCAATGTGTCGTCACATGGTCGTCTTGCCAACTATTGCTCTTGCAACTATTGCTATCGCATAGCGATAAAGTAAAGCAATTATTTGGCACTTGCATCTTATGCAACAAAGAGACAACCATAGGGCTTCTCCAATTGCCGATAATTTCAACAAAACATGATCATCTCATACAACAACTTATATCTCATCACGTCTTGACCATATCAAATCACAACATGCCCTGCAAAAACAAGTTAGACGTCCTCTACTTTGTTGTTGCAAGTTTTCCGTGGCTGCTACGGGCTGAGCAAGAACCGTTCTTACCTACGCATCAAAAACCACAACGATAGTTCTTCAAGTTGGTGCTGTTTTAACCTTCGCAAGGACCGGGCGTAGCCACAATCGGTTCAACTAAAGTTGGAGAAACTGACACCCGCCAGCCACCTGTGTGCAAAGCACGTCGGTAGAACCAGTCTTGCGTAAGCGTCTGGCGTAATGTCGGTCCGGGCCGCTTCATCCAACAATACCGCCAACCAAAGTATGACATCTTTGGTAAGCAGTATGACTTGTATCGCCCACAACTCACTTGTGTTCTACTCGTGCATATAACATCAACGCATAAAACCTAGGCTCTGATGCCACTGTTGGGGAACGTAGTAATTTCAAAAATTTCCTACGCACACGCAAGATCATGGTGATGCATAGCAACGAGAGGGAAGAGTATAGTCCACGTACCCTCGTAGACCGTAAGCGGAAGCGTTAGAACAATGCGGTTGATGTAGTCGTACGTCTTCACGGCCCGACCGATCAAGCACCGAAACTACGGCACCTCCGAGTTCTAGCACACGTTCAGCTCGATGACGTCCCTCGAACTCCGATCCAACCGAGTGTTGAGGGAGAGTTCCGTCAGCATGACGGCGTGGTGACGATCTTGATGTACTACCGACGCAGGGCTTCGCCTAAGCACCGCTACGATATTATCGAGGTGGGTTATGGTGGAGGGGGGCACCGCACACGGTAAGAGATCCAAGGGATCAATTGTTGTTGTGCCTAGAGGTGCCCCCTGCCCCGTATATAAAGGAGCAAGGGGGGAGGGGCGGCCGGCCTAGGAGGGGCGCGCCAAGGGGAGTCCTACTCCCACCGAGTAGGACTCCTCCTTCCTGTTGGAGTAGGAGAAGGGGGTAAAGAGGGGAGAGGAGGAAGGAAAGGGGCCGCACCCTTGTCCAATTCGGACGAGAGGGGCTGCGCCCTCCTTCCTTCGGCCTCTCTCCTCTATTCCCGTATGGCCCAATAAGGCCCATATACTCCCCAATAATTCCGTAACTCTCCGGTACTCCAAAAAATACCCAAATCACTCGGAACCTTTCCGAACTCCGAATATAGTCGTCCAATATATCGATCTTTACGTCTCGACCATTTCGAGACTCCTCGTCATGTCCCAAATCTCATCGGGACTCCGAACTCCTTCGGTACATCAAAACTCATAAACTCATAATATAACTGTCATCGAAACCTTAAGCATGCAGACCCTACGGGTTCGAGAACAATGTAGACATGACCGAGAACTATTCTTGGTCAATAACCAATAGTGGAACCTGGATGCTCATATTGGCTCCCACATATTCTACAAAGATCTTTATCGGTCAAACCGCATAACAACATACGTTGTTCCCTTTGTCATCGGTATGTTACTTACTCGATATTCGATCGTCGGTATCCCAATACCTAGTTCAATCTCGTTACCGGCAAGTCTATTTACTCGTTATGTAATGCATCATCCCACAACTAACTCATTAGTCACATTGCTTGCAAGGCTTATAGTGATGTGCATTACCGAGAGGGCCCAGAGATACATCTCCGACAATCGGAGTGACAAAACCTAATCTCGAAATATGCCAACCCAACATGTACCTTTGGAGACACCTGTAGTACTCCTTTATAATCACCCGATTCGTTGTGACGTTTGGTAGCACCAAAGTGTTCCTCCGTAAACGGAGTTGCATAATCTCATAGTTACGAGGAACATGTATAAGTCATGAAGAAAGCAATAGCAACATACTAAACGATCAAGTGCTAGGCTAACGGAATGGGTCATGTCAATCACATCATTCTCCTAATGATGTGATCCCGTTAATCAAATGATAACTCATGTCTATGGCTAGGAAACTTAACCATCTTTGATTCACGAGCTAGTCAAGTAGAGGCATACTAGTGACACTATGTTTGTCTATGTATTCACACATGTATTATGTTTCCGGTTAATACAATTCTAGCATGAATAATAAACATTTATCATGAAATAAGGAAATAAATAATAACTTTATTATTGCCTCTAGGGCATATTTCCTTCAAAGGTTCCCTGTGAGAACATCTGGTTAACCATTGACTGCAGCAGGTCAGCAGCAATTACAAACAACAAAGGTGAGAGAGGATCACCCTGTCTGACACCACACTTGCACTTAAACTGTTTTCCAGGTATGCCATTGAGCAAAACAGAGGAAGATCATGTAGAAAGGATGTTTCTGACCCAGCCAATCCATTTATCATCAAACCCCTTGTACTTGAGCATTTGCAAAATAACCTCATGTTCCACAGTGTCAAATGCCTTTGCAAAATCCAGCTTCAAGATTAGGATGGGTCTCTTTAATTGTTTGCATTGGTGTATATATTCAAAAGCCCAGGCTAAACAGTCCTGCTTTTAATGAAAACCTTAGAAAAAGGTTCCTACCAATGTTCTAGTTGATAGAATTTCCGAACTTAATAATGATTTTGCTATTCGAAATAATGATTTAGGATATTCTCTTGAGTATAGGCTTACAAAATTCTTGCAAAAGAATGCTTATAGTGATGAATTGGTTGTGCAATACGAAGGGCCAAAGGAGGAACCCATACCTCCCGAGATTGATCTTGGGGACTTCTGTCCCATTAAATTCAGCCCTTTTGATTACTTTTGCTTGCCCCAAAGAAAACTTGCTGCTGAACGTAGAGAATATGAAATGAGTTTTCATGATCTATCTTATTATTAGGGTACTACTTAGATCTATTCTCGCTTTTATGCCTAGCTAGGGGCGTTAAACGATAGCGCTAGTTGGGAGGCAACCCAATTTTATTTTTGTTTCTTACTTTTTGCTTATGTTTAGTAATAAATATTTCATCTAGCTTCTGTTTAGATGTGTTTTCATGTTTTAATTAGTGTTTGTGCCAAGTAGAACCTATAGGATAACCTACGGTGATAGTTAATTTGATTCTGCTGAAAAACAGAAACTTTTGCATGCACAAAAATAATTTTAGTAAATCACAGAAACGTGCTTTTGCATTGATCATTTTAGGTAAATTTACCAGGACTTCCTATTTTAGTAGGATTTTTAGAGATCCAGAAGTATTCGAAAGTTACAGATTGCTACACACTGTTCTGTTTTTGACAGATTCTGTTTTACGTGTACTGTTTGCTTATTTTGATGCATCTATGGCTAGTATCGGGGGGTATGAACCATAGAGAAGATGGAATATAGTAGTTTAACACGAATATAAATAAAGAATGAGTTCATTACAGTACCTTATGTGGTGTTTTTTCTTTATTGCACTAACAGAGCTTATGAGATTTCCTGCTGAGTTTTGTGTTGTGAAGTTTTCAAGTTTTGGGTAAAGATTTGATGGACTATGGAATAAGGAGTGGTAAGAGCCTAAGATTGGGGATGCCCATGGCACCCTAATATATTCATGGATAACCAAAATCCTAAGCTTGGGGATGCCCCGGAAGGCATCCCCTCTTTCGTCTTCGTCTATCGGTAACTTTACTTGGAGCTATATTTTTATTCGCCACATGATATGTGTTTTGCTTGGAGCGTCTTGTATGACATGAGTCTTTGATTTTTAGTTTACCACAATCATACTTGCTTTACACACCTTTTGGGATAAACCCACATGATTTGGAATTTATTAAAATACTCTATGTGCTTCACTTATATCTTTTGAGCTAGATAGTTTTGCTCTAGTGCTTCACTTATACCTTTTAGAGCACGGCGGTGGTTTAATTTTGTAGAAATTGTTGATCTCTCGTGCTTCACTTATATTATTTTGAGAGTCTTTTAGAACAGCATGTTATTTTCTATGGTTATAAAATTGGTCCTAGAATGATGGGCATCCAAGTTGGGTATAATAAAAATTATCATAGGAATTGAATTGGATGCTATGATCAATTTGATGCTTGATAATTGTTTTGAGATATAGAGGTGGTGATATTAAAGTCATGCTAGTTGGGTAATTGTGAATTTAAAGAATACGTTGTGTTGAAGTTGGTAAGTCCCGTAGCATGCACGTATGGTAACCGTTGTGAAACAAATTTGAAACATGAGGTGTTCTTAGATTGTCATCCTTATGAGTGGCGGTCGGGGACGAGCGATGGTCTTTTCCTACCAATCTATCCCCCTAGGAGCATGCGCGTAGTTCTTGGTTTTTGATGACTTGTAGATTTTGCAATAAGTATATGAGTTCTTTATGACTAATGTGAGTCCATGGATTGAAGGAAATATGCCCTAGAGGCAATAATAAAGTTATTATTTATTTCCTTATTTCATGATAAATGTTTATCATTCATGCTAGAATTGTATTAACCGGAAACATGATACATGTGTGAATGCATAAACAAACAACATGTCACTAGTATGCCTCTACTAGACTAGCTTGTTAATCAAAGATGGTTATGTTTCCTAACCATGAACAAAGAGTTGTTATTTGATTAACAAGGTCACATCATTAGTAGAATGATCTGATTGACATGACCCATTCCATTAGCTTAGCACTCGATCGTTTAGTATGTTGCTACTGCTTTTATCCATGACTTATACATGTTCCTGTAACTATGAGATTATGCAACTCCGTTTACGGAGGAACACTTTGGTACTACCAAGCGTCACAACGTAATCGGGTGATTATAAAGGAGTACTACAGGTGTCTCCAAAGGCGGATGTTGGGTTGGCGTATTTGAGATTAGGTTTTGTCACTCCGATTGTTGGAGAGGTATCTCTGGCCCTCTCGGTAATACACATCATTGAAGCCTTGCAAGCAATACAACTAATGAGTTAGCTGTGAGATGATGTATTACGGAACGAGTAAAGAGACTTGCGGTAACGAGATTGAACTAGGTATTGGATACCGACGATCGAATCTCGGGCAAGTAACATACCGATGACAAAGGAACAACGTATGTTGTTATGCGGTCGACCGATAAAGATCTTCGTAGAATATGTAGGAACCAATATGGGCATCCAGGTCCCGCTGTTGGTTATTGACCGGAGACGTGTCTCGGTCATGTCTACATTGTTCTCGAACCGTAGGGTCCGCACGCTTAAGGTTTCGATGACAGTTATTATGAGTTTATGTATTTTGATGTACCGAAGAAGTTCGGAGTCCCGGATGTGATCACGGACATGACGAGGAGTCTCGAAATGGTCGAGACATAAAGATTGATATATTGGAAGCCTATATTTGGAGTTTACCGGAACCCCCCGGGAACTAAATGGGCCTTAGTGGGCCTCGAGGGAGAAGAGGAGGGGCCGGCCAGGGCAGGCCGCGCCCCCTCCCCCCTAGTCCGAATAGGACAAGGAGGGGGGGGGGCCCCCTTTCCTCTTCCCCCTCCCCCAATCCTACTCCAACTAGGAAGGGGGAGTCCTACTCCCGGTGGGAGTAGGACTCCTCCCAACGCCTCCTCTGGGCCGGCCGCACCTCCCCCTCCCTCCTTTATATCTGGGCAGGGGGCACCCTAGAACACACAAGTTTGATCTACGGATCGTTCCTTAGCCGTGTGCGGTGCCCCCTCCACCATATTCCACCTCGGTCATATCGTCGCATGCTTAAGCGAAGCCTGCGCCGATAGAACATCAAGATCGTCCACCACGCCGTCGTCTTGACGGAACTCTCCTCGACACTCGGCTGGATCGAGTCTGAGGGCGTCATCGAGCTGTCGTGTGTCAAGAACTCGGGGCGCCGAGTAACGGCGCCGAGATCGGTCGGATCGCGAGGAGAACGTCGACTACTTCCTCTACGTTGTGATCGCTTCCGCTTGGTCTCGAGGGTGCGTAGACAACACTCTCCCCTCTCGTTGCTATACATCACCATGATCTTGCGTGTGCGTGGAAATTTTTGAAATTACTCGTTCCCCAACAAATGGCATCCGAGCCTAGGTTTTTCTATGGTTTGATGTTTTGCACGAGTAGAACACAAGTGAGTTGTGGGCGATACAAGTCATACTACCTACCAGCATGTCATACTTTGGTTCAGCGGTATTGTGAGATGAAGCGGCCGGACCGACATTACGCGTGACGCTTACGCGAGACTGGTTTCACCGTTCTGAGCACTCGTTGCTTAAAGATGACTGGCGGGTGTCTGTCTCTCTCACTTTAGTTGAACCGAGTGTGGCTACGCCCGGTCCTTGAGAAGGTTAAAACGAAGTCTATTTGACGAAGTATCGTTGTGGTTTTGATGCGTAGGTGAGACTGGTTCTTGCTTAAGCCCGTAGCAGCCACGTAAAATTTGCAACAACAAAGTAGAGGACGTCTAACTTGTTTTTGCAGGGCATGTTGTGATGTGATATGGTCAAGACGTGATGCTATATTTTATTGTATGAGATGATCATGTTTTGTAACCGGTTATCGGCAATGGCGAGAGCCATATGGTTGTCGCTTTATTGTATGCAATGCAATCGCTACGTAATGCTTTACTTTATCACTTAGCGATAGTCGTAGAAGCATAAGTTTGGCGAGGCGACAACGATGCTACGATGGAGATCAAGGTGTCGCGCCGTGATGATGGTGATCATGGTGGTGCTGCGAGATGGAGATCACGAAGCACAAGATGATGATGACCATATCATATCACTTATATTGATTTGCATGTGATGTTTATCCTTTATGCATCTTATCTTGCTTTGATTGACGGTAGCATTATAAGATGATCTCTCACTAAATTATCAAGAAGTGTTCTCCCGGTATGCACCGTTGCCAAAGTTCGTCGTGCCCGCACACCACGTGATGATCGGGTGTGATAAGCTCTCGTCCATCTACAACGGGTGCAAGCCAGTTTTGCACCGCAGAATACTCGGGTTATACTTGACGAGCCTAGCATATGCGATATGGCCTCGGAACACGGAGACCGAAAGGTCGGCGTGAATCATATAGTAGATATGATCAACATAAGATGTTCACCATTGAAAACTACTCCATTTCACGTGATGATCGGTTATGGTTTAGTTGATTTGGATCACGTGATCACTTAAGATGACTAGAGGATGTCTGTCTAAGTGGGAGTTCTTAAATAATATGATTAATTGAACTTAAATTTATCATGAACTTAGTACTGATAGTATCTTGCTTGTTTATGTTTGTTTGTAGATAGATGGCTCGTCTTTGTTGTTCCGTTGAATTTTAATGCGTTCCTTGAGAAAGCAAAGTTGAAAGATGATGGTAGCAATTACACGGATTTGGGTCCGTAACTCGAGGATTATCCTCATTGCTGCACGTAAGAGTTACGTCTGGATGCACCGCTAGGTGCCGAGCTCGTCTTGGAGCAACACTAGATGTTGTGAGCGTCTGGCGAGCAAAGCGATGACTACTCTATAGTTCAATGTGCCATGCTTTACGGCTTAGAACCGGGACTTCAACGACGTTTTGAGCGTCATGGAGCATATGAGATGTTCCAGAGTTGAAGTTAATATTCCAACAGAATGCCCGGATTGAGAGATATGAAGTCTCCAATAAGTTCTATAGCTGCAAGATGGAGGAGAATAGTTACATTAGTGAGCACATACTCGTAATGTCTGGGTACTACAATCACTTGACGCAATTGGGAGTTAATCTTCCGGATGATTGTGTCATTGATGTAATTCTTCAATCACCGCCACCAAGCTACAAAGGCTTCGTGATGAACTATAATATGCAAGGGTTAGTAAAGACTATACCGAGCTCTTACAATGCTAAAGGCTGCGGAGTAGAAATCAGAAGGAGCATCAAGTGTTGATGGTCAATAAGACCACTAGTTTCAAGAAGAAAGGCAAAGGGAAGAAGAAGGGAACTTCAAGAAGAACAGCAAGCAAGTTGTTGCTCAGAGAAGAAACCCAAGTCCGGACCTAAGCCTGAAACGAGTGCTTTTATCGCAAGCGACTAGTCCTTTGGAGCGGAACTGCCCCAAGTATTTGGCGGATAAGAAGGATGGCAAGGTGAACAAAGGTATATGTGATATACATGTTATTGATGTGTACCTTACTAGAGCTCGTAGTAGCACTGGGTATTTGATACTTGGTTACATTGGTAATATTTGCAACTCGGAGCAGGGACTACGGATTAGCGAACTCGGCAAAGGACGAGGTGACGATCTTGGCGTGGAAATGGTTCCAAAGTCGATGTGATCGCGGTCGGCACGCTACCTCTACATCTACCTTCGGGATTAGTTTTAGACCTAAATAATTGTTATTTGGTGCTGCGTTGAGCATGAACATTATATCTGGATCTTGTTTGATGTGAGACGGTTATTCATTTAAATCGAGAGAATAATGGTTGTTCTATTTATATGAGTAATATCTTTTATGGTCATGCACCCTTGAAGAGTGGTCTATTTTGATGAATCTCGATAGTAGTGATACACATATTCATAATGTTGAAACCAAAAGATGCAGAGTTGATAATGATAGTGCAACTTATTTGTGGCACTTGCCATTTAGGTCATATCGATTAAAACGCATGAAGAAACTCCATCTTGATGGACTTTTGGAGTCACTTGATTATGAATCACTTGGCACTTGCGAACCGTGCCTCATGGGCAAGATGACTAAAACCCGTTCTCGGTACTATGGAGAGAGCAACAGATTTGTTGGAAATCATACATACTGATGTATGTGGTCCGATGAATGTTGAGGCTCGTGGCGGATATCGTTATTTTCTCACCTTCACAGATGACTTAAGCGGATATGGGTATATCTACTTAATGAAACATAAGTCTGGAACATTTGAAAAGTTCAAAGAATTTCAGAGTGAAGTTGAAAATCATCGTAACAAGAAAATTAAGTTTCTGCGATCGATCGTGGAGGTGAATATTTGAGTTCTGAGTTTGGTCTACATTTGAAACAATGTGGAATAGTTTAGCAACTCACGCCACCCGAACACCACAACGTAATGGTGTGTCCGAACGTCGTGTCGTACTTTACTAGATATGGTGCGATCTATGATGTCTCTTCTGATTTACCGCTATCGTTTTGGGGTTATGCTCTAGAGACGGCCGCATTCACCTTGAATAGAACACCGTCGAAATCCGTTGAGACGACACCTTATGAACTGTGGTTTACCAAGAAACCAAAGTTGTCGTTTCTTAAAGTTTGGGGATGCGATGCTTATGTGAAAAAGCTTCAACCCGATAAGCTCGAACCCAAATCGAGAAATGTGTCTTCATAGGATACCCAAAGGAGACAGTTGGGTATACCTTCTATCACAGATCCGAAGGCAAGACATTCGTTGCTAAGAATGGATCCTTTCTAGAAAGGAGTTTCTCTCGAAAGAAGTGAGTGGGAGGAAAGTAGAACTTGATGAGGTAATTGTACCTTCTCCCTTACTTGAAAGTAGTTTGTCGCAGAAACCGGTTTACGAGACACCTACACCAAGTAGTGAGGAAGTTGATGATGTTGATCATGAAACTTCAGATCAAGTTGCTCTGAACCTCGTAGATCAACGAGTAAGATCCGCACTGAGTGGTACGGTAATCCTGTTACGGAAATCATGCTACTAGATCATGATGAACCTCGAACTATGAAGAAGCGATGGTGAGCCCAGATTCCATAAAATGGCTTGAGGCCATGAAATCGAGATGGGATCCATGTATGAAAACAAAGTATGGACTTTGGTTGACTTGCCCGAGGGTAGGCAAGCAATAGAAAACAAGTGGATCTTCAAGAAGAAGACCGACGATGATGGTAATATTCTTGTCTACAAAGCTCGACTTGTCGCAAAGGGTTTTCGACAAGTTCAAGGGATTGACTACGATGAGACCTTCTCACCCGTAGCGATGCTTAAGTCTGTCCGAATCATGTTAGCAATTGCGCATTTTGTGATTATGAAATTTGGCAAATGGATGTAAAGACGCATTCTGAATGGATTTACGGAAGAAGAGTTGTATATGATACAACGGAAGGTTTTATCGATCCAAAGGAGCTAACGAAGTGTGCAAGCTCCAGCGATCCATTTATGGACTGGTGCAAGCATCTCGGAGTTGGAATAAGCGCTTTGATAGTGTGATCAAAGCATTTGGGTTTATCTGAGACTTTCGGAGAAGCTTTGTATTTACAAGAAAGTGAGTGGGAGCTCAGTAGCATTTACGATATTATATGTAGATGACATATTGCTGATCGGAAATGATATAGAATTCTGGATAGCATAAAGGGATACTTGAATAAGAGTTTTCAATGAAAGACCTCGGTGAAGCTGCTTACATATTGGGCATTAAGATCTATAGGGATAGATCAAGGCGCTTAATTGGACTTTCACAAAGCACATACCTTGACAAAATTTTGAAGAAGTTCAAAATGGATCAAGCAAAGAAAGGGTTCTTGCACGTGTTACAAGGTGTGAAGTTGAGTAAGACTCAATGCCCGACCAACTGCAGAAGATAGAGAAAATGAAAGATGTTCCTATGCTTCAGCCATAGGCTCTATCATGTATGCAATCTGTGTACCAGACCTGATGTGTGCCTTGCTATAAGCCTAGCAGGAGGTACCAAAGTAATCCAGAGTGGATCATCGGACAGCGGTCAAGAACATCTGAAATACACGAAAAGGACTAAGGATATGTTTCTCGTATATGGAGGTGACAAAGAGCTCATCGTAAATGGTTACGTTGATGCAAGCTTTGACACCGATCCGACGATTCTAAATCGCAGACCGGATCGTATTTACACTAAGCGGAGGGGCTGTCGGTTGGTGCGTTCTAAACAAAGCGTCGTGGCGGGATCTACATGTGAAGCGGAGTACATAGCAGCCGGAAGCAGCTAATGAAGGAGTGCGGATGAAGGAGTTCATATCCGATCTAGGTGTCATACCTAGTGCATCGGGTCCAATGAAAATCTTCGTGACAATCTTGGAGCAATTGCCTTAGCGAAGGAATCCAGATTTCACAAGAGGACCAAGCACATCAAGAGACGCTTCAATTCCATCCGGGACTTAGTCGGTGGGAGACATAGAGATTTGCAAGATACATACGGATCTGAATGTTGCAGACCGTTGACTAAGCCTCTTCCACGAGCAAAACATGATCAGCACCAAGACTCCATGGGTGTTAGAATCATTACTATGTAATCTAGATTATTGACTCTAGTGCAAGTGGGAGATCAAGGAAATATGCCCTAGAGGCAATAATAAAGTTATTATTTATTTCCTTATTTCATGATAAATGTTTATCATTCATGCTAGAATTGTATTAACCGGAAACATGACACATGTGTGAATGCATAAACAAACAACATGTCACTAGTATGCCTCTACTAGACTAGCTTGTTAATCAAAGATGGTTATGTTTCCTAACCATGAACAAAGAGTTGTTATTTGATTAACAAGGTCACATCATTAGTAGAATGATCGATTGACATGACCCATTCCATTAGCTTAGCACTTTCGATCGTTTAGTATGTTGCTACTGCTTTTATCCATGACTTATACATGTTCTGTAACTATGAGATTATGCAACTCCGTTTACGGAGGAACACTTTGGTACTACCAAACGTCACAACGTAATCGGGTGATTATAAAGGAGTACTACAGTGTCTCCAAAGGCGATGTTGGGTTGGCGTATTTGAGATTAGGTTTTGTCACTCCGATTGTCGGAGAGGTATCTCTGGGCCCTCTCGGTAATACACATCATTTGAAGCCTTGCAAGCAATACAACTAATGAGTTAGCTGTGAGATGATGTATTACGGAACGAGTAAAGAGACTTGCGATAACGAGATTGAACTAGGTATTGGATACCGACGATCGAATCTCGGGCAAGTAACATACCGATGACAAAGGGAACAACGTATGTTGTTATGCGGTCGACCGATAAAGATCTTCGTAGAATATGTAGGAACCAATATGGGCATCCAGGTCCCGCTGTTGGTTATTGACCGGAGACGTGTCTCGGTCATGTCTACATTGTTCTCGAACCGTAGGGTCCGCACGCTTAAGGTTTCGATGGCGGTTATTATGAGTTTATGTATTTTGATGTACGAAGAAGTTGAGTCCGGATGTGATCACGGACATGACGAGGAGTCTCGAAATGGTCGAGACATAAAGATTGATATATTGGAAGCCTATATTTGGAGTCGGAATGGTTCGGGTGAAATCGAATTTATCGAGTATGCAGGAGGTTACGGAACCCCGGGAACTAAATGGGCCTTAGTGGGCCTCGAGGGAGAAGAGGAGGGCGGCCGGGGGCAGGCAGCCCCCCCCCCTAGTCCGAATAGGACAAGGAGGGGACGGCGCCCCTTCCTCTTCCCTCCCCCAATCCTACTCCAACTAGGAAGGGGAGTCCTACTCGGTGGGAGTAGGACTCCTCCCAGCCCTCCTCTAGGCCGGCCGCACCTCCCCCTCCCTCCTTTATATACGGGGCAGGGGGCACCCTAGAACACACAAGTTTGATCTACGGATCGTTCCTTAGCCGTGTCGGTGCCCCCTCCACCATATTCCACCTCGGTCATATCGTCGTGAAGCTTAGGCGAAGCCTGCGCCGATAGAACATCAAGATCGTCACCACGCCGTCGTCTTGTGGAACTCTCCCTCGACACTCGGCTGGATCGAGTATCTGAGGGCGTCATCGAGCTGTCGTGTGTCAAGAACTTCGGGGCGCCGAGTAACGGCGCCGGGATCGGTCGGATCGCGAGGAGAGCGTCGACTACTTCCTCTACGTTGTGATCGCTTCGCTTGGTCTCACGAGTGCGTGAGACAACACTCTCCCTCTCGTTGCTATACATCACCATGATCTTGCGTGTGCGTGGAAAATTTTTGAAATTACTCGTTCCCCAACATGGATTATCGCACTTTTACCTTTCCATCATTGCTAGCCTCTTGATGCAGTGCATTGCCCTTTCTCACCTTGAGAGTTGGTGCAAACTTCGCCGGTGCATCCAAACCCCGTGATATGATACGCTCTATCACACATAAACCTCCTTATATCTTCCTCAAAACAGCGACCATACCTACCTATTATGGCATTTCCATAGCCACTCCGAGATACATTGCCAAGCAACTTTCCACCATTCCGTTCATCATGACATGCATCATCATTGTCATATCACCTTGCATGATCATGTAGTTGACATCGTATTATGGCAAAGCCACCTTCATAATTTTTCATACATGTCACTCTTGATTCATTGCCCATCCCGGTAAACCGCCGAAGGCATTCATATAGAGTCATATCTTGTTCTAGTTTTGAGTTGTAACTCATGAGTTGTAAATAAATAGAAGTGTGATGATCATCATTATTAGAGCATTGTCCCTTAAAATAAAAGAGAAAGGCCAAATAAAAAAAGTCCAAAGAAAAAAAAGGGAAAGGCCAAATAAAAAAGGCCCAAAAAAAGGGGGACAATGCTACTATCTTTTTCCACACTTGTGCTTCAAAGTAGCACTATGTTCTTCATATAGAGAGTCTCATTTGTTGTCACTTTCATATACTAGTGGGAATTTTTCATTATAGAATTGTATATTCCAACGATGGGCTTCCTCAAAATGCCCTAGGTCTTCGTGAGCAAGCAAGTTGTATGCACACCCACTAGTTTCTTTTGTTGAGCTTTCATACATTTATAGCTCTAGTGCATCCGTTGCATGGCAATCCCTACCCCTCATGTTGACATCAATTGATGGGCATCTCCATAGCCCATTGATTAGCCTCGTTAACATGAGACTTTCCTTTTTTTTGTCTTCTCCACACAACCTCCATCGTCATATTCTATTCCACCCATAGTGCTATATCCATGGCTCACGCTCATGTATTGCGTGAAAGTTCAAAAAAGTTTGAGATTGCTAGAGTATGAAACAATTGCTTGGCTTTTCATCAGGGGTGTGCAAGATGAGAGCATTCTTGTGTGACAAAAATGGAGCATGACCAAACTATATGATTTTGTAGGGATGAACTTTCTTTAGCCATGCTATTTTGAGAAGACATGATTGCTTTCTTAGTATGCTTGAAGTATTACGATTCCTTATGTCAATATGAACTTTTATTTTGAATCATTTGGATCTGAACATTCATGCCACAATAAAGAAAATTACATTAAGGATTATGCTAGGTAGCACTCCACATCAAAAAATCTGTTTGTATCATTTACCTACTCGAGGGCGAGCAGGAATTAAGCTTGGGGATGCTTGATACGTCTCCAACGTATCTATAATTTTTGATTGTTCCATGCTATTATATTACCCGTTTTGGATGTTTATGGGCTTTACTTTACACTTTTATATCATTTTTGGGACTAACCTACTAAATGGGGGCCCAACCCGAATTGCTGTTTTTTTCCTATTTCAGTGTGTCGAAGAAAAGGAATATCGAACGGAGTCCAAACGGAATGAAACCTTTGGGAGCGATCTTTTCAGAACAAACGCAACCCAGGAGACTTGAAGTGGACATCAAGCTACAAATGAGGGGACCACGAGGGTGCCCAACGCGCCCTAAGGGGGTGGGCATGCCCCCCACCCTCGTGGGCCCCTCGTTGCTCCACCGACGTACTTCCTTCGCCTATATATACTCCCGTACCCTGAAAACATCCAGGAGCACCACGAACACCTAATTCCACCACCGCAACCTTCTGTATCAGCAAGATCCCATCTTGGAGCCTTCGTCAGCGCTCCGCCGGAGGGGGAATCGACCATGGAGGGCCTCTACATCATCTCCAAGGCCTCTCCGATGAGTTGTGACTAGTTTACCACAGACCTTCAGGTCCATAGTTATTATCTAGATGGCTTCTTCTCGCTCTTTGAATCTCAATACAAAGTTCTACTCGATCTTCTTGGAGATCTATTCGATGTAACTCTTTTTGCGATGTGTTTGTCGAAATCTGATGAA
The DNA here is from genome assembly GCA_021437245.1 of Aegilops speltoides. Taxonomy (NCBI): domain Eukaryota; kingdom Viridiplantae; phylum Streptophyta; class Magnoliopsida; order Poales; family Poaceae; genus Aegilops; species Aegilops speltoides. The sequence continues at coordinate 424,467,405 of CM038144.1, read as the reverse complement.
TTGTGGGTTTATGATCAAGTTTATCCATGAGAAATATTTGAATCTCCTCTGAATTATTTTATGTATGATTTGTTATCTTTGCAAGTCTCTTCGAGTTATCAGTTTGGTTTGGCCTACTAGATTGATCTTTCTTGCAATGGGATAAGTGCTTAGCTTTGGGTTCAATCTTGCGGTGTCCTTTCCCAAAGGATGGCGAGGGCAGCAAAAGGCACGTATTGTATTGTTGCCATCGAGGATAAAAGATGGGGTTTATATCATATTGCATGAGTTTATCCCTCTACATCATGTCATCTTTCTTAATGCGTTACTCCGTTCTTCATGAACTTAATACTCTAGATGTAGGCAGGAGTCGGTCGATGTGTAGAGTAATAGTACTAGATACAGAATCGTTTCGATCTACTTGTTGCGTATGTGATGCCTATATACATGATCATGCCTAGATATTCTCATAACTATGCACTTTTCTATCAATTGCTCGACAGTAATTTGTTCACCCACCGTAATACTTATGCTATCTTGAGAGAAGCCACTAGTGAAACCTATGGCCCCAGGGTCTATCTTTTATCATATAAGTTTTCCATCTACTTTTATTTGCATCTTTTACTTTCCAATCTATATCATAAAAATACCAAAAATATTTATCTTATCCTATTATCTCTATCAGATCTCACTTTTGCAAGTTACCGTGAAGGGATTGACAACCCCTTTATCGCATTGGTTGCGAGGTTCTTGTTCATTTGTGTAGGTGCGTGGGACTTTTGAGGAGCCTCCTACTGGATTGATACCTTGGTTCTCAAAAACTGAGGGAAATACTTATGCTACTTTGCTGCATCACCCTTTCCTCTTCAAGGGAAAAACCAACGCATGCTCAAGAGGTAGCAGTATCCGCAACCCCAGCAACAATGACTTCGCTCTTAGAAAAATTGATTTTAAGACCAAAGAGAGCTTCGAAGAATAGGAGCAAGAATTTCAAATGAGTTACTGGCCTCGTTAAGCTCGACCATAATGATGGTATCGTCCGCATATTGAAGATGAGTGATGCCATTGGGGATAAGGTGAGAGCTGACAGGAGTGATGTGACCAGCAAGGGTTGCCCGAGACAGAATATGGGAGAGGGCAACCGCGACAAAATTGAAGAGAAGGGGGAGGCCGGGTCACCCTGTCTTAGGCCCCTGCCGTTAGCGAAAAAATTACTAATCTGCCCAATGACCGACAAGGCCATGTGTACACCCGTGACCAGCTGCATAAGACGGTGAACCACCGCACCATCAAAACCCTTAGCAAGAAGCACTTCACGGAGGAATTTCCAACTAACCGAGTCGTATGCTTTCTTGAAATCGAGTTTGAGAACCACAACTTTTGTACCCTGGACCCGCAAATCATGGACAATCTCATGGAGACAGAGAACGCCATCCAAAATGAACCTGAACGCAGATTGAAAAGGGCTAGTAGCACGGTGGGCGACCAGAGAAAGCCTAGAGGCAAAGCCTTTAGCCGGAAGCTTCGCAAAGTTGTTGATCAAGTCAATAGGCCTAAATTGAGTAATCAAGTCAGCCCCTTTGACTTTACGTATGAGAGTGAGCACCGAATAATTCAACCTAGAAATGTCGACGGTACCTAGCCAGAAACCTTGAATAATAGCCTGGACAAAGACTAGCTAGACTTGAGTAACCAAGCCAGGTTTAGTTTTTTCTACAATAAAAATAATACTAGCGTCAAAAAAAACTTGTTCGTCTCGATATACAAGGAAATTCATGGGGAAGCAATGTTCAAGAAATCAAGAGAGGTGTACTGGGTAGCCGACGACATGTTGGCTTTCAGCACGACATTTAGGATCGATCACCGGCCAGTCACGCACACAAAATAATTTAACCTGAGGCTAATGTGTTTGCTCCGCGACCGTGCCAAGGTATAACCTCCATATATAACTTGCAAAATAAGAACAGTTTGTCCATGACTCTGATTTGGACTCAGAACGTTCTGCTACATGTACGTATAGAACCAGGGAACTGATGTGTTTGTCAAAAACAAAAAAAGGGAAATATAACGCGCAGGCCTACATGGCCCCGCAGTTTTTGGAGCATAGTTTTAAAAACTATACCGGTGATCGAACTGGAGGGCTAGCAAAGTTGTTTGTTCTTGGCTCTAAGCGCCCTATCCGGGTTGCTGGTGATGGTTATTACTCCATTGGGGCTGGGTATTTGAGCTTCATATACCCGTAGTGGGGTATGGCATGGAATTTTATGAACGCTTCTCGCCGCAGCAGGGCGTGGTAGCCACTCCGGAAGAGAACGACATGGAAGGTCAACTCCTCGGACCTATAGTTCTCGGGAGTGTCGAAGACCACATGGAGGGTAATCTTTCCCTTGCAACGTGCTTCCTTGCCGGGGATGATTTCTTTGAATGTGATTGAGCTATGCTGGATGCAAGTTGTATCGAATTGCATTTTTTTCCAACGTGCCCTCGTAAATGAGCTTTAAACTACTACCACCGTCCATTAATACCTTATGCAGTTGGCATCCGTCCACTATGGGGTCGAGGACCAGAGCGGCTGGGCATTGTCCTAGATCGACAATAGGTAGATCGTGCTACTCAAACGTGATCGTGTGTCCAACCATGCTGCCGTGGGTGTACATATTGGGGCATGGACGAGCTCTGGTAGGGCCCGTTTCCTCTGGTTCCCTGACTTATATGTTTGATAGATCACCAGGACCTCGGTCTCTTCCGAGGATATCATGTAATGACTGGTGGTGTGCCTATTTGTGAGGAGGCCTCGCCACCCTTAGCGACTTGCTTCACAACCCAACAAGCTTGAAGGTTGTGGGCTGGATTGTTGTTGAGGAATGTAGAGTGTATAGGACATGGTCGGTCCAGTTGTCCGTCTAGGGCGGTCTGGTGTCCCGTCTTCTTTCTTTTTCGTGGTGATTCTGCTGGCACGGGGTGCCTGCGTGGCTCCTATTGTGAGAGGTCATGCACTTCTTGTCCATCCAAGTGTCAGCCAGGTCTCTTCAATGGTGCAAAATTTTGACACCAACTCTGAGAGCTCGGAGAAAGTCTGGGCTCAGTGCCGAGCGAGGATGTTTAACAAGCCCTTGTCGTGACAGTTGTGGAGAAAGGCAGCCAATGCTTCCGCCTCAGGGCAATTGACTATTCTGTTCTTAATAGATAGGAAGCATGACCAGAATCACCGAATTCTCTCTTCCGAATGATGTATTACATATAGCAGGTCCCAGGCGTCAGGAGGCCCCAAGTTACTTGGACAGTATTTGATGTGGGAGGTGGGTGGGACAAAATATCCTAACCCGATGGGGAGGGCTTAAAAGTGTCCTCGCGTTCATCTGGGAGACGTCTAGACTTGGCTCAACGTCGAAAACACCTGCCTCACTTGTCTGACTAATTTCATGCTTATTCCTTGTAGGGTAGTTCGGGTCCGAGGTTCCTTTGAATTGGGTTCCGTTGGCCGAGCTCGAGAAGGGAGTGTAAAAATCCAAGCCGGTTTCGTGGTCATGCTCTATCACCTCGAAGGGGGAGCGTGACTCGGGATCCGACGGGCCATCAGGCGGCCCATCGGCAAGAGTCATTGATACGCCTATGGCGTTGAGGGAATTTCAATCATCGATTAGCAAGGCCATCGACCCTTGGTGATCCAACAACGAGCTCTCAATGAAAGCACCAATGCCGGTGTCAAAAATGGCAGATCTTGGGTAGGGGCCTGAGTTGTTAGATTGGATCGATGGGTAACAAGAGGGAACACACACGAAATTTACCCAGGTTTGGGCCCTCTCTATGGAGGTACCGTACATCCTGCTCTTGCTTATATTATGGAAGTATCAATGTACAAAGGATATCTACCTCAAGATCGTGAGTTGTGGTCTAACCCTAGGGGTATGATGAATGTATGAATGGGTGTATGTCCGCAATATTGAAGGCCTCCGAAGTCTTCCTTCCTTAGTGGGCTGGTAGTCAAGCCCATACATTAGTCTGGCTGGGCTAGGACCCCCTAATCCAGGACACCTTCAATGGGTCCATTTCTACTAAAATAAAATGGGTTGTAAATTATCAGAAACAATAAATGGGATGCATGTCCGCAATATTATTGTGTTCACCCAGCCCGATATATAGGTGTATTCGAATAAATAATCAAATGCACTGTAAATTCTCATAAATAGTAAATCGTCTATTATTCATTTTACCCAGCCCAGAAAATAGATTATTTTTTGGGTCAAAGCCTAGGAAATAGATTTATTGGAAAACAAAATGAAATGGGCTATAAAACCTAAATAAATGGGCTGCATGTCCATCATAGCTTTCGAAGCTGACTTTGTTAGCCCACTAGGACAAAGCCTGCGCAAGGTGTTGTCCATTTAGTCAACAAAATGATTTAATGGTCAAAACAAAAGTCAAGGAATTATTCTGACAACCGTAGACGTTGGATTGACATCAAACGGTCATCATGCTTCTTCAATCTCTGATCTAGTTGCTCTTGCTCCAGCCACCAAAACCATCGCTAGCAGGAGTGCCTACATCTGCCTCCCATGGTCGGCTGTGCTGCCGTGCACCCCTCACAGCCCCACCCTACTCCCAATGGTGGTCAGGTCATACCTCTACTCACCCACACCTTTTGTTATTCTCCGGTGACGGCAGCCTCACCCCGCAGCCGAACCAGTCAACCCTCATACTCCCCTCCACCAGGGACTCCAGTACCCCTTCTTCCATGACTCCAGATCGTTCCCATCCTAGGCCTCACCGTCTTCCATCGCCGTGGTGCGCTCGATGATGCGTGGTAAACAACAAGAGCAAATGTGGAGTACGTGGAGAGGCTGACAGCTGGGAACCACCGGCTACATCTTTGCACGCAAGCTAGTGACTCCTTATTACACAGGAATACTCCCCCTAACACGTTGGACCCACCAACTAAAATCTCTGCACGCAAGGAAATTGTTGGAAATAAGCCCTGGATGCAATAATAAAATGGTTATTATTGTATTTCCTTGTTCATGATAATTGTCTACTGTTCATGCTATAATTGTATTAACTGGAAACCGTAATACTCCCGGATACCGTAGGAATACTTTGGGTGTACCAAACGTCTCAACGTAACTGGGAGGCTATAAAGGTGCACTACAGGTAGCTCCGAAAGTATCTGTTGAGTTGGCACGAATCGAGACTGGGATTTGTCACTCTGTATGACGGAGAGATATCTCTGGGCCCACTCGGTAATGCGTCATCATAATGAGCTCAATGTGACTAAGGAGTTAGTCACGGGATCATGCCTTACGAAATGAGTAAAGAGACTTGCCGGTGACGAGATTGAACGAGGTATTGGGATACCGACGACCGAATCTCGGGCAAGTAACATACCGGTGGACAAAGGGAATTGTATACGGGATTGATTGAATCCCTGACAACGTGGTTCATCCGATGAGATCATCGTGGAACATGTGGGGGCAAACATGGGTATCCAGATCCCACTGTTGGTTATTGGTCGGAGAACGTCTCGGTCATGTCTGCATGGCTCCCGAACCCGTAGGGTCTACACACTTAAGGTTCAGTGACGCTAGAGTTGTTATGGGAAATTGTATGTGGTCACTGAAGGTTGTTCGGAGTCCCGAATGAGATCTCGGATGTCACGAGGAGTTCCGGAATGGTCCGGAGGTGAAGATTTATATGAAGTCCAGTTCCAGTCGCCGGAATGGTTTCGGGGGTTATCGGTATTGTACCGGGACCACCAAAAGGTGTCTGGAGGTCCACCGGGTGGGGCCACCTGCCCTAGGGGCTTAATGAGCTGAATATGGGAGGGAACCATCCCCCCAATGGGCTGGTGCGCCCCCCCCCAAGGGCCCAAGGCGCCTAGGGTTTGGAAACCCTAGGGGATGGGGGCGCTTCCACCTTGCTTGGGGGACAAGTCTCTCATCCTGGCCGCCGCCCCCCTCTAGATGGGATCTAGAGGGGCCGGCCCCTCTCCCCTTCACCCTACAAATAGAGGGAGGGTGGGAGGGCAGCAGCACCCTTCCCTTGGCGCAGCCCCTCCCTCCTCCAACACTTTCTCCTCCTCCGTAGAGCTTGGCGAAGCCCTGTAGAAAATCCACAAGCTCCACCACCACGCCGTCGTGCTGCCCGAGATCTCCCTCAACTTCTCCTCTCCCCTTGCTTGATCAAGAAGGAGGAGACGTCCTCGGGCTATACGTGTGTTGAACACAGAGGCGTCGTCCGTTCGGTGCTAGATCAGATCTTCCACGATTTGAATCGCCGCGAGTACGACTCCATCATCCGCGTTCTTGTAACGCTTCTGTTTTCGCGATCTTCAAGAGGTATGAAGATGCACTCCCTCTCCCATTGTTGCTAGCATCTCCTAGATTGATCTTGGTGACATGTAGGAAAATTTTGAATTATTGCTACATTCCCCAACAAAAATTCCTTCTTAATACATGGGAAAAAGGTTTGCTCCTCATGACAGCTGGGATCCACCAACTACATCTTCGCACGGAAGGAAGTTCCTCCTTATTACACGCAAGAAAAATGATTCCTCCCCCTGCTAGCTGGGACCCACCAGATTCAGAGGCTGACTTGTGGGCCTAATAAGTTGACACGTACGTAGGGCTTTGTCAACTTAGTCAACAAATGGCTGCACTGCTTCTTCAATCTCTGATTTTCTTGCTCTAGCCGCTCAAACCAACGCTGGCGGGACCACCTGCTCCTGCTTCCCATGGATGGCTATGCTGCAACGCAGGCCTCACTATCCCATCCTACTCCCACCACTAGCCATGCCATCCCTTTACTCATCCACACGACCACACCTCTTGTTATTCTCCGGCGACCGCAGCCTCACACCATAGCGGACCAGTAAACCCTTGCACTCCCTTCCATATGGGCAACTACTACCGCGTCTTCCCCAGCTCTTGGTCGTTCCCTTCCTAGGCCTCGCCGTCGTCCACCGCCTTGGTGCTCTTGGTACGGTGTCGTCAATGAACGACGCCCATCGATAGAGGACTGTACATGGAGAGGCTGACAGCTGGGACCCACCAGCTACATCTTCGCAGGCAAGGAAGTGCGTTCTTATTCAGGCAAAAAAAATGATTCCTCCCATTGATAGCTGGGACCCACCAGTTATATCTTCGCATGCAAGTAAAGGCCTCCTTATCCTCCCAGATAGCTGGGACCCACCCCGTCGAACCGTACGTAGGGTTGTCTATCTGGTCACCAACGTGTATGTACATACTAGTTGATCGGTCCCTCTACAAGGATGAACCATGGCCAAGTAAGTTGTAACGCATGTCATAGTAGAGCCCCCAATGTAGCAGTTCAAGCAGTCTTGTCTAAATTGTGTACATGTACGTACAACCACACTGCAATAAAGTAAATATGGCCACGTACGTACATAAAGGTGGGGTCTAGAACGCGTATAGCAATGACGTCCTATTCATCTGTAGCCAACCGACTAGGTCGGAAGGGAAGAAACAACATTGTGTTGGTTGGGAGGCAACCGACTAGGTCTGAATGGGTCATGCTCATCGGGAGCCAACCGGCTTGGATGAAACAACCGAAACTTTGTCATGTTCATCGACTCGGGGTTTCTTGTACCGCAAAACAGAGGAAACGGAGTTCTGTTTGACCGCCTATAGTTGAAACAGGGTCATGTTCATCTGGAGGGGTCTGCATATCGCAAAACGGAGGAAACATACTTCTGTTCAACTAGACGATCGAAACGGGGTCTTGTTGATCGAGATGGGTCTGGCGTACCGCAAAACGAAGGAAATGGACTTCTCTTCGAGTGCCTACAGCCGAAACAGGGTCCTCTACCGTAGAACGGGACTCCATGGGCTATTGTTCATCCATCGTTGACTTCCTCTAGCCTCCACCAACTACTCTTCATCCACCGCGACTTCCTACAGTCTCCACTAGCTACTGTTCATCCACGGCCTACTGTTCATCCAGCCTCCACTGGCTACTATTCATCCAGCCTCCACGAGGTCCTATTCATCCAACCCCAACCGGTTGGGGTGTGTGTAAGCCTCCTTGGGGTCCTATTCATCTAGCAACAATCGCCTACATGGCCGGGGTCCTGTTCATCCAACCCCCACCGGGAACTATTCATCCACAGCCAACCAACCGGCTATGTCAACTCACCACGTCTGGACACATTCTACGTATCACATGCTCGACAGCAATGGGCACTGTTCATATAGAGGAAACCCAACCGGCTAGCTACGTCTCGCATGAGGGCTCGATCGGCTTCAGTAAGCAGCGAAGGGATCAGGTTCAGTTAGCAGCGAAGGAATCACTCGGGTTCAGTTAGCAGCGAAGGAATCGATCGGGTTCAGTTAGCGGCGACAGGATCAATCGATCGAATTTAGTACATAGTAGTGCGATTGCTCGGGTTCAGTTAGCGAGCGCCTCGCACACACGCACGTACGAGAGAAATGTGCAAACCACACTCGCTCAGCCCCGACCACCCACCGTAACCGGGAACTTCTCGAAATTTTCCTCGCCCTCACTTCTACCACGACTTTTTACGTCATGGACGGCTAAAAGAATGTCAAGCAGGTGCGTCTCCGGCCCGCCCAGGACGAAAATCCCAATTTTTGTCATAATTTTTTATCATAGAAGTAGGAGCCCACCATATCTATGATGATACGTGTTTTTGTCACAATAATCATCATAGAAGTGTCATAACCATGATAGAAAAAGTTTTAGTTCGGGCCATAATGTCACGGATGTGTATTTTTTTGTAGTGACGTATGTTGTCATCAATTACCAAAATGGGGAGATTGAAAGCACATTTTCTCCCTTGGTGGTTTTGGTAATTAATGTCAACATACATGTTGTTGGACTAACACTTTTGTCTATTATGTTTTAGATAAGTTCAGTAGTGGCATGGAGAGGAAATGAGGATGTGGACCCCTTCAAAATGCTAAGGACAAAGATTGGCAAAGCTCCAAGACTCTACATGTTTGGTTAAGTGATCAAAGATCACATTGAGTCCATAGGAAAGCCAAAAGGGATGAGGTTTTGATCATGATTCAATTTCTCAAGTACTTCTCCACATCACTCCTATCCAAAACCCTAAACGTCCATCTTGGTCCCACCAAAAAGTTCCCATATATACCCATCGAGATGACCCTATCAGAATTTCTGGAATGAGGTCTTGCCCTAGCCATTGCACTTGGTCACACCGAGTCATTCTTTTTACACTCATCGAAAAGCCTAATGGTCAAGAGATTCCAATCCAACCATTTGAACCTTGATTTCTAACATTTACCAAGTTGCTTTTCAATCAATCCCCTCTTTTACCGAAGCCAAATCTGTGAGAGAGTGTTTGAGTGTTGGGGGAGACTATCATTTGAAGCACAAGAGCAAGGAGTTCATCATCAACAACACCGTCTATTACCTTTTGAAGAGTGGTGTCTACTAGATTAGTTAGGTGTCACTTGGGAGCCTCCAAGAGATTGTGGAGTTGAACCAAGGAGTTTGTAAGGGCAAGGAGATCGCCTACTTCGTGAATATCTATCTGAGTGAGGCTAGTCCTTCGTGGGCGTAAGTCATGGTGAAATAGACAAGGTTTCTTCTTCATGGACCCTTCATGGGTGGAGCCCACCGTGGACTCGCGCAACCGTTACCCTCAGTGGGTTGAAGTCTCCACTAACGTGGATGTACGATAGCACCACCTATCGAAACCATGCCAAAAATCGTTGTGTCTTCATTGTGTTTGATCTTCCATCTCTACCCTTTACTTTTCGCATAATTGCATGCTTTACTATTTCCATTGCCATAGGTCTAGATATGCATGTGTAGAAAGTCTTGGTGATATCTTAACTAGTGCCAAAATCTGCCTAAATTTCAAGAGAACTAAAAACCGCACCTTTGGTTGGTTAAGAGTCTATTCACCCCCCTATGGACCTATCTTCTTCGATCCTACAAGAATAACAATAACTCACGGATACCACACAACAATAGGGCAGGCACAAGTAGGCCATGCTCTAACGTGAGAGCGATGTGTTGTTCTATTTGGAGTTCTTCTTCTTCGATGATTGGGAACCTGGGATTAGCAGAGGGACATTTCTTATTTCTCTTGCATCTTAGGCATTTCTGCTTCTTATCCATACTCGGATTGTGCCTTCTGCATGATGCTTGTAATGTAATGTTGGGTCATGTGATCTCTGTTTGGTGATATAGTTATGTATGACATTTGTATCGAATTGTATTCTTGTATTATCTCTTCTATTCTTGAGTAGTTGTATGTGTTGTGATGTCCACCTTCTTACCGACATATGACACTCGTGTGCATGGTTAAGTCATATGTTGGGGTGGCCAAATGTGCTTCTCTTCCCCACAAGATTGCAAGGTCTTGTAGGGATTAGAACCACATCTTAGGTGTTACAACCGAATTCGTGTTTTACTCTGCTTAATTTAGGAGATCGGCTAGAATTCATGTTTTACTCTAAGGTTTACTTCGCCATTTACTCCTCTATTATTTAGGGGATCAGCTAGAGATGCCCTTAGCCCATTTCTAGATACAACCTCCGTCCAAAGTAGTTGTCTTAGATTTGTCTAGATACGAATATATCTAACACTAAAACATGTCTAGATGCATGTGTATGTAGACAAATCTAATGCAAGTAATTTTTAGGAAAATGACATTCAGGTAAGGAATAAGTGAGGCATCCATTGGATGTAAAACAAGCGACGACGGGGCCATGTAGTTGATCATGCATTATGGGCGTGTTTGGTTACCATCATCAATTTCGCATGCATTGCATGTGTGTCTCGGTTGGGCCTGGTTGAGAAAAAAGGGGCAAAAACCACCATCTGCACGTTGTTTGGTTGCCCGCATCTAGGCTGCCTGCATTAGGGAAGCAGTTTTGGCATGACATATGGTGTCCTACATTGGCTCGACTCATGCAACTACACGGTATTTGGTTCCATATACGAGATATGATTAAGAGTTAGCATTTACACTTAAAACACAGAGTTACACTAGAGTGCCTGGCGAGTGGCGACTGCGATGGACAGTGACTGTGATGCCGCATCCGACACGACAAGCATGGATTGCGGGCAAGCGCTCCTGTCGACGGCGTGGCGAACTAGTTGCTAGTGTCGTCGCCACGAAGAAAGTCTGTGCGGAGGAGTGCTGAGGAAGATGACGGGGAAGGAGAAATGCAATGGGCGCGATGTTAGTGTAGTAGGATGCAAGATAGGAGGCCAAAAGGAAGGACTCCAACGACAGTGCAGTAGGACGTAGGCAAGGAGGCCGAGAGGAATGACGCCAACAATTGTGTAGTAGGACGCAAGGCAAGAGGAACATCGCCGACGATGGCGTCAGTGTAGTAGGATGTGGGAGGCTAAAAGGAATGTGGCCGACAGTCGCGCCAGTGTAGTAAGACACGGGAGAGGAGGCCGAGATGAATGACGACGATGGTGATGCATGTGCAGCAAGGACACGGGAGAGGAGGCCAAGAGGATCGATTAGAAGGGACTTTGAAGGAGATTAAGGACTGACATTAAAACAACCCAAACATATGCACATGTACAGTCATGAGGAAGATGTAGATATACTCATCAATGATCGTCGAAACAGAGAACATGCAACAGGAAAGCCAGGGCTGGTCCTGAGATTTCGGGGGCCCGGGGCGAGACTAAAATCGGAGGCCCTAATATAAATATCAAACCAACAATTGATATATACATATATAACTTGGTACTAATAAATACTATAATCACTGCAGGAGCTCTGCTTATTTCATTAAATATGAAAAAGAAAAAATGCAGAGTGATCCAGTTTATCAAAAACTGCAATGCTCACCCGGGAGAAAATCAAAGAACCTGAAAAATACACTAGAGCTTGGGGATAGGAACTAGAAGAATCCAAAGTCAATATTTGTAGAATTGGTAGAACATAACATCACCACTATTGCAACACAATTTTTTAGCCAGATATTTTTCTGATCACTAGGTTGTAAATTCAGCAACCATTAAAAACAAAGGTAATTAAAGAGGTCAACTAATTTGATTTTAACAAGAAAAAAGCTGCCCAAATTTATGTGTACCATCATATACCTCTCTCAACAAATAAACTGAAGTGGTAGACATGACACCATGTATCTCCGTTGCTGCAGCCTTTCCGTTTGGGTCCAACACCACCTTGTTTCTATATCAATCAAATGAGAATAGAATGCACACGAGGACTCACTATTTGCAGATCGGAACTGGGAATAGCTGACATAGTTGCGGACTTACTACTCGATCGTGAGAACGAGAAGATGCCGCTGACAAGGCTTGGCGTCCGGCTCGTGCGCATGGAACCCCGGGGGCGTCGAGTACTCGAGTTCAGACGGCCGGGAAGTCATCGGTGGTGGAATAACGACGTTCTGGTGATCTACCGTCTAGGAAGGTTTAGATCGAGCGGTTCCAGGGATCAATCGACCGCTAGTGGTCATCGAGCAGGCCTGAAGTCGAGGGTATGTTTGGTAGCTCTTTGCGTTGTACCTACTTGGGGCCAGGCCTAGTATTCACACCATGTAATAAGTAGAGAGAATACACAGATCGGGGGCCCAACTGATTCGGGGGCCCGTGGCAGCCCCCAGGGGGCGGCCCTCAGGAAAGCCATGTGAAACTGCGAGATGAAGCTACTGGTCAAAGAAAATTTCAAACGGTCATCTGTGTGTGACGAATTTGACAAAATTTATCCAAAATAGGTCCAAACATAAATACAAAATTAAACATTTACGGTCGACGAAGCTATGAATCGATTGTTTGAATGAGACCACAACATCAATGTGCATATTTTTCATGTAGACTTTATCTTAAATCGGGGCACCGTCTTATAGATTAGAAGATGAAAAAGATTAAAAGGAGATTACACTGAACCAGTGCAAACTCACGACAGGGTGCACCCACCCTAGATGATCACAGGTAAATGCACAGCCTAAGCTACCCAGGTGCGCTTCTGGGCCTGACTCTGAAAAAACTGACGAATCAAGGGTTTTCAGAGATGTTTTAAAGTTCATATTATGCAGACCAAGCAGAAAGTCTACCCGGCTCTGTTCGAGCAACTAAACACGTCCTATGACCCGTTCTTTTCTCTTTCAAACACGTAGCTTCCTAGTTCTATACGTTCTATACGTGTAGCAGAACGTTTCCAAGTCCTAGTCCTAGTCCAAGTCCGGGTCATGGATGGACTGCTCTTATTCTGCAAGTTATATACCGAGGTTATACGTTGGCACGGTCGCGGAGCAAACCTACTAGCCTCAGGTTAAATTAAATAAATTGCGTTCGTGACCGGCTGGTGAAAGCCAAACATGTCGTCGCCTACCGAGTACGTCTCTCTCGATCATCGCTTCCCCATGAATTTCCTTTTATCGGGACGATCAAGTTTTTCTTCGACGCTATTTTTTTTAAGAAAAAACTAAACCTAAACTCTGATAGCGGCATGTTTTTTAATCGCAAAAAAAGCTGCACGTTTAGGGCAACGATTTTGATCCTTGTTAACTGGCGGTTGGAAGGTCTGATCCCAGTATTGCCCATGCCGTTGAAATTTTCGGCTTGCGGCATGAAAAACGGAGGCCGCCCGAGTTAGCGCCTTGCATTGAAGCAAGGAGTAGTTAGGTTATTTTTAATTTCATTTTGGTATTTATCTTTTTGCATATTTTCTGTTTTTCTTAGGATATTGCATATTTTCTGTTTTTTAACACAGTGTAGACACATGCGCTCATATATATGCGCATACACTCGTCCCTATGAACACATACATGCACACCCTATCATTATGAGCACCTTCAAAAAACCGAGTCGGCATATCATCTTGAGATTGACGAAGTCATCAAAGAAGCCTTGTAGTCGATGGAAACATCATCTTTCACTGAGCGCGCATCACCAAAAATTCTGAAAAAAAAACTCAAAAATAAATGCGAGTACCAGAACTTAAAGCGTTATTAGTCCATTAGTCCACTCTATCGCGCACGACCCAGCTTGGAATCCAAGGGATCAAATTGATATCTTTTTGAGTGCTAGGGCAGTGCTGGCCAAACGGGCCGGCCCGACCCATGCTACTCGGTCCTGGCACGGCACGACGAATGGGGGCACGATTAGTTATCAGGTCGTGCCGTGCCAGCCCACGTGTTGCGCCTCCAGGCCCGGGCATGACCGCTTAGCTAATCGGGACGGCCCGTTGGCCTCTTTTGCACGCTAACCTATTTACAGTTCCGCCTTATGGGTTGTATTTGAGCCATTTAGGCTTATTAGGCTGCTTATATATAAGATTCATAAAAATAAATAAAAAAGGGCTGTGCCGTGCCGGCCCACATTCCCAGCCTCCAAGCCCAAGCACCGCCGCGTGCCAGGCCTGGCGCGTTTAGCCTGGGCCGTGCCGTGACTGCGTGGTATCGAGCTGGCCCAGCTAGCCCGGCCCGTTTGGCCAGCTATCTAGGGGATCAATGAGTGATGGTCCATTTGAGACAACTGGTGAGTGGTGAGACATTTTCCCCTCGTCTCCCCAGGCTTTTCCCCTCGCCCATCTTCTTCCCCCTTTGCCTCCCCAAGTCGCCAGCAATTCTGCAAGACCTGCATGCCGCTCAGACGACTCCTCCCCGGCGACAATTCCATATTTTGTCCTCCTGGCCATTCCATGATTTGTCTTCCCGACGGCCGATACATCGATGTCTACACTGACGACGATGGGACTCGTCACCGGCGGATCGGAGGGCCGGCCGCCACGGCCTGTCCAAGAAATCTTCGCCGACATCCGGCGCCGTCAGGCGGCCGCTGAGGACGCTGCCCGTCGCCTCCACTACCCGCAGCGGCGTCCACAACCCCGTCCACCATCAGATGCGGCCTCCACGACCCAACCCCCTCCACTCCACTCCACTCCACCATCAGAATCAGATGCAGCCGACCCCCTGCAACCCCTTCCCCTCCCCTCCACAGTCAGCTGCAGCCTCCACAAACCGAACCCATCCCCTACGCCCCAGGCAAGCCTCGCCCCTTTACACTCACCGACCTTGATGCGATACGTCGACGCGTAGCAGATGCATCTAAGGAATTCGCCCACTCGGACTACGCTGACGGGGATGGGGAACTCTTCAAGGACGTCGACGAGATATCTCAACGCGTAGCAGATGTACGCTTGGAAGTCGCCTGCTCCGACATCCAGACGAGGCCCTACGATCGGCTGCAACCTCCACAGTATGAACTTTATCGCCCTCTCCCTTACTCGACTGTATCTCAAGCAACATGGTCCCTATGCTGGTTGCTCCAGCCTCCAGATTTATGCATGCTAGGAATACTGGAGGTAACAGTAGCTGTATTTCTCTCCTCACACATCTAATTATCAAGAAAACAAATTTAAGTCTGATGGGATGGAGGGTTCTCGTGTATAGATAGATACTGAAGAAAAAACAATTCTCTCTTTTTTCTTTCTCTTGGGGTTCTATTATTGATTGATTCAACTTCATGTACTCCCTCCGTTCGGAATTACTTGTCGCAGAAATAGATGTATCTAGACGTATTTTAGTTCTAGATACATCCATTTCCGAGACAAGTAATTCCGAATGGAGGGAGTAGTATGCATGCATCTCCCCTGATAAATTAAGTTATTCTTCAACTCATTGAGCTTGTAACATTGAGCATGTAGCATCTGTTAAAATGTCTATTCCTGACCCCCATTATGATGTGCCAAAGATTAAAAAAAATTGTCTACTAACTTTCTAACCATGTTTCGCTTCAGGTGCGAGTATCCTTCTTATGATGTGCCACTGCTAGAGCCAAAGAACACCAACACTTCCTCTTCCTCCACACAGCCAGAGGCGCTAACTCATGACATCTTGCCAGTGTCAAGGCAATCGTCTCCGCCTATTTTCGCTCGCAATCCTTCTGGTTGGCATATACAGTTTTTCATCAGAATAGATGTCGAGGGTTCTTTCCACACGTATCCTAGTCTGGGTGGACCATTCCAGAGCTTGCAGGAAGCTGAGAATGCTATCACTAGCCATCTTGATGAGCTGCGCTCTCCAATGATGTGAGTTTTCTCAACTTTGTTTTGGTTTTTCATCATAATGGAAATTACAATGTACTAACACATAGAATACTCTGACCTGAACTAGGTGCACAGATGGGCTTTCGGATGCTGAGATTGGTATATTACACGACCTTTACTGGCCTGATGGCACAAGGCAGAATTCTTCTGAAGGCGATGCGGACCATAGGAATATAAGCTTATTGGTTCAAGCGTTACTGGACAAATACAATGAAGATCACCATCTTCTGGGGGTTTACTCTCTCTCCCTCTTGCCCGCTCTCACTCCTGGTCCTGTTACCAGGATTGTCTTATTTGTTCTTATATTCATGTTCTAATTGCTGACACAATCCATGCCTCCTTTTCAGGATTTTGCATATGAACTTGATGATGTTGTTATCTTCCGAGAATTTATTGAGGGGGAGAAAGTGACTAGGTTCTATCATATCAATCTGGCTACAAAAACCAAAGGAGAAGATGGTTTGCACAGTGGCGTCAACAATCTATTTTTTGCTGAAGTCAGACAAATTAAAGGAGAAAATGTATATGTACTCAGTTGTTTATGTATGGTTAAACCTACTGACAGTGGTATATTTTCCACCTTGTATTAAGTTCTGTTCATACAGTTTGACCTCACATTTATCTAATTGACGTGTTTGGTTGCCCCTTGTTTAATGTCTAATATAGTTCGTGCCCAGCCATAAGTAGCGACTTTCTAGTTCCTACACATGTTTGTTATTTTTCCTGGTTGATTATTTGGTAAGGAAATGACTGCTCAATGGTTTTTGTTCCACCTTTGATAACTTCTGTTCATTCATACAGTTTGGGGTCACATTTTTTCTGGTTGACCTGTTTGGTTGCTCCTTGTGTCATGGTCCCAAGCTTTACTAAAGTTTAAATATGTAAGCTAGATGGGCAACCATATGTACTGAGAGTCTAAACATGTTTTTTTTTTGCCTAGTTGGTTATTTGGTAATTAAATGATAAATCACGGTATTACTTCCACTTTAGATTAAGTTCTGTTATACAGTTTGGGGGTCACATTTATCTGCCCTTCATCTTATTTATTATCTTTGAGCTTTTAACATCTAAGGTAGTTCATGCCCAGCCATATGTATTGACTTTTTACACACTTTTTTTTTGCCTAAGGCCAATGCTATGGTTGCTTGAGTTATGGAAATGTTGATTTGAAGCACCCTGTTGATACTGATAAATACAAAGGTGGCCACACTGCCCCGCGCTCACCATGTTGCGGTTTTGATCTACGGTGTGATGTTATCCCTGGCCTAGATGTACCTGAATGCATCGAGGATGAGGAGGCTAGGCTGGCGATGGAGGAGGCTAGGTTAAGATATATATACAAGGTAATTTTATATCTTGTGTGGTTGGTATCTTGTGTGGTTGGTATTTTGTGTGGTTGAAATTATTCTCCTTCAGTGCCCTGCTCCGGCAAAATTGGATGGTGCAAGAGTGCGTGCTGGTTTGGCAAATAGAGAGGATGCTGGTTTGACCAAGGGAGAGTCTGGCCAGGGAAGCACGAAATACATTGTGCCTGCTAGGCGTCGTCTGCTGGTTTGAGTAACCCCTCAGGTACGTAGATAAATTTAATTTGATTTAGGTAATGCTTGATCTCACTACTCATCAGTGTCCTCGGTGTTTCATTAGGTTCAAGCATTATAGTATTCTTACAATCTGCATGGTTGCATGTTTCTGCATGTTAATGATTCTTTAGTTGATCAACTAGAGTCTGGATCAAGTGTTAGGGCAATCAATTTCAAATTTTGCTAGACATTTAAGCACTAGTGTCATTTATGATCAATCAACTACCAATGTTCTCAAACCGAATATGTTTTTTTAATTATAGTGAAGGAGGATGCATTGTTAGAAATGAAAATATATGCTTCTGACATGTTTTATTTAATAACTTCTGTCATCCTACCATTGTTCCCTTTTGGGAGGTGATGCTCATTTTGTTTTTATCATGTACTCCCTCCGTTCCGATTTACTTGTTGTGGTTTTAGTTCAAATTTGAACTAAAACCAGGACGAGTAAATCGGAACGGAGGGAGTACATGCCAAATTGCCAAAAAAGAAATTCCATTGATGAGTTGTTTTCCTTTCCTTGATATTGTTGCACTATTTTCAAAACCTGAACTAGCCGGTTGATGTTGCATGGCATGACTATTCTTTAGGTTAGTTCATATCCTTTGGCCATTAATCTCATTGCATGTTTTTGTTGCTTTCTGCAGCTTGTAGTGCCGCATCTTATGAGAATTGTCTTTTTTTCTCATTCAGTTTCTAGTATCTTGGAGAAGGATTAAACTCGCCGTGCACCATAATTTGGGATGTTGTTGCTGCAATAGTAAAATGTATGGACCTGCCATTTGCTTTGGACTTGGTTGTAGCTGCTCGGAAGTTTGGTGCTTTGGGTCCGTAATGGTGTAATGTTTCATATTTTAGTTCCAGGAAGGTCTGCAATGGAGCTGCCTTTTGTTTTTTTAAATGTTGTCAATATTTATGCTTCAGTCTTTCATTGACACATAAGTTTCCATCTAGGGCCTGTTCGTATTCACTCCACTCCGTCAGATCCTTGGCTCCACTCCCAGCTCCTAGGTTGCCAGCTCCCCAGGTCAAATGAGGAGCAGACAACTTGTTCGGCAACTAACTCCACTCTGCACTCTGGATTACAGGCTCCCCACAACACATCAAGCTGGTTTGATACTGGTCAATACGGGGATCACTTGTTGTGCCAATGTTAAAACACAGTGCAGACAAAATGCACTAATATGCTGAATTTACTGAAAATAATGCTGAAATTTCACACATAATTTCTTTGTGCAAAAATTCACTTTATCGCACAAGAACGCTTCAGCATGAGTTTGCTGAAATTACATGATTTTAGCAACATAAACAAATAGGATTTTTCCTAAGACAAACACAAAGGCAGCATAAACACATGTACTTTGTAGACATCACTCTAGTCCAGTGGAGGTTCTGCATTCAACACATGAAAACCTTTATGCAATGCTGGTGATTGCTTGAATAGAACCAAAAACATATATACTCTGCTTCGGATGGTTTCACCTACAAAATTACGAAATTTGTTAATAGGTACAAATACACATCAATTGTGTAAGAAGCAAAATCATGTTGTCATTGAACTAGCTAAGAACATCTTCTGGATTCTAGACTTATGCATCTTGCTACAAGGAAATAAATGACAAGTAATATTGTGACTAATATTTCAGCTACTAACAGAAGCAGTGAACAGTTTCGACATGTTTGGAGACAACATTCACTTGTTTAACTTTACGACCAGTCATCTATGAGAAAGCATGAATTTATCAAGCAAGGTAAAAACTAAATAATTGTAGCAAATAAAAACACATGAATGTGGTAGAAACTAGTATACTCACATTTATAGCAGAAGTGGAAGTCACCAACCAAGAGCAATGTCAGTTGCTAGTCTATTACGGAACCTGTCCATGTCTTTATGACTAGCCTCCAAGGTTGACGCATCTGATGCATTCGGAGGGATGGCATACCGTTGATACCTTGAAGGGATAGTTGGGACATAGTTGGGATCTCTGTCGACTCGAAGAAAGTGAAGATCCCCCTTATCATGATATCGAACGTAGTTGTGAAGGGTCATAGTGACAGCCATTGTTGAGGAAATCGTTAACTGGTAGCTGCTCGGTTGGCTGGTGAGTAGGGGATTAATCGGCTAATCGGCAAGTTAATCGGCCATTTAATCAATTAATCGGACGATTTATCGGTTTATAGGCTACTCGGTGACCCTACGAGTAGGGATTAATCGGCAAGTTAACTGGTTAATCGGATGAATTCTTGAACAGGGGTGGCAGCCACTATCATCTTTTGAGTTTCAACTGAATAATTGGGCATCTTTAGTAGAATCTGCCACTTCATTTTACACACACCAAACACTCTCTCGATCACATTACGCTTGGATGAGTGTATCTTGTTAAATTTCTCCTTAGGTGTTCTTGGCGCCACACCTCGTTGAAAATCAGGCACGTGGTACCTTTCTCCCTTGTAAGGTGCGAGATATCCAGGTCTATTAGGATAGCCCGCGTCCACAAGATAGTACTTACCTACAAACAACAAGCAGATTGCATGTAAGGCCTATGATTTGTTTACAGAATTAAATAAAATAAATTATTATAGGAACTAATAACCCTTTGGAGGATGAGGGAAGGTATATTTGTCAGCTGCAATTGCATGATACAAGACACTGGTATCATGCATAGAGTCGGGTTGACCAACTGAAGTGTACATGAAATGCATGTCAAAATCACATATTGCGAGAACATTACGTGTTGTTGATCCCGACCTTCCAATGTATCTAACTTGTCGCCAAACAGAATGGTAGCTCGGCGTGAGTACCATCTAGTCTTGCCGATGCAGATCCTTAAGATGTGGATAAGCCCTTCTATCCTTTTGAATCCTTGGGTGCACACTACTAAAGTTTGGGTCCTTAGGTTTGGTGTCTGTTGCCATCTTAACCACACAGAGTAAAACCTCATGAAACTTCCGGTGGACTGTATCTCCTGAGTGCTTGAAACAATTTTGTGTTCTCCTATTAGACTCGCAACCCCCTAATGTCCACAAGAACATTGCAAGCGCTTCATAACTGCTTACGAAACAGGTTGATTTGAAGCCATACTTTTTGACCAACAAGTCATGCAATTGAAAGAAGAGGCGTGCGTTCATCCTTAACATGGTATATGTTTCTCCAGGTGTTGAGACTGTCTCCTGCAGCCATCCGAACCCACTGAGAATAGAATTCCTTGGGTCTGCCTTGATCAAATAGTTGTCATAGTACTTCCCTGCAAGTGTTGATGCACCGGCATAGATGTTGGACATTGATTGGACATGGTGGCATACCCTCTTCTTCCTTTCTTCATAACTATCACTATCATTGTCACTATCCGATGACATCTGCACATACACAAGTAATAACAATTAGTACTTAATTATCGACCAGATTAGTCATAGCAGAAAGATAAGTAAGAATCATATGTACCATTAAAGACAAGTCATATGTAACAACATTTATCATGCAACCATCAGCAAGATGAGTCATAGCAGCAATATAAGTAAGATTACAAGAAAATTACCAAGATTGAAGACACACGGCTGAAACAAGGTAAATGAAGACAAACAACTGAAAAAGGGAAGAATGGGACTAACATAATAATGTTACAACCCAAATAGTCTTACAAGTAAACTAGAGTACATAATTAAGTTCAAACTTTAAATTAGTATTACATCCCAATAGGCAAAAACAACAGCAGTAGCATCTAATGCCCATACTTGCTGTTGTATTTCCTACTCAACCAATCTAAACGAGCAGCACTTTCAGTCATATGCAGGAACATCTCTCTCTGCTCTCGCTTCACAAATAGTTCAATAGCAATGAAATATTCATCACTGCCTACTATTGCACCACACTCAACAACCAGATCCATCACAGAAGTAATCGATGAACTCTCTTCTTTCTTCATGTATGACTCAAAGTTGGATTGGGTCCTCTCGCTATATCTCCAACCACAGTTATCTGTTCTTGTATAACAAGAGATGTCTTTGGCTTCTTGTTATTGCCATCCACATACCTGCCAAGTCTCTTCCCTTTTCCATCGACATGTGACTCACTGTTTGGGTCTCCTCGGATCAACATCTTGTATGTCGTCCACATTGAAAACTGAAGTTGCCTTTGCTAGATTGGGGATGTTAAACATCTGCACCTAATCTTTGTCACGTTTGTGAAGCCCTCGGTAGCGCCAGAAGAGATAGACTAGGTTGTTAGCATTCATCTTTATCTCTTTGTAACAACTCTCTCTATCTCTACTTCTATCTCTTGTAGCACAAGTTGTATCTAAACTACGAAGCTTATGCGCTATCGGGGAGGTCGCGACCTGTTATATAAACACGGAACCGTCGCCAGAGATGGTACGACGTTAAAGCCTTTCTACATGGTAACCAGAGCCTAACTCTTCCAGACATCTAGCCTATCGCCATCTACAGAAAAGCTTCCGCCATGGCCGCCTCCTCCAGCATCGCGAACTCTGGCCTCTCTGGTCAGATCACCGAAAAGCTGACCCGCACCAACTTCATCCTGTGGCGCACGCAGATTACGCCACAGCTCCGAGGTGCGGGCTTCTTCGGCTACGTCGACGGAAGCATGCCGGAGCCGGCCAAAGTCATCGTCACGAAGGACAAGGACGGGAAGGAGGAGTCTACACCGAACCCCCTTCATCCGATCTGGATCCGTGAAGATCAGCAGGTACTAGGATACCTTCTGAATAATCTCTCCAAAGAGGTACTTGTGCAGGTCACATCGATCGGCCATGCCCATGATCTCTGGACAGCGCTGTCGAGCATATTCTCGTCGCAATCGTTGTCCCGCGGCAACAACATACGCGTCTCCCTCGCCAATGCACGCAAGGGGACGCAGTCTGTGGCAAGCTTCTTCGCGCACATGCGCTCGCTTGCTGACGAGCTCGCGGCTGCGGGCAAACCGCTCGGCGACGACGAGCTGGCCTCCTACATCACAGCCGGCCTCGACATGGAGTACCAGCCGCTCATCTCCGCACTCGACGCCCGTACAACACCGGTCTCCCTCGACGATCTGTTCGCGATGATGAGCAACTTCGACCAGAGGGTCGCCCTCTATCAGGGTGTGCACGGTGGTGGGTTCAAGTCCTCGGCTAACGCAACTATGTGTGGTCGTGGGGGAAGCTCTCGCCATCACTACTAGGGAAAAGCTTATAGACAGGAGCTTACTAGCAGCGCACTATATTTACCCGCGCTACTGCTACATACTAATAGCGCACTATATTGACCCGCGCTATTAATATATATTACTGGTAGCGCGTGGCCTCAAAAAGCACGCTACTAGTAAATACTCCCTCCGTTTCTTTTTACTCCGCGTATAAGTTTTGGTCAAAGTCAAACTACACAAAGTTTGACCAAATTTATATTACAAAATATGAACATCTACAATACTTAAACTGCATAATATGAAAATACATTTCATGGTGCATCTGAAAATGTTGATTTCATATTGTGAATGTTGATATTTTTTACTATAAAGTTAGTCAAACTAAGCAAAGGTTGACTTTGACCAAATCTTATATGCAGACTAAAAAGAAACAGAGGGAGTATTCCCGACCACACCCCGCGGACAGAACGTAGTAGTAGCGCCGGTTGTACTACCCACGCTACTATTCTCGGAGGACAAAACCCCGCTGATGGACCTCAACTAGTAGTAGCGCCGCTCACCGGCATGCGCTACAACTACGCGCACCCATCCCTCCATCACCGCTCAGAAAAAATCCCCAATCTCTCTCTCTCGCGTGAGCCCCCCTCTCTCCGCTGCGACTCCTCGCCGCCACAGCCACATACGCCGGTCACCTCGGCCCGCTCCGGCGACTCCTGGCACTGCCGGACACGCTCCCGAGCTTGCCTCCCTCCGCTACCTCCTCCCCTTCGACTGGATTCGACGCTCGTGCCCACTAGCAGCCCTCCCCCGCGGCTAGGGTTTCAGGCGCGGCGGCACCTCTCACTCCGGCGAGTTCAACCCATCCTCCTTCCTCTTCCTATCTCTCTCCCTCCCCGTGTCTAATCTCTGGTGGGGTCTTCTCTTGTAGATGTGCCGAGAAGAGGGAGATCAACCAAGTCCTAGATCCAGCACACCTCCATGCCATGGACCCTTGACGAACGAAGGTCGAGGAAGGCCACTGCGTCTGTGCTCGGCCACGAGAAGATGACATGGAGCTCATCTTCCCGCTTCTGCTTGTCAAGGTCGCATCTATCTTCTCTGCTCCCCACTCTGAAAACTGAACCCCTTTCTTCTCTGTACATTTGATAGGTTGCAATTTTGTCATTCAACTGGATAGATGGATGTATTCGTTTTGTCTTGCTCAATTGTTGTTAGTGCTCAAGTTGTACTAGTAGCAGTGGCACAAGTACAAGAAGGGCTTCCGATTTCTCACTTGTGCAAAGAATAAGTTCAGTCAATCTAATATGTGATTAGGCAACCAGGTCTACTGTACTCAAGTTCAGTTTTTGTCGTGCTGCTGCACCAAGATTTCCCCTTGACAAATTTCTGTTGTATCCTTGATTGATGCTGCACCAAGATTTCCCCTTGACAAATTTCTGTTGTATCCTTGATTGAAGCTGCACCGAGTTTTCTCACATCTGCCCGAAGGTGTCCACCAACTTACATAGGTGAAAACTGAACCTCTTTCTTTTGTACATGTATCTCCTGTTGGAAATAATCTTTCCTTAGTCTTATCTACATCCAGATGTATTAATAGTGGAGTCTATACGTGAGTGCTAGCTAGTTAGTTTCCTTTAGTAGTACTAGTTTTACGTGTACAGGCAATAGGCTTAGGATAGGTGCAATCACCCCTAGGCCACACGCGGGGCGACCGTGCCCTCGTCCGCTCCCTCCAGCTGCTGCCAAAGGTCCCGCCGGGCAAAGCCCGGGCGGTGACGACGGCAGCGGGGCCTTCTCCCTCGCGCAGCGATGGCGTTCTCTCCTGGCGGTGGCGGCGCATGGCTCGGTGGCGATTCGGCAGTGTGCAGCGGCGGGATCCTTGCCCCCACAATGCTTTAGTTTGCTTATTACATGGTTGCCTGTTTCAGGGGCAGTTTTTGTGTGCATTGGTAGACTGTATGACACTGCGTCTTGTTTTTATCACTTCAGTCCAGTTTGTCTTCAATAAATACCACTCTTAGTGTTCAGTATGAGTACTCTTAGACCAATTAGAACTTATCATCATGGTTAGCGCTGGGCATTTAGCAGCATGTTCACCCGAATTACTTATCATTATGGCCGGTTAGAGAAGATTTTATGCCTGTTCACTTTGATTCTTACAGAAGGCTCAGTTTATACGTGTTCTTATATAGTTATATGTCACCCCATATTAGCTGATGCATGATGGGTTTGGTTGACGTTTCCTTTGTAGATGACGTAGGTGTTGCATATTGTTTCTTCTAAATACACACTAAATCTTCAGTTATCTGCATGGTATGTACTCTTAGTCTACCTTGCATTGGCCAAAGAGAGTGGTTTTTTGGCGCTAGGTATGATGCCGAGACATTGAATATTTTCTGCATGCGAAGATACTTTTAGTGGTCGACCAGCATGCAGGTTGTATGTGAATGAAGGTCTCCAGAGATAAATTTGTTTTTTGATAGGTTCGGTGTGCTTGTGATTTCTTTTGGTTCCCTGTCTACTACCATGGCTGCCGCCACAAGCCATGATGGCCAGGTCCTGCCTATTTCTCAATTCTCATACTGCTGCCTTGCCTCTTCTCCTCTCCACCTTTACCCGGTGGAGAATCAGTTGGGCAGATCGAACCCCCTGCATCCTATTCCATTCTTTGGAGACAAGAACTATTAGTCCATCGCTCTTGGCCAGCTTCTGGATGTGATGCTATCTGGCCCGAAGTAGTAGCAGACTCTCAAGCCAATCCATCGCATGCATGCATCAATTGAATCCACCGTTGATCATCAGGGCACTGTCTCATGCATATATAAGTTGGCAAGAAACATACCAATCTTATATCTGTTAACCATGCTATGGTCCAAACTCCTTTTTATTCTGCTCATATGATATTGCTCATCTTTTGTTTTCTGTCCGATGCCTCCTGTATTTAGAGTAGAAATATTCTTAATTTAGTGTTTCTTGAACATGGCCAGAGCAATGGATAAATTCTACTCTGGATAGTTGACAGAGGGAGTACATGCTAAGTTGACTTTTTTCCTGCGGATTTGCTTATCGTGAAGGTGCTTGCAAGGATGCAGAGGGAGCGGATCATTTGGAGAGATAGGATGCCACTTTTTGGTGTTTTTATGCATTTTGGTTTGCTTGTAACTGTGTTTGCACTAGGTGGGAGTAAGTGACTTCAAGAAGTGTAGGTGTTTTAATTGAAGGCATGAAAAGCCATGACAATATGTATGCTCTTACATGACGTGCTCTAATGCCGCTGGTTTATTATAAATCTTGGATTAGTAATGATGTGTAATGTTGTTGGTTTACTGCAAATATGTGTTTGTTTTAGTTGGAATTGTATGCATAGAATGGAATTGGTGGATTTTATTTTTTTAATTCCTAATTAGTTAGTAGTAGCGTGGGAAAACACCAAGCGCTACTACTACTTAGTTAGTAATAACGTGGGTTTGCATCGAGCTACTACTAACTTTTAGTAATAGCGTGGGAAAAAACACAGGCGCTACTACTATTTCATTACTAATAGCGCGGGTTGCACCCGCGCTACTACTAAAATGTTAGTAGTAGCGTGGGTTTCACCCGCGCTACTACTAACTATTAGCTGTAGCGCGATACTAGTAGCGCGGGTACCCGCGCTGCTAGTAGCCTTTTTCCTAGTAGTGCATCGAGGACCGACGCGCGGCAGGGGCCGCCACAACGGTGGCCAAGTCAACACCAACAACTCCCGCGGCAACAGCAGCGGCGGCGGCAGGCCCTCCTCCAACAGAAGTTGAACTCTTTCTTCCAAGAAATTGGAATCTCTCATCATGTTTCGTGTCCTCACGCCCATCAACAGAATGGGTCAGTCGAACGTAAGTATCGGCATATTGTAGAGATTGGCTTAGCTCTCCTTGCGGGTGTCTCCATGCCTCTCAAATTTTGGGATGAGGCATACCTTACTGCCGTGCATATCATAAACATGCTTCCCAGTCGTGTTATCAATAATGAAAACCCCATGGAACGGCTTCTCAATATCAAACCAGACTACACTTACGTGTGTTTGGATGCGCTTGCTGGCCGAATCTTCGACCCTATAATAACCGCAAGCTTATGTTTAGTTCGAAACAATGTGTGTTCATAGGATACAGTGGCCAGCACAAAGGCGTTAAATGTCTCGATGTGTCCACCGGCCGTGTCTATATTTCCCGTGATGTGGTTTTTGATGAGACTAATTTCCATTTGCTGATCTCCATCCCAATATCGGTGCTCTCCTTCACCAAGAAATCCTACTTCTTCCACCTCAACTCAGCGGATTAGATCAAGGGGGCAACAGTTGTGATGACCATACATTGACTAATCCTCATAACCATTTGCATGAGCTTTCTTTGTAATCTGAGCCAGAGATGCACTCGGCGAAGAAAATGGCGAAGGAAACGACCAAACCGGTCGTGAAATCAGTCCAGAAGGGCAACATTTTATGTGTTCACCATTGGGGGACAGATCCTCCTTAGGATCGCTGCCGCGAGATCCGCCCGAGCGATCGACCGGGATCAGCGTCGCGCGAGCGATGTCGCGCGAGAGACGCGCCACTGTCGAGCGTGACAATAGCGAACCAGCGGCTGCTGTGCGGCGCACTTCAACTCGTCCCCGCGCAGGCGCTGAACCGCACCAATCCGCGGCTGACACGCGGCTGCCTGAGAGTCGTTGGGCGCCAGGAGGGCCCCTCTGCTATGAGCGACGACAAACGGCACGCGCGTCCATGGGCGCTGATCTGTCCGGACCCACGGGCTCGCGATCCAGCGCTGATCCTGCCGGCCCAGTGCAATCATCCGGCAATGATGAGGGTGCGGCAGGTGCGGGATCTGGCTGGGGATCTTTTGCGCCATCTCCACCGCATCCGTCACGTCCCGATGCCACAGAAAATCCAGGCGCACCTGACGGGGCTGCACCTGCGTCAGGGGGATCTGCTTCGGGATTGAGGACAGGATCTTCTACGCCACGGCTTCTTCTTTGCATCTCTGTCTGCCAGCGTACGGCTCCAAAAGGGTAATCCAGCATATAAACTATAAAACCAAATTTGGTCTTCTTTGCTTGTTCCTCGGTGAACCTAACATGGTTGAAGAAGCCCTTGGAGATCCTCGGTGGAAGAAAGCCATGGAAGAAGAATACATGGCACTACAAAAAACCGAACATGGCATTTGGTTTCTCCACGGCAAGGTAAAAACATAATTGATTGCAAGTGGGTTTTCGAATTAAGAGGAAATCTGATGGAACCATAGACCGCTATAAAGCTAGACTTCGTTGCAAAAGGATTCAAACAACGATACGGTATAGATTATGAGGACACTTTTAGTCCTGTGGTTAAGGCTGCTACTATCCGTCTTGTGTTGTCTATTCTTTGTTTCGAGGATGGTGCCTTAGACAGCTAGATGTCTGAATCGTTCCTTCACGGTGTTCTCGAAGAGGAAGTGTAGATGAGACAACCTACTGGGTTTGTAAACAAAAGCTCACCATATCATGTGTGCAAACTTGACAAAGCTTTGTATGGACTCAAGCGAGGCTCCTAGAGCATGGTATTCACGCTTAAGTCGAAGCTGCGGGCACTTGGTTTTGTCTTCTCCAAGTCGACCGTCCTTTGTGTATTTACAATAAGTCTAATACATCCATATTTGTTCTCATATATGTTGATGATATTATTGTCACAAGCTCATCGACAAAGCGTTGATAGGATTATTGAAGGACTTAAGTCTGAGTTTGCCCTCAAGGATTTGGGAGATTTGCATTTCTTCCTAGGGATTGAAGTCAAGAAACATGATGATGGTCTTCATCTCTCTCGGAAAAGTATGCTCTTGATCGGTGAGAAGAGCTGGCCTTCAGGATGTAAGTCCTCACCAACTCCTCTATCCAGCTCGGAAAAATTGTCTCTTCTGAAGGAGATCTTTTGAATCAAGTTGATAGTACAAATTACGAAGTTTAGTAGGAGCACTCTGATTGCTTGACATTGACAAGGCACGATATTTCCTTTGCTATTAACAAAGTATGCGGTTTCTTCATGCACCTACCACAGTTCCTTTGGACAGTTGCAAAGCGTATAGTCGGATATGTGAAAGGTACCATGAATCTTGGATTGACCTTCACAGATCTTCATCCACTCTTGTTAGTGCCTTTTTGATTGATTTGGGTAGGATATGCGGATGACGAGCGTTCTCTTGGTGGGTTTGCAATATTTTTGGAACTAACCTTATATCATGGTGTGGAAAGAAACATACTCTTGTGTCGAGTCAAATCTGAAGCTGAGTACAAAGCACTTGCCAATGCCACAGCAGAAATCATTTGGGTTCGATCCATGTTGAAGGAACTTGGACTAAAATCCACAGGATCCCTTATGGTGTGATAATCTTGGTGCTACCTATTTATCTGCTAACCACATGTTCCATGCAATAACAAAACACATTGAGATCGATTTTCATTTTGTCGGAGAGCGAGTTGCTAATCGGCGATTGGAGATTCGTTTTGTTCATTCTAGAGACCAGGTTGCGAGATGGCTTCACAAAGGCATTACCTACAAAGAACTTTGATGAATTCAAGCGTAATCTCGATCTCATGGAGTTGTGATTAAGGGAGGTGTTAAACATACCGCACCTAATCTTTATCACGTTTGTGAAGCCCTCGGTAGCGCCGAGAAGAGATAGACTAGGTTGTTAGCATTCATCTTTATCTCTTTGTAACAACTCTCTCTATCTCTACTTCTATCTCTTGTAGCACAAGTTGTATCTAAACTACGAAGCTTATGCGCTATCGGGGAGGTCGCGACCTGTTATATAAACACGGAACCGTCGCCGAGAGATGATGCGACGTTAAAGCCTTTCTCTGAGGGAATGGTGCACAAGCGAGATTCGATGATCTGTACCATCACTCGTGATGTCAGCAAACATGATAGATAAGTTATTCTCATTTCGAAGTCCGCGCTTTCGGAACTTGCCACAGCCAGGGATGTCCTAAAATACAACAAAACAAAGCTTAATTAGCATCACTACTCACGGAAAAATTGCTTATATGATAAGAACAATTAGCATCTGTACCATCACTACTCACGATGTTTGCTGACATCACGAGTGATGGTACAGATCACTGGAATCCTGCTTCAGGCACCATTTCCCTGTAGAAAGGCTTTAACGTCGTACCATCTTTGGCGACGGTTCCGTGTTTATATAACAGGGTCGCGACCTCCCTGATAGCGTACAAGCTTCGGTAGTTTATATACAACTTGTGCTACAAGAGATAGAAGTAGAGATAGAGAGAGTTGTTACAAAGAGATAAAGATGAATGCTAACAACCTAGTCTATCTCTTCCTGGCGCGCCTGAGGGCTTCTGTCAAACGTGACAGCATTAGGTGCGGTATGTTTAACACCCTCCCTTAATCACAACTCCATGAGATTGAGATTACGTTTGAATTCATCAAAGTTCTTTGTAGGTAATGCCTTTGTGAAGCCATCTGCAACCTGGTCTCTAGAATGAACAAAACAAATCTCCAACTATTGATTAGCAACTCGTTCTCTGACAAAATGAAAATCGATCTCAATGTGTTTTGTTCTTGCATGGAACACAGGGTTAGCAGATAAATGGGTAGTACCAAGATTATCACACCATAAGCAGGGAGCCTGTGTGGATTTTAGTCCAAGTTCCTTCAACATGGACTGAACCCAAATGATTTTTGCTGTGGCATTGGCAAGTGCTTTGTACTCAGCTTCTGTACTTGACCTGGACACAGTAGCATGTTTCTTTCCACACCATGATATAAGGTTAGTTCCAAAAAATATTGCAAACCCACCAGTAGAACGTCTGTCATCCAGACATCCTGCCCAGTCTGAATCAAAAAAGGCACTAACAAGAGTGGATGAAGATCTGTTGAAGGTCAATCCAAGATTCATGGTACCTTTCACATATCTGACTATACGTTTTGCAGCTGTCCAGTGAACTGTGGTAGGTGCATGAAGAAACCGGCATACTTTGTTAACAGCAAAGGAAATATCAGGCCTTGTCAATGTCAAGTACTGTAGTGCTCCTACTAAACTTCTGTAATTTGTACTATCAAGTTGATTCAAAAGATATCCTTCTGTAAGAGGCAATTTTTCTGAGCTGGATAGAGGAGTTGGTGAGGACTTACATCCTTGAAGGCCAACTCTTCTCACCAGATCAGTAGCATACTTTTCCTGAGAGAGATGAAGACCATCATCATGTTTCTTGACTTCAATCCCTAGGAAGAAATGCAAATCTCCCAAATCCTTGAGGGCAAACTCAGCACTTAAGTCTTTCAATAATCCTGCCACTGCCTTGTCAGATGAGCTTGTGACAATAATATCATCAACATATATGAGAACAAATATGGATGTATTAGACTTATTGTAAATAAATAGTGACGTGTCAGACTTGGAGAAGACAAAACCAAGTGCCTGCAGCTTCTAACTTAAGCGTGAATACCATGCTCTAGGAGCCTGCTTGAGTCCATACAAAGCTTTGTCAAGTTTGCACACATGATATGGTGAGCTTTTGTTTACAAACCTAGGAGGTTGTCTCATGTACACTTCCTCTTCCAGAACACCGTGAAGGAACGCGTTCTGTACATCTAGCTGTCTAAGGCACCATCCCCTGGAAACAGCAATAGACAACACAAGACGGATAGTAGCAGCCTTAACCACAGGACTAAAAGTGTCCTCATAATCTATACCGTATCGTTGTTTGAATCCTTTTGCAACGAGTCTAGCTTTATAGCGGTCTATGGTTCCATCAGATTTCCTCTTAATTCTGAAAACCCACTTGCAATCAATTATGTTTTTACCTTGCCGTGGAGAAACCAAATGCCATGTTACATTTTTTTGTAGTGCCATGTATTCTTCTTCCATGGCTTTCTTCCACCGAGGATCTCCAAGGGCTTCTTCAACCGTGTTAGGTTCACGAGGAACAAGCACAAGACCAAATTTGGTTTTATAGTTTATATCTGGATTCCCTTTTGGAGCCGTGTCTGCGTTGTCACGAGATCTTGCGCGAGCCGTGGCGTGAAGATCCTGTCCTCAATCCCAGCAGATCCCCGATGCGGTGCAGCCCGTCGAATGCGCTGGATTTTCTGTGGCATCGGGGCGTGAGGATCACGGTGGAGATGGCGCAGAAGATCCCGAGCCAGATCCAGCACCTGCCGCACCCTCATCATTGCCGGATGATTGCACTAGGCCGGCAGGATCAGCGCCGAATTGCGAGCCCGTGGGCCCGGACGAATTAGCGCACGTGGACGCGCGTGCCGTTTGTCGTCGCTCGTAGCAGAGGGGCCCTCCTGGCGCCCAACGACTCTCAGGCAGCCGCGTGTCAGCCGCAGATTGGTGCGGTTCAGCGCTTCTTGAGGGCGAGTTGAAGTCGCCCGCCGCGGCAGCCGCTGGTTATTCGCTGTCATGTCGGCAGTGGCGCGGTCTCTGCGGCGTCGTCTCTGCGCGACGCGGATCCCGGGTCAGATCGCCTGGGCGGATTCTGCGGCAGCGATCCCAAGTAGGATCTGTCCCCAATGGTGAACACATAAAATGTTGCCCTTCTGGACTGATTTCGCGACCGTTTTGGTCGTTTCCTTCACCATTTTATTCGCCGAGTGCATATGCATCTGTATCACAGCAAAGCTCATGCAAATGGTTATGAGGATTAGTCAATGTATGGTCATCACAACTGTTGCCCCCTTGATCTAATCCGCTGAGTTGAGGTGGAAGAAGTAGGATTTCTTGGCGAAGGAGAGCACCGGCATTGGGATGGAGATCAGCAAATGGAAATTTAGTCTCATCAAAAACCACATCACGGGAAAGATAGACACGGCCGGTGGACACATCGAGACATTTAACGCCTTTGTGCTGGGCACTGTATCCTATGAACACACATTGTTTCGAACGAAACATAAGCTTGCGGTTATTATAGGGTCGAAGATTCGGCCAGCAAGCGCATCCAAACACACGTAAGGAAGTGTAGTCTGGTTTGATATTGAGAAGCCGTTCCATGGGGGTTTCATTATTGATAACACGACTGGGAAGCATGTTTATGATATGCACGGCAGTAAGTTACGCCTCATCCCAAAATTTGAGAGGCATGGAGGCACCCGCAAGGAGAGCTAAGCCAACCTCTACAATGTGCCGATGCTTATGTTCGGCTGACCCATTCCGTTGATGGGCGTGAGGACACGAAACATGATGAGAGATTCTAATTTCTTGGAAGAAAGAGTTCAACTTCTCATATTCGCCCCCCCAATCAGATTGGATGGTGATGATTTTTCTATCAAATTTTTGTTCAACGAGTGCATGGAAATTTCTAAAAACTTGGAACACATCGGATCGTCTTTTTAAGAGATAGATCCAGGAATATTTGCTGTAGTCATCTATGAAACCGACATAATACGTGTGTCTACCAACGGAAGAAGGGGCAGGCCCCCATACATCGGAAAAAATGAGTTGTAAAGGTTGAGTAGAAACACTTGTCGAAATTGGATAAGGCAATTGATGACTTTTAGCTCGATGACAAGAATCACAAATAGTTTTGACCTCACGCTCTCCAACATATGGGAGCTTATTTTCCCTAAGCACACGTTGAACTAAAGAAAAATCTGCATGTCCTAATCGATCATGCCACCGTGTTGAAGACACTTTGGTGGCACTAAAAGCTTGTTTATTGAATCTTCTAATATCCGGAATCAAAGGGTAGAGCCCACGAACACATCTACCTCGATAGAGCACCTTCTTCGTTGCCTGATCCTTGATCAAAAAGAAGTAAGGGTGAAATTTGAGAAAGACATGATTGTCAAGAGCAATACGATGAACGGAAAGGAGGCTTTTTGAGGCACTAGGAACATGCAATATTCTTCTAAGATTAATGTTTCTGCTAGGGGTTTTAACAATTGTATGACCAACATGACGAATCTTCATACCTTTTCCGCTTGCAGTGTGGATGTGGTCTTGACCACGGTACTTTTCCCTCATGGTCACCTTCTCGAGGTCACCGGTGATGTGGTTTGTAGCACCACTATCAACATACCAGTTGGTGTCCACTCCATATGACCCGTCCGCTGCTCCAGCCACCTTCTCATCTTGGGATGAGTCATCCTCATCTTCTTCATACCTGTACCAACAATCCTTAGCCGAGTGGCCAGGTTTGCCGCAGATCTGACAGCGGATGGCATCTGGACATGATCTGTTGGAGGAGTTGGAGTTTGTGCGGCGGCCCCTGTTGTTGTTGGAGGAGGGCCTGCCGCCGCCGCTGCTGTTGCCGCGGGAGTTGTTGGTGTTGACTTGGACGCCGTTGTGGCGGCCCCTGCCGCGCGTCGGTCCTCGATGGCGAGAGCTTCCCCACGACCACGCATAGCTGCGTTAGCCGAGGACTTGAACCCACCGCCGTGCACGCCCTGATAGAGGGCGACCCTCTGGTCGAAGTTGCTCATCATCGCGAACAGATCGTCGAGGGAGACCGGTGCTGTACGGGCGTCGAGTGCGGAGATGAGCAGCTGGTACTCCATGTCGAGGCCGGCGGTGATGTAGGAGGCCAGCTCGTCATCGCCGAGCGGTTTGCCCGCAGTCGCGAGCTCGTCAGCAAGCGAGCGCATGTGCGCGAAGAAGCTTGCCACAGACTGCGTCCCCTTGCGTGCATTGGCGAGGGAGACGCGTATGTTGTTGACGTGGGACAACGATTGTGACGAGAATATGCTCGACAGCGCTGTCCGAGATCATGGGCATGGCGATCGATGTGACCTGCACTAGTACCTCTTTGGAGAGATTATTGAAGGTATCCTAGTACTTGCGATCTTCACGGATCGGATCGGATGAAGGGGTTCGGTGTAGACTCCTCCTTCCGTCCTTGTCGCCGTGGCGATGACTTTGGCGGCTCGGCATCTGCCGTCGGCGTAGCAAGAAGCCCGCACCTCGGGCTGTGGCGTGTCTGCGTCGCCACAGGATGAAGTTGGTCTTGGTCGACTTTTCGGTGATCGACCAAAGAGGCGGAGTTCGCGGCGCTGGAGGAGGCGGCCATGGCGGAAGCTTTTACGTAGATGGCGATAGGCTAGATGTATGGAAGAGTTAGGCTCTGGTTACCATGTAGAAAGGCTTTAACGTCGTACCATCTCTGGCGACGGTTCCGTGTTTATATAACAGGGTCGCGACCTCCCTGATAGCGTACAAGCTTCGGTAGTTTAGATACAACTTGTGCTACAAGAGATAGAAGTAGAGATAGAGAGAGTTGTTATAAAGAGATAAAGATGAATGCTAACAACCTAGTCTATCTCTTCCTGGCGCGCCTGAGGGCTTCTGTCAAACGTGATAGCATTAGGTGCGGTATGTTTAACATCCCCAATCTAGCAGTGCAACTTCAGTTTTCAATGTGGACGACATACAAGATGTTGATCTGGTGGAGACCCAAACAGGTGAGTCACATGCTGATGGAAAAGGGAAGAGACTTGGCAGGTATGTGGATGGCAATAACAAGAAGCCAAAGACATCTCTTGTTATACAAGAACAGATAACCAGTGTTGGAGATATAGGAGAGAGGACCCAATCCAACTTTGAGTCATACATGAAGAAAGAAGAGAGTTCATCGATTACTTCTGTGATGGATCTGGTTGTTGAGTGTGGTGCAATAGTAGGCAGTGATGAATATTTCATTGCTAGTGAACTATTTGTGAAGCGAGAGCAGAGAGAGATGTTCCTGCATATGAATGAAAGTGCTGCTCGTTTAGATTGGTTGAGTAGGAAATACAACAGCAAGTATGGGCATTAGATGCTACTGCTGTTGTTTTTGCCTATTGGGATGTAATACTAATTTAAAGTTTGAACTTAATTATGTACTCTGGTTTACTTGTAAGACTATTTGGGTTGTAACATTATTATGTTAGTCCCATTCTTCCCTTTTTCAGTTGTTTGTCTTCATTTACCTTGTTTCAGCCGTGTGTCTTCAATCTTGGTAATTTTCTTGTAATCTTACTTATATTGCTGCTATGACTCATCTTGCTGATGGTTACATGATAAATGTTGTTACATATGACTTGTCTTTAATGGTACATATGATTCTTACTTATCTTTCTGCTATGACTAATCTGGTCGATAATTAAGTACTAATTGTTATTACTTGTGTATGTGCAGATGTCATCGGATAGTGACAATGATAGTGATAGTTATGAAGAAAGGAAGAAGAGGGTATGCCACCATGTCCAATCAATGTCCAACATCTATGCGGTGCATCAACACTTGCGGGAAGTACTATGACAACTATTTGATCAAAGCGGACCCAAGGAATTCTATTCTCGATGGGTTCGGATGGCTGCGAGGAGACAGTCTCAACACACGGAGAAACATATACCATGTTAAGGATGAGCATACGCCTCTTCTTTCAATTGCATGACTTGTTGGTCAAAAAGTATGGCTTCAAATCAACTTGTTTAAGTGGCGATTATGAAGCGCTTGCAATGTTCTTGTGGACATTAGGGGGTTGCGAGTCTAATAGGAGAACACAAAATTGTTTCAAGCACTCAGGAGATACAGTCCACCGGAAGTTTCATGAGGTTTTACTCTGTGTGGTTAAGATGGCAACAGATTACCTGAAACCTAAGGACCCAAACTTTAGTAGTGTGCACCCAAGGATTCAAAAGGATAGAAGGGCTTATCCACATCTTAAGGACTGCATCGGCGCACTAGATGGTACTCACGTCAGAGCTACCATTCCTGCTGGCGACCAAGTTAGATACATTGGAAGGTCAGGATCAACAACACAGAATGTTCTGGCAATATGTGATTTTGACATGCATTTCATGTACACTTCAGTTGGTCAACCCGACTCTATGCATGATACCAGTGTCTTGTATCATGCAATTGCAGCTGACAAATATACCTTCCCTCATCCTCCAAAGGGTTATTAGTTCCTATAATAATTTATTTTATTTAATTCTGTAAACAAATCATAGGCCTTACATGCAATCTGCTTGTTGTTTGTAGGTAAGTACTATCTTGTGGGCCTTGAGCTATCCTAATAGACACGGATATCTCGCACCTTACAAGGGAGAAAGGTACCACGTGCCTGATTTTCAACGAGGTGTGGCGCCAAGAACACCTAAGGAGAAATTTAACAAGATACACTCATCCAAGCGTAATGTGATCGAGAGAGTGTTTGGTGTGTGTAAAATGAAGTGGCAGATTCTACTAAAGATGCCCAATTATTCAGTTGAAACTCAAAAGATGATAGTGGCTGCCACTATGACCCTTCACAACTACGTTCGATATCATGATAAGGGGGATCTTCACTTTCTTCGAGTCGACAGAGATCCCAACTATGTCCCAACTATCCCTTCAAGGTATCAACGGTATGCCATCTCTCCGAATGCATCAGATGCGTCAACCTTGGAGGCTAGTGATAAAGACATGGACAAGTTCCGTAATAGACTAGCAACTGACATTGCTCTTGGTTGGTGACTTCCACTTCTGCTATAAATGTGAGTATACTAGTTTCTACCACATTCATGTGTTTTTATTTGCTACAATTATTTAGTTTTTACCTTGCTTGATAAATTCATGCTTTCTCATAGATGACTGGTCGTAAAGTTAAACAAGTGAATGTTGTCTCCAAACATGTCGAAACTGTTCACTGCCTCTGTTAGTAGCTGAAATATTAGTCACGCTATTACTTGTCATTTATTTCCTTGTAGCAAGATGCATAAGTCTAGAATCCAGAAGATGTTCTTAGCTAGTTCAATGACAACATGATTTTGCTTCTTTCACAATTGATGTGTATTTTGTACCTATTAACAAATTTCGTAATTTTGTAGGTGAAACCATCCGAAGCAGAGTATATATGTTTTTGGTTCTATTCAAGCAATCACCAGCATTGCATAAAGGTTTTCATGTGTTGAATGCAGGACCTCCACTGGACTAGAGTGATGTCTACAAAGTACATGTGTTTATGCTGCCTTTGTGTTTGTCTTAGGAAAAATCCTATTTGTTTATGTTGCTAAAATCATGTAATTTCAGCAAACTCATCTTTGAAGCGTTCTTGTGCGATAAAGTGAATTTTTGCACAAAGAAATTATGTGTGAAATTTCAGCATTATTTTGATAAACTCAGCATATTAGTGCATTTTATGCGCCTTGTGTTTTAACATTGGCACAACAAGTGATCCCGTATTGACGATATCAAACCAGCTTGATGTGTTGTGGGGAGCACTGTAATCCAGTGCGAGTGGAGTTAGGTGCCGAACAAGTTATGCGCTCCTCATTTGACCTGGGGAGCTGGCAACCTAGGAGCTGGGAGTGGAGCCAAGGATCTTACGGAGTGGAGTGAATACGAACAGGCCCGTAATTTGCCATGACGTTAGCACACAGGTGCCTCATCTAATTTTTCATGACGGTAACGAGTATGGAATGGAAGGAAGCATGCATGATATGGACACATGGAATGAATACTGGAACCATATGTACGCAGGGTGATTAAAGAAGTTTGTGAGGGAACTTTGCAATTATTTTGGAAGCATATTTCTGTGGATTTGAAGCAAATTTTAGTTGTGTTGAAGCCAGTGTCATCGCTTACAGCTCATCTGCATGCCAGGTTCGAGCAAATGAGTCAAGATGTAGATGGATAAATTCAAGAAGATAAAAGCCAGTGTGGTCGAGCCACTTGTCACTTTCATCCTAGTTTTGAGAAATACTGTAGTATAACAAATTTATACAAAGACCTCTAGGTCCTTATGGGAATGTTAAAAGAACATTTCGGCTTTCAAAAGTAACCTTTCAATCATCTGCATGCGAGGTTCGATCAAATGAGTCAAGATGTAGATGGATAAATTCAAGAAGATAAAAGCCAATGTGGTCAAGCCACTTGTCACTTTCATCCTAGTTTTGAGAAATCTTGTAGTATAACAAATTTATACAAAGACCTCTAGGTCCTTATGGGAATGTTAAAAGAACATTTTGGCCTTCAAAAGTAACCTTTCAAGGGGAGACGAATTGGTTGCTCAGTTGGTTACAAACACGTACACTTCGTATCAAAGGGAAGACGCCAGGTTCCAGCAGCATGCCAAATGAGGCCTGCTACACCATGTCCTCTTCTCTAAGAAGAACCCGAAGTTTCTGTTCGGCCTCAGTTTTAGCCGTATGCTCGGTGACGTTGAGCAAGCTAGATTCAGCTTTCAAATCTAGTTCATTAATCAATTGAGTGAGTCTCTCCTTTTCTCGCTTGTAAATCCTAGTAGGATCGGAAGTATGTCTAGAGGGGGGGTGATTAGACTACTTGACAATTTAAAAGTTTAGCCTTTTGATTAGGACAAGTTTTTAGCAAGTTCACAATGATGACCAAGTCAAGTATCACCCTACACATGCAATTCTAGAGTTATGGCAGCGGAAAGTAAATTGCACATGTAGTAAATAGAGGTGGAGAAGAGCAAGCGCAGTTTGGAACACGGAGATTTTTCTCGTGGTTCCGATAGGTGGTGCTATCGTCAATCCACGTTGATGGAGACTTCAACCCACGGAGGGTAGCGGCTGCGAGAGTCCACGGAGGGCTCCACCCACGAAGGGTCCACGAAGAAGCAACCTTGTCTATGCCATCATGGCTTACGCCCACGGAGGACTAGCCTTACTCGGGTAGATCTTCACGAAGTAAGCGATCTCCTTGCCCTTACAAACTTCTTGGTTCAACTCCACATCTTGTGGGAGGCTCCCAGCGACACCTAACCAATCTAGGAGGCACCACCCTCCAAAAGGTAATAGATGGTGTTGGTGATGATGAACTCCTTGCTCTTGTGCTTCAAATGATAATCTCCCCAACACTCAACTCTCCTCACTGATTTGGCTGTGGTGGAAGAAAGGATTGAGTGGAAAGCAACTTGGGAAGGCTAGAAATCAAGTTTCATATGGTGGGAGTGGAGCAACTTGATCTCAACACAAGGGTAGGTAGTTCTCTTCTCAGAAAAGCAAGGTAGGAGTGGTAGTTCTTTCTGATGGCTCTCTCCACGAATGAAGAGGAGGTGGAGGGGTATTTATAGCCTCCACACAAAATCCAACCGTTACACACATTTGACCAATCTCGGTCAGACCGAAGTTGACAACTCGGTGAGACCGAAAGTTCAAATCTTGTGAACGTTGGGATTTTCGGTGGGACCGAAAATACAATCTCGGTTAGTCCGATTCTTCCAAAGACTAGGGTTTGCCATTCTCGGTGGGACCGACTTTATCATCTCGGTGACACGATATGATTACAGAAGGTTACAGAAGGTTGGCAACACTAGTTTCGGTGAGACCGAGTTTGGAATCGGAAAATCCGAAATTTCTAGGGTTTGGCTATATGGTGAGGTGGTTCATAAAGAAGTTTGTGAGGGAACTTTGCAATTATTTTGGAAGCATATTTCGTGGATTTGAAGCAAATTTTAGTTGTGTTGAAGCCAGTGTCATCGCTATGTACTCATCTCGCATGCCAGGTTCGAGCAAATGAGTCAAGATGTAGATGGATAAATTCAAGAAGATAAAAGCCAGTGTGGTCGAGCCACTTGTCACTTTCATCCTAGTTTTGAGAAATACTGTAGTATAACAAATTTATACAAAGACCTCTAGGTCCTTATGGGAATGTTAAAAGAACATTTCGGCTTTCAAAAGTAACCTTTCAATCATCTGCATGCCAGGTTCGATCAAATGAGTCAAGATGTAGATGGATAAATTCAAGAAGATAAAAGCCAATGTGGTCAAGCCACTTGTCACTTTCATCCTAGTTTTGAGAAATACTGTAGTATAACAAATTTATACAAAGACCTCTAGGTCCTTATGGGAATGTTAAAAGAACATTTTGGCCTTCAAAAGTAACCTTTCAAGGGGAGACGAATTGGTTGCTCAGTTGGTTACAAACACGTACACTTCGTATCAAAGGGAAGACGCCAGGTTCCAGCAGCATGCCAAATGAGGCCTGCTACACCATGTCCTCTTCTCTAAGAAGAACCCAAGTTTCTGTTCGCCTCGGTTTTAGCCAGATGCTCGGTGACGTTGAGCAAGCTAGATTCAGCTTTCAAATCTAGTTCATTAATCAATTGAGTGAGTCTCTCCTTTTCTCGCTTGTAAATCCTAGTAGGATCGGAAGTATGTCTAGAGGGGGGGTGATTAGACTACTTGACAATTTAAAAGTTTAGCCTTTTGATTAGGACAAGTTTTTAGCAAGTTCACAATGATGACCAAGTCAAGTATCACCCTACACATGCAATTCTAGAGTTATGGCAGCGGAAAGTAAATTGCACATGTAGTAAATAGAGGTGGAGAAGAGCAAACGCAGTTTGGAGACACGGAGATTTTTCTCGTGGTTCCGATAGGTGGTGCTATCGTCAATCCACGCTGATGGAGACTTCAACCCACGGAGGGTAACGGCTGCGAGAGTCCACGGAGGGCTCCACCCACGAAGGGTCCACGAAGAAGCAACCTTGTCTATGCCATCATGGCTTACGCCCACGGAGGACTAGCCTTACTCGGGTAGATCTTCACGAAGTAGGCGATCTCCTTGCCCTTACAAACTTCTTGGTTCAACTCCACATCTTGACGGAGGCTCCCAAGCGACACCTAACTAATCTAGGAGGCACCACCTCCAAAAGGTAATAGATGGTGTTGGTGATGATGAACTCCTTGCTCTTGTGCTTCAAATGATAATCTCCCCAACACTCAACTCTCCTCACCGATTTGGCTGTGGTGGAAGAAAGGATTGAGTGGAAAGCAACTTGGGAAGGCTAGAAATCAAGTTTCATATGGTGGGAGTGGAGCAACTTGATCTCAACACAAGGGTAGGTAGTTCTCTTCTCGTAAAAGCAAGGTAGGAGTGGTAGTTCTTTCGATGGCTCTCTCCACGAATGAAGAGGAGGTGGAGGGTATTTATAGCCTCCACACAAAATCCAACTGCTACACACATTTGACCAATCTCGGTCGGACCGAAGTTGACAACTCGGTGAGACCGAAAGTTCAAATCTTGTGAACGTTGGGATTTTCGTGGGACCGAAAATACAATCTCGGTTAGTCCGATTCTTCCAAAGACTAGGGTTTGCCATTCTCGGTGGGATCGACTTTATCATCTCGGTGACACCGATATGATTACGTATGTTCTGAAGGTTGGCAACACTAGTTTCGTGAGACCGAGTTTGGAATCGGAAAATCCAAATTACTAGGGTTTGGCTATATGGTGAGGTGGTTCATCTCGGTGTGACTGAGTTTATGGAATCGGTGGGACCGAGATTACTTATGAGCATATGTTGGAATGAAAGATTGCTGATAGTTTGGGAGATAGATCACTAAGCACTTTGAGCAACCAGATCATCATCATAACCTCATCCCTTTTAATAGTATTGGCTTTCCTATGGACTCAATGTGATCATGGATCACTAAACCAAAATGGAGTCTTGAGCTTTTGCCAATGCTTTCCTTAGCATTTTGAGGGGTCCACATCATCACCATTGCCATACCCATATCACTGAACTTTCTGAAATATACTCATGAAACAATTAGTTCAATGATATATATGTTGTTATTAACTACCAAAACCACCCGGGGATTAGTTGCACTTTCAATCTCCCCCTTTTTGGTAATTGATGACAACATATAGATCAAAGCTTCGACAAATGATATAATCAATGAATGATATCGTCGCTTTGAGAAGTATGTGATAAGCAAGAGCTCCCCCTAAATTTGTGCATTATTTGAGATTTGCGTTTGAATGCAAATGCACAATCGATTAGGATCATGGGTCACTCTTCCATGTCACATACATCTTGGTGGAGCGCACAAAATGATAAGAATGAGTAGCATGCACCCAATCACCAAGACATGAGTAAATGATCATACAAGATATGAATAGCATATGATAAGCATTAAGCACACATTAAGCACAGTATGATCAAGCACTCATCAAAGTAGAGCAAACGAGTATCAAACACACGAAATGTCTCGAAAACTCAAAAGTATCTCAAGGAAAACCGCAAACGAAAGAGCAAAAGCGAGCACTCTCTCTCGAAGTCCTATGATCTATACACTTTCTCCCCTTTGGCAACAAGTTACCAAAAAGTTCGAAGGTATAGAGCTAAGCGTCACTAGGGACTCTGCCGGCGGCTCTATGCAGGTTGATGGAGTGGAGATAGCTGCATCTGCAAAGGCTTCTG
The DNA here is from genome assembly GCA_021437245.1 of Aegilops speltoides. NCBI lineage: Eukaryota > Viridiplantae > Streptophyta > Magnoliopsida > Poales > Poaceae > Aegilops > Aegilops speltoides. The sequence continues at coordinate 424,424,489 of CM038144.1, read as the reverse complement.
CTGAAGTCTGTGGAGCTGGAGGAGGGACACTGGAGCTGGAGCTGGAACCGATGGAGCTGTGGAGGTGCCGATGTAGTAGCCCTGGGTCTCCATCGAATAGCAACTGATCTGGGTCTTGTGGGAACCTGAGCAGGCTGCTCATAATCATCCTGGACCAAATCACCTTCCATCTCCTTCATGAGCTCTGCCTTCTCCCTTTTGGCTTCCTCAATATCTGCTTCAAGCTTGTTGACAGTGACTTGCACTTCAGTCAGCTTGACATCCAGAGCATGGAACTTGTCTTCAACTATCCTCTCAAGTCTCTCCTGAGACTGCACTATGCTGGCCAGGCATAGTTCAATTCTCTGGGTAGCTTCAAGAAGCTGTTCTCCAATGCTCTTGGGTTTTGCTGCTGCTGCTGCTACTTCCTTCTCAGCTTTGGCTTGTTTGGCAGCTTCAGACTTAGCTTGACCTTCAACAGATGTAGGATCATCCTCTGTCATCACAACTTCATTATCCTCATGTTCAGGCTGCAGTGGTAAGTGGGGTCTATCCAACAAGTAGGTGTCCGTGCCAAACTTGGCATTGATGAGCATCTGAATATGCAGGGCAAACCCACATGACCTCTTCTGGTCTGCTGCTGTCCTCTTGATAGTCTCTACTATCAGGTCCATCACCTTGAAGGGTGCCTTCTGATCTAGAATATGCAGCATGTTGATAGAATAGCCTCTTATCATGCGATGGTCTCCTGACTTAGGCATCATGGTATGCCTCAGAATCGTGTTAGTGGTTGGGAGACCTGCCTGAAGATGATACACTGAGCCGAGCTTCCATATCTCTACATCTTTGGCTGGTACCTCATTGTACATATTTTTCATTGACTCATGATTTTTCTTTGGAATTCCATAGACATCAACATCATCATCTCTTGATATTTGGAGCATTCAGCAAGGTTTCCACTCTTCAACTGTTGAAGAGAATCTCCGCCTTCACCATCCATACAATTCGCCATCCGGATAGAAGTGTGTTGTGGCATAGAACTGCATGATCATCTCATCATTCCATGTTTGCCGGTTTCGACCAACAAACTCGCAACTCCACATGCAAGTGAAGCTCTCATGCACATGTGGGAAGTAGTCTCGTGCTCTTCACTATCAATATATTCCCATCAACATATCTAGTGTCAAGAATAATGGGCTTCTTGTCCATGAGCACTGCCTCATAGAAATCTTGTTGCTCTCTCGTGTGGAATCTTGAGTCAACAGCTGTCCTTCTCCTGGTGGCATATGGATCAACTTGCCTCCATAGCCCGAGGCCTTTGTCTTTCCTTTCCTTCATATTTTCTCGCCGAGGATGAGCATCATTGTGGATCGGCGCTTTACTGCGAAGTTTCAAGAACACATGTGCCTCTTCATCCGACTCACTGGTGGCACATTGTCCTTCTTCTTCTCTCAAGCAGAATATTTCTCACTGCTTTTGGCTTGGCAGCAGGCTTGGCTTGAGCTGCCTTTGCTGGAGCTGATGGCTTAGATTTGGTAGGTGCTCCTGCCTCGATGGCATCTCCCATCAACTTAGGCTTCGAGGAGGCTGGGTGCTTCCTCATCGTAATCATCATCACCGCTTCATCATGTACAATCCTCTTCCTCTTGGAAGTTTTTTTATCTTGCTGGAGGTTTCTCTTCCATGCTCAACTTCTTGGCAACTGTGGACTTCTTCACTTTGTTGGTGCCTTTCTTGGTATGTTGCCCTTGATAGTCTTTGGCAACCACTTTCCTCTTAGGTTTAGAAGTGATCTCTTCCTCAAGAACAAAGTCGAATCCTCTTCATCGAATTTCTCTTCTTCCCGCCCCGTGGCAGCAGGAGGCAAACCACTTGGGGTGCTCCTTTCACCATCATCGTAAAAGCTGCTGGCTTCAGACTAGTGCCCCTCTCGAATCTCAACGGTGATTCAGACTGTTCTCGCTGTCACTTGCATCGATATGACCGACAACCCGAGAATAGAATAGGTATAGGCAGAATAGAAGAGTTATCACAAACTGCGAAGATTTTGCAAAAGAATGAGTTCAAATTTCAGTTTTAAGTTTTCACAGAATGCATTTCGGTCCGACCGAGTCTAAAATTCGTGAATCCAAGTGTCTAAACAGTAACCATTCACACCACTTTCGGTTGGACCGAAATGGGTTTCGGTCTAGCCGAGAACACTAGGGTTTCACTAAATCCTCATTTCGGTCTTACCGATTTGCACAACTCGGTTGGACCGAAAGGTGCAGTGCAATGGCCAGAGGCCAAATCGGTCAGTCCGAGAATGTAGAATCGGTCACACCGAGATGTGTTCGGCGGAAACCTAACCCTAAAATTTTCACTCGAATTTCGTTCTAAGAACTAATCTGCTGGATAGGAAGATTTCAAACATGGCAAGAAACTAGGCACACCAATCATGCATTGAATCAGAGGTTGAAGCATGAGAGGGATCGAAACTCACCCTAACTTGGTGGAGTTTCTCTACGGCGGCAACGGCGCGATGAGATTGACCGTTGACGGCGACGGAGACCCAGGGCGAGGGCGCACAAAGCGACGCGGAGACGATCCGGAGACCACGGCGATGGCAGCTAAGGGTTTGGGGGCGAGACGTTTTGAAGGAATAATCAACGCGCGCTGCCCTCAGGTATATATACCCTTCAGCTCTCGGTGGGACCGAGTTGGAAAACTCGGTGGCACCGAGATGGTTAACTGCAAGCAGTTACTCACATCGGTCACCGCCGAAATTTGCAACTCGGTTTCACCGAGGTGAAAACCTAGATCAATCTAAGTGATTTCGGTCTGTCCGATTTGAGTAGATTGGTTTGACCGAAAGTACTCAGAAGGTTTTGGAAGTTAAGCTTTTTGACGGATCGGTGGCTCCGAGTGCTCCTCACTCGGTCTGTCCGAAAAAAGACTTGATCAAAGTTTGTGATATAAGCATGAATAGAGTTTGAGACAAGAAAGCATAGATAGCTAGGGGAGGAACTTAGGCATTCTTGTCCATCCATTTGGTCAAAAAGAGATAAAATCCAAAAGGCCAAAGCAACAAATGGATGTCCTCGAATGGATAAAATTATGCATCCAACATGCTCACACAATAAGATAGCAAATAAAATATGTGTCAAACATGCAAAAACAAAACTCTAGCAACTAGCACACAATTTGGCGATGACTAGGTCATCTATATATGAGTATATTGACTTAGGAGTCAAATGAGAACATTTGATCATAGGTCATACTCATCGTTTAAGCACAAGTGGGGTTACCACTTTTACATAAAGCATTAATGTGATCACATCATTTGAAGATGCTTTAGCTCATATCTTTAGAGCAAAGCTCCCCTTGATGTGAGAACCCTTTTAAAGGGTCAAACTAACCTTGGGTTGTCGAGAAGACTTCATGTAGATGTTGAAGATGTGGATGCTCAATGTTGATGAAGATCATCAAGAGTTGGGAGCAATCCTTTGGATTCGGGCACTTTCAATACCTACATGGGTTAGTCCCACAAGGAACAAACAAGGATATCCATGGACATAGATTGAAGTACATAATAGATGATGTCCATGAAAGCAATGATTACCTTGTCCCTTGACTTACCAACAAGAGGGTTTATGACTCCATGAACTAGTGCAAGATGTGGAAGTTGATTGCACAAGTTCTTGCCAAAATGAATATGAGTGAAGTATGTTGGCGGAGTCACCCTCAAGAACTCTTTAGTTCTTCTTCTTCGGGATCCACATCATCTTGATGGGAATCCTTGGGGTAGTAGTTGAGCTTGACGAAGTAGAACTTGAAGTTTCCTTGGGAACCCACTTGACCATGGCCTTGGGTGCTTCAATGAATGCATCAATCTCCTCTTGAAGCTTGTCCTTGCCTTTTAGCTTGTGGTCTTGTGGTGGAAGGTCATCTTGAGCTTGTTCCACATTGGAAGAAGTAGGATCATACTTCTCCTTTTGAGAAACAAACTTTGGAGTGGGATATTGACCTTCTTCCCATTCAACACCCTCGGCGTTGAACTTTCGCTCAAAACCAATTCCTTGATTCTTCCGGTGCCTCCCTTGCTTGTAACAATTTCTCAAAGTTCTTGCTTCCGCAAGGCTCTTGTAGACACCTTTCTATAATCCCTTTCAATAAACTATTTTCTTGCTCAAGTGAAACTTGGCTTGAAACATTGTTAGTGGAATCAAGAGAATTACTAGAAGCAACAATATTGGATTTAGCATGGTTATTGTTACTACTAGATGAAGAATTTTTCTTATGCTTGTCATGCTTAGTTTTAATAGGTGGCAAGAAATTAGACAAGAGAAGTCGTTTGGCAAGATATGAAGAACTCTTCTTTCAAGATCGTCATTGATAGCTTTTAGAAACTCATGTTCTTGCTCTAGATTGAGCTTCTCGAAGCGTAGCTTCTCATGAGATCTTAGGAGCTCTCTATGATCTTCTTGAGTTGTTTCATGAACTAACTTAAGAGTGTTTAGTTCTTTAGTTAGACGCTCAATCTCCTTCATAGCATTGTCATTCGACTCTTCTCGACTATAAAGACTACTAGCATGTTCATCATTACTAAGCTCACTAGATTTGTCATGTAAAAGCTCATCTTCACCAAGCAAGTCATCCTCATCACTATCAAAGTCAATGAATTCAGGGTGTGATACCTTGGGGCCTTTTGCCATGAAGCATCTTCCAATTCCCTCATTTGGTGAATCAAATATGTCATAGGAGTTGAAGTTGGAGGATACGAGAGCAAGACCGCAACACCTTCATCTTGATCAGATTCGAGTTGGAGTGATAGCTTCTTTCGAGTGATTGTCGGAGTCGGAGCCGGAGACCCATTCACCAACATGAGCTTGATGTTTTCTTCTTGTGTAGCTCCTTGATGACTTGTCTTTCCTTTCCGAATCCTTGCTTCTCCGAGAGGATCTTCGCTCATAACGATCATCTCTACTCCTTCTCTCTTTCGAGGTGACTCTTCTCTTGAGCTTCTTCTTCTTGGAGATTCTTCTCTTCTCTTGTGGGAGTCGAACACTCATTTGAGTAGTGTCCGGTCTTCCACAATTGTAGCAGCTTCGATCACGACTTGAAGATCTCTTTTCATCATATGATCTAGACTTTGAGCTTCTTTCCTTGCTTCTACTCTTGTAGAATTTGTTGAAGTTCTTCACCATTAGGCTTATCTCTTCATTGGAAACCAGCTTGTCACTTGAGGTTGTGGGAGCTTCAACTGTAGCTTTGTAAGCACCACTTGACTTGTTGTGAAGCTCTTCCTTGTCTTTAAGTGTCATCTCATGAGCAACAATCCTTCCAATGACTTCGGTAGGCTTGAGATCCTTGTAGTTTGGCATCATTTGGATCAAAGTGCACACGGTGTCATACTTTCCATCCAAAGCTCTGAGAATCTTCTTGATGATGAATCGGTCGGTCATTTCTTCGCTTCCTAAGCCGGCAATCTCATTTGTGATGAGAGCAAGCCTAGAGTACATTTCAGCAACTCCTTCACCTTCCTTCATCTTGAACTTGTCAAGTTGACCTTGAAGAACATCTAGCTTTGATTCCTTCACGGACTCGGTACCTTCGTGCATTTCACCAAAGTATCCCAAATCTCTTTTGCATTCTCAAGACGGCTGATCTTGTTGAACTCCTCGACACAAAGCATTGAAGAGAATGTCACAAGCTTGAGCATTGTTCTCAGAACATCCGCAACTCATCCGCTATAGCTTCACGATCCAAACTTTTCCTTCCTCAAGAACTCACCTTGCAAGCCAACACAAATAATGCCCCATGCGTGGGGTTATGTCCAAGAATATGCATTTTCATTTTGTGCTTCCAACTAGCAAAATTTGAACCATCAAAGTAAGGACCTCTCGAAAATTACCCTCACTAGACGCCATACTCTCCTAGGTTGTGAAACCAAGCTTATGGAGTCCAATGCAATGGAAACCAATCCAATGGAGACCAAAGCTCGATACCACTTGTAGGATCGGAAGTATGTCTAGAGGGGGTGATTAGACTACTTGACAATTTAAAAGTTTAGCCTTTTGATTAGGACAAGTTTTTAGCAAGTTCACAATGATGACCAAGTCAAGTATCACCCTACACATGCAATTCTAGAGTTATGGCAGCGAAAGTAAATTGCACATGTAGTAAATAGAGGTGGAGAAGAGCAAACGCAGTTTGGAGACACGGAGATTTTTCTCGTGGTTCCGATAGGTGGTGCTATCGTCAATCCACGCTGATGGAGACTTCAACCCACGGAGGGTAACGGCTGCGAGAGTCCACGGAGGGCTCCACCCACGAAGGGTCCACGAAGAAGCAACCTTGTCTATGCCATCATGGCTTACGCCCACGGAGGACTAGCCTTACTCGGGGTAGATCTTCACGAAGTAGGCGATCTCCTTGCCCTTACAAACTTCTTGGTTCAACTCCACATCTTGACGGAGGCTCCCAAGCGACACCTAACTAATCTAGGAGGCACCACCTCCAAAAGGTAATAGATGGTGTTGGTGATGATGAACTCCTTGCTCTTGTGCTTCAAATGATAATCTCCCCAACACTCAACTCTCCTCACTGATTTGGCTGTGGTGGAAGAAAGGATTGAGTGGAAAGCAACTTGGGAAGGCTAGAAATCAAGTTTCATATGGTGGGAGTGGAGCAACTTGATCTCAACACAAGGGTAGGTAGTTCTCTTCTCGTAAAAGTAAGGTAGGAGTGGTAGTTCTTTCGATGGCTCTCTCCACGAATGAAGAGGAGGTGGAGGGTATTTATAGCCTCCACACAAAATCCAACTGCTACACACATTTGACCAATCTCGGTCGGACCGAAGTTGACAACTCGGTGAGACCGAAAGTTCAAATCTTGTGAACGTTGGGATTTTCGTGGGACGAAAATACAATCTCGGTTAGTCCGATTCTTCCAAAGACTAGGGTTTGCCATTCTCGGTGGGATCGACTTTATCATCTCGGTGACACCGATATGATTACGTAGGTTCTGAAGGTTGGCAACACTAGTTTCGTGAGACCGAGTTTGGAATCGGAAAATCCAAATTACTAGGGTTTGGCTATATGGTGAGGTGGTTCATCTCGGTGTGATTGAGTTTATGGAATCGGTGGGACCGAGATTACTTATGAGCATATGTTGGAATGAAAGATTGCTGATAGTTTGGGAGATAGATCACTAAGCACTTTGAGCAACCAGATCATCATCATAACCTCATCCCCTTTTAATAGTATTGGCTTTCCTATGGACTCAATGTGATCATGGATCACTAAACCAAAAATGGAGTCTTGAGCTTTTGCCAATGCTTTCCTTAGCATTTTGAGGGGTCCACATCATCAGTCATTGCCATACCCATATCACTGAACTTTCTGAAATATACTCAAGAAACAATTAGTTCAATGATATATATGTTGTTATTAATTACCAAAACCACCCGGGGATTAGTTGCACTTTCAATCCCGCTTTCTTTTCTTGCCCAACCCCTCAGAAATTGTTGCAAGTGTCTAATCTTATTATGCCATTGTTCAACACTAGAGTGCCCACCAGCATCCTTGGGCCACTCTCTTGCAATGATATCTAAAAAATCCTCCCTCGCGAACCACCCTAGTTCGAAGGAAAAGGTACTCTTATTACCTACGTGGGTCGCTTCGCCTGAATCGACCAACAAAGGTGTATGATTTGAGATTGCATGTTGCAGCACCTGCACAGTAACAAGAGGGAACTTTGTTTCGAAATCAACACTGGTAAGGACACAATCCAACTTCACATAAGTTGGATTTGGTAACAATTTCGCCCACGTGAACTGTCTACCCGAAAGATCAATCTCCCTCAAATTAAGACTCTCAATAATCGCGTTAAACATAAATGACCATCTTCCATTGAAGTTGTCATTATTCTTTCTTCCCTTCTCCTGATTATGTTGAAATCCCCTACCACTAGGGTCGGTAACCTCTCATCCCCGCAGACTCTTACAAGGTCCGCTAGGAAATTAGGTTTAAATTCAAGTTGTGCCGCTCCATAAAAAACCACCAAAGCCATCGAAACCCATCGAGTTTCGAACGGACCCGAAATTTAACGGTAAAATTTCCTTGAACAATGTTCATTACCTCTGAAGTCTCGCATTTAACCCCATGTAAGATCCCTACGGATCGTCCTCGTGGGGGTAAACAGTGCCAATCAAAGTCGACACCACCTGATAAAGTGCGGAGAAACTGTGAGGTGAAGTTGCCCCCGCTGGTTTCCAGTAAGGCAACAAAGTGTAGTTTGTATTCAAGTGACGCTTCCGCAAGAAACCTTCTTTCAGCCAAGTCAGCAAGACCTCTGCTATTCCAAAAGATTCCTTTCATTTTCATCATGGAATTTTTTCTTGAATTTGACTCTCGCACTTCTACGCACTGCCGATGTAGGATAAACCTTCCTCTTACTGGAACGTTTTGGTTTATCCTGCACCTCCTCATCCATATGACCCGACATAGTTTGAAAGTGTCGTCCGGCTGTAGAGGAGCCACACACCCTTGTGCCCCGATTCATCTACCTCATCTTCTTGTCCCGAATCGGGCACAAGATCCTCATAGAGACTCTCAAGAGCATCAGTTCCTAAGTTTTTAATCTCCTCATCGTTCATAGGCTTCACAGCCACAATGTTACGAATAAACTCTAAAGGCCTCCCAGCTTCTAAGTCCAACAAGTCATTAACTGATTTCACAATTTCTTTCCCGTTAGTATCGAGAGAAATCCCTAGGTTGCTCGCATGATCAATAATATCTTGTTCAGGAAAATGAAGAATAGAACAACTCGTGTATTACATGTGTCAAGCATTAGTTGCAGTGGTGTGAGTGCTGAATTTTCATACTGAAAATTTTAGGTTCTTACCTGCATAGGAAACTTGTGTATCTGCTCAATTATTGTGGGTGTCTTCATTGAGGTTATCATCATGTTCATGGTCTAGCATCAGTCGTACCGGGAAGGGACCAAGAATGTGCTTGTTATTCTGATCAAAGGGATGCCAATCCCGATGCCGACAGTTTTGTCGGTCATGCTCGCATTAGGTTCTCATCACTTATCTCAACAGGTGTGTCTGGATATTCTCATCACCTTTCTTCAGTTCACAGACAATGTGTTATACACCACTGAATTTGTTCTGAACTTTGCAAGGTGCCATCACCAAGAGAATGTCAGCCATAGAGGAAATGGTGGGAATGGATGTTCTCTGCTACGACAAAACTAGAACCCTCACTCGTAACTACCTTACTATTGAAAAAAACCCAATCAAGGTCTGTTGGGGGATTTGGTGCACCCGCAACAAAGTTACTTTTGATAATCATATTGTCTGTCTCCTCTCGAGGCAATTTTACCGCTTGTGCACTGATGACTTACTAGACAAGGCTCCTAAAGATGGAACACAAAGCTATGTTTCAGGCCGAGATCTAGAGGGTGATGCAGGTCACTACGTCGCTGGTAGATAGGTCAAGGATGACGACTGCCAATGGCCCCGGAGAGTCGCTCATATGAGGTTGCCTTGCTGCTGGACCCTCACTCTTCTTTCAAGGCATGGCACGGATCTGGTCCCTGCTATCCCCTCCCCCGCCCCCCACTGAGGTTTGTGTTGGGGAACGTTGTATGGAAAACAAAAAATTTCTACGCACACGCAAGATCTATCCATGAAGATGCATAGCTATGAGAGTGGGAGAGCTTCTACGTACCCTTGTAGATCGCTAAGCGGAAGCGTTTATCAACGCGGTTCATGGAGTCATACACCTTCACGATCCGTCCCGAGCAAGTACTGAACGTACAAGACCTCCGTGTTCAGCACACGTTTAGCTCGATGACCTCCTCACCTTCTCGATCCAGCAAGAGAGGCAAAGTAGTAGATGAGTTTCGGCAGCACGACGGCGTGGTGACGGAGGTGGTGAAACTATGCAGGGCTTCCCCAAGCACAACAGACATGGACGGAGGAGGAACTAGAACTAGAGGGAGACGGGGGTGCCGCAAACGGGTTGGGGATCGTGGTGTGTGTTGCCCCTCTCCCTCCTTTCAAAGGTGGGGGAGGAGGGGAGGCAGCCTAGGGCGCCCCCAAGGGGGCCGGCGGCCACCCTAGGTTCCTGCCCTGGCCGCGCCCCCTTCCTTCTTTGGTGCCCGGGGAGAAGGCAGGAGGGGACCCCCCCTTTCCTTTCTCACATGTGGAGGGGAAGGCAGGAGGGGCTAGCCCTCACCCATTTCCTTCCCTAGGGCCGGCGGCCAAGGAGAGGGTGCGCCAGCCCCTTGTGGGATGGTGTGTTCCTCCCCTTTGCCCATTAGGCCCATAAACTCCCCGTGGCCTTCCCGGAACCCCTTCCGGTGATCCAATAATTACCCGGTTTATTCTGAAACCTTTCTGGAGACCAAATAGTATTGTCCTCTATATCAATCTTTACCTATGGACCATTCCGAAGCTCCTCTTCATTTTTGTGATCTCATCTGGGACTCCGAACAACATTCGGTCACTATTTCACATAACTCACATAATACTATATCGTCCACGAACATTAAGCGGGCGGACCCTACGGGTTTGAGAATGATGTAGACATGACCGAGACGCCTCTCTGGTCAATAACCAATAGCGTGACTTGGATGCCCATATTGGTTCCTACATATTCAATGAAGATCTTTATCGGTCGAACCTTCATGACAACATACGTAATTCCCTTTGTCTGTCGGTATGTTACTTGTCTGAGATTTGATTGTCGGTATCTCCATACCTAGTTCAATCTCGCTACCGACAAGTCTCTTTACTCATTCCGTAATACACCATCTCGTAACTAATTCCTTAGTCACTTTGCTTGCAAGCTTCTTGTGATGCTGTATTGCTGAGAGGGCCTAGAGATACCTCTCCGATAAACGAAGTGAAAAATCCCAATCTCGATCCATGCCAACTCAACAGACACCTTTGGAGATACCTGTAGAGCATCTTTATGATCACCCAGTTATGTTGTGACGTTTGATAGCACACAAGGTATTCCTCTGGTATCCGGGAGTTGCATGATCTCATGGTCGAAGGAATATGTATTTGACATTAAGAAAGTGGTAGCAATAAACTGAACGATCACATGATATGCTAACGGATGGGTCTTTTCCATCACATCATTCTCCTAATGATGTGATCCCGTTATCAAGTGACAACACATATCTATGGTTAGGAAATCTTAACCATCTCTTGATCAACGAGCTAGTCTAGTAGAGGCTTACTAGGGACATGGTATTTGTTTATGTATCCACACATGTATTTAAGTTTCGGTCAATACAATTCTAGCATGAATAATAAACCTTTATCATGATTAAGGAAATGTATTAATAACCACTTTATTATTGCCTCTAGGGCATATTTCCAACAGTATCCCACTCACACTAGAGTCAATAATCTACATTACATAGTAATGAATCTAACATCCATGGAGTCTTGGTACTGATCTTATTTTGCTCATGAAAGAGGTTTAGTCAACGGGTCTGCTACATTCAGATCCGTATATATTTTGCACATTTCTAGGTCTCCATCCTTGACCTTTTCATGAATGTTCTCTTGTGAAACCTGGACTCCTTCGCCAAGGCAATTGCTCCAGTATTGTCACAAAAGATTGTCATTGGACCCGATGCACTGGGTATTACACCCAGATCGGATATGAACTCCTTCATCTAGACTCCTTCATGCGCTGCTTCCGAAGCAGCTATGTACTCCGCTTCACATGTAAATCCCGCCACGACACCCTGCTTGGAACTACACCAACTGACAACTCCACCATTCAATATAAATATGTATCCAGTTTGTGACTTAGAGTGATCTGGATCTGTGTCGAAACTAGCATCGACGTAACCCTTTACGACGAGCTCTTCGTCACCTCCATAAACAAGAAACATATCCTTGGTCCTTTTCAGGTACTTCAGGATATTCTTGACCGCTGTTTAGTGATCCACTCCTGGATTACTTTGGTACCTCCCTGCCAAACTTATGGAAAGGCACACATCAGGTCTGGTACACAACATGGCATACATAATAGAACCTATAGCTGAGGCATAGGGAATGACTTTCATTTTCCTCTATCTTCTGCCATGGTCGGACTTTGAGTCCGACTCAATTTCACATCTTGCAACACAGGCAAGAACCCTTTCTTTTACTGTTCCATTTTGAACTTCTTCAAAACTTTGTTAAGGTATGTGTTTTGTGAAAGTCCTATTAAGCGTCTTGATCTATCCCTATAGATCTTGATGCCCAATATATAAGCATCTTCACCAAGATGTTTCATTGAAAAATTCTTTTTCAAGTATCATTTTATGCTATCCAGAAATTATGTATCATCTACAATCAATAATATGTCATCCACATATAATATCAGAAATGCTATAGAGCTCCCACTCACTTTCATGTAAATACATGCTTCTCCGTTAGTCTGTATAAAACCATATGCTTTGATCATATCATCAAAGCGTATATTCCAACTCTGAGATGCTTGCACCAGTCCATAAATGGATCGCTGGAGCTTGCGCACTTTGTTAGTACCTTTAGGGTCAACAAAACCTTCTGGTTGCATCATATATAACTCTTCTTTAAGAAACCCGTTAAGGAATGCAGTTTTGACATGCATTTGCTAAATTTCATAGTCATAAAATGGGGAAATTGCTAACATGATTCAGACAGACTTAAGCATCGCTACAGGTGAGAAAGTCTCATCATAGTTGATGCCGCTTGAAGCTACGTCGGTATTCCCTAAAGAGGAAGGGATGATGCAGCACAACTACGTTAGGTATTTCCCTCAGTTGTGAAACCGGGGTATCAATCCAGTAGGAGAACCACACAACACTATGTAAACGACACCTGCACACAAAGAACAAATAATTGCAACCCAACGCGTAAGAGGGGTTGTCAATCCCTCCACGATAAAAAGATAGATAATTTTGTGGTAGATTGGATAAATAGCTCTCGATAAAACGAAAAATAAAAGATGCAAACAAAAGGACAACAAGGTATTTTGGGTTTTTTGGAATAATAGATTTGAAAACAAAAGTCAATAAAAATTGATCGGAAAGCAAATATGATAAAGAATAGACCTGGGGGGCGTAGATTTCACTAGTGGCTTCTCTCGAGAAATAGTTCACGGTGGTAAACAAATTACTGTTGGGAAATTGATAGAAGATTGAATAATTATGATGATATCCAAGGCAATGATCAATATATAGGCATCACGTCAGAGATTAGTAGACCGACTCCTACCTGCATCAACTACTATTACTCCACACATCGACCGCTATCCAGCATGCATCTAGTGTATTACGTTCATGGAGAAATGGAGTAATGCAATAAGAACGATGACATGATGTAGATGAGATCTATTCATGTAGGAATAGCCCCCATCTTGTTATCCTTAATAGAAATGATACATGTGTGTCTTGCTGCCCCTTCTGTCACCGGGAAAGAACACCACAAGATCGAACCCATCACAAAGAAAAATCAATCTAGTTGGCCTAACTAAACCAAAGATTTGAAGAAGAAATACGAGGCTATAAATAATGATGCATATAAGAGATCAAAGAAGACTCAAATAATATTCATGGATAAAAGATCTGGTCATAAACTCAAACTTCATCGGATCCCAACAAACACACCGCAAAAAGTCATTACATCAAATAGATCTCCAAGAGACCATTGTATTGAGAATCAAAAGAGAGACAGGAAGCCATCTAGCTACTGCCTACATACCTGTAGGTCTATGGTGGACTACTCACGCATCATCGGAGAGGCACCAATAAGGATAATGAACCCCTCCGTGATGGTGTTAGATTAGATCTCATAGTTTTGGAACTTGCGGCGGCTGGAATTGTGTTTCGTCGACTCCCTTAGGGTTTCTGGAATATTTGAGAATTTATAGGGTGAAGAGGTGGTGCAGGAGGTCTCCGTGGGGGGCACAACCCCCCTGGGCGTGCCCTGGTGGGTTGTGCTCCTCATTGGCCTCCCCTCTGGTGCTTTCTTGGCCCACTAGTGTTTTCCGGTCTAGAAAAAATCTCCAAAAAGTTTCGTTGCGTTTGGACTCTGTTTGGTACTGATATTCTGTGAAGTAAAAAACAATCAAAAAATAGCAACTGACACAGGGCACTATGTCAATAGGTTAGTCCCAAAAAATGATATAAAGTTGTTTTAAAATGAATATAAAACATCCAAGAATGATAATATAATAGCATGGAACAACCAAAAATTATAGATACGTTAGAGACGTATCAGTAGTCAACCCCTTGAACTTGTCGAAAACCTTTTGCGACAAGTCGATCTTTATAGACAGTGATATTACCATCAACGTCTATCTTCTTCTTGAAGATTCATTATTCTCAATGGCTTGCCGGTCATTGGACAAGTCCACCAAATTCCATACTTTGTTCTCATACATGGATCCTATCTCGGATTTCATGGCCTTAAGCCATTTGTCGGAATCTGGGCTCATCATAGCTTCTTCATAGTTCATAGTTTTGCCATTGTCTAACGACATGACTTCCAGGACAGGATTACCTTACCACTCTGGTGCAGTACGTGTTCTGGTCGACCTACGAGGTTTAGTAGTAACTTGATCCGAAGTTTCATGATCATCATCAGTAGCTTCCTCTCTAGTTGGTGTAGGCATCACAGGAATGATTTTCTTTGATGTTCTACTTTCCAATTTGAGAGAAGGTACAATTACCTCATCAAGTTCTACTTTCCTCCCATTCATTTCTTTTGAGAGAAACTCCTTCTCTAGAAATGACCCATTCTTAGCAACAAAGATCTTGCCTTTGGATCCGTGGTAGAAGGTATACCCAATAGTTTCTTTAGGGTATCCTATGAAGACGCACTTCTCCGATTTGGGTTCAAGCTTATCAGGCTGAAGCCTTTTGACATAAGTGTCGCAACCCCAAACTTTATGAAACGATAACTTAGGTTTATTGCCAAACCACAGTTCATACGGTGTCGTCTCAACGGATTTAGATGGTTCCCTATTTAATGTGAATGCAGCTGTCTCTAATGCATAACCCCAAAATGATAATGGTAAATCGATAAGAGACATCATAGATCGCACCATATCCGATAAAATACGATTACGACGATCGGACACACCATTACGCTGTGGTGTTCCAGGTAGCGTGAGTTGTGAAACAATTCCACATTGTTTTAAATGAAGGCCAAATTTATAACTCAAATACTCACCTCCGTGATCAGATTGTAGAAACTTTATTTTCTTGTTACAATGATTCTCCACTTCACTCTAAAATTCTTTGAACTTTTCAAATGTTTCAGACTTGTGTTTCATCAAGTAGATATACCCATACCTACTTAAAATCATCTGTGACGGTTACAAAATAACGATTCTCGCCGTGTGCTTCAACACTCATCGGACCGCATACATCAGTATGTATTATTTCCAATAAGTCATCAGCTCGCTCCATTGTTCCGGAGTACGGAGTTTTAGTCATCTTACCCATAAGGCAAGGTTTGCAAGTATAAAATGATTCATAATCCAGTGATTCTAAAAGTCCGTATGCATGGATCTTCTTCATGCGCTTCACACCAATATGACCTAAACGGCAGTGCCACAAGTATGTTGCACTATTAATATCAACTTTGCATCTTTTGGCATCAATATTATGAATATGTGTATCATTACGATCGAGATTCAACAAGAATAGACCATTCATCAAAGGTGCATGACCATAAAAGATATTACTCATATAAATAGAACAACCATTATTTTTTGATTTAAATGAATAACTGTCTTGTATTAAACAAGATCTAGATATAATGTTCATGCTCAACGTGTTGGGGAATGTAGTAATTTCAAAAATTTTCCTACGCACACGCAAGATCATGGTCATGTATAGCAACGAGAGGGGAGAGTGTTGTCTACGTACCCTCGTAGACCCGAAGCGGAAGCGATCACAACGTAGAGGAAGTAGTCGTACGTTCTCCTCGCGATCCGACCGATCCCGCGCCGTTACTCGGCGCCCGAGTTCTTGACACACGTGCAGCTCGATGACGCCCTCGTACTCGATCCAGCCGAGTGTCGAGGGAGAGTTTCACAAGACGACGGCGTGGTGACGATCTTGATGTTTCACTGGCGCAGGCTTCGCTTAAGCTTCATGACGGTATGACCGAGGTGGAATATGGTGGAGGGGGCACCGACACGGCTAAGGAACGATCTAAAGATCAAACTTGTGTGTTCAAGGGTGCCCCCTGCCCCGTATATAAAGGAGGGAGGGGAGGCCGGACGGCCTAGCTAGGCGCCGGAGGAGTCCTACTCCCACCGAGTAGGACTCCCCTTCCTAGTTGGAATAGGATTGGGGGGGGGAAGAGGAGAGGCGCCGCCTCCTTGTCCTATTCGGACTGGGGGAGAGGCGCGCCCACCTCCTGGCCGGCCCCTCCTCTTCTCCCTCGAGGCCCACCGAGGCCCATTTACCCCGGGGTTCCGTAACCTCCGGTACTCGGTAAATTCCGCCGCCCGGAACCATTCCAACTCCAAACATAGGCTTCCAATATATCAATCTTTATGTCTCGACCATTTAGAGACTCCTCGTCATGTCCGTGATCACATCCGGGACTCAACTTCTTCGGTACATCAAAATACATAAACTCATAATAACTGCCATCGAAACCTTAAGCGTGGGACCCTACGGTTCTAGAACAATGTAGACATGACCTAGAACTATTCACGGTCAATAACCAACAGCGGACCTGGATGCCCATATTGGTTCCTACATATTCTACTGAAGATCTTTATCGGTCGGACCGCATAACAACATACGTTGTTCCCTTTGTCATCGGTATGTTACTTGCCCGAGGTTCGATCGTCGGTATCCAATACCTAGTTCAATCTCGTTACGCAAGTCTCTTTACTCGTTCCGTAATACATCATCTCACAACTAACTCATTAGTTGTAGTGCTTGCAAGGCTTCAAAGATGTGTATTACCGAGAGGGCCCAGAGATACCTCTCCGACAATCGGAGTGACAAAACCTAATCTCAAATACGCCAACCCAACATCTGCCTTTGGAGACACTGTAGTACTCCTTTATAATCACCCGATTCGCCAGACGTTTGGTAGCACCCAAAGTGTTCCTCCGTAAACGGAGTTGCATAATCTCATAGTTACGGAACATGTATAAGTCATGGATAAAAGCAGTAGCAACATACTAAACGATCGTGTGCTAAGCTAAGGAATGGGTCATGTCAATCAGATCATTCTACTAATGATGTGACCTTGTTAATCAAATAACAACTCCTTGTTCATGGTCGAAACATAACCATCTTTGATTAACAAGCTAGTCTAGTAGAGGCATACTAGTGACATATTGTTTTGTCTATGCATTCACACATGTATCATGTTTCCGGTTAATACAATTCTAGCATGAATGATAAACATTTATCATGAAATAAGGAAATAAATAATAACTTTATTATTGCCTCTAGGGCATATTTCCTTCAGTCTCCCACTTGCACTAGAGTCAATAATCTAGATCACATCACAATGTGATTAACATCGACAGTTCATATCATCATGTGACTAACACCCATAGTTCACATCGCCATGTGACCAACATCCAAAAGGTTTACTAGATTCAGTAATCTAGTTCACATCGCTATGTGATTAACACCCAAAGAGTACTAAGGTGTGATCATGTTTTGCTTGTGAGAGAATCTTAGTCAACGGGTCTTTCACATTCAGATCCGTTATGTATTTTGCAATTTACTATGTCTACAATGCTCTGCACGGAGCTACTCTAGCTAATTGCTCCCACTTTCAATATGTATCTAGAACGAGACTTAGAGTCATCCAGATCGGTGTCAAAACTTGCATCGACGTAACCCTTTACGACGAACCTTTTGTCACTTCCATAATCGAGAAACATATCCTTATTCCACTAAGGATAATTTTGACCGCTGTCAAGTGATCTACTCCTAGATCACTATTGTACTCCTTTGCCAAACTAAGTGTAGGGTATACAATAGATCTGGTACACAGCATGGCATACTTTATAGAACCTATGGCCAAGGCATAGGGAATGACTTTCATTCTCTTTCTATCTTCTGCCGTGGTCGGGTTTTGAGTCTTACTCAATTTCACACCTTGTAACACAGGCAAGAACTCTTTCTTTGACTGTTCCATTTTGAACTACTTCAAAATCTTGTCAAGGTATGTACTCATTGAAAAACTTATCAAGCGCCTTGATCTATCTCTATAGATCTTGATGCTCAATATGTAAGCAGCTTTACCGAGGTCTTTCTTTGAAAAACTCCTCTTAAACACTCCTTTATGCTTTGCGAATAATTCTACATTATTTCCGATCTACAATATGTCATTCACATATACTTATCGTAAATGTTGTAGTGCTCCCACTCACTTTCTAGTAAATACAGTCTTCACCGTAAGTCTCAGATAAAACTATATGCTTTGATCAACTCATCAAAGCGTATATTCCAACTCCGAGAAGCTTGCACCACCATAGATGGATCATTGGAGCTTGCACACTTTGTTAGCTCCTTTAGGATCGACAAAACCTCTTGATTGCATCACATACAACTCTTCTTCAATAACTCCATTAAGGAATGCAGTTTTGTTTATCCATTTGCCAGATTTCATAAAATGTGGCAATTGCTAACATGATTCGGACATACTTTTAAGCATCGATACGAGTGAGAAAATCTCATTGTATTCAACATCTTGAACTTTGTCAAAAACCTTTTTCGACAAGTCTAGCTTTGTAGATAGTAATACTACTATCAATGTCCGTCTTCCTCTTGAAGATCCATTTATTTTCTATGGTTTGCCGATCATCGGGCAAATCCATCAAAGTCCATACTTTGTTTTCATACATGGATCATATCTCGATTTCATGGCCTCAAACCATTTTATGGAATCTGGCTCATCATCGCTTCCTCATAGTTCGTAGGTTTGTCATGTTCAAGTAACACGACCTCCGAACAGGATTACCGTACCACTCAGTGCGGATCTCACTCTATTTTACCTACGAGGTTCGGTAGTAACTTGATCTGAAGTTACATGATCATCATCATTAGCTTCCTCACTAATTGGTATAGTAGTCACAAGAACAGATTTACGTGATGAACTACTTTCCAATAAGGAAACAGTACAGATTACCTCATCAAGTTCTACTTTCCTCCCACTCACTTCTTTCGAGAGAAACTCCTTCTCTAGAAAGGATCCATCTTAAGCAACGAATATCTTGCCTTCGGATCTGTGATAGAAGGTGTACCCAACAATTTCCTTTGGGTATTCTATGAAGACGCACTTCTCCGATTTGGGTTCCAGCTTATCAAGATGAAACTTTTTCACATAAGCATCGCAACTCCAAACTTTTAAGAAACGACAACTTGGGTTTCTTGCTAAACCACAGTTCATATAGTGTCGTCTCAACGGATTTAGATGGTGCCCAATTTAATGTGAATGCAGCTGTCTCTAATGCATGATCCCAAAACGATATTGGTAAATCAGTAAGAAACATCATAGATTGCACTATATCCAATAAAGTGTGGTTACGATGTTTGGACACACCATAACATTGTGGTGTTCCAGGTGGCGTGAGCTGTGAAACTATTCCACATTGTTTTAATTGAAGACCAAACTCATAACTCAAATATTCGTCTCCGCGATCAGATCGCAGAAACTTTATTTTCTTGTTACGATGATTTTTCCACTTCACTCTGAAATTCTTTGAACCTTTCAACTATTTCAGACTTATGTTTCATCAAGTAGATATACCCATATCTGCTCAAATCATCTTGTGAAGGTCAGAAAATAACGATACTTGCCACGAGCATCAACACTCATTGGATCGCATACATCGGTATGTATTATTTCCAATAAGTCAGTAGCTTGTTCCATTGTTCCGGAGAACGGAGTTTTAGTCATCTTGCCCAAAAGGCACGGTTCGCAAGCATCAAGTGATTCATAATCAAGTGATTCCAAAATTCCATCAGCATGGAGTTTCTTCATGCGCTTTACACCAATATGACCTAAACGGCTGTGCCACAAATAAGTTGCAATATCATTATTAACTTTGCATCTTTTGGTTTCAATATTATGAATATGTGTATCACTACGATCGAGATCCAATGAACCATTTTCATTGGGTGTGTAACCATATAAGGTTTTATTCATGTAAATGTAACAACAGTTTATTCTCTTACTTAAATGAATAACCGTATTGCAATAAACACGATCAAATCATATTCATGCTCAACGCAAACACCAAATAACATTTATTTAGGTTCAACACTAATCCCGAAAGTATAGGGTGTGTGCGATGATGATCATATCAATCTTTAAACTACTTTCAACACACATCGTCACTTCACCCTTAACTAGTTTCATTTATTCGCAACTCCGCTTTGAGTTACTACTCTTAGCAACCGAACCAGTACCAAATACCGAGGGGTTGCTATAAACACTAGTAAAGTACATATCAATAACATGTATATCAAATATACTTTTGTTTACTTTGCCATCCTTCTTATCCGCCAAATACTTGGGGTAGTTCGCTTCAAAGAACCAGTCCCTTTGCAGTAGAAGCACTTAGTCTCGTGCTTAGGTCCGCACTTGGGCTTCTTCACTTGAGCAACAACTTGCTTGCCATTCTTTTGAAGTTCCTTCTATCCCTTTGCCCTTTTCTTGAAACTAGTGGTCTTGTTAACCATCAACACTTGATGTTCTTTATTGATTTCTACCTTCATCGATTTCATCATCATGAAAAACTCGGGAATCATTTTCATCATCCCTTGCATACTATAGTTCATCACGAAGTTCTACTAACTTGGTGATGGTGACTAGAGAATTCAGTCAATCACTATCTTATCTGGAAGATTAACTCCCACTTGATTCAAGCGATTGTAGTACCCAGACAATCTGAGCACATGCTCACTAGTTGAGCGATTCTCCTCCATCTTTTAGCTATAGAACTTTGTTGGAGACTTGATATCTCTCAACTAGGGTATTTGTTTGAAATATTAACTTCAATTCCTGGAACATCTCATATGGTCCATGATGTTCAAAACATCTTTGAAGCCCCGATTCTAAGCCATAAAGCATGGTGCACAAAAGTATCAATTAGTCATCATATTGAGCTAGCCAAACGTTCATAACGTCTGCATCTGCTCCTGCAATAGGTCTGTCACCTAGCGGTGCATCAAGGACATAATTCTTCAAGCAAAGAATGAGGATAAACCTCGATCACGGATCCAATCCGCATCATTGCTACTAACATTTTTCAACATAATTTTCTAGGAACATATCAAAAACAAACATATGAAAGCAACAACGCGAGCTATTGATCTACAACATAATTTGCAAAATACTACTAGGACTAAGTTCATGATAAATTTAAGTTCAATTAATCATATTACTTAAGAACTCCCACTTAGATAGACATCTCTAGTCATCTAAGTGATCACGCGATCCAAATCAACTAAACCATAACCGATCATCACGTGAGATGGAGTAGTTTTCAATGGTGAACATCTTATATTGATCATATCTACTATATGATTCACGCCGACCTTCGGTCTCCGTGTTCCGAGGCCATATCTGCATATGCTAGGCTCGTCAAGTATAACTCGAGTATTCTGCGTGTGCAAAACTGGCTTGCACCCGTTGTAGATGGACGTAGAGCTTATCACACCCGATCATCACGTGGTGTCTGGGCACGACGAACTTTGGCAACGGTGCATACTCAGGGAGAACACTTCTTGATAATTTAGTGAGAGATCATCTTATAATGCTACCGTCAATCAAAGCAAGATAAGGTGCATAAAAGATAAACATCACATGCAAATCAATATAAGTGATATGATATGGTCATCATCATCTTGTGCTTCGTGATCTCCATCTTTGCAGCACCATCATGATCACCATCGTCACCGGCGCGACACTTTGATCTCCATCGTAGCATCGTTGTCGTCTCGCCAATCTTATGCTTCTACGACTATCGCTACCGCTTAGTGATAAAGTAAAGCATTACGAGGCATTGCATTTCATACAATAAAGCGACAACCATATGGCTCCTGCCATTGCGATAACTTCGTTACAAAACATGATCATCTCATACAATAAAATATAGCATCACGTCTTGACCATATCACATCACAACATGCCCTGCAAAAACAAGTTAGACGCCCTCTACTTTGTTGTTGCAAATTTTACGTGGCTGCTACGGGCTTAAGCAAGAACCAGTCTCACCTACGCATCAAAACCACAACGATATTTCGTCAAATAGACTCCGTTTTAACCTTCTCAAGGACCGGGCGAGCTACACTCGGTTCAACTAAAGTGAGAGAGAGGCACCCACCAGTCACCTTTAAGCAACGAGTGCTCGTGCGGTGAAACCAGTCTCGCGTAAGCGCACGCGTAATGTCGGTCCGGCCGCTTCATCTCACAATACCGCTGAACCAAAGTATGACATGCTTGGTAGGTAGTATGACTTGTATCGCCCACAACTCACTTGTGTTCTACTCGTGCAAAACATCAAACCATAAAAACCTAGGCTCGGATGCCACTGTTGGGGAACGTAGTAATTTCAAAAATTTTCCTACGCACACGCAAGATCATGGTGATGTATAGCAACGAGAGGGAGAGTGTTGTCTACGCACCCTCGTGACCCGGCGAAGCGATCACAACGTAGAGGAAGTAGTCGACGCTCTCCTCACGATCCGACCGATCCCGCCGTTACTCCGGCGCCCCGAGTTCTTGACACACGTACAGCTCGATGACGCCCCTCAGACTCGATCCAGCCGAGTGTCGAGGGAGAGTTTCACAAGACGACGGCGTGGGACGATCTTGATGTTTCACGGCGCAGGGCTTCGCTTAAGCTTCGCGACGGTATGACCAAGGTGGAATATGGTGGAGGGGGCACCGACACGGCTAAGGAACGATCTAAAGATCAAACTTGTGTGTTCAAGGGTGCCCCCTGCCTCAGATATAAAGGAGGGAGGGGGGAGGCCGGCCGGCCTAGCTAGGCTGCGGAGGAGTCCTACTCCCACCGGAGTAGGACTCCCCTTCCTAGTTGGAATAGGATTGGGGAGGGGGAAGAGGAGAGGGGCGCCTCCTTGTCCTATTCGGACTGGGGGAGGGCGCGCCACCTCCTGGCCGGCCCTCCTCTTCTCCCTCGAGGCCCACCGAGGCCCATTTACCCCGGGGTTCCGTAACCTCCCACTCTCAGAAATTCCGCTTTACCGAACCATTCCAACTCCAAACATAGGCTTCCAATATATCAATCTTTATGTCTCGACCATTTCGAGACTCCTCGTCATGTCCGTGATCACATCCGGACTCAACTTCTTCGGTACATCAAAATACATAAACTCATAATAACCGCCATCGAAACCTTAAGCGTGCAGGACCCTACGGTTCTAGAACAATGTAGACATGACCTAGAACTATTCACGGTCAATAACCAACAGCGGACCTGGATGCCCATATTGGTTCCTACATATTCTACGAAGATCTTTATCGGTCGACCGCATAACAACATACGTTGTTCCTTTGTCATCGGTATGTTACTTGCCCGAGATTCGATCGTCGGTATCCAATACCTAGTTCAATCTCGTTACCGCAAGTCTCTTTACTCGTTCCGTAATACATCATCTCACAACTAACTCATTAGTTGTAGTGCTTGCAAGGCTTCAAAGATGTGTATTACCGAGAGGGCCCAGAGATACCTCTCCGACAATCGGAGTGACAAAACCTAATCTCAAATACGCCAACCCAACATCTGCCTTTGGAGACACCAGTAGTACTCCTTTATAATCACCCGATTCGTTGTGACGCTTGGTAGCACCAAAGTGTTCCTCCGTAAACGGAGTTGCATAATCTCATAGTTACAGGAACATGTATAAGTCATGGATAAAAGCAGAGCAACATACTAAACGATCGTGTGCTAAGCTAAGGGAATGGGTCATGTCAATCAGATCATTCTACTAATGATGTGACCTTGTTAATCAAATAACAACTCCTTGTTCATGGTCAGGAAACATAACCATCTTTGATTAACAAGCTAGTCTAGTAGAGGCATACTAGTGACATATTGTTTTGTCTATGCATTCACACATGTATCATGTTTCCGGTTAATACAATTCTAGCATGAATGATAAACATTTATCATGAAATAAGGAAATAAATAATAACTTTATTATTGCCTCTAGGGCATATTTCCTTCACAACGGTGGTACCAAATAACAATTATTGAGGCCTAAAACTAATCCCGAAGGTAGATGTAGAGGTAGCATGCCGGCGGCGATCACACAATCTTGGAAACATTCTCGACGTGCATCATCACCTTGTCCTTAGCCAATCTTCCTTTATTCCATAGCTCATGTTTCAAGTTACAAATATGAGCAACCGAAACAGTATCAAATACCCTGGCGCCACTACGAGCATTAGTAAGGTACACATCAATAACATGTATATCAAATATACCTTTGTTCATTTTGCCATCCATCTTATCTGCCAAGTATTTGGGGCAGTTTCGCTTCCAGTGACCATTTCCTTTGCAGGAGAAGCATTCAGTTTTAGGCTTGGGTCCAGCTTTGGGCTTCTTCACGGGAGCAGCAACTTGCTTGCCATTCTTCTTGAAGTTTACTTTCTTTCCCTTTCCCTTTTTCTTGAAACTAGTGGTCTTGTTAACCATGGACACTTCATGCTCCTTCTTGATTTCTACCTCCGCCGATTTCAGCATCGAGAAGAGCTCAGGAATTGTTTTTTTTCATCTCTTGCATATTATAGTTCATCACAAAGCCTTTGTAGCTTGGTGGAAGTGACTGAAGAACCCTATCAATAACACTCAACTGGAAAATCAATTCCCAGCTGAGTCAAGTGGTTATGATACCCACACATTTTGAGTATGTGCTCATTGATAGGACTGTTCTCCTCCATTTTATAGCTATAGAATTTGTTGGAGACTTCATATCTCTCAACCCGGGAATTAGCTTGAAATATCAACTTCAGCTCTTGGAACATCTCATATGCTTCGTGGCGTTCAAAACGTCTTCGAAGTCCCGGTTCTAAGACGTAAAGCATGGCACACTGAACTATCAAGTAGTCATCATTCCGCGTTTGCCAGGCATTCACAACGTCTAGATTAGCGGGAGCGGGTCTGTCACCTAGAAGTGCATCAAGGACATAATTATTCTATGCAGAAATGAGGATAATCCCCAAGTTATGGACTCAATATGTGTAGTTGCCACCATCATCTTTCCGCTTAGCTTTCTCTAGGAATGCATTAAAATTCAAGGGAACAGTAGCACGAGCCATTGATCTACAACATAGATATGCAAAAACTATTAAGACTAAGTTCATGATAAATTAAGTTCAATTTAATGAAATTAATAATGAACTCCCACTTAAATTAACACCCCTCAAGTTATCTAAGTGATACATGATCCAAATCAACTAACCCATGCCCGATCATCACGTGAGATGGGGTAGTCATCAATGGTGATCATCTCCCTGTTGATCATATCTACTATATGACTCATGTTCGACCTTCGGTCTCCAGTGTTCCGATACCATGTCTGTACATGCTAGGCTCGTCAAGTTTAACCCAAGTATTCTGCATGTGCAAAACTGGCTTGCACCCATTGTATGTGAACATAGAGTCTATCACACCTGATCATCACGAGGTGCTTCGAAATGACAAACTTTGGCAACGGTGCATACTCAGGGAGAACACTTTTGTCTTGAAATTAAGTGAAGGGATCATCTTATAATGCTACCATTTTTGCTACCAAAATAAGATGCATAAAGGATACACATCACATGCAATCAAAATATGTGACATGATATGGCCATCATCTTGTGCTTTTGATCTCCATCTCCAAAGCATTGGCATGATCTCCATCGTCATCGGCACGACACCTTGATCTCCATCGTAGCGTCGGGGTCTCGCCAACAATTGCTTCTACAACTATTGCTAATGCATAAAGATGAAGTAAAGCAATTATATGGCGCTTAGTGATTGACACGTAGGTCATACAATAATTAAAGACAACCCTAAGGCTCCTGCAGTGTCACAACCCTAGTTCAACCTTTGTTTGTCCTTGCTTGATCATCATGCTGCATTTGAACTTGAAATGGGGATTTAACAAACCCTAGCACCCCTTTGAATTACTAGGTTCAACCAAAATTGGTTTCAATGAACCCAAAATGCCCTTCACAAAATGTTCATCATGTTTGGATTGGGCTAAAACCTCTAGCAAAAATGGTGGACATTTTTCTAGGACACTCTAGATTATTGAATAATCCATAAAGTATTTGCATTTGGACATTTAACTACTATAAATATTTGTACATGTCCAAATAATTGTGAAAGTATTTGAGGGATATTGGAAATAATTTCACAAGTGCCCACAATTATTTTCAGCATTTTACCAAATGCTTTAGTATTTTTACTAAATCAAAACAAAACAGAATAAATAGAAAACAGAAATAATTAGAAAAGAGAGAGAGAGCGAGAGAGAGAGAGAAGGACTCACTTGGGCCTCCTTACCTGTGCGGCTGATAACCCACTAGTATAGGGGATCAATTATAGCCTCTTTCGATAAGTAAGAGTGTCGAACCCAACGAGGAGCTAAAGGTAGAACAAATATTCCCTCAAGTTCTATCAACCACCGATACAACTCTACACACACTTAATGTTCGCTTTACCTAAAACAAGTATGAAACTAGAAGTACTTTGTAGGTGTTGTTGAATAGATTTGCAAGAGTATAAAGAGCACATAAATATAAACTAGGGGTTGTTTAGATAAAGAAGCAATAAAGTTAGTATAGCGAGTGTGGAAAAGTGGTTGTAGGAGTTGCGAAATTGTCCCTAAGCAATTGACTACTTTACTTGACCGATAGCAAGTTTTATGTGGGAGAGGCCACTGCTAGCATGTCATCGCTGACTTGGAATTCTATGCACTTATGATTGGAACTATTAGCAAGCATCCGCAACTACTAACGTTCATTAAGGTAAAACCCAACCACAGCATTAAGATATATTGGTCCCCCTTCAATCCCGTATGCATTAATTTCTCTATGCTACGTTGAAGCTTCTGTCACTCTTGCCCTCCAATACATTGTCCTATCAACATACAACTAACCCTATGGTGTGATCCACACGCACACTCATATGATGAGCACCAAAGGATAGCAACATAAACACAAGCAAACTAAACCAATCATAGCAATTCACCAATTACCGAAAGGACAACAAAAATCTACTAAGACATCATAGGATGGCAACCCATCATTGGATAATAATATGAAGCATAAAGCACCATGTTCAAGTAGAGGATACAGCGGGTTGTGGGAGAGTGGACCGCTGTAGATAGATGGGGGAAGGTGATAAAGATGTTGGTGAAGATGACAGAGGTGTTGGTGTAGATTGCGGTGATGATAATGGTCCCGGCGGCGTTCTGGCGCCACCGGAAGCGAGGGGGAGAGAACCCCCTCCTTCTCCTTCTTCCTTGGACTTCTCCCTAGGTGGGAGAAGGGTTCTCCCCTGGCCTTGGTCTCCATGGCATGGGAGGGGCGAGATCCCCTCCGAGATTGGATCTGTCTCTCTGTCTCTCTCTGCTTCTGTGTTCCAGATTCTGGCCTCTCACCGTTTCTTATATTCCCGGAGATCCGTAACTCCGATTGGATTGAAATTTTGAACACGATTTTTATCCGGATATTAACTTTCTTGCGGTGAAATAAGGGCACCAACCACCTTACGGGGTGTCCACGAGGGTCAGGGGCGCGCCCCCTGCCTTGTGCCCCCCTCGGGCATCGTCTCGCATTGATTCTTCCCAAAATTCATGAATATTCTAAAAAAATCTCCGTCAATTTTTATCCCATTTGGACTCCGTTTGATATGGATTTTCTGCGAAACAAAAAACATGCAACAAACAGGAACTGGCACTGGGCACTGGATCAATATTTTAGTCCCAAAAATAGTATAAAAAGTTGCCAAAAGTATGTAAAAGTTGTAGAATATTGCATGGAACAATAAAAAATTATAGATATGGCGGAGACGTATCAGTGGCCTGCTGTTGAAGCCGGTCCGACCCACCTCACCTCCCCTGTCGTCTTCCTCCTCTTGCTAGGAGGACGACGGGTGCGGGTCCAGCGTGCGCGACCACAAGCCCCGGCCACCTCCAGCCCGCCTGCTCGCGCTGGTTACCTCCCGCAACGCCACAACACACCCCCAAAACCCCCTCTACCTCTCCTCGTGCCCCTATCCCTCCTCTGTTCCTCTCCCTCGCTCCTCTCCAGACGCATCCGAGACCGTCGACGAGGACCACTGCAGCCACAGCTACCCCCTCGCCCCTCTGTTGTGGCCATGAGCTCCGCGCCATCCTCCTCATCATCTCCCCGAGCCAAGCCAACTGGGACGCGTTGTAGCGTTGTTATCGCCACCGTCTTCCACCTCGGGAGCTGATCACCGCCGCCGTCAATTCCCCATATCCGAGCCACCCCCGAGCAAGTTGAGCTGCACTACAACCCCGTTGCGAGCTCTGGCGTGCTTCCCCTCTCTCCCCACGGTCATTTGCTTCTCCTAGCCTAGCTAACCACTGCACTTGAGCGCTCCTCACCGTCGGTCATGTTGCCGCTGTCGTTTCAGACGCCGTAGGTCGCGGGCAAGCACACCAACGTGCTTAGTGTCCCTCCACGAGCCTGTAGCCACCAACCACTTACCCTCCCGAGCTCCGTAGCACTGAACCTGCCGATCCCGTAGCTTCGGCCGCCGTGCAAGTCGCTGGCGCCATCGAGTTAGGCCACCGGAGCTGCTGCTACGTGTACCACCCGACGCGGATGAGCCTCCTTGTTGTGTAGACGCCCTCCACCGTCCATTTGGTCGTCGGAGAGCAAAAATCGAGCATCGCCGCCGTCTCTGGACATCGCCGGCGGCTTAATGCCGGCCGGTTGACTTGTTTGACCTGGGGTTTGACTCCCCTGGGTCATTAACATGTGGGGCCATCCCCTGCTAGTTACCTAGTTTAGGTTTAATTAAATAGGATTAGCCCCCGAGTCAGTGACACACATGACCCACTGGTCAGTTTGAACTGGGCCATCCCATTGACTTGATGATGTCATGATGATGCAATATTCCTTTTTCTGGAATTAGTTTAATTTCCAAATAAATTAGAAAATCCAGAAAAGGCCTAAACTTCTAAAAATCATAGAAAATAATCTACAACTTAGATGGAAAAGATTTATATATGAAAAATGATCAGAAAAATCCAATCTATCCATTGGTACTGGTTTCATGCATGAATAAGCAACTTAGCCTTGCTGTTTCAATCAAAAAAACTAAATGCACTTTGGAAATTCATAGCTTGGGTTTGAATTTGAACCTTTGGCTCAAATAAGCTCAAACCCTTCTGGTTTGAGTTGCATTAGCTCAAATCACAGCATGTTGCCATGTCATGATCATGCATCATATTGTTGCATTGAATTGATTGTGTTCCTTCTCTGTCTGCTGGTGTTATTCCCTCTTAGTGGACGTTGTTCTGACGTTGTGATCATTAACACCGATGAGGAAGTATTACTGTCTTCAGAAGTGCCAGGCAAGCAAACCCCCTGAGCATTCTGATACAATCCCACTCTCTTGCTCCTACTCTCTTTTACTGCATTAGGACAACAACGATTCAACTGTTGCATGCTGCGGTAGTTGAACCCCTTTCCTCTGCATGACCTGTCTTTGCCACAGTAAATAGTTGAAGCCCACTAGCATGAGTAGGAGTTGTTTGAGCCATGATGTGCCTACTCATTCATGCTTTCTTGTTATGCCTGCTATGCTTAGAATTGTGTCAGGTCTGATTCATCTATGATGGATTGGAGTGGTGATGAACATATCCTACTGTTGAGAGCTTAGTGTGTGAACATGATTTGGTAAAGGTAGTGATGAGAGGCCATGTAGGAGTACATGGTGGGTTGTCTCATTGAAACTGTCCTCAGGAACTTGTGATCCAAGACAGTTACTACCACACATTGGGTTCTGGTAACTCGACCCCTCTCGGCTTATTAATCACCTCGATCTCTATCCAGGAGTTGCAAATAGTTTCTGGTGTTTGTAGGTAGTGCTGTTTGTCTACTAAGTGGCACCCGGTACATGTGGGCTTGGGACAGACTAGACACAATGGCACGGTGTACCAAGTGGCACCCGGATGGAGGGCTTGGGAACCCTGCTCACATCGTTTGAGGCCGTGATGGAAACTTTGGCTGGACTTCCTTTGCGGGTTCAACCTCGGATAGGTGATAAACCTGGACTAGAGTCTTGCGTGGTTAGTTAGGTCATGGCCGACACCCTCGCCAGGCTTCCTCTTGAAGATTGCTGAGATACATGACATGTACATGGCGGTAAGTGGCGAGAGCATGTGTGAAGAAGTACACCCCTGCAGGGTTAACATGATCTATTCGAATAGCTGCATCTGCAGATATGGACTACCTGGAATGCTTACATTATTCATAGACAAGTGAAAGTGGATACTCTAAAATGTGCAAGATAAGTGTGACTGCTATGGATGGCCCTCTCGTAGGGAGACGGGAACGGATTGTAACGCCCATGATTCGATGCGCCAGGTGTCCGCCAGTTATTCGCCGTCGTTGCCATGTCATTTGCTTGCGTGTTGCACTTTGCCATGTCATCATCTGCATTTCATATCATGTCATCATGTGCATTTCATTTTGCATACGTGTTCATCTCATGCATCCGAGCATTTCCCCCGTTGTCCGTTTTGCAATCCGACTCTCCTATGTCCTCCGACGTCCCTTTTTGTCTCTCATTGTGTGCGGGTGTTAAACTTTCTCGGAATGGCCCGAGGTTTGCCAAGCAGCCTTGGTATAGCACCGGTAGACCGCCTGTCAAGTTTCGTGCCATTTGGAGGTTGTTTGATACTCCAACGGTTAACCGGGTAACCATAAAGGCCTCTTTGTGTTGCAGCCCAACACCCCTTCCAAAGTGGCCCAAAACCCACCAAACTCCCCTCCATGCTCTCGGTCGTTCGATCACGATCGTGTGGCCAAAAACCGCTCCTCATTTGGACTCTCCTAACTCCCTCTACCTATAAATATGTGGCCTCCCCCGAAATTCCCGCAGTCCAACCCTAGCGTCTTCCCCCTCGCGCCGCCGGACACGTCCGTCCGCGCCGGACATGTCCGCCGGACACGTCGCTCCGACCAATCCTGTCGCGCCACGTCATCGCCGCCGCCTCGGAACCAATCCCACGCCGCCACCTCACCAAGGCCGTCCTTCCACACGCCGCCGCCGCCCAGTCCGCCCGCCTGGCCGATCCGGCCTCGCCGGCCCAGAGCCGCCGCTGCCTCGGCCCTCCACCGCCATCGCCGGCGCCGCTTCGCCGGTGTGCCTCCCCGCACTGCTGGCCTTGCCTCCCGGCCGCCGCTGCCGCCATGCCGCCGGAGTTCGCCACCTCAAGCCGCCCGCCCCCGCGGCGTTCGCCGCCCTCGCCGCTCCGCCTTGCATCGCCGCTTTGCTCCGCCACGCCTCCCCTCTCACCGGGCAGAGCTCCCCGAGCTCCGCGCGCCTTCCTCGCCGCCCGTGCCGGGCTCTGCACCGCCGCCGACCTGCTGCGGCCTCGGGCGCCACCGGGCCCGAGCTCCCCGCCGTCCGCCCTCGCTGAGCGCCGCTCCACAGCGCCGCCATCACGCTCTCCTCCGGCTTCAAGCCGCCATGCTTGCTCCTCGCCCTCCGCCGCCTCCGTAGCTCGCCGGAGTACGCCCTCGCCGGAGTCCGCCGGATCCGGGAAGATGGACTAGATCCACCCATCCCGGCATCCAAACACCCCGCGCCCGAACCGGATCTCTCCGTCCCGCACGACCCCGTCCAGTTTCGGAGGATATAATTTTTGCCTAAGTCCCCAGTTTTTGTATTTAACATGCCATGTTCATCGCATCACATCTCTGCATCCGTAGCTCCGTTTTGCGCGTGTAATATGTCAAATTGTTCGTCTCGACGAGTAGAGCATTTCATTCCATTGCATTATTTTCATTTGAGATCATCTTGATGCCCGAAATGCTGTTGGAAGAGTGCATATTGATGCTAATCTGCTGAAACTGTTATAACTTGCTGTTTTATCATTTTTGCCATGATTGATGTGTGCATCCTATGAGTATGAGCTCTACATGAATGTTGATCTATGCCATGCCATCTTTCTAGGGGTGCCAACCATGTATTTTTGTGAGTTGTGTGCTGAGTGTATCAAGCTTGCTAAGTAGGGTAGTTGCTGTTGCTGTTTTCCTGACAGATTCTGATATATTTTGTTGCTATGTTAACATGCTTCTACTAATCATTCTATGCATAATCTGGAGTTGTCCTATAAACTTGTTTTGATCTACATGTCATGCTCTATCCATTCATGCCCTTGGTTGCAATTATAGCCTGCCGGAACATGTTCTTATCTTGCTCCAAAGTTGCTTGAAAATGTTTCTGTCAGCCTGTTAACATTAAGTTCACTTGTTCCCATGTGTTTTCCTAGTGATCCATTCACCCTATGAACTTGCTCTTGCCATGCTTAGCTTCATAAACATGCCTTCTTACTGTTGGTTGCCTTGACATGCCATGTATTGCTCTGTGGTGAGTGGTTCAAGCTCACCAACATGCCTACTTATTGTTGTTCCTGCCATGTTTAAATCTGTAATATAACTTGCCATGTTTACCTGGGTGCCATCATATTTTCTATGCATTTTTGGCTCATGGTCAGTAAGGGATTTTTGATCTATGCTATTAGTAGATTCATGCCATGCCTTTGTTTGCCATGATAAGTTCCTGTAACATGTTGTTTGATAGCTCTAAACATTGCAACCTGATGTTATTTCCTGATAAGTCTGAAACTGTTATTATTTGCAATATCTCCATGTCTTTTTGAGCATGTTCTAGTTGTTTCTGGAGATAGCTCAGTGTTCATGTTTTGTTATGCTTTACGTGTACTTCATGACCATGCCTTTTTTATTATGTTGGGGTGCTGTAGCTTGTTGTTTTGATGCTTGTAAGATGCCTAGTTGCTGTTATGGACAGATTGTTGTGTTATGACTTGTATAGTGTGTGGGTGTTGCACCGTTGCTCCGTTTTGAGTGTGCTCTATATGAAACTTGCTTGATTTTGCATGTTGTTTCATATTATCATGTTGCATCCTTGTTTTGGTGTGTTTGCTTGATGTTTGGGTGCATCTTGCATCAATGCCATGCTTAACTTGTTTTGCTCATATCTTCTAGACCGTAGCTCCGAATCTAATGAACTTCATATGTAACTTGACTAGAATTTCATGTAGATCATCTTGGTGCATCTTAACTTGCTGTTTAACAACTTCAACTTAATGTTTATTCAGTTCTGGACCAATTTCGAAATATGCATATGAGGACTTACCAGAATTGTTATATGTTGTTCCCGGTCTCATTTAAACTTGCCTTGATGTGTTGTTCTTGTTTGCATCATCTCTTGCCATGAGTAGCTTCATGTAGCTTGGTCATGCATCATGCTTGTTGTGCATCATGCCTTGTTCATGTGTGGTGTGTTTACCCATGTTGTGTGCCTCTTCTCGATAGTTCCCGTTTCGTTGCGATCGTGAGGATGCGTTCGTCTAAGTGTGGTTCGTCTTCGTGGCTTCATCTTCTTCATGGACTCGTTATTCTTCCTTGCGGGATTTCAGGCAAGATGACCGCTACCTTGGATCTCACTACTATCCTTGCTATGCTAGTTGCTTCGCTCTATCGCTATGCTGCGCTGCCTATCACCTGTTTATCAAGCCATCCCATATTGCCATGAACCCCTAACCTTTGACACCTTTCCTATGCAAACCGTTGTTTGGCTATGTTACCGCTTTGCTCAGCCCCTCTTATAGCGTTGCTAGTTGCGAGTTAAGTTGAAGATTTCTCCATGGTGGATGGGTTTTGTTGGGATATCACAATATCTCTTATATTATTAATGCATCTATATACTTGGTAAAGGGTGGAAGGCTCGGCCTTATGCCTGGTGTTTTGTTCCACTCTTGCCGCCTAGTTTTCGTCATACCGGTGTTATGTTCCCGGATTTTATGTTCCTAACGCTGTCGGGTGATTTATGGGACCCCCACGACAGTTCGCTTTGAATAAAACTTGTCCAAAGAAGGCCCAACCTTGGTTTTACCATTTGCCTCACCACCACCTATACTTTTCCCTTGGGAGTCGCTCTCTCGAGGGTCATCTTTATTTTAGCCCCGGGCCGTGCTTGTCTAAGTGTTGGTCCGAACCGAGCCATCAAGGGCCACCTCGGGAAACTCAAGTCTGGTTTTACTCGTAGCTTGTCTCATCCGGTGTTGCCACGAGAACGAGATATGTGCAGCTCCTATCGGGATTGTCGGCGATCGGGCGGTCTTGCTGGTCTTGTTTTACCATTGTCGAAATGTCTTGTAAACCGGATTCCGAGACTGATCGGGTCTTCTGGGAGAAGGTCTATTCCTTCGTTGATCGTGAGAGCTTGTCATGGGCTAAGTTGGGACACCCCTGCAGGGTATAAACTTTCGAGAGCCGTGCCCGCGGTTATGTGGCAGATGGGAATTTGTTAATGTCCGGTTGTAGATAACTTGACACTTGATCCGAATTAAAACGCATCAACCGAGTGTGTAGCCGTGATGGTCTCTTCTCGGCGAAGTCCGGGAAGTGAACACGGTTTCGGTGTTAAGTTTGACGTAAGTAGGTGTTCAGGATCACCTCTTGATCATTGCTAGCTTCACGACCGTTCCGCTTGTTTCTCTTGTCGCTCTCATTTGCGTATGTTAGCCACCACATCATGCTTAGTCGCTGCTGCAACCTCACCACTTTACCCCTTCCTTTCCCATTAAGCTTTGCTAGTCTTGATACCCATGGTAATGGGATTGCTGAGTCCTCGTGGCTCACCAGATACTTCCAAAACCAGTTTGCAGGTGCCTATGTTACCGAGCAGGTGACGCAACCAAGCTCAAGGAGGAGCTCGATGAAGATCTTCCCTTTGTGTTGTTTCGTTGTAGTCGATTAGTAGTGGAGCCCAGTTGGGGTCGATCGGGGACCTTTGTCGCATTTGGGGTTCTTCTTTTATTTTGGTTCCGTAGTCGGACCTTGATTGTATCTGGATGATGTAATGCTTTATTCATTTATTTGTGTGAAGTGGCGATTGTAAGCCAACTATGTATCTCCTTCCCTTATGTATTACATGGGTTGTGTGAAGATTACCTCACTTGCGACATTGCTTTCAATGCGGTTATGCCTCTAAGTCGTGCTTCGACACGTGGAAGATATAGCCGCATCGAGGGTGTTACAAGTTGGTAATCAGAGCCTTCCCCGACCTTAGGAGCCCCACTGCTTGATCGTTTTTAGCGGCCGAGTTGTGTCTAGAAAAATGTTTTGAGTCATTTAGGATTATATATATCGGAGAGTTAGGAATTCTTTTTACTCCCGCCTCTTCATCGCTCTGGTAAGGCATCCCGACGAGAGTTTTGACTCTTCTCTTCTCAAATTTCACTAAATTTTTTAGGATCACGCTGGTATCTTGGAATCGTTCGATGGTTTTATGATGAGAACATTGTCTTGGTGCCTCCGTCGGGGGTTTAGTGGAAGTGTCTCGGGAGTTGAGCTCGAGGTGTTGTCGTCATAATTTTATCGTTGCAGTTCGAATACCGAGTTTAGTACGCGCCGACATCGAAAATCTCTTTTATGCAGTTGTTGGTGAGATAACCTCGATAACCCGATCTTGAGGTGAGTACGGGAGTTTTGCCATGACTCGTATAACGGATGCTTTTCGAAGGTTGAGGTACACGATTTCCGAAGGTTTCTTGGTTATGTGTTGACGGATGGATACAGCTGGATGTAGGGATTGTTAGCTTGGGTGAGATATATTGCTTCCCCTGTATCCCCAACACCAGATTGCATAACCAGAAAGTTTCGGGAGTTTTATAGGTGGGAATTCAAGTAGCTCCTAGAATATCTTTCCGACAGATGCATGATATGGGATTGGGTAAATCTCTATCATATGTATTTATTCCGGCTTATTCTGCAAGCCAAATCCTTTGTTTTGTTTTATTATCGTATTCGAGTTGCTTCGAAGTCAAATGTTGAATCCATACTTTTTCCTAAACGGTGTTCTCATATTGCTATGTGAATACTAATCCTTTTGATCATTGAGATTGTCATGTTAATTCTTTTCCAACCGGTGCGCTTCTCTTCGAGATGATCCCATCATTCTCCCCATCCGCAAGATAAATTCTAAGTTTTCTCAACGGTGTTTGTTTTGTTCATCCCAAGTTGTCTTTGTTTTTCCCCACCCTCCCACCCCTTTTCTTCAAGGACTTAGATTTCTTAATCATGTATCCTTTTATTTGTGGGAAGTATCTTCATTCTTTTCTTTCAATGTTTTTTTCCGGTGATTTCCCATGAAGATGCTCACGAGCTTCAAGTTCACCATCCTTCATTGTTGTTTCTTCTCCGGTGGATCCTATTCAAGCTTTTGATATTCATCATATTCCTTTCCTCGATTCTAATGCTTCCTCATACCGATGCACCTCTTAATCATTCACTTCCTATTCATTTGTTCTGGAGTGCTGAAGATATCTCACAAGTTTTGTGTTTCCATTCTTAATCCGTTCAAGCCATTTGGAGATTGTTATCTCATTCAAGCCATTTAATTCAACCGGTGCAATCTCTCTTTAATATCATTCTCGACGGTGTTCCTTTTCAGTGGGCCCAAACCCACAGGTCTTTTCCCAGGATCTTACCTGACTCTTCTAATTATTCCGGAGCCATTCCAAATTCTTTTCAGAGTTTGACGTAAGAATGGATTCCATCAGTCACATGCCTTCTCCAAGATTGTTTTCAAATTATTTTCATCTTTGGCTCAACCTTTCCTCTTTTAATTCTCCCGGAGTATCTCAACAATTCATGGTGGTTATCATCATCATTCTCAACATGTGAAGACTGAAGAAGGATTTCTCTTAAATCTTGCTCCATTCTCTTCAAGATTCATGGTTCTAGCTTGATGCCATCCTCTCATAATTGTTTTCGATTGTGAGAATTCTTTTCTTACCATCCGGAGTATTTCTTGAGTTGTTTCCATTTCTTTCTTCCGAAGGCCATCAGGTCATAATTCTTTATTCTCAGCGTGTAGCTATCGTTCTCTAAATCTTACCGGTGCTTCGTTCAAGTGTTCTTTAATCACCTCATGATCTCTTTGTTCTTTTGCATCTAAATCCCCTCTAGCATACTGGTTCTTCTAATTCTTCCTGGTGATTCATTCTCTTTCGTCAGTCATTTTCGAATTCTCACGGTGGTTCTTTCAGATTCTTTTCCTTGGTTATCATATTAATCCATTCGTTCTTTTCAACCTACCGGTGGTTCATGAAGACCTTCTCAAGTTCGCGCTATATCTCTTTTAATCCTTTTTCAATGGGAATAAGTAGTATGCCAAATCCGTTGCTTGTCATCAATTAAATTTGATGAAGGATAA
Source organism: Aegilops speltoides (assembly GCA_021437245.1). Lineage (NCBI taxonomy): Eukaryota > Viridiplantae > Streptophyta > Magnoliopsida > Poales > Poaceae > Aegilops > Aegilops speltoides. Next base: position 424,387,008 of record CM038144.1, on the reverse strand, counting down.
GCATACAATAAATATTATTCTTATTTCCTCGAGGTGATTCAATTCTTTTCTTCCGGAGATTGTTCATGACGAAGTAATTCTCGGTTCTAGTGCTTCATCATTTCTTTTTCGGGAATTCCAAGTTTTCCGTTGTATTTCATCACGAAGCTCAATCTTAATCATTGCAAGGCTTCACCTTGTGTTTTCAACTTCTCTTTCTTTTTATCATCCTTTTATTATCGGATTTCTTCATGGAGGCTCTGCATGGTGGTTCGTCAAGGATTCTTTCATTGTTCAATTGTTCTTCAAGATTTCTCTTGAAGTTATGAGCCGCCAAGCTATACTCTAAAAATAAACATGGTGCTCAACACATGTTTTGTTTTGAGGCATTCAAGTATTCTTTGTCTTGCATTCCGAAGTGCAATTCTTTCTACCTTATCTTTTGAGGTGGTGTTATGTCACTCTTGACAATTTCCTTCTTGTTTCATGATTCATATGTTGTCAAGAATGAGGTATTTTAAATCCATCAATCCCTTTGTTGGAGTTATCTTGGGTTATATTTCACCTAAAGCTTTCCCTAAGGAATATTGCTATTTGTGGTGCTTATCAATGATCCAAGTTATATCTCTATCATCTTGGTGAAGCAGTTTTCATCTCTTCATTGATCTCAAGCAAGCAATTGATTTTGATAGTGGTAGAATTTCACCTCAAGTTTTGAGATGTTTACATAAGCCCACAACAAGCTTGTGCTTCTCGTTGTTGATTTTCCAACAACTCCGTTCGATTCTTCTTTGCAAGGATGCTTTCCAAGTTCACTTGTGGCAAAAGTTGTCATTTTCTTCTTTGTCCCTTTATCCCAATGATCTATCTTTTATTGTTTATTCCGGAGGCATTATGATGTTGCTCTCTTCACTCATCATCATCGATTGTGAGGGTCGTGTTCTTTTCTTGCTTATCCATTTAACCGGAGTGTTGTATCATCTCTTCAATATCTTTTAATCTTATCAAGTTTTCTTCTCTTTTCAACCGGAGTGCTGTCTGAAATCCTTCTTACCCCTTGTGCCATTCTTTCAATAGTTCCGGAGGCAGTGTGTTGTTCATTTCATCAAGTATCCTCTCATCTTGTCAAGTTCATGTTCTATTCCTTCCATGTTCAACCGGAGTGCTGCCCAAATTCTTTCTCTCTCATCTTGTTTTAACCAGAGTAGTTTTGAATTCTACCTTGTCCATTAAACTCTTGGTTCGTGTCTTTGCAATCTTCTAGTCCTCGTAATGTTCCTTGTTCCTCTTTTCTAACGGATTGTTTGTAATCTCGTTCTTCTCAGTTGTGCTCTTTATTTTAAATTGCTCAACCTCTCAAGGTTCGTGGTTTCACTCGTTCGTCAAAGAAGCAACTTAGTTTACCTCTCCTCTTCCTCTTCCTTTTCCCTCCGGTGCCATCCTAGATCTCGGGACGAGATCCTCTCGTAGTGGTGGAGTGTTGTAACGCCCCGGATTCTGCGCCAGGTGTCCGCTAGTTATTCGCCGTCATTGCCATGTCATTTGCTTGCGTGTTGCACTTTGCCATGTCATCATCTGCATTTCATATCATGTCATCATGTGCATTTCATTTTGCACATGTGTTCATCGCATCACATCTCTGCATCCGTAGCTCCGTTTTGCACGTGTAATATGTCAAATTGTTCGTCTCGACGAGTAGAGCATTTCATTCCATTGCATCATTTTCATTTGAGATCATCTTGATGCCCGAAATGCTGTTGGAAGAGTGCATGTTGATGCTAATCTGCTGAAACTGTTATAACTTGCTGTTTTATCATTTTTGCCATGATTGATGTGTGCATCCTATGAGTATGAGATCTACATGAATGTTGATCTATGCCATGCCATCTTTCCAGGGGTGCCAACCATGTATTTTTGTGAGTTGTGTGCTGAGTGTATCAAGCTTGCTAAGTAGGGTAGTTGCTGTTGCTGTTTTCCTGACAGATTCTGATATATTTTGTTGCTATGTTAACATGCTTCTACTAATCATTCTATGCATAATCTGGAGTTGTCCTATAAACATGTTTTGATCTACATGTCATGCTTATCCATTCATGCCCTTGGTTGCAATTATAGCCTGCTGGAACATGTTCTTATCTTGCTCCAAAGTTGCTTGAAAATGTTGCTGTCAGCCTGTTAACATTAAGTTCACTTGTTCCCATGTGTTTTCCTAGTGATCCATGCACCCTATGAACTTGCTCTTGCCATGCTTAGCTTCATAAACATGCCTTCTTACTATTGGTTGCCTTGCCATGCCATGTATTGCTCTGTGGTGAGTGGTTCAAGCTCACCAACATGCCTACTTATTGTTGTTCCTGCCATGTTTAAATCTGTAATATAACTTACCATGTTTACCTGGGTGCCATCATATTTTCTATGCCTTTTTGGCTCATGGTCAGTAAGGGACTTTTGATCTATGCTATTAGTAGATTCATGCCATGCCTTTGTTTGCCATGATAAGTTCCTGTAACATGTTGTTTGATAGCTCTAAACATTGCAACCTAATGTTATTTCCTGATAAGTCTGAAACTGTTATTATTTGCAATATCTCCATGTCTTTTTGAGCATGTTCTAGTTATTTCTGGAGATAGCTCAGTGTTCATGTTTTGTTATGCTTTACGTGTACTTCATGACCATGCCTTTTGTTATTATGTTGGGGTGCTGTAGCTTGTTGTTTTGATGCTTGTAAGATGCCTAGTTGCTGTTATGGACAGATTGTTGTTATGACTTGTATAGTGTGTGGGTGTTGCACCGTTGCTCCGTTTTGAGTGTGCTCTATATGAAACATGCTTGATTTTGCATGTTGTTTCATATTACCATGTTGCATCCTTGTTTTGGTGTGTTTGCTTGATGTTTGGGTGCATCTTGCATCAATGCCATGCTTAACTTGTTTTGCTCATATCTTCTAGGCCGTAGCTCCGAATCTAATGAACTTTATATGTAACTTGACTAGAATTTCGTGTAGATCATCTTGGTGCATCTTAACTTGCTGTTTAACAACTTTAACTTAATGTTTATTTAGTTCTGGACCAATTTCGAAATATGCATATGAGGACTTACCGGAATTGTTATATGTTGTTCCCGGTCTCATTTAGACTTGCCTTGATGTGTTGTTCTTGTTTGCATCATCTCTTGCCATGAGTAGCTTCATGTAGCTTGGTCATGCATCATGCTTGTTGTGCATCATGCCTTGTTCATGTGTGGTGTGTTTACCCATGTTGTGTGCCTCTTCTCGATAGTTCCCGTTTCGTTGCGATCGTGAGGATGCGTTCGTCTACGTGTGGTTCGTCTTCGTGGCTTCATCTTCTTCATGGACTCATTCTTCTTCCTTGCGGGATTTCAGGCAAGATGACTGCTACCTTGGATCTCACTACTATCATTGCTATGCTAGTTGCTTCGCTCTATCGCTATGCTGCGCTGCCTATCACCTGTTTATCAAGCCATCCCATATTGCCATGAACCCCTAACCTTTGACACCTTTCCTATGCAAACCATTGTTTGGCTATGTTACCGCTTTGCTCAACCCCTCTTATAGCGTTGCTAGTTGCAGGTGAAGTTGAAGATTTCTCCATGGTGGACAGGGTTTTGTTGGGATATCACAATATCTCTTATATTATTAATGCATCTATATACTTGGTAAAGGGTGGAAGGCTCGGCCTTATGCCTGGTGTTTTGTTCCACTCTTGCCGCCCTAGTTTCCGTCATACCGGTGTTATGTTCCCGGATTTTGCGTTCCTAACACGGTCGGGTGATTTATGGGACCCCCCTGACAGTTCGCTTTGAATAAAACTTGTCCAGCAAGGCCCAACCTTGGTTTTACCATTTGCCTCACCACCACCTATACTTTTCCCTTGGGAGTCGCTCTCTCGAGGGTCATCTTTATTTTAGCCCCCTGGGGCCAGTGCTTGTCTAAGTGTTGGTCTGAACCGAGCCGCCTGCGGGGCCACCTCGGGGAAACTCGAAGTCTGGTTTTACTAGTAGCCTGTCTCATCCGGTGTTGCCCTGAGAACGAGATATGTGCAGCTCCTATCGGGATTGTCGGCGCATCGGGCGGTCTTGCTGGTCTTGTTTTACCATTGTCGAAATGTCTTGTAAACCGGGATTCCGAGACTGATCGGGTGTTCCTGGGAGAAGGTCTATTCCTTCATTGATCGCGAGAGCTTGTCATGGGCTAAGTTGGGACACCCTGCAGGTATAAACTTTCGAGAGCCGTGCCCGCGGTTATGTGGCAGATGGGAATTTGTTAATGTCCGGTTGTAGATAACTTGACACTTGATCCGAATTAAAACGCATCAACCGAGTGTGTAGCCGTGATGGTCTCTTCTCGGCGGAGTCCGGGAAGTAAACACGGTTTCGGTGTTATGTTTGACGTAAGTAGGTGTTCAGGATCACCTCTTGATCATTGCTAGCTTCACGACCGTTCCGCTTGTTTTTCTTCTCGCTCTCATTTGCGTATGTTAGCCACCACATCATGCTTAGTCGCTGCTGCAACCTCACCACTTTACCCCTTACTTTCCTATTAAGATTTGCTAGTCTTGATACCCATGGTAATGGGATTGCTGAGTCCTCGTGGCTCACCAGATACTTCCAAAACCAGTTTGCAGGTGCCTATGTTACCGAGAAGGTGACGCAACCAAGCTCAAGGAGAAGCTCGATGAAGATCTTGCCCTTTCTGTTGTTTCGTTCTAGTCGATCAGTAGTGGAGCCCAGTTGAGGTCGATCGGGGACCTTTGTCGCATTTGGGGTTCTTCTTTTATTTTGGTTCCGTAGTCGGACCTTGATTGTATCTGGATGATGTAATGCTTTATTCATGTATTTGTGTGAAGTGGCAATTGTAAGCCAACTATGTATCTCTTTCCCTTATGTATTACATGGGTTGTGTGAAGATTACCTCACTTGCGACATTGCTTTCAATGCGGTTATGCCTCTAAGTCGTGCTTCGACACGTGGGAGATATAGCCGCATCGAGGGTGTTACACGGATCCATAGTGGTGTATTGATATGGTGAATATGTGGACTCGTTTGTGCCACCTCAAAAGAGTTACCAGCAGTCGTAGTACAGGATAGGCACCGAGTCAAAGCTGGCTTGCTGCAGTTAAACTCCACCACCCCTTTGTTGATATTGATGCACATGTAGCTAGTTCTTTTGTAAGTCTTGCTGGGTACATTTGTACCCATGTTTGCTTAATTTGTGTTTTTTTGCAGAGGAGACTTCAATCTCACTAGTAGTTCCGCGTGGACTTTGACGTTTAGCTTGTTGCCTTAGCTACGATCTTGTACCCTTGGGAGGGTCTTGTAGATAGTCAGTCTTCTCAGCCTGTTTCATTTGTAGTTGTCTGTACTCAAACATGTTATGCTTCTGTTGCTTGTATGCTCTGTATGTTCGGTCATGTGACCCCTGTTTGTAATAAATGCTATCTGGCTCTTCTAGTCCTTATCTATATGAGTTGTTGAGTTATGTTGTGATGCCATGTTGTACAACACATACTTGCATGTTATGTGTACGTGTAACATGTACTGCTATGTGTGGGATCCGACACCTAGTTGTTTATTCTTGGTAGCCTCTCTTATGGGAAATGTCTCCTAGTGATTCGACTGAGCCATGGTAGATTGCTACTGCTCTGGAACACATGGGATGATCGGCATGTGTCCTTCTTTGCTCCTGTGCCTGTCCCTACGAGGAAATCTCACGCGGTGCTTACTGGAGTCCTGCTAGCTTGCTACAACCTGGTTTCACTCACTGCTGACCGACACGTGCATTGCTGGGTCATGTATGCCTGTCCCTGTAGGTTTGTGCCACCTTGGGTTTACGAGTAGTCATGTCGGCCCGGGTTCTCTGTCATATGGATGCTAGCGACACTATCATACACGTGAGCCAAAAGGCGCAAACGGTCCCGGGCCAGGTAAGGTGGCACCTGTGGGGATACCGTGCGTGAGGCCGCAAAGTGTTATGATGTATTGCATGCTAGATCGGTGTGACTTAGGATCGGGGTCCTGACATGCCAGTTGTCGAACTCATCGACAAGCAAGTCATGAACTTATTACAAAACATGATCATCTCATACATCAACATATATCACATCGCATCTTGATCATATCACATCACAACATGCCCTGCAAAAACAAGTTAGATATCCTCTAGTTTGTTGTTGCAAGTTTTACGTGGCTACTACGGGCAACTAGCAACACTACAAAAAAATACACTTCCGTGATGATACGTGTTTGTCGTAGTAGTTCATGTTTTTTGTCATACATCCATTACGATTTTATGACAGAATCAAGATAGTCATACCTGTGCTGTCGTAGAAGTGTTCCATGACAATACCAAAATTATCATCATGGAAGTGTCCACTTCCATGAAGATAAATTGTGCATTATAGAAATGTTTTCATCAAGGGTAACCGACATGTGGTATCCACCGTAAACGGGTCGACGTTAAGCTATCGGGTTCCTATTTGGATCCGATAACCCATTAACCGCCCCGACCAATGGGGATTTTCCATGTGTAAAATTCTCATTCGCCCGAGGATCCACGTGTCGACTCAGCGTTGGGATAGATGTCATCCACTCATTGGACAGGAGGCGGCTATGATATGTCGACATGTGGCATGGCCCAACAGAGGCCCATTCTGGTGAAAAGGTCGGCCTGTTTGACTTGGTCAAAATGTAGCAAGCCGGCCCATGGAAAGCCTATTAACGACATGTTCGCATATAGCCCATTTACAGCCCGCTAACTCATGGCCCATTATGGCCTGTCAGAATTAAGCCCAGTAACGTCATCTGGGCCGTCCAATATGATTCCAGCCCGTTGTAACTTCCGGCCCATATGAAGCCCTTTGTAACTCTTAGCCCATTAACGGCCCCTGGTGTGATGACCCACAAGTATAGGGGATCTATCATAGTCCTTTTGATAAGTAAGAGTGTCGAACCCAACGAGGAGCAGAAGGAAATGATAAGCGTTTTTAGTAAGGTATTATCTGCAAGCACTAAAATTATCGATAATAGATAGTTTTGTGATAAGGTAATTCGTAACGGGTAATAAGTAACAAAAATAAAAAAGGTGCAGCAAGGTGGCCCAATCCTTTTTGGAGCAAAGGACAAGCCTGTACAAACTCTTATATAAAGCAAAGCGCTCCTGAGGACACATGGGGATTATCGTCAAGCAAGTTTTCATCATGCTCGTATGATTCACGTTTGTTACTTTGATAATTTGATATGTGGGTGGACCGGTGCTTGGGTACTGCCCTTCATTGGACAAGCATCCCACTTATGATTAACCCCCCTCGCAAGCATCCGCAACTACGAAAGAAGAATTAAGGTAAACCTAACCATAGTGTCGGTGTCAAAACCGGCGGATCTCGGGTAGGGGGTCCCGAACTGTGCGTCTAGGCGGATGGTAACAGGAGACAAGGGACACGATGTTTTTACCCAAGTTCGGGCCCTCTTGATGGAGGTAAAACCCTACTCCTGCTTGATTGATATTGATGATATGGGTAGTACAAGAGTAGATCTACCACGAGATTAGATAGGCTAAACCCTAGAAGCTGGCCTATGGTATGATTGTTGTACGTCCTACGGACTAAAACCCTCCGGTTTATATAGGCAGCGAAGAGGGTTAGGGTTACACAGAGTCGGTTACAATGGTAGGAGATCTACATATTCGTATTGCCAAGCTTGCCTTCCATGCCAAGGAAAGTCCCATCCGGACACGGGGCAAAGTCTTCAATCTTGTATCTTCATAGTCCAGGAGTCCGGCCGAAGATGATAGTTCGGCTATCCGGACAACCCCTAGTCCGGGACTCCCTCAGTAGCCCATGAACCAGGCTTCAATGACGACGAGTTCGGCGCGCATATTGTCTTCGACATTGCAAGGCGGGTTCCTCCTCCAAATACTTCATAGAAGATTTTGAACACAAGGATAATGTCCAGCTCTGCAAAATAAGTTCCACATTCCACCGTAGAGAAAATAATATTTACACAAATTCAATCTGCTGATGTATTCTGTGGCGTGACATCACACCACGGCCAAGCCTTTATTCGAATCGTTTTACTGTCCCACCTCAGCGCGTTTAGCGAGGCGGTTTCCTTGGCACGTCTTGTCAAAGCAGAGATCATGTCCCCTTATTCCGGGATTCTCATTAATACGGGCGTGGGTAACCCAGTCGTGCCCGTTGGCACGTAGCCTCTATCAAAGGCGAGGCCCGAACGGTCACGGGGAAGGATCTTGGTATTCAACCTCTTTATAAAGAGACCAAGGCTCCGCTCCCTTCTTTCAATCTCAATCGAATACGCCCCTCGCCTCGAGTTCCAACACCCAAAGCTCCAGATCTGGTGCTTGGACCTTCGATGATGTCGGCTCCGACTGCAAGGCGGTGGATGCCTTCCTCCGTGTGGAAGAAAACGTGCTAAAGCTAAGAGATGCGGTATCTAACCGCGAAATTTCAAGATGAGCTGCTGCCCAAGGGCAGGTTATTCCCACTCCCAAGCCTGGTGAAAGCGTGGTGTTCACGTCTCACTTCCTTCAGGGGCTAAGCTTCCCGACGAACCCCTTTGTGAGGGGGCTCATGTTTTACTATGGGTTGGAATTTCACGACTTGGATCCGGAGTCCATCCTCCACATCTCATCGTTCATTGTCGTGTGCGAAGCCTTCCACCGTATTACCCCTCGCTTCGGATTGTGGCTCAAGACCTTCAAAGTGGAGCCAAAGATGATCAAGGGGCAACAGGCAGAGTGCGGAGGGGCTGTTATAAGCAAGAATGCCGATGCTCCATGGCCCGAGGGCTCTTTTCAAGAGGAGCTCAGCTTATGGCAACAAGAGTGGTTTTATATCACAGCTCCCAGGGGCACCAAATGGGTGGCGCCACCTGCCTTTCGCTCGGGTCCTCCATCGTGGCTGGCGTCATGGGTCAATAAAGGACTTGACTGGGGGCCGTCCAAGGATGTGCCCTTGTTGCAGGGCCGCATTCGAGACCTCCTAGAGAGGGAGATCACTCTGGTCGTAGTAGCGCAGGTCATGCTGATTCGTCGCATCCTGCCCTGCAAACGTCGCCCCCTCCGCCTGTGGGAATTTAACCCAGAGGGACCACGAGCTCTCCAACATTTTATGGGTGTGACGCCCGTGAAGATGTACAAGTTTTTTTCGGATCCCAAGAGATGTGTCCGGACTTGACCGAGGACGCAGGTCTGAGCTGCAATCGCCCGGATACTCAAGTAAGTAGCCCTGCACCCGGACATGCTATCCCATATTTATCACAAACCTGCCCTTTTAAAAGAGCTGTCCCTTAAACAGGAGTGGATAGTGAAAGCAAAGTTAATCAGGTGTCCGGCCCCCCTCCCTGAGACCACGCCGGATCCCATGTTAACCAGGATGCTGGAGGTTGCGCCTTCGGAAGAAGGTGAAGGGGGAACAAAGGCTACCGCCTCAGCGAGGCTGTCAGGAAAGGAGGGATCGAGACTCCCTCCATCCAAGGGAAGAAGAGGACCGCCTCTGAAGACCCGGAGACCATGGTCTCAAAGCGGGGGAAGAAATCTTCGTCAGAGGGTGCTGCGCCGAGAGATGCCTCGGCCGCATTATGCCCCCAAGGGGATCAGCCCTCCACCGAGCCATAAGTATAAGGGGAGTTTTTATTAAAATAAAGGGTATCCCTGCCCTATTTTTGATGAAGATAACCGAAGTTTTACCTTGTAGTTCGGATCTCAGCCCTTCTCAGCAGAGCTCATCTTCGGGGGATCTTCATCCGGAGATGGTAGAGAGCGAAACGCCTCCCCCTGCCGTACCGTCGTGCGAGGCGGGCGACCCTGAGGTGTCATCGCGGAGGGTTTCTCCGAGTCCGGCGGGGCCGGAAGGCAATCGTATGTCCCCTCCGAGCCCTCTGCGTCCGGCCTTCGAAAAAGGCCATCGGACGAGTCCGGCACCGCCTGGTGTACGGTCGGAGGAGCTGAAGGAGCTGCTCGGGCGAGCGTCTATCTTAGAAGATCACCGTGCGTTAATGGGTACGGTAATTGAAAGGATTTCATCCGCTGAGAGCAGATTGCACGAGGGCATCAAAAGTTTACTGACAGGTTTTGAGGTACGCGAAATGATGTACCTTTTGACAGTTCCGCATATAAAATGCACCCTGTGTAGATAGTAGCCCCTGAGACTCGGTGTGTTGTCAAAAATGACCGCGTCGAGGATCATAATCCCAGGTATAATATGTCGCCCTCCCTATGTAGGTGGCGAAGTGTCCGGTGGCTAGCCGTACTGATGGATTTGGCGAACTAAAGCGGCAACTTGACGTGGCGGATGCCGACATCGTGCTTGTCAATAAGCATCTTGACGAGTCACAAGGTATGTGATTTCTCTACGGACACCTAGTAAGGGAGCTTGATGCCCGCTCCTTACAACATGTATGCTTGATGAAGATGGTGCCACTGCCATGGAGAACCTTCGGGCGGAGCTCGCCCAAGCCAAGGAGCAGGCCAGAAAAAGTGATGCGGCTGCCTTAAAGGCGGCTGAAGAGCTAAAAGCTGAACATGCTGCTCACTGCCGAAGCAAGAAGGAAATGGCCGAGATGGCCATGAAGTTGAAGAATGCTGCCGACCGCTGCAAGCTTCTTGAAAAGGAAGATCAAGCGGTGCAAGAGGACCTAAAGAGGGCCACTACCGAGGCCAAGGATGCTCGCTCTGCGATCAGAGCTATGAAGGAGGAGCTGCGTCAGGCCGGAGATATCGCGGCTGGAAAGCCCTTCCTGCTACGGAGGAAGTTCTCGGATCCTAAATATGCTCAGTTGGACCGGCTGTGGAGTTTGGAGGATGCTTATCTGGACTTGGCGGCAAGTGCCGCGGACGCGGCCGAACACTTCCAAGATCAAAAGGATCACAAAATGGAAAAGGTTTTTTGGTCGTAGTTCCATAATCTAGAGCGCCCTCTTCCATTAACCGATCGCTTGGCAGAATGGGCGGAGCTGAATAGGTTATCCGGACTTGCCATGAAGGATGTCGTGAGTCTTTTGTGGCCGAAGAGGCCCGAGCCGAAGAGTTATTTTGGCTTGGTGCCGCAGTTCCTTGTTGCGGTGCCACATATCAATGCAATGAGGAGGTCAGCATGCATAGAGGGTGCGTGGATGGATCTTGCCCGTGTCAAGACATATTGGGCGGAGATGAAGGACACCGATGTTTCATCCCAAGATTCGGACGGAAGCCGAGTACCTGTCGAGCACTATTTTCAGGAAGTTCTGCAGGGCGCTCGTTTAATAGAGACGCAGTTCTCGAAGGATATTATGTTTGAATAACATGTATTTATTGTGAAACAATGTTTCGATGAAATATAAAAGCTTTTTATACTTGTGCCTGCAAGAATTAAAATACCTCCTGTGCGGCCGTTGATGTATATGTGTATATAACCTGAAAGATGGCAGTCTTTGGCTTCAGCCCCCACGCATATAATGCGGGGGTGTTTACAAAAGGTGCATTTTCACACTTGATCCAACGTCTTGGTCCTACAAAGGAGGTGGTAGCGCAGCAAACTAGGCAACCGGACTATAATGCTTTATCACTTTCACTTAGCCATAGGAGTTTGACAGTGGGGCTACTATATAGCCCCTAGGGGCATCACGCTCACCCCGCATTCGGGGCGCGTATGTGCCTGACCGGGAAACGGCCCTTCGTCAATGCGGAGGAATCCTATAGATTCTAGCGGGTCATCGAGTGGTTGACCAGTCTCATGCTATATCATGACAGTCAGTTTTCGGCTTTCTCTATTGAGATGCTCGCCTGGCTGAACCGGGGCACAATCGCAGTAGTTCTCCTGGTGCCGCATTAGCCGATAGAGCGGAACGTAAGGCATCAAAACACAGGAGCCGGGAAAACCCAACATTTGACCAAAGAATTGATTCGGAGCTGATGCATATAAGGCCTAACTCGAGACGCCGAACACTCCCTAAGGTATTCGGTCTTTATGAAAACGGGCCGAGCAACGCCCTTTGTAGTAAGCCCCTGGTGTCCAGGTACGCGCAAAATTCTGACGTGGCCTATGCCAAAACGCCAGCCTCCTCCTCGGTTATAGTAAGAAACCAGGGGATGTGTATCAACAAGAGACAGTAAAAAAGGTTTACGCAGGGTCTTAATATGAAAAGAATCCTTGCAACGGGTCCCTCTCGCGCGCTCTGCTCGCTGTGTCTCCGTTGCCGATCTGGATGGGTGTCGCATGGTGTTCATCTGTAAAAGAGAGGAACTTAGTTGAAAAATATTGTGCGAAAATGTACATTACATTAAATAAACAAAGTACGTTTCAAAAAATGAATAAAATTGAGCTTTATTGTCTCTTGTTGTATATGCACGGAGCCCCTTGTGCGGGGGTGTGCGGCTGGTAAGCCCCTGTATGTTTACGCCGGACTCGTCTAACCGTGTCCGGGGTCTGAACGACCTATTTAGGTGCTTGGATTAGTGAAGCCGGTTTAGTGTGTGGCTGTCGAGGCAGTCACACAATGTTCTGCGGTCGAGGAACACTCGATATTTCCCTTTAAGGAGATGATGCCTCGTGGACCGTGCATTTTAAGTGTGAGGGATGCATAATGCGGTATTGCGTTAAAGCGGGCGAAAGCTTCACGCCCCAGTAGTGCTTGATAGCTACTTGTAAATGGGGCGAGGTGGAAGGTTAACCTTTCGCGGCGGAAGTTGTCGGGTGAGCCGAACACAACTTCTAGCAATAGAGAGCCCATACAATGGGCATATGGGCCTGGCATTACCCCTTGAAAGGAAGTGTTGCTATGGCGAATTTTGGTTGGGTCTATCCCCATTTTGCGGATTGTTTCCTGGTATAGCAGGTTTAGGTCACTACCGCCATCCATTAGGACTTGTGTAAATTGGAGTCTGTCGATTATCGGATCTAATATCAAGGCTGTCCATCCTGCATTCCGGATACTTCTAGAGTAATCCTGATGGTCGAAGGTGATTGGTTTTAACAACCAGTGGCGGGACTCCTCTGGGATAGGCCGTATGGCACGTATTTCCATGGGCGCCATTCTGTTTTTCCCTTTTGTCACATAAAGTGAGTTTACTGTTTTGACTTCTTGTGGGAAATTCTTTTGTTTTCCGGTGCTCTGCTTGTGGGGTTCGTCATCTTCCTCGCTTGGTGTGTCAAGCCCCTTGTGTTCGGCGTTGAGTTTGCCGGACTGCTTGCAGACCCAACAATCTCTATGGGTATGATTTGCAGGCTTCCCGGGGGTACTGTGGATTTGGCATACCTTGTCCAAGATTTTGTTTAAGTTAGATAGCTCGTCCCAATTATCCTTAAGGGGCAGTTTTTTATGATCCTGCCGTGAGCTTTTGAATCCGGCGTTGACTGCCATGCTCTTCAGGCTATTTCCCTTAGTCCGGCGCTGGTCCTTGCTTCGTCGCGGTTTCTCGTTTGCATCCCTGACCTCGGATGTACTTGGGTTGCTGGTACTACATCTTGCCAGCCAGCTATCCTCTCCCGCGCAAAAGCGGGTCATGAGGCTTGTTAATGCGGCCATTGTTCTTGGCTTTTCTTGGCAGAGGTGTCTGGCGAGCCATTCGTCTCAGACGTTGTGTTTGAAAGCTGCTAAGGCTTCAGCGTCCGGATAGTCGACTATTTGGTTCTTTTTAGTAAGGAATCTTTTCCAGAATTTTCGGGTGACTCTTCGGGTTGTTGAGTTATGTGACTTAAATCGTCTGCATCCGGAGGTCGGACATAGGTCCCTTGAAAATTTGCCCGAAAAGCATCCTCGAGCTCCTCCAAACTTCCAATGGTGTTTTCGGGGAGGCTTTTGAGCCAATGCCGGGCTGGCCATTTGAGCTTGAGGGGTAAGTATTTTATGGCGTGGAGGTCATCTCCTCTAGCCATGTGTATGTGGAGGATGTAATCCTCAATCCAGACTCCAGGGTCTGTTGTTCCGTCGTATGCCTCTATGTTTACGGGCTTGAATCCCGGTGGAAATTCATAATCCAGAACCTCATTGGTGAAACATAGGGGATGTGCGGCACCCCTATATTTGGGTGTACCATAATATTCGGATACTTGACGTGTTGCATTGCTTACTAGAGCTTGCTTTCTTGGCCCAAGATAGATCTAACTGGGCCATCTTTTTGAGGCGAATCCGTGTGCGGATCGCGTGTCAGCTTGTGTGCGGCGCCATTTGCTGCTCTATGTTTGCCATGGGGTCGTCTATCCGACCGGGTGGTCTCCTTGTTCTTTGATTGCGGGGGCTCTACGGCCTACTCATCAAATTCGGGCAGTAGTTTTTGCTTCGGGTAGCTCTTTGTTCGGCGACTGTTGCCGTATTTGTCTGCGGTGTTGAGTACTTTGCTCCATCTGATTTTGAGCGCATCTTCCGCTGTTTTGAGCTTCCGCTTCTGCTTTTTCAGGCTACGTGAAGTGGCGATGAGCCTTTTGTGGAGGTTCTTCTGCTCCGACAACTTGTCCGGCGTGAGATCACCCGGACTGTTATCTTCGCCGGGGACGGATTGTTTATCCATATTGTCCTGTTCGGACGGTTGCTCGATAGCATGTTTGCCGTCCACCGGTTCACCCTGCTTTATGGCTGGGTCTGTATGGCTGCTGTCTTTGTCGAGGCGGGATTTTCAGCGGCGCTTATGTCGCCGTTTTGACTACTTTTCGAGGGAATGATCCCTCATGACGTCCCGTTGTTCCTTGTCGTCGCTTCATTTGGGTGTGTCTACCATGTATAAATCATGAGATGAGGTGGCTGTCCAGTGCCCTATAGGTGCTGGTTCATGTTTGTCTTCTACATCGACGTCCATACCGTCGATGTCTTCGGAGTCGAAGTCGAGCACGTCGTTTAAACTTTCGACAGTGGCTATGAAGTGGGTGGTGGGTGGGCTTCGAATTTCTTTGTCGTCCGCATCCCAACGTTCCTGACCATAGTCCGGCCAGGGCTCTCCTGATAGATAGAGAGACTTTAGTGAATTCAGGATGTCGCCAAAGGGCGAGTGCTGAAAGATGTCCGCGGTGGAGAACTCCATGATCGGCGCCCAGTTGGATTCGATTGGCAGGGGCGCGGAAGGTTCGGAGTCCGAAGAGGAGTCCGGCACCTTGGAGTCACGAGCTTCACAAAGGACAGGGTTGGTGTTCGGCTCAATTGCCATAGAGATAGCTGCCGAGGCGGTGTCCACCACCTGTCCTCGATCAGCCTTGATCGGCTCCGAGCTAAGGGTCGGAGCGACATCGGTGCGACCTCGAGGCACTGCTCGGAGGCAGAGCTAGATCGTGCCCATCGTAACAGTGCGGCACGCTTGGCTGTGGCTCGAACCCGTTGAAGATCAAGTCTCCGCGGGCGTCAGCCGTGTAGTTCAAACTTCCAAATCTGACCTGATGGCCAGGGGCGTAGCTTTCAATCTGCTCTAGATGGCCAAGCGAATTGGCCCGCAGTGCAAAGCCGCCGAATATGAAGATCTGTCCGGGGAGAGAAGTCTCACCCTGGACCGCATCATTGTTGATGATCGAAGGAGCCATCGGGCCTAAAGATGATGACACATAGGAAATCTCAATGAAAGCACCAATGTCGGTGTCAAAACCGACGGATCTCGGGTAGGGGGTCCCGAACTGTGTGTCTAGGCGGATGGTAACAGGAGACAAGGGACACGATGTTTTTACCCAGGTTCGGGCCCTCTCGATGGAGGTAAAACCCTACTCCTGCTTGATTGATATTGATGATATGGGTAGTACAAGAGTAGATCTACCACGAGATCGTAGAGGCTAAACCCTAGAAGCTACCCTATGGTATGATTGTTGTTCGATCCTCTGGACTAAAACCCTCCGGTTTATATAGGCACCAAGAGGGTTAGGGTTACCCAGAGTCGGTTACAATGGTAGGAGATCTACATATCCGTATCGCCAAGCTTGCCTTCCACGCCAAGGAAAGTCCCATCCGGACACGGGACGAAGTCTTCAATCTTTTATCTTCATAGTCCAGGAGTCCGGCCGAAGATGATAGTTGTCGGAGTAATGGGCCACGGGTAGGCCGACCCGGGACCCAGGATCTTTCAAGACATCGGGGTAGGCCGCGCCCCTCTGGCCGAGTCCCAGAGGGCGATCCCCTGAAAAGCCAAGTCCCAGACGACGACTTTAAAGCAAGCCGACTCCCGGTTTGCAACCTCCAAAAGTGCCGACTATGGGAGTCGGCCCGCGACCTTTCACGAAGACCGATGCAGGGCACCGCCCCGACGTGGCCGTCCCTTCCTGCCTACGAGGGGTTGGCATGGCTACAGTAAGCCGTATCGCTGGGAGATCTCCGGCGAGGCGCGACACTGTTGCCATGCCTCCTCGACCTCACCACAGCAGTGTGATGCATTTGTGCCCATGACGCCGGCCTGTACGGCCCAGAGATCGCAGGGCCACCCGTCAGTGGGTGAATCAGAGACGCCAGAGCGCCTGAAAACGGCCTTGTGGGAGTCGGCCTCCTCGGAGTCGGCCGTCTCCCCGCTAGGGCCCCACAAGCCATAACCAGATTGATGGGGAGTGGCGGCAGGATCGCTGACAGACGGCGGCATTGTTGCCCGCGACCCCATGACCCAGCCTGCGTCATCGAGTATCTTGCCTGATGTTCGGCTGTCCGCGGGACCCACCAATGGCGGGCCCTGTGGCGGCAGAAGGACGGCGGCATGAGAGACAGCGGTGGGGGCCACGCCCGGTCAGATTATCTTGTACCCCGGGGTAGGCCTATATAAACCCCCCGGGGCACCCATGCAAAGGGTTCGGCCTTGGATAGAGTTAGACACATAGACAGGGGAGGAGAGAGCCAAGCCTAGCTCCCTCCTGCCTCCTGATACAGCTCTAGGAGCACCCTTGTAACCTTTTCGCCATAGTGACCATGCGGAGACCCCGCAGAGCAGCAGTAGGGGTGTTATCTCCCCGGAGAGCCCCGAAGCTGGGTAAGATTCGCCGGCGTGTATGTCTGCACCTCATTCCGTTTCCAGGCACCGGCGACGTTCTACTCGCCCCCACCATGATAAGCCATCCTTTGGCATATGTCGCACCCAACCCCCGACATTTGGCGCCCACCGTGGGGCGAGGTGCACCGTCGTCCGGAGATCTGTTCTGGACGGGAACCCTTTTCCTCCCTGGCGAGCACAGCCAGCCAGGCTCGCCAGATGGAGTTCAGATCAACACGCCGCGGCGCCGGCCGCTGCGCCGAGCGGCGACCTCACCGAACTTATCGGCGAGGTGCGCCTCTCCGACGAGCCTACATCCGGCGCAGGCACGGGTAGCCCCGAGAACCTTCTCGCGGGCCTCCTCGACCAACTCCACGTCGCCGGCGAGCCTGCTGTAGACTTGGAGTCCGTAGGCTCCTCCGACCCGATGCTGGTCGACTACGACGCCATATCGCTTGATATCTTCCCCACCAACGTGGTGGTCTACGACAAGCCGCTCAGACGCGAGGAGAGTGGCGAAGCGCCACACGGAGGTGCTCGTCATCAGCCACGGCGAGCACTCCGGCAAAGAAGCCCAGGACCCGCTGCCAGCGGTCCTGCAAGACCTAACCGCGCCCATTCCAGAGGACGCGGACGCCGAGACGCTGGAGGCACGCCGCCTTCAGATCGTCGAAGGCGCCAAGAAGTTGGCAAGCATGAGGCGCTTGTCAGAAGCATACCAGCCTTGAGATGGACGCGCCAGAGGCGGCTTTCGCCCCTGCTCTGGACCGGGCCGAGCCGTCTGGGTACGGTCCGACAGCGTGGCGCAGCCATCGCCGACTTGCTCGGGGCGAAACGCCCCGTGTACGCCACCCCAGCGGAGAATATCCGCGCCGCCCAAGCAGCGACTGATGAGCTGAAGAACTTTGAGGGCGAAGAGCACCGTGTGATGACAGAGCGTGTCCAGCAGCTCCTCGACGCAGCTGCTGCGCAAAATGCGACCGGAGGCCGCGCAGATGCACTGCAGCAGCCAAACGACGACTTACCTCCCCGCCGAGATCAAGGCGCGACCTCCCGGACGCCGACTGGCGGAATCCGCGGAAGGAAAGAGAAGGAGCCGGCTGTCAGTCACAGTCGGACTCATATCTCCATCGAGCGCGACCAAGACGGCCGCCGAGAGCGAAGGAACGACGGAGGACGATTATCGCCTCCCCGCCCCAAAGAGAGCGGCGAAGCCCGCCACTGTTGAGCATCCGACTCTCGGAGGTCGCCTTGACCGCCGAGAAGGAGTCGGAGAGAATGACGCCCGCCATCGGATCGACCGACTCCACCGATCCCTGGCGCTGGAAGAAGAAGATGAGTTGGGTCTGCCTTGCTTCGGGCCCAGATCGAGACGAGCCCTTCCCGGAGGGTTCACGCTCCCGAGACATGCCCAAGTACACCGCTCAGAAGCGGAAGACCGCTGATAGACTAGTCCACAGCCGCTCAGATAGCAAATGGCAACAAGCGGGTTGCCGTGAAGTATGTTCCTCTCATCCTCTGTGGCACGGCCCGGACATGGCTGAACAGCACAAGCCCCGCAAAGATCAATAGCTGGGTCGACTTCACCGGCCTTCATTCGCAACTTCACCAAAGACGCATAAGCGACCTCCCAAGCCGCCCGCTCTCCTTGTGCGTGCAAGGCCTGGAGAATCAACGCGACCACCTCACATGTTTGGGGCGAACTTCGAAACTCCTGCGAGGGCGTGCACGAGGTGCAGGCTATTGAGTACTTCACCGCCGGGTGCCGAGAGGGCACCCTCCTCAAGCACAAGCTCCTCTGCGACGAGCCAGAAACCCTTGACGAACTGCTAGTCATAGCGGATAAGTACGCCACGGCCGACTCTTCTATGAAGACGGAGATTCAAGTCAACGCGGCTGGCAAGGTGACTCCCCAGGCTCCCAGAACTCCGGCTGGAGACGCCAGTCGGCGACAGCAACAAAACGACAACAAGCGCAAGGCCCCACAGCCGACTTCCAACAGTCGGCAGGTCGCAGCAGTAGAAGATCAGCAGCCGGAGGGGCAGCCTCCGGCCAAGCGGCAGAAAGGCGGCAAGTCCAATTGGTTGCCGGCTTTCTCCTATGAGCAGACTTTGGATGGTCCTTGCAAGTTCCACAGCGGCACGAAGCCGTCGAACCACACCACCAGAAAGTGCCACTGGCTCGCCAGAATTGCCAAGGGAGATGGCCTCACTCCTCCGCCGCCTGCAGGGCTGCCGCCTCCGCCGCCGCCCCAGCAGCCTGCGGCTCGGCCAGTCGGCGCAGTACAAGACGAGTTCCCAGAAGAGCACGGAGCCTACATAGTGTTCACCAGTGTGGCAGATGACCGGCGCAGCAGGCGCCAACAGCAGCAAGAAGTAAATGCAATAGCAACGGACGCTCCAGAGTTCATGCATTGGTCCGAGAGGCCTATCAGTTGGAGTCGGGCAGATCACCCAGAGGTGATGCCGAGTCCAGGCTCCTACGCCCTAGTCCTAGGCGCGACCTTGGCCACTGATAGGCGGGCCGCCCGTTTCTCGCGGGTCCTGATAGATGGAGGCAGCAGCATAAAAATCCTATACAAAGACACCATGGAGAAGCTAGGAATCAGGCGAAGGCAGCTGCAGAGCAGCCGCACCGTGTTCCATGGAATTGTACCCGGCCTCTCCTGCTCACCAATCGGCAAGATCCTGATAGACGTACTCTTCGGGGACAAAGATCACTTCCGCCGAGAGCCGGTCTGGTTCGAAGTGGTGGACCTGGTGAGCCCGTACCACGCTCTGCTTGGCCGGCCTGCCTTGGCCAAGTTCATGGCGGTTCCACACTACGCCTACCTCAAGATGAAGATGCCGAGTTCCAAGGGGATCCTGACCATTGCTGGCGACTACAAGAAATCATCCGCTTGCGTGGCCGAGAGCAGTCGGCTGGCCGAGTCCTTGGTGATCGCAGCCGAGAAACGGCTCCTTGACCGGGTCGTGGCGATGGCCGGAAAGCAGCCAGAGATGTCGCCCGACCCCAAGGAGTCGGAGGTAGAAGGATCATTCAAGCCGGCTAAAGAAACCAAGAAGATACCCTTGGACCCAGAGCACCCAGAGAGATACGCTGTCATAGGCACAGGCCTTGACAGCAAATAGGAAGGCGAGCTCGTCGATTTCCTCCGTGAGAATCGGGACATCTTCGCATGGTCCCCCAAGGACATGTCGGGTGTACCGACGGAATTCGCCGAGCACAAGCTACACGTCAGGCCAGATATGAAGCCCGTCAGGCAGCCCTTGTGCCGCCTGTCAGAAGAGAAAAGAAGAGTTGTTGGAGAAGAGATAGCCCGGCTCCTGGCAGCCGGATTCATCATGGAAGTGTTTTTTCCAGAGTGGCTAGCAAACCCGGTGTTGGTACTGAAGAAAAACAAGCAGTGGCGGATGTGCATCGACTACACAGGCCTCAATAAAGCCTGCCCGAAGGACCCGTTTGCTCTGCCAAGGATTGATCAGGTGATAGACTCCACAGCCGGATGCGAGCTGTTGAGTTTCCTAGACGCATACTCAGGATATCACGAGATCAAGCTGAATCCAGCAGACGGACTGAAGACCGCATTCATCACGCCGTTTGGAGCCTTCTGTTACCTGACTATGATGTTCGGCCTAAGGAATGTCGGCGCCACCTTTCAGCGTTGCATGCAGAAGTGCCTCCTCAAGCAACTCGGCAGGAACGCCCATGTCTATGTGGACGATGTGGTGGTGAAGACGGAGAAGCGCGGGACGCTGCTGGAAGACCTCAAAGAGACCTTTGAAAATCTGCACCGATTCCGGATCAAGCTCAACCCCGAGAAGTGCGTTTTCGGAGTACCAGCCGGCCAGCTCCTTGGCTTCCTGGTCTCTGAACGCGGCATAGAGTGCAACCGCGTGAAGATCAAGGCCATTGAGAGAATGGAGGTACCCAGCCGACTGTTGGATGTGCAGAAGTTCACCGGCTGCTTGGCGTCCATCAGCCGATTTATCAGTCGGCTGGGCGAGAAAGCTCTGCCCTTGTATCAACTGATGAAGAAGACCACCTTTTTTGAGTGGAACCACAAGGCAGATGAAGCATTTCTCCAACTGAAGAAGATGTTGACTACTCCCCCCGTGTTGGCGGCTCCGACTCCCAAAGAGCCCATGCTCTTGTACATCGCCGCCACCAGCCGAGTAGTCAGCACAGTCATCGTAGTCGAGCGCAAGGAGGAAGGCAAGGCGCTCCCAGTCCAGAGACCGGTGTATTACCTGAGCGAGGTACTGTCGACCTCCAAGCAAAACTACCCTCACTATCAGAAGATGTGTTACGGCGTGCATTTTGCCGCCAAGAAGCTGAAGCCCTACTTTCAAGAGCATCCAATCACTGTGGTTTGCACCGCTCCACTCGCCGAGATCATCGGAAGCCGAGACGCCTCTGTGTAGGATCGTTGAAGGTAAGAGTGTCTAGAGGGGGGGGGGTGAATAGACTACTCGACAAGATAAAAATTATGCCTTTTGACAAAGACAAGTTTGTGGCAGATTTAGCATATCATACAAGTCAAGTAGCTTACTACACATGCAATTCTAGAGTTTGGGCAGCGGAAAGTAAATTGCACAAGTAGTAAAGAGAAGTGGAGAAGATCAAACGCAGTTTGGAGACACGGAGATTTTTCTCGTGGTTCCGATAGGTGGTGCTATCGTCAATCCACGTTGATGGAGACTTCAACCCACGGAGGGTAACGGCTGCGAGAGTCCACGGAGGGCTCCACCCACGAAGGGTCCACGAAGAAGCAACCTTGTCTATGCCATCATGGCATACGCCCACGGAGGACTAGCCTTACTCGGGGTAGATCTTCACGAAGTAGGCGATCTCCTTGCCCTTACAAACTTCTTGGTTCAACTCCACATCTTGACGGAGGCTCCCAAGCGACACCTAACCAATCTAGGAGGCACCACCCTCCAAAAGGTAATAGATGGTGTTGGTGATGATGAACTCCTTGCTCTTGTGCTTCAAATGATAATCTCCCCAACACTCAACTCTCCTCACTGATTTGGGTGTGGTGGAAGAAAGGATTGAGTGGAAGCAACTTGGGAAGGCTAGAAATCAAGTTTCATATGGTGGGAGTGGAGCAACTTGATCTCAACACAAGGGTAGGTAGTTTTCTTCTCGAAATGTAAGGTAGGAGTGGTAGTTCTTTCGATGGCTCTCTCCACGAATGAAGAGGAGGTGGAGGGTATTTATAGCCTCCACACAAAATCCAACTGTTACACACATTTGACCAATCTCGGTCGGACCGAAGTTGACAACTCGGTGAGACCGAAAGTTCAAATCTTGTGAGCGTTGGGATTTTCGTGGGACCGAAAATACAATCTCGGTTAGTCCGATTCTTCCAAAGACTAGGGTTTGCCATTCTCGGTGGGACCGACTTTATCATCTCGGTGACACCGATATGATTCTGAAGGTTCTGAAGGTTGGCAACACTAGTTTCGTGAGACCGAGTTTGGAATCGAAAACCGAAATTACTAGGGTTTGGCTATATGGCTGAGGTGGTTCATCTCGGTGTGGTGAGTTTATGGAATCGGTGGGACCGAGATTACTTATGAGTATATGTTGGAATGAAAGATTGCGATAGTTTGGGAGATAGATCACTAAGCACTTTGAGCAACCAGATCATCATCATAACCTCATCCCTTTTAATAGTATTGGCTTTCCTATGGACTCAATGTGATCATGGATCACTAAACCAAAAATGGAGTCTTGAGCTTTTGCCAATGCTTTCCTTAGCATTTGAGGGGTCCACATCATCAGTCATTGCCATACCCATATCACTGAACTTTCTGAAATATACTCAAGAAACAATTAGTTCAATGATATATATGTTGTTATTAATTACCAAAACCACCCGGGGATTAGTTGCACTTTCAATCTCCCCCTTTTTGGTAATTGATGACAACATATAGATCAAAGCTTCGACAAATGATATAATCAATGAATGATATCGTCGCTTTGAGAAGTATGTGATAAGCAAGAGCTCCCCCTAAATTTGTGCATTATTTAAGATTTGCGTTTGAATGCAAATGCACAATCGATTAGGATCATGGGTCACTCTTCCATGTCACATACATCTTGGTGGAGCGCACAAAATGATAAGAATGAGTAGCATGCACCCAATCACCAAGACATGAGTAAATGATCATACAAGATATGAATAGCATATGATAAGCATTAATTACACATTAAGCATAGTATGATCAAGCACTCATCAAAGTAGAGCAAACGTAGTATCAAACACACGAAATGTCTCGGAAAACTCAAAAGTATCTCAAGGAAAACCGCAAACGAAAGAGCAAAAGCGAGCACTCTCTCTCTCGAAGTCCTATGATCTATACACTTTCTCCCCTTTGGCAACAAGTTACCAAAAGTTCGAAGGTATAGAGCTAAGCGTCACTAGGGACTCTGCTGGCGGCTCTGTGCAGGTTGATGGAGTGGAGATAGCTGCATCTGCAAAGGCTTCTGCTGAAGTCTGTGGAGCTGGAGGAGTGGACACTGGAGCTGGAGCTGGAACTGATGGAGCTGTGGGAGGTGCTGATGTAGTAGCCCTGGGGTCTGTCACTGGAATAGCAACTGATCTGGGTCTTGTGGGAACCTGAGCAGGCTGCTCATAGTCATCCTGGACCAAATCACCTTCCATCTCCTTCATGAGCTCTGCCTTCTCCCTCTTGGCTTCCTCAATATCTGCCTCAAGCTTGTTGACAGTGACTTGCACTTCAGTCAGCTTGACATCCAGAGCATGGAACTTGTCTTCAACTATCCTCTCAAGACTCTCCTGAGACTGCACTATGCTGGCCAGGCGTAGTTCAATCCTCTGGGTAGCTTCAAGAAGTTGTTCTCCAACGCTCTTGGGTTTTGCTGCTGCTGCTGCTGCTTCCTTCTCAGCTTTGGCTTGTTTGGCAGCTTCAGACTTAGCTTGACCTTCAACAGATGTGGGATCATCCTCTGTCATCACAACTTCATTATCCTCATGTTCAGGCTGCAGTGGTAAGTGGGGTCTATCCAACAAGTAGGTGTCCGTGCCAAACTTGGAATTGATGAGCATCTGAATGTGCGGGGCAAACCCACATGACCTCTTCTGGTCTGCTGCTGTCCTCTTGATAGTTTCTACTATCAGGTCCATCACCTTGAAAGGTGCCTTCTGATCTAGAATATGCAGCATGTTGATAGAATAGCCTCTTATCATGCGATGATCTCCTGACTTGGGCATCAAGGTATGCCTCAGAATCGTGTTAGTGGTTGGGAGACCTGCCTGAAGATGATACACTGAGCCGAGCTTCCATATCTCTACATCTTTGGCTGGTACCTCATTGTACATGTTCTTCATTGACTCATGATTTTTCTTTGGAATTCCATAGACATCAACATCATCATCTCTTGATATTGGAGCATTTAGCAGTGCTCCCCACTCTTCAACTGTTGAAGAGAATCTCTGGCCTTCAGTCATCCATACAATTCTGCCATCTGGATAGAAGTGTGCTGTGGCATAGAACTGCATGATCATCTCATCATTCCATGTTGTCAGCTTCTGACCAACAAACTCTGCAACTCCACATGCAGTGAAGCTCTCATGCACATGTGGGAAGTAGTCTCTGTGCTCTTCACTGTCAATATATTCCCAGTCAACATATCTAGTGTCAGCAACAATGGGCTTCTTGTCCATAAGCACTGTCTCATAGAAATCTTGTTGCTCTCTGGTGTGGAACCTTGAGTCAACAGCTGTCCTTCTCCTGGTGGCATATGGATCAACTTGCCTCCATAGCCTGAGGCCTTTGTCTTTCCTTTCCTTCATATTTTCTGCTCGAGGATGAGCATCATTGTGGACTGGCAGTTTCTGTCTGAGTTTTAGCAACACATGTGCCTCTTCATCTGACTCAGCTGGTGGCACATTGTCCTTCTTCTTCTCTGAAGCAGGAATATTTCTCACTGTTTTCTTGGGCTTGGCAGCAGGCTTGGCTTGAGCTGCCTTTGCTGGAGCTGATGGCTTAGATTTGGTAGGTGCTCCTGCCCTGATGGCATCTCCCATCAACTTAGACTTCTGAGGAGGGGGCTGGGGTGCTTCCTCATCAGAATCATCATCAGCTGCTTCATCATGTACAATCCTCTTCCTCTTGGAAGTTTTCTTTATCTTGCTGGAGGTTTCCTCTTCCATGCTCAACTTCTTGGCAACAGTGGACTTCTTCACTTTGCTGGTGCCTTTCTTGGTATGTTGCCCTTGATAGTCTTTGGCAACCACTTTCCTCTTAGGTTTAGAAGTGATCTCTTCCTCAGCAACAAAGTCAGAATCCTCTTCATCAGAATTTCTCTTCTTCACGGCCCGGTGGCGGCAAGATGCAAACCACTTGGAGTGCTCCTCTCACCATCATCGGAAAAGCTGCTGGCTTCGGGACTAGTGCCTGCCTCGGAATCTCAACGGTGATTCAGACCTGTTCGCTGTCACTTGCATCGATATGACCGACAACCTGTGAATAGAATAGGTATAGGCGAATAGAAGAGTTATCACAAACTGCAGAAGATTTTGCAAAAGAATGAGTTCAAATTTCAGTTTTAAGTTTTCACTGAATGCATTTCGGTCGACCGAGTCTAAAATTCGTGAATCCAAGTGTCTAAACAGAACCATTCACACCACTTTCGGTTGGACGAAATGGGTTTCGTCTAGCCGAGAACACTAGGGTTTCACTAAATCCTCATTTCGGTCTTACCGATTTGCACAACTCGTTGGACCGAAGGTGCAAAGTAATGGCCAGAGGTCAAATCGGTCATCCGAGAATGTAGAATCGGTCACACCGAGATGTGTTCGTGGAAACCTAACCCTAAAATTTTCACTCAATTTCGTTCTAAGAACTAATCTGCTGGATAGGAAGATTTCAAACATGGCAAGAAGCTAGGCAAACCAATCGTGCATTGAATCGAGGTTGAAGACGAGAGGATCAAACTCACCCCAACTTGGTGGAGTTTTCTCGGCGGCAACGGCGCGATGAGATTGACCGCTGACGGCGACGGAGACCAGCGGCGCCTGCGCACAAAGCGACGGCGGAGACGATCCGGAGACCACGGCGACGGCAGCTAAGGGTTTGGGGGCGAGACGTTTTGAAGGAATAATCAACGCGCTGCCCTCGGTATATATACCCTTCACTTTGTCGGTGGGACCGAGTTGAAAACTTCGGTGGCACCGAGATGGTTAATCGCAAGCGCTTACTCACATCGGTCACGCCGAATTTTAACTTCGGTTTCACCGAGGTGAAAACCTAGATCAATCTAAGTGATTTGGTCTCGTCCGATTTGAGTAGTTTGGTTTGACCGAAAGTACTCAGAAGGTTTTGGAATTTAAGCTTTTTGACGGATCGGTGGCTCCGAGTGCTCCTCACTCGGTCTGTCCGAAAAAAGAACTTGATCAAAGTTTGTGATATAAGCATGAATAGAGTTTGAGACAAGAAAGCATAGATAGCTAGGGAGGAACTTAGGCATTCTTGTCCATCCATTTGGTCAAAAGAGAAAATCCAAAAGACCAAAGCAACAAATGGATGTCCTTGAATGGATAAAATTATGCATCCAACATGCTCACACAATAAGATAGCAAATGAAATATGTGTCAAACATGCACAAACAAAACTCTAGCAACTAGCACACAATTTGGCGATGACTAGGTCATCTATATATGAGTATATTGACTTAGGAGTCAAATGAGAACATTTGATCATAGGTCATACTCATCGTTTAAGCACAAGTGGGGTTACCACTTTTACATAAAGCATTAATGTGTTCACATCATTTGAAGATGCTTTAGCTCATATCTTTAGAGCAAAGCTCCCCCTTGATGTGAGAACCCCTTTAAAGGGTCAAACTAACCTTGGGTTGTCGTAGAAGACTTCATGTAGATGTTGAAGATGTGGATGCTCAATGTTGATGAAGATCATCAAGAGTTGGGAGCAATCCTTTGGATTCGGGCACTTTCAATACCTACATGGGTTAGTCCCACAAGGAACAAACAAGGATATCCATGGACATAGATTGAAGTACATAATAGATGATGTCCATGAAAGCAATGATTACCTTGTCCCTTGACTTACCAACAAGAGGGTTTGTGACTCCATGAACTAGTGCAGGATGTGGAAGTTGATTGCACAAGTTCTTGCCAAAATGAATATGAGTGAAGTATGTTGGCGGAGTCACCCTCAAGAACTCTTTAGTTCTTCTTCTTCGGGATCCACACCATCTTGATGGGAATCCTTGGGGTAGTAGTTGAGCTTGACGAAGTAGAACTTGGAGTTTCCTTGGGAACCCACTTGACCATGGCCTTGGGTGCTTCAATGAATGCATCAATCTCCTCTTGAAGCTTGTCCTTGCCTTTTAGCTTGTGGTCTTGTGGTGGAAGGTCATCTTGAGCTTGTTCCACATTTGAAGAAGTAGGATCATACTTCTCCTTTTGAGAAACAAACTTTGGAGTGGGATATTGACCTTCTTCCCATTCAACACCCTCGGCGTTGAACTTTCGCTCAAAACCAATTCCTTGATTCTTCCGGTGCCTCCCTTGCTTGCGAACAATTTCCTCAAAGTTCTTGCTTCCGGCAAGGCTCTTGTAGACACCTTTCTCTATAATCCCTTTCAATAAACTATTTTCTTGCTCAAGTGTAACTTGGCTTGAAACATTGTCAGTGGAATCAAGAGAATTACTAGAAGCAACAATATTGGATTTAGCATGGTTATTGTTACTACTAGATGAAGAATTTTTCTTATGCTTGTCATGCTTAGTTTTGATAGGTGGCAAGAAATTAGACAAGAGAAGTTGTTTGGCAAGATATGAAGAACTCTTCTTTCGAAGATCGTCATTGATAGCTTTTAGAAACTCATGTTCTTGCTCTAGATTGAGCTTCTCGAAGCGTAGCTTCTCATGAGATCTTAGAAGCTCTCTATGATCTTCTTGAGTTGTTTCATGAGCTAACTTAAGAGTGTTTAGTTCTTTAGTTAGACGCTCAATCTCCTTCATAGCATTGTCATTCGACTCTTCTCGACTATAAAGACTACTAGCATGTTCATCATTACTAAGCTCACTAGATTTGTCATGTAAAAGCTCATCTTCACCAAGCAAGTCAACACAAATAATGCCCCATGCGGCAGGGTTATGTCCAAGAATATGCATTTTCATTTTGTGCTTCCAACTAGCAAAATTTGAACCATCAAAGTAAGGACCTCTACGAAAGTTACCCTCACTAGACGCCATACTCTCCTAGGTTGTGAAACCAAGCTTATGGAGTCCAATGCAATGGAAACCAATCCAATGGAGAGCAAAGCTCTGATACCACTTGTAGGATCGGAAGTATGTCTAGAGGGGGGGTGATTAGACTACTTGACAATTTAAAAGTTTAGCCTTTTGATTAGGACAAGTTTTTAGCAAGTTCACAATGATGACCAAGTCAAGTATCACCCTACACATGCAATTCTAGAGTTATGGCAGCGGAAAGTAAATTGCACATGTAGTAAATAGAGGTGGAGAAGAGCAAACGCAGTTTGGAACACGGAGATTTTTCTCGTGGTTCCGATAGGTGGTGCTATCGTCAATCCACGTTGATGGAGACTTCAACCCACGGAGGGTAACTGGCTGCGAGAGTCCACGGAGGGCTCCACCCACGAAGGGTCCACGAAGAAGCAACCTTGTCTATGCCATCATGGCTTACGCCCACGGAGGACTAGCCTTACTCGGGGTAGATCTTCACGAAGTAGGCGATCTCCTTGCCCTTACAAACTTCTTGGTTCAACTCCACATCTTGACGGAGGCTCCCAAGCGACACCTAACCAATCTAGGAGGCACCACCTCCAAAAGGTAATAGATGGTGTTGGTGATGATGAACTCCTTGCTCTTGTGCTTCAAATGATAATCTCCCCAACACTCAACTCTCCTCACTGATTTGGCTGTGGTGGAAGAAAGGATTGAGTGGAAAGCAACTTGGGAAGGCTAGAAATCAAGTTTCATATGGTGGGAGTGGAGCAACTTGATCTCAACACAAGGGTAGGTAGTTCTCTTCTCGTAAAAGTAAGGTAGGAGTGGTAGTTCTTTCGATGGCTCTCTCCACGAATGAAGAGGAGGTGGAGGGTATTTATAGCCTCCACACAAAATCCAACCGTTACACACATTTGACCAATCTCGGTCGGACCGAAGTTGACAACTCGGTGAGACCGAAAGTTCAAATCTTGTGAACGTTGGGATTTTCGTGGGACCGAAAATACAATCTCGGTTAGTCCGATTCTTCCAAAGACTAGGGTTTGCCATTCTCGGTGGGATCGACTTTATCATCTCGGTGACACCGATATGATTACGAAGGTTCTGAAGGTTGGCAACACTAGTTTCGTGAGACCGAGTTTGGAATCGGAAAATCCGAAATTACTAGGGTTTGGCTATATGGTGAGGTGGTTCATCTTGGTGTGACTGAGTTTATGGAATCGGTGGGACCGAGATTACTTATGAGTATATGTTGGAATGAAAGATTGCTGATAGTTTGGGAGATAGATCACTAAGCACTTTGAGCAACCAGATCATCATCATAACCTCATCCCCTTTTAATAGTATTGGCTTTCCTATGGACTCAATGTGATCATGGATCACTAAACCAAAAATGGAGTCTTGAGCTTTTGCCAATGCTTTCCTTAGCATTTTGAGGGGTCCACATCATCAGTCATTGCCATACCCATATCACTGAACTTTCTGAAATATACTCAAGAAACAATTAGTTCAATGATATATATGTTGTTATTAATTACAAAAACCACCCGGGGATTAGTTGCACTTTCAGAGAGGATCGATGGTGATGACGATGACGATGATTTCCCCCTCCCCGAGGGATGTTTCCCCGGCAAAACAGCTCCGCCGGAGCCCTAGATTGGTTCCGCCAAGGTTCCGCCTCGTGATGGCGGCGCTTTGTCCTGAAAGCTTCCCTATGGTTTTTTCCAGGGCAAAAGACACCATATAGCAGAAGATGGGCATTGGGGGCCTGCCAGGTGGCCCACGAGGTAGGGGCACGCCCAGGGGGGTAGGGCGCGCCCTCCACCCTCGTGGCTGGTGGGTGGCCCCCCTCTGGTGCTTTCTTCGCCCAATATTTTTAATATATTCCAAAACTGACTTTCGTGGAGTTTTAGGACTTTTGGATTTGTGCAAAATAGGTCTCTAATATTTGTTCCTTTTCCAGCGCAGAATTCCAGCTGCCGGCATTCTCCCTCTTCGTGTAAACCTTATAAAATAAGAGAGAAAAGGCATAAGTATTGTGACATAATGTGTAGTAACAACCCATAATGCAATAAATATCGATATAAAAGCATGATGAAAAATGGACGTATCAACTCCCCCAAGCTTAGACCTCGCTTGTCCTCAAGCGAAAGCCAATATCAAAAAATATGTCCACATGTTTAGAGATAGAGGTGTCGATAAAATAAAATATGTACATGAGGGCATCATGATCATTCTTAGAACAACAACATATATATTGTCATATGATTTCTTACGCTAAAGTAACAATCTATTCACAAAGTAAAGTATGAATCGGAAACTTCATTGAAAACTAACAAACGATGATCTCTGCAGTTTATCATAACATCGGAAAGAGTCAATATAAGAGCTTTTCAGCAAGTCCACATACTCAACTATCATTTAGTCTTTCACAATTGCTAACGCTCACACGATACTTATGGGTATGAAGTTTCAATCGGACACAGAGAAAGATAGTGGCTTATAGTTTTGCCTCCCAACCTTTTACCTCAAGGGTAATGTCAACAATAATAATTTATGAAAACCGATGTCGGGGGTTGGGTGCGACATATGCCAAAGGATGGCTTATCATGGTGGGGGCGAGTAGAACATAGCCGGTGCCTGGAAACAGGATGAGGCGAAGGCATGCACACCGGCGAATCTTACCCAGCTTCAGGGCTCTCCGAGGAGATAACACCCCTACTGCTGCTCTGCGGGGTCTCCGCATGATCACTAAGGCAAAGTGGATACAAGGGTGCTCCTAGAGCTGTTTCTGGAGGAAGGAGAAGGCTAGGCTAGTTCTCTCCCTCCTTTGTGTTCTGTCTAATGCTACTGGATGCGAACCCTTTGCATGGGTACCCTAGGGGGTTTATATAGGCCTACCCCCAGGGTTACAATGGTAAATCCGGCTGGGCGCAGGTCCCAGCCGTCTGTCTCTCAAGCGCCGTCTTCTCCGCCGACTCCTGGGGCCCACCGACTGGCGGGCCCCGCCGACTGGCCTGGTACGAGGGCATCAGCCCGCGCCCGCCGCGGGCGGGTCTTGCCGGCTGCAGATTACTGTAGCCGTGCTTCTAATGACGCGGGCTTGGTCATGGCGTTATGGCAACAGTGCCGCCGCCTACTGGCGATCACTGTGGCCGTCCCCCGGTCACATCTGGTTAATGGTGCATGGGCCCGTGGGAGGATCCGGCCAGCCTCGGGGGGCCGACTCTCAACGGGTCCGACTCTCGGCGCGCCCACCGTCTTCAATGCTCTCGCTGACTGGTAGGCCCTGCCGTCTCTGGGCCGTACAGACAAGGCGTCGTGGGTACAGGGCCACGCCCCAGGGGCTCATGTCAGGGCTGGCATGGCAACAGTGCCACGCCGGGCGGAGATCTCCGTGGATACGGCGTACTATGGCCATGCTCGTCTTTAATTACCGGGTGGTTGGAAGTCGCGGGCCGACTCCCCGTAGTCGGCTCCTTCGGAGTCGCCTCTGGGACTCGGCCGAGGCGAGAGTCGCCACAGGGACTCGTCTTATCTGGGAGTCGCCTTCGGGGACTCGGCTCATCTTCGAGTTGCCTTCTGGGACTCGGCTCATCTTGGAGTCGCCTTCTGGGAATCGGCTCATCTTGGAGTCGCCGTAGGTACTTGAGGGGCGCAGTCTGCCCCGATGTCTTGAAAGGTTCTGGGACTTGGGTTAGCCTACCCGTGGCCCATTACTCCGACAGTAGTCCCCGAAGCTGGTGAGGCTCCGAGGTTGAAACGTCGTGCGCCTCAGCAGTTTCATTGCTTAGATGGGGGAAAGCAAGCTTTGGTGGCCGCCTTCCTCCAAGCCGACTGGCTGGAGTCGGATTCTTCGAGAGCCGGCATGCTCAAACCGATTGGCTGGAGTCAGACTTGTCAAGGGCCGTCTTGCCACCTGGGGAGTTTTGTATGTCGCGGCGGGAATCAGGCGGCGTGCCTGATACGCTTCCCGCAGTCGTCCGCCTCGGCCCCATCGCGCGGCGCCACGTGGCGAGGGTAGTCTGCCTGCCCACGCGCACGACGGGACTGGTCGTCACGCGGGGCCCGCCACTACTGCACCCCAGCGCGCGAATGGATCCGTTGCGGCCGTGTGGGCAGTTGGGTTTCCCACGTCGTTACTGCACGCAGTAACTTCGTGGGTAAATCGTGGGGGCGTGGGGTCCTACGCGCAGTAAATCCCACGCCGCCCCATTGGTTTCTCAGCCCGCAGGCCTATAAGTAGGCGGGGGGGGGGAGGGGGCTAGATGGGAAACACACGCGCCCATTCCTCTCTGCTCCCCGGCCTCCTCCTGCTTCTTCTTCCTCCGGCCATTGCCGCACCACGCGGCACCGCTCCATAGCGATGAGCTCTTCCTCCGCCGCCGCGGCTCCGGCCATGCGTTCCGGCGTTTGGGACGGCTCCGACGTGGATGACGACGCCATCGAGCATCTTTTCAAGACGCGCTGGCTCCCCGGCGCGAACTTGGTGCAAGCCCGCGCCCCGCCGGCGGGGGAAATAAGGCCAGCGTCGCAGGAGGGTGAGCGGTTCATATTCCACTCGCACCTTATGCGCGGCCTGGGCCTGCCGGCGACCGGCTTCCTCCGCTCCTTCTTGGAGTTCAACGGACTCCAGCCGCACCACCTCACCCCCAACACGGTGGTGCTGCTGGCCACCTTCGCCACCCTGTGCGAGGGTTTCCTCGGCGTTCTCCCCACTATCAAGCTGTGGGGAGAGTTCTTTCAAATCCAAGCTCGGCACGCACGTCGCCGGCGTGCCGGCTCAATGCGGTGCCTTCATCGCAATGCGCAAGTCGAGTGCCGACAATCCATTCCCTCGCGCTGATCAAATCGGTGAAGATGTGGCAGTGCTCGTACTTCTACGTGAAGAACATCGC
Organism: Aegilops speltoides; assembly: GCA_021437245.1. Lineage (NCBI taxonomy): Eukaryota > Viridiplantae > Streptophyta > Magnoliopsida > Poales > Poaceae > Aegilops > Aegilops speltoides. The sequence goes on along the minus strand of CM038144.1, from coordinate 424,353,947 downwards.
CGAGGAGGGCGACTGGGTGAACTTATCGCCCTATGAAGCCGGCCCGCCGGCCGGGAGGCTTCCCAGTTGGTCCCACCGGCCCCAGACGCTGACTCCTGTCGGCGCCGCCGCCATCGCATGACTCCGGGTGCTGACGCAGTCGGAAGGCCTGGTCGGGGCCGACTTGCTGGCTGCCTTCGTGGCGCGCCGAGTCCTCCCTCTCCAAGGCCGACCTCATCTGATTAGCCAGATGAGCGGCCGCCGAGACCCGAGTCGGATGTGCACCTGGGACATGGCCCACGAGGAGGTGCGAAGATGGTGAATCACATCGCGAACTGCGAGCTCGCGGAAGATTGGCAGTTCGGCAAAGAGCCGTACTCGCATGCCAACCCTCCTCCTGCGGTAAGTCGTATATTTTTGCTTTCTGTTTTTCTTTGCAGCCGAATCCGACTTCTGATCTTCTTGGCTTTCTTCGAGTCAGAACCCTCTCATCCCGCCCGCAGCCGGCGCCACTGGACAGCCCCGCGACTACGCTCCAGATCGTTCGGAGAGCGATGTCGAGGACCCCGACTTGGGGGCTGCGGCGATGGAGGCCGACGCCGAAGGCGGAGGAGGGGGAGCGGAAGGCGGCCTCCGGCCCTCGGCGACCTTCGCCGACTGGCTAGAAGACGACGCCGAAGGGGAAGTCGTCCCGCGCCGCCAACCCAAAGCCGGCCATCCGGGCGCGAGTTCTTCCGCCGGCTTGACCGGCCAAGCCGGCGCGAAGAAGCGCCGAGCCGCGCCGAGTTCGCTCGGCGGTCGGCCGACGAAGTTCAAGGGGGCGGCCGCCGCGACCAAGCGGGAGGAGGCGGCCGCGAAGGCCAACTGCTTCCGCATGGAGGTGAAGAAGCCGCCGCTAGTCTCTCTATAAGCCTTCGCCGCCTTTGTCTTGTTTGACAAATTCTTTCCGAGTCTTTTTCATTCTGTTTTCTGCTTCAGGGCCCCTCTTTCTCTTGAGAGGGTCGCCGTCCCCTCTGTCATGGGGTCGGCTGAGACGTCCGCCAACACTCGGCGGATTGACCCCGCCGCCGACCTCCGAGAGGCGACGGAGTGCAACGCGCGGGAGAAGCGTGACGAGGAAGAGGCCAACCGCTTGGAGAAGGCGCAGGCCGAGAAGGCGGCGGCCTCCGCCCAGAAGAGGCTGGAGGAGGCCGAAGCCGCCGCCGTGACCAAACAGCAGGCCGAGGAGGCCGTGCGCCGCCAGTCAGCGCTGCTAGTCGTCCCGCTGAGCTCCGCGCCGCCGCCCCCGGAGTTCACGGGGCAGACTGGAGAAGACGGCGGGGAGCACCCCATCGTGGAGAGGGACAGAGGCGAGGCCTCTGCATCGGGCACGGCCTCGCCACCACCGCCGCCTCCGCCGCATGGCAAGCAGCCGGCGGGCCCTCTAGTGCCGCCGGCTGAGGACGAGGCGATGGAGAGGCTGCTTCTTCAAGTCACCTCACCGGCGCGCCGTCGTCTTGCGAAGGCGGTCTCGGCGCCGCGCCCCTTGGAAGCCGGCGCCGCCAGCTCGGCCATTCCAGATGCCGAGGCATCAAGCGCTGCGCCCACTAGATGGGTGCGAGGAGGCGGCGATGGTCCGCTGAACCGAGCGCTCCTGGATGTGCAGGCGAAGCTGCGAGCCGAAGGAGAAGCCATTCAGGGCTACACCAGGGCGCATCTGGCGTCGCGAGCGTCTATCCGAGTACGTTTTTCTTTTTTGACTTTGCCTTTTCTCATTCTCCTCTGTGGGGGCATGTGTAACGCCCCGGATACAACATTCCATATTCATAACTCCAACTCTTGCCTTTTCCGAAGATGCTATATGATTTTTCCTTCGTGGTTGGGTTTTATCTGTTGTTTTCATTTTGTTCTTGTTATGCATCTCATCTCATGTCATCATCTGCATTTCATCTGCATGTTTTTCAAAACTAGCATCCGTTCGTGTTCCGCCGGTTCTCTCCGTTGTCTGTTCTGAGCCCGACCACACTCGCACGCGCCCGCGGCACCTCCGAAATATTATTTTATAAGTGGCATAAAAATGTTCTCGGAATGGGTTGCAACTTGTCGTGCGGTCTTATTATAGTGTAGACAGGCCGCCTGTCAAGTTTCGTCGCATTCGGAGTCCATTTGATATCCCAACTGTCATCCGTAGCGGCACCGTTGACGGTTTAATCGTCGCACGTTTCGGTCTCCGAAACTACCGTCGGGCCTCTCTTTCTCTCCTCTTCTCTCAGCCCAACCCCTCTTCTCAGCCCACCTGCAGCCCACCTAAACCCTCCTCCGATCCGGAGCCCTCCGATGGCGATCCGAGCCTCCGAAACGCCCCAAACCCCTCCTAACCCTAGCACCTACTCTATTTAAACCCCCCCCGCCACATGCCATTTTGGCCTTCTCCTCCCTTCTTCTCGAAATCCGCGCCAGCAGCCAGATCCATCCACCTCCTCCCTGTTTTCCGGCGCCCTCCACCTCACCCGCGCCACTTGGCAGCGCCCCATTGGCCAGCCGTCGCCGCGCAGCCTCCCGCAGCAAACCGCAGGGCGCCACGCATCCTCCCGCGCCCCCGCAGCCCCCAACGCCGCCAGCCCGCCATGCCCGCACCAGGCCCGTAGCGGCCCGATCTGGCCTGGCTCCCGCTCTCTCCGCCTGAAGCGCCCTCGCCTCCTCTTCCGCTTCCCCGCTGCCTCGCGCCTTCGCCGGTGACCCGGCACACATTGCCGTCGAGCACCAAAGAGCCAGGCCGGACCTCACCTCCCCTGCTCCTCCTTCCCCTACCTTCTCCTTCCCCTCTCTCACTCTCTCTCCCGCAGGAGTTCTGCCATGGCCGCCACCACCCGAGCTCGGGAGCTGCCTCTGCCCTGGAAGCTCGTCACCGCCGCCGTTCGTCGCCGGATCTGGGACCCCTGCCCTCGGATCCGTCTGCTCCGAAGTCTCGCCGACCTCTTGGGGCGCCGCCCTCGTCGTCATCCTCCCGTCAAGCCCCTCGCCGCGCCACTCCTCTGTTTCGTTCGAGCAGAGGAGCTCGAACGGCTCGCCCGCTCGAGCGTTGACCGCGCCAAGGCCACGACCGCACGCGCCTGGGCCGGCCTCGACTTCGGTCCAGCGTGCCCCTACAGCCCAGCCTCACCACCAAGCCGGCCTGCCAGGCCTCCTCACCGACCGGGCCAGGGCCCATGGTGAGCGCCAGATCCAGCGCCCCTTTTTTTTTCTCTGTTGCTGGCCCAGCCAGATTCGACCCAGAGTAGTTTTTTTTCCGTTCTGCGATTTGCTAATTATCCAGAGATTGCATATTTACAGATTACCCCTCCATGTTCATGCATTAATAACTCTTGAACCGTGCATCATATTAAAATGTATTATATATGTAAAATGCTCAGAAAATTGTGTAGATTAATAATATGTCACTTTCATCTATGTTAAAAATGTTTAACATGCTGTTGGTGTTAATTTGCATAAATGCCATGTTAAAATGCTTCAATTCATAACTAAATAACCGTAGCTCCATTTTAAATAAACTTTATATGTAAATGGGGTGGAAAAATGCCTAGTTTAACATGGTGCACTTTATTTTCTTGTTTAACAACTCTAAAATTATGTAATAGGCAGAACAGTACCAAATCTAAATCTATGCACATGAGGATTTTCCGGAATTGTTGTTTGTTGTTCCGGCCTCATTTAAACTTGTCTAGATAGGTTGTTTTCCTGTGCTTCACCCCTTGCCATGTTTAATAACATTTAATGTTGTTGGGTACATAACCGAGATCAAACTAAATAATTGATGTGGTGTTTCGTCAATATGCAACTCGTTGCATATTAAGCTCCACTTAACTTGTAGTATGGTTTGTTGCACTTTGCCATGCCATGCCTCATTAAACCGGACATGCATCATACTTGATTGTGCTTCATGCCATGTTTATGTGATGGTTGTTACTATGTTGTTTGTTTCTTTCCGGGTTGCTTCTCTTGTTAGCTTCGGTTTCGTTCCGGAGTTGTGAGGATCCATTCGACTTCGTGCGTTTGTCTTCTTCATGGACTCGTTCTTCTTCCTTGCGGGATTTCAGGCAAGATGACCATACCTTCGAAATCACTTCCATCTTTGCTTGCTAGATGCTCGCTCTTTTGCTATGCCAATGCTACGATGCCTACCATTTGCTTGTCAGCCTCCCATATTGCCATGAACCTCTAACCTTTGACACCATTCCTAGCAAACCGTTGTTTGGCTATGTTACCGCTTTGCTCAGCCCCTCTTATAGCGTTGTTAGTTGCAGGTGAAGATGAAATTTGTTCCTTGTTGGAACATGGAGATGTTGTTCCTTGTTGGAACATGTTTATTTGTTGGGATATCACAATATATCTTATTTAATTAATGCATCTATATACTTGGTAAAGGGTGGAAGGCTCGGCCTTATGCCTGGTGTTTTGTTCCACTCTTGCCGCCCTAGTTTCCGTCATACCGGTGTTATGTTCCCGGATTTTGCGTTCCTTACGCGGTCGGGTGATTTATGGGACCCCCTTGACAGTTCGCTTTGAATAAAACTCCTCCAGCAAGGACCAATATTGGTTTTACCATTTGCCTCACCATCACCTATATTTTCCCTTGGGAGGAATTAACCCAAGGGTCATCTTTATTTCAGCCCCCCGGGCCAATGATTGTCTAAGTGTTGGTCCAAACTAGAGCCACTTGCAGCGCCACCTTGGGGAAACTTGAGGTCTGGTTCTAGTTGTACGTACTGCTCATCCGGTCGTGGCCTGAGACGAGATACGCGCGACTACTATCAGGATGTCGGCACGCCGGGAGGTCTTGCTGGTCTTGTTTTACCATTGTCGAAATATCTTGAAGTACCGGGATACCGAGTCTGATCGGAGTGTCTCGGGTGAAGGTCTATTCCTTCGTTGATCGCGAGAGCTTGTCATGGGCTAAGTTGGGACACCCCTACAGGGTATAAACTTTCGAGAGCCGTGCCCGCGGTTATGTGGCAGATGGGAATTTGTTAATGTCCGGTTGTAGATAACTTGACACCAGATCCGAATTAAAATGCATCAACCGCGTGTGTAACCGTGATGGTCTCTTTCCGGCGGAGTTCGGGAAGTGAACACGGTGTTGGAGTTATGCTTGACGTAGGTTTCTATAGGATCACTTCTTGATCATACTTTTATCGACCGTGCTTTGCCTTCTCTTCTCGCTCTCATTTGCGTATGTTAGCCACCATATATGCTAGTCGCTTGCTGCAGCTCCACCTCATTACTCCATCCTTCCAATAAGCTTAAATAGTCTTGATCTCGCGGGTGTGAGATTGCTGAGTCCTCGTGACTCAGGGATACTTCCAAAACCAGTTTGCAGGTGCCTATGTTACCGAGCCGGTGACGCAACCAAGCTCAAGGAGGAGCTCGATGAAGATCTTGCCCTTTGTGTTGTTTCGTTCTAGTTGATCAGTAGTGGAGCCCAGTTGGGGTCGATCGGGACCTTTGTCGCATTTGGGGTTCTTCTTTTATTTTGGTTCCGTAGTCGGACCTTGATTGTATCTGGATGATGTAATGCTTTATTCATGTAATTGTGTGAAGTGGCGATTGTAAGCCAACTATGTATCCTTTTCCCTTATGTATTACATGGGTTGTGTGAAGATTACCTCACTTGCGACATTGCTTTCAATGCGGTTATGCCTCTAAGTCGTGCTTCGACACGTGGGAGATATAGCCGCATCGAGGGCGTTACAAGTTGGTAATCAGAGCCATCCCCGACCTTAGGAGCCCCACTGTTTGATCGTTTTTAGCGGCCGAGTTGTGTCTAGAAATTTTTTTTGAGTCATTTAGGATTATATATATCGGAGAGTTAGGAATTCTTTTTACTCCCCAGTCTCTTCATCGCTCTGGTAAGGCATCCTGACGTAGAGTTTTGACTCTTCTCTTCTCAAATTTCACTAAATTTTTTTTAGGATCACACGGGTATCTTGGAATCGTTCCGATGGTTTTATGATGAGAACATTGTCTTGGTGCCTCCTGTCAGGGGTTTAGTGGAAGTGTCCCGGGAGTTGAGCTCGAGGTGTTGTCGCCATAATTTTATCGTTGCAGTTCGGAATACCTGAGTTTAGTACGCCGACATCGAAAATCTCTTTTATGCGCTTGTTGGTGAGATAACCCGATAACCCAATCTCGAGGTGAGTACGGGAGTATTGCCATAACTTGTATAATGATGCTTTCGAAGGTTGAGGTAGACGATTTCAAGGTTTATTGGTTATGTGTTGAAGGATGGATACAATGGATGTAGGATTTGCTAGTTTTGGGTGAGATATTATGCTTCCCCATCCCCAACACCTGATTGCATAACCGGAGAATTTCGGGAGTTTCATAGGTGGGAATTCAAGTAGCTCTTAGGATATCTTTCCGACGGATGTATGATATGAAATTGGGGTTCAAAGTCTAGTGGTCCGCCTATTCACGGTTGGTTTTACAAAGGTCTCGTTGTGTCTTAAAGAGTCCTTGGCTATGCCGACTGGGGCGCTTCAGATGTCATGTGCATTGCCTTGTACATGATGGTGCTGTACGATCGAGCCCGTGTAGGCCCCACCACGAAAACTTCGGACGAAATCTCTATCATATGTTTGTTCCGGCTTATTCTGCAAGCCAGATCCTTTGTTTTGTTTTATTTGTGGTATTCGAGTTTCTTCCAAGTCAAATGTTGAATCCATACCTTTTCCTAAACGGTGTTCTCATATTGCTATGTGAATACTAATCCTTTTGATCATCAAGATTGTCATGTCAATCCTTTTCAACCGGCGTGTTTCTCTTCAAGTGGATCCGATCACTTCAACATCAGCAAGACCAATTATCATTTCTTCTCAACGGTGTTTGTTTCATCCGTCTCCAAGTTGCCTTTGTTTTTTTTCTGCCCACCCACCCTTTTTCCTCAAGGACTAAGATTTCTTTACCAAGTATCCTTTTATTTTTGTGAAGTTTCTCCATTCTTTTCCGTCAATGTTCTTACCCGGTGGTTCTCAAGAAGATGTTCTACTAGTTCGTCATTCCTCATTCCGTTCTCTTCTCCGGTGGATTCAAGTCAAGTTTTGTTGATCATACCTTTTTCCTCATTTCAATGTCTTCTCATACCGGCGCACCTCATTATCATTCTACTTCTCGCTATTTGTTATTCCGAGTGCTCAAGATATCTCAAGATTCGTGTTTCCACTCGCATTCGTTCAAGCTCTTTCGAGATTGGTATCTCATTCAAGCCATTTAATTCAACCGGTGCAACATCTCTTTTAAATCTTTTCAACGGTGTTCTTTTGAGTGGGCCCTAACCCACAGGTCTTTTCCCAAGATCTTACCTGACTCTTCTGTTGTCCCAGAGCTATCCTAAATTCTTCTTCAAGTTTGACGTAACAATGAGTTATCATCAGTCAAATGCTTTTCTCCAAGATCTCTCAAATTCTTTTCATAGTTGGCTCAACCTCTTCGCTTTTGATTCTTCCGGTGTGCCTCAATAATTCTTGGTGGTGTTTCTCGTTGTCATTCTCATCATTTGAAGACCGAAGAAGTGTTTCTCTTTGATCTTGCTCTATTCTCTTCAAGATTCACGGTGCTAGCTTGTTGCCATCCTCTCATAATTGTTTTCGATTGTGAGAATCTTTTTCACCCATTAGGAGATATTCAAGAGTCTTCTCAGTTTGTAATCCGGAGTCCATCAATTCAGGTTCATTCATTCTCAGCTGTCAGTTACCATTCTCCTATCTTGCCGGTGCATCAATCGAATATCCTCTAATCAGTTCTTGATCTCTTTGTTCTCATGTATCTAGTTTGCCTCAAGCACCTTCGTTCATTTGCTAATTCTTACCGGTGATGCACCCCTATTTCGATCATTTTCAATTCTTACGGTGGTTCTTTCAAGATCTCTCTTCCTTGTTCTTCATATCAATTCATTTGTTGTTCCAATCCTACCGGTGGTTCGTTGAAGACCTTCTCAAGTTTTGATATATCTCTTTTAATCCTTTCTACGAGAATAAGTAGTATGCCAAATCTGTTGATTGTCATCAATTTAATTGGTGAAGGATAAGCATAACATAATTCTTATTCTTGTTCATCCAAGTGATTAATTCTTTATTCCGGAGGCCCTTAAAATTCTCGGTTTCATTTGTTTCATCTTCTCTTTTTCCCGAAGTTCCAAGCTCTAATTATCACGGAGATCCATCTAAATCATTGCAAGAATTCACGTTGTGTTTTCAATTTCTCTTTCTTTTCTTTCCTTTTGTTTACCGGAGTTCTTCATGTAGGTTCTACATGATGGTTCATCCAGGATTTAATTCCCTTCTCAAAGTTTTCATCGAGATTCTTTCCTAAGGAGCTCAAGCTTTCTTCATATGGTAATCCGGAGTGCAATTCTTTCTACCATATTTTGGAGGTGGTATTATGTCATTCTTGATAATTTGAGTTCATGTTCCATGATTCACATGTTGTCAAGAATGAGGTATTTTAAATCCATCAATCTCTTTGTTGGAGTTATCTTGGGTTATATTTTACCTAAAGCCTTCCACTGGGAATGTTGCTATTTGTGGTGCTTATCATTGATCCAAGCTTTCTCCATATCCTTCTCGGTGAAAGAGGTTTTTCATCTCTTCGTTGATCTCAAACAAGCAATTGTTTTTCGTTAGTGGCAGAATGTCATCTCATAGTCTTGCGATGTTTCCATAAGCCCACTACAAGCTTATTCTTTTCGTTGTTGGTTTTCCAACAACCTCGTTGTAACCATATTGGAAGGGTGCTTTCCAAGCTCATTTGTGGCACAAGTTGTCATTTTCTTCTCCGTCACTTTATCCCAACGGTCTAACTTCTATTCTTTCGTTACAGAAGCATTGTGATGTTGCTCTTTTCTCTCATCTTCTTGAATTGAGGATCATGTTCTTTTCCTGCTTATCCATTTAACCGGAGTGTTGTGTTCTCATTCAAGTTCTTTCATCTTGTCAAGTTTTGCCCCCCTTCACAACCGGAGTGCTGTCTGAAATATTTCTTACCCCTTGTGCCATTTTTTTCAATAGTTCTGGAGGCAGTGTGTTGTTGATTTCATCAAGTATCCTCTCATCTTGTCAAGTTCATGTTCTATTCCTTCCATGCTCAACCGGAGTGCTGCCCGAATTCTTCCTCTCTAATCTTGCTTTAACCGGAGTGGTTTCGAATTCTATCTTGTCCATTAAACTCTTGATTCATGCCTTTGCAACCTTCAAGTTATCGTAATGTTCCTTGTTCCTCTTTTCTAACGGATTGTTTGCAATCTCGTTCATCTCTAATTGCTCAACCTCTCAAGGTTCATGGTTTCACTCATTGGTCGAAGAAGCAACTTAGTTTTACCGCTTATCTTCCTCTTCCTTTTCCCTCCCCTGCCATCCTAGATCTCGGGACGAGATCCTCTCGTAGTGGTGGAGTGTTGTAACGCCCCGGATACAACTTTCCATATTCATAACTCCAACTCTTGCCTTTTCCGGAGATGCTATATGGTTTTTCCTTCGTGGTTGGGTTTTATCTGTTGTTTTGCATTTTGTTCTTGTTATGCATCTCATCTCATGTCATCATCTGCATTTCATCTGCATGTTTTTCAAAACTTGCATCCGTTCGTCTTCCGCCGGTTCTCTCCGTTGTCCGTTCTGAGCCCGACCACACTCGCACGCGCCCGCGGCACCTCCGAAATATTATTTTATAAGTGGCATAAAAATGTTCTCGGAATGGGTTGCAACTTGTCGTGCGGTCTTATTATAGTGTAGACAGGCCCCCTGTCAAGTTTCGTCGCATTCGGATTCCGTTTGATAGCCCAACCGTCATCCGTAGCGGCACCGTTGCCGGTTTAATCGTCGCACGTTTCGGTCTCCGAAACTACCGTCGGGCCTCTCTTTCTCTCCTATTCTCTCAGCCCAACCCATCTTCTCAGCCCACCTGCAGCCCACCTAAACCCTCCTCCGATCCGGAGCCCTCCGATGGCGATCCGAGCCTCTGAAACGCCCCAAACCCCTCCTAACCCTAGCACCTACTCTATTTAAACCCCCCCACATGCCATTTTGGCCTTCTCCTCCCTTCTTCTCAAAATCCGCGCCACCAGCCAGATCCATCCACCTCCTCCCTGTTTTCCGGCGCCCTCCACCTCACTCGCGCCACTTGGCAGCGCCCCATTGGCCAGCCGTCAGCCACAAGCCTCCTCAAGAGCAAACCGCTGGCTGCCACGCGTCCCCCGCCTCCGCAGCCCCAGTGCCACTGGCCCGCCATGCCGCACCAGGCCCGCAGCGGACCGATCTGGGCCTGCTCCCGCTCTCCGCCTGAAGCGCCCAGCGCCTCGCCTCCTCTCCGCTTCCCCGCCGCCTCTCGCTCTTCGCGGGCGACCCGGCGGCACCAGCGCTGCCGAGCACCAGCAGCCAGGCCGGACCTCACCTCCCCTGCTCCTCCTTCCCCTACCTTCTCCTTCCCCTCTCTCACTCTCTCTCCCGCAGGAGTTCTGCCATGGCCGCCACCACCCGAGCTCGGGAGCCGCCTCGCCTCGAAGCTTCGTCCGCCGCCGCTCGCGGATCTGGGACCCCGCCTCGGATCCATCCGCTCCGAAGTCTCGTCGACCTGCTGGGCGCCGCCTCGCCGCTATCCTCCGTCAAGCCCCTCGCCGCGCCGCTCCTCTATTTCGTTCGAGCAGAGGAGCTCGAACGGCTCGCCCGCTCGAGCGTTGACGGCGCCAAGCCACGACCGCACGCGCCTGGGCCGGCCTCGACTTCGGTCCAGCGTGCCCCTACAGCCCAGCCTCACCACCAAGCCGGCCTGCCAGGCCTCCTCACTGACCGGGCCAGGGCCCAAGGTGAGCGCCAGATCCAGCGCCCCCTTTTTTTCTATGCTGCTGGCCCAGCCAGATTCGACCCAGAGTAGTTTTTTTTCCGTTCTGCGATTTGCTGATTATCCAGAGATTGCATATTTACAGATTACCCCTCCATGTTCATGCATTAATAACTCTTCAACCGTGCATCATATTAAAACGTATTATATATGTAAAATGCTCAGAAAATTGTGTAGATTAATAATATGTCACTTTCATCTATGTTAAAAATGTTTAACATGTTGTTTGTGTTAATTTGCATAAATGCCATGTTAAAATGCTTTAATTCATAACTAAATAACCGTAGCTCCATTTTAAATAAACTTTATATGTAAATGGGGTGGAAAAATGCCTAGTTTAACATGGTGCACTTTATTTTCCTGTTTAACAACTCTAAAATTACGTAATAGGCAGAACAGTACCAAATCTAAATCTATGCACATGAGGATTTTCCGGAATTGTTGTTTGTTGTTCCGGCCTCATTTAAACTTGTCTAGATAGATAGTTTTCCTGTGCTTCACCCCTTGCCATGTTTAATAACATTTAATGTTCTTGGGTACATAACCGAGATCAAACTAAATAATTGATGTGGTGTTTCGTTAATATGCAACTCGTTGCATATTAAGCTCCACTTAACTTGTAGTATGGTTTGTTGCACTTTGCCATGCCATGCCTCATTAAACCGGACATGCATCTTACTTGATTGTGCTTCATGCCATGTTTATGTGATGGTTGTTTACTATGTTGTTTGTTTCTTTCCGGGTTGCTTCTCTCGTTAGCTTCGGTTTCTATCCGGAGTTGTGAGGATCCATTCGACTTCGTGCGTTTGTCTTCTTCATGGACTCGTTCTTCTTCCTTGCGGGATTTCAGGCAAGATGACCATACCTTCGAAATCACTTCCATCTTTGCTTGCTAGATGCTCGCTCTTTTGCTATGCCAATGCTACGGTGCCTACCATTTGCTTGTCAGCCTCCCATATTGCCATGAACCTCTAACCTTTGACAACATTCCTAGCAAACCGTTGTTTGGCTATGTTACCGCTTTGCTCAGCCCCTCTTATAGCGTTGTTAGTTGCAGGTGAAGATGAAATTTGTTCCTTGTTGGAACATGGAGATGTTGTTCCTTGTTGGAACATGTTTATTTGTTGGGATATCACAATATATCTTATTTAATTAATGCATCTATATACTTGGTAAAGGGTGGAAGGCTCGGCCTTATGCCTGGTGTTTTGTTCCACTCTTGCCGCCCTAGTTTCCGCCATACCGTGTTATGTTCCCGGATTTTATGCTCCTTACGCGGTCGGGTGATTTATGGGACCCCTTGACAGTTCGCTTTGAATAAAACTCCTCCAAAGAAGGCCCAACATTGGTTTTACCATTTGCCTCACCACCACCTATATTTTCCCTTGGGAGTAATTAACCCAAGGGTCATCTTTATTTCAGCCCCCCGGGCCAATGCTTGTCTAAGTGTTGGTCCAAACTAGAGCCACTTGCAGCGCCACCTTGGGGAAACTTGAGGTCTGGTTCTAGTTGTGCATCGCTCATCCGGTCGTGGCTCGAGACGAGATACGCTGCGGCTACTATCGGGATGTCGGCACGCCGGCAGGTCTTGCTGGTCTTGTTTTACCATTGTCGAAATGTCTTGAAGTACCGGGATACCGAGTCTGATCGGAGTGTCTCGGGTGAAGGTCTATTCCTTCGTTGATCGCGAGAGCTTGTCATGGGCTAAGTTGGGACACCCCTGCAGGGTATAAATTTTCGAGAGCCGTGCCCGCGGTTATGTGGTAGATGGGAATTTGTTAATGTCCGGTTGTAGATAACTTGACACCAGATCCGAATTAAAACGCATCAACCGCGTGTGTAACCGTGATGGTCTCTTTCCGGCGGAGTTCGGGAAGTGAACACGGTGTTGGAGTCATGCTTGACGTAGGTTGCTATAGGATCACTTCTTGATCATACTTTTATCGACCGTGCTTTGCCTTCTCTTCTCGCTCTCATTTGCGTATGTTAGCCACCATATATGCTAGTCGCTTGCTGTAGCTCCACCTCATTACTCCATCCTTCCTATAAGATTAAATATTCTTGATCTCGCAGGTGTGAGATTGCTGAGTCCTCGTGACTCGCAGATACTTCCAAAACCAGTTTGCAGGTGCCTATGTTACCGAGCCGGTGACGCAACCAAGCTCAAGGAGGAGCTCGATGAAGATCTTGCCCTTTGTGTTGTTTCGCTCTAGTTGATCAAGAGGGAGCCCAGCTTGGGGTCGATCGGGACCTTTGTCGATTTGGGGTTCTTCTTTTATTTTGGTTCCGTAGTCGGACCTTGATTGTATCTGGATGATGTAATGCTTTATTCATGTAATTGTGTGAAGTGGCGATTGTAAGCCAACTATGTATCTTTTTCCTTATGTATTACATGGGTTGTGTGAAGATTACCTCACTTGCGACATTGCTTTCAATGCGGTTATGTTTCTAAGTCGTGCTTCGCACGGGAAATATAGCCGATCGAGGGCGCATAAAGACGCCAAATAAGACCTCTCGGGTGTAGTCCTCGAAGTTTCAGCCGGTTGCTGCTGAAAGCGCCCGAACTCAATCTGGCGAGTTCCTCATTTTTGTTTTCGTCTGATTTTATTGCAGGAGTACCACAACCTCCACATCACCGCCTACAACCGCAATGTTGAGTGGCTAGAGAAGCGGAATGCCGACTTGTCGGAGAGCCAGAGTAAGTTCTTCTTCTTTTCATGGGCGATCAAGCGCACTGCTGGCTGTAGTCCCCGAGATTCGGGCCGACTACTGAGTAGCCGGGCCGGATCTTCCTGGCGACCTTTGCTGCTGACAACTTAACATCTTTCTTTTGTTTTTTCAGAGGCTAATGCCGCTCTCCAGGAACAGCTGGGCGAAGTCAGCACGGCCCTTCACGCCAAGGAGGCGGAGTGTGGTAAGCTCGCCAAAGAGCGCGACTTGCTGGCCGAGTAGTTGGCGGAGCAGAAGGAGCTGCTGAAGGCGGCCCAGGACGAGGCGGAGAAGAAAGAGACCGCCCTCCTGGCCAAGTTCGAGATGGAGCGCTCCTCCTGGACTGACAGAGAGGCGATGCTGACTTCCGGCTTCCACGAGATCGAGGACATTATCGATGGTGAGTTTCTTTTCTTTATTTCCTTAAGCTGCCGACTGCTGATTTTCTCTCTGCTTCTTTCTGTTTTGGGCAGACTTCTTCCCTGGCCACTCGCAAGCAGTCAATCAAGCCATCGAGGCTGATCGCGAGACACGGAGGGCGAATGGTGAGGAGATCGCCGCCAACGCCCCGCTGACCGTCGATGAACAGCTGCTGAGCATCGAGACCCGTCGGCGGCCGGCCCATCGGTTGCTCCACCGGCTTCAATGTGCCGGGGCCCAGGCGATCTCCGCCTGGGGCTGGGATGCCGGCTCACAAGACCGCCACCGAATCGCCGACTAGCCGGAGGTCGCGCCGCCGCCTTGAGGCTTGAAGGTTCTCGCCCGGCCGGAGCGCCGGCCTTGAGTTCGCAAGGCTTGGTATCCGTGGCTGACTGACCGGCCGGCCGCGCTTTGTCCGAGGCCCAGCGGAATCGGGCGGTGTGCAAGGCACCTCATCAGAGCAAGGCGGCGATCGCCGACTATACCGAAACCAGCATCTTCGTTCCCGAGCGGGCTGCGAACGGCGAGGAGGTGCCTCCGGAGTGGTTCGGGATGAACCCCGACTACGGCGAAGACTCGGCGGAGGTGATCGGCTCCAGCACCGAGGAGGAAGACGAGGCGGGGGACAAGGACGAGATGGAGGCGCCAGAGGACAGGGCGGACGACCAGCCTCAGCTCGATCGCGCCTCCAGCAACGAGCCGCGTCCAACTGGGCCGGGTGCCGCCGGAGGCGACCAAGCCAAAACTGCCCAGCCGGCCGCCCCAGCGCCTGACACCGCTGTCTCCGCCGACCCACCGAACCCGTCTGCTGCTCCTTAGGCCGCCGTCTTGCCCTTACTTTATCTGTTTTCCATATTCTTTGAAGAACTTGTTAATTTGCACAATTCCACCCGCGGGGTGTATTTTCAACTTGGCCAGAGGCCTTTGCTTATGTAAATATCTATTTGCCTTCTATCTGTCCTTGCTGATTACTCTTTTGGCTTTTTCCTTTGCCGCCTTCCCATAGTCGCTGCTTTGCCAGACGGGCAGTCGCTTCGCGGACTGCCGCAAGTCAAATGCTTGGCTACTTTAGGGAAGGCAAGTACTTCGCCTTTTTAGAGTTTTTTAACAAGTGGGATAGAAGGCGGAGGGCCGACTATTCGAGAGTCGGCTCCGCAGAGAGAGGCTGGGAGCCGGCTTGGGCTATGCATACGCTATGAGTCCTTAGCCATTTTTTCATGTGCACGCTCGTTCTTGCTTATACTCTTCCTACCAACAGTCGCTCTGCGAGCTGCGCCTTTCGACAGGAGACGGCTTAAGCGCAGCACACTACTTGTCCGATCATGGAAGCGTTTATAGCGAAGATTTGGCGAGTCCCCGGGCCGACTAGTCGAACCCTGTGGCAAGCGGCATAACAAAGAGTAGCATACTCAGAGGCATAATTCTTATCATACATATAACAAAAAGGGCAGTCCCCGAGCTTGTCTCGGGGACCCGAAGTCTTGGTACTTTAATACAAAAGATAGCATGGTACATACAGATAATCGTAAAATCTTCGGAGAAGATTTATGCTCCATGGTCGCTCGACTCCTTGCCGGAGTCGCCCTCTTGCACGCCGAGGCTTCGAGCGCCGACAGGTAGTAGGAGCCGTTGCCCAGGACTTTGCAGATGATGAAGGGGCCTTCCCAAGGCGCCGACAACTTGTGCTGGCCGGCTGTTCTCTGAATCAGCCGGAGCACAAGGTCGCCCTCTTGAAACGATCTCGGCTTGACCTTTCAGTTGTAGTATCGGTGCAGACTCTGCTGGTAGATGCCGGACCGGCTGAGTGCCAACAGCCGGCCCTCTTCCAGCAGGTCAACACCATCTTGGCGTGCTTCTTCAGCTTCCTCTTCGGTGTACATGGTGACTCGTGGAGAGTCGAACTCTATGTCCGTCGGGATGACGGCTTCGGCCCCGTAGACGAGGAAGAAAGGCGTGAAGCCGGTTGACTTGTTTGGAGTCATGCGCAGACTCCAGAGGATGGATGGTAGCTCCTCAACCCAACAGCCAGCCAAACGCTTGAGTGGTTCGACCAGTCGAAGCTTGATGCCGGACAGGATGAGGCCGTTTGCTCACTCCACCTGGCCGTTTGACTACGGATGGGCAACGGACACTAAGTCCAGTCGGATGCCCTGCGTCGCGCAGAAACGGGCCAAGGCGCCTTTGGCAAAGTTTATGCCATTGTCGGTGATGATGCTGTGCGGTATGCCATACCGCACCATGATGTCGGCGATGAAAGTCACTGCAGTCGGACCGTTCAATTTCTTGATGGGCTTTGCTTCTATCCACTTGGTGAACTTGTCCACCGCGACAAGCAGATGAGTTAGGCCGCCTCAGGCCGTCTTGAATGGTCCCACCATGTCCAGGCCCCAACCTGCGAAGGGCCAGGCGATGGGGATTGTCTTCAACGCAGAAGCCGGCTGAAGTGGCTTGGAGCGGAACTTCTGGCACCCCTTGCATTTTTGGACTAACTCTTTAGCCTCTTCCAGGGCAGTCGGCCAGAAGAAGCCGTGCCGAAAGGCTTTGGCGACGAGTGCTCTCGAAGCTGCATGGTGGCTGCACTCGCCCTAATGAATGTCTCTGAGAATTGCTTGGCCTTGTTCTGGCTCTACGCAGCGCTGGTAGACACCAGTGACACTGCGCCTGACAAGCTCTCTGTTAATTATGGTGTATGCTACCGCTTGGCGTTGCACTTGCCGAGCCAAGATCTCGCCAGTCGACAGCTCTCTGTTTACTAGAAACTTGAGGATGGGCTGTGCCCACCAGGGTGCTGCTATTTCTTCAACCGCCACCATAGCGACTTGGACAAGGGTGGCTGGGCTAGGAGGCGGCGGGCCGGAATCCGCGGCCGCTTGCTGGATTGACGAAGTCCCCGGGCCGACTGACGCAGTCCCCGGGCCGGGTTCTGAAGTCCCCGGGCCGGCTTCAACTATGATTTTCTTGGGGCCGTCTGCTGGGGCTCTTGAGTCGGATCTGACTTCTTTGGGAGGAGCCGGCACAAAGATGGAGTCTGATTCTGGTGAAGGCTTGATAGACGGCTTGAGGAGGCGCTGAAGAGCGACGCCGGATGGTATCGCTTGGCGGGTGGAGCCGACTCGTGCCAAGGTGTCTCGCTGATCGCTGTCGCTTTCTTGCACGTGAAGGAACTCGCACCTCAAGTATCCGCTGAGTTGCTGCACCAGAAGCGGTAGCTCGCCATGTTTGCGCTCTGCATCCCACGCCAGATGACTGCTGACCACTAAATCGGAGTCGCCATAGCACAGGATCCGGCGAATGCCGAGTTATTTGGCAAGCCGGAGCCCATGAATGAGCGCCTCGTATTCGGTGACATTGTTGGAGGCGGCGAAGTGGATGTGCAGCACATACTTGAGCTTGTCGCCTTTAGAGGAGGTGAGGACGACGCCGGCTCCCAGGCCAGTGCGCATCTTGGTCCGTCGAAATGCATCCGTCAATGGGTGGAGTCGGGCACTGGCGGCAAGTACTGGGTCTCGGCCCAGTCGACGAGGAAGTCGGCCAGTGCTTGCGACTTGATGGCGGTGCGGGGCTGGTAGTAGATGGTGTAAGGAGCCAGATCTATGGCCCATTTGGCTACTCGGCCGGAGGCGTCTCGGCTTCCAATGATCTCGGCCAACGGAGCCGTGCAAACCACGGTGATTGGATGCTCTTGAAAGTAAGGCTTCAGCTTCTTGGCGGCAAAATGCACACCGTAACACATCTTCTGGTAATGGGGGTAGTTCTGCTTGGAGGTCGACAGTACCTCGCTCAGGTAATATACCGGTCTCTGGACGGGGAGCGCCTTGCCTTCCTCTTTGCATTTGACTACGATGACTGTGCTGACTACTCGGCTGGTGGCGGCGATGTACAGGAGCATGGGCTCTTTAGGAGTCGGAGCCGCCAACACAGGGGGAGTAGTCAACATCTTCTTCAGCTGGAGAAATGCTTCATCCGCCTTGTGGTTCCACTCGAAAAAGGTGGTCTTCTTCATTAATTGATACAAAGGCAGAGCTTTCTCGCCCAGCCGGCTGATGAATCGGCTGATGGACGCCAAGCAGCCGGTGAACTTCTGCACATCTAACAGTCGGCTGGGTACCTCCATCCTCTCGATGGCCTTGATCTTCACGGGGTTGCACTCTATGCCGCGTTCGGAGACCAGGAAGCCAAGGAGTTGGCCGGCTGGTACTCCGAAAACGCACTTCTTAGGGTTGAGCTTGATCTGGAATAGGCGCAGGTTCTCAAAGGTCTCCTTGAGGTCTTCTAGCAGCGTCCCACGCCTCCGCCTTCACCACCACATCATCCACGAGACGGGCATTCCCGCCGAGTTGCTTGAGGAGGCACTTCGCATGCAACGCTAAAGGTGGCGCCGCATTCCTCGCCGAACGCCATCGCTAGGTAGCGTAAGGTTCAATGGTGTGTCAAGGCGGTCTTCACCGTCTGCGCGTTCAGCTTGATCTGGTGATATCCTGAATATGCATCTAAGAAACTCAACAGCTCGCATCCGGCTGTGGAGTCTATCACCTGATCGATTCTTGGCAGGGCAAACAGATCCTTTGGGCAGGTTTTGTTGAGGCTTGTGTAGTCAATGCACATCCGCCACTGCTTGTTTTTCTTGAGTACCAAAACCAGGTTTGCCAACCACTCTGGAAAAACACCTCCATGATGAAGCTGGCCGCAAGAAGCCGGGCTATCTCTTCCCCAACAACTCTTCTCTTCTCTTCTAACAGGCGGCGCAAGGGCTGCCCGACGGGTTTCACATCTGGCCTAACATGCAGCTTGTGCTCGGCGAATTTTGTCGGTACACCTGGCATGTCTTTGGGGGACCATGCGAAGATGTCTCAATTCTCACGGAGGAAATCGACGAGCTCGCCTTCCTATTTGCTGTCAAGGTTTGTACCCATGACAGCGTACCTCTATGGGTGCTCCGGGTCCAAGGGTATCTTCTTGGTCTCTTTGGCCGGCTTAAACGAACCCTCAGCTTCCGACACCTTGGGGTCAGGCGACATCTCTGGCTGCTTTCCTGCCATCGCCACGACCCGGTGAAGGAGCCGCTTCTCAGCTGCGATTACCAGGGACTCGGCCAGCCGGCTACTCTCGGCCACGCAGGTGGACGACTTCCTGTAGTCGCCGGCTACGGTCGAATTCCTTGAACTCGCATCTTCATCTTGAGGTAGGCGAGTGAGGAACCGCCATGAACTTGGCCAAGGCAGGTCGGCAAGCAAAGGCGTGGTATGGGCTTTCAAGGTCCACTACTTGAACCAGACCGGCTCTCGGCGGAAATGATCTTTGTCTCCGAAGAGGACGTCTATCAGGATCTTGCCGATTGGTGAGCAGGAAAGGCCGGGTACAATACTATGGAACACGGTCCGGCTGCTCTGCAGCTGTCTTTGCTTGATTCCTAGCTTCTCCATGGTATCTTTATATAGGATGTTGATGCTACTGCCTCCGTCTATCAGCACTCTCGAAAAGCGGGCGGCCCGCCTATCAGTTGCCAAGGTGGCACCTAGGACCAAGGCATAGGAGCCCGGATTCGGCATCACCTCTGGGTCATCCGCTCTGCTCCAACTGATAGGCCTCTCGGACCAATGCATGAACTCTGGAGTGTCTATCGCCACTGCATTTACTTCTTGTTGCTGCTGCCATCTGCTACGTCGATCATCAGCCACACTGGTAAACACCACGTAGGCTCCATGCTCTTCGGTACTGTCTTGCATCAAGGCCGATCGGGCCGAGCAGCTCGCTGCTGGGGGCGGCGGAGACGGCGTCCCAGCAGGCGGAGGGGGAAGGAGGCCGTCTCCCTTGGCGATTCTGGTGAGCCAGTGGCACTTTCGGGTGGTATGTTTTGATGGCTTCGCGCCACTGTGGAACTTGCAGGACCATCCGTAGTCTCGCTTATAGGAAAATGCCGCAACCAATTGATTTGCCGCTTTTCGCTGTTTGGCCGAGGCTGCCCTCCGCTGTTGATTCAATCGTCGCAACCTGCCGACTGTTGGAAGTCGGCGGTTGGGCCTTGCGCTTGTTGTCGCTCTATTGTTGTCGCCGACTGGTGTCTGCAGCTGGAGTTTTGGGAGCCTGAGGAGCCACCTTGCCAGCCGCATTGACTTGAATCTCTGTCTTCATGGAGGAGTCGGCCGTGGCATATTTGTCTTCTATGACTAGCAGCTCGTCGAGGGTTTCTGGCTCGTCACAGAGGAGCCTGTGCTTGAGGAGGGTGCCTTCTCGGCACCCGGCAGTGAAGTACTCGATGTCCTGCACCTCATGCACGCCCTCGCAGGAGTTCCGAAGCTCGCCCCAGCACGTGAGGTAGTCGCATGTCGACTCATCAGGGCCTTGCATGCACAAGGAAAGCTGGCGCGGCTTGTGAGGTCGCTTGTACGTGCTCGTGAAGTTGCGGATGAAGGCTTTGGTGAAGTCGACCCAGCTGTTGATGCTGCGGGGCTTCAGACTGTTCAACCATGTCCGGGCCATGCCCTGGAGCATGAGTGGAACATACTTCACGGCAACCCGCTTGTTGCCGTTCGCTATGCTGACGGCCCTGGAGTAATCTATCAGCCAGTCTTCTGGCTTCACGGAGCCGGTGTACTTGGGTGTGTCCCGGGGGAGCGTGAACCCTTTGGGGAAGGGCTCATCTCGGATGCGGGGCCCGAAGCAAGGCAGACCCAGCTCGTCTTCTTCTTCCAATGCCAGGGATCGGTGGAGTTGGTATCCGATGGCGGGCGTCGTTCTCTCCGACTCCTTCTCGACGGCCGAGGCGGACGCCGAGAGTCGGATGCTCAACAGGCGGCGGGGAAACTCGCCGTTCTCTTCTTGGTGGGGGAGGCAGGTAGTCGTCCCGCCGCTCTACTGCTCTCGGACGGCCGTCTTGGTCGCGCTCAATGGTGATGTGAGTCCGACTGCGACTGACAGCCGGCTCCTTTTCTTTCCTTCCGCGGACTCCGCTAGTCGGCGTCCGAGATATCGCGCCTTGATCTCGATGGGGAGGCAAGTCGTCGTTCGGTTGCTGCAGCGCATCCGCTGCCCGCCGCCGCGTTTCGCGCAAAGAATCGCGCCGAGGAGCTGCTGGACTCGCTCCGTCATCATGCGGCGCTCTTCGCCCTTGAAGTTCTTCAACTCGTCAGTCGCCGCTTGGGCAGCGCGGATGTTCTCCGCAGGGGTGGCGTATACGGGGCGTTTTGCCTCGAACAAGTCGGCGATGGTCGCGCCGCGCTGCCGGACCGCGCCTAGATGGCTCGGCCCAGTTGGAGCCGGCGAGCCGCCCACAGCACGATCCATCTCGCGCTGGTATGCTTCTGACAGGCGCCTCATGGCCAGCCTCTTGGCGCCTTCGATGATCTGAAGGCGGCGCGTCTCTAGTGTCTCGGCGTCTGCGTCCTCTGGAATGGGCGCCGTTATGTCTTGCAGGGCCGCGGCGAGCAGGTCCTGAGCTTCTTCACCGGAGCGCTCGTCGTGGCTGATGACGAGCACCTCCGTGATGGTGCTTCCACCACTCTCCTCGTGAGGAAGCGGCTCGTCGTAGACCACCATGTTGGTGGGGAAAGTGTCAAGCGACACGGCGTTGGAGTCGACCAGCATCGGGTCGGTGGAGCCTACGGACTCCAAGTCCACGGCAGGCTCGCCGGTGACGTGGAGTTGGTCGAGGAGGCCCGCGAGAAGACTCTCGGGGCCACCCGTGCCTGCGTCAGATGCAGGCTCGTCGGAGAGGCGCACCTCACCGACAAGTTCGGTGAGGCTGCTTGCTGCACAGGCGGCCTCAGTGCCGCGCAGCGCGTCGATGCAGACTCCATCTGGCGAGCCTGGCTGGCTGCGCTCGCCAGGGAGGAAGAGGGTTCCCGTCCAGAACAGATCTCTCCGGACGACGGTGCACCAGGCCCCACGGTGGGCGCCAAATGTCGGGGGTTGGGTGTAACATATGCCAAAGGATGGCTTATCATGGTGGGGGCGAGTAGAACATCGCCGGTGCCTGGAAACGAGATGAGGCGAAGGCATGCACGCCGGCGAATCTTACCCAACTTCAGGGCTCTCCGAGGAGATAACACCCCTACTGCTGCTCTGCGGGGTCTCCGCATGATCACTAAGGCAAAGTGGATACAAGGGTGCTCCTAGAGCTGTTTCTGGAGGAAGGAGAAGGCTAGGCTAGTTCTCTCCTCCTTTGTGTTCTCGCTCTAATGCTGCTGGATGCGAACCTTTTGATGGGTACCACGGGGTTTATAGGCCTACCCCTGTGGTTACAATGGTAAATCCGGCTGGGCGCGGGTCCCAGCCATCTGTCTCTCAAGCGCCGTCTTCTCCGCCGACTCCTGGAGCCCGCCGACTGGCCTGGTACGAGGGCATCAGCCCACGCCCGCCGCGGGCGGGTCTTGCCGGCTGCAGATTACTGTAGCCGTGCTTCTAATGACGCGGGCTTGGTCATGGGGTTATGGCAACAGTGCCGCCGCCTGCGGGCGATCACTATGGCCATCCCCCGGTCGCATCTGGTTAATGGCGCATGGGGCCCGTGGGAGGAGCCGGCCAGCCTCGGGGGACCGACTCTCAACGGGTCCGACTCTCGACGCGCCCGCCGTCTTCAATGCTCTCACTGACTGGTAGGCCCTGCCGTCTCTGGGCCATACAGACAAGGCGTCGTGGGTACAGGGCCACACCCCAGGGGCTGATGTCAGGGCTGGCATGGCAACAGTGCCGCCCCGGGCGGAGATCTCCGTGGATACGGCGTACTGTGGCCATGCTCGTCTTTAATTACCGGGTGGTTGGAAGTCGCGGGCCGACTCCCTGTAGTCGGCTCCTTCGGAGTCGCCTCTGGGACTCGGCCAAGGCGAGAGTCGCCACAGGGACTCGGCTTATCTGGGAGTCGCCTTCGGGGACTCGGCTCATCTTGGAGTCGCCTTCTGGGACTCGGCTCATCTTGGAGTCGCCGTAGGTACTTGAGGGGTGCAGTCTGCCCCGATGTCTTGAAAGGTTCTAGGACTCGGGTTAGCCTACCCGTGGCCCATTACTCCGACAACCGACATCCAAGTGTATATATATATGGTGGACTCTCATGGCAAAACTGGGTTTAGGGATGTTTGGAAGCACAAGTAGTATCTCTACTTGGTGCAAAGAATTTGGCTAGCATGAGGGAGAAAGGCAAGCACAACATGTTTGGATGATCCATGACAATATAATTTATTTTGGATATAAGAAAACATAACCCATTACGTTGTCTTCCTTGTCTAACATCAACTTGCTAGCATGTAATATTTTAGTGAGTGCTCACAATCATAAAAGATGTCCAAGATAGTATATTTATATGTGAAAACCTCTCTTTCTTTATTACTTCCTATTAATTGCAACGATGACCAAAACTATGTCTGTCAACTCTCAACAACTTTTATTTATCATACTCTTTATGTGTGAAGTCATTACTCTCAATAAGATCAATATGATTTTTTATTTTTTTACTCTTTCTTTTTCTTTTATTCCCTCGAGATCATAGCAAGATAGCAAGGGCCCTCGACTCAAAACTAATCTTTGTTATATATAACTATCACAGACTCGATTACATAGATAAAGATCAAAACCAAACTCAAAGCTAGATCATACTAAAACTTTATTCTACTAGATCAAAATATAACCAAGAAGATCGAACTAAGTAAAATGGTAAAGATAGAAGTGTGATGGTGATACGATACCGGGGCACCTCCCCCAAGCTTGGCAGTTGCCAAGGGGAGTGCCCATACCCATGTATTTATGTCTCTTTCTTCGTAGGTGGTGATGTGATGTTCTTCGCAATGATGCCCCTTAGGATACGATTCTCTTCCTCAAGCTTATTGACTTGCTGCTTACGATCCATTATTTCCTTATGGAGTTTACCCATGATGGCTAAAGCTCCTTTCACCCATGGATGTTGCATAGCTGCGGGAGAACAAGTAACACTCTTTTTCATATTTTCATAAGAAAGAAATCTAGCATTGGGAGGGATGACCGAGTTTGGAATTGCTGAGCTCTAAAGTTCCTCCATCATGAATCTGGCTTGGAGACGAGAGGTAACTTCTTGATCCTCCTCCATGGCATCTATCCTTTTCAAGCCGGCCTCCATCTCTTCCTCCATTGATGGCCCAAAGTGGTCAGCATCGCTATTTGCTCTTGGTCCCGGTGTCGGATGAGATACCCGACTCCCCCCGATTGACTCTTGAGAAGACATCTTGCTCTAAATCTACTGCAAAAACAGCTCAAAACAAAAACAGAAGATTTCGTCGTGGTACGGTGGTCAAAACCTTCGGGAGATTATATAATGAATTTTTACTGACCAAAAGAAGTATCGTGCAAGAAAACGGAGTCCGGAGGGCACATGAGGTGTCCACGAGGCAGGGGGACACGCCCAGGGGAGTAGGGCGCGCCCTCCACCCTTGTGGATGCCTTGTGTCTCTCTCGGACTACTTTTAATTTTACTATTTTTTAAATATTCCAAAACGGAGAAAAATTGCTATTAGAACTGTTTTGGAGTCGGTTTACTTACTGTACCACATACCTATTCCATTTTGGAGTCTGAAATGTTGTGGAAAGTGTCCCTTATGTACTCCTCTGGGGTTACGGTGTCAATAACATTGGTTTCAACATTTATGGGATTACCTGAGATGTAATGTTTGATTCTTTGACCGTTCACCACCTTCGGATTTGTGCCTTCGGCATTGTTGATTTTGATGGCACCGGAATGATAGACCTCCTCGACAACATAAGGACCTTCCCATATAGAGAGAAGCTTTCCTGGAAAAATCTTAAACGAGAGTTGTATAGCAAAACATAATCACCTACATTAAACTCGCGCTTTTGTATCCTCTTGTCATGCCATCTTTTAAACTTCTCTTTAAATAGTTTGGCGTTTTCATAGGCCTGGGTTCTCCATTCATCAAGTGAGCTAATGTCAAATAACCTCTTCTCACTGGCAAGTTTGAAATCATAATTGACCTCTTTAATATCCCAATATGCCTTATGTTATAGTTCGAGAGATAAGTGACATGCTTTTCCATAAACCATTATATACGGAGACATACCCATAGGATTTTTATATGCAGTTCTATAGGCCCATAATGCATCATAAAGTTTCTTGGACCAATTCTTTTGAGATCTATTAACAGTCTTTTGCAAAATCAGTTTAATCTTTCTATTACTCAATTCTACTTGACCACTAGACTGAGGGTGGTATGGAGATGCAATTCTATGATTAACATCATACTTAGCAAGCATTTCACGAAAAGCACCATGAATGAAATGTGAACCACCATCAGTCATTAAATATCTTGGGACTCCAAACCTCGGAAAAATAACTTCTTTAAGCATCTTAGTAGAGGTGTTATGATCAGCACTACTAGTTGGAATAGCTTCTACCCACTTAGTAACATAATCAACATCAAGTAAAATATATGTATACCCGTTAGAGGAAGGAAAAGGTCCCATATAATCCAAGCCCCAAACATCAAATGGTTCAATAACAAGTGAATAATCCATAGGCATTTCTTGGCGTCTACTAATATTACCAATCCTTCGACATTCATCACAAGACAAGACAAATTTACGAGCATCTTTGAAGAGAGTAGGCCAATAAAAACTGGATTGAAATACCTTATGTGCAGTTCTATCTCCAGCGTGGTGTCCTCCATATGCCTCAGAGTGACACTAGCGTAGGATCTGTTCCTGTTCATGCTCTGCTTCAATGACTGAGATTATAGTTTGTTAGTTCCCAATGAAGTTTTTGAACCATACTTGATATTGTGAATTGATTGTTTCTTGAGCATAAGAAATCATATGATAATATATATATATATATATGTTTCTGTTATAAGAATGATCATGGTGCCCTCATGTTCGTATTTTATTTTTATCGACACCTCTATCTCTAAACATGCGGACATATTTTTCGATTTCGGCTTCCGCTTGAGGACAAGCGAGGTCTAAGTTTGGGGGAGTTGATACGTCCATTTTGCATCATGCTTTTGTATCAATATTTATTGCATTATGGACTGTTATTACACATTATATCTCAATACTTATGGCTATTCTCTGTTATTTTACAAGGTTTACCATGAAGAGCAGAAGAGGGGGAATGCCGGTAGCTGGAATTCTGGCTGGAAAAGGAGCAAATGTTAGAAACCTATTCCGCATAGCTCCAAAAGTCCTGAAACTCCACGAAACATCTTTTTGGAATTAATAAGAATTTTTGAGCGAAAGAAATACACCAGGGGGCCCACACCCTGTCCAGGAGAGTGGAGGGCGCCCCCTGTGGCGCGCCTCTATCTCCTGGGCCCCCGGTGGGCCTCCGTGTCCATCTTCGCTATATCGATCTTTACCCCGAAAAATCGTGGGCAAGCTTACGGGACGAAACTCCACCACCACGAGGTGGAACCTTGGCGGAATTAATCTAGGCCTCCGGCAGAGCTGTTCTGCCAAGGACACTTCCCTCCGGGAGGGGGAAATAATCACCAACATCATTAGCAACGATCCTCTCCTCGAGAGGGGGTCAATCTCCGTCAACATCTTCACCAGCACCATCTCCTCTCAAAACCCTAGTTCATCTCTTGTATCCAATCTTGTATCAAAACCACAAATTGGTACCTGTGGGTTGCTAGTAGTGTTGATTACTCCTTGTAGTTGATGCTAGTTGGTTTATTCGGTGGAAGATCATATGTTCAGATATCAATACCCCTCTGATTATGAACATGAATATGATTTGTGAGTAGTTACGTTTGTTCCTGAGGACATGGGAGAAGTCTTGTTATAAGTAGTCATGTGAATTTGGTATTCGTTGGATATTTTGATGAGATGTATGTTGTCTCTCCTCTAGTGGTGTTATGTGAATGTCGACTACATGACACTTCACAATTGTTTGGGCCTAGGGGAAGGCATTGGGAAGTAATAAGTACATGATGGGCTGCTAGAGTGACATAAGCTTAAACCCTAGTTTATGCGTTGCTTCGTAAGGGGCTAATTTGGATCCATATGTTTCATGCTATGTGAGGGAGTCCCGGACTAGGGGGTGTCCGGATAGCCGAACTATCATCTTCGGCCGGACTCCTGGACTATGAAGATACAAGATTGAAGACTTTGTCCCATGTCCGGATGGGACTTTCCTTGGCGTGGAAGGCAAGCTTGGCGATACGGATATGTAGATCTCCTACCATTGTAACCGACTCTGTGTAACCCTAACCCTCTTTGGTGCCTATATAAACTGGAGGGTTTTAGTCCATAGGACGAACAACAATCATACCATAGGCTAGCTTCTAGGGTTTAGCCTCTCTGATCTCGTGGTAGATCTACTCTTGTACTACCCATATCATCAATATCAATCAAGCTGAACTATAGATCTACTCTTGTAGTTGATGCTAATTGGTTTACTTGGTGGCAGATCATATGTTCAGATCCTTTATGCATATTATTACTCCTCTGATTATGAACATGAATATGCTTTGTGAGTAGTTACGTTTGTTCCTGAGGACATGGGTGAAGTCTTGCTATGAGTAGTCATGTGAATTTGGTATTCGTTCGATATTTTGATGAGATGTATGTTGTCTTTTCCTCTAATGGTGTTATGTGATTGTCGACTACATGACACTTCACCATTATTTGGGCCTAGAGGAAGGCATGGGTAAGTAATAAGTAGATGATGGGTTGCTAGAGTGACAGAAGCTTAAACCCTAGTTTATGCGTTGCTTCGTTAGGGGCTGATTTGGATCCATATGTTTAATGCTGTGGTTAGGTTTACCTTAATACTTCTTTTGTAGTTGCGGACGCTTGCAATAGGGGTTACTCATAAGTGGGATGCTTGTCCAAGTAAGGGCAGTACCCAAGTACCGGTCCACCCACATATCAAATTATCAAAGTACCGAACGCGAATCATATGAACGTGATGAAAACTAGCTTGACGATAATTCCCATGTGTCCTCGGGAGCTCCTTTCTCATTATTAGAAATTGTGCAGGCTTATCCTTTGTTACATAAAGGATTGGGCCACCTTGCTGCACTTTGTTTACTTTATTTATTTGTTACTCGTTACCATTTATCTTATCACAAAACTATCTATCACCTACAATTTCAGTGCTTGCAGAGAAAACCTTACCGAAAACCGCTTATCATTTCCTTCTGCTCCTCGTTGGGTTCGACACTCTTACTTATCGAAAGGACTACGATTGATCCCCTACACTTGTGGGTCATCAAGAATCAAAGAGAGAGAAGAAGCCATCTAGCTACTAGCTATGGACACCTAGGTCTGTGGTAAACTACTCACGCTTCATCGGAAGGGCAATGGTGTAGATGTAGAAGCCCTCCATGGTCTAATCCCCCTCCGGCAGGGTGCCGGAAAAGGTCCCTAGATGGGATCCCATGAGTACATAAGGTTGCGGTGGTGGAAAAGTGTTTTTGTGGATGCCTCTGTTGGTTTGGGGCTATATGGGAATATATAGGTGAAAGAATTGGGTCAGGAGGTGCACGAGGGGCCCACAAGGGCGGGCGCGTCCTACCCCCCTAGGCGCGCCCTCCGTCCTTGTGGCCACCTCGTGGCTCGTCCGACTTCATCTCCAAGTCTCCTGGTTGTCTTCTAGTCCAAGAAAAATCATCGTGAAGGTTTTATTGCGTTTGGACTCCGTTTGGTATTCCTTTTCTGCGAAACTCAAAAACAGGGAAAAAATAGGAACTGGCACTGGGCTCTAGGTTAATAGGTTAGTCCCAAAAATAATATAAAATAGCATATTAATGCTTATAAACATCCAAAACAGATAATATAATAGCATGGAACAATAAAAAATTATAGATACGTTGGAGATGTATCAAGCATCCCCGAGCTTAATTCCTGCTCGTCCTTGAGTAGGTAAATGATAAAAACAGAATTTTTGATGTGGAATGCTACCTAACATATTTATCCATGTAATTTCTTTATTGTGGCATGAATGTTCAGATCCGTAAGATTCAAAACAGAAGTTTAATATTGACATAAAATCAATAAAGCATACTAACAAGGCAATTATGTCTTCTTCAAATAACATGGCCAAAGGAAGCTTATCCCTACAAAATCATATAGTCTGGTGATGCTCCATCTTCATCACAAAAATATTCAAATCATGCACAACCCGGTTTTAGCCAAGCAATTGTTTCACACTTTAGTACTCTCAAACTATTTTAACTTTCACGCAATACATGACCGTGAGCCATGGACATAGCACTATAGGTGGAATAGAATGGTGGCTATGGAGAAGACAAAAAGAGGGACATAGTCTCAAATCGACTAGGTGTATCAACGGGCTATGGAGATGCCCATCAATAGATATCAATGTGAATGAGTAGGGATTGCCATGCAATGGATGCACCAGAGCTATAAGTTTATGAAAGCTCAAAAAGAAAACTAAGTGGGTGTGCATCCAACTTGCTTGCTCACGAAGACCTAGGGCAATTTGAGGAAGCCCATCATTGGAATATACAAGCCAAGTTCTACAATGAAAATTCCCACTAGTATATGGAAGTGATAACATAGGAGACTCTCTATCATGAAGATCATGGTGCTACTTTGAAGCACAAGTGTGGTAAAAAGATAGTAGCATTGCACCTTCTCTCTTTTCTCTCATTTTTTTGGGCCTTCTCTTTTTATTTTGGCCTCTTTTCTTTATTTTTCATTCGGAGTCTCATCCTGACTTGTGGGGGAATCATAGTCTCCATCATACTTTCCAGACATGGGACAATGCTCTAATAATGAAGATCATCACACTTTTATTTACTTACAACTCAAGAATTACAACTCCATACTTAGAACAAAATATAACTCTATATGAATGCCTTCGGCGGTGTACCGGGATGTACAATGAATCAAGAGTGACATGTATGAAAGAATTATGAATGGTGGCTTTGCCACAAACACGATGTTACTACATGATCATGCAAAGCAATATGACAATGATGGAACATGTCATAATAAACGGAACGGTGGAAAGTTGCATGGCAATATATCTCGAAATGGCTATGGAAATGGCATAATAGGTACGTATGGTGGCTGTTTTGAGGAAGGTATCTAGTGGGTGTATGGTACCGGCGAAAGTTGCGCGGTACTAGAGAGGCTAGCAATGGTGGAAGGGTGAAAGTGCGTATAATCCATGGACTCAACATTAGTCATACAGAAACTCACATACTTATTGCAAAAATCAATTAGTCATCAAAACAAAGTACTACGTGCATGCTCCTAGGGGAAGGGTTGGTAGGAGTTAACCATCGCGCGATCCCGACCTCCACACAAAGGATGACAATCAAAAAATATCTCATGCTCCAACTTCGTTACATAGCGGTTCACCATACGTGCATGCTACGAGACTCATAAACCTTAACACAAGTATTTCTCAAATTCACAATTACTCACTAGCATGACTAATATCACCATCTTCATATCTCAAAACAATCATAAGGAATCAAACTTCTCATAGTATTCAACGCACTTTATATGAAAGTTTTTATTATATCCCTCTTGGATGCCTGTCATATTAGGACTAAATTCATAACCAAAACAAATTACCATGCTATTTAAAGACTCTCAAAATAATATAAGTGAATAATGAGAGTTCATTAATTTCTATAAAATAAAACCCCCGCCGTGCTCTTAAAAGATATAAGTGAAGCACTAGAGCAATATTGCCTAGCTCAAAAGATATAAGTGAAGCACATCGAGTATTCTAATAAATCATGATTCATGTGTGTCTCTCTTAAAAGGTGTGTACAACAAGGATGATTGCGGCAAACAAAAAAGCAACATACAAGACGCTCCAAGAAAAACACATATCATGTGGTGAATAAAAATATAGCCTCAAGTAAAGTTACCGATCGACGAAGATGAAAGAGGGGATGTCTTCTGGGGCACCCCCAAGCATAGGCTATTGGTTGTCCTTGAATATTACCTTGGGGTGCCTTGGGTATCCCCAAGCTTAGGCTCTTGCCACTCCTTATTCCATAATCCATCAAATACTTACCCAAAACTTGAAAACTTCACAACACAAAACTCAACAGAAAATCTCATAAGCTCCGTTAGTATAAGAAAATAAATAACCACGTTTGGTACTATTGTAAACTCATTCTTTAGTTTATATATAATTCCGATCACGATGAACACAATCATAACAGTAGCATAATTGTGCATACACTCAGGAACAGAAATAAAAGTACAAAAATAAATTTTATTCACTGCGTTGCCTCCCAACAAGCGCTATCATTTTATGCCCCTAGCTAGTCATATATAATTTTAAAGATGCTTACTGAAAGATAATAATTGAAATATGAAGAGAGCATCATGAAACATATGACAAACACATTTAAGTCTAACATACTTTCTATGCATAGGAAGTTTATAAGAAAACAAATTATCAAGACAAGAAACTTTTAATATATGCAAAGAAGAGGAATAAAACATTGACGATCTCAACGTATCGAGAGGTAAATAAGTAACGTGAAAATTTCTACAACCATATTTTCTTCTCTCATAATAATTACATGTAGGATCATAATCAAATTCAACAATATAGACATCATATGAAATTTATCTTCATGATCCACATGCATAGTAGTCTTATAATCTCCAAGATAGTGGGATTAACATCAACAAAAGTCATGATCTCTCCAAACCCACTTTTATCAAAAATTTCATAAGATTGAATCTCCGAATATGTGGGATTATTTTTACCTAAAGTTGACACTCTTCCAAACCCACTTTCAATGTTATTGCAAACATTATTATCAATAGCATATTCATCATGAGGCTTAAATAAAATTTCAAGATCATAAGAAACATCATCACCCCAGTCATGATCATTGCAATAAGTAGTGGAGATACCAAAAGTAGCATCCCCAAGCTTGGGGTTTTGCACATTATTAGCAAAATTGACAATAATATAATTTATAGTAACACCATTGCACTCATGCTTTTCATTCAAGGAGCTATCATGAATCACTTCATAAATTTCTTCATTTAGCACTTCATCACAATTTTCAGATTCACGAATTTCAAGCAAAACTTCATAGAGATAATCAAGTGCACTCAAATCACTAGCAACTGGTTCAACATAATTAGATCTTTTGAAAATATTAGAATGTTGATGAGGATCCATCTCAATAGATTTTTAGCAAGCGAAGATGCAAGCAAATAGAAGGCACATGGCAACACAAGCAAACAAGAGATCTGACAAGAAAAGGCGAACAAAAAAGAGGGCGAATAAAACGGCAAATTTTTGTGAAGTGGGGGAGAGGAAAACGAGAGGTAAATGGCAAATAATGTAAATTGTGAGGAGATGAGATTTGTGATTAGGAACCTGGTATATGTTGAAGATCCTCCCCGGCAACGGCAACAGAAATTTCCTTTTGATGTCTGCTAGGACTACGTCGGTATTTCCCCAAAGAGGAAGGGATGATGCAGCACAGCAACGGTAGGTATTTTCCTCAGTTATGAAACCAAGATTATCGAACCAGTAGGAGAACCAAGCAACACAATGTAAACAACACCTGCACACAAATAACAACCACTCGCAACCCGACGTCTTAAAGGGGTTGTCAATACCATTTGGGTAACGGTGCCAGAATTTGGCACGAGTACAGGAGAAAGTTGTAATAGATTGATAGATCGAACGCCAAATAAAATAAATAATAATAAAATGCAGCAAGGTATTTTTGTATTTTTGTTTTAATAGATCTAAAAAACTGCATAGAAAAGTAGATCGCAAAGGCAAATAATATGAGAAAGAGACCCGGGGGCCGTAGGTTTCACTAGTGGCTTCTCTCGAGAAAAATAGCAAACGGTGGGTGAACAAATTACTGTTGGGAAATTCATAGAACTTCACCTAATCATGACATTATCTAGGCAATGATCATTATATAGGCATCACGTCCAAGATTAGTAGACCGACTCCTGCCTGCATCTACTACTATTACTCCACACATCGACCGCTATCCAGCATGCATCTAGTGTATTAAGTTCATGGAAAAATGGAGTAATGCTATAAGAACAATGACATTATGTAGACAAGATCTATCTATGTAGAGATAGACCCCACCGTTTTATACTTAGTAGCAACAATACATACGTGTCGGTTCCCCTTCTGTCACTGGGATCAAGCACCGTAAGATCGAACCCACTACAAAGCACCGCTTCCCATTGCAAGCTAAATAGATCAAGTTGTC
Organism: Aegilops speltoides; assembly: GCA_021437245.1. Taxonomy (NCBI): domain Eukaryota; kingdom Viridiplantae; phylum Streptophyta; class Magnoliopsida; order Poales; family Poaceae; genus Aegilops; species Aegilops speltoides. The sequence goes on along the minus strand of CM038144.1, from coordinate 424,320,795 downwards.
CAAACAAAACCCAAATATTGGAGAAGAAATATGAGGTTATAAGCAATCATGCATATAAGAGATCAAAGGAACTCAAATATGTTTCATGGATATAAAAAGATAGATCTGATCATAAACTCAAAGTTCATTGGATCCCAACAAACACACCACAAAAAGAGTTACATCATATATATCTCCAAGAGACCATTGTATTGAGAATCTAGCGAGAGAGAGGAAGCCATATAGCTACTAACTATGGACCCGAAGGTCTACAAAGTACTCACGCATCATCGGAGAGGCTCCAATGGAAGTGGTGAACCCCTCCGTGATGGTGTCTAGATTGGATCTGGTGGTTCTGGACTATGCGCGGCTGTAACTAATTTTCGTCGACTCCCTAGGGTTTTCGAATATTGGGGTATTTATAGAGCAAAGAGGCGGTCCGGGGGGCACCCGAGCTGGGCACAACCCACCAGGGCGCCCCTGGGCCTCTTGGCACGCCCTAGTGGGTTGTGCTCTCCTCGGAGCACCCCCAGGCGCAGCCTTGGCCCATTAGGTGTCTTCTGGTCCAAAAAAAATCTCTGTGAAGTTTCGTTACATTTGGACTCCGTTTGGCATTGATTTCCTGCGATGTAAACAACATGTAGAAAACAACAACTGACATTCGACACTATGTCAATAGGTTAGTACCAACAATGATATAAAATGACAATAAAATGATTATAAAACATCCAAGATTGATAATATAATAGCCTGGAACAATCAAAAATTAAAGATATGTTGGAGATGTATCAGCATCCCCAAGCTTAACTCCTACTCGTCCTTGAGTAGTTAAGTGATAAAAACAGAATTTTTGATGTGGAATGATGCCTAACATGTCATATCATATTCTTTTCTTTATAGCATGGACATTTGGACATTTATGTGATTCAAAGCAATAGTCTAGTTTTGACATGATAATTTAAATACTCAAGCATATCAATAGGCAACCATGTCCTTCAAAATATCAATGCTAAAATAAGTTATCCCCAGCCCATCATGCTCAATCTTTGATCCATTCATGAAACACACTCACATATTAACTACACCCAATACTCAAGTACGATCATATTGCCTCCTAGTTGGTGCTTTTATAAGAGAAGATGGAGACTCAAATTCAAGATAAAAATTGCGTAAAGTAAAAGAAGGCCCTTCGCAGAGGGAAGTAGGGATTTGTAGAGGTGCCAGAGCTCAAAGCGAAAATTGAGAGATAAAAACATTTTGGGAGGTGTATCTTTACCACCAACGAAAATGACTTAGAGTTTCCAACACTTTCCTTGCTAGATATATCATAGGCGGTTCCCAAATAGAAAATAAAGTTTATTCCTTTTTCAACTATACTTTCACTTTCCATGGCTAGCCGTATCCACGGTTGCCCTCCATACCAACACTTTCCAAGGAATTTATTATTTTACAACATAAATTAAATTCATTTTTCATTTCAGGACTGGGCATCCCTAATACCTTTGCCTTACTCTCGTGCAATGACAAGTGAATAAACACTCATCGTGAGAATAACACATCTAGCACGGAAAATGTTAGCCACCCCTCACCGCTCCGCGAGCAGTACAAACACACAAAAGAGAAGTTTATTTTGAAAATTAGAGATGACACATACAAATTTGCTTAGAATGGCAAAATAATACCGCATATAGGTAGATATAGTGGACTCATGTGGCAAACTGGTTTAAAGGTTTTTGTATGCACAAGTAGTGTTCATACTTAGTGCAAAAATGAAGGTTAGCAAAAGATTGACAAGCGACCAAACCAAGAAACAAATAATCTCATAAGGGAGCATTAAGCATAATTAACACCGAATAATGCACCACTAGTAGGATATAATTTCATTTCATAATTATTGACTTTCGTGCTTGCATAGGGAATCACAAACCTTAACACCAATATTCTTACTAAAGCATAATTACTCATCAACATAACTCACATATCACATCATCATATCTCAAAACTATTACTAAGAATCAAGTTTATTTTGTCCAATGATCTTCATGAAAGTTTTTATTATATCCTTCTTGGATATCTATCAGTTTGGGACTAATTTTCATATGTTGCTTTTCATAAGCTCAAACAAATATAAGTGAATATCATGAGCATAATATTTCTTTCTCTCAAATTGATCTAAGTGAAGCAAGAGAGAATTTCTTCAAAATTTACTAACTCTAAAAAAAATCTAAGTGAATCAAGAGAGCATTTCTTCAAAAATACTAAAGCACACCGTGCTCAAAAATATATAAGTGAAGCACTAGAGCAAGTCCATAGCTCATGAAAGATTTAAGTGAAGCATAGAGAGCAATTCTAACAAGTCATGACATAATTTTGTCTCTCTCAAACCCTTCAAATTTTTTTTGTCTCTCTCAAATAGGTGTGTCCAGCAAGGAACCAAGACATAAAACACAAAATAGAACAAGCAAAGACTCAGATCATACAAGACGCTCCAAGCAAAACACATAGTATGTGACGAATAAAAATAGAGCTTCGAGTAAAATACTGATGGTCGTTAGAAGAAAGATGGGATGCCACTCGGGGCATCCCCAACCTTAGTTGCTTGATTATTTTGGATAATAGCTTGGGATGCTATGGTATACCCAAGCTTAGTCTCTTCTTACTCCTTATTCCTTCATCCATCGTAAGATAACTCAAGACTTGAAATCGTCAATCACACATAACTCAACAAAACCTTTGTGAGATCTGTTAGTATAAGAAATTAAATCACTACTATAAGTACAGTTGCAACCTATTCATATTTTGTTTTTGCATTATATCTACTGTATTCCAACTTTTCTATGGCAAAAACACATCAAAGAAAACCATAGAGCCATCAAAACAAGCACACAACACAAAGAAAATAGAATCGGTCAAAAACAAAATAGTCTATAGCAATCTGGATATTTCGAATACTTCTGAAACTCCAAAAATTCTGAAAAATTAGGATGGCCTGAAAGAATCGAGGCAAAATCACGTTTCTGTGATTTATGAAAATTATTTTCGTGAGTGCATAAGTTTCTGTTTTTCTGCAAGATCAATAAACTATTACCCAAGAAGATCCTAAAGGCTTTGCTTGGCACAAACACTAACTAAAACACAAAAACCACAATCATAACAGTAGCATAATTGTGCAAACACTCAAGAATAGAAATAAAAATACAAAAATATATTTTATTCATTGGGTTGCCTCCCAACAAGCGCTATCGTTTTATGCCCCTAGCTAGGCATATATAATTTTAATGATGCTCACATGAAAGATAATAATTGAAACATGAAGAGAGCATCATGAAACATATGGCAAACACATTTAACTCTAACATACTTCCTATGCATAGGAATTTTACAAGCATACAAATTATCAAGACAAGAAACATCTAACATATGCAAAGAAGAGGAATAAAACATTGACGATCTCAACATAACGGGAGGTAAATTAGTAACACAAAAATTTCTACAACCATACTTTCTTCTGTCATAATAATTACATGTAGGATCATAATCAAATTCAACAATATAGCCATCTTATGAAATTTTATCTTCATGGTCCACATGCATAATAGTCTTATAGTCTCCAAGATAGTGGGATTAACATCAACTAAAGTCATGACCTCTCCAAACCCACTTTTATCAAAAATTTCATAAGATTGAATCTCAGAATATTTGGGATTATTTTTACCTAAAGTTTACACTCTTCCAAACCCACTTTCAATGTTATTGCAAACATTATTATCAATAGCATATTCATCATGAGGCTTAAATAAATTTTCAAGATCATACGAAACATCATCACCCCAATCATGATCATTGCAATAAGTAGTGGAGATACCAAAAGTAGCATCCTCAAGCTTGGGGTTTTGCACATTATTAGCACAATTGACAATAATATAATTTATAGTAACACCACTGCAATCATGCTTCTCATTCAAGGAGTTATCGTGAATCTCTTCATAAATTTCTTCTTTTAGCACTTCATCACAATTTTCAGATTCATGAATTTCACGCAAAACTTCATAGAGATAATCAAGTGCACTCAAATCACTAGCAACTGGTTCAACACAATTAGATCTTTTGAAAAGATTAGCAAGTTGATGAGGATCCATATCAATAGATTATTAGCAAGCGAAGATGCAAGCAAATAGAAGGTACATGGCAACACAAGCAAACAAGAGATCTGACAAGAAAAGGCGAACAAAAAAGAGGGCGAATAAAACGACAATTTTTTGTGAAGTGGGGGAGAGGAAAACGAGAGGCACATGGCAAATAATGTAAATTACGAGGAGATGAGATTTGGGATTAGGAACCTGGTATCTGTTGAAGATCCTCCCCGACAACGGCGCCATAAATTTTCTTTTGATGTCTGCTAGGACTAGTCGGTATTTCCCCGAAGAGGAAGGGATGATGCAGCACAACAGTGGTAGGTATTTCCCTAAGTGATGAAACCAAGGGTATCAAACCAATAGGAGAACCAAGCAACACAACATAAACAACACCTGCACACAAATAACAACCACTCGCAACCCGGCGTGTTAAAGGGTTGTCAATACCTTTCGGGAAACGGCGCTGGAATTTGGCACAAGGACGGGAGAAAGTTGTAACAAATTGATAGATCGAACGCCAAATAAAATAAATAATAAGCAAGGTATTTTTGTATTTTTGGTTTAATAGATCTGAAAATAAATGCAAAGGAAAAGTAGATCGCAAAGGCAAATAATATGAGAAAGAGACCCGGGGGCCATAGGTTTCACTAGTGGCTTCTCTCTCGAAAAATAGCAAACGGTGGGTGAACATGGGAAATTGATGGAACTTTAACTAATCATGTCGATATACAGGCAATGATCATTATATAGGCATCACGTCCAAGATTAGTAGACCGACTCCTGCCTGCATCTACTACTATTACTCCACACATCGATCGCTATCCAGCTTGTATCTAGTGCATTAAGTTCATGGAAAAATGGAGTAACGCAATAATAACGATGACATGATGTAGACAAGATCTATCTATGTAGAGATAGGCCCCATCATTTTATCCTTAGTAGCAACGATACATACGTGTCGGTTCCCCTTCTGTCACTGGGATCAAGCACCATAAGATCGAACCCACTACAAAGCACCTCTTTCCATTGCAAGGTAAATAGATCAAGTTGGCCAAACAAAACCCAAATATCAGAGAAGAAATACGAGGCAATAAGCAATCATGCATATAAGAGATCAAAGAAACTCAAATAACTTTCATGGATATAAAAAGATAGATCTGATCATAAACTCAAAGTTCATCGGATCCCAACAAACACACCGCAAAAAGAGTTACATCATATGGATCTCCAAGAGACCATTGTATTGAGAATCCAAGAGAGCGGAAGCCATCTAGCTACTAACTATGGACCTTAAGGTCTACAAAGAACTACTCATGCATCATCTGAGAGGCACCAATGAAAGTGGTAAACCCCTCCGTGATGGTGTCTAGATTGGATCTAGTGGTTCTGGACTCTGCGGCGGCTGGAATTGATTTTCGTCGACTCCCCTAGGGTTTCTGGAATATCAGGGTATTTATAGAGCAAAGAGGCGGTCCGGGGGGCACCAGAGGTGGGCACAACCCACCAGTGCGCGCCTGGGCCTCCTGGCATGCCCTGGTGGGTTTTCCTCTCCTCAGGGCACCCCCAGGGCGCAGCCTTGGCCCATTAGGTGTCTTCCGGTCCAAAAAAAATTCTCCGTGCATTTTCATTGCATTTGGACTCCGTTTGGTATTGATCTGCTATGATGTAAAAAACATGCAGAAAATAACAACTGACACTTGGCACTCTGTCAATAGGTTAGTACCAAAAATGGTATAAAATGATTATAAAACATCCAAGATTGATAATGTAATAGCATGGAACAATCAAAAATTATAGATACGTTGGAGACGTATCACTTCACGCTGCTCGACTTCGTCTATCCAGGCAGGTAATCCACACCCGACCCCCATCCTCCTCCTCCTTCCACATCCCACATGCCCCGACCGCCGGCGCGACACCTTCCACCCAAATCACTGAGCCCTCCACAAAATAAGCGCCGCCCTAAGCCGTGGTGCAGACAGTATAGCCAGGATCTCAAGGAGCATTTGGCAGCGAAGAAGCAAATCGTGGCCGCACGCGCGGATGAGGTCGCGATGGCTGCTATTCGTGCCGACCCCTAGATATTGGAGGAGCACCTCGCCGTCGATTCCACCATTGACGCCTCAAGCATCGGCCGCGACGCGTTGCCTGCTTTAAATGACAGTTCGTGGCGTTTTCTCGAGGCCACCCTCGGTGGCTTCGACGAACACTACGAGGTGTTTTCTCAGAGTGCATGTGCTTACCTCATCTTGTGGCACCCCGGCTCAGAGAAAACCGGAACGCCCCGTATTCCAGCCCAGAGATCAAGGAGAAGTCTTCTGGAATACGGCACTGCTTAGCATAGAAAAAACCAGCCTTCTATTACTCCGTAAATATGAATACAAGGTCTCTGATATTACAATGAATAACATCGGCACGGCGACACTACGCCATCCTCAGTTGCTCTATGCAAGCATCAGAAACAACTTGAAGCAGCAGAATAACTCTAGCAGCGGAACAACAGCGACGGTGGTGAACTCCACTCCGCAGGGACTCTGGCTGGAATGCTTATCGTAGCTCGCACGAACGGAAACCACGGCAAGCAAGAAATCAAATTCGGCATGACCTGCAAGCTGGCATGACACGCCAGGTCAGTACATTGAATGTACTTGCAAGCTCACAAATAACCAGAAGCATTCAAGATAGACAACAGCATGGCAATTATAGGTTAAACAGGAATTAACATGATAACATCAGAACAACATGGCATGACTAACATAAACATGATACAACTAACTCAACCTGAACATAGCATGAACATATTAATCCGACAATACTAGCATGCAACATGAAACCACGATATGCACCACTTATCCTGCTCGGTTACCTCGTAACCAACACATGCATCACTTACCAACCTCGGACATCACATGATCATCCCAGGATCAAATCAAGCTTGGTATAAACAACACCGTAGCAATCAGTAAATGACCACAAGGAGCTTGATCTTTACCCACGATTCTCGCACAACATCACGGATATCCAACAACTCGGTATCCTCGATACCATTATGATCCTTACGACGATCACCACCCGACCAATACTTGGCCCGTGATCCTTACGACGACCACAACCCGACCACTAAATGGCCCGTGATCCTTACGGCGATCACAACCCGACCAACACTTGGCCAGCTTATCTCACTGTTATTAAGCACATTATACTTACTACTGTTGACTCATGGTGTGACCTTCTCTCGACCTGGGTCCTTATCCGTGGGCGCGACTATCGATAGATTAATATACACTCTGCAGAGGTTAGTACACTGTACCCACACTACGGAAGCCATGGCCTCACTCTCCCATTCAGGTGAACCAACGGTGTTCCGACAAAACCGATCTATTGTCATGACACTCTCCCGACCCTTCTGACTCAGACCCCACCGGGCTAGTCATGGGTGGCCCCGTGTCTACTTCAAGACACCTCGACCACAGTCGTGGCCACGATCCACACTGGGATCCGGTACCAAAATTAACTTAACAACGGGCTCACAAGGTTATGCTCTGCCTACCTGATCAGGGTAGCACGCGCCCATAACCTTATCTAAATTGAGGTACCGACCAGAGGCATGGAATAGACCCAGTTAGGATCGTCCCATACCGGTAAGCGTGGTTGCACTGGTCAGCATCATGACTCAGCCAACAAGTGTTCAAGTTCAATTTAATCCGGTTAAACTTGAATGCAAATATGCTGAGCCATGATAAAATGCATGAACATGATATCAACATCATCATGAGGGTATCACATAACTATCCACCATATCAACAATAACTCATATCCACTGAACATCACATGCTGACTAGCATGACCATCTCCAACATCAACATGTACCACTAACCAGCATAAACATATGAAAGGTAATACTAGCAGGTATAACATGATCACAGAGTATACGACAACATAGCACTAAAGTGAACATGCAAATATGAACATTACCGGAACAACGATAACCATAATTTTAACAAGCAAACATTTACTAAATATTCAAGTTGAAAACCATGGATACTGCATGACTATCATGCAAGTGGGTATTGTGGCTTGACTGGGGATGAAGAAGGCACCGGTGAGAAGTGCAGTGAAGCCGCGGAAAGAATTGTCGGAAAACATTCTCTCTCGGAGGGGGCTTATCCGTTGGAACAGTGGCGGGGCTGACGCGTGCGGGTCCCATGGGTGGGGCCCGACACTTTTCCACATGGGCAGCCTGGGTCAACGCGGGCCTGACGGCTGGGTCGCTTACAGGTGGGGCCCGCCGCGCCTTCTCTCTCCTCCTGGCCTCCTTCTTCCTCCCGCCTGGACGCACCGCCGAGCAGGGGACCTCACCCCGATGAGGCTCGTCGGCAATCCCAGCCACCATACGGGGCGCGCGACCTACCGATGAGTTCAGCAGGACGAGGCAGTTCCATTCGTCAATGACAGGGACAACGAGGAGGATTGGAGCGGCTAGGCAGGGGACTCCGACGGAGATGGCGTCGGGTGAGGTGGGGTTACGGGGCTACGGGGTACTCCAGCGAGGGGCAAGTAGGTGGGGACAGTCAGGAGGTCGAGGTGCCGGGGGAAACTGCCCGCCGCGAACACCTATGGGGCCGGAGCCCCTTGTCTGTGCGGTACGAGGGCGGAGGGAGCACGGAGAGCAGATCGTAGCGAGCACGCGGGCGGTTTTTACCCAGGTTCGGGCCGCGACGGACGCGTAAAACCCTACTCCTGCCTTGGTTTGTATTGAGCTCGGGAGCTTGAAGATCTACAGTACCAGCTACACCGAGCGCGAGAGTTGTCAAGGTTTCGAGCCGAACCCCCTCCACGTTGCACATGGGCCTCCTTTTATAGTGCAAGGGGTCACCGACAGGTGTTAACGTAGGAGAAAGGGGTAAAAATGTAAAAGAGGTGGTAGTTGGAACAGTGCGGGAACAAAGGAGCTACAAGTCGTGAACAGTGGGTCGCTACCTACTTTGACAATGGGGGACAAGGGCATTTAATGCCCGTCGCCGTCGACCCCAAAAGCTCCCGCCTTGCGTCTCCGCTCGCCACGGCGATGGATCCACCACCGTGAAGTGCCACCGTGTCCCCAGTTGCACAGCCATCCGCCACGCGCCCTCGAAAGGCCCTGTATGCACGCTGGGCTGATGAGCTGGAGCGCTGGCACACAACAGAACTCTCCCGGCAAGCACCTTGCCGGGTCTTGACTTTGCGGACCCGGAGCTTGCCGGCTCAGAACTTGTCGCCCCGGGCCCTCGCCGACGCATATAGCGCCGAGGCGTGTCTTCTATGATGTAATCTTCTAGTCTTCTGGCGAGCTCCTCTCGCCAGGCCTTGCGTGAGCAATGTAACCTTGAGCACGAACGGCCTTCCGGCAAACTCCGCTTGCCGGGTCTCGATCTTCTGTCTTGTATACTTTGTTTTTGAATGGCTTAATATGGAGCAGAAGGTCTCCGGCGAGCACGCGGTAAACCCCGCCGCTGAAGCTGCAACCGCCTGCACAAGTTGGGGTACCGAGGTACCCCTACCTTAGTACACCGACAGAGCCCCGGCCTGGGCCACACACGGTGCCGAAGCGCTGTTGGGCCAGGCCCATAACAGCTGCACGGCACACGCGGCCCACAGCGTGCCGAATCTACTTCCGCATCTGCCGCATCCCCCCGTAACGGCACGCGTCGATTGCGGCGTCGCGGGAGACGTGGGCGGTGCGTGCGGTCTTTAGGGCATCCACCCCCGTGATCGTGGTGCAGGGCGAGGTCACTTCACCCGTCGCTCTGGCCCCGCTTTTTCGCCACGCGGCCCTCATGCACGGGGGTCGTGAGCGGCGAAGGTGGGAGACCGAGCCGTCACGGGCGGAGATGGCGAGTCGGCCCCGCTCCTCTGCCCTCCTCGCTTCCCAATTGGCCGGGCAGGGCGGTTGAGCCCCCACCTCGCCCTTTAAAAGGGGCGGAAGGGGAGCACAATGGTCTCACACTTCCTCTTCTCCCTTCGTCTTCAGCTTCCGTTCTTCTTTCTGCCATGGAAGGAGGAAATCCTAGTTCTTCAACGGTGGCAGCGAGGGTCGCCTCCAGGCAGCGCACTTCTCCCTATCCCACTCCCGTGGCGGAGCCGGCCACGAGGGGGGGAGGGAGGGGGCGAGGCCGCGGACGAGGCCGAGGGCGTGGTCGAGGCGGTCGGGGGAGAGGCGGTCGTGGCGATGTGCCTCCCCCGTCTCCTCCGGTGGCTCCTTTCCTCGAGGCGGTCCATACCGAGACGATCCTGGAGTTCTTCATCAAGCTGCGCCGAGCCTGTCGCCGCCTCCGGCTGCCGGCCCTGTTCATGAGCGCGATGGAACCGGATCCGCCGAGGTGATGGAGTTGCGCATGAGGGCTGTGGGATCAGCGGCACTCGAGTGAGTGTCGGTCCCCAGCCCCGGCGTGATGTACTTCGATCGAGGGTGGAAGACGTTCGCCCGCATCCACAGCTTGACGGCGGGGTTTACCCTCCATTTCAAGTTAATGGAGGGCGACCTTCTCGCCGTCAAGGTCTTCGGGGATTCCGGGACCCGGGCGAGATGCTGTGTGGACAGCTCCTCCGATAGCGAAGGTCCCTCCTCGAGCGAGAGTGACGAGGAGGGGAGCGGCAGCGACGACGACGAGGATGGCGGGTCCGACTAGGCGTCGGATGCTGCCTCGCGCGCCACCGGCGACCCCATCATCCGGTCGCCGCCTTCGAACTCCCCGGGCCGCCTCCTTGGGCGGCTGGTGTAGGGAGGCTGCGGAAGAGGAAGAGGGTGGCGGCAAGGCCGTCAAATCGGAGTACGAGGGCGAGAAGCCCTCGTCAGCGTGCCGACGTCCCACCACCTCGTCTTCAAGCTCTGCCTCCGGCGCCTCCGCCAATCTCCTCGCCGGCCCCCGGGAAGTTCTCTTGGTGTCTTCTGGCGCCCGTAGCTCTCCTAGGCGCCCCTTTTGCCCTTCCCGGCAAGCTTCTCTTGCCGGGCCTCCTTGACCTACCTCCTAACAGAGAAACAGAGAGGGATTACGGCATCTTATCTTCTAATTTGTAAGCCCTTGGGCCTTAGTTGTATTTAAAATATGTAATCCTCTCTATCATGTTTTTCATCCTCTATGGACTTGTACTACACTAGGATGTTTTTAATGAAAAGAGGGGAACGCTTGTCGGACCGAGTCTTTTACTTGATTTCGTGCCTTGTATGCTCCCATCCCACGCCTCGGGAGCTTGCCGCGCGAACACGCTTGTTGAGTCGCGGACATCAGCAGCCACTGGCGGTGTTGCTTCCGCAAGCAACCTTGCGGGCCATTGCAGCGACTTGTGTTTGTTGAGCGGACTCGAAACAAACCAAGGGCGAATCGGGCCACGACTCGCTCCTCCGCGCATGGGTTTTACAAGACACGCTTCGCTCAAGGACGCAGCCCCGCTTTCCCGGTCCATGAGAGGATGCATGACGAGGATGAAAACTTATCTGATTTCGCAGCTTTTGGTGCTATTATCCTGCGGGAAGGAATCTTGCACTCGCAGCCCCGCAACTCGGCTCCGCCAAAATCCAGTGCTGGTGTGCTCTTCGGTTTCTCCTTGTTGCTGTAATTTCAGCCATGAAAACAGCTGAGATAGGTCTGCAACAGTTTCATCATTTACATGTATATGTATATAAATCCTTTCTCAGGCGACTTTGCAATACGATGTCGTGCCTTGCCCTTCGTATGTTTATACTCTCGCTGTTAGGGAACTTGCGGTGCTAACACACTTGCTGAGTACGGAACATCAGCAGCCTCTTGCCGGCGGTGTTTTCTCCGCAAGAAACCTTCTCGGGCAGCTGCAGGCGCCGAGTTGTTGAGCGGACTCGAAACAAATCGAGGATTTAACTCAGCCGCGAGTTGGCTCCTTCGCAAGACAAGTTTCTCATACGAAGGGCATCTTACGGCAGGGCTTGCTACGTTACACCCTCTACTTTACACCCTTTGTGCGCTTTTACCCTACGCTTCTAGGGAAACTTGCCGGCAAAGGGGCCCTTGCCGCGAGCGCCGAGTGTCAACTCGAAGCAGCCCGCTGGCCAAGGTCTTACCGCAAACAACCTTGCCGCGGCTAGTCGCAACGCACTTAGCTTGCTGAGCGGACTCGAAAACGAAACAAGGGCGCGACACTTGTCGCAGCTCACTTAAATCGTTGAGCGTGCTCGAAAACAAGGTAAGGGTGCGGCTATCCACGGGTAGGTTCCTCCGCGCACAGGTATTGCGTACAAAGGACGAACGCACGAGGAACATAACATAAAAAAGCATGGAACTAAGGAGTGCTCTGCACAAAAGCTCGGACAACTTAGCTTTTCTATTTCCAACAATCCGCCGAGGCCGCACTCCTCCCGATCCTTCCCCTTGTATGTTCTCGCCCTTACGCTTTGGGAGCCCACCAACAAAACATGCTTGCTGAGCGCAGGCATCAGCCGGCCACCGGCGGTGCAGCCCCGGCGGAAGAACTTGTCGGGCTGGTTGCGGCGTGCTTTTATCGCCGAGTGGACTCAAGACGAACCGACGGCGCAACCCAACCACGATTCGACCCTTTCGCGTCTAGGTCCCTCATACAGGGTATGGATTCTCGTGGGGTACAACTCAAAGGTTCGAGCTTGGCAATTTTCTTTGCCCTCTCGGCGGTGGACGGTCGGCGGGGCTCGATGGCGCGTCCTCGACGGCAGCGCGCGCCCGGGGAGACGCTACCGCCGGAGTGAGCACCAGAGCTGCCGCCCTTGCCGTGCTTGATCTTTGGCTGATCTGTCTTTGTTTCTCGCACTTGCGGGTGGAGCTCGATGGCGCGTCCTCGACGGCAGCGCAGCGCCCGGGAGATGCGCTGCCGGAGCGAGCACGAGCTGTCCTTGCCGGACTTGGCCTTCTTCTTCCCGGGAGCTTCGGCGCAAGTAGCTCACGCTCGCCGCAGCAGCTGCTTCCCAGTATATCTTGTCGGTGCAGATAAGCGCGTCCTTCTTGTCGCCGTGGGCGGTGATGACGCTTATCGGCCCCGCATCTTGAGTACGCTATAAGCATAATGGGAAGCTGCCATGAACTTGGCGAGGCAGGACGGCCGAGTATTCCATTGTATGGCAACGGAATATCGGCGACGCCGAAAGTGATGCGCTCGATCCTGAAATTGAGCTCCCGCCAAAGGTCACCGGCAGAGTGATCTTTCCTTGGGCTTGCTCCGTCCGGTTGATTCCTTGAAAGAACCGGTCTCTTCGAGCTCGCCATCTGAATTTGGAGTTTCTTGATCACAGCAGGGAGATCAAGTTCAGCCCGCCCCGCCGTCAACCAACATTTTGGTGACCTTGAGGTTGCGGATGGTGGGCGAGACCAGCATCGGCAAGCACCCGACCGCAGATGGTGCGGTCGGGGTGATCCTCAAGATCAAAAATGATGGGCGTCTTGGACCATTTGAGGAGCTTCTTGCGACTCCACGGGCGGCTCCGCTGCATTCACCTCGCGCACCCACCGCTTTAGCTGGCGGTGGGAGGTGTGCGAGAGGCGCCACCGCCGACGCACAGACCTCCGTGGCTTCGGAACTCCTGCTCGCTGTTATCCTCATCCTCCATGTCTTCGTCGTCGTCTTCTTCATCCTTGTCGCGGCCCCGGGGAGGTCGATCACCTTGCCGCTGCTTGGCCTTGCCGCGGCGTCCTCCCCGGCCATTGAACGGCCGCTTCTTGCTCGGTTCTCCTTCGCCACCTTGGGCCTTCTCCTTGTCGCGCCTCTCGTACTCAGCTTTTTGCTGCTCAACGAGATACTCGACGCGCTTGCAGTTGGAGAGATCGTGGCCCTTGGTGCGGTGGATTTTGCAGTATTGCTTGTCGGAGCGGTCCTGCTTGTCGGCTGCCGCTACAGGGGCAGGCTCCTCGCCGGAGCCGCAAGCCTGTGTTTGCTTGGCGGGAGCCTCCTTGCCGGACTTCTCGACGGCAAGCACCTCTTTCTTGTTCTTCTTTCGGTTGTTCCGCCGCCGGCTCTTCTTTGCCGGGGTGGTGTCGTCGCTGTCACTTCCTCCTGTGCCAGCATCCTCCCCGGGGAGTCTCCTCCCCTCTTCCGCGCGTGCGCACTTATCAGCCAGAGCATAGAGCTCGCTGACATCCCGAATCTTGGTCATCGCCATCTCTTCACGCATGCGGCGGTTACGCGACGCTCGTGGAACGCGCCGATAACCGCGCGGGGTGGACATCGAGGATGTTGTGCTGCACACGGTGAAGCGTTGGATATACTTGCGCAGGATTCTCCTTCCTTCGGGCCAAAATGTGGAGATCGCTCTCTGGCCGTGGGGTTTGTGGCCGCCAGTGAAGGCGCCAACAAACCGATGGCAAAGGTCTGCCCAAGAAGAAATGGAGCCTTCCGGCAAGTGCATAAGCCAATAACGAACGCTCGCTTAAGCACGAAGCGGAAGTAGTTCGCCAGAATCTTGTCGTCGCGCCCGCAGCTGCACCGCGATGGTGTAGACACCGAGGAATTCGAGGGTGCGTCTTGCCGTCGATTCTCGACGCCGGGCTTGAAATTCTTCATGCTGGAGCCATCGACGCGCCGCAGCTCGCGGGTGAACGCAGGGCAGCCTGCCGCGTACGGCAAGTCGCCTGGTTCACCGGGCGCGCTCGCGTCGACAGCGTTCCCAGCTCTCTGGTCTGATTGTCGCCGAGCTTCTCGGCGGCGCTCGATTGTGGTCCGAGCGTCTTCTTGTCGCCGGTCGTCGAGGACCTGGCGTTGATCCCGATGAGCCCGCGGATCCGACGATGCAATGGAGCCGTCGTCGGCGTTGTTCCAGCGGGGCGGCGTCTTTCGCTTCTGCGGCGGGGAGTGCACGGTGGTTGCACCCCCGGCGGTCTTGTCGTCGTCGGCCTTCGTCTTCTCAGCTTGCCGCGGCCTCGAGGTCGCCGGCTGCTGTGAAGAGTCGTTGTTGGCGAAGGCGATCAGGCTCTGGATGGTAGCCCTCCGATCTTGCCTTGTCCGCCGTTGAGGGAAGTCGAGGAGCAGCTGCGCCCTTGCGAGCGCTTCTGCGGAGTGGAGGGAGCGAAGCGGCGGTGCGAGGAGCGGATATGCTCGGACTCTAACAGCGTTAGGAGGAGCAGGTCTGCCCGCGCCGCCGCTTTGCTTGTGTTCGACGGTGGTCCGGAGCATCCCGCGAGCCTCCGGTGTGTCCTTGCCCGGCGGCGGATACCACCTCCGTGGTACGGCGCTGCTGGGTTGTCGTGTCCGAGATGGACGCGACGCGTCCACGGAGACCGAGCGCGGTCATCCGTCTTGTCCTTGATTCGTGGCGCCGCGAGTGTCCTCGCCGGCGACCACCCTCCGACGGCGTCTCCTCCGCCCACCGCTGGCTCGGTGGCGGTGGATGAGACGCAGCCGGCTCGCAACCTCCGCCTTCCTCTTGAGGCCATGGCGCAGTTGTTGATGAAGTTGCTGATGAAACTGGAGAGGTTGATGAAGAACGCGCCCGCGTGAACGCCGGATCAGGTCCGCACAACCTCGACGCCCCCTACCTGGCGCGCCAAAGATGCCGGGGGAAACTGCCCGCCGCGAACACCTATGGGGCCGGCCCCTTGTGCATCTTGATGCGAGGACGGAGGGAGCACGGAGAGCAGATCGTGAGCGAGCACGCGGGCGGTTTTACCTGTGTTCGGCCGCGACGGACGCCAGAAACCCTACTCCTGCCTTGGTTTGTATTGAGCTCGGGAGCTTGAAGATCTACAGTACCAGCTACACCGAGCGCGAGAGTTGTCAAGGTTTCGAGCCGAACCCCCTCCACGTTGCACATGGGCCTCCTTTTATAGTGCAAGGGTCACCGACAGTGTCAACGAGGGAGAAAGGGGTAAAAATGTAAAAGAGGTGGTAGTTGGAACAGTCGCGGGAACAAGTGGAGCTACGGTCGTGAACAATGGTCGCTACCTACTTTGACATGGGGACAAGGGCATTTAATGCCCGTCGCCGTCGACCCCAAAAGCTCCCGCCCTTGCGTCTCCGTCGCCACGGCGATGGATCCACCACCGTGAAGTGCCACCGTGTCCCCAGGCTGCACAGACCATCCGCCACGCGTCCCCGAAAGGCCCTGTATGCACGCGTGGGCTGATGAGCTGGAGCGCGGGCACACAACAGAACTCTCCGGCAAGCACCTTGCCGGGTCTTGACTTGCGGACCCGGAGCTTGCGGGCTCAGAATTTGTCGCACCGGGCCCTCGCCGGGACGCATATAGCGCCGAGGCGTGTCTTCTATGATGTAATCTTCTAGTCTTCCTGGCGAGCTCCTCTCGCCAGGGCCTTGCGTGAGCGATGTAACCTTGAGCCTGGAACGGCCTTCCCGGCAAACTCCGCTTGCCGGGGTCTCGATCTTCTGTCTTGTATACTTTGTTTTTGAATGGCTTAATATGGAGCAGGAAGGTCTCCGGCGAGCACGTGGTAAACCCTGCCGCGGGAAGCTGCAACCGCCCGTGCACAAGTTGGGGTACTGAGGTACCCCTACCTTAGTACACCGACACGAGGGGACTCCTCCGGTGGCTACAGATAAGAGGGGTAGGGCCGGCATCGAGCTAATCTTGCCGGGCCGAGGCGGCGGCCATGGCGGCAGAGAGAGGTGGGGAGGGGCTCTAGAGCTCAAAGAAGAGGCCGGGGAGGTTGCTGGAGGTGGTGTGAGGCTGGTGGTGAGGTCGAACGGCCTCGGGGGTGGCTTAAATAGCCGCAGGGCGAGGTGGCCGTGCTGGCACCTCCTGCGACGCGTGTCCGGCTCCAAGGATGCGTTTGCTCGTGCATGGGCTCGAGGAAGGCGACGGCGACGCACAGGGAGGAGCTCACGGGGCAGGAGGGGGCCAAAGGAGGGGCAGAGGAAGAGGCCGAGTACCATAAAAGCTCGGTCGACCACAGATGTCCCGCGGGCGCTCGTCGGCGAGCGTCGGTGAGGAAGAGGATGGAGGGGGAGAGGGGTCTAGGAGAACGGCGATGATGCGGGGAACACGCTGGACATGATCACGGGCTCTAAGATGACGAGAGGAGAAGGGGGTCCAGCACAAACAGTATGCCACAACGCACAGAGCGCGCCAACAGACATGCCAGCTACGTGGTCACCACGAGACATGGCGCATTAAATGCTGAACAGCACCCAAAACGGTGTCTAGTGGTAAGTCCTTTGTAAGGTGGTTTCTACTGAGGTGGTAACTAGGTGAAAGAGGCTCTTGTCAAAAAGAAATAACCCTATGAAGTTTACTGCAGTACACTTCATCAGCTCAATGAGATCAACTGAGAATTACTGGAGGCTAAACAAGATGTCTGGGATGTTTAGGATAGGAAGGACTATGATCCTGGATGTTGGGAGGGTAAAAGGATCAAGATTTACTGCAGTTGCTTCACAACTGCATACTTGGTCCAGAAATGAAGATCATCAAGATGCACTCACATGGAGTTATGGAATGGGATGAAACTTGGAAAATCCTCATTATATGGACATATAAAGATGCTGTAAAAAGATCATGCTAAATGGACAAGCCAAAATAGCACTTGCTTCACAAACATCATTTCTGTCCAAAAACTTGAAATAATTATGGTGGTCAAATGGATCAATTAAATGATGCCAAAAAGGGTGGAGAGATGTTTTATGTATAGAAGAATGATATGGTAATTTATCAGGATTTTTGAAGCAATATAAAATATACTTGCTTCACAACTTGAAAATATTGCCAGAAACAAAGATTTGCTCATGTGCTCCAATAGATGATTGGATGGGGCTGCAAACGGGTGAAGGGGTTTAATATGAGCACATTAAGGATTGTGCAAAAGTTCAACTCATTTGGGTACTCCTAGCTAGTACTTCCTTCACAAAGCTTTCTGTTGGACAGAAACTTTGAAAATTCACTGAGGAAGATTTACTAGGCAAATAAATTTGAACTTGTGCATGGGGCAATTATTTGGACATATAAACATGCTTAAAAATGTTGCAATAGGAGAAATATAAATAACACTTCCTTCACAAAGTGCCATTCAGGGCAAAATAGGAAAATGAATATTGGGGAATTATTTTTGATCATGGCAATGAAAAGTTTTGCCATATTTTATCAAGATATGACCCAAAAAATTTATGAGAATTATTTGGGAATTTTGGGAGTGATGGAAATATAGGTTGCTTCACAACCTAGGGTAACTGGAGTTATTCCTTTAATAGAAAAGGAATATTCCCAATAAAAAAGAATATTGGGATTTGGTCCAAGGTGGAAATGACAGGGTCTAGGGAAGGATTTGGGAATGGCAAGCCACTCTGGAAGCAAAGAAGAGGTCATCTTCTTTAGTTTCCAGACCACGAAGCCACGGAAAAAGAAAACTCAGGCAAAAACCTCGGAAAAACAAAAGAAAAAGAAAGGGCCAAAAATCAGGCTGTGACAAACCTTACCCCCTTAAAGAAATCTCATCCTCGAGATTTGGTTGCTCAGGGAACTAGTATGAATATTCAGACTTAAGGAAATCGTTTCCAACTCGGGTATCCTTTTTCCTTTATTGTTGTTCCCACTAAATTTTTATTCTGACTGGCCCTGGGTGGTTTGATTCATTGTATCCACATTCTGACAGATCTTGCCTGGCTGGTTCATGCTTATATAGGCTCCAATTTCTTTTTAGATCTGCTGACTAGCTGACTATGATTTGATTATCACGATTGAAATATATGTCCGTCTCACAAATCCAAAAGAGATTTCTGCTGGGTGTGCCACCCGGCACTGACAACCTTTCATGTAATGATGATCAGAATTTTTTGATGAAAACTCAAGCTCTAACTCATTGCATTGGGTTTCTCCACTAAATGCAAGTCCTTTGGGTTCCAACAGGGAGTTAAAACATAACTGTTTCCTGACAGATTCTGACTCGTCGCAGAAGTTTCTGAATCATTTTAACCGGTTCCACTATCGTGAGTATTGGATCCGTAGCAAATATTTGATTGTCTCCTATCGCAGCCAGCGTAAAGGGCTTGGCCTGTATGATAGTATCTGCAGACTTGTCTGGCGGTGGTTCTGACAGAAAATTTTTGTTCACGACAGGCTATCCATGATGATTCATATAAGTGAGGATTCGGGCTTCCAGACTGTTATTCCTCATGCCGATTACTCACGCTATAGGCATATCCATGTGGATCAATACTGACTTAGACTGTCCGGGGGATCTGCACCATGGGGTCGTGTACAATTTTCATACCTGCATCACTGGTCTTGCTCCTTCATTATTGTTTTCTTGGTCTGGATCCTTGGCTGAAAGTGTTGGGTCATATTGCTTCTTCGTATGACCATAGGTACTGTCGGTGCAATTTTCGGCAATCGTAGCTTATCGTCATTTTTCTGATAAGGTAACCCATTAAATGGCAGGTTCAACACCTCTCAAATTCTGATCGTTCGGAAATGATCACCCGAAACCCTTGCAAGAAATCGGCAAATAAGTCAGTAGCCACCAGAACGGTCTTTGCAACTCAGATCTGGGACATTACTGGAATAACTCAACCATGGCTCAGGACGGCCAAAAAGCAGCTCATAGCATGAGACCGGGTCGATAAGAAGAAGGTGGCAGCTCCCTAAAATAGCCAAAAAGCAGCTATAGGGCTACTGTTACAAAGAGAAACTCAACAGCTATACGAGATGGCCGAAAAGCAGCTTAGACTCGTGCCAATTGTTGAAGAGAGAAACAAAAATCGGCATCCACCCCGGATAGCTAGAAACATCTCAGATCACAGGCGTGGTGCCGTCATTGGAGAAAAAGGGGACAAGGGCTCATCAGGATCATTTTCCAGGTTCACGGGTACTTGTATCGAGCTCATTGATGTCGTCAATCCTCATAATCCTTTGTCACACTGTGGTGTATACTGGCTTTCTTCTATTAACCATCCTCACGTGGTTGTCAGATCCTCATCCGAGTGACTTGTAAGGTCTTGATGGTATGCTCATTGCATATATATGAGGACCTGATTCCGAGACAGACATGTATTCTGACTGATTCTTGATTCTGACCAAAATGTTGTGGATTTGATTCTTGGGATTCACTGCCATATGCTGTCAATTCATAGTGTACTACCTTGTACCAATGTCTTACTGAGGAATATTTGCTGGCTTGTGCTCGAAACTTTCATCGAACAGCTTGCTGAAGAAGACTGAATATCGTGCTTCAGAAGCTTACCCCCTTAAAGACTTTCCAGGGGAAAGACTTAGTACCTTATGCCGGAAGATGTTGCGGTTGCTTACTGAAGAAGGCAGAGTATCGTGCATGGGAAATCATCTACGTATCGTATTGAGGAAGATAGATAAATCTTGGCTTGGAAGCTTCTCGGGTATCTTGCAAGGGAAGACTGGGTTGCTTACACCAGAAACTTCTTATTGTGATATGCGGACCGATTTCCACATACACATTCCATCTTAATTTTTCTGATGTTGATTTCTTGCATGAAACGGGGTTTTGCAGGACTATTCTCCTGTCTGAGTATATGCCATATTTTTGCTTGCTTCCAGGTACATCGAGTTCCAAAATCATCCTCAACGAAAAATTAAACTTGTATCTGAGCCATACCTTTGATAATATTCTGTCAACCTTGCACACAATTCATCTTCTTGCTGATTTAATCATTTTGTTGTGATGAGTGCACGCCAATGCAAACTTGATACTTACGGTCCATCCAGGATTTCTTTTGCATCCGGACAAGATATTCCAATTTCACTACAGTCAGCTGATAATTCCATTCTGTTTAACTGAATTTCCAAATATATGCATTTCTTGCTGACTCTTCGGGTCCGGTGTCGGTTGACGAGCAACTTTAATAGGGGAAAAATTTGTAACATCGAAGGCCCAAAGAAAAGAACAACAGAAACGACTAAAACAAAAGCACACAAGCATACTACTAATATATTTAATCAAGCAATCAGCACATATTACTGCTAGTCACAGAATAATATGCCTACTTAAGCACACAAATCTCACGGAAACTCCGGTGTTGCAGTCTAATATGCTGTGACAATGTGCACGAGGACGAATAAATGTGTGGAAGAATTGGTGTAAACAGCGCTACACCAAGTGCTAGCTTAGCCAAATGGCAACCTGAACTAGCTCGGAGACAAGGACGTACTTGGTAATCATGCAGTAGGACACGAAGGTCGCAACCACATCATTATCAAGCAGATGGAAAAAGATCCGTACTCGTCTAAGAAATAGGATAGCAGGGAAAAACTGAGACAGCTGACATCGCCCTTTCTTGATAACTAAGATCATTAAGGGTTGCCAACACGACGAAATAAAATAACGATCCGGGATAGACGCATGTCCATCACCGAAACGATAGGTGGGACTGAAAGAAAGACATCGATGCGATACCTGAGCACCATTTTTGCAAATAGTGTCAGGATCACTTGGCATCACTCTGCTGGGATAGAAATAACACCAAACACCGAAAGAACTGGAGGAATGCAAAGGTTGAGCTATAGTGGATCCGAACCGATGCCAGCTACACTCACCAGATAATCCGTTATCACCAATACTAAGGCTATATGCATGCTATGCAACAAACAAATGCAGCAATCAAGTGCAACAAACCAACTGGGGGTCTATACTACCGCTTTCTAACGTTTGCACGGTCTAGGGCATCCTACAGCCAGACCAGCTCTAATACCAAGCCTATGGCAAACCGGCTCAGAGAAAACCGGAACGCCCCGTATTCCAGCCCAGAGATCGAGAAGTCTTCTGGAATACGACACTGCTTAGCATAGAATAAACCAGCCTTCTATTATTACACAAATATGAATACAAGGTCTCCGATATTACAATGAATAACATCGGTACGGTGACACTACACCATCCTCAGTTGCTCTATGCAAGCAGCAGAAACAACTCGAAGCAGCGGAATAACTCTAGCAGCAGAACAACGGCGACGGTGGTGAACTCCACTCCGCAGGTACTCTGGCTAGAACGCTTATCCTAGCTCGCACGAACGGAAACCACGACAAGCAAGCAATCAAATCTGGCATGACCTGCAAGCTGGCATGACACGCCAGGTCAGTACATTGAATGTACTTGCAAGCTTACAAATAACCAGAAGCATTCAAGACAGACAACATCATGGCAATTACAGGTTAAAAAGGAATTAACATGATAACATCAGAACAACATGGCATGACCAACATAAACATGATACAACTAACTCAAGCTGAACATAGCATGAACATATTAATCCGACAATACTAGCATGCAACATGAAACCACTATATGCACCACTTATCCTGCTCGGTTACCTCGTAACCAACACATGCATCACTTACCACCCTCGGACATGACACGATCATCTCAGGATCAAATCAACCTTGGTATAAACAACACTGTAGCAATCAGTAAATGACCACAAGGAGATTGATCTTTACCCATGATTCTTGCACAACATCACGAATATCGAATGATGTCTACTACAGAACCTTCTTCTTGTAGACGTTGTTGGGCCTGCAAGTACACAGGTTTGTAGGACAGTAGCAAATTTCCCTCAAGTGGATGACCTAAGGTTTATCAATGCGTAGGAGGCGTAGGATGAAGATGGTCTCTCTCAAGCAAACCTGCAACCAAATAACAAAGTGTCTCTTGTGTTCCCAACACACCCAATACAATGGTAAATTGTATAGGTGCACTAGTTCGGCGAAGAGATGGTGATACAAGTGCAAAATAGATAGTAGATATGGGTTTTTGTAATCTGAAATATAAAAACAGCAAGGTAACTAATGATAAAAGTGAGCGTAAATGGTATTGCAATGATAGGAAACAAGGCCTAGGGTTCATACTTTCACTAGTGCAAGTTCTCTCAACAATAATAACATAGATAGATCATATAACAAGCCCTCAACATGCAACAAAGAGTCACTCCAATGCCACTAATAACGGAGAACAAATATAGAGATTATGGTAGGGTACGAAACCACCTCAAAGTTATTCTTTCGGATCAATCTATAAAACAGTTCGTACTAGAATAACACCTAAAGACACAAATCAACCAAAACCCTAATGTCACCTAGATACTCCATTGTCACCTCAAGTATCCGTGGGCATGATTATATGATATGCATCACACAATCTGAGATTCATCCAACCAACACAAAGTACTTCAAAGAGTGCCCCAAAGTTTCTATCGGGGAGTCAAGAACGTGTGCCAACCCCTATGCAGAGGTTCCCAATGTCATGAAACCCACAAGTTGATCACCAAAACATACATCAACTGGCACATGATATCCCATTGTCACCACAAATAATCACGGCAAGACATACATCAAGTGTTCTCATAAAAGACTCAATCCGATAAGATAACTTCAAAGGGGAAACTCAATTCATCACAAGAGAGTAGAGGGGGAGAAATATCATAAGATCCAACTACAATAGCAAAGCTCGGGATAGATCAAGATCGTGCCATAGAGGGAACACGAGAGAGAACATGAGAGAGAGAGAGATCAAACACATAGCTACTGGTACATACCCTCAGCCCCGAGGGTGAACTACTCCCTCCTCGTCATGGTTAGAGCCGGGATGATGAAGATGGCCACTTGTGATGGGATCCCCTCCGGCAGGGCGCCGGAACAGGCTCCCGAAAGGTTTTTGGTGGCTACAGAGGCTTGCAGCAGCAGAACTCCCGATCTATCTTCTGTTTTGGAAGCTTTAGGGTACATAGGTATATATGGGTGAAAGAAGTACGTCGGTGGACCGAAGGGGGGGGCACGAGGCAGGGGGCGCGCCCCAGGGGGGTGTGCGCGCCCCCACCCTCGTGGGCACCTCCCTTCTTCCCCGACGTGCACTCCAAGTCCATCGGGTGGCTTTCCTTCCAAAAATAACTTCTCTAGTTGATTTCGTTCCGTTTTGACTCCGTCTGATATTCCTTTTCCTCGAAACACAGAAATAGGCATAAAACAACAAATCTGGGCTGGGCCTCCGGTTAATAGGTTAGTCCCAAAATAATATAAAAGTGGATAATAAAGCCCAATATTGCCTAAAATAGTAGATAAAGTAGCATGGAGCAATCAAAAATTATAGATACGTTGGAGACATATCAAGCATCCCCAAGCTTAATTCCTGCTCGTCCTTGAGTAGGTAAATGATAAAAGAGATAATTTTTGATGTGGAATGCTAGTTGGCATAATTTCAATGTAAATCTTCTTAATTGTGGTATGAATATTCAGATCCGAAAGATTCAAAACAAAAGTTCATATTGACATAAAAATGATAATACTTCAAGCATACTAATAAAGCAATCATGTCTTCTCAAAATAGCATGGCAAAAGAAAGTTCATCCCTACAAAATCATATAGTTAGGCTATGCTTCATTTTCGTCACACAAAGATGTTCCCAACTTCTATACCCCCGATGACAAGCCAAGGAATTGTTTCATACTTAAATAATCTCAAACTTTTTCAACCTTCACGCAATACATGAGCGTGAGCCATGGATATAGCACTATGGGTGGAATAGAATATGATGATGGGGATTGTGTGGAGAAGACAAAAAAGGAGAAAGTCTCACATTGACGAGGATAATCAACGGGCTATGGAGATGCCCATCAATTGATGTCAACATGAGGAGTAGGGATTGCCATGCAACGGATGCACTAGAGCTATAAATGCTCAACAAAAGAAAACTAGTGGGTGTGCATCCAACTTGCTTGCTCATGAAGACCTAGGGCATTTGAGGAAGCCCATCGTAGGAATATACAAGCCAAGTTCTATAATGAAAAATTCCCACTAGTATAAAAAGACAACTTATGAGACTCACTACATGAAGAACAAGGTGCTACTTTGAAGCACAATATATGAGACTCACTATATGAAGAACAAGGTGCTACTTTGAAGCACAAGTGTGAAAAAGGAGATAGTAGCATTGCCCTTTTTTTCTTTTTTTTGGGCCTTTCTTTTTTTGCCTTTCTTCTTTTATTTGGGCCTTTCTTTTTTTTCTTTTTTTGTTTGGGCAATGCTCTAATAATGATGATCATCACACTTCTATTGATTACAACATAAGGATTACAACTCGAAACTTAGAACAAGATATGACTCTATATGAATGCCTCCGGCGGTGTACCGGGATGGTGCAATGAATCAAGAGTGACATGTATGAAAAATAATGCATGGTGTCTTTGTCACAAATACGATGTCAACTACATGATCATGCAATGGCAATATGACAAAAGTAATGTATGTCATGAATATGATGATGGAAGTTGCATGGCAATATATCTCGGAATGGCTATGGAAATGCCATGATAGGTAGGTATGGTGGATATTTTGAGGAAGATATAAGGAGGTTTATGTGTGATAGAGCGTATCGTATCACAGGGTTTGGATGCACCGGCGAAGTTTGCACCAACTCTCAAGGTGAGAAAGGGCAATGCACGTGCATCAAGAGGCTAGCAATGGCGAAAAGGTAAAAGTGCGTATAATCCATGGACTCAACATTAGTCAAAAGAACTCATATACTTATTGCAAAAATTTAGAAGTCATCAAAACCAAGTACTACGCGCATGCT
The DNA here is from genome assembly GCA_021437245.1 of Aegilops speltoides. NCBI lineage: Eukaryota > Viridiplantae > Streptophyta > Magnoliopsida > Poales > Poaceae > Aegilops > Aegilops speltoides. The sequence continues at coordinate 424,295,168 of CM038144.1, read as the reverse complement.
CCTAGGGGATAGATTGGTAGGAAAAGACCATCGCTCGTCCCCGACCGCCACTCATAAGGATGCACAAGCCGTATACACTTGCATGTTTCAAATTTGTTACACAACTTTAACCATACGTGCATGCTACGGGACTTGCTAACTTCAACACAAGCATTCTTTGAATTCATAATCACCCAACTAGCATGACTTTGATATCATTACCTCCATATCTCAAAACAATTATCAAGTATCAAACTTTTCTTAGTATTCAACACACTCATAAGAAAGTTTCACATATCTTGAAAACCAAGTATATTAATATTAATCAAATTACCATGCTATTAACGACTCTCAAAATAATCTAAGTGAAGTATGAGAGTTCATCTATTTCTTCAAAATAAAACTACCACCATGCTCTAAAAGGTATAAGTGATGCACTAGAGCAAATGACAAACTACTCCGAAAGATATAAGTGAAGGTCAATGAGTAGCTAAATAATTATGCAACTATGCGAAGACTCTCTCTCATTTAATAATTTCATATCTTGATACTTTATTCAAACAGCAAGCAAAGCTAAAGAAAACTACATTGCAAGGATAGCACAACTCATGTGAAGAAGCAAAAACTTAGGCTCAACCCATACTAACCGATAGTTGTTGAAGAAGAAAGGTGAGATGCCTACCGGGGCATCCCCAAGCTTAGATGCTTGAGACTTCTTGAAATATTATCTTGGGGTGCCTTGGGCATCCCCAAGCTTGAGCTTTTGTGTCTCATTAATTTCTCTCATATCATGGTTTCTCTTTTTATCAAATGCTTCATTCACAACAAACTCAACGAGAACTCGTGAGATAGGTTAGTATAAACCAATGCAAAACCTTATCATTTTCTACTGTAACAAATCACTTAAATAATTATTCAACATTGCATACTAAATGCCTCTGCATATTTAATACTCCTATCCTCAAATAGAATCATTAATCAAGCAAACATATGCAAACAATGCAACCATAACAGCAATCTGCCAAAACAGTACAGTCTGTAAAGAATGCAAGAGTATCAATACTTCCCTGACTCCAAAAATTATGAACTTAAATTTCCACTGTAATAAATTTATCAGAGCTCAATATGAAAAAATATTCAACATTATACCACTCTGTTACTTTTCTAGGGAATTTTTGCAACAGCGGTAAACTTTTTGTTTGTCAAACAGCAACATGTATACTAGCAAAATAAGCATGACAAAGGCTATCCTTGACTTCTTTATTGAAAATAAGGATGCAAAACTTTATTCTAAATAACAGAAAGCTAATACTAACAAAACAAAATGATGCTCCAAGCAAAACACATATCATGTGGTGAATAAAAATATAGCTCCAAGTAAAGTTACCGATGAACGAAGACGAAAGAGGGGATGCCTTCCGGGGCATCCCCAAGCTTAGGATCTTGGTTGTTCTTGAATATTACCTTGGGGTGCCTTGGGCATCCCCAAGCTTAGTCTCTTGCCACTTCTTATTCCATAGTCCATCGAATCTTTACCCAAAACTTGAAAACTTCACAACACAAAACTCAACAGAAAACTCGTAAGCTCCGTCAGTATAAGAAAATAAAACAACCACTTAGGTACTATAATGAACTCATTCTAAATTCATATGGGTGTAATTTCCACTGTACTTCAACTTATCTATGGTTCATACCCTCCGATACTACTCATAGATTCATCAAAATAAGCAAACAACACATAGAAAAGAGAATCTGTCAAAAACAGAACAGCATGTAGTAATCTGTATCAAACGTATACTTCTGGAACTCCAACAATCCTACCAAATTAGGAAGGCCTAAGCAATTTGCGTACCAATCCAGAACAAAAATAATCATATCAGAAGAACGTTTCTGTGAGTTAACAAAACTAATTTACCGGGTGAAAAAGTTTCTGATTTTCAGCAGGATCAACACAACTATCACCATAAGCTATCCTAAAGGTCTTACTTGGCACTTTATTGAAACAAAAGCTATAAAACATGATTACTACAGTAGAATAATCATGTGAACACACAAAAACAGTAAGGATAAGTATTGGGTTGTCTCCCAACAAGCGCTTTTCTTTAATGCCTTTTAGCTAGGCATGATGATGACAATGATGCTCACATAAAAGATAAGAATTGAAACATAACGGGAGCATCATGAAGCATATGACTAGCACATTTAAGTCTAACCCACTTCCTATGCATAGGGATTTTGTGAGCAAACAACTTATGGGAACGATAATCAACTAGCATAGGAAGGTAAAACAAGCATAGCTTCAAAACTTGAAGCACATAGAGAGGAAACTTGATATTATTGCAATTCCTAAAAGCATATATTCCTCCCTCATAATAATTTTCAGTAGCATCATGAATGAATTCAACAATATAGCCATTACCTAAATCATTCTTTTCATGATCTACTAGCATAGAAAATTTACTACTCTCCTCATAAGCAAAATTCTTCACATGAATAGTAGTGGGAGCAAACTCAACAAAATAACTATCATATGATTTAAAATTAGGATCAAGATGACAAGTTTCATGGTTATCATTATTCTTTAAAGCATACGTGTCATCACAATAATCATTATAGATAGGATGCATGCTTTCATCATAGTAAATTTGCTCATCAAAGCTTGGGGACAAAAAATATCATCTTCATCAAACATAGCTTCCCCAAGCTTGTGGCTTTGCATATCATTAGCATCATGGATATTCAAGGAATTCATACTAACAACATTGCAATCATGCTCATCATTCACATATTTTATGCTAAGCATTCTATGTAATTCTTCTCCTAGTACTTGAGCACAATTTTCCTTCCCATCATTTTCACAAAAGACATTAAAAATATGAAGCATATGAGGCACTCTCAATTCCATTTTTTGTAGTTTTCTTTTATAAACTAAACTAGTGATAAAACAAGAAACAAAAAGATTCGATTGCAAGATCTAAAGATATACCTTCACTTACCTAGCCTCCCCGGCAACGGCGTCAGAAAAGAGCTTGATGTCTACTAAACAACCTTCTTCTTGTAGACGTTGTTGGGCCTGCAAGTGCACAGGTTTGTAGGACAGTAGAAAATTTCCCTCAAGTGGATGACCTAAGGTTTATCAATCCATAGGAGGCGTAGGATGAAGATGGTCTCTCTCAAGCAACCCTGCAACCAAATAACAAAGAGTCTCTTGTGTCCCCAACACATCCAATACAATGGTAAATTGTATAGGTGCACTAGTTCGGCGAAGAGATGGTGATACAAGTGCAAAATAGATAGTAGATATGGGTTTTTGTAATCTGAAAATATAAAAACAGCAAGGTAACTAATGATAAAAGTGAGCGTAAATGGTATTGCAATGGTAGGAAACAAGGCCTAGGGTTCATACTTTCACTAGTGCAAGTTCTCTCAACAATAATAACATAGATAGATCATATAACAAGCCCTCAACATGCAACAAAGAGTCACTCCGAAGCCACTAATAGCGGAGAAGAAACGTAGAGATTATGGTAGGGTACGAAACCACCTCAAAGTTATTCTTTCGGATCAATCTATAAAAGAGTTCGTACTAGAATAACACCTTAAGACACAAATCAACCAAAACCCTAATGTCACCTAGATACTCCATTGTCATCTCAAGTATCCATGGGCATGATTATACGATATGCATCACACAATCTCAGATTCATCCAACCAACACAAAGTACTTCAAAGAGTGCCCCAAAGTTTATATTGGAGAGTCAAGAACATGTGCCAACCATTATGCATAGGTTCCCAATGTCATGAAACCCGCAAGTTGATCACCAAAACATACATCAAGTGGCACATGATATCCCATTGTCACCACAGATAATCATGGCAAGACATACATCAAGTGTTCTCATAAAAGACTCAATCCGATAAGATAACTTCAAAGGGGAAACTCAATTCATCACAAGAGAGTAGAGGGGGAGAAACATCATAAGATCCAACTACAGTAGCAAAGCTCGGGATACATCAAGATCGTGCCATAGAGGGAACACGAGAGAGAACACGAGAGAGAGATATCAAACACATAGCTACTGGTACATACCCTCAACCCCGAGGGTGAACTACTCCCTCGTCGTCATGGATAGCGCCGGGATGATGAAGATGGCCACCGGTGATGGGATCCCCCTCCGGCAGGGAGCCGGAACGGGCTCTCGAAAGGTTTTTGGTGGCTAAAGAGGCTTGCGGCGGTAGAACTCCCGATCTATCTTCTGTTCTGGAAGTTTTAGGGTACGTAGGTATATATGGGTGAAAGAAGTACGTCAGTGGACTGAAGGGGGGGGGGGGCACGAGGTAGGGGGGCGCGCCCGGGGGTGGGCATGCCCCCCACCAACATGGGCATCTCCTTTCTTCCCTGACGTGCACTCCAAGTCCATCGGGTGGCTTTCCTTCCAAAAATAACTTCTCCAGTTGATTTCGTTCCATTTTGACTCCGTCTGATATTCCTTTTCCTCGAAACACTGAAATAGGCATAAACAGCAAATCTGGGCTGGGCCTCCGGTTAATAGGTTAGTCCCAAAAATAATATAAAAGTGGATAATAAAGCCCAATATTGCCTGAAACATTAGATAAAGTAGCAGGGAGCAATCAAAAATTATAGATACGTTGGAGACGTATCATCCATCAACTCGGTATCCTCGATACCATTGTGATCCTTACGGAGATGACCACCCGACCAATACTTGGCCCGTGATCCTTACGGTGATCACAACCCGACCACTAAATGGCCCATGATCCTTACAACAATCACAACCCGACCAACACTTGGCCAGCTTATCTCACTATTATAAAGCACATTATTCTTATTACTGTTGACTCATGGTGTGACCTTCTCTCGACCTGGGCCCTTATCCGCGGGCAAGGCTATCGATAGATTAATATACACTCTGCAGAGGTTAGTACATTGTACCAACACTACGGAACCCATGGCCTCACTCTCCCATTCAGGTGGACCAACGGCGTTCCGACAAAACCGTACTATTGTCATGACACTCTCCCGGCCCTTCCGACTCAGACCCCACTGGGCTAGTCCTGGGTGGCCCCGTGTCTACCTCCAGACACCTCGACCACCGTCGTGGCCACGATCCACACTGGGATCCGGTACCAAAATTAACTTAACAACGGGCTCACAAGGTTATGCTCTGCCTACCTGATCAGGGTAGCACGCGCCCATAACCTTCCCTGAATTGAGGTACCGACCAGAGGCACGACAATAGACCCAGTTAGGACCGTCCCATACTGATAAGGGTGGTTGCACTGGTTAGCATCGATTCACCGGCACCATGACTCAGCCAACAGGTGTTCAAGTTCAATTTAATCTGGTTAAACTTGAATGCAAATATAGCGAGCCATGATAAAATGCATGAACATGATATCAACATCATCATGAGGGTATCACATAACTATCCACCATATCAATAATAACTCATATCCACTGAACATCACATACTGACTAGCATGACCATCTCCAACATCAACATGTACCACTAACCAGCATAAACATATGAAAGGTAATACTAGCAGGTATAACATGATCACAGAGTATAAGACAACATAGCACTAAAGTGAACATGCAAATCTGAACATTACCGGGACAACGATAACCATAATTTTAACAAGCAAACATTTACTAAATATTCAAGTTGAAAACAATGGCTACTGCATGACTATCATGCAAGTGGGTATTGTGGCTTGACTGGGGATGAAGAAGGCACCGGTGAGAAGTGCGGTGAAGCCGCGAAAAGAATCGCCGGAAAATGTTCTCTCTCGGAGGGGGCTTATCCGTTGGAACAGTGGTGGGGCTGATGCGTGCGGGTCCCATGGGTGGGGCCCGGCACTTTTCCACGTGGGCAGCCCGGGTCAACGCGGGCCCGGCGGCTGGGTCGCTTACAGGCGGGGTCCGCCGCGCCTACTCTCTCCTCCTGGCCTCCTTCTTCCTCCCGCCTGGACGCACCGGCCTAGCAGGGGAGCTCACCCCGACGAGGCTCATCGGTGATCCCGGCCACCATACGGGGCGCGCGACTTACTGATGAGTTCAGCAGGACGAGGCGGTTCTATTCGTCAATAACACGGACGCCGAGGAGGATTGGAGCGGCTAGGCAGGGGACTCCGACGGAGATTGCCTCGGGTGAGGTGGGGTTACGGGGCTACGGGGTACTCCGGCGAGGGGCAAGTAGGTGGGGACGGTCAGGAGGTCGAGGGGACTCCTCCGGTGGCTACAGACAAGAGGGGGAGGGCCGGCATCGAGCTAATCTTGCCGGGCCGAGGCGGCGGCCATGGCGGCAGAGAGAGGTGGGGAGGGGCTCTAGAGCTCAAAGGAGAGGCCGGGGAGGTTGCTGGAGGTGGTGTGAGGCTGGTGGTGAGGTCGAACGGCCTCAGGGGTGGCTTAAATAGCCGCGGGGCGAGGTGGCCGTGCTGGCACCGCCAGGGCCGCGTGTCCGGCGCCGCAGACGCATGTGCTCATCCATGGGCTCGGGGAAGGTGACGGCGACGCACAGGGAGGAGCTCACGGGGCAGGAGGGGGCCAAAGGAGGGGCAGAGGACGAGGTCGAGCGCCATAAAATCTCGGTCGGCCATAGATCTCCCGTGGGCACTCGTCGGCGAGCGTCGGTGAGGAAGAGGACGGAGGGGGAGAGGGGTCTAGGAGAACGGCGACGATGCGGGGAACACGTTGGACATGATCACGGGCTCTAAGACGACGAGAGGAGAAGGGGGTCCAGCACAAACAGTATGCCACAACGCACAGAGCACGTCAACAGACATGCCAGCTGCGTGGTCACCATGAGACATGGCGCATTAAATGCTCTACAGCACCCAAAATGGTGTCTAGTGGTAAGTCCTTCGTAAGGTGGTTTCTACTGAGGTGGTAACTAGGTGAAAGAGGCTCTGGTCAAAAAGAAATAACCCTCTGAAGTTTACTGCAGTAAAATTCATCAGCTCAATGAGATCAACTGAGAATTACTGGAGGCCAAACAAGATGTCTAGGATGTTTAGGATAGGAAGGACTATGATCCTGGATGTTGGGAGGGTAAAAGGATCAAGATTTACTGCAGTTGCTTCACAACTGCATACTTGGTCCAGAAATGAAGATCATCAAGATGCACTCACACGGAGTTATGGAATGGGATGAAACTTGGCAAATCCTCATTATATGGACATATAAAGATGTTGTAATAAGATCATGCTAAATGGACAAGCCAAAATAGCACTTGCTTCACAAACATCATTTATGTCCAGAAACTTGAAATAATTATGGTGGTCAAATGGATCAATGAATCTGATGCCAAAATTGGTGGAGAGATGTTTTATGGATAGAAGAATGATCTGGTAATTTATCAGGATTTTTGAAGCAATATAAAATATACTTGCTTCACAACCTGGAAATATTGCCAGAAACAAAGATTTGCTCCTGTGCTCACATAGATGATTGTATGGGGCTGCAAATGGGTGAAGGGGTTTAATATGAGAACATTAAGGAGTGTGCAAAAGTTCAACTCATTTGGGTACTCCTAACTAGTACTTCCTTAACAAAGCTTTCTATTGGACAGAAACTTTGAAAACTCACTGAGCAAGATTTACTAGGCAAATAAATTTGAACTTGTGCATGGGGCAATTATTTGGACATATAAACATGCCCAAAAAGGTTGGGAGTCAATAGGAGAAATATAAATGACACTTCCTTCACAAAGAGCCATTCAGGGCAAAATAGGAAAAGGAATATTGTTGAATTATTTTTTATCATGGCAATGAAAAGTTTTGCCATATTTGATAAATATATGACCCAAACAATTTATGAGAATTGTTTAGGAATTTTGGGAGTGATGGAAATATAGGTTGCTTCACAACCTAGGGCAATTGGAGTTATTCCTTTAATAGAAAAGGAATATTCCCAATAAAAAAAGAATATTGGGATTTGGTCCAAGGTGGAAATGACAGGGTCTAGGGAAGGATTTGGGAATGGCAAGCCACTCTGGAAGCAAAGAAGAGGTCATCTTCTTTAGTTTCCAGACCACGAAGCCACGGAAAAAGAAAACTCAGGCAAAAAAGTCAGAAAAACAAAAGAAAAAGAAAGGGCCAAAAATCAGGCTGTGACACATCTCGAGAGCCAGCAGGTTGGTGCCCGGAGTGGCTCAGGCAACTCACCACTACGACGAGGGCACCAACGATGTGGAGGCCTCGCCCTCTTCCATGTCCAAGGAGCCAATCGTCATCGATATCTCCGACAATGAGGAGTAGCTTGTCTTATTAGCTCACTATAAACACCCATGTTCAGTTTACTAGCTACTGCCTTTCCTTAAAAAATTCTAGTGAATTGTGCTATCTACTTTTACCATGCAATCTGTTGCTATACACTACAAAAAAAAGACACGTCCGTGACATTTTGGGCCGAACAAATTTTTTTGTGTCAGACTTATGACACTTCTATGATGATAATTGTGACAAAACCCGGTATCATCATAGATGTGGTGGGCTCCTACTTCTATGACAAAAAATCATGAAAGAAAATGGGCTTTTCGTCCTGGGCGGGCCGGAGACGCAACTGCATGACATTCCTTGGGCCGTCCATGACGAAAAAAACTATGTTAGAAGCGAGGGCGAGGAAAATTTTGAGGAGTTCCCGGTTATGGTGGGTGGTCAGGGGCCGAGCGATGCGCGTTTCTCTTGTACACATACGCGCGTGTGTGCAAGGCGTTGGGCTCTAACTGAACCTGAGCGACTGCACTAGGTACGTTACTGAACTCGAGTGATTCCTTTGCTACTGCAGCTAACTAAAGCCGATCGAACCCTGCTGCCTCCTTCCCCTGATGAACAGTGAGAGTTGTTGGGGAGGTTTGGATGAACAATTCTAGGTGGGGGTGGATGAACAGGACCCTGTGGTGTTGCCTCTGGATGAATAGGACCCCGATCGAGCCGGTTGGGGCTGGATGAACAGGACCCCGTGGAGGGCTGGATGAACAGGACGACCCCATGGAGGGCTAGTTGAACAGTAGCAGGTGTAGTGCTGGATGAAAAGTAGCCCATGGAGGGGTGGTTGAATAGGACCCCATGGAGAGGGCTGGTTGAACAGAAGCCGGTGCAGGAGCGCGTGGTGGAGGCTGGATGAACAGGAGCCCGTGGATGAACAGTCACAGGTGGAGGCTGGAGGAGGTCGATGGTGGATGAACAATAGCCCGTAGATGCTGGAGGAGGTCGACGGTGGAGATGAACAGTACCCCGTGGAGTCCCGTTTTGCGGTACGCCACACCCCTCCCGATGAACAGGACCCCTGTTTGAACCATAGCGCTCCAACACAAGTTCGTTTCCTCTGTTTTGCGGTATGCCACACCCCTCCCGATCAACAGGACCCCGTTTCGACCATAGGAGGTCCAACAGAATTATGTTTCCTCCGTTTTGTGGTACGCCAGGCCCCTCCCGATGAACAGGATCTCGTTTCGAACATGGCCAGTCGAACACAAGGCTGTTTCCTTCATTCTACGGTATGCTAGGCCTCGTTTCCATCGGCCGTTCTGTCCAAGCCAGTTGGCCTCCCATGGCCAATCGAACACAAGGCTGTTTCCTTCGATGCCTCCCGATGAACACGACGCATTCCGTTGCCTCCCCATGAACACGATGAAAACGCAGTTTCTCCGTTTCGACCCAGCCATGTACACGAGCCCTGGCCATACGCATGCGCGAGTAGGCATTCGAGACCTCGCACGTATGTACGTATGTGGCCGTATTTACTTTCTTGCACCCTGGCCGTTGTACGTACGTGTACATGCTACGTGCGCGCCTCTACTATGACACGTGCGCGTCTACATCGACTAGTATGTACGTACACGTTCGCGACCAGAATGACAACGCTACATACGCTTTGACCAGGTGGGTCCCGACTTGCAGGCACTTCCTTGTGTGCAAAGATGTAGCTGGTGGGTCCCAGCAGTCGGGGGGCGAATCATTTTTTTCGTAATATGGATGCACTTCCTTGCGTGCGAAGATGTAGCTGGTGGGTCCCAGCAGTCAGGGGGGAATGTTTTTTTTTCACGAAATACGGTGGGTCCCTGCTGTCGTGTGGAGGAATCATTAGTTTCCGCGTAATAAGGAGGCACTTCCTTGCTGCGGCCGTGGGCCCAGCTGTTCCGATGGAAGTCGTTCATTGACCACGTTGACCACACCGCACCGAGAATACTAGGGAGGTGGATGACGGCGAGGCCTAGGAAGGGGACGACGCGGAGCCGGGGAAGACGCGGCAGTGGATGCCCACGCAAAGAGGAGTACAAAGGTTCACTGGTTCGGCTTCGGTGTGAGGCTGCCGTCGCTGCAGAATAACAGGGGGTGTGGGTGAGTGGAGGGATGGCCAGGCCAGCGGTGGGAGTAGTAGGGGGCGGTGAGGCCTCCACGGTAGCACAGCCGGCCAAGGGAGGCAGGAGCAGGCGGCATGACTGGCGCTGCTTTGGGCGGCTCGAGCAAGAAGACCAGAGGTTGAAGAAGCACTACGGCCGTTGGATGGACATATACGGTCACTAGAGCTAGAATCGCTCATATTGAATAAGTTGACAAAGCCCTCCGTCCCCGTCAACTTAGTAGGCCCACAAGTCAGCCTCCCACTATGCTGGGTCCTAGCTAACAGGGGGAGTATTCATTTTTTTGTGCGTAATAAGGAGGCACTTCCTTGCGTGTGAAGACTGGTGGGTCCGACCTGTCAGCGGGGGGAACATTTTTTTTCACGGAATATAGAGGCCCTTCCGTGGGTCCCAGATGTCAGCTAGAGGAATCATTATTTTGCGCGTAATAAGGAGGCATTTCCTTGTGTGCGGCCGTGGACCCAGCTGTCAGCTTCTCTACGTACAGTCGACGTCCGATGGAAGTCGTTCCTTGACCATGTTGACCACGTCGCGCCGAGAGCACCAGGGCGGTGGATGACGGCAAGGCCTAGGAAGGGGACAACACGGAGCTGGGGAAGACGCAATAGTGGATGCCCATGCGGAGAGGAGTACGACCGTTCACTGGTTCAGCTTCGTTGTGAGCCTGCCGTCATCGCAGAATAACAGGGGGTGTGGGTGAGTGGAGGGATGACCTGGCCAGCGGTGGGAGTAGTAGGGGGCGGCGAGGCCTCCACGGCAGCACAGCCGGCCACAGGAGGTAGGAGCAGGCGGCACGACCGGTGGTGCTTTGGGCGGCTGGAGCAAGAAGACCAGAGGTTGAAGAAGCACGACGGCCGTTGGATGGACATCGTACGGTCACTGCAGCTAGAATCATTTATATTGACTAAGTTGACAAAGCCCTTGGTACGCGTCAACTTAGTAGGCCCATAGGTCAGCCTCCGAAATGGTGCGCCCCAGATGTCAGGGGGAGGAATCATTTTTTGGGCGGCTGAAGCAAGAATATCCGAGATTGAAGAAGAAGCACGACATCCGTTGGATAGACATCCAACGGCCACTACTGCTAGAACCGTGTGTTGACTATAATCTGACAAAGCCTTGCATACGCGTCAACTTCTTTTTTAGGGGATGCGTCAACTTAGTAGGCCCACAAGTGTGTGGCAGAGAACTTATAGCCCATTTGTGATTTGTAAGAATGTATAGCCCATTTTTGAATCCTAATGGAATTTACTGCATCCCATTTACAGTTTGTTAAAAGTAAAGCCCATTTTCTAGCTAGGACAACGATTAATAATTTCAACCAACCGTTCAAAATAGAATTCAATAAAATTTCCCACATTTTGATGGGATTCAAAATATTTTTATCCCGAAATTTCTAGTCAGATTAAATATAAATTTGTATTATGTAAAAATCCAACGAAACATTGTGTGCACAACAATTAAAAATTAAAATTTTCAAAATCCAAAAATATATTTTATAAACTAATTACGTGTTTGGTGCATTTTTTATAGTTACTGCCCAGTTTTTATAATTACATCCCATTTATTATTTCTTAAAGCCCATTTTCTGTTAAGCCTAATGCATCCCTCCTAGGAAAGATTTGCAGCCAATGAGGAGAATAACAAGTTGACCTTGCAGGTATTCCTCAAAAAAAGTATAGCTGGGCTAGCCATTTTCATCTTGAAAAATAATAATATCTGGGCTGGATATCTGGCCTGGGCTAGACAGGCCACAGCCCGCCCAGTTAATACCCTGCTCTCCTCTGAACAACAACGAAAACATCGCTCAAGAAAAACTATGCAGTGCTCACGCCTCAAAAACACAAATACTGCTCGAGCTGATTGCTCCTAGCTGTCGGCCGCTCCTTGTGCAATTCTCTCGTTTATATTGACTACATAGGTTGACATTGGTGTGGGACCGTGATGTCAGGAAACCAGGAGGAAGCAAAAAAAATATAGTTGTACATAATAAGGAGGCACTTGGGTACGTATGGCTATGGCCCTAGTGGGTCCCTACTGTCATCCAGTCAAAATAAAGTCATCTCCTGAATCCTCATGTTCGTTGACCATGTTGACAATGCTCGGCGCCACAGTGAGTGCAACAACTTGAAGGATGATGAAGAGGGCCTCGCGGGCCCTACGGATGGTCTGGTACAGCGCCCACTGCTCATTCAGGAAGCCAGGATCATCGGACACCTATGAGCACCTTCGAGAGACTGAGACGGCATGAAACGGTAAGGACACGCTTGGGAGCTATGGTTTATTTCACACCTGTATTAAGATACAAGTGTAATTTACTTGTCATCGGAAACAACGCGTAAAATACAGGCGTAATGAAACTGAGGGCCCGAGGTCAGTAAGTAAAACCGGTAGGTTACGCGTGTAATTTGAGAGACGAGTGCATATTTTACTAGTCGAAATCGACCAACCAAGCGCTTCACCCGAGACCATCTGCTTTTATTTACAAGCGTCAGTTTTACAAGCAGTTTTGGTTGGAAAACAACGATCCAATCACGGCCTAAGATGATGAGTTGGTCGGAAGATCATATGGTTTCACGTCTAACCTACCGGACTTGTCGTATAGGCTATGAATGAAACATAAGACGATGAACTTCTTAAGCACAGAAACAACAGAAGAGGATGATCTTCTTAACAAGCAAATCACTGGCATTAGATCAACATGCAAAACAATACGAAACATTATTCTCAGGAGGCACAGTGAACAGCTCATGATGTCACATGCCACAACATTCCAAGCTCAACTTTGCAATCAAACACAAGGCCTGGCATTACATAGACAATATTCAGAACAAACTCTTAAAATACCTTACATAAGTCAACATTCATGTGACTATGCATCTCAGTAGAGTAACTATTTACTTCTAAACTGAACACAAGAATAGGAAAAAAACGATCGACGCTGCTCACAGCAAAGGGCATCCCACTCAAAAATATCAAATGCATGTATTCTGGCTAACATCAATGAGCAAAATTTGAAAAGGTTTTCCAATTCCAATATATTAAACTAATGTCTTCTTGCTAACATCAATGATTAAACTTTGACAAGCTTTTCCCATTCAAAATATGTAATGCCTATGATTGTGGAACGGGCGGGGTTTTTCATCAGTTTGTCAACTGATAGTCCAGTGGATCAAGGTGACGGCGAATGATTAGGGAACCATTTGATGTATTGTGCATGATGAAGTATTATGGAGGACACAAACCATCTCAACATTTTGTGCAGTTCCACTAAAATCAAGCTGAGCATCCCTGTGGATTTCGTATTTATATGCTGCAAAAAACAAAGACACATCAGCACACACATGAATATTGGCCCCAGTGTCAACCCACCAATCGGTGGACTAACAAACTGAAAGTACGGTAAACATATTACCATACCCAGATGCCCCATCATTGTTGCTTAGAATGACATTGACAGACTTGGAGTCATGTCAAGGCTTCTTGTACTTGTTTCGTCACTTTTTGCCCAGTGCACTCCACGTGTTGTAGAGTTGCCTATGCTCTCTGCAGACTAGTCATGTCACTAGCGTCTACTAATACTATGTAAAGTTTCTCGATCATTCCTTCTGTAATTTAGCGCAAACAGTGACTACTTCTTTCTGCAAAGTGGTACGACCAACTGGACCCAGTAATACAACAGTTTGTCTTAGACACATTGGCTCCTTTTGTGTAGTTCAACTAAAATCAAAGTCGGAATGAAACCGAGCTTTAATTTTGATATCCCTATAAGCAACAATAGGTATAAGGGGAACAATTACTGAGAAATAACGGTTGATGACTTGTACTCCTAGAAGAAAAAAAATCTATTGATCTACTGATACGTCTCCAACGTATCTATAATTTTTGATTGTTCCATGCTATTATATTACCTATTTTGGATGTTTATGGGCTTTATTTTACACATTTATATCATTTTTGGGACCAACCTACTAACTGGAGGCCCAGCCCGTATTGCTATTTTTTGCCTATTTCAGTATTTCGAAGAAAAGGTATATCAAACGGACTCCAAACGGAATGAAACCTTCGGGAGCGTGATTTTGGAACGAACGTGATCCGGAGAGCTTGGAGTTCAAGTCAATAAGCTGCCGAGGAAGCCACGAGATAGGAGGTCGCCCCCCCCCTGTAGGGCGCGCCCCCTATCTCGTGGGCCCCTCGGGCGTCCACCGACGTGCTTCTTCCTCCTATATATACCTACAAACCCCGAAAACATCCAGGGGCACAACAAAACACAATTTCCACCGTCGTAACCTTCAGTATCCGCGAGATCCCATCTTGGAGCCTTCGCCGGCACTCTGCCGGAGGGGGAATCCACCACGGAGGGCCTCTACATCAACATCCTTGCCCCTCCGATGAGTTGTAAGTAGTTTACCACAGACCTACGGGTCCATAGTTATTAGCTAGATGGCTTCTTCTCTCTTTTTGGTTCTCAATAGAATGTTCTCCCCCTCTCTTGTGGAGATCTATTCAATGTAAACTCTTTTTGCGGTGTGTTTGTCGAGATCCGATGAATTATGGGTTTATGATCAAGTTTATCTATGAATAATATTTGAATCTTCTCTGAATTCTTTTATGTATGATTGAGTTATCTCTGCAAGTCTCTTCGAATTATCAGTTTGGTGGCCCTACTAGATTGGTCTTTCTTGCCATGGGAGAAGTACTTCGCTTTGGGTTCAATCTTGCGTTGTCCTTACCTAGTGGCAGAAAGGGTTGCAAGGAATGTATTGTATTGTTGCCATCGAGGATAACAAGATGGGGTTTATATCATATTGCATGAGTTTATCCCTCTACATCATGTCATCTTGCTTAATGTGTTACTCTATTCTTATGAACTTAATACTCTAGATGCATGCTGGATAGCGGTGGAGTAATAGTAGTAGATGCAGGCAGGAGTCGGTCTACTTGTTATGGATGTGATGCCTATATACATCATCATGCCTAGATAATCTCATAACTATGCGCTTTTCTATCAATTGCTCGACAGTAATTTGTTCACCCACCGTAATACTTATGCTATCTTGAGAGAAGCCTCTAGTGAAACCTATGGCCCCTGGGTCTGTCTCTTATCATATTTGCTTTCAATCTACTTTTATTTGCATCTATATTATAAAATACCAAAAATATATTTATCTTATCATACTATCTTTATTAGATCTCACTTTCGCAAGTCGCCGTGAAGGGATTGACAACCCCTTTATTGCGTTGGTTGCGAGTTCTCAGTTTGTTTGTGTAGGTGCGTGGGACTTTTGAGGAGCCTCCTACTAGATTGATACCTTGGTTCTCAAAACTGAGGGAAATACTTACGCTACACTTGCTGCATCACCCTCTCCTCTTCGAGGAAAACCAAAGCAAGCTCAAGACGTGGCAAGAAGGATTTCTGGCGCCGTTGCCGGGGAGGTCTTCGCTCAAGTCAAGACATACCAAGTACCCATCACAGACCCATCTCCCTCGCATTTACATTATTTGCCATTTGCCTCTCGTTTTCCTCTCCCCCACTTCACCCTTGCCGTTTTATTCGCCCTCTCTTTCCCAATCTCCTCCTCTCCTTTCGCTTGCTTTCTTCTGCCTTGCTTTTGTTTGCCACTATGTCTAAAATTGGGGAGATTATCGTCAATATGGACAATAATGATAACACAAAAAATCCCGAGGCTCCGGCCGATGAACCCCCTATCTTGCATACTAAAAAGTTTCGAATCGGTAGTGGTAACATCATTGGCAAAGGTGTTATTCAAGAATTCTTTACTTGTGTCGGTGCTTTACCTTCCATGGGTTGTTCTATTCTTCATAGAACTAGTAGTCTTGCGGATGCTATCACTATGCTTGTAGTTGAACTTGAAACACAATTTATGCATATGCATCCTTGCATACAAAGAATTTTCCTAGAATTCTCTAATATTGAGCATTCTTCTGTTAAGCGTGCTGTTACTATCTTTTTGGCTCATGAGTTTAGATTTATCATAAGAGAGGCCAAAGAGATCTTTGCGCACTATAGGGTGGACGCCGGTCGTTCTCCCATAGAGGCGATCCTCTATGATCAGGAGGAATTTAGACGTTTTCAATCTTCGGACTATGTTGCTTTTAGTGAAAACCTTAGAAAAAAGGTTCCTACCAATGTCTTGGTTGATTGCATTAACGAGCTTATAATGATTTTGCCCTTCAAAACAATGAGCTAGGATACTCTCTTGAGTATAGGCTCACAAGATTTTGCCAAAAGAATGCTTTTAGTGATGAAATAGTTGTGCACTATGAAGGGCCAAAGGAGCAACCCGTTCCTCCTGTGATTGATCTTGGGGATCTTTGTCCCACTAAATTTATCCATTTTGATTACTTTTGCTTGCCTCAAAGAAAACTTGCTGCCGAACATAGAGAATATGAGATGAGCTTTCAAGATCTATCTTATTATTATGGCACTACTTAGATCTATCCTTGCTTTTATGCCTAGCTAGGGGCGTTAAATGATAGCGCTAGTTGGGAGGCAACCCAATTTTTCTTTATGTTTTTTGTTTTTGCTCCTGTTTAGTAATAAATCTTGCATCTACCTTCTGGTTAGATGTGTTTTTACCTTTTAATTAGTGTTTGTGACAAGTAGAACCTATAGGATAACCTACGATGATAGTTGATTTGATTCTGCTGAAAAACAGAAACTTTGCGAGCATGAATATAATTTTTTTAAATCACAGGAACGTACTTTTGCATTTATTATTTTTTATGCTGTTCAATAAACAAATTTTCCAGGACTTCCTATTTTGGTAGAATTTTTAGTGTTCCAGAAGTTTGCATTAGTTACAGATTTCTACAGACTGTTCTGTTTTTGTCAGATTCTGTTTTTCGTGTGTTGTTTGCTTGTTTCAATGCATCTATGGCTAGTAAATTAGTTTATAAACCATAAGGAAGTTGGAATACAGTAGGTTTAACACCAAAATAAATAAATAATGAGTTAATTGCAGTACCTTATGTGGTGGTTTTGTTTTCTTTCACTAACGGAGCTTATAAGATTTCTTGTTGAGTTTTGTGTTGTGAAGTTTTCAAGTTTTGGGTAAAGCTTTTATGGACTATGGAATAAGAAGTGGCAAGAGACTAAGCTTGGGGATGCCCATGGCGCCGCAAGATATTCAAGGATAGCCAAGAGCCTAAGCTTGGGGATGCCCCGGGAAGGCATCCCCTCTTTCGTCTTCGTTCATTGGTAACTTTACTTGGAGCTATATTTTTATTCGCCACATGATATGTGTTTTGCTTGGAGCGTCGTGTATTATATTAGTCTTTGCTTTTTTGTTTACCACAACCATCCTTGCTATACACACCTTTTGGGAGAAGCCTATTTGATTAGAATTTGCTAGAATACTCTATGTGCTTCACTTATATCTTTTGAGGTTGATAGTTTTTGCTCTAGTGCTTCACTTATATCTTTTAGAGCACGGTGGTGTCTTAATTTTGAAGAAATTGCTAGCCTCTCATGCTTCACTTATATCTTTTTGAGAGTCTTTTAGAACAACATGGTATTTGCTATGGTTTTAAAGTTGGTCCTAGAATGATGAGCATCCAAGTTGGGTATAATAAAAACTATCATAGAAAGTGAATTGGATGCTATGATCAACTTGATGCTTGATAATTGTTTTGAGATATGGAGGTAGTGATATTAAAGTCATGCTAGTTGGGTGATTATGAATTTAAAGAATGCTTGTGTTGAAGCTTGTGATTCCCGTAGCATGCACGTATGGTGAACCGCTTTGTGACGAAGTTGGAGCACAATTTTATTTATTGATTGTCTTCCTTATGGGTGGCGGTCGGGGACGAGCGATGGTCTTTTCCTACCAATCTATACCCCTAGGAGCATGCACATAGTGCTTTGGTTTTTGATGACTTCTAAATTTTTGCAACAAGTATATGAGTTCTTTTGATTAATGTTGAGTCCATGGATCATACGCACCCTTTCACCCTTCCATCATTACTAGCCTCTCTTGTGCCATGCAATTTTCGCCGGTACTATACATCCACCATACTCCTTCCTCAAAACAGCCACCATACCTACCTATTATGGCATTTCCATAGCCATTCCGAGATATATTGCCATGCAACTTTCCACCGTTCCGTTTATATGACACACATTACTTTTGTCATATTTGTTTTTGCATGATCATGTAGTTGACATTGTATTTGTGGCAAGGCCACCTTCATAGTTTTCATACATGTCTCTCTTGATTCGTTGCATATCCCGGTACACCCCGGAGGCATTCATATAGAGTCATATCTTGTTCTAGCTTTGAGTTGTAAATCCATAAAAGTGTGATGATCTTCATTATTAGAGCATTGTACTAGTGAGGAAAGGATGATGAAGACTATGATTCCCCCACAAGTCAGGATGAGACTTTGGACTTTACAAAAAGAACAAAAAGAAAAAAAGAGTAAGGCCAAAAAAAATAAAAAATAAAGGCCAAACAAAAAAAAAGAAAAAAAAGGAAAATGAGAGAAAAAGAGAGAAAGGACAATGCTACTATCTCTTTTTCCACACTTGTGCTTCAAAATAGCACCATGATCTTCGTGTTAGAGAGTCTCATATGTTGTCACTTTCATATACTAGTGGGAATTTTTCATTATAGAACTTGGCTTGTATATTCCAATGATGGGCTTCCTCAAAGTGCCCTAGGTCTTCGTGAGCAAGCAAGTTGGATGCACACCCACTTAGTTTATTTTGTTGAGCTTTCATATATTTATAGCTCTAGTGCATCCGTTGCATGGCAATCCCTACTCACACACATCAATATCTATTAATGGGTATCTCCATAGCCCGTTGATACGCCTAGTTGATGTGAGACTATCTTCTCCTTTTTTTGTCTTCTCCACAACCACCATTCTATTCCACATATAGTGCTATGTCCATGGCTCACGCTCATGTATTGCGTGAAAGTTGAAAAAGTTTGAGATTATTAAAGTATGAAACAATTGCTTGGCTTGTCATCGGGGTTGTGCATGATTAAATACTTTGTGTGATGAAGATAGAGCAACAGCCAGACTATATGATTTTGTAGGGATAACTTTCTTTAGCCATATTATTTTGAGAAGACATGATTACTTTGATTAGTATGCTTGAAGTATTACTATTTCTTATGTCAATATGAGATTTTATTTTGTATCATTTGGATCTGAACATTAATGCCACAATAAAGAAAATTACATTGAGAATTATGCTAGGTAGCATTCCACATCAAAAATTTCTTTTTATCATTTACCTACTCGAGGACGAGCAGGAATTAAGCTTAGATGCTTGATACGTCTCCAACGTATCTATAATTTTGATTGTTCCATGCTATTATATTACCTCTTTTGGATGTTTATGGGCTTTATTTTACACATTTATATCATTTTTGGGACTAACCTACTAACCGGAGGCCCAGCCCGTATTCCTGTTTTTTGCCTATTTCAGTATTTTGAAGAAAAGGAATATCAAACAGAGTCCAAATGGAATGCAACCTTCGGGAGCGTGATTTTTGGAACGAACATGATCCGGAGAGCTTGGAGTGCAAGTCAAGAAGCTGCCGAGGAAGCCACGAGATAGGAGGCTACCCCTCCCCTGTAGGGCGCGCCCCCTGTCTCATGGGCCCCTCGGGCGACCACCGACATACTTCTTCCTCCTATATATACCTACGTACCCCGAAAACTTCCAGGGGCACCACGAAACACAATTTCCACCACTGTAACCTTCTGTATCCGTGAGATCCCATCTTGGAGCCTTCGCCGCCACTCTGCCGGAGGGGGAATCGACCATGGAGGGCCTCTTCATCAACATCCTTGCCCCTCCGATGAGTTGTGAGTAGTTTACCACAGACCTACGGGTCCATAGTTATTAGCTAGATGGCTTCTTCTCTCTTTTTGGATCTCAATACAATGTTCTCCCCTCTCTTGTGGAGATCTATTCGATGTAAACTCTTTTTGCAGTGTGTTTGTCGAGATCTGATGAATTGTGGGTTTATGATCAAGTTTATCTATGAATAATATTTTAATCTTCTCTGAATTATTTTATGTATGATTGAGTTATCTTTGCAAGTCTCTTGGAATTATCAGTTTGGTTTGGCCTACTAGATTGGTCTTTCTTGCCATGGGAGAAGTGCTTAGCTTTGGGTTCAATCTTGCGGTGTCCTTACCCAGTGACAGAAAGGGTTGCAAGGAACGTATTGTATTGTTGCCATTGAGGATAACAAGATGGGGTTTATATCATATTGCATGAGTTTATCCCTCTACATCATGTCATCTTGCTTAATGTGTTACTCTATTCTTATGAACTTAATACTCTAGATGCATGCTGGATAGCGGTTGATGTGTGGAGTAATAGTAGTAGATGCAGGCAGGAGTCAGTCTACTTGTTATGGACGTGATGCCTATATACATGATCATGACTAGATAATCTCATAACTATGCGCTTTTCTATCAATTGCTCGACAGTAATTTGTTCACCCACCGTAATACTTATGCTATCTTGAGAGAAGCCTCTAGTGAAACCTATGGCCCCCGGGTCTATCTCTTATCATATTTGCTTTCAATCTACTTTTATTTGCATCTATATTATAAAATACCAAAAATATATTTATCTTATCATACTATCTTTATTAGATCTCACTTTTGCAAGTGGCCGTGAAGGGATTGACAACCCCTTTATTGCGTCGGTTGCGAGTTCTCAGTTTGTTTGTGTAGGTGCGTGGGACTTTTGAGGAGCATCCTACTGGATTGATACCTTGGTTCTCAAAATAGAGGGAAATACTTACGCTACACTTGCTGCATCACCCTCTCCTCTTCGAGGAAAACAAACGCAAGCTCAAGACGTAGCATCTACCTTATCTTAATGGGAAACAAAGCAGGAGAGTAGCAATTCTCCATCAGTGTGATTCATTCATATTAACTGAGACATTATCTAAACAATGGCTTGTTTCAACACGTATAAAGAACGACAAAGCAAAAAAGAACCATTCCTAAAACAATGCGACTGATTCATTTTAACAGAGACATTATCTTAACAATACCTTGGTTAAACATGTAGAAAGAACTACAAAGCAGGATTGTACCATTCCTAAAACAATGCGACTGATTCGTTTTAACAAAGGCAAAAAAAGGAATCAATTACTGGCCAATAAAGGAGGATGAAACATGCGGCCACAAAAATGGTAATACCGCCAATACCTAACAAGTGTTGCAGTTTTGAACTAAGATTCGGTAGTTAATTAATTCTGAGAGTGGCATTGCTTAATTTTACTAGCGGCATTAGATTAACAAAAAGCATAAACCGTTCCAGGGGAGAGTGGGCGCAACAACAGCATGTGCTTCCATCGACTTATAAAGGGGGTGATCCAGAGTTTTGCTGTAACAAAGAAACAAGCATCATGTCTAGGTTGGAACAATTTTTTCTCACTTAATGGTAAAAGATAGTAGTTCAATAGCTTCAATTCAACATTTATACAAAACAGTACCAACACAAGTAGCACAACATCTCAAAGCACACTGCAGCATCATGTGGATGAAAGTCGGTACTAATCTTTCTTGACCAAGATTTGAAACAGCTCGTAAGGAGGACTTGAAAGAAATCCCAACACATATATGAAATCTTGATCTCCTTTTGTGCAGTTCCTCCAAAATTAAGCAAAGTCGCCGGTGTGACATTCAAGTTGAACTGCACAAAACACTCTAAAAACATAAGTGTTTCGCGTAGCAAAGCAAAATGTCGCAATAGAAACAAGTTGAATAGATATCCCTTTTTAACAGAGGCAAAAAAGGAATTAATTACTGGCAAATAAAGGATGATGAAACATGTGGCCACAAAAATGGTAATTCTGCCAATCCCTAACAAGTGTTGCAGTTTTGAACTAAGATTCAGTAGTTAATTCTGAGAGTGGCGTTGCTTAATTTTACCAGCACCACTAGAGTAACAAAAAGCATAAACAGTTCCAGGGGAGAGTGGGCGCAACAACACCATGTGCTTCCATCTACTGATAAAGGGGGTGATGTAGAGTTTTGTTGTACCAAAGAAGCAAGCATCATGTCTGGGTTGGAAAAAATTTTGCTCACTTAAGTGGTAAAAGACAACAGTTTAATAGCTTCAATTCAACATTTACCCAAAACAGTACCAATACAAGTAGCACAACATCTCTGGGTGGTCATGGTCGATGAGATGTCGCTCCCACCCCCACCACGGCGCCATCACCTTCTCCGGCGATCTCTCCACTCCTCCACTAATCTGTGGATTTTCTCCGATCAACATCTCCGGCGTTCCTCCTGGATCAAGGGAATACCCATCTTCCATGGGTTCTTCTGGTGGATCTACCCTTGGCTTGGATTTCTCCAAGGGTAGGGTTTTTTCAAATGAGGTTTTCAGATCTACTGGGAATTTAGTTCATCCTTCGGGGCATAGGCGGCCCTTTATTTTGATTGTTTCATTCAGCCGTCATGCCTTCCGTCTCTCGGTGGATTCTGTGGCTGCGGCTTTGGAAGCTGCAATTGGAGGTTCGGCCATTGACCTTCAGGTTGATCACATCAAAGGCAAGGTTTATTCTTTCCATGTTTCTTGCAAACAAGTTGGTTTTATCATCATGGACCTTCGCTCGTTTTCATGTGATCTATTCAAGTGTTATTTTCACCTTTGGGGTAATGGTGGACCAAATTGGATTAGAGAGCTCAGGATTTGGAGGAAAGAATGTGATGCTGAGTGGATTCTAGTTAGTCCAACCAAACGCCGATCTTCTTTGGGTCTTTTGGCCATGCATAAACCCCCAGCTAAATCAGCCCTCAAATCGGCTGCCTCCTCTAGGAAAAGTCTTTCTTTTGCCACGTTTGAGCGTTACACGGCTTGCAAGGGGTATAGATACCCAGCTTCACAAAATTGCATTGACACCATGAGAGATGCGGGGTATGATCTGCCTGTTCATGAACGTGTAGTCATTCATCCATCACCTGCACAGGATTTGCAATGGACTGTTGCCCGTCCACCAATAGTTTTTGGCACGATATCTCCTTCACCGGAGTTGTGTCGGCCATCCTCTTCTGCTCTGGCAGCGGTTCTGGTTTCCGCCGAAGTTTCCTCTCTTCCTGCGAGGATTACGCCCGTCATTTCCGCGGGATCGTCTACGATTCGAAATTCTGATCACGCTGATCCAGTTGTGGCGGAGGCCTATCTTGGCCCAAATGAGAGGGTCAACCCAGTCTCTTCTGGGCCTAGCACGCCCTCGGTTCCAAGCCCACTCATTTGCGACGAGCTCATCCCTTCATCCCAAGAGGCTGCAAGGCAATTTGAAGCTATGGTTGATGACATGGTGGACCGTGTGATGACATGTACTATCTGCTCTGCTCGGGGCCACTTGTCTGCGACTTGTGGAATGCGAGCGGTCCGCTCGGCTTGCTCTCGCCCTGGTCACTCTAGCAGAGACTGCAATGATTTCGCGCGCTCTCATGGATTGGTTTGGAAGCCAATTTCGGTGCAACAAAATAAGATTTTATCGGAATCTACTGCTGCTCATGGGAACAGAGCCAGAGTTATTGGGATAGACTGCCCAGTCCCATCGCCGCCGCCCCCTTTGCGCCTTCCTTCCCCTAACGCCAGAGAAAAACCACGACCACCCCCATCCATGGCGAACTATGAGCTCGATCCTCAGCGCTTTGTGCCTGCTCGCCACCACATCATCGATGGTGGCGATCGTCGCCTGCCGCGCACCATCTTCACGCCGGCTGCTCGGCCGGCCCGACGCCATGAGGACTACATGATTGCTGAAGTAATGTCGGCGCCAGATGGACCGCTCGGTCCGGTGCGTGAGGAGGTGGTTCAGTTTCTCCAAGATTCAGGTATCATGGTTCACTCAACTCAGCCATGGTTTCATGGGGTGGGACTGTTCCAAGTTAGGGATCCGTCAGTTAGATACACCTTGATTCAGCATCCACCTTTTCCGCTGGGCAATGATCGCTTTGTTAGATTTATGAAGCATGATGAGGGAGAAAATTTCAAAGGAGCAAATGGTTTTCGTAAGGGTTGGTTAATGTTTATTGGGATTCCTCTGGATTACCGCACTACAGAGTTCATCTCGCAGGCGGTTGGTACCTTTGGCAAGTTTATTTCTTGGGATAGTGAGGATCCGTATCTGGTCAGAACTATGGTGGAGGCTAGTTTTCCTGACACTCCACTTGTGCCAAGAGATGTGGTTTTTGGTGATTATGCTGAATGGGGAGGCGCTCAAGTGTCCTAGACTGCTGCATGCTATGTCCTTGGCGCTGATTTTGCAGATCAGATGCCAAATGACGAAGATCCTATGCCGCTAGATGGAAACCCCCATCCGCTGCCTGGTAACCTGATTCAAGACAATTTGCCATTCATCCTTCCACCATACCCAATGTTGGGATGGAATGATGCCCCTCTTGCTCCCCCTGCTCCACCTGCAAATGAGGAGGTGCCTGGTTGGGGGAATGCTGGGTGGGGTGATGAAGATGTTGCTGTGCAGGTCATGCAGCCGCAAATGCCTGAACAAGTTAAAGTTTCAATTGTGATTGACCAGCCGGAGGGTTCAGTTTCTGTGGACCAACCTGAACAGGACCTTCAGCATGTTCCTCCACCAGATCTTCAGCAGCATCAAGTTTTTGAGGAAAATCAGTTGGCAATAGTGCCGTATCAGCCTCCTGTGGTTCAATATCACGAGATATTCATTGGCATGGCCCGTATTGTGGCTGGACCTCCTCTTCCTCCGGAATGATCTGGAAGAGGTCTTTTCAGTATCTAATGTTTGATTTCTCAGTGAAGGAAGTGCCTAGGCCTATCTTCTGCAAGCCGTTGGGTGCAGTTATTTACTCGAAGAGGACATGGTCAATTGCTTTTGATGAGTCCAAGCAAGTGTCTAGTTTGCATGCTACGATGCCTCTGGTTCTGCCTGACAGGAAAGCTGTCGTGCTGAAGCGGCCGGTGGCAAGAGCTCTTTTTGATAGCCTGCCTGCAGCTGCAGTTTCCACTGATGTGCTGCGCGGTTTACATTGATCCATCCCAATGTGCGCATCTCCGAATCTACACCTATGGTTTTCTCATCGAGCGATCCGCCGAAAGCGAAGAGAGAAGAAGAAGCCGCTGGTGGTTGATACAACGCTGCAACGTTGCACTCGAAGCGCGGCAAAGTTAGATGGTTTCAAAAATGTTGTTTTTGAGCAGCTCCCTCTTCAGCCATCGAAGAAGCGCCCACGCGCCAAGCCCATGGAGGACAAGGCCCAGCCCATTCCTGCAGATGGTGATGACGAGGCTTCTACTGCTGCACCACCATACACTCCACTTCGAGTTCTTCAGGCGATTGGTGCGGAGCTGGAGGTCGATCCTAAGCTGCTATCGGTGGATAAGCTTATGGCTAATCCACAGGAGGACTCATCTGCATCGTCAGCTTAATGATTATGTCGCTCTATTTGTGGTTATCCTGGGTGCATGTTATGTGTACTCTTTTTATGGTTGCTCTCCGTTGGTTTAGGGAACTTTCTTATGGCTCTGAACTATGTTACCTTTTGGGTTGTATGGCATTGTATGTCATGCTTTACATAACTTTCTGCTCTTTGGTCATTCATGAATTGGGTTGCAACGCGTAGTTGGAAGATCTTGTGTTGGAATGTCCGTGGTTTGAATTCAGATACGAGGCAGCGCGCTGTTAGAGAGAAAGTGTCTGAAAGTCAATGTTCAGTAGTTTGTCTGCAAGAAACCAAACTTTCCTCCTGTGATCGGGCAACTATGAAATCCATATGCCCTCATGGTTTTGATCAATTTGTTGAATCACCTTCTAGAGGCGCCTCAGGGGGACTCTTGACTGCTTGGCGATCCGATGTATTCCAGGGCACCTTATTACAAGTTAAACCATATGCTATTGTCATGCAGTTTACTTCCGTGCATAACAATGAGCAATGGTTCCTGGTTAATATTTATGGTCCTTGTCAAGGTGAACTCAGGGATGAGTTTGTCTCCTGGATATACAATTTAGATATTGATCCTGGTCAATTGTGGATGCTAATGGGAGACTTCAATTTTATTCGCTACACTGATAATAGAAACCTCCCGGGTGGTGACATAAATGATATGTTTATCTTCAATGAAATTATCGGCCATTTGGGACTCCTCGAGCTTCCTTTAAAAGGCAGAAGGTTTACTTGGTCCAATATGCAGGATACTCCTCTTCTGGAGCAACTTGAGTGGGTGTTTACATCTGCTAGTTGGATTAACTCATATCCCATGACACAAGTGACCCCTTTGGCAAAAACTGCGTTTGATCATGTGCCCTGTCTTGTCAGTATCAACACTTCCATCCCAAAGGCACACATTTTCAGGTTTGAAAATTTTTGGGTGCATCAAGCTGGTTTCTTTGATTGTGTGAAGGAGGTTTGGAATCGTCCCTCTCGTAAGAATCATATTGCAGCAGTTATTGTTGACAAGTTGAAGGCTTTGCGTTATGCTTTGAAGAAATGGCAAAAAGGATTATCTCACATTAAAGGTCTGATTGAGAAATGCAACTGGGTAATTCTTTGGCTGGATAATCTTGAGGACATGAGGCATCTCTCTAGGCCGGAAAGTAACTTCAGGAAAATCATCAAGCTGCATCATGAACACCTGCTTCATATGCAATACCTCTACTGGAGGAAGAGATGTACTATCAGGTACATTAAAGTTGGTGAGGAAAACTCGAAATTTTTTTAGGCAATGGCAACTGAGAGATACAGGAAAAATTCAATTGCTAGTCTGAAGCTGGCTGATGGGTCTGTCACATCTAATCATGAGGTTATGGCCAAAGAGTTCTTGCGAGCTTTCAAGGACAGAATGGGGATGATTAGGCCAATTTTGTTAGATGAGAACATTCTCTCTCTAATAACAAGGGTTCAGGATTTGGAGGTCCTTACAAAACCCTTTGAGATTAAGGAGATTGAACAAGTTATCAATGAAATGCCCATTGATAAGGCACCAGGGCCTGATGGTTTCAATGGTCTCTTTCTTAAGAAGTGCTGGCCAATAATTTCTGCTGATTTTATATAGTTAGTGCATGAGTTTCATGCTGGTACAGTGCAGTTAGAAAATCTAAATGATGCTTATATCACACTGATACCAAAAAAACAATCTCCTGAGGGGGTGGGGGACTTTAGACCTATATCATTAACTAGTGTTGGTCTGAAATTCCTTACAAAGCTGGCTGCTAATAGATTTCAACAGGAAATCATCAGATGTATTCATAAAAACCAATATGGCTTCATCAAATCAAGAACAATCCAGGATTGTCTTGCATGGACCTTTGAATACACCCATCAATGTAACCAGTCTAAACAGCCCATACTTCTGCTTAAGTTGGAATTTGAAAAGGCTTTTGATTCCATCCAACATGAGGCTATTTTGAGGATTCTTGTTGCAAAGGGTTTTGACAATAGATGGATTACATGGGTTAGGCAGATACTGTCATCTGGCACCTCTTCTGTCTTGCTCAATGGAGTACCTGGCAGTCATTTTAAGTGCAAATGTGGAGTTAAGCAAGGGGACCCAGTCTCTCCTTTGCTATTTGTTATTGCTGCTGATCTTTTGCAGACCTTGATTAACAATCTTCTTCAGCAGGGTTTAATAAGCAGGCCTCTGCCAACACATGATCCTGATTTTCCAGTGGTACAGTATGCTGATGACACACTGTTGTTCTTAAAGCCTGACAGGGATCAATTGGGGCTCTAAAATCAGTGTTATATTCCTTTTCTGAGGCAACTGGTCTGCAGATTAACTTCCATAAATCTTCAATGTACCCCATTAATGTGATTGACCAGGTGGCTACTGATCTTGCTGCTTTCTTTGGCTGCAAGTTAGGCAAGATGCCATTCACATATTTGGGGTTACCTGTTGGAACCACTAGGCCTAAAATTGTGGATCTTCTTCCCTTGGTGGATTGTATGGAGAGGAGATTGACAGCAAGTTCTTGGTTCTTGCCTCAGGGAAGCAGGTTGCAGCTTGTTAATTCTGTCATATCTTCTTTGCCTATCTTCTTCCTTTGTACACTATCAATCCCTCAAGGTATTCTAAAACAATTGGAAAGAATACAAAGGCAGTGTTTATGGAGGAAATATGGGCAGGAGAAAGGCCATTCTTTAGCAGCTTGGCCTCTTGTTTGCAGGCCCAAAGCAAAGGGGGGCCTTGGAATCTTAAATCTGGGTTTGCAAAACCAATCTTTGCTTCTGAAGTTTCTGAATAAATTCTACAACAAAATGGATGTGCCTTGGGTATATTTAATTTGGGATTCCTATTACTTTGAACAAATCCCTCATGATACCACCCGTTGTGGTTCTTTTT
This sequence comes from Aegilops speltoides, assembly GCA_021437245.1. Lineage (NCBI taxonomy): Eukaryota > Viridiplantae > Streptophyta > Magnoliopsida > Poales > Poaceae > Aegilops > Aegilops speltoides. The sequence continues at coordinate 424,266,464 of CM038144.1, read as the reverse complement.
GGTGGAAAGATGTCTGCAAGTTGATGGATAATTTCAGAGCAGTAACTGAGGTTAATGTTCACAGTGGAGAAACTGTGCTATTCTGGTCTGATCACTGGCAAATTGGGAACAGTCATGTGCCTCTTCAGGACAGATTTCCTAGATTGTATTCCTTTTGTCTACACAAAAAGCTTTCAGTCAAGGAAGTCTTTCTGGCTGATAATTTGCAAGATCTTTTTTTCTTGCCCCTCACTCAGCAAGCACATCAAGAGTTGCAACAGCTTTCCACACTAATGGGCTCTTTCAATCTGGATTCCAGCTATAGTGATATCTGGGAATGGAGGCATGGAAAGAAATCTACCTATACTTCAAAAAAGTTCTATGACTTTGCTTACCAGCCTATGGTCTCAAACCCCATTTTGAGTTGGATTTGGAAGAGTTGCTGCACAATGTCAATTAAGATGTTTGCCTGGCTTGTCATAATGGACAGGGTTAATACCAAGGACATGATCCAAAGAAGGAAATGGAGGATTAATGATGGGCCACAATGTGTTCTTTGCCCAACAGGGACTTTGGAGGACAGAAATCATCTTTTCTTCCAGTGCACTTTCAGTGCTCGCGTATGGATCTACTTGCAGATTCTCTGGAAAGACAGTCAAGATATGGTGGAAATTGCCTTGCATGCGAAGAAGGAATTCAACAAGCCTTTCTTTGCTGAAGTGGTGTTTACTGCCTGGTGGAATATTTGGAAGGTTAGAAATGACAGGGCATTCAGGAACATCAGGCCTTCCTTCAGAGCATGGAGATACAGATTCATTCATGACCTCACTCTGCTTTCTCATAGAATCAAACAGAAGCACAAGGAAGCTTTACTTAAATGGATTGATTTCCTTCCTCCCTGAAGGGAGTTGCTATAGTTCCACTTTGTACATTTGTATTTTGTCTTTTGTAGGTTATATTTTTTTCCTGTATAGTTCTCTTTTGCTGTTCTTTTTTCCTTGTTTTCTTTCCTCCTCTTGAGGGAACTTTGTATTAGTCCTGCTTTGTTTTGCTTTCAATAAAATGCTGTGGGGTGTAAGCCCTGCAGTCTTCAAAGTAAAAAAAAAAACATCTCAAAGCACATCGCACCATCATCTGGATGAAAGTCGGTACTGACCTTTCTTGACCAAGATTTGAAATAGCTCGAGAACAAAATCCCAACACATATATGAAAATCTGATCTCCTTTTGTGCAGTTCCACCAAAATTAAGCAAAGTCGCCGGTGTGACATTCAAGTTGAACTGCACAAAACACTCTTAAAACATAAGTGTTTCGCGTAGCGAAGCAAAATGTCGCAATAGCAACAATTGAATAGATATCCTTGTTTTAACGGAGACAAAAAAGGAATTAATTACTGGCAAATAAGGGAGGATGAAACATGCGGCCACAAAAATGGTAATTCCGGCAATCCCTAACAAGTGTTGCAGTTTTGTACTAAGATTCAGTAGCTAATTCTGAGAGTGGCATTGCTTAATTCTACCAGTGGCATTAGATTAACAAAAAGCATAAATAGTTCCAGGGGAGAGTGGGCGCAACAACACCATGTGCTTCCATCTACTTATAAAGGGGGTGATGCAGAGTTTTGTGTAAGAAAGCAACAAGCATCATGTCTGGTTTGGAACAAGTTTTGCTCACTTGATGGTAAAAGACAGTAGTTCAATAGCTTCAATTCAACATTTATCCAAAACATACCAACACAAGTAGCACAACATCTCAAAGCACACTGCACCATCATGTGGATGAGACCAAGATTTGAAACAACTCGCGAGGCAGACTAGAAACAAATCTCGATCTCCTTTTGTGCAGTTCCACAAAAATTAAGCAAAATCGCCGGTGTGACATTCAAGTTGAACTGCACAAAACACTCTTAAAACATAAGTGTTTCGCGTAGCAAAGCAAAATGTCGCAATAGCAACAAGTTGAATAGATATCCCTGTTTTAACAGAGGCAAAAAAGGAAACATTTACTTGCCGATAAAGGAGGACGAAACAAACGGCGACAAAAAGAAGCATCTAACTTATCTTGATGCGAAACAAAGTAGGACAGTAGCATTTCTAAAACGGTTGCATTGATTCATATTGACAGAGACATTCTCTTAAAACAACATTCGTTAAAAAATGTAATTTACTTTTGATAGTGGCATTGCTTCAATTTTCCAGCGGCATTCTTAGATTAACAACAGCAAAATAGTTGTATGGGACATGGGACATGGGACATGCCAGCACCACGTGTGTCACACATATAAATGGGTGATGCAGAGTATGTAGCCAAGTAGCATATCTGCGTTGGTCCCATATTTGTTCTCTTTGAACCTTTTTCCTACGTGAGGGCAGCAAATCTAGTCCTGCACAAACTACCCGACACCCCAGTTTCTTTCCCTTTTCAACAAAGAGATTGGTTCCTTACATATGTGTGTACTGGGTTACCCCCTTTTTCCCTTTTCGACCAACAAAGCGGCTGGATAGCCAGTCTATACTACTTTCCCTCCCTCCTTTCCTCATTGAACCACGTCCTAGATTCATGCTCCACCCCACCGCACCCTTCTTTCCTTTTTGAACCAAGACCTAGATTCGACTAGAGAATCAAAAAATATCCGCATGCAGCTAGAGCAATGACGGTTTCAAAGAAACTTATACCTTAGGGTCGTCAGGATGTGGCAAGGTGTGTGGCGGGAGGCTGGATCTTCCCACACTACGTACGACAGCGAGGAAGAAGGGGTCGGTGGCCCTCCCGCACAGGCGCTGGGTGAAAGAGAACAGCGCAGCCAGCAGTGGATTGCCTCCCTCACCGAAGGCGATAGAGTGAACGCTGCACCTCCTCCCCTTCCTAGTGCGATGGGATCCGGACGCCTCCTTCACCAGATGTGAGGGGGGAGAGAGAGACAAGAGGCCAAAGGCAGACTTGTTTAGATCTGGTGAAGAGGGTGAGAGACTGTGAATATAGCAAACCCTAGCAAAGGAACGCTGAGCCAAGAGGCTCTAGCTTATATATATATATACTGTAGTATGGCGAGAATGTGGAGAGTGCAAACCCTAGCGAACAAGCGCTGAGGCTCTAGCTTATATATATACTATAGTATGGACTGAGCTCCGGTGCCTTAACTGCACCTGCTATTGGCTGTATGATAGGTGGGCCAGCCACATTTTGGGCCCACCTGTCATAAACCCAAAGGCAGGTGCACTAAGTCAATGAACTTGCGTCCATATAGTACTCATGTATACGACTAATATATAGTGGAGTGGTTTTCTTATTCTCTCCATAACAATCGTTTTAAATTGTGCAAGTACGAAACGAAACTCTTTATTTAACGTACCATTGAAGGAAACTACTACTTCCGATGAACTAACAATCCACGCGTCCTGGTCGCACTTTCTGTCCTTCACGTGCGGTACACTACCCTCACTTAAGTGAACAACCACACATGCGCCAAATTATCAGAAATGTGTGAGAGTGTGTACAAATAAAGAATTTTAATTTCAATTATCGGAATGGTTTGAGAGTATGTACAGTTTGCCCTCTCTAATAATTATGGTTTGTTGTGTTCGGCCTAAACTTGGTCAAACTTTAGAAAGTTTGACTTCAGTCAAATCTAATATGTAGAGTAAATAAAAATGGAGGGCTACTACGTCCATCCGGGTTTTTAGTCCACATGATTTTTTAATCAAAGTTAATAGCTGGACAAATAAAATTACAGGGGAGCTGGAGACAAAGTTGTGAGAAGGCTTAGAAATCAATACAAAACTTATGCTCTTAGTACCAACGTCAATGCTTCTTCGAGGAAACATTTGGTTCATAGCTAATTGTGTGATAAAATTGCACCAACTTGAAAGACGACTGTGTCTCCAACGCAACCAAGGTGAACTGATGAAGGATATTGTCGGAGTAATGGGCCAGGGGTAGCCTAACCCGAGTCCCTGAACCTTTCAAGATGATGGGCCGGCTGTGCCCCACGAATCTCCCAGATGAAGCGCCGTCTTCTCGAGGCCGGCTGGCTCAGCGGCCGACTACGAGAAGATGGCCAAGTACTAGAAGACGGCACCAAGACGGGCCGACTCCTAGCAGGCGGCCTCCGGAGAGGCCGGCTCCTAGCAGGCGGCCCACGAAGCGCTCAGAGTCTGCGCCCCTCATCAAGAAGACAAGATAGGGTGAGGCTACAGTGTAGCCCATCACCCCCAAATCCCGAGCTTGGCGTGGCCACAGTGCCCCGTACAAGCGGAGATCCCCGCACAACGCGGCACTGTTGCCACTCCACCCTTGACGTCACCCCTGTTAGGTGAGGCCTGCTCCCACGACGGCCTATCGGTATGGCTTGCCGACGGCGGGCCCTACCTAGCAGCGAGGGCCCGGAAGGCGGCCTAGCCTGGCCAGTCGGATCCAAGGGAATCCGGCTCCCAGCGGGCAGCCGGATCCTTCCTCGAGGCATGTGCACCATTGACCATGCGAGATACGGTGAGGCTACAGTGATATCCCACTAGACGTCATGACTGTAGCCATGCCCTCCCCGACCAAGCATGCGTCATTAGCATTGCGGCTACAGTGATCAGCCACCAACCAGACCTGCCAGTGGCGGAGGCGGCCTGTCGGCTCCGTACCAGACCAGTCGGCGGGGCCCACCAGGAAGCGGGCCCCAGCAGCCGGCGGAGAAGCCGGCGACCAGATACACTGACAGACGGGCCCTACTCCTAGCTAGATTACCATTGTACCCAGGGGGGGGGGGTAGGCCTATATAAACCCCGCAGGGCACCCATGCAAAGGGTTACCAACCTGTTAGAACTAGACTCATACCTAGAGGAAGAGGAGGGCAAGCCTTGCCTTCTTCTACCTCTGACATACAGCTCGAGGAGCACCATTGTACTCACTAGTGCCTTAGTGATCATGTGGAGACCCCGTAGAGCAGGACTAGGGGTGTTATCTCCTAGGAGAGCCCCGAACCTGGGTAAAGTGCACCGGCGTTCGTGTCTACGCCTCATCCCGCTTCCAAGCACCGGCAACGTTCTACTCGCTCCCACCATGATAAGCCATCCTTTGGCATATGTCGCACCCAACCCCTGATGGATATCATCTTTGTGGGTAACAAGCAAAGAGCACTGATGGAAGAGAGCTTGTTTTTCATTGAAAATCGACCAGCTTCACCAGTCGACGCAACCATGAGGCACAACCATGAGCATCGATAGGTCATCGTGGTGATGCATCATCCATTTGGCATCAAGTTTGGGTGAGGCATCTATGAAGTTCGACAAATTCTCACCGCGGTCTGTTTCTTCTCAATATTCAAGCTTGGGGAAGGAAGAACCATGTGGCAGAGGATAGTGAGGCAGAATAACAATGGTCATCCAGTTTTGTGCAGTTCCACTAAAATTGAGGAAGACATGCCCGGATATGGAGATACGCAAAAAATATAAAAAAGGGATATAGTGTTGTTACTTTGTGTTTGGCAGTGGTACAAGATTAACAACGACATCTCAATTGTCAATAAGAATTAATGAAAAGTACACCATCAAACAGAAGCATCATGATTATCTTGATGGGAACTAAACCAGGATACCCGAGAAAAAAGCATTTCTTCATTTAACCAGTGATAGTATTAGATTAGCAGCAGCAATAGGAGCATATGGACAATGACCGGACAACCACCATGTACTTTTTGTCGAAACAACATGTATACCTCCATCGAGGCATAAATCAGGACAAGTTTTCGAGTGGCATTTCCAATATAATAGTAGGTGATGTTGGACCAGCCGACGAACCCTAGCTACTATACAGGGGAGCTGGGGAGTAGTCGCATAGAGGAAAACCCACATGCAGCTACCTGGGGAGCTGGACCAGTACAAGAAGTTATACCTCAGCTGGGCGAGATGTCGCCTAGGCGGGCGGGCGGGATCTGCCCACACGACGGTAGCGAACAAGGGTGAAAAGGACCTTCGTCCACGCCAGCACCGGCTCCGAGCGGACGGTGCGCATCGGTTTCCTCCATCATCGATGGCGACAATGTCAACGCTGCACCTCCTCACCTCCCGCAGCAGACGGGATTTAGCCAGATCTGTGACCACTGGTGAGGAGAGAGATAGAGTGGACACTGTCATCTTGTTTTGATATGGGGAGGGTGAGAGAGTGAGACGCGAGAAACCCTATCAAACAAGAGGCTATATATACAATGGAGTAAAAAAATCTCTCCATAGCAGTGGTTTTAAATAGAATACGTGCGTACCCGGAAAAAAGAAACGAGAACTAGCGGACAATTTTTTAACGTACCAAGAAAGAAAACTCGATCAAAATCACGCCCCCACTTCCAGGTCACGAGAGTCGTCGCGCGCACACACATAGACATAGACATGCATATCCGTGTTTACGTAAAATTCCATCTCCATCTCCATCTCCAATCATATTTGTCCAACTGGCACATTATTTACGTTGTTAATTATATTCGCAGCAATATTAACATACAACATCTCTTGTTTGCGGGCGTCCGGACCGCTGCCACGCCTGCTCCTGACCAACCCGAACCCTCTTCATCACCAACGCATGCTTCCTTCCCGAAACAGTCAGTGCCACATTCATGCCTGGCCAGAGCGGACGCGACCTCTCACTGGCGTCGGCATTAAAGCGGCGCGCCGGCCAAGAGAGCGTCGCCCGCGCCGCTTCCCGGTGCATGCGACTACTCCACGTTCAAAGTTCGCAATAGCCAGCCATAATATGCATGTAAAAAGTTCTTGGGAGTCCATGCTACAGGTAGTTGTCCTCCCCCAACTCGTCTATCTCTTCCAGTAGTGCTAGTACTCCATGGCGCGATCCATCGATAAGCAGGTGGGAAAGTTATCATATACTCGGTTTGCGGTGTGTGGCATGCTGAGCGACCATGTGGGGTCGAGCCGTGGAGGAGGGTGAGACACGAATGCGATAGACGTGATTTAAATGTTGGTTTTGCTCGATGGCGCGATCCAACGAAACGAAATGTTGGCTTCTCTCTGTTTCCATTTTTTCTCCGGAAAAACAGAAACTTTCCACTCCATTTTTATTCCTATTCCAAGGTTACCTCGTTACAACATTCCCTCAAATACAAAGGAAAACTAACACGCATGTTGGTGCATCTCAATGATTCATAGATCATAGCCAATATTTACTTCACAAGTAAAGACAAAAGTTATGAGAGCGTGCACGAAAGAAAAACTACTGATGGGGTCACTACGACTTAAATCCTAAACCCTAAACATGATTTAATTTCCTAGCTAGGTAGAACCTGTCCAAGGAAAGACAGCTGGCACCCTCGGATCATATGATGCTTTTATGCAGTTCCACTAAAATCGAGCAGAACATCCCTGATGGCAAAGATATTGAAGAAGTGTGATTAGTAATAGTACTAGCACTAGTTCATGAGACATTAACTCATCACAAATAGAAGCCGGTAGAAGTAGAGAAAGATCGACATGGAGATGGAGCTACGTGGGGAGTTGTGGCAGTGGAGCAAGCCGGCTCCAATTGGAAGATGTACTACTTGGGATGTCGGGTTGTAGCTAGAGGGGTGGTTGGGACGCAGCATCAGCCCATACCATGGGGACCCCCGATTGGGATGCACCGACCGTGGGTTCTCTTCCTTGTCGATGTCGACCGCGTCTACGCAGAACATTGTTCCCTTCCCCCAACTGCGGGATCAGGCCGGATATGTGACCAGCGGTGTGGCCAACGTCATTCTATGCTTGTGAAGAGAGCAACCCAAGCAAGCAGGCTTGTAGCTTAGGCTCCTGCTAGTGTATATATAGTGGTTTTCTTTTTCTCTCCATATCAACCATTTTATATTGTGTACGTGTCATTGAAGAGTGAAATGATGGTTGCTTCTTCCAACTAACTTACTATGGATTTGACTGCTCCTTAGTGGCCCCTACACGTACTCCCCCTACATGTATGACCGTTCGTGAGTCTCACTTGTACTTATCTCTATTTTCTTGCATGACACATAGACAGGATGCACATAGAGGAATTTTGTTACTGCACGTTGTGACATAGTAGTACTGTACTACTAGTCCCTACTCCCTCCTTCCGGTTCTACTGGTACTCCCTCCGCCCTGGCTTATTGGTCCCCTTTGTACTCAATTCATGGGCTCGCTTTCCTCGAGAAAATTGTCTTTACCAACCTATTAATATCGGGAATGCATGCGTGAACAACAAATGATTAAGCCTTGCATGCAACGTTTTGACAAAGCATTGACTTATGAACATGTGAACGTAAGGGACTACAACCTCGTGCATGCATGCAACAGTCACACGTACAAATGGACGCAAAAACACGCGCGACGCCCTAATGCATGCATGTCCGAGCACACGACGGAACACACACGGTCACGCTCAAGTGCTCAACCTACACGTGCATGCACACACATACTCAGCCAAGGTGAGCTAGTGACCGTATAAACACCGGAAAATGTATATATTGAGCGCAATAAGCATATTATGAAGTCCACTGACTGTATTTTTACAAATATACAGTGACAGACAATGTACTTATCTCGTTTTAAATTAAGCCATATTAACCAGGGAGGAGGCAGTATGGACTAGCATTACTTTGTTGTGTCCCGTCAACTTGCTGAACAAGGGGAAGCTTGCAGGATGGGAGAAGCTTGCGCGCGGTGGCTCGCAGGACAAGGAGAAACTTTTGACTAATGCAAGCTCTCCCTCGCTCAGGCGGTGGACATGCAACCGTTAATTCGGTGTCAGATTGCCAGAAGCATACACTATACTAGTACTATTATTGTTCGACTTCCCGAAGAGGCGAACGGCCAAGCGCAAAGTTTACTAGTACTAGTACTACTACTGTAGTCTATAGAGGTATGTACTATACTACTAGGAACCAGATGGAGGAGCGTCTGCACTCTTATTATATTTTAAAAATGTGATAAAGCAATCTTCAACACATTTGGTTCTGTTCGAGGGTTCTCGCATGTGATAATGGAAGTTGATTGCATGGAACACTCACCACAATTCTCGCTTAATTCTACCTCATATCCCGTTACAAATAGGAGCGCTCGGTAATATTCCCTCTTTTTTTGTTATTCAGCATGTAAACAGGTCAGCAAACCTTGCGGCACATCTTTGTGCGAATCGTGCTTGCTGCACTTTGAATGTGGCCGAGAGCTAGCTTGATGAAACACCTTGCTTCCTACTTCTTTTTTTGTGGGGTACCTTGCTTCCTAGTGACCAGTGTCTTGGCTGATTGATACGTCTCCGTCGTATCTATAATTTCTGATTGTTCCATGCCAATATTATTCAACTTTTATATAATTTTGGCAACTTTTTATACTATTTTTTGGGACTAACATATTAATCTAGTGCCCAGTGCCAGTTCCTTTCTGTTGCATGTTTTTTGTTTCACAGAAACCCAATATCAAACGGAGTCCAAATGGGATAAAAATAGATGGAGATTTTTTTGGAATATTTATGATTTTTGGGAAGTAAAATCAACGCGAAACGGTGTCCGGGGTGGCCACAAGACAGGGGGCGCGCCCTGCCCCCCTGGGCGCAGCCTAGGCTCTCGTGGGCCACCCGTAAGGCAGTTGACGCTCTTCTTTTGGCGCAAGAAGGATAATTTTATGAGAATGATCTGGGCGGAAGATTCACCCCAATCGGAGTTACGGATCTCCAGATATAAAGGAAACGGTGAAGGGGTAGAATTAGAGAGGCAGAAACAGAGAGATAGATCCAATCTCGGAGGGGCTCTCGCCCCTCCCAAGCCATGGGAGCCAAGGACCAGAGGGGAAACCCTTCTCCCATCTAGGGAGAAGGACAAGGAAGAAGAAGAATAAGAAGGGGGCTCTCTCCCCCTTGCTTCCGGTGGCGCCGGAACACTGCCGGGGGCCATCATCATCACCGCGATCTTCACCAACAACTTCACCGCCTTCATCACCAACTCTTCCTCCCTCTATGCAGTGGTGTAACCTCTCTCTTACCCGCGGTAATCTCTACTTAAACATGGTGCTCAATGCTATATATTATTTCCCAATGATGTATGGCTATCTTATGATGTTTGAGTAGATCTGTTTTGTCCTATGGGTTAATTGATGATCGTGATTGGTTTGAGTTGCATGTTTTACTATTGGTGCTGTCCTATGGTGCTCTCCGTGTCGCGCAAGCGTGAGGGATACCCTCTGTAGGGTATGCAATATGTTTATGATTTGCTTATGGTGGGTGGCGTGAGTGAACAGAAGCACAAACCCGAGTAAGTAGGTTGTTTATGTATGGGATAAAAGGGGACTTGATACTTTAATGCTATGGTTGGGTTTTACCTTAATGAATCTTTAGTAGTTGTGGATGCTTGCTAGAGTTCCAATCATAAGTGCATATGATCCAAGTAGAGAAAGTATGTTAGCTTATGCCTCTCCCTCAAATAGAATTGCAATAGTGATTACCGATCTAGTTATCGATTGCCTTGGACAAATAACTTTCTCATAACAAAAAGCTCTCTACTAATATTTACTTTATTGCATCTTTATCTAAACAGCCCCTAGTTTATGTTTAGGTGCTCTTTATTATCTTGCAAAACAATCCTATCACACCTACAAAGTACTTCTAGTTTCATACTTGTTCTAGGTAAAGCGAACGTCAAGCGTGCGTAGAGTCGTATCAGTGGTCGATAGGACTTGAGAGAGTATTTGTTCTACCTTTAGCTCCTCGTTGGGTTCGACACTCTTACTTATCTAAAGAGGCTACAACTATACCGTATACTTGCGGGTCATCACTGATCGTCCGAAGAATGCTTATATATGAATAAAGCTCTCTCATTTACCTGCAAAAAATATTAAGTCATATTAACTAGAAAGGAGGGAGTATGGACTAGCACTACTTTTTGGTGTGTCCCGTCAACTCGAGAACTAGGAGAAGCTTGCAGGACAAGGTGAAGCTCGCTTACTCCTTTTGACTAGTGCAACCTACCCTCGCCCAGGCGGTGGACATGCATCAGTTCATTCGGTGTCAGATTGCCAGAGGCATACACTGTAGTACCCAACATGCGGAGTACCATCATTGTTCGACTTCAGGAAGAGGCGAAGAGCCAAGCGCAAGGTTTAGTAGTACGAGTAGTACTACTACTAGAACAGCATGGTGGAGCATCTGTACTCTTATTGTTTTTAATCTCTGATAAAGTACACATTTATTCGGGAGAAGGGCGGAAAACGGCAGTCCAATAGTATAGTATTAAAAAACATCGAACATGTAATGATGATGTCGATCAACCATGCTCGAATATATCTTGGCCTCCGTGCGAGCCCATCTATGTGTTCTCGCTCCTCGTCTCTCTCTCAAGGAACGGCGGGTTGGCCATTTTGCCATCAGTTGAGATCGGTTTTCTCACACTCCGGTCCCACATGTCAGTGATATGCCAAGAAGAGGTGCGTTGACCGACTAGCCATACACGTACTTGGTTTTGCACCTTCATACTACTCCTCCCTCCGTCACGGTTTACAGGGCGTGCTTCATTATGATGCATTTCTCTCAATTCACTTCCACCACCAGAGAGACTTTAGACGCGTTTGGTTTAACGCCCAATTAATTAGGGCGTGGTAACCGCAATCAAGTCCACAATTTTCTCTCGATGTACTACGGAGTGGAGTAAGTGATGAATCTGTGTACCCGGGGTGGAAGCACTGCATGCATGTGTGTATGCATTATTTCCTCTAGTAATAGACGCCGTGCTATAACTACCAATGCTCTTTTTCAGGCCGATCGCTAGTCGCCTTGGTCCCAGATAATAAACAGTGACGGATGGAGTAGTATGAGCGGGTTCAAAGAAGAGTGTATTGATGGTTGCTTCTTCTGAGCAACTTACAGTGGGAAAGGTGGGGCTTATGATTTGACTGCTCATTACTCACTATTAATGCGGCGCAACGACCGGGCTGAGTCTCCCATGCGGTTGTGCACTACTCCCTCGGTTCTTAAATATACTCCGGAGTATTTTTCTTTCTAGAGATTTCAACGAGTGACTACATACGAAGCAAAATGAGTGAATCTACACTAAAATATTCCCATTTGAAATTTGTAAAAAGACAAATATTTAGGAATGGAGGAGTATAATTTTGTTCATGGCACATGGACCCGGATGCTGAAGAGGCTTCTGGCAATGCTATCAAGATTCCAGCATTTGTTTACATAATTGACGTACTATACAAATAATTTTCTAGCGACATGAAATTGTACAATGCTCTGAGCTATCAACTTTTGTTTCATGTGTCTTGCCATCGATGCTCTTTCGAAAACAATAAAAACTAACTTCCTTGCTAATGCATCTCAATGATTAGTAGATCAGAGCTAATATTTACATCACAACTGAAGACAAAGTTGTGAGAAGGTGTTAAATTAAAATTGATCCATGCTTTCATCGGCAGCAACGTCCCCGTAGCTCTATCTAAATCAATAAGGCATGTTGGGAAAAAAGTAGTTGTCTGGAGCATGCAACATTCCGATCATTTTGTGCAGTTCCACTAAAAGAGAGCTGAGTGCCCCTGTTCCAAAGATATTAAGTGTGATTGCGATAATAGAGGACTGCTGATGAAACAATAAACACACAACTAGAAGCCGGTCACCTTTGCAGTCTCTCTTAAGACTAACTAGTTGGAGAAGATTAGGCTCGGAGTTGGATGAGGAGGATAGAGCAAAACCAATCTCCCTTTGTGCAGTCGCAGTGAAATGTAGAGACGTTGCCCTTGTGACATTTTAGTACAACTGCACAAAACACTCTTAAGAAAAAATTGATTTCTGCAGTTCACCAAAAGGTCACAATTGCAATAAGGTGAAATGGATAGCCTTGTTTGCAAAAAAAGAGGTAGAAAGGAAACAATTACCGGCCAATAACAGTTGAGGACACATGCGACGACAAAAAAGAAGCATATTCCTTGTCCTAAGAGAAGATAACAACACGGTTGTGTTTGTCTAAAACGGTGTGAGGACGAGATTGCAATATGGAAAGTACGCCGGACGATCTATGTTTTGGGCAAAGAACTATGGAAGATCCACATGCAAGATCTGCCACATGCAGCAACCTGGGAAGAGAGGCAGTGGAGCAATGCCGGAGGGGCTTCCTGGAGGTCGTCAGGATGTAACTAGGTGAGCGGCGGCGGGCAGAATCTACCCATACTAAGGCAGCGAGCAGGTGGCATAGGCCCTACACCGCCGGAGCTTGGTCAGAGAGAACGGCGTCTACCGCAGACCGGGACGTGCTGCCTCGACGCCGTCGAACGGAGAAACGATGCACATCCTCACATTCCGCCGGTGGATGGGATGCGGCCGGATCAGTGACCAATGGTGAGAGCGAGAGGCCACCGCAGCCTTGTGTGAGATACTCTGAAGAGAGACAAACCCAGGTAGGCAGGCTCCATTATATATAGTGGAGCGGACTACCTTTTTCTCCATAAAAATTGTTTTATATTCTGTGTACGTGCCATTGAGCGATATAATTTTATTTAAAAATAACGCGCCAACGTATCAAGTCGAACTTTGTTTCGTGCACGCGTGCTACACGACCTCCGTAGGTAAACAACTGCTACACGCGTTCAAATTAGCACGTGGGCTGCCATTTCATACAAAAATGAGCTCCACCGTGTACCCGCGCGGGTGTGGTTGGTCACGAAGCGTGAGTACGTGCACCTATTCTCTTCTTGTGTATGTACACCACTTACGTGGGGTTGTGTGAGAGAGATACAAATGTAGAGAGATATAGTGTGTGGGTACGTGAGAGTTTTTTTTTGGGGGGGGGGTCAATCAAAAAATGTAACATATGCAACGTGTGTGAAATAGAGTCATGGATATATCATATATATAGAGAGAGGGGGCGATCCACGAGAAGAGTGAAGGTATCATCGGGTTGAGGTATCCATAGAACCGAAGAGAGGGATGATGTGTGTGTGTGCGCACATGCGATCGATAAAGAGTGCCATCGAATTTGTGTGTGCCCACGTCAAAGATATAGAGTGGCTGGCCTACTGGAACGTGAGAGGGGACAGGTGCGGTTTTGTCTCTGTGGCATGGATACCTACCTACAGCGCTCGACTATCGGTGTGTGGTGGGGGGGCCTAATTAACTATAGAGGTACAATGGCTGGTATATGTGTGGAGGAGGAGAGAGGCCTACCTCATGTATTAAGGGATATCGATCGGCATCCATGCATATGTGTAGGAGAGGAATAAGTTGGGAGAGAGACAGAGCTAGAGTGTTGGAGGGGGTGGTAGTGGAGTTGCTTCTAACAAATGGTGGGAGAGGCTTGCTACGCAAATGGAGGACACGCCTGCAATATCAATAAGAGAGGGGATGGCTGCCTGTCTGTGCACATGCGTGTGAGAGACGGGTCATGAGGCATGCATGAATGATGAGGGTGGACGATATGGTTGTGGTAAGAAGATGTAACTACATAGGAAGATCAATCGTCCTTTATCATAGAAAGGAGAGACATAACTTGTGAGGTACGTTGATCAATGGGTGGGGGGGGAAATAGTTAAAGTCGACCTCGGTATATGTTGGGAGATCAATCGGTATACATGCATGTATGTGTTAGAAGCAAATAAGGCACGGGGAGAAGGATAGAGAGAGAGGTATGCATCTAGGAGGTGGTGCGAGAGGCATACTATATCGAGGGGGAAGGAGTGTGCCAGTACGAGATCGATGAAAAGAATGGTGGGAGTGTAACGCCCCGGATTCGATGCGCCAAGTGTCTGCCAGTTATTCGCCGTCTTTGCCATGTCATTTGCTTGCGTGTTGCATTTTATCATGTCATCATGTGCATTTCATTTTGCATACGTGTTCGTTTCATGCATCCGAGCATTTTCCCCGTTGTCCATTTTGCAATCCGGCACTCCTATGTCATCCGGCGTTCCCCTTTTGTCTTCTGTTGTGAGCGGGTATTAAAATTTCTCGGAATGGCCCGAGGTTTGCCAAGCGGCCTTGGTATAGCACCGGTAGACCTCCTGTCAAGTTTCGTGCCATTTGGAGGTCGTTTGATACTCCAACGGTTAACCGGGTAACCGCAAAAGCCCCTTTCTCTTTGCAGCCCAACACCCCTTCTAAAGTGGCCCAAAACCCATCTAACTCCCCTCCATGATCTCGGTCGTTCGATCACGATCGTGTGGGCGAAAACCGCTCCTCATTTGGACTCTCCTAGCTCCCTCTACCTATAAATATGTCTTCCTCCCCGAAATCCCGGTCTAAACCCTAGACTCCCCCTCCGCGCCGGCGGACATGTCCGCCCGCGCCGGACGAAATCGCGCCGCCGCCCCGAGCCACTCAGCGCCCGCCACCTGTCAGCCGCCGCCGCCCACCTCCGCCCGGCCATGGGCTTGCATGAGCTCACACAGCCGCCGCCCAGCCCGCTCAGCCAGTCTGCGCCGCCCTTGCCCGCCTCCGGCTAGCGAGCTCGCGGAGCTTCGCCAGTCGCCCGCCGCCCGCGTCCTCCGGCTCCTTGCGCCCCATCACCGGCGGACCCGACCCCTCCGCCGTGGCGCGCCGCCAGATCCCGGCCGCCTCACCCGCGTGCTGCCAGCGCCTCGCCGCCGGGCCCCATCTCCATCCGGCGCGCCCTGCGTGCCCGCCGGAGCAAGGCCTCCGCCGTCGCCTCCGGCCACCAGCGCCCGCCAGCGCCTCCCTCATCTCGCCGGACGGATCCGGCCGGATCCCGGCCTCCCCGAGTGCCTCCGGCCACCTCCTCCCCGAACTCCGGCGAACCTCGTGAAACGTGCCGTCCGGATCCAGATTTGAGGTTGACCCCCGAAAACGCGCGTCCCTGTATTTTTGCATAATCATGTCATGTTCATCGCATTGTATCTCTGCATCCGTAGCTCCGTTTCGTGCGTGTAATATATCAAATTGTTCGCCTCGACGAGTACATCATTTCATTCCATTGCATCATTTTCATTTGATCTCATCTTGATGCCCAAAATGCTGTTGGAAGAGTGCATGTTGATGTTAATCTGCTGAAACTTTTATAACTTGCTCATTTATCATTTTTGCCATGTTTGATGTGTGCATCCTATGAGGTTGATGTCTACATGTGTTTTGATCTATGCTATGCCATCTTTCCAGGGGTACTATCCATGTCTTTTTGTGATTTGTATGCTGAGTGCATCAAGCTTGCTAAGTAGGGTACTTGCTGTTGCTGTTTTCCTGACAGATTCTGTTATATTTTGTTGCTATGTTACAATGCTTCTACAAGTCATTTCGTGCATTATTCTGGAGATGTTCACTAAGGATGTTTTGTTATACATGTCTTGATCTATCCATTCATGCCCCTGGTTGCATTTATAGACTACTGTAGCTTGTTGTAATCTTGCTCCAAAGTTGCTAAATAATGTTGATGTCAACCTATTAACATGAAGTTCAGTTTTGGCCATATGCTTTTCTAGTGATCCGTGCACCCTATGAACTTGTTCTTGTCATGCTTAGCTTCATAAACATGTCTTCTTACTGTTGGTTGCCTTGCCATGCCATGTGTTGCTCTGTGGTGAGTGGTTCAGGCTCACCAACATGCCTACTTATTGTTGTTTCTGCCATGTATGAATCTGTAATATAACTTGCCATGTTTACATCGGTGCCATCATATCTTCTGATCCTTTTTGGCTCATGGTCAGTAAGGGACTTTTGATCTATGCTATTAGTAGATTCATGCCATGCCTTTGGTTGCCATGATAAGTTCCTGTAACATGTTGTTTGATAGCTCTAAACATTGCAACCTGATGTTATTTCTACTAAAGTCTGAAACTGTTATTATTTGCAATCTTACCATGTGTTTTGGAGCATGTTCTAGTGATTTCTGGAGATAGCTCAGTGTTCATGTTTTGTTATGCTTTACCTGTACTCCATGCCCATGCCTTTTGTTATTACGTTGGGGTGTTGTAGCATATCGTTTTGATGCTTGTAAGATGCCTAGTTCTTTGTTTTGGACAGATTGTTGCTATAACTTGTTTCATGTGTATGTGTTGCAACCGTTGCTCCGTTTTGAGTGTGCTCTATATGAAACTTTCTTGATTTTGCATGTGTTGCATATTATCATGTTGCATCCTTGTTTTGAGGTGTTTGCTTGATGTTTGTATGCATTTTGCATCAATGTCATGTTTAACTTGTTTTGCTCATATCTTCTAGGCCGTAGCTCCGAATCTAA
Organism: Aegilops speltoides; assembly: GCA_021437245.1. Classification (NCBI taxonomy): domain Eukaryota; kingdom Viridiplantae; phylum Streptophyta; class Magnoliopsida; order Poales; family Poaceae; genus Aegilops; species Aegilops speltoides. The sequence continues at coordinate 424,249,321 of CM038144.1, read as the reverse complement.
TGAACTTTACATGTAACTTGACTAGAATCTCGTGTGGATCGTCTTGGTGCATCTTAACTTGCTGTTTAACAACTTGAACATAAGGTTTATTCAGATCTGGACCAATTTCGAAATTTGCATATGAGGACTTACCGGAATTGTTATATGTTGTTCCCGGCCTCATTTAAACTTGCCTTGATGTGTTGTTCTTGTTTGCATCATCTCTTGCCATGAGTAGCTTCATGCCTTGTTCATGTGTGGTGTGTTTACCTATGTTGTGTGCTTCTTCTTGTTAGTTCCTGTTTCGTTGCGATCGTGAGGATTCGTTCGTCTACGGTTGGTTCGGCTTCATCTCGTCTTCTTCATGGACTCGTTCTTCTTCCTTGCAGGATTTCAGGCAAGATGACCGCTACCCTGGATCTCACTACTATCATTGCTATGCTAGTTGCTTCGTTCTATCGCTATGCTGCGCTACCTATTACCTGTTTATCAAGCCATCCCATATTGCCATGAACCTCTAACCTTTGACACCTTTCCTATGCAAACCGTTGTCTGGCTATGTTACCGCTTTTGCTCAGCCCCTCTTATAGCGTTGCTAGTTGCAGGTGAAGTTGAAGATTTCTCCATGGTGGACAGGAATTTGGTTGGGATATCACAATATCTCTTATATTATTAATGCATCTATATATTTGGTAAAGGGTGGAAGGCTCAGCCTTATGCAGTGTTTTGTTCCACTCTTGCCGCCTAGTTTCCGTCATACCGGTGTTATGTTCCCGGATTTTGCATTCCTAACGCGGTCGGGTGATTTATGGGACCCCCCTGACAGTTCGCTTTGAATAAAACTTGTCCAACAAGGCCCAACCTTGGTTTTACCATTTGCCTCACCACCACCTATCCCTTTCCCTTGGGTCGGCCAACCCGAGGGTCATATTTATTATAGCCCCCCCGGGCCAATGCTTGTCTAAGTGTTGGTCCAAACTAGAGCACCGTGCGGGACCATTCCTTGGCAACTTGGATTCGTTGGTACCTGTACGCTTCGCTTATCCGGTGTTGCCCTGAGCACGAGATATGTGCAGCTCCTATCCGGATTGTCGGCGCATCGGGTGGCTTTGCTGGTCTTGTTTTACCATTGTCGAAATGTCTTGTAAACCGGGATTTCGAGACTGATCGGGTCTTCCTGGGAGAAGGTCTATTCCTTCGTTGATCGCGAGAGCTTGTCATGGGCTAAGTTGGGACACCCCGCAGGTATAAACTTTCGAGAGCCGTGCCCGATTTACGTGGCAGATCGGAATTTGTTAATGTCCGGTTGTAGATAACTTGACACCAGATCCGAATTAAAACGCATCAACCGTGTGTGTAGCCGTGATGGTCTCTTCTCGGCGGAGTCTGGGAAGTGAACACGGTTTCTGTGTTATGTTTGACGTAAGTAGGAGTTCAGGATCACCTCATGATCATTACTAGTTGACGACCGTTCCTTTGTTTCTCTTCTCGCTCTCATTTGCGTATGTTAGCCACCATACTTGCTTAGTCGCTGCTGCAACCTCACCACTTTACCCCTTCCTTTCCCATTAAGCTTTGCTAGTCTTGATACCCATGGTAATGGGATTGCTGAGTCCTCGTGGCTCACAGATTACTACAACAACAGTTGTAGGTACAGGTTATGCGATGATCATGACGCGAGAGCGATGTTTGCTTGCTTGAGTTCATCTTCTGCTTCTTCTTCGATCAGGGGATAGGTTCCAGGTCGGCAGCCTGGGCTAGCAGGGTGGATGTCGTTTGAGCTTCTGCTTGTGTTTCATCCGTAGTCGGATGTTGTTCTTGTATGTTGTATTGTTGTATTCATGTGACATTGTATGTATTGGATGTATCCCCACTATTATGTAATTGTTGATGTAATGATATCCACCTTGCCAAAGTGTTACAATATGCGGGTCTATCCTCGGTGGGACCTTCGAGTTCCTTTTGGATAGGGTCGCATATTGGGCGTGACAAGTTGGTATCAGAGCCTCGACCGACCCTAGGAGCCCCCTTGATTGATCGTGTAGTTTGGCCGTTGTTGAGTCTAGAAGAAAACTGTTTTCGGAGTCTAGTTATATCGGAGAGTAGGAATTCTTTTTACTCCTCAGCCCTTTCGTCGCTCTTGTGAGTAATCTTGACGTAGGTGTTTTGAACTACTCCTCTTCCCCTTTAAATTTTTCTTTAGGATCACGTGGTTAGTTTAGTGAGTTGTCCATTCTATTTTGTCCGGTGCATTTCTCGTCAAGCTAATTCGAACCTCTCTCTCTTTGCGAGATCAATCCTCAGCTCTTTTCGATCGATGTTGTTTCCCTGTCCGAAGTTGTCCTTGTTTTTCCCACCCGCCCACCCTTCTTCCTCTCGGAACCGGAGTCCGTAATCGAGTATCCATCCTACTCGTGCGAAGTCTTTGCCTTCTTTCCTCAATGTTTTCAACCGGTGTTTCCTCTGGAAGTTATTCATTGATTTTTTTTCCCTTCCAAGTGGTCTTTGTTTTCCCGCCCTCCCACCCTCTTCTTCCCGGAGTCTGAGTTTGTTTCGACCATCAATTTCATTTGTGCGGAGTATCTTCAGTCTTTCCTCAATCACTTCAACCGGTGAATTCTCGTCTCATTCGTCATTCTTCCTCCCTTTCTTTTCCGGTGGATTCAATTCTAGTTATTCGTTGTTGATCACATTCTTTTCCTTGGTTCAAGTGTTTTCCTTGCTCGTTCGCCTCTCGCCAGCTTATCCTTCCGAAGTGCTAAAGACATCTCAGGAGATTCTGTTTGCATTTAATTAATTCGAGGTGGTCACCTCATTCAAATATTTCATTGTTCCAGTGCTTCATCTATCTGTTCAACAATCCTTTCAACGGTGTTTTCTTTTAGTGGGCCCTAACCCACAGGTCTTTTCCCAGGATCTTACCTGACTCTTCTAATTATTCCGGAGCCATTCCTATTTCTTTTCAAGTCTGACGTAAGTATGATTTCATCAGTCAGATGCCTTTCCAAGATCGATTTCAAATCATTTTCATTGTTGCCTAAACCTCTTCGCTTTTTTGTTCTCCTGGAGTATCTCAGTAATTTTGGTGGTTTTTTCTTGTGGTCAGTTGAACATCGAAGAAGATTTCTCTTAAATCTTGTCCGTTCTCCCGGAGATTCGCGGTGCTAGCTCGATGTTATCCTATTAAATTGTTTCAAGTCATGCAAGTTCTTTTCATCCATCCGGAGCATTTCATGAGTTGCTTTCTCTCTCGATCATCCGGAGGCCATCTTTTCGGAAGATTTATTCGTTCTAAGTTTTCAGATTCGTTCTCCAGTTATTCTATATCCGTGCCCCTTCGTTCATCTCAATATTCTTCCGGTGCTTCGTTCAAGTATTCTTCAATCAGCTCATGATCTCTTTGTTCTTTTGCATCTAAATCCCCTCAAGCATATTTGTTCTTCTAATTCTTCCCGGTGATTCATTCTATTTCATCAGTCATTTTGAATTCTTACGGTGGTTCATTCAGATTCTTTTTCCTTTGTCATCATTTAAATCCATTCGTTCTTTTCTATCCTACCGGTGGTTCATGAAGACCTTCTCAAGTTTGCGATATGTCACTTCTAAATTCTCTTTCAAGAAGAATAAGTAGTATGAAAAATCCATTGCTTCTCGTCAATTTAATTTGATGAAGGATAAGCATACAATAAATCTTATTCTTATTTCCTCCAAGCGAGTAATCCTTTCCTTCGGAGTTTATTCTTGTTGAATAAATTCTAGTTCCAAGCGTTTTCATCTTTTCTTTTCCGGAGTTCAATTTCCTCGGCCATCTCGTCGGAACCTCCATCTAAATCACCGCAAGGCTCATCTTATTTTTTTTCTTCCTTCATTCTATCTCATCATCTTTTTGTCACCGGAGTTCTTCATGGTGGATCGCCATAATTTAATTCATTCTTCAAGAGTTCATCAAGTATCATTCCATCCTCTCTAGTTCTTGTTCTAATCCTTCCTTTTTTAGCCGGAGTGCTGCCTAAATCGTTTCAGTCTTATTCGTCTCTTTTCTCATTCTAACCACTCCGGTTAGAACGAGTGATTTCATAGTCTATCTGATTCCGTGAGTTTTCAATTCTCGTCATTCTTGTTGTTCCTCTCTTCTTCTCGAGTGTTCTCGATTCTTTGCTTCCTCTCTTGAGTTCTTGCTTCACCTCATCCTTTTTTCCCTTCCGTCTCGGTCCTAAGATCTCGGGACGAGATTTCTTCTTAGTGGAGGAGTGTTGTAACGCCCCGGATTCGATGTGCCAGGTGTCTGCCAGTTATTCGTCGTCTTTGCCATGTCATTTGCTTGCGTGTTGCATTTTATCATGTCATCATGTGCATTTCATTTTGCATACGTGTTCGTTTCATGCATCCGAGCATTTTCCCCGTTGTCCGTTTTGCAATCCGGCACTCCTATGTCATGCGGCGTTCCCCTTTTGCCTTCTGTTGTGAGCGGGTATTAAACTTTCTCGGAATGGCCCGAGGTTTGCCAAGCGGCCTTGGTATAGCACCGTGACCGCTGTCAAGTTTCGTGCCATTTGGAGGTCGTTTGATACTCCAACGGTTAACCGGGTAACCGCAAAAGCCCCTTTCTCTTTGCAGCCCAACACCCCTTCCAAAGTGGCCCAAAACCCATCTAACTCCCCTCCATGCTCTCGGTCGTTCGATCACGATCGTGTGGGCGAAAACATCTCCTCATTTGGACTCTCCTAGCTCCCTCTACATATAAATATGTCTTCCTCCCCGAAATCCCGGTCTAAACCCTAGACTTCCCCTCGGCGCCGGCGGACATGTCCCGCTTGGCACGGACGAATCTCGCCGCCGCCCGAGCCACTCAGCGCCCGCCACCTGTCCCGCCGCCCACCTCCGCCCGGCCCGTGGGGCCCAGCCCGAGCCACATGAGAGCCAGCGCGCCGCCGCCCGCTCAGCCAGTGTGTGCCGCCCGCGCCGCCCTTCGCCGCCTCCGGTGGCGAGCTCGCCGGCTTCGCCAGTCGCCCGCCGCCGCGTCCTCCGGCTCCACACCCCGTCGCCGCGGACCCGACCCCTCCACCGTGGCGCGCCGCCCAGATCCCGGCCGCCTCACCCGCGTGCTGCCGCGCCTCGCCCGCCGGGCCCCATCTCCATCCGGCCGCGCCCTGCGTGCCCGCCGGAGCAAGGCCTCCGCCGCCGCCTCCGGCCACCAGCGCCGCCGCGCCTCCCCGTCCTCGCCCGGACAGGATCCGGCCGGATCCTGGCCTCCCCGAGTGCCTCCGGCCACCTCCTCCCCGAACTCCGGCGAACCTCGTGAAACGTGCCGTCCGGATCCAGATTTGAGGTTGACCCCCGAAAACGCCCGTCCCTGTATTTTTGCATAATCATGCCATGTTCATCGCGTTGTATCTCTGCATCCGTTGCTCCGTTTCGTGCATGTAATAATTCAAATTGTTTGCCTCGATGATGACATCATTTCATTCCATTGCATCATTTTCATTTGAGCTCATCTTGATGCCCGAAATGCTGTTGGAAGAGTGCATGTTGATGTTAATCTGCCGAAACTGTTATAACTTGCTCATTTATCATTTTTGCCATGTTTGATGTGTGCATCCTATGAGGTTGGTGTCTACATGTGTTTTGATCTATGCTATGCCATCTTTCCAGGGGTACTATCCATGTATTTTTGTGATTTGTATGCTGAGTGCATCAAGCTTGCTATGTAGGGTACTTGTTGTTACTGTTTTCCTGACAGATTCTGTTATATTTTGTTGCTATGTTAACATGCTTCTACAAGTCATTTCGTGCATTATTCTGGAGATGTTCACTAAGGATGTTTTGTTATACATGTCTTAATCTATACATTCATGCCCCTTGTTGCATTTATAGACTACTGTAGCTTGCTGTAATCTTGCTCCAAAGTTGCTAAGTAATGTTGCTGTCAACCTGTTAACATGAAGTTCAGTTTTGGCCATATGCTTTTCTAGTGATCCATGCACCCTATGAACTTGTTCTTGTCATGCTTAGCTTCATAAACATGTCTTCTTACTGTTGGTTACCTTGCCATGCCATGTATTACTTTGTGGTGAGTGGTTCAAGCTCACCAACATGCCTACTTATTGTTGTTTCTGCCATGTATGAATCTGTAATATAACTTGCCATGTTTACATCGGTGCCATCATATCTTCTGATCCTTTTTGGCTCATGGTCAGTAAGGGACTTTTCATCTATGCTATTAGTAGATTCATGCCATGCCTTTGGTTGCCATGATAAGTTCCTGTAACATGTTGTTTGATAGCTCTAAACATTGCAACCTGATGTTATTTCTACTAAAGTCTGAAACTGTTATTATTTGCAATCTTACCATGTGTTTTGGAGCATGTTCTAGTGATTTCTGGAGATAGCTCAGTGTTCATGTTTTGTTATGCTTTACCTGTACTCCATGCCCATGCCTTTTGTTATTACGTTGGGGTGTTGTAGCATATCGTTTTGATGCTTGTAAGATGCCTAGTTGCTGTTTTGGACAGATTGTTGCTATAACTTGTTTCATGTGTATGTGTTGCAACCGTTGCTCCGTTTTGAGTGTGCTCTATATGAAACTTTCTTGATTTTGCATGTGTTGCATATTATCATGTTGCATCCTTGTTTTGAGGTGTTTGCTTGATGTTTGTATGCATTTTGCATCAATGTCATGTTTAACTTGTTTTGCTCATATCTTCTAGGCCGTAGCTCCGAATCTAATGAACTTTATATGTAACTTGACTAGAATCTCGTGTGGATCGTCTTGGTGCATCTTAACTTGCTGTTTAACAACTTGAACATAAGGTTTATTCAGATCTGGACCAATTTCGAAATTTGCATATGAGGACTTACCGGAATTGTTATATGTTGTTCCCGGCCTCATTTAAACTTGCCTTGATGTGTTGTTCTTGTTTGCATCATCTCTTGCCATGTGTAGCTTCATGTAGCTTGGTTATGCTTCATGCTTGTTGTGCATCATGCCTTGTTCATGTGTGGTGTGTTTACCTATGTTGTGTGCTTCTTCTTGTTAGTTCCTGTTTCGTGGCGATCGTGAGGATTCGTTCGTCTACGGTTGGTTCGGCTTCATCCGTTCGTCTTCTTCATGGACTCGTTCTTCTTCCTTGCGAGATTTCAGGTAAGATGACCGCTACCCTGGATCTCACTACTATCATTGCTATGCTAGTTGCTTCGTTCTATCGCTATGCTGCGCTACCTATTACTTGTTTATCAAGCCATCCCATATTGCCATGAACCTCTAACCTTTGACACCTTTCCTATGCAAACCGTTGTTTGGCTATGTTACCGCTTTTGCTCAGCCCCTCTTATAGCGTTGCTAGTTGCAGGTGAAGTTGAAGATTTCTCCATGGTTGACAGGATTTTGGTTGGGATATCACAATATCTCTTATATTATTAATGCATCTATATATTTGGTAAAGGGTGGAAGGATCGGCCTTATGCCTGGTGTTTTGTTCCACTCTTGCCGCCCTAGTTTCCGTGTTACCGGTGTTATGTTCCCGGATTTTGCGTTCCTAACGCGGTCGGGTGATTTATGGGACCCCCCTGACAGTTCGCTTTGAATAAAACTTGTCCAGCAAGGCCCAACCTTGGTTTTAACATTTGCCTCACCACCACCTATCCCTTTCCCTTGGGTCGGCCAACCCGAGGGTCATCTTTATTATAGCCCCCCCCCCGGGCCAATGCTTGTCTAAGTGTTGGTCCAAACTAGAGCACCGTGCGGGACCATTCCTTGGCAACTTGGATTAAATGGTACCAGACGCTTCGCTTATCCGGTGTTGCCACGAGAACAAGATATGTGCAGCTCCTATCGGGATTGTCGGCGCATCGGGTGGCTTTGCTGGTCTTGTTTTACCATTGTCGAAATGTCTTGTAAACCGGGATTCCGAGACTGATCGGGTCTTCCTGGGAGAAGGTCTATTCCTTCGTTGATCACGAGAGCTTGTCATGGGCTAAGTTGGGACACCCCTGCAGGGTATAAACTTTCGAGAGCCGAGCCCGCGGTTATGTGGCAGATGGGAATTTGTTAATTTCCGGTTGTAGATAAGTTGACACCAGATCCGAATTAAAACGCATCAACCGTGTGTGTAGCCGTGATGGTCTCTTCTCGACGGAGTCCGGGAAGTGAACACGGTTTCTATGTTATGTTTGACGTAAGTAGGAGTTCAGGATCACCTCTTGATCATTACTAGTTGACGACCGTTCCTTTGTTTCTCTTCTCGCTCTCATTTGCGTATGTTAGCCACCATACTTGCTTAGTCGCTGCTGCAACCTCACCACTTTACCCCTTACTTTCCCATTAAGCTTTGCTAGTCTTGATACCCATGGTAATGGAATTGCTGAGTCCTCGTGGCTCACAGATTACTACATCAACAGTTGCAGGTACAGGTTATGCGATGATCATGACGCGAGAGCGATGTTTGCTTGCTTGAGTTCATCTTCTGCTTCTTCTTCGATCAGGGGATAGGTTCCAGGTCGGCAGCCTGGGCTAGCAGGGTGGATGTCGTTTGAGCTTCTGCTTGTGTTTCATCCGTAGTCGGATGTTGTTCTTGTATGTTGTATTGTTGTATTCATGTGACATTGTATGTATTGGATGTATCCCCACTATTATGTAACTGTTGATGTAATGATATCCACCTTGCAAAAGCGTTACAATATGCGGGTCTATCCTTGGTGGGACCTTCGAGTTCCTTTTGGATAGGGTCGCATATTGGGCGTGACAGGGAGTGAGGCATGGACGGTGATAAGAGAAGAGGGGATTTTGTGTTTGTGCTAGGCACACCTGGCTAGAGAGGCATATCGATCGATGTGTACCGTAAAGAAGGATCTGGGGGCCTACACACACCATAGGTGAACAACCTAAAGTGAAAAGACGAATTTGCGTGATGGAGCTAGAGAATGCTGAGGGAGAGTGAGAGGGATGCGGGCGTGTGCATGCACGAGAGAAAGTTAGCATTAGCTACAAAGATAAGGGGATTGTGTGGGTGTAAAAGACGAATAGAGATCATAATTCATTATAAAAAAGCGAATTCGTATATTTGAAGAATTTATCATAGTGTTTTAAACCGACGCATGTGTGAATATATATAACGATGATACGCATGGTGTGGTTATGAACATGTTATACTACATATAATATATTTTATCTCTACTTTTATTAGAAAAACAGAGTTGTTGATGATGGTGTGCCTGCCATCCTGCAATATAGGTCGTCCGATTTATATCTAACGGATAGGAAGGAAACTATAGCAATTTTGAAAGACGATACCCACACCCCTCTCCATATTTGTGAATAAGGCCTCCCCTTGATCATGTTGATGTTCCATGGAACGCATGGGCATCTTCCTAGTACTACATATAATAAATAGAACATTGATTATAATTTGGGCTAATGTGTGGATTTTGCAGCTCAGGGCTAAATACTTGTCATAATGTAGGGGCGGGGCACTATACTTTGTGTGATAATCACGGTGTACGTATGGAACATGGTTTAAATCATGAATATATAGTTAGTACATCAAATGTACTATTATTTGGAAGCAAGTGTATTCAAAAAATCGAATTCGAGTTCATATAGTACACATAGTTCATATCTATCTCCATAGTAATCATGTGGTGTGTTATTAAGGTAATACACGAATGATGGTTGAAGTTGGCAACAATCGTGATTGTAGATTCTTATTGAAATAGAGAAACGAATTCAAATTCAGTTCGAATTGCAGAGGTAGTATAGACATTTGAAATGCACTAAAATGTTGGTATGAGTAGGTTACTGTTCGCACACGAACACGTCACCGTGTACCTTCAACGCCGAGGGTGATGCACCGCAGCTCACGCCGAAGAAGACCCACCAGAAGCGCGGTACGCAAGACAATCCGGCGGGCGCTTTTGAGCACCCGAAACCCCACGCGCCTGGGAGGGACCCCGTCTGGACGTGCGGCGGCTATTGGCTGCCCTAGGTCGGTTCGCCCGCCCCTAGAGCCTCGAGGATCGCTGCCCTTCAACACGAAGAACGAACGAAGAACGAGAGAGAAAGAACAAGGGAGGGATGTAAAACTAGGATAAAAAGTAGATGAGTTTTGCGATTGTGTATTGTTCAATCGGCCGTCACCTCCTATCTATATAACAGGCGGATGGACTTCACATGCAAGAAAAGGACTTGCCTTGTCGTCCAAGTCAACAAAATCTAGCCAAATTCCGGCCCGGATGTCCAACTCTAGGCCCAGATGATCCGGCCTAGCCCAGTTTTCTGACAGCAGCTCACTGTTTTGGCTCTAGAATCCACATACGACCTTGGATTTGGACGTTTTTTATATCAAAATCAACCGTCTCGACACGACGCACAACTTTCATGATGAACACTTCTCGATATGAGGCAATCTTGAGGGTGTTTCGTGCCGTTTTCTAAAGTCTGCAGCAGAAAAAACGTGTCCGGACGCCCGGACGATTGCCCGGATTGTCCGGCCTTTACCCGGATCATCCGGGAGTTGATCCAGATCATACGGCTTCAAATTTTAGCTTCTGTTGTTTTGGTCAATTTTTCGTCCCTCGTCGGGATGATCTGGACCCCGGTCCGGATGATCCGGCCATGCAGTGCTGCAGCGCACAGTTTTGGCTGTAACTTTTGCATACGACCTCGGATTAAGACGATTTTTATATCAAAATCGTCCGTTTCGATGAGACGAAGAACTTTACTGTTCTAACTTTCTTCATATGAAGCCATCTTAACTAGGTTTCAAGATATTCTTTGATCTGATGCCAATACGAGCATCTCTAAGATTGTCATAACTTTTGCGTCCGAGCTCCGTTTTGGACCATCTCTATATCTATTTCGATCGGCTTTAAGAGAGCCATCCAATGGTGATATGAAATCATAAATTTGACCTCATCTTGCTACATCCTCAAGTCACTCTTTGTGATTATTCCATTTTCGAGCGTCAACACATGCCCCCCTGTTTTTGGCAAAAATTGTATGCCGAATAATAACTTGCACGAAATTTGTTCTAAGCGCAATGTCAACACTGCATCGGCCGTTTTGTACATGCTTAGGACGATAAGTATATATCGGCCATTTAGATTAACAACAAAAATGCAACTAATCAAATGTATGGTGATGAGGTAAAACCCTTGCATGATGTAAGAAGTTATATTGTGTCCATGGATCAAAATAAGTCCACAAAGGGTAACCAGTCATACCTGAGGATGCATTCCATGGTATAGGCATTAATGATATAGTTGAGGAATATGTATGTTGTTTGAACTGAAGATTCCGATGCGCAAACCTTCGGCTTGGTTGCTCGAAGCTTGCACCCTTCTCTTTCTTCAGCTTTGTCACACTTATTGCAATGGAAGCTTGCACACCATTCTTCTTTTGAGTACTTTCTTTGGGAACCCATGCCACGTTTCTCTTTTCAAGCTCTTGTGCACTAATTTTTTGTAATTTCTTCTTTGCCAATATGATAAGCCGAGTGGGCGCCTCAGCTGTGATTTTGCTTGAACTAATAACAATTCTGGTTTTACCTTGTGCACTTTCAACCTCTTTTCTTCAGATTTGGCACTTTGATTTTTAACAATTGATTTCTTTACTTATTTGCCTTTTGTAGCCAATGTCATAACTTCAATTGGCTCTTTGTCATTTGAGATCAAATCTGAAATAGCACACTTACGACCATCCTTCTTGACCTTGTATACTTGCTTGACCACCTCTTTCTTCGTCCATTGGCTCCGGACCGATTCCTTTTTAATGAAATGGTCTTTAACATGTGATTGTTTAAATGTTGGTCTTCTCGGAGCTGCATAGTATTGATGATATGGTTTAAAATAAGATGGAGAATGCGCCCTTGTATCATATCTGTCCCATGATGGATATGGATTTACGTGAGCATAAGGAGGCATCCATGACATTGGCATTGGCGGCCCAAAATAAGGATATGAAAAAGTTGCATTCAAATTCTCTTCTTGCCAATATCGATCCTTGGATTTGCGCCTAGGGGGTGATCTTGATGCTTTTGCATTAGTTGGCCGATAAGCACTGTTCTCCTCACTTATCTTCTGATATTTTTCCAATAGTTGGGCGAAAGTGACTTTCGGTTTTTACCTTTGTGTTTACGTCGGCCTTTGTTTCCTTTGGTTGTGCTTGCACCGATCTTTGGATTTTCTTGTTGTCCCCCAGTCCTTGGCGTCTCCATTGTAGCTTCGATGGAATTCTCGTCCTCAAGATTCTATTCATTAAGCTCTTCAACAACTTCTTCGCTGTAGTTTTTACCTTCTCTTTAAATGGATCGGCTTGAAGCAGCCGATGCAAAAACTTTTTGCCATCGGGACCAATCGGAATAGACTGATCATCTCTTGGTGTCTCAACAAATTTCAATCGTACTTTATCAATGGCCGATTTAACTATTTGACGAAACATGTTGCAATCCTCAATACTATGCTTGAACGAATCATGCAACTTACAATACATTCGTCCATGGATAGATGGCTTGACATTGTGATCAAGAATTCTAATGTAATTATTTTTCACCAACAACTCAAATATTTGATCACACATGCTTGAATTGAAGGTAAACTTTTTATTTTCTAGCCGATCTTGTTGTGAGAACGGCTTTATAGGTAAGCAAACGAATGGTTCAGATTACGAATCTCCCCATTAGGCTATGCATTTTATTTTGCATTCTTTTTCCGATGTTATTGGATAAGATATTATGCTAGCATTAGTTTTCTCAAAAGAATTTAACCTTGGCTTTAAACTTCCGATACGAAAATATTTAGAACACACATGTCTCAATTGAGACAAAGTGCAAGCCAAGTAAGAAATAAGCAAAGCTACCCAACTAGATATGAACTTTAGATAAAGCAAAGGGGAAAGCTTTGGCCACAACAATAAGTCATTATCGGTCTTTATAAATGGTGTAAAGGATTGACTGATATGTTCCATAACAATTTTATTGCTAACAAGTAAATTACCCTTCTTCATTGGTCTTTCAAAATTACTCATGAGGATTTTTCTAATAGATGCAGCAACAATAAAGTTCTGACCAAATCTAAAAATAGGTAAATTACTTGCTAAACATACCTCTTGAAATATGTTGGGAGACCATGATGGTGGTCTGACTTGAACAATATCTTGCTTCGCCTTTGGATGGCTCCCCAACGCCTCTTCATCATCTTTTTCTTGATTCCGTGCATCATTACCTTCAAGATCCATGTCAGCCGAACTTTGTTCGGCTACTTGCTCTTGTCCTTGAGGATTGTCAATTTCTATGGCAGTGGAACTCATAGGGCAGGAAGTAGGTTCCATTGACCTCGGAAAAATCAAGTATGGCTGTTTTGCTATGCTTTCCATGCCCTTTCTCAATAATGCTTGCCTCTTTGGATTTGATGGACTCAGAATATATACTACTTGATTCGGCTTTTCTAATAACCAAATTTTCTTTGTTACCTGAATCAATAACTTTATCTTCTTGAATTTGCAAAGCTTTTCGCTCTCGTCTAATTTTAGCCCACATCTCAGCTTGGCAAGCTTTAAACTTTTTCATCTCAATTTCCATCCACTCATCATGAGATTTCCCCACAATACTTTGAGACTCTTTCGGCAATGAGGTGCCGAAACTTTGCGATTGTTTAGGCGGTACACTGGATGATACAACACTGGGGGACTACATAATTTGCACAACTCTAGCTTTTATAGCAGCAAAATCATGAGGCTTCCCGCCTTCTATTAGTTCCTGGCTAATAGAGTTGCACAAATCCCAAGAGAATGTAAGCTTGTTCTCAATTACCCAGTCTGGATATGGTTGCCCCCAATGCTTTTAGACTCTTTCGGCAAAGAGATGTTGCCGAAATTCTGTAATTGTGTAGGGGGACATGATATGCCACGGTAGTAGGTAAAGGCATTTGTGCTCCTGCAGAAGTTTCACTTATTTGGCCATGACCATGAAGGTGCTGAGCCGAATTATGGACATCAACAGTTGCGTATGGTGCCAAAAAATTAGTAGTGTTAGGCGTAGCATATGATGTTTGAGGGTAATTGGCCAAATAACTAGTAGTAACATGGCCAATTCCCCTATCCACCGGTACGTTTGGATTAGCGTACTGCAAGTTATTTGCCGATGAATAAAAACTTGAAACACTTTGTTGCATACCATTGGAAGTTCCTACATAGGGTGTCTCAACTTGATTAACCGAACTCATCATGTTATTCATCGGCATATAAATTTGTGGAGTTGCCGATGCATGGGAGTTGGGATACATATGTTTCATGTTGCCAAAATTATATGAAGTAGAATCATGGAGATTTTGTTGCATTGTCCCTTGCACATAATTAGATGCATGATTGACAAAGTTAGGGCTAGCCGATACATTATGCTCATTAGATGATCTAGCAACAACATATGCATTATTTGCATCTACATATGTGAATTGGGTATTCATCTTACCTTTGTAGATTACAAACCCTAGATGACGATCTCTTCGTAGCAAGAACGGGCCGAAGACCGTTCAAAGCTTCGTCCCCAGCGGAGTCGCCAAAAAGTATGTTCGCACACGAACACGTCACCGTGTACCTTCAACGCCGAGGGTGATGCACCGCAGCTCACGCCGAAGGAGACCCGCCAGAAGCGCGGTACGCCAAGACAATCCGGCGGGCGCTTTTGAGCACCCGAAACCCCACGCGCCCGGGATGGACCCCGTCTGGACGTGCGGCGGCTATGGGATGCCCTAGGTCGGTTCGCCCGCCCCTAGAGCCTCGAGCATCGCTGCCCTTCAACACGAAGAACGAACGAAGAACGAGAGAGAAAGAACAAGGGAGGGATGTAAAACTAGGGTAAAAAGTAGATGAGTTTTGCGATTGTGTGTTGTTCAATCCACCATCACCTCCTATCTATATAAAAGGCGGATGGACTTCCCGTACAAGAAAAGGACTTGACTTGTAATCCAAATCATCAAAATCTAGCCAAATTCTTCCGGCCCGGATGTCCGGCTCTAGGCCCGGATGATCCGGCCTAGCCCAGTTTTTTGACAGTAGCTCACTGTTTTGGCTCTAGAATCCACATACGACCTCGGATTTGGACTTTTTTATATCAAAATCAACCGTCTCGACAAGACGCACAACTTTCATGTTGAACACTTTTCGATATGAGGCAATCTTAAGGGTGTTTCGTGCCGTTTTCTAAAGTCTGCAGCAGAAAAACGTGTCCGGACGCCCGGACGATTGCTCGGATTGTCCGGCCTTTACCCGGATCATCCAGGAGTTGATCCAGATCATCCGGCTTCAACTTTTAGCTTCTGTTGTTTTGGTCAATTTTTATTTTCGGCGATGGTACAGACCCGGTCCGGATGATCCGCCATGCGATCTTCAGCGCACAGATTTTGGCTGTAACTTTTGCATATGACCTCGGATTAAGACGATTTTTATATCCAAATCATCCGTTTCGATGAGACGAAGAACTTTGCTGTTCTAACTTTCTTCATATGAGGCCATCTTAACTAGGTTTCAAGATATTCTTTGATCTGATGCTATACGAGCATCTCTAAGATTGTCATAACTTTTGCGGCCGAGCTCCGTTTTGGACCATCTCTATATCTATTTCGATCGGGTTTAAGAGAGACATACAATGGTGATATGAAATCATAAATTTGACCTCATCTTGCTACAGCCTCAAGTCACTCTTGGCGATTATGCCATGTTCGAGCGCCAACAGTTACATGCATTATACAGCCAGCGAAAAAATTTAATTGGACATAACATGGATTCATACTCCCTCCTTCCATCTATATAGGGCGTAATGCGCTTTTTAAGACCGCCTTTGACTATTGACAAGATTAATAGTACATGACATGCACAATGTGAAAATTATATCATTGAAAGCTCCTTTCACACACGAATTTAACGGTGTGCTTTGTGTAAGTTGCATGTCATATATTATTGCTCTAATATTTGGTCAAAGTTAGCATCAAAAAACGCATTAGGCCCTATATAGATCAAAAAACGCATTAACGCTATCCCGAAATTATAATGCGCGCGAAAACTCCCTCCAACTGCCAAATCCCGATGCGTAAAATCCCCCTTCTAACCCTGAGCCGAAGGGGCTGCTAGTTCAAATCGGTGGGGGTACTTTTGTAACACACCCTACATTTTGGACAAGCGCGTCCCCAAGTCATGGTTCACCCCCTCCCATCGCTCCCTTTTCTCCATTCAAAATCCCAGGCCGCCATAACCTCTCTGCTCCAACCGCGAAACCCCACCCTCCTCTGTTGTAACGCCCCGAGACCGACGCTCCAGAAGACTTCCATATTTTTGTGACCTCCGTGTGTTTTTTATTTGTGCTTGCTCTATTTATTTTTCCATTGCATCATGTCATCATGCCATCATCTCATAAATCTTTTGCAACTCAACTAAATAAAGGGCATGGATCTTTGATCCATTTAAATCGAGGGAATTCACATGGTGATTCTCTTTAAAACATATCCTCTCGATATTTAGAGAGCTATAGTAAATATTCAATTATTTGGATTTACATAAACACACTTACAAAATATCCTAATGCCGTTGTTGTCTTAATTCTTGATCTCCGACTTTGCCATTTATTCTTTCATCATCTTCCGGAGCTCCACCAAAAATCCCAACATTTTTGGAAACCTCTAATTCCTAGTCCTTGCTCAAACCTTTTGAATTAAATTCAAATGACTTTGAATTTAATTCCTGCAATCTTGCCACTCCTATTTTTCATGGACCGTGCACATTTTTGTGAGTCCAAGTAAATTAACCCCATGCCCAAATTCTTTCCGTAACCCTCTCTTTCTTTTATTTCTTATCTCTATTTTGTTTCTTTTCTTTTGAGAGAAAGAGAGAGAGAGGAGAGCCCAGCCGCCGGCCTCTAAGGCCCATCCGGCAGCCGCCTCCCGAACCCTAGCTAACATTGCCCGATCCCCAACTCTTCCCCTCGTCCATCCCCCGCCGCCAGGAGCCATCTCTCCCTCATTCCCCTGCATCTCTCGCTCGATGCCCCTCCATGGCGTCGCCTCCCCAAGCTCCGCCCCGCCGGATCCACGTCGTCGCCCCCGTCTCGAGCCCCGCCGACGTCCAGCCTCCTCGACCTCGACCTCGACCTCCTCTGCTTCCCTCGTCCTCGCTCGATCTCGAGCAGGGGAGCAAGCACGTCATCGCTCCCTCTGCCATGGAGCTCGCGTCCCCTCGCGTCGCGCCGCCGGTCTCCTCTTCGAGCACGAGCTCCGCCTCCCCTGCTGCGTCAAGGCCGATG
The DNA here is from genome assembly GCA_021437245.1 of Aegilops speltoides. NCBI lineage: Eukaryota > Viridiplantae > Streptophyta > Magnoliopsida > Poales > Poaceae > Aegilops > Aegilops speltoides. The sequence continues at coordinate 424,232,060 of CM038144.1, read as the reverse complement.
CCGACCGCGTAAATCCAACGCCAAGTCCCGGCCTCCTACGCTTTGTGGCGACCACCACCATGGCCGCGGCTACCATCAACCAACCGCGCGGCTCGCCCCCTGTCTCGGTCGTGACAAGTTCCCTGCTCCGCCTCCACACGCCGCCCGCACACGCTGCCAATAGCCAGCAGCTCGAGCTGCCTCCATGCATCTCCGGTGACCTCCCGAGGCAGGGCCTTGACGAGTCCCTCGATGCCCCTCCATATGTGTCAATGCCTTTGTTTGAACCATGTACAACTACACGGTAATGCGCCAAGTACCCCCTCGGATCGTCAAGTTCGACTACATGGAACCGCCAAGTACCACTACGATTGCCGCGTACATCTACGGACGCAAAAACCGGAACAATAAGTACCCCGACGTCACATGTACCACTACCGTCGCCGAGATCGCGAGAACCTCTACCCTCGACCCTAGAGCGTGCGAGAACGACTACTTCCACTACTACCGTCACGGAACAACTACTTCCACTACTTCCCTCGATGACCCGTGAACGACTACTTCCTCTCCGAACCGGTCCGCTTTGAAAATGCATGCCTCGAAGGTATAACCCCGAGATGCCGTCTGTGGATCGAATGCATGTGTTGTATGAGATGCACCCTATGTTTGCACCGTGCCCGTTTGCTTCATGCACGTTCCTCCTCGTTCGCCATGGCGATGACCCGTGGGAACCCGGTAACCGGGATCACCCCACCATCTCTAGCATGTTCCGCACATCCGCACGCTTCCTTTTGCACCGGTATCTCCATGAGCTGCGGAACCGATATGTTGCCGTGGCATCATTTTGGATTTTTGCCGTGGCACCTTTCTTCCACCACGGTGATAAATGCTTCATAACATGCTTATGTCAACATTTTCATAAAATTGCATATAACTTGTATATGTCATCCGCATCATGATAACAACATTTAAAATATTTAAACTTGTTGTTGCATTAAATTGCTAAATGCATATGGGGATTTTCGGAATTGTCGTTTGTTGCTTTCGGCCTCATTTAAACTTGCCTAAATAGTTAGTTTATTTATGCTTCACCTCTTGCCATGTTTAACAACACTTAATATTGTTTGGTAGCATAACCGAGAAAACTAAATAATTGATGTGGTGTTCGTCAACATGCACCTCGTTGCATATTGAGCTCCACTTAACTTGTAGTATTGTTTGTTGCACTTTGCCATGCCATGCCTCATTAAACGGACATGCATCATACTTGATTGTGCTTCATGCCATGTTTATGTGATGGTTGTTTACTATGTTGTTTGTTTCTTTCGGGTTGCTTCTCTCGTTAGCTTGATTTCGTTCGGAGTTGTGAGGATCCGTTCGACTTCGTCCATTTGTCTTCTTCATGGACTCGTTCTTCTTCCTAGCGGGATCTCGAGCAAGATGACCATACCTTGATATCACTTCTATCTTTGCTTGCTAGATGCTCGCTCTTTTGCTATGCCTATGCTACATTACCTACCACTTGCTATATCATGCCACCCATATTGCCATGTCAAACCTCTAACCATCCTTTCCTAGCAAACCGTTGTTTGGCTATGTCACCGCTTTTGCTCAGCCCCTCTTATAGCGTTGCTAGTTGCGGTGAAGATGAAGTTGGTTCCATGTTGGAACACAGGTATTTTGGGATATCACAATATCTCTTATTTAATTAATGCATCTATACACTTGGTAAAGGGTGGAAGGCTCGACCTTATGCAGTGTCTTGTTCCACTTTGCCGCCCTAGTTTCCGTCATACCGGTGTTATGTTCCTTGATTTTGCGTTCCTTACGCGGTTGGGTGATTTATGGGACCCCCTTCACAGTTCGCTTTGAATAAAACTTTTCCAGCAAGGCCCAACCTTGGTTTTACCATTTACCACCTACACCCCTTTTTCCCTTGGGTTTTCGCGAGCCCGAGGGTCATCTTTATTTTAGCCCCGGGCGGTGCTCCTTCGAGTGTTGGTCCGAACCGAGCAACTTCTTGGGGCCACCACGGGAAACTTCGAGGCCTGGTTTTACTCGTTGCTTGACTTATCCGGATGTGCCCTGAGAACGAGATATGTGCAGCTCCTATCGGGATTTGTCGGCACATTCGGGCAGCTTTGCTGGTCTTGTTTTACCATTGTCGAAATGTCATGCGAACCGGGATTCCGAGACTGATCGGGTCTTCCGGGAGAAGGTTTATCCTTCGTTGACCATGAGAGCTTATGATGGGCTAAGTTGGGACACCCTGCGGGGTATTATCTTTGAAAGCCGTGCCCGCGGTTATGAGGCGGATGGGAATTTGTTAATGTCGGTTGTAGAAAACCGAAGTTGACCTTAATTAAAATACATCAACGCGTGTGTAACCGTGATGGTCTCTTCTCGGCGAGTCTAGGAAGTGAACACGGTGTTGGAGTTATGTTTGGCGTAAGTAGTTTGGGATCACTTCTTGATCACTACTAGCTTCACGACCGTGCCTTGCTTCTCTTCTCGCTCTCTTTTGCGATTGTAGCCACCATATATGCTGAGTAAACGCTGCTGCAGCTCCACCTCATTACTCCATCCTTCCTATAAGCTTAAATAGTCTTGATCTCGAGGGTGTGAGATTGCTGAGTCCTCGTGACTCACAGATACTTCCAAAACCAGCTTGCAGGTGCCGATGAAACCGTGCAGGAGACGCATCCGAGCTCAAGGAGGAGCTCGATGAAGATCTTGCCCTTTGTGTTGTTTCGTTCTAGTTGATCGATGAGTGGAGCCCAGTTAGGGTCGATCGGGACCATGTAGCATTTGGGGTAGTCTTCTTTTATTTTGGTTCCGTAGTCGGACCTTGATTGTATCTGTATGATGTAATGCTTTACTCATGTATTGTGTGAAGTAGCGATTGTAAGCCAACTATGTATCTCTTTCCCTTATGCATAACATGGGTTGTGTGAAGATTACCTCACTTGCGACATTGCTTTCAATGCGGTTATGCCTCTAAGTCGTGCTTCGACACGTGGGAGATATAGCCGCATCGAGGGCGTTACAAGTTGGTATCAGAGCCTTCCCGACCTTAGGAGCCCCACTTGATCGTTTTTAGCGGCCGAGTTGTGTCTAGAAAAATGTTTTGAGTCATTTAGGATTATATATATCGGAGAGTTATGTCGGGGCGTACGTCTCTCTGTGGCCTCGAGCAACTATGGGGCACTAGGGCCCCTTCTAGTCCGCAAGGAGGCGGGGGCGTCTTGTGAGCAGATCGAGGTCGGCCTTGGGAGGCGGGTAATTTTACCCAGCCGGGGCTCTCGGAGAGATAAACCCCTCTTGCTGCTTTGGTGATTGTATTTGATCTTGCTTGAGCATGCGAGCATATGGTGGTGTTGTGGGTGTCGAATGGACCGAACCCCTTCTACGTACGCATGGGCCTCTCTTTTATAGTCTGAAGGGGGCACCAACAGGTGGCAGCATAGGAAGAGGGGGTAAAAAGGTAAAAACGTAGGTTGGTACAACAGTGACCAACAGTGTCCCCTACCTAACTCTGACGTCAGGGGACAAGGGCATTTAATGCCCGTCCGATCGCCCCAACAGTGCAGAGGAGTGACCGCTAAGTGAGCCACCGGTTGCCACGATGGCGTCTCTGCCAGCTCCGTTTGCCACCTCGCCCCGCATGGCTGTGTAGTGCCTCGCCACGTGCCATTGGGATGGCCTTGTGATGACACGTCGCCGAATGCGCTGGAGTTCGGGTGGCAGCCTTGCCGCGGCCCTTCTTTTGTTGTGCCAGCAAGCTTGCCGGCCGTCGGGCCTTCTTGGGACGCCTTGGCGCGCGCAGGCAAGTCTTCAGTGATGCCTTGGCCGGCCTTCCCGGCAAGCTCCTCTTGCCGGGGCCTTCGCTTTCTTTGGTTAATACTTTGTTCTTGAATGGCAGTAGTAGGTGTGATGGAGGGTCTTGGCGGGGCGTCCGGCAAGCCTTGCCGCGGGGTGCTGCGACCGCCCGTGCACAAGTTCGGGGTACTAAGTGTAGGATCGAAAGTATGTCTAGAGGGGGGTGATTAGACTACTTGACAATATAAAAATTCAGCCTTTTGATAAAGACAAGTTTTTGGCAAGTTCACAATGATGATCAAGTCAAGTATCACCCTACACATGCAATTCTAGAGTATAGGCAGCGGAAAGTAAATTGCACATGTAGTAAAGAGAGGTGGAGAAGAGCAAGCGCAATTTGGAACACGGAGATTTTTTCTCGTGGTTCCGATAGGTGGTGCTATCGTCAATCAACGTTGATGGAGACTTCAACCCACGGAGGGTAGCGGCTGCGAGAGTCCACGGAGGCTCCACCCACGAGCAGTCCACGAAGAAGCAACCTTGTCTATGCCATCATGGCATCGCCCACGGAGGCTAGCCTTACTCGGGGTAGATCTTCACGAGTAGGCGATCTCCTTGCCCTTACAAACTTCTTGGTTCAACTCCACATCTCGTGGAGGCTCCCAAGCGACACCTAACCAATCTAGGAGGCACCACCCTCCAAAAGGTAATAGATGGTGTTGGTGATGATGAACTCCTTGCTCTTGTGCTTCAAATGATAATCCCCCAACACTCAACTCTCCTCACTGATTTGGCTGTGGTGGAAGAAAGGATTGAGTGGAAAGCAACTTGGGAAGGCTAGAGATCAAGCTTCATATGGTGGGAGTGGAGCAACTTGATCTCAACACAAGGGTAGGTAGTTTTCTTCTCGAAATGTAAGGTAGGAGTGGTAGTTCTTTACGATGGCTCTCTCCATGAATGAAGAGGGGTGGAGGGGTATTTATAGCCTCCACACAAAATCAACCGTTACACACATTTGACCAATCTCGGTCGGACGAAGTTGACAACTCGGTGAGACCGAAAGTTCAAATCATGTGAGCGTTGGGATTTTCGGTGGGACCGAAAATACAATCTCGGTGAGTCCGATTCGTGTAAAGACTAGGGTTTGCCAATCTCGGTGGGACCGACTTCATCATCTCGGTGACACCGATTTGATGACAGAAGGTTACAGAAGCTTGGCAACTCCAGTTTCGGTGAGACCGAGTTCAGATTCGGAAAATCCAAGATTTCTAGGGTTTGGTTATATGGCTGAGGTGGTTCATCTCGGTGTGACTTAGTTTATGGAATCGGTGGGACCGAGATTACTTATGAGTGTATTATGGAAGTGAGAGTTGCTGATAGTTTAGGAGATGTATCACTAAGCACTTTGAGCAACCAGATCATTATCATAACCTCATCCCCTTTTAATAGTATTGGCTTTCCTATGGACTCAATGTGATCTTGGATCACTAAACCAAAAATGGAGTCTTGAGCTTTTGCCAATGCTTGCCTTAGCATCTTGAGGGGTCCACTCTTCAGTCCTTGCCATACCCATATCACTGAACTTTCTGAAATGATTCTCAAGAAACTATTAGTTCAATGATATATATGTTGTTATTAATTACCAAAACCACCCGGGGATTAGTTGCACTTTCAATCTCCCCCTTTTTGGTAATTGATGACAACATATAGATCAAAGCTTCGACACAGGATATAATCAGTGAATAATATAGTCGCTTTGAGAAGTATGTGATAAGCAAGAGCTCCCCCTAAATTTGTGCATTATTTAAGATTTGCGTTTGAATGCAAATGCACAATCGATTAGGATCATGGGTCACTCTTCCATGTCACATACATCTTGGTGGAGCGCACAAAATGATAAGAATGAATAGCACGCACCCAATCACCAAGACATGAGTAAATGGTCATACAAGATATGAATAGCATATGATAAGCATTAAGCACACATTAAGGCATAGTACGACCAAGCACTCATTAAGGTAGAACAAACGTAGTATCAAACACACGGAATGTCTCGAAAATCTCAAAAGTATCTCAAAAGACCGCAAATGAACGAAAGAGCAAAAGCGCAAAGACAAAAGCACTCTCTCTCTCGAAGTCCTATGATCTATACAATTTCTCCCCCTTTGGCAACAAGTTACCAAAAAGTTCGAAAGGTATAGAGCTAAACGTCACTGGGGACTCTGCTGGCGGCTCCTGTCTGGGTTGATGGAGTTGAGATGGCAGCATCTGCGAAGGCTTCAGCTGATGTCTGTGGAGCTGGAGGTGTGGTCATTGGAGCTGTAGCTGGAACTGATGGAGCTGTGGGAGGTGCTGAGGCTGTAGTCTGGTGTGCATCCTTTGGAATAGCAGTGATCGGGGTCTTGTGGGAACCGGAGCAGGCTGTTCATAATCATCCTGGACTAGGTCATCCTGCATCTCACGCATGGGCTCTTCCTTCTCCCTCTTTGCTTCCTCGATATATGCCTCAAGCTTGTTGTGATGACTTGCACTTGATCGACTTGACATCGAGCATGGATCTTGTCTTCAACAATCCTCTCAAGACTCTCCGAGGCGCACAATGCTGGCAGGCGTTGTTCAATCCTGGGTAGCTTCAAGGAGCTGCTCTCCAACACTCTTGGCTTTAGCATTGTTGCTGCTGCTTCCTTCTCAGCTTTAGCTTTCTTGGTAGCTTCAACCTTTGCTTGACCTTCAAGCGGCGTTGGGTCCTCCTCATCCATCACAACTTCATTGTCCTCATGCTCGGGCTGCGATGGCAAGTGTGGTCTATCCAACAAGTAGGTGCCCGTGCCAAACTTGGCATTGATAAGCATCTGAATGTGCGGGGCAAATCCACATGACCTCTTCTGGTCAGCTGCAGTCCTCTTGATAGTCTCAACTATCAAGTCCATCACCTTGAAAGGTGCCTTCTCATCAAGTATATGCAGCATGTTGATAGAATATCCTCGATCATGCGATGATCTCGGACTTGGGCATCAAGGTATGCCTCGAAATTGTGTTTGTGGTAGGTAGACCTGCACGGAGATGATACTGAGCCGAGCTTCCAGATTCCACATCCTTAGCTTTGGAACCTCTTTGTACATATTCTTCATAGATTCATGGTTCTTCTTGGGAATGCCATAGACATCAACATCATCTTCTCTTGGCCTTTGGAGCATTCAGCAGTTCTGCCCATTCTTCTCTGATGAAGAGAATCTTTGGCCTTGATCATCCATGTGATCTTTCCATATGAATAGAAATGAGCTGTGGCATAGAATTGCATAATCATTTCATCATTCCAATCTGTCAGCTTCTGACCAACAAACTCTGCAACACCACATGCAGTGAAGCTCTCATGCACATGTGGAAAGAAGTCTCTGTGCTCTTCACTGTCAATGTATGCCCAGTCAACATAGCGAGTGTCTGCAACAATGGGCTCCTTGTCCATCAGCACAGTCTCATAGAAGTCCTGCTGCTCTTTGGTGTGGAATCTTGGATCAACAGCAGTTCTTCTCCTCACAGCATATGGATCAGCTTGTCTCCATAGCCTGAGACCTCTATCCTTTCTTTCCTTCATGTTCTCAGCTTGAGGATGAGCATCATTGTGGAGTGGCGATTTAAAGCGAAGTTTCAGCAATCTGGTGCCTCATCATCGACACAGTGGTGGCACATTATCTTTCTTCTTCTCTGAAGCTGGGATGTTCTGACAGTCTTCTTGGGCTTGGCAGCAGGCTTGGCTTGAGCTGCCTTTCTTTGGAGCAGATGGCTTGGACTTAGAAGGGCTCCTTACGATGGCATCACCCATGAGCTTAGGCTTCGAGGAGGCTGGGGTGCTTCCTCATCATCATCATCATCTGCTTGCTTCATCATGCACAATCCTCTTCCTCTTGGAAGTTTTCTTCACCTTGCTTGTAGTTTCTTCTTCCATACTCAGCTTCTTGGCAGCAATGGACTTCTTCACTTTTACGGTGCCTTTCTTGGTTTCTTGCCCTTGATGCTCTTTGGCAACAACTTTTCTCTTTGGCTTGGAGAAACCTCTTCCTCGGCAATGAAATCAGAATCTTCTTCATCGAATTCCTCTTCTTTACTCGCCTGGTGGCTGCAGGAGGCAAACCACTTGGTGTGCTCCTCTCACCATCATCTGAAGAGCTGCTGGGCTCATGACTAGTGCCCGCCTCTGGAATTTCTTCAATAGGTGACTCGACCTGTTACGGCTGTCACTGGCATCGACATGGTGACAACCTATGAATAGATAAGGTGTAGGCGAGTAGAAGAGTCATCCCAAACTGCGAAAGATTTTGCAAACAAATGAGTTCAAATTTCAGTTTTAGGTTTTCACGAAGACATTTCGGTCGGACCGAGTTTAAAATTCGGTGAATCCGAAGTGTTCAAACAGAACCATTCACACCACTTTCGGTTGGACGAAATGGGTTTGATCTGCCGAAAACACTAGGGTTTCACTAAATCCTCATTTGGTCGCACCGATTTGCACAACTTCGGTTGGACGAAAGGTGCGATGCAATGGCGGAGGCCAAATCGGTCATACCGAGAATGTAAATCGGTCTCACCGAGATGTGTTCGTGAAACCTAACCTAAAGCTTTTACTCAATTTCGTCCAAAGACTAATCTGGTGTATAGGAAGATCTCAAGCGTGGCAAGATGCTAGGCAAACCAATCGTGCATTGAATCGGAGATGGGAGCACAAGTGGGATTGAAACTCACCCTAACTTGGTGAAGTTCCTCTCTGGCAACGGCGCGGAGAGAATGTCCGTTGGCGGCGGAGGAGACTGCGGCGAGGTGCCTGAGCGGCAGCGGAGGCGATCCGGAGACCACGGCGGCGGCAACAAAGGTGTGGGGCGGCGTTTTGAAGTAGAAATCAATGCGCGCGACCCACGGAGTATATATATACCCCTTAGCTGTCGGTGGGACCGAGTTGTAAAACTCGGTGGCACCGAGATGGATAACTCTGCTGGCGATTACACACTTGATCACGCCGAAAATTACAATTCGGTTTCACCGAGGTGAAAACCTAGATCAATCTAAATGCTTTCGGTTTGACCGAGTTTGAGTGGGTTGGTCGACCGAAATCACTTAGAAGGTTTTGGAAGTTTAGTCTTTGACGGATCGGTGGCTCAGTGCTCCTCACTCGGTGGGTCCGAAATGACTTGTTCAAAGTTTGTGATATAAGCATGAATAGAATTTGAGACAAGAAAGCATAGATAGCTAGGGGAGGTACTTAGGCATTCTTGTCCATCCATTTGGTCAGAAAAATCAAAACGACCAAAGCAACAAATGGATGTCCTTGAATGGATAAAATCATGCATCCAACATGCTCACACAATAAGATAGCAAATGAAATATGTGTCAAACATGCACACTCAAGACTCTAGCTACTATCACACAATTTGTCGATGACTAGGTCATCTATATATGAGTATATTGACTTAGGAGTCAAATGAGAACATTTGATCATAGGTCATACTCATCGTTTAAGCACAAGTGGGGTTACCACTTTTACATAAAGCATTGATGTGTTCACATCATTTGAAGATGCTTTAGCTCAATTCTTTAGAGCGAAGCTCCCCCTAGATGTGAGAACCCCTTTTAAAGGGTCAAACTAACCTTGGGTTGTCGTAGAAGACTTCATGTCGATGTTGAAGATGTGGATGCTCAATGTTGATGAAGATCATCAAGAGTTGGGAGCAATCCTTTGGTTTCGGGCACTTTCAATACCTACATGGGTTAGTCCCACAAGGAACAAACAAGGATATCCATGGACATAGATTGAAGTACACAAAAGATGATGTCCATGAAAGCAATGATTACCTTCTCCCTTGACTTACCAACAAGAGGGTTTGTGACTCCATGAACTAGTGCATAATGTGGAAGTTGATTGCACAAGTCCTTGCCAAAATGAATGTGAGTGAAGTATGTTGGCGGAGTCACCCTCAAGAACTCTCTAGTTCTTCTTCTTCGGGATCCACATCATCTTGATGGGAATCCTTGGGGTTGTAGTTGAGCTTGACGAAGTAGAACTTGACGTTTCCTTGGGAACCCACTTGACCATGGCTTTAGGTGCTTCAATAAATGCATCAATCTCCTCTTGAAGCTTATCCTTGCCTTTTAGCTTGTGGTCTTGTGGTGGAAGGTCATCTTGAGCTTGTTCCACATTTGAAGAAGTAGGATCGTACTTCTCCTTTTGACAAACTTTGGAGTGGGATATTGACCTTCTTCCCATTCAACACCCTCGGCGTTGGACTTTCGCTCAAAACCAATTCCTTGATTCTTCCGGTGCCTTCCTTGCTTGCGAACAATTTCCTCAAAGTTCTTGCTTCCGGCAAGGCTCTTGTAGACACCTTTCTCTATAATCCCTTTCAATAAACTATTTTCTTGCTCAAGTGTAACTTGGCTTGAAACATTGTTAGTGGAATCAAGAGAACTACTAGGAGCAACAATATTGGATTTAGCATGGTTATTGTTACTACTAGATGAAGAATTTTTCTTATGCTTGTCATGCTTAGTTTAAATAGGTGGCAAGAAATTAGACAAGAGAAGTCGTTTGGCAAGATATGAAGAACTCTTCTTTCGAAGATCGTCATTGATAGCTTTTAGAAACTCATGTTCTTGCTCTAGATTGAGCTTCTCGAAGCGTAGCTTCTCAAGAGATCTTAGGAGCTCTCTATGATCTTCTTGAGTTGTTTCATGAGCTAACTTAAGAGTGTTTAGTTCTTTAGTTAGACGCTCAATCTCCTTCATAGCATTGTCATTCGACTCTTCTCGACTATAAAGACTACTAGCATGTTCATCATTACTAGGCTCACTAGATTTATCATGTAAAAGCTCATCTTCACCAAGCAAGTCATCCTCTTCACTATAAAAGTCAATAAATTCAGGGTGCGATACCTTGGGGCCTTTAGCCATGAAGCATCTTCCAATTCCCTCATTTGGTGAATCAAATAAGTCATAGGAGTTGGAGTTGGAGGACACGAGAGCAAGACCGGCAACACCTTCATCTTGGTGTAGTCGGAGTTGGAGTGATAGCTTCTTCGGAATGATTGTCGGAGTCGGGCGGAGACCCATTCACCTACATGAGCTTGATGTTTTCTTCTTGTGTAGCTCATTGATGACTTGTCTTTCCTCTCCGAATCCTTGCTTCTCCGAGAGGGTCTTCGTTCATAACGATCATCTCTACTCCTTCTCTCTTTCCGAGGTGACTCTTCTCTTGAGCTTCTTCTTCTTGGAGATTCTTCTCTTCTCTTGTGGGGAGCCGAGCACTCATTTGAGTAGTGTCGGGTCTTCCACAATTGTAGCAGTTTCGATCACGACTAGAAGATCTCTTTTCATCATATGATCTAGACTTTGAGCTTCTCTCTTTGCTTCTACTCTTGTAGAATTTGTTGAAGTTCTTCACCATTAGGCTTATCTCTTCATTGGAAACTAGCTAGTCACTTGAGGTTGTGGGAGCATCAATTGTAGCTTTGTAAGCACCACTTGACTTGTTGTGAAGCTCTTCCTTATCTTTAAGTGTCATCTCATGAGCAACAATTCTTCCAATGACTTGGTTGGCTTGAGATTCTTGTAGTTTGGCATCATTTGGATCAAAGTGCACACGGTGTCATACTTTCCATCAAAGCTCGAGAATCTTCTTGATGATGAATCGGTCGGTCATTTCTTCGCTTCCTAAGCCGGCAATCTCATTTGTGATGAGAGCAAGCCTAGAGTACATTTCAGCGACTCCTTCACCTTCCTTCATCTTGAACTTGTCAAGTTGACCTTGAAGAACATCTAGCTTTGATTCCTTTACGGACTCGGTACCTTCGTGCATTTCGACCAAACTATCCCAAATCTCTTTTGCATTCTCAAGACGGCTGATTTTGTTGAACTCCTCGGGACACAAAGCATTGAAGAGAATGTCACAAGCTTGAGCATTGTTTTGCAACATCCGCAATTCATCCGCTGTAGCTTCACGATCCGGAACTTTTCCTTCCTCGAAGAACTCACCTTGCAAACCAACACAAATAATGCCCCATGCGGCAGGGTTATGTCCAAGAATATGCATTTTCATTTTATGCTTCCAACTAGCAAAGTTTGAACCATCAAAGTAAGGACCTCTACGAAAATTACCCTCACTAGGCGCCATACTCTCCTAGGTTGTGAAACCAAGCTTATGGAGTCAATGCAATGGAAACCAATACAATGGAGACCAAAGCTCTGATACCACTTGTAGGATCGAAAGTATGTCTAGAGGGGGGGTGATTAGACTACTTGACAATATAAAAATTCAGCCTTTTGATAAAGACAAGTTTTTGGCAAGTTCACAATGATGATCAAGTCAAGTATCACCCTACACATGCAATTCTAGAGTATAGGCAGCGGAAAGTAAATTGCACATGTAGTAAAGAGAGGTGGAGAAGAGCAAACGCAATTTGGAACACGGAGATTTTTCTCGTGGTTCCGATAGGTGGTGCTATCGTCAATCACGTTGATGGAGACTTCAACCCACGGAGGGTAACGGCTGCGAGAGTCCACGGAGGCTCCACCCACGAAGGGTCCACGAAGAAGCAACCTTGTCTATGCCATCATGGCATCGCCCACGGAGGCTAGCCTTACTCGGGGTAGATCTTCACAAGTAAGCGATCTCCTTGCCCTTACAAACTTCTTGGTTCAACTCCACATCTCGTGGAGGCTCCCAGCGACACCTAACCAATCTAGGAGGCACCACCCTCCAAAAGGTAATAGATGGTGTTGGTGATGATGAACTCCTTGCTCTTGTGCTTCAAATGATAATCTCCCCAACACTCAACTCTCCTCACTGATTTGGCTGTGGTGGAAGAAAGGATTGAGTGGAAAGCAACTTGGGAAGGCTAGAGATCAAGCTTCATATGGTGGGAGTGGAGCAACTTGATCTCAACACAAGGGTAGGTAGTTTTCTTCTCGAAAATGTAAGGTAGGAGTGGTAGTTCTTTCGATGGCTCTCTCCACGAATGAAGAGGGGTGGAGGGTATTTATAGCCTCCACACAAAATCCAACCGTTACACACATTTGACCAATCTCGGTCGGACCGAAGTTGACAACTCGGTGAGACCGAAAGTTCAAATCATGTGAGCGTTGGGATTTTCAGTGGGACGAAAATACAATCTCGGTGAGTCCGATTCGTGTAAAGACTAGGGTTTGCCAATCTCGGTGGGACCAACTTCATCATCTCGGTGACACCGATTTGATGACGAAGATTCTGAAGCTTAGCAACTCCAGTTCGGTGAGACCGAGTTGAAATCGGAAAATCCGAGATTTCTAGGGTTTGGCTATATGGCTGAGGTGGTTCATCTCGGTGTGGTGAGTTTATGGAATCGGTGGGACCGAGATTACTTATGAGTGTATTATGGAAGTGAGAGTTGCTGATAGTTTAGGAGATGTATCACTAAGCACTTTGAGCAACGGATCATTATCATAACCTCATCCCTTTTAATAGTATTGGCTTTCCTATGGACTCAATGTGATCTTGGATCACTAAACCAAAAATGGAGTCTTGAGCTTTTGCCAATGCTTGCCTTAGCATCTTGAGGGTCCACTCTTGAGTCCTTGCCATACCCATATCACTTGAACTTTCGAAATGATTCTCAAGAAACTATTAGTTCAATGATATATATGTTGTTATTAATTACCAAAACCACCGGGGATTAGTTGCACTTTCACTAAGGTACCCCTATCTTAGTACACGGCACAGAGCCCGGGCTGGGCCATACACGTGCGGCGTTGTTGGGCGAGGCCCAAAAAGTCTTGTGAGCACCGTGACCTAGGCCCGCCCATAATCGGACTCCGTGCCCACCGTGCTCTCCCGCAACGGCACGCGTCGATTGCGGCGTCGTGGGAGAGAACGTGGTCAATACTTAATTCCAGGAAATGCGTAACATTCACATCCCCCATTTATAAGCAGAGGAAATGGGGCCGCTCCCCCACTTCCGCCACTTGCAGTTCCTTCCTCCGAAAGCTCCGCCGTCCTCCCCCGTCTCCTGAATCGAGAGGAAAACAGTGCTCCACCGCCCGTCGTCGCCGCCGCTTTCGCCTCCCCCCGCTGCCCCCGCCATGGCTCCGAAGGCTGGGAAGGCTACGAAGGCCGCGAAGGCTGCGAATGCCGCGAAGGCTGCGAAATTGGCCGAGGCGCTGGAGCTCTAGGCGCTGCGCAAGAAGCAGGTGCTTCCCCCCCCCCCCCCCCCGAGCTCACTCCGGAGGCGTTGCGGGCGGAGTTTTACCTCTTCTGGTCGACAGAAACGGGTGCGCATCCGCGCACGCTGGTGCTTTCCGCGGAGGCCTCGAAATCGAAGAAGTGCCCCAAAGGGTACTACTTCTTCCCTGTGTTCTTCTATTGCGGGCTCTGCCCACCTTTTTCCGATTTTTTTTGCGACATCATGAACACCTCGGGTTTCATCTGCTTGATTTCACCCCAGCGCCGTTCGACAATGGCGGTTTCGCTTTACCTCTGCGAGAACCGTTGGTATCCTCCCCAATGTGGCCCTTTTCCGCCATTACTTCTCCCCTCGGGCCGAGAAAGGGGAGCCACTGGTTGGCGGGATCGCCTGGACCTCCCGGATGGGTATGAAGGAAGTGTACTTGTCGGGCGAACTCCGCAGCAAGTGGGACGAGTGGAGGATGGAGTGGTGTTGGATCTGTGATGACAATCCGCTGTCGTTCACCGAACTGCGCAAGACTTGGGTGGTGCTCTGTCGTCGGATGATGCCAAGCTGACGATCGCCACCACCCGAATCCTCCGGCTCAGGCATGCCGGGCTCACAACAGGGGAGGTTGGCGCGGATTTCCTTCGTCGCCGTATCGCCCCTCTGCAAGCGAGGGGGAGGCCCGCCTGGCAGTTCAGCGTCCCGGCAGATTTCATGAGGCTCCGCCCGGGCCTCAACTTCAACTTCACGGTCATGGAGCTTGGCGCGATGCTGAGGGAGATGTTCAAGCATGACCCCAATCATCCAGAGTGGTTCCAGTTGGCGCAGGGCGTTTTCCCCTTGTGCAACAATTCCCAGCGGGATCACATCTGCGCAATGATGCCAGAGTGCGACTCGCATGGGATAAATGCGAACTGGATAGAGCCTGCTGCTGAGGTCGTGCAACAATTCTTTGATGACTTGTCGGAGGTGGCAGTCAACTCCGACGAGCAAAAACTCCTCACCCGCGCCACCACTGCCGAAGAACTAGCATATATTGCTAGCAGGGCCGAAGAGGCGGCCGCAGCCACCGCGGCGGGTGAGTTTGGATTTACGCTGGTGGAGGCGGACGCAGCAGCGGCGGCAAGCCTTGCCGCACGGGAAGCACTTGCCGCGGAAGGCGACGGCGAAGGGGAGGTCGAGGCCGGAATGGGCGAGTCCACCGAGGGCGCGAGCGGCCAGCCGTCTTCGAGTAACCCGCCGCAGGCGGAGCCCACAGCACAGCTCCAATTCCATCCGAGAAGGCGCCTCCGTCGAGTCGGAGAGCTGGCGGAGGAGCAGGCCGCCCAGCAGCCGCGGCGCCGTGGGACACGTTCTACCGCTGCAAGTACTGCGGCCGCGGGAGGATCCTAGGCCGCGCCGGCAACCAAGGCAGTGTCTTCCTGGGCTGCCACGCCTGATCCTACCGCAGCCCTCAGCAAGCGCCGGAGGGGGCCTACTCCTCCGCCACGTCGCGCTGAGAGGGTACCGGAGTTTGACCTCTCCGCGCTGAGCTCCGACGACGAGGAGGAGGAGGAGGAAGAGTAAGGCTTTCTTCATACCGTGCTCGTCTTTCTCTTGATCCTTATTATTGTTTGTCTTGTATCTAATCTGTTTTTCTTCAAAATCCTGCCCTGTATCAGGACTTTGGCGGAGAGAGCGGCGAAGAGGGCCAAGGTCCCCGTGGTTAACATCGAGGACGATCCTGCCATGGTAGCAGAAGATACGTCCGAGACCACTTTGACGGACCCGGTCCCTTCTCCTCGCAGCAGCTCCCAGCACAGCCCCCAGCGTGAGTGCCCCAATCCACTCCCTGTCGTGGGGCGCGCATGGTCATTTCTTCTTCTGCCAATATCTTGATTATTGGCTCTTTTGTATACAGGAGAAGAGCAGGCCCACCAGGAGCAGCCGGAGGTCGATGCGGAGGTGTCGTCGGCCTCGACTACGCCACCGAGGGCCGATTCCCCGATGTGGGAGCCGTCTCCGGCAAGGAAGGGGTCTCCGGCAAGGGGTGGGACCGGCGAGCCCCCGGTGGTGGAGCCCACGATCACAGAGCCCAGCACAGGTGACCCTCCTTGTCGGGGACTCTCCCTCGGGTCTCGTTGATTTCCCTTTTCCTTCCTTTGGGTATTCGTTTGACCATCCCTTTCCTTCCCTGCCTTCAGATCCTCCCCTCGGGGACCAGATGGAGGCTGAGGCCGCCGGCGAGGAGGACGGCCGCGGCAATACTGGGGATGCCGCCGCCGCTGAGGGAGGGGCCGGCGCGGAGGAGCCCGTCGGTGAAGAGGCCGCCGTGGCCGCTGGCACAGGGGCCGGCGAGGGGTCCGGTGACCGTACCAACGACCCGGAGGACGCAGGAGCGCAAGGCGCTGCACCGACTAATGATCCCTCCGCCGCTGATGCGGCACCGGGCTCCGAGGAGCCCCAGCCCGGCGCATACTTGAAAGCCGGCGAGGGCGTGTATATCAACCTCCCCTGGGCATCGAGCTCCAGGGCACCGGTTGAAGGAGAGGAGTTTGATGGGGAGGTACTTGCCTCTGCTGGGCTGGCGGTGGTCAACAGGCCAAGCAGCAGCAGTGGCGAGTCCGAGGAGGAGCAGCTGCTCTGAAAGCTGGTGTCACTCTACCGCCTCCGGCAAGCGAAACTCGAGTCCCGGGAAGCGCTTGTCGCGCAGGCAGGAGTTGACATAGAAAAGCATGCGCAAGAACTCAAGAGCCGCAACCAGGAGGCCCTCCGGTCAATTGCCGAGGAGAGGGCGCAGCTCGACGAAGCGAAGAAGGCGTTCATCCTGGAGAAGGCTGAAGCCGAGGAGCAGCATAGGCTCACCGCCGAGGAGCTGTCCAAGCGGGACGGCGAGCTGATACAGAGGAAGGCGTACTTGGACAGCCATGACGAGGAGCTCGCCGTCCGGGAACAATCGCTTGGCGGGGCACTCAAGGAGGCGAAGGACGCCGCCATGCCACCCCGAAGCCGCCAAGAGGGAGTTGGAGGAGAAGGTGACGCAGCTGGAGGCGAACGCGACAAGGAAGAACGAGGAGCTTGCCGCACTCCAGCGCGACCGCGAGAAGGATGCGCGCGCCCACGGCGATCTTGACAGAGACGCTACGCCGCCAAGAAGCGAAAAGATATCCTGAGAAAAGACCTCAAGGGCAACGAGGAGCTGCTGACGAGGGCCGCCGAGGCCCAGAACACCATCAAGACCACGGTGGAGCTCTGGACGGAGGGCCTCCTCAACATCGCCCGCGCTTATTGGCGAGGAGTTGGCGGAGCTGAACAGCGGGCTTGGTACTCTGAGAGGGAACCTCCAGCCCAGCGCCAATCTCACGCTCTTCTTCAAGGATGTGGTGGCGGCTCTCCGTGGCTCGAGAAAGGATCCCAAGCAGTTGGCCGCCCGAGTCAGCGATCTCTGTTGGGGTTTTGGAGAACGTGTTGGTGAAGGTCCTCTTCCGCAACCCGAGCATCGACCTCTCCAGCGTCACCAAGAAGCTGCGGGAGGCGGCGTTAGCGAGCTCAAGGCCATCGTCGCACCCACCATGGACAAGGTGAGCGAGGTTAGGAGGTCGATGGCGGCGTGGATTAGGCTGCCCTTCTTCTCCCTTTTTCGGCTGCTGCCATTTTGGTTCTGAGAACAATTTCAGTCGATTGCCACAATAAGTCACTCTTGTAATACAACTTAATTCGGATCTTTGCTCGTCGTGTTATTCCTTTACTCTATCGCATCCCTTGTATGCTTTTTACCCTCGCTTTGAGGGACCTTGCGGAGCGAGCACACTTATTTGAGTCTTGAACATCAGCAGCTTTGTGGTGATACCGCTTCCGGCAAGAAATCTTGTCGGGACTAGTTGCAGCTCACTCGCATTGTTGGCGGGCTCGGAAACAACGCAAAAGGCGCAACTTAGCATGAGTCGATTCCTCCGCGCAGGTTTTTCCATACAAGGCACGAACGTTCAAGGGATATAACTTGAAAAATTTAAAATTGACTAGGCTCAAATTTTAGCTACTTAGCTTTTCTATCTTCTGCGTCCCAGCAAAGCTAGGTTCCCTTGAACGACGCCTGGTCCATTCCATACTTATAACTTCTCCTCCCCCCCGTTGAACTTGTGGGCGGAGGAATCTTCTGTTGATGAGAAGAAAGAAGAGAAAATAATGGTATGGAACCTTAAGGTTCGCTATTGATTACCGGGGGTGAATGCTGCACAGAGTGTCAGATACAAATGCAAATGAAGAAAATGCATTAAATTTGACAGGATGTGCGAAGCACACAAACTTTATTTACGCACGGGGGCTGCGCCCGGCTTTGTACAAAGGGTTACATGCAACAGCGGCAAGGCTTGTACAGAAAAGGTGGTTGCCGGAATGGGTCCTGCAACCGCGCCTTATGGGTAAAACTTGCAAAGATGCTCTATGTTCTAGGAGTTGCTCACCGGAATGCCATCTTCAGTCTCAAGGCGGACAGCGCCGGGCCTAGTGACTCGTTTCACCCGATAAGGGCCTTCCCACTTCGGCGTCAACTTGTTTGAATTCTTGGCGGATTGAACACGCCGAAGAACAAGGTTGCCTTCCTCGAAGCTTCTAGCGTTAACCTTGCGGCTATGATAGCAGCGCAAAGCTTGCTGGTAGCGAGCAGCTCGCACAGCAGCCTGAAGACGATCCTCCTCGAGGAGCAGCGCGTCATCTTGCCGCAGCCGCTCTTGCTCAAGCTCATCATAAGCGAGCACTCGTGGCGACCCGTATGCGAGTTCCGTGGGGAGAACTGCCTCTGCTCCGTAGACAAGAGCAAAGGGTGTCTGGCCGGTGGCTCGATTTGGCGTCGTCCTGATCGACCAAAGAACCACTGGCAGCTGCTTGATCCAATTCCTTCCGCACTTGTGCAGCCTGTCGAAAGTTCTGGTCTTTAGCCCGCGCAGCACTTCAGCGTTCGCCCTCTCCGCTTGACCGTTGCTTCTTGGGTGAGCAACAGAAGCGAAGCAGATCTTGGTGCCAAGATCTTGGGCGTACTGCATGAAGGTGTGGCTTGTAAACCGTGTGCCATTGTCGGTAATGATCTGTTAGGGATCCCGAAATGGCAAACAATCGACCTAAAGAACTTGATTTGCTGATTGTCTTGTCATCTTCCTTCTTGGTTCCACTTCGGCCACTTTGTGAACTTGTCGATTACAGCGTACAAGTACTCAAAGCCCCGACAGCTTCGGGGAAAGGGCGAGATGTCGAACCCCAGGACGAAAATGGCGGGACAAAGGGATTGTTTGGAGAGCTTGAGCTGGTTGATGAATCTGTTTGGAATGGGCCTGCACGCTTCACACTTGGTTACTTGTGCGATTCGTCTGGAGGGCTGTCGGCGAGAAGAAGCCTTCTTGGGAAAGCCTTGCCGGCAAGTGCTCTTCTTGTAATGTGGTGACCACATATGCCTCCATGTATCTCCGCCAACAGCTCTTGTCCCTCTTCCGGAAATGCACTTCAATTTCACTCCGTTGAATCTTCTTACATGCAGGTATGTCATCGACTAAGCTGGTACATACTTGATTGTCGGGCTACTTTTCCGCTTCTTCTTGCTCCTCGGAAGTTCTCTGTTTGAAGGAAGTGGACTATTGGCTGTGCCAGGTCGAACACGAGGCTCGGCGACAAGGACTAAAGGCGCCAAATGCTGCTGTGGGAACATCTACCTCCACGGCAAGGTTACGGGACCTGCCGGGCGTGATGCTCCCGGCAAGCGTGTCGGGACACAGCTTGTCGGGGCGTCTGCTTCAGCAACGAGCCACAGGGCTTGCGGGAGTGGATCATTCCTCGGCACTTTACGTGTTGATCACGGGGACCTTTTGGCGGCAGCTTCGGGGAGCTCTGCGGAAAGTAGTCGCCGATAACCAACTTTCTTTTCTTGCTCTGTCAAGTTAATGGTGTCCTGAGCAGCTGAGTCGGTTTGAGCACAAAATCCCTGGTTCCTGAGCGATTTGAGTCTGGCGCTTTGACAGAGCCATCTGCGATGTCATTCGAGCTCTTGGAACATGTTCCATTTGCGGCTGTCAAAATGCTCTTCTAGCTTTCTCACTTCATCGATGTATGCTTCCATCAGCGGACTCGATAATCTTTGTTAACTTGGCGGACGACAAGCTGTGAGTCACCCACGACAATAAGCTTCATGATCCCAAGTTACTGCTGCGATCCTGAGTCCGGCAAGCAAACCCTCATATTCGGCAGTATTGTTTGTCGCTCGCTCTTTGGGAAAGTGCATCTGGACTACGTACTTGAGGTGCTCTCCGGTGGGTGCGACAAGTAATGCGCCAGCGCCCGGCGCCTTGCAGCGAGAAGGCACCATCAAAGTACATGATCCATTCTTTGCCTGCTTCCTTGACGGGGATGCTCCTCTCCGGAGTTTCTTCATCGGGGGTTGGCGTCCATTCCGCTATAAATTCTGCCAATGCTCGGCTCTGAATGGTAGAAATACTTTCAAACTTGAGGCCAAAGCTTGACAATTCCAGTGCCCACTCGACAATCCTGCCTGTTGCTTCTGGATTCTGCAATATCCTCTTCAACGGAAGGCGAGTGACCACCGTGATCTCATGTGCTTGAAAGTAATGGCGCAGCTTCCTCGAGGCCATGAGGAGGCCGAAAAGCAACTTCTGCACACCAGAGTATCTTGACCTAGCCCCCTGTAGAAGGGAACCAAAATAAACTGGGCGTTGCACCATCTTCTTCTGTTTCTCTTCTCGTGGCTGCGCAGGCCCATCCTTGCCGGAACCAGAACTTGCCGGATCAAGGCTTGTCGGGCCAGAGCTTATCGGGGAAGCCCCCTGCTTGTCGTCGGACTCGCATGCCGCGGCCGCTGGCTCATCATCTGCCTCTCTCTCCGCCACTAACGCAGCACTAACCACTTGATTGGTTGCCGCCAGATATAGCAGCAACTTCTCTTGTGGCTTAGGTGCGACAAGTGTTGGAGTGGAGGACAAATATTTATTTAAGTCTTGCAGCGCAGCCTCCGCTTCTGGATTCCATTTCATTGGACCTGCCTTTTTCAAGACTTTGAAAAATGGCGGTAGCGTTCAGCAGAACTTGAAATGAACTGCTTGAGGCGACAACGCAGCGATCAAGCCTTCGTACGTCCTTGACTCGCTTCGGTGCTTCGATTTGCTCGATGGCCTTGATCTTGTCGGGATTTGCTTCAATCCCCCTCTGTGATACAAAGAATCCGAGAAGCTTGCCGGAGGGAACTCCGAACACGCACTTCTCGGGATTCAACTTGAGGTTGATCTTGCGCAGATTTGTGAAGGTCTCGTCCAAATCCTGGATCAGAGTCTTTTTATCTTTGCTCTTGACCACTATGTCATCCATGTAAGCTTCTACGTTCCTGTGCAACTGTGGCTCAAAAGCATGGCTGACTACTCTTGCGAATGTTGAACCGGCATTCTTCAGTCCGAAAGGCATCCGTACAAAGTAGTACGTTCCACATGGAGTGATGAATGCGGTTTTCTCTTCATCCTCTTCTGCCATGAAGATCTGATGATATCCTGAGTATGCATCAAGGAACGAGAGCAGATCACATCCCGCTGTGGAGTCAACAATCTGGTCGATGCGCGGCAAGGGGAATGGATCCTTGGGGTAGGCTTTATTAACATCAGTGAAGTCAATGCAAAGCCTCCACTTCCCGTTCTCCTTGCGCACGACTACCGGATTGGCTAGCCACGTCGGATGGAGTACTCCTCGGACCAATCCGCTGCTTCGACTTTACGATCTCCTCGCTATGAATTCTTGGCGCTCTCGGCTTGCTTCGACTTTTTGCTTGGCGGGCGGCGTGAGGGCGAGCGGCAGGTGGTGCTCGATTACTTCCACAGGAACACGGGGATGTCGGATAGCTGCCATGCAAACACGCCGACATTCGCCGCGGAAAGCAGCGGCGCTTTCCTATTAGGATCAAGCGTGGCGATGGTGAAGGTACCACCGGTGCCGTCCTCCTTGGCGGCCACTTTCTTGGTCTCAGGTGAAACTGCCTGTGCCTTCTTGCACTTGCCGGCGGAGCTCGATGGTGCGTCCTTGACGGCAGCGCAGCACTCCGGAGAGGCGCACTTGCCGGAGTGGACACCAAAGCTGTCTTTGCCGGACTTGGCTTTCTTCTTCCCCCGGGGAGCTTCTGCGGCAAGTGGCTTGCTCTCCGCTGCGGCTGCCGCTTCCCGGTAGATCTTGTCGGTGCAGATAAGTGCATCCTTCTTGTCGCCTTGGACAGAGATGACACTTAACGGACCAGGCATCTTGAGCACATTGTATGCATAGTGAGAGGCTACCATGAATTTGGCAAGCGCTGGTCGGCCGAGTATCCCATTGTAGGGTAATGGGATATCAACAACATCGAATGTGACCCTTTTTGTCCTGAAGTTCAGTTTGCTGCCAAATGTCACTGGTAACGTGATCTTCCCCTTCGGCTTGCTCCTTCCCGGATTTATCCCTTGAAAGGTACCAGTCTCTTCGAGCTCGCTGTCGGGGATCTGGAGCTTCTTGAGCACTGCGGAGGAGATCAGGTTCAGGCCGGCCCCGCCGTCAACCAACATCTTCGTGACCTTGAGGTTGCAGATTGTTGGTGAGACCAACATTGGCAAGCATCTGACCGTGGTGATGCGACCAAGGTGGTCCTCAACGTCGAAGATGATGGGCGTGCTGGACCACTTCAGAGGCTTGCGCGCCTCGACGGACGGCTCCGCTGCGTTCACTTCTCGCACCCTCTGCTTGAGTTGGCGGTGCGAGGTGTGCAGAGAGGCGCCGCCGTCGATGCACAACACCTCTGTCGCCTTCTGAAACTCTTGGTCATCGGCCTCATCTTCCTCCATCTCATCATCCTCATCTTCGTCTTCGTCCTTGTCGCGGCCGCGGGGGGGCCTGTCTCCTTGCCGCGGCTTGGCCTTGCCGCGGTGCCCTCCCCGGGCGGGAAGCTTCTTGCCGGATCCTCCGCCACCTCCCTGGGCTCTCTCCTTATCGCGGCGCTCGTACTCAGCTTTCTGCAGCTCCGGCATCTGCTCTACTTTCTTGCAGGTTTGGAGATCGTGGCCCTTGGTGCGGTGGATCTTGCAATATCGCTTGCCGGAGCCATCCTGCTTGTCGGCGGCTACGACGGCCTCGCCGGAGTCATCGGCTTTGGCCTTGTCGGAACTGCCTCCGTTGCCGGAATGCTCAACGGCCAGCACATCCTTAGCCTTTCTCTTCCTGTTGCTCCGCCTCCGGTTCTTCCTTGCCGGGGCGGCGTCCTCACTGTCAGATCCTTCTGCTCCTGCAACTTCTCCGGGGATCTTCCTTCCTTCCTCAGCCCGTGCACACTTGTCGGCCAGAGCATAGAGCTCGCTGACGTCTTTGATCTTGCACATCGCCATCTCCTACCTCATCCTACGGTTACACACGTTCTGATGAAACGCGCTGATAACTGCGGCAGGGTGGACGTCTGGAATGTTGCGCTGCACCTAGCTGAATCTCTGTATGTGCTTGCGCAGGGGCTCCCCCTCCTTCTGGACGAGCAAGTGGAGGTCACTCTCCTGGCCATGAGGCTTGTGGCCACCCGTGAAGGCGCCGACAAACTGATGACACAGGTCCGCCCATGAAGAGATGGAGCCGTCCGGCAAGTGCATGAGCCAAGATCTGACGTTGGGCTTGATTACCAGCGGGAAGTAGTTGGCGAGGATCTTCTCGTCGCGCCCTCCGGCAGCTTGCACGCGATGGTGTAGATCTTGAGGAACTCCGGCGGGTGTATCCTGCCATCATACTTCTCGAACGCGTCGGCGAAGTTCTTGGTTTTGGGCCCTTGGACTTGCCGCAGCTCACGAGTGAGCGCGGGCAACCTGCAGCGTCTGACAAGTCGCTGGTTCTCGGTGCGCGTGCGTCGACAGTGGGCCCAGCGCTGGTCAGATTGACGTCGCGCTTCTCTCCGGCGCTCGATGCGAGTGCGGGCGTCTTCGTGTTGCCGTTCTTGGAGGACATGGCGTTGATCGCGGCGAGTTCGCGGGTCCGACGACGCGGTGGAGTCAGCGTCGGGGTTGGTCGGCGGTGGCGATCTTAACCTTCGGGCTGGGAGTGCAGGCGGCGGCACCAGCGGTCTTGTCGGCGTTGGCTTGCGCTGGGCGGCTTGCGGGGCCTTGATCGCTTCGGTTGCGGGGCTTATCGCCGTTAAGCGAAGCCGATGAGGCTATATATGGTCATCCTCGATCGTCGATCTTGTGTGGCGCCGGAGGTAGTCGAAGCAAAGCTGGGCTCGGGCGATGCTTCCTCTGCTGTCTTAGGTGGCGGTGGCGGCAAGCGGCGCGAGCAGGATGTGCTTGGATTCCCAACGGGTTGGGAGGTGCAACACCCGTCCGGCGACCGTACCTCGCTTCGCGCCCGGCATCGCGGCGTGCATGCTGACCTCGGCGTCCGCGACCCACCAGCAGCCTTGTTCCAACGCGAGCACGGTGCTAGGAGCACCGGGGCATTGTCGACCTTGCACCTCTTGAGAAGGGTGCGGTGTGTGCACGGTCACCGACACTTGCGGGGCCTTGTTTTTGGATCTGGTGACGATGCGAGTTCCACCGTCGGCGCTCGCTCCTCCGCCGGCGTCCTCTCCACCGCCCGTTTGCTCCGGCGGTGGTGGCGGAATCGATGTAAGCGGGCGGCCACCTCAAAGGCTTCTTCTTGGTGGCATGTTGATGAAGGTGTTGATGCAGCGTAGCGTGGAGACGGATCGGATGCTCCGATCTCGGCGCACCCCTACAGCGCGCCAAGATGTCGGGCGTCGTCTCTCTGTGGCCTCGAGCACCTATGGGGCACTAGGGGCCCCTTCTAGTTCGGCAAGGAGGCGGGCGTCTGTGAGCGGATCGAGGTCGGCGTGGGGAGGCGGGTAATTTTACCCAACCGGGGCTCTCCGGAGAGATAAAACCCCTACTGCTGCTTTGGTGATTGTATTTTATCTTGCTTGAGCATGCGAGCATATGGTGGTGTTGTGGGTGTCGAATGGACCGAACCCCTTCTACGTGCGCATGGGCCTCCCTTTTATAGTCTGAAGGGGCACCAGCGGTGGCAGCGTGGGAAGAGGGGTAAAAGGTAAGCGCAGGTTGGTACAACGATGACCAGCGGTGTCCCCTACCTAACTCGGCGGCGGCGGACAAGGGCATTTAATGCCCGTCCGGTCACTGCAGATCGGAGGTGACCGTTAAGTGAGCCACCGGTTGCCACGATGGCGTCTCTGCCAGCTCCGTTTGCCACCTCGCCCCGCATGGCTGTGTAGTGCCTCGCCCGTGCCCTTGGGATGGCCTTGTGATGACACGTCGCGAATCGCTGGAGTTGGTGGCAGCCTTGCATGGAAAGTGCCTTGCGCGGCCCTTCTTTGTTGTGCCGGCAAGCTTGCGGTGTCGAGCTGCTGCGGGGCTTGGCGGCGCGCGACAAGTCTTCTGGTGATGCCTTGGCCGGCCTTCCCGGCAAGCTCCTCTTGCTCAGGCCTTCCCTTTCTTTGGTTAATACTTTGTTCTTGAATGGCAGTAGTAGGTGTGATGGAGGGTCTTGGAGGGGCGTCCGGCAAGCCTTGCCGCGGGGTGCTGCGACCGCCCGTGCACAAGTTTGGGGTACTAAGGTACCCCTATCTTAGTACACCGACAAGTTAGGAATTCTTTTTACTCCCCAGTCTCTTCATCGCTCTAGTAAGGCATCCTGACGAAGAGTTTTGACTCTTCTCTTCTCAAATTTCACTAAATTTTTTTTAGGATCACGCGGGTATCTTGGAATCGTTCCGATGGTTTTATGATGAGAACATTGTCTTGGTGCCTCTGTCGGGGTTTAGTGGAAGTGTCGGGGAGTTGAGCTCACGAGTGTTGTCGCCATAATTTTATCGTTGCAGTTACGGAATACCTGAGTTTAATCGCCGACATCGAAAATCTCTTTTATGCGAGTTCGTTGGTGAGATAACCTCGGCGCCACCCGATCTTGGGGCGGGAGTTGGAGTATCGCCATAACTTGTATAACGGATGCTTTTGAAGGTTGAGGTGAGCGATTTCGAAGGTTTCTTGGTTATGTGTTGAAGGATGGATACAGCTGGATGTAGGATTTGCTAGTTTTGGGTGAGATATTATGCTTCCCTAGTATCCCCAACACCTGATTGCATAACCGGAAAATTTCGGGAGTTTCATAGGTGGGAATTCAAGTAGCTCTTAGGATATCTTTCCGGCGGATGTATGATATGAAATTGGGGTTCGACGTCTAGTGGTCCGCCTATTCACGGTTGGTTTTGATGGTCTCGTTGTGTCTTAAAGAGTCCTTGGCTATGCCGACTTCGGGGGCGCTTCCGTATGTCATGTGCCTTGCCTTCTACATGATGGTGTTATGCGATCGAGCCCGTGTAGGCCCCACCACGAAATCTTGGACGAAATCTCTATCATATGTTTGTTCCGGCTTATTCTGCAAGCCAAATCCTTTGTTTTGTTTTATTTGTGGTATTCGAGTTGCTTCAAAGTCAAATGTTGAATCCATACCTTACCTAAATGGTGTTCTCATATTTCTATGTGAATACTTATCCTTCTTGATCATCGAGGGTGTCATGTCAATTCTTTTCCAACCGGCGTGCTTCTCTTCAAGTGGATCCGATCGTTTCAACATTTGCGAGATCAATTCTAAGTTTTTCTCAACGGTGTTTGTTCCATCTGCCCCAAGCTGCCTTTGTTTTCCCGCCCTCCCACCCTTAACTTCAAGAACTCATATATTTTAATCAAGTATCCTTTTATTGATGGGAATACTCTCCATTCTTTTCCGTCAATGTTCTTATCCGGTGATTCTCAGGAAGATACTAACGGAGCTTCAAGTTTATTATTCTTCATTCTCGTATTCTTCTTCGGTGGATTAATTTCAACCTTTGGTGTTGATTATATCTCTTCCTTTTGTTTCACATATCTTCCCATGTGAATTTCTTATCCAAGGCTCTCTTATTTATTCACCTTGCCCAATTCATATCCGGAGTGCTCAAGATATCTCAGAAGATTTGTGTTTTCCATTCTTAATATGTTCAAGCTATTTGGAGATTATTATCTCATTCAAGTCATTTAATTCAACCAGTGCAATCCCCCCTTTCAAGAAATCATTTCAACGGTGCATCTTTTTAGTGGGCCCTAACCCACAGGTCTTTTCCCAGGACCTTACCTGACTCTTCTACTTTTCTCGGAGCCATTCCCAAATTCTTTTCGAAGTTTGACGTAAGAATGAATTTCATCAGTCAAATGTCTTTCTCCAAGATCTTTCAAATTCTTTAATCGTTGGTTCAAACTTCCTATTCTTCATTCTGGAGTGCCTCAACAATTCATGGTGGTTCTCATCATCATTCTCAACATTTGAAGACCGAGGAAGAGATTTCTCCTAAAATCTTGGTCCATTCTCTTGAAGATTCATGGTTCTAGCTTGATGCCATCCTCATAATTGTTTTTGATTGTGACAATTCTTTTCTTACCATCCGGAGCATTTCATGAGTTGTTTCCGTTTCTTTCCTCCGAAGGCCATCATGTCATAATTCTTTATTCTCAGCGTGTAGCTATCGTTCTCCAAATCTTACCGGTGCATCATTCAAATACCCTCTAATTAGTTCATGATCTCTTCGTTCTCATGTATCTAAATCCCCTCAAGTATATTCATTCGTTTTCCAATTCTTCCCAGTGAATTGTGTCTTTGCCACTTTCATTTTCAATTTTTACGGTGGTTTGTTCAAGATTCCTCTTCCTATGTTCTCATATTAATTTATTCGTTATTTCCAAATCTCACCGGTGGTTCCATTAATACCTTCTCAAGTTTGCTATATCTCTCTTAATCCTTTCTCGAGAATAAGTAGTATGCCAAATCTGTTGCTTGTCATCAATTTAAATTGGTGAAGGATACGCATAACATAATTCTTGTTCTTGTTTCATCCAAGTGATTAATTCCTTCTTTCGGAGTTTGTTCATGATGAATAAATTCTCGGTTTCAGTTGTTTCATCTTTTCTTTTCCCGGAGTTCCAAGCTCTCATCATCACGAAGATCCATCTAAATCATTGCAAGGCTTCACCTTGTGTTTTCAACTTCTCTTTCTTTCTATCACCCTTTTGTTTACCGGAGTTCTTCATGGAGGCTCTACATGGTGCTTCGTCAAGGATTCTTTTCATTCTTCAATTGTTCATCAAGATTTCTCTCGAAGTTAAGATCCGCCAAGCCATACTTCAAAATAAACATGGTGCTCAACACATGTTTTGTTTTGAGAGTTCAAGCATTCTTCATCTTGCATTCGAAGTGCAATTCTTTCGACCTTATCTTTTCGGTGGTGTTATGTCATTTTGACAGTTTCATCCATGTTTCATGATTCACATGTTGTCAAGAATGAGGTATTTTAAATCCATCAATCTCTTCGTTGGATTTATCTTGTGTCATGTTTTCACCTAAAGCCTTCCCTAAGGAATGTTGCTATTATGGTGCTTACCAATGATCCAAGATTTCTCCTATCCTCTTGGTGAAAGAAGTTTTTCATCGCCTTGGTGCTCTCACTCAAATCAATGGCTTCCTTTAGTGGCCATTTGTCACCTCATAATGTTGAGATGTTTCAATAAGTCCACTACAAGATTATTCTTTTCGTTGTTGGTTTTCTAACAACTCCGTTCAATCCTTCTTTTTAAGGAAGCTCTTTCAAATTCAATTGCGATAGAAGTTGTTATTCTCTTCTCTATTCTCTCGATTCCACTCTTTCATTTGTCCCG
This sequence comes from Aegilops speltoides, assembly GCA_021437245.1. Taxonomy (NCBI): domain Eukaryota; kingdom Viridiplantae; phylum Streptophyta; class Magnoliopsida; order Poales; family Poaceae; genus Aegilops; species Aegilops speltoides. The sequence goes on along the minus strand of CM038144.1, from coordinate 424,203,352 downwards.
AAGGCATTGTGATGTTTTCTTTGACCCATTATATCATTTTGGAGATCATGTTCTTTTCCTTACTTATCCATTTAACCGAAGTGTTGTGTTTTCATTCGAGTTCTCTAATTTTATCAAGTTTTCCCTCCTTCCTCAACTGGAGAGCTGTCTGAAATCTTTCTTACCCCTTGTGCCATTCTTTCAATAGTTCCGGAGGCAGTGTGTTGTTAATTTCATCAAGTATCCTCTCATCTTGTCAAGTTCATGTTCAATTCCTTCCATGTTCAACCGAGTCTTTGCCGAATTCTTCCCTCTCATCTTGTTTTAACGGAGTGGTTTGAATTCTATCTTCCCCATTAAACTCTTGATTCATGTCTTTGCAACCTTCAAGTTCCCATAATGTTCCTTGTTCCTTTTTCTAACGGATTGTTTGCAATCTCGTTCATCTCTGTTGTACTCTTTCTTTTAAATTGCTCAACCTCTCAAGGTTCATGGTTTCACTCGTTCGTCAAAGAAGCAACTTAGTTTTACCTCCTCTCTTCCTCTTCCGTTTCTCTCTGGTGCCATCCTAGATCTCGGGACGAGATCCTCTTGTAGTGGTGGAGTGTTATAGCGCCCGAGACCGGCGCTCGGAAGATTTCCATATTTTGTGACCTCCGTGTGTTTTTATTTGTGCTTGCTCTATTTATTTTTGCATTGCATCATGTCATCATGCCATCATCTCATAAATCTTTTGCAACTCAACTAAATAAATGGCATGGATCTTTGATCCATTTAAATCGAGGAATTCACATGGTGATTCTCTTTAAAACATATCCTCTCGATATTTAGAGAGCTATAGTAAATATTCAATTATTTGGATTTACATAAACACACTTACAAAATATCCTAATGCCTTTGTTGTCTTAATTCTTGATCTCCTACTTTGCCATTTATTCTTTCATCATCTTCCGGAGCTCCACCAAAAATCCCAACATTTTTGGAAACCTCTAATTCCTAGTACTTGCTCAAACCTTTTGAATTAAATTCAAATGACTTTGAATTTAATTCCTGCAATCTTGCCACTCCTATTTTTCATGGACCATGCACATTTTTGTGAGTCCAAGTAAATTAACCCCATGCCCAAATTATTTCCGTAACCCTCTCTTTCTTTTATTTCTTCACTCTATTTTGTTTCTTTTCTTTTGAGAGAAAGAGAGAGAGAGGAGAGCCCAGCCGCCGGCCTCTAAGGCCCATCCGGCAGCCGCCTCCCGAACCCTAGCTAACACTGCCCGATCCCCATCTCTTCCCCTCGTCCATCCCCCGCCGCCAGGAGCCATCTCTCCCTCGTTCCCCCGCATCTCTCGCTCGATGCCCCTCCATGGCGTCGCCTCCCCAAGCTCCGCCCCGCCGGATCCATGTCGTCGCCCCCGTCTCGAGCCCCGCCGACGTCCAGCCTCCTCGACCTCGACCTCCTCTGCTTCCCTCGTCCTCGCTCGATCTCGAGCAGGGGAGCAGGCATGTCATCGCTCCCTCTGCCATGGAGCTCGTGTCCCCTCGCGTCGCGCCGCCGGTCTCCTCTTCGAGCACGAGCTCCGCCTCCCCTGCTGCACGTCAAGGCCGATGCCGACCGCATCGTCCAGCGCCAAGTCCCGGCCTCCTCTGCTTTGTGGCGACCACCACCATGGCCGCGGCTACCATCAACCAACCGCGCGGCTCGCCCCCTGTCTCGGTCGTGCCAAGTTCCCTACTCCGCCTCCACACGCCGCCCGCACACGCTGCCAACAGCCAGCAGCTCAAGCTGCCTCCATGCATCTCCGGTGACCTCCCGAGGCAGGGCCTTGACGAGTCCCTCGATGCCCCTCCAGATGAGTCAATGCCTTTGTTTGAACCATGTACAACTACACGGTGATGCGCCAAGTACCCCCTCGGATCGTCAAGTTCGACTACATGGAACCGCCAAGTACCACTACGATTGTCGCGTACATCTACGGACGCAAAAACCGGAACAACAAGTACCCCGACGTCAGATGTACCACTACCGTCGCCGAGATCGCGAGAACCTCTACCCTCGACCCTAGAGCGTGCGAGAACGACTACTTCCACTACTACCGTCGCGGAACAACTACTCCCTCTACTTCCCTCGACGACGCGTGAACGACTACTTCCTCTCTGAACTGGTGCGCTTTGAAAATGCATGCCTCGAAGGTATAAACCCGAGACGCCGTCCATGGACCGAATGCATGTGTTGTATGAGATGCACCCTATGTTTGCACCGTGCCCGTTTGCTTCATGCACGTTCCTCCTCGTTCGCCATGCTGATGACCCGTGGGAACCCGGTAACCGGGATCACCCCACCATCTCTAGCATGTTCCGCACATCCGCACGCTTCCTTTTGCACCGGTATCTCCATGAGCTGCCGGAACCGATATGTTGCCGTGGCATCATTTTTGGATTTGTTGCCGTGGCACCCCTTTCTTCCACCACGGTGATAAATGCTTCATAACATGCTTATGTCAACATTTTCATAAAAATTGCATATAACTTGTATATGTCATCCGCATCATGATAACAACATTTAAAATGTTTAAACTTGTTGTTGCATTAAATTGCTAAATGCATATGGGGATTTTCCGGAATTGTCGTTTGTTGCTTTCGGCCTCATTTAAACTTGCCTAAATAGTTAGTTTATTTATGCTTCACCTCTTGCCATGTTTAACAACACTTAATATTGTTTGGTAGCATAACCAAGAAAACTAAATAATTGATGTGGTGTTCGTCAACATGCACCTCATTGCATATTGAGCTCCACTTAACTTGTAGTATTGTTTGCTGCACTTTGCCATGCCATGCCTCATTAAACGGACATGCATCATACTTGATTGTGCTTCATGCCATGTTTATGTGATGGTTGTTTACTATGTTGTTTGTTTCTTTCGGGTTGCTTCTCTCGTTAGCCGGTTTCGTTCGGAGTTGTGAGGATCCGTTCGACTTCGTCCGTTTGTCTTCTTCATGGACTCATTCTTCTTCCTAGCGGGATCTCAGGCAAGATGACCATACCTTCGATATCACTTCTATCTTTGCTTGCTAGATGCTCGCTCTTTTGCTATGCCTATGCTACGTTACCTACCACTTGCTATATCATGCCACCCATATTTCCATGTCAAACCTCTAACCATCCTTTCCTAGCAAACCGTTGTTCGGCTATGTCGCCGCGTTTGCTCAGCCCCTCTTATGCGTTGCTAGTTGCAGGTGAAGATGAAGTTGGTTCCATGTTGGAACCTGGGTATTTTGGGATATCACAATATCTCTTATTTAATTAATGCATCTATATACTTGGTAAAGGGTGGAAGGCTCGGCCTTATGCCTGGTATCTTGTTCCACTCTTGCCGCCCTAGTTTCCATCATACCGGTGTTATGTTCCTTGATTCTGCGTTCCTTACGCGGTTGGGTGATTTATGGGACCCCCTTGACAGTTCGCTTTGAATAAAACTTTTCCAGCAAGGCCCAACCTTGGTTTTACCATTTGCCACCTACACCCCTTTTTCCCTTTTGTTTCGCGAGCCGAGGTCATCTTTATTTAGCCCCGGGCGGTGCTCCTTCAGTGTTGGTCGAACCGGAGCAACTGCGGGGCCACCACAGAAACTTCGAGGCCTGGTTTTACTCGTAGCTTGACTTATCCGGATGTGCCACGAGAGCGAGATATGTGCAGCTCCTATCGGGATTTGTCGGCACATTCAGGTGGCTTTGCTGGTCTTGTTTTACCATTGTCGAAATGTCATGCGAACCGGGATTCGAGACTGATCGGGTCTTCCGGGAGAAGGTTTATCCTTCGTTGACCGTGAGAGCTTATGATGGGCTAAGTTGGGACACCCTGCGGGGTATTATCTTTCGAAAGCCGTGCCGCGGTTATGAGGCAGATGGGAATTTGTTAATGTCGGTTGTAGAAAACCGAAGTTGACCTTAATTAAAATACATCAACGGCGTGTGTAACCGTGATGGTCTCTTCTCGGCGGTCAGGAAGTGAACACGTGTTGGAGTTATGTTTGGCGTAAGTAGTTTGGGATCACTTCTTGATCGCTACTAGCTTCACGACCGTGCCTTGCTTCTCTTCTCGCTCTCTTTTGCGATTGTAGCCACCATATATGCTAGTCACTTGCTGTAGCTCCACCTCATTACTCCATCCTTCCTATAAGCTTAAATAGTCTTGATCTCGCGGGTGTGAGATTGCTGAGTCCTCGTGACTCACAGATACTTCCAAAACCAGCTTGCAGGTGCCGATGAAACCGTGCAGGAGACGCATCCGAGCTCAAGGAGGAGCTCGATGAAGATCTTGCCCTTTGTGTTGTTTCGTTCTAGTTGATCAGTAGTGGAGCCCAGTTGGGGTCGATCGGGGACCTGTGTAGCATTTGGGGTAGTCTTCTTTTATTTTGGTTCCGTAGTCGGACCTTGATTGTATCTGTATGATGTAATGCTTTACTCATGTATTGTGTGAAGTGGCGATTGTAAGCCAACTATGTATCTCTTTCCCTTATGTATAACATGGGTTGTGTGAAGATTACCTCACTTGCGACATTGCTTTCAATGCGGTTATGCCTCTAAGTCGTTAGCCCGACACGTGGGAGATATAGCATCGAGGCGTTCTAAGTTAGTATCGAGCCTTCCCGACCTTAGGAGCCCCACTGCTTGATCGTTTTTAGCGGCCGAGTTGTGTCAAGAAAAATGTTTTGAGTCATTTAGGATTATATATATCGGAAAGTTATGTCGGGGCGTACGTCTCTCTGTGGCCTCGAGCACCTATGGGGCACTAGGGGCCCTTCTAGTCCGACAAGGGAGGCGGAGGCGTCTTGTGAGCGGTCGAGGTCGAAGCGGGGGAGGCAGGTAATTTTACCCGGCTTGGGCTCTCGGAGAGATAAACCCCTATTGCTGCTTTGGTGATTGTATTTGATCTTGCTCGAGCATGCGAGCATATGGTGGTGTTGTGGGTGTCGAATGGACCGAACCCCTTCTCGTCGCATGGGCCTCCCTTTTATAGTCTGAAGGGGCACCAGCGGTGGCAGCGTGGGAAGAGGGGTAAAAGGTAAAACGCAGTTGGTACAGCGATGACCAGCAGTGTCCCCTACCTAACTCGTGGCGGGGACAAGGGCATTTAATGCCGTCCGGTCGCTTAACAATGCGAGAGTAGTGGATAAGTGAGCCACGGTTGCCACGATGGCGTCTCTGCCGCTCCGTTTGCCACCTCGCCCGCATGGCTGTGTAGTGCCTCGCCACGTGCCCTTGGGATAGCCTTGTGATGACACATCGCCCGAATCTTGCTGGAGTTGGTGGCAGCCTTGCGCAGCAAGTGCCTTGCCGCGGCCCTTCTTTTTGTTGTCTTGCGGCAAGCTTGCGTGCGTCGGGCTGCTGCCGGGGCCTTGAGGCGCGCCGCGGCAAGTCTTCTGGTGATGCCTTGGCCGGCCTTCCCGGCAAGCTCCTCTTGCCGGGGCCTTCGCTTTCTTTGGTTAATACTTTGTTCTTGAATGGCAGTAGTAGGTGTGATGGAGGGTCTTGGCGGGCGTCGGCAAGCCTTGCCGCTGAGTCTTTGCGACGCCCGTGCACAAGTTCGAGGTACTAAGGTACCCCTATCTTAGTACTACCGGCAGGCCCGGGGCTGGGCCATACATGGTGCGGCGTTGTTGGGCGAGGCCCAAAATAGTCTTGTGAACGCGTGGCACAGCCCGCCCATAATCGGACTCCGTGCCCACCGTGCTCTCCATAGCAGCCTGCGTCGATTGCGGCGTCGTGGGAAAACGTGGTCAATACTTAATTCCGGAAATCGTAACATTCGCATCCCCGTTTATTAGCGAGAGAAGCGGGGCGCTCCCCCACTTCCGCCACTTTCAGTTCCTTCCTCCGAAAGCTCCGCCGTCCTCCCCCGTCTCCTGAATCGAGAGGAAAACAGTGCTCCACCGCCCGTCGTCGCCGCCGCTTCGCCTCCCCGCTGCCACGCCATGGCTCGAAAGCGGGGAAGGCTCTGAGCGCGAAGGCTGCGAAGGCTGCGAAGGCTGTGAAGGCCGCGAAATCGGCCGAGGCGCTGGAGCTCTAGGCGCTGCGCAAGAAGCAGGTGCTTCCCGAGCTCACTCCGGAGGCATTGCGGGCGGATTTTACCTCTTACAGTCGGCGGAAGCAGCGTGCGCATCCGCGCCGCTGGTGCTTCGCGGAGGCCTCCAAATCGAAGAAGTGCCCCAAAGGTACTACTTCTTCCTGTGTTCTTCTATTGCGGGCTCTGCCCACCTTTTCCGATTTTTTTGCGACATCGCGAACACCTCGGGTTTCATCTGCTTGATTCACCCCTAGCGCCGTTCGACAATGGCGGTTTCGCTTTTCCTCTGCGAGAACCGTTGGTATCCTCCCCAATGTGGCCCTTTTCGCCATTACTTCTCCCCTCGGGCGAAAGGGAGCCAGCGGCTGGCGGGATCGCTGGACCTCCGGATGGGTATGAAGAAGTGTACTTGTCGGGCGAACTCCGCGGCAAGTGGGGCGAGTGGAGGCGGAGTGGTGTTGGATCTGTGATGACAATCCGCCGTCGTTCACCGAACTGCGCAAGACTTCGGGTGGTGCGGCAACGGCTGGGCTCTGTCGTCGGACGATGCCAAGGCGGCGATCGCCACCACCGAATCCTCCGGCTCGAGCATGCGGGCTCTACAGGCGGTTGGCGCGGATTTCGCCGTCGCCGTATCGCCCCTCTGCTGCGAGGAGGCCCGCTGGCGATTCAGCGACGGCAGATTTCATGAGGCTGCGCCGGGCCTCAACTTCAACTTCACGATCATGGAGCTTGGCGCGATCTTTGAGGAGATGTTCAAGCATGACCCCAATCATCGAGTGGTTCGGTTGGCGCGGTGTTGTCCCCTTGTGCAACAATTCCCAGCGCGATCGCATCTGCATAATGATGCGAGTGCGACTTCGCATGGGATAAATCGAACTGGATAGAGCCTCTGCGGTCGTGCAACAATTCTTTGATGACTTGTCGGAGGTGGCGGTCAACTCCGGCGGCGAAACTCCTCACCGCGCCACCACTACGAAGAACTAGCGTATATTGCTAGCGGGGCGAAGCGGCCGCGGCCGCCAGCGGCGAGTTTAGTTCTGTTGGCGGGCGGGACGCAGCAATGGCGGCAAGCCTTGCTGCCGGGAAGCACTGCGGGAAAGGCGATGGCGAAGGGGAGGTCGAGGCGGAGCAGGCGAGTTCGCGAGCCGCGGCGGCCAGCCGTCTTGAGTAACCGCCCGCGGCCGAAGCCTGGCGCAGCCCCAATTCCGTCAGAAAGCGCCTCCGTCGAGTCGGAGAGCTGGCGGAGGAGCAGGCCGCCCAGCAGCAGCGGCGTCGTGGGACACGTTCTACGCTGCAAATCTTGCGGCGCGGGAGGATCGAGCAGCGCCCGGCAACGAGGCAGAGTTCTTCCGGGCTGCCACGCTGATCTGCCGCAGCCCTCGGCAAGCGCCGGAGGGCCTACTCCTCCGCCGCGTCGGCTGAGAGGTACGGAGTTCGACCTCTCGGCTGAGCTCCGGCGGCGGCGAGGAGGAGGAGGAAGAGTAAGGCTTTCTTCATACCGTGCTCGTCTTTCTCTTGATCCTTATTATTGTTTGTCTTGTATCTAATCTGTTTTCTTCAAAATCCTGCCCTGTATCAGGACTTTGGTGGAGAGAGCGGCGAAGAGGGCCAAGGTCCCCGTGGTTAACATCGAGGATGATCTGCCGTGGTAGCGAAGATCGTCAGAGACCACTTTGGCGGACCGGTCCCTTCTCCTCGCAGCAGCTCCCAGCACAGCCCCCAGCGTGAGTGCCCCAATCCACTCCCTGTCGTGGGGCACGCATGGTCACTTCTTCTTTTGCCAATATCTTTATTATTGGCTCTTTTCTATACAGGAGAAGAGCAGGCCCACCAGGAGCAGCCGGAGGTCGACGCGGAGGTGTCGTCGGCCTCGACTATGCCACCGAGGCCGATTCCCGATGTGGGAGCCGTCTCCGGCAAGGAAGGGTCTCCGGCAAGGGGTGGGACAGCGAGCCCCGGTGGTGGATCCCACGATCCTGAGCCAGCCTGGGTGACCCTCCTTGTCCGGGACTCTCCCTCGGGTCAGTTGATTTCCCTTTTCCTTCCTTTGGGTATTCGTTTGACCATCCCTTTCCTTCCCTGCCTTGAGATCCTCCCTCGGGGACCCGATGGAGGCTGAGGCCGCCGCGAGAGGGCGGCAGCGGCAATCTTGGGGATCCGCCGCCCGGCTGAGGAGGGCAGCGGAGGAGCCCGCCGGTGAAGAGGCCGCCGGGGCAGCAGCACGGGGCAGCGAGGTCGATGACCGTACCAGCGACCGGAGGGCCTTGAGGCGCAAGCGCTGCACCGACTCTTGATCCCTCCGCCCGTGATCGGCGCCAGACTCGAGCCCCAGCCAGCGCATGCTTGAAAGCCGGCGTGTATATCAAGCTCCCCTGGGCATCGAGCTCCAGGGCACCGGTTGAAGGAGAGGAGTTTGATGGGGAGGTACTTGCCTCTGCTGGGCTGGCGGTGGTCGACAGGCCAAGCAGCAGCAGTGGCGAGTCCGAGGAGGAGCAGCTGCTCCGAAAGCTGGTGTCACTCTACGCGTCCGGCAAGTGAAACTTCGAGTCCGGGAAGCGCTTGTCGCGCGAGAGGAGTTGACATAGAAAAGCATGCGCAAGAACTCAAGAGCCGCAACCAGGAGGCCCTCCGGTCAATTGCGAGGAGGCGCCTTCGGCGAAGCGAAGAAAGCGTTCATCTGGAGAAGGCTGAAGCCGAGGAAGCAGCGATGGCTCACCGCCAAGGAGCTGTCCAGCGGGGCGGCGAGCTGATCTGAAGGAAGGCGTGCTTGGACAGCCATGACGAGGCTTCGCCGTCCGGGAACAATCGCTTGGCGGGGCACTCAAGGAGGCGAAGGGCGCCGCGCGTCCGCAAGCCGCCAAGAGGAGTTGGAGGAGAAGGTGGCGCAGGCTGGAGCGAGCGACAAGGAAGAGCGAGCTTGCCCATGGCGATCTTAGCGGAGGCGCTAGATGCCGCCAAGCGAAAGATATCTGAAAAAGACCTCAAAGAGCGGCGAGGAGCTGCTGGCGAGGGCGCGAGGCCAGAACACCTTCAATACCACGGTGGAGCTCGGGCGGAGGGCCTCGTCAACATCGCCCGCGCTTATTGATGAGGAGTTGGCGAGCTGAACTTGAGCGGGCCGGGTACTCTCTGAGAGGAACCTCCAGCCCAGCGCCAAGCTCACGCTCTTCTTCAAGGATGTGGTGGCGGCTCTCCGGCAGCTCGGGAAAGGATCCGAAGCAGTTGGCCGCCCGAGTCACCTTGTCTGCTGCTGGGGTTTTGGAGAAGGTGTTGGTGAAGGTCCTCTTCCGCAACCCGGCATCGACCTCTCCAGCGTCACCAAGAAGCTGCGGGCGGCGGCGTTGAGGAGCTCAAGGCCATCGTCGCACCCATCGTGGACAAGGTGAGCGAGGTTAGGAGGGTCGATGGCGAGCGCGTGGATTAGGCTGCCCTTCTTCTCCCTTTTTCTGGCTGCTGCCATTTTGGTTACGAGAACAATTTCAGTCAGTGCCATAATAAGTCACTCTTGTAATACAACTTAATTCTGGATACTGCTCGTCGTGTTATTCCCTTTACTCTGTCGCATCCCTTGTATGCTTTTTACCCTACGCTTTGAGGGACCTTGCCGGAAGCGAGCACACTTGCTGAGTGCGGAACATCAGCAGCCTGTGGTGATACCGCTTCGAGCAAGAAATCTTGTCGGGACTAGTTGCAGCTCACTCGCATTGTTGAGCGGGCTCGGAAACAACGCAAGGGCGCAACTTAGCCGCGAGTCGATTCCTCCGCGCACAGGTTTTCCATACAAGGCACGAACATTCAAGGGATATAACTTGAAAAATTTAAAATTGACTAGGCTCAAATTTTAGCTACTTAGCTTTTCTATCTTCTGCGTCCCGGCAAAGCTAGATTCCCTTGAACGACGCCTGGTCCATTCCATACTTTTACCTTCTCCTCCCCCCCGTTGAACTTCTGGGTGGAGGAATCTTCTGTTGATGAGAAGAAAGAAGAGAAAATAATGGTATCGAACCTTAAGGTTCGCTATTGATTACTGGGGGTGAATGCTGCACAGAGTGTCAAATACAAATGCAAATGAAGAAAATGCATTAAATTTGACAGGATGTGCAAAGCACACAAACTTTATTTACGCACGGGGGCTGCGTCCGGCTTTGTACAAAGGGTTACATGCGACAGCGGCAAGGCTTATCTGAGAAAAGGTGGTTGCGGAATGGGTCCGGCAACCGCGCTATATAGGTAAAACTTGCGAAGATGCTCTATGTTCGAGAGTTGCTCACGGAATGCCATCTTCGGTCTCAAAGCGGACAGCGCCGGGCCTAGTGACTCATTTCACGATAAGGGCCTTCCCGCTTGGCGTCAACTTGTTTGAATTCTTGGCGGATTGAACACGCCCGAAGAACAAGGTCGCCTTCCTCGAAGCTTCTGGCGTTAACCTTGCGGCTATGATAGCGGCGCAAAGCTTCTGGTAGCGAGCAGCTCGCATAGCGACTGAAGGCGATCCTCCTCGAGGCGCAGCGCGTCATCTTGCGCAGCGCTCTTGCTCAAGCTCATCATAAGCGAGCACTTTCGTGGTGACCCGTATATGAGTTACGTAGGGAGAACTGCCTGCGCTCCGTAGACAAGAGCAAAGGCGTCGGCGGTGGCTCGATTTGGCGTCGTCTGATCGACCAAGAACCCTTGGCGGCTGCTCGATCAATTCCTTCCGCACTTGTGCAGCTTTGTCGAAAGTTACGGTCTTTAGCCGCGCGCAGCACTTGGCGTTCGCCCTCTCCGCTTGACCGTTGCTTCTTGGGTGAGCAGCGAAGCGGCAGATCTTGGTGCCAAGATCTTGGGCGTACTGCATGAAGGTGTGGCTTGTAAACTGTGTGCCATTGTCGGTAATGATCCTGTTAGGGATCCCGAAATGGCAAACAATCAACCTAAAGAACTTGACTGCTGATTGTGCTGTCACCTTCCTAACTGGTTCCACTTCGGCCACTTTGTGAACTTGTCGATTACAGCGTACAAGTACTCAAAGCCCCGAACAACTTCGGGGAAAGGGCGAGATGTTGAGCCCCAGACGAAAATGGCGGGACAAAGGGATTGTTTGGAGAGCTTGAGCTGGTTGATGAATCTGTTTGGAATGGGCCTGGCACGCTTCACACTTGGTTACTTGTGCGATTCGTCTGGAGGGCTGTCGGCGGAAGAAGCCTTCTTGGAAAGCCTTGCGGCAAGTGCTCTTCTTGCCAATGTGGTGACCACATATGCCTCCATGTATCTCCGCCAACAGCTCTTGTCCCTCTTCCGGAAATGCACTTCAATTTCACTCCGTTGAATCTTCTTACATGCAGTATGTCATCGACAAACTGGTACATACTTGATTGTCGGGCTACTTTTCCGCTTCTTCTTGCTCCTCGGGAAGTTCTCTGTTTGAAGGAAGTGGACTATTGGCTGTGCCAGGTGAACTGAGGCTCGACGACAAGGACTAAAGGCGCAAATGCTGCTGTGGGAACATCTACCTCCATGGCAAGGTTCTGGGACCCTGCCGGAGCATGATGCTCCCCGGCAAGCGTGTCGGGACACAGCTTGTCGGGAGCGTCTTCTTCAACGAAACAGGCCACAGGGCTTGCGGGCGGATCGTTCCTCGGCACTTTACGTGTTGATCACAGGGACCTTCTTGGCGGCGGCAGGGGAGCTCTGCGGAAAGTAGTCGCCCGATAACCAACTTTCTTTTCTTGCTCTGTCCGATTAATGGTGTCACAGAGCCGCTGAGTCGATTTGAGCACAAAAATCCACTGGTTCCTGAGCGACTTGAGTCTTGGCGCACTTTGACAGGCCATCTGCGATGTCATTCTGAGCTCTTGGAACATGTTCCATTTGCAGGCCGTCAAAATGCTCTTCTAGCTTTCTCACTTCATCGATGTATGCTTCCATCAACGGACTCTGATAATCTTTGTTAACTTGGCGGACGACAAGCTGTGAGTCACCCCTGACAATAAGCTTCATGATCCCAAGTTCTGCTGCGATCCTGAGTCCGGCAAACAAACCCTCATATTCGGCAGTATTGTTTGTCGCTTGCTCTTTGGGAAAGTGCATCTGGACTACGTACTTGAGGTGCTCTCCGGTGGGTGCGACAAGTAGTACGCCCGCGCCGGCGCCTTGCAGCGAGAAGGCACCATCAAAGTACATGATCCATTCTTTGCCTACTTCCTTGACGGGGATGCTCCTCTCCGGAGTTTCTTCATCGGGGGTTGGCGTCCATTCCGCTATAAATTCTGCCAATGCTTGGCTCTGAATGGTAGAAGTACTTTCAAACTTGAGGCCAAAGCTTGACAATTCCGATGCCCACTCGACAATCCTGCTGTTGCTACGGATTACGCAATATCCTCTTCAGCGGAAGGCGGTGACCACCCTGATCTCATGTGCTTGAAAGTAATGGCGCGCTTCCTCGAGGCCATGAGGAGGCGGCAACCACGCAAACCAGAGTATCTTGACCTAGCCCCTGTAGAAGGGAACTGAAAAAATGGTAGGCGTTGCACCATCTTCTTCATTTCTCTTCTCGTGGCTGCAGAGCCCATCCTTGCGGAACGAACTTGCGGATCAAGGCTTGTCGGGCCAGAGCTTATCGAAGCCCCAGCTTGTCGCCGGACTCACATGCATGACGGCTGGCTCATCATCTGCCTCTCTCTCGCCACTAACGTAGCACTAACCACTTGATTGGTTGCCGCCGGATATAGCAGCAACTTCTCTTGTGGCTTAGGTGCGACAAGTGTTAGTGGAGGACAAATATTTCTTTAAGTCTTGCAGCGCAGCCTCCGCTTCAGGTCCATTTCATTGGACCTGCCTTTTCAAGACTTTGAAAAATGGCGAGGCGCGTTCAGCAGAACTTGGAAATGAACTTCTTGAGGCGCACAATGCAGCGGCAAGCCTTAAATCGTCCTTGACTCGCCCGGTGCTTGATTTGCTCGATGGCCTTGATCTTGTCGGGTTTGCTTCAATCCCCTCGTGATACAAAGAATCCGAAGCTTGCGGAGGAACTCGAACACGCACTTCTCGAGATTCAACTGAGGTTGATCTTGCGCAGATTTGTGAAGGTCTCGTCCAAATCTGGATCGAGTCTTTTATCTTTGCTCTTGACCAATATGTCATCCATGTAGCTTCTACATTCTGTGCAAGCTGTGGCTCAAAAGCATGGCTGACTACTCTTGCGAATGTTGAACCGGCATTCTTGAGTCCGAAAGGCATCCGTGCGAAGCGATCGTTCCACATGGAGTGATGAATGCGGTTTCTCTTCATCCTCTTACGCCATGAAGATCGATGATATCTGAGTATGCATCAAGGCGAGCAGATCACATCCGTTGTGGAGTCAACAATCTGGTCGATCTTGGCGGAAGGGAATGGATCCTTAGGGTAGGCTTTATTAACATCGGTGAAGTCGATACAAAGCCTCCACTTCCCGTTCTCCTTGCGCCACGACTACGGATTGGCTAGCCATGTCGGATGGAGTACTCCTCGGACCAATCCGCTGCTTCCGACTTTACGATCTCCTCTGCTATGAATTCTTGGCGCTCTCGGCTTGCTTCGACTTTTTTTGCAGCGGGCGCGCGTGAGGCGAGCGGCAGGTGGTGCTCGATTACTTCCACAGGAACACGGGGATGTCAAATAACTGCCATGCAAACACGCCGACGATTCGCGCGCGGAAAGCAGCGGCGTGCTTTCCTATTTAGGATCAAGCGTGGCGCGATGGTGAAGGTACCACGGTGCCGTCCTCCTTCGACCACTTTCTTGGTCTCGGTGAAACTGCCTTTGCCTTCTTGCACTTGCGGCGGAGCTCGATGGTGCGTCCTCGGCGGCAGCGCAGCACTCCGGAGCGCGCTTGCGGAGTGGACACCAAAAGCTGTCTTTGCGGACTTGGCTTTCTTCTTCCCGGGGAGCTTGCGGCAAGTGGCTTGCTCTCCGCTGCGGCTGCCGCTTCGGTAGATCTTGTCGGTGCGGATAAGTGCATCCTTCTTGTCACCTTGGGCGGAGATGACACTTAATGGACCAGGCATCTTGAGCACATTGTATGCATAGTGAGAGGCTGCCATGAATTTGGCAGCGCTGGTCGGCGAGTATCCCATTGTAGGGTAATGGGATATCAACAACATCGAATGTGACCCTTTACGTCACGAAGTTCAGTTCGCTGCCAAAGCGTCCTTTGTAGCGTGATCTTCCCCTTGACTTGCTCCTTCCGGATTTATCCCTTGAAAGGTACCGATCTCTTGAGCTCGTTGTCGGGGATCTGGGCTTCTTGAGCAATGCGGAGGAGATCAGGTTCAGGCCGGCCCCGCCGTCAACCAACATCTTTGTGACCTTGAGGTTGCGGATTGTTGGTGAGACCAACATTGGCAAGCATCCGACCGTGTTGATGCGATCAGGGTGGTCCTCAGCGTCGAAGATGATGGGCGTCTTGGACCACTTGAGGCTTGCGCCTCGGCGAGACGGCTCGCTGCGTTCACTTCGCACCTTTGCTTGAGTTGGCGGTGCGAGGTGTGCCTGAAAGCGCCGCCGTCGATGCACAACACCTTTATGCATATACGAAACTCTTGGTCATCGGCCTCATCTTCCTCCATCTCATCATCCTCATCTTCGTCTTCGTCCTTGTCGCGGCCGCGGGGGGCCTGTCTCCTTGCCGCGGCTTGGCCTTGCCGCGGTGCCCTCCCCGGGCGGGAAGCTTCTTGCCGGATCCTCCGCCACCTCCCTGGGCTCTCTCCTTATCGCGGCGCTCGTACTCAGCTTTCTGCAGCTCCGCCATCTGCTCTACTTTCTTGCAGGTTTGGAGATCGTGGCCCTTAGTGCGGTGGATCTTGCAATATCGCTTGCGAGCCATCACAGCTTGTCGGCGGCTCTGACGGCCTCGCCGAGTCATCGGCTTTGGCCTTGTCGGAACGCCTCCGTTCTTTGGAATGCTCAGCGGCGCACATCCTTAGCCTTTTCTCTTCTGTTGCTCGCCTCCGGTTCTTCCTTGCGGGCGGCGTCCTCCTTGTCGAGATCATACGCTCCTACAACTTCTCGGGGATCTTCCTCCTTCCTCAGCCCGTGCACACTTGTCGGCGAGCATAGAGCTTCGTGATGTCTCGATCTTGCACATCGCCATCTCCTCCCTCATCCTGCGGATTCGCGCGTTCGATGAAACTGCGCTGATAAGCTGCGGCGGGGTGGGCGTCACGGAATGTTGCGCTGCACCTAGCTGAATCTCTGTATGTGCTTGTGCGGGGCTCCCCTCATACGGGCGAGCAAGTGGAGGTCACTCTCCTGGCCATGAGGCTTGTGGCCACCGTGAAGGCGCCGACAAGCGATGACACAGGTCCGCCCATGAAGAGATGGAGCCGTCCGGCAAGTGCATGAGCCAAGATCGACATTGGGCTTGATTACCGGCGGGAAGTAGTTGGCGAGATCTTCTCGTCGCGCCCTCCGGCAGCTGCACGCGATGGTGTAGATCTTGAGAACTCCGGCAGGTGTATCCTGCCATCATACTTCTCGAACGCGTCGGCGAAGTTCTTGGTTTTGGGCCCTTTGGACTTGCCGCAGCTCACGAGTGAGCAGCAGGGCAACCTGCAGCGTCGACAAATCGCTGGTTCTCCGGTGCGTGCTGCGTCGGCGATGGGCCCAGCGCCTTTGGTCAGATTGACGTCGCGCTTCTCTCCGGCGCTCGATGGGAGTGCGGGCGTCTTCGTGTTGCCGTTCTTGGAGGACATGGCGTTGATCGCGGCGAGTTCGCGGGTCCGACGACGCGGTGGAGTCGGCGTCGGGGTTGGTCCGGCGAGCTGGCGATCTTGGCCTTCGGGGCTGGGAGTGCACGGAGGCGGCACCCCCGGCGGTCTTGTCGGCGTTGGCTTGCGCCTGGGCGGCTTGCCGGGGCCTTGATGCGCTCGGTTGCCGGGGCTTGTCGCCGTTGGTGAAGCCGATGAGACTGTATATGGTCATCCTCCAGTCGTCGATCTTGTGCGGCGTCGGAGGTAGTCAGCTTAGTGGGCTCGGGCGATGCTTCCTCTGCTATCTTAGGTGGCGGTGGCGGCAGCGGCGCGAGCAGGATGTGCTTGGATTCCCAACGGATTGGGAGGTGCAACACGCGTCCGGCGACCGTACCTCGCTTCGCGCCCGGCATCGCGGGCGTGCATGCTGACCTCGGCGTCCGCGACCCACCAGCAGCCTTGTTCCAGCGAGCACGGTGCTAGGAGCACGGGGCATTGTCGACCTTGCACCTCCTGAGAAGAGTGCGGTGTCTGCACGGTCGCCGACGCTTGCGGGGCCTTGTTTTTGGATCTGGTGATGACGCGAGTTCCACTGTCGGCGCCCGCTCCTCCGCCGGCGTCCTCTCCACTGCCCGTTTGCTCCGGCGGTGGTGGCGGAATCGATGTAGACGGAGCGGCCACCTCCGAAGGCTTCTTCTTCGGTGGCATGTTGATGAAGGCGTTGATGCAGCGCGCGCGGAGACCGGATCAGATGCTCATGATCTCGACGCACCCCCTACCTGGCGCGCCAAAGATGTCGGGGCGTACGTCTCTCTGTGGCCTCGAGCACCTATGGGGCACTAGGGGCCCCTTCTAGTCCGGCAAGGGAGCGGAGGGCGTGCGCAGAGCAGATCAAGGTCGAGCGCGCGGGGGAGACGGGTAATTTTTACCCAGCTTCGGGGCTCTCCGGAGAGATAAAACCCCTACTGCTGCTTTGGTGATTGTATTTGATCTTGCTCGAGCATGCGAGCATATGGTGGTGTTGTGGGTGTCGAATGGACCGAACCCCTTCTACGTGCGCATGGGCCTCCCTTTTATAGTTTGAAGGGGGCACCAACAGGTGGCAGCGTAGGAAGAGGGGGTAAAAAGGTAAAAACGCAGGTTGGTACAACAGTGACCAACAGTGTCCCCTACCTAACTCTGATGGCAGGGTACAAGGGCATTTAATGCCCGTCCGGTCGCCCCAACAGTGCAGAGGAGTGACCGTTAAGTGAGCCACCGGTTGCCACGATGGCGTCTCTGCCAGCTCCGTTTGCCACCTCGCCCCGCATGGCTGTGTAGGGCCTCGCCACGTGCCCTTGGGATGGCCTTGTGATGACACGTCGCCGAATGTGCTGGAGTTCGGGTGGCAGCCTTGTGTCACACCCTGATTTTCTTGGCACAGCACTTAAGTCATTAGATCATGCTAAAAATGTGGTTTGACAAAAACTTTTGAGTGTTTTGTCTTTGCTTGATTTGATTTTTGTCTGCTGTTTGCAAGTGCTCTAAAAATCAAAATAAATCCTCCAACTCCTATGCTTCATCTCCTTGCTCCAAACCCTTGAGCCAATGATCATGCCATGTGTATAGGACATAAAAATATTTTCTTACAAAAATAATTTGGCCAAAAAGTATTTTCTAAATTTAGTTTTCCAAAACCCACTGAATTGAGGTTTGCCTTTGCAAGTACTTGATTAAGGGCAGTAAAAAATCTTTCAAAAATATATTTGACTCCTATTAGATATAGGATGCCGGGAACCACAAAAATATAATTTTAAAAGTTGTTTTACTATTTTATTTAAAGGCTTTTCTTAAGGCCAGAAATGGTCTTTAATAGGGAAAAATTACTTTCTTGTTTCAAAAATATTTGGCAAAATTCAGGAAACTCATAGGACATATATAGTCCATATATAAGAGTTTCAACACATGGTTATGATCAAAATATTGGTCAAACCCTCAAAGACCCTTTACTGGATATTTCAAGCTTTTGAAATATTTACAAGAAATATTCTCCAAATATTCGGTAAAATTCTATCATGACACATATGCCACATTTGGTGATCTTGCCAAGTCTCATGACTTGGAGAACAAGATAGCATCATCAAAACCTCTCAAAACCATTTCTGCCCATTTTGAAGTTTGAGCAACTTTACATTGCCAAACATGTCCAAATGTTCCCAAACCTTGTGAACTTGCTCAAATGGTTTAATAATTCATCTAGACCAAATGGCACCAGTTGGAGAGCAAGTTAACTTGATCAAAGTGCCCCAAAACTCTTTCTGTCCAGAACCATATTTGAACAACTTTGCACTACCAACTTTCTCTCCATCACCCCAACTTTGGTGAGCATGATCACATGACCAAATGAGGCCACCACACCAAGTGGTGCATCAGGGAGAAGTGATTTGCTCAACTAAATCTACACAAGTTCATTTCTGCTAATTTCTAGGGTTTACCAAAGTTGCATTGTCAACTTTCTTCAATTAAGCTCCAAATTGGTGGAAGGCCCTAACTATATGTGTAATTTCACCCTGTGGAGCCTCATGACAAATGGAAGTCATATTCTTGCCCAAACCTTTATCAAACACCTTCTGGCATTTTGCAAAAACCACTATTGTGACCCCTTCCACTATTCTTGGGAGCTCAACTTTTGCCACAGCCTCTCCTGGCCATCTCCTACCTCCATTAACTCTCATCCTTCTATAGCTCAATTATTTGGGGTAGAACCCATCCCTTTCCCTCTCTGTTTACCCATGGCAACTCCTCCTCTCTCTCTCCTTTCTATATCAGCGCCCACCTAGCTCTGACCACTCTAGAGCATCCAAGGAAGCTCCAAGACACAAGTGGACCGGCCGAGCACATAAGCGCACTCATGCCGGCCAAAGCCTGCTGCTCTGGAGGCGCTTCTGATGGCGGCCGAGCCACCGCCCGCCTCCCGTCCACCTCGGGCCGCCCAAGCGCGCCCGATGGATGCTCCTCGGCGTCCATAACCACGACACCAAGCTGGCCCCTCCTCCTTCTCCCTCCTGCTGCCTCCTTTCGCCTTGCCTGCCCGCCTTGAGAGCTCCAATGGGCATGCTCACCTGCGCGCCCGACACTCCCGCTCCTTCTCTTCCCTCCCCTAGCCCTGGACCAACCCCACGAACACCCCAGACATACCCACGCGCGCCCCCGTGACCTCCAGCAACGGCTAGGAGCTCGCCGGCGCACGAGTCCACGGCACCTCTCGGCCGCGCCCGTATAGGGCCACCCCCGAGCCTTATCATGTCTCAAATTGCTCTCTCTCCCCCTCTCGCATCCTCTGACCGACCCACGGCTCTTCCCGTGCTCTCCTTGCACCTCCATGGCCGGAGCAGTGCCGCCCGGCCGCCGCTTAAGTCGTGGGCCTCGACCCTCTCTCTTCCCAGGAGCACTCCGCACCCTCTCGTCACCATCACCAACTCACCCGCGCTCCATCCCCTCCTCCTCGTGCCTTCCTTGCTGGGCGAACCCGCCACCCTTTGTCCTGCCTGGCGAGGCCTCGCTTCGCTCGGCGCTCCCAGCGAAACCGGGTCCCAGTGGATGCAGCCCGTCCTCCCGAGCTCTCCGGAGTGCAGGCGGTCGCCGGAGGTGGCTGGAGCCACCGGAGCAGGCGCCCGCAAGCGCTCGGCCCGCCTCCTCTGCCTCCTCTGTCGCGGGCGGGAGGAGGCGGCGACCTGCGGATGGACCCCTTGGTCGGCCGACCGACCAGCGGGCCCCTCCCGTTTAAGTGAAGCGAACCAGCCTCTTCCCGTTTCCCAGGCGAAGCGCCGAGAATCGCCTTCGGCGTCGCCCCTAGCACCCGCAGCCGAGCAGCTGGGCGGCCCACTGCTATCCTTCGCTTTGGTCGCGAGGATAAGGGTAATACCTAGAATTCTTTTTATTCTTTTCGATTGGGATTGTAAAATCCATAGATTATTTATTCTAAGTCCAAATCTGATGATTCTAATTTCTACAAGTTCATAAATTCTGATCTATCACATGGTGCAATTTGCACATTTTTCCATAAAGTTTTTCTTCACAGACAATTATCAAATCCCAATTTTCTTAATTCTGTGATAAACTTTAGAAAATCACAGAGAGCTCAATATTGATCCAAATGCTATGATTCAAATTCCTAGATGCATCTAAGTTCAAAACTTAGTTTTTGAACATTTTTACTAATACTTTCTGTGTCACCTCAACTAATGGTCTATTTATTTGTATATAGCCAACTTTGCAAATTCATAGGAAAATCATCTCAACTCCAAATCCAGTGAAACCAATTCCTAGATGCTTCTAAAATCATGCTTTGTTAAATGGGTGCCTTTGCTCATTTTTCAAAAATATATTTCTGTACACTTCTTGCAAATCCATAAACCCCTTGATTCCACCATATCAAATGTTCAGAGATATCCATTCATCAAATTCCAATGAAACCACTTTGGTCATCCCTCATATGACCAGAGGTATCCTAGAAAAGTCCAACTCATATTTTTAGAGCACTTTTGTTTCCTGCCTTATTGTGTTGCTTATTATGGTTGCTTTCGACGATAGTTGACGAAGTAGACGGGATACTTGGAGAAGGACCAGAAGATTTCAAGACTTCGATGAACCAGGCAAGCAGCCCTTTGACCATGACTATGACACCCCTTTATATGCATGCCATGTTTAGCTCTTTATTAATGATGCATCGGAATCATGATGAGATGGGAACCACGTGGGTTGGTTGCCACGATTGCTTCCTCGTTGATACTTGCATTGTGCATGGCCCTACCTTCTTATGAGGGTTATGCCGGTGGGAGTAGCTAGGATGCAAATGTAGATGCTACGCAAATGGGATGGGTTTGTGCATGGTGAAGGAGGCAAAGTGATTTCAAAAGTATTTTCGAAAACCCCGTCGGGTGCCACTTATGCCGAGGAGATGAAGAGATGGGTGACCACTTGATGGCGAAGTGGTGTGCCAAGGAAGGTGTGTGTTGTTTCCAAAATGGATTGGTCGGAGTTGCGACCGTTACTCCAACCTTACATGCGCGACCACTCTACCCTTATATGGGAAAGGGCATTATTGAGTACCTAGTGGGATACTAGCTTGGAGCCGCATTACTAGTGACGGGAGAGAGTTGGTGCTCTCTCTTGGGGCGAGGTCGTGCCGAGTAGGCGGCCATGACCATCTTTATGGGGCACGGACACACCGTTGGTACCCGTGCGATGATATGTGATGGATATGGGAGCAAGGCTCCACGAAAATTGTTATGTGAGAATGTTGGGCACGGGGTTCTTGCCAATCAGTGGACTCCATGTTAGTGTCGTCTAGGGAAAGGTAGTGATCGGTGCTTACCGGGTACTTGAGGTACATGGTCGTGGATTGACACGGAAGTTCCCGGATCTAGTGGGTAAAGTGTGCAACCTCTGCAGAGTGTAAAACTATTCGAATAGCCGTGTCCACGGTCATGGACAGTTGGGTAACCGCTCTTGGGCTACGTCCACTTGTTTTCAAACCCGGTGTGTGTGTGAAGATGGTGTTGTCTTGGATCAAGTCAAAGGACTTGACACGATTGAGATGGGTTGGTGCCCACTCTGTTTATGATAAATGGGTTGGTGCCCATTCTATTTATGTTGATATCTGTGACCAGTTCTTATGGTTACTTGAATTCTCTTGATGCATGCTTTATAGGATGTTGAACATGTCCTTGCACTCAAAACTAGCTTTATGCAAAACTTTACCTATGTCATGCATTACTGTACATTGAACCAAAACATGGGTTGCTTGCGAGTACATTCAAAGTACTCATTGGCTTGCCACTAGTTATTTTATTGACCAGGCATGAAAGAACCGAATATGATGGAGAACACTTCGGTGACGAGCATGCGAGCTAGGACGCTTCCCAGTCAGAATGCCTGTAGGGTTAAGGCAGATGGCATGGGTCCAAGTTATCGATGAAGATTTCCGCTGCGATGTTATACTCAAGACTTGACCGTAATGGTCCTACTTGTATAATCTGGTATGTATGGATGTAAGCCTCTTGTTATTCAGCTTACGTGTGTTCGGTGAGCATTGATCTCTGGGATCCTTGTACCGTGCATTCGGTGATCACGACTTGCGAGTCGGGGTCCCCCTGAGCTGGTATCGAGCCATCTGTTGTAGGAAGCCTTAGTTAGCATGGTGGTTAGTTAGGGTAAAACTCTTTCCAAAACTACTACTAGTTTTCAAAACTATCTATGCTTCTCTTCCCTTACGAGTTTTTTTGAAAGCTAAGATATACTTTCCTCTTCCTTCAAAATTTAATGGTCGCTAGAACCTTATGTCCCTAACCCTTTGGATTCCTTGTAATCCTCGTGGATAATCAAGAAGGAAGTTGCCTTGCGGACATTCACCCACATCTCACGAACACAAGATTGGCGACATCACAACCAGAAGATACCAATAGAAGATGCACCCTCGAGGAATGAGGACCTGAAGACCCAGGAGATGGTGACACCCTTGACACTGCCCCAAGATGATGCAACCTTAGCCTACGATGATCATGGCGTAGAATATGCAAGATCATGATATACATCGCTGATAGAGTAACCATGTCACTACTGTTGTTGTAACGGCAACCACCGATGGATGAGAACCTAGCCATTTGGTCCGCCTCACTATAGTGAGCAGGAAAACGGTTCTCCTCATCCCCCGCACTTGGTGTCGATGTTATCATCAACATAACCGACATGATGGACCTCTATTATGCCTTGATAATGTCATTGCATAAAGGATTGCCTACCTGGTACCATCGATGGCTTAGAAGACAAGAAGGGATCATCATGATTAAGAAGACAACAGAAGACCGAGTCAATGCCTGCTATGAGAAGCCACCTTCACCCCATCACTAAAACAGGCGAGAAGTTGTTGAATAATCTTCAGGATCAACCCAGATTGTTTCATCGAACAACTACAAGAGACGGAGCAACACCTGAGGAAAACTTCGAGAAGCGCATGAGGCACAAGGCACGACTCTTGGTCAGAGAACCCTAGGGTAGGATGAGTCGTGTACTCCCCTATCTTGATCGAGTCCGTATGATGGTTCGAGTAGAACCATGATTGTGTGTTGCTTGTTTTTATTTGTTTATGTTTTGATATAAGTCGCACTTTTGCCCTAGGCAACAAGTACGCGACTATATCACCTGCCTTATTTTGTTGTTGTGTTTGGCCCTTTTGCACCTGATCGTTTGCACTTGCACTATAGAACCCCCTTTAGGCATCCCCCTTCTCTATGCTACTTTTCCCTCCCATCTCTTTCCTCAACTAAAGACCAGCAAGACAAGATGCACCAAGGAATCTGCTTCGGCAACCGATTAGCAATGAAGACTTTTACTACAGCCTCCTCGACCAAGTGCAACCCCGTAGAATCATGTTAACCCTCAAGATTAGAGACCCATTCCTAGGCCCTTCGAGACTTCACGAGATACCCCAGCTCGAAACCTTAACCATGAGCTTAACCAACGGAATTGCAAGAGAACCTGCTAAGCTTTCATAACCTTGCACAACACTGGGTTCATTATGGAACTAGTGGACATAGTGAACGAGCACATTCTCATCCTAATGTAGCACCAGATCTGGCGATGCCATAGGAAGACCAGTTTGAGGATATAGGATTTGAGGACAGATGACTTGGTGAGTTTATGTCAATAACTTTGAAGGATCGTCCGAGACTATTTGGTGGATTATGAGGCTTTCATGTTGGTGGATGAACTTGGGGGGATCATGATTATAGAGTAGCATGGCTTTTGTTACCCCTGAGTAGATTGGATTTATATGACAATCATGATCGCAGGCTGGAATTCTTGGAAGTATTTGGATTTAACTTAGCCATGGGATATTGTTAGGAGACAGTTGATATTACGTAAATGACTTGGGGGAAACAAGTAGGAATCCTCGTTGGACAAAAGATTTGGATTTAAGGAGGTGATCCTAGTTGAATATAGATGCTGAGTATGTCAACATGGTTCGGAGTAAAATTGGATTTAGACGGGTGATCTCGATCATGATACCATATTTCTCAGTGGACAATAAACTAGCAGATTTGGATTAATTGTTGGAGTTGATTCATAGGAAGGAAACAAGATCTTGGAGTGGCATATGACGTGTTTCCTTAGGATAGAGATGCACCAGTATGGACCTTGGGTCAATAGACTGAGCACTTGGATGGTGGGTATTAAGTCCAAGCTTGTATGTCCTACCCATGGATTCTTAGGGGTAGCTACACACATGAGTTGGGGATCGTAGACATATATGATTTTGTTAGACCTCCTCTTGGGAGTCATGAGGATATGATTAGCATGAGTGATGTCTGGAGTTGACCTATACTAATGATGCTTTCAATAGTATAAGGTGATCATTCGAGGACTAGGTAGAGCGATTGGCATCTCGAAACTGTGCTCAAGGATGGGATGATAAACTTTCACTCGCACACTAGAATCCTTGAAACCCTTATGCCTTACCAAGCCACAACACGGTTGGATCATGACCACAGGCCTTGGCTCTAGATCAATAAGATCTTGACCAATGCTCAGCCGGGACCCTCACCAATGCCTCAGCCCACTCTCGTACCCCAAATTCTTCATAGAGTACTTGGGCAGGTAGATCATCATCCTTACTTGAGGACATGAATGTCCACATGAAGACGGAAGAAGAGTTGATCAGCTGGTTAGGGAACATCCGAAGACCGCCATGTCAAGAAGGAGAACTATACCAACCACCGTCGTCAAGGAGTGAGCTTCGCGTTGAAGACCGTGCATATCGCAAGCCACTCCTCTCAAAGGCAACTCTGGCCTCATGAAGAAAACTATGCTACTCATGACCTTGAGCTAGCGGCGGTGGTTCATGCCACAGAACATGGCGACATTACCTCTTCTGGAAGGGATGTGAGATATACACGGATCACAAAGGTGCAAGTATATTATCACTCAAAGGAAATTGAACACGAGGCAAGGAAGATGGCTAGACTTGATCAAAGATTATGACCTCAGTGTTCAATACCACCCTGGGAAGGCTAAGGTGGTAGTAGATGCATTAAGCAAAAACTTGTTCCTTGAATGCTATGCTTAAGGACAAACTGCCGCCTTGTATGAAGAACTTGAAGGCTTGGGTTGGGCTGGTTGCACCAGTTCTTAACTAACCTTGAAGTCAAGCCTTGGTGGCACCATTTGAAGTGTTACAGACGGAGGTGCCGCACCCTCAATTGGTCGAGAGACGGAGAAGGACTTGTCTTTGGGCCGACATTCCCGTGAAGCGAAGAGCAAGTCCAGCTTGTCGAGAGCGTTTGAAGACTGCCAAGCCAAGACCAAAAACTCTGCTGACCCACATCGTCAAGACATGACCTTCCGGGTTGGAAACCATGTTTATCTCCGGGTCACCCCCTCTCAAAGGAACCCAGCGCTTCCATGTCAAAGGAAAGCTCGCCCAAGATCCATTGGCCTTCTTCGAGATCACTCCAAGATTTAACAACCCCCTCCGAGATCTCTACAAGACGAAGAATAGACGGCTACCAGCTAGAGTTGCCACCTGAGCTACCTGGGGTGTACAACGCTTTCCATGCATCCCAACCCCGGAAGTGTTTCCAACTCCCTAACCTGCCCGATCTCTATAAGGACGTTGACCACCGAGCCATCAACCCCTAGCCCAATCTAACCTACCGCGAGCTACCCATTAGCAACCTGGATCAAGAGGAGCGTCATACACGAAGCCACACTGTCAAGTACTTCAAGTTCAATGGAGCACTACACGGAAGCGGGAGCAACATGAAAACTTGAAGACCACCCCAGATCCAAGTTTCCTCCTCCTTTCCGCACCTAGTCTGGGAATCTCGGGGACGAGATTCTTGTAAGGGGGGTAGGTCTGTCACACCCTGATTTTCTTGGCACAGCACTTAAGTCATTAGATCATGCTAAAAATGTGGTTTGACAAAAACTTTTGAGTGTTTTGTCTTTGCTTGATTTGATTTTTGTCTGCTGTTTGCAAGTGCTCTAAAAATCAAAATAAATCCTCCAACTCCTATACTTCATCTCCTTGCTCCAAACCCTTGAGCCAATGATCATGCCATGTGTATAGGACATAAAAATATTTTCTTACAAAATAATTTGGCCAAAAGTATTTTCTAAATTTAGTTTTCAAAAACCCTGAATTGAGGTTTGCCTTGCAAATACTTGATTAAGGGCAGTAAAAAATCTTTCAAAAATATATTTGACTCCTATTAGATATAGGATGCCCAGGAACCACAAAATATAATTTTAAAAGTTGTTTTACTATTTTATTTAAAGGCTTTTCTTAAGGCCAGAAATGGTCTTTAATAGGGAAAAATTACTTTCTTGTTTCAAAATATTTGGCAAAATTCAGGAAACTCATAGGACATATATAGTCCATATATAAGAGTTTCAACACATGGTTATGATCAAAATATTGGTCAAACCCCTCAAAGACCCTTTCTGGATATTTCAAGCTTTTGAAATATTTACAAGGGAAATATTCTCCAAATATTCCAGTAAAATTCTATCATGACACATATGCCACATTTGGTGATCTTGCCAAGTCTCATGACTTGGAGAACAAGATAGCATCATCAAAACCTCTCAAAACCATTTCTGCCCATTTTGAAGTTTGAGCAACTTTACATTGCCAAACATGTCCAAATGTTCCCAAACCTTGTGAACTTGCTCAAATGGTTTAATAACTCATCTAGACCAAATGGCACCAGTTGGAGAGCAAGTTAACTTGATCAAAGTGCCCCAAAACTCTTTCTGTCCAGAACCATATTTGAACAACTTTGCACTACCAACTTTCTCTCCATCACCCCAACTTTGGTGAGCATGATCACATGACCAAATGAGGCCACCACACCAAGTGGTGCATCGAGGAGAAGTGATTTGCTCAACTAAATCTACACAAGTTCATTTCTGCTAATTTCTAGGGTTTACCAAAGTTGCATTGTCAACTTTCTTCAATTAAGCTCCAAATTGGTGGAAGGCCCTAACTATATGTGTAATTTCACCCTGTGGAGCCTCATGACAAATGGAAGTCATATTCTTGCCCAAACCTTTATCAAACACCTTCTGGCATTTTGCAAAAACCACTATTGTGACCCCTTCCACTATTCTTGGGGAGCTCAACTTTTTGCCACAGCCTCTCCTGGCCATCTCCTACCTCCAGTAACTCTCATCCTTCTATAGCTCAATTATTTGGGGGTAGAACCCATCCCTTTCCCTCTCTGTTTACCCATGGCAACTCCTCCTCTCTCTCTCCTTTCTATATGCAGCGCCCCACCTAGCTCCTGACCACTCTAGAGCATCCAAGGAAGCTCCAAGACACAAGTGGACACGGCGAGAGCACATAAGCGCACTCATGCCGGCCAAAGCCTGCTCTGGAGCGCTTCTGATGGCCAGCCGAGCCTGCCGCCGCCTCCCGTCCACCTCGGGCCGCCCAAGCGCCGATGGATGCTCCTCGGCGTCCATGACCGACACCGGCTGGCCCCTCCTCCTTCTCCCTCCTGCTGCCTCCTTTCCTTGCAGCCTGGCCGCCAAGAGCTCAATGGGCATGCTCACCACAGCTGGCGCCTGACACTCCCGCTCCTTCTCTTCCCTCCCTAGCTCTGGACCAACCCCACGAACACCCAGACATACCCACGCGCCCCGTGACCTCCGGCAACGGCTAGGAGCTACTTGGCGCCCGAGTCCACGGCACCTCTCGGCGCGCCGTATAGGGCCACCCCGAAACCTTATCATGTCTCAAATTGCTCTCTCTCCCCTCTCGCATCCTCGACCGACCCACGGCTCTTCCGTGCTCTCCTTGCACCTCCATGGCCGGGCAGTGCCGCCCGCCGCCGCTTAAATCGTGGGCCTCGACCCTCTCTCTTCCCCGGGAGCACTCCCGCACCCTCTCGTCACCATCACCAACTCACCCCGCGCTCCATCCCCTCCTCCTCGTGCCTTCCTTGCTGGGCGAACCCGCCACCGCTTTGTCCCTGCCTTGGCGAGGCCTCGCTTCGCTCGGCGCTGCCCGTGGAAACCGGGTCCCAGTGGATCGGCCCGTCCTCCCGAGCTCTCCGGTGCAGGCGGTCGCCG
Source organism: Aegilops speltoides (assembly GCA_021437245.1). Taxonomy (NCBI): domain Eukaryota; kingdom Viridiplantae; phylum Streptophyta; class Magnoliopsida; order Poales; family Poaceae; genus Aegilops; species Aegilops speltoides. The sequence goes on along the minus strand of CM038144.1, from coordinate 424,175,488 downwards.
GAGGTGGCCGGAGCCACCGGAGCAGGCGCGGCAAGCGCTCGGCCCGCCTCCTCTGCCTCCTCATCCGGCGGGCGGGAGGAGGCGGCGACCTGCGGATGGACCCCTTGGTCGGCGACCGGCCAGCCGGGCCCCTCCCGTTTAAGTGAAGCGAACTAGCCTCTTCCCGTTTCCCAGGCGAAGGCGCCCGAGAATATGCCTTCGGCGTCGCCCCTAGCACCCAGCAGCCGAGCAGCTGGGCGGCCCTTCGCTATCCTTCGCTGTGCGCGCGGATAAGGTAATGCCTACAATTCTTTTTATTCTTTTCCAGTGGGATTGTAAAATCCATAGATTATTTATTCTAAGTCCAAATCTGATGATTCTAATTTCTACAAGTTCATAAATTCCTGATCTATCACATGGTGCAATTTGCACATTTTTCCATAAAGTTTTTCTTCACAGACAATTATCAAATCCCAATTTTCTTAATTCTGTGATAAACTTTAGAAAATCACAGAGAGATCAATATTGATCCAAATGCTATGATTCAAATTCCTAGATGCATCTAAGTTCAAAACTTAGTTTTTGAACATTTTTACTAATACTTTCTGTGTCACCTCAACTAATGGTCTATTTATTTGTATATAGCCAACTTTGCAAATTCATAGGAAAATCATCTCAACTCCAAATCCAGTGAAACCAATTCCTAGATGCTTCTAAAATCATCCTTTGTTAAATGGGTGCCTTTGCTCATTTTTCAAAAATATATTTCTGTACACTTCTTGCAAATCCATAAACCCTTGATTCCACCATATCAAATGTTAGAGATATCCATTCATCAAATTCCAATGAAACCACTTTGGTCATCCCTCATATGACCAGGGTATCCTAGAAAAGTCCAACTCATATTTTTAGAGCACTTTTGTTTCCTGCCTTGTTGTGTTGCTTATTATGGTTGCTTTTCGGCGATAGTTGGCCAAGTAGGCGGAATACTTGGAGAAGGACCAGAAGATTTCAAGACTTCGATGAACCAGGCAAGCAGCCCTTTGACCATGACTATGACACCCCTTTATATGCATGCCATGTTTAGCTCTTTATTAATGATGCATCGGAATCATGATGAGATGGGAACCACGTGGGTTGGTTGCCACGATTGCTTCCTCGTTGATACTTGCATTGTGCATGGCCCTACCTTCTTATGAGGGTTATGCCGGTGGGAGTAGCTAGGATGCAAATGTAGATGCTACGCAAATGGGATGGGTTTGTGCATGGTGAAGGAGGCAAAGTGATTTCAAAAGTATTTTCGAAAACCCCGTCGGGTGCCACTTATGCCCGAGGGAGATGAAGAGATGGGTGACCACTTGATGACGAAGTGGTGTGCCAAGGAAGGTGTGTGTTGTTTCCAAAATGGATTGGTCGGAGTTGCGACCGTTACTCCAACCTTACATGCGCGACCACTCTACCCTTATATGGGAAAGGGCATTATTGAGTACCTAGTCGGATACTAGCTTGGAGCCCGCATTACTAGTGACGGGGAGAGTTGGTGCTCTCTCTTGGGACGGGGTCGTGCCAGGTAGGGCGGCCATGACCATCTTTATGGGGCACCGGACACACCGTTGGTACCCCGTGCCAGTGATATGTGATGGATATGGGAGCAAGGCTCCACGAAAATTGTTATGTGAGAATGTTGGGCACGGGGGTTACTGCCAATCGAGTGGACTCCATGTTAGTGTCGTCTAGGGAAAGGTAGTGATCGGGTGCTTACCCGGGTACTTGAGGTACCATGGTCGTGGATTGACACGGAAGTTCCCGGATCTAGTGGGTAAAGTGTGCAACCTCTGCGAGTGTAAAACTATTGAATAGCCGTGTCCACGGTCATGGGCGATTAGGTAACGCTCTTGGGCTCGTCCACTTGTTTTCAAACCCGGTGTGTGTGTGAAGATGGTGTTGTCTTGGATCAAGTCAAAGGACTTGACACGATTGAGATGGGTTGGTGCCCACTCTGTTTATGATAAATGGGTTGGTGCCCATTCTATTTATGTTGATATCTGTGACCAGTTCTTATGGTTACTTGAATTCTCTTGATGCATGCTTTATAGGATGTTGAACATGTCCTTGCACTCAAAACTAGCTTTATGCAAAACTTTACCTATGTCATGCATTACTGTACATTGAACCAAAACATGGGTTGCTTGCGAGTACATTCAAAGTACTCATTGGCTTGCCACTGGTTATTTTATTGACCAGGCATGAAAGAACCGGATATGATGGAGAACACTTGATGTGCGAGCATGCGGGCTATGGCGCTTCGGTCGAGAATGCTGTAGGGTTAAGGCGGATGGCATGGGTCAAGTTATCGATGAAGATTTCGCTGCGATGTTATACTCAAGACTTGACCGTAATGGTCCTACTTGTATGTCTGGTATGTATGGATGTAAGCCTCTTGTTATTCAGCTTACGTGTGTTCGGTGAGCATTGATCTCGGGATCCTTTGTACCGTGCATTCGGTGATCACGACTTGCGAGTCGGGGTCCCCACACCTTGCAGCGGCAAGTGCCTTGCCCATGACCCTTCTTTTTGTGTGCGGCAAGCTTGCGGCCGTCGGCTGCTTGCCGGGGCCTTGGCAGCGCCGCGGCAAGTCTTCTGGTGATGCCTTGGCCGGCCTTCCCGTCAAGCTCCTCTTTCCGGGGCCTTCGCTTTCTTTGGTTAATACTTTGTTCTTGAATGGCAGTAGTAGGTGTGATGGAGGGTCTTGGTGGGGCGTCCGGCAAGCCTTGCCGCGGGGTGCTGCGACCGCCCGTGCACAAGTTTGGGGTACTAAGGTACCCCTATCTTAGTACACCGACAAGTTAGAATTCTTTTTACTCCCGGTCTCTTCATCGCTCTGGTAAGGCATCTGGCGTAGAGTTTTGACTCTTCTCTTCTCAAATTTCACTAAAAAATTTTAGGATCAGCGGGTATCTTGGAATCGTTCGATGGTTTTATGATGAGAACATTGTCTTGGTGCCTCTGTCGAGGATTTAGTGGAAGTGTCCGGGGAGTTGAGCTCTGAGGTGTTATCGCCATAATTTTATCGTTGTAGTTCGGAATACCTGAGTTTAATGCGCCGACATCGAAAATCTCTTTTATGCGATTGTTGGTGAGATAACCTCGATGCCACCCGATCTTTGGGCGGGAGTTAGAATATCGCCATAACTTGTATAACGGATGCTTTTGAAGGTTGAGGTGAACGATTTCGAAGGTTTCTTGGTTATGTGTTGAAGGATGGATACACTAGATGTAGGATTTGCTAGTTTTGGGTGAGATATTATGCTTCCCTATATCCCCAACACTGATTGCATAACGGAAAATTTCGGGAGTTTCATAGGTGGGAATTCAAGTAGCTCTTAGGATATCTTTCCGACGGATGTATGATATGAAATTGGGGTTCGGCGTCTAGTGGTCCGCCTATTCATGGTTGGTTTCTGATGGTCTCGTTGTGTCTTAAAGAGTCCTTGGCTATGCCGACTCGGGGACGCTTCGTATGTCATGTGCACTGCCTTGTACATGATGGTGTTGTACGGTCGAGCCCATGTAGGCCCCACCACGAAATCTTCGGACGAAATCTCTATCATATGTTTGTTCCGGCTTATTCTGCAAGCCAAATCCTTTGTTTTGTTTTATTTGTGGTATTCGAGTTGCTTCAAAGTCAAATGTTGAATCCATATCTTACCTAAATGGTGTTCTCATATTTCTATGTGAATACTTATCCTTCTTGATCATCGAGGGTGTCATGTCAATTCTTTTCCAACCGGCGTGCTTCTCTTCAAGTGGATCCGATCGTTTCAACATTTCCGAGATCAATTCTAAGTTTTTCTCAACGGTGTTTGTTCCATCTGCCCCAAGCTGCCTTTGTTTTCCCGCCCTCCCACCCTTAACTTCAAGAACTCATATATTTTAATCAAGTATCCTTTTATTGATGGGAAGACTCTTCATTCTTTTCCGTCAATGTTCTTATCCGGTGATTCTCAGGAAGATACTAACGGAGCTTCAAGTTTATTATTCTTCATTCTCATATTCTTCTTCGGTGGATTAATTTCAACCTTTGGTGTTGATTATACCTTTTCCTTTTGTTTCACATATCTTCCCATGTGAATTTCTTATCCAAGGCTCTCTTATTTATTCACCTTGCCCAATTCATATCCGGAGTGCTCAAGATATCTCAGAAGATTTGTGTTTTCCATTCTTAATATGTTCAAGCTATTTGGAGATTATTATCTCATTCAAGTCATTTAATTCAACCAGTGCAATCCCCCCTTTCAAGAAATCATTTCAATGGTGCATCTTTTTAGTGGGCCCTAACCCACAGGTCTTTTCCCAGGACCTTACCTGACTCTTCTAATTTTCTCAGAGCCATTCCCAAATTCTTTTCGAAGTTTGACGTAAGAATGAATTTCATCAGTCAAATGTCTTTCTCCAAGATCTTTCAAATTCTTTAATCGTTGGTTCAAACTTCCTATTCTTCATTCTGGAGTGCCTCAACAATTCATGGTGGTTCTCATCATCATTCTCAACATTTGAAGACCGAGGAAGAGATTTCTCCTAAAATCTTGGTCCATTCTCTTGAAGATTCATGGTTCTAGCTTGATGCCATCCTCATAATTGTTTTTGATTGTGACAATTCTTTTCTTACCATCCGGAGCATTTCATGAGTTGTTTCCGTTTCTTTCCTCCGAAGGCCATCATGTCATAATTCTTTATTCTCAGCGTGTAGCTATCGTTCTCCAAATCTTACCGGTGCATCATTCAAATACCCTCTAATTAGTTCATGATCTCTTCGTTCTCATGTATCTAAATCCCCTCAAGTATATTCATTCGTTTTCCAATTCTTCCCAGTGAATTGTGTCTTTGCTACTTTCATTTTCAATTCTTACGGTGGTTTGTTCAAGATTCCTCTTCCTATGTTCTCATATTAATTTATTCGTTATTTCCAAATCTCACCGGTGGTTCCATTAATACCTTCTCAAGTTTGCGCTATATCTCTCTTAATCCTTTCTACGAGAATAAGTAGTATGCCAAATCTGTTGCTTGTCATCAATTTAAATTGGTGAAGGATACGCATAACATAATTCTTGTTCTTGTTTCATCCAAGTGATTAATTCCTTCTTTCGGAGTTTGTTCATGATGAATAAATTCTCGGTTTGATTGTTTCATCTTTTCTTTTCCGGAGTTCAAGCTATCATCATCACGAAGATCCATCTAAATCATTGCAAGGCTTCACCTTGTGTTTTCAACTTCTCTTTCTTTCTATCACCCTTTTGTTTACCGGAGTTCTTCATGGAGGCTCTACATGGTGCTTCGTCAAGGATTCTTTTCATTCTTCAATTGTTCATCAAGATTTCTCTCGAAGTTAAGATCCGTCAAGCCATACTTCAAAATAAACATGGTGCTCAACACATGTTTTGTTTTGAGGAGTTCAAGCATTCTTCATCTTGCATTCCGAAGTGCAATTCTTTCGACCTTATCTTTTCAGGTGGTGTTATGTCATTTTGACAGTTTCATCCATGTTTCATGATTCACATGTTGTCAAGAATGAGGTATTTTAAATCCATCAATCTCTTCGTTGGATTTATCTTGTGTCATGTTTTCACCTAAAGCCTTCCCTAAGGAATGTTGCTATTATGGTGCTTACCAATGATCCAAGATTTCTCCTATCCTCTTGGTGAAAGAAGTTTTTCATCGCCTTGGTGCTCTCACTCAAATCAATGGCTTCCTTTAGTGGCCATTTGTCACCTCATAATGTTGAGATGTTTCAATAAGTCCACTACAAGCTTATTCTTTTCGTTGTTGGTTTTCTAACAACTTCGTTCAATCCTTCTTTTTAAGGAAGCTCTTTCAAATTCAATTGTGATAGAAGTTGTTATTCTCTTCTCTGTTCTCTTGATTCCACTCTTTCATTTGTCCCGAAGGCATTGTGATGTTTTCTTTGACCCATTATATCATTTTGGAGATCATGTTCTTTTCCTTACTTATCCATTTAACCGAAGTGTTGTGTTTTCATTCGAGTTCTCTAATTTTATCAAGTTTTCCCTCCTTCCTCAACTGGAGAGCTGTCTGAAATCTTTCTTACCCCTTGTGCCATTCTTTCAATAGTTCCGGAGGCAGTGTGTTGTTCATTTCATCAAGTATCCTCTCATCTTGTCAAGTTCATGTTCAATTCCTTCCATGTTCAACCGGAGTGCTGCCCGAATTATTCCCCTCTCATCTTGTTTTAACCGGAGTGGTTTCGAATTCTATCTTGCCCATTAAACTCTTGATTCATGTCTTTGCAACCTTCAAGTTCCCATAATGTTCCTTGTTCCTTTTTTCTCACGGATTGTTTGCAATCTCGTTCATCTCTGTTGTACTCTTTCTTTTAAATTGCTCAACCTCTCAAGGTTCATGGTTTCACTCGTTCGTCAAAGAAGCAACTTAGTTTTACCTCCTCTCTTCCTCTTCCGTTTCTCTCCGATGCCATCCTAGATCTCGGGACAAGATCCTCTTGTAGTGGTGGAGTGTTGTAACGCCCCGAGACCGACGCTCCAGAAGACTTCCATATTTTTGTGACCTCCGTGTGTTTTTATTTGTGATTGCTCTATTTATTTTTGCATTGCATCATGTCATCATGCCATCATCTCATAAATCTTTTGCAACTCAACTAAATAAATGGCATGGATCTTTGATCCATTTAAATCGAGGGAATTCACATGGTGATTCTCTTTAAAACATATCCTCTCGATATTTAGAGAGCTATAGTAAATATTCAATTATTTGGATTTACATAAACACACTTACAAAATATCCTAATGCCTTTGTTGTCTTAATTCTTGATCTCCTACTTTGCCATTTATTCTTTCATCATCTTAGGAGCTCCACCAAAAATCCCAACATTTTGGAAACCTCTAATTCTAGTCCTTGCTCAAACCTTTTGAATTAAATTCAAATGACTTTGAATTTAATTCCTGCAATCTGCCACTCCTATTTTTCATGGACCATGCACATTTTTGTGAGTCCAAGTAAATTAACCCCATGCCCAAATTCTTTCCGTAACCCTCTCTTTCTTTTATTTCTTCACTCTATTTTGTTTCTTTTCTTTTGAGAGAAAGAGAGAGAGAGCCCAGCCGCCCGACCTCTAAGGCCCATCCGTGCCGCCTCCGAACCCTAGCTAACACTGCCCGATCCCCATCTCTTCCCCTCGTCCATCCCCCGCCACCAGGAGCCATCTCTCCCTCGTTCCCCCGCATCTCTCGCTCGATGCCCCTCCATGGCGTCGCCTCCCCAAGCTCCGCCCCGCCGGATCCATGTCGTCGCCCCCATCTCGAGCCCCGCCGACGTCCAGCCTCCTCGACCTCGACCTCGACCTCCTCTACTTCCCTCGTCCTCGCTCGATCTCGAGCAGGGGAGCAGGCATGTCATCGCTCCCTCTGCCATGGAGCTCGCGTCCCCTCGCGTCGCGCCGCCGGTCTCCTCTTCGAGCACGAGCTCCGCCTCCCCTGCTGCACGTCAAGGCCGATGCCGACCGCATCGTCCAACGCCAAGTCCCGGCCTCCTCTGCTTTGTGGCGACCACCACCATGGCGCGGCTACCATCAACCAACAGCGGCTCGCCCCTGTCTCGGTCGTGCCAAGTTCCCTACTCCGCCTCCACCGCCACCCGCACCGCTGCCAGCAGCCAGGCAGCTCGAGCTGCCTCCATGCATCTCCGGTGACCTCCGGGCGGGGCCTTGGCGAGTCCCTCGATGCCCCTCGAGATGTGTCAATGCCTTTGTTTGAACCATGTACAACTACGGTGATCGCCAAGTACCCCTCGGATCGTCAAGTTCGACTACATGGAACCGCCAAGTACCACTACGATTGCAGCGTACATCTCTGGACGCAAAAGCCGGAACAACAAGTACCCGGCGTCGGATGTACCACTACCGTCGCCGAGATCGCGAGAACCTCTACCCTCGACCCTAGAGCGTGCGAGAACGACTACTTCCACTACTACCGTCGCGGAACAACTACTTCCTCTACTTCCCTCGACGACGCGTGAACGACTACTTCCTCTCCGAACTGGTGCGCTTTGAAAATGCATGCCTCGAAGGTATAAACCCGAGACGCCGTCCGTGGACCGAATGCATGTGTTGTATGAGATGCACCCTATGTTTGCACCGTGCCCGTTTGCTTCATGCACGTTCCTCCTCGTTCGCCATGCTGATGACCCGTGGGAACCCGGTAACAGGATCACCCACCATCTCTAGCATGTTCCGCACATCCGCCGCTTCCTTTTGCACGGTATCTCCATGAGCTGCGGAACCGATATGTTGCCGTGGCATCATTTTGGTTGTTGCCGTGGCACCTTTCTTCCACCACGGTGATAAATGCTTCATAACATGCTTATGTCAACATTTTCATAAAATTGCATATAACTTGTATATGTCATCCGCATCATGATAACAACATTTAAAATGTTTAAACTTGTTGTTGCATTAAATTGCTAAATGCATATGGGGATTTTCGGAATTGTCGTTTGTTGCTTTTCGGCCTCATTTAAACTTACCTAAATAGTTAGTTTATTTATGCTTCACCTCTTGCCATGTTTAACAACACTTAATATTGTTTGGTAGCATAACAGAGAAAACTAAATAATTGATGTGGTGTTCCGTCAACATGCACCTCGTTGCATATTGAGCTCCACTTAACTTGTAGTATTGTTTGTTGCACTTTGACATGCCATGCCTCATTAAACCGGACATGCATCATACTTCATTGTGCTTCATGCCATGTTTATGTGATGGTTGTTTACTATGTTGTTTGTTTCTTTCGGGTTGCTTCTCTCGTTAGCCGGTTTCGTTCCGGAGTTGTGAGGATCCGTTCGACTTCGTCCGTTTGTCTTCTTCATGGACTCGTTCTTCTTCCTAGCGGGATCTCAGGCAAGATGACCATACCTTCGATATCAATTCTATCTTTGCTTGCTAGATACTCGCTCTTTTGCTATGCCTATGCTACGTTACCTACCACTTGCTATATCATGCCACCCATATTTCCATGTCAAACCTCTAACCATCCTTTCCTAGCAAACCGTTGTTTGGCTATGTCACCGCGTTTGCTAAGCCCCTCTTATGCGTTGCTAGTTGCAGGTGAAGATGAAGTTGGTTCCATGTTGGAACCTGGGTATTTTGGGATATCACAATATCTCTTATTTAATTAATGCATCTATATACTTGGTAAAGGGTGGAAGGCTCAGCCTTATGCCTGGTGTCTTGTTCCACTCTTGCCGCCCTAGTTTCCGTCATACCGGTGTTATGTTCCTTGATTTTGCGTTCCTTACGCGGTTGGGTGATTTATGGGACCCCCTTGACAGTTCGCTTTGAATAAAACTTTTCCAGCAAGGCCCAACCTTGGTTTTACCATTTGCCACCTACACCTTTTCCCTTGGGTTTCGCGAGCCGAGGGTCATCTTTATTTAGCCCCGGGGCGGTGCTCCTTCGATTGTTGGTCGAACCGAGGCAGCTGCTTGAGCCACCTGCAGGGAAACTTCGAGGCCTGGTTTTACTCGTAGCTTGAATTATCCGGATGTGCCACGAGCGAGATATGTGCAGCTCCTATCGGGTTTGTCGGCACATTCGGCGGCTTTGCTGGTCTTGTTTTACCATTGTCGAAATGTCATGCGAACGGGATTCGAGACTGATCGGGTCTTCCGGAGAAGGTTTATCCTTCGTTGACCGTGAGAGCTTCGATGGGCTAAGTTGGGACACCCTGCGGGTATTATCTTTCGAAAGCCGTGCCCGCGGTTATGAGGCAGATGGGAATTTGTTAATGTCCGGTTGTAGAAAACCCGAAGTTGACCTTAATTAAAATACATCAACCGCGTGTGTAACCGTGATGGTCTCTTCTCGTGGTCCGGAAGTGAACACGATGTTGGAGTTATGTTTGACGTAAGTAGTTTCAGGATCACTTCTTGATCGCTACTAGCTTCACGACCGTGCCTTGCTTCTCTTCTTGCTCTCTTTTGCGATTGTAGCCACCATATATGCTAGTCACTTGCTGCAGCTCCACCTCATTACTCCATCCTTCCTATAAGCTTAAATAGTCTTGATCTCGCGGGTGTGAGATTGCTGAGTCCTCGTGACTCACAGATACTTCCAAAACCAGCTTGCTGGTGCCGATGAAACCGTGCAGGAGACGCATCCGAGCTCAAGGAGGAGCTCAATGAAGATCTTGCCCTTTGTGTTGTTTCGTTCTAGTTGATCAATAGTGGAGCCCAGTTGGGGTCGATCGGGGACCTGTGTAGCATTTGGGGTAGTCTTCTTTTATTTTGGTTCCGTAGTCGGACCTTGATTGTATCTGTATGATGTAATGCTTTACCCATGTATTGTGTGAAGTGGCGATTGTAAGCCAACTATGTATCTCTTTCCCTTATGTATAACATGGGTTGTGTGAAGATTACCTCACTTGCGACATTGCTTTCAATGCGGTTATGCCTCTAAGTCGTGCTTCGACACATGGGAGATATAGCCGCATCGAGGGCGTTACATCTGTCCGCCACCTCACCGCTGCCCAGCCGGTGCTTCTTCCCCGACGACATCATCCACCGCAATAGCTCGACGTCCCTTGTCCACCTCTCCGAATGAGGATCCGTCGTCCATCTCATCATCCCGCCGTTCAGCTGCCTCGTCCTCCACCTCCAAGCAGCTGCTCCGACAATAGCCTCATCTATCATGGCTGCTCAATACCCACAGCGCCGCCTTAACCTGCTCCACCGGAACCACAGCATCCTCACCGACTCCTCGGTCGAAGCCGAGGCCTACTCGGCGCCACCAAAGGGGTTGTACACTCATCGCATCGCATCTTCTCCTTAACTCGATCTCCCAGCGCTAACGATGCTCCATCCTGCACCCCCATGGAGCGGCTACCTTGAAGCCGGTGCCGTTGGCGACATCTCCATGGCAGCTCTCCCCCAGTGCGAGGCCCCTTCGGCAGCGGCGTCCATACCAGAAGGATCTGCTGCTGCTGCTGCTCTGGCTCTCGCTCGCTCGCTCGCGCTGCTGCTGCTGCTCCCCCTCTCGCTCGCTCTCTCACTCACTCGCTCGCGCTGCTCTCGCCCTCGCTCATGCTGCTGATCTACTCCGATTTAGCTACACTTCAGTCGACTGAATCGACTTTTGGGTCAGTCGATTTTCAGGGGGGGCTTGCTGGAGTTAAGGAAGAACCACCCGTAGGAGGGAGGGGGGCTTGCCGGAGTTAAGGAAGAACCACCTGTAGTGGGAAGGGGGGCTGGCCGGAGAGGTACCCCACTATCTATATTAGGGTTCAGGGTGGGGGCGGGGGCCTAGAGGGCTGACAGGGGCGGCGGGGCGGCAGTGGATTGGCGGTGGGGAGTTGTTTCGGGGCGGCGAGGCGGCAGCAGTTTGGCCGTGGTGGTGGCGGCTCGAAGGTCTGAGTTGAAGATGAGCTGCAGGCCCTCCCTAAACTACATGTCAAGTGCCTCTCTGCTACCATTGTGTTCAGTTTCGACAGTAACATTCAGATTCCACAGTAAATTTCAGTTTCGGTAGTTAAGTTCAGAGTCAACGGCTTTTACCTCATTTGTTGTAGTCACGTGGTTTTTGGTGATGTAAATTTTACATCTATTTTACATCATCTATTGGAGATGCTATTAGAATCCCACTTGAGATTAACAATGTCATCTTGTGCTACTTCAGCCTTGATGTCTTCTGGCTCACGGGCTGCTCCAATAATGAGCGATCCATCACAACAGAGCGATTGCCACGGATGCCGTCTTGATTCCTCAGATCTTCCTCCACACATCCGACAGCCACCTCTGCCTCAACTTCTTGACGTCCAACCCAATGATCTTTGAGGGTTAAACCTGACTTCTGACAAAGAGGTTGTACAATTGTTGCATCACTTATTACTCTACATTCATGTCGATCCATTAGGGCTATTCTGGTTCAATGGAAAAACATAGCAACAGGGAATTTTCCTATGGCACTCTACTATTCAATTATTCATGCATTTTGTTGAAAGGAATGGAGCAAAACATCCACCTGGACCTACTTTTCAAAATCATATGCATGAAAACAAGACCAAGTGCATTAGTGGCAGAATAACATTCTAACTGTACACTCTTTCATATGGTTTCACTTTATTTTGGCCATGTTTCTTTGCATTCCTCTGCTCATCCAATTCATGTCAACCAAACACCCAAGTTGACAGAAATCATGTGTTTATAAATGCTTTGTTTACCATGTGCATTCCTATCCTATTCAGGTGTTTTTCCTATCCCTGCGTTTTTAGAATCATGCAAGCCAAATGAGCCCTTATAGAATTACTTCAGTGACAGGTAGGTGTCGAAGGGAACTTTGTCTGGTTTGTCCTGGTCCCGCCGCGACATCGTTCACCTCACCTGAGCTGCTCCATCGATAGAAGCATCCACCAAACAAGACATCACGACTCCTGACCATCTTTCGCCGCCTCAGATCTCCTTCCTGCCAGCGGCACCCACATAATGGCATCACCATCATCGACTTAGCAGATGAACACGAGGAGTACACGGGTCCACAAGAGAAGTCGCACTCTTTGTTTACCTTATGTTATGCATTGCTTAAAATTACCTGCTACTTTATCGTCATGTTCACCTCTTAGACTCCAAGTCAGGTCCAAATTAATGTTCAAACTTGAGTTCTAAATTAGTTGTGGGGCACATATCGAGACAGCAATGAATAGTATCTCTGTCTAATATCTGGTTCACCTAGGGTATGCCTATGTTGTTCATCTGGGGTGGGAAACAAATAGTAAAGCAACCATCATTTGTCTTTTTATTAAATTAAAGCAATCATCATCCTGTTATCATTATGTTGGATCCATCCACTGGTTGTACCATCACTCTAAATTTCTGCATGCTCCTTACATAATCTCACCATATATTTTTCGTATGCATGCCAGATATTGTACACAGTCATGCTGAACATGTAGAGAAAAAGAGAAGAGTTTTGCACGGCAACACAATGTCATGCAGACATCTCTCCGTGGTGGGTTCAATGGCAAACCCTCCCCCCTCTACAGATTGTAATCCAGAGGAAGATATCTGTTCTGAGGCAGATTCAGACGCAGCTGACCACTCCTATTTACCCCCCTAAGGTGTTAGCTCAACCTTGGCATGACGATGTTAGTCATATCATGCATATGTTGCCTTGTAGTGCCTACTTTTGACATCATATATGTCATCTGCTTAGTTTAGACATGTTCTGTAATGCCACCTATTTAGTTTCTATATCATATATGGAATTATGCAGTCTCATGTCTTTTAGCCAGCCATAATATATGTGAAATATGCAATGCCATCCTGTTTAACCAGGCATCATATATTTGAATGATATCTTGCCCATCCTTTTCTTCATTACATTTCCATTTGTCGACAATGTTTGTACATTAAACTATTCTTCCTGTGAATCAGCCATCTGGGTGGGAGATTGAAAAATCTGGAGGGAAAACAAGGCCTTGAGCGAGACAATGCTACACATCAAGCAGATCTCTTGTTGGGTCCCGATAGCTCCTCGAGATGGATTCAGAGACAGATGACCAGTCCTATTCCCCCACCAAGGTGTATGCTCTAACTTGGCATGGTTATACTGCTCATAGCATGCATATGGTGTCTTGCATTGCATAGTTTAGACATCATATACACAATATTCAACACCATGTTCTTAGTTCAGACATCATATGGAATGCCCTCTGTTTAGCATATAAATCACATGTGTGAATTAAATCATGTGATCCTGATTACTTAGATAACATGTAGGTGAATTACATCATGCGATCTTGTTTAGTTATTCATCATATCTTTGAATTATGTTATGCTATGCTATCCAGTTTAGATAGACATCATATATGTGAAATTATGTCATGCTATCCATTTCAGTTAAACAATATACATGTCAACTATTGCATGCCCTCTTTTTTCCACACAATCTATTGCATCTGTCTCTCATTCAACGTATGTACATTCAACTATGTTTCCTGTTTATCAGCCATTTGAATTGGAGCGGGTGATGCCAGTATCTAGTGGAGTAAAAACACGGTCTTCAAATAAAATAGTGCTACCTCTTGGTGGAGATAGCACCCCGGTTGTACATGCACAAGAACCAGCCCTACCACACATAACCCAAACTCTCGCAGATTGTACCCCTACTGTGATGGACATAGAACCAGCTTCACCTAATCTAACCCCAACCCCAGCAGATAGTAGCCTAGTTCCTGTTGACACAACACCATCTCCACCACAGACATCCCAACAAGAGCAATTAGTAAGGCAGCTCTAGTGCCCAAAGGGCTAGTACTACCACGGCGAACCCAAACTCCACTAGTTAGTATGCCTATTCCTGTGGAGGAAGCACAACCAGTCAGTCGTAGTTTAGCATCTATCACATTTGATGTTGTTAAATCCTATGTGCGTATCTTCCCATCTTGGAAATATTGTACTGAAGATGAAGGAAAATGCCAGTTGCAGGTTTTTGTCCAGGAGTTATGTGTAAGCACTACTAGGGAAAAGCCTAGTAGCAGCGCGGGTTTGAGGCCTATCAGTAGTGCAGGCAGGAGCGCTACTAATAAGGCGCTACAGCTAAAGCTTAGCAACAGCGTGCCTAGACCCACGCTACTGCTAAATTGACTTAGTAGTAGCGCTTCTCCAGAAGAGCGCTATTGGTAATTAGTAGTAGTGCTTCTCCTTGCCCGCGCTACATTTAGTATTTTATTTCTTTTTTATTTCATGTTGTATTCATACACCTTTACACAAGTTTTCATACAACAGGAATTTAGAGATTGTTTTTACATGATAATGAGTTATTACATCACGGGGTGAAAGAACCGTGGACTAGTTTCAAGTGGATGTCCATCCACTTGAAACTAATCCGCGGTTCTTTAACCCAATGATATAATAATATCATCATCATCATCATATCATTAACAACTTATCATCATAATACATCATTGTCATATAACACCTCCCCAAGATCATCGTTTTCATCAATCACATCACATAGCAAATTGGTTGTGACGACCGGATAATTAAGCTATAGTAATCCCAAGCTAATGATGCCACGTCACCACGATCACTGTTGTTAACCTCGTGTCGGGGGTTGGGTGCGACATATGCCAAAGGATGGCTTATCATGGTGGGGGCGAGTAGAACATCGCGGTGCACAGAAAGCAGGATAAAGCGCGGAACATGCATGCATGGCGAATCTTACCCAGCTTCGGGGCTCTCCAGGGAGATAACACCCCTACTGCTGCTCTGAGGGGTCTCCGCATGGTCACTATGGCAAGGTGATTACAACGGTGCTCTTAGAGCTGTGTCCGGAGGCAGGAGAGAGCAAGGCTAGTTCTCTCCTCCCTAGGCTATGTGTCTATCTCTCTCAAGGTCCGAACCCTTTGCATGGGTGCCCCGGGGGGTTTATATAGGCCTACCCCCCGGGGGTACAATGGTAATCCGACTAGGCGTGGGCCCCAGCCGTCTGTCTCTCATGTTGTCGTCCTTCCACTTGACAGGGGCCCGCCACTGGTGGGTCCCAGGACAAGCCGGACAACATGTGGCACTCCTGATGATCACGAGCTTGGTCATTGAGTCATGGCATGATACCGCTGTCTATCGAGCCATCACTATCGCCACTCCCCATCCAATCTGGTTTATGGCTTGTGGGGCCCTGGAGGGGAGACAGCTGACTCCGGGGAGGCCGACTCCCACAGGGCCGTCTTCACGTGCTCTGGCCGCCTTCGATTCACCCAGCACAGGCCCCTTGATCTTCGAGGTTATACAGGCGGCGTCATGGGCGCAGTCGTCCGCCTTGTGGCTGGTCGGCGAGCATAGCAGCATGCAGCGCGCCTGGAGAGATCTCGGCGTCGTCTTCTGTAGCCATGCCAGTCCCTCGTAGGCAGGGAGGGACGGCCACGTCGTGGCCGTACCCTACATCGGTCTTCGTGAAGTGTCATGGGCCGACTCCCACAGTCGGCACTCCTGGAGGTCGCCAGCCTGGAGTCGGCTTGCTTTGGAGTCGTCATCTGGGATTCGGCTCCTCCGGAGATCGCCAGCTGAGACTCGGCTTCTCCGGAGATCGCCAGTTGGGGCTCGGCCTCTCTGGAGGTCGCCAGCTGAGACTCGGCTGGAGGGGTGTGGCCTGCCCCGATGTCTTGAAAGATCCTGGGTCCCGGGTCAGCCTACACGTGGCCCATTACTCCGACAGTAGTCCCCGAAGCTGGTGAAGCCCTGCGGACGCCGCCTCGTGGGGCTTCAACAGTTTCAACCTTCCCAGCGCCGACTCTGAGACTCGGCCGTTGTCTTCTTTGGGCCGACTTGCCGAAGTCGGACATGTTCAGCGAGGGGCCACTATTTGTTGGTCGCTGCGGGAAATTGGGCAGCGTATCGGATACGCTTCCCTGCTGCCATCGGGGTGGTCCTATCGCGCGGCGCCATGTGGGGAGGATAGTCTGCTCACCCCCGCGCGGCAGGGGACGGCGCCATGCGGGAACCCGCCACTACCGCCTCGGCTTCGGCGGATCCGCTGCGATTGCGAGCGGTTGGCTTCCCCGCGTCGTTCTGCGCGCGATAACCCGTGGGGTAAATCGTGGCGGCGTGGGGCTTCGTCGCAGTTAATCCCGCCCGCCCCCTCGGCTCCTTAGCCCGTAGGGCTATAAATAGGCAGAGAGGAGCGGGGCGGTATTGCACGCGCATCCTCTCCCCCATTCTCCTGCCCTCTCTTCTTCCTCCGCCGCGAGCAGGAGCACTTCACACCACGGTGATGAGTTCTTCCTCCGCTGCGCCCCCTGCCTCGCGCTCCGGCGTGTGGGACGGCTCGGATGTGGAGGCGGAACATATCGAGTTCCTCCGCCGGACCCGCCATCTCCCTAGCGCGGACCTCGTGCACGCCCGTCCCACGCCGGCGGGAGAGATCTGGCCCGCGCCGAGGAGGGCGAGCGGGTCATCTTCCGCTCGCACCTCATGCGCGGGCTGGGGCTACCGCGGCGGTTTCTTCCTTCGTTCTGGAGTTCCACAATCTTGGCCGCACCACCTCACCCCAAATGCGGTGGTGCTGCTCTCGCCTCGCCACTCTGTCGCGAAGGGTTCCTCGATGTTCTCCCCACCATCGAGTTGTGGGGAGAATTCTTCTCTTGAAGCTTCGGCACGCAGGCCGCCCGCGCGCCGGCTCGGTCGGGCACCTACATCGCGGTGCGGCGCTCGACGGCCGACAACCCTTTCCCTCTCATCTCGCTGGTAAAATCGGTGAAGATGTGGCAGCGCTCCTACTTCTATGTGAAGAACCTCTCCACCGACAGTGACTGGGTCAACCTACCACCCTTCAACCCCGCTCCTTTAACTGGGAGGCTTCCCAGTTGGTCTCACCGGTCCAAATCACTGACTCCCTCCAGAGCCGCCGCCGTAGCGCGACTCCGAGTTCTGCTGCAGTCGGAGGGCCTCGTCGGATCCGACCTTCTGGCCGCCTTCATGGCGTGCCGAGTCCTCCCACTCCAAGGCCGGCCTCACCTCATCATGTCGGATGGCGGCCTGACCCGACCGAACAGGCTGTGCACCAAGGAGATGCCCGCGGTGGTGAAACAGGTGAACCACATCGCGCACTGCGAGTTCACGGAGGACTAGCAGTTCGGCAAGGAGCCGTACTCGCGCGACAACCCCCTCCAATGGTAAGTCACATCTTTATGTAGTTTGGTCTTCTTTGCAGCCGACTCTGGCTTCTAATCTTTGTTGGTTCCTTCTGGGCAGAACCCCCTCATGGAGCCCGCAGCCATCGCCATGAGAGAGCCCCGCGACTACGTCCCAGACCGCGAGGACAGCAACGTCGACGACCCCGACTTGGGGCGGCGGCGCTGAAAACCCGACGCCAAAAGCGGCGAAGAAAGCAGACGAGCGACCTCGGCCTTGACCACCTTCGCCGCGGCGGCGAAGGCGACACCGGCGTGGAAGTCGTCCCATGCCACCAGCCGAGGCAGCCACTCCGGCCAAGCGGTATGGCGTCACGCCCGGGCTGGCCAGCGCCCGGCAGCAAGCGAAGAAGCTCAAAGGCGGCGCTGCTACCAAACAGGAGGCGGCGCGAAGGCCGCGCTTCGAAGGAAGTGGGAAGGCCGCCGTTAGTTTCCGCGTAAGTCTTTACGCTCTTTTATTTTCTTTGTTGGATCTTGTCCGGGTCTTCTTTGATTTTCCCTCCATTCTTCTTCAGAGCCCCCCTCACCCTTGAGAGAGTCACCGTCCCCTCTGTCATGGGGTCGGTAGAGACATCCGCCAACACCCGGCGGGTCGATCCCGCCGTCGAACTTCGGGAGGCGGCAAGCGGAACCTGTGGAGAAGCGCGAGGAGAGGCGGCCGCTGGAGAAAGCGCGAGGCGGCGACATAGCCCAAAAAAGCTGGAGGAGGCGAAACGCCGCGCCCGCAGCTGGCGTCTTGAGGTCGTCAGCGTCGCCGATCGGCGATGCTCGTCCCTCCGTTGTCCTCGGCGCCGCCGGCTCCGGAGTTCACGGGGCAGACCGGAGAGGTCGGCACCAAGAACCCCCTCGTGGAGGAGGGTGGCGAGGCTTCAGGCTCGGACACCCTCGCGCCGCCTCCGCCGCCTCCGCCACCGTCTAGGAGGCCACACGGCAAACAGCCGGTGGGCCCGTTGGATCCGCCAATCACGGACGAGGCCGAGGCGCGGCTGCTTCTTCAAGTCGCCGCGGCGCCCCGCCGGCAGAAGGGCGAGCTTCGGCGCCCTTGGCTTCGGGAGACAGCGCAGCCAGCTCGGCGAAGTCGGGCGTCGAGGCCTCGATGCCGCGCCCACGGGTGTTCTGCGGGCGGCACAGCCAGAACCAAGCCCTCTGGGCGTCGAGCCAAAGCTGCTGTGAAGCAGCGCCCTCAAAATCTGCACAGGCGCATCGGCGTGCGGACATCCGTCCGTAATATGTTTCCTTCTTCTTTTGATTCCTATCTTTCTCTGTGAGGCGGCGGCCCTGCTGAGTGTAATCCCGAGTTCGGGCGGCTGCTGGCGGCGGTTGAACTCCCTGCGACTCCGAATACTAATTTTTGCCTTTGTCGGCTTTTTGTAGGAGTATCATAACCTCCGCGCCACTGCCTTCAACGCAATGTCGAGGCTGAACAAGCGAACGCCCGACTTGGTGGAAAGCGGGGGTGAGCTCTTTTCTTCCTTCTTCTTGGTAGCGTTGGCACACCAGCGCTGTAGTCCTCGAGATTGGGCGGGCTGGCGGTCGGGCGGATCTCCGTGATCTCATTCTGATGACTTTCTTGTCTCTTTCTTCGTTCTTTAGGCGCCTTGCCGCCCTTGAGAAGCAGTTAGGCGAGGCGACCCGCTTCGTCGTGCCAAGGAAGAGGTCGGCGAGGCTTCGCCAAAAAGCGCGATCTGCTGGCGGCAGCGGTGGCGGCGAAGGCTGCTCGAAGGCGTGGGGCGAGGCCAAGGCAGGAGAGCCGCCCTCATGGCCGAGTTCGAGATCGAGCGCTCCGCCTGGACTGACAGGGAGGCGATGCTGACCTCTGGCTATCACGAGCTCGAGGACATCGTTGATGGTAAGTCTCTTTTGTTTCTTTGGTCTTCCGACTACGTGTCAGGCCGACTTCTGATTTTCCGACTATCTTCTTTTTTGTCTTGGCAGACTTCTTTCCTGGTCATTCACGAGGCAGTCCCTCACAGCCATCGGCGGCTCGGCGGCTTGAAGCGAAGGTGAGTGATCGCCGCCAATGCCCCGAACCATCGACAAGCAGCTCCACGAGCATTGGGGCCGTCTTCGTCCGGCTCACGGGCTGCACACGGCTTCAGTGCGGTGCCCAGGTGATTACCGCCACAATGGCCAGACGTCTGGCTCTGCACCGCCGGTCGGACCGCCCGGCCGGTGGAAATCGCCGCCGGCCGTCGTGAGGCTTGGAAGGCTCCTCGGCGGGCGAACCGCCGGGCCTTGGGTTTGTCAAGGCATGGTATCGAGGGCTGGACCTGGACCGTCGGCAGCGTTCATTGAAGCCGGGGCGAGTGGAGGCCATAGAAGGCGCCCTTAGCCGGCGCGGCAGCCATCGCCGAGTATCTGGACACCAGCGTCTTCATGCCCATGGGTGAAAACGGCGAGAAGTGCCGCGGACTGGTTGGATGAACCGGAGTATAGCGAACTTCGGCGGAGTGATCGACTCAGCGCCGAGGAGAGCGGCGAAAGCGAAGCGCAGGCGAGGAGGCGCTAGAAGACAAAGCGGCGGCCAGCCTCAGCCCGATCGCGCCTCGAGCCAGCAGCGCCGCGGAGACAAAGGTGGCTGCCGCGGGCGCAACCAAGCTGAACCGCCCGCCGGCTGCCCGGCATCCGACACCGCCGTCACCTCCGATCCTCCGGCCCGGAGGCCGCCTCCTAGAACTGCTTTTTCGCTTACATTTATCTGTCTTGATAATCTTTTGAAAGACTTGTTAGGTTGAACAATTCCACCCGGGGTGTATCCTGAATTTCTATTGAAGATTCGGCCGAGGCCTACGTAAATATTTATCGATTTCCGCCTTTCCTTGCTTATTGCTCCTTAGACTTTTTCTTTGTCGTCTTCCTTTAGTTGCCGCCTTGCATTTGGACGGCCTTCTGCGAATGTCGCTAGGTCAAGTGTTGGCTACTTTAGGAAAGCAAGTATAACCGTTTAGAGTTTCTCTAGCAAATCGGCTAAAAGCGACATGCCGACTATTCGAGAGTCGGTTGTATTTGATAAAAGCTAAGGCGGCGAGCCGACTACTCATGAGTCGGCTCTGTGGGAAGGCTGGTAGCGGCTTGAGCTATGCATAAGCTTTTAGGTCCTTAGCCATTTTTCATCGTCGCTCGTTCTTGCTTGTTCCACGCCTACGGTAGTAAGCTCACGAGAGCTGCGTCTTTCGGCGAGGAGGCGGCTTGAGAGCAACACATTACTTGTCATTGCGAGGAAGCTTTTCATGGCACAAGGCAGCAAGTCCCGGGCGACTAGTGGACCGGTGCGAGCAGTATGATAAAAAGCAGTGGCATGTTAGGAGCGTAATTCTTATCATCTGAGATAACAAAAAGCGGTCCCGAGCTCGTCTCGAAGGCCTAAATCTTAATACTTTAATACAAAGGGGTTAGTGCGATACATACTACATCAGCTGTAAAATCTTGAAGAAGATTCGCGTTCCTGAAGCTCTGTTTCTTTGCGAATCGTCCCTCTTGCGCGCTCGAGGCTTCGGCGTCAATCGAGATAGTAGGCGTCGTTCCCTAGCACCTTCTTGCGATGATGAAGGATCTTCCCAAGGTGCGAGACAACTTGTGCTGGCGGCTGTTCTACGAATCAGCGGAGCACAAGGTCACCCTCTTGGAGCGATCTCGGCTTGACCTTGCGGTTTGTAGATCGGTGCGAGACTCTCTTGGTAGATCTTTGGACGGTGAGTGCAACGATCGGCCCTATTCCGGCGAGATCAGCGCCCGTCTTGGCGTGTTTCTTGACTTCCTCTTTGGTGTACATGGTGACTCGTGGAAGTCGAACTCTATATCCGTCGGGATAACAGCTTGCACCGTGAGCGAGGAAGAAAGGCGTGAAGCCGGTTGACTTGTTTGGAGTCGTGTAACGGACTCTAGAGGGCGGTGGCAGCTCCTCGACCCAACGGCCCGAGCAGCTCGAGTGGATTCGACCGATCGAGGCTTGATGCCGGACAGGATGAGGCCATTGGCTCGTTCCACTGGCCGTTTGACTGCGGATGGGCAGCGGACGCTAAGTCGATCGGATGCCCTGCGTCGCGTAAAGCGAGCCAAAGCGCCCTTAGCAAAGTTTGTGCCGTTATCGGTGATGATCTTTGCGGTATGCCGTGCCGCACCGTGATGTCGGCGATGAAGGTTCTGCGGTCGGCCCGTTCAACTTCTTGATGGGCTTTGCTTCCACCCACTTGGTGAACTTGTCCACGCGACAAGCGAGATGAGTTAGGCCGCCTCGGGCCGTCTTGAATAGTCCTACCATGTCCGGGCCCCAAAGCTGCGAAGGGCGGCGATGGGGATTGTCTTATTGCCAGGGAAGCGGTGAAGGGCTTGAAGCGGAACATCGGCACCTTGCATTTTGGACTAGCTCTTTAGCTTCTTCCGGGGTAGTCGGCCAAAAGAAACGTGCTTGAAAGGCTTTGGCGGCAAGTGCCCTTGAAGCGCATGGTGGCCACACTCATACGATGGATGTCTCTGAGAATTGCTTGGCCTTGTTCGATTCTCTGGTAGCTGGTAGACACCGGTGACAACTGCGCCTGACTAGCTCTCTGTTGACTATGGTGTATGCTACCGCTCGGCGCTGCACTTGCCGAGCCAGGATCTCATCTGTTGGGAACTCTTTGTTTACTAGAAATTGGAGGATAGGTTGTGCCCATGAAGGTGCTGCTATCTCCTCAACTGCTACCACAGCGACTTGGACAAGGGTGGCTGGGCTGGGGGCGGCGGGCTGGAGTCTGCAGCCATTTCTTGGGTTAATGAGTCTCTGGGCGGTGGCGCAGCTCGGGCAGACTCTGAACTCCCGGGCTGGTAGCACAGTCCGGGCAGTTTCAAGCTGTGGTTTTCTTGAGGCTGTCTGTTGGGGCTTTGGAGTCGGATCCGACTACTACGGAGGCCGGCACGAAGATGGAGTCGACTCTGGTGAAGGCTTGATAGGCGGCTTGAGGAGGCAGAAGTGCGATGCGGAAGGTATCGCTTGGCGATGGAGCCGACTCGTGCCAAACATCTGCTTGATCATTGTCATTTCTTGGCACGTGAAGGAATTTGCACCCTCGAAGTATCCGCTGAGTTCTTTTGCACGAGCGATGGCTTCGCCATGTTTGCATCTTTGGCGTCCTAGTGGCGGATGATTCTTGAACCACCAAGTCGATCGCCATAACCACGGATCCGGCGAATGCGAAGTTCTTTAATGCGGGCCCATGAATGGCGCCTCATATTGGCAACGTTGTTGGAGGCAGCGAAGTGGATCTGCGGCTTATACTTGAGCTTGTCACCCTTAGGGGAAGTGAGGGGACGCGGCTCGGGCGGTGCGCATCTTAGAGCCATCGAAATGCATCCGCCAATGGGTGGAGTCGGTATTTGGCGGCGGTCTTGAGTCTCGGCCCGATCAGCGAAAATCGGCCGGCGCCTGCGACTTGATGGCGGTCGCGGGGCTGGTAGTAGATGGTGTAGGAGCTAGATCTATAGCCCATTTGGCCACTTTCGGCGGGCGTCTCGGCTTCAATGATCTCGGCGAGTGGGCGGTGCAAACCATAGTGATTGGATGCTCTTGAAAGTAGGGCTTGACTTCTTGGCGGCAAAATGCGTCGTAGCACATCTTACGGTAGTGAGGTAGTTCTGCTTGGAGGTCGGCAATTACCTCGCTCGGGTAATATACCGGTCTACGGGCGAGGGCGCCTTGCCTTCCTCCTTGCGCTCGACTACAATGACTGTGCTGACTACTCGGCTTGTGGTGGCGATGTACGAGAGCATGGGCTCTTTGGGAGTCGGAGCCGCCAACTCGGGGGGAGTAGTCAACATCTTCTTCAGCTGGAGAAATGCCTCATCCGCCTTGTGGTTCCACTCAAAAAAGGTGCTCTTCTTCATCAATTGATACAAGGGTAGAGCTTTCTCGCCCGGCCGTGATCATCGGTGATGGGCCTTGAGCGGCCGGTGAACCGCATATCCAGCGATCGGCTGGGTACCTCCATTCTCTCGATGGCCTTGATCTTCACGGGGTTTCACTCTATGCCGCGTTCGGAGACCAGGAAGCCAAGGAGCTGGCCGGCTGGTACTCCGAAAACGCACTTCTCGGGGTTGAGCTTGATCCGGAATCGGCCTTGATTTTCAAAGGTCTCCTTGAGGTCTTCGGCGGCGTCCACGTTTTCGTCTTCACCACCACATCATCCACATAGGCGTGGGCGTTCGGCCGAGTTGCGAGGAGGCACTTCGCATGCAATGCTGAAAGGTGGCGCCGGCATTCCTCAAGCCGAGCGTCATTGTCGATAGTAGAAGGCTCCAAATGGCGTGATGAATGCGGTCTTGATCATCCGTTGGGTTCGGTTTGATCTGGTGGTATCCACGAGTATCGTCTGGAAACTCAGCAGCTCGCATCCGGTGTGGAGTCTATCACTGATCAATCCTTGGCGAGCAAAGGGGTCCTTTGGGCAGAGCTTTGTTGAGGCTTGTGTAGTCGATGCACATCCGCCCTTTGCTTGTTCTTCTTGACACCAAAACCGGGTTTGCCACCACTCTGGAAAAAACACTTCCATGATGAAACCGGCTGCGAAGTCGGGCTATCTCTTCTCAACAACTCTTCTTTTCTCTTGACGAGGCAGCGCAAGGGCTGCTGGCGGGCTCATATCTGGCGGACGTGTAGCTTGTGCTCGGAGAATTCCGTCGGTACACCCGACATGTCTTTGGGGACCATGCAAAGATGTCGATTCTCACGGAGGAAATCGGCGAGCTCGCCTTCCTATTTCTTTGTCAAGGCCCGTGCCCATGACAGCGTACCTTTACGGGTGCTCGGGTCCAAGGTATCTTCTTGGTCTCTTTGGCGGCTTGAATGATCCTTCGCCTCCGACTCCTTGGGGTGGGCGACATCTCGGCTGCTTTCCGGCCATCGCCATGACTCGGTCAAGGAGCCGTTTCTCTCGACGCGATCACGGGGACTCGGCCAGCCATTGCTTCTCTCGGCCAGCGCGTGACGACTTCTTGTAGTCACCAGCTACGGTCGAATTCCTTGGAACTCGGCATCTTCATCTTGAGGTAGGCGTGGTGGGGAACCGCCATGAACTTGGCCAAGGCAGGTCGGCCCAAGCGGGCGTGTCTGGGCTCTCCAAGTCCACCACCTCGAACAGACCGGCTCTCGGCGGAAGTGATCTTTGTCTCCGAAGGGCGTCTATCGGGATCTTGCCGATCGGTGAGCAGGAGAGGCGGGTACAATTCCATGGACCCGCAGTGCGGCTGCTCTGCTGTTGTCTTCGCTTGATTCTAGCTTCTCCATGGTGTCCTTATGCGGGATGTTTATGCTGCTACCTCCATCTATCGGGACCATAAAAAAGCAGGCGGCCCGCCTATCAGTGGCCATGGTTGCACCTAGGACCAGGGCATAAGAGCCCGAACTCGGCATCACCTCTGGGTGATCCGCCCGGCTCCAGCTGATAGGCCTCTCGGACCAATGCATGAACTCTGGGGCATCTGTTGCTCTGCATTTACTTCTTGTTCTGTTGGCGCTTTGCTTTGCGCGGTCATCTACCCTGGTGGTGAACACTACATAGGCTCCATGCTCTTACGGGAACTCATCTTGTCTTGCACCGGCCGTGGTCGAGCCGCCGCTCTTTGGGGGGCGGCGGAGGCGGACCAGCTGGCGGTGGAGGTGAGCCGTCTCCTTGGCGATCTGGTGAGCAGTGGCATTCTGGTGGTGTGGTTGGCGGCTTGGCGCGCTGTGGAACTTGCAAGGACCATCGAGTCTGCTCATAGGAGAAGGCTGGCAACCAATTGGACTTGCCGCATACGCGCTTGGCGGGGCTGTCCTTCCGACTCTTGATCTTCAAGCGCCACGACACTGCCGATGTTGTTGAAAGTCGGCTCTTTGAGCTATGCGTTTGTTGTCGTTACATTCTTTGTCGCCGGCTGGTGTCTCGGCGGAGTTACAGGGAGCTGAGGGAGTCACTTTGCGGTCGCGTTGACTTGAATCTCCGTCTTCATGGAAGAGTCGGCCGTGGCGTGCTTATGCTGCTATGACTAGCGGTTCGTCGAGGTCTCTGGCTCGTCGTAGAGGAGTTTGTGCTTGAGGAGGTGCCCTCTCGGCGCAGCGATAAAAATACTTCGATAGCACTGCACCTCGTGCGCCCTCGCGAGAGTTTGGCTTCGCCCGGTAGCGTGAGGTAGTCGCGTGTTGATTCTTGAGGCCTTGCGCTGGGGAGGCTGGCGGCGGCAGGGAGGTCGCTTATGCGTGCTTGTGAAGTTGCGGATGAAGGCTTGGTGAAGTGGACCCAGCTGTTGATCTTTGCGGGGCTTCGGCTGTTCAGCCATGTCGGGCGTGCCACAGAGCATGAGAGGTGCTTCATAGCAACTTCGCTTGTTGCCGTTTGCTATCTTGACGGCGTGGAGTAGTCTATCGGCCGATCTTCGGTTTCATGGGCGGTGTACTTAGGTGTGTCTCGGGGCGTGAACCCTTTGGGGAAGGGCTCGTCTACGATCTGAGGTCGGCGGGCGGACCCAGCTCATCTTCTTCTTCAGCGCCGAGGGATCGGTGGAGTCGGTCGATCCGATGGCGGGCGTCATTCTCTCCGACTCCTCTCGGCGGCCAGCGACCTCAAAGTCGGATGCTCAACGGCGGCGGAAAGTCGCCGCTCTCTTCGGGGGGAGGCGGATAATCGTCCGCCGCTCTCTGCTCTCGGGCGGCCGTGCGGGTCGCGCTCGATGGTGATATGAGTCCGCCTGTGGTGACGATCGGCTCCTTCTCTTTCCTTCCGTGGACTCCGCCCGATCGGCGTCGGAAATCGCGCCTTGATCTCGGCGGGGAAGGCAAGTCGTTGTTCGGCTCTTTATGGCGTGTCTGCGGCCGCCCGGCGCGCGCTTCGCGCGCAACGCGTCAAGAACTGCTGGACTCGCTCCGTCATCACGCGGCGCTCTTCGCCCTCGAAGTTCTTCAACTCGTCAGTCGCCGCTTGGGCGGCGCGGATATTCTCCGCTGGGGTGGCGTACACGGGGCGTTTTGCCCCGAGCAAGTCGGCGATGGCTGCACCGCACTGCCGGACCGCACCTAGACGGCTCGGCCCAGTTGGAGCCGGCGAGCCGCCTACTGCGCGATCCATCTCGCGCTGGTATGCCTCTGACAAGCGCCTCATGCTTGCCAGCTTCTTGGCGCCGATGATCTGAAGGCGGCGCCTCCAGCATCTCAGCGTCTGCGTCCTCTGGAATGGGCGCGGTTAGGTCTTGCAGGGCCGCAGCTAGCGGGTCCTAGGCTTCTTCGCCGGAGTGCTCGCCGTGGCTGATGACGAGCACCTCCGTGACGGTGCTTCCACCGCTCTCCTCGTATGGAAGCGGCTCGTCGTAGACCACCACGTTGGTGGGGAAGATGTCAAGCGACACGGCGTCGGAGTCGACAAACATCGGGTCGGTGGAGCCTACGGACTCCAAGTCTACGGCAGGCTCGCCGGCAACATGGAGTTGGTCGAGGAGGCCCGCGAGAAGGCTCTCGGGGCCACCCGTGCCTGCGTCGGATGCGAGGTTAAATCGGAGGCGTACCTCGCCGATAAGTTGGCGAGGCTACTCAGCGGTGCGGCGGCCTCGGCCTTGCCAGCGCGGTCGATCTGAACTCCATCTGGCGAGCCTGGCTGGCTGCGCTTGCCAGGGAGGAAGAGAGTTCCCATCCAGAACAGATCTCCGGACGACGGTGCACCTCGCCCCATGGTGGGCGCCAAATGTCGGGGGTTGGGTGCGACATATGCCAAAGGATGGCTTATCATGGTGGGGGTGAGTAGAACGTCGCCGATGCCTGGAAACGGGATAAGGCGCAGACATGCACCACGGCGAATCTTACCCAGCTTCGGGGCTCTCCGGGGAGATAACACCCCTACTGCTGCTCTGCGGGGTCTCCGCATGGTCACTATGGCAAGGTGATTACAAAGGTGCTCCTAGAGCTGTGTCGGGAGGCAGGAGAGAGCAAGGCTAGTTCTCTCCTCCCTGGGCTATGTGTCTATCTCTCTTAAGGTCCGAACACTTTGCATGGGTGCCCCAGGGGGTTTATATAGGCCTACCCCCAGGGGTACAATGGTAATCCGACTGGGCGTGGGCCCCAGCCGTCTGTCTCTCATGTTGCCGTCCTTCCCGCCAACTTCTGGGGCCCGCCGACTGGTGGGTCCCGCGGACAGGCGGACAGCGTCGCGGCACTCGATGTGCGAGCTTGGTCATTGAGTCGTGGCAACAGTACCGCTGTCTATTAGGCGATCACTGTCGCCACTCCCCATCCAATCTGGTTTATGGCTTGTGGGGCCCTGGAGGGGAGACAGCCGACTCCGGGGAGGCCGACTCCCACAGGGCCGTCTTCGGGCGCTCTCGCCGCCTTCGATTCACCCACTGACAGGCGGCCCCGCGGTCTTCGGGCCGTATAGGCCGGCGTCGTGGGCAGGTCGTCGCGCCTTGGCTGAGGTCGAGCGAGCATGGCAGCGATTGCGCGCCTGCGCGGAGATCTCCCAGCCATACGGCTTACTGTAGCCATGCCAGTCCCTCGTAGGCAGGGAGGGACGGCCACGTCGTGGCCGTACCCCGCATCGGTCTTCGTGAAGTGTCATGGGCCGACTCCCACAGTCGGCACTCCTGGAGGTCGCCAGCCTGGAGTCGGCTTGCTTTGGAGTCGTCATCTGGGATTCGGCTCCTCCGGAGATCGCCAGCTGAGACTCGGCTTCTCCGGAGATCGCCAGCTGGGGCTCGGCCTCTCTGGAGGTCACCAGCTGAGACTCGGCTAGAGGGGCGTGGCCTGCCCCGATGTCTTGAAAGATCCTGGGTCCCGGGTCAGCCTACCCGTGGCCCATTACTCCGACACCTCGCGATGATTCGAAACCGTTTCAAAATTCAAATTCAAATTAATGTCAACAATAACAGTTTTCAAAAGTTAAAACAAAAATGTTCGGGAGGTGCCATAATTTGCATATGTAAATATGGTGCAATAAACACATTTTTATAAAATGCCTAGATATTTTATAGTGGATGGAAACAAGAAAACAATTAAATAAAAAGAAAAGCAGAACCTAACTAAACAAAAAAAAAAAGCCCCCCCCACTAGGCCTCGGCCCGGTGTGCCATCAGACCAACCAGGGCAGCCTACAGCCCAACAAACCGACCCGCCCTGCCTTATCCCCACAAGGGGAAGCCCTAACCGACCACCCCCCTTCCCCCTCTCCCGAAAATATCTGCCCCCTCTCTCCCGATTGGATCGGGACCGGGAGGCTTCGCCGCCCGCCCCGAGGCGCCGCCGCCTCAGAGACCGCCTCCCCGCCAGCCTGCTTCCGCGTCGACCCCGCCGACGCCACGAAATCATCGCCGTCACCGGTCGCCGGAGCCGCCCCTCATCTACCTCCACCTCGTCGGACGCCTTCCTCGACCTCCTCCCCGCCAGCGCCATCGTGCCTCACCGTCGAACTCCCCTACAATGAGGGTGAGAACCCCATCCCCCTGCTTCCCTCTTCCTATCGTCCCGCACGTCCATCACCACGCCAGTTCCACCCGCCGTAGCCGCTCACGTCGCTACTCCCCTGTTCGCCCCGGCCTCGCCTTCCCTCTCCGTGCGCCGCTCCGGCCATTCCCGCCTCCTCTGCACACGGTTCGTGGCCACCCCGCCGGCCGTCGCGGCCATCTGCGCCCGCTTCGGCCGCGCCGCCTCGCTTGGTTCCACATCTCGCCGCTTCTGTTGGGCGGTGCCGTGGGAAGCGGCGGCGCGCCGATGGCCTCGCCCGATCCCCAGCGCCTCGGCTCGCCCCAGTCGGGTGCGCCCCTGTAGGCCACGCCCGCTGCGCCCACTCGGGCGCGCGCGCACGCCCGTAACCGCTAAGGCCTCTGGGCCACTGCCAAATGAGGCCCAGCCCCTGGAAAATTTTAGTAAAAAAAAGAATAAAAAGAATAAAAAATGTTAGGATTAAGTAATTAATTAATTAGTTAATGAGTTAATTAAGTCAATTAATCCTGTTTAACTAATCTAACTAATATAAATTAGCCTAATCACT
This sequence comes from Aegilops speltoides, assembly GCA_021437245.1. Lineage (NCBI taxonomy): Eukaryota > Viridiplantae > Streptophyta > Magnoliopsida > Poales > Poaceae > Aegilops > Aegilops speltoides. The sequence continues at coordinate 424,145,814 of CM038144.1, read as the reverse complement.
TAGTTAGTCTAATTAACACGGTTTAGTTGATCTGGGTCTATGACCAGTGGGACCCACGTGTCAGCTTGACCAGTCAACAACCAGAGTTGACTGATGATGTCATGCTGACGTCATAAATGCAATTTCGAGTTAACATAATCTTTCTAGAAAATTGATTAAACCTTAGAAAATAATATAAAATAAACCATAGCTCGGATGGAAAAACTTTATACATGAAACTTGCTCAGAACGACGAGACAAATCCAGATACGCAGCCCGTTCGTCTACCACACATCCCTAGCATAGCAAACCTGCAACATTTCACCTCCGGTTCATCTGTCCGAAAACACGGAACACCGGGGATACTTTCCCGGATGTTTCCCCCCCCAGATATCACCTCATACCGCGTTAGAACACGCTCTAGCTCGCTTGTTGTCTGTTATGCACTTGCTTGCTATGTATTTACTGTTTCTCCCCCCTCTCCTCTACGGTAGACTCTGAGACCGACGCAAGCTACCACCCCGTTCGACTCTGAGTTGACGACCCCTCCTTCTTGCGGAGCAACCAGGCAAGCCCCTTTGATCACGGATATTGCCTATTCTTCTCTATCTTGCTTGCATTAGAGTAGTGTAGCATGTTCTTTGCTTTCGTTAATCCTATTCCGATGCATAGCCTGACATTGTTGCTACAGTCATTGATACCTTACCCGCAATCCTAAATGCTTAGTATAGGATGCTAGTTTATCATCATTGGCCCTACATTCTTGTCAGTCTGCCTTGCTATACTATCGGGCCGTGATCACTTGGGAGGTGATCACGGATGTCGGTGTCAAAACCGGCGGATCTCGGGTAGGGGGTCCCGAACTGTGCGTCTAGGCGGATGGTAACAGGAGACGAGGGACACGATGTTTTACCCAGTGTTCGGGCCCTCTTGATGGAGGTAAAACCCTACGTCTGCTTGATTAATATTGATGATATGGGTAGTACAAGAGTGGATCTACCACGAGATCAAGGAGGCTAAACCCTAGAAGCTAGCCTATGGTATGATTGTTGTAATGTATGTTGTCCTCTGGACTAAAGCCCTCCGGTTTATATAGACACCGGAGGAGGCTAGGGTTACACAGTAGTCGGTTACAATGGTAGGAGATCTACATATCCGTATCGCCAAGCTTGCCTTCCACGCCAAGGAAAGTCCCATCCGGACACGGACGGAGTCTTCAATCTTGTATCTTCGTAGTCTTGGAGTGCAGGCGGATAATGATAGTCCGTGTCCGGCCACCCCTAGTCGAGGACTCCCTCGGTAGCCCTGAACCAGGCTTCAATGACGATTAGTCCGGCGCATAATGTTCGGCATTGCAAGGCGGGTTCCTCCTTGAATAATCCAGAGAAGATCATGAACACCAGGATAGTGTCCGGCTCTGCAAAATAAATTCCACATTCCACCGTAGAGAGATTAAAATGTACACCAGTTCAATCCGTTGACGTATTATGCGGCGTGACATCACACGGCTACCAGGCTTTTACTTGAATCGTTTTTTACTGTACCACCTCAGCACGTTTAGCGAAGCGGTTTCCTTGGCACATCTTGTCGAAGCAGAGATCGTGTTCCCCTTATTCCGGGATTCTCATCAATACGTGCGTGGGTGACCCAACCGTTCCCGTCGCCACGCCTCCTCTATCGAAGGCGAATCCCAAACGGTCACGAAGACGGCTCTTTGTATTTTTTTCCTCTTTATAAGAGGACCAAGGCTTGTCTTTGTTCTTCAATCTCGCATCGAATCTCCTCCTCGCTCCCAGTTCCAACACCCGAGCCTCGAGTTCGAGCGCAGGATTCTCAACCATGTCGGCTCCGACCTCCAGGGCGGTGGATGCCCTCCTCCGTCACGGAGGAGGACATAATCACTTCTACGAGGCCAAATGCACGCCCTCGAGGTTTCGCACAGGTTGCCCGCCCAAGGGCAGGCCGTGCCTGCCCCCGAGCCTGGTGAGTTTGTTGTCTTCGTATCCCACCTCCGTCGGGGTTTAGGCTTCCCGACGGATCCCTTCGTGAGAATGCTCATGTTCTACTATGGGCTGGACTTTCATGACTTGGCTCCGGAGTCCATCCTCCACATCTCCGCATTCATTATCGTCTGCGAAGCTTTCCTCCGCGTCACTCCCCACTTCGGCCTGTGGTGAAGACTTTCAATGTGGAGCCAAGATGATCGGGGCGTCAAGCGAGTCTTGTGGGCGGGCATAAGCAAAAGGCCGGCGCCCCATGGCCCGAGGGTTCCTTCAAGAGGAACTCGGATTGTGGCAACAGGAGTGGTTCTATATCACCGCTCGAAGGCAGCAAGCAAAAGCCACCGCCTTCCTTCCGCCGGGACCTCCATGCCGACGATGTCATGGGTCAACCAAGGGCTCGGTTAGGGCCGTCCAAGACGTGCCTTTATTGCGAGGCGGTTCGAGACCTCGGGCCCGAGTCCGGAGGTATCCCGAGTCCGGAGGGGCGGAGAGTTCGGCACCCACTAGTATTCGGCGGAGAATCAAGAATCTGTTTGAGGGCGTCCATCTCGAAGATCACCGTGCGTTGATCGTATGGTGATTGGAAGGATTTCGTCCGCCGGCGGATTCGCAATGCCGCTATGAGTTTGTTGGCGGGGGTTTGAGTCTGTGAAAATGACGCATCTCTTTGTTTATTGACAGTCTTGCACATGAAAATCGCCCTGTATAGATAGTAGCCCTGAGACTCGGTAGGTTGTCGAAAGCGACAGCGTGCGAGGATCATCAACGTAATGAATTCCGCCGTTCCTATGCGAGTGCGGATAGTCCGAGGGCTAGCGGACTAGTGGGTTTGCCGAGTTAAATCGGCAACTTGACGTGGCGGATCACGGACATCGCCTTTGTCAACCGGTGACTTGACGAGTCGCAAGGTAAATGAGTTCTCCGCATTCGCTTTATTAAGGGGTGAAGCCCTCCTCGATAAATTATATGTTGTTGCCTGACGGTGCTGCTGCTGTGGAGAGCCTTGGGCGAACTTGCTCGAGCTAAGGAGCAAGCCCGAAGGAGTACGCGCTGCCTCGAGGGCGGCCGAGGAGTTGAAAGCCGAAAGGGTTGCGCCTTGCCCTAAGGAGGCGAGGTGGCGAATTGGCCATGAAAGTAAAGATGATGCCGACCGCAATGAGGCTCTTGAAAAGGAGCACTTATCGGAGCGGGAAGACTGAAGAAGGCCACCGCCGAAGCCAAGGATGCCCGCTCGCAATGCGAGCTATGAAGGAGGAACTGCGCCCGGGCGGAGATATCGTGGTGGCAAGCCTTTTCTGCTGCGTCGCGGTTTATGGATCAAAAGTATGCTCAATTTGGTAATTGTGGGAGTCCGGAGGATCCATATATGGACTTAGTTGCAAGTGCGGCTGATGCCGTTGAGCACTTCCGGAGCCAGAAGGATCACAAGATGGAAGAGCTATATTGGTCTCAATTCCATAGTCCGGATCGCTCACTTCCGTTGACGGACCGGTTGGCCAAATGGGCCAAGCTAAATAGATTGTCCGGACTTGCCATGACTGACATCGTGGCCCATGTCTGGCCAGAGAGGCCCAAGGTGACGAGCTACTTCGGCTTACTGCAGCAATTCCTTGGAGCGGTGCCACATATAAAGGAGATGAAGCGGTCGGCCTGCATCGAGGGCGCGCGGATGGCTCTTGCCCGTGTGAAGGCGCATTGTCCGGAGATGGATGCCACCTCTGTTGCCGCCCAGGGTTCGGGATGAAAGTCGGCTCCCTGCCGAGCACTATTTCGGGGAAGTTATGTGTGGCGCTCGTGTAATAGAGTCGCAGTGCTCGAAAAATGTCACGTTCAAATGAACGTATTAGCTTGTAAAACGATGATTATGTTATAACTACATTTTATACTTGTGCGTCCAAGTAGTAAAACTTCTCCTATGCGGCCGTTTACGTATACATTTGTATAACTTGAAAGATTGCAGTCTTCGGCTTCAGCCCCCACGCACAGGCGGGGGTGTTATAAAAATAGCGTTTTCACACTTAATCCGACGTCTCGGTCCTGTTTAAGGAGGTGGTAGCGTAGCGAACTAGGCAATCCGGACTATAATGCTTTATCACTTTCACTTAGCCAGTGGAGCTCGAGGGTGGGGCTATGATATAGCCCCTGGTGGCACCGCACTTATCCGAATTCGGGGCGCGTATGTGCCTGACCGGGAAACGGTCCTTCGTCAAAGCGGGGAATTCTAAACATTCCTATAGTCGATCGAGTGGTTGACCAGACTCTCGCTGTATCATGACGGTCGGTTTCGGCTTTCTCTCTTGAGGTGCTCGCCCGGCCCGGGGCACTGTCGCGATAGTTCTCCGGTGCTGTGTTAGCGGATGATACGGGCGTAAGGCAGCAAAACACGGGAGCCGGGCAAACCCAACATTTGACCAAAGACATGATTCGAGCTGATGCATATAATGCCTAACTCGAGGCGCTGAACACTCCCTAAGGTGTTCGGTCTTTATAATAATGGGCGAGCGATGCCCTAAGCCCCTAGTGTCCGGTATGGGCATGGTCTTCCACGCGGCCGATGCCAAAGCGTCGATCTCGCTTTGGCTATAGGAAGAAACCAAGGAGAATAACAACAAGAGACAGTAAAAAAGGTTTACGCAGGTCTTAATCTGAAAAGAATCCTCTGGCGGGTCCCTCTGCGTCTGCGCTTTGTGTCTCCGTTGCGCCGTTATCTGGGCGGGTATGCACGTTGTTCATCTGTAGAAAGAGAGGAACGTTTAGTTTGAAAACAATTAGATGCGAAAAATATGTGTAAAAGAAGAAATATAAATAATTAAGCGGGGTTTGTATGAACCCGCGGTTGTTTATCTTGCAGCCCCATGAAGAGGTATGCGGCTAGGGGCCCCTAACTTTGAAGCGGATTCGTCTATCCGAGTCCGGGTCTTTAAGTGACCCTCGCTCAAATGGCGCCACGCGGACCGAGCATCTTGAGTGTAAGAGATGCGTGTCTGCGGTATGGCGTTGAAGCGGACAAAAGCCTTCGTCCCAAGAGTGCTTGATATCCACTTTCAAATGGGGCGATGTGAAAAATTAAATTTTAGCGTCGAAAATTGTTGGCGATCGAACCGACTTCTAGTAATATGGAGCACATGCACTTGGCGTAAGGGCTGGCGTCACTCCTTTGAAGGAAGTGCGGCTGTGTCGGATTTTGGTAGGGTCTATCCCCATCCTACGGATTGTGTTTGAATCTGGCAGGTTTAAGTCGCTGCCTCCGTCCATGGGGCGTTAGTAAGTGTAATCCGTCTATTATGGGATTCAATATCGAGAGTCCGTCCCGCGTTTGAGCAACGCGGAATAGTCGGTGGTCGAAAGTGATTGGTTTGATATCCAATCTCTATGGTCTGCTGGGTTGGACCGCGAAGCTCTTTTAGAAAGTGCCACACTATTTTTCCGTATTATCACATGAAGTGAGTTCTTCGCTTTGACCCCTTGTGGGAAAGTCTTTTGTTTTCGGTGCTTTCTGCTGGTGGGGTTTATCGTCTTAAGCTTGACGTCGAGCCCCTTGTGTTCGGCGTCTAGTCGGCGGACTATTTAAAACCCAACAATCCCGATGGGTATGGTTTGTAGGCTTTCCGGAGTCTTGTGGATTTGACATATCCGACCGAATCTTATTTAAGCTGGACGGATCGTCATTGTCATCCTTAAGCGTTGTTTTGTTGTTTGGCGCGAGCATTTGAATCCGGCGTTATTGCCTTGCTCTTTGGGCTTTTCTCTTTATTTGGCGTTGTTCTTTTCTGCGCCGTGATTTTCGTTCCATCCCTTATCTCGGATGTACTTGGGTCATTGGTGCTGCATCTTGCTAGCCAGCTGTCCTCTCCAGCAGAAGCGGGTCATGAGGCTTGTTAGTGCGGACATTGTCCTCGGTTTCTCTTGGCGAGGTGCACAGCAAGCCATTCGTCTCGGACATTGTGCTTGAAAGCTGCTAAGGCTTGGCGTCCGGACAATCGACTATTTGGTTCTTTTAGTAGGAAACCTGTTCCTGAATTTCCTGGCCGACTCTCCGGGCTGTTGAGTTATGTGACTTAGATCATCTGCGTCCGGAGGCGGACATAAGTCCTTGAAAATTTGCTCTAAACGCATCCTCGAGCTCTTCCCAACTTCCCACGGTGTTTTTGGGAGGCTTTTAAGCCAATGAGGCTGGCCCTTTGAGCTTGAGGGTAGGTATTTTATGGCGTGGAGATCATCTCCTCGGCCATGTGTATATATAGTATATAATCTTCTATCCAGACTCCGAGTCATTGTTCCATCATAGGCCTCTATGTTTATGGGTTTAAATCCTGCTGGGAATGCATGTTCCAGCACCTCATTGGTGAAACATATTGGATGTGCGGCGCCCCTGTATTTGGGTGTGCCACTATCTTTGGACACTTGACGTGTTGCCTTGCTTCCTAGGGCCCTCTTCTTTGGCCCGTAGATGGACCTGGTTGGGCCATCTGTCTTTCCAGGTTCATTAGTTGGTTTATGTGTGGCGCCACTTTCAGAATTTAGCCTATCATCTGGCCATCTATCCAACCAGGCGGCCTCTTTATTTTTTGACGGTGGAGGCTCTATGGCCTCCTCGTCGAATCTCAATAGCGACTTGCGCTTGGGTAGCTCTTTGATTGGTGGCCATTGCCGTATTTATCTGCGGTTTTGAGCACTTTGCTCCATCTCATTCTGAGTGTGTCTTCCGCTGTTTTGAGCTTCCTCTTTTCCTTCTTCAGGCTTCTTGCAGTGTTGACGAGTCTTTTCCGAAGGTTTTTGCTCTCCGGCGGCGTGTCCGGCATGAGGTCGTCCGGACTGTTGTTTTCACCGAGCCTGGACTGATTATCTGACTCGTCATGTTCGGACGGTTGCTTATCGTCGTCCACTTGTGAGCCCTACCGTATTGCGGGCTCCTTGGGAGCGTTGTTGTCGTCGAGGCGGGACTTAGGGCGGCGTCTGCGTCGCTGTTTTGGTTGTTTATCGGCGGGGTTATCTTCCGCCGCGGCCCGTTGGTCCTCGTCATCGCTCTCCTTTGGGGTATCCACCATGTATATGTCATATGACGAGGTGGTCTTCCAGTGCCCTGTAGGCGCTGGTTCCTTTTCGTCTCCGGCATCGTCGTCCATAGCGTCGATGTCGTCTAAGTCGTAGTCTAGCATGTCGGTTAGATCGTCGACAGTGGCTACAAAGTGGGTGGTGGGTGGGCTCTGAATTTCTTTGTCGTTCGTACCCCAACCATTCTGGCCATAGTCCGGCCAGGACTCTCTTGATAACGAGAGATGCTTTAGTGAATTCAGGATATCGCCAAAAGGCGAGTATTGGAAAGATGTCGCGGTGAATTCCATAACGGCGCCCAATCGAATCGATTGGTAGGCGCGGGAGGTTGGTCCGCAAGTCGGCGCCTCGGAATCACGAGTTCGCGGGGACAAGATTAGTGTTCGACTCCATCGCCGTGGATGTTGAAGCCCGGGCGGCGTCTATCCACGGCCCTCGTCTGGGCGATCGACTACGGACTAATGGCGAAGCGGATTCGTGTCGCGACCACCAAAACCTTTGATCGGTGGCGAGCTAGATCATGCCCGTCGTCCGCAGGTCTGCGGCGCTTCGGCTGTGGCTCGAGTCCGTCGAAGATCAAGTCTTCGCGGACATCGGCCGTGAAGTTTAGGCTTCGAATCGACTGACGGCGGGCGTAGCTTCGATCTGCTCGGATGGCCAAGTGAATTAGCACGCGAGTGCATAGCCGCTGAATCTGAAGATCATCCGGGAGAAAAGTCTCACCACGGACAGCGTTGTTGGTTGAAGATGCCATCAAGCCTCTCGGTGGCGACGGAGGAACTCTCAATGAAAGCACCAATGTCGGTGTCAAAACCGGCGGATCTCGGGTAGGGGTCCCGACTGTGCGTCTAGGCGGATGGTAACGGAGGCGAGGGACACGATGTTTTTACCCGAGTTGGGCCCTCTTGATGGAGGTAAAACCCTCGTCTGCTTGATTAATATTGATGATATGGCTAGTACAAGAGTGGATCTACCACGAGATCAAGGAGGCTAAACCTAGAAGCTAGCCTATGGTATGATTGTTGTAATGTATGTTGTCCTCGGACTAAAGCCCTCTGGTTTATATAGACAGGAGGAGGCTAGGGTTACAGTCGGTAACAATGGTAGGAGATCTACATATCCGTATCGCCAAGCTTGCCTTCCACGCCAAGGAAAGTCCCATCCGGACAGGGGACGGAGTCTTCAATCTTGTGTCTTCGTAGTCTTGGAGTCCGGCGGATAATGATAGTCCGGCTGTCCGGACACCCCTAGTCGAGACTCCTCAGCGGGTATATACTATACATATATACATACTACGAGATGGTGACTAAAGTCGGGTCCGCTCGAAGAGTACCATGAGTGATTCCGCAGTTGGGGCTGAAAGGACCTTTGTCTGACGGCCCTCTGTGTGGATCTTTGTGGCGGAGCGACAGGCGAGTTGAGACCACCTAGGCGAGAGGTGGGCTGGCCTGGTCGGCGTCATGATTTGCTTCATAATAACACGCTTAACGAGATCTTAGTATTTGATCTGAGTATGGCCATTTGGTCTATCGCACTAACCATCTGTGGGGAGTAGTTATGGGTATCCGGCGTCGTGGTATCGGCGAAGCCTTCTTGGCGTCGGCGACGGAGCGGCGTAGCGCGGATTGGACTTGAGCGCCTACTCTTGTATAAGGGAGGCTAGAGTGCGCTTCGGCCGCCCTCGCAGCGTCTTGGTGTGCAATGGGCGATGGGCGGACCCTCTGGCGCATAGGATTTAGACCGGCGTGTTGACCTCTTTGTTGTGCCTAGGTGGGGCTGCGGCGTGTTGATCTTCGAGGCGGGCATGACCGGAAAGTGTGTCGGCCAAATGGGATCGGCGTGTTGGGTTATGTGGTGCACCGCTGTAGGGAAGTTTATCTATTGAATAGCCGTGTCCCTCGGTAAAGGGCGACCGAGTTGTACCTTGACCTTATGATAACTAGAACCGGATACTTAATAAAACACACCCTTCCAAGTTCCACGAACAACCCGGTGATCGCTTTTCCACAGGCGGCGAGGAGGATCGCCGGTAGGATTATGCTATGCGATGCTCTTGGAGATGCTACTTGGAGATGCTACTTGGCGATGCTACTTGGAGGACTTCAATCTACTCTCTTCTACATCTTTGCAAGGCGGAGGCTGCGAGCGTAGTCTTGACGGGATTATCTATCCCCTCTTATTACGGCATTCTGCAGTTCGGTCCACCGATATGGCCCTTTACACATATACCCATGCATATGTAGTGTAGATCCTTGCTTGCGAGTACTTTGGATGAGTACTCACGGTTGCTTTCTCCCCTTTCCCCCACCTTTCCTTTCTTTCGGTTGTCATAACCGAGATCTTTGGAATCGAGGCGAGCGCCACCGTCGGCGGCGACTCCTACTGTTGGAGGTTCCTACTACTACGTGCGGCCCGTTGGCGACGACCGGGGAGTAGTTTAGGAGGATCGAGGCGGGAGGCATCGCCTCTTCGTCTGTATCGGTTTGTGCTAGCCTTCTTAAGGCAAACTTGTTTAACTTATGTCTATAATCAGATATTGTTGCTTCCGCTGACTCGTCTATGATCAAGCACTTGTATTCGAGCCCTCGAGGCCCCTGGCTTGTATTATGATGCTTGTATGACTTATTTTATTTTTAGAGTTGTGTTGTGATATCTTCCCGTGAGTCCCTGATCCTGATCGTACACGTTTGCGTGTATGATTAGTGTACGATTGAATCGGGGCCGTCACAAGTTGGTATCAGAGCCGACTACATGTAGGAATCCCCTTTCCAACTCCTTGGCCGAAGTTGAGTCTAGAAGCCGAAAACTGTTTTACTAACTTGGTATCGCGGCCCCCGGCCCACGTCGCCAATTAGGTGGTATTAGGATCTTTTACTCCTCGATCTTTACTCGGGATTACGAACTCTCTTACATTGGGTTAAGCGATTTTACTAAATCTAACTTTAGGTTCTCGAAAATACTTTCTCCGGAGAGCCCCTTGATCGGATGATCGCTTGGTTGCACGGAAGATTTCGAAGATACTCTCCGATTTTCTCTCGAGACCTTGTGCCCGTTGCTTTTGCATTTCCCTTCCACCAAAATAGCCCTATGGATAAATACTTACACATGTCGTGCTTACTTTTATTCCCAGTCGATCTTGTTATTACAAGATACCTCGAAATTCTCTCTCTTGTTTGAGAATACTTTGTGCCTCTTGCCTTGCGGTTCCTTGCTACGAATACCACTACAGATAATTTCTCGCACTTACCGAGTATCCACTCATCCCCAGTTGATTCATGTATGTCACCAATCTTCAAAATAATATCCGAACTTCCGAAAATCATGAGTAGCCTATTGCTCTTGAAATTCTTGCTTGCTTGCATTATGGTTAATCCCATAAGTCTAGTAATCTTATTGGCATCCTTTGTCACTATCATTTTAAGTCCGTTGATTCTATATGGGTGCGAATGCATACAATCATCAGTTGATCCTGATAAATTACCTTTCCGGCTCAGACGTCTTTCGAACATGAGCTGGTTCTCGGCCAATCAGATTGCCATCGATTGTACCCCTAAGCCTACTCAACTTATCCATCCTTAATCAGAGCATTTGCTTCTGATCCCTTGATTTGAAAATCATAATCATAATTCCTTTGTTAGTTAATCGTTGGATTATTCAGATGTTCTATAAACTGATGCATTTGCATTCTTTCTTCCTCTGGTTGGGTACCGATGCTCACATCAGCTCCGTTATGGACCGTTGGGTCCCTTGATGAATTACCATCCGGCGGTGTCGCCATTATCCAAAAATCTCGAAGTTACGATACATAATACCATTGATAAATCTTATTCTCTGTTTTGGCCAACCATGCTCTGCTCTCGAGCTAGTGATGTTTACTATGAAGTTTGTGGTATATGTTCCTATGATGCCCCGATGGGTTGAACCAATGCCTTACCTAATGTATGTGAGCCCGAAAGATTTGATGAGTCATACTCTTCCAGTGTTTTGCTAGATAAAACTTAAACATTACAACTTCTCCGAAAAATGAGAAGTGAATGGAAGGTTATGCATTGAGGAAGTGGGAGTCGACCTTGAACCTTTGAGTTCATGCCCATGGACATGATGTAGATCCTATCATGGAAGCTTCTTGAAATAATAACTATTCCCTTGGTATAAGTTCATCTTATATCTGGTATTTGATCATTTATGATTGTGGTTTCTGACCATGTTCTCCTTTAAATACCTTTTCTCGTGCAAGTTTAAGCACTTGCCTTCTATAGAGTAATACCCCAGTCCAACCTCTACTTTGATTTGTCGTCGAGTATTACCCCCCTAGTATCTCAAGATTATCACGGAACTGCATACCTTCTTATGAGTTCTTCATCAAGTGCTACATTCTCATTGATTCCAATTTTTCACGGGCTCTGAGTTATTTAACACTCAAAGACACCGATAAGTTACTCGAGTCCACATCGCGATTAAGCAACTCTTGGTAACCTTCATTACTTACGAGTTTGAACTCAATCACGTCATTCCTAGCCTGTTTGGCTATATCCTTGTCATGCCGATTTTAACTGTGCTACCTGGTCCTTCTTCCCGGAGCACAATTTTTGCCGATGAACTAACCTTACGTCGATCCTCATTGTCATATCATTTCGCCTTGAACAACAAGCTTGATTCCGTGTTTGTGCCATAACCGTGGTTCCAATAACCTTTTGCTTCATCATTCCTTTGACTTGATGTCATCACCGATCGATTACATCTTGAAATCTCTCGACCGCTATGTCGTGATCATCATCAGCATTCCGAGCTCTTCCAGGATATCAATTGAATTTATGTTGAGAAAGACCATCCTTGCCATCGTTGATTAGTGTTATCATCGACCACTCTACTGCCTTCACTCCAACATAAACTTGTTCGTGTTTTGTGTTATACCTTGAGTTCCTTGCTATCCAGCATTTGTTTTTATTTACCTTGGAGTATTACCATCTTTTATGTCAAGGATGTTGTGAGGACTGCTCCACCCCTTAAGGAATTCTTGGTATTGTGATACTTCTCACCCTCACCATTCTTTCTTGGTCCCCGAGTTGATTCTAATCGGGATACCAACACGTGAACCATGCTGCTTGGATTCTGTACTTCTAGCAACCCTATTGCTTTGAAGTTAATGGTCGACATTTCATTCTTAGACCATTGGTTATCGAATCACCATTCTAACATTGATCCTGCTACCTAAGCCCATATTTCGGGTGCACCTTTCAACCAGTGATTAATTGTGTATGGTTTCCTCGAGCATACATCATTATATCATTTGATCTGAAATTTTTTATCTCATTGTTCGAATACTGGTGGAAATCCATCTTTTGGAAATCTCGATTCATTTCCGCTAAGTTCATCAGTCACCTCCTCATCCTCTCCTTGGTTTAATGATGAACTCATGATTCGGAATTTGCTTTCATAGTTCATTTCCCGAGAATCTTACAGTGTCACCTCGACAATTTGTGTCGCACCTTTCTCTTCTCAGGCATCCTAACTCTGAGGTATCCTAACACCAATCAGATCTGAATCTCGGTCAGATGGTTGGAACATATTTCCAAGAGTTATAACGTTGGTCATTAACCCGATAAGGTGATGTCATCCTAACACACCTGCGGAGAATATTATTATAGTTTCCTTGTTAGCAATGTTAGCCATTCTTCCATGAGCAAATTGTAAGACTTATTCTATAAGTTGTTCCTGATGGATCCTTTGTATCCAAAGTCTGACCTTTGCTTGAAGACCATGCCGATGCTACCTCGAAGCATGTCTGTGGTACTCTGATTTTCAATAAGATCATTTGAAGAAAAATGCTAAATTTTCTTTGTCCATTATCCAAATACCGTTGTTTGGGTAATGTCATGAAATTTCTCTCCCCTTTCCTAAAGGGTTTTCTACATTATATCCTGCCATGGATATCATGCTCTGCTTGTCCTTGAGAAGGATATACCCCTGAAATATGTGTTTAAACACATTTTCCTTTCCATTGTTTTGTTTGATCTTTCTTGTGATCTATATTATCTAAGCAGTAATATTCTCCTGCTTATGTAAACACCCCGGTGTACAATTACATCGGCAAGACCACATGCATTGTCGATACATTCTGGTAATCACTGATGGACGAGAACTTTGCCTATTGGTCTGCCCCGTTCAACGAGCAGGATGATGGTTCTCTTCGTCCCTCGCCCTTGGTATCGCTGTTGTTGCCGACATAACTGATAGGCTACCCTCTGTCACGCCTTACTATCGTGACCGTGCAAGATGTCGCCCCCCTTCCTACCTTCAACCACATGGTGGGCCCATAACCCACAGTTCCACAGGATCGAAACCTGACTCTCCTGTACACCCCCTGTTCCCAAAGTTATTCCTCGTGCGTGGACTCGTATGTAATTCACGGACCACCGTCCCAAGTGATCTATTTTGGTATTAGACGCAATACTTATTCTCGTTGCCCTGAACCCCTTTCACCTTATGATTAGGCATCGAACGCTTGCCTATCCGTTTGAAACTTCTCATGGTACCTCCTTACTTTGCTCTTGATATTTTCTTAAGATTCAATTCGAGAGTAACTTCCGCCACCTTCCTCGATGTTATCGACCAGATAGTCGACCTTGTAGAGGTATGTCCTTTTGAAGCTACCCTTATCCTTTCCGTAAATGCGATGAAGATCCCCAAGGAAGGGCGACAACTTCATCATGATGACCCGAAGCAGAGAACTGAAGACATCAATGTAATGGATCGACCTCTTCGAGAAGAACAACCAACACCGAGAAGACTCGTTAGAATTTCGTAACCAGAATTTTCCCCTTAGTCCCCCTCTTAAATCTCGGGACGAGATTTCTTGTAGTGGACGAGATTTGTGACGACCGGATAATTAAGCTAAACTAATCCCACGCTAATGATGCCACATCACCACGATCACTGTTGTTAACCTCGCGATGATTCGAAACCGTTTCAAAATTCAAATTCAAATTAATGTCAACAATAAAAGTTTTCGAAAGTTAAAACAAAAATGTTCGGGAGGTGCCATAATTTGCATATGTAAATATGGTGCAATAAACACATTTTTATAAAATGCCTAGATATTTTATAGTGGATGGAAACAAGAAAACAATTAAATAAAAAGAAAAGCAGAACCTAACTAAACAAAAAAAACCTGCCCCCACTAGGCCTCGGCCGGTGGCCATCAGGGCCAGCCAGGCAACTACACCGCCCAGACAGACCGACCCCTGCCTTATCCCCACAAGGGGGAAACCCTAACCAGTCACCACCCCACTTCCCCCCTCTCCCGAAAATATCTGCCCCCTCTCTCCCCGATTGGATCGGGACCGGGGGAGGAGCTCACCGCCCCTGCGCCAGGACGCTGCCGCCTCGCAGGACCTCCTCCCCGCCGGCCTGCTTCCGCGTCGACCCCGCCGACGCCACGACATCATCGCCGTCCCCGGTCGCCGGAGCCGCCCCTCGTCTACCTCCACCTCGTCGGACGCCTTCCTCGACCTCCTCCCCGCCGGCGCCATCGCGCCTCACTGTCGAACTCCCCTACAACGGGGGTGAGAACCCCATCCCCCTGCTTCCCTCTCCCTATCGTCCCGCACGTCCATCGCCATGCCAGTTCCACCCGCCGTAGCCGCTCACGTTGCTACTCCCCTGTTTATCCCGGCCTCGCCTTCCCTCTCCGTGCGCCGCTCCGGCCATTCCCGCCTCCTTTGCACACGGTTCGCGGCCACCCCGCCGGCCGTCGCGGCCATCTGCGCCCGCCTCGACGCGCCGCCTCCTGCTTCGGTTCCACATCTCCGCGCTTCGCTGGGCGGTGCCGTGGGGAGCGGCGGCGCGCCGATGGCCTCGCCCGATCCCAGCGCCTCGGCTCGCCCGGTCGGTGCGCCCTGTAAAGCCACGCCAGCTGCGCCCACTTCGGTAGCGCCCTGACGCCCGTAACCGCTAAGGCCTCTGGGCCACTGCCAAACGGGGCCCAGCCCCTGGAACGTTTTAGTAAAAAACGAATAAAAAGAATAAAAAAATGTTAGGATTAATTAATTAATTAATTAGTTAATGAGTTAATTAAGTCAATTAATCATGTTTAACTAATCTAACTAATATAAATTAGCCTAATCACTTAGTTAGTCTAATTAACACGGTTTAGTTGATCTGGGTCTATGACCAGTGGAACCCACGTGTCAGCTTGACCAGTCAACAACCAGAGTTGACTGATGATGTCATGCTGATGTCATAAATGCAATTTCGAATTAACATAATTTTTTAATTCTAGAAAATTGATTAAACTTTAGAAAATAATATAAAATAAACCGTAGCTCGGATGGAAAAACTTTATACATGAAACTTGCTCAGAATGACGAGACAAATCCAGATACGCAGCCCGTTCGTCTACCACACATCCCTAGCATAGCAAACCTGCAACATTTCACCTCCGGTTCATCTGTTCGAAAACACGGAACACCGGGGATACTTTCCCGGATGTTTCCCCCCTTCACCGGTATCACCTCATACCGCGTTAGAACATGTCTAGCTCTGCTTGTTGTCCTGTTATGCACTTGCTTGCTATGTATTTATTGTTTCTCCCCCCTCTCCTCTCCGGTAGACTACGAGACCGACGTTGCTGCCGCCCCGTTCGACTACGGAGTTGACGACCCCTCCTTCTTGCCAGAGCAACCAGGCAAGCCCCCCCTTTGATCACCAGATATCGCCTATTCTTCTCTATACTGCTTGCATTAGAGTAGTGTAGCATGTTACTGCTTTTCGTTAATCCTATTTTGATGCATAGCCTGACATTGTTGCTATAGTCATTGATACCTTACCCGCAATCCTAAATGCTTAGTATAGGATGCTAGTTTATCATCATTGGCCCTACATCCTTGTCAGTCTGCCTTGCTATACTATCGGGCCGTGATCACTTGGGAGGTGATCACGGGTATATACTATGCATATATACATACTACAGATGGTGACTAAAGTCGGGTCCGCTCGAAGAGTACCCGAGTGATTCAGTTGATTAGCTGAAAGGACCTTTGTCCCGACCCTCTGTGTGGATCTTTGTGGCGGAGCGGCAGGCGCAGTTGAGACCACCTAGGCGAGAGGTGGGCCTGGCCTGAATCGGCATCATGGTTGCTTCATAATAACATGTACTTGAGATCTTGGTATTTGATCCGAGTCGGCCATTTGGTCTATCGCACTAACCATCCACGCGGGAGTAGTTATGGGTATCCCGCGTCGTGGTATCAGCGAAGCCTTCTTGGCGTCGGCGACGGCGCTGCTGGCCAGATTTGACTTGAGCGCCTACTCTTGTATAAGGGAGGCTAGAGTGCGCTTCGGCCGCCCTACTTAGCGTCGGTGTGTGCAATGGGCGATGGGCCGGACCCTGCGCGCATAGGATTTAGACCGGCGTGTTGACCTCTCTGTTGTGCCTAGGTGGGGCTGCGGCGTGTTGATCTTCCGAGGCGGGCATGACCGAGAAGTGTGTCGGCCAAATGGGATTGGCGTGTTGGGTTATGTGGTGCACCCTGCAGTGAGTTTATCTATTGAATAGCCGTGTCCCTCGCTAAAAGGACGACCCGGAGTTGTACCTTGACCTTATGACAACTAGAACTGGATACTTAATAAAACACACCCTTCCAAGTTCCACAGACAACCCGGTGATCGCTTTTCCACAGGGCGACGAGGGGAGGATCGCCGTGTAGGATTATGCTACGCGATGCTACTAGAGATGCTACTTGGAGATGCTACTTGGAGATGCTACTTGGCGATGCTACTTGGAGGACTTCAATCTACTCTCTTCTACATCTTTGCAAGGCGGAGGCTGCGGAAGGTAGTCTTGACGAGATTAGCTATCCCCTCTTATTACGGCATTCTGCAGTTCACCCACCGATATGGCCCTTTACACATATACCCATGCATATGTAGTGTAGATCCTTGCTTGCGAGTACTTTGGATGAGTACTCACGGTTGCTTTCTCCCCCTTTCCTTTCTTTACGGTTGTCGCAACCAGATCTTTGGAATCGAGGCGACGCCACCGTCGGCGGCGACTCCTACTATCTTTGGAGGTGCCTACTACTACGTGCAGCCCGTTGGCGGCGACCGGGAGTAGTTTAGGAGGATCGAGCGGAGGCTGCGCCTCTTCGATCTGTCCCGGTTTGTGCTAGCCTTCTTAAGGAAAACTTGTTTAACTTATGTATGTACTTAGATATTGTTGCTTCCGCTGACTCGTCTATGATCGAGCACTTGTATTCGAGCCCTCGAGGCCCTTGGCTTGTATTATGATGCTTGTATGACTTATTTTATTTTTAGAGTTGTGTTGTGATATCTTCCCGTGAGTCCCTGATCCTGATCGTACACGTTTGCGCGTATGATTAGTGTACGATTGAATCGGGGGCGTCACATTGGTCACTAGTCGTAATCACAAGTACTCCTCATTATCAACTCTAACACATTACCACATAATAAACATATTATACCTCATAGGACCTACTACATTCGATTAAGACCTACTACATTTTCTAAGGTAAAATAGCAAAAAAACAAGATAGCCCCTGACTCTCTGCTACGTCTCGAGCTTGCGTTGGTTTTCCCCGAAGAGGAGAGGATGATGCAGCACAGTAGCGTAAGTATTTCCCTCAGTTTTTGAGAACCAAGATATCAATCCAGTAGGAGGTCACGCGCAAGTCCCTCGTACCTGCACAACACGATAGCAACTCACAACCAACGCTTAGGGGTTGTCAATCCCTTCACTGTCACTTACGAGAGTGAGATCTCATAGAGATAATATTTTTGGTATTTTTGATAGATAGATGCAAAGTAAAAAGTAAAGGCAAAGTAAAAACAAAGCAAGTAAATAAAGTGATATAGATTGATATGATGAGAATAGACCCGGGGGCCATAGGTTTCACTAGTGGCTTCTCTCAAGAGCATAAGTATTCTACGATTGGGTGAACAAATTCTTGTTGAGCAATTGATGAGAATTGAGCATAGTTATGAGTATATCTAGGCAATGATCATGTATATAGGCATCACGTGCGTAACTAGTAGATCGAAGCGATTCTCATCTACTACTATTACTCCACTCATCGACCAATATCCAAATGCATCTAGAGTATTAAGTTAAAAAGCAGAGTAACGCCTTAAGCAAGATGACATGATGTAGAGGATAAATTCATGCAATATGATAAAAAAACCATCTTGTTATCATCGATGGCAACAATACAATCGTGCCTTGCAACTCTTTACATCCTTTGAGTAAGGACACCGCCAGATTGAACCCAAAGCCATGCACTTCTCCCATTGCAAGAACTACCAATCTAGTTGGCCAAACCAAACGGATAATTCGAAGAGACTTGCAAAGATAACTCAATCATACATAAAAGAATTCAAAGAAGAATCAAATGTTTTCCATAGATAATATTGGATCATAAACCCACAATTCATCGGTCTCAACAAACACACCCCAAAAAGAAGATTACATCGAATAGATCTCCACGAGAGAGGGGGAGAACATTGTATTGAGATCCAAAAAGAGAGAAGAAGCCATCTAGCTACTAGCTATGGACCCAAAGGTCTGAAGTAAACTACTCACACTTCATCGGAGGGGCTATGGTGATGATGTAGAAGCCCTCCGTGGTGGATGCCCCCTCCGGCGGAGCTCCGGAATAGGCCCCAAGATGGGATCTCGTGGATACAAAAGGTTGCGGCGGTGGAATTAGGTTTTTGGCTCCTGTTCTGATCATACGGCGATACGTAGGTATATATAGGAGGAAGGAGTACGTCGGTGGAGCTCCGAGGGGCCCACGAGGTAGGGGGCAAACCTAGGGGGAGGGGCGCGCCCTCCACCCTCGTGACCGCCTCGTGGCTTTCTTGACGGAGGGTCCAAGTCTCTTGGGTCTTATCTGATGGGAAAATCACGTTCCCGAAGGTTTCATTCCGTTTGGACTCCTTTTGATATTCTGTTTCTTCGAAATACTAAAAAAGGCAAAAAAAAACAGCAATTCTAGGTTGGGCCTCCGGTTAATAGGTTAGTCCCAAAAATAATATAAAAGTGGAAAATAAAGCCCATTATAGTCCAAAACAGTAGATAAAGTAGCATGGAGCAATCAAAATTATAGATACGTTGGAGACGTATCAAGCATCCCCAAGCTTAATTCCTGCTTGTCCTCGAGTAGGTAAATGATAAAAAAGAATTTTTGATGCGGAGTGATACTTTGGCATAATTTCAATGTAAATCTTCTTAATCATGGTATGAATATTCAGATCCGAAAGATTCAAGACAAAAGTTCATATTGACATAAAAATAATAACACTTCAAGCATACTAACAAAGCAATTATGTCTTCTCAAAATAGCATGGCCAAAGAAAGTTATCCCTACAAAATCATATAGTCTGGCTATGCTCCATCTTCCCCACACAAAGTATTTAAATCATGCACAACCCCGATGACAAGCCAAGCAATTGTTTCATACTTTAACATTTTCAAAACTTTTTCAATCTTCATGCAATACATGAGCGTGAGCCATGGATATAGCACTATATGTGAAATAGAACGGTGGTTGTGGAGGAGACAAAAAGAGGGAACATAGTCTCACATTAACTAGGCGTATCAACACGCTATGGAGATGCCCATCAATAGATATCAATGTGAGTGAGTAGGGATTGCCATGCAACGGATGCACTAGAGCTATAAGTATATGAAAGCTCAACAAAAGAAACTAAGTGGGTGTGCATCCAACTCGCTTGCTCACGAAGACCTAGGGCATTTTGAGGAAGCCCATCATTGGAATATACAAGCCAAGTTCTACAATGAAAAATTCCCACTAGTATATGAAAGTGACGAAATGAGAGACTCTCTATCAAGAAGATCATGGTGCTACTTTGAAGCACAAGTGTGGTAAAAGGATAGTAGCATTGTCCCTTCTCTCTTTTTCTCTCTTTTTTCTATTTGGGCCTTTTCTCCCTTTTTTTTATGGCCTCTTTTTTTTATTTTCGTCCGGAGTCTCATCCCGGCTTGTGGGGGAATCATAGACTCCATCATCCTTTCCTCACTTGGGACAATCTTATATTTACTAATTGAAGGCACCATTAAAGTCTTCTCATTAATCCACATCATCAAAATTAATTAAACCGTTGGATTAGTTAATTAACGGTGGAGATAAAAAGAAAAGTTACGTAACACAAATTGTCCCATAAAAAAGTCTTGCGACACGTTCAACATTGGTGAATGAAACAAAACAAAGGAAGCGTCCATCATTGCCTTAAAAAAGATAGTCTCCTTCTATAAAAACACTAGCGATGAAAAGGAAATAGATTATAGATGCGTTTGATTAGCCCTGAAACTCCATTAATAAAATATTCTCCCGTGAGAAAAGGATATCCATGTTGATAACTGAAGATTTTTTTTCCTGGGCAGATATGCTGAACGTAATATGTGGTATAAGTTAAAAAAAGCAAGTCCATGATGAGCGCTTTAGCATGTGTCTGCAGGCTAATAAAAGGGAATCCATGTATGCTACGATCTTTCCCTAAAAAACGCCACGAGTCATACGTGATTTAAGTCCAACATGGTAAGTTAAAAAAATCCATAATAAGCGCTTTAGCATGTGTTTGCACGCTAAGAAAAGGTGTAGGATCGGAAGTATGTCTAGAGGGGGGGGTGATTAGACTACTTGACAACTTAAAAGTTTATCCTTTTGATTAGGGTAAGTTTTTAGCAAGTTCTCAATGATGACCAAGTCAAGTATCACCCTACACATGCAATTCTAGAGTTATGGCAGCGGAAAGTAAATTGCACATGTAGTAAATAAGAGGTGGAGAAGAGCAAACGCAATTTGGAGACACGGAGATTTTTCTCGTGGTTCCGATAGGTGGTGCTATCGTCAATCCACGTTGATGGAGACTTCAACCCACGGAGGGTAACGGCTGCGAGAGTCCACGGAGGGCTCCACCCACGAAGGGTCCACGAAGAAGCAACCTTGTCTATGCCATCATGGCCTCGTCCACGGAGGACTAGCCTTACTCGGGGTAGATCTTCACGAAGTAGGCGATCTCCTTGCCCTTACAAACTTCTTGGTTCAACTCCACATCTTGACGGAGGCTCCCAAGCGACACCTAACCAATCTAGGAGGCACCACCCTCCAAAAGGTAATAGATGGTGTTGGTGATGATGAACTCCTTGCTCTTGTGCTTCAAATGATAATCTCCCCAACACTCAACTCTCCTCACCGATTTGGCTGTGGTGGAGGAAGGGATTGAGTGGAAAGCAACTTGGGAAGGCTAGAAATCAAGTTTCATATGGTGGGAGTGGAGCAACTTGATCTCAACACAAGGGTAGGTAGTTTTCTTCTCGAAATGTAAGGTAGGAGTGGTAGTTCTTTCGATGGCTCTCTCCACGAATGAAGAGGAGGTGGAGGGTATTTATAGCCTCCACACAAAATCCAACCGTTACACACATTTGACCAATCTCGGTCGGACCGAAGTTGACAACTCGGTGAGACCGAAAGTTCAAATCTTGTGAGCGTTGGGATTTTCGATGGGACCGAAAATACAATCTCGGTTAGTCCGATTCTTCCAAAGTCTAGGGTTTGCCAATCTCGGTGGGACCGACTTTCTCATCTCGGTGACACCGATTTGAGTCTGAAGGTTCTGAAGCTTGGCAACACCAATTTCGAATGACCGAGTTTGGAATCGGAAAATCCGAGATTCTTAGGGTTTGGGTATATGGTGAGGTGGTTCATCTCGGTGTGGTGAGTTGATGGAATCGGTGGGACCGAGATTACTTATGGGTTTATGTTGGAATGAAAGATTGCGATAGTTTGAGAGATAAATCACTAAGCACTTTGAGCAACCAGATCATCATCATAACCTCATCCCTTTTAATAGTATTGGCTTTCCTATGGACTCAATGTGATCTTGGATCACTAAACCAAAAATAGAGTCTTGAGCTTTTGCCAATGTTTTCCTTAGCATTTTGAGGGTCCACATCATCACCATTGCCATACCCATATCAATGAACTTTCTGAAATATTCTCAAGAAATGATTAGTTCAATGATATATATGTTGTTATTAATTACCAAAACCACCCGGGGATTAGTTGCACTTTCAATCTCCCCCTTTTTGGTAATTGATGACAACATATAGATCAAAGCTTCGACAATTGATATAATCAATGAATAACATCGTCGCTTTGAGAAGTATGTGATAAGCAAGAGCTCCCCCTAAATTTGTGCATTATTTAATATTTGCGTTTGAATGCAAATGCA
Source organism: Aegilops speltoides (assembly GCA_021437245.1). Taxonomy (NCBI): domain Eukaryota; kingdom Viridiplantae; phylum Streptophyta; class Magnoliopsida; order Poales; family Poaceae; genus Aegilops; species Aegilops speltoides. Next base: position 424,123,507 of record CM038144.1, on the reverse strand, counting down.
CAATCGATTAGGATCATGGGTCACTCTTCCATGTCACATACATCTTGGTGGAGCGCACAAAATGATAAGAATGAATAACATGCACCCAATCACCAAGACATGAGTAAATGATCATACAAGATATAGATAGAATATGATAAGCATTAAGCACACATTGAGCATAGTATGATCAAGCACTCATCAAGATAGAGCAAACGTAGTATCAAACACACGAAATGTCTCGAAGAACTCAAAAGTATCTCAAGGAAAACCGCAAACGAAAGAGCAAAAAGCGAGCACTCTCTCTCGAAGTCCTATGATCTATACAATTTCTCCCCTTTGGCAACAAGTTACCAAAAGTTCGAAGGTATAGAGCTAATCGTCACTAGGGACTCTGTTGGCGGCTCTGTCTGCGTCGATGGAGTGGAGATAGCTGCATCTGCAAAGCTTCTCGCTGAAGTCTGTGGAGCTGGAGGAGTGGACACCGGAGCTGGTCTTTGGGCCGATGGAGCTGTGGGAGGTCTTGATGTAGTAGCCACAGGGTCATCCTTTGGAATAGCAATGATCTGGGCTTTGTGGAGTCTGGGCAGGCTGCTCATAGTCATCTGGACCATATCACCTTCCATCTCCTTCATGAGCTCTGCCTTCTCCCTCTTTGCTTCCTCAATGTCCGCCTCAAGCTTGTTGACGGTGACTGCACTTGATCGACTTGACATCGAGCATGGAACTTATCTTCAACTATCCTCTCAAGGCTCTCCGAGGCGCACTATCTTGGCCAGGCGTAGTTCAATTCTCTGAGTGGCTTCAAGAAGTTGTTCTCCAACGCTCTTGGGCTTTCTTCTTGCTTCCTTCTCAGCTTTGGCTTGTTTGGCGCTTCAGACTTTGCATGTCCTTCCACGGATGTGGGAGCATCCTCGATCATCACAACTTCATTATCTTCATGTTCGGCTGCAATGGCAAGTGGGGTCTATCCAACGGTAGGTGTCCGTGCCAAACTTGGCATTAATGAGCATCTGAATATGCGGAGCAAACCCACACGACCTCTTACAGTCTGCTGCTTGTCCTCTTGATAGTCTCTACTATCGGGTCCATCACCTTAAAAGGTGTCTTCGATCCGAATGTGCAGCAAGTTGATAGAGTAGCCTCTTATCATGCGGTGGTCTCGACTTAGGCATCAAAGTATGCCTCGAGAATGGTGTTAGTGGTTGGGAGACCTGCACAAGATGATAAACTGATCCAAGCTTCCATATCTCAACATCCTTGTCAGGTACCTCATTGTACATGTTCTTCATAGACTCGTGATTTTTCTTTGGAATGCCATAGACATCAACATCATCGTCCCTTGATACTGGTGCATTCAGCAACGCTCTCCATTCTTCAACAGTTGAATGGAATCTTTGTCCTTCTGTCATCCATACAATTCTGCCATCTGGATAGAAGTGTGCGGTGGCATAGAACTGCATGATCATCTCATCGTTCCAAGCAGTCAATTTCTGACCAACGAACTCAGCAACTCCACATGCAGTGAAGCTTTCATGCACATGTGGGAAATAGTCTCTGTGCTCTTCACTGTCGATGTAATCCCAGTCTACATATCTGGTGTCAGCAACAATTGGCTTCTTATCCATAAGAACTGTCTCATAAAAATCTTGTTGCTCTCTAGTGTGGAATCTAGAGTCAACAGCAGTCCTTCTCCTGGTGGCATATGGATCAACTTGCCTCCATAGCCTGAGACCTTTGTCCTTCCTTTCCTTCATATTTTCAGCTCGAGGATGAGCATCATTATGAACTGGCAATTTACATGCGAGCTTGACCAAAACATGAGCCTCATCATCAGATTCTGCAGGTGGCACATTGTCCTTCTTCTTCTCTGAAGCAGGTATGTTTCTCACAGTTTTCTTTGGCTTGGCAGCAGGTTTGGCTTGGGCTGCTTTTGCTTGAGCTGATGGCTTAGCTTTTGTGGGTGCTCCTGCCTCGATGGCATCTCCCATCAACTTCGCTTCGAGGAGGCCGAGGTGCTTCCTCATCGAATCATCATCATCGGCTTCTTCATGAACTAGCCTCTTCCTCTTGGAAGTTTTCTTGATCTTCTTTGGAGGTTTCTTCTTCCATGCTGAGCTTCTTTGCAACTGTGGATTTCTTCACCTTGCTGGTGCCTTTCTTTGACTGTTGCCCTTGATAGCCCTTGGCAACCACTTGCCTCTTTGGCTTTGAAGTTATCTCCTCATCTGCAACAAAGTCAGAATCCTCCTCATCAGAATTCTTCTTCTTCCTGGCCCTGGTAGCAGCTGCAGGCAAACCACTTGGAGTGCTTCTCTCTCCATCATCTGAAAAACTGCTTGCTTCAGGACTTGTAACTGCCTCTGGAATCTCAACTGGTGGCTCAGACCTGTTCTGGCTGTCACTTGCATCAGACATGACTGACAACCTGTGAATAGAATAGGTATAGGCAGAGTGGAAGAGTTATCACAAACTGCAGAGGATTTTAGCAAAAAAAAAATGAGTTCAATCATTAGTTTTAGGTTTTCACAGAATACATTTCGGTCTGACCGAGTCTATAAATTCGGTGAATCCGAAGTGTCTAAACAGACCATACACACCACTTTCGGTTGGACCGAAATGGGTTTCGGTCTAGCCGAGAGCACTAGGGTTTCACTGAATCTTCACTTCGGTCTTACCGATTTGCACATATCGGTTTAACCGAAAAGTGCAGTGCAATGGCCAGAGGCCAAATCGGTCAGTCCGAGAATGTAGAATCGGTCACACCGAGATGTGTTCGGCGGAAACCTAACCCTAAAATTTTCACTCGAATTTTGTTCTATGATCTAATTTGCTGGATAGGAAGATTTCAATCTTGGCAAGAAGCTGGGCAAAACCTATCGTGCATAGAATCAGCGGTTGAGGCACGAGAGGATGAAACTCACCCAATCTGGTGGAGCTTCACTCGGCTGCAGCAGTGCGGTGAGAATGACCGTTGACGGCGATGGAGACCAGCGGCGGGCGCCAGCGACGGCGGAGACGATCCGAAGACCACGGCGACGGCAGAAAGGGTTTGAGGCGGCGTTTGAAGAAGTAATCAACGCTGCTGTCTCGGGTATATATACCCTTGGTTGTCGGTGGGACCGAGTTGGAAAACTCGGTGGGACCGAGATGGTTAACTGCGTGCAGTTACACACTTCGGTCACGCCGAAATTTGCAACTCGGTTTCACCGAGGTGAAAACCTAGATCAATCCAAGTGATTTCAGTCTGTCCGATGTGAGTATATCGGTTTGACCGAAAGTACTTAGAAGGTTTTGGAAGTTTAGGCTTCAGACGGATCGGTGGCTCTGAGTGCTCCTCACTCGGTCTGTCCGAAAAAGTCTTGTTCAAAGTTTGTGATATAAGCATGAATAGAGTTTGAGACAAGAAAGCATAGATAGCTAGGGGAGGAACTTAGGCATTCTTGTCCATCCATTTGGTCAAAAAGAAAAATCCAAAAGACCAAAGCAACAAATGGATGTCCTCGAATGGATAAAATCATGCATCCAACATGCTCACACAATAAGATAGCAAATGAAATATGTGTCAAACATGCACAAACAAAACTCTAGCTTCTAGCACACAATTTGGCGATGACTAGGTCATCTATATATGAGTATATTGACTTAGGAGTCAAATGAGAACATTTGATCATAGGTCATACTCATCGTTTAAGCACAAGTGGGGTTACCACTTTTCCATAAAGCATTAATGTGTACACATCATTAGAAGATGCTTTAGCTCATTTCTTTAGAGCAAAGCTCCCCCTTGATGTGAGAACCCCTTTTAAAGGGTCAAACTAACCTTGGGTTGTCGTTGAAGACTTCATGTAGATGTTGAAGATGTGGATGCTCAATGTTGATGAAGATCATCAAGAGTTGGGAGCAATCCTTTGGATTCGGGCACTTTCAATACCTACATGGGTTAGTCCCACAAGGAACAAACAAGGATATCCATGGACATAGATTGAAGTACACAATAGATGATGTCCATGAAAGCAATGATTACCTTGTCCCTTGACTTACCAACAAGAGGGTTTGTGACTCCATGAACTAGTGCAAGATGTGGAAGTTGATTGCACAAGTTCTTGCCAAAATGAATGTGAGTGAAGTATGTTGGCGGAGTCACCCTCAAGAACTCTCTAGTTCTTCTTCTTCGGGATCCACATCATCTTGATGGGAATCCTTGGGGTAGTAGTTGAGCTTGTCGAAGTAGAACTTGAAGTAGCCTTGGGAACCCACTTGACCATAGCCTTGGGTGCTTCAATGAATGCATCAATCTCCTCTTGAAGCTTGTCCTTGCCTTTTAGCTTGTGGTCTTGTGGTGGAAGGTCATCTTGAGCTTGTTCCTCATTGGAAGAAGTAGGATCATACTTCTCCTCTTGAGTGGGATATTGACCTTCTTCCCATTCAACACCCTCGGCGTTGAACTTTCGCTCAAAACCAATTATTTGATTCTTCCGGTGTCTTCCTTGTTTGCGAACAATTTCCTCAAAGCTCTTGCTTCCGGCAAGACTCTTGTAGACACCTTTCTCTATAATCCCTTTCAATAGACTATTTTCTTGCTCAAGTGAAACTTGGCTTGAAACATTGTTAGTGGAATCAAGAGAATTACTAGAAGTAACAACATTTGATTTGGCATGATTATTGTTACTACTAGATGAAGAATTTCTCTTATGCTTGTCATGCTTAGTTTTAATAGGTGGCAAGAAATTAGACAAGAGAAGTCGTTTGGCAAGATATGAAGAACTCTTCTTTCGAAGATCGTCATTGATAGCTTTTAGAAACTCATGCTCTTGCTCTAGATTGAGCTTCTCGAGCGTAGCTTCTCATGAGATCTTAGGAGCTCTCTATGATCTTCTTGAGTTGTTTCATGAGCTAACTTAAGAGTGTTTAGTTCTTTAGTTAGGCGCTCAATCTCCTTCATAGCATTGTCATTCGACTCTTCTCGACTATAAAGACTATTAGCATGTTCATCATTACTAAGCTCACTAGATTTATCATGTAAAAGCTCATCTTCACCAAGCAAGTCATCCTCATCACTATCAAAGTCAATAAACTCAGGATGTGATACCTTGGGGCCTTTTGCCATGAAGCATCTTCCAATTCCCTCATTTGGTGAATCAAATATGTCATAGGAGTTGGAGTTGGAGGATACGAGAGCAAGACCGGCAACACCTTCATCTTGACTATATTCGGAGTTGGAGTGATAGCTTCTTTCGGAGTGATTGTCGAGTCGGGCGGAAACCCATTCACCAACATGAGCTTGATGTTTTCTTCTTGTATAGCTCCTTGATGACTTGTCTTTCCTTTCCGAATCCTTGCTTCTCCGAGAGGATCTTCGTTCATAACGATCATCTGTACTCCTTCTCTCTTTTCGAGGCGACTCTTCCCTTGAGCTTCTTCTTCTTGGAGATTCTTCTCTTCTCTTGTGGGGAGTCGAACACTCATTTGAGTAGTGTCCAGGTCTTCCACAATTGTAGCAGTTTCGATCACGACTAGAAGATCTCTTTTCATCATATGATCTAGACTTTGAGCTTCTTTCCTTGCTTCTACTCTTGTAGAATTTGTTGAAGTTCTTCACCATTAGGCTTATCTCTTCATTGGAAACTAGCTTGTCACTTGAGGTTGTGGGAGCTTCAACTGCAGCTTTGTAAGCACCACTTGACTTGTTGTGAAGCTCTTCCTTGTCTTTAAGTGTCATCTCATGAGCAACAATCCTTCCAATGACTTCGGTAGGCTTGAGATCTTTGTAGTTTGGCATCATTTGGATCAAAGTGCACACGGTGTCATACTTTCCATCCAAGGCTCTGAGGATCTTCTTGATGATGAATCGGTCGGTCATTTCTTCACTTCCTAAGCCTGCCATCTCATTGGTGATGAGAGCAAGCCTAGAGTACATTTCAGTGACTCCTTCACCTTCCTTCATCTTGAACTTGTCAAGCTGACCTTGAAGAACATCTAGCTTTGATTCCTTCACGGACTCGGTACCTTCGTGCATTTCGACCAAAGTATCCCAAATCTCTTTTGCATTCTCAAGACGGCTGATCTTGTTGAACTCCTCGGGACACAAAGCATTGAAGAGAATGTCACAAGCTTGAGCATTGTTCTGTAACATCCGCAACTCATCAGCAGTAGCTTCGCGATCCGGAACTTTTCCTTCCTCGAAGAACTCACCTTGCAAGCCAACACAAATAATGCCCCATGCGGCAGGGTTATGTCCAAGAATATGCATTTTCATTTTGTGCTTCCAACTAGCAAAATTTGAACCATCAAAGTAAGGACCTCTATGAAAATTACCCTCACTAGACGCCATACTCTCCTAGGTTGTGAAACCAAGCTTATGGAGTCCAATGCAATGGAAACCAATCCAATGGAGACCAAAGCTCTGATACCACTTGTAGGATCGGAAGTATGTCTAGAGGGGGGGTGATTAGACTACTTGACAACTTAAAAGTTTATCCTTTTGATTAGGGTAAGTTTTTAGCAAGTTCTCAATGATGACCAAGTCAAGTATCACCCTACACATGCAATTCTAGAGTTATGGCAGCGGAAAGTAAATTGCACATGTAGTAAATAAGAGGTGGAGAAGAGCAAACGCAATTTGGAGACACGGAGATTTTTCTCGTGGTTCCGATAGGTGGTGCTATCGTCAATCCACGTTGATGGAGACTTCAACCCACGGAGGGTAACGGCTGCGAGAGTCCACGGAGGCTCCACCCACGAAGGGTCCACGAAGAAGCAACCTTGTCTATGCCATCATGGCCTCGTCCACGGAGGACTAGCCTTACTCGGGTAGATCTTCACGAGTAGGCGATCTCCTTGCCCTTACAAACTTCTTGGTTCAACTCCACATCTTGACGGAGGCTCCCAAGCGACACCTAACCAATCTAGGAGGCACCACCCTCCAAAAGGTAATAGATGGTGTTGGTGATGATGAACTCCTTGCTCTTGTGCTTCAAATGATAATCTCCCCAACACTCAACTCTCCTCACTGATTTGGCTGTGGTGGAGGAAGGGATTGAGTGGAAAGCAACTTGGGAAGGCTAGAAATCAAGTTTCATATGGTGGGAGTGGAGCAACTTGATCTCAACACAAGGGTAGGTAGTTTTCTTCTCGAAATGTAAGGTAGGAGTGGTAGTTCTTTCGATGGCTCTCTCCACGAATGAAGAGGAGGTGGAGGGTATTTATAGCCTCCACACAAAATCCAACCGTTACACACATTTGACCAATCTCGGTCGGACCGAAGTTGACAACTCGGTGAGACCGAAAGTTCAAATCTTGTGAGCGTTGGGATTTTCGTGGGACCGAAAATACAATCTCGGTTAGTCCGATTCTTCCAAAGTCTAGGGTTTGCCAATCTCGGTGGGACCGACTTTCTCATCTCGGTGACACCGATTTGAGTCTGAAGATTCTGAAGCTTGGCAACACCAATTTCGAATGACCGAGTTTGGAATCGGAAAATCCGAGATTCTTAGGGTTTGGGTATATGGCTGAGGTGGTTCATCTCGGTGTGGTGAGTTGATGGAATCGGTGGGACCGAGATTACTTATGGGTTTATGTTGGAATGAAAGATTGCTGATAGTTTGAGAGATAAATCACTAAGCACTTTGAGCAACCAGATCATCATCATAACCTCATCCCTTTTAATAGTATTGGCTTTCCTATGGACTCAATGTGATCTTGGATCACTAAACCAAAAATAGAGTCTTGAGCTTTTGCCAATGTTTTCCTTAGCATTTTGAGGGGTCCACATCATCAGTCATTGCCATACCCATATCACTGAACTTTCTGAAATATTCTCAAGAAATGATTAGTTCAATGATATATATGTTGTTATTAATTACCAAAACCACCCGGGGATTAGTTGCACTTTCAAAAGGGAGTCCGTGCATGCAAGTTTGAGAGTCCATCTATGATACTACGTGTCATACCACAGACGTGATTTAAGTCCAACCCTCAATAAAGCGATCCAATGGCCATAATCTCAGCATGCAACACTCGCAGGTGTTTCTCCAAAGGGTAGACGTTCCCTCTACACGTATGCCTCGACGAGTCGCGAGGCCCGTCTTCACGCTCATGGCGGCCATAAGAAACAACAGGAAAAAAGTAAAAAAACTAGCATAGACATGTGCGTACTTCCAAAAAGCTACATTTCTCTTGGCCTAGGGATAAGACAAGAGTCAAATATTGGTTAGTCTTCTCTATACTCGGGATGCAGGTTTCCTCTTTTCGTGGATCTAGGATGAGTTCGATCCTTTGTTTGCAATCTATGTTGAAAAGAAATTTTTGTTTGATGACCCTTGAAACTTCAACATTAAAATCTTCTTTGGACTGAAACAGGAAAAGTATTCATAGAAAAAGCAAAAGGAAACACATATCTCCCTCAAAGCAAAAGAAAAAACTTCTCCCTCGACTCCTTTATACGGCCTTGGCGGCAATTTTTCTCAGCGAAGGGTATCCCCATCACCATCAAGTGCAATCTCCCACCCGCATGGCCATCGGAGAACCACAAAGGAGCCCAAAGCCAGGTGCTGCAAGGGTTAATGAGCGACCCCAAGCGATGATGGATCTTTATCTTTGTCAGGATCGCTGTGTTTCCCTTCCTACATCCACTGCCAGCTTTAAAGTGTACCCACATTTATGATCTTACCAAGGCCAACTATCAAATCTATCCTCTCACAATTATCCATGGCTTTAAGTTCCGAGCAGACTACAATCTAACGATAATAATGGTCGATCCAGCGTAGGATGAGGTGTATCGATGGTGCTTTACATGCAAGCATGTGTCCATTATTGTGTTTAGAAACGGCTCTCTATAATGCTATGCCTATGTCCAACCAAGGTACACATGCATGTGTTATTATAATAATCTACATCACAATATTAATATTATTGGATGCAAACAATCTAATCACAAAATAGTCCAGGCAATGTGGCTTTGTTGGACCCTATGTCCAACCAAGGTACACATGTATGTGTTATAATAATAATCTACATCAATATATTCATATTATTGTTCGACAATTTGAAATTTCACTACTCTTTTTATATTTATTATTAAAATTGCTAGCCCGTGCAGGTGCACGGGTTGACGACTAGTGCTCTAATAATGATGATCATCGCACTTTTATTTTTCCTTACAACTCAACAATTACAACTCAATACTTAGAACAAAATATGACTCTATATGAATGCCTCCGGCGGTGTACCGGGATATGCAATGAAACATGAGTGACATGTATGGAAGAATTATGAAAGGTGGCTTTTGCCACAAATACGATGTCAACTACATGATCATGCTAGCAATATGACAATGATGGAGCGTGTCATAATAAACGGAACGGTGGAAAGTTGCATGGCAATATATCTCGGAATGGCTATGGAAATGCCATGATAGGTAGGTATGGTGGCTGTTTTGAGGAAGGTTTATGGTGGGTGTATGATACCGGCGAAAGGTGCGCGGTATTAGAGAGGCTAGCAAAGGTGGAAGGATGGGAAAAAGTGTGTATAATCCATGGACTCAACATTAGTCATAAAGAACTCATATACTTTTTGCAAAAATCTAGAAGTTATCAAAGCAAAGCATTACGCGCATGCTCCTAGGGGGATAGATTGGTAGGAAAAGACCATCGCTCGTCCCCGACCGCCACTCATAAGGAAGACAATCAATAAATAAATCATGCTCCAAGTTCATCATATAACGGTTCACCATACGTGCATGCTACGGGAATCACAAACTTCAACACAAGTATTCCTTAAATTCACAACTACTCAACTAGCATGACTCTAATATTATTACCTTCATATCTCAAAACAATTATCAAGCATCAAACTTATCATAGTATTCAACGCACTCAAAAGAAAGTTTCACATATCTTGAACACCAAGTATATTAACATTAAGCAAATAACCATGCTATTAACGACTCTCAAAATAATCTAAGTGAAGCATGAGAGATCAAGTTTCTTTAAAACAAATCCACCACCGTGCTCTAAAAGATCTAAGTGAAGCACTAGAGCAAAAATTATCACGCTCAAAAGATATAAGTGAAGCACTATGAGCAAAACTATCAAGCTCAAAAGATATAAGTGAAGAACATAGAGTATTCTAACAAATTCCAATTCATGTATGACTCTATCAAAAGGTGTGGACATCAAAGATGATTGTGGTAAACTAACAAACAAATACACAATTAATACAAGACGCTCCAAGCAAAACACATATCATGTTGGTGAATAAAAATATAGCTCCAAGTAAATTACCGATGGAAGTGGACGAAAGAGGGGATGCCTTCCGGGGCATCCCCAAGCTTTGACTTTTTGGTGTCCTTGGATTATCTTGGGTATTCCATGGGCATCCCCAAGCTTAGGCTCTTGCCACTCCTTGTTCCATAATCCATCAAAAGAATTCACCCAAAACTTGAAAACTTCACAACACAAAACTCAACAGAAATCTCGTGAGCTCCGTTAGAGAAAGAAAACAAAAGACTACTTCAAGGTACTTTAATGAACTCATTCTTTATTTATATTGGTGTTAAACCTACTGTATTCCAACTTCTCTATGGTTTATAAACTAATTTACTAGCCATAGATTCATCAAAATAAGCAAACAACACACGAAAAACAGAATCTGTCAAAAACAGAATAGTCTGTAGTAATCTGTAACTAACGCAAACTTTTGGAACTCTAAAAATTCTACCAAAATAGGAAGTCCTGGACAATTTGTTTATTGATAAGAAGCAAAAAGAATCAACGCAAAAGCACTCTCCAGTAAACAATGGCAGCTAATCTCGTGAGCACTAAAGTTTCTGTTTTTCAGCAGAATCAAATCAACTATCATCGTAGGCTATCCTATAGGTCCTACTTGGCACAAACACTAATTAAAACAAAAAACCACATCCAAACAGAAGATAGATGGATTATTTATTCCTAAACAGAAGCAAAAAACAAAAAACACAAAATAAAATTGGGTTGCCTCCCAATAAGCGCTATCGTTTAACGCCCCTAGCTAGGCATAAAAGCAAGGATAGATTTAGGTCATGCCGTAATAATAAGATAGATCTTGAAAGATCATCTCGTATTCTCTACGTTCGGCAGCAAGTTTCCTTTGAGGCAAGCAAAAATAATCAAAAGGGCTAAATTTGGCGGGACAAAAATCCCCAAGATCAATCACGGGAGGAACGGGTTCCTCCCTTGGCCCTTCATAGTGCACAACTATTTCATCGCTGAAAGCATTCTTTTGACAAAATCTTGTGAGCTTATACTCGAGAGAGTATCCTAGCTTATTATTTCTAAGGGCAAAATCATTATTAAGGTTGTTAATGCAATCAACTAAGACATTGATAGGGACCTTTTTTCTAAGGTTTTCATTGAAAGCGACATAGTCTGAAGATTGGAAACGTCTAATTTCCTCTTGATCATAGAGGATTGCTTCTATGGGTGGACGACCGGCGTCCACCCTATAGTGCGAAAAGATTTCTTTGGCTTCTCTTATGATAAATCTAAATTCATGAGCCAAAAAGATAGTAACAGCGCGCTTAATAGAAGAGTGCTCAATGTTAGAGAATTCTAAGAAAATTCTCTGTATGCAAGGGTGCATATGCATAAATTGTCTTTCAAGTTCAACCACAAGCATAGATATAGCATCCGCAAGGCTACTAGTTCTATGAAGAATAGAATAGCCCATGGAAGGTAAAGCACCGGCACAAGTAAAGAAGTCTTGAATAACGCCTTTGCCAATGATGTTACCACTACCGATTCGAAACTTTTTGGTATGCAAGAAAGAGGTTCATCGGCCGGAGCCTCGAGATTTTCTGTATTATCATTGTTGTCCATATCGACGATAATCTCCCGAATTTCAGACATAGCAGCAGAAAAAGTAAGGCGGAAGAAAGCAAACAAAAGATAAAGGAGGAGATTGGGAAAGAGAGGGCAAAAAAACGGCAAGGGTGAAGTGGGGGAGAGGAAAACGAGAGGCAAATGGCAAATAATGTAATGCGAGAGATAGGGATTGTGATGGGTACTTGGTATGTTGACTTTTGCGTAAGCCTCCCCGGCAACGGCGCCAGAAATCCTTCTTGCTACGTCTCGAGCTTGCGTTGGTTTTCCCCGAAGAGGAGAGGATGTTGCAGCACAGTAACGTAAGTATTTCCCTCAGTTTTTGAGAACCAAGGTATCAATCCAGTAGGAGGTCACGCGCAAGTCCCTCGGACCTGCACAACACGATAGCAACTCGCAACCAACGCTTAGGGGTTGTCAATCCCTTCATGGTCACTTACGAGAGTGAGATCTGATAGAGATAATATTTTTGGTATTTTTGATAGATAGATGCAAAGTAAAAAATAAAGGCAAAGTAAAAACAAAGCAAGTAAATAAAGTGATATAGATTGATATGATGAGAATGGACCCGGGGGCCATAGGTTTCACTAGTGGCTTCTCTCAAGAGCATAAGTATTCTACGGTGGGTGAACAAATTCTTGTTGAGCAATTGATGAATTGAGCATAGTTATGAGTATATCTAGGCAATGATCATGTATATAGGCATCACGTCTCGTAACAAGTAGATCAAAGCGATTCGCATCTACTACTATTACTCCACTCATCGACCGCTATCCAAAGATGCATCTAGAGTATTAAGTTAAAAACAGAGTAACGCCTTAAGCAAGATGACATGATGTAGAGAGATAAATTCATGCAATATGATAAAAACCCCATCTTGTTATCCTCGATGGCAACAATACAATATGTGCCTTGCAACTCTTCCTGTCACTGAGTAAGGACACCGCAAGATTGAACCCAAAGCCATGCATTTCTCCCTTTGCCAGAACTACCAATCTAGTTGGCCAAACCAAACGGATAATTCGAAGAGACTTGCAAAGATAACTCAATCATACATAAAAGAATATAGAGACGAATCAAATATTTTCCATAGATAATATTGGATCATAAACCCACAATTCATCGGTCTGAACAAACACACCGCAAAAAGAAGATTACATCGAATAGATATCCACGAGAGAGGGGGGAACATTGTATTGAGATCCAAAAAGAGAGAAGAAGCCATCTAGCTACTAGCTATGGACCCCGAAGGTCTGAAGTAAACTACTCACACTTCATCAGAGGGGCTATGGTGATGATGTAGAAGCCCTCCGTGGTGGATGCCCCCTCGTGAACTCAAAGCGAGCCCCAAGATGGGATCTCGTGGATACAGAAGGTTGCGGCGGTGGAATTAGGTTTTTGGCTCCTGTTCTGATCATACGGGGATACGTAGGTACATATAAGAGGAAGGAGTACGTCGGTGGAGCTCCGAGGGGCCCACGAGGTAGGGGGCGCGCCCTCCACCCTCATGACCGCCTCGTGGCTTTCTTGACGGAGGGTCCAAGTCTCCTGGGCCTTATCTGATGAGAAAATCACGTTCCCGAAGGTTTCATTCTGTTTGGACTCCGTTTGATATTTTGTTTCTTCGAAATACTGAAAAAGGCAAAAACAGCAATTCTGGGCTGGGCCTCCGGTTAATAGGTTAGTCCCAAAAATAATATAAAAGTGGAAAATAAAGCCCATATAGTCCAAAACAGTAGATAAAGTAGCATGGAGCAATCAAAAATTATAGATACGTTGGAGACGTATCACTCTCCATTATGGAGAATGGAGATTAGCCTGTCTCCAATTCTTACCTTTCGCTGAATGTTACTTCCAAGAACCTCCTTGCGAATGTCCATACATTTCTTCCATTCTTTGATGAACATGTGTTCACCGGTTTTAGAAATCCGATATGCACAGGTGAGCTCCTAGATTTACTCAGGCGGTATGTTCGAATCGTAAAGGCGACCATTCGGATACATCAGATGATGCACACAATCCATCGGGAGTTTCTGTTGAAAAACATAGTAATAACTTCTTAGTTAGCAATGATGTACTAGTTTTAGAAGTATGCAAAAGATGCACGGATGTCGTAATAGTAAAAAAATCTTACCAAGGTATCTCCAGAGAAGTTACCGTGGTTCAACACGTGCACTAGTGGCATGTATTCACCATAATTTGGAGGAGTTCGATAATAGTTATTGTAATCCTCAAGAAGAGTACAAAATGCGATCAGATGATTTTTCTCCTTATAAGTTAATTCGAGCCATCGGTGTAGTGGGTTTTGTCTACCATCTTCCGCACAGTCTTTGAAGAATCAAAATAAGTTGTCAATGGAAATAAGTTGTCAACTATTTTGAAATAAACAATATAAATTAGTTAATAACTATGTTTGAGAAACTCACATAGCGGTACAATCGGAAGCGTATCAACAAGGACCCAAATGTCCATATTGTCTTGCTCGATGTCAGGATCACCAAGATCCATGGTGACAATCATACCCTCATAAAAACCATACATTTTGCAAAGTGCTTCCCAATTTTGGCAACCAAAATGGGTTACGCTCAGAGCATTGCACAGATTTACTTCAAAATCCATATCATGATGGGTCCTTAAGTGTATTTTCTTTGTTTCAAAATTTTCATGGTCTTCAAAACCCATCCTCTCCAAGACATAGCGTCTTGCATGGCATGGGATAAGCTAGTCGAATTGTAAAAGGTGAAAATTAGACGTTGAAATAGTTGAAGTCATGCTTAATTACGAAAAAAACACTTGTCATTGTTGCGTACCGTTTCAACATCGAAGGTCTCCTCGAGCTTAATGCTGAAGCGCCGATCTTCATCCAGCTCAACGAACCTGTCGCACATACCTCGATCGTCGTGGCACCAGCTGCACTCCCCTAGGAGACTATCGACGTCCGAGTACGACATTTCCTACATTCATAATTCAAAGATTAAACTTGTACATATTCTAGCACAAGTCATGCCAGAATTCACGGAAAAATCCGGCATGACCTTTGCTAAAAAAGGACATATCGAGCGCCTGGAATTTGCCGGAACAGAAATTAATCAACACTCCGGCATAGGCCACTCGGAGGTGTAACCAAAACATGAAATAATTGATTAAACTAAAATATAACAACAAATATGACATGTTCAACTAGTTCTAGTAATTCAACTAGTTCTTACTAAATATAAACTTACTATAAATAGGAAAAAACTAGTTCTTTCTAAAAATAAAGTAGTTCAACTAGTTATTAATTTACTTACTAAACTAGTTCAACTATAACTAAACTAGTTCAACTAAAACTAAACTAGTTCTATTAATTCAACTCGTTCTTACTAAATATAAACTTACTATAACTAGAAAGAAACTAGTACATCTACTACTACTAATTAACATCTACTACTACATCTACTACTAATTAACATCTACTACTGCTAATTATACAACTAGTTTACCATCACTACTACTAATTAATATCCACTACTACTAAAAATCGTTATCTATGAACCCTAAATTAACATCTACTACTACTAAAATCATCTACTAACTAAGCAAAGAGAGAGGGAGTGGGGAGGGGGGCTTACAGAGGGAGAGACGGTGGTGGGGAGGTGCTCGGCGACGGAGGTAGGGGTGGTGAGGCGGGCTCGGGATCGGGAGGCGGTCTGGGCGGGCTCGAGGCGGCGGTGAGGTCGAGGCGGCGACAGTGTGGTCGAGCGCGGCGGCGGCGGCGGTGAGGTTGAGGGCGGGCTCGGGCGGCGGCGGTGAGGGCAGGCTCGGGCTCGGGCGGCGGCGACAGGTGTAGGGGAACAGGCCGGGGGGTGGTGGAAGGAGGACTTAGCGAAATTTTGAGCCGGGGGGTGGTTAAGTCGAACTAGCAGTAGCGCTCATAAGGAAAACGCGCTATAGCTAACTTATCTATAAGCGTTTTAGTGAAAAACGCCATCGCTAATGGAAGCAGTTATTTCTTTTGTTTATCCCAATATCGATGAACGCTTTGTCCCGAAAAAAGCGCCTAAGTCTAAGCAATCTAAAAACATCAAATATATACATTGGTCATTGATCTTTTTGTGTAGAATCTAAATAGTCAACATGAATCCTCACCGCACTGTATAGGTGCAAAGCAGATTCATATTGCAGCCACAAATCATACACATATAGTTCAATGAAGACCAAGTGCTCGAGATAGGTTGAGAAGTACCATATTTAAGGTGGTAAACACCTTGTTCACTTAGCGATATGGGACTAAACTTAATTAGTTCTTGGTGATACTTTGCGATGGCGAGTTTTGAGGAAAAACACTGCTACTAAGTACTTTAGCGATGAGCGTCCCTTGAAGGGCGCTACTACTATATCTAGCTGGAGGCAACAACGTGGCAATTATAGTAGTAGCGCTCGTTTCACCTAGAGCGCTACTGCTACTTAGATATTAGTAGCGCTCTTTTCTGAAGCTCGCTACTGCTAACTAGCAGTAGCGTCTGTTTTTAAACCACGTTGCTGCTAAGATTCTGTGTATAAGGTTTTCCCTAGTAGTGAAGTAATGTTATTCATGGCAATTACTTTGCTTTGTCCCATACATCCTACCTCCATGATGGTTATAATACAGCAAATTTTCCCATTTTCTCTATAAAGAAGGACCGATTTGGAAACTCGGGATGAGGTAACCTGTGCTAATACCTCTGTTATCTTCAAGAATGCTTGGTGGTAGTATCGAAATTACTTGAAGAAAACGTACTTCACCGGCAAAGAAACTCATCAAATTCCCTTACGTTCTCCTGAGACACATTCTTTGGGCGATGGTAGGGAACGCTTTGTTCAGACTTGGTCCCGAACCAAGAATGTGGTAAGGTCTATGAGCTCATTTTCTATTTTAAGTACTATATATTCTTGCGTCTTACTGTACTCTATTCATGTAGAACAAGTGGCTAAACCTGAAGAACAACTGTTCTAATTTACGATTCCATTGCTATCGTGCATACTGCTTTGCTCTTGTATCACTGTATTTACTCATACAAACTTATTTTTAAATTGAAGGATCCAATCCAAACTCCAATGGCACAGCAGGTATGTTCACACATGTTTCTTTAACAGGTTTGCTCTTATCAATAGCTCTGTTAATTTCAATTTCAATTGTGCATACAGTTGACTTCTCATATCATGCACATTACTAGCATCACAACAGAGCCAATTATGTTGTTGTACATGTAGACCCATGGTACCCATCTAAAATCTTGTTGTGTCGTGTAGTTTCCCACGCTTTGTATTCTTTCACTGCTGCTTTGTCTTCAACTGATATGATTTGAACCGTGTCTCTATTTGATTTGGCAAGACAATGCAATGACCATAGGACACAGATATATGTTTGTTTGATGCTTTTATTATGTACTAGTACTTGGCAATAGAAGACTTGGTAGTTTAATCATGTCCACCTTACTAATGAACTAGTTCACTGAAATGAGTTTCATATACTAGTACATGCTAAACCTGTTATGTGTCTGCTTGTTTCTTCTTTTAGAATGCTGACAGAATATTGGGGAAGAGTGCCTTATTAAGCAATGGTAAAGGAAGTAATGAAGATAAGGTTCAGGATAGTGAGACATCCTTGTTGGTCTCCAACAAAGCTGATAAAACAGCTAAGGAAGACTATCTTGAAGACAGTGAGACAACCCCAAAGTCCTGTCTTGGTTTAGTGTTCGAGTTACTGGCCACTACCGCTTGCACAAGCTATTCAAACTCACGGTCTGAATCAGTTCGGTTTCTTGAGTCTCAACTACAAGTGAAAGACATCAATCAGCTGTCTTTGCGACAAGAAGCGGAAGGATCATGAAGTCCTGGAGCATTCAGATGCATACTTTCTGGTGCAACAACAAGCGTTGGAGGATTTTAGCACCAAACAGGACAAAGCTAATGAGCCTACTAAGCTTATTGCTAGCA
The DNA here is from genome assembly GCA_021437245.1 of Aegilops speltoides. NCBI lineage: Eukaryota > Viridiplantae > Streptophyta > Magnoliopsida > Poales > Poaceae > Aegilops > Aegilops speltoides. The sequence continues at coordinate 424,105,712 of CM038144.1, read as the reverse complement.
TGGCGGATACCCAGGATAACGTTTCTTGAGGTCTTCTGAAGTTGTTTCAGTTATGGACTTGTTTTGTTGCCTCGTTTATTTGCACTGGTGGCTAATTTTGACGGCCAGTGTATGTAATATGCTACTTTGTTCCCTATATTTGCACTGGTGGCGAACTTTGATGCCCAGTGGATGTAATATGTGTAATAGCTGTAATAGGCTAGCGTTAGTTTCTTGCTTATTTATTTCCTTATTGTCTTGTTTAGTTGTTTGCTTGTAGTCACTGCAGTTCTTTTTCCGCGTTTTTCTAGTGGCCACAATAACCTATTTTTGGTAACTAGGCCACAATAATCATGGCAACACACGGACTATTGTAACCATGGGACTCCTGCGGGCCGTAGGATCCGTGGTCCTTCTACGAGCCGTAGGATCCATGGGCCTTCTACGGGCCATAGGATCCATGGACATTCTATGGGGCGTTGTTGGGGAACGTTGCAGAAAATAAAAAAATTCTACGCTTCACCAAGATCAACCTATGGAGTCATCTAACAACGAGAGAGAGGAGTGCATCTACATACCCTTGTAGATCGCGTGCGGAAGCGTTCAAGAGAACGGGGTTGAGGGAGTCGTACTCGTCATGATCCAAATCACCGGAGATCCTAGCATCGAACGGACGGCACCTCCGCGTTCAACACACGTACGGTTGGGAAGATGTCTCCTCCTTCTTGATCCAGCAAGGGGGAAGGAGAGGTTGATGAAGATCCAGCAGCACGACGGCGTGGTGGTGGATGCAGCAGCGATCACGGCAGGGCTTCGCCAAGCTTCTGCGAGAGGGAGAGGTGGTGCGTGGGGAGAGGGAGGCACCAGAGACTTGGGGTGCCGCTGCCCTCCCTTCCCCCCTCTTTATATAGGCCCCTTGGGGGGCGCCAGCCCTAGGAGATGGGATCTCCAAGGGGGGCGGCGGCCAAGGGGGTGGCTTGCCCCAAGCCAAGGGGGGCGCCCCCCCACCCCTAGGGTTTCCTGCCCTAGGCGCAGGGGGAGGCCCTAGGGGGCGCACCAGCCCACCAGGGGCTGGTCCCCTTCCCCACTTCAGCCCATGGGGCCCTCCGGATAGGTGGCCCGACCAGTGGACCCGGGACCCTCCAGTGGTCCCGGTACAATACCGGTGACCCCCGAAACTTTCCCGATGGTCGAAACTTGACTTCCTATATATGAATCTTTACCTCCGGACCATTCTGAAACTCCTCGTGACGTCCTGGATCTCATCCGGGACTCCAAACAACTTTCGGGTTATTGCATACTAATATCTCTTCAACCCTAGCGTCACCGAACCTTAAGTGTGTAGACCCTACGGGTTCGGAGACATCTGAACATGACCGAGAGGCGCCTCTCGGTCAATAACCAACAGCGGGATCTGGATACCCATGTTGGCTCCCACATGCTCCTCGATGATCTCATCGGATGAACCACGATGTTGAGGATTCAATCAATCCCGTATACAATTCCCTTTGTCAATCGGTACGTTACTTGCCCAAGACTCGATCGTCGGTATCCCAATACCTCGTTGAATCTCGTTACCGTCAAGTCACTTTACTCGTACCATAATGCATGATCCCGTGACTAGACACTTGGTCACATTGAGCTCATTATGATGACGCATTACCGAGTGGTCCCAAAGATACCTCTCTGTCATACGGAGTGACAAATCCCAGTCTCAATTCGTGCCAACCCAACAGACACTTTCGGAGATACCCGTAGTGCACCTTTATAGTCACCCAGTTACGTTGTGACGTTTGGCACACCCAAAGCACTCCTACGGTATCCGGGAGTTGCACAATCTCATGGTCTAAGGAAATGATACTTGACATTTGGAAAAGCTCTAGCGAAACGAACTACACAATCTGCGTGCTATGCTTAGGATTGGGTCTTGACCATCACATCATTCTCCTAATGATGTGATCCCGTTATCAATGACATCCAATGTCCATAGTCAGGAAACCATGACTATCTGTTGATCAACGAGCTAGTCAACTAGAGGCTCACTAGGGACTTGTTGTGGTCTATGTATTCACACATGTATTACGATTTTTGGATAATACAATTATAGCATGAACAATAGACAATTGTCATGAACAAAGAAATATAATAATAACCATTTTATTATTGCCTCTAGGGCATATTTCCAACAGTCTCCCACTTGCACTAGAGTCAATAATCTAGTTACATTGTGATGTATCGAACACCCATTGCGTTCTGGTGTTGATCATGTTTTGCTCTAGGGAGAGGTTTAGTCAACGGATCTGCTACATTCAGGTCCGTATGTACTTTACAAATATCTATGTCTCCATCTTGAACATTTTCACGGATGGAGTTGAAGCGGCGCTTGATGTGCTGGTCTTCTTGTGAAACACAGGCTCCTTGGCAAGTGCAATAGCTCCGGTGTTGTCACGAAGAGTGTGATCGGCCCCGACGCATTGGGTATGACTCCTAGGTCGGTGATGAACTCCTTCACCCAGATAGCTTCATGCGCTGCCTCCGAGGCTGCCATGTACTCGCTTCACATGTAGATCCCGCCACGACGCCTCGCTTGCAACTACACCAGCCATCTTGCCCCACCATTCAAAATATACATGTATCCGGTTTGTGACTTAGAGTCATCTAGATCTGTGTCGAAGCTAGCGTCGATGTAACCCTTCTGACGAGATCTTTGTCACCTCCATATCTGAGAAACATTTCCTTAGTCCTTTTCGGTACTTTAGGATGTTCTTGACCGCTGTCGATGTTCCATGCGGGATTACTTTGGTACCTTCCTACCAAACTTATGGCAAGGTTTATATCAGTGCAGTACAGGTCATGGCATACATGATAGACCCTATGGCTGAGGCATAGGGGCGACACTCATCTTTTCTCTATCTTACGTCAGTGGTGGGGCATTGAGCCGAGCTCAATTTCACACCTTGCAACACAGGCAAGAACCCCTTCTTGGACTGATCCATATTGAACTTCTTCAATATCTTATCAAGGTATGTGCTTTGTGAAAGACCTATGTGGCGTCTCGATCTATCTCTATAGATCTTGATGCCCAATATGTAAGCAGCTTCTCCAAGGTCCTTCATTGAAAAACACTTATTCAAGTAGGCCTTAATGCTGTCCAAAAGTTCTATATCATTTCCCATCAAAAGTATGTCATCCACATATAATATGAGAAGTGCTACAGAGCTCCCATTCACTTTCTTGTAAACGCATGCTTCTCCATAAGTCTGCATAAACCCAAACGCTTTGATCATTTCATTAAAGCGAATGTTCCAACTCCGAGATGCTTGCACCATCCCATAGATGGAGCGCTGGAGCTTGCATACCTTGTTAGCATTCTTAGGGTCGATAAAACCTTCCGGCTGCATCATATACAGTTCTTCCTTAAGGTGACCGTTAAGGAATGCCGTTTTGACGTCCATTTGCCATATCTCATAATCATAGTATGCGGCAATTGCTAACATGATTCGGACGGAATTCAGCTTCGCTACGGGAGAGAATGTCTCATCGTAGTCAATCCCTTGAACTTGTCGATAACCCTTAGTGATAAGTCGAGCTTTATATATGGTAACATTACCATCCGCGTCTGTCTTCTTCTTAAAGATCCATTTGTTTTCTATTGCTCGCCGATCATTAGGCAATTCTGTCAAAGTCCATACTTTGTTTTCATACATGGATCCTATCTCGGATTGCATGGCTTCAAGCCATTTGTTGGAATCTGGGCCCGCCATTGCTTCTTCATAGTTCGAAGGTTCACCGTTGTCTAACAACATGATTTCCAGGACAGGGTTGCCATACCACTCTGGTGTGGAACGTGTCCTCGTGGACCTACGAAGTTCAGTAGTAACTTGATCCGAAGTACCTTGATCATCATCATTAATTTCCTCTCTAGTCGGTGCAGGCACCACAGGAACATCTTCCTGAGCTGCGCTACTTACTGGTTCAAGAGGTAGTACTTCATCAAGTTCCACTTTCCTCCCACTTACTTCTTTCGAGAGAAACTCTTTCTCCAGAAAGGACCCGTTCTTGGCAACAAAGATCTTGCCCTCGAATCTTAAGTAGAAGGTATACCCAATGGTTTCCTTAGGGTATCCTATGAAGACGCATTTTTCCGACTTGGGTTCGAGCTTCTCAGGTTGAAGTTTCTTGACATAAGCATCGCATCCCCAAACTTTTAGAAACGAGAGCTTAGGTTTCTTCCCAAACCATAATTCATACGGTGTTGTCTCAACGGATTTAGACGGTGCCCTATTTAAAGTGAATGTAGCTGTCTCTAGAGCGTATCCCCAAAATGATAGCGGTAAATCGGTAAGTGACATCATAGATCGCACCATATCCAATAGAGTGTGATTACAACTTTCAGACACACCATTTCACTGAGGTGTTCCAGGCGGCGTGAGTTGTGAAATGATTCCACATTTCCTTAAGTGCGTACCAAATTCGTGACTTAAATATTCTCCCCCACGTTCTGATCATAAGAACTTTATCTTTCGGTCACGTTGATTCTCTACCTCATTCTGAAATTCCTTGAACTTTTCAAAGGTCTCAGACTTGTGTTTCATCAAGTAGACATACCCATATCTACTCAAGTCATCACTGAGGGTGAGAACATAATGATAGCCTCCGCGAGCCTCGACGCTCATTGGATCGCACACATCAGTATGTATGATTTCCAATAAGTTGGTTGCTCACTCCATTGTTCCGGAGAACAGAGTCTTGGTCATTTTGCCCATGAGGCATGGTTCGCATGTGTCAAATGATTCATAATCGAGAGACTCTAAAAGTCCATCAGCATGGAGCTTCTTCATGTGCTTGATACCAATGTGACCAAGGCGGCAGTGCCACAAGTATGTGGGACTATCGTTATCAACTTTACATCTTTTGGTATTCACACTATGAATATGTGTAACATTACGTTCGAGATTCATTAAGAATAAACCATTCACCAGTGGGGCATGACCATAAAACATATCTCTCATATAAATAGAACAACCATTATTCTCAGATTTAAATGAGTAGCCATCTCGAATTAAACGAGATCCTGATACAATGTTCATGCTCAAAGCTGGCACCAAATAACAATTATTGAGGTTTAAAACTAATCCCGTAGGTAAATGTAGAGGTAGCGTGCCGACGGCGATCACATCAACCTTGGAACCATTCCCGACGTGCATCGTCACCTCGTCCATCGCCGATCTCCGCTTATTCCGCAGCTCTGCTTTGAGTTACAAATATGAGCAACCGCACCAGTATCAAATACCGGGAGCTACTACGAGCAATCGGTAAGGTACACATCAATTACATGTATATCACATATACCTTTGGTTTTGCCACCTTCTTGTCCGCTAAGTACTTGGGGCAGTTCCGCTTCGATGACCACTTCCTTGCAATAAAAGCACCCAGTCTCAGGCTTGGGTCCATTGTTTGACTTCTTCACGGCAAGCGGCTTGCAGGCGTGGCAACTCCCTTGCCGTCCTTCTTGAAGTTCTTCTTACCCTTGCCTTTCTTGAACTTAGTGGTTTTATTCACCATCAACACTTGATGTTCCTTTTTGATCTCTACCTCTGCTGATTTCAGCATTGAATATACCTCAGGAATGGTCTTTTCCATCCCCTACATATTGAAGTTCATCACAAAGCTCTTGTAGCTCGGTGGAAGCGACTGAAGGATTTTGTCAATGACCGTGTCATCCGGGAGATTAACTCCTAGATGAGTCAAGCGGTTGTGCAACCCAGACATCTTGAGTATGTGCTCACTGACAGAACTATTTTCCTCCATCTTACAGCTGAAGAACTTGTCGAAGACTTCATATCTCTCGACCCGGGCATGAGCTTGGAAAACCATTTTCAGCTCTTCGAACATCTCATATGCTCCGTGTTGCTCAAAACGCTTTTAGAGCCCCGATTCTAAGTTGTAAAGCATGCCGCCTTTGAGCGAGGGAGTAATCATCAAGACGAGACGCCAAGCATTCATAACATCTTGGTTCTCTGGGATGGGTGCTTCACCTAGCGGTGCTTCTAGGACATAATCTTTCTTTGCAGCTATGAGGATGATCCTCAGGTTCCGGACCCAGTCCGTATAGTTGCTGCCATCGTCTTTCAGCTTGGTTTTCTCTAGGAATGCATTGAAGTTGAGGTGGACATGAGCGTTGGCCATTTGATCTACAAGACATTTTGCAAAGGTTTTTATACTAAGTTCATGATAATTAAGTTCATCTAATCAAATTATTCAATGAACTCCCACTTAGACAGACATCCCTCTAGCCATCTAAGTGAAACATGATCCGAGTGAACTAGGCCCTGTCCGATCATCACGTGAGACGGACTAGTCATCATCGGTGAACATCTTCATGTTGATTGAATCTTCTATACGACTCATGCTCGACCTTTCGGTCCTCCGTGTTCCGAGGCCATGTCTGTACATGCTAGGCTCGTCAATTCAACCTAAGTGTATTGCGTGTGTAAATCTGGCTTACACCCGTTGTATTCGAACGTTAGACTATCACACCCGATCATCACGTGGTGCTTCGAAACAACGAACCTTCGCAACGGTGCACGGTTAGGGGGAACACTTTCTTGAAACTATTATAAGGGATCATCTTATTTACTACCGTCGTTCTAAGCAAATAAGAAGCAAAACATGATAAACATCACATGCAATCAAAAAGTGATATGATATGGCCAATATCATATTGCTCCTTTGATCTCCATCTTCGGGGCACCATGATCATCTTCCTCACCGGCATGACACCATGATCTCCATCATCATGATCTGCATCATCGTGTCTTCATGAAGTTGTCACGCTGATGATTACTTCTACTTCTAAGGCTAACGTGTTTAGCAATAAAGTAAAGTAATTTACATGGCGTTACTCAATGACATGCAGGTCATACAAAAAATAAAGACAACTCCTATGGCTCCTGCCGGTTGTCATACTCATCGACATGCAAGTCGTGATTCCTATTACAAGAACATGATCATCTCATACATCACATATATCATTCATCACATCCTTTGGCCATATCACATCACATAGCACTTGCTACAAAAACAAGTTAGACGTCCTCTAATTGTTGTTGCAAGTTTTTACGTGGCTTCTTTAGGTTTCTAGGAAGAACGTTTCTTACCTACGTAAAACCACAACGTGATATGCCAATTTCTATTTTCCCTTCATAAGGACCCTTTTCATCGAATCCGCTCCAACTAAAGTGGGAGAGACAGACACCTGCTAGCCACCTTATGCAACTAGTGCATGTCAGTCGGTGGAACCTATCTCACGTAAGCGTACGTGTAAGGTCGGTCCGGGCCGCTTCATCCCACGATGCCGCCGAAGCAAGATAATACTAGTAATGGCAAGAAAATTGACAACATCTACGCCCACAACAAGCTTGTGTTCTACTCGTGCATAGTAACTACTCATAGACCTAGCTCATGATGCCACTATTGGGGAATGTTGTAGAAAATAAAAAAATTCTACGCTTCACCAAGATCAATCTATGGCGTCATCTAGCAACGAGAGAGAGGAGTGCATCTACATACCCTTGTAGATCGCGTGCGGAAGTGTTCAAGAGAACGGGGTTGAGGGAGTCGTACTCGTCGTGATCCAAATCACCGGAGATCCTAGCACCGAACGGATGGCACCTCCGCGTTCAACACACGTACGGTTGGGAAGACGTCTCCTCCTTCTTGATCCATCAAGGGGGAAGGAGAGGTTGATGAAGATCCAGTAGCACGACGGCGTGGTGGTGGATGCAGCAACAATCACGGCAGGGCTTCGCCAAGCTTCTGCGAGAGGGAGAGCTGGTGCGTGGGGAGAGGGAGGCGGCAGAGACCTGGGGTGCCGCTGCCCTCCCTCCCCCCTCTTTATATAGCCCCCCTAGGGGGCGCCGGCCCTAGGAGATGGGATCTCCAAGGGGGGGCGGCGGCCAAGGGGGTGGCTTGCCCCCCAAGCCAAGGGGGCGCCCCCCACCCCTAGGGTTTCCTGCCCTAGGCGCAGGGGGAGGCCCTAGGGGGCGCACTAGCCCACCAGGGGCTGGTCCCCTTCCCCACTTAAGCCCATGGGGCCCTCCGGGATAGGTGGCCCCACCCGGTGGACCCTCGGGACCCTTCCGGTGGTCCTGGTACAATACCGGTGACCCCCGAAACTTTCCCGATGGCCGAAACTTGACTTCCTATATATGAATCTTTACCTCCAGACCATTCCGGAACTCCTCGTGCCGTCCGGGATCTCATCCGGGACTCCGAACAACTTTCAGGTTACTGCATTCTAATATCTCTTCAACCCTAGCGTCACCGAACCTTAAGTGTGTGGACCCTACGGGTTCAGGAGACATGCAAACATGACCAAGACGCCTCTCCGGTCAATAACCAACAGCGGGATCTAGATACCCATGTTGGATCCCACATGCTCCTCGATGATCTCATCGGATGAACCACGATATCGAGGATTCAATCAATCCCGTATACAATTCCCTTTGTCAATCGGCACGTTACTTGCCCGAGACTCGATCGTCGGTATCCCAATACCTCGTTCAATCTCGTTACCGGCAAGTCACTTTACTCGTACCGTAATGCATGATCCCATGACTAGACACTTGGTCACATTGAGCTCATTATGATGATGCATTACCGAGTGGGCCCACAGATACCTCTCCGTCATACGGAGTGACAAATCCCAGTCTCGATTCGTGCCAACCCAACAGACACTTTCGGAGATACCCGTAGTGCACCTTTATAGTCACCCAGTTATGTTGTGATGTTTGGCACACCCAAAGCACTCCTACGGTATCCGGGAGTTGCACAATCTCATGGTCTAAGGAAATGATACTTGACATTTGGAAAAGCTCTAGCGAAACGAACTACACAATCTTTGTGCTATGCTTAGGATTGGGTCTTGTCCATCACATCATTCTCCTAATGATGTGATCCCGTTATCAATGACATCTAATGTCCATAGTCAGGAAACCATGACTATCTATTGATCAATGAGCTAGTCAACTAGAGGCTCACTAGGGACTTGTTGTGGTCTATGTATTCACACATGTATTACGATTTACGAATAATACAATTATAGCATGAACAATAGACAATTATCATGAACAAAGAAATATAATAATAACCATTTTATTTATTGCCTCTAGGGCATATTTCCAACAGGCGTATGATCCATGGGCCTTCTACGGGCCGTAGGATCCATTGGTCTTCTACGGGCCATAGGATCCATGGGCCTTCTACGGGGCATATAATCATTACGCAAAACATTGGCCGTACTATTCGTGGACCATAACGGGTCGTTAATAGGACGCATTTGATAAGACTATGAAAATGGACCAACGGGTTAACAGCCACAAATGGGCCGAATGTAACCACTGGCTGAATTTGGCCCACAAACGGAACAGGCCAGTAACGGACTGTAACTAACCGAATTCTAGAAATGAGCCCAAGAATAAAGGGGCCCTTAGAAGGCCGAAAGTTAACACGGGCTAGAAACGGCCGACGGAATAATGGGTCGTTGATGGGTATAAAGTGATACACTGTTCATTATGGGCTAGTTTCATCTCGGGCCTTTAATGGGCCGAGAGTTACAGAGGGCCTCATATGGGCCGAAAAACATCATGGGCCATACATGGGCCAAAAGTTACAACGGGATGGAATCATATTGTACGGCCCATATGAAGGTACTGGGCTTAATTCTGATAGGCCGTAACAGGTCGGGAGTTAGCAGGTCGTAAATGGGTGATATACGAGCAGGTCGTTAACAGGCTTTCCGTGGGCCAGACTGTTACCTTTTGACCAAGTCAAACGGGCCGGTCTTTTCACCGGAATGGGCCTCTGTTGGGTCGTGCCACGTGTCGACGTATCATAGGCGCCTCCTATCCAATGAGTGGATGACATCTGTCCCAACGGTGAGGCAACACGTGTTTCCTCTGGCCAATGAGAATTTTACACGTGGAAAATCCCCATTGGTCCTGGCTGTTAACGGGTTATCAGATCCAAAACCAGACCCGATAGCTTAACGGTGTCCCGTTACGGTGGATGCCACATGCCGGTCACCCTTAACGAAAGCACTTCTATGACGTGCGATTTATCGTCATGGAAGTGGACACTTCTGTGATGATAATTTTGGAAATGTCATGGAACACTTCTACGACAGCACAGGTATGACTATCTTAATTCTGTCATAAAATCATCATGGATGTACATGCATGACAAAAAACGCGACCTACTATGACAAACATGTATCATCACGGAAGTGTATTTTTTTGTAGTGCTAGTGTATATGTTCTATATGTCATGCAATGTGGAGCTCACTTATTAACTGTTGGCTAATTAGTTGTCGTGTTCAGTTAACTGTTTGGTTAAATTTTGCAAATGTGATGTTCAATTCTTCAGGGTGCAATTTTGTATTGTCTTCCATGTGAGAAATAAATCGAATTTTTCTTTACAAAATACATGAGAAACAAATACAATTACTATATTTCCAAGTTGTCAATGTGGTCCTCGGTTAACGTTTGGTTCATTTGTTGTGGTGTTTAGTTAACTGCTTGGTTCAATTCTGCAATGCGATATCCAATTGTCGTGGTAGAATTTTGTATTGTGGTGCATGTGAGTAATAAATCGAATTTGGTTGTACTTAATACATGAGAAACATATACAAGTGCTCTATTTCCTATTTATTAATCATGCTTGGTTTGGATAAATGGGTTTTCCCTGTGGCTTGAATTAATCTAAGGAATCTGCAATGTGCTTATTTTTCATCAACATATTTTACTGATAGCATGTGAACCCTTACTTAACCTGATGACTAACTACCTTATATGTGTTGCAGGGAAACAATGGGAAGCACTGAGGTTTAAATCGAGGTTAGCACGTGCATGGTTCGTTGTCTAATAGCACATTATTGTGCAATTGCAGGAACCATTCCAGTATTTAGGTTTTTAACAATTTGGTCTTGCACATGTAGGTCCTGTTGTCAGAGGTTTTGACCCACTGTTCGACCCTTTTTGATGGGTAAATGAGTTGTCCATGAATATAAGTCAATTCAAGAAACTCAGAAAGATTGTTAGGATAAAAAATTAGTGACAAAAAACGACCCCCTCCCCAAGCCCAGTCCGAATTGGACTAGGGGTTGGGGGCACGTCCCCCTCTCCCTTCCTTTCCCCCTCTCCTTTAGGTGGAATCCTACTAGGACTTGGAGTCCTAGTAGGACTCCCCTCTCCTGGCGTGCCTAGCAAGGGCTGGCTGGCCTCCCTTTCCCTTCTTTATATACGAGGGCAGGGGGGCACCCTAGAACACACAAGTTCCTCTTAACCGTGTGCGGTGCCCCCTCCACAGTTACACACCTCGATCATATCACCGTAGTGCTTAGACGAAGCCCTGTGTCGGTAACATCATCATCACCGCTGCCACACCGTCGTGCTGACGAAACTCACCCTCGTCCTCAACTGGATCAAGAGCACGAGGGACGTCATCTAGTTAAACGTGTGCTGAATGTGGAGGTGCCGTATGTTCGGCACTTGGATAGGTTGGATCGCGAAGAAGTTCGACTACATCAACCGCATTACTAAACGCTTCCGCTTTCGGTCTACGAGGGTACGTGGACACACTCTCCCCTCTCATTGCTATGCATCTCCTAGATAGATCTTGCGTAATCGTAGGAATTTTTTTGAAATTAGTGCGTTCCCCAACACTTTTTTGTATTTTCAGCAAGCAGAGACTGAGGCCGCCAAAAGAAGGGCAACTGCAGGTAGAACTTCTCAACCTGCAACCAGGACTCAAGCTCCACAAACCTCTCAACTTGCAGCAACTACAAGCTCAAGCTTCAGACCTCCCAGAAGGTCAGCACCAAATGGAAATGAAGCACCTGGAGGAAGTACATCTGCTGGTAGAGGAAGATGCAGAGGAGGAGGAAGAGGAAGTACATCTGCTAGCATAGGGAGAGGCAGTGGTGGGTTCATGCCCTACTTCACAGCTTCTGGGAACTATTGAAGTTGTGTACTACTGGACATGTGGTTATTAAGATCCATATGCAACTCTACTGATGTGTGAAACTAATCTTATTTTGGATGTGTGTGTCCTTGTGAACTTGTGATTATGTGCTATGCTAAGTGCTATGGGAACTAAACCTGTGAACATGTTCTATTTGAATGCTACAAAAAATGAGCATGGGTTCACTTTATTTTGTTGCTGCAAAAAATGAGCATGGGTTCAGTTTATTTTGCTGCTGCCAAAAATGAGCATGGTTTCAGTTTATATTGTTGCTGGCAAAAAAGAGCTTGATTCAGTTTATTTTGTTGCTGTCAAATGTGAGCATGACTTCAAATAATTATGTTGCTATCATAAATGACCATGGATTCAGTTAATCTTGTTGCTGTTAAAAAAATAGCATGGATTGTCTAGTTCTGCCAAAAATGAGCATGGATTCATTTCATTACTGTGAACATTCTCTATGAGTAAATGTTGATCTTTTACATTGCCTACAATTTATTTTGTTGCCATCAAAAGTGACACTTCAAACCTGACAAAAAATTGCAAACTGAATCGAGTACACTCTTTGTTCAAAATTGAGTACATTTCCTCACAATTTTTCCAAATTGAATTTAGTACATTGCTTTCAAAATATAGTACATTGCGTGAAATTTTTTGCAAACTGAATTCAGTACACTGCCTTTCAAATATTCAGTACATTGCCTGACAAATTTTGCAAACTGAATTTCATTCAATACATTTGCTAACAAAATGCACTACATTGCCTGACATCCATTTGTAGAAAATGAACTAAGATAAGATCATCCCTAGAACTAAACCTGATACAAATATCAGAATGCCACACACCAACACCAACCCTTTCCTAACTAAGTTGTCACTAATTGATGCAGCACCACCACCATCTCTTGCAGTTTATTCAGTTCTCTTCTGCATTTCCACACGCAATGCACCAACACCTGCATCTCCATCTGTACATAATGCTGCAACATCATCCTCTAGCTTCCACACCCTATCTCGAATATCTCCCAGCAATACATGTAGCAATGGAGATGTTGGGTCGTCGTGCCACTGTATGAAACCATGCTGTTCAAAAAACTAAAGTTTATAAGACAGAGGAATTGAATAGAGCAGAGGAGGACAGAGCACATCACCGATAAAAACAGAGCATACCTGAGCTTCGACGCATGCATAATATCTCCGTCTAGGGTTCGCCACACTCGATGATATCCACCACGGCACCTTCCTCCCGCAACGGCCGTAGAAAACCACCGGCTCGTACTCCATTGGTTGCTCGCGATACGGCACTGACGACCTCGCTGCAGCGCCTCTCCGTCGAATCCCTCCGTCGCGTGAACAGGCGGAACCAATCAACAACGACGACATGCCCCGGTCGCCGACAATCGCCGCCCTCTCTTGGTCACGTTGCTCTGGATCGAAGCCATCCCCTTTCCTCTCTCGCTGTGGACCCTTGAAAAATTCCTCACCCGCGTCCGCTGTTAGTAAGAGAACTGCCCGACTACATGTGGAATTATTAATTTGCAATCCCACCCTCTAATACTACCACGTCAGCAGATCCTGGCCTAAAACGAGCTTAAGAGTAAAAAAGTCCAGGATCAGAGAGTTCAGGGTACGGAGTTCCGGGATTTGGAGGTCGGGGTTCATTTGCAACCGCGTCTACAACCACAAGGTTCATTTCAGACTTCTCTCTATCTAACACTAAAACATGTCTAGATGCATCAGTATGTAGACAAATCTAAGACAAGTAATTTTGTAGAAAAATGACATCGGGGCATGGAAAAAGTGAGGCATCCATTGGATGTAAAACAAGCGTCGATGGGGCCATGTAGTTGATCATACATTATGGGCGTGTTTGGTTACCATCATCGATTTTGCATGCATTGCATGTGTGTCTCGGTTGGGCCTGGTTGAGAAAAAATAGGCAAAAAACCATCATCTGCATATTGTTTGGTTGCCCGCGTCTAGGCTGCATGCATTAGGGAAGCAGTTTTGGCATGACATTTGGTGTCCTACATTGGCTCGACTCATGCAACTACATGGTGTTTGGTTACATATACGGGATATGATTAAGAGGTAGCATTGACACATAACATACGGAGTTGCACTAGAGTGCCTGGCGACTGCGATGTACAGTGACTACAATGCCGGTACGACACGATGAGCACGGAGTCGCGGGCGAGCGCTCCTGCCGACAGCGTAACGAACTAGTTGCTAGTGTCATCGCCGCGGAGAAAGTCTGTGTGGAGGAGTGCTGAGGGAGATGACGAGGCAGGAGATATGTAGTACGTGCGCGTGGCGTTATTGTAGTAGGATGCGAGATAGGAGGCCGAAAGGAATGACGCCGGCGACTGTGTAGTAGGACGCAAGCGAGGAGACCGAGAGGAATGACGTCGGCAACAGTGTAGCTAGTAGGACATTTTTCATGTAGAAAATTGAACATTTATGGTCGACGAAACGTTAGAGAACGTTGCATGGAAAACAAAAAAATTTCTACACACATGCAAGATCTATCCATGGAGATGCATAACAACGAGAGTAGAGAGTGTGTCTACGTACCCTCATAGATCATAAGCGGAAGCGGTTAACAACGCGGTTAATGTAGTCAAACTATCTTTGCGATCCAATCAATCGAGTACCAAACGTACGGCACCTCCGGCGTTATGCACACGTTCAGCTCGGTGACGTCCTTCGCCTTCTTGATCCAGCAAGACGACGAGGTAGTAGATGAGTTCTGGGAGCAGGACGAGGTGGTGACGGTGATGGTGAAGTGATCTCCGCAAGGATTCTCCTAAGCACTAAGAAAATATGATCGGGGGTGTAAACGGTGGAGGGAGGCGCCGCACACGGCTAGGCAATTGTTTGTTGTGTGCTAGGCGCCCTCCTCCCACATATATATAGGTGGAGGGAGGGAGGAGCAGCCAAAGGAGGCGCCCAAGTAGGAGGAATCCTACTTGGGGTCCCTCCCAAGCCGCGCCCCCCCTTTCCTTATTTGGAGTGCGGGGAAAGGCAGGGGAGGGTGGCGCCCCCTTTCCTTTCTCCCATGAGAGGGAAAGGCAGGAGGGCCTAGCCCTCCCTTCCCTAGGGCTGACCAAACAAGGGAGGGGGTGCACCAGCCCCTTTGTGGGCTGGTCTGTCCCCTTCTTTGGCCCATAAGGCCCATATCTTGCGGGGGGTGGGGGCCCGGAACCCCTTCCGGTGACCCGATTCCCTCCCGGTACGTCCCAAAATACTTCCAGTGTCCAAATACCACTGTCCTATATATCAATATTTACCTCTCGACCATTTCGATACTCCTCGTCATGTCCGTGATATCATCCGGGACTCCGAACAACATTCGGTCATCAAAACATATAACTCATATAACACTATGTCGTCAAAGAACGTTAAGCGTGCAGACCCTACGGGTTCGAGAACTATGTAGAGATGACCGAGACACCTCTCCGGTCAATAACCAACAGCAGAACCTGAATGCCCATATTGGCTCCTAAATATTCTATGAAGATCTTTATCGGTCGAACCATTATGACAACATACGTAATTCCATTGTCCATCGGTATGTTACTTGCCCGAGATTCGATCGTCGGTATCTTCATACCTAGTTCAATCTCATTACCGCAAATCTCTTTACTCGTTCGTAATACATCACCTCATGACTAACTCCTTAGTCATTTGCTTGCATGCTTATGATGTGTATTATCGAGAGGGCCCAGAGATACCTTTCTGATACTCGGAGTCACAAATCCTAATCTCGATCTATGCCAACTCAACAAACACCTTCGGAGATATCTGTAGAGCATCTTTATGATCACCCAGTTACGTTGGGATGTTTGATAGCACACAAGGTATTCCTCCGGTATCCGGGAGTTGCATAATCTCATAGTCGTAGGAATAAGTATTTGACATGAAGAAAGAAATAGCAATAAACTGAACGATCATTATGCTAAGCTAACGGATGGGTCTTGTCCATCACATCATTCTCCTAATGATGTGATCCCGTTATCAATTGACAACACATGTCTATGGTTAGGAAACCTTAACCGTCTTTGATCAACGAGCTAGTCTAGTAGAGGCTTACTAGGGACACAGTATTTGTTTATGTATTCACACATGTATTTAACTTTTTGACCAATACAATTCTAGCATGAATAATAAACCTTTATCATGATTTAGGAAATATAATAATAACCATTTTATTATTGCCTCTAGGATATATTTCCATCAGAAACTACGAACCGATCGTCCGAATGAAACCACAACATCAATGTGCATATTTTTCATGTAGACTTTATCTTAAATCGGAGCACCGTTTTATAGATTAGAAGGTGAAAAAGATTAAAAAGGAGATTACATCGAAACAGTGCAGACTCACGCTAGGGTGCACCTACCCAAGAGGATCACACATAATGCACAACCTAAGCTACCCAGGCAGGGGCGGAGACAGGGGGGCGAGCAGGAGCTAGACCCCTGCCAATCGCTCGCCCCCCCCTCAACCTTTTTCAGCGGGTTGTATGTACTGTATTTCGCTAATGGCCGCAGCTAAAGGTATAGCCCATATAAGATATTATTCTTTGAACCAGCAAACACCGAATATAAATGACCAAAGCCCAATAGCCCATACATCTAGGCGTAGTTGTTTGTGGCCGACGATAATGATGACAATGTGATCGATCCGATCGATTGATTGATCTACGTGCACGTTCTGTTGGATCTTAGGGCATTTGCCGCGGCCGCCGGCCGCCGCGGGTGCCCTCCGCTGTTGTGCGTGTCCTGCTAGGGCGTCTGCCATTTCCGCGGCGGCAGCTCGTCACGACGACCACACCATCCACTGATCTAGAGTCTCTTGTCCGATTACGACTAGACGCAGGCGGTTTGGATCAGAAATTCAGAATACGGCTAGAGGCTGCTAGCCAGGTGACCTGGATCAAAGATATTGGCAGCAGGTACCACTACACACCAGTAGTCTTTTCATGAATTAGTCTGGTCAATTAGCATTGCCTACAAAATAGAGCTTTTGACAATCTGTGCATTTTCTGATCCACGACATGAGCTATTTTGCATGTCTAATATATGCACCATGGTGAATTTTGGTATCCTGTAGTCTTTTCCTAGTGAGGAACGGGCCCAATTTGGGTCTAAACTTGCCCATGTCTAGCTGGATGCTTGCAATCATCTAAACCTAAAAAATCTTATCTTCACTTGCCAATTGAATCGTTGGATTATTTTAAACAAGTAAAAATACTACGGTTGGTCATAACTCTTTCGATGTGAACAACTACAACCAAACAAGCCTTTTCGGCTACGCATGTTTTCAAAACAGAATCAAGACGATTTTTTCAACATTACATAATTGTCTATATTGGCATGGAAAAATAGTTGTAAAGTTCACATTATCTACTTGTTCAACACTAGTCGTTGTCAGGCTCAATTTGAGTTAACAGAAATATAACATTCTTTTGTAGTTTTATATATACATTTTGATGATCATCAACATTATCGTGAGAGTTAACCATGGAGACACATGTAGCTGACACCATTTTCAAAATGAAAATGGGGCCATGTGGCCCCTTTGATTAACAAAAATGTTTCATGACTTTTGTGAAAAGTTGACTCTTCGCCCCCCTCATGTCCAAATCCTGGCTCCGCCCCTATACCCAGGTGCGCTTTATTGCATCGCTCGGGCCTGATTTTTAAAAAATTGTTTTTTTTCGAGGGTACGCCAAAGGCGTACCATAGCTTTATAGAAGAGATGGAAATATGTACAAGAAAGTATTGGCTAGTCACTAGGCCACAAGCCGGCCCGGGCATCGCCTCCACTCCAACTCCAAACGCAACACTCTATATGCTACTCAACGGCGTGCTCCACTCCAGTCGCTCCGGCCTGCACCCATGTGGCCAGCTCTCGGAAAATGGCGTCTGTGGCGGCAGTCACATCTAACTTATCGCTCCTCCCAAAGACTCTCGCGTTCCTCTGCTTCCACAAGGACCAACATATTAGCATAACCACCGTGTCGAAACCTTTCCTGCTTGTCTTGTCCACCCGCTTTCTTGCTTGACACCACCAAGCCTCCAAGTGGGACTGTGCCGTGGGGCATAGCCGGTCAACTCCAAGTCTGGTAAGGCAGAGAAACCACACATGTCGAGCATACACGCACTGGAGCAAGATGTGATCCACATTGTCCTCGTCTTGATCACAGAGGTAGCATGCGGATGTTTGTTCCTGAAGCCCATGCCGGGCTCTCCTGTCAGAGGTCCAAAGACGGTATTGCACCGCAAGCCACATGAAGATCCGACATGACAGCGGCGCCCAACACTTCCAGATGGCCGCGAAAGGGCGGAACCGAATGCCTCCCATGCAAAACATCCTATAAGCCGATGCAGCAGAATAGGCTCCGGATTCGTTCAAGCCCAAGTAGGTGTATCGTCCATCTCCGAGTCCAAGTGTACCTCAACAAGAAACTCCCACAGCCGAATGAACTGGGCTAGCGCGTCAGTGTCAAGTGTTCCGGATATATCATTTGTCCAAGCATGAGAGCAAAGCCCTTCACAGACGAGCCGCTTGTTAGCCACCTTCGTCTTGACGCTAGCCGCCACCAGGGGCGCAATCTCCGCGACCGTGCTTCCATTTAGCCATCTATCCCTCCAGAATAGGGCAAGCCCCCCATTCCCAATGCGCCACTGCACAAGACTCCGGAAGGCGAGCGTCACATTTTTGTCCGTGGTGAGATTTAGGCCCTGCCATGGCCTGGTCGGGTCCGTCCTCTTGAGCCATTCCCATCTGAGCCTCAGGGCGATGCCCTGCTTGTGTAGGTCGATGATGCCAAGTCCTCCGAGCTGCTTAGGACGGCAAACTCTCTTCCAAGAAACCACACACTTGCCGCCACTAACGGCCTCCGTTCCAGCCCAGAAAAACGCACGGCAGCCCTTGTCCACTTGATCTAGAGCCCACTTTGGTGCCTCAGCAACCATGAGGTGGTGCGTAGGCCTTGCTCTCATGACCTGATTAACCAAAATCAGCCGTCCGGGCCTGGTGACCAGCCCGCGCTGCCAGCCAGGCAAGATGTGGAGCGCCGCATCAACCATCGGTTGCCAATCATTCCTTTTGAGTTGCTTGATGCTAAGTTGCAGTCCCAAATATTTGCACGGGAAAGAGTCAATCTTCCAAGGTAGAGCACTCCTGACCCTCTCCACGTCCTCCTCGTCGGACCTTATGAGTATAGCCGCAGATTTTGCATAATTCACTTTCAGACCCGACGCCGCTCCAAAAATGCCCAGAAGCTCCTTCACGAGCTGCAGCTCCGGCCAAGAGGGCCTAATGTAAAGGACAACGTCATCCGCGTACAGAGAGAGCCTCTGCATGGGGGTGGAGCTGACAATGGGCGTGAGGATCCCGTGCTCGTGCGCTTTGATGACAAGAGAAGTGAGGACATCCATGGCCATGATGAAAAGCAGGGGGGAGGCCGGGTCACCCTGTCTTAGCCCCTTCGCATGCATGAACTTTGGGCCGGCACAACCGTTCACCATAACTCTCGAGCTTGCAGTCGTAAGCAAGGAACGAATCCACGATATCCATCTGTTAGTGAACCCTTTTGCCCTAAGCACCTCAAAAAGGAAGGGCCACGAAAGGGAGTCAAACGCCTTAGAGATATCAAGTTTGAGCATCACTCCTTTGGCTTTCCGCTGATGCAACCGCCGCGCCATTTGCCTAACAAGCAGGAAGTTGTCATGTATGCTTCTACCCTTGATGAATGCCGATTGGTTGATGTGAACTAACTCGCCCATCCGGGGTCTAAGCCTATTTGCCAAAAGTTTTGAGACGATCTTCGGGAGGCTGTGCTCCAAACTTATAGGGCGATAGTCCATCGTGGTAGAGGCCTTCGGGGTTTTAGGAATGAGGGTGATCAACGTTTGATTGAGCCTGCCAAAGCCACGCCCGTTTCCGATGAACAACTTTTGTAAGGCCGCGATGACATCCATTTTAATGATCGACCAAGCCTTCTGGAAGAAGAGGCCAATGAACCCGTCCGGCCCTGGAGCTCGATCCGCCGGCATACTCCTAATCACAGCCCAAATCTCCTCATCCGTGAAGTGTAGCTCCTGATCCGAAAGGTCAAGGCGCTGAATGCCAAGCTTGTCAAGATCAAGGGTGTATTCTCGAGCAACATCCTTCCCAAGCAACTCCTTATAAGTATCGTAGAACGCAGCCTCCTTCCCAGCTTGATCCGTGACCAAGCTCCCATCGACTACAAGCGACGGGATGAAGTTTTTCATCTTTCTGCCATTCGCAACAAGATGGAACAGCATGGTGTTAGCGTCCCCTTCCCGAAGCCAAGATATGCGCGATCTCTGGCGAGCTATCGTACGCTCCAACGAGGCAAGACCGAGGACGAGCTGCTTGAGAGAACGCCTGAGCCACCTCTCCTCCAACGTGAGCGCCCGAGATTCTTGCGCACGGTCAAATCTCAGGACGACCAGGTTGGCCACGGCTAGTTGCATCTTAATGTTACCAACTCGTTTTTGCCCCCAGATTGCTAGAGCTTTCGCCGTGTTCCTAAGGAGGATGTCAAGCCTCCTAAAAGGGTCCGTGATAGTCTCATCACAAGTCCAAGCCTCTCGCACCACATCCAAGAACCCATCCATCTTGACCCAAAATTTCTCGAAGCGAAAACGCCTCCTCGGTCCCAAATGATCCTCCAAAGACAAGTGGAGGGGGCAGTGATCAGACATCGCCGTGGATAGAGCCTGAAGGAGGCAATCGGGATGATCGAGCTCCCAATCAATGGAGACGAAAGCACGGTCAATCTTCGTCATCGTGGGGTTTTCACGCTCGTTGCTCCACGTGTAGTTTCGCCCATGAAGGAAAAGCTCTTTGAGAGCATTATCGTCCACGAAGCTTTTGAAACGCCTCATCATACGCCTGTCGATCAAAGAATTATTTTTATCTTGCGCATGGAGAATCAGGTTGAAATCTCCGATAAGGACCCAAGGCCCGGGGCACAACAGTCTACGTTCCGACAATTCGTGCAGGAACTCAATTTTCTGCACATCCTCCTGGGGGCCATATACAACAGTCAACCACCAAGGTGGCCTGCCTACAGGAGACACATAAGAAGAAATGGAGTATGCGTCGTTGACATGGTTCGACAGGAGGACCCTGGTGGAGTCCCACGCAATGAAAATCCCACCCCTAGTTTCGGACGCCGGGAGGTAGGTGTAGCCATCGAAACATGGCCCTAAACATTGCAAGATAGTATACTGGTCCACCCTCTCAAGTTTGGTTTCAAGGATACAACAAATCGCCACACGCAACGAGCCTACAAACTCACGTAGAGAATTCCTCCTAGCTGGCCCATTGAGGCCACGCACATTCCAACAGACTAACTCCAATCCTGCGTACGACATGGTGCCGAGCGTCTCCATGCCAACGTACCCCTCCTCAGCTACACCAAGATCGGTGCAGCCAGCTCCATGTCAGCTCCAAGGTCTAGGGGTATTGCCTTCCCAAAGATAGCGGCAATCGCTCTGAGCTGTGGCTCCTGGAGTGGCGAGTCAAAAACCGTGCGGAGTTGATCTAGCGCATCATCAGAGATCGCCAGATCGTCAGAAGCGAAACCCAGCGCCTTTAGGAGAACTGATTCAGCCGCCGTCGCCTTGGATTTCATCTTATGCCCAATGGCACGCCCGGATCTGGTGGCACGACGCGGCGTGAATGGATCCTGGCCAACGCGGACACCACTGAGCCCTTCGAACTCCTTGAGCAGCGGCGGGGCGAGCTTCTTTAGCAACCCGGCGCAGAAAGTCTTTATATTGCTGATGGCAATAACCTCCTTGTGAGATAATGTAGGAGCCGGCGCACAAGTTGTTTCCAGATCGGTCCGCGGAGCATCAACGTGCATGCATGCATGGGACGTGGTCACATCCGTGGTAGGCCCCACCGTGCCCAACTCCTGTAGCCTCGGTTGCCCCCCGTTCTTGTCCTGTGGTGCGGGGGACACGACCAGAACGTCAACATCCGAGCCCACACCCTCCTCGCCCTGTGGCACCGGATCAATCTCGGGAGAGGCGAGCAGGGGATCCGAGGCAGGCGCCAGTGCAGCATCGCAAGGCGCCAAAACCTGCACGAGTGGCCCCGCATCCTTTATTGATTCTGGCGTGCCCTCTCCACCAATCCCCTCTTCCTGTCTTTGATCACCTGTCAAGCCGCAGATCCCCAGGGCCCGCGTGCCTTCGCCCAACCCTGCAGGAGGCGACACCGACAGGTCCTCGGGAATCCCTGGCCCAATTGGGGCATCGCTGGCAGCCATCGCAGGTCCCGATCCGGCTGGCACCAGGGCAGCGTGCCCATCTTGACGCTTGTCGTTCGCCTCCGCCTCCTCGGTTTGAATTAAAGGCGCCTGCGGGCCCGAGCCTTGGTCAAAAAGCGCCTGGCCAGCAGCAGGCTGCGTCCCGATCTGCGCTTGCGATCGCAAGGCGGGCCCCGCATGTCTGACTGCAGGCACCAACTCCTCCTCCCCTGTCCTAGCCTGCGGACTCCCAGCCACCGTAGGCATCACCGCAGCCGGCGACGGCACCGCAGCCGGCGGCGGCACCACAGCCGCCGGAGCAGCAGCACGTAGCCGTGCCAAGGTAGCACCGCCGTCCACCATGGGGGGAATACGCCAGTTTGATGGCCCAATGCGCCCCAGCAGCGCCTGCCTGTACGAACCCGCGCGGTGACCATCGAACGGACCGCGGTGATCACGCACACCTCGCGTCCAGGGCACGGATCTCCACTCACCGCGGCCAGTGGTGTCCCCAGGGCTGTCCGGCAAGCCGCTCTGGCCGCTCCCGTCGGAGCTAGAAGGCCTAAGCCATGTGCCCGGTGCCTCATGCTCCCTGATTCGCCCGATATGGATGAGCGCCTTGTACTCCAGGAGTTGCCTAGCTGTAGGCATCCTCGTCGCCGGCCCCTCGTCGACCTCAGGCTCCGGCACCCAGATCAGCTTGTCAGACGGCACCGCATCCGGATCAACACACCAAGCACGGACTTTGAACAGAGACAAATCCTCCCTGCTTGCCGTCTCCGGCGCGAGGCTGTCAACGAGGCACGCCGTGCCCAGCAGCTCCACCGCCGTCTCCCTGGTCCAGACATGAGACGGAACTCCTTCGATCATGAGGTCAACCTGCGTGCGCATCATCCTAGACACAGCCTGCGCTTGTCGCAGCCATGGTCGAACAAAGAGCTTGAACGGACCAGGGTCGACAGTGCCCACAGCCAGTGCCCTATTGCGCCATGATGCCGAAGAGAAAACAACGAGAAAATCCTCCGGGTGGTACTTGTGCACCGAGAAGCAGTGGCGCGGGATGTTCAGCTCCGAGGCAATCGCTTCCGCGGCGTCCAGACATGAAACCGGCGGCCGAGGGCCGCCAACGTAGGCCACCACGGCGAGCTTGAGACGCGCTTCGAGGTCCTCCATCTCCGGCGAGCGGCGGAGGATACATACACCACCTACAGCCGCTGGCGGCGCCGGACCAAGCCCCACAGGTGCGGTGTCAACCGGTACTGGCGAGGGCCTCTCCACCGGAGAGGCCTGCCGAGCGACCAGCGACAGCCTGTTCGCAGGCCCAGCCGGCGGCAGCTGCTGAGAGGGGCGCGCAACCTTTGCCATGGCCTCTCGCCGAAGATCTTCCTCAGAGCGAGGGCTCCGAGGCCTCTTGCATTCCGGCGAGATATGCCCTTCAAGACCGCAGCGAATGCACAGAGGGGGGAAGGTGCAGTCTTCCCTCCGATGCCCCTCCCTGAAGCACCGGAAACACAGACCAAAGAGATCCGCCGGCACCTCCCGCCTAGCAGGAGACGAAGAGGGCGAGCGCGAGCGGGGACCCAACCTGCCTGATGCAGACTGCTTCTGCAGAGCCTTGCGCCGGCGCCACATGGCCTTACGGGAAGGGCCAGGTCGGCGCCAAGGCGCAGCCATGGCCGCCTCCGGGGGGCGACGAACGCGGCGGCCGGGGCCCGGGCAGACGACCCTGCAGACCCCGAGGACTCCGAGAGGCCCAGGCCCGAGACGATAGGCCGCAGGCGGGACGAGGCCGAGGGAGGGCTGTTGCCACCCGAGGCCATGGCGGATTCGCACCGGAGCGAGGGAGGAGGGGGCGCCGGGGCCGGGGTGGCCGCCGACGAGAGGGGGGGTGGACGCCGGGGCCGGATTGGCCACCGGCGGAGGGGAGGAGACGAGCGGAGAGCTCAAGCGGAGAGCGGATCTGATAGGAACTTTTTTATATTGTCAAATCAAGGATTTTCAGGGATGCAGGCAAACATGCAAAAGTTGCCAGAACCTATTTGACGCCCGTTAGCGTCAAAAGGTTGACCTTTCACTGAGGCGAGCCACCGGGTGGGCCGGCCCATGTACAGGGTTCGCGTTTTATCCATTCGCTACAGCTTCTTTCGTTGTTTTCTGTGTTTTTTTTTGCTTCTGGTTTTTTGCAATGTTTTGTCTGGTCTTTACTGGTTTTGTTCTGTTCTTTTTGTTTTGTTTCCTTTTTCCTTTCTTTTTTTCTTTTTCGTTTTTCTTCTGTTTTTTTTCTTCTTCTCTTTCCTGTGTGTTATATTCAAAGGTCACCTGCTATTACAAAAATATTCATCATATATGAAAAACATGTTTAACCGTACATTATGAAAAAGTTCACTATGCATTACGAAAATGTTCATCGTGTGTTACAAAAATGTTCATCGTACATTTAAAAAATGTTCACCATATATTAAGAAAATGTTCATTGTATTTAAAAAATTGTTCATTGTTTACCTAAAAAACATTCAGCGTATATCACAAAAATGTTCAATGCGTATTTAAAAAAGATCAGGGTATATCTCAAAAAAGTGCAATGTGTATTTAAAAATTGTTCATCGTATATTTAGAAAGATGTTCAATGATTGAATTTATTTGATTTTTTAATCTACCAATGTGATTAGTTCTTAAATATTCTCGCACCACTGTAATCACTTATAATCATCTGACTCTCTATCGTTGGTTGCGAGTTTGATTCCTTGACTGAGCAACCGTTTTTGCTGATTTAATTGAAGCCATCGAGAATGGCCGGCCCAATTCGATTCACTCCCTGCGCGAAAGCACTCGCAAAAGTCAACTCGGCTCTGTTCCAGCAACTAAACACGTCCTATATTTCTCCCAAAAAAAACAAAAAAAACACGTCCTATAACGCCCCCCCCCCCTCCTTTTTTTTCTGTCTTTCAAGCACGTAGCTTCCTAGTTCTATACGTGTAGCAGAACGTTTCCAAGTCCTAGTCCAAACCCAAGTCATGGATGGACTGTTCTTATTCTGCAAGTTATATACGGAGGTTATACCTTGGCACGGTCGCGGAGCAAACCTATTAGCCTCAGGTTAAATTATTTTGCGTTCGTGACCGGCTGGTGAAAGCCAACATGTCGTCGCCTACCCAGTATGTCTCCCTCCTCGAACATCGCTTCCCCATGAATTTCCTTATATATCGAGCCGATCAAGTTTTTCTTCGACACTACGTATTTTTTTAAGAAAAAACTAAACCTAGACCCGCAAAAAAAAAAAACTAAACCTAAACTCTGATAGCTGCATGTTTTAAAAAAAACTAAACCTAAACTCTGATCCCAGTATCGCCCATGGCGTCGAAATTTTCGGCACTGCTTTGCGGCATGAAAAGCGGAGGCCGCCCGAACTCGGTTGTTCGCGCCTTGCGTTGAAGCGGGGAGTAGTTAGGTTATTTTTAATTTCTTTTCGGTATTTATCTTTTTGCATTTTTTCTGTTTTTTAGCATATTGCATTTTTTTAGGGGAGCATATTGCATATTTTCTGTTTAGTATACTCCAGTCCGTCGCGCGCGACCCAGCCTCGAATCCGAGGGGATCGAAAAAAAAATTAGTGATAGGGTATCGAAATTGATGTGGCGCGACCTTGTTCCACTAGCAACGATCAATGAGTGACGGCCCTTTTTTTTTTTTTTTTTTTTTTTTTGAGGATCAGCCCATTCGAGACAACTGGAACTGGTCGAGATATTTTCCCCTCGTCTCCCCAGGAAAGCTCCATCCTTTTCCCCTCGCCCATCTTCTTCCCCTTTGCCTCCCCAAGTCGCCGGCAATTCTCCATGCCGCTCAGACGACTCCTCGCCGGCGAAAATTCCATATTTCGTCGTCCTGGCCATTCCACGATTCGTCTTCCCGATGGCCAATGCATCGATGTCTACACTGACGACGATGGGACTCTCGTCACCGGCGGATCGGAGGGCCGTCCGCCACGGCCTGTCCAAGAAATCTTCGCCGACATCCGGCGCCGTCAGGCGGCGGCTGAGGACGCCGCCCGTCGCCCCCACTACCCGCAGCGGCGTCCACAGCCCCGTCCACCATCAGATGCGGCCTCCACGACCCAACCACCTCCAACCCCCTCCACTCCACTCCACTCCACCATCAGAATCAGACGCAGCCGACCCCCTGCAACCCCTTCCCCTCCCATCCACAGTCAGCTGCAGCCTCCACAAACCGAACCCATCCCCTACGCCCCAGGCAAGCCTCGCCCCTTTACACTCACCGACCTTGATGCGATACGTCGACGCGTAGCAGATGCATCTAAGGAATTCGCCCACTCGGACTACGCTGACGGGGATGGGGAACTCTTCACGGACGTCGACGAGATATCTCAACGCGTAGCAGATGTACGCTTGGAAGTCGCCTGCTCCGACATCCAGACGAGGCCCTACGATCGGCTGCAACCTCCACAGTATGAACTTTATCGCCCTCTCCCTTACTCGACTGTATCTCAAGCAACATGGTCCCTATGCTGGTTGCTCCAGCCTCCAGATTTATGCATGCTAGGAATACTGGAGGTAACAGTAGCTGTATTTCTCTCCTCACACATCTAATTATCAAGAAAACAAATTTAAGTCTGATGGGATGGAGGGTTCTCGTGTATAGATAGATACTGAAGAAAAAACAATTCTCCTTTTTCTTTCTCTTGGGGTTCTATTATTGATTGATTCAACTTCATGTAGTATGCATGCATCTCCCCTGATAAATTAAGTTATTCTTCAACTCATTGAGCTTGTAACATTGAGCATGTAGCATCTGTTAAAATGTCTGTTCCTGACCCCCATTATGATGTGCCAAAGATTAAAATTTGTTGTCTACTAACTTCCTGACCATGTTCCGCTTCAGGTGCGAGTACCTTTATGATGTGCCTGAGCAGTTGGAAACGCCGCTGCTAGGGCCAAAGAACACCAACACTTCCTCTTCCTCCACACAGCCAGAGGCGCTAACTCATGATATCTTGCCAGTGTCAAGGCAATCGTCTCCACCTATTTTCGTTCGCAATCCTTCTGGTTGGCATCTACAGTTTTTCATCAGAATAGACGTCGAGGGTTCTTTCCACACGTATCCTAGTGTGGGCGGGCCATTCCAGAGCTTGCAGGAATCTGAGAACGCTATCACTAGCCATCTTGATGAGCTGCGCTCTCCTATGATGTGAGTTTTCTCAACTTTTTCATGGATTTTCATCATAACCGAAATTACAATGTACTAATATTTAGAATACTCTGAGCTGAACTAGGCGCACAGATGGGCTTTCGGATGCTGAGATTTGTATTAAACATGGCCTTTACTGGCTTGATGGCACAAGGAAGAGTTCTCCTGAAGGCAATCCAGACCATAGGAATGTCAGCGTATTGGTTCAAGCTTTGCTGGATAAATACAATGAAGATCACCATCTTTTGGGGGTTTACTCTCTCTCGCTCCTACCCGTGCTCGCTCTCGGTCCTGTTACCAGGATTGTCTTAATGTTCTTATATTCATGTACTAATTGTTGACACAGTCCATGCCTCTGTTTCAGGATCTTGCATATGAACTTGATGATGTTGTGATCTTCCGAGAATTTTATGAGGG
Organism: Aegilops speltoides; assembly: GCA_021437245.1. NCBI lineage: Eukaryota > Viridiplantae > Streptophyta > Magnoliopsida > Poales > Poaceae > Aegilops > Aegilops speltoides. Next base: position 424,077,795 of record CM038144.1, on the reverse strand, counting down.
GGAGAACTTCACTATGTTCTACCATATCAATTTGACTACAAAAACCAAAGGAGAAGATGGTTTGCACAGTGGCGTCAACAATCTATTTTTTGCTGAAGTCAGAGAAATTGAAGGAGAAAATGATGAATACGTGCTCAATTGTTTATGTATGGTTAATCCTACTGACAATGGTATTTCTTCCACCTTATATCAAGTTCTGTTCATACAATTTGGCGTCACATTTATCTCGTTGACATGTTTGGTTGCCACTTGTGTCATGTTTAGCTTCATCTCATCCACTGTCCTTGAACTTTACTAGTACAGTTTTAATATCCAATCTAGTACATGCCCATCCATAAGTAGTGACTTTCTACACATGTTTTTTTGCTGGTTGATTATTTGGTAATGAAATGACTAAATGGTTTTCATTCCACCTTAGATAACTTCTGTTCATATAGTTTGGAGTCACATTTTTTTGGTTGACCTGTGTGGTTACCCCTTGTGTCATGTTCACAAGCTTGACTGGCTATTTGGTAATAAATGACAAATCAACGGTATTACTTTCACTTTAGATTAAGTTCTGTTATTATACAGTTTGGGGTCACATTTATCTGGTTGGCCTTCATGTTATTCAGTCTTTCAGCTTTACAGTTTTATATCTAAGGTAGTACATGCCCAGCCATATTTACTGACTTTCTACACATGTTTTTTCCCCTAAGGCCAATGCTATGGTTGTATGAGTTATGGAAATGTTGATTTGAAGCACCCTGTTGATGTGGGTAAATACAAAGGGGGTCATTCTAGCCCACACAAACCATGTTGTGGTTTTGATCTAGGGTGTGATGTTATTACTGGCCTAGATGCATACACCGAGAGTGAAGAGGCTAGGCTGGTGGATGAGGAGGCTATGCTAAGATACATAAACATGGTAATTTTATTCTTGTGTGGTTGGTATTTGTTAGTACATGTTACTAAAGTGTTATTATTCTCCTTCAGTGCCCTGCTGATCCTCCTGTTCTGGCAAAATTGGATGGTGCAAGAGTGCCTGCTGGTTTGGCGAAGAGAGAGGATTCTGGTTTGACCAAGGGAGAGTGTGGTCAGGAAGCGTGAAATACATTGTACCTGCTAGGCGTATGTTGGTTGAGTACCCTGTCAGGTACATAGATAAATTTAATTTGATTTATGTAATGCTTGATCTCACTACTCATTAGTGTCCTCAGTGTTTCATTAGGTTCAAGCATTATAGTATTCTTACAATCTGCACAGTTGCATGTTTCTGCATGGAAATGAATCTTTAGTTGATCAACTAGAGCCTGGATCAAAATTTGCCAACTTGTTCTTTTCCCTGTCACTTTGTGGATTTGCATCGTATTGACATATTACCAAGTATTAGGGCAATCAATTCCAAATTTCTCTCTATCTCTGAGGCGTGTGGGCTTCGTAAAACTGCGTAGACACGCAGAAGAGAAATGCCATCCCCACTCCGACCAAGATAGAACTTTTACCAAAAGTTTATTGTGATCTTTTTGTTCAAATAGCAATTAAGGTGAAGCAGGGTCAGGAACAACGAATCTCTTTATGTTCACGTGGATTTTGCAAGTTTGTTTTTGGATTTTGTTCACGCGGTGATCTTCTCTCTGTCCAAGACTACTATCCTGTATGTAGTCTATGTCTGGGGAGGCAGGTGCCGTAGAGAGGTCCCCCACTTTGATTCCTGTCCTGTTAGCATCTCCTATTCGAGAGTTGGGATGACTCTGTTAGTTTGGTCGGGAGCCAGACATTTAAGCACTAGTGTCATTTCTCTCAAACCGATTAAGGAAAAATGAAGTATATAGGGCAGGAGGATGCATTGTTAGAAAATGAAAATGTATGCTCCTGACATATTTTTATTTCATAATTTCTGCCATCCTACCATTGTTCCTTCTGGAAATGATGCTCAATTTGTTTTTTATCATGTAAGTACATGCTAAATTGCCAAAAATGAAATTCCATTGATGAGCTGTTTCCCTTTGAAACACGTTGATATTGTTGCACTATTTTCAAAAGTTGAACTAGCCAGCAAAGTTGATGTTGCTTGGCATAACTATCCTTTAGGGTAGTTCATATTCCTTGGCCATTAATCTCATTGCATGTTTTTGTTGCTTTCTGCAACTTGTAGTGCCGCATCTTATGAGTATTGCTCTTCTTTCTCTTTCAGTTTCCAGTATCTTGGAGAGACTAAACTCGTTGTGCACCATCATCTGGGATGTCGTTGCTGCAACGGTAGAATGTATGGATCTGCCATTTGCTTGGACTTGGTTGTAGCTGCTCGGAAGTTTAGTGCTTTGGGTCCGTAATGGTGTAATGTTTCATATTTGAGTTCCATGGAAGGTCGGTAATGGAGCCGCCTTTTGTTTTTCAAGTCCTGCCAATATTTATGCTTCAGTCTTTCATCGATACATAATTTTTCATCTAGTTAGCACCCAGGTGCCTCATCTAATTCAGTTCAGACTTGAGAGCGGGCAATTGAGCGAAAGTTCAGAATCATGGAACAGGTTAACGCGAGTATTGGGAATTAACCTGTTATAGCCCATGGCCATGCTATGGCGCCTTCATAGACGACCTTGAAATCGATCCGTCCCGAACTCTGACTCCAGCTTGTCATTGATGGTGTCGAGGGCGTGCCGAATCAGAGCCTGAAACCAAAGTAACCCCTGATCAATGCACATGCCATGTAGGAGTAGTAGTGTACTGTACACAGAGCCAAACAAAACGTTGCGTCCATGCAAATACCGCATCACTGCTATTGCGGCCGGCACTTACTCTGGTCACCTTATTATGGTGAAACAGAGGGAAATCAGTTCGTCCCCTCCGTCGTCGTTCATCACGCGCTCATGCACGAAGTTGCCGAGGAGCCACGCGGACAGGTCGTGGTGCGGCGCCACCTCCGCGATGAGCATCTTCAGAGAAGTCACCCCGCATTGCATTGCACCAGGCAACACAAGTTCAGCAGACAGCAGGTTTTCACCACACACAAGACACAACTCTAATACTGTACCATACTCAGTAAGTCCATGTAGGGCGGATCCAGCGTGGGGTCGTGTAGGGGTGGTCGCCCCGGGTAAATTTTCAAAACCTAGGGTGCCCCTACTGCTTTTTTCTATGGCCGCCATGAGAGGTGAGGGAAGCTCTCGTGTAGATCTGTAGGTTCAATCGGAGGAAGTTACAAGCAGGAAGGGAAACTGCTTGGTTTCATCCGGATGCAGACGACTCGTTCGCGCAGCCGTCTTCTTTGACTGCCACGCGTCACATAGAGCCCACCACCGCAGCCAGACGTCTTCCCTCTTCCTGTTCAAACCATCTTCTCCCCTCCCATTTCTTCTCTTCCATCGGGCGGGGATCTCACCCACCATGGATGCCCTCCACAAGCTCTTTTTTTAAGTGATTCGAGGGTGCTGCGAGGGGGGCGGTTCGGCTGCAACAGCGACCTGATGCTGCGACGGGATTGCGACGGTGACCCGATGCTGCGACAAGATCTCGACTGCTCCGGTGATGCTGCGACGGCGCCGCCGCGCTGAGACAGCGCTGCCGTGCTGCGACGACCGTCGACATTTGGACGGCGTCATCGTGCTGCGATGAATGCTGCGACGACATCTCGGCTACGACGGCATCTCGGCAACGGCGGCTCAATTGCTGTGACAGCGATTCGAACTGCTCCGGCGATGTTTGCGACGACGCCGGCGATGCTACGACGACGCCTTCGTGCTTCGAGCCAGTGCTGCGACAATCATCGACAAGTAACGAGAGGGTGCTGCGACGCCACCACCGATGCTGCGAGGCCGCCGGAGCTGCTACGATGGGTGGCGTTGCTGCGAGCCGGTGCTGCCGGCGCCGTCGTGCTGCGAGCCAGTGGTGCGACGCCGCCGCTGTGCAGCGAGTTGATGCTGCGAGGCCGCCGGAGTTGCTACGACGGGTGGCGTTGCTGCCGGCGCTGCCGTGCAGGCCGCCAGAGTGGCTAGGCGTCATGGTCATGGCTGTGTTATGCGATGGGAAGAACAGAGGGAGGGAAGACTGCGTTGACTTCTATCGGCGGCTAGGGACACCCAGATCGTACGGTTCAGGAGGTGGATGTTGCTTTCTTTTTGCATCCGCATGACGCCTAGCAGCCTCCAGCAGGAAGACAGGAAGATCTGTATATATATGTAAGACGGGCCAATGAGTAAGGCCCAATTGAACGCGTGAGTACATAAGGCCATTCTTTTCTGTGAAGTTTTTTTTTTTTTGCATGAAAGCAGTGTTTTCTATCGATTGGATTCCAAATCGGCCAGCACGTATATCGTGATCACGCCGCCCTCAAATTTTTCCTCGCCTCCATGACGCGGCACCCTACACTGCAACCTCGCCGCGGCGCTGCCCCGGCCCTTCCCCAACCGATGTTGCTCGATGGGGAAGGAGAGGAATCCACCTGATCCTGCTGCCGTCCGCGCGGAGGCTGCATCGCCACCGCCAACCGCCTTGCTTAAAACTGCAAGTGACCAGCCAAGAGACAACAAACAGCAAGTTCGTTCAATCTTCCCTCATCTTTTGCTCTCCTGCTTCTATATTCCTTTTTACATTTGTCTAATTCTTCAAAGTTAATTAGTACCAAATTTGATGTTATACGAACCTAGAAAGATGAAGTGGACCTTATATGAATTTCAGCTGTGTTATATATTTTTTGCCTCAAGATTGAAACTATTTTGAAATATTAACTGTGTCGATCGTCTTTCCTGAATCCATACTATTTGGCCAATTTATTCCGTTGATTGTCTTACTCCATTTCATGGTGGCTTGACAATTTTGTTTCCCACAAAAGCCCGCCCCCGGTAACTTCAAATCCTGGATCCGCCACTGGTACAACGCCTGAGAGCTATACACTACACTGTATAGTATAGCGTGTAGTATCTAGGCGTTACACTAATTGCCACTAGTGCTTTCTCCAATGCATGTGTCTGCCCCGCCCACGTTGGCTTTCGCATGCAAGCGCGCTCGCATGCATGTGGACACCGGTGCTTTCGAACGCTGTACGTCCTGCATCTCATCTAATGTAGTAAACCATGCATGCTCCACGGATGGATGATGCCACGATAAATCTAGACTAGTGCAGCATCTAGAGTCTAGGCGCTACACTACATGTTAGGCGTTGCGTACTGACTTAGTAAATTTTAGTCAGTTTAACATGTGACACTAGTCAGGCGTGTAGTACAGACGCTGCACAGTGCAGTGTAGCGCCTGGCTGACGGTCGTTACATGAAAGGTCGGTGAAGCGAATTTTTTTCAAAGATAGTTCACTTTGTGAATTCTTTTCTTCGAGAAATCAAATTTATCATCTTTGCTGGCCCCGGCTGCTCTTGTCTCGAATACGAGGCGCCGCCGCGGGTTGTCTAGTTGTAGTGGACGCGGAGGTGCGGGAGTGTGGGGTGGGGCCAGTCGTGGCCGTACACGTCGCTTCGGTCGCGTGGCGAAGGGCTAGAACCGCGGGAGGGGCCAGTTGGCACGGCACTTTAATTACCAACTGAAGTTGGTTAAGATCTTTTTTTTCTGAACATCAGTACTGACGCAAGCGCTCATATACATGCGCATACACTTATCCCTATGAATGCACACACACCCTACCCCTATGAGCACCTCCGAGAGACTGAGTCAGCATGTCATCTTGAAATTTACGAAGTCACCGTAGGCGCCTCGTCGTTGACGGGAACGTCTCCTCCCACTGAAAGCGCATAGCCGGAAATCCTGAAATAAATCCAGAAATAAATGCGAGCACCAGGATTTGAATCTTGATGGGCTAGAAATACCACAGCCCCTCTAACCATCCAACCACTGGTTGGTTCAAGTTGGTTAAGATCTGATGGTATAATGACCGACGGTCTGGCACGCTCAACGCATGGTCAATCAGATGGTTTCAGTAACATTCGGGAACTCACAAAAAACCATTTCGTAATTTTTTAAAGCACTTGCCCATGCTCTTGGGTTAGAAAGATGAGGTCTGACCGTGCTCGCGCAAATACGTACTTACAACTTTGCTTTTGTTTCATGTATGGAAGTACATGGAGATGGGGAAGTTTTATATTGTAGGAGCGCTTGATAAATGGTACGTGACCCCTTCTTATTGACACTAGATCATTGATGGCGCGCGTTGCTGCGCCCGTCTCTTTTGATGGTTAAATTCTTCATAATTCATTCCGAGAGATTATAGATTCCCATTTTATCATATGATAGAATAATAATTTCCAAAAAAAACAATCATGCATGAGAAGCCTGCATAATTTAATTATTTCCAACTTGAGTTGGTAACAAAGATAATAACTGAGGAAGTTCAAATGGTAGCAGCAAAAAATAGATCCAAATGATATAATTTACTTGCAATTAACATTGTCACCCAGTGGAAAATCTGACAATATATACCAGAACAAAACCTAAATCAAACTCACGACAAATAATAGAACAATGCCATAATGATCAAACATTACACTGAGATTTCAAACACTGTTCATACTTTGTCCTTCCATGCTAGAGTCAATGAATGCAAGACGGAAAATAAAATCTAGGTCAATTTATACCATTTTTCGTATTGTTCGTGTTGACAAAAAAGAGCACCTTTTAGGGTTATGAGATGCTCAATGGTGCCCTATCAAAGCAAAAAACTGAAGTAACAGTGACATCAAGATGCAATCCCAACTGCTAGGGAATCTTAATCACTGTATTATTAGTCAGCAGGTGTAGCTAGTATGTTTACATGGCAAAGTTATTGGTAAGGATAATAATAATAATTCTTATGATAATATTAGCTGGATGTTAGGAATTCCTTTCTAAAAAATCCCAAAATTAAATTGGAAACTCATGTCATCAAAGTGCCATCATACTCATAAATAAGAAGACAAGTACAAAGGATGTTCCATTATGAAATTGCTCTACCTAAAGACTTGGAGATAATCGCTGGTACTGCGCTTTCTCTTCACTAAACACATATTAGTGCTAAAACATATGGATAAATGGCAAATCTGTATTAATTATGTAAATAACTCAACTCATGAACATTCAAATTTTAAGCCTAATCACAACCATTAATCTATGTAAAGTGAGTGTACCATCAGCTAAAACGATAATATTATAATATATTTATCTTCAAATAGCATATATACATGGTCTACGCTTGCTTACAGTAGGTATAATATTAATAATGTCCATGCATTGTTACAATAACAGATCATTACACGTTGCTTTCGTATTTGTCCTAATTCTTTTATGGCGCTGAGGTGCTCAGCTTCAGAACTTGCCTCCTGCTTCCTTTGCTAAAATGGCTAGTGCGTTTCGCCGATATAAACAAGAACTCCATTCACATATTCAACATATAATCGGCGCAAGGCAAATCATATAGAGAAGGAAAAATTAATTAGCACTTGGTCTAGGCAACAATTGAGCTACCTGCTATTAATCAGCACAACTATCTAGTGCTTGTCTCAAATAAAAACTATCTAGTGCTCTCTGTGCATTGACAATGACAATTCATATTATTTTGTTGGTAACAATGGAAAATAGCAAGCAATGTGCACACAGAAGAGTCATTCGGTTTCCAATAATTCAGGAGAGCATGAATGCGTGAGTTTTTTCGCAGTTTCCCACAGTTATGAACAGAAAAAAGGAGGAAACCTTCACAAGTCAAGGATATGATCTAGGTAAGCTTCCATCAGGAATTATCAACATAGCAGAAAAACAACCCTAACTCACATATTGTGCTGAATAACGTAATCATACGTACATAGATGAATTCTTAGTCCAAGATCCATAATTGCATTTGTTAGCTTACTAACTGATGTTTAGTTGCAAAACAAAAGCACCATACGGGTATTATAATGTCTCTTGAAATGTTGGCAAAAATTCATGCGAGTGCTCTTTTACAATGCATAATTATTAGTTATACTGAACAATTATAGTTTCACCATCTAGCCATCCTTACATTTAACATCACGTACAACCAACAAGCTGTGTGCACAATTCTAGCAGAGATAAAAATGCAGATATTCAAGTTGCTATGGAAATTCACAATTGATGCAGCCGGTGGAACATTCCTCTTAGCAAAGTAAGTCTCAGGTAGTCAGATTTTTTTACTATGTTTTCGGATTTTACTGTTCGTCCGGGATCACTGGAGCTCGGGATCACATGAGGGTTTTGGTCTCAGGTATCTCTATTCTCGTAGAGATGACATCAAAACACACATTGTTATATTTTTCATTGCTTCACCACGCCTTGCAAAAATAACTTATCTGTTTGATGCAGTAAAATGCAACATCATTGTTCCATGGTGGAGAAGTAGCTTCTTAGAAAAAGAGAGATCGACTTGTTTCCCTCCTTGCTCAGTAACTTCTACAATACATTTTCATTGTCTCACTCGTTGTAACAGTATCACCCTGTAAGGTAATACTTATAATATCAGGAGATATAGTTCATAAAGAATATAAAAAGACAGGACATGGTAAACAAAAAAGTTCATGCAGGACATTCCTTAATTTGATGCCAAATAATAAATTCCCTTGGATTTGTTTTTCAACAATACATTCAGCAGAAAGTTGGCAAGTCACATTATATTAGCTTTGACTAACAGGGATGGCAAGTCACATTATATTAGCTTTGACTAACAGGGATAAAAATATTCAGTAACCACTGCTAATTACAGATTAGCTTGTACAGAAGTGAATAGGCAAAGCACGATGCTTTCTCAATATATCAGTACAAAGATTACCTAAGCACTGATACGTGGCTTGATCGACTATGGAACAAACACAAATTCTAGCACCAAAAATGATATGCGATGAAGCATCATTCAACAAGGACGAAGAGGAGAAAAATTGGTGGAGACTCTGGAGCCTCGTTGCAGCCCCTATCAGGTCGTCCAGGAGGCGGAAGACATTAGGTGTTTGGTTGATTAGACGGCGAAGGACCAGCAACAGAGATTGAAGCTTTGAGGCCGTCTTGCTGCCTGCTTGCCTGTATTTGGCTGTTGAGGTGGAGGACGAGGAGTCAGCCAACAAGCAAAGCAGTTGGGAGATTCGGAGCACTTCTAGGAAGATGTCACAAGACTGGTTCGCTGCCTGCCACCGAGAAGGCATGGAGAGGGTTAGCCGTCGCGGTACAGTCGACTGGAAGGAGAAAAGGGGAGGCGAGCCAGATGGATCGAGAGAAAGGATGACGCTTCCCTACCATCACTGACACGGCGGTGAAGTTCGGCCCTCACCAACAGAACCTGGAACCCTGGCGTGGGATCCAACTCGGTGACTGCGGCGGGGGCATCGCCGAGGGCGCCGCGTGCATGCTCGGCGAGGATGAAGGGATCGACGCCGACCACTGCTAGATGGGCAGACCACCGGCACTATCGGTCATGAAGATATGCGACACCAGGGCCGTGAGAAGAGAGAGGGCGATAGGGTGGGATCTTGGAGGTGGGCATGACCTAGGAGACTGCTCTCTCTCGATGACGACGGCGCATCTAGGTTTTGCCTGCGATCGGGATTGGTTGGATGCGATGAGGGTGTGAGGTGCGGGGAGGCATCACGAAGAGTCGCCGCGAATTTTGTTGACGCGCACCTACCTTGCGACTGTCCATCGCGGATCCAACGATAAACCCTTGATTTTGTTCCCGGAGCAGCGGGCCTTTGACGTCTGGCGGGCCTGGTGCATCCGATTTTGTTCCCGGAGCAGCGGGCCTTTGACGTCTGGCGGGCCTGGTGCATCCGACGACCAATAATGATTTGAAGAGCGATCGGACGGCCGAAACCTGTGATGGCGTGAGAGGTCTCCTAGGGTGCACGGTTATAATGTCTTTAAATTAGTATTTGGTTAGGTCTGTTGGAGACAATTAAGTCACGTGGCCGATTTTTTAGTATTGCTTGAACCTACATCGTTATCTTTTTTTGTTCTTTTAACACAGACGCAATCACCCATACATACACACATACACCCGCCTCTATGAACGCACATCCTATCCCTAAGGGCACCTCCGAGAGACTGAGACGGCATATCATCTCCTGAAATAAATCCAGGATAAATGTGAGCACCAGAACTTGAACCCTGATGGGCTGGGGATACCGTTGTCCACCTAACCATCCAACTACAGATTGGTTCGCATCTCTTACTTTTTGTTCACGGAAAAGACATGCATCTTCATCAAACACAAGAACAACAATCTTGGTGCATAATTTATCAAACATGGTTTTTGCCCAACTTTATAAATAAAGCACCAACCCCTATACATTCAGTCACAACCAAAAAACAAGAGTTTAGAGAGGAACAAGAAATAAAAATCACACCATGCATGCTGGGGCATCAGCTCAACAAGCCTACTAAATGAAGCCTCAGTGAGGATAAGCGACGATAATAAGACGCGAGACCAGCTCCTTGTAGTTCCTCATCAGCTTATCAATAGCCGACCAATCACGCCGCTTGTTCAGGGGCTTTCAGAGCTGCATAAAAGCACAGTTTGTATATAGCATTAGTGGTCCAAATAGGGTGAACATGCTCAATTAGATCATCTCCAACGCTGACCCCCAAATTTGCTCCGGTATTCGTCCACGGATAGGAGGGACCAGTCCACAGACACGGATGCTAGAGGAGGCCATCCAATGCTGTCTGCATACATTTCAAACACTTTTCAACTAACATGGTGAAATTCATGCAAACACATCATATTTTCGTATAAACCAGACGAGATTAATGCAGACACGCCGGATTTTCATTACATTTTAAACACTTAGAACAAAAAAAGTGTTCCAACCCTAAACCTATCATACAACTGCGGTTGTCGTTCACTTCCTTTGTATTCCACATTGACGACCACGTCCTCCCTCTGCTGTCTTCATATATGGCGGCAGGGTTTAAGACCCGTGAAGTGGAGATGCGGTCTCCGGCGAGGAAGAGTAGAACATGGGAGACGAACCAGCCCACTTGGGACACAATGCCTTGCTGCCACACATGCCCTACTCATCCTTGAAGCAGTCCGCGAGATGTCCGTCACTGGCGATGGTGGATGTGAGATCGATGATGGACGTGGACAGTCCACCATTGTCCAGCTGCAATTGTGCCCCTGAAAGTTGGACGGCGGCGTGTAGGACACATAGCTGGCGGCTGCGGTCACGTCCGGTTGCACCGGCACTTCGTTGCGAGCAGCGTGCGCGGCCTCATAGAGCGCACTCTGCTCCACGATGAAGCTCGGGTTTGCCGCGACCATGGCGGGCTCACTTGCGCGCACGTCGTAGATTTGGCCCTCCACCAGCCGGTGCCGCTCGAGGAGGAACATGTTGTACCTATGCTCCTCCTATGCCTGCCGGAACACCGACATAGGAGCCGGCCAGGCTCCTCCTCCTCCGCCATGGCAACGTCGTAGTGCATCTGCGCCTGCTCCATGGTTAGGCTGGCATGCACCGGCGCAGGTACGGCGTCGTGTCATTGTCCGAGCCCACGGGATCGTCGTCGAAGACCTTGAGCGAGCTGGCTGGCATGCCCTGCTCGATCCTCCTTACACGGCGAAACTGCCAGGCAGCTGCAAGGGCGGCCACCACGTGCTTCATCTCCGGCGACAGACTATCCCACAAAGTGTGACCGCTCGCGGTCATGGCAGTGTTGGGGAACGTAGCATGCAATTTCAAAAAAAATCCTATGCTCACGCAAGATCTATCTAGGAGATGCATAGCAACGAGAGGGGGAGAGTGTGTCCACGTACCCTCGTAGACTAAATGCGGAAGCGTTAGGTTAACGCGGTTGATGTAGTCGAACGTCTTCACGATCCAACCGATCCAAGTACCGAACGTACGGCACCTCCGAGTTCAGCACACGTTCAGCTCAATGACGTCCCTCAAACTCTTGATCCAGCAGAGGGTCGAGGGAGAGTTCCGTTAGCATGACGGCGTGGTGACGGTGATGGTGATATGATCCGCGTAGGGCTTCGCCTAAGCACTATGACGCTATGACCGAAGGAGTAAACTATGGAGAGGGGCACCACACACGGCTAAGAGAATTCTTGGTGTGCCTTTGGGGTCACTACAAAAAAGACACATCCATGACATTTTGGGCCGAACGAAATTCTTTTCTGTCATACATATGACACTTCTATGACGATAATTGTGACAAAACCCGGTATCATCATAGATGTGGTGGGCTCCTACTTCTATGACAAAAAATCATGACAAAAATGGGCTTTTTGTCCTGGGCGGGCCGGAGAAGCAGCTGCATGACATTCTTTGGGCCGTCCATGACGGAAAAAACCGTGGTAGAAGCGAGGGCGAGGAAAATTTCGGGGAGTTCCCGGTTACGGTGGGAGGTCGGGGGCCGAGCGATGCGCGTTTCTCTGGTACACGACGCTGCTGCGTGTGTGAGGTGTTGGCTCTAATCAACCCCCCGAGGCGTTGGGCTCTAATCAACCCAGCCGAGGCGTTGGGCTCTAATCGAACCCGGCGATTGCACCGCAGCTATGCGTTCTCGAACCCGGCGATCGATCGATGGTCGTTAATCGAACCCTATCGGCGATTCTTCGCCATCGCTGCTAATCAAGCCGATCGATTGGATGAACAATGAGCGTTGCGCCGGGGGGGGGGGGGGTGTTGGATGAACAGTGAGCGGTGGGGGTGGATGCAGGACCCCATGGCGTTGCCTCTGGATGAACAGGACGACCGCGTGGACGGCCGGATGAACGAGAGCGATGGAGGGTGCCCGTGGAGGGTGGTTGAACAATGAGCGGTGGAGTAGCGCACGGTGGAGGCTGGATGAACAGGAGCCCGTGGAGGCTGGAGGAGGTCGACGGTAGCCCGTGGAGGCTGGAGGCGGTCGACGGTGGAGATGAACAGTATCCCGTGGAGTCCGCTTTGCGATGCGCTACACCCTCCCGATGAACAGACCCCTGTTTCACCATAGCGCCCAACACAAGTCCGTTTTGTCCGTTTTGCGATGCGCCACACCCTCCCGACGAGAGGACCCCGCTTTGACCGTGGCGCCCAACACAAGTCCGCTTCTCCATTTTGCGGTACACCACACCCTCCCGATCAACAGACCCCGTTTATTTGTAGGAGGTCCGTTTCCTCCGTTTTGCGGTACGCCAGACCCCTCCCGATCAACAGGACCCCCGTTTCGAACGTGGCCGGTCGAACACAAGGCCATTTCTTCCGTTCTGCGGCACACCATGCCTCGTTTCCATCGCCTGTTCCGTCCAAGCCCTCCCGATGAACACGACCACGCATTCCGTTCCGACCCAGCCGGTTGGCTCCCCATGAACATGACGACGATGATGTTTCTCTGTCCTGACCCATCCATGTACACAAGCCCTGGCCGTACGTATGCGTGAGTAGGCGTTCGAGACCCCGCCCGTATGTACACATACATGGCCGTATTTTCTTTCTTGCACACTGGCCGCTGTACATACATGTACATGCTACGTGTGCGCCTCTACTACGACACGTACGCGTCTCTGCTACGACACGTGCGCGCCTCTACATCGACACGTGCGCGCCTCTACATCGACCAATATATATGTACGTACATGTTCGCGACCAGAATGACAACGCCGTACGCTTCGACCAGGTGGGTCCCGACTGTCAGGCACTTCCTTGCGTGCGAAGATGTAGCTGGTGGGTCCCAGGCTCCCAGCAGTCAGGGGGGCGAATTGTATTTTTTCGGATGCACTTCCTTGCGTGCGAAGATGTAGCTGGTGGGTCCCAGCAGTCAGGGGGAAACATTTTTTTTTGTGAAATACGGTGGCCCGTCCGGTGGGTCCCCGCTGTCAGGTGGAGGAATAATTATTTTGCGCGTAATAAGGAGGCACTTCCTTGCTGCGGTCGTGGACCCAACTGTCAGCCTCTTCACGTACAGTCCATGTTTGATGGAAGCTGTTCCTTGACCACGTTGACCACGCGCCGAGATCACCAGGGCGATGGACGATGGCGAGGCCTAGAAAGGGGACGACGCAGAGCCGGGGAAGACGGGGCAGTGGATGCCCACGCGTAGAGGAGTATGAGGGTACACTCGTTCGGCTGCGGTGTGAGGTTGCCGTCGCCGCAGAATAACAGGGGGTGTGGGTGCGTAGAGGGATGGCCTGGCCAGCGGTGGGAGTAGTAGGGGTGGTGAGGCCTCCGCGGCATCACAGCCGGCCACGGGCGGCAGGAGTAGGCGGCACGACCGATGCTGCTTTGGGCGGCTGGAGCAAGAAGACCAGAGGTTGAAGCACTACGCCCGTTGGATGGACATCGTACGGTCACTGGAGCTAGAATCGTTCATATATTGACTAAAGTTGACAAAGGCCTTCGTCCCAGTCAACTTAGTAGGCCCACAAGTCAGCCGCCCACCAAGGTGGGTCCCAGCTAGCAGGGGGTATTCATATTTTTTGTGCATAATAAGGAGGCACTTCCGGTGGGTTCGAGCTGACAGCGGGGGGGGGGGACATTTTTTTTGCGAAATACGGTGGGTCCCAGTAGTCAGGGGAAACGTTTTTTTCATGAAATACTGGTGGCCCGTCCGATGGGTCCCTGCTGTCAGGTGGAGGAATAATTATTTTTCGCATAATAAGGAGGCACTTCCTTGCGGCTGCCGTGGACCCAGCTGTCAGTCTCGCCACGTATAGTACTCTTCCGATGGAAGTCGGTCATTGACCACATTGACCACGCCGTGCCGAGAGCACCACGCCGGTGGACGACGGCGAGGCCTAGCAAGGGGACGACACGGGGCCGGGGAAGACGCGGCAGCGGAAGCCCGCGCAGAGAGGAGTACGAGGGTTCACCGGTTCGGCTGCAGTGTGAGGCTGCCATCGCCGTAGAATAACATGGGGTGTGGGTGAGTAGAGGGATACCCTGGCCAGCGGTGGGAGTAGTAGGGGGCACTGAGGCCTGAGCGGCAGCACAGCCGGCCACAAGAGGCGAGAGCAGGCGGTCCCGCCGGCGCTGCTTTGGCGGCTGGAGCAATAAGATCAGAGATTGAAGAAACACGACGGCCGTTGGATTGACATCCAACGGTTACGTCTGCTAGAATCATTTGTTGACGTATATAATAACTAAAAAATCTTGCATACGCGTCAACTAAACAGGCCCACAAGTCAGACCACTCCCTCTTTTTTTTAATAATTTATATATAGCTCATGGCAACTTCTTAAGCAATTTATTGCGCTATTTTTTGTTGACAAGGGCCAATTTCGCATATTTCTGTGGGTTCCAAACTATTTTTAATACCGAAATGTCAAGCCAGATTTAAAGTACTTTGAAGATTTATTTAAATTAGGTTAATGCCCAGTGAAATAGGAATCTGAAAATGTGAAAAAAAATCAGAAATTATAAAGTAATTGCCAATTTGTCATCTGTTTTTAGATTTACAACCCATTTCATATTACTTTCAAGATTTGCAGCGCCTTGAAAGAGTTGCAGCCATCGTATGAAAAAATAAGTAGGCCAGGATTGGGTATTCTTCAGAAAAAATAAACTGGGCTCATTTTCACAAAGAAAAAATAGTTGGGCTGGTCACATGGTGAACACAAAATATAAGCCTGGGCTAGACGGGCCACACCCGATTCTGACCACTGCTCGTCTCAACAATAGCAAAAAATACCGCCGAGTAGCTATGTCCTAGGTGTCAGCCGATCTTGCGTTGTTCTCTTGTCTATTGACTATATACGCTCACAATGTCATGGGTCCCAGATGTCAGGAAAACACTAGGAGGAAGCATTTTATTTTTCCAGACGCTGACGTGGTGGGCCCCTCACCGTCATCCTCCACGCATTTCCGCCGATTCTGTTGTTTGTTGACCATGTTGACAACGCGAGAGGGCGGCGCTTGGCGAAGCGCACTAAAGTCTTGCGGAGGACGTCGATGTTAACGATTTTGGAGACGGTGGGGCGGCGTTGCGTGCGCTAAGGCGCAGCCAGCCGTGGGAGGCGGAAGCAGGCGGCCCCGCCGGCGTTGGTTTGGTTTTGGCGGCTGGAGGAAGACAGGATCAAGAAACACGACAGATCGTAAAAGCGGTAGGAGTACTTAACAACCTTAATCAAACTAGCAGGGCACTTAACAACCAAAGTCGAAGCAAGATGAGTACTTATACAGTTCAACCGTACAAAGCACGCCTCGAACAGTGCTACTTTGCCTACAGTTAACCAAGGGTGAGGCTGCCAAGCCCCAGGACAAGGCCCAGGCGCCACCCCACGCATCCACAACCTTCTGAAAGCGGCTTCATCTTGCAACGTGGTCAATAAATAGGATATTCGCTTTAGAGCCATGGAAAAGCATGAACATAATCTTCTGTCCTAGTCTCCAAGATGGATGGGCCTTCATTATTTGAGACCACCCATGAATAAGTATCTTTTCACCTCCAAGGGGAATCACTACAAGAAATATGTCAACTTATGACCTTCTGTCAGTGACCCTCGAAGAATTGGTCATAAATTTATGACCATTTTAGACCAATTGGTCAAAAGCTGTCTGGGGGGCTCTAAACCCTAAACCATAACGACCATTTTGGTCAGAAAGGTCATAATGCCATTAGAGGAAATGGTCATAAAGCGGGAAGCACTGTCCACTGCCTCACGCCTAGCTGATAACGACCAATACAACATGGTCACTACACTTGAGTTTGAATGAATTAGGATGATTAGGCAGCCACCTCACCAACCTCGCTTATGTGTCACTGTCTAGGTGTCATTTTTGTTTAAAATGTTAATATTCAACAACAGACGGGGCACACACTGACATGCAGGACCCACTTGACAGGTGGGGCCGAGTGCTTAATTCGCACTAAAAAGAGGCGCGAGGCGGGACTCGAACCCACGACCTCGCGCTAACTTCGCTCGCTCGCTACCGCTGGGCTAGAGAGGGACAGTTGCTCAGGTATGGGAATTTATCTATACATTATATAAAACTACGGCTCTCTCGTATCATTGACAAGTGGGGCTTCCGACCAGGTGGCGGCGGGTGGCATCGAGCAGAGCAACACTTAGCGTTTTTCTAGGTCTTCCGACCAGGCGGCGGCGGGCGGCGG
This sequence comes from Aegilops speltoides, assembly GCA_021437245.1. Lineage (NCBI taxonomy): Eukaryota > Viridiplantae > Streptophyta > Magnoliopsida > Poales > Poaceae > Aegilops > Aegilops speltoides. The sequence continues at coordinate 424,060,800 of CM038144.1, read as the reverse complement.
CGGAAGCAACCAGGTAGGCCGGCGGGCGGCGGCCGGCGGGCGGGCCGGCAGCCAAGCAACTCGCCTTGCCCACGACCTCGCTGCAGGTGTCCTCGCCCACGGCCTCGCGGCGGAAGCAACCAGCAGGGGCGGAGGCGGGGGCGGGGGCGGGGCCCACGACAGGAACGGCGACCTCGCCGCTCGCCTCGCCCACGCATGGGGGACTCACCGCCGCCGAGCATGGGGGAGTCGCCACCGCCGCAAGCAGACCTCGCCCACGTATGCACCCCTCTCCTTCCCCCCTCCTCTTCCCCCTCTCCTCTCTGTTGATGTCAATGATTTGATGTAGATTTGTTAGGAGAATCTCCACACACACATAGAGTGATTTGATGTAGGTTTGTTGTAAGCTTGGAAAAATCTCTTGGAAATGTCATTGATGAATTTGGTAGAAATTGTGAAGAGAATTTCTGTTGATGAAATTATTAGGAGAATTGTTGTTGATGAAATTGTTAAGAATTCTTTTGGAATTCAAATAATTGTTACCGTAAATTATGTTGTCAGCAATCAATAGAACAGAGCTCGAGTTGGTCTTTCCCTGAAACAGGATCCTGGGGTTGATGTAGATTTGATGTTACACCTCTGAAATTTCAGCCTCAAATCTGTGAAAGGACCTGAATATTGATGTAGATTAGATGTAAACTAGGAAAACTCTCATTGATGTAGATTTGATGCAATCTTGGAAATGTCATTAATGTAAATTGACAGTGGTGTTATTGTTGGTGGTTTAACCAAAATAGTTCTTAGTGGCAGCATATATTATTATTGTTGGTTGTTTAACCACCTCTGTTTTTTGTGAACCATCATGTTTTAGTTAGCTTTTCTTTTCTCCCATGTGAAATCTGTATTTCCATTTGAACTACTTTTTATTGCTCCCATGTGAAATCAGTAAACCATGTGAACTGGACTAAAGTAGTGAGAAATTGGAAATAGCTAAATGTTGTGCTTAGGCAGTTAGCATATAAACTTGGGTGCCTACCTTATTTTCTGGAATTTTAGCTTCCATTACTTCCATCCATTTTCATTAATTAATTTTGATGCACTGAAATTGATTTGCTAAGTTGCAACATTTTGTTGTCTTTGGCGAGATGGACGGCTGGATTAGAAAAGGAGTTAGAAAGTTTTCGAAAGAACATATGAAAGGAGTTGATGATTTCATGGCATTTGTTCGGGCAAATTTTGCCAACGATGCTCACATTCTTTGCCCATGTTGTGAATGCCTCAACCGTCCAAGAATGGCTCAAGGAAGAGTGGAAGATCATCTGCTTCTTAATGGGATGTCCAGCACATATGATAGATGGATATATCATGGAGAACCTTTAGATAGGCAACCTCAACATTTTGAAGCTGATACAGAGGCCCCTCATATGATGGGTGGTGGTGATGCTGGCATTGATTTCATGGAAAAGGTTTTGCGAGATAATGTTGTTTTGGAGGAAGAGGATGGGCATGAAGATGATAGGATTCCTGACCTATTGAAGGATTTGTACGATGTGAAGATCGTGCTGATGGACAGAAATCATTGTTTGCTGAGGTGTTAGAGGAGGCGAAGCGCGCAGCTCATGAAGGGGGTAAATTTTCAAGATTTACCTTCACCGTGAAGTTACTCCACATCAAGTCTTTCTACCGGATTAGCAATGCCGCATTCAACACAATACTCCGCCTTTTGAGCTTGCAATTCCACGATAGTTGTGTTCCCGATCTCATGATGAAGCATTGAGCATAATCCGCAGTCAAGGGTTAGGTTATGTGTCAATACATGTGTGCCCAAATAAGCGTGTCTTGTTTCTAAGGATTTAGCAAAGCATGACAACTGTCCAAAATGCAATGCATCTAGGTGGAAAGATGTTGATGGGAAGAAGTCAATACCGGAGAAGGTATCGAGGCACTTTCCTTGATACCAAGGCTGCAGCGGATGTTCATCTCAAGAAATCATCACGTGAGGTACAAAGGGCACAAGTCAAGCGGCACTTGTGGACAATGAGCTAAGCCATCCAAATGGATGGAGAGGCATGGAAAGAGTTTGACCGTATACATTTTGATTTTGCTGCAGATCCAAGGAACATAAAACTTGGCATTGCCACGTATGGGTTTAATCCGCTTGGGAACATGAGCACGCCTTATAGCATGTGGCCGCTTTTGTGGTGCCGCATAACCTGCCACCATGGGCATGCATGGATCAGTCCAACTTCATGATGTCATTGCTTATCCCGGTCCAGATTCTCCAGAAAGGATTTTGATGTCTTTATGGAGCCCTCGTAGAAGAACCGCTCAGCTACGGACTGGTGTACCTACATACAATGCCTTGAGTCCGGAAGAAAAGTTCAATCTACGTGCTGCGATCATATGGTCCATCCATGATTTCCGCTCTGCACACTCGTCTGGAGGATCACAACGGGTTATCGTGCTTGTGTCCATTGTGACAAAGACCCTTGCTCAAAGAGAATAAGGAGCAAGATATGCTATATTGGCACCGCCGCTTTCTTCCCGAAACCATCACGGCGAAGAAGCAAAGATTTTAATGGTGAGAATGAAACCCGTGACAAGCCAGCTGAATTCACTAAAGAAGAGCCGAGCAGAACTTGAAAAGGTGAAAGATGTGAGACCAGAAAGTCAAGAAGAAAAGAAAGCGTGAGGAAGGTCAATGTTGGGACCGGAGGTCTTGTTTGTGGGACCTGCCATACTGGGCTTTTCTGAAATTAAGGCATAATCTCGATGTAATGCACATTGAGAAAAACATATGCGAGAATCTGCTAGGGACGTTTCTGAACATTGAAGGGAAGACAAAGGACACGGTTAGTTCTAGGCTTGATTTGGAGGACATGGGCATAAGAGAAGATTTGCATCTACAGCACAATGAAGATGAAGATTCATTTGAAATTCCACGAGCATGGTATACAATGAATAAAGAACAAAAGCTTGCATTCTGTGAATTCCTAAGAGCGTGAAATTTCTAGATGGTTATGCTGCTAACCTAGCAAAGTGTGTTACTTCGATGGATTCAAGCTTTCAAGATCGAAACCCATGATTGTCACATCCTCCTCCAAAGGATTTTACCGGCGGGCCTCCGAGGAATCATGCACAAGGATATATATGAAGCGGTTCTTGAGCTGGGAAATTTCTTTAGAGAACTGTGCAAAACCCTCAAGTTAACTGTCTTGGAAATACTTGAAAAGAAATCCCAATTATTCTTTGCAAGCTCGAGAAGATTTTCCCTCCAAAGATTCTTCACCGTGATGGTCCATTTGGCGTGCACTTACCCAAAGAGGCAATGCTTAGAGGCCTCTGTGCAATACGGTTGGATGTACCCAATCGAAAGAAGGCTGCTTACTTGTAAGCGTTATAAAGTAAACACAAGAAGACCTCAAGGTTCTATTGTGAAGCATATGTCGCTGACGAGTGCTTGACTTTTGCTCTAGATACTTTGGTGATGTGGAAACAAGATGGAACCGACCGGCGTAAATAGAGAGCGGTCTGATTCGCAAAGTGGTGATGTCTCTGCTTTTCAACCATGGTGTGAACTTTCTTGGAGCCTCACAATACTTGGAGGCTGGTGATGAGTATGACAAGATGGTTTGGTTTGTGCTCAAAGAATTGCGCCGAGGTTCTACCATATATCGAGTATGTTATATCTTGTGCACTCATTATATATATATATATATTTTGCTTTAGTTGGCACCAGCCTAATGTTTTAATTCACATGTTTTGTTGGCATTGTAGGAAATGCAAGGAAGAGTTAAATCAGAAGAAAGCAATATCAATGTTGATAAAAGGGTTGCCAAGGTGTTTGCTAATTGGTTTAAGAATCATGTGAGATCTTTAGCCACATGTTTTATGTTTTCGTGTTATTCACCCATTGTTAAATACCATTGTTTGCTAAATGGTTTATTTGTGCAGATTGGAAAGTTGCATGAGGAGAAGAAGGTCAGTGATGATCTATTTGCTTTGGCATGCTTACCGGATAAGCGAGTGAGAGTGTATTCAGCATGCATTGCTGACGGTGTCCGCACCACACCGCTGACATGCGAGGAAAAAGGAAGACACGTAATAGTGGAATCGCCACCGAGGGGTCACATGATGGTGAGATCATTGACTTCTATGGTCGATTGAGAAGCATCGAGAGTTGCAAGACAACTCTAGTGGAGGCATCCATCGCTCGGTTGTCTTATTTCATTGTGGATCGGTTTGAGCTTGGTAGCAAGAAGAGGAGAGACTTTTGTAAAATATGATGGCCACTTCAAAAGCATCAACACTGCAAGGTGCTGGTATAAGAGTGATCCTTTATTCTAACAACACAATCAACAATGGTGTTTTATCTCGCGGACACTCTTTTGCACGGAAAATGGCGAAGTTGTGCAAAACTTTCAAAGATGTACACTTGTGGAGTGTGACTGAAACTGAAGTGGAAAAGGGCCCCGTGATGGTGGAATAACATACCAAGATGATGACTCTCTGGAAGTTCCGCTGCAAGTCGATGATGACTCTATGGAAGTTCCGCAAAGCAGAAAGCGAAGGACCAGAACGGTGATCGTTGGTGCTGCAACAGTTGAAGGCATCAAGAATAGAAGAAAGGTGGTAGAGGATGGACATGAAAGCGAGGATGAAGAAAACCGGACTGATCATACTATGCTGCAATATTGAGTGATGATGAGGAAAACAGGAGGGCATAGAGTTCCTTGTTTTCAGACGACGATTTATGAGTAGCGAATGGACATGAAGGTAAATTTGGTCTCCTTGGTGATCCTTCTAACTCTCTGTAGTTATCCTTCTTGTGCATATGCATGGTGATCCTGATGTACTACAATTATCTCCAGGTAGCAAAATGCTTGAAGATCCTGATGGCTGTAGTGGTGTGATCCTGTGACAAAATGTTGATGAAAAATGCAAAACATTTGATTTCCTTGTGTAAGCATTTGATGTGATCCTGATGGTTGTAGTATTTTGTAAGAATTTTGGATGCAAAACACATTTTGGATGTGATCCTGATGGTTGTGCATTTTGGATATCAATGAGACTTATGGTTGTAGCAGATGATCCTGATGTAGTTTTTGGTTGTGATGTGATGCTGTTTTTGGTGAACTGAAGATGCAGATGCTGTTTTTGGTTGTGATGCAAAACATTTCAAAATGATCAGACAGAATATGTTTAGTACAAGTTTTGTTTTTGGTTGTAGCAGATGTAGTTTTTGGGTGTTTTTGTGATCATTTAGTAGTTTTGTACTGAAGATGTTTAGTTCAAGTTTCAGAACTGAAGATGTTTAATTCATGTTTTTTTGAACTGAAGATGTTTTGGTCAGAGCAACTGAATTTTGCATCATTTCACTATGAGCAAAAATTATGCGCGAAGGGACTCGAACTCCACGACTGCGGCGCCGCTTCACCGTGTTTGTACCATCGGGCTAGGAAGAGGCTACTGATCATCTACTATATGCCATCTCTTTTCAAATTGTTAAACCAGGCAAGTATTTAACACATACCTCGCTGACAAGTGGGCCACTCGACCCACTCGCTGACAAGTGGACCAGTTTGCTACTCTGCCCAGAAAATACTTATTTCACTTATTTCGCGCGGCCAAAAAATATGTGCTTAATTTGCCCAAAAATTGTGCGCAAGCGGGGACTTGAACCCACGACCATGTGCTTATATTACTATGTTTCTACCACTGAGCTAGGATGAGGCTGTTGATTGAGTACAGGAACTTTTTTCTATATCAAATAGAACTCACTGACAAGTGGGCCCACTACCCCTCTCCATAGAACTGGTTGTCCACTTCTCCTCCCCTTCGAGTCCACTTCTCCTCCCCTTCGAATCTGGCGACGGCGACGGCGACAGCGATAACCTCCCCTTCTCCTCCATCAACGGCGATAGCGACAGCCTCCCCATCTCCTCCATCAACGGCGACGGTGACGGCCTCCCCTTCTCCCCGACGCCTCTGCTGGTCCGACGCCTCCTGCGCGGCTTCCCCTGCGCCTCCGGCGACCACTTCTTCTCAGACTCCAGCGTAGGTAAGCCCACTCCGGCGGCTTCTCAGACTTCCGCTCTCCATTGGATTAGGTTCAACATTGCGCCTAGATTGGATTAGGTTCATATGCTGTTATTTTTCTAGGGTTTGGGGTTCTTTCCTGCACCTAGATTGGATTAGGGTTTCATTAGGATTGGATTAGGATGTTTGTTGATGTTGATTGATTAGGATTGTTCTTGTCTCTGCTGATCAGGATTGGATTAGGATGTTGGGATTGCATTAGGCTATTTATTTCAAAGGAGAGATGTGTTGTTGTGCATCGATGCTCTTTAGTTCAAAGGAGATGTTCTATTGGATGTAGTGATGCTCTCATCTGGCGAATTTGGCATTGTCAAGGGTGCTGTTGAGGCCCTGGCATTTGCCAGATTTGAATTTGTATTTGTATTTCAATCAGCAATGTCCTTGTTTTTGCCATCTGCTGTTGATGTCTGTGTGTCTGTGTGGTTGATTTCTGTGGTGGTCACCTGTTAATGGTGTTGTTGCTCAAGTCTGTTGATGTTTTTGCCACTTCTACTCATTGCCCCTTTGCCAAGATATAGTAGGAGCAAATTGAGGCCATTGCCCTGGCAAACACATGTAGTAATTATTCTACTGTTTTGAAGTGCTTGTTTCTTATTTCTGTCCAGTCCTGTTGTTTAATTTACAATGCTGCTTTTCAGATAAGTGAGATGGCTGGCTTGGAAGGTTTCGAGTTCTTTGAGATCATAATTGAGAAATCTTGCAGTAGGCAGGTATGTTTATCATCACTCATTTCTTTATCATCACTTTGCTGTCTAGTGCTTGATTGCCACAATTAACCACCGCTGACCTCGCCGCAGAGGTCTGTCGACAAGTTTGCGAAGATGCTTTCGCTGGCCGTGAGCCCCACAAAGTGAAGCTGCATGGAGGCCGGCAGCGGGCTTCACAGTGTGGGAAGTGTTGGTGGTGTTTGATGGTGAAGGCCACATGTACCTAGGGCCCGACTGGGAGCATTTCGCCCGCGCCCATGAGCTACAGCTCGGGTACTTCCTTGTCTTCCGCTACGACGGCGACGCCATGTTCACCGTGAAGATGTTCGACAACACCATGTGCCTGTCGGTGTACTAAAGTAGGGGTACCTTAGTATCCCGAACTTGTGCAGGGGCAGTCGCAGCACCCCGCGGCGAGGCTTGCCGGACATCCGCCAAGATCCTTCGTTATTCCTATTACTGCCATTCAAGAACAAAGTGTTAACTGAGAAGACAAGGCCCCGACAAGAGGAGCTTGCTGGGACGGACAAGACTCCGGCAAGAGGAGCTTGCCGGGAAGGCCAACTAAGGCACTGCGAAGAACTTGCCGCGACGCACCGCGCGTCCCGGCAAGGCCCGGCGAGCGACAAGCTTGCTGGTGCAATAGAACAATGTCGCGACAAGGCGCTTGTCATGGCGGTTACCACTCATGCCCACGCCCAAATAAGATCCGACGACGTGTCGCCGCTGGATCGCTTCCCGGCGCATGTGGCGGTAGTCAGGCAGCCAAGCGGTGCGAGGTGGCGAGTGAAGATGACTAGAAGGCCATCGTGGCGATCGGTGGCACCTCTAACGGTCGCTTGCACTGCTTACGACCGGACGGCATTAAATGCCCTTGTCCCCGCCGCCGAGTTAGGTAGGGGACATCATGATAGCGGTTGTACCAACCCCGCTTTTACTTTTTACCCCTCTCTTTGCGCTGCCACCTGCCGGTGACCCTTTAGACTATAAAAGGAGGCCCATGCGCACGAGAAGGGGTTCGACTCATTCAAACTCGCAACACACCCACGCCTCGAGCAAGAATGAATAGAAACACAAAGCAACAGAGGAGTTTTATCTCTCCGAGAGCTCCGGCTGGGTAAAATCCTCGCGCTTCGCCTCGATCTGCTCTTCAGGCGCCCTCCGCCCCCTTGCCGGACCGAAAGGGGCCCTGCCCCATAGGTGTTCGTTTCCCACGACAGTGCCGCATGTACTACCAGCACGACGACGATGCCAGTAAGCTCTCTGCCTCTCTTCTTCCTGTCCTTTTGGCTTCCTCTACCTGCACGACGACAACACCATGTTCACACTTTGTTGCATTTGGCCAGGCAATGGGAGTAGCAGCGGGGATGACGAGGAGCAGAGCAGGGATGACGACGAGGAGCAGAGCGGGGATGACGAGCAGAGCGGGGATGACGAGGAGCAGAGCGGGGATGACGAGGAGCAGCCTATTCTGGCTGACGACGAACATGCTATGGTGGTTGAGGGAGTCCTGGACTAGGGGGTGTCCGGACAGCCGGACTATCATCATCCGCCAGACTCCAAGACTACGAAGATACAAGATTGAAGACTCCGTCCCGTGTCCGGATGGGACTTTCCTTGGCGTGGAAGGCAAGCTTGGCAATACGGATATGTAGATCTCCCACCATTGTAACCGACTCTGTGTAACCCTAGCCTCCGCCGGTGTCTATATAAACCGGAGGGCTTTAGTCCGTAGGACACAACATACATTACAACAATCATACCATAGGCTAGCTTTAGGGTTTAGCCTCCTTGATCTCGTGGTAGATCCACTCTTGTACTACCCATATCATCAATATTAATCGAGCAGACGTAGGGTTTTACCTCCATCAAGAGGGCCCAACTCGGGTAAAACATCGTGTCCCTTGTCTCCTGTTACCATCCGCCTAGACGCACAGTTCGACCCTCCCCGAGATCCGCCGGTTTTGACACCGACATTGGTGCTTTCATTGAGAGTTCCTCCGTGTCGCCACCGATAGGCTCGATGGCATCTTCAATCAACAATGCTGTCCAGGTGAGATTTTTCTCCCGGACAGATCTTCAGATTCGGGCGGCTTCAGACCGGGCTAATTCACTTGGCCATCTAGAGCAGATCGAAAGCTATGCCCCTGGCCGTCAGGTCAGATTCGGAAGCCTAAACTTCACGGCCGACGTCCGTGGAGACTTGATCTTCGACGGGCTCGAGCCACAGCCAAGCGCGCCGCCTCACACGATGGGCATGATCTAACTCGCCGCCAAACAAAGGCCTTGGTGGTCAAGACACGAGTCCGCTCCGGCTCTTAGCTCGGAGCCGACCGCCCAGATCGAGGATCGGTGGTTGGACACCGCCTCGGGGGCTTCAACTTCCACCGCGATGGAGTCGAACACTAACCTTGTCCCTCGCGAAACTCGTGATTCCGAGGTGCCGGACTCCTTGCCGAACTCCGGACCTCCCACGCCCCTACCAATCGAATCAGATTGGGCGCCGGTTATGGAATTCACCGCCGCGGACATCTTCCAATACTCGCCCTTTGGCGACATCCTAAATTCGCTAAAGCATCTCTCGCTATCGGGAGAGCCCTGGTCGGACTATGGCCAGGATGGTTGGGATACGGGCGACGAAGAAATTCAGCCCACCCACCACCCACTTTGTAGCCACTGTCGATGATCTTACCGACAGGCTAGACTACGACTCCGAAGACATCGACGCTATGGACGACGATGCCGGAGATTTACAGAACCAGCGCCACAGGCACCGAAGACCACCTCGCCATACGACATATACATGGTGGACACCCCAAAGGATGGGGACGGCGAAGAAGTAGCGGAGGCGATTCCTTAAAGAAACAGCCCAAGCACCGGCGCCGCCGCGCCGCCTAAATCCCGCCACAAAAAGAATGGAGATTCCGCACAGAGATAATAATACCCCAGAGAGTGCCAAGATAATCCCTCCAAAGAAGACTCAGCGCAGAGGACGCAGGCAAGCCCCCACGAGAGGGCGGCATTTAAGAGGTCAAGGATTATAACTATATGCCTCCTCCAAGACGAGGCAAGCCTCAACGACGATTTAATTCATCGTGCCCGAGGATCCCATCGAACAAGAGTGTTTTAAACGCAGGCTTATCGCCACGGCAAATAGCCTAAAGAAAAGCAGCAGCAGCTTCAAGCTGATCAGACTGCTGGCCGATCGATGGACCGAGGTCCTCGCGATCAAGAGTTTAAACTCAACGCCTCCAAAAGCTACCCCAGACGCAAGTTGCTCCCCGATTAGAGGAGGAAGCATACATACCTTCATCACTAACAAGACGATATGGTCGATCGACCACACCGTGGTCGCGACAGAGAGGCATCCAGGCCCTCCACCAAGACCGTACCCCGGCATCGCTCCAAAAGTACGAAGCCAAGAGAGAACGCGCCGGACTTGCGAGATGTCTTGGAGGACAAAACAAGGCAATCCAGATCCATCTACGGATCACGTGGGCGCCCCACGACCCACGACGAGTACCATCGTGCCGGATACAATAACCCCGGCCGGGCCGAACACAGTAGACAATGCTCTCTCGAGCTGCATCGTGATATTGCTCAATACAGAGGCGCCAAGACACCCGCTTATGCTTCAATCGACGAAGTAATGGATCATCAAATCCTCAAGGGTTTAAACCCAGAATATCGAATCCTATGACGGCACAACAGATCACGCGGTTTGGATTGAAGATTATCTCCTTCACATCCATATGGCCCGCGCGACGATCTCCATGCCATCAAGTACCTCCCACTCAAGCTTAAAGGACCAGCTCGGCATTGGCTTAACAGCTTGCCCGCAGAGTCAATTGGTGTTGGGAAGACCGGAAGCCGCATTCCTCGACAATTTGTGGCACGATAAAGCGCCACCGACGCTGATGACCTAAGCCACATAATTCAGCAGCCAGAGGAATCGGCCAGACAATTCTGGACACGGTTCTTGACAAATAAAAACCAAATCATCGACTCTCCGGATGCAGAGGCCCTCGCAGCCTTCAAACATAACATCCGCGATGAGTGGCTAGCCCGACACCTGGGAAAGGAAAAGCCGAAATCCATGGCAGCACTCACATCATTAATGACCCGCTTTTGCGCGGGGGAGGATAGCTGGCTAGCTCGCAGCAACAACCTCAATAAAAATTCGGCAGTCCGGATACTAAGGACCACAACGGCAGGTCACGCCGAACAAAACAAACGCCGCATTAACGGCGACGAGAAGGAGGATACGGCAACAACATGGGATTCCGAGGCTCTAAACCCGTCACGGAAGAAGCCATTCAAAAGAACCACTCTGTGTCCGTCCCAACTTGGACCGAATACTTGACCGCTTATGCCGATACATGGCACTTCGAAAAGCCAGCCAATCAAACCAACAGAGATTGCTGGGTGTTCACAGCAGCAAGTTAATTGCCAAAACAATGACAAGGCTAAACAATGACGACGAGGAGGAGACCCGACCGCCGAACAATAGAGGATGTATGGTTTCACAAGTGCGTATGGTGAACATGATTTACGCAACCCATATACCCAAGAGGAAGAGGAAGCGCGACTAAGGACGCCTATGCGATGGAGCCACGCCTGGTTCAATCCATGGTCCTCTTGTCCGATCACTTTCGATCAAGAGACCATCCGACCAGCATACGCCATGGAAGATTCGCCGCATTGGTTTTAGACCCAATCGTCGATGGATTTCACCTCACGAGAGTCCTGATGGACGGCGGTAGTAGCCTAAACCTGCTTTATCAGGATACAGTGCGCAAGATGGGCATAGACCCCTCAAGGATTAAACCTACAAAGACAACCTTTAAGGGTGTCATACCAGGTGTGGAAGCCAATTGTACGGGCTCAGTCACACTGGAAGTGGTCTTCAAATCCCCGGATAATTTCCGAAGCGAAGAGTTAATCTTCGACATAGTCCCATTTCGCAGCGGCTATCACGCTCTACTCGGACGAACCGCGTTTGCAAAGTTCAACGTGGTGCCGCATTACGCATACCTCAAGCTCAAGATGCCAGGCCCTCGTGGAGTCATCACGGTCAACGGAAATATGGAACGCTCCCTCCGAACGGAGGAACATACAATGCTCTCGCGGCGAAGTACGAGTAGCCTTTAAGGCAATTTTGAGTCCGCCGTTAAACGGCCGGATACAGAAAATGCGCTCAAGCAATACCAACCAAGACAACCTGCACGATCGAGCACGCCAGAGTAATGCGGCCCTAACCCCGCTCTCGCATGATTGCAAGAACAACCCTCCGCGTACATCATTACGCTTTGGAGATACCATGGGCGCAGGGGAAGGGGCATGATCACAATGGACCCAGAGTGCGGCTCGACCACACCAGGGGCTCGCAAGTGCGCCTCTTTTTTTATATTATTTTCCTTTTTGTATACACAGGACTTCGTTAGCCAGAGGCCCTGTCCAGCGGTGAACCTGCCGACCTCACGATGCAACAGCCATGGAAGAAAGAAGGCTGCGACGAACACTCAAGTGGTCTCAATTACGAGCATTAAATTCGATTATATACACCAAGTCCGCAGCTCATCCCTGGAGGGGGACATGTTTAATTAGTCCAAATCCCTTGCTTACCGCACTATTTGTATCATTCCGCACTCATAGCAGGATCCCTTAAATAAATAATGCAGCACTTTTTGCCTATTATTGCATTACTTTACATATATGTTCATTAATGACATCGCACACCAGATATTTTGGTACGGCCAATACACAAGGGGCTTATGTTCCCGTGATTATGGTGTGATAAGTCCGAACACTTTCACAAGTGCGGCACCCGAACTTATAGCATTATATGAATCGGCTCCAATCATGTCTTGGGTCAATAGTTGGGTTTGCCCGCCCCACGCTTTTGGTGCCTTACGCCCGCTCGCCGGCTAAGGTGGCACTGGAGAACCATCGCGATTGCGCCTCGGTTGAGCCGGGCGAGCGCCTCAAAGGAGAAAGCTAAAACTGACCGGCATGATAAGGCGAGAGACTGGTCGCTGTTCGAGAGGTTTTTTCGAGTCCTTAAAGACTCACGCCGCTTCGAGCGAAGTTCCGGATAAATGTCCGACGAAGGCGTGGATAGCGCCCCGGATTCGGTCTTCCGAATACCAGGGGCTTCGCCGAAATTTAAAATTATAGAATTCTATGGCTAAGTCGTGTTCAAGCATTATAAGTCCGGTTGCCTTGTTTGCTGTGTTGAGCGCCTCCCTAGATGGACCAAAAAATGGGAACAAGAGTGCTCATGTTTATCACGAACACCCCAAAGACTCATGCTCGGGGTCAAGCCAACGACTTGCCATCTCTCGATTTTATAAACGGCCGCATGTAAGGTAATATTTTAAATTAAACAAGTGTTGCTTAATGCACTTATGAACAAAGTTTTCAGCGCACAGGATAATACATAACGAGTTTACTCAAAAATTACATCTCTGGGGCATTCATGCGCAATATCGCGGGCTCCCTTCAGACAGTTTTATAATACATTTCGGCGATGATACTCCTTGCCCGGTGGCGGCGGGTCGCTGAGAAGGTTCTCCGCATCCAGCCTGCCCAGCAGCACCTTTTGTGCGGGCAAGGGCCCGACGAGCACCTTCAATACAAGCGGAGCGCTGACGACTTCCACCCGGGGCACGATCCACCAGCCGCCAGACGAGGCCAAAGTAGCTCCTGTGCATGGCCTGTCCGTGCCACAAATGGACTATAAGGCCCTTCATGGCCTCCTCACCTACCTTAGGAGTTCGACCACCGCTTCACCGGTCGCTTGGGGGCACTGGATGGCCGGCCTCAACAGATCGAGACCGAAGACCTTCTCCATCGAGCTCCCCTCCTCGCCACGATAGAATGCGGCGACATCGGACGCACTACGCGGCAGATCTACAAATGCCCCTGGAGAGCTCCGAATGCGGGTAAGTGTCAGGTAGTTTACATTAACATGCTTGCTTTGCATGAAAAATGCCTCACCCGCCGCTATCTTCTTTACATCTTCAACCTCCTGAAGGGCCTTACGGGCCTCGGCCTTGGCGGATTTGGCACTTTCGAGAGCCGAGGCAAGCTCGACTCTCGAGTCTTGAGTCACGCCCAAGCTCTCATGCTTCTCCATGAGAGCCCGGAGCTCTTGTCATACTTCCGCCACCGTGCCTCCTGCTTTTCTCGCTCTGCCTGCCTGCATGGCCAAGATCAGTGTTCGGCCGCGGCTACAGCCTCCTTTAGGGCTACCACCTCGTTCGTGGCCCCTGCAATACCCATATTATCCTTGTTAATTTTATTGCAACCAAAATCCTTTTCTCAGAAGGTAACTATTCAAAGTGGTGTTACTCACCTTCTTTGTCCTCGAGCTGCTTGGCATGGCCGAGCTCTTGCTCGACCGCTTGAGATCCTGCTTCAACGCACCGACCTCCGCAACAAGGCGGCAGAGGTCAAGAGCGCAGCCTGCAAACCCATATTGACATATTTTAAGCAACCTCACAGATATCTTCTTAGATCCTCATCCGACTTTTCTTTCCGAACACCGAACCGAGCATCGTGGGCTACCGCCTATGCGGTATTACACTACATAATTATAACTTCTTACCTCAAAGCCTCGTTAGAAGGTTGCCGCAGTTTCAGTCAGCCCGCTCTTGGCGAAGCTGAACCTTTTCAATCACCGCACTCATGATAGTGCGGTGTTCTTCCTCGATGGAAGCGCCTTTAAGCGCCTCCAACAAGTTGTCCGGCGCCTACGGTTGGACGGAGGCCGCCGGTGTCACAGTCTTGCCCTTCTTTCGAAGGGTCCGCCTGTCGGACTCTAGAACCGCTGCAGGTTCCGATGTAGAGTCCGGCGCAAAGTCCGGGAGGCTGCCTGGCGGCGCCTCCAGAGCCCCCTCCTGATGGGTCCCTCTTTGGGATCCCACCTCGGCGTCCTCATCGGCGCAGGGGGTAGAGGCAGTCGGAAGTGAATCCACGTCCGACGGGACCAACGACCCGCTCGATGAAGCGGGGAGATCATCATCGGCCGTTCTACGGACAGTATGCGGCGTTAGTAGGACACTAGGTGACATGAAAGAAATTGCATATCAGGGATCCGGATACTTACGATCTCGCTGGAGGCCTGGCCCTTGAAGGCCACTCCTCCTCGCCAACGTTGGTGTTGGCGGAGCTGTCCGGAGGGATAGTTCTCCCCCTCTTGGACCCTTCGGCCTCCCCTATTGGGGAAGCCTTCCTCTTCCTCTCTCCCTCCTCCGGGAGAGAGTCTTCTTCCTCCTCTGGGAGAGAGTCTTCTTCCTCCTCCTCGTCTTCGGGGGAGGAGTCCGCCTCGTCGTCGGATGCTTGATTGCGGGAACTCTTTTGAGTTCCCGCGGCCACCTTCTTGGCCTTCTTCTCTGGCACCACGTGCGGTGCTGGAACCAGCAGCCCTGCTAGACGGGCGTTCACTGGGTCTTCTGGCATGGGAGCCGGACAGATGAGCTGCACGGCCTTCTCCATCCATTCCCGCCAAAGGAAAAGAGAGATTGAGACCTTCTTAGAATCAATCTATTTACCACAAGTGTCCCGTAGCGGGATTGAATCACTTACCTCGTCACCGGATGTCTGCGAGCGAAATCCGCGATCTTCCGTCATGGATGCGGGGCTTCGCGCTTTAAATAGCACCCTCCAGCGCCTTCATACGTCGTGGTCAAGAGCCCGCTTAGCGCTCGGTGCTGTTCCGGATTGAACTCCCACAGATTGAATGCCCGTTTGGCATGGGAGAATCCGCGGATGAGCATGACTTGACCACGCCGACGAGCCCGAGCTTATTGCTCACCAGCTTCGGATACAGTGCTCGAGTCCCGCTGCCTCCTTCCGGATTGCCCCACAACAAGCCCTTCTTTTCCGTGAGGTGATCTGCGTGGGGATGCCAGATTCGAACTTGGGGGCCGCCGCCACGTGGTTCGCGACTTCGGTGATGTAGAACCACCCCGATTGCCACCCCTTAATGGAGTCCACGAAGGCCCCTTCGAGTTAAAGGACGCTGGGCAACTTGCCCAACATGGCGCCCCGCATTCTCGCTATGTGTTCTTCACAACCTTCACTTGACGTTGAAGGTCTTGAGCCACAGTCGAAGTGGGGCCGGATGCGAGGAAGGCCTCGCATTACCCACGATAAACGCCGAGATATTGAGGATGAAGTTCGGCGCCAGATCGTGGAATTCCAGCCGCCGTAATAGAACATGAGCCCCTGGACGAAAGGGTGCAGTGGAAAGCCCAATCCATGGAGGAAGTGGGGAAGGAAGACGACCTCTCATGGGGCCTGGGTAGGGATGAGCTGCCCTCGTCGGGCAGCCGATGCGCGATATCGCCGTAAGGTATCCGCGCCAAGCGCAGCTTGGTGATGTGCTCCTCCTTAACGGTGGAGGCCAACCATTTGCCTCCCACTCCGAACATGATCGGAGAAGGTCGAGGCGAGATGTGCGAGCTTGGGCGCTGGAGCTTGAGTGCGCGGAGATGGATAAGCAAAGGAGGAAGAAGGCGTAGGTGAGAAGGTAAATCCTTATCCCTTATATATAGGCGGAGGAAAACTATGCGCCCCCACCGCCCGGTAAAACTCACTTATCTCCCAAGCGCCACCATCAATGGCGCGTTGGGTTACCCACGTCCGTATTGATGAGAATCCGGAATAAGGGGAACACGATTTCGCTCGACAAGACGTGTTAAGGAAACCGCTTCGCTAAACGTCTTTGAGGTGGTATAATAAAAAGCCATTCAAGTAAAAGCCCGGTAGCGGTGTGATGTCATGCCGCATAATACGCCGCCAGATTGACTTGTGTACATTTTATTCTCTCTCTACGGTGGAATGTGGAATTTATTTTGCGAGCTGGACACTATCCCGGTGTTCATGATCTTCTCTGGATTATTCAAGGAGGAACCCGCCTTGCAATGCCGAACATTATGCGCCGGACTTATCGCCATTGAAGCCTGGTTCAGGGGCTACTAAGGAGTCTCGACTAGGGGTGTCCGGACAGCCGACTATCATCGCCCCGCGGACTCCAAGACTACGAAGATACAAGATTGAAGACTCCGTCCCTGTCCGGATGGGACTTTCCTTGGCGTGGAAGGCAAGCTTGGCAATACAGATATGTAGATCTCCTACCATTGTAACCGACTGTAATAACCTAGCCTCCTCCTGTCTATATAAACCGGAGGGCTTTAGTCCGTAGGACACAACATACATTGCAACAATCATACCATAGGCTAGCTTTAGGGTTTAGCCTCCTTGATCTCGTGGTAGATCCACTCTTGTACTACCCATATCATCAATATTAATCGAGCAGGACGTAGGGTCTTACCTCCATCAAGAGGGCCCGAACCTGGGTAAAACATCATGTCCCTTGTCTCCTGTTACCATCCGCCTAGACGCACAGTTCGGGACCCCCTACCCGAGATCCGCCGGTTTTGACACCGACAGTGGTGGCTGATGACGACCCTGCTATGGTGGTGGCGGATGACGACCTTGCTATGGTGGTGGCGGATGACGACCTTGCTATGGTGGTGGTGGACGACGACCTTGCTGTGGTGGTGGCGGACGACGACCTCGCGATGGTGGTGGCGGACGACGACCTCGCGATGGTGGCGGCGCCTGCAATCCCACAGCTTGGCGACAGGACCATGCCAATTGTGGTAGAGGAGTACATCCGCGTTGGGATTCGCCACTCTGAGCGCATCAGATTGATGAAGGAGAAGAAGGAGGAGTGAAGATGTTAAGAAGGTGTTCAACATGTTAGGTTTAAGCTTGTTAGTGTAATATGAACATGTCAATGTTAAGTATGTAAGGTTTAATTTTGTGCATGCTCATGGATGTTGTATGACAGTGTCATCTAAACAAGTCATGTTTTTAACAATGAATATTCAGTTTGGTAATTGATGGGAATTGAAATTTTTTATGCATGCTCATGGATGAAAGATAAAATTATGGGTTTTTGTGCATGCTCCTGTATGAAACAATATAAGTTTCATTTTTTGAATGCTAAAAACATGACTCAAACCCTAGCCACGGACAACCGCCGTGACTAAATCCGCCGGTTTTTGAAAACACCGTAAAAATTCAAAAACCGTTTTTCATTTTTTGAATGCAAAAGACATGCGTTTTTCGTGAAGCGGCTACAAGGAGGGGCATCCCAAACGGCGCCATTCCATGTCTATCTCAAAGTAGGCCCTATTTTACGGACGGTCGCCAAAAAGCATGCATTTCCGACCCTCGTAGCTACTCCCGCAATTGACCACCTTCGCCGATTCACCGAACCGCTGAATTTGAACTGCGGGTCCTCCATAGCTTGCCCGTTATTTTCACTAAAAATGCTTTTTATCTTCACAGGTAGGCATTTCATCACAGAATCGACAACAGATTTGCACGGCTCAAACCCTAGCCACGGACGGCCGCCGCGATGAAATCGGCCGGTTTTTGAAAACACCGTAAAAAATTCAAAAAAATTCAAAAAATGGGAGACCTCCGCGTCACATCATCAAATGTGGCCTACCAACTAGCAAAAATACTAAACTTGCAATACCGACATTTTCTTGAAAAAGTGTTCTCAAAAACGACCTACCATGAACGAAGATTCATGCCTTTCAAGCCGAACTAGCAATGATATGGCCGCATCCGTTGAATAGTTTCTGATAATATGCCCAAATTGGGCGCATGCCTCCGTCTTGTGATGGCAAACAATGCTGCCAAAGCGAGGTTCCAACTTGTTTAACAAAAAAACCGTTTTTCTTTTTTGAATGCAAAAGACATGCGTTTTTCGTGAAGCGGCTACAAGGAGGGGCACCCCAAACGGCGCCATTCCCTGTCTATCTCAAAGTACACCCTATTTTATGGACGGTCGCCAAAAAGCATGCATTTCCGACCCTTGTAGCTACTCCCGGCAATTCGGACCACCTTCGGCCGATTCAGCTGGAACCGGCTGGAATTTGAACTGTGGGTCCTCCATAGCTTGCCCGTTATTTTCACTAAAAATGCTTTTTATCTTCACAGTTAGGCATTTCATCACAGAATCGACAACAGATTTGCACGGCTCAAACCCTAGCCACGGACGGCCGCCGCGACGAAATCGGCCGGTTTTTGAAAACACTGTAAAAAATCAAAAAAATGGGAGACCTCCGCGTCACATCATCAAATGTGGCCTACCAACTAGCAAAAATACTAAACTTGTAACATCGGGCGCTTTCTTGAAAAAGTGTTCTCAAAACGACCTACCATGAACGAAGATTCATGCCTTTCAAGCCAAACTAGCAATGATATGGCCACATCCGCTGAATAGTTTCGATAATATGCCCAAATTGGGCGATGCCTCCGCCTTGTGATGGAAAATAATGTTGCCAAAGCGAGGTTCCAACTTGTTTAACAAAAACCGCTTTTCATTTTTGAATGCAAAAGACATGCTTTTAAATGAAGTGGTTACAAGGAGGGCACCCCAAACGGCGCCATTCCATGTCTATCTCAAAGTAGACCCTATTTTACTGGACGGTCGCCAAAAGCATGCATTTCCGACCCTCGTAGCTACTCCCGCAATTGGACCACCTTCGCCGATTCAAATGGAACCGCTGGAATTTGAATCATGGATGCTCCATAGCTTGCCCGTTATTTTCACTAAAAATGCTTTTTATCTTCACAAGTAGGCATTTCATCACAGAATCGACAACAGATTTGCACGGCTCAAACCCTAGCCACGGACGGCCGCCGCGACGAAATCGGCCGGTTTCTGAAAACACCGTAAAAAATTCAAAAAAATTCAAAAAATGGGAGACCTCCGCGTCACATCATCAAATGTGGCCTACCAACTAGCCAAAATATTAAACTTGTAATACGGGCGTTTTCTTGAAAAAGTGTTCTAAAAAACGACCTACCATGAACGAAGATTCATGCCTTTCAAGCCAAACTAGCAATGATATGGCCGCATCCGTTGAATAGTTTCTGATAATATGCCCAAATTGGGCGCATGCCTCCGCCTTGTGATGGCAAACAATGCTGCCAAAGCGAGGTTCCAATTTGTTTAACATAAAAAACCGTTTTTCATTTTTTGAATGCAAAAGACATGCGTTTTTCATGAAGCGGCTACAAGGAGGGGCACCCCAAACGGCGCCATTCCATGTCTATCTCAAAGTAGACCCTATTTTACGGACGGTCGCCAAAAAGCATGCATTTCCGACCCTCGTAGCTACTCCCGGCAATTCGGACTACCTTCGGCCGATTCAGCTAGAACCGGCTGGAATTTGAACCGCGGGTCCTCCATAGCTTGCCCGTTATTTTCACTAAAAATGCTTTTTATCTTCACAGGTAGGCATTTCATCACAGAATCGGCAACAGATTTGCACGGCTCAAACCCTAGCCACGGATGGCCGCCGCGACGAAATCGGCCGGTTTTTGAAAACACCGTAAAAAAATAAAAAAAAATCAAAAAAATGGGAGACCTCCGCGTCACATCATCAAATGTGGCCTACCAACTAGCAAAAATACTAAACTTGCAATACTGGTGTTTTCTTGAGCTACTCGGTATGATTTTAACCATGATTTCTACAAAGTTTACAAAAAAACCCTATTTTTTTCTACACCCAAACCCAAAGGATTTCCCTCCCACACCAAAATTTTCCCTCCACCAAAATTTCCCTCCACTCCCTCTCCCAGTACCAGGCGGGACCCACCACTCTCTCTCCCACTAACACGCGGGATCCCCTCCCCTCCCCTCCCAAAATTTCCCCATTCCCCTCCCCTCTCCCCGACAAACCCTATCTTCTCCCCATTCCCCTCCCCCCTCCCCGACGAACCCTCCCCGAGCCGCCCCAATCGACGCACCACTCCTCCCTTGTTCTGCGTCGCCAAGCCATGCCGCATCATGTCGCCGCCCACCCCGACAACGAATCCACCCTTCTCTCTCCCCTCGACGACGGTTTCTACATCGACGGCTACATCAACGACAGTGAGTACATCGGCTACATCATCCACATCATCAACGATCGACGACGGCCATAGGTACCCCTCTCCTCTCCCCTCTCCCCCTAGGGTTCGGTAGATCCCCCTCCTGGTCGACCTAGGGTTAGAATTCAGTCGATCTAGGGTTAGGATTTGGTCAATCTAGGGTTAGGATTCGGTTGATCTACGAGCTCCTGGTGGTTCTTGTTCATGTTCATTGGACAAGTTGTTCATGTTCATCGAGCTCCTGGTTCTTGTTCTTGTTCATGTTGATCTAGGGCTAGGATTCATTTTCTTGTCGATCTAGGGTTAGGATTCGCGCGTCGGCTCCTCCCTCCCTGCTCGAACCCTACTGATCCAGAACGTGCTCGCCAGATTCACTCATGGTTCTTGGCTTGGGTCATAGTTGGTTATGTTGCATGCGTGTCCTTGTGCACTTGTAGTGTTTGATCCCCCTCATGGTTTAGGGTTCATGTTGATGGAGAGGAAGTGCATGATTTTAGGGGATGGGGATGGATGAGGTTTGAGGAAGACCTCCCTCTGGTTCATGGTTCATGTTGCTTGTGTATGATTTAATTACTTGGCTTGTATCAAGAGCACTTGGAGAAGGTGCCCTCGTGGCCTCTCATGCTACCCATTCCTGTTGTTTTGAGGTTATGGGTGGGTTTGTTTGTGCGCTTGGTTATATTGTGCTTGTGCGTTGGTTTGGTTCGTGGCGTGTTTACCGCTTCTTGTGAGCGGGCAATCGTGTCACCGATGTTTCAACCTGGTGTTTATGTCGATCTCTCGATGAGATGTATGGCCAAGTGAATGTTGTCATCATCACGATTCACCCCTATGAAACCAGTAGTTTATTTCCCTTTGATTTCATCGAAAATGATGCCTTGTGCTGGCCCAAGATGTTGTAATATCGTTCTATGGCTGCCCATGATCTGTCCTTTTTTGCGGGTATGGCGTTCTTTCTGTACTCAAACACAAAAGCAATTTGTGTTAAGTAGAAGGTGCTGTGTTCAGTCACCAAGCTATAGTGGAATTACATGATTCAGATGAGCATTTCTTTATCAGCATAGAGGCCGTCCCGTGTGGCCCTCTCGCCTTTTTTTGTTGTTGTTGTTGCAAAGACTGGGAACTTTATTGAGCAGTTGAGACTATTTTTTTCATCTGCTTTTGTACTTCTGCAAGTACTGTTGTTTCATGCTTTACTAGTGGAAACATCTAGTTGTTTTGAAGGTCCTCATGATATACTCATCTAGCTTGCTGTCAGACTATCTAAGCATGTGTACATGACACTAATTCACTAGTTCATGTTGCTTGCTTGCTAACATACATGTTGCTTGCACGCATACATGCTTAATTAGGGTTTCCATTAGTAGTACTTGCTTGTATCAGTAGCACATGGAGAAGAAGCTACTTGCTTTCTTATTAATTAGGGTTTGTATCAATAGTATTTGCTTGCTTCTTTTCAATTTCCTTCAATGCTTGCTTGTTTCTATTAGTAGCACTTTGCTTGCTTGCTTGTTTAGTGTACATATATTTCCACTGTACATGCATGCTTGTTTAGTGCACTTACATGTTTGCTTAATTAATAACAGTACATCACTGCATGTGCATGATGGTCCAAATGCTTTCCTTTATTGATACAAGTGCATCATTTTACTTTATCCCTGTTGTATCTGATTATTGTTTATTCTATTTTGCAAGCACCACCTCAAGATCATCCATGGCAAGGAGGAGAAGGTCAAGCATGAGGCCAACCGTTGGTATGCAACTTGCTCCTTGTGGCCAGTTTCATAAAATCTATGTCTTAATATGCTAAGTGAAATGTATTGCTGCAATCTGAATAAGCTGGCTTAATTGTGCCTATGTGCTGTTAGTCTTCCTTACCTGAATAACTAGGATTAAATGATAATAAAATTTCATAAGATATGTTTGGCTGCCTATCCATGCATTCCAAACATTCACCTAATAGTTATGTTTCCTGTATCATGCAAAGAAGAGCCTCTCACGAGTACGAGAAGGTTAGGGCTAGAAATATCATGAGGAACAATCAGATGTTCCGGTCCCTTGGCATCGGTGCAATAGCGTCGATGATTAGGAAAACAAAGGGTGTACAAGAAGGTAGAAGTGATGAGGTTCAAGAGGGTAGTGGAGTTATCAATGATGACCCATAGTATAATCCTAAGGAGGATGAAGTTATTGATGGAGAGGAAGTGGATGATGTTGTAGTCAACAAGATTGTTAAGGTGCAAACTCTGTCTTGCTTGGAGGGTTGGGGTTCTGTTATTCTATGTTATTCCTTGTGCTCACATATTTCTCTTGTGATCTAATGCTTTTTTCCATGCTGTTTATACGAGGCACTGAAGGAATCTAGGACGAAGAGGCTTGGTGTTAAGAAGACAGTCAGCAAGAAGCACAAGAGCTCAGAAACATCTCCCGCAATGCCTCCAGAAGGGTGATGGCCCCAGCCCGTGACAAAAAAGAGGATCCTGAACTCGATGAACCTGCCCTTGATAGAGTCACAAGGCGAAAGCAAGGATGGCGATCGCGACGGACCATCGTGAAAGTATGCTGCTCATGGACTCTCGCACCTCGGTGCAAACGGGTGATGAGTTGCCGCCATGGATGAAGGAACCACTCTCAAAGATGGATGGAAATGGCATCGCTCGCCTAGATGAAGCCGAACCATCTGCATTGATGAAGCGAGCATCGCCCACACAGACCTCAGCCCTGTTGCACCTTCTATTGACAGAACGCATCATCAATGAAGAAGAACAACAGCTTGTGCTTCAATCGTGCAAGTTGACCTTTGCAATGCTATCTTTACTAGTGCATTTTCCAAATGGAATGATCATGTATGCTTTTGTTGATTCCTGCATTTGTCGATTTCTATTCTAATTTATGAGTTCAGTTTCATTTTCAGATGCAATGACTCCCAAGACTAGACTTAGAAAGGGCAGAGGGCTAGAGAGGATCACCAAGTCGCTTGGTAGCAAGGTGCCTATCCAAATTGCCGAATGGGATGATTCATCCAGAGAAGCCTCTGCAGGAAGCAAAGCTTGCTTCTGAGTGTGGAGTCGTTGCAAAAAGCCATCTTCCGGTTCTTCCTCACTTCAAGCTATACAAAAAAAATGCTAGTCTATTGGAGAACTACATTGGGAAAGTTGCTGTAAGCTACTTGTTTCATAGTTAATGTGCTATCTATTTTCTGTTACACCTATGCATGATCACTAATATTGTTCCTACCTTGTTTGCTATCTTGGTAGGCAAATTTTGAGATGAACACGGACTCGGAGACCATCAAGACCTCGTGCAAAGATATTCTATAGAAATATTCAAAGAACAGACGCCATCAGATTAATAAGAAGTATTTTGATACCGTAGCCGCAAATAAAGTCAGCATTAAGTCTCCGGTGCCTGATCTAACGGATGGTGAATGGCAAGCTCTGGTGGAGATGTGGTCTACCCAAGGACACAAGGTTTGTTTCTGCTTTGTTTGATGCTTTATGTTCTGCACATGATATGCTAGTGCTAGATCATGCTGACAATATGCTTTTTTGTAGGAAACCTGTTTGTCGAACAAGATGAATCGACAAAAAGTCATGTACAATCAAAGAACTGGTTCGTGCACTACACAAAGACACATTTTTTCCATCGTGAGAACTCTTCTCTAGAGACCTTACCTTTGGTTCCTCATTGAATAACATTTCGATTCTTGCTGAATAACATTTTGATTTTTGTTGAAAACATTTCGTAAAGAAGAGCGTAAGGGTGAGGAGCTGTCTCATGATTGACTTGTTTAAGGCCACCCACAACAAAGACGAAGCATGGGTTTTGAGCTACCAAGACTGCTATAGTAAGTCACTCCATGCTTTGCCCTGTTTGATTCACAGCCAGCTTTGATGCTTTTGATGATTTGATGTTGTTTGACTCAGAGCTACCAAGAACACATGCTATGTTCCATGCTTTGATGTTGTTTGATAGTTCATATTGTTCCAATTGTAGGCTTGAGATGGAAATTTGATCGTAACTTGTTGTAGCTATTTGATGCATTTTTATGATATGATGAAATTTGATCTGAATGTTAGTTTGATGATCGGCTCACTCGGAAGCCATCTTATATAGAACCACCATTCTAGGCTTAATGAAGTGATCATATTGTTCCAATTGCATGTCTCCGTGTCACTAGTCATCATCTTCTTGTATAGATTTTGTGTGCTGGTTTGGTTACTTCAAATAATCCATTTGTGTGCTGGTTTGGTTTCTCTTGCTTGGTTTGGTTTGCAAAATGTGAAATAGATCTCCACTAATGCCTATCATTTTCCTCCATATGCTAGCTTGAGATGGAAAAAAAATGAAGGAAGCGCCGTACTGTAAGGTGAAGAGCCAAAGTCTGCTGTTGAAATTGTCGAACAAGTCCTCAAGACCAAGTCAAGCAAAGCACATTCCTCAGAATGTTGGCCTCCATCATCTAGGAACAACTCCGCAAAGTTGTTGCTCATGTTCAGGACCTTGAGCGAAGCCGGAGAGGTCCGAGCTTCAAGCTGAACTGGTGCAAGAAGAATTGGCGGCAATCAAGATGAAGGCGGAAGAATCAAGTCTGCACGCGACAAGGAACTTGAGCTGCTGCGCAAGAAGTCTCAAGAACAGGAAGAGAAGTTAGCCCACTTGATGGCTCTCTTTGGAGCTAAGGTAGTTTGATGGCTGTGCTGTGAACCTCTTTGTCTTTTTGCTAAGGTAGTTGTTGCATTTTGAACCTGTGAACCTGTTGCATTTTGCTGTGAACCTGTGAACCTTTGAGCTAAGGTGTTGAGCTAAGAGCTATTGCATTTTGTTGCATTTTGCTGTTTAAACTAGAGCACTTGTGAACCTGTGAACCTGTGATCCTGTGAAGTTATGTGATCACTTGTGGATCATTTTCTGTGAAGTTAGTGGATCACTTGTGCACCTGGGCTTGTGGATCACTTGTGGATCACTTGTGCACCTGGGCCTTTCTGTTTATAGTTATGCAAAATGAGAACCTGGGCTCTAAAAAGGCCAAGGCCCAAACAAGAATAGACCAAAAAGGCTTGGGCCTAAAAAAAGAAATGATTGTAAGAAAAAAAATTGTAAAAAGCTACATAACAGAAAATAAAAAGGCCAAGGCCCAAATTCGAACTAGACTAAAAAGGCTGTGGCCCAAAACAATAGTGGAATATAAAAAAAATCATCAGAAAAAGGCTCCATTCCCAGAAAATAAAAGGCCAAATTATTGGGCCAGGCCCATGCAGATAAGCAAAATAAAGAGAAAAACAATTAAATGGGCTGAATTATTGGGCTTGGCCCATCAAGACGGCTGAAATGGACTGGGCTGATTCTATTTTACGACCTTTTCATTTGGTCGTAAGTCTGCCACGTTAGCTTGCCACGGTGGATCCGACGTGGTGTGGTCGGATTGCTAGTGACCAAAATAGTTGGTCGTTAAATTTACGACCTTTTTTTTGGTCGTAACGTTTGCGACCATTCCAGAAGAAAGGTCGCTATAGTCAGTTTACGACGGCCAGCTTTTGACCTTATGTTTTTGGTCACAAAAAGGTCATAAATGGAAATTTGTGACCTTTCAGTGACCAATAGTGGTGGTCATAAGTTGACATATTTCTTGTAGTGAATTGAGTAGGTCGACATAAACATCATGTTGTGACCAAGCGCAAGTCTGACCCGACCATGGTCAGGCATCTGTATAGGAACAATAGAACTGGGCAGTTCCTGTTTCAAGAAGATCACAGTTGTAAAACTATGTATAAGCAATAGTTTATGAACAACATACATAACAGAAAATACCTCGTACCATAAGTTTCTCGACACAGTTGGACCTGTTCAACGAGTGCAGCAGTGGCACATATCCCACGTGGCCTTCCACCATTGAAACTCCCCACAAGGACCTCAACACGATCAATAAAGTGTAGGAACTTGTGGATGTCGATCCAATCAACTTCAGTGCCATCAGTAACAGCCGAGTTATTACAGAGTAACAAACGAAAGCGATCGCTTAACTCGAAAAACCTACACGCCACCAATTATAAGAAAATATTAGTTAGAAGTAGCATCTTTGTGAGAGATTCGTTGCTACTTCTAAAGTTAAATCGTGATTAGTTAGACAGAATAGGTGGATTAAGAAGTAATCGAGGCAACAAGCAAGAACCAGATACAAAACTAACATGGATGAACAATTGGAACGACGTTGGGGTGGAAGATCACAGTGAAGATGAGACCAATTTCTGCTATTTCCATCAACATTCGTGCACCAACTTTCAGTCCGTAACACTTGAGAAAGTTTATCCAAGTTCGGCCATAAAAAAGCAGCGATCTTCTTGGTTCATGAACCCAACTCGGAACTTATATCCATGGCTTGTCTTCACTGTGACCATTAAACTAGTGTATTCAGTTATGGCAAGGCTGAGCATCTTGAGTACATGTGTTCAGCAGAGCAAATAATACACCGCAGAAAAATAATATGAGAACACAAAGATGTTCAAAAAACCCCACCCTCCCGGATAGAAAAGAGGATTCTAGGAACATACATGCGTCTGCTTTCAAAATGTTGTGTTAGGATGAGAAGGAACAAGTGTGGCATCTCGTCAAGGGCGCAGAAACACAGAGGGTACTCGCACTTTGGGCAATCGCACATGAAACACACTAGATTCAAGAGGGAAGAAAAATGCATCAACGGCGCGCCGCCATCCTAGGATTACTGCGACCAAGGGACTTGGATTTATCGATGGATGAAGAATTGTACTGGTTCTCCATGATAAAACCCTATGCAATCGCCAAGAGGGGGTTTTCTCTGAACAAGCAGACGAGGGAGAAGGGGATTCATGCCCAGTGAAATATTGCCGCTTCGTCCGTCCAGCTTACTGGTAAAGTTGGAAGGGGGGTTGTGATTTGACGGCTCATTGGGCATTACTGCGGCGCTACAACCGGGGTGTGTCTATCGTGAAGTTGTGCACTCTAATTTGAGCATATGGCGCGTGGACCCCGTTGCCGGTTGCCCCACATATCAGCGAAAGAAAGTAGAAAGAAAGAAGTAACTAGTTACACATAAATATATATTTTGACAGAGAGATACTCCCTCTATAAAGAAATATACAAATATTTTATATCACAGGCTCACCTTGCCGAGAAATATACTCCCTCTGCAACGCACGAGCATTATGGGGGTTCAGCTTTTTTTATGGGGGTTTAGCTGAGAATACAATACTCAGATAGGCTCACGGTTCTGGACTTTGGGCCGCAGGCCGACCCTGCATGTTTGGGGGCCCATGTGTTCTACCTCAGCGCTTTTCATATTGCAAGCGATCGGTACGGCACTGGTTTTAGATGCTGTCGCAAGGCGAATACACAAAATTGAATAAAGCACGACAGTTGTTGGAATGAAATCAAACGATAGTTCCAGCAATCAGAGTTGAAATTCTATCAACGATATACCATGTGATAAATAATACTGTCGTACTACTTAAACACACATGACACTTGTTTCACCATGCCAGATTATTACATCAAAATCTCTCGGAGGATTGATCAGTTCGGCGATATGCGTTGCTCATCAAGAATTTCAAAGTTGATTTGGACCAGCTCTCCTTGCCGAGAAAGTTCGATTTTGACATCATCCCCACCGCAAGATATGATTTAGATTTGAACCTTGACCATCCTTTAGCATCAATCATCATGCGACCATCCTTTGTACTTACGGTATATTGAGCAGGTTCATTCACACCAAGGTTGCACATGGTAAGAGAAACTTGGCCGCGGTCGCCCGGATTGTTGAGCAACTCCCTCGTTGCTCTAGGAATTCTCTGTTTGCAAACAAGAAGACATACCCAAACAGTTAGATCAACATAGTGAATCATGTGAAACAACATGGAAAGAAAAAAGAACGAAGCACTTGGGCGGCCAATGCTTACCAAGAAGGTGGACATGTCGGTTTTTGGAAGGACTTTGGTATATGAAATGCAAACTACAACCCAGTCTGTTGCCGGTGCAACTGCACGGGCCGGAGCAGATGCAAGTGCAAGTGTTGGTGCAGGTGCCGAAGCCGCTGCTGCTGCCTGAGATGGTGCTCCTTGTAGAGCTGGTGCCGGTGTCGGAGAAGGTGCCGGTGTCGATGCCCGATCCTCCGGTAGATCAGACTGATCCGCTGACGTGGTCGGTGCCCAATCCTTAGCTGGATCAGACTGAGATGTTGCCGCTGTCAGTGCTAGAGCAACTGTCGATGCTCGATCTGTCGCTGAAGGTGGTACCGATGTGCGAGACAGCGGCGATCGTGTCTGGTCTGCTATGATCAGCTTTCTAACTTGACTAGGATCCGTGACCGTGATCTAGTTTTTTTCTTCATTTCTTTTAAACGCGAGAAGGACTAATTGTGGCATTTTTGTTAAACCAAACTACAGTTCATCATAGGGATTCAGCTTGTACTCAGACAACAGACTGATCCAATTTTTTCCAGTAATATAAGTGATGGACAGTGCCTTCAAGCATCGACACGACATAAGAAGTGAAACCTACAAAATAGCCATCGAGAGCAAACCAAACGGTTTATTCTGTGATGAATGTCACATGGCAAAACCTGCATCGTAAAATTGCAGGAAAAGAAAGAAAACATGACATTAAATCAATAAGATTTAGACATTAAATCAATAAGATTTACTTGATGTGACACGAGTGAATCCTTACCAGAAATCACTATGTTGAAGTACTAAATGTAAGATTGATCGTCCAACCACGCGTGACATGCAGGGCCCCGCCTACTCCCACAAGGTGACAATCGAAAGGTCATGACAAATCGTATGGACCGAACATCCATGGACTGGAAATCTGGTGGGTGCAATAAACCCCGCAATACATACAGATATTGAGTGTAACCATAATTGATAAACCGTCCTCACAAAAAATATGATCTGGATACTTCAAAATATACAGACTGAATTGAGTGGACAGACATTAACATAGGCCGTTCTCAGGACTGACCACACACCAAAAGCGGCAGTACTAATAAACAATACAGGGTTCACAAACACAAATCAAGTTTTGAACAATAGTACTTACTACGGACAAGCAAAGTTGCACTAACTAAACTCTGCAGACTATTTCTTGCCACCGACCTATGGGATGAACCCCGCATAACTGACTAGGCCATGGACTTTGTGTGAGATGTCTACATGCACCATCACCATCTTGTCAACCTTGGAGAACCTAACAGAGTGGTAGTTCCACTCATAAACATGATGATGAAGACAGGCCGCATCAGATTTGTTGGGAAGCTTTACAAGAACCACACCCTTCGTAATCGAAGGCACAGCCAGGAAATTGTTGTGGTCAAGTATAGCCTCGAGAACACGCCTGACAACAAAGCTACAGGAAAACACTAGTTCAGGACACATGGCGACAAGGACACATCAGCTGGATAGTTCAGCAATAGAACTCATCTTCAGGTCTTCCAGTCCACATGGCATGACTTTGAGAACTTCATCTCCACCGTGGACCTGATTCTAATTCAAACAGAAACCATATTTTATTACTACCTCTGTTCAGAAATATAAGATGATTTTCGATATTATACTCCATATATGACTACATATACGCACAGAAATGAGTGAACAAAGACACTAGAACATGTCTTCAAAGGCATGAGAGCAGAGGGATTACTTGCAATATCCATAACACAAGTTACTGAGGCAAATATACCCTCTTCAAAGGTAGCATTGATGTTCATAGTATTTCCCTCCGTCCCAAAATTCTTTTCTTAGATTTGTCTAGATACGGATGTATCAAGTCACATTTAGTATTAGATACATCCGTATCTAGACAAATCTAAGACAAGAAATTTGGGACAGAGGGAGAAGTTGAAAGTAATCTATAAGAAATCGGTGTCAACCTCTCGCATGTTTTTGTCAAAAGAGGAATTTAGAACCGCATTTGGCACACTAAAATCACATGCAAGATCACCCGAAAGTTGTACTACCAAGATTAGTATCTGCGTGTTAGATGAAAAACACGATCAAGATCAAGAAAATATCAATCAACAAGAGACATTACCGGACTTGCTTAATGAGGGATCCCGGAGAGGGGGCTTGGACAGGCGATGGCTTTGAGCTTGTTTGTGGTAGTCTCGGTGGGTGCTTGCGCCTGCGTACCATGAGCCTCGACGGTTTTGGCCAGAGTCAGACATCACGCGTCGGTCGGTGCTCCAAGTCCCATCCAAGAGAGGAAGCTGAGAGAGAAGAGTGAAAGGAGGAACGAGATGAGGGAGAAGCAAAGCGAGTGGGGGTTTTGTTCAAGAGAGGAAGCTGAGAGAGAAGAGTGAAATGATGGTTGCTTCGTCCGTCCAACTTCTTCTTTGGAAAGGAGGGGTTTTGTGATTTGACGGCTCATTGGGCATTACTGCGGCGGTTCGATCGGGGTAGTCTACCGTCACTCTACTACGGAGTAATTTAGTGCATGGCTAGTGGACCCAGGTGCTGGCTGTCCCACACGTCGGCGAAAGTGAGTAATTTAGTGCATGGACGGAGGAGGATCCGCACGGTAGAGCATGTCCACTGTTTTTCTGAAGAAAAAAAATGATTACAACAAGCGTTTCCACTCTTACGACGGAGGAGTGCGAAACACGGCAGCCACTTGAACATACACCGTGCTCCTACTACTAGGCATGTGCAGTGGTTCATACGTCGGTACTACACAATCTTGTTGCTAGTGTAGTAAGATATGACGATAACAAATGATGTTGTGCGCATGTCAACTACTCCTATGTGTAACATAGTACCACTTTTTCGACTGTCCGGTCGAGAATGAACGGTGAGATCAATGTTAACAGAACTAGGTCCACAGCACACTGTCGGGGCGTCTCTCTGTGGCCACGAGCACCTATGGGGCAAAGGGGGCCCCTTCTAGTCCGGCAAGGGAGCGGAGGGCGCAAGCAGAGCAGATCGAGGTCGGGCGCGCGAGGGAGACGGGCGATTTTTACCCAGCTTCGGAGCTCTCCGGAGAGATAATACTCCTACTGCTGCTTTGTGTTTGTATTTGTTCTTGCTCGAGGGCGCGAGCGTGTGGAGGTATTGGATGTGTCGAATGGTGAAAGTGCAACTAATCCCCGGGTGGTTTTGGTAATTAATAACAACATATATATCATTGAACTAATCATTTCTTGAGAATATTTCAGAAAGTTCAAGATATGGGTATGGCAATGACTGATGATGTGGACCCTCAAAATGCTAAGGAAAACATTGGCAAAAGCTCAAGACTCCATTTTTGGTTTAGTGATCCAAGATCACATTGAGTCCATAGGAAAGCCAATACTATTAAAAGGGGATGAGGTTATGATGATGATCTGGTTGCTCAAAGTGCTTAGTGATCTATCTCCCAAACTATCAGCAATCTTTCATTCCAACATAAACCCATAAGTAATCTCGGTCCCACCGATTCCAAACTCAGTCACACCAAGATGAACCACCTCACCATATAGCCAAACCCTAAGAATTTCGGATTTTCCGATTCCAAACTCGGTCATACCGAAATTGGTGTTGCCAAGCTTCAGAACCTACAGACTCAAATTGGTGTCACCGAGATGAGAAAGTCGGTCCCACCGAGATTGGCAAACCCTAGACTTTGGAAGAATCGGACTAACCGAGATTGTATTTTCGGTCCCACTGAAAATCCCAACGTTCACAAGATTTGAACTTTCGGTCTCACCGAGTTGTCAACTTCGTCCGACCGAGATTGGTCAAATGTGTGTAGCAGTTGGATTTTGTGTGGAGGCTATAAATACCCTCCACCTCCTCTTCATTCGTGGAGAGAGCCATCGAAAAGAACTACCACTCCTACCTTACATTTCTCGAGAAGAAAACTACCTACCCTTGTGTTGAGATCAAGTTGCTCCACTCCCACCATATGAAACTTGATTTCTAGCCTTCCCAAGTTGCTTTCCACTCAATCCTTTCTTCCACCACAGCAAAATCAGTGAGGAGAGTTGAGTGTTGGGGAGATTATCATTTGAAGCACAAGAGCAAGGAGTTCATCATCACCAACCCCATCTATTACCTTTTGGAGGTGGTGCCTCCTAGATTGGTTAGGTGTCGCTTGGGAGCCTCCGTCATGATGTGGAGTTGAACCAAGGAGTTTGTAAGGGCAAGGAGATCGCCTACTTCGTGAAGATCTACCCCAGTAAGGCTAGTCCTCCGTGGGCGTAAGCCATGATGGCATAGACAAGGTTGCTTCTTCATGGACCCTTCGTGGGTGGAGCCCTCCGTGGACTCTCGCAGCCGTTACCCTCCGTGGGTTGAAGTCTCCATCAACGTGGATTGACGATAGCACCACCTATCGGAACCACGAGAAAAATCTCCGTGTCTCCAAATTGCGTTTGCTCTTCTCCACCTCTCATTTACTATACGTGCAATTTACTTTCCGCTGCCACAACTCTAGAATTGCATGTGTAGGGTGATACTTGACTTGGTTATCATTGTGAACTTGCTAAAAATCTACTCCAACCAAAAGGCGAAACTTTTAAGTTGTCAAGTAGTCTAATCACCCCCCCTCTAGACATACTTCCGATCCTACAAGTGGTATCAGAGCTTTGGTCTCCATTGGATTGGTTTCCATTGCATTGGACTCCATAAGCTTGGTTTCACAACCTAGGAGAGTATGGCGTCTAGTGAGGGTAATTTCCGTGAGGTCCTTACTTTGATGGTTCAAACTTTGCTAGTTGGAAGCATAAAATGAAAATGCATATTCTTGGACATAACCCCGCGCATGGGGCATTATTTGTGTTGGCTTGCAAGGTGAGTTCTTGAGGAAGGAAAAGTTCCAGATCGCGAAGCTACTGCGGATGAGTTGCGGATGTTCTGAAACAATGCTCAAGCTTGTGACATTCTCTTCAATGCTTTGTGTCCCGAGGAGTTCAACAAGATCAGCCGTCTTGAGAATGCAAAAGAGATTTGGGATACTTTGGTGAAATGCACGAAGGTACCGAGTCCGTGAAGGAAACAAAGCTAGATGTTCTTCAAGGTCGACTTGACAAGTTCAAGATGAAGGAAGGTGAAGGAGTCGCTGAAATGTACTCTAGGCTTGCTCTCATCACCAATGAGATGGCAGGCTTAGGAAGTGAAGAAATGACCGACCGATTCATCATCAAGAAGATTCTCAGAGCTTTGAATGGAAAGTATGACACCGTGTGCACTTTGATCCAAATGATGCCAAACTACAAAGATCTCAAGCCTACCGAAGTCATTGGAAGGATTGTTGCTCATGAGATGACACTTAAAGATAAGGAAGAGCTTCACAACAAGTCAAGTGGTGCTTACAAAGCTGCAGTTGAAGCTCCCACAACCTCAAGTGACAAGTTAGTTTCCAATGAAGAGATAAGCCTAATGGTGAAGAACTTCAACAAATTCTACAAGAGTAGAAGCAAGGGAAGAAGCTCAAAGTCTAGATCATATGATGAAAAGAGATCTTCTAGTCGTGATCAAAACTGCTACAATTGTGGAAGACCCGGACACTACTCAAATGAGTGTTCGACTCCCCACAAGAAAAGAGAAGAATCTCCAAGAAGAAGAAGCTCAAGAGAAGAGTCGCCTCGAAAAGAGAGAAGGAGTAGAGATGATCGTTATGAACGAAGATCCTCTCGGAGAAGCAAGGATTCGGAAAGGAAAGACAAGTCATCAAGGAGCTACACAGGAAGAAAACATCAAGCTCATGTTGGTGAATGGGTTTCCGGCTCCGACTCGACAATCACTCGAAAGAAGCTATCACTCCAACTCCGAATACTGATCAAGATGAAGGTGTTGCGGTCTTGCTCTCGTGTCCTCCAACTCCAACTCCTATGACATATTTGATTCACCAAATGAGGGAATTGGAAGATGCTTCATGGCAAAAGGCCCCAAGGTATCACACCCTGAGTTTATTGACTTTGATAGTGATGAGGATGACTTGCTTGGTGAAGATGAGCTTTTACATGATAAATCTAGTGAGCTTAGTAATGATGAACATGCTAGTAGTCTTTATAGTCGAGAAGAGTCGAATGACAATGCTATGAAGGAGATTGAGCGACTAACTAAAGAACTAAACACTCTTAAGTTAGCTCATGAAACAACTCAAGAAGATCATAGAGAGCTCCTAAGATCTCATGAGAAGCTACGCTCGAGAAGCTCAATCTAGAGCAAGAACATGAGTTTCTAAAAGCTATCAATGACGATCTTGAAAGAAGAGTTCTTCATATCTTGCCAAACGACTTCTCTTGTCTAATTTCTTGCCACCTATCAAAACCAAACATGACAAGCATAAGAAAATTCTTCATCTAGTAGTAACAATAATCATGCTAAATCAAATGTTGTTACTTCTAGTAATTCTCTTGATTCCACTAACAATGTTTCAAGCCAAGTTTCACTTGAGCAAGAAAATAGTCTATTGAAAGGGATTATAGAGAAAGGTGTCTACAAGAGTTTTGCGAAGCAAGAGCTTTGAGGAAATTGTTACAAGCAAGGAAGACACCGGAAGAATCAAGGAATTGGTTTTGAGCGAAAGTTCAACGCCGAGGGTGTTGAATGGGAAGAAGGTCAATATCCCACTCCAAAGTTTGTTTCTCAAGAGAAGAAGTATGATCCTACTTCTTCAAATGAGGAACAAGCTCAAGATGACCTTCCACCACAAGACCACAAGCTAAAAGGCAAGGACAAGCTTCAAGAGGAGATTGATGCATTTATTGAAGCACCCAAGGCCATGGTCAAGTGGGTTCCCAAGGCAACTTCAAGTTCTACTTGACAAGCTCAACTACTACCCCAAGGATTCCCATCAAGATGATGTGGATCCCAAGAAGAAGAACTAGAGAGTTCTTGAGGGTGACTCCGCCAATATACTTCACTCATATTCTTTTGGCAAGAACTGGTGCAATCAACTTCCACATCTTGCACTAGTTCATGGAGTCACAAACCCTCATGTTGGTAAGTCAAGGGACAAGGTAATCATTGCTTTCATGGACATCATCTATTGTGTACATCAATCTATGTCCATGGATATTTTTGTTTGTTCCTTGTGGGACTAACCCATGTAGGTATTGAAAGTGCCCAATCCAAAGGATTGCTCCCAACTCTTGGTGATCTTCATCAACATTGAGCATCCACATCTTCAACATCTACATGAAGTCTTCAACGACAACCCAAGGTTAGTTTGACCCTTTAAAAGGGGTTCTCACATCAAGGGGGAGCTTTGCTCTAAAGAAATGAGCCAAAGCATCTTCTAATGATGTGAACACATCAATGCTTTATGGAAAAGTGGTAAGCCCACTTGTGCTTAAACGATGAGTATGACCTATGATCAAATGTTCTCATTTGACTCCTAAGTCAATATGCTCATATATAGATGACATAGTCATCGCCAAATTGTGTGCTAGCTGTTAGTGTTTTGTTTGTGCATGTTTGACACACATTTCATTTGCTATCTTATTGTGTGAGCATGTTGGATGCATGATTTTATCCATTCGAGGACATCCATTTGTTGCTTTGGTCTTTTGGTTTTCTTTCTTTTTGACCAAATGGATGGACAAGAATGCCTAAGTTCCTCCCTAGCTATCTATGCTTTCTTGTCTCAAACTCTATTCATGCTTATATCACAAACTTTGAACAAGACTTTTTGGACGCACCGAGTGAGGAGCACTCGAGCCACCGATCCGTCAAAAGCCTAACTTCCAAAACCTTCTAAGTACTTTCGGTCAAACCGATATACTCAAATCGGACGGACCAAATCACTTGGATTGATCTAGGTTTTCACCTCGGTGAAACCGAAGTTACAAATTCGGCGTGACAAGTGTGTAATCGCACGCAGCTAACCATCTCGGTCCCACCGAAGTTTTCCAACTCGGTCCCACCGACACCGAAGGGTATATATACCCGAGGACAGCGCGCGTGATTACTTCTTCAAACGCCTCGCCTCAAACCCTTATTTGCCGTCGCCGTGGTCTTAGGATCGTCTCCGCCATCACCATGCGCCCTCGCCATGGTCTCCATCGCCGTCAGCGGTCTTTCTCATCGCGCCGTTGCCGCCGTGGTGAAGCTCCACCGCATTGGGTGAGTTTCATCCTCTCGTGCTCCAACCGCTGATTCTATGCACGATAGGTTTTGCCTAGTTTCTTGCCAAGATTGAAATCATTCTATCCAGCAGATTAGATCATAGAACAAAATTCGAGTGAAAATTTTAGGGTTAGGTTTCCGAACACATCTCGGTGTGACCGATTCTACATTCTCGGATGACCGATTTGGCCTCTGGTCATTGTGACCGCACTTTTCGGTTAAACCGAAGTTGTGCAAATCGGTAAGACCGAAGTGAGGATTTAGTGAAACCCTAGTGCTCTCGGCTAGACCGAAACCCATTTCGGTCAACCGAAAGGTGTGTATGTGGTCTGTTTAGACACTTGATTCACGAATTTATAGACTCGGTCGACCGACATGTATTCTGTGAAAACCTAAGACTAAAGTTTGAACTCATTCTTTTGCAAAACCCTCTGCAGTTTGTGATAACTCTTCTATTCGCCTATACCTATTCTATTCACAGGTTGTCACCATGTCTGATGGAAGTGACAATCGAAACAGGTCTGAATTGCCGCTTGAGATTCCCGAGGCAATGACAAGTCCCAAGAAAGCAGTTTTTCAGATGATGGAGAGAAGCACTCCAAGTGGACTGCTCACAGCTGCCACGGGGCAGGAAGAAGAGGAATTACGATGAGGAGGATTCGACTTTGTTGCGGATGAGGAGATAACTTCTAAGCCAAAAAGGCAAGTGGTTTCCAAGGGATATCAAGGGCAACAACAAAGAAAGGCACAAGCAAGGTGAAGAAATCCACTTGCTGCAAAGAGATGAGCATGGAAGAAGAAACCTCCGGCAAGATCAAGAAAACTTCCAAGAGGAAGAGGCTAGTTCATGAAGAAGCGATGATGATGATTCAGATGAGGAAGCACCCCACCTCCTCGAAGCGAAGTTGATGGGAGATGCCATCGAGGCAGGAGCACCCACAAAAGCTAAGCCATCAGCTCCAAGAAAGGCAGCCCAAGCCAAACCTGCTGCCAAGCCAAAGAAGACTGTGAGGAACATACCGCTTGAGAGAAGAAGAAGGACAATGTGCCACCGCAGAATCGATGATGAGGCTCATGTTTTGTCAAGCTCGCATGAAATTGCCAGTTCATAATGATGCTCATCCTCGAGCTGAAAATATGAAGGAAAGGAAGGATAAAGGTCTCAGGCTATGGAGGCAAGTTGATCCATATGCCACCAGGAGAAGGACAGCAGTTGACCCAAGGTTCCACACAAGAGAGCAACAAGACTTTTATGAGACAGTGCTCATGGATAAGAAGCCAATTGTTGCTGACACCAGATATGTAGACTGGGATTACATCGATAGTGAAGAGCACAGAGACTATTTCCCACATGTGCATGAAAGCTTCACTGCTTGTGGGATTGCGAGTTTGTTGGTCGAAATTGACTGCTTGGAATGATGAGATGATCATGCAGTTCTATGCCACCGCACACTTCTATCCAGATGGCGAATTGTATGGATGATGAAGGACGTAGATTCCATTCAACAGTTGAAGAATGGAGAGCGTTGCTGAATGCACCAAAGATCAAGGGATGATGATGTTGATGTCTATGGCATTCGAAGAAGAATCACGAGTCTATGAAGAACATGTACAATGAGGTACCGAGAAGGATGTAGAGATATGGAAGCTTGGATCAGTTTATTATCTTGAGCAGGTCTCCCAACCACCAACACCATTCTCGAGGCATACTTTGATGCCTAAGTCGAGACCACCGCATGATAAGAGGGTATTCTATCAACATGCTGCACATTCTAGATCAAGACACCTTTTAAGGTGATGGACCGATAGTAGAGACTATCAAGAGGACAGCAGCAGACTGAAAGAGGTCGTGTGGGTTTGCTCCGCATATTCAGATGCTCATTAATGCCAAGTTTGGCACGGACACCTACCGTTGGATAGACCCCACTTGCCACCGCAGCAGCTGAACACGAAGATAACGAAGTTGTGATGACCGAGGATGCTCCCACATCCGTCGAAGGACATGCTAAGTCCGGTTGCCAAACAAGCTAAAGCTGAGAAGGAAGCAGCAGAAAAGCCCAAGA
This sequence comes from Aegilops speltoides, assembly GCA_021437245.1. Classification (NCBI taxonomy): domain Eukaryota; kingdom Viridiplantae; phylum Streptophyta; class Magnoliopsida; order Poales; family Poaceae; genus Aegilops; species Aegilops speltoides. Next base: position 424,021,908 of record CM038144.1, on the reverse strand, counting down.
GCGTTGGAGAACAACTTCTTGAAGCCACTCAGAGAATTGAGCTACGCTGGCCAGATAGTGCGATCTCGGAGAGCCTTGAGAGGATAGTTGAAGATAAGTTCCATGCTCGGATGTCAAGTCGATCAAGTGCAGGTCACCGTCAACAAGCTTGAGGCGTACATTGAGGAAGCGAAGAGGAGAAGGCAGAGCTCATGAAGGAGATGGAAGGTGATCTAGTCCAGATGACTATGAGCAGCTGCTGCAGTGCCCACAAAGCCCAGATCAGCTGCTATTCCCGTGATGGACCCTGGGCTACTACATCAGCACCTCCTACAGCTCCGTCCCAAAGACCAGCTCCAAGATCCACTCCTCCAGCTCCACAAACTTGCGAAGCTTTGCAGATGCAGCTATCTCCACTCCATCGACGCAGACAGAGCCGCCAACAGAGTCCCGGCGACGATTAGCTCTATACCTTCGAACTTTTGGTAACTTGTTGCCAAAGGGGAGAAATTGTATAGATCATAGGGCTTCGAGAGAGAGAGTGCTCGTTTTGCTCTTTGGTTTGCGGTTTTCCTTGAGATACTTTTGAGTTCTTTGAGACATGTCGTGTGTTTGATACTACGTTTGCTCGATCTTGATGAGTGCTTGATCATACTGTGCTTAATGTGTGCTTATTGCTTATCATATTCCATTCATATCTTGTATGATCACTTACTCATGTCTTGGTGATTGGGTGCATGTTATTCATTCTTATCATTTTGTGCGCTCCACCAAGATGTATGTGACATGGAAGAGTGACCCATGATCCTAATCGATTGTGCATTTGCATTCAAACGCAAATCTTAAATAATGCACAAATTTAGGGGGAGCTCTTGCTTATCACATACTTCTCAAAGCGACGATGTTATTCATTGATTATATCATTTGTCGAAGCTTTGATCTATATGTTGTCATCAATTACCAAAAAGGGGGAGATTGAAAGTGCAACTAATCCCCGGGTGGTTTTGGTAATTAATAACAACATATATATCATTGAACTAATCATTTCTTGAGAATATTTCAGAAAGTTCATTGATATGGGTATGGCAATGACCGATGATGTGGACCCCTCAAAATGCTAAGGAAAACATTGGCAAAAGCTCAAGACTCCATTTTTGGTTTAGTGATCCAAGATCACATTGAGTCCATAGGAAAGCCAATACTATTAAAGGGGATGAGGTTATGATGATGATCTGGTTGCTCAAAGTGCTTAGTGATTTATCTCCCAAACTATCGCAATCTTTCATTCCAACATAAACCCATAAGTAATCTCGGTCCCACCGATTCCAAACTCAGTCACACCGAGATGAACCACCTCACCATATAGCCAAACCCAAGAATTTCGGATTTTCCGATTCCAAACTCGGTCATACGAAATTGGTGTTGCCAAGCTTCAGAACCTACAGACTCAAATTGGTGTCACCGAGATGAGAAAGTCGGTCCCACGAGATTGGCAAACCCTAGACTTTGGAAGAATCGGACTAACCGAGATTGTATTTTGGTCCCACGAAAATCCCAACGCTCACAAGATTTGAACTTTCGGTCTCACCGAGTTGTCAACTTCGGTCCGACCGAGATTGGTCAAATGTGTGTAACGGTTGGATTTTGTGTGGAGGCTATAAATACCCTCCACCTCCTCTTCATTCGTGGAGAGAGCCATCGAAAGAACTACCACTCCTACCTTACATTTACGAGAAGAAAACTACCTACCCTTGTGTTGAGATCAAGTTGCTCCACTCCCACCATATGAAACTTGATTTCTAGCCTTCCCAAGTTGCTTTCCACTCAATCCTTTCTTCCACCACAGCAAAATCAGTGAGGAGAGTTGAGTGTTGGGAGATTATCATTTGAAGCACAAGAGCAAGGAGTTCATCATCACCAACCCCATCTATTACCTTTTGGAGGGTGGTGCCTCCTAGATTGGTTAGGTGTCGCTTGGGAGCCTCCGTCATGATGTGGAGTTGAACCAAGGAGTTTGTAAGGGCAAGGAGATCGCCTACTTCGTGAAGATCTACCCCAGTAAGGCTAGTCCTCCGTGGGCGTAAGCCATGATGGCATAGACAAGGTTGCTTCTTCGTGGACCCTTCGTGGGTGGAGCCCTCCGTGGACTCTCGCAGCCGTTACCCTCCGTGGGTTGAAGTCTCCATCAACGTGGATTGACGATAGCACCACCTATCGGAACCACGAGAAAAATCTCCGTGTCTCCAAATTGCGTTTGCTCTTCTCCACCTCTCATTTACTATACGTGCAATTTACTTTCCGCTGCCACAACTCTAGAATTGCATGTGTAGGGTGATACTTGACTTGGTTATCATTGTGAACTTGCTAAAAATCTACTCCAACCAAAAGGCGAAACTTTTAAGTTGTCAAGTAGTCTAATCACCCCCCCTCTAGACATACTTCCGATCCTACAAATGGCCCGAACCCCTAGCGTGGAAAAGTTCCGAACCGTCGAACCCCTTCTACGTGCGCATGGGCCTCCCTTTTATAGTCTAAAGGGGGCACCCACAGGTGGCAGCGTAGGAAGAGGGGGTAAAGAGGTAAAAACGCAGGTTGGTACAACAGTGACCCATAGTGTCCCCTACCTAACTCTGACGGCAGGGGACAAGGGCATTTAATGCCCGTCTGAGTCGCCTAACAAAGGCAAGGAAACGACCGTTAGGTGTGCCACCGGTTGCCACGATGGCCTCCTTGTCAGCTCCGCTTGCCACCTCGCTCCAAGATAGCTGTCTGCGCCTCGCGCGTGCTCTGGGATGGCCATGGGGTGACACGTTGCTGGATGCGCTGGAGTTTGGGTGCAGGGTGGTAGCCTCACCGCGGCAAGCGCCTTGCCGCGGTCCTTCTCTTGCTGCACCGGCAAGCCTGTTGGTCGTCGGGCCTTGCCGGGACGCGCGGGGCGCCACGGCAAGTCTTCTGGAAACGCCTTGGTTGGCCTTCCCGGCAAGCTCCTCTTGCCGGGGCCTTTGTCCTCCCCGGCAAGCTTCTCTTGCCGGGATCTGTGTCTTCTCAGTTGATACTTTGTCCTTGAATGGCAGTAATAGGTAATGACGGAGGGTCTTGGCGGGCGCCCGGCAAGCCTTGCCGCGGGGCGCTGCGACTGCCCGTGCACAAGTTCGGGGTACTAAGGTACCCCTACTTTAGTACACCGACAGGAGCCCCCGGGCCTGGGCCATACACGGTGCCGAGCGTTGTTGGGCCAAGCCCAAAACAGTGCATGGGCACGCGCGGCCTGGGTCCACACACAATCGGACTCCGTGTCCACCGCGTCCTCTCGTAACAGCACGCGTCGATTGCGGCGTCGTGGGAGGCGTGGGCAGTGTGCGCGGTTTTCAAGGCGTCCGCCCCTGTGATCACGGGGCAGGGTTAGGTCACTTCATCTGTCGCCCCGGCTTCGCCTCCCCGCCACGCGACTCCCATGCGCGTGGGGTCGTGGGCGGTGAAGGTGGGAAACCGAGCCGTCACGGGCGGAGGTGGTGGGTCGGCCCCGTTCCTCCGCTCTTCCCGTGCTTCGATTGGCTGAGCGGGGCGGTCGAGCCCCCACCTCGCTCCTTAAAAAGGGCGGAAAGGGGGCGCAAGAATCCCGCACTTCCTCCTCTTCTCCTTTCTTCAACTTCTGCTACTCTTCCTCTCACCCGCCATGGAGGAAGGGAACCTTGGCCCTTCATCGGTGGCGGCAAGGGTCGCCACCAGGCAGCGTGCCTCTCCCTAACCTTCGCCAGTGGTGGCGGAGCCAGCCACGAGGGGAAGAGGGAGGGGGCGAGGTCGTGGGCGAGGTCGAGGGCGTGGTCGGAGCGCTCGGGGGAGAGGCGGCCGGGCAGGCGATCGCCACCCGCCTCCGCCGGCAGCTCCTCTCCTCGAGGCGGTCCACACCGGGGACGATCCCTGGGAGTTCTTCGTCAAGCTGCGCCGGGCACCTCGTCGTCGCCTCCGTCTTCCGGCTCCGTTTGCGAGCGCGATTGAGCCGGACCCGCCCGAGATGTTGGAATTGCGCATGAGGGGCTGTGGGATCAGCGGCACGTGAGTTAGTGTCGTATCCCCAGCCCCCGGCATGATGTACTTCGATCGAGGGTGGAAGACGTTCGCCCGCATCCACAGCTTGACGGCGGGGTTCACCTCCATTTTAAGTTAATGGAGGCGACACCTGCGCCGTCAAGGTCTTCGGGACTCCGGGACCGGGCGATGCTGCGTGGGACAGCTCCTCCGATAGCGAAGGCTCCTCCTCGAGCGAGAGTGACGAGGAGGGGAGCGACAGCGACGACGAGGACGGCGGGTCCGACTAGGCATCGGGCGTCGCCTCGCGCGCCACCGGCGACCCGATCATCCGGGTTGCCGGCCTTCTGAACTCCCCGGGGCCGTCTCCTTGGGCGACTGGCGTAGGGAGGCTGCGGAAGAGGAAGAGGGGTGGCGGCAAGGCCATCAAGTCGGAGTAGGAGGGCGAGGTGCCCTCGACAGCGTGCTGACGTCCTGCCGCCCCGTCTTCGAGCTCTGCTTCCAGCGCCTCCGTCTCCGCCAAACTCCTGGCCGGCTCCCGGGGTGTTCTCTTGGTGTCTTCTGGTACCCATAGCTCGCCTAGGCGCCCCTTTTGCCCTTCCCGGCAAACTTCTCTTGCCGGGGCCTCCTTGACCTACCTCCTGAAGAGAGAAACAGGAGAGGGATTACGGGCATCTTATCTTTTTTCAATTTGTAAGCCTTCGGGCCTTAGCTGCATTTAAAACTTGTAATCCTCTCTTTCATGTTTTTCATCCTCTATGGACTTGTACTGGAATGGGATGTTTTTTAATGAAAAAGAGGGGAATGCTTGCCGAGTTATATCCTTTACTTGATTCTGTGCCTTGTATGTTTCCACCCTACGCTTTGAGGGAACTTGCCGGCGCAAGCACACTTGCTGAGTCTGGAACATCAGAGCCCATTTGGCGATCTTTGTTTCCGGCAAGAAACCTTGTTGGGCGATTCTGGCCACTTGCATTGTTGAGCGGACTCGAAAACAAGTCAAGGGCGCAACTTAGCCGCGATTCGGCTCCTCTGCGCACAGGTTTTTTCATACAAGGCACGCTCGTTCAAGGACGCGGCCTCGCATTCCCCAGTCCATAAGAGGATGCATGATGAGGGATGAAAAGCTTATCTGATATCGTAGCCCCCGGCGACTCTGGCTTGTCGGGACGCAGGAGCCTGCGCCCTTTTCTTTTGTTCTTGCCGCTGGTATCGCAGCCCCCGGCGACTCTGGCTTGCCGTGGAAGAACCTTGGTGCTTGCAGCCCCCGGCAATGCGTGTCTCGCCGGGGCTCGGGTGCCGGTGCGCCTCCTTGCCCCTTCCTTTTTGCTGTTGTTTTAGTTATGAGAATAACTTAGACATCGCCGCAATAAGTTACTTTTTGCAACGTAACTTCAAGTTGGGCAATGCAATGCTATGTTTCACCCTTTGTATGTTTATACTCTACGCTTTTAGGGGACTTGCCGGTGCATACACGCTTGCTGAGTGCGGAACATCAAGCAGTTCATTGGGCGGTGTTGCCTCCGGCAAGAAACCTTGTCGGGCTAGTTGCAGCGCGCTTTCATCGTTGAGCGGACTCGAAAACAAATCAAGGGCGCAACTTAGCCACGAGTCGGCTCCTCCGCGCACAAGTTTCCCATACAAAGGACGTCCCATGGCAAGGCTTGCTACGTTACATCCTCTACCCCATCACATCCCTTGTATGTTTTTACCCTACGCTTTTAGGAAACTTGCCGGTGCTAACACACTTGCTGAGTGCGGAACGTCAGCAGCCCGCTGGCGGTGTTGTATCCAGCAAGAAACCTTGTCGGGCCAGTTGCAGCGCGCTTTCATTGTTGACGGACTCGAAACAAAGCAAGGGCACAACTTAACCACTTGTTGGTTCCTCCGCGCACAGGTTTTCCATACAAGGCATGAACGTTCAAGGAATATAACATAGAAATTTAAAATTGACTAGGCTCAAACTTTGGCAACTTAGCTTTTCCGTCTTCTGTGCTTCGGCAGGGCCACACTTCTCCCTTGATTCCCTCCCTTGTACGTTTTCACCCTCACGCCTTCAGGGAACCATGGCCAACTTAACACACTTGCCGAGTCGGAACATCGCAGCCCATTGTCAAGTCTTGCCTTCGCGAGAAAAACTTCGTCGGGCTAGTTGCAGCGCGCTTTCATTGTTGAGCGGACTCGAAACAGATCAAGGGCGCAACTTAGCCACGATTTGACCCCTTTGTGCACAGGTCTTCCATACAAGGTACGGTCTTTCAAGGGATACGGCTCAACAGTTTGAAACCGACTGCTCTCTTTGCTCTACTGGCCGGTGGAGCTCGATGGCGCGTCCTCGACGGTGGCGCAGCACTCCGGAGAGGTGCGCTTGCCGGAGTGGGCACCAGAGCTGTTCCTGCCGGGCTTAGTCTTTGGTAGAACTGCCTTTGCCTTCTTGCACTTGCCGGTGGAGCTCGATGGTGCATCCTCGACGGCAGCGCAGTACTCCGGGGAGGTGCGCTTGCCGGAGTGGGCATCAGAGCTACTCCTGCCGGACTTAGCTTTCTTCTTCCCCCGGGGAGCTTCAGCGGCAAGTGGCTCGCGCTTCGCTGCGGCTGCTGCTTCCCGATAGATCTTGCCGGTGCAGATAAGTGCATCCTTCTTGTCACCTTGGACAGAAATGACACTTATCAGACCAGGCATCTTGAGCACATTGTAGGCGTAGTGAGAGGCTGCCATGAACTTGGCGAGCGCTGGACGGCCTAGTATACCATTGTAAGGCAATGGGATATCAGCAACATCGAATGTGACTTTCTCTGTCCTGAAGTTCAGCTCGCTGCCAAACATCACTGGCAGTGTGATCTTCCCCTTCGGCTTGCTCCTTCCCGGATTTATCCCTTGAAAGGTACCAGTTTCTTCGAGCTCGCTGTCGGGGATTTGGAGCTTCTTGAGCACTGCGGAGGAGATCAGATTCAGGCCGGCCCCGCCGTCAACCAACATCTTTGTGACCTTGAGGTTGCGAATTGTTGGTGAGACCAACATTGGCAAGCACCCGACCGCAGTGATGCGATCAGGGTGATCCTCAACATCAAGACGATGGGCGTCTTTGGATCACTTGAGGCTTGCGCGACTCGACGGACGGCTCCGCTGCGTTCACTTCGCACCTTTGCGCTTGAGTTGGCGGCGCGAGGTGTGCGAGAGGCACCGCCGTCCCATGCACAACACCTCCGTTGCCTTCAAACTCTTGGTCAACAGTCTCATCTTCCTCCATCTCATCATCCTCATCTTCATCTTCGTCCTTGTCGCGCCACGGGAGGCTCGTCTCCTTGCCGCGGCTTGGCCTTCTTTGCAGTGCCCTCCCGGGCGGGGAACTTCTTGCGGATCCTCCACCACCACCTGGGCTCTCTCCTTGTCGCGCGCTCGTACTCAGCTTTACAGTAGCTCCGCCATCTGCTCAACTTTCTTGCAGGTTTGGAGATCATGGCCCTTAGTGCGGTGGATCTTGCAATACCGCTTGCAGGAGCCATCCGCTTGTCGGCGGCTACCACAGCCTCGCCGAGTCATCGGCTTTGGCCTTGTCGGAGCCGCCTCCGTTCTTGGAATGCTCGGCAGCTAGTACATCCTTAGCCTTTCTCTTCCTGTTGTTCCGCCTCCGGTTCTTCCTTGCCGGGGCGGCATCTTCACCGTCGAGATCATACGCTCCTGCAATCTCTCCGGGATTTTCCTCCCTCCTCGGCCCGTGCACACTTGTCGGCCAGGGGCATAAAGCTCGGCCGACATCTCGATCTTGCACATCACCATCTCCTCCCTCATCCTGCGGTTACGCGCGTTCGTGGAACGCAGCGATAACCATGGCAGGGTGGACGTCTGGGATGTTGCGCTGCACCTGGCTGAATCTCTGTATGTATTTGCGCAGGGGCTCTCCCTCCTTCTGGACGAGCAGATGCAGATCGCTCTCCTGGCCATGGGGTTTGTGGCCGCCGGTGAAGGCGCCGACAAACTGATGACCTGGTCCGCCATGAAGAGATGGAGCCGTCCGGCAAGTGCATGAGCCAAGATCGGCGTTGGGCTTGAGCACCGGCGAAAGTAGTTGGCGAGATCTTCTCGTCACGCCCTCGCAGCTGCACCGCGATGGTGTAGATCTTTGAGACTCCGACGGATGTATCCTGCCATCGTACTTCTCGAACGCGTCGCTTGAAGTTCTTGGTTTTGGGCCACTGGACTTGCCGCAGCTCACGGGTGAACGCAGGGCAACCTGCCGCGTACGGCAAGTCGCCTGGTTCCCCTGGTGCATGCATGTCGACAGTGGGCCCAGCGCGCTGGTCAGATTGACGTCGCGCTTCTCTTCTGCGCTCGATGCGAGTGCGAGCGTCTTCGTGACGCCGTTCTTGGAGAACGTGGCGTTGATCGCGGCGGGTTCGAGGGTCTGACGACGCGGTCGAGTCGGCGTCGGGGTTGGCCCGGCGAGTCGGCGATCTTGGCCTTCGGGGCTGGGAGTGCACGGAGGTGGCTCCCCCAGCGGTCTTGTCGGCGTCGGCTTGCGCCTGGGCTCCTTGCCGGGGCTTCGATGCGCTCGGTTGCCGGGGCTTGTCGCCGTTGGCGAAGCCGATGAGGCTGTAAATGGTCATCCTCCAGTCGTCAATCTTGTGTGGCGCCGGAGGGTAATCTAGAAGCAGCTGGGCTCGGGCCGCTTCTCTGCGATCTTGGGTGGTGGTGGCGGCGAAGCGGCGTGAGGCGGGATGTCTCGGACTCCGGCTGGATTGGAAGGAGCAACACCCGTCCGGGCGATCAGTACCTCACTTGCGCGGACATCTTTGGCGTCGCGAGCTGGTCTCGAACGTCCCGCGACCCACCAGCTTGGCCTTGCTCCAACGCGAGCACGGTGTTAGGAGCACCGGGGCGTTGTCGACCTTGCACCTCCTGGGAAGGGTGTGGTGTCTGCACGGTCGCCGACGCTTGCGGGGCTTGTTTTTGGATCTGGTGACGACGTGAGTCCCACCGTCGGCGCCCGCTCCTCCGCCAGCGTCCACTCCACCGCCTGTTTGCTCCGGCGGTGGTGGTAGAATCGATGTAGACGGAGCGGCCACCTCCGAAGCCTTCTTCTTCGGTGGCATGTTGACGAAGATGTTGATGTAGCGCGCGCAGAGACCGGATCAGATGCTCACGACCTCGACGCAGCCCCTACCTGGCGCGCCAAAGATGTCGGGGCGTCTCTCTGTGGCCACGAGCACCTATGGGGCAAAGGGGGCCCCTTCTAGTCCGGCAAGGGAGCGGAGGGCGCAAGCAGAGCAGATCTGAAGGAAATATGCCCTAGAGGCAATAATAAAGTTATTATTTATTTCCTTATTTCATGATAAATGTTTATCATTGATGCTAGAATTGTATTAACCGGAAACATGATACATGTGTGAATGCATAGACAAACAATATGTCACTAGTATGCCTCTACTAGACTAGCTTGTTAATCAAAGATGGTTATGTTTCCTAACCATGAACAAAGAGTTGTTATTTGATTAACAAGGTCACATCATTAGTAGAATGATCTGATTGACATGACCCATTCCATTAGCTTAGCACACGATCGTTTAGTATGTTGCTCTGCTTTTATCCATGACATATACATGTTCCTGTAACTATGAGATTATGCAACTCCGTTTACGGAGGAACACTTTGGGTGCTACCAAACGTCACAACGTGAATCGGGTGATTATAAAGGAGTACTACAGGTGTCTCCAAAGGCGGATGTTGGGTTGGCGTATTTGAGATTAGGTTTTGTCACTCCGATTGTCGGAGAGGTATCTCTGGGCCCTCTCGGTAATACACATCACCGAAGCCTTGCAAGCATTACAACTAATGAGTTAGCTGTGAGATGATGTATTACGGAACGAGTAAAGAGACTTGCGGTAACGAGATTGAACTAGGTATTGGATACCGACGATCGAATCTCGGGCAAGTAACATACCGATGACAAAGGGAACAACGTATGTTGTTATGCGGTCGACCGATAAAGATCTTCGTAGAATATGTAGGAACCAATATGGGCATCCAGGTCCCGCTATTGGTTATTGACGGAGACGTGTCTCGGTCATGTCTACATTGTTCTCGAACCGTAGGGTCCGCACGCAAGGTTTCGATGGCGGTTATATTATGAGTTTATGTATTTTGATGTACCAAGAAGTTGAGTCCCGGATGTGATCACGGACATGACGAGGAGTCTCAAATGGTCGAGACATAAAGATTGATATATTGGAAGCCTATATTTGGAGTTCGGAATGGTTCCGGTGAAATCGATTTTACCGAACACCGGGGATTACTGGAACCCTCTCGGGGTTAATGGGCCTTAGTGGGCCATGAGGGAGAAGAGGAGGGGCGGCCAGGCAGGCCGCGCCCCCCCCTAGTCCGAATAGGACAGGAGGAGGCGGTGCCCCCTTCCCTCTTCCCCCCAATCCTACTCCAACTAGGAAGGGGGAGTCCTACTCGGTGGGAGTAGGACTCCTGCAGCGCGCCTCTGGGCCGGCCGCACCCCCCTGCTCCTTTATATCTGAGGCGGGGGCACCCTAGAACACACAAGTTTGATCTACGGATCGTTCCTTAGCCGTGTCGGTGCCCCTTCCACCATATTCCACCTCGGTCATATCGTTGCGAAGCTTAAGCGAAGCTCTGCGCGATAGAACATCAAGATCGTCACCACGCCGTCGTCTTGTGGAACTCTCCCTCGACACTCGGATGGATCGGAGTACGAGGGGCGTCATCGAGCTGTACGTGTGTCAAGAACTCGGGGCGCCGAATGTAACGGCGCCGGATCGGTCGGATCGCGAGGAGAACGTCGACTACTTCCTCTACGTTGTGATCGCTTCGCTTCGGTCTCACGAGGGTGCGTAGACAACACTCTCCCCTCTCGTTGCTATGCATCACCATGATCTTGCGTGTGCGTAGGAAATTTTTGAAATTACTCGTTCCCCAACAGTGGCATCCGAGCCTAGGTTTTTATGGTTTGATGTTTTGCACGAGTAGAACACAAGTGAGTTGTGGGCGATACAAGTCATACTACCTACCAGCATGTCATACTTTGGTTCAGCGGTATTGTGAGATGAAGCGGCCGGACCGACATTACGCGTGCGCTTCTGCGAGACTGGTTTCACCGCTCGAGCACTCGTTGCTTAAAGGTGACCGGCGGGTGTCTCTCTCTCACTTTAGTTGAACCGAAAAGTGGCTACGCCCGGTCCTTGAGAAGGTTAAACGGAGTCTATTTGACGAAGTATCGTTGTGGTTTTGATGCGTGGGTGAGATTGGTTCTTGCTTAAGCCCGTAGCAGCCACGTAAAATTTGCAACAACAAAGTAGAGGACGTCTAACTTGTTTTTGCAGGCATGTTGTGATGTGATATGGTCAAGGCGTGATGCTATATTTTATTGTATGAGATGATCATGTTTTGTAACCGGTTATCGGCAATGGCGAGGAGCCATATGGTTGTCGCTTTATTGTATGAAATGCAATCGCATACTGTAATGCTTTACTTTATCACTAAGCGGTAGCGATAGTCGTAGAAGCATAAGATTGGCGAGACGACAACGATGCTACGATGGAGATCAAGGTGTCGCGCCGGTGGCGATGGTGATCATGATGGTGCTGCGAGAGATGGAGATCACGAAGCACAAGATGATGATGACCATATCATATCACTTATATTGATTTGCATGTGATGTTTATCTTTTATGCATCTTATCTTGCTTTGATTGATGGTAGCATTATAAGATGATCTCTCACTAAATTATCAAGAAGTGTTCTCCCGAGTATGCACCATTGCCAAAGTTAAATCGTGCCCGGACACCACGTGATGATCGGGTGTGATAAGCTCTCGTCCATCTACAACGGGTGCAAGCCAGTTTTGCACACGCAGAATACTCGGGTTATACTTGACGAGCCTAGCATATGCAGATATGGCCTCGAACACGGAGACCGAAAGGTCGGCGTGAATCATATAGTAGATATGATCAACATAAGATGTTCACCATTGAAAACTACTCCATTTCACGTGATGATCGGTTATGGTTTAGTTGATTTGGATCACGTGATCACTTAGATGACTAGAGATGTCTGTCTAAGTGGGAGTTCTTAAGTAATATGATTAATTGAACTTAAATTTATCATGAACTTAGTACCGATAGTATCTTGCTTGTTTATGTTTGATTGTAGATAGATGGCTCGTCTTTGTTGTTCCGTTGAATTTTAATGCGTTCCTTGAGAAGCAAAGTTGAAAGATGATGGTAGCAATTACACGGATTGGGTCCGTAACTTGAGGATTATCCTCATTGCTGCACGAAAGAGTTACGTCTGGATGCACCGCTGGGTGCGAACTTCTTCTTGATGCAACCGACGATGTTAAGAACGTCTGGCGAGCAAAGCGATGACTACTCTATAGTTCGATGTGCCATGCTTTACGGCTTAGAACCGGGACTTCAACGATGTTTTGAATGTCATGGAGCATATGAGATGTTCCAGAGTTGAAGTTGATATTCCAACAGAATGCGGATTGAGAGATATGAAGTCTCCAATAAGTTCTATAGCTGCAAGATGGAGAGAATAGTTACATCGGTGAGCACATACTCAAAATGTCAGGTATTACAATCACTTGACTCAATTGGGAGTTAATCTTCCGGATGATTGTGTCATTGATGAATTCTTCAATCACGCCACCAAGCTACAAAGGCTTTGTGATGAACTATAATATGCAAGGGTTAGTAAAGACTATACAGAGCTCTTCGCAATGCTAAAGGCTGCGGAGGTAGAAATCAGAAGGAGCATCAAGTGTTGATGGTCAATAAGACCACTAGTTTCAAGAAGAAAGGCAAAGGGAAGAAGAAGGGAACTTCAAGAAGAACAGCAAGCAAGTTCTTTGCTCGGAGAAAAAACCCAAGTCGGACCTAAGCCTGAAATCGAGTGCTTCTCTTGCAAGCGGTCGGTCATTTGAAGCGGAACTGCCCCAAGTATTTGGCGGATAAGAAGGATGGCAAGGTGAACAAAGGTATATGTGATATACATGTTATTGATGTGTACCTTACTAGAGCTCGCAGATAGCACTGGGTATTTGATCTGGTTACATTGCTAATATTTGCAACTCAAAGCAGGGACTACGGATTAGCGAACACCGGCAAAGGACGAGATGACGATGCGCATGGGAAATGGTTCCAAAGTCGATGTGATCGCGGTCGGCACGCTACCTCTACATCTACCTTCGGGATTAGTTTTAGACCTAAATAATTGTTATTTGGTGCTGCGTTGAGCATGAACATTATATCTGGATCTTGTTTGATGCGAGACGGTTATTCATTTAAATCAGAGAATAATGGTTGTTCTATTTATATGAGTAATATCTTTTATGGTCATGCACCCTTGAAGAGTGGTCTATTTTGATGAATCTCGATAGTAGTGATACACATATTCATAATGTTGAAACCAAAAGATGCAGAGTTGATAATGATAGTGCAACTTATTTGTGGCACCGCCGTTTAGGTCATATCGGTGTAAAGCGCATGAAGAAACTCCATCTTGATGGACTTTTGGAGTCACTTGATTATGAATCACTTGGCACTTATGAACCGTGCCTCATGGGCAAGATGACTAGAACCCGTTCTCGGTGCTATGGAGAGAGCAACAGATTTGTTGGAAATCATACATACGGATGTATGTGGTCCAATGAATGTTGAGGCTCGTGGCGGATATCGTTATTTTCTCACCTTCACGATGATTTAAGCGGATATGGGTATATCTACTTAATGAAACATAAGTCTGAAACATTTGAAAAGTTCAAAGAATTTCAGAGTGAAGTTGAAAATCATCGTAATAAGAAAATTAAGTTTCTACGATCGATCGTGGAGGTGAATATTTGAGTTCTGAGTTTGGTCTACATTTGAAACAATGCGGAATAGTTTCAGCAACTCACGCCACCCGGAACACCACAGCGTAATGGTGTGTCGAGCGTCGAATCGTACTTTACTAGATATGGTGCGATCTATGATGTCTCTTACAGATTTACCGCTATCGTTTTGGGGTTATGCTCTAGAGACGGCCGCATTCACACTGAATAGAACACCGTCAAAATCCGTTGAGGCGACACCTTATGAACTATGGTTTAGCAAGAAACCAAAGTTGTCGTTTCTTAAAGTTTGGGGATGCGATGCTTATGTGAAAAAGCTTCAACTTGATAAGCTCGAACCCAAATCGAATGTGTCTTCATAGGATACCCAAAGGAGACAGTTGGGTACACCTTCTATCACAGATCCAAAGGCAAGACATTTGTTGCCAAGAATGGATCCTTTCTAGAGAAGGAGTTTCTCTCGAAAGAAGTGAGTGGGAGGAAAGTAGAACTTGATGAGGTAATTGTACCTTCTCCCTTACTTGAAAGTAGTTTATCGCAGAAACGGTTTACGAGACATCTACACCAAGTAGTGAGGAAGTTGATGATGTTGATCATGAAACTTGAGATCAAGTTACTCAGAACCTCATAGATCAACGAGTAAGATCCGCACCAGTGTGGTGCGGTAATCCTGTTCGGAAATCATGCTACTAGATCATGATGAACCTACGAACTATGAAGAAGCGATGGTGAGCCCAGATTCCATAAAATGGCTTGAGGCCATGAAATCGAGATGGGATCCATGTATGAAAACAAAGTATGGACTTTGGTTGACTTGCCCGAGGGTCGGCAAGCAATAGAAAACAAGTGGATCTTCAAGAAGAAGACTGACGCTGACGGTAATGTTACTGTCTACAAAGCTCGACTTATCGCAAAGGGTTTTCGACAAGTTCAAGGGATTGACTATGATGAGACCTTCTCACCTGTAGCGATGCTTAAGTCCGTCCGAACCATGTTAGCAATTGCCGCATTTTATGATTATGAAATTTGGCAAATGGATGTAAAGACTGCATTCCTGAATGGATTTACGGAAGAAGAGTTGTATATGATGCAACGAGAAGGTTTTATCGATCCAAAGGAGCTAACAAAGTGTGCAAGCTCCAGCGATCCATTTATGGACTGGTGCAAGCATCTCGGAGTTGGAATAAGCGCTTTGATAGTGTGATCAAAGCATTTGGGTTCATCTGAGACTTTTGGAGAAGCTTTGTATTTACAAGAAAGTGAGTGGGAGCTCAGAGCATTTCGATATTATATGTAGATGACATATTGCTGATTGGAAATGATATAGAATTTCTGGATAGCATAAAGGGATACTTGAATAAGAGTTTTTCAATGAAAGACCTCGGTGAAGCTGCTTACATATTGGGCATTAAGATCTATAGAGATAGATCAAGGCGCTTAATTGGACTTTCACAAAGCACATACCTTGACAAAATTTTGAAGAAGTTCAAAATGGATCAAGCAAAGAAAGGGTTCTTGCACTGTGTTACAAGGTGTGAAGTTGAGTAAGACTCAATGCCCGACCACCGCAGAAGATAGAGAGAAATGAAAGATGTTCCTATGCTTCAGCCATAGGCTCTATCATGTATGCAATCTTGTGTACCAGACCTGATGTGTGCCTTGCTATAAGCTTAGCAGGAGGTACCAAAGTAATCCAGAGTGGATCATCGGACAACGGTCAAGAACATCTGAAATACCCGAAAAGGACTAAGGATATGTTTCTCGTATATGGAGGTGACAAAGAGCTCATCGTATGGCAGTTACATTGATGCAAGCTTTGACACCGATCCGGACGATTCTAAATCGCAGACCGGATCGTATTTACACTAAGCGGAGGAGCTGTCGGTTGGTGCAGTTCTAAACAAAGCGTCGTGGCGGGATCTACATGTGAAGCGGAGTACATAGCAGCTTCGAAGCAGCTAATGAAGGAGTGCGGATGAAGGAGTTCATATCCGATCTAGGTGTCATACCTAGTGCATCGGGTCAATGAAAATCTTCGTGACAATCTTGGAGCAATTGCCTTGGCAAAGGAATCCAGATTTCACAAGAGGACCAAGCACATCAAGAGACGCTTCAATTCCATCCGGATTTAGTCCGGTGGGAGACATAGAGATTTGCAAGATACATACGGATCTGAATGTTGCGCACCCGTTGACTAAGCCTCTTCCACGAGCAAAACATGATCAGCACCAAGACTCCATGGGTGTTAGAATCATTACTATGTAATCTAGATTATTGACTCTAGTGCAAGTGGGAGACTGAAGGAAATATGCCCTAGAGGCAATAATAAAGTTATTATTTATTTCCTTATTTCATGATAAATGTTTATCATTCATGCTAGAATTGTATTAACCGGAAACATGATACATGTGTGAATGCATAGACAAACAATATGTCACTAGTATGCCTCTACTAGACTAGCTTGTTAATCAAAGATGGTTATGTTTCCTAACCATGAACAAAGAGTTGTTATTTGATTAACAAGGTCACATCATTAGTAGAATGATCGATTGACATGACCCATTCCATTAGCTTAGCACACGATCGTTTAGTATGTTGCTACTGCTTTTATCCATGACATATACATGTTCCTGTAACTATGAGATTATGCAACTCCGTTTACGGAGGAACACTTTGGGTGCTACCAAGCGTCACAACGTGGCTCGGGTGATTATAAAGGAGTACTACAGTGTCTCCAAAGGCGAGATGTTGGGTTGGCGTATTTGAGATTAGGTTTTGTCACTCCGATTGTCGGAGAGGTATCTCTGGGCCCTCTCGGTAATACACATCACTGAAGCCTTGCAAGCATTACAACTAATGAGTTAGCTGTGAGATGATGTATTACGGAACGAGTAAAGAGACTTGCGGTAACGAGATTGAACTAGGTATTGGATACCGACGATCGAATCTCGGGCAAGTAACATACCGATGACAAAGGGAACAACGTATGTTGTTATGCGGTCCGACCGATAAAGATCTTCGTAGAATATGTAGGAACCAATATGGGCATCAGGTCCGCTATTGGTTATTGACCGGAGACGTGTCTCGGTCATGTCTACATTGTTCTCGAACCGTAGGGTCCGCACGCTTAAGGTTTCGATGGCGGTTATATTATGAGTTTATGTATTTTGATGTACCAAGAAGTTGAGTCCCGGATGTGATCACGGACATGACGAGGAGTCTCGAAATGGTCGAGACATAAAGATTGATATATTGGAAGCCTATATTTGGAGTTCGAATGGTTCCGGTGAAATCGGGATTTTACCGAACACCGGGGTTACTGGAACCCTCCGGGGTTAATGGGCCTTAGTGGGCCATGAGGGAGAAGAGGAGGGGCGGCCAGGGGCAGGCCGCCCCTCCCCTAGTCCGAATAGGACAAGGAGGGGGGCGCCCCTTCCCTTTCCCCCTCCCCAATCCTACTCCAACTAGGAAGGGGGTCCTACTCGGTGGGAGTAGGACTCCTCGGCGTGCCTCCTCTAGGCCGGCCGCACCCCCCTTGCTCCTTTATATCTGGGGCAGGGGGCACCCTAGAACACACAAGTTTGATCTACGGATCGTTCCTTAGCCGTGTCGGTGCCCCTTCCACCATATTCCACCTCGGTCATATCGTTCTGAAGCTTAAGCGGCTCTGCTGCGATAGAACATCAAGATCGTCACCACGCCGTCGTCTTGTGGAACTCTCCTCGACACTCGGCTGGATCGAGTCTGAGGGACGTCATCGAGCTATCGTGTGTCAAGAACTCGGGGCGCCGGAGTAACGGCGCCGGGATCGGTCGGATCGCGAGGAGAGCGTCGACTACTTCCTCTACGTTGTGATCGCTTCGCTTCGGTCTCACGAGGGTACGTAGACAACACTCTCCCCTCTCGTTGCTATGCATCACCATGATCTTGCGTGTGCGTAGGAAATTTTTTGAAATTACTACGTTCCCCAACAAGATCGAGGTCGGGCGCGCGGGGGAGACGGGCGATTTTTACCCAGCTTCGGAGCTCTCCGGAGAGATAATACTCCTACTGCTGCTTTGTGTTTGTATTTGTTCTTGCTCGAGGGCGCGAGCGTGTGGAGGTATTGGATGTGTCGAATGGCCCGAACCCCTAGCGTGGAAAAGTTCCGAACCGCCGAACCCCTTCTACGTGCGCATGGGCCTCCCTTTTATAGTCTAAAGGGGGCACCCACAGGTGGCAGCGTAGGAAGAGGGGGTAAAGAGGTAAAAACGCAGGTTGGTACAACAGTGACCAACAGTGTCCCCTACCTAACTCTGACGGCAGGGGACAAGGGCATTTAATGCCCGTATGGTCGCCCCAATAGTGCAAGGAAACGACCATTAGGTGTGCCACCGGTTGCCACGATGGCCTCCTTGTCAGCTCCGCTTGCCACCTCGCTCAATGGCTATCAGCGCCTACCGCCACGTGCTCTGGGATGGCCACAGGGTGACACGTTGCTGGGCCTTGGAGTTTGGGTGCAGGGTGGTAGCCTCGCCCATGCAAGCGCCTTGTCATGTCCTTCTCTTCTTCTGCCGCAAGCAAGCTGCTGGTCGTCGGCCTTGCCGGAGGACGCTGGGCGCCACGGCAAGTCTTCTGAAACGCATTGGTTGGCCTTCCCGGCAAGCTCCTCTTGCTGGGGCCTTTGTCCTCCCCGGCAAGCTTCTCTTGCCGGGATCTGTGTCTTCTCAGTTGATACTTTGTCCTTGAATGGCAGTAATAGGTAATGACGGAGGGTCTTGGCGGGCGCCCGGCAAGCCTTGCCGCGGGGCGCTGCGACTGCCCGTGCACAAGTTCGGGGTACTAAGGTACCCCTACTTTAGTACACCGACACGCACGGAGAGTACGGTGCTACAGTACTCCACGAAACATGAACCATATGAAGCATGAATAGTGTTAGGTAGGGTGTATGAAGGGTGCACGGGATGGGAGCAAAAGTTCCCTTCTCGACCCACTTTTGGGTGTTTGGCAGAGTGCATGAAGGGTGCATGAGTCCACACTAGTAGGTTGACAAAAATAAATGAAGAGGAAACAACTATATTGAGATGAGAATGCAACCAAACACACCCACACGCTTTGTGCTACAGTGACTGATCTGCATCGTCTGAGTTTGATCCAACGGTCATGTTGCGCCGAGACATGAACATGCCCATGCAGAGGGCGCCTAAACACCACCGAAGTCCCTCTACTTCTTGAGGCGCACGACGTTGGTGATGCAGGGTGCAACCGCCCGCAGAGCCCGCTCCCGGTCGACGGGAGCCAGCTCGTTAAAGACGGCGTCCAATCGCATGAATGGATTCCGGTGACGGAGCCATGAAAGGATTCGCCCGGCAACGGCGACGGCAGCCCGCAACCCCTCCTTGTCCAGCTCAGCCCCCACCATCGCGCGGAGATGGCTCAGCTCCTCGGAGATATAGGTGAAGAAGGAGACCAGGTCAGGAAGCTGCAGCTCATTGAAGTCGACTGGGTGGTTGACGGGTTTAGCCCGACGGCCGGCATCATCGCGCTGGCACGATGGTAGGCATCGCGCAACCGCAACACGTGTGTGGCAACTTGGTTCACCAAGTGGCTGAGGCGATCCTGGACCTCGTCACGATCAGCCTGCTCGCGCTCCAGCCGGCTCCCCTGACGGCCTATCGTATCTCACGCTTTCTGCAGCAACGCCACTGACGCCTTGAGCATCTTTGTGGTGGACGCCTATCGCTTTTGAAGCTCCGTGAACTCCCGCACATAACGGAGGAGCATGGCACTCCTCTCCTCCTTGAGCTCAGGGAGCTCCACGTCCTTGGCCCTGAGCTCCGCATCCTTGGCATGGAGCTCCGGTGTCAGGCGCCTCACCTCGGACTCTGTGATCTGTTGCGCCGCCATGGCACCAGGTAGAAGCAATGGGGAGAGGAAGCAAAGGGGGCAAAACGGCTGAAAGGCGATGCAATGTACGGGAAGGTGGAGGGAGCCAGCCGAGGAGCAGGAAATCTTTTGGTTTTCACCACGGTAAAACACCAGTCGACAACTTCTCACATCAGGGAGCAGTGGGTTTTACAGGTGGAGTCATCGTGACTAATTGCTGACGCGCCTGCTCCCGTCAATCAAAAAATTGAAAATCCTGCCGCACCCAAACACCAGAGCAACGCCGCAGTGGATATTTAAATTTACCTGCCAGCAAGTAAATAAAAAAGGGGTGAAAAACAAATGTGGCGGCGGCCTAGCTAATCGGTCGTACTAGCCCAACTAGCTAGCCACCGTGCTTCACTGATGTACTCGACGGGAAAGGTGGTCTTTCGTGATTTGATGACTCATTTACTTGCTTCGGCGCTACGACCGAGGAGGACCCGAAAAGCGCGTAGGGCGTCCCACGTCAGGAAGAATATATGCGTGCACCACCCGGGAGGACCCCGAAACCGCGCGGTAGGGTGTGCCACGTCTCGGCACGGAGGAAAAATGTGCGTGTAAAAATATATTGTTTCAGACGTAGTACCTATGGTTCGACCTCGGGACCCAGCCAGTCGGTCGAAAACACCCCACTAGCCACACAGCTTCATCATGCAAACATGGCACGGAGGATAGATGTGGTTAGCTCCGTCTCGACCAGCCACAACGTCTCTTGTTCTAGGCGATTCTTCTATTTTCCAAGCTTTTTTTAGTTGTAATAACACCACGGCAAGCTAACGCCGCTCTTCGTGTGTGCCCGTGCAAAGGTTAGACGGTGGAGAGAACAGAGATTGAGATCGCAGACCTGGGACCCACCAGTAAGTGAGACAACGGTCATGCACGTGTTGACACGGCACTCCCTCTACTCTACTCAACGCAAGTACTTTATAAAATCAAGTTATGGGACAAAGCCAACAACCATTTGTTTTTTCAGGCTATCGACTTATGCTTTGTAGTCCAGGTTGCCAGTTCGAATCTAGTCTGTCAGATTTGTTAGTTTTAGGTCCAAATTTGATTAATGACAAGTGGGACCCCCGTGTGTTGTTCCGATATTTCAGTGTAGGATGGTTTTTTTGAACAAACACTTTGCACGGTTAGACAAGTAATGACACGAGTTACACGTATTTTGCAAGTTTACGAACAAAAATGACAGCAGCATAGAATATCACATCCACCCCGCAGCTTAGATACTATGATGATACGAGTTTTTACACCGTTGAAGTGAGATCCAATGGCTTGGGAGTAGTCTTTGTAATTATGCGCAATTTCCAAACTCTCCAAAGGTTTTTTTGCAAATAAAACATTCAGGCCTCGTGTGTGCCGCTGCATCTTCGATCCAACGGCTCCCCGTTGCTAATATTAGGTGCTCCCCGTAGCTTAATTACCCGCTACGGTGATATGAGCATCTAGGTCGTATGATCAGTGATCAGATGGCACATGCGTAGTACTTGTACTTTCTGCGCATTTCCCAAACTCTATCAGCCGTATATTGCAAAAACATTCAAACCTCCTACTATGGGACGTTAGATCTCAGTGAACTTGTATCACCATAGAATCTACGGTGCGGGAGCACCTCATATTCTCCCGTGCTAGAAAACATAAGGTGCTATCGCAGCTTGGATGCTACGGTGATACGATCTTGGAGGTCGTTTGATCTGAGATCCAATGGCATCTGGCGATCTTTGTGCTTATGGCGGTGGCGAGACTCTTTTGGGGCTTTTCTCGCAAAAACCATTGAACCACCGAGGAGGTGTTGGGTCACAAATCAACGCCTCGAAGAGCTTAGATCACCAAAGCATCTAAGGTGTGGTAGCACATGATATTCTTACATATAGGAGAATATGATGTCCTCCTTCATCTTAGATGCTACGGTGATACGAGCTTCGAGGTCGTTGGATATGGGATCAAAGGGCATCTGAGTAGTTTTTGTACAAATTGTGTGCAACTCTCAAACTCATCAAGGTTTCCTGCAAAAATATTAAGACACATCATGTGAGCTGCTATATCTCAGATCTACAAGCTCCAAGCAACTCAGACGGCATATAGCATCTAAGGTATGGGGCACATGATATTCTCCCGGGAGGAGGGTGGGGTGCACAACCAATCGGTGGTTGGGAGGGTGGGGACAAATATAATCTAAACAACCCTAAACGGAGCTCCACAATTTTATCTAAGGTCGAGGGGTTGACCCCCGACAATCATAGCTCCGCCTAAACACAACATTTGCATGTACTGTAGTACTAGACTTAATATTCATGTTTTAGTTTCATGTTCATTTTAAATATTGAATTGAGGACCATGCATGTCTTACATTTTACTCCCTTTGTTCCTAAATATTAGTCTTTTTAGAGGTTTCAAATGGGCTGGCACATACGGATGTATATAGACATATTTTAGAGTCTAGATTCACTCATTTTGCTCTGTATGTAGTCACTTGTTGAACTCTCTAAAAGACTAATATTTAGGAATAGAAGGAGTATTTTTGAATTCGTGTCATACATGCATGGTTTGGAAAAATAGATGCACTATACTTATTGGATTGTTGTTGTGTTCGTGCGTGTGTGTCTCTCTGTCTGTGTGTGTGGTCGTATGCTTGATACATACAAAGTTTTCTCACCTCCATATTGTTCATCTTTTAAATTTGAATTTGCATTGGAAAACTTACTAGGGATACCATGAAATGTGAAATCCACGTTGAGATCACTATATCACAAACTCACTCTAATTCAACAAACCGTCATAAATCAATTACGACGTTGAGATTAGTATTTGCAAGGAAAATACGGGTATTGTAATACACATAGATTCGTTCGGCAATTTAAAAGGTTCCTTTTGTATTCTCGAATGGTAGGGCCCAACGGCGTACTAGCCAGACCTTGGCTCGTGTTGATCCTAAAAAATGAAAAAAAAAAACAAAAAAACGGGCTCGTGTACTTCGGTGGCATGCGTGGTACGCACATTAGGCAACCCCAACCAGTCGAGCCTCAGTGTTTCAAGTCAAAATATCTGGCGGCCAGAATTCCAGCCCTAGGAAATTCCCCTCATGTTCCCGGTCCATAATGACTACCGATGAACAACGGAGGGATGCTTTAGTAACTAGACAAAGTTACCTACCGTGCCGAGCATGGTTCAATTCCCTCGGTCGCCGCTCGTCAAGGTCACCCGTCAACTGCATTGCCTACTACTACTACTACTACTACTACTACTACTACTACTACTACTACTACTACTACTACTACTACTACTACTACTACTACTACTACAGGATGAGCAAAGAATTGAGCCCGTTTGTTTGTGCCTAGTACTTGAGTTAATATATCAGGAAATGCACTGGCACGGAGGGATTATCCTTTTACTCTGCATATATAACTTGTCTGAAGTCTAACTAAGCAAAATGTTTGACCAAATCCTTTCTTAAGAAATACAACAGGACAGATGTACGGCTTGAAAATTTATTGCATGATGCAGGTTATGATATTGTTTCGAATCCTGGATCTTAAATTTCAGAAAATCCAAAAGTGAGCATAAATTCTTGAAACTGAGCATGGTCATGTGATATGGCACAAATATTACTTTGTAAGTTTTTTCTTCAATTTGAGACAAGCTGCTTATGACAAGTTGCACAAATGAAGAGCCAAGGTATTTTGGAACAAAGATCTGTCACGTTAAGGCGAACGCTTTCACTATTGAAACCGTGGGCGTTTATGTGCCGCCACGAGTCCCCGCTTCTCATCGGCAGGTGTCGTCCGAGCAAGTGTGTGAGTCGGCGGGGGCGTCTTGAGCAGAGCTACATGCTAACCGTCGAGGGCGTCTTGAGCGAACCGTTGTGCATGCTCACCGGGAGGCGAGCCCTTTGACCAGGCTCCGCCGCCCACCGTTGTCCCAACTGCTCCCACTTTTAATGTCGTCGGTGTCGTAGTTTAAAATCAACCCTGCACTACCCAGTATCGCTACAATCTTCTCTCTTCCTCTCCGATTCTCCTGTCGTCTACCTCCAACTAGCCTGACCTAAACGTACGCCATGCCGCATCACGATGGTCTGCCCTTAGTGTTCCAGTTTCCTGAGGAAGACACCCAGCCGGAGTCTCAAGAACATAAGGCGCTTTGGGACAAGCTTGAACTGGCCTTGCGGGAAGATGTCGTGCCTGTCCCCACTCCCGTTTCGGCTCCCGTCGCCCCGACTGCGCCAGCGCCCATCCCCGTGGAATTGATGGGCTGGGAGCCGCACATTGTCGCCGAGCTTGATCCCACGGGGTTCCACGAGGTCCCCACCAACTTTCATGCGCCCGTGCACCTGCCTGCGCATGCGCCTGCATGTGCACTGACAAGACGCCCATGCCGGTACCGTGCACTGCCAACAAGATGCGCTTGCGCAGACCGACGTCTCGCCCGCCGCGCCGTGCCGTGAACACGAATGTCTCCGCCGCGCCGTTGACAGTGCTTGTCCCCGCGCGGGTGCCAGTGCCCCCCTCAGCAGCATGGATGGCTGCCGTCAACCGCTTCCTTGCACCAACCCCAGTCGCCTCCTCCCGCCAGTTGATTCGCTCCGAAGTCCAGAACATTTTGGCCTTCCTTGAAGCTAGGCCAACGTCCAGGAGTACGCCAACAATGGCGCAAGACGTCGCCGTCGCCATCAGTCAGTGGCCCGACGACACATAGAGCACGACAGAGGAGCCGCTTCCCACCGCGAGACGCCCAGCCGCCGCCGCGTAATCTAAATTTTCCATGAAAAACGTTCGGATTGCCATGCTTAAAATCCGAATGCTTATCATTTCCGTTTATTTTATATCGATCGTCGTATAATTTAAAGTTGGAGTTAGACTGAACGAAATCTATGGTTTGATCGATTGAATGTTCTGCTAGAGCCGTATCAAATTAAATAGAAAACATCATCAAGCCACATGTATTCCTTGTCATCCAACGACCTAGACTGCTTCAATGTCGAGCGCTCAACACGTTTAGCGTGCAGTTAATTTCATGCCAAAAATAGTGCTAATCACATAACAACACGCAAATAATATCCTAGTACTTAATATCTGCATGCACTTAATATACTTTCAAATTAACGTGCATTGCACGTACACACTGACTAGTGCTGCTAGTACATGAAACTGGTGTGACTTGTGAACGCGTTCAGATATGGTCAACGGCAACATCGCCCGCGAGTTCTTCCTATTTGCCCGTGCGTCTAAACGCAGAAGGGAGAGAGAGAGAGAGAGAGAGAGAGAGAGAGAGAGAGAGAGCACACATCGAACCCACCAGTAAGTGAAGGCGAATAGTACTAAAATAATATTACATGTTATCCATTAATTAGGCTGTGGTAATATAAAAATATTATGTGAACAAAGGGGGGTACAACAAACATTGCAATTCTACGTATGTTGCCTATTGACGTGCGGCTTGAAGGCCCGGCCGCATGTTCGATCCTCGTCCTTTATTTTTTTAATTTGTATATGGGTCCAAATTTGTTTCATGACATGTGGGGCCCTCGGTGTGTAGTTTGTAGCACTTTAATTTGTGGGTCGAAATTTGTTCCATTCCAAGTGGACTATCGGTGTGTAGTTTTGTAGCTTATTTATAATAATTAAAGAGAACAACATAGTTTTTACAATAATACCATGGTGCGACGTTGAACGCGAGAAAGAACATGGGAGAGAGCGATGATCGAGCCAGAGGGAAATCAACTAGGGGAGTTGCGTGGGTCACAACGGTGTTTGGAGTAGTTGTGGGCCGGATGCTACGAAAATATAATCTAAACCGACCGGAATAAATGCCTACACAAATTAATCCAAGGTTGGAGTGCCCCTCACAATGTAAATAGCTCCGGCTTTGCGAGGGATGGAGAGGTAGTAGCTTCAACGCGTGGAAGATACGGTGTGAGAAAGCGAGGTCAATCGAGAGACATATAGATAGAGAGACAAAGTGAGTGTGGTCCGACATTCATTGAACAAATATATATGCTCTGGAGAGATATTGTCCGATTGAGCTGTTGGCAAGGGTGAGGGCTGTAAGATAGAGCTTGAGAGATGATCCAGTCACAGACGTGTAGGTATATTTTGTGCGTGGGAGGAAGCAAGGTCAACCGATCACATAGGGTCGCCGTGCGATCGGAAGAGTGAGACGGGTTGGAGAGAGTGACCTAGATAGACAATGTGCGTGAGAGTGTATACAATGTGAATAGGTCGAATTGGGCTCAAACATGGTGATATATCATTTTTGTCCGAGAAAGAGTGAGGTCAATCGAGACACACACACACACACACACATAGAGAGAGAGAGAGAGAGAGATTGAGTGAGAGTGGCCCACCATGAGGTCGAAAGAGTGGCGGCGGCTTGGATGGATTGACCTAGATAGACAATCCGCGTGAGAGAGTATAGAGTGTGTCGATCGAGGCCCGAACAGGGAGACATATCATTTGTGTGTGAAATAAAACAAGGTTAAACGAGACTCAGATAAGGAGAGCGAGATTGAGCGAGTGTGGCCCGCCGTACGGAAGAAAGAGTGAGACAGTCTTGAGGTAGTGACCAAGATATACAACGTGTGTGCGTGCGCACGAGAGGTTGGGGGAGGCTAGATAGGCAATGCATGTATTTAGCACGAGAGGGTGAGACGTGAGAGGGAGAGGGGGGGGGGAGAGAGAGAGAGCTCGGCATGGGGTGCAATGGCGGGTGTGTGAGGTAAATACATTTGGTAACAGAGTGGAAAAAGGGGTTGTGTAGTTGAGAGACTTAGAGATCGAAACATGGAGAGAAAGAATGAACGTGTGTTGGAAACCGATAGCTTCCTAAGGTGGTTAGGAGAGGAAGATTGACCGATACAGGAAGTATGGAGCGTTTGTGTGCGGGGGGGGCTAAAAACAACATTCGAATGTACATAGTACGAGACTTAATATCGATGTTTCAATTCAGTGTAACCGAGGACCAGACATATGGGTAATTATTTCGAATTCGTGCCATACTAAGTTTCGAAAAGTTGACATTGACTCAATTTGTTGTGCTTTTTTGTAGGTCATATGTTTGAATCCACCCAAAAGTTTTCTCACTACCATGGTGTTCATCATATACATATGAATTTGTATTAAAAAAGTAGCGTGGATACAGTGAAATGCGAAATCCATGTTAGAATTGGAGATCGCTACGTGACACACACTCTAATTCAAATAACTAACTACGTGACACACACTCTAATTCAAATAACTAATTATGTGACACACACTCTAATCCATGTTAGCGTGGGTACCATTTCGATTTTTTCTCAAATAACTCCTCATTAATTAATTTATAGTACTTCCTCTGTTCAATTTTATAAGACCTTGAAGACATTTCAGACAATGTGCAAAACAGTTCATTTTAAGTTGTCTGAAACGACTTACAAAAGTGAACGGAGGGAGTATCTCGTTTCGAATGACTAATTATTGCAAGGAAAACACGGGCATGGTAATACATACAGATTCGTTTGCAAATGAAAGAAGATTCATTTGCATTCTCAAATGTAGGCGCACGAGGCAGACCAGGGCCGTGTCGGGGTGGACACTGCTTTGGTGCCTTAAAGGCAACTGTCTTTGGGTCATTGACATGTGGGCCAGCCACCTGTTGGGCCCACATGTCATGGACACAAAGGCAGGTGCCTTAAGGCACCGAAGCATAGTCTTGTCGGGGTGGTCGCATGTGTCAGACGGACGCGTAGCACCCAGCCACCCCTCCCCAAAAGTACGACGACAAAATAAGTTCGCGCTTCCATGTTTCGGATTGAAATATCTGGCATCCCCAATTCTAGCCCTGCAAAATCTCTCCTCTCCATCATCCCCTTCCGCGCCCAGATTGCTCAAATCCCTAATTCGCCGCCAACCCAAGCAAAGTTCGAATCGCCCCTCGTCTCGTCTCTTTCCCCGCCTCTGTGCCGGACGACGACGACGAAGACGATGGTCGCGCTTCACCACCGCACCGGAGCTATCTCATCTACGCCCTCGTTCACCGCACTGGGTGGTCCACCGACAACGTCAGCCATCGCAACCGACGTGCCTCACACACACCGAGTTCCACCGAATCAGGTGCGCTTCACCGACACCATCTCCCAGCTCACCGGGGCTACTTCACCGAGCACATCGTCGCACCTCCTCCCCCCGAGGCCGTTGGGGCTTCACCAACGGTCTCGTCCACCGCATCATAGTGCTCTGCTGCCACTTAAGATCTGCATCCGTGCGCGGCCAGCCAACGCCAGCGCATCCTCCTCAACGGCTCTGAAGTGACCCGCACTCTAGCTAGGCAAGCATGCCCAAATGCCGGCCCAAACTAGGTATCCACACATTACTCCCTTGTGCACTATTCCGACGATGTTTGGATATCCTTTCATTGCTCTCTTAGCTTACACGCCTATGCAACTCTGACTTTAACTATTATTTCTTCTGGAGATATCATCTGAAACAAGCAAATCCATTTTTTAGCGAAGCATGACGGCGCTACGGGATCTGGTACACATCCTACACACCCGTATAACCTTGTAAGTATCTGTCCTCTGGTACAACATCAAGGTCGATTCCTCTTATTTGATCAACCATTCGCCATGTCAAAAATGCAGAGGGGGATGCAAGGAGCACAAGGCCTGCACATCCAAGCAAGTGGTAACATGGACTTGTACATGGAACATCTCAAGCGCAAGCAGAGCTGCAGTGAGCCTGTACAATGAGCTAGCGTAAGTCCCTGCATTTCATTTAATTCGTACTGGAATTCGTGTATGATTTGTGTGCAGTGGCTGATCCACGAATTCAAGTTACCAGGGGCGAACATTTAACTTAAAAAATACGAAGGCACTTGCACTCCAGAAATCAACATAACTTGAGAAATGTGAAGCTACATGCACTTTGAAACCATCCAATGATCCAAAGTAGTTCAGATTATAAACACTAAATGATGTAAGCACCAAAAAACACAAAATGCAACATGGTGTACAAGGACTACAAACATGGTATGTACCTGCTTGAATTATTCGTTCTCTGGCTGAAAATATCGAAGTGTAATTACACGTATAACCAGTGCGCAAACTACATATCAATATATCTATCCTGCACAAGTATGCCAATAGTTTCAAACAACAGATTAGAAAAGTATTTATGCTATGTTGTCATGATACGGGGACTTTCTGGTAGATGGCCTCGACGTTTCCTCAAGCTATGAAAATGCACTATAATTTGCTTGTCATCAATGCCTGCAACACTAAATCCTTCAATGAGCTTGCAAAATGCTTGCATTAGATCCCTCATTAGACACTATTTGTTCATCACCAGGAGCATGTAAAATGTTTGCATCAAATCCTTCATTAGTAGTCTGTTCGCTAGACACTTCAGGCTCAAGAACAACATGAGGTTGTATGTTTGCACCGGAAACTTGATTAGATACATCAGATTCAGTCAGTTTAGTATTGATTGGGGGAGTTATAAAATAAGTAGAAATTGGTTTCATTTTCTCATAGATTCCCTACATACAAGCAGTTTTACAACACCGTCAGGTTTAACTATTGGCCAGAAATTGAAGAGTTGAATTTGATATAATTAGGGATGTGATGTACCGCTTTCGTTGCGCATGCTACTCTTGCAAGCTGCGATCGTCTGTTTATAAGCTCGATGCCATGCCGTCTTGCCGCCGCTGCCTCCCACGCAGCTACACCTGTGGTTGGATCTTCATCTTCTTGTCATTCCGTTCACTTGAAGCCCGGCGACCGCCCTCCAACGAGGGCGCGAGGAAGTGCTGTGTCGGTCTGTCCAGCGGTGGCTAGGTTAGGAGCGAACCAGACTGGGGGCTGGAGCGAATGAATTGGGATTTTTCCTGCTGTCGATCGATATGTGAGGCGCTCGTTTGGGCCGCAAGCCTGCTATAGGGCCTGCGTTGCACTTATGTTATTGGCCCATCCAAATTGAAACATTTTTCTTCATTTTTTACATTGCCTGCTCGTGCGTCGGGACGAACAAAACTAGCATGGGCCAACCTGGACGACTCAAACTAGGTGCACACTTTCCAGCCACCTGAGGTGGCCACCCATACCAGCCCCTATGGTGGTGTCGCCCTTTTTGCGTGTATGATTGGATAGTGAAAAATATTCCAGCGACGCTTTTGATTTACCCACAGAATGGTTGAATTGCTTGTTTCTATGAACTGAGTTCGCCAATAATGTGAAGGATGCCAGTCTTTTCATCCTATTGTAGATTGCTTAGATCTTGATATGCCAAAAGTAATCGCATGAAATATACAGTAAAAGTCAGTGTGATGTGTGTGGCTACAACTAGTCTGACTACATGTCCTCATATAACATATCAAGGACGCATCATCTTACCAGATTAACCATTCGACTTACCCATGCAGTGTGGGAAGAAAGAAGTATTGGGACTGCATATCCAAGCAATTGATGCCACGGACTCCTTCGTACAACCTTGTAAGCGAAAAAGAAGTTGCAGTGTGCCTGTACAAAGAAATAACGTAAGTTCAGTTACCTGCTTCTCGGAATTTTAGTTAGCCACTTATTGCAAAATTGTTCAATTACATTGCTTGGCTTACTTTAGTTTGCTACTGATTACATAATGCCACAACATGTTAATCATATTGTATACTGTGCATATCTATGTGTTTGATACTTACTGTTAAGAATTACCTATTTGCCTTAACTTAAATATCTACTTGTTTGTTTAACTGCTTTGCTGCTGCAACAGCGGGTTACAATGATGTTAATAACTACTTTTCAGCATCCAATTGAAACTCTTTAATTCCTTGTTTGTTTAAGCTGGTTTGTGTTATAACTCCCAGCTTGAGATGTTTTGCTAACTTCAACTTTTCTCAATCAATCGAACTTTAATGGCAAAACAGGTGAGCCCATGGACGTTGCATCATCCCACAACAAAGGGCACCGCCCAATCGTGCATTATGAATTGCCAACTGCTGATGCTCTAGAGGCTAAACTAGTGGTAGAAAGAGATTCTGCTTCTGCACTTAGAGATGAAGTTGACATGTTGAGGAAGCAAACAACACAATCATAAGCAGTACTCAAGACAACCATTAAATATTTGGTGGATTTGAAAATGAAGCAAGCTGAGACTGACCTGATTGTTAAGGTCTTGAAGGAAAAAAGGAAATTAAATTCCTACTTGGTAAATCATAGGTGAAATGTTCTTTCCATCGTTGAATAAACTTTGTGTTGTCTGTTCATGTAATCAATCAAACCATTTCTTTTAGAGATCATGTAATAATTATTTTTTTGTCTTTTGGTTTGTAATTTTATTTGAGCACAGGTCTGTATTAATTGATAAGACTCGGAGACATTTCATTTGGATTGCTGTGCCAGACCTACAAATATGCCAATCGGGCTGAATGTGCATTCAACAATAGTAGTAGTATAGATGGACCATAAGTGGCACGCATCGAAAAGGGCCAAGATGCTGGCTAAAAAAGGATGTTGTTGTAGCCAAAAAAAGTACAGCGGCCTGGCTTATGTATGTTAGTTGATATTATTGATCCGTATACTCTATAATTGTTTATATGTCTGTTAGTTTTGTACATTCTTGGTTGATTGACTCGGTATTTGAATCTTGATACATCGCTTGTGTACATATCTAAATGGGAGTATACATTATGCTGCGTGTGACATTTGAGTTGGACATGAAGTGTTCCAAATATTCGAATTCACCTTAAACTGGATTCTAGCTTCTGAATTTGAGTATCGGCATTTGTAAACCATATTCATATATGACAGTGGAATACATCTTTGTCATCCTTTTGAAGATATATAAAAACACATAGAATGATTTATAAAGATTCATATAGGAATACAAAATGGATTCGAATTGAGTTGTCAGGGTAAACGTGGATGCTTATTGTCCCAAAATTCGAAACAAGCGGCAAAATGTCCACTCCCACGTCGGCTGCCCGAAGCCAAGTGTTTGGGAGATGGAAATTATTGTCTACCCATTACACGGATAATCCATCGGCCCGATTTCCACTGCTCTAAATAGGGGTAGGTTAGTAACTTCAATTAGACGTGACACGACTGCCTCTGAGCCCATTCCGACACGGTGGGCGTCAAACATGGGCGGCAAACACATTTGATTCAAGCTCGTCCAAAAGACCTATGTTTCTCCCTCCGTTCCCCATTCATACACGGTGGGCGGCAAAACAAACTCGACTCGACCAAAATCGATGTAGGCAAATATTTTCAATATGGCTAGGTTTGTAACTTCACTCAGACATGACACAACCGCCCTACCTGTCTGCTCCGTTCATACACCGTGGGCGCCAACCATGGGCGCCAACCACCCTCCCCTCACCCGAAATTGCTCTGGGCAAATATTGGCGAGATGCGAGATTACCGTCCTATCACCAACCAACGAGATGTCCAAATTTTAAATGGGGGCTAAGTTTGTAACTTTCGCATATTTCCGACAGGTGCGTCCCAAAAACATGGTTCCCCGTACCTCTCCCTCCATTTTCCCATTCATACACCATCCGCGCTAGAACACCCCATCCCCACACCAGCCTTCGTCCGCCACCCCATCCGTCGCCGCCGTCCTCCACCACATCCATCACCACCGTCGTCCACCATGCCGGAGCGCCTACCAAGACCGCGTCATCCACTGCTAGAGATGGACGTTTCTCATCCACGGTGACGGACCAATAGCCTTGCATCACGTCCTCTCGCTTCATCGGCGCCGTCGTACTCTTTGTCGGGACCGCTCACACGACCTTCTCTTCCACCGCAATGGGACTTATCCCCCGATGCACCCATCTACCGTCGCAGATCTGCTTCAACGCCACCAACAGCCATCGCACCCCCGATGCCTACACGGCGCCGGAAGAGAGGTGGTACTTCATATCTCCTCAACTTTTTGATCTCAACCAGAAAATAGAGCTTAACTTGGTTACTATACTTTCTTTTCAGCTCTTAGAATTTAGTTCTTAGTTCGAAGCAAACAATGGATGCTAAATATCATTTCTCCGGTTTGCAGCTTCAAATCTGCCATGGCACATCCATAATACGGTTTAATTGATCATGCTTAGGGTTTAATTGATCATGTTGGTTCCATGGTGGTTTCTTTAATAGAAATCGGAGGGGAAACCCTATTTTGCTAAAAAATATATATGCTTAGAGTTCCCCCTTTTATGATCACTATACGATCAGAATACGTGCTTCGTGTCATAATAACACTGCTCCATCCATCAAGCTAAACAAGCTTAGTTTTCAAATACGAATCTGATATTATTAAAACAGAGTTTTTTAATTGGTCAGCTAAATGTTCCTAAATTAGTTTCGAAAATGCATGTTCGCCGCTCGGGTGTGTATCTCTACAGGGTGCCCATGGTGGGCTGACCCACCCTGGGATTTTGGGTCATCCCAGGCTCCGATTCCCCTCTGTTTTGATGCGCGCTTCCGATCTCTACTCGCCCCCAGCCACCTGCCTCGCCGGCGATTTGCCGTCCTCGGACGGCATGACTCTAGGAGGAGACGCCGGACTAACAGGAGGCCAGGAGCCGCTCGCCCAACAGCGTCACCGCTGCCCGGGCACGCCATCGTGCCTACCTTCCCAGTCCGTTCAGGGCTCAGGCGTGCAGCACCCACCAAGACAACCTGATTTATCCTGAGATACATCCTCAACACTCAGCAATCACTCCTCATTGCCCATTTTCGAATTGATTCATTACTCATTAGGCAGGACTGTCATTAGGGTTTGTTGTGTGCTCAGTGCTACCTACACATAATGGTTCAGATGTATTTTGGTAATCTTTAGTACCTCTAAAGTTCATAGGGTTTTCAAAATTCCGGCCCTCGGAACAGACACTAGTCATTTTGGATTGTTGGTCGTAGTGACATTGACCCAGATTACTACTGCAAGCCAGGTTTGTTGACAATTTTACTTGTCTTTCTTACTCATTCGATATAATATCCAATTATTCACGTCGATTAGTTGCAAACAATAAGTGCTAGACAAACTTCTTCATTCAGATTTTGGACGTCTCTTACTGCAGTTACAATTCTGCATACTTGTCCTAGTAAGCTCACAATTAAATAATTGATTCACTACATGTATGCTTGCCTTGTCATATTTGTTGTCAATATTCTTTTAGGGTGGACCACCCTGTTTCTAAATACTGGAACCGTAGACATGAGTGAATAGTATTTCTCTATGTGATCTCTTCCATCATGTGTGGGCAACGAACACTCCATTGTATAGAAAGAAAGTGTCATTTCCAGCTTTTACATAGGTTTCGATCTTTTACATGGAATACAATCTGCCTACTTGCTTTGTGTCGCACTACCAACACTCCACCCTTGAAGCTAAACATTATCCCACTCATAATTGCTTAGTTTATTTGTTCAAATACGAATTTCATATGATTCTAATGTTCCTACTTCAGTTTTGAAATGTGTGCATGCCTGTTATAGAGACATAAGGGGTTTGTATTTCTATGTGTGGTCTGGTCAGCACGGTTGGGGAGGTGAACTTTGCATATGCAGGGGTTTATAGGGAGATACTCTTCGAGTTGAATCCGCAATGCATTCCATAGATAATCTAACTACTTTTTATGTTTTCATGAATCTCAGATTCTGAACAGCATCATAATGGTTATGAGCTTGCGCGCATGAAAAGAATAAAGTAGAACAATGCCATGGCTGTCAAACTTGGCATTAAGGGACTGAAATCAAGTCTGGATGCAATGCAATGCAAACGCTCTCCACCTACAGATTCATGCTCAGAATATGATCCTAACAGTGATTCTGAGCTAGAGGGAGACCCAAGTCAATGTAGCTCCCTACTGGAGGAGTCAGAGGAAGATGCCCTATCTTATTCACCCATCAAGGTACTTGCTCTAACTTTCCAAGGTTACATTGCTCGCACATATCTTGCAACTAATGCTTTGCATTGCTTCTACTTTGTTGAACTGCCATTAGCTTAGTTTACACATCGTGTATGTGAATACGCCCTGCCTATCCATTTTCAGTACATATTCCATCCGCCATCATACCATATTTATCCATTCAAATGATGTTCTTGTGTATCAGACGTTCAAAAGGAAGAGGGCGATTGCTGATCGTGCAGGAGCACAAGCAAAGTATTTGGAAAAGGTAGTGGCACCTGATAAATCAAATAGCCCATTAGGTGTAGTTGCAATATCACCTAACCCACAAAACACCCCAACTCTAGCAGACTCTAGCCCTACTACACTAGTCATTTCCGATGCCCCAACTCAACAGACCCCAACTGCAGCAAATAGTATGATTATGCCAGTTGACATAGCACCAGCTGTACAATGCAAAACCCCCATTCCAGCAAAGAGTACACCAAATCCAGTTGCCAAATCCCTTTTCGAACCAGAGAGAGCCCCAATTATAGCAAATAGGACCCCTGTTCCATTTCTTCCCAGTTTAGAAGACGAAGCTTATGTTGTTGTCAGGAACTTTGTGCGCATCTTTCCTTCATGGAAAGATTATACCGCAGACACAGAACAAATTCCAGTCTTCCTCTGCAACTTACGCATAAGTAATGTACTAATGTTATTCATGGCCATTACTGCATATGTTTCTGCTGACAGAAGACACAAGATTTCATTCTTTTAAATAGGGGAGGAGCAAACTGGATTGTGATGACGAGCAAGGTTTGGTTGCGCTTTTCAAGCACTCGTTGATGATGTATCGTTCCTACCTGAGGCAAGCGCACTTCGATGGCAAGCCTATGAACGAAATTTCTGTAAAGTCTCCAGTGCTACATTTATCCGACGGTGACTGGAATAATCTTGTTACATGCTCGAAGCTTGGCTGGGCGGGATTGTTTTCGTCCTTGACATTATCCGGAGTGTTATTGTCTCTTGTGCCGGTATCGCTATTTTTGCTATGATGAGGCTTAGAGCGGCACCGATGACGCCGGTGCTTAGATTGCTTCTCAAGGGGATTATCCTCCGTTGCCTCCTCGCCATCGCTTTCTTTGGGTGTGTCCACCATATAATGAGGTGGCTGTCCAGCGCCCTATGGGCGGTGGTTCCTGTTCCTCTCCAGCATCATCGTCCATATCGTCGATGTCTTTGGAGTCGAAATCAAGCATGTCGGTTAAGTCGTCGATAGTGGCTATTAAGTGGGTGGTGGGTGGGGAACGAATTCCTTCATCGTCCGCTTCCCACTCAAGCCGGACATAGTTCGGCCAAGAGTCTCCTGATAGGGAGAGAGATTTCAACGAATTTAGTACGTCGCCCAAGGGCGAGTGCTGAAAGATATCCTCGGAGGTAAACTCCATGATCAGTGCCCAATCAGATTTGCTAGGCACGGATGCATGCGGTTCGGAGCCTATGGCCGGAGACGAGTCCGAGGGTCCGATGACACAGACCTCATTGGAGGCAAAGTCTCTGTTCGGCTCTATCGCCGGTGAGTGTGCGGCCTCCCTGGCGGGGTATATCCACCCGTCCTCGGATGGTGCAATCTGCTCCGGATCTAAGGCCAGGGCAGCTGCATGTGCATTCTTCGGTGCACCTGTCATGGGCTCGAGCCCGTCGAGGATCAAGTCTTCGCGGAGTCGGCAGTGTAGTTTAGGCTTCCAAACCTGACCTGACGGCCAGGGGCGTAGCTATCAATCTGCTCCAGATGGCCAAGCGAGTTGGCCTGCAGTGCGAAGCTGCCGAATACGAAGATGATTGAAGGAGCCATCAAGCCATAACGTGACGACACAGTGGAACTCTCAATGAAAGCACCAATGTTGGTGTCAAAACCGGCGGATCTCAGGTAGGGGTCCCGAACTGTGCGTCTAAGGCTAATGGTAATAGGAGGCGGGGGACACAACGTTTACCCAGGTTCGGGCCCTCTCGATGGAGTTAATACCCTACTTCCTGCTTGAATGATCTTGATGATATGAGTATTACAAGAGTTGATCTACCATGAGATCGTAGAGGCTAAACCCTAGAAGCTAGCCTATGATTATGATTGGTCTTGTCCTATGGGCTAAACCCTCCGGTTTATATAGACACCAGAGGGGGCTAGGGTTACACAGAGTCGGTTACAGAGAAGGAGATCTACATATCTGAATTGCCAAGCTTGCCTTCCACACAAAGGAGATGTAACGCCCCGAGACCGACGCTCCAGAAGACTTCCAGCTATTTCCGAGATTCGGTGTGTGATTTGTTTTGTTCGTTGCATTCATCCTTGCATCATGTGCATTGCATCATGTCATCATGCAACCTTTTTTAAAAAAAACTCACCTAAATAAATTGCATAGATCGTTGATCTATTTATATCGAGGGATATTCACATGGTGATTTCTCTTTAAAACATATTCAAAGTCTCCTACTATTATTAGGGAGCTATAATAAAAATATTCCAATTATTTGGATTTACCGCAAACACACTTACAAAATATCCTAATGCCTTTGTTGTCTTAATTCTTGATCTCCAACTTTGCCATTTATTCTTTCATCATTTTTCCGGAGCTCCACCAAAAATCCGAACATTTTTGGACACTTCAAAAACCTAGTCCTAATTCAAACCCATTTGAATGATATTCAAATGAGTTTGAATTCAAATCTTGCATTCGTGCCAACTTCCTTTTTCTTGGACCAAGTATATTTTTGTGAGTCCGGAAAAATAATCCCCATGCCCAAACTCTTTCTCTAACCTTTTCCTTTCTTCCCTTTCCTTTCTTTTTCTCTATTTTAAGAGTTTAGAGAGAGAGAGATGTAGCCAGTCCATTAGTCCGCAGCCATCCGCAGCCCACTCCTTTTGGCCCAAGGCCCAGCCGCCCCTCCTAACCCTAGCCCGATCGAAACCTCCCTCGATCGCTCCCTCGTTCCCTCACAGCGCCGCAACCCCATCGCTCGATTCCCATCTCCCTCGTAGCCTCGCACCCGACCCCTCTCAGCCCCACGCCTTGCCTCCCATGGCGCCCGAAACCATGCCCCGTCGCCCCTCCGACCGGCGAGTCCAGGCCGCCCAGCTCGCCCGCCTCGTTCCCGGATGGAACCGGTGTTCCCGCGCCTACTCCTCGCCAAGTCCCCGTCGCCCGAGCGCTCGAGGAGAGGAGCTCCTCGAGCACCTGCGCCCGCATCTGTCGTCCTCTGCGTCCAGCAGGAGCCCCGCGCTACTCGTCCCCTCCGTTTGGCCGGAGTTCGTCGGAGCCCCAGCACCGGCCGCCTTGCGCCCGCGAGCACCACCACCTCCACAGCGCCGCCGCCTCAAGCTCCAGATCCGCTCGGCCCCATCGCCCTGTCTCAGCCGTCCTTCTCCTTCCCTCGCGACGCCGCGGGCATCGAGCTCGTCGCCCCGCCTCCAAGCTCTCCGCCGCGCCCGGACCTTCCCCACGCCTCCCGGTGCCCGCAGCTGCATCGCCGGTTTTCCTCCTTGATGCTGCCGCCTCGAGCCTCCCCATGCCGCGCGAGACCGCCGTGCCAAGTTCCCGTCGCTGCCGCTGCAAGTCCCGCTCAAAACCAGCCCCTGCATCGCGCCAAATCTCTGCATCGCGCCCCTGTTGCTGTTGACGCCAAGTTCAATGGTTACCGAGCGTGGATTCACCAAATACCACCACCAATACCTCTGGATTCGCTAAGTACCCCACCGGCAAGACCAAAAGGATGCTCGGACGACTACAGACCAAAACGCCAAGTTCCTCTCCGAACGTGAACGACTACCATCACCGAGACCGCAAGTACCACGACAACCCCGAAGGGATTCGAACCCATCAAGTTCATCTATGGAACGTGTACAACTACTTCCACTACCGTCACGAGAACGACTACTTCCACTACCGTCGCCACGTGAACAACTACTTCCCACGACGACCCGTGAACGACTACTTCCTCTACATAGTACTGAACCTGAACCGCTCCGAAAATGCACGCTTCAAAGGTATAACCCCGAGATGTTCAACCGTGGACCAAATGCATGTGTTGTATGAGATGCTCGTGTTTGCACCGTGTCCGAGAGAGGTCTTTGCACGTTCCTCGTTTGCCATGCCGTCGACCCGTGGGAACCCGGTAGTCGGGAGCACCCCACCATCTTTTCATGAGATGCTCATGCCACTTTCTTTTGCACCGACATCTCAATGAGTTATTGGATCATCGGAATGTTGCCGTGGCACCGTTTCCGTTGTAGTTGTCGTGGCACCCTTTTCGTTCCGCCATGGCGACAAATGCTTCATAACATGCTCATGTCAACATTTTCATAAATATTGCATAGACCTTGATTATGTCATCCAGATCATGATAACAACATTTAAATGCTTAAACTTGTTGTTGCATTAAATTGCTAAATTCATATGGGGATTTACCGGATTTGTTGTTTTTATATCCGGCCCCATTTAAATTGTTTAGATGGTATAGTTTTTGTTATGCTTCACCACTTGCCATGTTAACCAATATTTAATATTGTTGGGTACATAACCGAGAGAAAACTAAATGATTGATGTGGTGTTTCGTCAATATGCAACTCGTTGCATATTGGGCTCCATTTAACTTGTAGTTTTGTTTGTGCATATTGCCATGCCATGCTATTTAAACCGGGCATGCATCATACTTGTTTGCGCATCTGCCATGTTTATGTGATGGTTGTTTACTATGTTGTTTGTTTCTTTCCGGGTTGCTTCTCTCGTTAGCTTTGGTTTCGTTCCGGAGTTGTGAGGATTCGTTCGTCTACGACCGTTTTTCTTCTTCTTGGACTCGTTCTTCTTCCTTGCGGGATCTCAGGCAAGATGATCATACCCTTGAAATCACTACTATCTTTGCTATGCTAGTTTGCTCGCTCTTTTGCTATGCCAATGCTACGATGCCTACCATTTGCTTGTCAGCCTCCCAAATTGCCATGTCAAACCTCTAACCACCATGTCCTAGCAAACCGTTGATTGGCTATGTTACCGCTTTGCTCAGCCCCTCTTATAACGTTGTTAGTTGCAGGTGAAGATTGAAGTTTGTTCCTTGTTGGAACATGGAGATGTTGTTCCTTGTTGGAACATGTTTACTTGTTGGGATATCACAATATATCTTATTTAATTAATGCATCTATATACTTGGTAAAGGGTGGAAGGCTCGGCCTTATGCCTGGTGTTTTGTTCCACTCTTGCCGCCCTAGTTTCTGTTATATCGGTGTTATGTTCCCGGATTTTGCGTTCCTTACGCGGTTGGGCTATAATGGGAACCCCTTGACAGTTCGCCTTAAGTAAAACTCCTCCAGCAAGGCCCAACATTGGTTTTAACATTTGCCACCTAAGCCTTTTTCCCTTGGGTTCTGCAGACTCAAGGGTCATCTTTATTTTACCCCGGGCGGTGCTCCTCTGAGTGTTGGTCCAAACTAGAGCACCGTGCGGGAC
This sequence comes from Aegilops speltoides, assembly GCA_021437245.1. Taxonomy (NCBI): domain Eukaryota; kingdom Viridiplantae; phylum Streptophyta; class Magnoliopsida; order Poales; family Poaceae; genus Aegilops; species Aegilops speltoides. Next base: position 423,981,784 of record CM038144.1, on the reverse strand, counting down.
CATTCCTTGGCAACTTGGATTACGTCGGTACCTGTATGCTTCGCTTATCCGGTGTGCCCTGAGAACGAGATATGTGCAGCTCCTATTGGGATTTGTCGGCACAGCGGGTGGTCTTGCTGGTTTAGTTTTACCCTGTCGAAATGTCTTGATGTACCGGGATACTGAGTCTGATCGGAGTGTCTCGGGTGGAGGTCTATTCCTCCGTTGACCATGAGAGCTTGTCATGGGCTAAGTTGGGACACCCCTGCAGGGATTTAAACTTTCGAGAGCCATGCCCGCAGTTATGTGGCAGATGGGAATTTGTTAAGGTCCGGTTGTAGATAACTTGACACCAGATCCGAATTAAAATACATCAACCGCGTGTGTAACCGTGATGGTCTCTTTCCGGCGGAGTCCGGGAAGCGAACACGGTGTTGGAGTTATGTTTGACGTAGTTGCTATAGGATCACTTCTTGATCATACTTTTATCGACCGTGCTTTGCCTTCTCTTCTCGCTCTCATTTGCGTATGTTAGCCACCATATATGCTAGTCGCTTGCTGCAGCTCCACCTCATGCCTTTACCTTACCCATAAGCTTAAATAGTCTTGATCGCGAGGGTGCGAGATTGCTGAGTCCCCGTGGCTCACGGATACTTCCAAAACCAGTTTGCAAGTGCCTATGTTACCGAAAGCGGTGGCGAACCAAGCTCAAGGAGGAGCTCGATGAAGATCTTGCCCTTTGTGTTGTTTCGTTCTAGCTGATCAGTAGTGGAGCCCAGTTAGGGTCGATCGGGGACCTTTATGTCGATTTGGGGTTCTTCTTTTATTTTGGTTTCAGTAGTCGGACCTTGATTGTATCTGGATGATGTAATGCTTTATTCATGTAATTGTGTGAAGTGGCGATTGTAAGCCAACTATGTATCTCTTTCCCTTATGTATTACATGGGTTGTGTGAAGATTACCTCACTTGCGACATTGCTTTCAATGCGGTTATGCCTCTAAGTCGTGCTTCGACACGTGGGAGATATAGCCGCATCGAGGGCGTTACAGGAGAGTCCCACCCGGACACGAGACGAAGTCTTCAATCTTGTATCTTCATAGTCCAACAGTCCGGCACAAGTACATAGTCCGGCTGTCCGAGGACCCCCTAATCCAGGACTCCCTCACCCTCCACGGGGTCCTTTTCATACACCGGCTCGATCGATCGGGGTACTATTCATCCAGCGGAAACGGCCTCTGCTACCACGGGGTCCTGTTCATCCAAACCCCCTCAACAACGCTCATTGTTCATCAAGAGGAGGCAGCAATGTTTGATCGGCTTCAGTTAGCAGCAGTAGCGAAGGAATCACTCGGGCTCAGTTAACAGCAAGGAATCGATCGCTCGGGTTCAGTAACGTAGCTAGTGCAATCGCTCGGGTTCAGTTAGAGCTCAACGCGCCTCGCTCGGGTTCAATTAGAGCCCAACGCCTCGCACACACATGCGTATGTACGAGAGAAACACGCATCGCTCGGCCCCGACCACCCAGCGTAACCGGGAACACCCCCGCTATTTTCCTCGCCCTTGCTTCTACCATGGTTTTTTCCGTCATGGACGGCCCAAAGAATGTCATGCAGCTGCGTCTTCGGCCTGCCCAGGACGAAAAGCCCATTTTCTGTCATGATTTTTTGTCATAGAAGTAGGACCCCACCACATCTATGATGATACCGGGTTTTGTCACAATTATCGTCATAGAAGTGTCATAAGTGTGTCAGGAAAAAAATTGTTCGGCCCAAAATGTCACGGATGTGTCTTTTTTTGTAGTGGGGCACTGTTGCCTTGCTCATCTCTGAATGAAGACTCATCCCATCGTACGACCGCGATGGGACAAGAGCTGACCCGCGGCCAGGTTGGGGAACATGCCACTGAAGGAAGTATGCCCTAGAGGCAATAGTAAAGTTATTATTTATTTCCTCATATCATGATAAATGTTTATTATTCATGCTAGAATTGTATTAACCGGAAACATGATACATGTGTGAATACATAGACAAACTTAATGTCACTAGTATGCCTCTACTTGACTAGCTCATTAATCAAAGATGGTTATGTTTCCTAACCATAGACATGTGTTGTCATTTGATATACGGGATCACATCATTAGGAGAATGATGTGATTGACTTGACCCATTCCGTTAGATTAGCATTTGATTGTTTAGTATGTTGCTATTGCTTTCTTCATGACGTATACAAAGTTCCTACAACTATGAGATTATGCAACTCCCATTTACCGAAGGAACACTTTGTGTGCTACCAAACGTCACAACGTAACTGGGTGATTATAAAGGAACTCTACAGGTGTCTCCAATGGTACATGTTGAGTTGGCGTATTTCGAGATTAGGTTTTGTCACTCCGATTGTCGGAGAGGTATCTCTGGGCCCTCTCGGTAATGCACATCACTATAAGCCTTGCAAGCAATGTGGCCAATGAGTTGGTTACGGAATGATGCATTATGAAACGAGTAAAGAGACTTGTCGGTAACGAGATTGAACTAGGTATTGAGATACCGACGATCGAATCTCAGGCAAGTAACATACCGATGACAAAGGGAACAACGTATGTTGTTATGCGGTCTGACCGATAAAGATCTTCGTAGAATATGTAGGAGCCAATATGGGCATCCAGATACCGCTATTGGTTATTGACAAGAGAGGTGTCTCGGTCATGTCTACATAGTTCTCGAACCCGTAGGGTCCGCACGCTTAACGTTTCATTGACGATATAGTATTATATGAGTTATGTATGTTAGTGACCGAATGTTGTTCAGAGTCCTGGATGAGATCATGGACATGACGAGGAACTCCGGAATGGTCCGAAGATAAAGTTTGATATATGGGATAATAGTGTTTGATCTCCGAAAGGGTTCCAGAATTCACCGGAAGGGGTTCCGGATGTTTCCCAAAATGTTTGGGTATGAGAACACGTTATTTGGGCCAAAGGGGAAAGCCCACAAGGTTTTTGGAAAGTGCAAAAGAAAGTTTTATGAGTCCAGGGGCCGATGCGGGGTCCTGGCGTGCAGGTCGAGACGCCGAACCTGGCGTCTGCTCGAGTCCGAGAAGGACTCTTGCCTTCGGGTGAAACCGACTTTGTGGAGGCTTTTACTCCAAGTTTCACCCCAAGGCTCAACATATAAATAGAGGGCAGGGCTAGCACCAAAGACACATCAAGAAACACCAAGCCGTGTCTTTGGCAACCCCGCCCCTCTAGTTTATCCTCCGTCATAGTTTCTGTAGTGCTTAGGCGAAGCCTGCGGAGATTGATCTTCACCAACACCGCTCCCACGCCGTCGTGCTGCGGAACTCATCTACTACTTCGCCTGTCTTGCTGGATCGAGAAGGCGAGGACGTCATCAAGCTGAGCGTGTGCGTAACTCGGAGGTGCCGTGCGTTCGGTACTTGGATCAGTCGGATCGTGAAGACGTACGACTACATCAACCGCGTTGACAAACGCTTCCGCTTAGCGATCTTCAAGGTATGAAGATACACTCCCCCTCTCGTTGCTATGCATCACCATGATCTTGCGTGTGCGTAGGAATTTTTTTGAAATTACTACGTTCCCCAACAGTGGCATCCAAGCCAGGTTTTACGCGTAGATGTCATATGCACGAGTAGAACAAGTGAGTTGTGGGCGATATAAGTCATACTGCTTACCAGCATGTCATACTTTGGTTCAGCGGTATTGTGAGATGAAGCGGCCCGGACCGACATTACGCGTACGCTTACACGAGACTGGTTTCACCGTTACGAGCACTCGTTGCTTAAAGGTGATCAAGGGGTGTCTGTCTCTCTCACTTTAGTTGAACCGAGTGTGGCTACGCCCGGTCCTTGCGAAGGTTAAAACAACACTAACTTGACGAACTATCGTTGTGGTTTTGATGCATAGGTAAGAACGGTTCTTGCTAAGTCCATAGCAGCCACATAAAATTTGCAACAACAAAGTAGAGGACGTCTAACTTGTTTTTGCAGGGCATGTTGTGATGTGATATGGTCAAGATGTGATGCTATATTTTATTGTATGAGATGATCATGTTTTGTAACCGAAGTTATTGGCAACTGGCAGGAGCCATATGGTTGTCGCTTTATTGTATGAAATGCAAATGCCCTATAATTGCTTTACCTTATCACTAAGCGGTAGCGATAGTCGTAGAAGCAATAGATGGCATAACGACAACGATGCTACGATGGAGATCAAGGTGTCGCGCCTGTGACGATGGTGATCACGATGGTGCTTTGGAGATGGAGATCACAAGCACAAGATGATGATGGCCATATCATATCACTTATACTGATTGCATGTGATGTTTATCCTTTATGCATCTTATCTTGCTTTGATTGACGGTAGCATTTTAAGATGATCTCTCACTAAATTATCAAGAAGTGTTCTCCCTGAGTATGCACCTTTGCGAAAGTTCTTCGTGCTGAGACACCACGTGATGATCGGGTGTGATAGGCTCTATGTTCAAATACAACGGGTGCAAAACAGTTGCACACGCGGAATACTCAGGTTAAACTTGATGAGCCTAGCATATACAGATATGACCTCGGAACACGGAGACCGAAAGGTCGAACGTGAATCATATAGTAGATATGATCAACATAGTGATGTTCACCATTGAAACTACTCCATCTCACGTGATGATCGGACATGGTTTAGTAGATTTGGATCACATGATCACTTAGATGACTAGAGAGATGTCTGTCTAAGTGGGAGTTCTTAAGTAATATGATTAATTGAACTTAAATTTATCATGAACTTAGTCCTGGTAGTATTTTGCAAATTATGTTGTAGATCAATAGCTCGCCCTGTTGCTTTCATATGTTTATTTTGATATGTTCCTAGAGAAAATTGTGTTGAAAGATGTTAGTAGCAATGATGCGGATTCGATCCGTGATCTGAGGTTTATCCTCATTGCTGCACAGAAGAATTATGTCCTTAATGCACCGCTAGGTGACAGACCTATTGCAGGAGAAGATCTGCGACGTTATGAGCGTTTGGCTAGCTCAAAATGATGACTACTTGATACTTTAGTGCACCATGCTTAAACGGCTTAGAATCGGGACTTCAAAGGCGTTTTGAGCGTCATGGACCATATGAGATGTTCCAGAGTTGAAGTTAATATTTCTAGCAAATACCGAGTTGAGAGATATGAAGTCTCCAACAAGTTCTATAGCTAAAAGATGGAGGAGAATCGCTCAACTAGTGAGCATGTGCTCAGATTATGCAGGTACTTCAATCGCTTGAATCAAGTGGGAGTTAATCTTCCAGATAAGATAGTGATTGACAGAATTCTCTAGTCACCATCACTAAGTTACTAGAACTTCGTGATGAACTATAGTATGCAAGGGATGACGAAAACGATTCCCGAGCTCTTCGTGATGTTGAAATCGACGAAGGTAGAAATCAAGAAAGAGCATCAAGTGTTGATGATTGACAAGACCACTAGTTTCAAGAAAAGGGCAAAGGGAAAGAAATGGAAACTTCAAGTAGAAAGGCAAACAAGTTGTCACTCCCGTGAAGAAGACCAAAGCTGGACCAAAGCCTGAAACTGAGTGCTTACACTGCAAAGGAAATGGTCACTGGAAGCGGAAATGCCCTGAATATTTGGTGGATAAGAAGGATGGCAAAGTGAACAAGGGTATATTTGATATACATGTTATTGATGTGTGCCTTACTAGTGTTTATAGTAGCCCCTAAGTATTCGATACTTGTTTGGTTGCTAAGATTAGTAACTCGAAACAAGAGTTACATAATAAACAAAGACTAGTTGAGGGGAAGTGACAATGAGTGTTGGAAATAGTTCCAAGATTGATATGATCATCATCACACACTCCCTATATTTTCAAGATTAGTGTTAAACCTAAACAAATGTTATTTAGCGTTTGCGTTGAGCATGAATATGATTTGATCATGTTTATTGCGATACAGTTATTCATTTGAAGTTAAAGAATAATTGTTATTCTGTCTACATGAATAAGACCTTCGATGGTTATACACCCAATGAAAATAGTTTATTGGATCTCAGTCGTAGTGATACACATATTCATAATATTGATGCCAAAAGATGCAAAGTTAATAATGATAGTGCAACTTATTTGTGGCACTGCCGTTTGGGTCATATCGGTGTAAAGCGCATGAAGAAACTCCATAAAGATGGATTCTCGGAATCACTTGGTTATGAATCATTTGATGCTTGCGAACCGTGCCTTTTGGGCAAGATGACTAAAACTCCGTTCTCCGGAACAATGGAACAAGCTACTGACTTATTGGAAATAATACATACCGATGTATGCGATCCAATGAGTGTTGATGCTCATGGCAAGTATCGTTATTTTCGACCTTCACAAGATGATTTGAGCAGATATGGGTATATCTACTTGATGAAACATAAGTCCGAAATAGTTGAAAGGTTCAAAGAATTTCAGAGTGAAGTGGAAAAATCATCGTAACAAGAAAATAAAGTTTACGCAATCTGATCGCGAGACGAATATTTGAGTTCTGAGTTGGGTCTTCAATTAAAACAATGTGGAATAGTTTCACAGCTCACGCCACATGGAACACCACAACGTTATGGTGTGTCCGAACGCTGTAACCGCACTTTATTGGATATGGTGCGATCTATGATATCTCTTACTGATTTACCGCTATCGTTTTGGAGTTATGCTTTAGAGACGGCCGCATTCACGTTAAATAGGGCACCATCAAAATCCGTTGAGACGACGCCTTATGAACTGTGATTTGGCAAGAAACCAAAGTTGTCGTTTCTTAAAGTTTGGGGCTGCGATGCTTATGTGAAGAAACTTCAACCAGATAAGCTCGAACCCAAATCGGAGAAATGTGTCTTCATAGGATACCCAAAAGAGACTATTGGGTACACGTTCTATCACAGATCTGAAGGCAAGATTTTCGTTGCTAAATTTGGATCCTTTCTAGAGGAGTTTCTCTCGAAAGAAGTGAGTGGGAGGAAAGTAGAGCTTGATAAGGTAATTTGTACCTTCTCCCGAATTGGAAAGTAGTTCATCACAGAAATCAGTTCCAGTGATTCCTACACCAATTAGTGAGGAAGCTAATGATGATGATCATGAAACTTCAGATCAATTTACTACAAAACCTCATAGGTCTTCCAAAGTACAGTCCGCACCAGAGTGGTACAGTAATCCTGTTCTGGAAGTCATGTTACTAGACCATGATGAACCTATGAACTATGAGGAAGCGATGATGAGCCCAGATTCCGTGAAATGGCTTGAGGCCATGAAATCTGAGATGGGATCCATGTATGAGAACAAAGTATGGACTTTGGTGGAGTTGCTCGATGATCGGCAAGCCATATTGTATAAATGGATCTTCAAGAGGAAGAACAGATGCTGATAGTAGTGTTACTATCTACAAAGCTCGACTTGTTGCAAAAAGGTTTTCGACAAGTTCAAGGTGTTGACTACAATGAGATTTTCTCAACTGTAGCGATGCTTAAGTCTGTCCGAATCATGTTAGCAATTGCCACATTTTATGAAATCTGACAAATGGATGTCAAAACTGCATTCCTTAATGGTTTTATTAAAGAAGAGTTGTATATGATGCAACCAGAAGGTTTTGTCAATCCTAAAGGTGCTAACAAAAATGTGCAAGCTCCAGCAATCCATCTATGGACTGGTGCAAGCATCTCAGAGTTGGAATATACGCTTTGATAAGTTGATCAAAGCATATAGATTTATACATACTTGCGGTGAAGCCTGTATTTACAATAAAGTGAGTGGGAGCACTACCGCCTTTCTGATAAATATATGTGAGTAACATATTGTTGATCAGAAATGATGTAGAATTTTTATGGAAAGCATAAAGGAGTATTTGAAAGGAGTTCCTTAAAAGAAAGACCTCAGTAAAGCTACTTACATATTGAGCATCAAAATCTATTGAGATAGATCAAGACGCTTGATAAGTTTTTCAATAAGTACATACCTTGTCAAGATTTTGAAGTAGTTCAAAATGGAACAGTCAAAGAAAGAGTTCTTGCCTATGTTGCAAAGGTGTGAAATTGGGTAAGACTCAAATCCCGACCACGGCAGAAAATAGAAAAGAGAATGAAAGTCATTCCCTATGCCTCAGTCATAGGTTCTATAAAGTATGCTATGCTATGTACCAGACCTATTGTATACCTTGTTTTGAATTTGGTAACGGAATACAATAGTGATCTAGGAGTAGATCACTGGACATTGGTTAAGAATATCCTTAGTGAGGACTAAGGAAATATTTCTCGATTATGGAGGTAATAAAAGAGCCCGTCATAAATAGTTACATCGGTGCAAGCTTTTACACCGATCCAGATGACTCTAAGTCTCAATCTGGATACATATTGAAAGTGGGAGCAATTAGCTAGAGTAGCTCCATGCAGAGCATTGTAGACATATAATATTTGGAAAATACATACGGCTCTGAATGTGACAGACCCGTTGACTAAGCTTCTCTCACGAGCAAAACATGATCACACCTTAGTACTCTTTGGTTGTTAATCACATAGCGATGTGAACTAGATTATTGACTCTAGTAAACCCTTTGGGAGTTGGTCACATGATGATGTGAACTATGGGTGTTAATCATATACAGATATGAATATTGGTGTCAAATCACATGCCGATGTGAACTAGATTATTGACTCTAGTGCAAGTGGAAGACTGAAGGAAATATGCCCTAGAGGCAATAATAAAGTTATTATTTATTTCCTCATATCATGATAAATGTTTATTATTCATGCTAGAATTGTATTAACCGGAAACATGATACATGTGTGAATACATAGACAAAAATAATGTCACTAGTATGCCTCTACTTGACTAGCTCATTAATCAAAGATGGTTATGTTTCCTAACCATAGACATGTGTTGTCATTTGATTAACGGGATCACATCATTAGGAGAATGATGTGATTGTTTTGACCCATTACATTAGCTTAGCATTTGATCATTTATTATGTTGCTATTGCTTTCTTCATGACTTATACAAAGTTCCTACAACTATGAGATTATGCAACTCCCGTTTACCGGAGGAACACTTTGTGGGCTACCAAACGTCACAACGTAACTGGGTGATTATAAAGGAGCTCTACAGGTGTCTCCAATGGTACATGTTGAGTTGGCATATTTCGAGATTAGGTTTTGTCACTCAGATTGTCGGAGAGGTATCTCTGGGCCCTCTCGGTAATGCACATCACTATAAGCCTTACAAGCAATGTGGCCAATGAGTTGGTTATGGAATGATGCATTATGAAACGAGTAAAGAGACTTGCCGGTAACGAGATTGAACTAGGTATTGAGATACCAACGATCGAATCTCAGGCAAGTAACATACCGATGACAAAGGGAACAACGTATGTTGTTATGCGGTTTGACCGATAAAGATCTTCGTAGAATATGTAGGAGCCAATATGGGCATCCAGGTCCCGCTATTGGTTATTGACAAGAGAGGTGTCTCGGTCATGTCTACATAGTTCTCGAACCCGTAGGGTCCGCACGCTTAACATTTCGTTGACGATATAGTACTATATGAGTTATGTATGTTAGTGACCGAATGTTGTTCGGAGTCCCGGATGAGATCATGGACATGACGAGAAACTCCAGAATGGTCCGGAGATAAAGTTTGATATATGGGATAATAGTGTTTGATCTCCGGAAGGGTTCCGGAATTCACCGAAAGGGTTTCGGATGTTTCTGAAATGTTTGGGTGCGAGAACACGTTATTTGGGCCAAAGGGAAAGCCCACAAGGTTTTGGAAAGCGCAAAAGAAAGTTTTATGGAGTCCAAATGACGACGCAAGGGTCCTGGCGTCTGGGTCCAGACGCCGGGAACCCTGGCGTCTGGCCCTCGAGTCCGAGAAGGACTCTTGCCTTTCGGGTGAAACCGACTTTGTGGAGGCTTTTACTCCAAGTTTCGACCCCAAGACTCAACATATAAATAGAGGGGCAGGGCTAGCACCAAAGACACATCAAGAAACACCAAGCCATGTGCCGGCAACCCCGTCCCCTCTAGTTTATCCGCCGTCATAGTTTCCGTAGTGCTAGGCGAAGCCCTGCGGAGATTGTTCTTCAGCAACACCGTCACCACACCGTCGTGATGCCGGAACTCATCTGCTACTTTGCCCGTCTTGCTGGATCGAGAAGGCAAGGACGTCATCGAGATGAACATGTGCAGAACTCGGAGGTGCCGTGCGTTCAGTACTTGGATCGGTCGGATCATGAAGACGTACGACTACATCAACCGCGTTGACAAACGCTTCCGCTTAGCGATCTTAAAGGGTATGAAGATACACTCCCCCTCTCGTTTCTATGCATCACCATGATCTTGCGTGTGCGTAGGAATTTTTTTGAAATTACTACGTTCCCCAACAGCCACAGGGGAGCTGGCTTGTTGGAGAAGTCTCGGTGCGCCGGGTTCGGCTGCCTTGCGCCAGCCGTTGGGGCCGGGTTGAGGAATTCGGCCAGGTCGAGGGTTTTCGCTGGGTTGAGCAACCCGCCCAAGTGCGAGCCGGCTTGAGGGGCGTTGCTGGCCCTGTTGCTTTTGAAAAGGATCTGGGTTTCGTTGCCTTCCTGGGGTTCATCCCCCCGATAGTATGCCAATGTTGTTCATCTTGGGTGGGAAACAAATAGTAAAGCAATCATCATCTGTTCTTTATTAAATTAAAGCAATCATCAGCCTACTATCATTACTTTTGGATCCATCCACTGGTTGTTACCATTACTCTAGATTTCTGCATGCTCTCCTTACATAATCTCACTATTGTTTCTTTGTATGCATGTCAGATATTGTACATAGTCATGCTGAACATGTAGAGAAAAAGAGAAGACTTTTGCGCGGCAATACAATGTCATGCAGACATCGCTCCATGGTGGGTCCAATGGAAAACCCTCCCCTCTCCAGATTGTAATCCAGAGGAAGATATATGTTCCGAGGTGGATTCCGACGCAGCTGACCACTCCTATTTACCCCCCAAGGTGTTTGCTCTAACTTGGCATGATGATGTTAGTCATATCATGCATATGTTGCCTTGCAGTGCCTACTTTCGACATCATATATGTTGCCTTGCAGTGCCACTGAGTCAAAGCTGGCTTGCTGCAATTAAACTCCACCACCCCTTTGTTGATACTGATGCATATGTAGCTAGTTCTGATGTAAGTCTTGTTGGGTACATTTGTACTCACGTTTGCTTAATTTATGTTTTTGCAGAGAGACTTCAGTCTCACTAGTAGTTCTATGTGGACTTCGATGTTTAGCTTGTTACCTCAGCTACGATATTCTACCCTTGGGAGGGTCTTGTAGATAGTCAGGCTTCTCAGCCTTTTTCATTTGTAGATGTATGTACTCAGACATGTTATGCTTCCATTGCTTGTATGCTCTGTATGTTGGGTCATGTGACCCCTACTTGTAATAAATCCTATGTGGATCTTCTGGGCCTTTATCTACATTAGTTGTTGAGTGATGTTGTGATGCCATGTTGTACAACACATACTTGCATGTTATGCGTATGTGTAACGTGTATTGCTATGTGTGGGATCTGACAACCTAGTTGTTTATTCTTGGTAGCCTCCCTTATGGGGAAATGTATCCTAGTGCTTCCACTGAGCCATGGTAGCTTGCTGCTGCTCCGGAACACATGGGATGATCGACATGTGTCCTTCGTTGCTCCTGTGTCTGTCCCTTCGGGGAAATGTCATGCGTTGTTCCTTAAGTCCTTGTAGCTTGCTACGACTTGGGTTCATAAGTTGATGACCGACACATGCATTGCTGGGTCATGTATGCATGTCCCTATAAGTTAGTGCTACCTTGTGTTTATGACTAGTCATGTCGGCCCGAGTTCTCTTTCATACGGATGCTAGCGACAGTATCATATACATGAGCCAAAAGGTGCAAACGGTCCCGGGCCAGGTAAGGTGGCACCTTGTAACGCCCTCGATGCGGCTATATCTCCCACGTGTCGAAGCACGACTTAGAGGCATAACCGCATTGAAAGCAATGTCGCAAGTGAGTTAATCTTCGCACAACCCATGTAATACATAAGGGAAAGAGATACATAGTTGGCTTACAATCGCCACTTCACACAAATACATGAATAAAACATTACATCATCCAGATACAATCAAGGTCCGACTACGGAACCAAAATAAAAGAAGAACCCCAAATCGACAAAAGGTCCCCAATCGACCCCAACTGGGCTCCACTCTTCGATCAACTAGAACGAAACAACACAAAGGGCAAGATCTTCATCGAGCTCCTCCTTGAGCTTGGTTGCGTCACCGCTCGATAACATAGGCACACGCAAACTGGTTTTGGAAGTATCCGTGAGCCACGAGGACTCAAGAATCCCATTACCATGGGTATCAAGACTAGCAAAGCTTAATGGGAAAGGAAGGGGTAAAGTGGTGAGGTTGCAGCAGCGACTAAGCAAGTATGGTGGCTAACATACGCAAATGAGGCGAGAAGAGAAACAAGCGGAGCGGTCGTGAAGCTAGCAATGATCAAGAGGTGATCACGAACACCTACTTACGTCAATCATAACCCGAAACCGTGCTCACTTCCGGACTCCGCGAGAAGAGACCATCACGGCTACACACTCGGTTGATGCGTTTTAATTCGGATCATGTGTCAAGTTGTCTACAACGGACATTAACAAATTCCCATCTGCCACATAACCGCGGCACGGCTCGAAAGTTTATACCTGCGGGGTGTCCCAACTTAGCCCATGACAGGCTCTCGCGATCATCGAAGGAATAGACCTTCACCCAAGACACTCCGATCAGACTCGGTATCCCGGTACATCAAGACATTTCGACAATGGTAAAACAAGACCAGCAAGACCTCCCGGCGTGCCGACATCCTGATAGTAGCCGCGCGTATCTCGTCTCAGGCCACGACCGGATGAGCAGTCCGTACAACTAAAACCAGACCTCAAGTTTCCTTGAGGTGGCGCTGCAAAGCGCTCTAGTTTGGACCAACACTTAGACAAGCATTGGCCCGGGGGGGCTGAATAAAGATGACCCTTGGGTTAATTACTCCCAAGGGAAAAGTAGGTGGTGGTGAGGCAAATGGTAAAAGTCAATGTTGGGCCTTGCTGGACAAGTTTTATTCAAAGCGAACTGTCAGGGGGGTCCCATAAATCACCCGACCGCGTAAGGGACGCAAAATCCGGGAACATAACACCGGTATGACGGAAACTAGGGCGGCAAGAGTGGAACAAAACACCAGGCATAAGGCCGAGCCTTCCACCCTTTACCAAGTATATAGATGCATTAATAATATAAAAGATATTGTGATATCCCAACATAAACCCTGTCCACCATGGAGAAATCTTCAACTTCACCTGCAACTAGCAACGCTATAAGAGGGGCTGAGCAAAGCGGGAACATAGCCAAACAATGGTTTGCATAGGAAAGGTGTCAAAGGTTAGAGGTTCATGGCAATATGGGATGGCTGGACAAACAGGTAATGGGTAGCGCAGCATAGCGAAAAAACGAGGCAACTAGCATAGCAATGATAGTAGTGAGATCCGTGGTAGCGGTCATCTTGCCTGAAATCCCGCTAGGAAGAAGAACGAATCCATGAAGAAGACAAACGGACATCGAACGAATCCTCACAACTCCGGAACGAAACCGAAGCTAACGAGAGAAGCAAACCGGAAAGAAACAAACAACATGGTAAACACACAAGCATAAACATGTCATGATGCACAAACAAGTATGATGCATGTCCGGTTTAATGAGGCATGGCATGGCAAAGTGCAGCAAACAATACTACAAGTTAAGTGGAGCTCAATATGCAACGAGTTGCATATTGACGAAACACCACATCAATTATTTAGTTATCTCTCGGTTATGCTACTCATCAATATTAAATGTTGTTAAACATGGCAAGGAGTGAAGCATAAAGAAACTACCTAACTAGGCAAGTTTAAATGAGGCCGGAAGAACAAACAACAATTCCGGAAAATCCTCATGTCCATATTTCGAATTTGGTACTGTTCTGCCCTAAACCATATTTTAAAGTTGTTAAACAGGAAAATAAAGTGCACCATGTTAAACTAGGCATTTTTCCACCCCATTTACATATCAAGTTTATTTAAAACCGAGCTACGGTTATTTAGTTATGAAATAAAGCATTTTAACACGGCATTTATGCAAATTAATGCAAACAGCAATTTAAACATTTTAAACATGGATGAAAGTGGCAAATGGTGAAACTAGATACAATTCTAAGCATTTTACATATATAGTTTGTTTAATTTGGATGAATGCATATTTATTTATTAACAAAACAAAACAGTGGCATCCCCTGTATATATGCATGCATTGGTAAATGCTAAAATCACAGAGCAGAAAAAAAACATACGCGGGTCAGAAGCAATACAGTGCAGCGGCCCGAGAGTGAGTGAGGCCCAAGAGGATTTGAGGTCCAGCGGCTGACTGTGGGAGCAAAAATAAAAGGAAACAGGGGCCCTCCTGTGACTCGAACCCCAGATCCCCTGGAAGGGTGCACGCTGAGACGACCACTCGGATGTCTGTGACTTTGTGTTGACATAGGGGATCAACTTTAGATGAAGAAGAACAAGAGCTTGATCTTGGGGAGGCAAAAATTGCTGGCGTGGGGATTTGATAATTCGCAGGCAAAACTATAACTGAACCAACAGTTCCAGCGAACCTGACATAAACAAGATGAAAAAAGAAACAGGGCAAAAATTGGGGGCACCCTGGGATTTGATCCCAGGACCTCCTGGATGTGTGCACGAGGGAGAAACCACTCGGTTAGCTTAGTGTTCGTGATACAAAGTGCGCCCAGGCTCTTTTGAGCTACCCAACAACAGGTCGAGCTTGGCCATGGCTGCACGGCGACAACCGACGGCGAGGGCAAGCACAAGCGACGGCCGTTGGGGTGATGAACCTGCGGCGGGCGTGCGGATTTGGGAGGCGGTGCTACCAGCGGAAGGCTTGAGGGTGTGTGGAAGCTGTGTGAGTGAGCACGCGTGTACAGGAGCGAGCATGGCGAGCTACAGGCGCAACCATGAACGGCGGCCTGGTGGTGATGATGCGTGAGGATATGCATGTGATGTTCGGCGTGTTCTGGAGTTGCACTTGCAGGTGCAAGGAAGGGGCGGCCGTGTGCAACTGTGAGTGTGTGCGCGCTAGGCAAGGCTAGGAAAAGGACGCAGGCGCCGAGCTCGAAACGCAGCTCGACTTCGAGAACGGCAACAAGCGGCGGCGGCAACAAAACACAGTGAGCCGCGGCGAGCTGCGGAAGAAGGCGCGAGCGATGGGGCGTCTGAGCCAACCGGGCCTCGAGATCTGTGAGATCAGAGAGCGTGTTGCTGGATCCTGAGAAAAATTCAGAAAACACCAGAGCGGCGAGAGCGCGGCGCGAAACCGATCCTGCACGCTCTGGCGATCAATATCGGCAGAAGAAAAGAGAGGGGAGCAGTATACCTAGCTCACCCTAGGACACGGATAAATCGATGTAGACGAGCCATCGGCGACGCGGACGTGCTCTGAACCCGACGCGGTTCCTGTCCGAGGAAGAAGGAAGCGAGAGAAAGGCGTCGGTAGCGGGACTTGGCGACTCCTTATGTGACGCAGATGTAGCAATGGCGAAAAGGACGTCGACGGACTTGCCGGACACGAACGGCGAGGAAGAAGACGAAGGAGTTCACGGCGGCGACATGGCTGGTCCTCCAAAGGCGCGGGATCTTGCGCGAGCGATGGATCGGATGGATTGGCGTGGCTTACGGGTGGCGGTGGAGATGGGGAAAAGAGGGGATCGAGGGAACCCTAGGGAAGCGGGCGAATTTATAGGAGGGCGGGAGGCGTCGAGGAGTCGTGGTGAAACCACGGTGGCCATGTCGCTCTTCACCGAGAGTTCTTGTGAGAGAGAGAGGGTGCGTGAGGTGGAAGAAAAGGTGAGGGGGAGAGGATGACAGGTGGGTCCGGCCCGGTGCATGAGCAAATTTACCAGGGGAAGAGGAGCAAAGGCCAGGCACGGGCTGGGCTGCGGTGATGTTGGGTTCTTGCAGAAGCTAGCTTGGAGCTGCTGGTTTCCTCACCTTCTTCCTATTTTTTCAAGCAGAAAAGAAGAGAGAAAAGTGCAGGGAGTTTGGATAGGGTAGTAGCCAAGATGAAAATATTTATGGACTGCTGGTATAATGGATAATTAAGTAAAATTGGTTTGGATATTTTACAGACAGAAATTTAAAACAAGTTTGAATTTCATTCAAACATGAGTTAAATTCTAGCCCAACCAAAACAACTTACAAAGAGCTGCAACTTGGAAGAGAGTGCAGGCATGATGTAAGATTCTGAGAAAATAAGTGAACATTTTTACTGGGACAGGAAAATGCCACTTGCAATAAATGTGTGAGAATTGAAAGGAAGAGGCTAGTGATGGGGTGTTGCACTTGATGATGGTTTAGATGGAAGGGCAAGATGGAACAACAAAGAAGATGAGGAGAAAGAGTTCACAAAGATAGCAAGCACACAACAAATGTGCACACGATGAATATGCACACTACAAGGATGATCATGATGCAAATGCAACAAAATGACATAGCAAATGCAACACGCAAGCAAATGCCATGACAATGAAGACGAATAACTGACAGACACCAGGCGCATCGGATCCGGGGCGTTACAACACTCCACCACTACGAGAGGATCTCGTCCCGAGATCTAGGATGGCACCGGAGGGAAAAGGAAGGGGAAGATAAGAGGTAAAACTAAGTTGCTTCTTTGACCAATGAGTGAAACCAAAGAACCTTGAGAGGTTGAACAAATCGAAAGAACGAAACAACGGCGCTGATCAAGATTGCAAACAATTCGTTGGACAAGAGGAACAAGGAATATGAGAACTTGGAGGTTGCAAAGACATGAATCAAGAGTTTAATGGACAAGATAGAATTCAAAACCACTGCGGTTAAAACAAGATGGGAGAGGAAGAATTCGAGCAGCACTCCGGTTGAAAGAAGAAGGAAAACTTGATAAGATGAAAAGCACTTGAATGAGAACACAACACTCCGGTTAAAATTATATGCACGAGAAGAACATGATCCTCACAATTCAAGATGATGAGCGAAGAGAGCAACATCACCATGCCTCCAAAAGAAAAAATAGAAGATAGGTCATTGGGATAAAAGAATGAAGGAGAAAATGCCAACTTCTGCCACAAATGAGCTTGGAAAACATCCTTGCAAGAAGGTTACAACGGGGTTGTTGGAAAACCAACAACGAAAAGAATAAGCTTGTGGCGGGCTTATGAAAACATCTCAAAATTATGAGGTGAGCTTCTGCCACCAACGGAAACAAATGATTGGATTGATATCAACAAGGAGACGAGAAACTTATTTCACCGGGAGGACAAATGAAGAACTTGGGTCATTTATAAGCACCATAAATAGCAACAATCCTTAGGGAAAGCTTTAGGTGAAATATAACCCAAGATAACTCCAATGAAGAGACTGATGGATTTAAAATACCTCATTCTTGACAACAATATGAATCATGAAACATGAAGGAAATTGTCAAGAGTGACATAACACCACCTGAAAAGATGAGGTCGAAAGAATTGCACTTTGGAATGCAAGATGAAGAATACTTGAGCTCCTCAAAACAAAACAAGTGTTGAACACCATGTTTATTTTAGAGTATAGCTTGGGGGATCATAAATTCAAGAGAAATCTTGAAGAACAATTGAAGAATGAAAAGAATCCTTGACGAATCACCATGTTGCCTGCATGAAGAACTCCGGTAATAAAAGGATGATACAAAGAAAGAGAAGTTGAAAACACAAGGTGAATCCTTGCAATGATTTAGAATGAGCTTCGCGAACGATAATGCGGAAAACTTGGAACTCCGGAAAAGACAAGATGAAGCATCTCGAACCGAGAATGTGATATGATGAACAACTCCGGAAAGAAGAAATTAATCACTTGGATGAAACAAGAATAAGAATTATGTTATGCATATCTTTCACCATTTAAATTGATGACAAGCAATGGATTTGGCATACTACTTATTCCCGTAGAAAGGATTAAAAGAGATATATCAAAACTTGAGAAGGTCTTCAACGAACCACCGGTAGGATTGGAACAGCAAATGAATTGATATGATGAACAAGGAAGAGAGATCTTGAAGGAACCACCGTAAGAATTAAAAAAGAGAGTAGCAAGGGCACAATTCACCGGAAAGAGTTGGAAAACGAATGAAGATACTTGAGGGAATTTAGATACATGAGAACGAAGAGATCATGAACTGATTAGAGGATATTTGAACGATGCACTGGTAAGATTTGGAGAACGATAGCTACACGCTGAGAATGAAGAATTATGACATGATGGCCTTCGGAGGAAAGAAATGGAAACAACTCATGAAATGCTCCAGATGGTAAGAAAAGTGTTCTCACAATCGAAAACAATTATGAGAGAATGGCATAAGCTAGCACTATGAATATTTAAGAGAATGGACCAAGATTTAAGAGAAATCCTTCTTCGGTCTTCACATGTTGAGAATGAAGATTAGAACCACCATGACAATTGTTGAGATACTCCGGAAGAGAAAAAAAAAAGAGGAAGGGTTGAACCAAAGATGAAAAGAATTTGAAATTGATCTTGGAGAAGGCATGTGACTGATGAAATCCATTCTTACGTCACACTTTGAAAAGAATTAGAGAATAACTCCGGGAGAATTTGAAGAGCCAGGTAAGATCCTGGGAAAAGACCTGTGGGTTAGGGCCCACTCAAAAGAAAACACCGTTGGAAATGATTTTAAAGAGAAATTGCACCGGTTGAATTAAATGGCTTGAATGAGATAACAACCTCGAAATATCTTGAAGGGATTAAGAATGGAGACACAAGTCTTGTGAGATATCTTCAGCACTCCAGAATAAATGAATAGGAAGAAGTGAATGATTAAGAGGTGCATCGGTATGAGAAAGCATTAGAAACGAGGAACGGAATATGATGAATATCGAAAGCTTGAATTAGGATCCACCGGAGAAGAAATAACAATGAAGGATGATGAACTTGAAGCTGTTGAGCATCTTCATGGGAAATCACCGGATAAGAACATTGATTGAAAAGAATGAAGAGACTTCACATGAATAAATGGATACTTGATTAAGAAATTTGTGTCCTTGAAGAAAAAGGGTGGGAGGGCGGGAAAACAAAGGCAACTTGGGAACGGATGAAACGAATTCCGTTGAGAAGAAATGATAATTGGTCTTGCTGATGGGGAGAGTGATGGGATCATCTCGAAGAGAAGCGCACCGGTTGGAAAATAATTAACATGACAACTTCAATGATCAAAAGGATTAGTATTCACATAGCAATATGAGAACACCGTTTAGGAAAGGTATGGATTCAACACTTGACATTGAAGCAACTCGAATACCTCAAATAAAACAAAACAAAGGATTTGGCTTGCAGAATAAGCCGGAACAAACATATGATAGAGATTTCGTCCGAAGTTTTCGTGGTGGGGCCTACACGGCTCAATCGTAAGACACCATCATGTACAAGGCAGTGCACATGACATACGAAGCGTCCCCGAGTCGGCATAGCCAAGGACTCTTTAAGACACAACGAGACCACTGTAAAACCAACCGTGAATAGGCGGACCACTAGACGTCGAACCCCAATTTCATATCATACATCCGTCGAAAAGATATCCTAAGAGCTACTTGAATTCCCACCTATAAAACTCCCGAAATTTTCCGGTTATGCAATCAGGTGTTGGGGATACAGGGGAGCAATATATATCTCACCCAAGCTAACAATCCCTACATCCAGCTGTATCCATCCTTCAACACATAACCAAGAAACCTTCGGAAATCGTCTACCTCAACCTTCGAAAAGCATCCGTTATACGAGTCATGGCAATACTCCGTACTCACCTCGAGATCAAGTTAGCGGGTTATCTCACCAAAAACTGCATAAAAGAGATTTTCGATGTCGGCAGACTAAACTCGGGTATTCGAGCTGCAACGATAAAATTATGACGACAACACCTCGAGCTCAACTCCCCGGACACCGCCACAACCCCTAAATGTCGGGAGGCACCAAGACAATGTTGTCATCATAAAACCATCGAACGATTCTAAGATACCAGCGTGATCCTAAAAAATTTTTTAGTGAAATTTGAGAAGAGAAGAGTCAAAACTCTCGTCGGGAGACCTCACCAGAGCGATTTAAGGGAATGAGGAGTAAAAAAATTCTAACTCTCCGATATATATAATCCTAAATGACTCAAAACATTTTTTTCTAGACACAACTCGGCCGCTAAAAACGATCAGCGGTGGGGCTCCTAAGGTCGGGAAGGCTCGATTACCAACTTGTAGCGCCCTCGATGCGGCTATATCTCCCACGTGTCGAAGCACGACTTAGAGGCATAACCGCATTGAAAGCAATGTCGCAAGTGAGTTAATCTTCGCACAACCCATGTAATACATAAGGAAAGAGATACATAGTTGGCTTACAATCGCCACTTCACACAAATACATGAATAAAACATTACATCATCGAGATACAATCAAGGTCCGACTCACGGAACCAAAATAAAAGAAGAACCCCAAATCGACAAAAGGTCCCCAATCGACCCCAAGCTGGGCTCCACTCTTGATCAACTAGAGCGAAACAACACAAAGGGCAAGATCTTCATCGAGCTCCTCCTTGAGCTTGGTTGCGTCACCTTTCGATAACAAAGGCACACGCAAACTGGTTTTGAAGTATCCGGTGAGCCACGAGGACTCAACAATCCCATTACCATGGGTATCAAGACTAGCAAAGCTTACTCCTGGCGGGGTATATCCACCCGCCTCGGATGGTGCAATCTGCTCCGGATCTAAGGCCAGGCAGCTGCATGTGCATTCTTTGGCACCTGCATGGGCTCGAGCCCGCCGAGGATCAAGTCTTGGGTCGGCGGGTAGTTTAGGCTTCAAACCGACCGACGGCCGGGGCGAGCATCAATTGCTTCCGGATGGCCAAGCGAGTTGGCTGCGGGCGGCCGAATCGAAGATGATTGAAGGAGCCATCGCCATAACGGGCGACCAAAGGGAACTCCTCAATGAAAGCACCAATGTTGGTGTCAAAACCGCGGATCTCGGGTGGGGTCCCGAATCGCCTAAGGCTAATGGTAATAGGAGGCGGGGACACAAGCGTTTACCGGTTGCCCCTCGGGGAGTTAATACCCTACTTCCCCTTGATCTTGATGATATGAGTATTACAAGAGTTGATCTACCATGAGATCGAGAGGCTAAACCCTAGAAGCTAGCCTATGATTATGATTGGTCTTGTCCTATGGGCTAAACCCTCCGGTTTATAAGACACCGGAGGGGGCTAGGGTTACAAGAGTCGGTTCGAGAAGGAGATCTACATATCTGAATTGCCAAGCTTGCCTTCCACACAAAGGAATGTAAGCCTTGAGACCGGCGCCCGAAGACTTCCCTATTTCCCGAGATTGTTGTGTGATTTGTTTTGTTTTCATTCATCCTTGCATCATGTGCATTGCATCATGTCATCATGCAACCTTTTTAAAAAAACTCACCTAAATAAATTGCATAGATCGTTGATCTATTTATATCGAGGGATATTCACATGGTGATTTCTCTTTAAAACATATTCAAAGTCTCCTACTATTATTAGGGAGCTATAATAAAAATATTCCAATTATTTGGATTTACCGCAAACACACTTACAAAATATCCTAATGCCTTTGTTGTCTTAATTCTTGATCTCCAACTTTGCCATTTATTCTTTCATCATTTTTTGGAGCTCCACCAAAATCCAACATTTTTGGACACTTCAAAAATTTAGTCCTAATTCAAACCCATTTGAATGATATTCAAATGAGTTTGAATTCAAATCTTCATTGTGCCAACCCTTTTTCTTGGACCAAGTATATTTTTGTGAGTCCGGAAAAAATCCCCATGCCCAAACTCTTTCTCTAACCTTTTCCTTTTTCCCTTTCCTTTCTTTTTTCTATTTTAAGAGTTTAGAGAGAGAAATGTAGCCAATCCATTAGTCCCAGCCATCCGCAGCCCACTCCTTTTGGCCCAAGGCCCAGCCGCCCCCTAACCCTAGCCCGATCGAAACCTCCCTCGATCGCCTTCCTCGTTCCCTCCGGCCGAACCCCATCGCCGATTCCCATCTCCCTCGAGCCTCAAACCCACCCCTCCCCCCACCCTTGCCTCCCATGGGAAACCATGCCCGTCGCCCCCGACCCGGGCGAGTCCAGGCCGCCCAGCTCGCCCCTCTTCCCGGATGGAACCGGTGTTCCGCCGCCTACTTCCTCGCCAAGTCCCTTCCCCCGGCCCGGGAAGGGCCCTCGAGCACCTGCCCTTGTCTGTCGCCCTCGGCCCGGGAGGCCCCCTCTCCCCTCCGTTTGGCCGGAGTTCGGGAACCCGGACCGGCCGCCTTTGCGCCTGGACACCACCACCTCCACAGCCCCGCCGCCTCAAGCTCCAGATCCGCTGGCCCCATCGCCTGTCCTCGGCCCTTCTCCTTCCCTCGCGGCCTTGGCATCGAGCTTGCCGCCCGCCTCCAAGCTCTCCCCGGACCTTCCCCCCCCCGGGCCCGCTGCATCGCCGTTTTCCTCCTTGATCTGCCGCCCGAGCCTCCCCATGCCGCGAGACCGCCGTGCCGTTCCGTCGCTGCCGCCAAGTCCCCGCCAAAACCAGCCCCGGATCGCGCCAAATCTCGAGCGCCTTGTTGCTGTTGGCGCCAAGTTCAATGGTTACCGGCGTGGATTCACCAAATACCACCACCAATACCTCCGGATTCGCCAAGACCCCCGGCAAGACCAAAAGGATGCTCGGGCGACTACGACCAAAACGCCAAGTTCCTCTCCGAACGTGAACGACTACCATCACCGAGACCGCAAGTACCCGACAACCCGGGGGATTGAACCCATCAAGTTCATCTATGGAACGGTACAACTACTTCCACTACCGCCACGAACGACTACTTCCCTACCGCCCAACGGAACAACTACTTCCCACAACCGTGAACGACTACTTCCTCTACATAGTTTGAACCCAACCGCCCGAAAATGCCGCTTCAAAGGTATAACCCGAGATGTTCAACCGTGGACCAAATGCATGTGTTGTATGAGATGCTCGTGGTTTGCACCGGGTCCAGAGATCTTTGCCTTCCTCGTTTGCCATGCCGTCAACCCGGGAACCCGGTATCGGGAGCACCCCACCATCTTTTCATGAGATGCTCATGCCACTTTCTTTTGCAAACATCTCAATGAGTTATTGGATCATCGGAATGTTGCCGGGCACCGTTTCGGAGTTGTCGTGGCACCCTTTCGCTCCGCCATGGCGCATAAATGCTCATGTCAACATTTCATAAATATTGCATAGACCTTGATTATGTCACTCTGATATCAACTTGTAAATGCTTAAACTTGTTGTTGCATTAAATTACATTCATATGGGATTTACCGGATTTGTTGTTTTATATCCGCCCCATTTAAATTGTTTAGATGGTATAGTTTTTGTTATGCTTCACCACTTGCCATGTTAACCAATATTTAATATTGTTGGGTACATAACCGAGAAAAACTAAATGATTGATGTGGGATTAATATGCAACTCTTGCATATTGGGCTCCATTTAACTTGTAGTTTTGTTTGTGCATATTGCCATGCCATGCTATTTAAACCGGGCATGCATCATACTTTTTTTATCCGCCATGTTTATGTGATGGTTGTTTACTATGTTGTTTGTTTCTTTCCCGGTTGCTTCTCTCGTTAGCTTTGGTTTCGCCCGGAGTTGTGAGGATTCGTTTCCCTCCGAGTTTTTCTTCTTCTTGGACTCGTTTTCTTCCTTGCGGGATCTCGGCAAGATGATCATACCCTTGAAATCACTACTATCTTTGCTATGCTAGTTTGCTCGCTTTTTGCTATGCCAATGCTCGATGCCTACCATTTGCTTGTCGCCTCCCAAATTGCCATGTCAAACCTCTAACCACCATGTCCTAGCAAACCGTTGATTGGCTATGTTACCGCTTTCTCACCCTCTTATAACGTTGTTAGTTGCGGTGAAGATTGAAGTTTGTTCCTTGTTGGAACATGGAGATGTTGTTCCTTGTTGGAACATGTTTACTTGTTGGGATATCACAATATATCTTATTTAATTAATGCATCTATATACTTGGTAAAGGGTGGAAGGCTCGGCCTTATGCCCGGTGTTTTGTTCCCTCTTGCCCCCTAGTTTCATTATATCGGTGTTATGTTCCCGGATTTTTGCTTCCTTTACGGTTGGGCTATAATGGAACCCCTTGACAGTTCCTTTAAGTAAAACTCCTCCGAAGGCCCAACATTGGTTTTAACATTTGCCACCTAAGCCTTTTTCCCTTGGGTTCTCGGATCAAGGGTCATCTTTATTTTACCCCGGGCCGGTCTCCCAGTGTTGGTCCAAACTAGAAACACCGTGGGGGACCATTCCTTGGCAACTTTGGATTACGCCGGACTGGAAGCCCGCTTATCCGGTGTGCCCCGAGAAGGAGATATGTGCAGCTCCTATTGGGATTTGTCGGCCCCGGGTGGTCTTGGTTTTAGTTTTACCTGTCGAAATGTCTTGATGTACCGGGATCCGAATGATCGGGTGTCTCGGGTGGAGGTCTATTCCTCCGTTCCATGAGAGCTTGTCATGGGCTGTTGGGACACCCCGAGGATTTAAACTTTGAGAGCCATGCCCCAGTTATGTGGCGGATGGGAATTTGTTAAGGTCCGGTTGTAGATAACTTGACACCGGATCCAATTAAAAAACAATCAACGTAACCGTGATGGTCTCTTCCGGGGAGTCCGGGAAGCAACCGGTGTTGGAGTTATGTTTGGGTTGCTATAGGATCACTTCTTGATCATACTTTTATCGACCTGCTTTGCCTTCTCTTCTCGCCTCATTTTGCATGTTAGCCACCATATATGCTGGTCCTTGCTGCAGCTCCACCTCATGCCTTTACCTTACCCATAAGCTTAAATAGTCTTGATCGCAGGGTGCGAGATTGCTGAGTCCCGGGCTTCACGGATACTTCCAAAACCGGTTTGCAAGTGCCTATGTTACCGGCGGTGGCCAACCAAGCTCAAGGAGGAGCTCATGAAGATCTTGCCCTTTGTGTTGTTTCGTTTAGTGATCAGAGTGGAGCCTTGGGTTCGATCGGGGACCTTTTCATTTGGGGTTCTTCTTTTATTTTGGTTTTAGGTGGGACCTTGATTGTATCCTGGATGATGTAATGCTTTATTCATGTAATTGTGTGAAGTGGCGATTGTAAGCCAACTATGTATCTCTTTCCTTATGTATTACATGGGTTGTGTGAAGATTACCTCACTTGGACATTGCTTTCAATGCGGTTATGCCTCTAAGTCGTGCTTGACACGGGGAGATATAGCCCTCGAGGGCGCTGGAGAGTCCCACCCGGACACAGGCGGTCTTCAATCTTGTATCTTCATAGTCCAACAGTCCGGCACAAGTACATAGTCCGGCTGTCCGAGGACCCCTAATCCAGGACTCCCTCACCTCCACGGGGTCCTTTTCATACACCGCCCGACGATCGGGGTACTATTCATCCAATGGAAACGGCCTCGCTACCAGGGTCCTGTTCATCCAAACCCCTCAACAACCCATTGTTCATCAAGAGGAGGCAGCAATGTTTGATCGGGCTTTGAAAGCGGGGGAATCACTGGGCTCGTTAACGGCAAGGAATCGATCGCCGGGTTCAAGCGAGCTAGTGCAATCGCCGGGTTGTTAGAGCTCAACGCCTCCGCCGGGTTCAATTAGAGCCCAACGCCCACACACATGCGTATGTACAAGAAACCACGCCGGCCCCGACCACCCAGCGAACGGAACACCCCGCTATTTTCCTCGCCCTTGCTTCTACCATGGTTTTTTCCGTCATGGGCGGCCCAAAAGAATGTCATCGGCCGTCTTGCCTGCCCGGCAAAAGCCCATTTTCTCATGATTTTTGTCATGAAGAACCCCACCACATCTATGATGATACGGGTTTTGTCACAATTATCGCATAGAAGTGTCATAAGTGTGTCGGGAAAAAAATTTTCGGCCCAAAATGTCAGGATGTGTCTTTTTTGTAGTGGGCCTTTGTTGTTTGCTCATCTCGAATGAAGACTCATCCCATAAATCACCGCGATGGGACAAGAAAGCGACCCGGCCAGGTTGGGGAACATGCCTTAAGGAAGTATGCCCTAGAGGCAATAGTAAAGTTATTATTTATTTCCTCATATCATGATAAATGTTTATTATTCATGCTAGAATTGTATTAACCGGAAACATGATACATGTGTGAATACATAGACAAACTTAATGTCACTAGTATGCCTCTACTTGACTAGCTCATTAATCAAAGATGGTTATGTTTCCTAACCATAGACATGTGTTGTCATTTGATATTGGGATCACATCATTAGGAGAATGATGTGATTGACAACCCATTCCGTTAGATTAGCATTTGATTGTTTAGTATGTTGCTATTGCTTTTTCATGCGATACAAAGTTCCTACAACTATGAGATTATGCAACTCCCATTTACCAAGGAACACTTTGTGGCTACCAAACGCACAATAACGGGTGATTATAAAGGAACTCTGGTGTCTCCAATGGTACATGTTGAGTTGGGATTTCGAGATTAGGTTTTGTCATCCGATTGCCGGAGAGGTATCTTGGCCCTCTCGGTAATGCACATCACTATAAGCCTTGCAAGCAATGTGGCCAATGAGTTGGACGGAATGATGCATTATAAACGAGTAAAGAGACTTGTCGGAACGAGATTGAACTAGGTATTGAGATCCGAACGATAATCTCGGGCAAGTAACATACCGATGACAAAGGGAACAACGATGTTGTTATGCGGTCCGACCGATAAAGATCTTAAGAAATATGTAGGAGCCAATATGGGCATCCGGATACCGCTATTGGTTATTGACAAGAGAGGTGTCCGGTCATGTTAATAGTTCTCGAACCCGTGGGTCCCAACGCAACGTTTCAATTGCGATATAGTATTATATGAGTTATGTATGTTAGTGACCGAATGTTGTTGAGTCCCGGATGAGATCATGGACATGACGAGGAACTCCAATGGTCCAAAGATAAAGTTTGATATATGGGATAATAGTGTTTGATCTCCAAAGGGTTCGGAAATTCACCAAGGGGTTCCGGATGTTTCCCAAAATGTTTGGGTATGAGAACACGTTATTTGGGCCAAAGGGAAAGCCCACGGTTTTTGGAAAGTGCAAAAGAAAGTTTTTGAGTCCAGGCGGGCCGGGTCCCTGGGTCCGGTGACGCCGGAACCCGGCTCGGCTCGAATCCCGAGAAGGACTCTTCCTTTCGGGTGAAACCGATTTTGTGGAGGCTTTTACTCCAAGTTTCACCCCAAGGCTCAACATATAAATAGAGGGGCAGGGCTAGCACCAAAAGACACATCAAGAAACACCAAGCCGGCTTTGGCAACCCCCCCTCTAGTTTATCCTCCGTCATAGTTTCTAGGTTAAGCGGCCTCGGAGATTGATTTCCCAACCCGTCCCGCCGCCGGCCGCCGGAACTCATCTACTACTTCCCGCCTTGGCGGATCGAGAAGGCGGGGCGCCATCGTGAACGGTGCGGAAACTTCGGAGGTGCCGTTGCTTCGGTTCTTGGATCCCGGATCGGGAAGGCGCGACTACATCAACCGCTTGACAAACGCTTCCGCTTAGCGATCTTCAAGGTATGAAGATACACTCCCCTCTCGGCTATGCATCACCATGATCTTGGGCGTAGGAATTTTTTAAATTACTCGTTCCCCAGGGATCCAAGCCAGGTTTTCGAGATGTCATATGCACGAGTAGAACAAGTGAGTTGTGGGCGATATAAGTCATAACCCTTACCGGATGTCATACTTTGGTTCAGGGTATTGTGAGATGAAGCGGCCGGACCGACATTCGTCGCTTACAAGAGACGGTTTCACCGCCGGCACTTTCTTTTAAAGGTGGGGCGGGTGTCTGTCTCTCCACTTTAGTTGAACCAAAAGGTTCCCCGGTCCTTCGAAGGTTAAAACAACACTAACTTGACGAACTATCGTTGTGGTTTTGATGCATAGGTAAAACGGTTCTTGCTAAGTCCATAGCAGCCACAAAAATTTGCAACAACAAAGTAGAGGGCGCCTAACTTGTTTTTGCAGGGCATGTTGTGATGTGATATGGTCAAGATGTGATGCTATATTTTATTGTATGAGATGATCATGTTTTGTAACCGGTTATTTCGGCAGAGCCATATGGTTGTCGCTTTATTGTATGAAATGCAAATGCCCTATAATTGCTTTTACCTTATCACTAAGCGGTAGCGATAATCGGAAAGCAATAGATGGCATAACGACAACGATCTCGATGGAGATCAAGGTGTCGGCCCGGTGTTTCGATGGTGATCACGATGGTGCTTTGGAGATGGAATCACAAGCACAAGATGATGATGGCCATATCATATCACTTATATTGATTGCATGTGATGTTTATCCTTTATGCATCTTATCTTGCTTTGATTGGGTAGCATTTTAAGATGATCTCTCACTAAATTATCAAGAAGTGTTCTCCCGGTATGCACCTTTGCAAAGTTCTTCGTCGAGACACCCGGGATGATCGGGTGTGATAGGCTCTATGTTCAAATACAACGGGTGCAAAACAGTTACCGCCGGAATACTCAAAGGTTAAACTTGATGAGCCTAGCATATTGATATGACCTCGGAACACGGAGACCAAAATTAACGTGAATCATATAGTAGATATGATCAACATAGTGATGTTCACCATTGAAACTACTCCATCTCACGTGATGATGGACATGGTTTAGTAGATTTGGATCACATGATCACTTAGATGACTAGAGAATGTCTCCTAAGTGGGAGTTCTTAAGTAATATGATTAATTGAACTTAAATTTATCATGAACTTAGTCCCGGTAGTATTTTGCAAATTATTTTGTAGATCAATAGCTTGCCTTGTTGCTTTCATATGTTTATTTTGATATGTTCCTAGAAAAATTGTGTTGAAAGATGTTAGTAGCAATGATGCGGATTGATCCGTGATCCGAGGTTTATCCTCATTCCGCCGAAGAATTATGTCCTTAATGCACCGCTAGGTGACAACCTATTGCAGGAGAAGATGGGCGTTTATGAACGTTTTAGCTCAAAATGATGACTACTTGATACTTTAGTGCACCATGCTTAAACGGCTTAGAATCGGGACTTCAAAGGCGTTTTGAACGCCATGGACCATATGAGATGTTCCAGGGTTGAAGTTAATATTTCTAGCAAATACCGAAAGGAGAGATAAAGTCTCCAACAAGTTCTATAGCTAAAAGATGGAGGAGAATCGCTCAACTAGTGAGCATGTGCTCCGGATTTCCGGTACTTCAATCGCTTGAATCAAGTGGGGTTAATCTTCCAGATAAGATAGTGATTGACAGAATTTTCTAGTCACCATCACTAAGTTACTAGAACTTCGTGATGAACTATAGTATGCAAGGGATGGCGAAAACGATTCCCGAGCTTTCGTGATGTTGAAATGAAGGTAGAAATCAAGAAAAAGCATCAAGTGTTGATGATTGACAAGACCACTAGTTTCGAAAAGGGAAAAGGGAAAGAAATGGAAACTTCAAGTAGAAAGGCAAAAAGTTTCACTCCCGTGAAGAAGACCAAAGGGACCAAAGCCCCGGAAAGTGCTTAACCACGAAATGGTCCCGAAGCGGAAATGCCCGAATATTTGGTGGATAAGAAGGATGGCAAAGTGAACAAGGGTATATTTGATATACATGTTATTGATGTGGCCTTACTAGTGTTTATAGTAGCCCCTAAGTATTTGATACTTGTTTGGTTGTTAAGATTAGTAACTCAAACAAGAGTTACATAATAAACAAAGACTAGTTGAGGGAAGTGACAATGAGTGTTGGAAATAGTTCCAAGATTGATATGATCATCATCCACACTCCCTATATTTTCAAGATTAGTGTTAAACCTAAACAAATGTTATTTAGCGTTTGCTTGAGCATGAATATGATTTGATCATGTTTATTTGCTCGGTTATTCATTTGAAGTTAAAGAATAATTGTTATTCTTTACATGAATAAGACCCATGGTTATACACCCAATGAAAATAGTTTATTGGATCTCACCGAGTGATACACATATTCATAATATTGATGCCAAAAGATGCAAAGTTAATAATGATAGTGCAACTTATTTGTGGTTTGGTTTGGGTCATATCGGTAAAGCGATGAAGAAACTCCATAAAGATGGATTTGGAATCACTTGGTTATGAATCATTTGATGCTTGCGAACCGGCCTTTTGGGAAGATGACTAAAACTCCGTTCTCCGGAACAATGGAACAAACTCCGATTTATTGGAAATAATACATACCGATGTATGCGATCCAATGAGTGTTGATGCTCATGGCAAGTATCGTTATTTTTACCTTCACAAGATGATTTGAGCGAATATGGGTATATCTACTTGATGAAACATAAGTCCGAAATAGTTGAAAGGTTCAAAGAATTTCAGGTGAAGTGGAAAAATCATCGTAACAAGAAAATAAAGTTTCCAACTGATCGGAGCGAATATTTGAGTTCGAGTTGGGTCTTCAATTAAAACAATGTGGAATAGTTTCCAGCTCACGCCACCGAACACCACAACGTTATGGTGTGTCCGAACCGTAACCGCACTTTATTGGATATGGTGCGATCTATGATATCTCTTCGATTTACCGCTATCGTTTTGGAGTTATGCTTTAGAGGCGGCCGCATTTTCACGTTAAATAGGGCACCATCAAAACCGTTGAGGCGACGCCTTTATGAACTGTGATTTGGCAAGAAACCAAAGTTGTCGCTTAAAGTTTGGGGCTGCGATGCTTATGTGAAAAACTTCAACCGGATAAGCTCGAACCCAAATCGGGAAATTGTCTTCATAGGATACCCAAAAGAGACTATTGGGTACACGTTCTATCACAGATCCAAGGCAAGATTTTCGTTCTAAATTTGGATCCTTTCTAGAGGGTTTTCAAAAGAAGTGAGGGGAGGAAAGTAGAGCTTGAAATAATTTGTACCTTCTCCCGAATTGGAAAGTAGTTCATCACAAATCAGTTCCAAGGATTCCTACACCAATTAGTGAGGAAGCTAATGATGATGATCATGAAACTTGGATCAATTTACTACAAAACCTCATAGGTTCTTCCAAAATTACCAGAGTGGTCAGAATCCTGTTTCGGAAGTCATGTTACTAGACCATGATGAACCTATGAACTATGAGGAAGCTGATGAGCCCGATTCGTGAAATGGCTTGAGGCCATGAAATCGAGATGGGATCCATGTATGAGAACAAAGTATGGACTTTGGTGGAGGTTGTTCATGATCGGCAAGCCATATTGTATAAATGGATCTTCAAGAGGAAGGAATTTTATAGTAGGTTACTATCTACAAAGCTCGACTTGTTGCAAAAAGGTTTTCGACAAGTTCAAGGTGGACTACAATGAGATTTTCTCAACTAGCGATGCTTAAGTCTGTCCGAATCATGTTGCAATTGCCACATTTTATGAAATCGACAAATGGATGTCAAAACTGCATTCCTTAATGGTTTTATTAAAGAAGAGTTGTATATGATGCAACCGGAAGGTTTTGTCAATCCTAAAGGTGCTAAAAAATGTGCAAGCTCCGAATCCATCTATGGTGGTGCAAGCATCTCGGAGTTAAATATCGCTTTGATAAGTTGATCAAAGCATATAGATTTATCATACTTGGGTGAAGCCCGATTTACAATAAAGTGAGGGGAGCACACCGCCTTTCGATAAATATATGTGAGTAAATATTGTTGATCGAAATGATGTAGAATTTTAATGGAAAGCATAAAGGAGTATTTGAAAGGAGTTCCTTAAAAGAAAGACCTCGGAAAGCTACTTACAATTGAGCATCAAAATCTATTGAGATAGATCAAGGCGGCGATAAGTTTTTTCAATAAGTACATACCTTGTCAAGATTTTGAAGTAGTTCAAAATGGAACACCAAAGAAAGAGTTCTTGCCTATGTTGCAAAGGTGTGAAATTGGGTAAGACTCAAATCCCGACCACGGCGAAAATAGAAAAGAGAATGAAAGTCATTCCCTATGCCTCCCATAGGTTCTATAAAGTATGCTATGCTATGTACCGGACCTATTGTATACCTTGTTTTGAATTTGGTAAGGAATACAATAGTGATCTAGGAGTAGATCCTTTGGACATTGGTTAAGAATATCCTTAGTGAGGACTAAGGAAATATTTTCGATTATGGAGGTAATAAAAGAGCCCTTATAAATAGTTACATCGGTGCAAGTTTTACACCGATCCGGATGACTCTAAGTCTCAATCTGGATACATATTGAAAGGGGAGCAATTAGCTAGAGTAGCTCCATGCGAGCATTGTAGACATATAATTTTGGAAAATACATACGGCTCAATGTGACAACCCGGTTGACTAAGCTTCTCTCACGAGCAAAACATGATCACACCTTAGTACTTTTGGTTGTTAATCACATAGCGATGTGAACTAGATTATTGACCTAGTAAACCCTTTGGGAGTTGGTCCATGATGATGTGAACTATGGGTGTTAATCATATCGGATATGAATATTGGTGTCAAATCACATGCCGATGTGAACTAGATTATTGACTTAGTGCAAGTGGAAGTAAGGAAATATGCCCTAGAAATAAAAAGTTATTATTTATTTCCTCATATCATGATAAATGTTTATTATTCATGCTAGAATTGTATTAACCAAAAATGATACATTGTGAATACATAGACAAAATAATGTCACTAGTATGCCTCTACTTGACTAGCTCATTAATCAAAGATGGTTATGTTTCCTAACCATAGACATGTGTTGTTTTGATTAAGGGATCACATCATTAGGAGAATGATGTGATTGTTTTAACCATTACATTAGCTTAGCATTTGATCATTTATTATGTTGCTATTGCTTTCTTCATGACTTATACAAAGTTCCTACAACTATGAGATTATGCAACTCCGTTTCGGGAAACACTTTTGGGCTACCAAACGCCCGGAATCGGGTGATTATAAAGGAGCTCTGGTGTCTCCAATGGTACATGTTGAGTTGGTATTTCGAGATTAGGTTTTGTCACTCAGTTGGAGAGGTATCTGGGCCCTCTCGGTAATGCACATCACTATAAGCCTTACAAGCAATGTGGCCAATGAGTTGGTTATGGAATGATGCATTATGAACGAGTAAAGAGACTTGCCGGTCGAGATTGAACTAGGTATTGAGATACCAACGATCGAATCTCGGGCAAGTAAATACCGGACAAAGGGAACAACGATGTTGTTATGCTTTGACCGATAAAGATCTTCGAGAATAAAGGACCAATATGGGCCCGGTCCCGCTATTGGTTATTGACAAAGAGGTGTCTCGGTCATGTTCACATAGTTTCGAACCCGTAAGGGTCCGCAAACCAACATTTCGTGGGATATATAGTTTATGGTTATTATGAGTGACCGAATGTTGTTGAGTCCGGATGAGATCATGGACATGACGGAAACCCGAATGGTGGGAGATAAAGTTTGATATATGGGATAATAGTGTTTGATCTCCGGAAGGGTTCCGGATTCACCGAAAGGGTTTCCGGATGTTTCCTAAATGTTTGGGTCGAGAACCGTTATTTGGGCCAAAGGGAAAGCCCACAAGGTTTTGGAAAGCCAAAAGAAATTTTGGGAGTCCGGCCGAAGGCAAGGGTCCCGGCGTCGGGTCCGGACGCCGGGAACCCCGGCGTTCGGGCCCTCGAATCCGAGAAGGACTTTGCCTTTCGGGTTGAAACCGACTTTGTGGAGGCTTTTACCCAAGTTTCACCCAAGACTCCATATAAATAGAGGGGCAGGGCTAGCACCAAAGACACATCAAGAAACACCAAGCCATGTGCCGCAACCCCGCCCCTCTAGTTTATCCGCCTCATAGTTTCCGAGTGCTAAGGCGGCCTGGGAGATTGTTCTTCAAAAACCGCCACCACACCGCCGTGATGCCGGAACTCATCGCCTTTGCCCGCCTTGCTGGATCGAGAAGGCAAGGCGCCATCGAGATGAACATGTCGGAAACTTCGGAGGTGCCGGGTTCAAGCGGATCGGTCGGATCATGAAGGCGTCACTCATCAAGTTGACAAACGCCCCTTAGGATCTTAAAGGGTATGAAGATACCTCCCTCTCGTTTATGCATCACCATGATCTTGCGGTGGAATTTTTTAAATTACCGCCCCCAAACCCGGGAGCTGGCTTGTTGGAGAATCTCGGTCCGGGTTGGTGCCTTTTGCCCCAAGGTTGGGGCCGGGTTGAGGAATTGGCCGGTCGAGGGTTTTCCTTGGGTTGAGCAACCCGCCCAAGTCGGAAACCCGAGGGGCGTTTGGCCTGTTGCTTTTGAAAAGGATCTGGGTTTGGTTTTCCGGGTTCATCCCGATAGTATGCCAATGTTGTTCATCTTGGGTGGGAAACAAATAGTAAAGCAATCATCATCTTCTTTATTAAATTAAAGCAATCATCGCCTACTATCATTACTTTTGGATCCATCCCGGTTGTTACCATTACTCAGATTTCTGCATGCTCTCCTTACATAATCTCACTATTGTTTTTTGTATGCATGTGGATATTGTACATAGTCATCTTGAACATGTAGAGAAAAAGAAGACTTTTGGCGGCAATACAATGTCATGCATCGGCTCCATGGTGGGTCCAATGGAAAACCCTCCCTCTCCGTTGTAATCCGAGGAAGATATATGTTCCCTCGATGCGGCTATATCTCCCACGTGTCGAGCACGACTTAGAGGCATAACCGCATTGAAAGCAATGTCGCAAGTGAGTTAATCTTCGCACAACCCATGTAATACATAAGGAAAGAGATACATAGTTGGCTTACAATCGCCACTTCACACAAATACATGAATAAAACATTACATCATCCAGATACAATCAAGGTCCGACTACGGAACCAAAATAAAAGAAGAACCCCAAATGCATAAAGGTCCCCAATCGACCCCAACTGGGCTCCACTCATCGATCAACTAGAACGAAACAACACAAAGGGCAAGATCTTCATCGAGCTCCTCCTTGAGCTTGGTTGCGCCACCGCCGGTAACAAAGGCACCGCAAACTGGTTTTGAAGTATCCGTGAGCCACGAGGACTCAGCAATCCCATTACCATGGGTATCAAGACTAGCAAAGCTTAATGGGAAAGGAAGGGGTAAAGTGGTGAGGTTGCAGCAGCGACTAAGCAAGTATGGTGGCTAACATACGCAAATGAGAGCGAGAAGAGAAACAAGCGGAACGGTCGTGAAGCTAGCAATGATCAAGAGGTGATCCTGAACACCTACTTACGTCAATCATAACCCAGAAACCGTGCTCACTTCCCGGACTCCGCCGAGAAGAGACCATCACGGCTACACACTCGGTTGATGCGTTTTAATTCGGATCATGTGTCAAGTTGTCTACAACCGGACATTAACAAATTCCCATCTGCCACATAACCGCGGGCACGGCTCTCGAAAGTTTATACCTGCAGGGTGTCCCAACTTAGCCCATGACAGCTCTCGCGATCATCGAAGGAATAGACCTTCACCCAAGACACTCCGATCGACTCGGTATCCGGTACATCAAGACATTTCGACAATGGTAAAACAAGACCAGCAAGACCTCCCGGCGTGCCGACATCCCGATAGTAGCCGCACATCTCGCCTCGTGCCACGACCGGATGAGCAGTCCGTATAACTAAAACCAGACCTCAAGTTTCCTTGAGGTGGCGCAAAAGCGCTCTAGTTTGGACCAACACTTAGACAAGCATTGGCCCGGGGCTGAATAAAGATGACCCTTGGGTTAATTACTCCCAAGGAAAAGTAGGTGGTGGTGAGGCAAATGGTAAAAGTCAATGTTGGGCCTTGCGGACAAGTTTTATTCAAAGCGAACTGTCGGGGGTCCCATAAATCACCCGACCGCGTAAGGGACGCAAAATCCGGGAACATAACACCGGTATGACGGAAACTAGGGCGGCAAGAGTGGAACAAAACACTGCATAAGGCCGAGCCTTCCACCCTTTACCAAGTATATAGATGCATTAATAATATAAAAGATATTGTGATATCCCAACATAAACCCTGTCCACCATGGAGAAATCTTCAACTTCACTCGCAACTAGCAACGCTATAAGAGGGGCTGAGCAAAGGGAACATAGCCAAACAATGGTTTGCATAGGAAAGGTGTCAAAGGTTAGAGGTTCATGGCAATATGGGATGGCTGGACAAACAGTAATGGGTAGCGCAAAGCATAGCGAAAAGAACGAGGCAACTAGCATAGCAATGATAGTAGTGAGATCCAGTAGTAGCGGTCATCTTGCCTCAAATCCCGCTAGGAAGAAGAACGAATCCATGAAGAAGACAAACGGACATCGAATCTAATCCTCACAACTCCGAACGAAACCGGCTAACGAGAGAAGCAAACCGAAAGAAACAAACAACATGGTAAACACACAAGCATAAACATGTCATGATGCACAAACAAGTATGATGCATGTCCGGTTTAATGAGGCATGGCATGGCAAAGTGCAGCAAACAATACTACAAGTTAAGTGGAGCTCAATATGCAACGAAGTTGCATATTGACTAAACACCACATCAATTATTTAGTTATCTCTCGGTTATGCTACTCATCAATATTAAATGTTGTTAAACATGGCAAGGAGTGAAGCATAAAGAAACTACCTAACTAGGCAAGTTTAAATGAGGCCGGAAGAACAAACAACAATTCCGGAAAATCCTCATGTCCATATTTCGAATTTGGTACTGTTCTGCCCTAAACCATATTTTAAAGTTGTTAAACAGGAAAATAAAGTGCACCATGTTAAACTAGGCATTTTTCCACCCCATTTACATATCAAGTTTATTTAAAACCGAGCTACGGTTATTTAGTTATGAAATAAAGCATTTTAACACGGCATTTATGCAAATTAATGCAAACAGCAATTTAAACATTTTAAACATGGATGAAAGTGGCAAATGGTGAAACTAGATACAATTCTAAGCATTTTACATATATAGTTTGTTTAATTTGGATGAATGCATATTTATTTATTAACAAAACAAAACAGTGGCATCCCCTGTATATATGCATGCATTGGTAAATGCTAAAATCACAGAGCAGAAAAAAAACATACGCTGGTCGAAGCAATACAAAGGCAGCGCCCGAGAGTGAGTGAGGCCCAAGAGGATTTGAGGTCCAGGGCCGACCGTGGGAGCAAAAATAAAGGAAACAGGGCCCTCCGTGACTCGAACCCTAGATCCCCTGGAAGGGTGCACGCTGAGACGACCACTCGGATGTCTCTGACTTTGTGTTGACATAGGGGATCAACTTTAGATGAAGAAGAACAAGAGCTTGATCTTGGGGAGGCAAAATTGCTGGCGTGGGGATTTGATAATTGCAGCAAAATCAGAATCGAACCAACAGCCCAAATAACCTGACATAAACAAGATGAAAAAGAAACAGGGCAAAATTGGGGCACCTCGATTTGATCCCAGGACCTCCTGGATGTGTGCACGAGGGAGAAACCACTCGGTTAGCTTAGTGTTCGTGATACAAAGTGCGCCCAGGCTCTTTTGAGCTACCCAACAACAGGTCGAGCTTGGCCATGGCTGCACGGCGACAACCGACGGCGAGGGCAAGCACAAGAGACGGCCGTTGGGGTGATGAACCTGCGGCGGGCGTGCGGATTTGGGAGGCGGTGCTACCAGCGGAAGGCTTGAGGGTGTGTGGAAGCTGTGTGAGTGAGCACGCGTGTACAGGAGCGAGCATGGCGAGCTACAGGCGCAACCATGAACGGCGGCCTGGTGGTGATGATGCGTGAGGATATGCATGTGATGTTCGGCGTGTTCTGGAGTTGCACTTGCAGGTGCAAGGAAGGGGCGGCCGTGTGCAACTGTGAGTGTGTGCGCGCTAGGCAAGGCTAGGAAAAGGACGCGGGCGCTCGAGCTCGAGCACGGCTCGACTCGGGGCATGGCAAGCAGCGGCGACGGCAACAAGGCACGGTGAGCCGGCGGCAGAGCTGCGGAAGAAGGCGCGAGGCCAGTGGGACGTCTACGGAGCCAACTGGGCCTCAGGATGCGCGGGATGCAGAGAGCGTGTTGCTGGATCCTGAGAAAAATTCAGAAAACACCAGAGCGGCGAGAGCGCGGCGCGAAACCGATCCCAGGCACGTCTACGGCGATCAATATGCGGCAGAAGAAAAGAGAGGGGGAGCAGGTATACCTAGCTCACCCTAGGACACGGATAAATCGATGTAGACGAGCCATCGGCGACGCGGACGTGCTCTGAACCCGACGCGGTTCCTGTCCGAGGAAGAAGGAAGCAGAGGAAGACGTCAGGCGCGGGACTTGGCGACTCCTTATGTGACGCAGATGTAGCAGCGGGCGGAAAGGACGTCGACGGACTTGCCGGACACGAACGGCGAGGAAGAAGATGAAGGAGTTCACGGCGGCGACATGGCTGGTCCTCCGGTGCGCTCGGGATGCGCGGGAGCGATGGATCGGATGGATTGGCGTGGCTTACCGGGTGGCGGCGGAGATGGGGAAAAGAGGGGGATCGAGGGAACCCTAGGGAAGCAGGGGCGAATTTATAGGAGGGCCAGGAGGCGTCGAGGAGTCGTGGTGAAACCACGGTGGCTATGTGCGCTTTTCACCGAGAGTTACTTGTGAGAGAGAGAGGGTGCGTGAGGTGGAAGAAAAGGTGAGGGGAGAGGATGACAGTGGGTCCGCCCGGTGCATGAGCAAATTTACTGGGAAGAGGAGCAAAGGCCGTGCACGGGCTGGGCTATGGTGATGTTGGGCTGCGCCAATCATCACTTGGCTGCTGGTTTCTCACCTTCTTCCCTATTTTTTTCAAACAGAAAAGAAGAGAGAAAAGTGCAGGAGTTTGGATAGGGTAGTAGCCAAGATGAAAATATTTATGGACTGCTGGTATAATGGATAATTAAGTAAAATTGGTTTGGATATTTTACAGACAGAAATTTAAAACAAGTTTGAATTTCATTCAAACATGAGTTAAATTCTAGCCCAACCAAAACAACTTACAAAGAGCTGCAACTTGGAAGAGAGGGTGCAGGCATGATGTAAGATTTACAGAAAATAAGTGAACATTTTTACTGGGACAGGAAAATGCCACTTGCAATAAATGTGTGAGAATTGAAAGGAAGAGGCTAGTGATGGGGTGTTGCACTTGATGATGGTTTAGATGGAAGGGCAAGATGGAACAACAAAGAAGATGAGGAGAAAG
Source organism: Aegilops speltoides (assembly GCA_021437245.1). Taxonomy (NCBI): domain Eukaryota; kingdom Viridiplantae; phylum Streptophyta; class Magnoliopsida; order Poales; family Poaceae; genus Aegilops; species Aegilops speltoides. Next base: position 423,942,432 of record CM038144.1, on the reverse strand, counting down.
AGTTCACAAAGATAGCAAGCACACAACAAATGTGCACACGATGAATATGCACACTACAAGGATGATCATGATGCAAATGCAACAAAATGACATAGCAAATGCAACACGCAAGCAAATGCCATGACAATGAAGACGAATAACTGACAGACACCAGGCGCATCGGATCCGGGGTGTTACACACCTGTAGGGATACCGCGCGTGAGGCCGCAAAGTGATATGATATGTTACATGCTAGATCGGTGTGACTTAGGATCGGGGTCCCGATAGTATGATCCATGGGCCTTCAACGGGTCGTAGGATCCATTGGTCTTCTACACGCCGTAGGATCCATGGGCCTTCTACGGGGCGTATAATCATTTCACCAAACATGGGCCGTACTATTCGTGGACCATAACGGCTGTTAATAGGCCATATTTGATAATGCTAAGAAAACAGCCCAACGGGTTAAGGGGCCACAAACGGGCCGAATGTAACCATGGGCTGAATTTGGCCCACAAACGGAACAGGCCAGTAAGGGACCGTAAGTAACCGAATTCTAGAAATGAGCCCAAGAATAAATGGGCCCTTAGAAGGCCGAAAGTTAACACGCACTGGAAACGGCCGACGGAATAATGGGGAGTTAATGGGTATAAAGCGATACACTATTCATTATGGGCCAGTTTCATCTCAGGCCTTTAATGGGCCTAGAGTCACAAGGTGCCTCACATGGGCTGAAAGACATCATGGGCCATACATGGGCCAGAAGTTACAATGGGCCGGAATCATATTGGACGGCCCAGATGAAGCTGCTGGGCTTAATTCTGATAGCCCATAACGGGTCGGGAGGTAGCGGGTCATAAATGGGCTATATATGAGCAGGCCGTTAACAGGCTTTCCGTGGGCCGTCCCGTTACCTTTTGACGAAGTTAAACGGGCTGGCCTTTTCACCGGAATGGGCCTCTCTTGGGCCGTGCCACGTGTCAACATATCATAGGCGCCTCCTGTCCAATGACTGGATGACATCTGTCCCAATGGTGAGCCAACACGTGTTTCCTCTGGCCAATGAGAATTTCACATGTGGAAAATCCCCATTGGTCCGGGATGTTAACGGGTTATCGGATCCAAAACTGGACCCGATAGTTTAACGACGACCTGTTACAGTGGATGCCACATGTCGGGCACCCTTGACGAAAACACTTCCATGACGCACCATTTATCATCATGGAAGTGGACACTTCCGTGATGATAATTTTGGTAATGTCAAGGAACACTTCTACGACAGCACAAGTATGACTATCTTGATTCTGTCATAAAATCTTCATGGATGTACATGCATGATAGAAAACATGACCTACTGCGAACAACACATATCATCACAGAAGTGTATTTTTTTGTAGTGTAAACAGCCTACCAGAGAACTCTATTGGTAGCTGGGAAGACTTGGAGGATGCCTTTAGAGACAACTTCCAAGGTACCTATGTCCGGCCTTCGTATGCCGATGACCTTAGTCATATAGTCCAGCAACCCGGTGAGACAGCCCGCAAACTCTGGACTAGGTTCTTAATTAAAAAGAACCAAATCATCGACTCTCTGGATGCCGAAGACCTCGTGGCCTTTAAGCATAGTGTCTGCGACGAATGTCTCGCCCAACACCTCGGTGAGGAAAAGTCGAAGTCTATGGCAGCTCTTACCACACTCATGACCCGCTTCTCTGCGAGAGAGGACAGCTGGTTGGCTCGTAGAAGCAATAGTACCAGCGACCCTAGCACCTCCAAAGTTAGGGATAGCAATGGTAGGCTAGAACGCAACAAACACAAGCGTCGAAACAACAACGAGGAAACTGAAGACACATCGGTCAATGCCGGATTCAGCGGCTCTAAATCATGTCAGTGGAAGAAGACACATTGGACAAAATACTTGATCGGCCTTACTAGATTCATGGCACCCCAGACTGTCGGAGTTCGGGTTCCAGCAAAACCCTTGAGCTTCGAACTATGGGGTGCACAAGAAGATCTCTCCTCCCCCTAGCTCACGCTCTCAGCACAATCTCAAAGTCCAGCACGTCGAACTCGCAGAACAAAGGACATAGGGTTTGTATTGGTTCGGGCCACTGATGTGGTGCAATACCCTACTCCAGTGTGGTGTGGTGGATTGCCTCTTGGGCTGAGGATGAACAAGTACAAGGGAGGAACAGCCTCCTGAGGAGAGGTGTTCTTGAGCTCGGTGAGCTTGTGTGGTTGAGGATGATCTGAATGGTCCAAGATCCGTCCTCTCCTACTATGGTGGCCAGTCCTATTTATAGAGGCCCTGGTCCTCTTCCCAAATGTAGGCGGGAAGGGATCCAACAATGGCCAAATTTGAAGGGAGACAACCAATACAAGTTATCCTGACTAAAGGTGGTCTTTGCCTGCCAAAGCTTCTGGTGGTGACGTCGTCCTGGGCTCCACGGTGACCTCCGTCCTACCTCCTGCTGGTCTTGGTCTTGTTGCACCAATATGGAAACCTTTGCCTGATGCCTCGGGACTCCTCGCTTGTGCTTGCCTCTTTAGCACCAAAGAGGAAACAAGTACGCTGCGTGCGCTGGCGCCCGACTGGCGCCCGCATGGCCTTGGTCTTCATGGCTTGCGTCACAGGGACCTCGCGAGGTGCCCCTCACGAGCCAGCTTGGTGAGGCTGCCCCAGAGGAGGTCTTGCATCGTCCACCTTGTGAGGCTTGGCCCCTCGCGAGGGTCTTGAGTGTTCACTGATGAAGACGGGCAGAGGGTCGCAGGAGCCACGCCAGGCCGCAGGCGCAAGTCTGGGACCCCTGCCCTGTGACGCCGACAAGAGCCCCGTGCCCAAGGCGTGCTCGGACTTGGCTTCGAGGCAAAACCAAGGGCAAGTGTGGAGCGCCGTGGGCCCCAACAGCCTGCAGCCTCGGTTGACGCGTGGCGATTGATGGGACGTGGGTGTCTCCGCTTCCCCATGCTGCCTCGGCAACTGCCCGACTGACAAAAGGCTGGCGCGGGCCGCATTTGCCTTCATTGCTTTCCTTCGTCTTTCTCCATATCCCCTTTCTCGCTCCTTGCTTCCAGAGACTCTAGATCCGGCTAGATCCTCCTTCTTGCCTGCCGCCAATGGCGCCCAAAAAAGCTCAGGCCACTCCTCCGCCATCTTGGTATGAGCCTGCGCTCGATGCGCCGAGTGTTTCGGAGAAGAACCTTGCCGTTGTGCTCTTGATGATGGCGGACGGTGATGAGAAGAGGATGACTGTGCTTCGGGCTGGCTCCGCCGAGCCGGGGGCCTCAGGAAGCCCCTTCTACCCCTTCTTCATGAGCAACATCGCTGCCAGGTTGGTTCCCCCCTTCTCCGACTTCTTCTACTCCGTCCTTAGCCATTACAAGATCCACACTCTCCATCTTCATCCCAACTCCATCCTCCTCCTCCCGATCTTCGCCTTCTACTGCGAGGCGTATGTTGGAGTGATGCCGTCTGTGGCGCTGCTACGCCACTTCTTCCTCTGGATCAAGGAGGGCCACCGCTCTGGGTGCATTGGCTTCATCGCGGCCAACAAGACCAACGCCATCTCGAAGGCCGGTAAGAAGGCCGAGGGCTTCAGGAGCAAGTGGGTCTTGATGGACGCCAAGTGCTCCCACCCCTGGATGGTGCTGACGACGGAGATGCATGTGTCCCAAGAGGGGTGGCTTTGCATGAAGCTCACCGACCCCGGGGCGGCACAGGTGTTGGAGAGGATGACCGCCGACCAGAGGCCTGGTGACTCAAGGGCGGCGAAGCTGACGGGGGCCATGATCGTCAAAGAATTCATGACGCAGCGCGTGGCTCCCCTTCAGGCGCGCCCGCGCCCCTTGTGGAAGCTTAGAGATGAAGGGGACGGCCTCCGCATGGTCCCGGAGGCCCTTTCTAATGAGGAGTTGCGCTCGGCTCTCCGCTCCTTGGTTGGGGACGACCAAGGGTACCCGCCGGACTCCTTCGTTCCCTTGTTCCGCCGCTGAGATGGGGCGGAGGCTGCCACCGCCATGCCCGTCTTCGACTGGCGTGGGCTTGTGCCGCCTGCGTCCTTGAATGTTCCGGTGACGACGACTCCGGTGGACGTGTATTCCGATGAGTCTCGCGAGGAGGAAGAGAAGGAGGAGGAGGAGGAGGAGGAGCACGACTCGGAGGCGACCCACGAAGGGGCGGGGGAGACCTCCCCTTTGCGCAAGGCCGACATCCTCTGCATGCTGCCTGATAACAATGACGAGGCCGATGTCCCCCTGGAAAGGGGGGAGCTGCACGTGGCAGGGGGCTCCACGAGGTCCAAGGTCAGTCCCCGGAGGAGGTCACTGGTCGAGGTTCCGACAAGGGGAAGGTCGGCACTGATCTCCCGAGATGACGCCCCTGTTCTAACGCTGCCTGGAGCTGCTTCCGGCCTATCTGCTGCCCCTTCTTCTGCGCCTGGAGCCCGTGCGCCCGTGCCTCAGGCTGCGCGGCTCTCGGGTTTGAAGCTTAGAAGCAGAGAGACTACGCCACGGTGGACAAGTATTCTCGTCCTGCCTTGTTCTCGCTTCGGCTGCTGATTCTTGGTGCTTCTCCGTTGCGCAATTAGGCCGATGCCCGCGGCGAAGAAAAGGAAGGAGGAAGCGGTGGTACCGCTCGGGACCAAATCGCTTGCGGCGGCCGCACCCTCCTCCGTGGGGAAGGGCAGTGACGGCGCTCGCGCTTCCCTGGCCCGATCGTCCTCGCGAGACTTGGGGAGCTTCCTCCGGAGAAGGCAGCCCCCGTAGCCCCGCTGGCTCTGGAGATGCCGACATCCGGCTCCGTTGTTGGGGTCCCCAAAGCTCAGGAGCTCCCAACCTCCTGTGGCATGGTGACGATGTTGCCTCCTCCTCCTCCCGCCGCACTACTGACCCCTGATCCTTCCGCCTCCCCTGACGTCCTAGAGCATGCTCTTTCTGCACTGACCCTGCTGCGGGAGGATCTTCAAGGCACCGACCGTCGCCTGGTGGCCGGGCAACTGGAGCTGATCTCTGGCTGGCTTCACTCCGATGTGTTCGTCCGGGCGGTGTTGAGCCAGGCTGTGGCGGCCTCCGAGAAGGACAAGCAGGCCGTCTCCCAAGCTGCGGCTGCCCGCGAGGTGGCGCTGAAGGATGCCAGGGCCGCCCAGGATCGCTGTCGGCCGCTGGAGGCCGAGCTGGAGACCATGCGCAGTGAGTGTCCGGACAAAGCTCGAGGCCGCAAGGCGGAGGAGGAGAAGATGAAGGCCCGAGAGGACGCCGTCAGGGGTCGCGACGCCGAGCTGGAGCAGTTGGCAAAGGCGCAGGCCACAGAGTGCAGCCGGCTGGAGAAGCTGGAGTAGAAGATGAAGGCAAAGAAGGCCGAGCTGGAGGCCAAGGCAAAGGTCCTGGCTAAGGACCACGTGGCCTTCAAGTCCCTCGAGGAGAGGTTCCGTGGTGGCGCCATGGGCACTCTACGAGAAGGGCTTGCAGAGCCGCCGCTACAGACGACGAGGGCCCCACCCAGCTGCTTCCTCATCTGGTCGCGGCGCTTGAGGAAGTCGTGGGCAGTATTGGCCCCTTGGTGGAGGGAGAAGCCCGCACGCTTTTCCTCGACCGCGTTAACGCGCGTCTTCAGCCACCTCCATCTTTGTGATCCTGACGCCAACCTCGATGAGCTGTTGGAGCCTGTGGATTACAAGCCCTGCGCAGCTGCTGCCGAAGCTGTTGGAAATATGCCCTAGAGGCAATAATAAAAGTATTATTATATTTCCTTGTTCATGATAATTGTCTTTTATTCATGCTATAACTGTATTATCCGGAAATCGTAATACACGTGTGAATACATAGACCACAATATGTCCCTAGTGAGCCTCTAGTAGACTAGCTCGTTGATCAACAGATGGTCATGGTTTCTGGCTATGGACATTGGATGTCGTTGATAACGGATCACATCATTAGGAGAATGATGTGATGGACAAGACCCAATACTAAGCATAGCACAAAGATCGTGTAGTTCGCTTGCTAGAGCTTTTCTAATGTCAAGTATCTCTTCCTTAGACCATGAGATCGTGTAACTCCGGACACCGTAGGAGTGCTTTGGGTGTATCAAACGTCACAACGTGAATCGGGTGACTATAAAGGTGCACTACAGGTATCTCCGAAAGTGTCATTGGGTTGACACGGATCGAGATCGATTTGTCACCCGTAAACGGAGAGGTATCTCTGGGCCCACTCGGTAGTACATCATCATAATGTGCACAATGTGACCAAGGGGTTGATCACGGATGATGTGTTGCGAACGAGTAAAGAGACTTGCCGGTAACGAGATTGAACGAGGTATCGTATACCGATGATCGAATCTCGGGCAAGTAAAATACCGCTAGACAAAGGGAATTGTATACGGATCGACCGAGTCCTTGACATCGTGGTTCATCCGATGAGATCATCGTGGAACATGTGGGAGCCAACATGGGTATCCAGATACCATGTTGGTTATTGACCGGAGAACGCCTCGGTCATGTCTACATGTCTCCCGAACCCGTAGGGTCTACACACTTAAGGTTCGGCGACACTAGGGTTATAAAGGAAGCTTGTATGTGGTTACCGAATGTTGTTCGGAGTCCCGGATGAGATCCCGGACGTCACGAGGAGTTCCGGAGGTAAAGATTTATATATGGGAAGTCCTGTTTGGTCACCGAAAAGTTTCGGTTTTATTGGTAACGCATCGACCACCGGAGGGTCCTGGGTCCACCAAGTGGGGCCACCTACCCGGAGGGCTGCATGGGCCATGTGGGAGGAACCAGCCCTGTGTGGGCTGGTGCGCCCCCCACAAGGGGCCCAAGGCGCAGGAAGTGGGGAAGGGGGGCAAACCCTAGGGCAGATGGGCCCTAAGGCCCACCCTGGGTGCGCCTCCCCCCTCTCCCCTTTCTGGCCGCCACCAGATGCCATCTGGGGGCTGCCGCCACCCCTGGGGAGGGAACCCTAGAGGGGGCGCAGCCCCCTCCCCTCCCCCTATAAATACTTGAGGTCATGGGGCTGTCCAACACATGAGTTTCTCCTCCTGTTAGCGCAGTCATACCTCTCTCCCTTCTCCTCAGATCTCGCGGTGCTTGGCGAAGCCCTGCTGGACTACCACGCCTCCATCACCACCACGCCGTTGTCAGCTGCTGGATGGAGTCTTCTCAACCTCTCCTCTCTCCTTGCTGGATCAAGGCGTGGGAGACGCCACCGGCTGTACGTGTGTTGAACGCGAGGTGCCGTCCGCTCGCACTAGGATCTCCGGTGATTTGGATCACGACGAGCACGACTCCTTCAACCCCGCTCTCTTGAACGCTTCCGCATAGCGATCTACAAGGGTATGTAGATGCACTCTCCTTCCCTCGCTGCTGGTTTCTCCATAGATAGATCTTGGTGACACGAGGAAAATTTTGAATTTCGCCACGCTCCCCAACAAAGGGCATCATGAGCTAGGTCTATTGCGTAGATTCTTTGCACGAGTAGAACACAAAGTAGTTGTGGGTGTTGATGTTGTTTAATATGCTTACCGCTACTAGTCCAATCTTGTTTCGACGGTATTGTGGGATGAAGCGCCCGGACCGACCTTACACGCATTTCACGTGAGACAAAGTTCCACTGATTGACATGCACTTCGTGCATAAGGTGGCTAGGGGTGCCGCCTCCCACTTTAGTCGGAACGGATTCGATGAAAAGGGTCCTTATGAAGGGTAAATAGCAATTGGCATATCACGCTGTGGTTTTGCGAGGTAAGAAACGTTTGCTAGAAACCCATAGCAGCCACAGAAACATGCAACAACAATTAGAGGACGCCTAACTTGTTTTTGCAGGTATGCTATGTGATGTGATATGGCCAAGAAGAATGTGATGAATGATATGTGATGTATGAGATTGATCATGTTCTTGTAATAGGAATCACGACTTGCATGTCGATGAGTATGACAACCGCAGGAGCCATAGGAGTTGTCTTAATTTATTGTATGACCTGCGTGTCATTGAACAATGCCATGTAATTACTTTACTTTATTGCTAACCGTAGCCATAGTAGTAGAAGTAATAAGTTGGCGAGACAACTTCATGGAGACACGATGATGGAGATCATGATGATGGAGATCATGGTGTCATGCCGGTGACGATGATGATCATGGAGCCCGAAGATGGAGATCAAAGGAGCAAAATGATATTGGCCATATCATGTCACTATTTGATTGCATGTGATGTTTATCATGTTTATGCATCTTGTTTACTTAGGACGACGGTAGTAAATAAGATGATCCTTACAAAATATCAAGAAGTGTTCTCCCCGATCGCGCAATCGTTGCTACAGTTCGTCGCTTCTAAGCACCACGTGATGATCGGGTGTGATGGATTCTTACGCTCACATACAACGGTGTAAGACAGTTTTACACAAAAACACTTAGGGTTAACTTGACGAGCCTAGCATGTACGCATATGGCCTCGAACACGGAGACCGAAAGGTCGAGCATGAGTCGATAGTAGATACGATCAACATGAAGATGTTCACCGACGATGACTAGTCCGTCTCACGTGATGATCGGACACGGCCTAGTTGACTTGGATCATGTAATCACTTAGATGACCGAGGGATGTCTATCTCGAGTGGGAGTTCATAAGATGGACTTAATTATCCCGAACATAGTCAAAAGATCTTTGCAAATTATGTCGTAAGCTCGCACTTCAGTTCCAATCGCTTAGATATGTTCCTAGAGAAAATATAGTTGAAAGTTGACAAGAGCGATTATGCGGACAAGAGAAAGCTCATGTCCTTAATGCACCGCCACAGTGTGCTGAACCCCAAACGCCGCTTGTGGATGTTGCGAACATCGGACATACACGCTTTGATAACTACGTGATAGTTCGATAAACGGTTTAGAATTAAGGCACCAAAGATGTTTTTCAAACGTCATGAACATATGAGATGTTTCGAGGGCTGAAATTGAGATTTCAGGCTCGTGCTCACGCCAAGAGGTATGAGACCTCCGACGATTTTCTTAGCCTGCAAACTAAGGGAGAAAAGCTCAATCGTTGAGCTTGTGCTCGATTGTCTGAGTGCAACAATCACTTGAATCGAGGGAGTCGATCTTCCGATGAGATAGTGATGTTTCTCCAAAGTCATTACCACCAAGCTGCTAGAGCTTCGTGATGAACTATAACATATCGTGGATAGATATGATGATCCTTGAGCTATTCGTGATGTTTGACACATGAAAGTAGAAATCAAGAAGGAGAATCAATTGTTGATGGTTGGTGAAACCACTAGTTTTAAGAAGGGCAAGGGCAAGAAGGGATACTTCATGAAACAGCAAATCAGCTGCTGCTCCAGTGAAGAAACCCAAGGTTGAACCCAAACCCGAGAATAAGTGCTTCTGTAATAAAGGGAACCACCACTGAGCGGAATTACCCTAGATACTTGGTAGATGAGAAGGCGGCAAGGTCGATAGAAGTATATTGATATACATAATGTTAATGTGTACTTTACTAGTACTCCTAGTAGCACCTGTGGTATTAGATACCGGTTCGGTTGCTAAGTGTTAGTAACTCAAATAAAAGAGCTACGGAATAAACGGAGACTAGCTAAAGGCGAGCTGACGATATGTGTTGGAAGTATTTCCAAGTTTGATGTGATCAAACATCGCACGCTCCCTCTACCATCAAGATTAGTATTAAACCTAAATAATTGTCATTTGGTGTTTGTTGAGCATAGACATGATTGGATTATGTCTATCGCAATACGGTTATTCATTTAAGGAGAATAATGGTTACTCTGTTTATTTGAATAATACCTTCAATGGTCTTGCACCTGAAACGAATGGTTTATTGAATCTCGATCGTAGTGATACACATTTTCATGCCAAAAGATATAAGATAGTAATGATAGTACCACTTACTTGTGGCACTGCCATGTAAGTCATATTGGTATAAAACGCATGAAGAAGCTCCATGTTGATGGATCTTTGGACTCACTCATTTTTGAAAAGTTTGAGACATGTGAACCACGTCTATTGGTGTATACGCATGAAGAAACTCCATGTAGATGGATCGTTTGGACTCACTTGATTTTGAATCACTTGAGATATGCAAATCATACCACATGGGCAAGATGGCTAAAAAAGCCTCGTTTTTCAGTAAGATGGAACAAGATAGCAACTTGTTGGAAGTAACACATTTTAATGTGTGCAGTCCAATGAGTGCTGAGGCATGCAGTGAATATCGTTATGTTCTTACTTCACAGATGATTCGAGTAGATGTAGAGTATATTTACTTGATGAAACACAAGTCTGAATTATTGAATGGTTCAACTAATTTCAGAGTGAAGTTGAAGATCATCGTGACAAGAGGATGAAATGTCTATGATATGATCATAAAGATAAGTATCTGAGTTACAAGTTTGGCACACAATTAAGACATTGTGGAAATTGTTTCACAATTAATACCGCCTGGAACACCATAGTTTGATGGTGTGTCTGAACATCATAGTTGCACCCTATTGGATATGGTGCATGCCATGATGTCTCTTATCGAATTACCACTATCGTTTATGGGTTAGGCATTAGAGACAACCACATTCACTTTAAATACGGCACCACGTAATTCCGTTGAGATGACACCATATGAACTATGGTTTAGAGAAACCTAAGTTGTCATTTCTTAAATGTTTGGGGCTGCGACGCTTATGTGAAAAAGTTTCAGGTTGATAAGCTCGAACCCAAAGCGGATAAAATGCATCTTCATAGGACACCCAAAACAGTTGGGTATACCTCCTAATTCAGATCCGAAAGCAATAGGGATTGTTTCTTGAATCGGGTCCATTCTCGAGGAAAAGTTTGTCTCGAAAAGTTGAGTGGGAGGATGGTGGAGACTTGATATGGTTATTGAACCGTCACTACAACTAGTGTGTAGCAGGGCACAGGAAGTTGTTCCTGTGGCACCTACACCAATTGAAGTAGAAGCTTATGATAGTGATCATAAAACTTCCGATCAAGTCACTACCATACCTCGTAGGGTGACAAGGATGCGTACTGCTTCAGAGTGGTACAGTAATCTTGTCTTGAAGGACATGTTGCTAGACAACAATGAACCTACGAGCTATGAGAAGCAATGGTGGGCCCAAATTCCGACAAATGGTTAGAAGCCATGAAATCCGAGATAGGATCCATGTATCAGAACAAAGCATGGACTTTGGTGGACTTGCCCGATGATCGGCAAGCCATTGAAATAAATGGATCTTTAAGAAGAAGACGGACGTGGACGGTAATGTCACCGTCTATGAAGCTCGACTTGTGGCAAAGAGTTTTTTTTCACAAGTTCAAGGAGTTGACTACGATGAGATTTTCTCATCCATAGCGATGCTTAAGTCCGTCAGAATCATGTTAGCATTAGCTGCATTTATGAAATCTGGCAGATGGATGTCAAAACGAGTTTCCTTACCAGCCAGAAGGAAAGGTTGTATGTGATACAATCAAAAAAGTTTTGTCGATCCTAAGGATGCTAAAAGGTATGCTAGCTCCAGCGATCCTTCCATGGACTGGAGTAAGCATCTCGGTGTTGGAATATGCACTTTGATAAGATGATCAAAGATTTTTGGTTTATACAAAGTTTATGAGAAACTTGTATTTCCAAAGAAGTGAGTGGGAGCACTATAGAATTTCTGATGAGTATATGTTTTTGACATATTGTTGATCAGAAATGATGTAGAATTTCTGGAAAGCATATAGGGTTATTGGAAAGTGTTTTTCAATAGAAAACCGGGATTAAGCTACTTGAACATTGAGCATCAAGATCTATAAGGATAGACCAAAACACTTAATGGTACTTTCAAATGAGCATATACCTTGACATGATCTTGAAGGTGTTCAAGATGGATCAGTCAAAGAAGGAGTTCTTGCCTGACATGTAAGGTATGAAGTTAAGACTTAAAGCTCGACCACGGCAGAAGAGAGAGAAAGGACGAAGGTCGTCCCCTATGCTTTATACATAGGCTCTACAATATGCTATGCTGTGTACCGCACCGGAAGTGTGCCTTGCCATGAGTCAGTCAAGGGGTACAAGAATGATCCACGAATGGATCATTGGACAGCGGTCAAAATTGTCCTTGGAGTAAATAAGGACATGTTTCTCGATTATGGAGGTGATAAAGAGTTCGGCGTAAAGGATTACGTTGATGCAAGCTTTAACACCTATCCGAGTGACTCTGAGTAGCAAACCGAATACGTATAGTGGAGCAACCATTTGGAATAGATCCAAGTGGAGCGTGGAAACAGCATTTACAAAATGACCTAGAGATTTGCAAAGTACATACGGATCTGAATGTTGCAGACCCGTTGACTAAAACCTCTCTCACAAGCAAAACATGATCAAACCCCATAACTCATTGAGTCTTAATCACATGATGATGTGAACTAGTTTAATGACACTAGTAAACTCTTTGGATGTTGGTCACATGGCGATGTGACCTGTCAATGTTAATCACATAGCGATGTGAACTAGATTATTGACTCTAGTGCAAGTGGGAGTCTGTTGGAAATATGCCCTAGAGGCAATAATAAAAGTATTATTATATTTCCTTGTTCATGATAATGTCAGGACCCCGACTCAATGTCACATCAATCTAGCCTGTAACACCTCATATCACTTTGCGGCCTCACGCACGGTATTCCCACGGGTGTCGCCTTACCTTTGCCCGGGACCGCTTGCGCCTTTTGGCACACGTATATGATAATGTCGCTAGCATCCATATGATAAGGAGCCCGGGCTGACATGGCTAGTCATAAACCCAAAGTGGCACCGACTTACAGGACAGCATCCATGACCCAAAGATCGAACGTGTCGGTCATCAGAGAAAGTTCCGGCTGTGGCACTGGGCTAGCAGACTTCGATAAACCGGCTGTAGCGGCTAACAGACTCCGTACTCAACGCGTGACATTTCCCGAAGATGTATACAGGATCGAAGAAGGACACATGCCGGCCAGCCTAAGTGTTCCGGAGCAGTAGCAAGCTACCATGGCTCGGTGGAAACACTAGGAGACATTTCCGTAAGAGAGGCTACTAAAGATAAACAACTAGATAGTCGATCCCACACATACCAAGCATTTCAATAACATACACACAATATGCTCGATATGTGCAAATACAACATGGCATCACAACATGACTCTACGACTCAAGTATTTATTCATTAGGCTCCAAGAGCGAGATATTACAAACAGGGTCTCATGACCCAACATTCAGAGCATACAAATCAAAGCACAAGCGAAGCTAACATGTCCGAGTACGACATCTACAAATGAAAAAGGCTTAGAAGCCCGACTATCTACCGATCCTGCCGAGGGCACAAGATCGTAGCTGAGGTAACAAGCTAAACGTCAAGTCCACGTGGAACTACTAGCGAGACCAAGTCTCTCTGCAAAAACATAAAATAGGCAAACGTGAGTACAAATGTACCCAAAGAAGACTTACATCGTAACTAACTACATATGCATCATTATCAATAAAGGGATGGTGGAGTTTAACAGCAGAAGCCAGCTTTGACTCGGTGGCTATCCTAAACTACGAACGCAAGTAACTCTTTTGAGGTGGCGCACACGAGTCCACATATTCACCATATCAATACACCACTATGGATCCGCTCCGCCTCCCCACGAGAACGCCATCCATAGCACTCACACTTATCTTGCGATTTTAGAGTATCCACTTTCACTTGTCTATGAACTGTTATAGGCAACCCAAGTCCTTTACCATGACACGGCTATTCAATAGATGATGTTAACCTGCAGGGTGTACTTCTTCACACACGCTCACCACTTACCGCCGTTTACACGACATGTACTCGGCAACCTTCAAGCGAAGCCCAACGTGGGTGTCGGCCACGGCCTACCTAAACACTCAAGTCCCTAGTCCAGTTTATCGCCTATTTGGGTTCCATCTATGAGGAGTTCCGCCAAGTTTCGCTCACAGCCCCAAACGATGTGTACAGGTTCCGTGACACCAAACGGGCGCCTGGTTTACCCGACCACGTGCCTACCGCATCACAGCCCACCCCTATGGTCAGCGCCAAGACGGCCTCCAAAGATACTACAAACACCGTAAACTACTTGCAACTCCCGGACAGAGGACAAGGGTGATTAAGAAGCCGAGAGGGTCCATTGGTTTGGGGCCCAATGCGTGGTAGTAGCTGAATCATGGATCACAAACACGTAACTCAGTTCCTAAGGACGGCTTCAATGAGACAACCCACCATGTACTCCTACATGGCCTCTCACCGATACCTTTACCAAATCGTGTTCACACACTTAGCTCACACACAATAGGACATGTTCACACACCTCTGATTCATCCTCGATGAATCGGACCGACTCAACTCTAAGCAATGAGTGCATGACAAACAAGCATGTATGAGTAGGCACAACAGGGCTCAAACAACTCCTACTCATGCTAGTGGGTTTCATCTATTTACTGTGGAATGACAGGTCATGCAAAGGATAAGGGGTTCAGCTACCGCAGCAAGTAACAAATGATTCGTTGTTGTCCTAATGCAGTAAAAGAGAGCAGGAGCGAGAGAGTGGGCTTGTATCGGAATGAACAAGGGGTTTTGCTTGCCCGCACTTCAAGATATTATACTTCTTCATCGGTGTCATCGAACTCATCGCCGGAACCACGCCTATCGAGAGGGACAAACACCGCCAACTGAGAAAGAACGCAATCAATGCAATGCTACAATATGATGCATGATCATGACATGGCAATATGCTGTGATTTGAGCTAATGCACCTAGCTAAGATTTAAATGAAGTTGGTTTGAATACATGATCCAAATTCAAACTCCATATATGATTATTTAAGTGCCCTTTATTTGTTTTGTCCAAAACAGAGGACAACAATTGTTCAAACATGCATGAAAATGGTACAGATGGATTCCTTGAATTTTTCTGATAATTTTTCATATATAAATTATTTCAATCTGAGCTACGGTTGATTTTATATGAATTTTAGAAGTTTAGGCAATTTTCCGGATTTTCCTGAATAAAAATAAATCCAGAAATTAGTTATTGCGTCAGCCTGACGTCAGTGTGACGTCAGCAGTCAACGGAGACGGTCCAGGTCAATCCTGACCTGTGGGTCCCGTCTGTCAGTGACTAAACTAACTAATCTAATTGGTTAGCTTTAAATTGACACTAACCTAGTTTAGTTAGTGCCCTGGGGCCCAGACGTCAGTGACCCAGAGGGGGTCAAACTGTGGTCAACCCGGGTCAACTGGGTCAAAACCTGCCGGCGACTCGACGCCGGCGAGGTCAGACACAGCGGGGAGCTGCGGGTTTCAGACCGGCGTCCAAACGACGGATGAGACCACCTCACTTAATAGCTGGTGATCCCGCTGTCGAGTGGTGCGATCGATTCGACGGGGCGACCTAAATCGACGGCGGCGAGCTCAAAGGCGGCGGCGGAGTTCGGTACATGCGGAAACGGGCTGTGATGCACTAGGGGACGGCTAGCGGCTGCGTTGGCCTCTGGGGCACCATGAGCACGCTTGAGTGCACAAAGGTGGTGGTTCGCGGCCAGCCCACGACGGCGAGGAGGCATGGCGGCGGCGAAGCCGGTCATCTTCGAATCGGCGCTCACGGAGAGAGATAGATCACGGGTAAGGGGAAGGTGACCGGAGCTCACAGGAGGTCGAGATCAGCTCGATGGCCTCGGGAGGCGGCGGAGACGGTGAATCGGACGGTGGCATCCGGCGGCCGTGGTCGGGAAGAAGCGCCGCATCGCCTTTGGGACATCCGGCCAGGGGACTGGGCGAGAGGTGCACCGGCGGGCGGTGCTCGTGGGCTAGCTGGCTTGGCGTGGGGAGGTCGGTGGCCACGACGAACGGCGACGGTGGCGACGGCTCTGTTCGTGGGGGGAAAACAGAGGAGCGAGGGGGAGGAAGGTCCAGAGCGGGGAGAAGTGAGAGAGGGCTGCTCGACGGGACGGCACCGAGGAGAAGATCCGCGGTCGCGCTGGCGGCAGGGAGGAGGCAGCAGCGCCTCGTGGCGTGGCGTGCCTTGCGTCTTGTGCCGTCCACGCTACCGGGTCGATCGGGCGCCAGAGGACGACGGCGCTGTGGGCTGGGCCTCTGTTACAAGAGCGGCCGAATGAGGTAAGCCCAGGTTAGCTTTCTTTCTCTCTGTTTTATATCTCTGTTTTCTATTTTGTTCTGTTTTGTTTTGGTTTAGTAAAAATGCTAAACCATTTTTTTAAAATCCTGAAAATAATTATGTGGCTAGAAATAGAATATACCAAACCACATAAAATGTTCCAGAATTATTGGACATATATTAATTATATATAAAAAATATATCCAATGCAATTAGTTATTGGATTAAGTCAAAGGCCCAAAATAAATGTTTCTGTGATTCCAAAAATATTGGTTTGAACTTTACCTCATGCCAATATTTTTACAGAATAACATGAACATTTTCTTGGACTCATTTGATGAGACTTGAATATTGGTTATTTTTAGAGGTTTTCTGAGGCTTTGAAAATCCCTCAATTCAAATTTCATTTGAATTAAAACATGATGCACACATGAGGGTCTAACCTAGTGCATAACAGAAGCTAGGGATGTGACAACTCACCCCCACTAAACAAAAATCTCGACCCGAGATTTCAAAACGTGAGGTAAGAAGACAAAGGGACACAAGCTATTACAATCTTCACCATCCAACTGTCTTTCTCGAGGATGCTGATTCAGTGCTCCAATTGATCTTGACGTCTTGCTTTGAGAACTACATCCAACATGACGATGAGAAGAAGGGAAGGATCTTGGAGGAATCGATCTTCTTGAGGTTCGAGCAACTTAGGATCATCTCAAGGATCACAAGATCAACTCACAGAATGAGACGTAGAAACATCTCTGGAGCTGAGAGGCGAGACATGCTTCAGGAAGGACAGAAGACATAATTTGACGAGGTTTCAGAGTAGCGAGGAAACAATTATTATGATCCCATAACGGGACACCTTGGGAGAGGTGACTTGTAGAAATATCCTCTTAAGTGGCAAAGAGAACTACATTTGATTCAAAGATCATTGAAACTCTTTATACCAGCCTAAGGCAATTCATAGTCGATCAGTTGAAGGGGTCCGAGAGAATGACATTCTCGGGCCAGAATGGATGATGTGGATTACCTTGTTGAAAACAACACAAGGGGTGATTTTAGTAGCTAGGGAGAAGCTCAGCAGTAGAGAGTGATTCCACCGTTTGAAAAACTATAGCATAAACGAGGAAACTGAGAGCAATCCTAGTTAGTGCTGGTGATAATACATAGTGCTTGTGCGTGCTCTCAAGAACTTGAGCATTTCCATATTCATCAAGGTTTTACCAACATCCGTGTCAAGGGTGCTGACAACACAACATACTGCCATGATGAATAGTGATGGGCGATGCAGATGCAAAGGAAGATAACACTTCTCAGATTCCATCTTAGCGAGGCCAAGAACAAAATCTGGATGATCGACCGAGAGGCATTTAGCACTCCACTTCTAATGTTCTCCTTGATGTACTAGCGTATCCCATTCATTGAGATGGTCTGGCATCTAGAACATCAAGTAAAGATCGGACTTCGGAAACACAAAAATCATAAGGCACAGCTAGGGAGTAAATCCTACGAGTCCTTATGGGGAGGTGGCCAACTTCTTCAATCAAGATACTATAATAATAGGTCTTCCGGCTGGGTGTGTTGGCCACGACATCCATTTTACCGGGTTACAGAGAGACCAATATTATAAATCTTGGGAAACGTTCCAACCATCATATCTGCCTGAGATTCAGATCTGGTTGGTGTTAGATAATCCCGACTCATCAAGTCTAGAAAGAAGAATGAAAGTTTGCAACACAAGTCCATTTAGATGACGCTAAGAGATTCTCGTGAAATGAACTACGATAGCAAGCTCCAAAACATGAGCTGGTTCTCGCTACAAACCTGTGAACACGCTGTCCAAGACAAGCATGAGCACATAGTAGTCTTATAATAAAACACTAGCGAGTTCAGGAGGGAAAACCATCATCGAGGATATCGGAGTCCTTACATAAGTCTAGCTCTTAAGAAGGAACTTCTTCTCCTTGAACAAATCAATCAGTGGCTTGGTGTGCTAGGAATACATATAGAATGAAGGTTGCAAGTCTTCGAACCACAGAATACTTCGCACGTATGCATGAATGATTTGGGATGATTCCAAAGGAAGCAACATTGACTTTCTCGAATCCACGGCGACAACTTGCATCAAATGCACATGAACTAGAGGAAGTCACTTACATCCGAGCATATGCTTCATGAGCTGGTATGAGCAAATGCTTTAAAAAGTTTCCAACACTAGCTTAATGTTCAATAAAATTATGGAGAAGACAAGGGTGTTGTCGATGGGCTCAACAACAGTTCATCCTGGTTCCCATATAAATGGAATTCCATAATTAGGTGAACACAGTGATAGTATTGGTCAGACCCAAAAGATATAATGATGTATGCCCGAGGAAAATCCACGAGTAAGACAACATTACGAACATCGTTGGTTCTGGTTTGATTTGAGGATAGCCCACACTCAAATCAAAGTTTTGGCAAGACAACAGCTCTAACAACTGGTCTCGAGGATCAATTGATGAAGATATCATCTTTCTTCAGCACACATACAAGATAACCCTTAAGATGAACTAAAATCGGACAAGCTTCCATCTTCCAACTCTCCAAGTTGTTGTTTAGCTTGACCAAACAGCTCAGGGGTATGCAGCACAAATTCTTGGAGAAGGGGTGGTTTATATGAAACCAACTTGATCACGAACTCAACATAGCGGTCAGGTGACAACCTGGTGATACCTCCGAGAAGATATTCGGAAAATCACGAACCACCGATATGTTACTAAGCTCGAGAACAATCTTGCTTTTCAGGGCAAGACGATATGATCAAATGAGCGAGGACTTAACAAAATCCTAACTCATCAATCGAAGAGTGCACCGGGAGCAAGGACTAGGTAGCACAATCAGTCGCAGAATGATGATTCAAGAACCAACATGCTAAGAACGAAATTATTGTCCTTTAACTACCAAGCAACGAAGTTGCTAGCAGTATTGATTTCACACACCACGATTCACTTGTCGGCATTCCGGTTACAATAACACGGAAACCGAGGAATGAACAATGATGGCAAGAAGTATTACTGCATCAAGAATTCATAAGAGGTAGTGCAATTCTCATGATATTCTTAATGTCAAGATGGTAATACTCCAAGGTAGAACAGAGCAAAAGCTAGATTAGCAATTTGATCTGCGAATTACAATTGCTTTGACCCAATCCTAGATATGGATGAGGTTCTAGAATTTGTTTCTCCTAGTCATTCTGGAATAGAATGGCTTGACGGACCACAAGAATAATAGGCACCGATGAACGAATGCACACATACTCCTGACTATCAATCGATAGACGAAGGTCAGGATACAACTAAAGGGGAACAACTCAAAGGAACATATGATTTTCTGAGTTGTGGATGCATAGATTAGTATGTCGAGCGTGGCTCAACATTTCTTCCGGATAACCCATGCGAAAAGGTAGAACTGGCAGAGTCACAACATGGAGTCGATAATTCATCGAGAGCACTTTTGTTGCGATCTTTTGGTTCAACGAGGAACTGCTGCCATAAGTAGTTCATGGTATTTGGAAGAAAGAAATACCACAGACCTTGAGGATTAATGCAAAGGTCACTATTTACCTAAAGGAACTAGCAAACACTATCAACATGAGGTAAGAAGGGTGAATCTCGGGTTCAAAACCCAGGAGTAGAATACCTACAAACTAAATTGCATCACGGGATGCTTTCGAGAATGAAGGCCAGAATCTTCACACTGGGATACAATCCATGGCTAGATTACTAGATGATCCCCTAAGACACCTAGGGTCATAATAATAATTCCAATATATGTCGAGGCAATAGAATACCTCAACTCAGCAATTAGTGTGATTAACCTGGCCCAAAGGAACATCAAAACCAGAGGGAAAGGATTTGCAAGTGCATCGACTTTTTAGAAACCTCGATGACTTGGACAAAGATAACGGTATGCGCCAAAAGTTTGGAGACATACTACAAAAATGGTGGCATAGCCACTCCAAGCACAATGTCAAGGTTTCGAGATCAATAGTTATGAACATACGAAGTAGTAAAACTGAATCGAGATTTGAAACTAACAATTTTATAAGTCTATGGATTAGTAACACGTCATCCTCGATAGATAGATGAGAAGGCCTAGTTCTTAAACCCGTAGAAAAGAAGAGGTTGACTCGGATCGAAGGCCATGAGGTATAAGAAGTAAAAAGAGCCTTACGCTCCTTCCCACAATCAATTCCCTACATATAACTAAAGCATTTCTAGACTCAACTTCACCAGTTTGGCTTGGTAATCCTACAGCAATAAGCTCGATACCAACGCTGTCAGACCCGACTCAATGTCACATCGATCTAGCTCAGAACACCTCATATCACTTTGCGGCCTCACGCACGGTATTCCCACCGTGTCGCCTTACCTTTGCCGGGACCGCTTATGCCTTTTGGCACACGATATGATAATGTCGCTAGCATCCATATGATAAGGAGCCCGGCTGACATGGCTAGTCATAAACCCAAAGTGGCACCGACTTACAGGACAGCATCCATGACCCAAAGATCGAACGTGTCGGTCATCACGAGAAAGTTCCGGCTGTGGCACTGGGCTAGCAGACTCGATAAACCGGGCAGTAGCGGCTAACAGACTCCGGTACTCAACGCGACATTTCCCGAAGGGACGTACCGAGATCGAAGAAGGACACATGCCGGCCAGCCTAAGTGTTCCGGAGCAAGTAGCAAGCTACCATGGCTCGGTGGAAACACTAGGAGACATTTCCGTAAGAGAGGCTACTAAAGATAAACAACTAGATAGTCGATCCCACACATACCAAGCATTTCAATAACATACACACAATATGCTCGATATGTGCAAATACAACATGGCATCACAACATGACTCTATGACTCAAGTATTTATTCATTAGGCTCAAGAGCGAGATATTACAAACAGGGTCTCATGACCCAACATTCAGAGCATACAAATCAAAGCACAAGCGAAGCTAACATGTCCGAGTACGACATCTACAAATGAAAAAGGCTTAGAAGCCCGACTATCTACCGATCTCTGCGAGGGCACAAGATCGTAGCTGAGGTAACAAGCTAAACGTCAAGTCCACGTGGAACTATTAGCGAGACCAAGTCTCTCTGCAAAAACATAAAATAGGCAAACGTGAGTACAAATGTACCCAAAGAAGACTTACATCGTAACTAACTACATATGCATCATTATCAATAAAGGGATGGTGGAGTTTAACAGCAGCAAGCCAGCTTTGACTCGGTGGCTATCCTAAACTACGATCGCAAGTAACTCTTTTGAGGTGGCGCTGCACGAGTCCACATATTCACCATATCAATACACCACTATGGATCCGCTCCGCCTCCCCACGAGAACGCCATCCATAGCACTCACACTTATCTTGCGTATTTTAGAGTATCCACTTTCACTTGTCTATGAACTGTTATAGGCAACCCGAAGTCCTTTACATGACACGGCTATTCAATAGATGATGTTAACCCCGCAGGGGTGTACTTCTTCACACACGCTCTCACCACTTACCGCCGTTTACACGACATGTACTCGGCAACCTTCAAGCGGAAGCCCAACGTGGGTGTCGGCCACGGCCTACCTAAACACTCAAGTCCCTAGTCCAGGTTTATCGCCTATTTGGGTTCCATCTATGAGGAGTTCCGGCTGAAGTTTCGCTCACAGCCCCAAACGATGTGTACAGGGTTCCGTGACACCAAACGGGCGCCCGGTTTACCCGGCCACGTGCCTACCGCATCACAGCCCACCCCTACGGTCAGCAAGACGGCCTCCAGCATACTACAAACACCAGAAACTACTTGCAACTCCTGGACAGAGGACAAGGGTGATTAAGAAGCCGAGAGGGCATGTATGAGTAGGCACAACAGGGCTCAGACAACTCCTACTCATGCTAGTGGGTTTCATCTATTTACTGTGGAATGACAGGTCATGCAAAGGATAAGGGGTTCAGCTACCGCAGCAAGTAACAAATGATTCGTTGTTGTCCTAATGCAGTAAAAGAGAGCAGGAGCGAGAGAGTGGGCTTGTATCGGAATGAACAAGGGGGTTTTGCTTGCCTGGCACTTCTGAAGATATTATACTTCTTCATCGGTGTCATCGAACTCATCGTCGGAACCACGTCTATCGAGAGGGGACAAACACCGGCAACTGAGAAAGAACGCAATCAATGCAATGCTACAATATGATGCATGATCATGACATGGCAATATGCTGTGACTTGAGCTAATGCACCTAGCTAAGATTTAAATGAAGTTGGTTTGAATACATGATCCAAATTCAAACTCCATATATGATTATTTAAGTGCCCTTTATTTGTTTTGTCCAAAACAGAGGACAACAATTGTTCAAACATGCATGAAAATGGTACAGATGGATTCCTTGAATTTTTCTGATAATTTTTCATATATAAATTATTTCAATCTGAGCTACGGTTGATTTTATATGAATTTTAGAAGTTTAGGCAATTTTCCGGATTTTCCTGAATAAAAATAAATCCAGAAATTAGTTATTGCGTCAGCCTGACGTCAGTGTGACGTCAGCAGTCAACGGAGACGGTCCAGGTCAATCCTGACCTGTGGGTCCCGTCTGTCAGTGACTAAACTAACTAATCTAATTGGTTAGCTTTAAATTGACACTAACCTAGTTTAGTTAGTGCCCTGGGGCCCAGACGTCAGTGACCCAGAGGGGGTCAAACTGTGGTCAACCCGGGTCAACTGGGTCAAAACCTGCCGGCGACTCGACGCCGGCGAGGTCAGACACGGCGGGGAGCTGCGGGTTTCGCACTCCGGCGTCCAAACGGGCGGATGAGACCACCTACGAATAGCTGGTGATCCCGCGCGTCGAGTGGTGCAGTCAGTTACGACGGGGGCGACCTAAATCGACGGCGGCGAGCTCAAAGGCGGCGGCCGGAGTTCGGGTACATGCGGGAAACGGGCTGTGATGCACTAGGGGGACGGCTAGCGGCTGCGTTGGCCTCCTGGGGGCACCATGAGCACGTTTGAGTGCACAGGCGTGGGTGGTTCGCGCTCAGCCCACGACGGCGAGGAGGCATGGCGGCGGCGAAGCCGGTCGTCTTCGAATCGGCGCTCACGGAGAGAGATAGATCACGGGTAAGGGGAAGGTGACCGGAGCTCACAGGAGGTCGTAGATCAGCTCAGTGGCCTCGGGGAGGCGGCGGAGACGGTGAATCGGACGGCGGCATCCGGCGGCCGTGGTCGGGGAAGAAGCGCCGCGGCATCGTCTTGGGACATCCGGGCCCGATGGGGCTGGGCGTGAGGTGCACCGGCGGGCGGTGCTCGTGGGCTAGCTGGCTTGGCGTGGGGAGGTCGGTGGCCACGATTTAACGGCGACGGTGGCGACGGCTCTGCTCGGTGGGGGAAAACAGAGGAGCGAGGGGAGGAAGGTCCAGAGCGGGGAGAAGTGAGAGAGGGCGGCTCGACGGGACGGCACCGAGGAGAAGATCCGCGGCGTCCTTGTTGGCGGGAGGGAGGCGGCAGCGCCTCGGTGGCGTGGCGTGCCTTGCGTCTTGTGGCGTCGACCACCACGCTTTGGTCGATCGGCGCCAGAGGACGACGGCGCCTGGTGGGCTGGGCCTCTGTTACAAGAGCGGCCGAATGAGGTAAGCCCAGGTTAGCTTTCTTTCTCTCTGTTTTCTATTTTGTTCTGTTTGTTTTGGTTTAGTAAAAATGCTAAACCATTTTTTTTAAATCCTGAAAATAATTATGTGGCTAGAAATAGAATATACCAAACCACATAAAATGTTCCAGAATTATTGGACATATATTAATTATATATAAAAAATATATCCAATGCAATTAGTTATTGGATTAAGTCAAAGGCCCAAAATAAATGTTTCTGTGATTCCAAAAATATTGGTTTGAACTTTACCTCATGCCAATATTTTTACAGAATAACATGAACATTTTCTTGGACTCATTTGATGAGACTTGAATATTGGTTATTTTTAGAGGTTTTCTGAGGCTTTGAAAATCCCTCAATTCAAATTTCATTTGAATTAAAACATGATGCACACATGAGGGTCTAACCTAGTGCATAACAGAAGCTAGGGATGTGACAGATAATTGTCTTTTATTCATGCTATAACTGTATTATCCGGAAATCGTAATACACGTGTGAATACATAGACCACAATATGTCCCTAGTGAGCCTCTAGTAGACTAGCTCGTTGTGATCAACAGATGGTCATGGTTTCCTGGCTATGGACATTGGATGTCGTTGATAACGGGATCACATCATTAGGAGAATGTTGTGATGGACAAGACCCAATACTAAGCATAGCACAAAGATCGTGTAGTTCGTTTGCTAGAGCTTTTCTAATGTCAAGTATCTCTTCCTTAGACCATGAGATCGTGTAACTCCCGGATACCGTAGGAGTGCTTTGGGTGTATCAAACGTCACAACGTGGCGGGTGACTATAAAGGTGCACTACGGTATCTCCGAAAGTGTCATTGGGTTGACACGGATCGAGATCTGGATTTGTCACTCCGTGTAACGGAGAGGTATCTCTGGCCCACTCGGTAGTACATCATCATAATGTGCACAATGTGACCAAGGGGTTGATCACGGGATGATGTGTTGCGGAACGAGTAAAGAGACTTGCCGGTAACGAGATTGAACAAGGTATCGGTATACCGACGATCGAATCTCGGGCAAGTAAAATACCGCTAGACAAAGGGAATTGTATACGGGATCGACTGAGTCCTTGACATCGTGGTTCATCCGATGAGATCATCGTGGAACATGTGGGAGCCAACATGGGTATCCAAATCCCGCTGTTGGTTATTGACCGGAGAACGTCTCGGTCATGTCTACATGTGTCCCGAACCCGTAGGGTCTACACACTTAAGGTTCGATGACGCTAGGGTTATAAAGGAAGCTTGTATGTGGTTACCGAATGTTGTTCGGAGTCCCGGATGAGATCCCGGACGTCACGAGGAGTTCCGGAATGGTCCAGAGGTAAAGATTTATATATGGGAAGTCCTGTTTTGGTCACCGGAAAAGTTTCGGGTTTTATCGGTAACGTACCGGGACCACCGGGAGGGTCCCGGGGGTCCACCAAGTGGGGCCACCTACCCCGGAGGGCTGCATGGGCCATGTGTGGGAGGGAACCAGCCCCAGGTGGGCTGGTGCGCCCCCCACAAGGGGCCCAAGGCGCAGGAAGTGGGGAAGGGGGGCAAACCCTAGGGCAGATGGGCCCTAAGGCCCACCCTGGTGCGCCTCCCCTCTCCCTTCTCGCCGCCACCAGATGCCATCCGGGCTGCCGCCACCACCGGGAGGAACCCTAGAGGCGCAGCCCTCCCCCCCCTATAAATACTTGAGGTCATGGGGCTGTCCAACACATGAGTCTCTCCTCCTGTTGGCGCAGCCATACCTCTCTCCCTTCTCCTCAGATCTCGCGGTGCTTGGCGAAGCCCTGCTGGACTACCACGCTCCTCCATCACCACCACGCCGTTGTGCTGCTGCTGGATGGAGTCTTCCTCAACCTCTCCCTCTCTCCTTGCTGGATCAAGGCGTGGGAGACGTCACCGGGCTGTACGTGTGTTGAACGCGGAGGTGTCGTCCATTCGGCACTAGGATCTCCGGTGATTTGGATCACGACGAGTACGACTCCTTCAACCCCGTTCTCTTGAACGCTTCCACATAGTGATCTACAAGGGTATGTAGATGCACTCTCCTTCCCCTCGTTGTTGGTTTCTCCATAGATAGATCATGGTGACACGTAGGAAAATTTTGAATTTTTGCTACGTTCCCCAACACTTCTCCGTTGCGCAATTAGGCCGACGCCCGCGGCGAAGAAAAGGAAGGAGGAAGCGGTGGTACCGCTCGGGACCAAATCGCTTGCGGCGGCCGCACCCTCCTCCGTGGGGAAGGGCAGTGACGGTGCTCGCGCTTCCCTGGCCCGATCGTCCTCGCGAGACTTGGGGAGCTTCCTCCGGAGGAGGCAGCCCCCGTAGCCCCGCTGGCTCTGGAGATGCCGACATCCGGCTCCGTTGTTGGGGTCCCCAAAGCTCAGGAGCTCCCAACCTCCCAGGGCATGGTGACGATGTTGCCTCCTCCTCCTCCCGCCGCACTACTGACCCCTGATCCTTCCGCCTCCCCTGACGTCCTAGAGCATGCTCTTTCTGCACTGACCCTGCTGCGGGAGGATCTTCAAGGCACCGACCGTCGCCTGGTGGCCGGGCGCCTGGAGCTGATCTCTGGCTGGCTTCACTCTGATGTGTTCGTCCGGGCGGTGTTGAGCCAGGCTGTGGCGGCCTCCGAGAAGGACAAGCAGGCCGTCTCCCAAGCTGCGGCTGCCCGCGAGGTGGCGCTGAAGGATGCCAGGGCCGCCCAGGATCGCTGTCGGCACTGGAGGCCAAGCCGAGACCATGCGCAGTGAGTGTCCGGACAAAGCTCGAGGCCGCAAGGCGGAGGAGGAGAAGATGAAGGCCCGAGAGGACGCCGTCAGGGGTCTCGACGCCGAGCTGGAGCAGTTGGCAAAGGCGCAGGCCACAGAGTGCAGCCGGCTGGAGAAGCTGGAGTAGAAGATGAAGGCAAAGAAGGCCGAGCTGGAGGCCAAGGCAAAGGTCCTGGCTAAGGACCACGTGGCCTTCAAGTCCCTCGAGGAGAGGTTCCGTGTGGTGCTGCGGGCACTCTACGAGAAGGGCTTGGAGGAGCCGCTGGCTACAGACGACGAGGGCCCCACCCAGCTGCTTCCTCATCTGGTCGCGGCGCTTGAGGAAGTCGTGGGCAGTATTGGCCCCTTGGTGGAGGGAGAAGCCCGCACGCTTTTCCTCGACCGCGTTAACGCGCGTCTTCAGCCACCTCCATCTTTGTGATCCTGACGCCAACCTCGACGAGCTGTTGGAGCCTGTGGATTACAAGCCCTGCGCAGCTGCTGCCGAAGCTGTGAAGGGCCAGGTGGAGGCTTTGTCGACGAAGTTCTGCACCTTCGACCCTACGCCCTCAACTGGTGCTGCTGCTAAACCTGCAACTCCGGCGGGCGGCACATGTGAGGGCAACATTGCCGTCGAAGGGGCACCTCATGACGACGACGTCTAGGGGTGAGTAGATGACTTGCTGGTGACTCCTTTTCTTGCTTTGCTTCTGCAACACATACCATGCCTTGTGGAGGCATTAAACTTGTGTTTGGTATTTAAAGAACAATATGTTTTGTAATATTTATTTGAGTTCCGTGATTTCCTTCCTATTTGCTTCATGTTCTACGTCGGCAGGGCCCGACCCCGCGCATACCTCAGTCGCCGTTGGGTCGTCCGGATCACCAGGACGAGACCAAGGGGTGAGGTGCTACGTGGCCAGTTAGGCTCCTGAGTCGTGATGCTCAAGAGTCCCCCTCGACGTGCAAACAACTTACAGAAAGGAGATGCTGGAGTAGGCCTAGTGTTCTACGTCGGCAGGCCTGACCCCGCGCATACCTCAGCCGCTGTTGGGTCGTCCGGTTCACCAGGACGAGACCAAGGGGTGAGGGGCTACGTGGCCAGTTAGGCTCCTGAGTCGCGATGCTCAGGAGTCCCCCTTGACGCTCAAACGACCTTCATACCTTGGCTCCGCTCGGGAGGGCGCATGACGACCAGGTCCGAGAGACCTAGCTGGGCAGCGTACGCTTGGGCGTGACCCAAGCGCAGCCCCCGTGCCCAGCCCTCTCGTGCGGCTCTCCCGAGGGGAAAGCGTTGCGGTGAGGCTGGACACTGAGCCGGGTGGCTACATGAGGTTGGTACTGCCATGGGGCCACCCTCA
The DNA here is from genome assembly GCA_021437245.1 of Aegilops speltoides. NCBI lineage: Eukaryota > Viridiplantae > Streptophyta > Magnoliopsida > Poales > Poaceae > Aegilops > Aegilops speltoides. The sequence continues at coordinate 423,914,524 of CM038144.1, read as the reverse complement.
ATTGTTTATCACTAGCGCGGAGCATAGCGCTTCCCCACTTGCATAGACATAGCCGCTCCTCGACCGTGTCGACTGCCAACGCAGAGCATGGTGCTTCCATTGGTGCGTGGGTGAGGGCTCCCTCTGAGTGGATCCCCCGGGGCGTGTACAGCCCCGCCCTGACACGTGGCTTGCACGACAGGGCTGGACGAGGTGTGTCTGGGCATTCGTGAGCCAGCTCAGGACCCTAACTCAAGGCGGGTTGCGCCTGGTCTTGATTCCTGGCGGCCGCGACAGACCTGCGAGATGGTTAGGCAACCTGCACTGGGTGATTCTTCTGAGTCGGTCATATGAGAAGGCCAGACACCAACGACCCCAGGAGGTGACGTTAGCGGGGCCGGGCCGCCAGACAGAGCTCACTCGTTGGGTTTATCAACGCTGCAGGGACGAACCCGAGCACAGACGCTGTGCCCAGTCTTCTCATGCGAAGGATCCCAAGAAGGACGACCGGCGCGTAGCTCCCGCGGTGGCGAGGCACCGGGTGGCATGATGTTCCTAGCACCGTAGTGCCGGTTTGGCAAGTGGTAATCATAGGTAATTCATGAGATGGAACAAGCTAGCTTAGATAGATGCGAGAACGATACATGCCACCTGGAAGGACCCGAGCGACCTGGGGATGATGTAGCCTGAGGGGCGCCCCCAGTAGGGTAAGCTAAAAATGCGGAAGGATACACGCCGCAGGGACAGGCCCATGCGACCTAGGAATGATGCGGCCCGAGGGGTGCTCCCAGCTAAAAGCTTGGAAAATGTCACCTAGTTCAGTTGTCGAAGCAGTGTTGGGGTAGCTGAAGGTGTGCGCTGAAGAAGTCGCTCCTCATGAGCCACCAAGAGCCTGAGCCCTGGGAGGCTCTGGGGGATCAGGTGGTTCCTTGAGGACCGTCTCCATCTCCGCCAGGAATGCATGATGCCTGGCCTCCTGAGCTGCCAGGATGCTCCATAGGTTGCACTAGAAGGCGGCTGCCACGCTCAGTAGGCCAAACGGCTTGCGAACATAGCTGTGAGGTGGACCCTTGCACCGCCCTACGCGCGAAGGCCAGAAGTGCTCCTGAGATGCGGCCCTGTTGAGCCCTGGGATGTCGATGTAGACGCGCAGCCCGCCATCCTCACCTGGATGGGGAGCTGCACCAGGTGGGCGGCGGTCGCCGCGCATGGCCCTTGCTTCTTGAAGCTCCTGGGTGGCCTTGACGATGAACTCCTGAGCGCTGGGCGCCCCTTGCCCGGTGCCCTCCTGAGGGAAACATGTCGCAAAGCAAGCCTCCACGTGGTGCCCGAACACCTCCCTCATGATGTTGGTTAGGTCTGAGGCCCTCTAGAAGAGAGCCCCCGAGCCTTTCCCGAGGAGGGCGCCGGGTGCGCCTTCCTATATGAGGGAGGGAGGCGTCCCAGGTGCGAGCGCTGATCCTGAGGCGGCGCCGCTGGAGACACTGCTCTATTGACGCCCTGTGCGGAGTAGTTGCTTCTTCTTCTTGGGAATGGCCTCAAGAGGGTACTGGGTGCCCTCTCTGTTGGGGTCTTCGATTGCTGCGGCTTGGAAGGCACGCTCAAGGGAGCACACCGCATCTCTTTCTTCTCAGGGGACTGTGATGATTCTGCCGCTTCCTGGCATCTTGAGGATGTTGTAGCTGTGGTGGGTCACTGCCATGAACTTGGCTAATGTTGGGTACCCGAGGATGGCATTGTACGGCAGACGGGTGTGGACAACATCAAAGTTGATGAGCTCGGTGCGGTAGTTGTCGCGCTGGCCGAAGGTGACAGGGAAGCAAACTTGCCCTATCGGGGTGGTGGAGCCGTCAGTCACTGCTGAGAAGGGCTTGGTAGGCTGTAGCTGACTGTATGGCACTTGGAGGTTGTCGAATGTCTCAACGGACAGGACGTTAAGCCCTACGCCGCCGTCGATGAGGCTCTTTATGACTTGGACATTGCTGATGAGGGGCGAGCACAGCATCGGGATGGCGCCAGCTATCGCCGCGTGAAAGCACAAGTGCTCCCTGGGTGGTTTTGGTAATTAATGTCAACATATCTCTTGTTGGACTAATGTTTTCATCCATTGTATTTCAGACAAGTTCAACAGATGGAGTGGCATGGACAAGAGGATGAGGAACCCCTTGAAGATGCTAATGACAAAAGATTGGCTCAAGCTCAAAAGCTCAAGACTCTACATTTACTTTTACTGACCCAAGATCACATTGCGTCCATAGGAAAAGCCAATACTATTGAAAGGGGATGAGGTGTTGCTTAATGGCTTACTTGCTCAAACTGCATAGTTATATGCTCCAAAACCCTCAACTACTTTCTCATATCCACATATGTCCCAAACCAAAAGTCAAACTCGGCCCCACCGAAACTTTCTATCTGGCACCACCGAGTTCACTTGACATAGCCACTGCCACAAACCCTAATCAATTCGGTCTCACCGATGGTATCCCGGTCTCACCGAGATGGGCTTGCAAACTCTCTAGTGCATGTTGCATTTATTTAGGTCCCACCAAGATTTTTAATCGGTCTCATCGAGTTTGCTTGACCAACTCTCTGATTAGCTCTTTACCAAAATCAGTCCCACCGAGTTTGTGTAATCGGTCAAACCGAGATGAGGTTTTACCCTAACCCTAGCACATCGGTCCCACCGAGTTGATAATATCGGTCCTACCGAAAGGCCTAACAGTCACATTATGAACTGAATCGGTTTGACCAAGTTTTCTGATTGTTCCCACCGAGTTTGGTGATTTGTGTGTAACAGTTAGATTTTGGGTGGAGGCTATATATACCCCTCCACCCACTCTTCATTCGTGAGGAGAGCCATCAGAACATGCCTACACTTCCAGCATACATTTTCTGAGAAAGAACCACCTAGTCATGTGTTGAGGTCAAGATATTCCATTCCAACCATATGAATCTTGATCTCTAGCCTTCTGATACGTCTCCAACGTATCTATAATTTATGAAGTATTCATGCTATTTTATTATCTGTTTTGAATGATTATGGGCTTTATTATACACTTTTATATTACTTCTGGGACTAACCTATCAACCGGAGGCCCAACCCATATTGTTGTTTTATTGCCTGTTTTAGTATTTCGAAGAAAAGGAATATCAAACGGAGTCCAAGCGGAATGAAACCTTCGGCAACGTGATTTTTTGGAAGAATATGATCCTAGAGACTTGGAGTTCACGTCAGAAGATCCTCGAGGAGGCTAGGAGATAGGAGGGCGCCACCCCCTACTGGGCGCGCCCCCCTATCTCGTGGGCCCCTCGAGCACCCCCCGACAGACTTTTTTTGCCTATATAGTCCCACGTACCCTAAAACATCCGAGGAGAAGATAGATCGAGAGTTCCGCCGCCGCAAGCCTCTGTAGCCACCAAAAACCTCTCGGGTGCCCATTCGGGCACCCTGCCGGAGGGGGGATCCCTCACCGGTGGCCATCTTCATCATCCCGGTGCTATCCATGATGAGGAGGGAGTAGTTCACCCTCGGGGCTGAGGGTATGTACCAGTAGCTATGTGTTTGATCTCTCTCTCTCTCGTGTTCTCTCTATGGCACGATCTTGATGTATCGCAAGCTTTGCTATTGTAGTTGGATCTTATGATGTTTATCCCCCTCTACTCTCTTGTGATGAATTGAGTTTCCCTCTTGAAGTTATCTTATCGGATTGAGTCTTTATTTGAGAACACTTGATGTATGTCTTGCCGTGTTTATCTGTGGGGACAATGGGATATCACGTGCCACTTGATGTATGTTTTGGTGACCAACTTGCGGGTTCCGCCCATGAACCTATGCATAGGGGTTGGCACACGTTTTCTTGACTCTCCGGTAGAAACTTTGGGGCACTCTTTGAAGTAATTTGTGTTGGTTGGATGAATCTGAGATTGTGTGATGCATATCGTATAATCATGCCCACGGATACTTGAGGTTACAATGGAGTATCTTGGTGACATTAGGGTTTTGGTTGATTTGTGTCTTAAGGTGTTATTCTAGTACGAATTCTTGAATAGATAGATCTGAAAGAATAACTTTGAGGTGGTTTCGTACCCTACCATAATCTCTACGTTTCTTCTCCGCTATTAGTGGCTTTGGAGTGACTCTTTGTTGCATGTTGAGGGATTGTAATATGATCTATCTATGTTATTATTGTTGAGAGAACTTGCACTAGTGAAAGTATGAACCCTAGGCCTTGTTTCCTAGCATTGCAATACCGTTTACGCTCGCTTTTATCATTAGTTACCTTGTTGTTTTTATATTTTCAGATTACAAAAACCTATATGTACCATCCATATTGCACTTGTATCAGCATCTCTTCGCCGAACTAGTGCACCTATACAATCTACCATTGTATTGGGTGTGTTGGGGACACAAGAGACTCTTTGTTATTTGGTTGCAGGGTTGTTTGAGAGAGACCATCTTCATCCTACGGCTCCCACGGATTTATAAACCTTAGGTCATCCACTTGAGGGAAATTTGCTACTGTCCAACAAATCTGTGCACTTGCAAGCCCAACAACGTCTACAAGAAGAAGGTTGTGTAGTAGACATCAAGCTATTTTCTAGCGCTGTTGCCGGGGAGGTGAGTGCTTGAAGGTATATCTTTAGATCTTGCAATCAAGTCTTTTTGTTTCTTGTTTTATCACTAGTTTAGTTTATAAAAGAAAACTACAAAAAAAAGGAATTGAGTTTGTCTCATACGCCTCATGTTTTTAATATCTTTCGTGAGTTTGATGAAAAGGAAAATTGTGCTCAAGTGCTAGAAGAAGAAATCTATAGAATGTTTGATACTATATCTTTGAATGATGAGTGTAGGATCGGAAGTATGTCTAGAGGGGGGGTGATTAGACTACTTGACAATTTAAAAGTTTAGCCTTTTGATTAGGACAAGTTTTTAGCAAGTTCACAATGATGACCAAGTCAAGTATCACCCTACACATGCAATTCTAGAGTAGTGGCAGCGGAAAGTAAATTGCACATGTAGTAAATAGAGGTGGAGAAGAGCAAACGCAGTTTGGAGACACGGAGATTTTTCTCGTGGTTCCGATAGGTGGTGCTATCGTCAATCCACGTTGATGGAGACTTCAACCCACGGAGGGTAACGGCTGCGAGAGTCCACGGAGGGCTCCACCCACGAAGGGTCCACGAAGAAGCAACCTTGTCTATGCCATCATGGCTTACGCCCACGGAGGACTAGCCTTACTCGGGGTAGATCTTCACGAAGTAGGCGATCTCCTTGCCCTTAAAAACTTCTTGGTTCAACCCCACATCTTGACGGAGGCTCCCAAGCGACACCTAACCAATCTAGGAGGCACCACCCTCCAAAAGGTAATAGATGGTGTTGGTGATGATGAACTCCTTGCTCTTGTTCTTCAAATGATAATCTCCCCAAAACTCAACTCTCCTCACTGATTTGGCTGTGGTGGAAGAAGGGATTGAGTGGAAAGCAACTTGGGAAGACTAGAAATCAAGTTTCATATGGTGGGAGTGGAGCAACTTGATCTCAAAACAAGGGTAGGTAGTTTTCTTCTCAGAAATGTAAGGTAGGAGTGGTAGTTCTTTCTGATGGCTCTCTCCACGAATGAAGAGGAGGTGGAGGGGTATTTATAGCCTCCACACAAAATCCAACCGTTACACACATTTGACCAATCTCGGTCAGACCGAAGTTGACAACTCGGTGAGACCGAAAGTTCAAATCTTGTGAGCGTTGGGATTTTCGTGGGACCGAAAATACAATCTCGGTTAGTCCGATTCTTCCAAAGTCTAGGGTTTGCCAATCTCGGTGGGACCGACTTTCTCATCTCGGTGACACCGATTTGAGTCTGAAGGTTTCTGAAGGTTGGCAACACCAATTTCGTAAGACCGAGTTTGGAATCGGAAAATCCGAAATTACTAGGGTTTGGCTATATGGTGAGGTGGTTCATCTCGGTGTGGTGAGTTTATGGAATCGGTGGGACCGAGATTACTTATGAGTATATGTTGGAATGAAATATTGCTGATAGTTTGAGAGATAAATCACTAAGCACTTTGAGCAACCAGATCATCATCATAACCTCATCCCTTTTAATAGTATTGGCTTTCCTATGGACTCAATGTGATCTTGGATCACTAAACCAAAAATGGAGTCTTGAGCTTTTGCCAATGCTTTCCTTAGCATTTTGAGGGTCCACATCATCAGTCATTGCCATACTCATATCAATTGAACTTTCTGAAATATTCTCAAGAAACAATTAGTTCAATGATATATATGTTGTTATTAATTACCAAAACCACCCGGGGATTAGTTGCACTTTCAATCTCCCCCTTTTTGGTAATTGATGACAACATATAGATCAAAGCTTCGACAAGAGATATAATCAATGAATGATATCGTCGCTTTGAGAAGTATGTGATAAGCAAGAGCTCCCCCTAAATTTGTGCATTATTTAAGATTTGCGTTTGAATGCAAATGCACAATCGATTAGGATCATGGGTCACTCTTCCATGTCACATACATCTTGGTGGAGCGCACAAAATGATAAGAATGAATAGCATGCACCCAATCACCAAGACATGAGTAAATGATCATACAAGATATGAATAGAATATGATAAGCATTAAGCACACATTAAGGCATAGTATGATCAAGCACTCATCAAAGATAGAAACAAGCGTAGTATCAAACACACGAAATGTCTCGAAGAACTCAAAAGTATCTCAAGGAAAACCGCAAACGAAAGAGCAAAAGCGAGCACTCTCTCTCGATGTCCTATGATCTATACAATTTCTCCCCTTTGGCAACAAGTTACCAAAAGTTCGAAAGGTATAGAGCTAAGCGTCACTAGGGACTCTGCTGGCGGCTCTGTGCGGATCGATGGAGTGGAGATAGCTGCATCTGCAAAGGCTTCTGCTGAAGTCTGTGGAGCTGGAGGAGTGGACACTTTGGAGCTGGAGCTGGGCCCGATGGAGCTGTGGGAGGTCTTGATCTTTGTAGCCACAGGATCTGCCTTTGGAATGGCAGTGATCTGGGCTTTGTGGGAACTGAGCAGGCTGCTCATAATCATCTGGACCAAATCACCTTCCATCTCCTTCATGAGCTCTGCCTTCTCCCTCTTGGCTTCCTCAATGTCGCCTCAAGCTTGTTGACGGTGACACGCACTTGATCGACTTGACATCCAGAGCATGGAACTTATCTTCAACTATCCTCTCAAGACTCTCCCGAGACCGCACTATGCTGGCAGGCGTAGTTCAATCCTCCGGTAGCTTCAAGAAGTTGTTCTCCAACGCTCTTGGGTTTCTTCTCTTCTTCTTTGCTTCCTTCTCAGCTTTAGCTTGTTTGGCAGCTTCAGACTTAGCGTGTCCTTCAACAGATGTGGGAGCATCCTCGGTCATCACAACTTCATTATCTTCATGTTCGCTGCGGTGGCAAGTGGGGTCTATCCAACGGTAGGTGTCCGTGCCAAACTTGGCATTGATGAGCATCTGAATGTGCGGAGCAAACCCACATGACCTCTTCTGGTCTGCTGCTGTCCTCTTGATAGTCTCAACTATCAGGTCCATCACCTTGAAAGGTGCCTTCTGATCTAGAATATGCAGCATGTTGATAGAATACCCTCTTATCATGCGATGATCTCCTGACTTAGGCATCAAAGTATGCCTCAGAATGGTGTTAGTGGTTGGGAGACCTGCCTGAAGATGATACACTGATCCAAGCTTCCATATCTCAACATCCTTGTCTGGTACCTCATTGTACATGTTCTTCATAGACTCGTGATTCTTCTTTGGAATGCCATAGACATCTACATCATCATCTCTTGATACTGGAGCATTCAGCAGTGCTCTCCATTCTTCAACTGTTGAAGAGAATCTCTGGCCTTCAGTCATCCATACAATTCTGCCATCTGGATAGAAATGTCTTGGGCATAGAACGCATGATCATCTCATCATTCCATCTTTGTCAATTTCTGACCAACAAACTCAGCAACACCACATGCAGTGAAGCTCTCATGCACATGTGGGAAGTAGTCTCTGTGCTCTTCACTGTCGATGTATTTCCAGTCAACATACCTAGTGTCAGCAACAATTGGCTTCTTGTCCATGAGCACTGTCTCATAGAAATCTTGTTGCTCTCGGGTGTGGAATCTTGAGTCAACAGCTATCCTCCTCCTGGTGGCATATGGATCAACTTGCCTCCATAGCCTGAGACCTTTGTCCTTCCTTTCCTTCATATTTTCAGCTCGAGGATGAGCATCATTATGAATCGGCAGTTTCATGCGAGCTTGACAATACATGTGCCTCTTCATCTGACTCAGCTGGTGGCACATTGTCCTTCTTCTTCTCTGAGGCAGGAATATTTCTCACTGTTTTCTTTGGCTTGGCAGCAGGTTTGGCTTGAGCTGCCTTTGCTGGAGCTGATGGCTTAGATTTGGTAGGTGCTCCTGCCCTGATGGCATCTCCCATCAACTTAGGCTTCTGAGGAGGCTGGGGTGCTTCCTCATCAGAATCATCATCAGCTTCATCATGTACTATCCTCTTCCTCTTGGAAGTTTTCTTTACCTTGCTGGAGGTTTCTTCTTCCATGCTCAGCTTCTTTGCAACTGTGGACTTCTTCACTTTGCTGGTGCCTTTCTTGGTGTGTTGCCCTTGATAATCTTTGGCAACCACTTTCCTCTTAGGTTTGGAAGTGATCTCCTCCTCAGCAACAAAGTCAGAATCCTCTTCATCAGAATTTCTCTTCTTCCTGGCCCTGGTGGCAGCAGCAGGCAAACCACTTGGGGTGCTTCTCTCACCATCATCAGAAAAACTGCTGGCTTCAGGACTAGTGACTGCCTCTGGAATCTCAACTGGTGATTCAGACCTGTTCTGGCTGTCACTTGCATCAGACATGACTGACAACCTGTGAATAGAGTAGGTATAGGCAGAATAGAAGAGTTATCACAAACTGCAGAAGATTTTGCAAAATGAATGAGTTCAAACTTCAGTTTTAAGTTTTCACAGAATGCATTTCGGTCTGACCGAGTCTAAAAATTCGGTGAATCCGAAGTGCCTAAACAGAACCATTCACACCACTTTCGGTTGGACCGAAATGGGTTTCGGTCTAGCCGAGAGCACTAGGGTTTCACTAAGTCCTCATTTCGGTCTTACCGATTTGCACAACTCGGTTGGACCTAAAAGTGCGATCAATGGCGGAGAGGCCAAATCGGTCAGTCCGAGAATGTAGAATCGGTCACACCGAGATGTGTTCGACGGAAACCTAACCCTAAAATTTTCACTCGAATTTCGTTCTAAGAACTAATCTGCTGGATAGGAAGATTTCAAACATGGCAAGAAACTAGGCAAAACCTATCGTGCATTGAACCAGAGATTGAAGCACGAGAGGGATGAAACTCACCCAACTTGGTGGAGTTTCACTATGGCGGCAACGGCGCGATGAGATTGACCGTTGACGGCGATGGAGACCCGCGGCGAGGGCGCACAGGCGACGGCGGAGACGATCCGAAGACCACGGCGACGGCAGCGAAGGGTTTGGGGGCGAGACGTTTTGAAGGAATAATCAACGCTGCCCTCGGTATATATACCCTTCACTGTCGGTGGGACCGAGTTGAAAACTTCGGTGGCACCGAGATGGTTAATCGCAAGCGCTACACACATCGGTCACGCCGAGATTTGCAACTTCGGTTTCACCGAGGTGAAAACCTAGATCAATCCAAGTGATTTCGATCCGTCCGATTTGAGTATATTGGTTTGACCGAAAGTACTTAGAAGGTTTTGGAAGTTAAGCTTTTGACGGATCGGTGGCTCGAGTGCTCCTCACTCGGTGCATCCGAAAAAGACTTGATCAAAGTTTGTGATATAAGCATGAATAGAGTTGAGACAAGAAAGCATAGATAGCTAGGGGAGGAACTTAGGCATTCTTGTCCATCCATTTGGTCAAAAAGAGATAAAATTCAAAAGACCAAAGCAACAAATGGATGTCCTCGAATGGATAAAATTATGCATCCAACATGCTCACACAATAAGATATCAAATGAAATATGTGTCAAACATGCACAAACAAAACTCTAGCAACTAGCACACAATTTGGCGATGACTAGGTCATCTATATATGAGTATATTGACTTAGGAGTCAAATGAGAACATTTGATCATAGGTCATACTCATCGTTTAAGCACAAGTGGGGTTACCACTTTTACATAAAGCATTAATGTGTTCACATCATTTGAAGATGCTTTAGCTCAATTCTTTAGAGCAAAGCTCCCCCTTGATGTGAGAACCCCTTTTAAAGGGTCAAACTAACCTTGGGTTGTCGTTGAAGACTTCATGTAGATGTTGAAGATGTGGATGCTCAATGTTGATGAAGATCATCAAGAGTTGGGAGCAATCCTTTGGATTCGGGCACTTTCAATACCTACATGGGTTAGTCCCACAAGGAACAAACAAGGATATCCATGGACATAGATTGAAGTACACAATAGATGATGTCCATGAAAGCAATGATTACCTTGTCCCTTGACTTACCAACATGAGGGTTTGTGACTCCATGAACTAGTGCAAGATGTGGAAGTTGATTGCACAAATTCTTTGCCAAAATGAATGTGAGTGAAGTATGTTGGCGGAGTCACCCTCAAGAACTCTCTAGTTCTTCTTCTTCGGGATCCACATCATCTTGATGGGAATCCTTGGGGTAGTAGTTGAGCTTGTCGAAGTAGAACTTGAAGTTTCCTTGGGAACCCACTTGACCATGGCCTTGGGTGCTTCAATGAATGCATCAATCTCCTCTTGAAGCTTGTCCTTGCCTTTTAGCTTGTGGTCTTGTGGTGGAAGGTCATCTTGAGCTTCTTCCCATTCAACACCCTCGGCGTTGAACTTTCGCTCAAAACCAATTCCTTGATTCTTCCGGTGCCTTCCTTGCTTGCGAACAATTTCCTCAAAGTTTTTGCTTCCGGCAAGGCTCTTGTAGACACCTTTCTCTATAATCCCTTTCAATAAACTATTTTCTTGCTCAAGTGAAACTTGGCTTGAAACATTGTTAGTGGAATCAAGAGAATTACTAGAAGTAACAACATTTGATTTAGCATGATTATTGTTACTACTAGATGAAGAATTTTTCTTATGCTTGTCATGCTTAGTTTTAATAGGTGGCAAGAAATTAGACAAGAGAAGTCGTTTGGCAAGATATGAAGAACTCTTCTTTCAAGATCGTCATTGATAGCTTTTAGGAACTCATGTTCTTGCTCTAGATTGAGCTTCTCGAAGCGTAGCTTCTCATGAGATCTTAGGAGCTCTCTATGATCTTCTTGAGTTGTTTCATGAGCTAACTTAAGAGTGTTTAGTTCTTTAGTTAGACGCTCAATCTCCTTCATAGCATTGTCATTCGACTCTTCTCGACTATAAAGACTACTAGCATGTTCATCATTACTAGGCTCACTAGATTTATCATGTAAAAGCTCATCTTCACCAAGCAAGTCATCTTCATCACTATCAAAGTCAATAAATTCAGGGTGTGATACCTTGGGGCCTTTTGCCATGAAGCATCTTCCAATTCCCTCATTTGGTGAATCAAATATGTCATAGGAGTTGAAGTTGGAGGATACGAGAGCAAGACCGGCAACACCTTCATCTTGACCGGTTTCGGGAGTTGGGGGGTAGCCTCTTTTGGAGTGATTGTCGGAGTCGGAGCCGGAGACCCATTCACCAACATGAGCTTGATGTTTTCTTCTTGTGTAGCTCCTTGATGACTTGTCTTTCCTTTCCGAATCCTTGCTTCTCCGAGAGGATCTTCGTTCATAACGATCATCTCTACTCCTTCTCTCTTTTCGAGGCGACTCTTCTCTTGAGCTTCTTCTTCTTGGAGATTCTTCTCTTCTCTTGTGGGGAGTCGAACACTCATTTGAGTAGTGTCCGGTCTTCCACAATTGTAGCAGTTTCGATCACAACTAGAAGATCTCTTTTCATCATATGATCTAGACTTTGAGCTTCTTTCCTTGCTTCTACTCTTGTAGAATTTGTTGAAGTTCTTCACCATTAGGCTTATCTCTTCATTGGAAACTAGCTTGTCACTTGAGGTTGTGGGAGCTTCAACTGCAGCTTTGTAAGCACCACTTGACTTGTTGTGAAGCTCTTCCTTGTCTTTAAGTGTCATCTCATGAGCAACAATCCTTCCAATGACTTCGGTAGGCTTGAGATTCTTGTAGTTTGGCATCATTTGGATCAAAGTGCACACGGTGTCATACTTTCCATCCAAAGCTCTGAGAATCTTCTTGATGATGAATCGGTCGGTCATTTCTTCGCTTCCTAAGCCTGCCATCTCATTTGTGATGAGAGCAAGCCTAGAGTACATTTCAGCGACTCCTTCACCTTCCTTCATCTTGAACTTGTCAAGCTGACCTTGAAGAACATCTAGCTTTGATTCCTTCACGGACTCGGTACCTTCGTGCATTTCGACCAAAGTATCCCAAATCTCTTTTGCATTCTCAAGACGGTTGATCTTGTTGAACTCCTCGGGACACAAAGCATTGAAGAGAATGTCACAAGCTTGAGCATTGTTCTGTAACATCCGCAACTCATCCGCTGTAGCTTCACGATCCGGAACTTTTCCTTCCTCGAAGAACTCACCTTGCAAGCCAACACAAATAATGCCCCATGTGGCAGGGTTATGTCCAAGAATATGCATTTTCATTTTGTGCTTCCAACTAGCAAAATTTGAACCATCAAAGTAAGGACCTCTACGAAAACTACCCTCACTAGACGCCATACTCTCCTAGGTTGTGAAACCAAGCTTATGGAGTCAATGCAATGAAAACCAATCCAATGGAGACCAAAGCTCGATACCACTTGTAGGATCGGAAGTATGTCTAGAGGGGGGGTGATTAGACTACTTGACAATTTAAAAGTTTAGCCTTTTGATTAGGACAAGTTTTTAGCAAGTTCACAATGATGACCAAGTCAAGTATCACCCTACACATGCAATTCTAGAGTAGTGGCAGCGGAAAGTAAATTGCACATGTAGTAAATAGAGGTGGAGAAGAGCAAACGCAGTTTGGAGACACGGAGATTTTTCTCGTGGTTCCGATAGGTGGTGCTATCGTCAATCCACGTTGATGGAGACTTCAACCCACGGAGGGTAACGGCTGCGAGAGTCCACGGAGGCTCCACCCACGAAGGGTCCACGAAGAAGCAACCTTGTCTATGCCATCATGGCTTACGCCCACGGAGGACTAGCCTTACTCGGGGTAGATCTTCACGAGTAGGCGATCTCCTTGCCCTTACAAACTTCTTGGTTCAACCCCACATCTTGACGGAGGCTCCCAAGCGACACCTAACCAATCTAGGAGGCACCACCCTCCAAAAGGTAATAGATGGTGTTGGTGATGATGAACTCCTTGCTCTTGTGCTTCAAATGATAATCTCCCCAACACTCAACTCTCCTCACTGATTTGGCTGTGGTGGAAGAAGGGATTGAGTGGAAAGCAACTTGGGAAGACTAGAAATCAAGTTTCATATGGTGGGAGTGGAGCAACTTGATCTCAACACAAGGGTAGGTAGTTTTCTTCTCGAAATGTAAGGTAGGAGTGGTAGTTCTTTAGAGGGCTCTCTCCACGAATGAAGAGGAGGTGGAGGGTATTTATAGCCTCCACACAAAATCCAACCGTTACACACATTTGACCAATCTCGGTCGGACCGAAGTTGACAACTCGGTGAGACCGAAAGTTCAAATCTTGTGAGCGTTGGGATTTTCGTGGGACCGAAAATACAATCTCGGTTAGTCCGATTCTTCCAAAGTCTAGGGTTTGCCAATCTCGGTGGGACCGACTTTCTCATCTCGGTGACACCGATTTGAGTCTGAAGGTTCTGAAGGTTAGGCAACACCAATTTCGTAAGACCGAGTTTGGAATCGGAAAATCCAAATTACTAGGGTTTGGCTATATGGCTAAGGTGGTTCATCTCGGTGTGGTGAGTTTATGGAATCGGTGGGACCGAGATTACTTATGAGTATATGTTGGAATGAAAGATTGCTGATAGTTTGAGAGATAAATCACTAAGCACTTTGAGCAACCAGATCATCATCATAACCTCATCCCCTTTTAATAGTATTGGCTTTCCTATGGACTCAATGTGATCTTGGATCACTAAACCAAAAATGGAGTCTTGAGCTTTTGCCAATGCTTTCCTTAGCATTTTGAGGGGTCCACATCATCAGTCATTGCCATACCCATATCACTGAACTTTCTGAAATATTCTCAAGAAACAATTAGTTCAATGATATATATGTTGTTATTAATTACCAAAACCACCCGGGGATTAGTTGCACTTTCAATGAGCATGATTGCAATGTTGTTAGTATCAATTCCTTGAATAGCCATGATGCTAATGATATACAAAGCCACAAGCTTGGGGAAGCTATGTTTGATGAAGATGATATTTCTTGTCCCCCAAGTTTTGATGAGAATATTTATTATGATGAAAGCATGCCTCCTATTTGTGATGATTATATTGATGAAAGTGGGTTTGGAAGAGTGTCAACTTTAGGAAGTAGTGATCCCACTATTTTGGAGGATGTTTAATCTTATTGTGATGAATATGAAAGTGGATTTGGAAGAGTGTCAACTTTATTTAGTGATGATTCCACTATTTCGGAAGAGGTTCCAATTGATTATGAGAACAAAGTTGCTATCTATGATGATTATTGTGGTGACTTGTATGCTATTAGGAATAATGATAACCATGAAACTTGTCATCATGATTTTAGTTTTCAATTGGATTATGCCTCACATGATAATTATTTTGTTGAGTTTACTCCCACTATTCCGAATGAGAAGAATTTTGTTTATGTGGAAAGTAGTAAAAATTCTATGCTTGTAGATCATGAAAAGAATGCTTTAGGTGCTGGTTATATTGTTGAATTCATTCATGATGCTACTGAATTTTTTTATGAGGGAGGAATATATGCTTGTAGGAATTGCACTAATGTCAAGTTTCCTCTCTATGTGTTGAAAATCTTGAAGCTATGCTTGTTTTACCTTCCTATGCTAGTTGATTATTGTTCCCATAAGTTGTTTGCTCACAAAATCCCTATGCATAGGAAGTGGGTTAGGCTTAAATGTGCTAGTCATATGCTTCATGATGCTCCCATTATGTTTCAATTCTTATCTTTTATGTGAGCATCATTGTCATCATCATGCCTAGCTAGAAAGGCATTAAAGAAAAGCGCTTGTTGGGAGACAACCCAATATTTGTCCTTACTGTTTTTGTGTGTCAACATGATTATTCTACTGTAGTAATCATGTTCTATAGCTTTTGTTTCAATAAAGTGCCAAGTAAGACCTTTAGGATGGCTTTTGGTGATAGTTGTGTTGATCCTGCTGAAAATCAGAAACTTTTGCACCCAGAAAATTAGTTTTGTTAATTCACAGAAACGTGCTCTTGATATGATTCTTTTTACTCTGGATTGGTACACAAATTGCTTAGGACTTCCTAATTTTGGAGGATTTTTGGAGTTCCAGAAGTATACGTTCGATGCAGATTACTACAGACTGTTCTGTTTTTGACAGATTCTGTTTTCTATGTGGTGTTTGCTTATTTTGATGAATCTATGAGTAGTACCGAAGGGTATGAACCATAGATTAGTTGGAATACAGTAGATATTACATCAATATGAATTTAGAATGAGTTCATTACAGTACCTAAGTGGTGGTTTTATTTTCTTATACTAACGGAGCTTACGAGTTTTCTGTTGAGTTTTGTGTTGTGGAGTTTTCAAGTTTTGGGTAAAGATTCGATGGACTATGGAATAAGGAGTGGCAAGAGCCTAAGCTTGGCGATGCCCAAGGCAGCCCAAGATATTCAAGGATAACCAAAATCTTAAGCTTGGGGATGCCCCGGAAGGCATCCCCTCTTTCGTCTTCGTTCATTGGTAACCTTACTTGGAGCTATATTTTTATTCGCCACATGATATGTGTTTTGCTTGGAGCGTCATTTTATTTTGTTAGCATTAGCTTGCTGTTATTTATAATAATTTTTGCATCTTTAGTTTCAATTAAAATGTCAAGGATAGCCTTTACTATGCTTATTTTGCTAGTATACATGTTGCTGTTTGAAAACAGAAAGTTTACCGTTGTTGCAAAAATTCCCTAGAAAAGTCAGAGAATGATATAATGTTGAAACCTTTTGCATAATGAGCTCTGATAAATCTTATACAGTGAGATATTTTTCTCATAATTTTTGGAGTTAGTGAAGTATGAGGAATCTTTCATTCTTTACAGACTGTACTGTTTTGACAGATTGCTGTTATGTTTGCATTGTTTGCATATGTTTGCTTGTTTAATGATTCTATTTGAGGATAGGAGTATTAAATATGCAGAGGCATTTAGTATTCATTGTTGAATAATAACTTTAATGATTTGTTACAGTAGAAAATTATAAGGTTTTGCATTGGTTTATACTAACCTATCTCACGATTTCTTGCTGAGTTTGTTGTGAATGAAGCTTTTGATAAAAAGAGAAACCATGATATGAGAGGAATTAAGGAGACACAAAAGTTCAAGCTTGCACTACTAGGGAAAAGCCTATACACAGAATCTTACTAGTAGCGAGGGTTAAAAACCCTCGCTACTGCTACTTAGTAGTAGCGCAGGTTTTTAAACCTCGCTACTACTAAGTTGATAGCAGTACCGCGGATTTTAACCCTCGCTACTACTAAGCGGTCTCTACCGTGCCCCCCGGGACATGCCATAGTAGTAGCGCGGGTTTTTAAAACCTTGCTACTACTAAGTTTGATAGCAATAGCGTTGGTTTTTAGCCCTCGCTACTACTAAGTGGTGCCATAGTAGTAGCGAGGGGTAAAAAACCGCGCTACTACTAAATGTCCCATTTCAAGCTCTACCCCCCCTGTGGATCGCCTTTTCAGTTTTAAAAAAATAAAAGAAAATGATGAAAATGTCAAAAAAATAAAAGAAAATAAGTTTCCCATGTGATATGTGGTCTAGTTGTTAGGAAAATTTGCAAATATGAATTTCGACTTTATTTGCAAAATCTCTCGAGAATTTGTAAAAATGGGCATAACTTTTGCATACTAACTCGGATGAAAAAGTTTTTTATATGAAAAATCATCTACTCGAAAAGTTACATCCGAATTTAACTAGGGGAACCCCGTTAAACATTTTTAAAATCCTCAAAAACCTAACAGAAAAAAAGTTATGGGGCTTTTAAGATCTAGAGGCAAAAAAATTCAAAAAAAATTCAGTTTTTTTTAATTAATTTTTGTTAAATCTGGTCAAACTATGGTCAAACTAATTATTCAAGAATATTAGTGTTACTAAATAATTATTTTAGTTTTTTTGAATTTTGGTCAAATCTGGTCAAACTATGGTCAAACTGTGGTCAAACTATGGTCAAACTATGGTCAAACTCAAGAAATATTACAGCTCGTTTGGCTCCCCTGATTTCATTTCATTTGGCTGAAATGAAATGAAATGAAATCTCTATCAAGATTTCATTTGGCTGAATCTAGATTCCAAATCCAAATTTCATGTTTGGCTGTCACTAGGATTTTGAGGTCAAATCTGTACTAGAACCAAAATGAGCATGAAACTATACCAGCACCAACGCACTAGCCTTTGTGCTAGGAATAAATAGTATGAACAAATCTGTACCAACACCAACATTGACAGCTCGTTTGTTCACCATGCCAATACATATAACTTAAACATGAGTCTTTGTAAAAAGTTAATCTTTGCAATACGACAAAGGTTCACAACAACATCAAATGATCATAATCTAGTCAAGGTTACATAAAAACTGAATCTTTGCATTATTAGCACCATCCAAGAAAGATTTTCATTGCTCAAGGATCTTCATTTCTTCGTTCTGTTCGTTCAACATCATACTTCACCCAATATTTCCTGCAAAATATGATGAGAAATGGTGACATATGGTCTCATAGGGCAATAAACAATCCTTGAACACAATGGTTGGTAGAAATTGCTCAAAGTGAAAGATGTGGATAGCCAAGAAGACAAATCAAAGTGTCACACGATAAGCTTTAGCTTGCAACAATCTCTAGGAAGGTTAAGAAAACTCAACTTGATATAGAAATTTTTCAAAGGTTAACTTGCACTTCATTTGCACAATTATCATGAATCAAAAGGTAATAGCAAAAAACCATCAACAACCGAGTAGGTTAAGTAGGACCGAAACTAAGTCGATAAAAGACTACAGCCACTAAATAAGCATATCTGGTTGATGTATTCTAGACTAATAATGCCACCTCTCGATTGAAGAAAAAAGACTAGTTCATAAGAGACCTTCAAACACAATGAATATTTATGTGCATGCAAAATATGTTCATAAAACCTTGTTTCGGGAGACATGGCAGAACAAGTTGTTCTCAAACATGGCAGGAAAACGTTGTTTTATCAAGCCATGTTTGGGAAGACCTGGCAGGAAAACCTTATTAAGATGATAACATAAAACCTTCTATCATGCTAATCTCAAACATGGAAATAGGTAAGTACATAAATATGATGAAAAGCAAGCAAGCTGCTGCCTCCTCTGCTCCATATTGGCATGACAAAATACAGGACAGCCATAATATTGTACTATAACAAACAACTAAGGACAAAATGCAGTAGAGCTTGCTAGCTAGTAACTAATCACAGAACAAGAAACATACCTTCATTGGTTGATTTGCTTGAGGATCCATTTCTTCTTCATCCTTTCAGGCAGCGCCATAAGAGCCTTGAACTTGCGGTCATCTGCTATGAGGATATCATAAGCTGCTAGCAAGCCATCATCATCCAGTCCCACAATTGCATTGAGAGTGTCAAGTATTTCTTCAGGAGAGGAGGGTTTCTCAGGAGGAGCAACTTGAGCGATATCAGCTTTGTAGGCACTGGTAAAATTATCCAGTTTCTCTCCAAGCATAGATGCAATTGAGTCATCCGATCGATATCTTTTCCTCTTCTGTTCCTCGCCGGTTTGGGTTGAAGATGTTGCGGCAGAATCAGTGTTGATGTTGTTGACATTCTCTGCAGCCATTTCATTGCACTTTCACCAGCGATTCTGCTCCGGTTCCGGTGGCATGATCCTTCGAGAAGACAAGGCTGATAGAGTCCCAAAACTTTATGACCTTGTGCCTGTAGCATGCTGCCTTTGTTTGCCTGCAACCCATGAAGACAAATAGTCTCATGTCATGGTGGAAAATGAACACACATCCATCCGAACACCAAACACACATCCAAAGAGAAAATCGTAGACTACAGCTAAGATGTAACTCATGTCATGGTGCAAAATCACATAAATAATGGGGAAAACAAGTGCCTTCTGCAAGTTGTGATTGTTTCTCAAGAGAAGGCTGATTACTAACATAATAGCAAAACATAGGGGAAATGATGAGTAAACTACTGATTAGAAGGCTATGCATGAACAAGTATAAGTGCATGTTTTCAAATAAACTTGGCTGAATTCCACATCATGATGGAGAAGGTGGAGAAGGTGTATAAGTGCATGTTTTCGAATAAACTACTTGACCACATGAATGATGAAAATGAATCTTGTGGCCATGCCATGAATACATAGATGCTCAAGATGTAGTGCTTACCTTGACATAGTTGCTCCACACGTCCTCACTATCAACCATAAGCTTGTTATGGATCCAATCCCACCCAAAACCACTCGTTGACAACATCTTGCTGACATTGACATAGTGTCTATCAATAGTCTTGCACCTTGATATGACATTCTCCTTTGTGATATCCACATTGCACTTGGCTCGAACATTCTTGACAACTGCAGTGTAAACATGTGGCTTCCACCCATTTTGAGCACGATCCCCTCTATTGTAATGCTCCACGAACACATTCAGCATTGCTTCATCCATTTCATCCGTCCAGGTAAGGTAGTTTCTACCTCCTTTCTTCTCCACATCCATATCTTCCTGCAAGCAACAATACATGTATGAGACAAACGTAGAATCCCAAGAGAGAGAGAGAGAGAGAGAGAGGGTTCAAAAATAGGCATATGAAATATATGAACATACAAATGAATGAATTCAATGATTGGCTCCCCCGCGTCTCCTTTGGTAATCTGCCCACATTTGATTAGCTAAGGTATCTCGCTTGTTGTTCCACTCAGTTGTTGATTCAACATGTCTAATCATGTTTGGTTCTTCAGGATGTTCGATGGCAGCAGCATTTAACTGATTATCCACGTCAATTAGCATTATATCATCCATCTCTCTCTGCCTATCTCTTAGAAAGTTATGCAATATGCAGCAGGCATTAATGACACGGATCTGCGAGATGGTATTATTGGCGTGTTAATAAAAAACTAAAAATAAACAGAAGCTTGGTTTTGCAAAATACTATGTGATACCTGATTCCGTATGTGAAAAAATGAACTAGTCCTCAAAATAGCCCATCTCATCTTTAGTAGACCAAAAGTTCTCTCTATCACATTCCTAGCTGATGCATGTCGCAGATTATATAACTCTCTTGGAGTTTGTGGGTTATTTCCATTAGCCGCCCATTCGTTCAAATGGTACCGGACTGACCGGTATGGAGCAAAGAAGCTCGGACCATTAGTGTACCCAGCATCTACAAGGTAGTATTTTCCTAATGTTTGCAAAAATAACAAGTATTAGATATTATATTTACATTGAAATATCATAACTTAGTTGTTCTACCGTACCAAGACAGAGAATTACCATGTGGAACTCTAAAAGCGTCTTGTCGTGACATTGCATCTCGCAACACTCGTGAATCAGATGCAGAACCTTCCCATCCAGCTAAGACATACAAAAACTTCATATTCCGGTCACAAACTCCAAGCACATTAGTGGTCACATCTTGCTTTCTATTCCTGTATCTGCCTTGCTTGAGAGCGGAAACATGGACATCAACATGTGTGCCATCTAAAGCTCCTAGCCCATCTGGAAACCATTTCCATCTACTATCCTCGGGCTGCTCAGCTGAAGGGGTTGGTAGCTTTATAAACTCATGAGACAAGGAAAGGACAGCTCTTAAGATCTCATTGAAATGCCTACTGATGGTCTCGAGTGCCCACGTGCTTTCAATTAACCGGTATTTCATACCATGGCTTAGCACTAGCAGAAACATTGTGACTGATTCTTCAACCGACACATAAAATGTGTCCCCCAAACCACATCTTTCACGCAATATAGCGCACAGGTCCACAAAGGACCGTTTAGTTAGGCGCAAACTATCAAAACAGTGCTTGTTAGAACCCTGATAAATTGATCTAAGCATCTGCTTTCTAATCCTAATCTCCGCCTCATCCTCACTGAAATCATCAAGCTCTCTAATCTTCCTCTAACAATACGTGTGTTGAACTATCGCGACAACCGACACAAAAAATCCAGCAGCTGCCCTGTTCCTTTTCTTTCTCCTCTCATCGCCATGCAATGTGTTAATGTACAAGTCCGACATCTATATTAAGATGAAGAAAATAACAATTGAGAAAGAACTCAAGCTCGATTACTAGTGATACACAAAAAACTCATGCTTATTACTAGTGATACACAAAAAACTCATGCTTATTACTAGTGATACACAAAAAAGATGCAGTTGCTTGTCAAGAAAGCTTAGATGGAGGAAAAAGATGGGCAAAACCCAAACAGGGTTTATGCTACTTTCTGTTCCACTTTTGTCAGGTGGATGAACAGACCTGCGCCCCCATACTTTTGCAAAAATAGATCATAACAAACAAAACCATCAAGCATTAGAGTTTCACATAAAAAGAAGCTTCAATCGCCATACGATACAATTGACACAGTCTTATTGAACATGCTATTGACACTCTCCTAAAACAGAGTGAATCAAAACTATCCTGAACTTGTATTTCAAAACATTATGCTCAAGTATCTAGCTTCAGTAACAAGCCCGAATATAAAAATCAGCTCAGTCTGGAAAAAACCCAGTCTGATTCAGACAAAAAATCATTATGCAAGCACACTGAAATTGTTCTATACTGAATTCAGACAAAAAATCAGTGTGCAAACATATTGAAATCAGGGGTTCATGTCTGCTTGCGGCCCATACTGAATTGTTCTATACTGAATCCAGACAAAAAAATCACTGTCCAACCACACTGACTTTGTTCTATACTGAATTCAGACAAAATAATCAGTGTGCAAAACGCATTAAATTCATAGATCCATTCTGCTTGCATAGAGGGGCGCAGAACCGCGACCACGTACCACAAAAAGGTCGATCTTCCGGGGTGTGGAGCTGACCGACCGTGGGCTGGCGGAGGAATCGTCAAGAAGTCGATCTTCTGTCCGGATCGGGTGGCTGGATAGAGGTGGGTTCAGGTTAGGGTTAGGGTTCAAGCAGAAAAGATCGACCAGAGAGAGGGAGGGGGAGAAGAGAGGTGGAGGGAGAACCTACCAGGATTTGAGAGCTCGACGACGGCGCTGTGGTCACCGGAGGCAGCACACCATCGAACAGAAAGCTTCGCATGTAGAGGGGACGAGGGAAGAGAACTCGGGGAGAAGCTATTCACCGGCGGGGGGGTGCATCACCGGCAGCCGAGAAGGTGGGGCTCATGGCGGCGGCGGCGGCCGTGGGCGGCGGCGGCAGCGGCGGCGGGCGTCGGGGTAGGGTGGGGGAAGGAGGCGAGAGACGAAGGCGTCGGGGTAGGGTGGGGGAAGCGAGCGAGTGGAATCCGGGAGAATGACGGGCGAGGGGCTGGGATTTGGGCCTAGGCCAAGTTTACATCCTCTGGAATCTTAGAATGAAATCCACCCTCAATTCTGTGGCAGCCAAACAAGTATATTCCGGAATTCGCAAATGAAATCCACCAAATCCGACCCAAATGATGGGTACCAAACGACCTGTTAGCAAATTTGGGTGTAAAGTCAAGTATTATATGCTATGTTCTGTGACCGATTCAGTCAAGAAAATCTCTGGAAAAAAGTACTATGTTTCTTCAACAACAAAAGAGAAGTGGTAGATTAATTTGGTGTACACCTTTCCATTCTTCAGAGTCAGGGTCCTGACTGGGAGGACTTTTGTGGGAATTGTCTGCCTTATGATCATCAACTCGACGATCAGCTTTGTCGGCAAGAACAATGCCGGCAACGCCACGGCTTCGCTCATGTCCCGCTTGACATCCGAAAGGCATTTGATTCGGTCAGATGGGAGTATGTGCTGGACCTCCTCCGACGCCGTGGGTTCCCATGCAAATTTCGTAATTGGATTGCGGCGCTTCTTTGCTCCTCTTCTTCGAGGATCATCCTAAATGGTGTGCCCGGCCCGCCAATCATTCACGGTCAGGGCCTTCGCCAGGGGAACCCAATTTCACCGTTGCTATTCGTCATCGCCATTGATCCGCTACAACGGCTCCTTGACTTGGCTACCCGCAAGAAATTGCTCCACCGGATCCGTGGAAGAGGTGTCATGGTGCGTACCTCGCTTTATGCGGATGATGCCGCGGTGTTCATGGCCCCTATAAAAAAAGACATTGACATCTTCTCGGCAATTTTACGTGGTTTTGGGGAGGTCACTGGGCTATGCACCAACTTTCACAAGAGCTCCGTTGTGCCTATCCGGTGCAATAACCTTAACTTGGGACACATTCTGCAAAGCATGCCGGCCACTGTGGCTTCCTTCCCTCTACGGTGCTTAGGCCTCCCGATATCCGTCTGGCAGCTGAAAAAGGCGGATTTCCAATTTCTTGAAGACAAGGTGGCGAGCAAATTGGTTACGTATGAGGGGCAGAACATTACTACCATTGGGCGCACGACATTAGTAAAATCGGTCATCTCCTCACTTGCGGTCTACTTCATCACCTCCTTGATTGTCCCTCCGTCCATCTTGCAAAATGTGAACAAGCTGGAGCGTGCTTTCCTGTGGTCCGGGTCGGATAAGACCACGGGAGCAAAGTGCAAGGTTAATTGGAATATTCTCTGCCGCCCATCGGAGTACGGTGGCCTTGGAGTCCTTAACACCGCCAAGTTTGCTCCCGCCTTGCGACTGAGATGGCCTTGGTTCGAATGGACGGAGCCAAATAAGATGTGGGTCGGTTTGGGCAACCCTTGTGACGAGGCGGACATGTCTTTCTTCTATGCCTCAACCACCATTTCTGTGGGGAATGGGGCCAAAACGCCCTTCTGGGAATCCCCTTGGCTACAGGGAGCCAAACCAAAAGATGTTGCTCCCCTAATTTTCGAGGCCTCCATGAGGAAAAAATGGAAGGTGCGTGAGGCCCTCAAAAACAATGATTGGATTCTCAAGATCAACCCCTCCACGACCGTCTCCATCGAGCACATCCGGCAATTCTTCACCCTTTGGATGCTCTTGCACAACTTCCATCTTGATGAGCTTTCCGAGGTTTCCATTATATGGAAGCACATGGCCGATGGGTGCTACACCGCCGCCTCCGCATATCAAGCGCAATTCCTCGTGCTAGTTCTCTCCCCCATGGAGCACATGATTTGGAAGGCTTGGGCGCCTCCAAAGCAAAGTTCTTCGCTTGGTTGGCAACCCAAGATAGAATCTGGACGGCAGATAGGCTCGCCAAGCGGGGTTGGCCGAACTGTGGTCTTTGCCCTCTTTGCAAAAGGGAGCAAGAGAGCGGTCCTCATCTTTTTTTCAAGTGTCGTTACACCATCCGCCTTTGGAAGATGGTCATTGAGAAATTTCAGCTTACGCATTTGGACACCTCTTCATGGCATTTGGAGGCTTCAGTCAAGAGTTGGTGGGAAAATTTGACCCGCACAGGAGTACCCGACAGAAAGGCGATGGCCTCGATGACTATGCTCGTGTCGTGGACCGTCTGGAACGAAAGGAATGCACGGGTCTTCCGGCATAAGTGTGCTCCACCGCCTATTTTACTAGCTTCCATTGCCAATGAGGCAAAGCTTTGGGTCACCGCCGGGGCAAAGAAATTAGGGGCCATTATTTTGCGCGAGTAATCACTCATGCCGTGTAAGGGTGCCTATTGTAACAAAACTTCTTCTCTACTTAATTAATATATGAGGCAAATCTT
Source organism: Aegilops speltoides (assembly GCA_021437245.1). Taxonomy (NCBI): domain Eukaryota; kingdom Viridiplantae; phylum Streptophyta; class Magnoliopsida; order Poales; family Poaceae; genus Aegilops; species Aegilops speltoides. Next base: position 423,889,525 of record CM038144.1, on the reverse strand, counting down.
TTGCCTCGGTTTCAAAAAAAAACTTTCTATGTCAAGATGATCTGGTCTTTTTCTTTTTAAAAACAATTTTGCAATCAGCTCTGACCGGAGAATCACTTCCTGTCACCAAAAGGACCGGCGACCTAGTGTTCAGTGGTTCAACTTGCAAGCATGGTGAGATCCAAGCTGTCGTCATCGTGACCGGGATCTGCTCATTCTTTGGGAAGGCGGCTCATTTGGTGGACTCCATAGAGGTTGTTGGCCGTTTCAAGGTCGCCCATCATTACTACAGAAAGTGATTAGATGTGTCAAGCATTAATTGCAGTGGTGTGAGAGCTGAATTTTCATACTGAAAATTTCAGGTTCTTACCTGCATAGACAACTTGTGTATCTGCTCGATTGTTGTGGAGGTCTTCGTTGAGGGTATCGTCATGTTCATGGTCCAGCGCCACTTGTACCGGGGATGGGATCAACAATGTGCTTGTTATTCTGATCAGAGGAATACCGATCCTGATGCCGACAGTTTTGTCGGTCACGCTCGCAATAGGTTCTCATCACTTATCTCAACAGGTGTGTCTGGATATTGCCATCACCTTTCTTCAGTTAACAGACGTTATATACCACTGAATTTGTTCTGAACTTTGCAGGGTGCCATCACCAAGAGAATGTCAGCCATTGAGGAAATGGCGGGAATGGATGTTCTCTGCTACGATAAAACCAGAACCCTCACTCGTAACCACCTTACTGTTGAAAAAAACCTAATCAAGGTCTTTGTTATCTTAAAAGAAAGAGAATATCCTGAGAATTCTGATGCAGTGTAACACTGGGTCCAAGCTGCCTTTTGGTAATTTCAGGTTTTTAGCAGAGGAATGAATAAGGACATGATTATCCTGTTGGCTGCAAGAGCATCAAGAGAGGATAATCAAGATGCAATCGATATGCTTTCTGATCCCAAAGAGGCTTCTGAATCTTTCTTCTACTTTTTTGAATTTTTTCACCTGATTTCTGAATCTTTTCACCTGATTTGAGCCTGCACATCAATAATGGATCAGAAATCACAAATTTTACCTGTTCTTTCTCAGGCACGTGCAAACATCACCAGAGTTCACTTTGTCCCGTTCAATCCGATCGACAAGACGACGGCCATACATACATTGATTCTGGCGGCAATTGGTTCGGGGTCAGCAAAGGTGATCCTGAGCAGGTTCTCCCTCTCCTTTACTGAAGAAGTTCGTCACTGTATATCATCAGTGCTGCCGACTGTAATCTAACAACATGGGACTTCATAATTTACAGTGTCAAGTCATACTAACTCAGAACATCTGACCTGATTCTGGTCGTCTTACAGATCCTCAACCTGTGCTATAACAAGGACACGATATGGCCGAGAAGACGCAGCGGGTCGTTGACAACTTAACACACATTCTGAATTCTGAATTCTGAAGCACTCCGGATTGCCTTGATGCCTTAGATCAGGAGGTCCATGAGAAATCGAGGCACGGCGATGGCGGGCCGTGACTCTTCTGCGGCGTGCTGCCGCTGTTCGACACGCCGCGGCACGATAGCGCCGACACCATCCGCAAGGCTCTGGATCTCGGCGTGTGCCTGAAAGATGATCACCGGCGACCACCTGGCGATCGCCAAGGAGACCGGCCGGCACCTCGGGATGGGGACCAACATGCACCCGTCGGCGGCGATGTTCGGCCGCCGCGGCGGCGATGGCGGCGGTGCCGGTGAAGTAGCTGGTGGAGAGCGCGGGCGTGTTCCCGGAGCACACGCACGAAATCGTGCGGCTCCTGCAGGCCAAGGGCCACGTGTGCGGGATGACGGGCGACGGCGTGAACGACGCGCCGGCACTGAAGAAGCCGACATCGGCATCGCGGTGTCGGACGCGACGGACGCTGCCAGGGCCGCCCGACATCGTGCTCACGGAGCCCGGCCTCGGCGTCATCGTATGCACCGTCCTCACCGGCCGCGCCATTCTTCCAGCGCACGAGGAACTACGCGGTGAGTTTGGGTCCTCGATGCCATGCCAACACTGCAAATATTTGGTTCAGTTACTGGAATTTGCTTGTGATAGTTTCTACCTCGTCGATACAGATTTATGCTGTGTGCAGGTGAGAATTCAACACATCAATGATGTATTATGAGATGGGTAATATAATCTGGTGATAGAATTTGCACTAATCTGTGTCTGCTGTATGGTTGCAGGTTGGGTTTGTTCTTCTGGCATGGATATGGGAGTATGACTTCCCTCCATCCATGGTTCTCATCATAGCCATACTGAACGACGGTAATGTACCGTTTCTGAGTTTCAAACTGTCTATCACCAGTATCGATTGAGCTCTGATCAGGGACGATCATGGCGATATCCAGTCGTGGAGCCCGGAAAGCTGGAAGCTCAACCAGATATTCGCCACCGGGTATCGTCATCGGAACCTACCCCGCACTCACGGTGCTGGTCTACTGGGCAGTCACCAGAACCACATTCTTCGAGGCTAGCGCATCCAAGACTGAACTGATGAACGTCTCTTTCGATCCATCGCGCTGATGTTTCTGAAACTGCAGTCTCACTTCAAGGTACAGCCTCTGAAGGGAGTCGCCGAGGAGGTGTCGTCGGCGGTGTACCTGCAGGTGAGCATCACCGGCCAGGACCTGATATTCGTGACCCGCAGCCGCTGCCTCTCCTTCCTCAACCGGCCGGGGGCTCTGCTCTTCTGGCCGTAGCTCAGCTCAGCTGTAAGTTCTTCTGAATTTCTCATCACACAAGGATGTGATCTGTAAGACTGTAACCGACATTCATGGTGTGCGTCTGCAAGGTGGCTACTGGTGGCAGTGTATGCCACTGTCTGCTTCGCGTCGATTTGACTCTAGAACAAGGTTGCAAATAAGTAAACCAGCTCCATGAGGCATGAAGCAAAGTTGAGCATTCTTGCAAGTAAAGGCAACAGAGTCCCGATAGGCTCTAACAGTTATCTCAAACAGATATTCAAGGCATGAAGCAGAGTGACACGGATAGTGCAAATAAGTACCCCCTCCGTTCCAAATTATAGATGTTAAACCTAAATGTAAACTTAGTAATCAGAGTTAAAGCAGGTTAAAAACGTCCTGCTCATTGCACCGCAAATTGCTTGTTCTGCGTTCTTTCCTTCGGGCTCAAGTGGCCGCCTGTGTCAGTTAACATTTGACATGACTCTCTGCAATTTAAAAAAAAAGTGTCATGGCTCACACAAAGAAGAAAAAGGTATTGTTGCATATCGATCTAACAGGAGTATTGACCTAAACCATTTTCACTAGTGTTTGTCATGTGGAATTGTGGATGTGTGACTATACCATCATTAGCCATTGACAGTGTTAAACAAAACTATTTTTAATTTACCGTTGGACATCCATCAGGGCTGTTCTGATCACTTTAAATGGCTCAATGGAACCGGCCTCCAGCATATCGGCATATTCACCTGGTAGGGAGATCAGTTTAGATATGATTTCCACGTTTCTAACTCCAAATAAATCAGACAAGGAATAAACTTGGCGCCCTACCTTTGGCAGCATCATATGCCAGGCCAGTATTGTTCTGCTCTAAGATCTTGCTAAGAATGTCATCACCATCACGACCAGCACTTGAAACATTGGTGTGAAATGGTATCTGCAGAATACTCTATCCATGTAACGATGCAAAAATGTGAGGAGTTAATTGAAAAGTAAAGGAATCCATACCTTCAAGACATTTTGAATAATCTGAGCACCGCTCTTTTGGCCAACATTTGCAGTGTCCAGCTTATCCAGGTCTTTTGCCGCATAAACCAGGGCAACACCACCACCTATGTACATACAGAACACACTTTCAGCCATGATTTCCTGATATTTAATAACACAAACACTTGACGGCAGAGTTTCAGTATGGTACCTGGTACAATGCCCTCCTCAACTGCAGCTCTCGTTGCATTTAGCGCATGTGTAGCTCTGTATTTCTTCTCACCAATCTCCAGTTTATCCATTCCACCAATCTAAATGAAATATCCTATCAAAATACTGATCACGATTACGTATTCAAAATGATAATAAGTTTTACCTTCATAGTAACAGCAGAACAATACATTTCTGCCAATCCCGTGCTTTTCTCAGTTGCAGATCTCAGCTGTTAAAAATGAATTTCACAGAGATGATTATGTAACATAAAATATTCATTGAAACTTTAAATTGACAAAAACAAGATTGAACCTGCTTAGTTCTGTTCTCGATGGTATTATCATCGGCGGCTCCACCAAAGATTGTGCAGTCACCCTCAGATACTATGACCTACAGACACACATTTCATCACTTTGATTTAACCACATAAACAGCTCTTATCAACCTTGAACATAATGCAGATATACAATCTCCTATACAAGAATCAAATTAACAGTGTCCCTTCTATTGTACAAAGAATGTTCCTCATGTAATTTGAATGGCACTGTCCCTACTAGTCTACAAAAGTATAATATTCAGTGCCAACAAAATTAAACCTTCTTCACAAGAAACTAGGATGGAAAATTTTAATTTCACAAGTTTATACTTTCCAATAAGGTTCTTTGTTATACTATTGGATGGTTTGATCGCTAAGATCCAAACCAAAACATACAATTTACCACCAGTAAAAATAACTTACTTTCGTACAAGTGCCAAGTATGTGAGGCAAAAGGTTCATTCCATTTCCTTCAGTAAAGATCTGATCCCAGCAAGGTGCAAAATTTAATAAAAATGGATATCATAATCTGATAATTGGGAAATAGAATAAATAAAAAAAGCTATTGAGTGTTGACATACATGTCCTCCTGTAAGGATAGCAATAGGAAGTAAATTGAGTTCCATGTTCTCTCCATGACCAGGAACTTTGACCGCGCAGACCTACATTTCATATCCAGTGAAATTAAGAAATTCTGTACACGGTTAGATATGACCAGACCTGTGACAGTGCATGTAACTCCTGATTTTTACTGAGATAAATGCCTAACAAATAAAACTGACTTAAAAGCTGCAGCTTGAGGAAGTCAATTCCAATTTTTTTACTGCAGTAAAAGTAGCTTTTAGTCCGGTTCATGAACTAGCCACTATTGCCAACTAGCTTTCACACCTTAGTAAGCCTGTAGTACAAGTTCGTGGGTCCTATAAATTACAGGGGCACCATCATATGTAGGGAGGGGGAGTGTTTTGGATGTTCTGTTTGTAATACCCAAGACTGGGTGTTATTCTGCTGAGCACTAAATCAGGAAAGTATTAGCTCTTGTAGGTGGCTTGAAGAGCCTGTTCTTCATCCATTTAGAATCCTTGTGGTTCCTCTTAGGTTCACAAGTCCGATGGTTTAGGGTTGTGACGTGTCTTTATAACCCAAACTAGCTATCATATCACTATATTGCTACTATTTCATGCTTGTATATTTGCTAGTACCATGAAAAATCTCCATATAATGGTGCATCATTTGGTAATCAGTGCTCACGGTACTGTTTCTCCCCTTTGCTGATTTGATTCTCTGGGAAGCTGCCATGGGTCCAGGAGGTCCAACAGTATTCCTGACATCTGGAGGAGGAGGTGCCATTGCCTGTTTATGATCCAAGCTTGTCTGCAACCTTTGTTCAAGGGTTGCAGTATGTGCTGAACCAAGTGGTGAAGCGCATAATTGCAGACCAAACTTGGTAAAGAACTCAACTCCCTAACAAATGCTGTTCTTCTATTGACACCGACATCATCGTCACGAGGTGGAGTTGCTGCAAGGGGTGGGCATCGACAACTCCCTGGACAGCAGGTCACCAGTTGGAGGAGGGCCATGGAGATAATGGAGGAGAGCCATCCGACGGTGCTGAGAGCTTCTACCAGCAACCGCCAAGACGTGCCCTTCATGCCCGCAGAGGTGCTGCAAATGGAGGCTATGCCATGAGAGTAGTTCATGGGCGTACTCATCGTGACCATGAAGATGATGGTATTGGTAAACTCAAACCTATCATACCATCATTCAATGGAAAAAGCTGAGCCCGATGACTATAAGGAGCGGGAGATGCGTGTGGATCAAATCTTTGATAGCCACCGCTGCACAGAGGAGGTGCGAGCTGCATCAATTGAGTTCACCTGTTACACTGTAATTTGGTCGAACCAATTGAGCCGTGCTGTAGGACGTCCGCAAACATGGACACAACTAAAGAACATCATGAGAAGGTGCTTCGTTCCGGAGCACTTCACTAGGACCTTGTACACTCGACTGCAGCAATTGCGCCAAGGTACTTCTAGTGTTGATAAATATTATAAAGAGATGTAAATCTTGATGATAAGAACAGGAGTAGAGGAGCCAGAGGAAGCGACCATGGCCAGTTTTTTTTCCCATACGATTCCCAAAATGGGACCAGGTTCCACTATAAAAAAGGATAACGGAACAGAGCGTCGGACAAGCATCCATGTGCAAAAAAGAAAAATAACAAAGTTCAAAGTTAAGCTGCCGCAAGCACCACTAAGGCGCTAACACCATGGCCAGATTTAGTTATGGACTCAATGAAGATCTAGAAGAAAGGGCGGACGTGGTTTCTTGTCAAAATCTACAGGAACTTGTGCATCATGCTGTCCGAGCAGAGTAACAACTCAAGAAGCTAGCTCTGGTCAGATCAATACATCAAGTCAGTGGAAGCATACCGTTCAGCGGGAAGGAGATGGGAACAGGGGTGCAAAGTTATTTTCTATCGGCAAGACAATCACCAAAGAGGCAACTCCATACAAGGTTGAATCTTCAAATGCTTCCAATTTTCGCACCAGTAACATAGAATGCCATAAATACAAAGAAAGCGGGCATGTCCAGAAAGAAACGTCCAAATTCGAGGAACGTGTTGCTTACGAAATATAAATCCTTTAACATGTTTTCCAGTGGGTAATTACGTGGATAAGGTGGTGTGTGATGTGGATTTAATACTGACCTTCATGCCTTTAAAATTTTTTTCATCGACCATAGTATTTATTGTTTCAGCATCTACATCTTCTGCAAGAATAAGCAGAGGCTTTCCTTCCTGTTTAAGCAGAAATACAAAACATTAGTTTGCATTAGAGTTAGAGGAAACCATGACAATCCATAATGACAATGAAAATACCATGCGAGCAAATTCCAACACTTTGATGGCTTGAACATTGGATACCCTCTTATCATGTATGAAGATTAAGGGATCATCTAGTTCCTGTAACAAAAAAAACATAAATATAGAACCAAGAATTTAAAACATAAACAGCAGAAACACTAAGAAGAAACTAAAAACAATACTTACACATGTTTCGTTCTTTTGGTTGGTAATAAATTGTCGAGTGAAGTAGCCTCTCTTAAGCTTTATGCATTTCACAACTTGAAGCTCGCTGCATCGAGTGCTACCATCCTATCAAATGTTCCACAAACTACTTAGAAAGACACAAGATGAATAAATAGATACACTGAAAGAGTTTGATAATATGGGCCCAATTGAGTACATACAAGGCCAACATAGAGCAGAAACTGTGTAATGACCATAAGCACAATATTTGAATCTTTGACTTACCACAATGGTGATAACTTCCTTCGTATCAACCATCACAATGGCCTCTGCAATGAGCTCGCCAAGTTCTTTCTCCCCATTAGCTGATATAGTACCCACCTTCGAAAGAGGGCAATAGATAAATTCTAGTGTCTCCAGAAGAAAAGAAAAGGTACAGAAGGTGACTAGTTGCAAATTAAGAGGTACCTGTGCTATTTCCTCGAAAGTGTTTATCATTCGGGCCATGCTCTTCAGCTTTCTCACGACATCATCAACTGCCATGCAGATACCATCTCTCAAATCAATTCCATTCACGCCAGATGCCATAAGCTTGCAACCTTGATCAAATATTTCCTTTGATAAAACACGGAGACAGGTTGTACCTGAAACGGTTCAAAGATCAGCCCAAGGCCCTTAAATGAGACAAGGTACATATATTTTCTTCTTCTTTTTTTGCGGGAGGTACATATATTTTCTTGCTCACAGTAAAGAACAGTACTAACTCCTAAGGAAGTGACGTCAGCAGGAAATAAAAAGAAATGGTATCTAATTTACACAAAAATCAATCAAAACTCGGTAAACTAGAAGCTTGTAAGTCGTAACAGGTCATACCATTCCAAGCAGTACCATTGGTCACCTTAGCAATCTTCTGGGGCATGTCAAGACGCCAAGAGGAAGAAGCGTCAGGTGCCCATGTTTGTTTCACTGTTCCATCATCACACTCAGGCCGCCTCAATGGTTTATCGAGGTTTCGTCGGTTATCACACTCAGGCCGCCATCTGCGTATGTCAAGGTTTGGTCGGTTATCACACTCAGGCCGCCACCTTGGTTTGTCAAGGTTTGGTCGGTCGAGTGCATTAATTCTAGGTGGCTGACGTCGAAGAAGTGGTGGGTAGGTGCCCTCCAAAGTGAAAAACCACAGTAGGTCATTGAAGTAAGCCCGGCCAACACCCTTCTGCCCAAACTTGTCACTATGGGAGTTAAGAAACGGTACAAATTTTTCCTTTGTTACTTCCGTCACTCCATGTCCAATAAGGATTACCCTGTGGTACTCAAATGGTTTCTGCAGCTTTCCTGACAAGAAGACTGGGTAGCATTTGTAAATTTCGTCATCTCTAAGCTTCCAGAAATCAGGGCCCACAATCATCATAGCAAGCACCGGCTTGCCCTTGTTAAGCAGTTCCTTCAGTTGATCAAATGTGATCCTGTTGCCTAGATACGGGCAGGATTCCATAGCAAGGCGTCTAGTGCCTTCCCAGTCAGAGCTTGTGGCTTCGACACCATACTCTCGAAAGATATAGCTAGCTGTCAAGGATCTGTGCAGAAAGTCCTTGTTCTGACAGAACAACGTTATATCAATTCCATTCATAGCAAGGTAATCTTCCACCATCGACTTGGGAAATAAACAGATGTCACATGGAATGCCCTTGTCCGCGAATATCCGATGGATCTCCATCTGACCCCCCTTGGTAAAACTGCAGAAAACGCAGGTTGGATTCAGGCCTTGGTCCTCAGCTTCAGGCACAATGTTAAAGTCCTTGTATAGCGAAGTGTGCCATGACTTCTCCATGGACGGGGTAATCCTCTCAAACTTGACCTTTCTCTTATGATGCCTGAAACAGACAAAAGTTCAGTATTATGACAAGCTGGTCTTTTTACATCAATCAAAGTAATAAATGTATCCAAAATAGAAACTGCCATCTGGCAATCAATAATCACGAGAACAACATACTGTGTTTCATACAGTTTTACTCATCTATGTTACCGCGAAGGAATAAAAAAGAAAGGTGTATCTATCAGATCATATCTTAAGATGAAGACATCAAATATTACTTTTCATCAATTGCAGTTCATCAACTCTATGTATGAGAAACCAAATACTCCAGGTCAAACCTGTTTGTCTTAATTTTCTTTTGTAATCAAATACTGTACAAGGACCTCGACTATCCTCATGTGCATCAATCAACTTGCAAAGGAAAATACTGCATTTCTAGCAAACCAAAGAGCAGAATTTTATTTGTTGATGCAAAATTTAATAATACTGCTCCCAGCACAATTAATGAAGAGTGTTCGTTAATGATTGAAGAAAAATACAATAACAGGCATATAACTGAACCTACATATCTGAAGTCTGACAGCGATGGCCCAGTCTGAATCCCCTAAATTCCCTCCAAAACCCCTCCGGGCCTCGACCCCAAAAACCCTCAAATCCGGGGTCCAGGGTGACGCGACGGGGACGGGAAGGGCGACGGCCGACGGCCGACGGGGACAGCGAGGCCCTGAACTTTGACTATCTGACAGCGCGCCCAGCCCGATTCCCCAAATTTCCTGAAGTTCAAACCCCCTCTAACCCCAAAGCTTCGAACCGGGCGTCACTTACATTGTGGCGGGGTGCCTGTCGGAGACGTCGAAGGGGGCGAAGAGGAGCAGGAAGGGGGCGACGGGGCCGAAGCGGAAGAAGGCGTCGGGGACGGCGAGGCGGCGCCGGCGAGCGACGGCGAGCGGCGCGAAGTGCCCGACGATGGCGCGGATACTGCGAGGCTACGAGGGCTGGAGGCGTGCGACCGGCGATGAAGACGGGGAGGCCACGTCGCCCCGGCGAGCTAAGAGGGAGGGGAGCGGGGGCGGAGGGACGGCAGTGCGTTCCGTACAGCTACCTCTAGGGCTCGCAGTCCATTTGGAATGCGGGGCGTGCGGGCTGAGCGCGAGAGGTGGAGCGAAGTGGAGGTTTTTCGTTTCGGCCGTGTGCGCGCTTGTGTTTTGGTCCGTTCCGTGAACCGCGCAGCGTGTCTCGTGTTTTGGTCCCAGGGCCCGGCCCTCTGCCAGAGTAGAGCGAGAGGGGCGACGCCGCAACCCCGCGAAGGCTCTCAGCCTAGTGATGGCTGAGCTAGTTACCAAGGGAAGAGGGCCAAGGTGAGGGAGCAATGAACAGTCGAGCGGAGCAAGCAAACCTTGTCCTTTCTCCAAAATGAAATTTTGATATTGGTTGTAATAAGGGCAACTCTAACCGGCCGATCCATTTCGTCTGTCTTGTCTGTTTGGATCTCCGCGAACAAAAAACATGGCCCAATACACCGATTTGTCTGTTTGGACCAAATTTGGTCCGGGTTGGCGTCCATGTGGACACGCCGCGTATGCCCGTGACGTCCTCACATGGCCCGCCAGTTAGTGCACATAGGTCATTCCAACCCCCTCCCCTCCCCCAGAGAGTTCGCCCTGCACGGCCTCTTCGGCGGTGCCCTCGCCACCCAGCTTTCGGCCTCTTCTCCACCTCCGCCCAGTAGCCAGAGCCACATCCACCCACACCCCCACCACTGGCGTTGTGGCCACTTCTTGCCGCTAATGACCTAGTTCGCGGCCTGCACCCTACCCAGGGGTCGCTGGCGGCCTCCACGTTCACCGGAGGACTTGGGGTTCGACAACCCTACTGCCTGAACGGGCCAAGGACGGTGCCCCTTCACCCGGCCCACGGCCATCGCGGTCGTCACCCACAAGGTGTTTGGTCGTTTGCCCGGCCGAGAGTCATCCACGCCCGCCGGTGTCTACTGAGGTACGGATTCAGCACTCTGAAGAATCATGGGGGATAGCTCGGATGAGTTTTTGTACAGTAACATCATATGTTCGTCATCGTCCAAAAATCGCCCGATGATGAGAGTGATGTTGTGGTTGCTACATTGATCATCAGTGAGCACATTTCGAGGCATCGACCATTGTTTAGGGGATCGATACCGAGCCATGCTCCTAGGTTGAATCATAACAGGGAAAACGTCTAGATCCTAATCTTTAACGATTATTTTCATCGCCCGGGCCCACTATTCAAGGCCAAGTATTTTTGGCGACGCTTCCGGTGTTGGAAATATGCCCTAGAGGCAATAATAGAAGTATTATTATATTTCAATGTTCATGATAATTGTCTTTTGTTCATGCTATAACTGTATTATCCGGAAATCGTAATACACGTGTGAACACTTAGACCTCAACTGTCCCTAGTAAGCCTCTAGTTGACTAGCTCGTTGTGATCAATAGATAGTCATGGTTTCCTGACTATGGACATAGGATGTCGTTGATAACGGGATCACATCATTAGGAGAATGATGTGATGGACAAGACCCAATCATAAGCATAGCATAAAAGATCGTATAGTTCGTTTGCTAGAAGCTTTGCCAATGTCAAGTATCTCTTCCTTCGACCATGAGATCGTGTAACTCCGGTTACCGTAGGAGTGCCTTGGTGTACCAAACGTCACAACGTAATCGGGTGACTATAAAGGTGCATTACGGTATCTCCGAAAGTATCATTGGGTTGACACGGATCGAGGCTCGATTTGTCACTCCGTATGACGGAGAGGTATCTCTGGGCCCACTCGGTAATGCATCATCATAATGAGCTCAATGTGACCAAGGTGTTGATCACGGATCATGCATTACGATGCGAGTAAAGTGACTTGCGTAACGAGACCGAACAAGGTATTGGGATACCGACGATCAAGTCTCGGGCAAGTAACGCATCGATTGACAAAGGAATTGTATCTGAGGTTTGATAGAATCCTCGACATCGTGGTTCAACCGATGAAATCATCGAGGAGCATGTGGGAGCCAACATGGGTATCCAGACCCGCTGTTGGTTATTGCCCGAGAGTCGTCTCGGTCATGTCTGCGTGTCTCCGAACCCGTAGGGTCTACACACTAAGGTTCGGTGGCGCTAGGGTTAGTAGGAAGTCAAGTATGTGAATACGAATGTTGTTGAGTCCGGATGAGATCCGGACGTCACGAGGAGTTCGGAAGGGTCGGAGGTAAAGAATAATATATAGGAAGTGGTGATTCGCCATCGGGAAAGTTTGAGTCTCTACTCAGAAATCTGGGACCACCGGAAGGGTCCCGGGGTCCACCGGTGGGGCCACCTATCCGGAGGGCCCCATGGGCCAAAGGGGAAGGAACCAGCCCACAGGGGCTGGTGCGCCCCTAGGCCCACCCCGCGCCTAGGGTTGAAACCCTAGGGGTGGGCGCCCACCGGCAGGGGGGCACTCCACCCCTTGCCGCCGCCGGAGATTGGATCTCCGGGCCGCCATCCCTGGGGCCTATATAAAGGGGGAAGGAGGGGCTGCTGTACCAACTCCCAAGGCGCAGCCCTCCCTCCCAACACATCTCCTCCTCCGTAAGAGCTCGTGAAGCCACGCCGAGATCTTGCTTCTCCACCATCACCACGCCGTCGTCTTTGCCGGTGGAGCTGTCTTCCTCAACCTCTCCTTCCCCTTGCTGGATCAAGAAGGAGGAGACGTCGCTCGTCCCGTCGTGTGTTGAGCGCGAGGTGCTGTCCGTTCAGCACTTGGCATCGGTGATCTGAATCACGTTCGAGTACGACTCCATCATCACCTTGCAAGCTTCCGCACGCGATCTACAAGTGGTATGTAGATGCAAACTCTCTCCCGTTACTCGTTGCTTGGATGAACTCATAGATGGATCTTGGTCAAACCGTAGGAAAAATTTTAATTTTCTGCGACGTTCTCCAACAGTGGCATCATGAGCTAGGTCTATGCGTAGTTCTCTAATGCACGAGTAGAACACAATTTGTTGTGGGCGTTGATCTTGTCATCTTACTTGCCTCTACTAGTCTTTTCTTGCTCAACGGTATTGTGGGATGAAGCGGCCCGGACCAACCTTACACGTGCGCTTCGTGAGACCGGTTCCACCGATGACATGCACTAGTTGCATAAGGTGGTGGCGGGTGTCTGTCTCTCCCACTTTAGTTGGAGCGGATTCGATGAACAAGGCCCTTATGAAGGGTAAATAGAAGTTGACAAAATCACGTTGTGGTAATTCAGAGGTAAGAAAACGTTCTTGCTAGAACCCAATCGCAGCCACGTAAAAGATGCAACAACAATTAGAGGACGTCTAACTTGTTTTTGCAGCGATTGATCATGTGATGTGATATGGCCAGAAGTTGTGATGAATGATGAATTGTGATGTATGAGATCATGTTCTTGTAATAGGATTCACGACTTGCATGTCGATGAGTATGACAACCGCGAGGAGCCATAGGAGTTGTCTTTATTTTTGTATGACCTGCGTGTCATTGAAGAACGCCATGTAAACTACTTTACTTCATTACTAAACGCGTTAGTCATAGAAGTAGAAGTAGTCGTTAGCGTGACAACTTCATGAAGACACGATGATGGAGATCATGATGATGGAGATCATGGTGTCAAGCGGTGACAAGATGATCATGGAGCCCGAAGATGGAGATCAATGGAGCTTGATGATATTGGCCATATCATGTCACAACTATATAATTGCATGTGATGTTTATTATGTTTATGCATCTTGTTTACTTAGGACGACGGTAGTAAATAAGATGATCCTTACAAAATTTCAAGAAGTGTTCTCCCTAAGCGTGCACCGTTGCTACAGTTAAGTCGCTTCTAAGCACCACGTGATGATCGGGTGTGATGGATTCTTACGTTCACATACAACGGTGTAAGACAGTTTTACACAATAAAACACTTAGGGTTAACTTGACGAGCCTAGCATGTGCGGACATGGCCTCGGAACACGGAGACCGAAAGGTCGAACACGAGTCGTATGGAAGATACGATCAACATGAAGATGTTCACCGACGATGACTAGTCCGTCTCACGTGATGATCGGACACGGGCTAGTCGACTCGGATCGTGTAACACTTAGATGACTAGAGGATGTCTAATCTAAGTGGGAGTTCATAATTTTGATTAGAACTTTATTATCATGAACTTAGTCTAAAACCTTTGCAAATATGTCTTGTAGATCAATGGCCAACGCTAATGTCAACATGAACTTCAACGCGTTCCTAGAAAACCAAGCTGAAAGATGATGGCAGCAACTATACGGATTGGGTCCGGAACACGAGATCATCCTCATAGCTGCCAAGAAACAAGATGTCCTAGAAGCACCGTTAGGTGACCCACTGTTCTCCCAGCGCGCAAGACGATTTGAGCGTTTGGCGGACTTGTTCGATGATTACTCCCTCGTTCGATGCGGCATGCTCTACAGCTTAGAACCGGGCTCCAAAAGCGTTTTGAGCATCACGGAGCATATGAGATGTTCAAGAGCTGAAACTAGTTTTCCAAGCTCATGCCCGGTCGAGAGATATGATGTCTCGACAAGTTCTACAGCTTGTAAGATGGAGGAAAACAGTTACGTCGGTGAGCACATCCTCAAGATGTCCAGGTTGCACAACCGTATGACCCAAATGAACATAAACCTCCCAAATGAGGCGGTCATTGACAGAATCCTCGATCGCTCCCACCAAGCTACAAGAGCTTTGTGATGAACTACAACATGCGGGGATGGTAAAGACCATTCTGAAGTGTTCTCGATCTTTGAAGTCGCAGAGGCTGAAATCAAAAAGGAACATCAAGTGTTGATGGTCAATAAGACCACTAAGTTCAAGAAGGGCAAGGGTAAGAAGAACTTCAAGAAGGACGGCAAAGATGTTGCCGCGCCGTAAGCCCGCTTGCGGGAAGAAGTCAAAGAATGGACCCAAGCACGAGACCGAGTGCTTTTATTGCAAGGAACGGTCCTTTGAAGCGGAACTGCCCCAAATACTTAGCGGATAAGAAGGCCGCAACACCAAAGGTATATTTGATATACATGTAATTGATGTGTACCTTACCGATTACCGTAGTAACTCCCGGGTATTTGATACGGTGCCGTTGCTCATATTTGTAACTCACAGCAGGAGCTGCGGAATAAGCGGAGACTGGCGAAGGGCGAGGTGACGATCTTGCGTCGGGAATGGTTCCAGAGTCGATGTGATCGCCTTGACACGCTGCCTCTACATTTACCTACGGGATTAGTTTTGAACCTCAATAATTGTTATTTAGTGCCAAGTTTGAGCATGAACATTGTATCCGGATCTCGTTTAATCGAGATGGCTACTCATTTAAGTCGAGAATAATGGTTGTTCGATTTATATGAGAGATATGTTTTATGGTCATGCTCCGATGGTCAATGGTTTATTCTTAATGAATCTCGGCGTAATATTACACATGTTCATAGTGTGGATGCCAAAAGATGTAAAGTTGATAACGATAGTCCCACATACTTGTGGCACTGCCCGCCTTGGTCACATTGGTGTCAAGCGCATGAAGAAGCTCCATGCTGATGGACTTTTAGAGTCTCTTGATTATGAATCGTTTGACACATGCGAACCCTGCCTCTTAGGCAAAATGACCAAGACTCCGTTCTCCGGAACAATGGGCGAGCAACCAACTTGTTGGAAATCATACATACCGATGTGTGCGGTCCAATGAGCGTTGAGGCTCATGGAGGATATCGTTATGTTCTCACTCTCACCGATGACTTGAGTAGATATGGGTATGTCTACTTAATGAAACACAAGTCTGAGACCTTTGAAAAGTTCAAGGAATTTCAGAATGAGGTGGAGAATCAACGTGACCGAAAGATAAAGTTCCTCTGATCGGATCGAGGAGGAGAATACTTAAGTCACGAATTTGGCACACACTTAAAGAAATGTGGAATCGTTTCACAACTCACGCCGCTGGAACACCTCAATAAACGGTGTGTCCGAACGTCGTGTCGTACTCTATTGGATATGGTGCGGTCTATAATGTCTCTTACCGATTTACGCTTTCATTTTGGGGATACGCTCTAGAGACAGCTACATTCACTTTAAATAGGGCACCGTCTAAATCCGTTGAGACGACACCGTATGAATTATGGTTTGGGAAGAAACCTAAGTATCGTTTCTAAAAGTTTGGGGATGCGATGCTTATGTCAAGAAACTTCAACTGAAAAGCTCGAACCCAAGTCGGAAAAATGCGTATTCATAGGATACCCTAAGGAAACTGTGGGGTATACCTTCTACTTAAGATCTGAAGGCAAGGTCTTTGTTGCCAAGAACGGATGCTTTACGGAGAAAGAGTTTCTTCGAAAGAAGTAAGTGGGAGGAAAGTAGAACTTCGATGAAGTACTACCTCTCGAGCGGGAAAGTGGTGCAACAGCGCGAGAAACCGTTCTGTGATGCCCACACCAATCAAGAGGAAATCATTGATGATGATCAAGTTACTTGGGATCAAGTTACTCTTGAGCTTGAAGGTCCACGAGGACACGTTCCGCACTGAGTGGTACGGCAACCTGTCATGGAAATCATGTTGTTGGACAACAATGAACCTTGAACTATGAAGAAGCAATGGCGGGCCGGATTCCAACAAATGGCTTGAAGCCATGAAATCCGAGATAGAATCCATGTATGAAAACAAAGTATGGACTTTGACAGACTTGCCCAATGATCGGCGAGCGATAGAAAACAAATGGATTTTTAAGAAGAAGACGGACGCAGATGGTAATGTTACCATCTATAAAGCTCGACTTGTCGCTAAGGGTTATCGACAAGTTCAAGGGATTGACTACGATGAGACATTCTCTCCCGTAGCGAAGCTTAAGTCCGTCCGAATCATGTTAGCAATTGCCGCATACTATGATTATGAGATATGGCGATGGACGTCAAAACGGCATTCCTTAACGGACATCTTAAGGAAGAGCTGTATATGATGCAGCCGAAGGTTTTGTCGATCCTCGAGCGCTAACAAAGTATGCAAGCTCCAGCGATCCATTTATGGACTGGTGCAAGCATCTCGGAGTTGGAACATTCGCTTTGATGAGATGATCAAAGCGTTTGGGTTATCTTGCGACTTATGGAGAAGCTGCGTTTACAAGAAAGTGAGTGGGAGCTCCGTAGCATTTCTCTGTTATATGTAGATGACATACTCTTGATGGGAAATGATACGAAACTTCGGACAGCATTAAGGCCTACTTGAACAAGTGTTTTTCAATGAAGGACCTTGGAGAAGCTGCTTATATATTAGGCATCAAGATCTATAGGGATAGATCGAGGCGCCTCATAGGTCTTTCACAAAGCACATACCTTGATAAGATTTTGAAGAGGTTCAAAATGGATCAGTCCAAGAAAGGGTTCTTGCCTATGTTACAAGGTGTGAAATTGAGCTCAGCTCGGTCACCGACCACGGCAAAAGATAAAGAAGAGATGAGTGTCATCCCCTATGCTTCAGCCATAGGATCTATTATGTATGCCATGCTGTGTACTGGACCGATGTAAACCTGGCCGTAAGTTTGGTTGCAAGATACCAAAGTAATCCCGGCAAGGAACACTGGACAGCGGTCAAGAATATCCTGAAGTACCTGAAAAGGACAAAGGACATGTTTCTCGTTTATGGAGGAGACGAAGAGCTCGTCGTAAAGGGTTACGTCGGCGCTAGCCGACTCAGATCTGATGACTCTAAGTCACAAACCGGATACGTGTATATGTTGAATGGTGGAGCGATGGCTGGTGCATTGCAAGCGAGCGTCGTGGCGGGATCTACATGTGAAGCGGAGTACATGGCAGCCTCGGAGGCAGCGCATGAATCGATTTGGGTGAAGGAGTTCATCACCGACCTAGGAGTCATACCCAACGCGTCGGGGCCGATCAAACTCTTCTGTGACAACACTGGAGCTATTGCCCTTGACAAGAAGACCAGGCACATCAAGCGTCGTTTCAACTACATCCGTGAAAATGTTCAAGATGGAGACATAGAGATTTGCAAAGTGCACACGGATCTGAATGTCGCAGATCCGTTGACTAAACCTCTCTCGCGTGCAAAACATGATCAACACCAGAACTCTATGGGTGTTCGATTCATCACAATGTAACTAGATTAGTGACTCTAGTGCAAGTGGGAGACTGTTGGAAATATGCCCTAGAGGCAATAATAAAAGTATTATTATATTTCAATGTTCATGATAATTGTCTTTTGTTCATGCTATAACTGTATTATCCGGAAATCGTAATACACGTGTGAACACTTAGACCTCAACTGTCCCTAGTAAGCCTCTAGTTGACTAGCTCATTGTGATCAATAGATAGTCATGGTTTCCTGACTATGGACATAGGATGTCGTTGATAACGGGATCACATCATTAGGAGAATGATGTGATGGACAAGACCCAATCATAAGCATAGCATAAAAGATCGTATAGTTCGTTTGCTAGAAGCTTTGCCAATGTCAAGTATCTCTTCCTTCGACCATGAGATCGTGTAACTCCCGGTTACCGTAGGAGTGCCTTGGGTGTACCAAACGTCCAACGTGGCTCGGGTGACTATAAAGGTGCATTACGGTATCTCCGAAAGTATCTGTTGGGTTGACACGGATCGAGATCGGATTTGTCACTCCGTATGACGGAGAGGTATCTCTGGGCCCACTCGGTAATGCATCATCATAATGAGCTCAATGTGACCAAGGTGTTGATCACGGGATCATGCATTACTGATGCGAGTAAAGTGACTTGCGATGCGAGACCGAACAAGGTATTGGGATACCGACGATCAAGTCTCGGGCAAATAACGCATCGATTGACAAAGGGAATTGTATACTGAGGGTTTGATAGAATCCTCGACATCGTGGTTCAACCGATGAAATCATCGAGGAGCATGTGGGAGCCAACATGGGTATCCGGACCCGCTGTTGGTTATTGCCCGAGAGTCGTCTCGGTCATGTCTGCGTGTCTCCGAACCCGTAGGGTCTACACATAAGGTTCGGTGGCGCTAGGGTTAGTAGGAAGTCAAGTATGTGAATACGAATGTTGTTGAGTCCGGATGAGATCCGGACGTCACGAGGAGTTCGGAAGGGTCCGGAGGTAAAGAATAATATATAGGAAGTGGTGATTCGCCATCGGGAAAGTTTGGGGTCTCTGGGTAAAATCACGGACCACCGGAAGGGTCGAGGGTCCACCGGTGGGGCCACCTATCCGGAGGGCCCCATGGGCCAAGGGG
Organism: Aegilops speltoides; assembly: GCA_021437245.1. Lineage (NCBI taxonomy): Eukaryota > Viridiplantae > Streptophyta > Magnoliopsida > Poales > Poaceae > Aegilops > Aegilops speltoides. The sequence continues at coordinate 423,870,203 of CM038144.1, read as the reverse complement.
AAGGAACCAGCCCACAGGGGCTGGTGCGCCCCTAGGCCCACCCCGCGCCTAGGGTTGAAACCCTAGGGGTGGGCGCCCACCGGCAGGGGGCACTCCACCCCTTGGCCGCCGCCCCACGGAGATTGGATCTCCGGGGCCGCCATCCACAGGGGCCTATATAAAGGGGGAAGGAGGGGCTGCTGTACCAATTCCCAAGGCGCAGCCCTCCCTCCCAACACATCTCCTCCTCCGTAAGAGCTCGTGAAGCCACAGCCGAGTCTTGCTTCTCCACCATCACCACGCCGTCGTCTTTGCCGGTGGAGCTGTCTTCCTCAACCTCTCCTTCCCCTTGCTGGATCAAGAAGGAGGAGACGTCGCTCGTCCGTCACGTGTGTTGAGCGCGGAGGTGCTGTCCGTTCAACACTTGGCATCGGTGATCTGAATCACGTTCGAGTACGACTCCATCATCACCTTGCAAGCTTCATACGCGATCTACAAGTGGTATGTAGATGCAAACTCTCTCCCGTTACTCGTTGCTTGGATGAACTCATAGATGGATCTTGGTGAAACCGTAGGAAAAATTTTAATTTTCTGCAACGTTCTCCAACATCCGGATGGCGAGACCACTATTCAACCATATTCGGGAGGGAGTGATGGTTTATGCTAATTACTTCAAATGCAAGTACGATGCCCTTGGAAAGGTTAGTTCTCCTCTTATCAGAAATGTGCTGCAGCTGTTCGGATGCTTGCATACAGAGTTCCCGGTGATCTAGTTGGTGAATACATACACATGAGTGAGTCGACAAGCCATGAGTCATTATACAGGTTCTGCAAAGCTATGGTTAGAGTGTTTGGTCCGGAGTACTTGAGAGAACCAAATGTTGACGATACAACCCGGTTGTTATAGACCAATGATTCAAGAGGCTTTACGGGGATGCTAGTAAGCATTGATTATACAAACTGGGAGTGGAAGAACTGTTCATTTGCTTGGAAGGAGCAATATAAGAGACATGTTGATGGTTGCATGGTCATACTTGAAGCCGTAGTATCGCAAGATCTTTGGATTTGACACTCTTTTTTGGCATGGCATGTTTGACATAGACATGCTTCAGTGCTCTTTAATGTTCTCGAGGCTATCAAAAGGTAATTTCCCAGAGGTCAACTATGAGATCAATGACCACAAATACAATAAGTGATACTACCTAGCTAAGGGTATCTATCCTCAGTGGTCTAGTTTGTGAAGATACTCTCTGATCCCCAGGAGAGAAGAGGGTTAGGTTTACCAAAGAACAAGAGAGTGCTAGGAAGGATGTGGAGTGTGCTTTGGTGTGCTTCAATCTCGATGGGCTATTGTTCGGCGCCCTGCTAGAACATGGAGCTCAGAGACTATGTGGGGGTGATGACTACTTGTGTGATCATGCACAACATGATCGTAGAGGATGAGCGTGATGACAACGTCTATGACCATGGGTGGGATTACCACAGTGAAAACCTTGAGCTTGAGAGTGGAGCGGCAAATTTTGCACAATGCATTCAATTTTATCATGAAATACGTGATCGGGCAACTCACATTCAACTTCAAGATGATTTGGTTGAGCATATGTGGACTCACAGGAAAACAATAGTTGTATATGCTCTTTTTTATGTATTTGCTATAATTTTAAATTCATTTGTTTGCAAACAAAGTGAATTTTATTTATTTGGTTGTAAACTCTGTGACTTATTATTTTTAATAATGTGCAATGTTTCATTCATTTGTTTGTTTGGTTGTAAAAATGTATAGAATGCTCAAATGGACAATTTAATAAGAAAACAGATGAGGCGGACCAAATGGGGTGCCTCGTTGGGTGTTGCGGACAAGGGACGGATGCCTAGCCTTTTTCCACCCAAACGAACAACAAGTGAAAAAAAAATTATATGTCCATTTGGGTCGGCCGGTTAGAGTTGCCTTGATATCTTATATTATGGGACGAAGGGGGTATGTGCAAACAAGTTCTTTTCTTAAACTAGACGATTGGCCCATTTTTTAACGTTCGCTCTTCCCTCTCCCCCCAATCAAAATAGAGCTATCAACCAGACAACAGGCTGTATTGTGCCACGGTAGGCCGCGACAGGCGTATTTGTTACGGGCTGACGTAGGTGTTGTCAGGGGTAGTTGTCTCGCACCGCCGTAGGCTACCCCTAGGAGCGTTACCAAGACAATGACGTGGAGGAAGCCGTTGCCGAGATAACGCCAACACAACAGTTGGTGGGCGAGATGCACGGTCGCATCAATGGTGTTAGAGGACTCAACCCCATGGGTGATGGTCTTGCTGGTGAGAGTCTTGACAAAGATATGCATGCCACCATGTTGATGGAGGACAAGGTGAAGGATGGACTCCTTCTCGATATTGCAGTTAGCAACTTCTGGATGTTGCAGTTGGCAATGGTGTAACCATCCTCAAGTGGCTTCCAATAAAGATGAGATGTTGCTGGTCATGAGAGATGCCCTCCTTGTCCTAGATCTTCGCCTTGACGTTGTCGGGAGGGCCAACTAGCGCCAGCATGCTAAGCATCAATGTCATGGCCCATCCTTGACGGGTCCGTGAGACCTTGGTTCTCGCTGGGTCGACACTCTTCAATTATTGTGAAGGAATCAAGAGTTTGTACAAGGCCCAGTGGTCGCCTTCTCTATGCAAGATCAAGCAGTCCGAGGTTTTAACCTATGTGATATCAAGCCATGGGTGGGCATCTGTTTTGTGGACTCTTTGTGAATGACATTGATGAGATCTATGTGGTCTTAGGACTTTTTTGCGGCCCCCACCAACAAGGATTAGGATAGCGCCAACTATCCAAACCTCAGGGACACATCACCATATCACCATGTTTGCATGCATTCTCTTTCTCTGACTCATGCTTTGTTGCAAGTTTTATTTCAGCATTCATATTTTGATTTAGTCTTGCGTGATTAGGTGTTTTAAAGGTTTGGAGTAGAGAAGGCTACAATTTGACCAACTAAAAATTGAAGTAGCTTTCTTTTCTATAGGACTATTTACTATCGTTTAGTCCATATAACTCGGCCCAACACTTGTCAATGAACATATTAGTGTATCAACCACAGCCAAAAAATTAATTAATTTTAAAAGCCTTCTTAACCTGCAGATTTCTTCATCACAATTAATTTCATCAAACTGCTTCTTCATAACTGCACAACACTTCACTGAAAATTATTGCTCTACACCCATTTGATATGCAATACCTTTGGAGATGGTCACATTAGAAGCAAACCCTTCATTTCTACTGGTGTCAAATTCTTCCTTATACCTTCTATTTGCATGAAGGTAGATCCAATGCACAGGGATGGTGGTGCAACTTCTTGCTTACGGTGTTTACAACAAGTAAAAAATCTTGTTAAATAACATACCAAGTATAAACTAAGACAGGTACCATTTTCAATATTTTTTACATCACTCATACCTTGGGTTTGGTATCAGTATATCCAGTTCTTCACTCAAGTAGGGTTGACCTTGCTTGAGGAGCTCGAAATCTATTTGCTCTGACACTTTCATTTGACCCTGTCGACGAGTAGTACAAACACTTTTAATGTTTGATCTCATATATATACCCTTAATGAATTTCTTGTCAGTTTTAATGTTTCACATAACACCATTAGCTGAAAAAAATGGATGGAAGTTTCACATTAGGATTAAAACTTAGACTGAGGGTCAAGATTGAAAGAACCTCCGGGGTCGCATTTTATCTATTGTCAAATAAGGAAAAAATTTCAAACACCATATAATCAAAGTCGCTCACACACTCACCCCTATGAACGCACACACGCACACCCTGCCCTAATGAGCATCTCCGAGAGACTGAGCCGACATAACATCTTGGGATTGACGAAGTCACCACATGTGGGTCATTCTCATGCATGTGGGTCATGACTCATGATGTTAATTTTTAAGTGCTTAGACCAGGTTGCAATTCCCATTTTGTACTTGATCTCTTCTTTGCATGTGGGTCACTCTCATGCCAGCTACACAAATATGTTGCTTTCTTTAGATGGACACCTTAATGCATACATGCATGTGCAAATTATTGACTCACACCAAGTTTTTACCATTTTACCAACATGCTCATGTCACTTTTAGATTTTCTAACAATTACAAGGTTTGCCGTTTTTTCTTCTCTCTGTGCATTTTTAATTCTTGGTCTAGGATTGGTTTCTTATGTGGAGCTCTTATAACCGATTAGGTCATAGTCCATATGGAAGCCATATAGTGCACTGCAACTACGATGTGTTGGCCGTGTTCAAATGATGGGTGCTACAATGTTGGTGCCAAACCATAAGTGTATTTTCCTGGTCCTACAGGCGAAGCTCCTTAATGCAATTATGGAACAACAATCGTTGTTTTAGTTGTAAGAAATACTACTATTTTGTGAGTCTCGCATTTTCACAAACCTTGGTAAGTTGTTTCTATTAAGATTTTATAAGTACTGCTTGGTCAATTTATTTTGCGATGATCTCGGTTAATGATATCTTATGTTTGCAAATGTGATCTCATCCCTGGAACTATAAGAGGAATCATTGACACAATGTGGATTATAAAGCAACAAAGAACAACGTATGTGAGTATATATCGAATGTGATTTTGTCCTTAATTTACTTGTTGTCGAGTTACTGTGTGATGTAACAGTATGAAAGTTGTTCTTCAACTTAAATCACTTACAACAAAGGAAGAGGGGAGGGCATGGAGCCATTTATCTCAAGATATCACTCCTTGTTGTATGCCTATACAACTACTCTAAAGCGAGAAGTTGATGTTGCGATAGTTTCAGGGGATCAAGCTCTATGTAGTGTTACTCTGTCTATAGTTCTTGCATAAAGCTCCTGAGATTGTTTGAGTTGTTACTCTCTTAGATCCATTCCATTTGGTTGTGTTCTTTGGAGATGCGTGTGAGTTTTTTTTTCCTAAGTTGCTTGGGAGTTTAATGTGAATTCATAGTGGTTAATTAGTGATGATATTTCGCAGAGTTGTTGTTGTCATAGTTGGAAGCTGATGTTGCTGATGACTTTAAATCCCTATTTTTGGAAAGAAAAACACCTCTCGGAAGCTCATACCTTAAAAGCTTATGAAATAGAAACAAAAATACATGCATAACATTATTCGGCGCAACAAAGCGCGCTAAAAGCTTCTAGTTTTTATTATTTCTGTTGTTCATTGTAGTGTCGTGATTAAAGATGAATAGATCAAAAGTTTTCCAAAAAAAGATGCATTTCTCTACGTAGCCAAAACGACGAAAGAAACAATGATGCGGATTAAGCAATACTAAAAATATCACCGGCATGGCTTAATAAGAAGAGGTTATCATTTATCAGACGTGCCTGCTACAATATACTTACTCCGTTCCTAAATATAAGTCTTTGAAGAGATTTCACTATGAACCACATACGGAGCAAAATGAATGAATCTATACTCTAAAATACATCTAGATACATCCGTATGTGTTCTATAGTGAAATCTCTACAAAGACTTATATTTAGGAACGGAGGAAGTACATCCTCCCCATGTCCATGTACTTGCATGCATGAAACAAAGCAGAGTTGTACTGTAGGTGTCAATCCCTTCCATTTACACGAGCATGGTCAGGCCTCATCTTTCTAACCCAAGAGCATATGGCCAAGTGCATTAAAATTTACGAAATGGTTTTCGGTGCGCACCAAAATGTTATTGAAACTATCTGATTGGTCCCCTCAAAATAAAATACTACTCCCTCCGTTCGGAATTACTTGTCTCAGAAATGGATGTATCTAGATGTATTTTAGTTCTAGGTACATCCATTTCCGAGACAAGTAATTCGGAACGGAGGGAGTATATCTGATTGGCCATGCGTTGAGCGTGCCAGACTGTCAGTCAATGACACAATTATACGATCAGATCTTAACGAACTTCAGTTGGTAATTAAAGTGCCGTGCCAACTGGCCCTTCCCCACCCCGTGTAAATCGGACGGGTGTCCTTTTCTCACCCTCAACCCGGCCGCCGCCTCTCTTCCACTATATAAACAAACACGCAGTGCAAGCTCTCGTCCAATTCATTCAATCTCCATTTCCCCAATCCCAGCCATCCGAATCCCCAGAGCAATCGCAACTAGTACTACAAGCCATGCATCCGAGCAAGCCGTCCCTCCCCGCGCCCTCCTACGCCGGTGGCCGCGCTGCCCGCCGCGGGGAGGCCTCCTCGTCGTCGTCCCCCCCGCCGCCGCCGCCCCCGCCGCCGCAGCAGGGGCACGCGAGTCCGCCTGTGCCGCTGCCGCAGGCGAGCCTGCCTGTGGATCATGCGGCGAACGCGCTTCCCTTCGGGCTCGAGTTGCCGGAGCGAAGGATGGGGGAGCTGTACTTGACGGATTCGCCGCGCCGCGCACGGGTGGACGCGTCCCGCGGCTCCAGCCCTTCGCCGCGCGACGGGAGCGGCGTGTACGGCCACGACTGGCCCCACCCCACGCTCCCGCTCCTCCGCGTCCACCACGACGGGACGACCCGCGGCGGCGCCTCGTCTTCGAGACAAGAGCAGCCGGGACCGATCCTGCCGCCGCACCCGCAGTTTGTGCCGCTGCAGCAGCAGAGGTACGCGGCGCAGACCTGGCCGCAGCAGCAGAGGTACGCGGTGCAGACCTGGCCGCAGCCGCCGCTGCAGCAGCAGAGGTACGCGGTGCAGACCTGGCCGCAGCCGCCGCTGCAGCAGCAGAGGTACGCGGCGCAGACCTGGCCGCAGCCGCCGCACCACGGGCCGCAGTTTGGGCCGCAGCCGCCACAATGCTATGCGGGGGGCGAGGCCTCGAGCTCTCGCTCGGAAGAGCCAAAGCCACCGATTCACGAAGACCCGAGGCTGGAGGAGTTCAAAACGGAGTTGCTCCATTTCCCGACGAGGCTGGAGCAGCTGTTGATGTCCCGCCCGGAGTCCTCGGCATTCGTGGTCCACCTGCTCCACCACGGTGGCGAGGAGATGCGCCAGTGCGTGCTCGCCGGGTTCGAGCACCGCGCGCACAGGATCATGGGGAACAGGCAGGGGCATGCGGTGTTCGAAGCGCTGCTGCGCATCTGCCGTTGGCGGGACGAGGAGTTGAGACGCATCGTGCAAGCTGCCGTGGAGCCCAACCTCGTCGCGAGGACCGACGACGGGTACGTTCACCGATCAATGACTTCCTGCTAGCTATTTCAGTGCGGCTAGTTTGATCAGTAGTAAGTAATTTACCATTGTGATTCGCATGTCCAAACTACAGTTACTAAGTTAACAGCGGTAAAAAAAGTTACTAAAATTAACATCTCTGTAGCATAAACAGCTAGCTACTTAGCTTAGCAAACAAGCAGTTTCGATCGCAGCAACACCTGCGGTCGTTTTGTGGCCAATTATTACTTATTAAGGGTGTGGGTACAACAAAATGAACTAGTGCTATTAGAGTTGTGTCTTGTGCGTGGTGAAAACCTGCTGTCTGCTGAACTCGTGTTGCCTGCATCTGCGTGGTGCAATGCAATGCAGGGTGACTTCTCTGAAGATGCTCATCGCGGGGGTGGCGCCGCACGACAACCTGTCCGTGTGGCTCCTCGCCCGCTTCGTGCATGAGCGCGTGATGGACCAGTTCGCAGGGTACCATCTGCTTGAGCAGTGCTTTAAGAGTATGCATTACCAGGAGACGAGGGTAAGCAATGCCAGCCGCAATAGCAGCAACCACTTCGATCACTGATACGGATCTGCATGGACTCGCATCATCATACATATGTTGTTCTCTTCTGATCGGGTTGGTTTCCTTTCAGGCCCTGGTCCTGCACGCCTTGGAGACCATCGAAAACAAGCTGCAGCGGGCATTCGGGTCGATGTGCCTGTGTACCTGCGTCCGGCACGCGGAAGGCGACGAGCTCCGGCGTTTCCAGGATATCGCCAGGGGCCGCGCCGCAGATTTGGCCAGGGGACGATACAGGTTAGCGCAATTCTGGCTCTAAACTTGTCCGGTGATTCTCAATTACTAGTAGCAGTGTTCTTGTTGATTTTGCCCGCTCTCAATACTGATGCATATGCATGGGGGCTCGCCACCACGCAGCAACTACTTCGTGCAGCGCGTCCTCGACCGCGGCAGCACTCCGTTCAGGCAGGAGCTCGTGCGCGAGCTCATGCGGGACGTCGCCCTCCTGTCCGGCGACCCGTTCGGGAACTACGTCGTGCAGCACTGCTTCCTGAACCAGGAGACAGGTTTGCCACAGGCCGAGCTGCTGCCCATCGTGCTCAGGGCTTTTGCTGACCTGCCCCAACAACAGCTCCAAGGTCTGGTGCAGCACGCCCCTGGCAACTTGGTCCTCTGCAGTCTGCTCGAGACAGGCATCAATGTAAGTAGTAGCTTGCTCTATCACCTTCTGTACGTCGTCGTTTCAGCACGTCTCTTTCATGGATCGATAGTTTACGAACATGTCTGTAATGATCAGCACTGCCCGGAGTTGACGCGGGACCTGGCGTCGAGAATCGACCTCCTGGACAGGCATGTCTTGGAACATCGTCACTCGCAGATGGTGATGTGGTTCGTCCAGAGGATCCTGTTCCCTCAATTTTCACATTTTCCGTAGGCTAGATGAATGATAATTGCTTTAGCACTTATCCATTGTTGTCCGTCTGGAGCTACCTGCCTGGATTGGTTACCGTGCATGTACTATACATACCTGGTATGGCCGCCATGCTGCTGGAACTTGGTCTTGTGTAGCCTCGCTGAGAATGTCCTCTCTTCCCTTTGATGTGAATTGCTAGTGTGTGTACTACTGATGATGTCAGGTTCATGAAAAAAATAATCCTCTTGAAATAGGCTTTTGCCTCACTTTAAAAATAAAGTCAACATCCATACAACCAGTTAAGAGTGACAAAGCAGCAAATACGGCTGCGGCAACGGCACAATCACGTCCAAAGAAAACACAAAAGAAATAAGAAAAAAAGCCACTTAGTGGCAGCAGGCTCAATGGCTCTGCGGAGAGGAGCGACGGCGAGCGGTAGCCAGAAGCGCATCCAGCATGAGCCGAAGACAACTGCGGTCCCGCTATTTAGATAGTGGGGTCCAGTGCTGCAAGAAAGTAAGGAATTTGAGTAACGAGTTAGGGGCCTGCCGAGAGAAGACCCTCTCAATCACCATTTTATTAGATGTTGTCCATAGAGTCCACGACCTCGTCGAAGAAATAAGCAAGAAAAGGTGGCACTGCCGTCCGGTCGGATTAGGAACCTCGCAAGGTCTGGGGCCCCCCAATTCGGGCCCCAAGGCCTCGCGGACGAAACTCCAGAGGGCCCACGCCGCAGTGCATGAGAAAAATATGTGGACCCAGTCTCTGGTACATCACAGAGGGGGCACAAACCATTACCAGGCCCGTGCCTCTTAAGCACCTCCGTCCTAGAGAGGAGCCGGTCCAGCAAGATATTGATCTTCAGGGGCAACGTGGCCTTCCACAGAGGCGCAGTCCACAGGAACACCTGGTATGCCGACCTCATAGAGAATACACCCGAAGGTGAGAGACTCCAAGAAACGGTGTCCAGATAGTCCGGGATCACCGGTGGGAGGGCTACCTGCAACCTAGCCCACTCTACGGTCTCCGCCTGCCCAAATGTGCATTGGAAAAAGGTTTTCGAATACCCATTCTGGGCGGCTACGGCGACCAATACCGTCGGATCAACACAAATAGCAAATAAGATCGGAAAGCCTACCCGAAGTGGCTCGCCTCCAACCTAGTGATCAATCCAGAATAGGGTTCCTTCTCCATTTCGTAGTGAAGGAAACCCCGAGGCGAATATCATGCTTGATCCGCTTGATGGCCTTCCAAAATTGGGAACTGGCCGAGCGCGAGCAAGCAAGGAGGGGCTCGCCCCTAAGGTACTTGACCTGCAGAAGCTATAGCCACAAGCCCCCTCCCCTTGCATGACCCGCGAGACTCACCGCATCATGAGGGCCACATTCTGCGAGGGGATACGAGGATTCCAAGGCCACCACGGTCCTTTGGCATACATATGTCTGCCCACTTGATCATATGGTATTTCTGCCGGCCGGCCGCCACCTGTGAGAAGAATCTAGCAAGATCCAGATCAAACGAGCTATGAACATCCTCCAGCAAGATATACATCCCCATCATATACAAGTGGAAACTAGAGAGGTTAGAGCCAATAAGAACAGACTTACTCCCCTCAGAAGTAAACCTCCACACTAAGGTTCTACCCGAGATAAGACCCGCCCCATAACCAGGTTGAATTCGCCCAGAAGGACCCTCGAGTCAGGCATCAGCATCCCCAGATACGATATGGGGAAGACCACCAACATGCAATTCAAGTTGTCCGCAATCTGTTGTTGTTCGGTTGTCGAGTAACCTAAAATATCGACCTCACTTTTATCAAATTTAATCTTAAGACCCGACATGGCCTCAAAACAGAGGAGCAGTGAGGGAGTCCTGGACTAGGGGGTGTCCGGACAGCCGGACTATCAATATCCGCCGGACTCCCGGACTACGAAGATAGAAGATTGAAGACTCCGGCTCGTGTCCGGAAGGTACTTTACTTGGCGTGGAAGGCAAGCTTGGCAATCGGATATGTAGATCTCCTACCATTATGGCCGACTCTGTGTAACCCTAGCCTCTCCGGTGTCTATATAAACCGAAGGGCTTTAGTCCGTAGGACACAACATTACATCTCAACAATCATACCATAGGCTAGCTTCTAGGGTTTAGCCTCATTGATCTCGTGGTAGATCTACTCTTGTACTACCCATATCATCAATATTAATCAAGCGGGGCGTAGGGTATTACCTCCATCGAGAGGGCTGAACACAGGTAAAAACATTGTGTCCCTCGTCTCCTGTTACCATCCGCCTAGACGCACAGTTCGGGACCCCCTACCGAGATCCGCGGTTTTGACACCGACATTGGTGCTTTCATTGAGAGTTCCTCGTGTCGTCACCGATAGGCTCGATGGCATCTTCAACCTTCAACGCTGTCGGTGAGACTTTTCTCCCGGACAAATCTTCGATTCGGCGGCTTTGCATGCGGGCCAACTCTCTTGGCCATCTGGAGCAGATCGAAGCTACGCCTGGCCGTCGAGTCGGGTTGAAGCCTAAACTTCACGGCCGATGACCGCGGAGACTTGATCTTGACGGACTCGAGCCACAGCAAGCGCCGCCCGATGCGGCGATGGGCATGATCTGGCTCTGCCGGACGGTGCTTTGGTGGCGCGCTTGAATTCGCCCGGCTACTTGCGGGCCGATCGCCCATGACGAGGTCGGTGGATAGACGCCGCCCGGGCTTCAACATCTACGGTGATGGGCGAATACCGATTTTGTCCTTTGCGAAACTTCGTGATCCCGAGACGCCGGACTCCTCGCCGGACTCCGAGCCTCCCGCGCCCCGCCAATTAAGCCAGATTGGGCGCCGGTTATGGAATTCACCGCCGCGGACATCTTTCAACACTCGCCTTTTGGTGATATCCTGAATTCCCTGAAGCATCTCTCGCTATCAGGAGAATCCTGGCGGACTATGGCCGGGACGGTTGGAGTACGGACGATGAAGAAATTGAGCCCACCCACCACCCACTTTGTAGCCACTGCCGAGGATCTAACCGACATGCTAGACTACGACTCGAGGACATCGACGCTATGGACGATGATGCCGAGACGATCGAGACCCAGCGCCCACGGACCTTTGGAAGGCCACCTCGTCATCGACGTCTACATGGTGGATACCCCAAAGTAAGGGATGGCGAAAAAGCAGCGGAGGAAGATTCTTTGAAGAAGCAGCCTAAACGCCCGGCGTCGGGCGCCGCTCTAAATCCCGCCACAACAAGAATGGAGAATCCGCACGGAGACAATAACACTCGGAGAGTGCGAAGACGATCCCTCTTGCAAGACTCAGCGCAGGAGGACGCAGAAGCAAGCCCTCACGATGCAGGCGGCATTTAAGGGGTTGAGGATGATAACTATATGCCTCCCTCCGAAGACGGCGAGCCTCAACGATGATGAATTCGTCATACCCGAGGATCCCGTCGAACAAGAGTGCTTGAGCGCAGGCTCATAGCCACGCAAATAGCCTAAAGAAAAAGCAGCAACAGCTTCAAGCTGATCAAGATCTGCTAGCCGATCGATGGACCGAGGTCCTCGTGGCCGAAGAGTATAAACTCGAACTCCCCTCCAAAAGTTACCCAAGACGCAAGCTGCTCCCCCGATTAGAGGAAGAAGCATACATACCTTTATCACCAGCGCATGACATGGCTGACCGACCGCCCTGTGGTCGCGACGAGAGGCATTCAAGGCCCCACCAAGACCATACCCGACATCGATCCAGAGTACGGCCAAAAGGAACGCTACGGACTTGCGAGACATCTTGGAGGACAAAGCAAGGCAATCCAGATCCATCTATGGATCACGTGGGCGCCCTACGACCCACGACGAATACCGTCGCGCCGGACATAACGCCGGCCGGGCCGAACACAGCAGACAGCGCTCCCTCGAGCTGCGTCGCGATATTGCTCAATACTGGGCGCCAGACACCGTTATGCTTCACTGATGAAGTAATGGATCATCAGATTCGAAGGGTTCAAACCCGTGAACATCGAATCTTACGATGGTACAACAGACCCCGCAGTGTGGATCGAAGATTATCTTCTCCACATCCATATGGCCCGCGGCGACGATCTGCACGCCATCAAATATCTCCCACTCAAGCTTAAAGGACCAGCTCGGCATTGGCTTAACAGCCTGCCCGCAGAGTCGATTGGGTGTTGGGAGGACTTGGAGGCCGCGTTCCATGATAACTTCCAAGGTACATCGTGCGACCACCGGCGCCCGATGACATAAGCCACATCATTCAGCAGCCATTTAATCGGCGGACAGTTACGACACGGTTCTTGACGAAGAAAAATCAAATCGTCGATTGTCCGGATGCGGAGGCCCTCGCAGCCTTCAAACACAACATCCGGGACGAATGGCTAGCCCGGCACATGGGGCAGGAGAAGCCGAAATCCATGGCAGCCCTCACATCGTTAATGACCGCTTTTGCGCGGGAGAGGACAGCTGGCTAGCCCGCAGCAATAATCTCCGCAAAAATTCGGCGGTCCGGACACCAAGGACAATCACGGCAGTCACGTCGAATCAAAACAAACGCCGTACTAACAGCGGCGACAAAAGGATCGGCAGTCAATGCCGGATTCGAGGCTCCAAACCCGTCAACGGAAGAAGCCATTTAAAAGAACAACTCCGGGACCGTCCAATCTGGACAGAATACTCGACCGCTCATGCTAGATACATGGCACCCCCGAAAAGCCAGCTAATCACACCAATAGATATTGTTGGGTGTTCAGCAGGTGGCAAGTTAATTGCCGAACACAATGACAAGGGCTAAATAGCGGCGACGAGGAAGAGACCCGCCGCCCGAACAGCAGAGGATGAAGGGTTTCCCTCGCAAGTGCGGACGGTGAATATGATTTACGCGACCCATATACCCAAGAGGGAGAGGAAGCGCGACTCACGGACGTCTATGCGATGGAGCGATCGCCCAAGTTCAATCCATGGTCCTCTGTCCGATCACTTTTGATCGACGAGACCATCCGACTAGCATACGCCATGGCGGATTCGCGCATTGGTCCTAGACCCAATCGTCAATGGATTTCACCTCACAAGAGTCCTGATGGACGGCGGCGGCAGCTTTGAACCTTCTTTATCGGGACACGGTCGCAAAATGGGCATAGACCCATCAAGGATCAAACCTACTAAGACAACCTTTAAAGGTGTCATCCCAGAGTGGAAGCCAACAGTGCAGGCTCACACACTGAAGTGGTCTTGGATCCCGGATAATTTCGGCGAAGAGTTAATCTTCGATATAGTCCCGTTCCGTAGCGGCTATCATGCCCTGCTCGGACGTACCGCGTTTGCAAAATTCAACGCGGTGCCGCATTATGCATACCTAAAGCTCAAGATGCCGGGCCCTCGTGGAGTCATCACGGTCAATGGGAATACGGAACGCTCCCTCCGAACGGAGGAACATACAGCGGCTCTCGCGGCAGAAGTACAGAGCAGCCTTCTACGGCAATTCTCTAGTCCGGCAACTAAAAAGCCGGACACATTAAAACGCGCCCAGAGCAACAACAACCAAGACCACTGGCGCGATCGAGCATCGCCAGAGTAATGCGGCCCCAACCCCGCCAGCGATGATCACTAGAATAACACTCGCGTACATCATTACGCTTTGGAGATACCATGGGCGCAGGGAGGGCTTAACCACAAGGACCAAAGAGTGCGGCTCGACCACACAAGGGGCTCATGATCGCCCCCCTTGGCTTTGTTTTTTATCTTTTCTTCTTTTGCATACACAGGACTCCATTAACCAGAAGCCCTGTCCGACGGCGAACTTGCCCAATTCAAGATACAACAGTCAGGGATTAAAGAAGGCTGCGACGAACACTCAGGTGGTCTCCGTTACGAGCATTAAATTTAATTACATACACCAAGTCTGCAGCTTATCCCTGGAGAGGGACATGTTAATTTAGTCCAAACACCTTGCTTACCGCACTATTTGTATCAGTCCACTTTATTAGCAGACCTTCTTTCATAAATAACGCAGCACTCCCTTTTGCAAGTTTATTACCTTTTTATGGCAATTGTGTTATCCTTTACAAATGTTCACTATATGACATATTGCACCCGTATACTTTGGTACGGCCGAATACACCAGGGGCTTCTGTTCCCCATATTACGGTGTGATTAAGTCCGAACACTTTCACAAGTGCGGCACCCCGAACTTATAGCATTATATGAATCAGCTCCGAATCATGTCTTGGGTCAATAGTTGGGTTTGCCCGGCTCCTATGTTTTGGTACCTTACGTTCCGTTCCGTCGGCTAAGGTAGCACTAGGAGAACCACTGCGATTGCGCCCCGGTTGAGCCGGGTTAACGCCTCAGTGGAGAAAGCTAAAACTGACTGGCATGATAAGGCGAGAGACTGGTCGCTGTTCGAGAGGTCTTTTCGGGTCCCTAAAGACTCATGCCGCTTCGAGCGAAGTTCCAGATGATGTCCGACGAAGGCGTGGATAGCGCCCCGGATTCGGTCTTCCGAATACCAGGGGCTTCGCCGAAATTTAAAATTATAGAATTCTATGGCTAAGTGAGAGTGTTCAAGCATTATAAGTCCGGTCGCCTTGTTCGTCGTGTTGAGCGCCTCCCTAGATGGACCCAAAGATGGGAACAAGAGTGCTCAAGTTTATCACCGAACACCCCAAACTTTCTGTGGCTTGGGGGTGAAGCCAACGACTTGCCATCTCTCGATTTAACAAGCGGCCGCCTGAAGGTAATATTTTAAATTCAACAAAGCATTGCTCATGGCGCATATAAATGAAGTTTTCGGCGCACAGGATAAACACACAGCGAGTTCACTCAAGGATTACATTAAGGGGGCACTCATCCGCGATATCGCGGGCTCCCTTCAGGACAACTTTATAATATCGCTCCGGCGTACGGTGCTCCTTGCCCGGCGGCGGCGGATCCGTGAGAAGCTTCTCCGCATCCAGCTTGCCCCATTGCACCTTTATGCGGGCGAGGGCTCGACGAGCGCCTTCAATGCAGGCGGAGCGTTTGATCACATCCAGCCTGGGGCATGCATCCACTAGCCGCCGCACTAGGCCAAAGTAGCTGCCAGGCATGGCCTGCCCAGGCCACAGCCGGACTGTGAGGCCCTTCATGGCCTCCTCAGCTACCTTGTGGAGTTCGACCAGCTGCTTCAGCTGGTCGCTTGGGGGCACCGGATGGCCGGCCTCAGCGTACTAAGACCAGAAGACCTTCTCCGTTGAGCTCCCCTCCTCGCCACGATAGAACGCAGCGGCATCAGACGCACTACGCGGCAGATCTGCAAATGCCCCTGGAGAGCTCCGAATTCGGGTAAGTATCCGGTAATTTACATTCACATGCTTGCTCTGCATGAAAAACGCCTTACCCGCTGCTATCTTCTTCATGTCCTCTACCTCCTCACGGGCCCTCCGGGCCTCAAATTTGGCGGATTGGCACTTTCGAGCCGAGGCAAGCTCGGACTCTCGAGTCTTGAGTCACGCCCAAACTCTCATGCTTTTTCATGAGAGCACGGAGCTCTTGCCGAACTTCCGCCACCAGCGCCGCTTGCTTTTCTCGCTCGATCCGTTTCGTAGCGCATTATGTTCGCCACGGACACGGCATCCTTCGAGGCTGCCACCTCGTTAGTGGCCCCTGCATCGCATATATTATCCTTGTTAATCTTGTTTGCAACCAAAACCCTTTTACAGAAGGTACATATTTAAAGTGGTGTTATTCACCTTCTTTTCCTTGAGCTGCCTCTTGGCATGGCCGAGCTCTTGCTCCGACCGCTCAAGGTCCTTCTTCAGCCCGACCTCCATTGTGCGGCAGAGGTCAACAACAAAGCCTGCAAACCCATATTGACATATTTTAGAGACCCTGCGTATATCTTGTTAAAGATCCTTAGTCCGGCTTTTCTTTCCGAACACCGGACTAAGCATCGGGGGCTACTGTCTATGCGGTATTATATTACTTTATTTTAACCTTCTTACCTCAAAGCCTGTTAGAAGGCTGTGGCAGGCTTCGGTCAGCCCGCCCTTGGCGAGCTGGACCTTCTCAATCACCGCACTCATGAGAGTGCGGTGTTCTTCCTCGATGGAGGCGCTTTGGCGCCTCCGGAAGTTGTCCGTGCCTCGGTTGGGCGGAGGCCGCCGGCGCCACGATCTGCCCCTCTTCGAGGGCTGCTTGCGGACCACGAACCGCTACGGGTTCCGGAGTAGAGTCCGGCACAAAGTCCGGGGGGCTGCCTGACGGCGCCTCCGGAGCCTCCTCCTGGCGCGTCCCCCTATGGGATTCCGCCTCGTCGTCCTCGGCGCGTGGGGTAGAGGCAGTCGGAATGGAATTTACATCCGACGGCACCAACGACCCGCTCATCGAGTCGGGAAAGTCGTCACCGGCCGGACTAAGGAAACAATGCGGCATTAGAAGGACACTGCGTGACATACTATAATACGGCATATGAATGATCCGGATACTTACGATCTTGCCGGACACCGGGCCCTTGGAGGCCACTCTTCCTCGCCAACACTGATGTTGGCGAAACTGTCCGGGGGGATAGTTCTCCTCCTCTTGGACCCTTCGGCCGCCCGATTGGGGAGGCCTTCCTCTTCTTCTCTCCTCCTCCGGAGAGAGTACTCCTCCTCCTCCTCCTCGTCTTCGGGAGGAGTCCTCGTCGTCGTCGGGCGCTTGATTCTGGGAACTCTTTCGAGTCCCCGCGCCACCTTCTTGGCCTTCTTCTCCGGCACCATCGTGACGGTGCGGAACCAGCAACCTTTGCTAAATGGGCATCCACCGGTTCTTCCGGCATGGGAGCCGGATGATAAGCAGCTCGGCCTTCTCCATCCATTCTGTCAAAGGAAGAGGCAGATTAAAAACCTCGCTAGAGTCAATCTAATTACTACAAGTGTCCCGTAATGGGGTCGAATCACTTACCCGTCGGTCGGAGGCTAAAGCTGAATCCGTGGTCTTGATCGGCGGATGCGGGCGCATCAGCGCTCTTGAACAACACCCTCCAGGCGCCTTCGTACGTTGTATCGAAGAGCCCGCTTAACGTCTGGTGCTATTCCGGATTAAACTCCCATAGATTAAATGCCCTTTCTTGGCATGGGAGAATTCGCCGGAGGAGCATGACCTGGACCACGTCGACGAGCCGGAGCCCATTGCTCACCAGACTTCTTGATGCAGGTTCAAGTCCGTCACCTCCACCGGTCACCCCACCGCAAGCCCTTCTCTTTCCGGAGGTGAGCTGCGTGAGGATTCCAGATCTAAATTGGGGCCGCCGCCCATGCGAGCTTGCGCGGCTCGGTGATATAGAACCACCCGATTGCCACCCTTGACGGAGTCCACGAAGGTCCCTTCTAGCCAAGGGACGTTGGGCAACTTGCCCAACATAGCGCCCAAGATTCCGCTTATCCCCTTCACAACCTTCGCTTGACGTTGAAGGTCTTGAGCCACAGGCGAAGTGGGGCGGATGCGAGAAAGGCCTCGCATACGACGATAAACGCCGAGATGTTGAGGTCGAAATTGGCGCCGGATCGTGGAAATCCGGCCGTAGTAGAACATGATCCCCTGGACGAATGGATGGAGCGGAAAGCCCAAATCCAGCGGAGGAAGTGGGGAAGGAAAACAACCCTCTCGTGAGGTCCTGGGGTAGGAACGAGCTGCCCCGCGTCGGGCAGCCGATGCGCGATGTTTCCGGAAAGGTATCCGGTGTCGCGCACCTTGGTGATGTCCTCCTCCTTGGCGGTGGAGGCCATCCACTTGCCTCCCCCTCCGGACATGTTCGGAGAAGGGTCGAGGCGGAATGCGCGAGCTTGAGCATTGGAGCTTGGGTTCGCAGGGATGGATGAGCAAAGGAGGAAGAAGGCGTAGGTGAGAAGGTAAATCCTTATCCCTTATATATAGGCGGACAAAACTATGCGTCCCTCACCGGCCTGATAAAACTCGCTTATCTCCCAAGCGCCACCATCAATGGCGCGGTTGGGTTACCCACGCACGTATTGATGAGAATCTCGGAAAAAGGGGAACATGATCTCGCTTGACGGGGCGTGCCAAGGAAACCGCCGCTAAACGTGTCAAGTGGTACAAGAATTCAAACAAGGGCTTGGTGCGGTGTGATGTCATGCCGCATAATCGTCGCCAGATTGGATCGGTGCATATGTTTTATTCTCTCTGCGTTTGGAATGTGGAAATTATTTTGCAGAGCCGGACACTATCCTGGTGTTCATTATCTTCTCCGGATTATTCAAGGAAGGAACCCGCCTTGCAATGCCGAACATTATGCACGCCGGACTTATCGCCATTGAAGACTGGTTTAGGGCTCTTGAGGAGTCTGGACTAGGGGTGTCCGACAGCGGACTATCAATATCCGCGGACTCCGGACTACGAAGATAGAAGATTGAAGACTCGGCTCGTGTCCGGAAGGTACTTTACTTGGCGTGGAAGGCAAGCTTGGCAATACGGATATGTAGATCTCCTACCATTGTAACCGACTCTGTAATCCTAGCCTCTCCGGTGTCTATATAAACCGGAGGGCTTTAGTCCGTAGGACACAACATTACATCTCAACAATCATACCATAGGCTAGCTTCTAGGGTTTAGCCTCATTGATCTCGTGGTAGATCTACTCTTGTACTACCCATATCATCAATATTAATCAAGCGGGGCGTAGGGTATTACCTCCATCGAGAGGGCTCGAACACAGGTAAAAACATTGTGTCCCTCGTCTCCTGTTACCATCCGCCTAGACGCACAGTTCGGGACCCCCTACCCGAGATCCGCCGGTTTTGACACCGACAAGCAGGAACTTAAAATTGATTGCGTCAATGTTCGACTCATCCACCTGATGGGGAACGTTGCATGGAAAACAAAAAAAATCCTATGGATTCACCCAAGATCTAGTCTAGGAGATGCTAGCAACGAGTGGGAGTGTGTCTACATAACCTTGTAGACCAAAAGCGGAAACATACTGTCACGCCCAATATGCGACCCTATCCTAAAGGAACTCGAAGGTCCCACCAAGGATAGAAGCGCATATTGGAGACGCTTTTGCAAGGTGGATATCATTACATCGTACCATTACATAATAGTTGGGGATACAAACAAGAGGCATACAATACCACACGAATACAACATCATCATACATAAGAGCACCATCCGACTACGGATGAAACACAAACAGAAACTCAAATGACATCCACCCTACTAGCCCAGGCTGTCGACCTGGAACCTATCCCCTGATTGAAGAAGAAGCAGAAGAAGAACTCCAAAACAAGCAAGCATCGCTCTCGCGTCATGATCATCGCATAACCTGTACCTGCAACTGTTGTTGTAGTAATCTGTGAGCCACGAGGACTCAGCAATCCCATTACCATGGGTATCAAGACTAGCAAAGCTTAATGGGTAAGGAAAGGATAAGTGGTGAGGTTGCAGCAGCGACTAAGCATATATGGTGGCTAACAAACGCAAATAAGAGCGAGAAGAGAAGCAAACGGAACGGTCGAGAAGCTAGAAGTGATCAAGAAGTGATCCTGAAACTACTTACATTCATACATAACCCCAAAACCGTGTTCACTTCCCGGACTCCGCCGAAAAGAGACCATCACGGCTACACACACGGTTGATGCGTTTTAAATCGAATCTGGTGTCAAGTTCTCTACAACCGGATATTAACAAATTCCCATCTGCCACATAACCGCGGGCACGGCTCTCGAAAGTTTATACCCTGCAGGGGTGTCCCAACTTAGACCATCACAAGCTCTCACGGTCAACGAAGGATATTCCTTCTCCCAGAAGACCCGATCAGCCTCGGAATCCCGGTTATAAGACATTTTGACTATGGTAAAACAAGACCAGCAAAGCCGCCTGATGTGCCGACAAATCCTGCTAGGAGTCACACGTATCTCGTTCTCAGGGCACACCGGATGGGACAAGCTACGAGTAAAACCAACCCACAAGTTTCCCCGAGGTGGCCCTGCAGGCTGCCCAGTTCGGACCAACACTCGAAGGAGCATTGGCCCGGGGTGAGGAGTCTGGACTAGGGGGTATCCGGACAGCCGGACTATCAATATCCGCCGGATTCCTAGACTACGAAGATAGAAGATTGAAGACTCCGGCTCATGTCCGGAAGGTACTTTACTTGGCGTGGAAGGCAAGCTTGGCAATGCGGATATGTAGATCTCCTACCATTGTAACCGACTCTGTGTAACCCTAGCCTCTCCGGTGTCTATATAAACTGGAGGGCTTTAGTCCGTAGGACACAACATTACATCTCAACAATCATACCATAGGCTAGCTTCTAGGGTTTAGCCTCATTGATCTCGTGGTAGATCTACTCTTGTACTACCCATATCATCAATATTAATCAAGCGGGGCGTAAGGTATTACCTCCATCGAGAGGGCACGAACACAGGTAAAAACATTGTGTCCCTCGTCTCCTGTTACCATCCGCCTAGACGCACAGTTCGGGACCCCCTACCCGAGATCCGCCGGTTTTGACACCGACATTGGTGCTTTCATTGAGAGTTCCTTTGTGTCATCACCGATAGGCTCAATGGCATCTTCAACCTTCAACGCTGTCCAGGGTGAGACTTTTCTCCCCGGTCAGATCTTCGTATTCGACGGCTTTGCACTGCGGGCCAATTCTCTTGGCCATCTGGAGCAGATCGAAAGCTACGCCCCTGGCCGTCGGTCGATTCGAGGTTTAAACTTCACGGCCGATGACCGCGGAGATTTGATCTTTGACGGACTCGAGCCACAGCCAAGCGTGCCGTGCTGCGACGATGGGCATGATCTAGCTCTGCCGCCGGACAGTGCTTTGGTGGCGCTTGAATCCGAATCCGCCCGGCTACTTGCGAGCCGATTGCCCATGACAAGGGTTGGTGGATAGACGCCGCCCCAGGGGCTTCAACATCTACGGTGATGGAGCCGAATACCGATTGTGTCCCTTGCGAAACTCATGATCCCGAGGCGCCGGACTCCTCACTGGACTCCGAGCCTCCCGCGCCCCTGCCAATCAAGCCAAATTGGGCGCCGGTTATAGAATTCACCGCCGCGGACATCTTTCAACACTCACCTTTTGGCGATATCTTGAATTCCCTGAAGCATCTCTCGCTATCAGGAGAATCCTGGCCGGACTATGGCCAGGACGGTTGGAGTACGGACGATGAAGAAATTCAGAGCCCACCCACCACCCACTTTGTAGCCACTGTCGAGGATCTAACCGACATGTAGGATCGAAAGTATGTCTAGAGGGGGGGTGATTAGACTACTTGACAATTTAAAAGTTTAGCCTTTTGATTAGGACAAGTTTTTAGCAAGTTCACAATGATGATCAAGTCAAGTATCACCCTACACATGCAATTCTAGAGTAATGGCAGCGGAAAGTAAATTGCACATGTAGTAAAGAGAGGTGGAGAAGAGCAAACGCAATTTGGAGACACGGAGATTTTTTCTCGTGGTTCCGATAGGTGGTGCTATCGTCAATCCACGTTGATGGAGACTTCAACCCACGGAGGGTAACGGCTGCGAGAGTCCACGGAGGGCTCCACCCACGAAGGGTCCACGAAGAAGCAACCTTGTCTATGCCATCATGGCATACGCCCACGGAGGACTAGCCTTACTCGGGTAGATCTTCACGAAGTAGGCGATCTCCTTGCCCTTACAAACTTCTTGGTTCAACTCCACATCTCGTGGAGGCTCCCAAGCGACACCTAACCAATCTAGGAGGCACCACCCTCCAAAAGGTAATAGATGGTGTTGGTGATGATGAACTCCTTGCTCTTGTGCTTCAAATGATAATCTCCCCAACACTCAACTCTCCTCACTGATTTGGCTGTGGTGGAAGAAAGGATTGAGTGGAAAGCAACTTGGGAAGGCTAGAAATCAAGTTTCATATGGTGGGAGTGGAGCAACTTGATCTCAACACAAGGGTAGGTAGTTTTCTTCTCGAAATGTAAGGTAGGAGTGGTAGTTCTTTCGATGGCTCTCTCCACGAATGAAGAGGAGGTGGAGGGTATTTATAGCCTCCACACAAAATCCAACCGTTACACACATTTGACCAATCTCGGTCGGACCGAAGTTGACAACTCGGTGAGACCGAAAGTTCAAATCTTGTGAGCGTTGGGATTTTCGTGGGACCGAAAATACAATCTCGGTGAGTCCGATTCTTCCAAAGACTAGGGTTTGCCAATCTCGGTGGGACCGACTTTATCATCTCGGTGACACCGATATGATGACGAAGGTTCTGAAGCTTGGCAACACTAGTTTCGGTGAGACCGAGTTTGGAATCGGAAAATCCAAATTACTAGGGTTTGGGTATATGGCTGAGGTGGTTCATCTCGGTGTGACTGAGTTTATGGAATCGGTGGGACCGAGATTACTTATGAGTATATGTTGGAATGAAAGATTGCGATAGTTTGGGAGATAGATCACTAAGCACTTTGAGCAACGGATCATTATCATAACCTCATCCCTTTTAATAGTATTGGCTTTCCTATGGACTCAATGTGATCTTGGATCACTAAACCAAAAATGGAGTCTTGAGCTTTTGCCAATGCTCTCCTTAGCATTTTGAGGGGTCCACATCTTCAGTCATTGCCATACCCATATCAATTGAACTTTCGAAATGATACTCAAGAAGTTATTAGTTCAATGATATATATGTTGTTATTAATTACCAAAACCACCCGGGATTAGTTGCACTTTCAATCTCCCCTTTTGGTAATTGATGACAACATATAGATCAAAGCTTCGACAAATGATATAATCAATGAATAATATAAATAAGCTTTGAGAAGTATGTGATAAGCAAGAGCTCCCCCTAAATTTGTGCATTATTTAAGATTTGCGTTTGAATGCAAATGCACAATCGATTAGGATCATGGGTCACTCTTCCATGTCACATACATCTTGGTGGAGCGCACAAAATGATAAGAATGAATATCATGCACCCAATCACCAAGACATGAGTAAATGATCATACAAGATATGAATAGCATATGATAAGCAATAAGCACACATTAAGGCATAGTATGATCAAGCACTCATCAAAGTAGAAACAAACGTAGTATCAAACACACGGAATGTCTCGAAAATCTCAAAAGTATCTCAAAGAAAACCGCAAACGAAAGAGCAAAAGCGAGCACTCTCTCTCTCGAAGTCCTATGATCTATACAATTTCTCCCCTTTGGCAACAAGTTACCAAAAGTTCGAAGGTATAGAGCTAAACGTCACTAGGGACTCTGGGCGGCTCTATGCAGGTTGATGGAGTGGAGATAGCTGCATCTGCAAAGGCTTCGTGAAGTCTGTGGAGCTAGAGGAGGGACACTGGAGCTGGAGCTGGGCCGATGGAGCTATGGGAGGTCTTGATCAAGAGTAGCCCCAGTGTCATCCTTTGGATAGCAAATGATCTGGGTCTTGTGGGAACCGGAGCAGGCTGCTCATAGTCATCTGGACAAGGTCATCCTGCATCTCCTGCATAAGCTCTGCCTTCTCCCTCTTGGCTTCCTCGATATCTGCCTCAAGCTTGTTGACAAGACTTGCACTTGATCGACTTGACATCCAGAGCATGGAATTTGTCTTCAACTATCCTCTCAAGACTCTCCCGAGATCGCACTATGCTGGCAGGCGTAGTTCAATCCTCTGGTAGCTTCAAGGAGCTGTTCTCCAACACTCTTGGGTTTAGCTGCTGCTGCTGCTGCTTCCTTCTCAGCTTTAGCTTGTTTGGCACCTTCAGACTTAGCTTGACCTTCAACAGACGTGGGATCATCCTCAGTCATCACAACTTCATTGTCCTCATGCTCAGGCTGTAGTGGCAAGTGGGGTCTATCCAACAAGTAGGTGCCCTTGCCAAACTTGGCATTGATAAGCATCTGAATGTGCGGGGCAAAACCACATGACCTCTTCTGGTCTGCTGCAGTCCTCTTGATAGTCTCTACTATCAGGTCCATCACCTTGAAAGGTGTCTTCTGATCTAGTATATGCAGCATGTTGATAGAATAGCCTCTTATCATGCGATGATCTCCAGACTTGGGCATCAGGGTATGCCTCAGAATTGTGTTAGTGGTAGGAAGACCTGCCTGGAGATGATACACTGAGCCGAGCTTCCAAATCTCTACATCCTTAGCTGGTACCTCATTGTACATGTTCTTCATAGACTCATGATTTTTCTTGGGAATTCCATAGACATCAACATCATCATCTCTTGACACTGGAGCATTCAGCAGTGCTGCCCACTCTTCAACTGTTGAAGAGAATCTCTGGCCTTCAGTCATCCATACAATCCTGCCATCTGGATAGAAATGAGTCAGGCATAGAATTGCATGATCATCTCATCATTCCAAGTCAGTCGACCGACCAACGAACTCAGCAACACCACATGCAGTGAAGCTCTCATGCACATGTGGGAAGTAGTCTCTGTGCTCTTCACTGTCAATATATGCCCAGTCAACATATCGAGTGTCAGCAACAATGGGCTTCTTGTCCATAAGCACATCTCATAGAAATCTTGTTGCTCTCGGTGTGGAACCTTGAGTCTGACAGTCCTTCTCCTTATGGCATATGGATCAGCTTGTCTCCATAGCCCGAGTCCTTTGTCCTTCCTTTCCTTCATGTTTTCAGCTCGAGGATGAGCATCATTGTGGATCGCGGTTTACGAAGTTTCACAATACATGTGCCTCATCATCCGACTCACCGGTGGCACGTTGTCTTTCTTCTTCTCTCAAGCGGGAATGTTTCTCACAGTCTTCTTGGGCTTGGCGTGAGGCTTGGCTTGAGCTGCCTTTCTTTGGAGCTGATGGCTTAGACTTTGTAGGTGCTCCCGCCTCGATGGCATCTCCCATCAACTTAGGCTTCGAGGAGGCTGGGGTGCTTCCTCATCGTAATCATCATCAGCTGCTTCATCATGCACAATCCTCTTCCTCTTGGAAGTTTTCTTCACTTTGCTCGAGGTTTCTTCTTCCATGCTCAGCTTCTTAGCAACTGTGGACTTCTTCACCTTCTTTGGTGCCTTTCTTTGTTTGTTGCCCTTGATGCTCTTTGGCAACCACTTTCCTCTTAGGCTTAGATGTGATCTCTTCCTCGACAATGAAGTCGAATCCTCTTCATCGAATTTCTCTTCTTCACGCCCTGGTGGCAGCAGGAGGCAAACCACTTGGTGTGCTCCTCTCACCATCATCGTAAAAGCTGCTGGCTTCAGACTAGTGCCCCTCTGGAATTTCAGCAATTGGAGATTCAGACCTGTTCGGCTGTCACCGCATCGACATGGTGACAACCCGAATAGATAAGGTATAGGCGAAATAGAAGAGTTATCACAAACTACGAGAGGATTTTCAAAAGAATGAGTTCAAATTTCAGTTTTAGGTTTTCACAGAATGCATTTCGGTCGACCGAGTCTAAAATTCGGTGAATCCGAAGTGTCTAAACAGAACCATTCACACCACTTTCGGTTGGACGAAATGGGTTTCGATCTAGCCGAGAACTCTAGGGTTTCACTAAATCCTCATTTCGGTCGTACCGATTTGCACAACTTCGGTTGGACCGAAAAGTGCGAAGGTAATGGCGAGAGGCCAAATCGGTCAGTCCGAGAATGTAGAATCGGTCACACCGAGATGTGTTCGGCGGAAACCTAACCCTAAAACTTTTGCTCGAATTTCGTTCTAAGAACTAATCTGCTGGATAGGAAGATCTCAAACGTGGCAAGAAGCTAGGCAAACCTATTGTGCATTGAATCGGAGGTTGAAACACGAGAGGGATCGAAACTCACCCTAACTTGGTGGAGTTTCTCTACGGCGGCAACGGCGCGGAGAGATTAACCGTTGACGGTGACGGAGACCTGCGGCGAGGGCGCATGCGCGACACGGAGACGATCCGAGACCATGGCGGCGGCAAAGAAAGGGTTTGGGGCGGGCGTTTTGAAGAAAGAATCAACGCGCGCTGCTCTCAGGTATATATACCCTTCAGCTGTCGGTGGGACCGAGTTGTAAAACTCGGTGGCACCGAGATGGTTAACCGCAAGCAGTTACACACTTTGGTCACGCCGAAAATTGCAACTCGGTTTCACCGAGGTGAAAACCTAGATCAATCCAAGTGATTTCGGTCTGTCCGATTTTGAGTGGGTTGGTCTGACCGAAAATACTTAGAAGGTTTTGGAATTTAAGCTTTTGACGGATCGGTGGCTCCGAGTGCTCCTCACTCGGTGGGTCCGAAAAAGACTTGATCAAAGTTTGTGATATAAGCATGAATAGAATTTGAGACAAGAAAGCATAGATAGCTAGGGGAGGAACTTAGGCATTCTTGTCCATCCATTTGGTCAAAAAGAAATCCAAAAGACCAAAGCAACAAATGGATGTCCTTGAATGGATAAAATCATGCATCCAACATGCTCACACAATAAGATAGCAAATGAAATATGTGTCAAACATGCACAAACAACACACTAGCTACTATCACACAATTTGTCGATGACTAGGTCATCTATATATGAGTATATTGACTTAGGAGTCAAATGAGAACATTTGATCATAGGTCATACTCATCGTTTAAGCACAAGTGGGGTTATCACTTTTACATAAAGCATTAATGTGTTCACATCATTTGAAGATGCTTTAGCTCAAATCTTTAGAGCAAAGCTCCCCCTTGATGTGAGAACCCCTTTTAAAGGGTCAAACTAACCTTGGGTTGTCGTAGAAGACTTCATGTAGATGTTGAAGATGTGGATGCTCATTGTTGATGAAGATCATCAAGAGTTGGGAGCAATCCTTTGGATTCGGGCACTTTCAATACCTACATGGGTTAGTCCCACAAGGAACAAACAAGGATATCCATGGACATAGATTGAAGTACACAATAGATGATGTCCATGAAAGCAATGATTACCTTGTCCCTTGACTTACCAACAAGAGGGTTTGTGACTCCATGAACTAGTGCAAGATGTGGAAGTTGATTGCACAAGTTCTTGCCAAAATGAATGTGAGTGAAGTATGTTGGCGGAGTCACCCTCAAGAACTCTCTAGTTCTTCTTCTTGGGATCCACATCATCTTGATGGGAATCCTTGGGGTTGTAGTTGAGCTTGTCAAGTAGAACTTGAAGTTTCCTTGGGAACCCACTTGACCATGGCCTTAGGTGCTTCAATAAATGCATCAATCTCCTCTTGAAGCTTGTCCTTGCCTTTTAGCTTGTGGTCTTGTGGTGGAAGGTCATCTTGAGCTTGTTCCACATTGGAAGAAGTAGGATCATAATTCTCCTTTTGAGAAACAAACTTTGGAGTGGGATATTGACCTTCTTCCCATTCAACACCCTCGGCGTTGAACTTTCGCTCAAAACCAATTCCTTGATTCTTCCGTGCCTTCCTTGCTTGTAACAATTTCCTCAAAGTTCTTGCTTCCGGCAAGGCTCTTGTAGACACCTTTCTCTATAATCCCTTTCAATAAACTATTTTCTTGCTCAAGTGAAACTTGGCTTGAAACATTGTTAGTGGAATCAAGAGAATTACTAGAAGTAACAACATTTGATTTAGCATGATTATTGTTACTACTAGATGAAGAATTTTCTTATGCTTGTCATGCTTAGTTTTAATAGGTGGCAAGAAATTAGACAAGAGAAGTCGTTTGGCAAGATATGAAGAACTCTTCTTTCGAAGATCGTCATTGATAGCTTTTAGGAACTCATGTTCTTGCTCTAGATTGAGCTTCTCGAAGCGTAGCTTCTCATGAGATCTTAGGAGCTCTCTATGATCTTCTTGAGTTGTTTCATGAGCTAACTTAAGAGTGTTTAGTTCTTTAGTTAGACGCTCAATCTCCTTCATAGCATTGTCATTCGACTCTTCTCGACTATAAAGACTACTAGCATGTTCATCATTACTAGGCTCACTAGATTTATCATGTAAAAGCTCATCTTCACCAAGCAAGTCATCTTCATCACTATCAAAGTCAATAAATTCAGGGTGTGATACCTTGGGGCCTTTTGCCATGAAGCATCTTCCAATTCCCTCATTTGGTGAATCAAATATGTCATAGGAGTTGAAGTTGGAGGATACGAGAGCAAGACCGCAACACCTTCATCTTGATCAGTATTCGGAGTTGGAGTGATAGCTTCTTTGGAGTGATTGCCGGAGTCGGAGCCGGAGACCCATTCACCAACATGAGCTTGATGTTTTCTTCTTGTGTAGCTCCTTGATGACTTGTCTTTCCTTTCCGAATCCTTGCTTCTCCGAGAGGATCTTCGTTCATAACGATCATCTCTACTCCTTCTCTCTTTCGAGGCGACTCTTCTCTTGAGCTTCTTCTTCTTGGAGATTCTTCTCTTCTCTTGTGGGGAGCCGAGCACTCATTTGAGTAGTGTCGGGTCTTCCACAATTGTAGCAGTTTCGATCACGACTAGAAGATCTCTTTTCATCATATGATCTAGACTTTGAGCTTCTTTCCTTGCTTCTACTCTTGTAGAATTTGTTGAAGTTCTTCACCATTAGGCTTATCTCTTCATTGGAAACTAGCTTGTCACTTGAGGTTGTGGGAACTTCACATGTAGCTTTGTAAGCACCACTTGACTTGTTGTGAAGCTCTTCCTTATCTTTAAGTGTCATCTCATGAGCAACAATTCTTCCAATGACTTCGGTAGGCTTGAGATTCTTGTAGTTTGGCATCATTTGGATCAAAGTGCACACGGTGTCATACTTTCCATCCAAAGCTCGAGAATCTTCTTGATGATGAATCGATCGGTCATTTCTTCGCTTCCTAAGCCGGCAATCTCATTTGTGATGAGAGCAAGCCTAGAATACATTTCAGCGACTCCTTCACCTTCCTTCATCTTGAACTTGTCAAGTTGACCTTGAAGAACATCTAGCTTTGATTCCTTCACGGACTCGGTACCTTCGTGCATTTCGACCAAAGTATCCCAAATCTCTTTTGCATTCTCAAGGCGGCTGATTTTGTTGAACTCCTCGGGACACAAAGCATTGAAGAGAATGTCACAAGCTTGAGCATTGTTTTGCAACATCCGCAATTCATCCGCAGTAGCTTCACGATCCGAACTTTTCCTTCCTCGAAGAACTCACCTTGCAAGCCAACACAAATAATGCCCCATGCGGCGGGGTTATGTCCAAGAATATGCATTTTCATTTTATGCTTCCAACTAGCAAAATTTGAACCATCAAAGTAAGGACCTCTATGAAAATTACCCTCACTAGGCGCCATACTCTCCTAGGTTGTGAAACCAAGCTTATGGAGTCAATGCAATGAAACCAATCCAATGGAGACCAAAGCTCGATACCACTTGTAGGATCGAAAGTATGTCTAGAGGGGGGTGATTAGACTACTTGACAATTTAAAAGTTTAGCCTTTTGATTAGGACAAGTTTTAGCAAGTTCACAATGATGATCAAGTCAAGTATCACCCTACACATGCAATTCTAGAGTAATGGCAGCGGAAAGTAAATTGCACATGTAGTAAAGAGAGGTGGAGAAGAGCAAACGCAATTTGGAGACACGGAGATTTTTCTCGTGGTTCCGATAGGTGGTGCTATCGTCAATCCACGTTGATGGAGACTTCAACCCACGGAGGGTAACGGCCGAGAGTCCACGGAGGGCTCCACCCACGAAGGGTCCACGAAGAAGCAACCTTGTCTATGCCATCATGGCATACGCCCACGGAGGACTAGCCTTACTCGGGGTAGATCTTCACGAAGTAGGCGATCTCCTTGCCCTTACAAACTTCTTGGTTCAACTCCACATCTCGACGGAGGCTCCCAAGCGACACCTAACCAATCTAGGAGGCACCACCCTCCAAAAGGTAATAGATGGTGTTGGTGATGATGAACTCCTTGCTCTTGTGCTTCAAATGATAATCTCCCCAACACTCAACTCTCCTCACCGATTTGGCTGTGGTGGAAGAAAGGATTGAGTGGAAAGCAACTTGGGAAGGCTAGAAATCAAGTTTCATATGGTGGGAGTGGAGCAACTTGATCTCAACACAAGGGTAGGTAGTTTTCTTCTCGAAATGTAAGGTAGGAGTGGTAGTTCTTTCGATGGCTCTCTCCACGAATGAAGAGGAGGTGGAGGGTATTTATAGCCTCCACACAAAATCCAACTGTTACACACATTTGACCAATCTCGGTCGGACCGAAGTTGACAACTCGGTGAGACCGAAAGTTCAAATCTTGTGAGCGTTGGGATTTTCAGTGGGACCGAAAATACAATCTCGGTGAGTCCGATTCTTCCAAAGACTAGGGTTTGCCAATCTCGGTGGGACCGACTTTATCATCTCGGTGACACCGATATGATGACGAAGGTTCTGAAGCTTGGCAACACTAGTTTCGTGAGACCGAGTTTGGAATCGGAAAATCCGAAATTACTAGGGTTTGGGTATATGGCTGAGGTGGTTCATCTCGGTGTGGTGAGTTTATGGAATCGGTGGGACCGAGATTACTTATGAGTATATGTTGGAATGAAAGATTGCGATAGTTTGGGAGATAGATCACTAAGCACTTTGAGCAACCAGATCATTATCATAACCTCATCCCTTTTAATAGTATTGGCTTTCCTATGGACTCAATGTGATCTTGGATCACTAAACCAAAAATGGAGTCTTGAGCTTTTGCCAATGCTCTCCTTAGCATTTTGAGGGGTCCACATCTTGAAATATTGCCATACCCATATCAATGAACTTTCTGAAATGATACTCAAGAAGTTATTAGTTCAATGATATATATGTTGTTATTAATTACCAAAACCACCCGGGGATTAGTTGCACTTTCACGACATGCTAGACTACGACTCTGAGGACATCGACGCTATGGACGATGATGCCGGAGATTTAACAGGACCAGCGCCCACGGGCAATCGGAGGGCCACCTAAATCATCTGACGTCTACATGGTGGATACCCCAAAAGAAGGGATGGCGAGAAAGCAGCGGAGGAAGATTCTCTAAAGAAGCAACCCAAGCGCCCGGCGTCGTGGCGCCGCTCTAAATCCCGCCACAACAGGAATGAAGAATCCGGCACGGGAGATAATAACACCCCGGAGAGTGCCGAAGACAAACCCCTCCAGGAAGACTCAGCAAAGGAGGATGTAGAAGCAAGCCCTCACGAAAGGGCGGCAGAAGAAAAGGTTGAGGATCACAACCATGTACCTCCCTCCGAAGACGAAACAAGCGCCAACGACGATGAACTCGAGGAGCCCGTCGAACAAGATCTTTGCAAACGCAGGCTCATCGCTACAGCAAGAAGCCTGAAGAAGGAAAAACGGAAGCTCAACATAGCGGAAGACGCGCTCCGGATAAGATGGAGCAAAGTGCTCAAAACCGCAGACAAGCACGGCAACAGCTACCAATCGAAGAGCTACCCGAAGCGCAAGCTGCTCCAAGAATTCGACGAAGAGGCCATAAAGCCCCCACCATCAAATGGCCCAGCCAGGTCCATCTACGGACCCAAAAGGAAAGCCCCAATAAGCAAAGGAACACGCCAAGTGTCCAACGATAGCGACGCATAACAAATGCGGGCGCCAGCACACCCACTATGCTTCACAGACGAGGTCTTGGAACATGAATTCCCAGCGAGGGTTTAAACCCATAAACATAGAAGCCTACGATGGAACAACAGACCACAGTCTGGATAGAAGACTATATCTGCATATACATATGGCGGAGGAGACGATCCCCACGCCATCAAATATCTACCCTCAAGCTCAAAGGGCCAGCCCGTCATTGGCTCAAAAGCCTCCCGAGAAAACACTGTTGGAAGTTGGGAAGAGCTCGAGGAAGCGTTTAGAGCAAATTTTCAAGGGACTTATGTCCGTCCTCCGGATCTGAGATGACCTAAGTCACATAACTCAACAGCCCGGAGAGTCGGTGAAAGTTCAGAACAGGTTCCTTACCAAAAGAACCAAATAGTCGATTGTCCGGACGCCAAGCCTTAGCAGCTTTTAAGCACAATGTCAAAACGAATGGCTCGCCGACACCTCGGTCAAGAGAAACCGAGGACAATGACCGCATTAACAAGCCTCATGACCTGCTTTTGCTAGAGAGAGGACAGCTGGTTGGCAAGCAGCACCACCAATGACCCAAGTACATCCGAGATAAGAGATGGAAATGGAAAATCACGGCCTTGAAAAGAACAGCGCGGAATAAAGAGAAAAGCCGAAGAAACGACACCAACAGCCGGATTCAAAAGCTCACGGCGAATAATAAAGCTCAACCCATCAAGGGCGACAACGACGAACTATCTAACCTACACAAAATTCGGGTCGGATTGTCAAATCCACAAGTACCCCGAAAGCTCGCAAATCACACCCACGAGGATTGTTGGGTTTTCAAACAGTCCGCCGACTAAACGCCGAACGCAAGGGGCTCGACGCGTCAGCGAAGAAGATAAACCCGCCAGAACAGGGCACCGAAAACAAAAGACTTTCCCACAAGGGGTCAAAGAAGTAAACTCACTTCATGTGAGGACATGGAAAAACAGTCGACACTTTCTAAAAGAGCTTCGCGCAGTCCGCCCCATAAACCATAGAGATTGGATATCAAAACCAATCACTTTCGACCACCGGGATTATTCCAAAAGTGTTCGAACCACGGGATGGACTCCCCTGATATTGAATCCGATAATAGACGGACTACAATTGACAAACGTCCTAATGGATGGAGGCAGTGACTTAAACCTGCTATATTCAAACACAATCCGTCGGATGGGGATAGACCCTACCAAGATTCGACACAGCCGCACTTCCTTCAAAGGAGTTACGCCAGGCCCTTACGCCAAGTGCACAGGCTCGATATTACTCGAAGTCGTGTTCGGATCACCGAACAATTTTCGACGGGAAAAGTTAATTTTCCATATCGTCCCATTCAAAAGTGAACATCAAGCACTATTGGGATGAAAGGCTTTTGTCCGCTTCAACGCCATACCGTATTATGCGTCTCTTACACTTAAGATGCCCGGTCCACATGGCACCATTTCAGTGCGAGGGTCACTTCAAGACCCCGGATTCGGATAGACGAATCCGGACTCAGCAGGCTAGGGGCTCCCTAGCCGCATGCTCTTTCACAAGGGGCTGCGCGCACAACTAACATCGGTTTCATATAAACCTAGCTTTAATTATTTACGCTTATTCTTTTGCATTATTTTCGCACGAACTGTTTTTAAAATGTTCCTCTCTTTCCTACAGATGAACAACGTGCGTACCCGTCGAGATAACGGCTGCAACGGAGACACGGTGCGCAGACGCGTGCAGTAGGGACCCGTCGCAAGGATTCTTTTCAGATTAAGACCCTACGTAGACCTTTTTATTACTGTCTCTTGTTGCTAAATCGCCCTCGGCTTCTTCCTATAGCCGAGGCGGAGCCTGACGCTTTGGCATTGGCCGCGTCAGAAGACAATGCCCGTACCTGGACACAAGGGGCTTAGGGCATAATTCTGCCCGTTATCATAAAGTCCGAACACCTTAGGGAGTGTTCGGCGTCTCAAGTTGGGCACTATATGCATCAGCTCCGAATCATGTCTTTGGTCAAATGTTGGGTTTGCCCGGCTCCTGTGTTTTGCTGCCTTACGTTCCGTATCACCCGGCTAACGCGGCACTAGGAGAACTACTGCGATTGTGCCCCAGCTCGCTAGGCGAGCACCTCGATGAAAGCCAAAACTGATTGTCATGATATAGCGAGAGTCCAGTCACCACTTGATCGACTCTGGAATGTTTAGAATTCCCGCTTTGTGAAGGGCCGCTTCGGTCAGCACATCGCACCCGAATCCGGAGATGTGCGGTGCCATTAGGGGCTATATCGTAGCCCCACCCTCGAGCTCCATTGGCTAAGTGAAAGAGATAAAGCATTATAGTCCGGATTGCCTCGTTAAGCTCGCTACCACCTCCTTATAACAGGACCGAGACGTCGGATTAAAGTGTGAAAAAGCGTTATTTTGCGAACACCCCAGCACCTTGTGCAAGGGGGCTGAAGCCGAAGACTGCATCTTTCAGGTTATACACAAGTATACTTAAGCGGCCGCAAGGAGAAGTATTACTACTTGGAAGCACAAGTATAAAAAGCATTCATACTATAATCATTGATAAACAAGTTAATGCGTTCAATTGAGCGTTACATTTTTGAGCATCGCGACTCTATTATCTGAAAGCCCAAGCATAACTTCCCGAAATAATGTTGGCGAAGCGGTTCCCATCCGAACCTGGGCAGCAACAGCGGTGGCATCCATCTCCGGACACTGCGCCTTTACGGGCGAGCCATCCGCGCCCCTCGATGCAGCCGACCGTTTCATCTCCTTGATATGCGGCACCGCCCCAAGGAACTACTGCGATGGGCGAAATAGCTCGTCGCCTTGGACCCTCTGGCCACACATGTGCCACGATGTCGATCATAGCCAGCCCGGACAGTCTATTCATTCGGCCCATTCGCCAACTTGTCCGACAAATGAAGAGGGCGATCCGTCTTGTGGAATTGAGTCCAATATAACTCTTCCACCTCGTGATTGTTGGAAATATGCCCTAGAGGCAATAATAAAAGTATTATTATATTTCAATGTTCATGATAATTGTCTTTTGTTCATGCTATAACTGTATTATCCGGAAATCGTAATACACGTGTGAACACTTAGACCACAAATGTCCCTAGTGAGCCTCTAGTTGACTAGCTCGTTGTGATCAATAGATAGTCAAGGTTTCCTGACTATGGACATTGGATGTCGTTGATAACGGGATCACATCATTAGGAGAATGATGTGATGGACAAGACCCAATCATAAGCATAGCATAAAAGATCGTATAATTCGTTTGCTAGAAGCTTTGCCAATGTCAAGTATCTCTTCCTTCGACCATGAGATCGTGTAACTCCCAGTTACCGTAGGAGTGCCTTGGGTGTATCAAACATCACAACGTAAGTGGGTGACTATAAAGGTGCATTATAGGTATCTCCGAAAGTATCTGTTGGGTTGACACGGATCGAGACTGGGATTTGTCACTCCGTATGACGGAGAGGTATCTCTGGGCCCACTCGGTAATGCATCATCATAATGAGCTCAAGTTGACCAAGGTGTTGTACGGGATCATGCATTACTGATGCGAGTAAAGTGACTTGCCGATAACTAGACTGAACAAGGTATTGGGATCTTGACGATCGAGTCTCGGGCAAGTAATGTACCGATTGACAAAGGGAATTGTATATGAGGTTTGATCGAATCCTCGACATCGTGGTTCAACCGATGAAATCATCGAGGAGCATGTAGGAGCCAACATGGGTATCGGACCCGCTGTTGGTTATTGCCCGAGAGTCGTCTCGGTCATGTCGCATGTCTCCCGAACCCGTAGGGTCTACACACTTAAGGTTCGGTGGCGCTAGGGTTAGTAGGAAGTCAAGTATGTGACTACCGAATGTTGTTCTGAGTCCGGATGAGATCCCGGACGTCACGAGGAGTTCTTAAGGGTCGGGAGGTAAAGAATAATATATAGGAAGTGGTGTTTTGGCCATCGGGAAAGTTTCGGGGGTTTCCGGTAAAGTACCGGGACCACCAGAAAGGTCCCGGGGGTCCACCGGGTGGGGCCACCTATCCCAGAGGGCCCCATGGGCCAAAGGGGGAAGGGA
The DNA here is from genome assembly GCA_021437245.1 of Aegilops speltoides. NCBI lineage: Eukaryota > Viridiplantae > Streptophyta > Magnoliopsida > Poales > Poaceae > Aegilops > Aegilops speltoides. The sequence continues at coordinate 423,834,072 of CM038144.1, read as the reverse complement.
ACCAGCCCACAGGGGGCTGGTGCGCCCCTAGGCCCACCCTAGCCTAGGGTTGAAACCCTAGGGGTGGGGGGGCGCCCCACCTGGCATGGGGGGCACTCCACCCCCCTTGGCCGCCGCCCTGAAGGAAATATGCCCTAGAGGCAATAATAAAGTTATTATTTATTTCCTTATATCATGATAAATGTTTATTATTCATGCTAGAATTGTATTAACCGGAAACATAATACATGTGTGAATATATAGACAAGCAGAGTGTCACTAGTATGCCTCTACTTGACTAGCTTGTTAATCAAAGATGGTTATGTTTCCTAACCATGAACAAGGAGTTGTTATTTGATTAACAAGGTCACATCATTAGTTGAATGATCGATTGACATGACCCATTCCGTTAGCTTAGCACACACGATCGTTTAGTATGTTGCTATTGCTTTCTTCATGACTTATACATGTTCCTATGACTGAGATTATGCAACTCCGTTTGCGGAGGAACACTTTGGGTACTACCAAGCGTCTGGCATAATCGGGTGATTTTAAAGGAGTACTACAGGTGTCTCCAAAGGCAGATGTTGGGTTGGCGTATTTCGAGATTAGGATTTGTCACTCCGATTGTCGGAGAGGTATCTCTGGGCCCTCTCGGTAATACACATCATCAAGCCTTGCAAGCAATACAACTAATGAGTTAGCTGTGAGATGATGTATTACGGAGCGAGTAAAGAGACTTGCGATAGCGAGATTGAACTAGGTATTGGATACCGACGATCGAATCTCGGGCAAGTAACATACCGATGACAAAGGGAACAACGTATGTTGTTATGCGGTCGACCGATAAAGATCTTCGTAGAATATGTAGGAACCAATATGGGCATCCAGGTCCGCTGTTGGTTATTGACGGAGGCGTGTCTCGGTCATGTCTACATTGTTCTCGAACCGTAGGGTCCGCACGCTTGAGGTTTCGATGGCGGTTATTATGAGTTTATGTATTTTGATGTACCAAGAAGTTGAGTCCGGATGTGATCACGGACATGACGAGGAGTCTCGAAATGGTCGAGACATAAAGATTGATATATTGGAAGCCTATATTTGGAGTCGGAATGGTTCGGGTGAAATCGAATTTATGCAGTACCGGAGGTTACGGAACCCCCGGGAACTAAATGGGCCTTAGTGGGCCTCGAGGAGAAGAGGAGGGGCTGGCGGGGCAGGCAGGCGCCTCCCCCCTAGTCCGAATAGGACAAGGAGGCGGCGCCCCCTTTCTCTTCCCCTCCCCAATCCTACTCCAACTAGGAAGGGGGAGTCCTACTCGGTGGGAGTAGGACTCCTCGGCCGCCTCCTCTGGGCCGGCCGCACCTCCCCCTCCCTCCTTTATATCTGAGGCGGGGGCACCCTAGAACACACAAGTTTGATCTACGGATCGTTCCTTAGCCGTGTCGGTGCCCCCCTCCACCATATTCCACCTCGGTCATATCGTCATGAAGCTTAGGCAAAGCCTGCGCCGGTAGAACATCAAGATCGTCCTGCGCCGTCGTCTTGTGGAACTCTCCTCGACACTCTGCTGGATCGAGTCTGAGGGGCGTCATCGAGCTGTCGTGTGTCAAGAACTCGGGGCGCCGGAGTAACGGCGCCGGATCGGTCGGATCGCGAGGAGAGCGTCGACTACTTCCTCTACGTTGTGATCGCTTCGCCGTGTCTCACGAGGGTGCGTAGACAACACTCTCCCTCTCGTTGCTATACATCACCATGATCTTGCGTGTGCGTAGGAAATTTTTGAAATTACTCGTTCCCCAACAATGGCATCCGAGCCTAGGTTTTTCTATGGTTTGATGTTTTGCACGAGTAGAACACAAGTGAGTTGTGGGCGATACAAGTCATACTACCTACCAGCATGTCATACTTTGGTTCAGCGGTATTGTGAGATGAAGCGGCCGGACCGACATTACGCGTCGCTTCTGCGAGACTGGTTTCACCGCTCTGAGCACTCGTTGCTTAAAGGTGATTGGCGGGTGTCTGTCCCTCTCACTTTAGTTGAACCGAGTGTGGCTACGCCCGGTCCTTGAGAAGGTTAAAGCGGAGTCTATTTGACGAAGTATCGTTGTGGTTTTGATGCGTGGGTGAGATTGGTTCTTGCTTAAGCCCGTAGCAGCCACGTAAAATTTGCAACAACAAAGTAGAGGGCGTCTAACTTGTTTTTGCAGGGCATGTTGTGATGTGATATGGTCAAGGCGTGATGCTATATTTTATTGTATGAGATGATCATGTTTTGTAACCGGTTATCGGCAATCGGCTGGAGCCATATGGTTGTCGCTTTATTGTATGAAATGCAAGCGCCTTGTAATTGCTTTACTTTATCACTAAGCGGTAGCGATAGTCGTAGAAGCAATAGATGGCGTGGCGACAACGATGCTACGATGGAGATCAAGGTGTCGCGCCGGTGGCGATGGTGATCACGACGATGCTTGAGATGGAGATCACAAGCACAAGATGATGATGGCCATATCATATCACTTATATTGATTGCATGTGATGTTTATCCTTTATGCATCTTATCTTGCTTTGATTGGCGGTAGCATTTTAAGATGATCTCTCACTAAAATTATCGAGAAGTGTTCTCCACGTATGCACCGTTGCCAAAGTTTGTCGTGCCCGGACACCACGTGATGATCGGGTGTGATAAGCTCTCGTCCATCTACAACGGGTGCAAGCCAGTTTTGCACACGCCGAATACTCGGGTTAAACTTGACGAGCCTAGCATATGCGAGATATGGCCTCGGAACACGGAGACCGAAAGGTCGGCGTGAATCATATAGTAGATATGATCAACATAAGATGTTCACCATTGAAAACTACTCCATCTCACGTGATGATCGGTTATGGTTTAGTTGATTTGGATCACGTGATCACTTAGATGACTAGAGAGATGTCTGTCTAAGTGGGAGTTCTTAAGTAATATGATTAATTGAACTTAAATTTATCATGAACTTAGTCCCGTAATATTTTGCAAATTATATTGTAAGATCAATAGCTTGCGTTGTTGCTTTCATATGTTTATTTTGATATGTTCCTAGAAAATTGTGTTGAAAAATGTTAGTAGCAATGATGCGGATTGGATCCGTGATCCGAGGTTTATCCTCATTCTTCTTGAAGAATTATGTCCTTGATGCACCGCTAGGTGACGGACCTATTGCGGGAAGCGGATGCACGACGTTATGAACATTTGGCTAGCTCAATATGATGACTACTTGATAGTTTTGTGCACCATGCTTTATGGCTTAGAATCGGGACTTCAAAGATGTTTTGAACATCATGGACCATATAAGATGTTCGAGAATTGAAGTTAATATTTCAAGCAAATACCGAGTTGAGAGATATGAAGTCTCCAACAAGTTCTATAGCTAAAAGATGGAGGAGAATCGCTCAACTAGTGAGCATGTGCTCGATTATGCAGGTACTACAATCGCTTGAATCAAGTGGGAGTTAATCTTCCAGATAAGATAGTGATTGACAGAATTCTCTAGCCACCATCACCAAGTTAGTAGAACTTCATGATGAACTATAGTATGCAAGGGATGATGAAAATGATTCCCGAGCTCTTCATGATGTTGAAATCAACGCAGGTAGAAATCAAGAAAGAGCATCAAGTGTTGATGGTTGACAAGATCACTAGTTTCAAGAAAAGGGCAAAGGGATAGAAGGGAACTTCAAGAAGAACGGCAAGCAAGTTGCTTCTCAAGTAAAGAAGCCCAAGTCTGGACCTAAGCACGAGACTAAGTGCTTATCTTTGCAAAGGACTAGTCCTTTGAAGCGTAACTACCCCAATTATTTGGCGGATAAGAAGGATGGCAAAGTAAACAAAGGTATATTTGATATACATGTTATTAATGTGTACTTTACTAGTGTTTATAGCAACCCCTCGGTATTTGGTACTGGTTCAGTTGCTAAGAGTAGTAACTCGAAACGGGAGTTGCAGAATAAACAGAAACTAGTTAAGGGTGAAGTGACGATGTGTAGTTTCAAGATTGATATGATCATCATCGCACACTCCCTATACTTTCGGGATTAGTGTTGAAACTAAATAAGTGTTATTTGGTGTCTGCGTTGAGCATAAATATGATTTGATCATGTTTATTGCAATCTGATTATTCATTTAAGTTAGAGAACAATTGTTGTTCTATTTACATGAATAAAACCTTCTATGGTCATACACACCAACAAAAATGGTTTGTTGGATCTCGATCGTAGTGATACACATATTCATAATATTGAAACCAAAAGATGCAAAGTTAATAATGATAGTGCAACTTATTTGTGGCACTGCTGTTTAAGTCATATTGGTGTAAAGCGCAAGAAGAAACTCCATGCTGATGGGATTTTGGAATCACTTGATTATGAATCACTTGATGCTTGCGAATCATGCCTCTTGGGCAAGATGACTAAAATGCCGTTCTCCGGAACATTGGAGCGAGCAATAGATTTGTTGGAAATCATACATACTGATGTATGTGGTCCGATGAATATTAAGGCTCCCGACAAGTATCATTATTTTCTGACCTTCACAGATGATTTGAGTAGATATGGGTATATCTACTTGATGAGACATAAGTCTGAAACATTTGAAAAGTTCAAAGAATTTCAGAGTGAAGTAGAGAATCATCGTAACAAGAAAATAAAAGTTTCTACGATATGATCGCAGAGGTAAAATATTTGAGTTCTGAGTTTGGCCTTGATTAAAACAATGTGAAATAGTTTCACTACTCACGCCACCGAACACCACAAAGTAATGGTGTGTCGAGCGTCATAACCGTACTTTATTGGATATAGTACAATCTATGATGTTTCTTACCGATTTACCACTATAGTTTTGGGGATATGCATTAGAGACAGCTGCATTCACGTTAAAAAGGGGCACCATCTAAAGTCCGTTGAGACGACACAATATGAAATGTGGTTTGGTAAGAAACCAAAGTTGTCGTTTCTTAAAGTTTGGGATTGTGATGCTTATATGAAAAAAAGGTTTCATCCTAATAAGCTCAAACCCAAATCGGAGAAATATGTCTTCATAGGATACCCAAAGGAGACAGTTGGGTACACCTTCTATCACAGATCCGAAGGCAAGATATTCGTTGCTGAGAATGGATCCTTTCCAGAGAAGGAGTTTCTCTCGAAAGAAGTGAGTGGGAGGAAAGTAGAAAACTTGATAGGGTAATTGTACCTTCTCCCTTATTGGAAAGTAGTTCATCACAGAAATCTGTTCCTGTGACTACTACACCAATTAGTGAGGAAGCTAATGATGATGATCATGTAACTTCGATCAAGTTACTACCGAACCTCGTGGGTAAACCAGAGTGAGATCCGCACTGAGTAGTACGGTAATCCTGTTACGGAAGTCATGTTACTAGACCATGATGAACTTGCGAACTATGAAGAAGCGATGGTGAGCCCAGATTCATGAAATGGTTTGAGGCCATGAAATCGAGATGGGATCCATATATGAGAACAAAGTATGGACTTTGGTTGACTTGCCCGATGATCGGCAAGCCATTGTGATTAAATGGATTTTCAAGAGGAAGGCGAATGACGATAGTAGTGTTACTATCTACAAAGCTAGAATTATCGCAAAAGGGTTTTCGACAAGTTCAAGGTGTTGACTACGATGAGAGTTTCTCACTCGTATCTATGCTTAAGTCTGTCCGAATCATGTTAGCAATTGCCACACTTTATGAAATCTGGCAAATGGATAACAAAACTGCAATCCTTAATGGATTTATTAAAGAAGAGTTGTATATGATGCAACCAAAGGTTTTGTCAATCCTAAAGGTGCTAACAAAATATGCGAACTCCAAATGATCCATCTATGGACTGTGCAAGCATCTCGGAGTTGGAATACACGCTTTGATAAGTGGATCAAAGCATATAGTTTATCTGAGACTTGCAATTGAAGCTCATATTTACTAGAAAGTGAGTGGGAGTACTACAACATTTCGATAAGTATATGTGAATGACATATTGTAGATCGGAAATAATGTAGAATTATTCGCAAAGCATAAAGGAGTGTTTAAAAGGAGTTTTTCAAGAAAGACCTCGGTGAAGCTACTTACATATTGAGCATCAAGATCTATAGAGATAGATCAAGGCGGCTTGATAAGTTTTTCAATGAATACATACCTTGACAAGATTTTGAAGTAGTTCAAAATGGAGCAGATCAAAGAAAGAGTTCTTGCCTGTGTTACAAGGTGTGAAATTGAGTTAGACTCAAAACCCGACCACGGCGGAAGATAGAAAGAGAATGAAAGTCATTCCCCATGCCTTGGCCATAGGTTCTATAAAGTATGCCATGTTGTGTACCAGATCTATTGTATACCCTACACTGAGTTTGGCAAGGGAGTACAATAGTGATCTAGGAGTAGATCACTAGACAGCGATCAAAATTATCCTTAGTGGAATAATGATATGTTTCTCGATTATGGAAGTGACAAAAGGTTAAATAAGTAAAGGGTTACGTCGATGAAAGTTTTGGCACTGATCTTGATGATTCTAAGTCTTAATCTGGATACATATTGAAAGTGGGAGCAATTAGCTAGAGTAGCTCCGTGCAGAGCATTGTAGACATAGAATATTTGCAAAATACATACGGCTCTGAATGTGAAAGACCCGTTGACTAAGATTCTTTCACAAGCAAAACATGATCACACCTTAGTACTCTTTGGGTGTTAATCACATAGCAATGTGAACTAGATTACTGAATCTAGTAAAACCTTTTGGGAGTTGGTCACATGGCGATGTGAACTATGGGTGTTAATCACATGATGATGTGAACTATCGATGTTAATCACATGGTGATGTGATCTAGATTATTGACTCTAGTGCAAGTGGGAGACTGAAGGAAATATGCCCTAGAGGCAATAATAAAGTTATTATTTATTTCCTTATATCATGATAAATGTTTATTATTCATGCTAGAATTGTATTAACAGGAAACATAATACATGTGTGAATATATAGACAAGCAGTGTCACTAGTATGCCTCTACTTGACTAGCTTGTTAATCAAAGATGGTTATGTTTCCTAACCATGAACAAGGAGTTGTTATTTGATTAACAAGGTCACATCATTAGTTGAATGATCTGATTGACATGACCCATTCCGTTAGCTTAGCACACGATCGTTTAGTATGTTGCTATTGCTTTCTTCATGACTTATACATGTTCCTATGACTATGAGATTATGCAACTCCGTTTGCGGAGGAACACTTTGGGTACTACCAAACGTCACAATGTAACTGGGTGATTATAAAGGAGTACTACAGGTGTCTCCAAAGGCAGATGTTGGGTTGGTGTATTTCGAGATTAGGATTTGTCACTCCGATTGTCGGAGAGGTATCTCTGGGCCCTCTCGGTAATACACATCACTGAAGCCTTGCAAGCAATACAACTAATGAGTTAGCTGTGAGATGATGTATTACGGAACGAGTAAAGAGACTTGCCGGTAACGAGATTGAACTAGGTATTGGATACCGACGATCGAATCTCGGGCAAGTAACATACCGATGACAAAGGGAACAACGTATGTTGTTATGCGGTCAGACCGATAAAGATCTTCGTAGAATATGTAGGAACCAATATGGGCATCCAGGTCCGCTGTTGGTTATTGACCGAGACGTGTCTCGGTCATGTCTACATTGTTCTCGAACCGTAGGGTCCGCACGCTTAAGGTTTCGATGGCGAGTTATTATGAGTTTATGTATTTTGATGTACGAAGAAGTTGAGTCCCGGATGTGATCACGGACATGACGAGGAGTCTCGAAATGGTCGAGACATAAAGATTGATATATTGGAAGCCTATATTTGGAGTCGGAATGGTTCGGGTGAAATCGAATTTATCGAGTACCGGAGGTTACGGAACCCCGGGAACTAAATGGGCCTTAGTGGGCCTCGAGGGAGAAGAGGAGGGGCGGCCGGGGCAGGCAGCCCCCCCCCCCTAGTCCGAATAGGACAAGGAGGGGTGGGGCGGCGCCCCCCCTTTTCCTCTTCCCCCCCCAATCCTACTCCAACTAGGAAAGGGGGGGAGTCCTACTCCCTGGGAGTAGAACTCCTCCTGGCGCCTCCTCTAGGCCGCCGCACCTCCCCCTCCCTCCTTTATATCTGAGGCAGGGCACCCTAGAACACACAAGTTTGATCTACGGATCGTTCCTTAGCCGTGTCGGTGCCCCCTCCACCATATTCCACCTCGGTCATATCGTCGCTGCTTAAGCGAAGCCTGCGCGCCGTAGAACATCAAGATCGTCACCACGCCGTCGTCTTGTGGAACTCTCCCTCGACACTTGGCTGGATCGAGTCTGAGGGCGTCATCGAGCTGTCGTGTGTCAAGAACTTCGGGCGCCGAGTAACGGGCGCCGGATCGGTCGGATCGCGAGGAGAACGTCGACTACTTCCTCTATGTTGTGATCGCTTCGCTTGGTCTCGAGGTGCGTAGACAACACTCTCCCTCTCGTTGCTATACATCACCATGATCTTGCGTGTGCGTAGGAATTTTTTGAAATTACTCGTTCCCCAACACGCCCCTAGAGATTGGATCTCGGGGCCGCCACCACCCCTGGGGGCTATATAAAGGGGGAGGGAGGGGGCTGCTGTACCAACTCCCAAGGCGCAGCCCTCCCTCCCAACACATCTCCTCCTCCGTAAGAGCTCGTGAAGCCACAGCCGAGATCTTGCTTCTCCACCATCATCACGCCGTCGTGTTGCGGTGGAGCTATCTTCCTCAACCTCTCCTTCCCCTTGCTGGATCAAGAAGGAGGAGACGCGTCGCTCCGTCCGTCGTGTGTTGAGCGCGGAGGTGCTGTCCGTTCAGCACTTGGCATCGGTGATCTGAATCACGTTCGAGTACGACTCCATCATCACCTTGCAAGCTTCATACGCGATCTACAAGTGGTATGTAGATGCAAACTCTCTCTCGTTACTCGTTGCTTAGATGAACTCATAGATGGATCTTGGTGAAGCCGTAGGAAATTTTTTAATTTTCTGCAACGTTCCCCAACAGTGGCATCATGAGCCAGGTTTATGCGTAGTGCTCTAATGCACGAGTAGAACACAAATTTGTTGTGGGCGTTGATCTTGTCATCTTCGTGCCTCTACTAGTCTTTTCTTGCTCAGCGGTATTGTTGGATGAAGCGGCCGGACCAACCTTACACGTGCGCTTCGTGAGACCGGTTCCACCGATGACATGCACTAGTTGCATAAGGTGGCTGGCGGGTGTCTGCTCTCCCACTTTAGTTGGAGCGGATTCGAGAACAAGGCCCTTATGAAGGGTAAATAGAAGTTGACAAAATCACGTTGTGGTGATTCGTAGGTAAGAAAACGTTCTTGCTAGAACCCAATCGCAGCCACGTAAAAGATGCAACAACAACTAGAGGGCGTCTAACTTGTTTTTGCAGCGATTGATCATGTGATGTGATATGGCGAAGTTGTGATGAATGATGAATTGTGATGTATGAGATCATGTTCTTGTAATAGGATTCACGACTTGCATGTCGATGAGTATGACAACGGCAGGAGCCATAGGAGTTGTCTTTATTTTTGTATGACCTGCGTGTCATTGAAGAGCGCCATGTAAACTACTTTACTTCATTACTAAGCGCGTTAGTCATAGAAGTAGAAGTAGTCGTTAGCGTGACAACTTCATGAAGACACGATGATGGAGATCATGATGATGGAGATCATGGTGTCAAGCCGGTGACAAGATGATCATGGAGCCCCGAAGATGGAGATCAATGGAGCTTGATGATATTGGCCATATCTTGTCACAACTATATAATTGCATGTGATGTTTATTATGTTTATGCATCTTGTTTACTTAGGACGACGGTAGTAAATAAGATGATCCCTACAAAATTTCAAGAAGTGTTCTCCCTAGCGTGCACCGTTGCTACAGTTCGCGTTTCTAAGCACCACGTGATGATCGGGTGTGATGGATCCTTACGTTCACATACAACGGGTGTAAGACAGTTTTACATAGCGAAAACACTTAGGGTTAACTTGACGAGCCTAGCATGTGCAGACATGGCCTCGGAACACGGAGACCGAAAGGTCGAACACGAGTCGTATGGAAGATCGATCAACATGAAGATGTTCACCGGCGATGACTAGTCCGTCTCACGTGATGATCGGACACGGGCTAGTCGACTCGGATCGTGTAACACTTAGATGACTAGAGGATGTCTAATCTAAGTGGGTGTTCATAATTTGATTAGAACTTTGTTATCATGAACTTAGTCTAAAACTTTTGCAAATATGTCTTGTAGATCAATGGCCAGCGCTAATGTCAACATGAACTTCAACGCGTTCCTAGAAAACCAAGCTGAAAGATGATGGCAGCAACTATCTGGATGGGTCCTAACACGAGATCATCCTCATAGCTGCCAGAAGCAATATGTCCTAGAAGGACCGCTAGGTGCCGCTCCGTCCTAGAGAACCAAGATGTTATGAGCGCTTGGCAAACTCGTCTTGATGATTACTCCCTCGTTCGATGCGGCATGCTTTACACTTAGAACCGGGGCTCCAAAAGCGTTTTGAGCATCATGGAGCATATGAGATGTTCAAGAGCTGAAACTAGTTTTCCAAGCTCATGCCCGGCGAGAGATATGATGTCTCCGACAAGTTCTACATTGTAAGATGGAGAGAACAGTTACACGATGAGCACATCCTCAAGATGTCTGGGTTGCACAACCGTATGACCCAAATGAACATTAACCTCCCGGATGAGGCGGTCATTGACAGAATCCTCGATCGCTCCCACCAAGCTACAAGAGCTTTGTGATGAACTACAACATGCGGGGGATGGTAAAGACCATTCTGAAGTGTTCTCGATGCGAAGTCGTGAGGCTGAAATCAAAAAGGAACATCAAGTGTTGATGGTCAATAAGACCACTAAGTTCAAGAAGGGCAAGGGTAAGAAGAACTTCAAGAAGGACGGCAAAGATGTTGCAGCGCCCGTAAGCTTGTTGCGGGAAGAAGTAAAAGAATGGACCCAAGCACGAGATGAGTGCTTTTATTGCAAGGGAAGGGAACCTTTGAAGCGGAACTGCCCCAAATACTTAGCGGATAAGAAGGCCGGCAACACCAAAGGTATATTTGATATACATGTAATTGATGTGTACCTTACCGATTACTCGTAGTAACTCCCGGGTATTTGATACGGTGCCGTTGCTCATATTTGTAACTCACAGCAGGGAGCTGCGGAATAAGCGGAGATGGCGAAGGACAAGGTGACGATCGCGTCGGGAATGGTTCGAGGTCGATGTGATCGCCGTCGCACGCTGCCTCTACATTTACCTCACGGATTAGTTTTGAACCTCAATAATTGTTATTTAGTGCCATGTTTGAGCATGAACATTGTATCTGGATCTCGTTTAATCTGAGATGGCTACTCATTTAAGTCTGAGAATAATGGTTGTTCGATTTATATGAGAGATATGTTTTATGGTCATGCTCCGATGGTCAATGGTTTATTCTTAATGAATCTCGGCGTAATATTACACATGTTCATAGTGTGGATGCCAAAAGATGTAAAGTTGATAACGATAGTCCCACATACTTGTGGCATCGCCGCCTTGGTCACATTGGTGTCAAGCGCATGAAGAAGCTCCATCTTGATGGACTTTTAGAGTCTCTTGATTATGAATCGTTTGATACATGCGAACCTTGCCTCTTAGGCAAGATGACCAAGACTCCGTTCTCCGAACAATGGGCGAGCAACCAACTTGTTGGAAATCATACATACCGATGTGTGCGGTCCAATGAGCGTTGAGGCTCGCGGAGGATATCGTTATGTTCTCACTCTCCGATGACTTGAGTAGATATGGGTATGTCTACTTAATGAAACACAAGTCTGAGACCTTTGAAAAGTTCAAAGAATTTCAGAGTGAGGTAGAGAATCAACGTGACCGTAAGATAAAGTTCCTCGATCGATCGTGGGGAGAATACTTAAGTCACGAATTTGGTACACACTTAAGAAAATGTGGAATCGTTTCACAACTCACGCCGCTGGAACACCTCGGTAAACGGTGTGTCCGAACGTCGTGTCGCACTCTATTAGATATGGTGCGGTCTATGATGTCTCTTACCGATTTACCGCTATCATTTTGGGGATACGCTCTAGAGACAGCTACATTCACTTTAAATAGGGCACCGTCTAAATCCGTTGAGGCGACACCGTATGAATTATGGTTTGGGAAGAAACCTAAGTTGTCGTTTCTAAAAGTTTGGGGATGCGATGCTTATGTCAAGAAACTTCAACCTGAAAAGCTCGAACCCAAGTCGGAAAAATGCGTATTCATAGGATACCCAAGGAAGCTATGCGGTATACCTTCTACTTAAGATCCGAAGGCAAGGTCTTTGTTGCCAAGAACGGATGCTTTACGGAGAAAGAGTTTCTCTCGAAAGAAGTAAGTGGGAGGAAAGTAGAACTTCGATGAAGTACTACCTCTCGAGCAGGAAAGTGGTGCAGCGCAGAAACCGTTCCTTTGATGCCCACACCAAGCGAAGAGGAAATCATTGATGATGATCAAGGTACTTGGATCAAGTTACTCTTGAACTTGAAGGTCCACGAGGACACGTTCCGCACTGAGTGGTGCGGCAACCTGTCATGGAAATCATGTTGCTAGAAAACAATGAACCTTGAACTATGAAGAAGCAATGGCGGGCCGTTCCAACAAATGGCTTGGAGCCATGAAATCCGAGATAGAATCCATGTATGAAAACAAAGTATGGACTTTGATAGACTTGCCCGATGATCGGCGAGCGATAGAAAACAAATGGATTTTTAAGAAGAAGACGGACGCGGATGGTAATGTTACCATCTATAAAGCTCGACTTGTCGCTAAGGGTTATCGACAAGTTCAAGGGATTGACTACTGACGAGACATTCTCTCCGTGGCGAAGCTTAAGTCCGTCGAATCATGTTAGCAATTGCCGCATACTATGATTATGAGATATGGCGATGGACGTCAAAACGGCATTCCTTAATGGACATCTTAAGGAAGAGCTGTATATGATGCAGCGGAAGGTTTTGTCGATCCTCGAACGCTAACAAAGTATGCAAGCTCCAAATGATCCATTTATGGACTGGTGCAAGCATCTCGGAGTTGGAACATTCGCTTTGATGAGATGATCAAAGCGTTTGGATTATCTGAGACTTATGGAGAAGCTGCGTTTACAAGAAAGTGAGTGGGAGCTCTGTAGCATTTCTCCTGTTATATGTAGATGACATACTCTTGATGGGAAATGATACAAAACTTCTAGACAGCATTAAGGCCTACTTGAACAAGTGTTTTTCAATGAAGGACCTTGGAGAAGCTGCTTATATATTAGGCATCAAGATCTATAGAGATAGATCGAGGGCGCCTCATAGGTCTTTCACAAAGCACATACCTTGATAAGATTTTGAAGAGGTTCAAAATGGATCAGTCCAGAAAGGGTTCTTGCCTATGTTACAAGGTGTGAAATTGAGCTCGGCTCGACCCACCACGACAAAAGATAAAGAAGAGATGAGTGTCATCCCTATGCTTCAGCCATAGGATCTATTATGTATGCCATCTGTGTACTGGACCGATGTAAACCTTGCCGTAAGTTTGGTTGCAAGATACCAAAGTAATCCCGCAAGGAACACTGACAATGGTCAAGAATATCTTGAAGTACCGAAAGGATGAAGGACATGTTTCGTTTTGGAGGAGACGAAGAGCTCGTCAGAAGGGTTACGTCGGCGCTAGCCGACTCAGATCTGATGACTCTAAGTCACAAACCGGATCGTGTATATGTTGAATGGTTGAGCGATGGCTGGTGCATTTTGCAAGCGAGCGTCGTGGCGGGATCTACGTGTGAAGCGGAGTACATGGCAGCCTCGGAGGCAGCGCATGAAGCAATTTGGATGAAGGAGTTCATCACCGACCTAGAGTCATACCCAATGCGTCGGGGCGATCAAACTCTTCTGTGACAACACTTGGAGCTATTGCCCTTGCCAAGGAGCCGGGTTTCACAAGAAGACCAGCACATCAAGCGTCGTTTCAACTCCATCCGTGAAAATGTTCAAGATGGAGACATAGAGATTTGCAAAGTGCACACGGATCTGAATGTCGCAGATCCATTGACTAAACCTCTCTCGCGTGCAAAACATGATCAACACCAGAACACTATGGGTGTTCGATTCATCACAATGTAACTAGATTGGTGACTCTAGTGCAAGTGGGAGACTGTTGGAAATATGCCCTAGAGGCAATAATAAAAGTATTATTATATTTCAATGTTCATGATAATTGTCTTTTGTTCATGCTATAAGCTGTATTATCCGAAATCGTAATACACGTGTGAACACTTAGACCACAAATGTCCCTAGTGAGCCTCTAGTTGACTAGCTCGTTGTGATCAATAGATAGTCATGGTTTCCGACTATGGACATTGGATGTCGTTGATAACGGGATCACATCATTAGGAGAATGATGTGATGGACAAGACAATCATAAGCATAGCATAAAAGATCGTATAGTTCGTTTGCTAGAAGCTTTGCCAATGTCAAGTATCTCTTCCTTCGACCATGAGATCGTGTAACTCCGGTTACCGTAGGAGTGCCTTGGGTGTATCAAACGTCACAACGTAATCGGGTGACTATAAAGGTGCATTACGGTATCTCCGAAAGTATCTGCGGGTTGACACGGATCGAGATCGGATTTGTCACTCCATATGACGGAGAGGTATCTCTGGGCCCACTCGGTAATGCATCATCATAATGAGCTCAAGTTGACCAAGGTGTTGTACGGGATCATGCATTACTGATGCGAGTAAAGTGACTTGCGGTAACGAGACCGAACAAGGTATTGGGATACCGGCGATCGAGTCTCGGGCAAGTAATGTACCGATTGACAAAGGAATTGTATCTGAGGTTTGATCGAATCCTCGACATCGTGGTTCAACCGATGAAATCATCGAGGAGCATGTGGGAGCCAACATGGGTATCCAGGACCCGCTGTTGGTTATTGCCCGAGAGTCGTCTCGGTCATGTCGCATGTCTCCGAACCCGTAGGGTCTACACACTAAGGTTCGGTGGCGCTAGGGTTAGTAGGAAGTCAAGTATGTGACTACGAATGTTGTTCGAGTCCGGATGAGATCCCTGACGTCACGAGGAGTTCGGAAGGGTCCGGAGGTAAAGAATAATATATAGGAAGTGGTGTTTTGGCCATCGGGAAAGATTCGGGGTTTCGGTAAAATCTGGGACCACCGGAAGGGTCCCGAGGTCCACCGGTGGGGCCACCTATCCGGAGGGCCCCATGGGCCAAGGGAAGGAACCAGCCCACAGGGGCTGGTGCACCCCTAGGCCCACCCCTGTGCCTAGGGTACCCTAGGGGTGGGGCGCCCACAGGCAGGGGGGCACTCCACCCCCTTTGCCGCCGCCCACAGGAGATTGGATCTCGAGGCCGCCACTTCAGGGGGCCTATATAAGGGGGGGAGGAGGGCTGCTGTACCAACTCCCAAGGCGCAGCCCTCCCTCCCAACACATCTCCTCCTCCGTAAGAGCTCGCGAAGCCTGCCGAGATCTTGCTTCTCCACCATCATCACTCCGTCGTCTTTGCGGTGGAGCTATCTTCCTCAACCTCTCCTTCCCCTTGCTGGATCAAGAAGGAGGAGACGTCGCTCGTCCCATACGTGTGTTGAGCGCGAGGTGCTGTCCGTTCAGCACTTGGCATCGATGATCTGAATCACGTTCGAGTACGACTCCATCATCACCTTGCAAGCTTCATACGCGATCTACAAGTTGTATGTAGATGCAAACTCTCTCTCGTTACTCGTTGCTTAGATGAACTCATAGATGGATCTTGGTGAAGCCGTAGGAAAATTTTAATTTTCTGCAACGTTCCCCAACAATGATCCCCGGCTCCTCAGGAAGTGTAGCGGCGTCGGCACTCAGCCAAGTCCATGTAAGGATCCTCGAACTCCTTTGCTTTTCAAATTTAGCATACTTGGCATCCATAAACCAGCGACGCATAAGAAGCGGCTTGCCACCGTGATTTCTCCGGCTTAGCGCAGCTCCTCCTTCATAGCCGCATTGCGAGCGGGCATCCTTGGTCTCGGCGGTGGCCTTCTTCAGTCTTCCCGCTCCAATAGGCGCCCTTTTCAAGAGCCTCGCTACGGTTGGTAGCATCCTTTAAATTCTTGGCCAATCCGCCACCTCCGCCTACTTAGGCGGTCGCGCCTTTTCGACCTTTAACTCTTGACGCCCTTGCGGCAGTCAAGATCACTCTTCGGGCCTGCTCTTTAGCTTGTGCAAGCTCGGCCCGAAGTCTCTCCACAGCAGCAGCACTGTCTGCATAAACAACATATAACTTATAAAGAGGAGGGCTTTAACCCACTCAATAAAGCGGCTACGGAGAATTATTTACCTTGCGACTCATCAAGTCGCTGATTGACAAGTCGCGATGTCAAGATCGCCATGTCCGATTGCCGACTCAATTTGAATGAAAAAGAGGAAAATCTATGCCAGGAATTCTTCAAATTAGGAAATATCTTTTACCTTTGTTGTTAAACATACCACGTGAATTTTATCAGCGCGAATTTGGAATAAATTTGGGTTTCACATTCCAGCTGAAAAACCCCAGTAAGCCCATCATCCTCGAAACTTATCCGTTTTTCTTAAACTTCCAAGCTACGTTCCTGGCATAATTTTAACCCAAATCAGATTCGGGAAATTTCGAATGATTAAAGAACAGGGAGGCGGTAGGGCAAAGGCCAAAGGGGCTGCTCGCCTAAGGGATTTGAAGAAATAAAGAGAAGTCAGGGAAAAGAATAAGAATGAGGTTAAATCTCCGTTAATGGACGAACGCCCTATAGGAGCTGACCTTTCCAAACCGGGCCCCCTATCTCCACCTCCTCTGATCAAGATTTAGAAAGCTCCTTCTTCATGGTCAACCTCCCTATATATTGTTTCCCAACCTATTCTAAAGGACTTATCTTTCCAAGTCGTGGAAGTCCAGCCCGTAGAAGAACAGGAGCCCCTCACGAAAGGATCCGTCGGAAGCCCAATCCCAGACGGAGGTGAGATGCGAAACAACGATTCGCCGGGCTCGAGTTGGCACGGCCTGCCCAGGGCGAGGCAACCTGTCTTGAAACCGTGAGGCCGGTATTTGTCCTCACGCAACTTCGAATGTCCTCCTCCGTGACGGAGGAGGGCACCCACCGCCCCGGAGGTCGGAGCGGACATTGATGTAGATCCGAAGCGCTCGAGTCTGAAGCTCTAGGTGTTGGAACTGGGGCGGAGGAAAGATTCGATCGAGGTTGAAAGACAAGGACAGGCCTTGGTCCTCTTATAGAGGGGGAAGAAATACCAAGGGCCGTCTCGTGACCGCTTGAGATTCCCTTCGATAGAGGAGGCGTGGCGACAGGAGCAGTTGGGTTACCCACGCGTATTGATAAGAATCCGGAAAAAGGGGAACACGATCTCGCTTGACGGGGCGTGCCAAGGAAACCGCTTCGCTAAACGTGCCGAAGTAGTACAGTAATTCAAACAAAGGCTTGGTGCCGGTGTGATGTCATGCCGCATAATACGTCAGCAGATTGGATCGGTGTATGTATTTTTATTCTCTCTACGCTTGGAATGTGGAAATTATTTTGCGAGCGGACACTATCCTGGTGTTCATTATCTTCTCCGGATTATTCAAGGAGGAACCCGCTTGCAATGCCGAACATTATGCACGCCGGACTTATCGTCATTGAAGACTGGTTCAGGGCTACCGAGGAGTCTGGACTAGGGGTATCCGGATAGCGGACTATCAATATCCGCGGACTCCCGGACTCACGAAGATAGAAGATTGAAGACTCCGGCTCGTGTCCGGAAGGTACTTTACTTGGCGTGGAAAGCAAGCTTGGCAATACGGATATGTAAATCTCCTACCATTGTAACCGACTCTGTGTAACCCTAGCCTCGATGGTGTCTATATAAACCGGAGGGCTTTAGTCCGTAGGACACAACATTACATCTCAACAATCATACCATAGGCTAGCTTCTAGGGTTTAGCCTCATTGATCTCGTGGTAGATCTACTCTTGTACTACCCATATCATCAATATTAATCAAGCAGGACGTAAGGTATTACCTCCATCGAGAGGGCCTGAACCTGGGTAAAAACATTGTGTCCCTCGTCTCCTGTTACCATCCGCCTAGACGCACAGTTCGGGACCCCCTACCCGAGATCCGCCGGTTTTGACACCGACAGGGGGGTTAAATAAAGATGACCCTTGGGCTCCGGAAACCCAAGGAAAAAAGGCTTAGGTAGGCAAAAGGTAAAACCAAGGTTGGGCCTTGCTGGAGGAGTTTTATTCAAAGCGAACTGTCAAGGGGGTCCCATAAATCACCCAACCGTGTAAGGAATGCAAAATCAAGGAACATAACACCGGTATGACGGAAACTAGGGTGGTAAGAGTGGAACAAAACGCCAGGCATAAGGCCGAGCCTTCCACCCTTTACCAAGTATACAGGTGCATTAATTAAATAAGAGATATTGTGATATCCCAACATAATCCTGTCCATCATGGAGCAATCTTCAACTTCACCTGCAACTAACAACGCTATAAGAGGGGCCGAGCAAAAGCGGTAACATAGCCAAGCAACGGTTTGCTAGGAAGGGTGAAAAGGTTAGAGGCTGACATGGCAATTCGGGAGGCTTGATGAACAAGTGATAGGTAGCGCAGCATAGCGATAGAACGAAACAACTAGCATAGCAATGATAGTAGTGAGATCCAAGGTGACGGTCATCTTGCCTGAAATCCCGCTAGGAATAAGAATGAGTCCATGAAGAGGATGAAGCCACGAAGACGAACCAAGTGTAGACGAACGAATCCTCACGATCGCAACGAAACAGGAACTAACGAGAAGGAGCACAACCGGAAAGACGCAAACAACAAGGTAAACACACAACACACAGACATGGCATGATGCTCAACCAAATATGATCATGACAAAGGCTATATGATGCTGCTCATGGCAAGAGATGAAGCATACAAGAATAACACATCAAGGCAAGTTTAAATGAGGCTGGAAACAACATATAACAAATCCGGCAAGTCCTCACATGCAAATTTCAAAATTGGTGCAGATCTGAATAAACCTTATGTTCAAGTTGTTAAATAGCAAGTTAAGATGCACCAAGATGATCTACATGAAATTCTAGTCAAGTTACAAATAAAGTTCAATTAGTTCGGAGCTACGGCCTAGAAGATATGAGCAAAACAAGTTAACCATGGCACTAACGCAAAAGGCATACAAACATCAAGCAAACACACTCTAAACATGAATGTAACAAGGTAATATGAAGCTACATGTAATACTAAGCAAGTTTCATATAAAGCATGCTCAAAACGGAGCAACGGTTCAACACATACACCCCAAACAAGATATAACAACAATATGTCCAAAACAGCAACTAGGCATCTTACAAACATCAAAATAACTTGCTACAACACCTCAACATGAAGACAATTTGCATGGACGTGATGTACAGGTAAAGCAAGACAAAACATGAACACTGAGCTATCTCCATAAATCACTAGAACATCCTCAAAAGGACATGGCAAGATTGCAAATAATAACATTTTCACAGACTTAGCAGAAATCACTGTGCATGGCAGAAATAAAATCAGGCTGCAATGTTTACAACTATCAAATAACATGCTACAGGAACTTATCATGGCAAACAAAGGCATGGCATGATATTAATAAAAGCACTTAACAATACTTACTTACTGAACTTATTCCAAATATCAACAGAAAAGATGGTAGGATCCATGCAAACATGGCAAGTGATATGAAATATTCATACACTGAAAATAACAGCACATGGCAGAAACAATGATAAGTAGGCTGTTGGTGAGCTTGTACAACTCATTACAGAGCAAAACATGGCATGAGAAGTCAACCAACAGTAAGATGACATAATTATGAAGCTACACATGGCAATAGCAAGTTCATAGGATGCATGGATCACTAGCAAAACACATGGCAAAACTGAACTTAATGTTAACAGGCTGACAACAACATTATTTAGCAATTTTGGAGCATGTTAACAACAAGCTAAGGCAGGCCATAATTGCAACCAATGGCATGGATGGATAGATAATAACATGTACAACAAAACATCCTTAGTTAACATCTCCAGATTATGCATAGAATAACTTGTAGCAGCGGGTTTACATAGCATCAGGATATAACAGATTCAGCCTAGCACAACAGTAACAGCAAGTACCCTACTTCACGAACTTGATGCACTCACTACAAGACTCACAAAAATACATTGATTGCACCACTGTAAATATGGCATGAATATGCTCCTAAAACATGTAGACATCATGCTCAAAGGATGCACACACAAAATGCAACGAAAATGACAAAACAGCAAGTTATAACAGTCTCAACAGGTTAACATCATATATCACTCTTGCAACGATGATTAGGGCATCAAGATGAACTCAAACAAGTATGGCACAGTAGAATTAAATGAATAGCATCTTACAATGAACATTTTGATATATCATATGCATGAATCGGAGCAACGAGCACGAGGTTAGAGCAGGTCAAAGATAGCACCAGAATGTAGAAAATCAGGGACTTGGCAGAAAATTACCCTCGGGAAAAACGGGATGAGGTCGAGCGGGACGGAGGGATCCGAGATGCGGGAGGCGTTTGGTTCAACTCCTGGTAGATCTCATCCACCTGCGGGGTTCCGGGCCGGATCTCGCCGGATCCGGACGGAGTTGATGACGGCGCTTGGCCGGCGAGGCGCTGGGACGCGGAGGCGGCGGCGGGCGGCGGCACCGGCGGGCGGTGCGGATCCGCACGATGGCGAGCCGCGGGAGGCGTGGGGCGAGGCGGCGGCTCGCGAGCGGCAGCGCGGAGCAAAGCGGCGGGTCCGGCGGTGGCGCTTCAGGGCGCCAGCGAGAAGACGGCGGGGCCCGGCGGGCACAGGGCTCGGCGCGCCATGGGCGGCGGCGTCCCGGCCGGAAGGGCTGATCTGGGTTCCAGCGGGCCACAAGGCGCGCTGATGGAGGACGGCGGCGGGAGCATGTGTCAGTGCAGGAGAGGCCGGGCGGTGGTGGCGGACATGTCCGGCGGCGGGGTTTTCGTCCGACGGCGCAAGGGGAGTGGGGCTAGGGTTTGGACTTCGATTTGGACGGGGAAGGGCATATTTATAGGTAGAATGAGCTAGGAGGGTCCAAATGGGGTGTGGTTTTCGCCCACACGATCACGATCCAATGACCGAGAGCATGGAGGGGGTTTGGACGGGCTCAAGGGCTGTGGTGAAGGGGGGCTGGGCTGCAAAGAGAGAGGGGTTTTCGGGATACACGGTTAACCATTGGGGAATCAAACGACCTCCAAATGAAACGAATTTTGACGGGCGGTCTACCGGTGATATACCAAGGCCACTCGACAAATCTCAGTCCATTCCGAGAAGGTTTTTCTCCCGCTCACGAAGCAAGGTCTAAGAGGTGCAACGGGCACGTGCGAGTGTGGTTGGGCTCAGAACGAACAACGGAGAGAACCGGCGGAACCCGAACGGATGCAAGTTTTGAAAAACATGTAGATGAAATGTAGATGATGACATGGCAAAATGCAACACGCAAGCAAATGACATGGCAACGACGATGAATAACTAGAAGACACCTACGCATCGGATCTGGGGCGTTACACATACAATGAACGTGCTTGATGTAGTTGTATTCTTCATGATCCAATCCAATTGAGTGCTGCATGAATGGCACCTCCGAGATATGCGCACGTACAGCTCAGTGACATCTCCTCCTTCTTCATCCAGCGAGCGAGGAGGAGAGATAGATGGGATCCAGGCCAGCAGCACGACGACGTGCTGGTGGTGGAATCTCAGCAGGGCTTCACCAAGCAGCTGCAGAGTGAGCAGATGGTGGGAGAGAGGGAGGGTGGCAGCCAGCGCTTCTGGTAGTGGCGCCCAACACCTCCCCTCTCTTTATATAGGGGGTGAGGGTGCGGCGGTGGTGGAATGTGATGACCCACAAGTATAGGGGATCTATCTTAGTCCTTTCGCTAAGTAAGAGTGTCGAACCCAACGAGGAGCAGAAGGAAATGAAAAGCGGTTTTCAACAAGGTATTATCTGAAGCACTGAAATTATCGGTAACAGATAGTTGTGTGATAAGATAATTCATAACGGGTAACAAGTAACGAAAGTAACTAAGGTGCAGCGAGGTGGCCCAACCCTTTTTATAGCAAAGGACAAGCCTGGATGAACTCTTATATAAAGCAAAGCTCTCTTGAGGACACATGGGAATTGTTGTCAAGGTAGTTTTCATCATGCTCATATGATTCACGTTCGTTACTTTGATAATTTGATATGTGGGTGGACTGGTGCTTGGATGCTGCCCTTCCTTGGACAAGCCTCCCACTTATGATTAACCCCTCTTGCAAGCATCCGCAACTACGAAAGAAGAATTAAGATAAATCTAACCATAGCACGAAACATATGGATCCAAATCAGCCCCTTACCAATCAACACATAAACTAGGGTTTAAGCTTCTGTCACTCTAGCAACCCATCATCTACTTATTACTTCCCATTGCTTTCCCCTAGGCCCCAAAATGATGAAGTGTCATGTAGTCGATGTTCACATAACACCACTAGAGGAGAGACAACATACATCTCATCAAAATATCGAACAAATACCAAATTCACATGATTACTTATAACAAGACTTATCCCATGTCCTCAGGAATAAATGTAACTACTCACAAGCATATTCATGTTCATAATCGGAGGGGAATTGAATAGAATTAAGGATCTGAACATGTGATCTTCCACCGAATAAACCAACTAGCATCAACTTGTTGGGAAACGTAGCATGCAATTTCAAAAAAAATCCTACGCTCACGCAAGATCAATCTAGGAGATGCATAGCAACGAGAGGGGGAGTGTGTCCACGTACCCTCGTAGACCAAAAGCAGAAGCGTTAGCTTAACGCGGTTGATGTAGTCGAACGTCTTCTCGAATCAACCGATCAAGTACCGAACGTAAGACACCTCCGAGTTCTGCACACATTCAGCTCGATGACGTCCCTCGAACTCTTGATCTAGTAGAGGTATGAAGGAGTCGATGAGTTCCGTCATCACGATAGCGTGGTGACGGTGTTGGTGATCTGATCTGCGCAGGGCTTCACTTAAGCACTACGGCAATATGACCGGAGGAGTAAACGGTGGAGGGGGGCACCGCACACGGCTAAGAAACAACTGTTGTGCTATGGGGTGCCCCCTGCCGAGGAGAGGGGAGGAGGCCGACCTAGGGCGCGCTCCCAAGGCGGGGAGTCCTACTAGGACTCCCATTCCAATTTGGACCCCCCTTCCTTTCCGAAGGGGGAAAAGGGGGAAGGGAGAGAGAGAGAGGGAGAAGGAAAGGGGGTGTGCCCCCTCCCCTAGTCCAATTCAGAATCCCATGGGGGGAGGGCACACGCCACCTCCTGTGGCTTGCCTCCTCCTCTCCCCTATGGCCCATGAGGCCAATTAACTTTCCCGGGGGGTTCCGGTAACCCCCAAGTACTCCGACAAATCCATGAAACAATCCGGAACCATTCCGGTGTCCGAATATAACCTTCCAATATATCAATCTTTGCCTCTCGACCATTTCGATACTCCTCATCATGACCGTGATCTCATCCGGGACTTCAACCAACCTTCGGTCGACAAAACACATAATTCATATAATACATATCGTCATCGAACGTTAAGCGTGCGGACCTATGGGTTTGAGAACTATGTAGACATGACCGAGACACCTGATACGTCTCCGTCGTATCTATAATTTTTGATTGTTCCATGCCAATATTATTCAACTTTCATATACTTTTGGCAACTTTTTATACTATTTTTGGGACTAACATATTGATCCAATTGTTAGGGAACGTAGTAATTTCAAAAATTTTTCCTACGCACACGCAAGATCATGGTGATGTATAGCAACGAGAGGGGAGAGTGTTGTCCACATACCCTTGTAGACCCGAAGCGGAAGCGATCACAACGTAGAGGAAGTAGTCGACGTTCTCCTCGCGATCCGACCGATCCGGCGCCGTTACTCCGGCGCCCCGAGTTCTTGACACACGTACAGCTCGATGACGTCCCTCGTACTCGATCCAGCCGAGTGTCGAGGAGAGTTCCACGGCCGACGGCGTGGTGGCGATCTTGATGTTTCACGGCGCAGGCTTCGCTTAAGCTTGCGACAGTATAACCGAGGTGGAATATGGTGGAGGGGGCACCAGACACTGCTAAGGAACGATCTCACGATCAACTTGTGTGTTCCAAGGTGCCCCCTACCCCGTATATAAAGGAGCAAGGGGAGGGGCGGCGGCCAAGGGAGGCGCGCAGGGAGTCCTACTCCTCTCAGGAGTAGGATTCCCCAATCCTAGTTGGACTAGGATTCCTGAGGGGGAAAGAGAGAGGGGGGCGGCCCTTCTCCTAGTCCTAGTTGGACTAGGGAAGGGGAAGCGCAGCCCACCTAGGGCTGGCCCTTCTCCTTTCCACTAAGGCCCATCGAGGCCCATTTACCTCTCGGGGGTTCCGTAACCTCCGGTACTCCGATAAATTCCGTTTTCGCCGGAACCATTCGAACTCCAAACATAGGCTTCCAATATATCAATCTTTATGTCTCGACCATTTCGAGACTCCTCGTCATGTCCGTGATCACATCCGGACTCGAACTCCTTCGGTACATCAAAATACATAAACTCATAATAACCGCCATCGAAACCTTAAGCGTGCGGACCCTACGGTTCGAGAACAATGTAGACATGACCTAGAACTATTCACGGTCAATAACCAACAGCGGGACCTGGATGCCCATATTGGTTCCTACATATTCTACGAAGATCTTTGTCGGTCGACCGCATAACAACATACGTTGTTCCTTTGTCATCGGTATGTTACTTGCCCGAGATTCGATCGTCGGTATCCAATACCTAGTTCAATCTCGTTACGCAAGTCTCTTTACTCGTTCCGTAATACATCATCTCACAACTAACTCATTAGTTGTAGTGCTTGCAAGGCTTAAGTGATGTGCATTACCGAGAGGGCCCAGAGATACCTCTCCGACAATCGGAGTGACAAAACCTAATCTCAAATACGCCAACCCAACATTTGCCTTTGGAGACACCTGTAGTACTCCTTTATAATCACCCGATTCGTTGTGACGCTTGGTAGCACCAAAGTGTTCCTCCGTAAACGGAGTTGCATAATCTCATAGTTACAGAAACATGTATATGTCATGGATAAAAGCAGTAGCAACATACTAAACGATCGTGTGCTAAGCTAAGGAATGGGTCATGTCAATCGATCATTCTACTAATGATGTGACCTCATTAATCAAATAACAACTCCTTGTTCATGGTTAGGAAACATAACCATCTTTGATTAACAAGCTAGTCTAGTAGAGGCATACTAGTGACATGTTGTTTTGTCTATGCATTCACACATGTATCATGTTTCCGGTTAATACAATTCTAGCATGAATGATAAACATTTATCATGAAATAAGGAAATAAATAATAACTTTATTATTGCCTCTAGGGCATATTTCCTTCAGCCTCCCACTTGCACTAGAGTCAATAATCTAGATTACATAGTAATGATTCTAACACCCATGGAGTCTTGGTGCTGATCATGTTTTGCTCGTGGAAGAGGCTTAGTCAACGGTTCGCAACATTCAGATCCGTATGTATCTTGCAAATCTCTATGTCTCCCGTCTCGACTAAGTCCGGATGGAATTGAAGCGTCTCTTGATGTGCTTGGTCCTCTTGTGAAATCTGGATTCCTTTGCTAAGGCAATTGCTCCAAGATTGTCACGTAAGATTTTCATTGGACCCGATGCACTAGGTATGATACCTAGATCGGATATGAACTCCTTCATCCGCACTCCTTCATTAGCTGCTTCGAAGCTGCTATGTATTCCGCTTCACATGTAGATCCCGCCACGACGCTTTGTTTAGAACGCACCAACCGACAGCTCCTCCGTTTAGTGTAAATACGATCCGTCTGCGATTTAGAATCGTCCGGATCGGTGTCAAAGCTTGCATCAACGTAACTGCCATTTATGAGCTCTTTGTCACCTCCATATACGAGAAACATATCCTTCGTCCTTTTCGTATTTCAGATGTTCTTGACCGCTGTCCAATGATCCACTCTGGATTACTTTGGTACCTCCTGCTAGGCTTATAGCAAGGCACACATCAGTCAGTACACAAGATTGCATACATGATAGAGCCTATGGCTGAAGCATAGGAACATCTTTCATTTTCTCTATCTTCTGCAGTGGTCGGGCATTGAGTCCGACTCAACTTCACACCTTGTAACACGTGCAAGAACCCTTTCTTTGCTTGATCCATTTTGAACTTCTTCAAAACTTTGTCAAGGTATGTGCTTTGTGAAAGTCCAATTAAGCGCCTTGATCTATCTCTATAGATCTTAATGCCCAATATATAAGCAGCTTCACCGAGGTCTTTCATTGAAAAACTCTTATTCAAGTATCCCTTTATGCTATCCAGAATTCTATATCATTTCCGATCAGCAATATGTCATACATATAATATCGTAAATGCTACAGAGCTCCCACTCACTTTCTTGTAAATACAAGGCTTCTCCAAAAGTCTGATAAACCCAAATGCTTTGATCACACTATCAAAGCGCTTATTCCAACTCCGAGATGCTTGCACCAGTCCATAAATGGATCGCTGGAGCTTGCACACTTTGTTAGCTCCTTTGGATCGATAAAACCTTCGGTTGCATCATATACAACTCTTCTTCCGTAAATCCATTCAGAATGCGGTCTTTACATCCATTTGCCAAATTTCATAATCATAAAATGCGCAATTGCTAACATGATTCGGACTTACTTAAGCATCGCTACGGGTGAGAAGGTCTCATCGTAGTCAATCCCTTGAACTTGTCGAAACCCTTTGCGACAAGTCGAGCTTTAAAGACATAACATTACCGTCGTCGTCGGTCTTCTTCTTGAAGATCCACTTGTTTTCTATTGCTTGCCTACCCTCGGGCAAGTCAACCAAAGTCCACACTTTGTTTTCATACATGGATCCCATCTCAGATTTCATGGCCTCAAGCCATCTTGCGGAATCTGGGCTCACCATCGCTTCTTCATAGTTCGTGGGTTCATCATGATCTAGTAGCATGACTTCCGAACAGGATTCCCGCACCACTCACAGTGCGGATCTTACTCTGTTGATCTACGAGGTTCTGCGAGAACTTGATCTGAAGTTTCATGATCAACATCATCAACTTCCTCACTACTTGGTGTAGGTGTCTCGTAAACTGGTTTCTGCGATTTAACTACTTTCAAGTAAGGGAGAAGGTACTATTACCTCATCAAGTTCCACTTTCCTCCCACTCACTTCTTTCGAGAGAAACTCCTTCTCTAGAAAGGATCCATTCTTAGCAACGAATGTCTTGCCTTCGGATCTGTGATAGAAGGTGTACCCAACTGCTCCTTTGGGTATCCTATGAAGACACATTTCTCCGATTTGGGTTCGAGCTTATCAGGTTGAAGCTTTTTCACATAAGCATCGCATCCCCAAACTTTAAGAAACGACAACTTTGGTTTCTTGCTAAACCACAGTTCATAAGGTGTCGCCTCAACGGACTTCGACGGTGTTCTATTCAGTGTGAATGCGGCCGTCTCTAGAGCATAACCCCAAAGCGATAGCGGTAAATCAGAAGAGACATCATAGATCGTACCATATCTAGTAAAGTACGATTCGACGCTCGACACACCATTACGCTGTGGTGTTCGGGTGGCGTGAGTTGCGAAACTATTCCGCATTGTTTCAAATGTAGACCAAACTCGAACTCAAATATTCACCTCCACGATCGGATCGTAGAAACTTAATTTTCTTGTTACGATGATTTTCAACTTCACTCTGAAATTCTTTGAACTTTTCAAACGTTTCAGACTTATGTTTCATTAAGTAGATATACCCATATCTCGCTTAAGTCATCTGTGAAGGTGAGAAAATAACGATATCCGCCACGAGCCTCAATATTCATCGGACCACATACATCTCAGATGTATGATTTCCAACAAATCTGTTGCTCTCTCCATAGTACCGAGAACGGTGTTCTAGTCATCTTGCCCATGAGGCACGGTTCGCAAGTGTCAAGTGATTCATAATCAAGTGACTCCAAAGTCCATCGAGATGGAGTTTCTTCATGCGCTTTACACCGATATGACCTAAACGGCAAGTGCCACAAATAAGTTGCACTATCATTATCAACTCTGCATCTTTTGGTTTCAACATTATTAATATGTGTATCACTACTATCGAGATTCATAAGAAATAGACCACTCCTCAAGGGTGCATGACCATAAAAGATATTACTCATATAAATAGAACAACCATTATTCTCTCGATTTAAATGAATAACCGTCTCGCATCAAACAAGATCCAGATATAATGTTCATGCTCAACGCAGCACCAAATAACAATTATTTAGGTCTAAAACTAATCCGAAGGTAGATGTAGAGGTAGCGTGCCGACCGCGATCACATCGACTTTGGAACCATTTCCCACGCGCGATCGTCACCTCGCCCTTTGCCGTGTTCGCAATCCGTAGTCCTGCTTCGAGTTGCAAATATTAGCAATGTAACCAGATCAAATACCAGTGCTCATGCGAGCTCTAGTAAGGTACACATCAATAACATGTATATCACATATACCTTTGTTCACCTTGCCATCCTTCTTATCCGCCAAATACTTGGGGCAGTTCCGCTTCCAAGGACTACCGCTTGCGGAGAAGCACTCGGCTTCAGGTTTAGGGCCGACTTGGGTTTCTTCTCTGAGCAGAACTTGCTTGCTGTTCTTCTTGAGATTCCCTTCTTCTTCCTTTGCCTTTCTTCTTGAAACTAGTGGTCTTATTGACCATCAACACTTGATGCTCCTTCTGATTTCTACCTCCGCAGCCTTTAGCATTGCGAAGAGCTCTGTATAGTCTTTACTAACCCTTGCATATTATAGTTCATCACGAAGCCTTTGTAGCTTGGTGGCGTGATTGAGAATTCATCAATGACACAATCATCCGGAAGATTAACTCCCAATTGTGTCAAGTGATTGTAATACCCGGACATCTTGAGTATATGCTCACTAATGTAATCTATTCTCCTCCATCTTGCAGCTATAGAACTTATTGGAGACTTCATATCTCTCAATCCGGGCATTCTGTTGGAATATTAACTTCAACTCTGGAACATCTCATATGCTCCATGACGCTCAAAACGTCGTTGAAGTCCCGGTTCTAAGCCGTAAAGCATGGCACATCGAACTATAGAGTAGTCATCAGCTTTGCTCGCCAGACGCTCATAACATCCGGCGTTGCTCCAAAGAAGAAGTTCGTCACCTAGCGGTGCATCCAGACGTAGCTCTTACATGCAGCAATGAGGATGATCCTCAAGTTACGGACCCGATCCGTAATTGCTACCATCATCTTTCAACTTTGCTTTCTCAAGGAACGCATTAAAATTCAACGGAACAACAAAGACGAGCCATCTATCTACAATCAAACATAGACAAGCAAGATACTATCAGTACTAAGTTCATGATAAATTTAAGTTCAATTAATCATATTACTTAAGAACTCCCACTTAGAAAAACATCTCTAGTTATCTAAGTGATCACGTGATCCAAATCAACTAAACCATAACCGATCATCACGTGAAATGGAGTAGTTTTCAATGGTGAACATCTTATGTTGATCATATCTACTATATGATTCACGCCGACCTTTCGGTCTCCGTGTTCCGAGGCCATATCTGCATATGCTAGGCTCGTCAAGTATAACCCGAGTATTCTGCGTGTGCAAAACTGGCTTGCACCCGTTGTAGATGGACGAGAGCTTATCACACCCGATCATCACGTGGTGTCAGGCACGACGAACTTTGGCAACGGTGCATACTCGGGAGAACACTTCTTGATAATTTAGTGAGAGATCATCTTATAATGCTACCGTCAATCAAAGCAAGATAAGATGCATAAAAGGATAAACATCACATGCAAATCAATATAAGTGATATGATATGGTCATCATCATCTTGTGCTTCACGATCTCCATCTTGCAGCACCACCATGATCACCATCGTCACCGGCGCGACACCTTGATCTCCATCGTAGCATCGTTGTCGTCTCGCCAAACTTATGCTACTACGACTATCTCTACCGCTTAGTGATAAAGTAAAGCATTACAGGGCGATTGCATTGCATACAATAAAGCGACAACCATATGGCTCCTGCCAGTTGCCGATAACTTCGGTTACAAAACATGATCATCTCATACAATAAAATATAGCATCACGTCTTGACCATATCACATCACAACATGCCCTGCAAAAACAAGTTAGACGTCCTCTACTTTGTTGTTGCAAATTTTACGTGGCTGCTACGGGCTTAAGCAAGAACCAGTCTCACCTACGCATCAAAACCACAACGATATTTCACAAATAGACTCCGCTTTAACCTTCTCAAGGACCGGCGTAGCCACACTCAGTTCAACTAAAGTGAGAGAGACAGACACCCACCAGTCACCTTTAAGCAACGAGTGCTCGTGGCGGTGAAACCAGTCTCGCGTAAGCGTACGCGTAATGTCGGTTTGGGCTGCTTCATCTCACAATACCGCTGAACCAAAGTATGACATGCTGGTAGGTAGTATGACTTGTATCGCCCACAACTCACTTGTGTTCTACTCGTGCAAAACATCAAACCATAGAAAAACCTAGGCTCGGATGCCATCGTTAGGGAACGTAGTAATTTCAAAAATTTTCCTCGCAGACGCAAGATCATGGTGATGTATAGCAACGAGAGGGAGAGTGTTGTCCACATACCCTTGTAGACCCGGCGAAGCGATCACAACGTAGAGGAAGTAGTCGACGTTCTCCTCGCGATCCGACCGATCCCGCGCCGTTACTCCGACGCCCCGAGTTCTTGACACACGTACAGCTCGATGACGTCCCTCGACTCGATCCAGCCGAGTGTCGAGGGAGAGTTCCACAAGACGATGGCGTGGTGGCGATCTTGATGTTTCACGGCGCAGAGGCTTCGCTTAAGCTTCATGACAGTATAACCGAGGTGGAATATGGTGGAGGGGGCACGCGACACGGCTAAGGAACGATCTCACGATCAACTTGTGTGTTCTAAGGTGCCCCCTGCCTCCGTATATAAAGGAGCAAGGGGAGGGGCGGCGGCCAAGGGAGGCGCGCAAGGAGTCCTACTCCTCTGGGAGTAGGATTCCCCCAATCCTAGTTGGACTAGGATTCCTGAGGGGGAAAGAGAGAGAGGGGGCGGCCCTTCTCCTAGTCCTAGTTGGACTAGGGAAGGGGGGGAAGGCGCGCGCCACCTAGGGCTGGCCCCTTCTCCTTTCCACTAAGGCCCATCGAGGCCCATTTACCTCTCGGGGTTCCGTAACCTCCGGTACTCGAAAATTCCGTTTTACCGCCTTAACCATTCCAACTCCAAACATAGGCTTCCAATATATCAATCTTTATGTCTCGACCATTTCGAGACTCCTCGTCATGTCCGTGATCACATCCGGACTCAACTACTTCGTACATCAAAATACATAAACTCATAATAACATCCATCGAAACCTTAAGCGTGCGGACCCTACGGTTCGAGAACAATGTAGACATGACCTAGAACTATTCACGGTCAATAACCAACAGCGGACCTGGATGCCCATATTGGTTCCTACATATTCTACGAAGATCTTTGTCGGTCGGACCGCATAACAACATACGTTGTTCCTTTGTCATCGGTATGTTACTTGCCCGAGATTCGATCGTCGGTATCCAATACCTAGTTCAATCTCGTTACCGCAAGTCTCTTTACTCGTTCCGTAATACATCATCTCACAACTAACTCATTAGTTGTAGTGCTTGCAAGGCTTAAGTGATGTGCATTACCGAGAGGGCCCAGAGATACCTCTCCGACAATCGGAGTGACAAAACCTAATCTCAAATACGCCAACCCAACATTTGCCTTTGGAGACACCTGTAGTACTCCTTTATAATCACCCGATTCGTTGTGACGTTTGGTAGCACCAAAGTGTTCCTCCGTAAACGGAGTTGCATAATCTCATAGTTACAGAACATGTATATGTCATGGATAAAAGCAGAGCAACATACTAAACGATCGTGTGCTAAGCTAAGGGAATGGGTCATGTCAATCAGATCATTCTACTAATGATGTGACCTCATTAATCAAATAACAACTCCTTGTTCATGGTTAGGAAACATAACCATCTTTGATTAACAAGCTAGTCTAGTAGAGGCATACTAGTGACATGTTGTTTTGTCTATGCATTCACACATGTATCATGTTTCCGGTTAATACAATTCTAGCATGAATGATAAACATTTATCATGAAATAAGGAAATAAATAATAACTTTATTATTGCCTCTAGGGCATATTTCCTTCACCAATGCCTAGTGCCAGTTCCTGTTTGTTGCATGTTTTACGTTTTGTAGAAAACCCATATCAAACGGAGTCCAAACGGGATAAAAACGGACGGAGAATTATTTTGGAATATTTATGATTTTTGGGAAGTAAAATCAACGCGAGACGGTGCCCGAGGGGGGCAGGAGATAGGGGGGCGCGCCCCAGGGAGGTAGGCGCGCCCTAGGCTCTCCTGGGCCCCGGTAAGGCGGTTGACGCTCTTCTTTTGCCGCAAGAAAGCTAATTTTATGAGAAAGATCTGGGCAAAAGATTAACCCCAATCGGAGTTACGGATCTCTGGATATAAAGGAAACGGTGAAGGGGCAGAATCTGAGAACACAGAAACAGAGAGATAGATCCAATCTCGGAGGGGCTCTCGCCCCTCCCATGCCATGGGAGCCAAGGACCAGAGGGGAAACCCTTCTCCCATCTAGGGAGAAGGTCAAGGAAGAAGAAGAAGGGGGGCTTCTCCCCCTTGCTTCCGGTGGCATCGGAACGCCGCCGGGAGCCGTCATCATCACCGCGATCTTTACCAACACCGCCGTCATCTTCACCAACATCTCCATCACCTTCCCCCTTCTATATTCAGCGGTCCACTCTCCCGCAACCCGCTGTACCCTCTACTTGAACATGGTGCTTTATGCTTCATATTATTTTCCAATGATGTGTTGCCATCCTATGATGTCTGAGTAGATTTGCGTTGTCCTATCGGTGATTGATGAATTGCTA
Source organism: Aegilops speltoides (assembly GCA_021437245.1). Classification (NCBI taxonomy): domain Eukaryota; kingdom Viridiplantae; phylum Streptophyta; class Magnoliopsida; order Poales; family Poaceae; genus Aegilops; species Aegilops speltoides. Next base: position 423,800,824 of record CM038144.1, on the reverse strand, counting down.
TGATTGGTTTTAGTTGCATGTTTTATTATTGGTGCTGTCCTATTGTGCCCTCCGTGTCGCGCAAGCGTGAGGGATTCCTGCTGTAGGGTTTGCAATATGTTTATGATTTGCTTATGGTGGGTGGCATGAGTGACAGAAGCACAAACCCGAGTAAGTAGGTTGTTTGCATATGGGATAAAGGGGACTTGATACTTTAATGCTATGGTTGGGTTTTACCTTAATGAATCTTTAGTATTTGCGGATGCTTGCTAGAGTTCCAATCATAAGTGCATATGATCCAAGTAGAGAAAGTATGTTAGCTTATGCCTCTCCCTCAAATAGAATTGCAATAGTGATTACCGGTCTAGTAACATAGTCAATTGCTTAGGGACAATTCCACAACTCCTACCATCACTTTTCCACACTCGCTATATTTACTTTATTGCATCTTTATTTAAACAACCCCTACTTTTTATTTACATGTTCTTTATTATCTTGCAAGCCTATCCTATCACACCTACAAAGTACCTCTAGTTTCATACTCGTTCTAGGTAAAGCGAACGTCAAGCGTGCGTAGAGTCGTATCAGTGGCCGATAGGACTTGAGAGAATATTTTGTTCTACCTTTAGCTCCTCATTGGGTTCGACACTCTTACTTATCGAAAGAAGCTACAACTCTCCCGTATACTTGCGGGTCATCAAGACCTTTTTCTGGCGCCGTTGCCGGGGAGTCATAGCGTGGGGTGAATATTCTCGTGTGTGCTTGTTTGCTTTATCACTAAGTAATTTTATTTGCTGTTCTAAGTTGTTCTCTATCTTTAGTTATGGATATGGAACACGAAATACCAAAAAAATTAGGTGTACTTGCTGCTCATGGAGATGGGGAACCTCCTAAAACCCTCGATGATCGTTATGTGAAAGATATTATGTACTACTTTAATAATCCTGAGAAAACCCCATTCAACTATGTTATGGGAGTAACATTGGATCAACGTGAATACTTTAGGGATTATCGCTTGACACAAAAAGGGAAACTATTATGGGATCAAATTCATATATTACGTTGGTATGCTCGTCAACTATGCTTGATATATGATTATACTTGTTGCTCCAGGATGAAGGCTCCACACCTTCCCTTTTTATGCAAATTCAATGATAATGAAACCTTAGCTTCTTATGTTAATGGTTTATATGATTACTATGATGTGGAACGAATAGAAGAATTTGTTGCTTTTATGGGTGCTTATGAGATTGAATCTATGTTTAAAGAGTTTGATGATTTTGATGATGCAGTTTATAGACCTGAAAATCTTGCTATACTTAGATATTGCTATGAAAATTATGAATACAATTACAATATTAATGCATTTATTGAGAAAGTCTCCGCTGTCCAAGAAGAGACTAATATTTTGTAGGAAGCTATGGAAGAAGAAATTGATGAAACTGTGAGCTCATTGGATGAAAAAGATGACGAGGAGAGCGAAGAACAAAACGAGGAAGAGCGGATTGATTACCCGTGCCCACCTTCTAATGAGAGTAACTCTTCAACTCATACATTGTTTAATTCCCCTTCGTGCTTACCGAAGGATGATTGCTATAATGATTGCTATGATCCCGTTGATCCTCTTGAAATATCCCTTTTTGACGATGCTTGCTATGCTTGTGGCCAAGATGCCAATATGAATTGTGCTTATGGAGATGAACTTGCTATAGTTCCTTATGTTAAACATGAAATTGTTGCTATTGCACCCATGCATGATAGTCCTATTATCTTTTTGAATTCTCCAAACTACACTATATCGGAGAAGTTTGTGCTTATTAAGGATTATATTGATGGGTTGCATTTTACCATTGCACATGATGATTTTGATGAATGTAATATGCATGTGCTTGCTGCTCCTACTTGCAATTATTATGAGAGAGGAACTATATCTCCACCTCTCTATGTTTCCAATATGATAGAATTGCAAGAACTGCTTATACTATGCATTGGCCTTTACTATGTGTGCATGAATTGTTTTTTAATGACATGCCGATGCATAGGAAGAGAGTTAGACTTCGTTGTTGCTTGATATATGTTAATTTGTGCTCACTACTAAATTACAAATCATTGTTAATTAAAATTGGCTTTGATATACCTTGGGATCCGGGTGGATTCATTACTTGAGCACTAAATGCCTAGCTTAATGGCTTTAAAGAAAGCGCTGCCAGGGAGACAACCCGGAAGTTTTAGAGTGTCATTTATTTCTGTTGAGTGCTTTTATATAGTTTAAAAACAAAAATATAAAGAGGGGAACCTAAAAAAATTTCAAAAAGGAAAGTGAAAGTGAGAGAGACAAGCATTGTTGAAGTGGGAGCTAGCCTTGAACTTTGTTCATGCTCACGGAAACTTTGTGAATCTTATATACAGAAACTTTTCAACAAAAATAATTATCCCTTGTAAAATTCCATTGTTTTATAAAAATAATGTGCCAATGTTTGCCTTTAGGATGTTTACGATGCTTGTTGGCTTGTACGGTGCAGGACAGAAACTTTGGTTGTAGTGCGCGATTTTAGATTTTTACCTGGAACGTCAATTGGTTCTGATTATTTTTGCACTGTATTTCTATACAACTTGTTTATTGTTCCTAATTTTGGTAGAATTTTTGGGGTACCAGAAGTATGGTGGATGTTCAGATTGCTACAGACTGTTCTATTTTTGACAGATTCTGTTTTTGATGCATAGTTTACTTGTTTTGATGAACCTATCAATTTATATTAGTGAATTAAGCCATGAAAAAGTTATATTACAGTACAATGCAAAACCAAAATATGAATTGGTTTGAAACAGTACTTAGAGTGGTGATTTGTTTTATTATACTAACGGATCTTACCGAGTTTTCTGTTGAAGTTTTGTGTGGATGAAGTGTCTAAACGAGGAGGTCTCCATATGAGGAAAAGGAAGAGAGGCAAGAGCTCAAGCTTGGGGATGCACGAGGCACCCCAAGTAAATATTCAAGGAGACTCAAGTGTCTAAGCTTGGGGATGCCCCAGAAGGCATCCCCTCTTTCTTCAACAAGTATCGGTAATGTTTTCGTATTCGTTTCGTTCGTGTGATATGTGCAAGTCTTGGAGCGTCTTTTGCATTTAGTTTTCACTTTTCTTTTATGCACCATGCTGGTATGAGATAGTCCTTGGTTGATTTATAGAATGCTCATTGCACCTCACTTCTTTTGAGTATGGCTTTATAGAATCCTTCATGTGCTTCACTTATATCATTTGAAGTTTGGATTGCCTGTTTCTCTTCATATAGACAACCGCCATTTATAGAATGCTCTTTTGCTTCACTTATATTTGTTAGAGCGTGGGCATATCTTTTGTAGAAAGAATTAAACTCTCTTGCTTCACTTATATCTTTTTAGAGAGATGACAGGAATTGTTCATTCACATGGTTAGTCATAAAATCCTACATAAACTTGTAGATCGCTGAATATGATATGTTTGATTCCTTGCAATAGTTTTGCGATATAAAGATGGTGATATTAGAGTCATGCTAGTGGGTGGTTGTGGATTGTAGAGACACTTGTGTTGAGGTTTGCAAGTCCCGTAGCATGCACGTATGGTAACTGCTAGTGACAAATTTGAAGCATGGGGTGTTTCTTTGATTGTCTTCCTTATGAGTGGCGGCTGGGGACGAGCGATGGTCTTTTCCTACCAATCTATCCCCCTAGGGGCATGCGTAGTAGTACTTTGCTTCGAGGGCTAATAAACTTTTGCAATAAGTATATGAGTTCTTTATGACTAATGTGAGTCCATGGATTATACGCACTCTCACCCTTCCATCATTGCTAGGCTCTTCGGTACCGTGCATTGCCCTTTCTCACCTCGAGAGTTGGTGCAAACTTCGCCGGCGCATCGACACCTCGTGATACGATACGCTCTATCACACATAAGCCTCCTTATATATTCCTCAAAACAGCCACCATACCTACCTATTATGGCATTTCCATAGCCATTCCGAGATATATTGCCATGCAACTTTCCACCGTTCCGTTCATCATCATCATGACATACATTACTTTTGTCATATTGCCAGATCATGTAGTTGACATCGTATTTGCGGCAAAGCCACCATGCATAATTTTTCATACATGTCACTCTAGATCATTGCACATCCCGGTACACCGCCGGAGGCATTCATATAGAGTCATATCTTGTTCTAGTTTCGAGTTGTAATTCATATGTTGTAATCAATAAAAGTGTGATGATCATCATTATTAGAGCATTGTCCCAAAAAGAAAAGAAAAAGAAAGGCCAAAAATAAAAAAAAGGCCAAAGAAAAAAAGATAAAAAAGAAAAAGAAAAAAAAGAAAAAAAAGAAAAAGAAAAAAAGGAAAAAGAAAATAAAAAAAGGGGCAATGTTACAATCTCTTTTTCCACACTTGTGCTTCAAAGTAGCACCATGTTCTTCATGTAGTGAGTATCATATCTTGTGCTTCAAAGTAGCACCATGTTTTTCATATAGTGAGTCTCATAGGTTGTCATTTTCATATACTAGTGGGAATTTTTCATTATGGAACTTGACTTGTATATTCCTACGATGGGCTTCCTCAAATGCCCTAGGTCTTCATGAGCAAGCAAGTTGGATGCACACCCACTAGTTTTCTTTTGTTGAGCATTCATTTATAGCTCTAGTGCATCCATTGCATGGCAATCCCTACTCCTCATGTTGACATCAATTGATGGACATCTCCATAGCCCGTTGATTAGCCGCATCGATGTGAGACTTTCTCTTTTTTTGTCTTCTCCACATAAACCCCTCCATCATTATATTCTATTCCACCTATAGTGCTATATCCATGGCTTCGCTCATGTATTGCGCGAGGGTTGAAAAAGCTGAAGCGCGTTAAAAAGTATGAACCAATTGCTCGCCTTGTCATCGGGGTTGTGCATGATGGGGGCATTTTGTGTGACGAAAATGAAGCATGGCCAAACTATATGATTTTGTAGGGATAAGCTTGCTTTGGCCTTGTTGTTTTGAAAAGACATGATTGCTTTATTGGTACGCTCAAAGTATTATTGTTTTTATGTCAAATGATAGACTATTGCTTTGAATCACTCGTGTCTTAATATTCATGCCATGATTAGACATATGATCAAGATTATGCTAGGTAGCATTCCACATCAAAAATTATCCTTTTTATCATTTCCCTACTCGAGGACGAGCAGGAATTAAGCTTGGGGATGCTGATATGTTTCCGTCATATCTATAATTTTTGATTGTTCCATAGCAATATTATTCAACTTTCATATACTCTTGGCAACTTTTTATACTATTTTTGGGACTAACATATTGATCCAGTGCCCAGTGCCAGCTCCTGTTTGTTGCATGTTTTATGTTTCGCAGAAAACCCATATCAGACAGAGTCCAAACGGGATAAAAACGGACGGAGAATTATTTTGGAATATTTATGATTTTTGGGAAGTAAAATCAACGCGAGACGGTGCCCGAGGGGGCCAGGAGATAGGGGGCGCGCCCCAGGGAGGCAGGCGCGCCCTGGGCTCTCTTGGGCCCCCCGTAAGGCGGTTGACGCTCTTCTTTTGCCGAAAGAAAGTTAATTTTATGAGAAAGATCTGGGCGAAAGATTCACCCCAATCGGAGTTACGGATCTCCGGATATAAAAGAAACGGTGAAGGGGTAGAATCTGGGAACGCAGAAACAGAGAGATAGATCCAATCTCGGAGGGGCTCTCGCCCCTCCCACGCCATGGGAGCCAAGGACCAGAGGGGAAACCCTTCTCCCATCTAGGGAGAAGGTCAAGGAAGAAGAAGAAGAAGGGGGGCTCTCTCCCCCTTGCTTCAGGTGGCATCGGAACGCCGCCGGGGGCCATCATCATCACCGCGATCTTCACCAACACCGTCGTCATCTTCACCAACATCTCCATCACCTTCCCCCTTCTATATTCAGCGGTCCACTCTCCCGCAATCCGCTGTACCCTCTACTTGAACATGGTGCTTTATGCTTCATATTATTTTCCAATGATGTGTTGCCATCCTATGATGTCTGAGTAGATTTTCGTTGTCCTATCGGTGATTGATGAATTGCTATGATTGGTTTGAGTTGCATGTTTTATTATTGGTGCTGTCCTATTGTGCCCTCCGTATTGCGCAAGCGTGAGGGATTCCTGCTGTAGGGTTTGCAATATGTTTATGATTTGCTTATGGTGGGTGGCATGAGTGACAGAAGCACAGACCCGCATAAGTAGGTTGTTTGCGTATGGGATAAAGGGGACTTGATACTTTAATGCTATGGTTGGGTTTTACCTTAATGAATCTTTAGTATTTGCAGATGCTTGCTAGAGTTCCAATCATAAGTGCATATGATCCAAGTAGAGAAAGTATGTCAGCCTATGCCACTCCCTCAAATAGAATTGCAATAGTGATTACCGGTCTTGTAACATAGTGAATTGCTTAGGGACAATTCCACAACTCCTATCACCAATTTTCCACACTCGCTATATTTACTTTATTGCATCTTTACTTAAACAGCCCCTACTTTTTATTTACGTGTTCTTTATTATCTTGCAAACCTATCCTATCACACCTACAAAGTACCTCTAGTTTCATACTTGTTCTAGGTAAAGCGAACGTCAAGCGTGCGTAGAGTCGTATTAGTGGCCGATAGGACTTGAGAGAATATTTGTTCTACCTTTAGCTCCTCGTTCAGTTCGACACTCTTACTTATCGAAAGAGGCTACAACTATCCCGTATACTTGTGGGTCATCAACACCTCTCCGGTCAATAACCAATAGTGGAACCTGGATGCTCGTATTGGTTCCCACATATTCTACGAAGATCTTTGTCGGTCAAACCGCAATGTCAACATGTGTTATTCCCTTTGTCATTCGTATGTTACTTGCCCGAGATTCGATCGTCGATATCTTCAGACCTAGTTCAATCTCATTACCGGCAAGTCTCTTTACTTGTTCCGTAGTGCATCATCCCGTAACTAACTCATTAGTCACATTGCTTGCAAGGCTTCATATGATGTGCATTACCGAGAGGGCCTAGAGATACCTCTCCGATACTTGGAGTGACAAATCCTAATCTCGATCTATGCCAACCCAACAAACACCTTCGGAAATCCTAATCACATAAGTGAGCATTAAGCATAACTAACACCGAATAATGCACCACAAGTAGGATGTAATTTCATTGCATAACTATTTTCTTTTGTGCTTGCATTGGGAATCACAAACCTTAACACCAATAATCTTACTAAAGCAGAATTACTCACCAACACGACTCACATATTTTTATCATCATACCACAAAACAATTACAAAGAATCAAGTTTATTTTTTCCAATGATCTTCATGAAAGTTTTTATTATATCCCTCTTAAATATCTATCACTTTGGGACTAATTTCATATGTTGCTTTTGATAGCTCAAACAAATCTAAGCAAAGAACATGAGCATAAAATTTTCCGTCTCTCAAAATAATATAAGTGAAGCATGAGAGAATTTCTTAAAAAATTTACTCTCTCTCAAATAAATCTAAGTGAAGTATGAGAGCATTTCCAACAAAAATATTAGAGCACATTGTGCTAAAATGATATAAGTGAAGCACTAGAGCAATTCCATATCTCAAAAAATTTAAGTGAAGCATAAAGAGCAATAGTAACAAATCATAGCATAATTTTGGCTCTCTTAAATGGGTGTGTCCAGCAATGATAGATGACACAAACTAGACAAAACAAGGTAAGACTCATATAATATAATACGCTCCAAGCAAAACTCATGATATGTGATGAATGAAAATATAGCTCCAAGTAAAATACAATGGTCGTTAGAAGAAAGAGGGGATGTCCTCCGGGGCATCCCCAAGCTTAGTTGCTTGTTTATATTTGGATAATAACTTGGGGTGCCATGGGGCATCCCCAAGCTTATGCTCTTCTTACTCCTTGAAAAGATCGATATAGTTGACTAGGGGGGGGGGGTGAATAGGCAACTAACAATTTTTAGCTTTTCTTTACCAAATTAAACTTTGCATCAAAGTAGGTTGTCTAGATATGCAACTAGGTGAGCAACCTATATGATGCAACAACAACAAGCACACAAGCAAGCAAGGGATATAAGACAATATAAGCTTGCACAACTAAAGGTGAGAGATAACCAAAAGTGGAGTCGATGGAGAAGAGGATGTGTTACCGAAGTTCCTTCCCTTTGAGGGGAAGTACGTCTCTGTTGGAGTGGTGTGGAGGCACAATGCTCCCCAAGAATCCACTAGGGCCACCGTATTCTCCTCACGCTCTCACACAATGCAAGATGCCGTGATTCCACTATTGGTGCTCTTGGAGGCGGTGATCGAACCTTTACAAACAAGGTTGGAGCAATCTCCAGAACTTAATTGGAGGCTCGCAACGACACCACGAAGCTTCACCACAATGGACTATGGCTCCGCGGTGACCTCAACCGTCTAGGGTGCTCAAACACCCAAGAGTAACAAGATCCGCAAGGGATTAGTGGGGGAATCAAATTTCTCTTGGTGGAAGTGTAGATCGAGGCCTTCTCAACCAATCCCTAGAGAATCAACAAGTTTGATTGGCTAGGGAGAGATATTGGGAAAAAATGGAGCTTAGAGAAACAATGGAGCTTGGGAATGGAAGAGGTGGGCAACTCGGAGAAGAAGACCCCCCTTACATAGTGAAAGGACAAATCCAACCGTTACCCAATTATCCAGCCCGCGACATGCGGTACTACCGCACCAGACATGCAGTACTACCGCAAGGGCCTGTGGTACTACCGCGAGGCACAATGGTACTACCACTTGCGTGGCAGGAGCCAGACCAGCCCTGTTGCATTGAAGCAAAGAGCGGTAGAACCGCCGGAGCGGTACTACTGCTCGCCCTTGCGGTACTACCGCAAGGTAGGGTTTGTCTGGGCTGGGAAGGCATGAACGAAGAAAAATACATCCGTGGCTACTTCCACTGAGTTTTGATCTGTGCAAAAATCCGACACGGTACTACCGCATCCAGGGAGCGGTACTACCGTGCAGGGCGTATATGTAAAAAATTACATCGCCCCCTACTTCCGATCGTGTTGCTGTGCTGGGCCAGATGTCACGGTACTACCACGCTCGGGGAGCGGTACTACCGCAAGGGCCTGCAGTACTACCGTGTCCTCGACTGGTACTACCGTGGGCCTCTGAGGTACTACTGCTCCCTTGAGTAGTACTATTGCATGCCACAGCTCAATAACACTAGGAGTCCTTCATTTTGCAAAGACACGGATAAATAGTCGGTGCTCCAAAGAGGCAAATGAAAGGTGGTGCAAAGGAACAAACGTGTACGTGTTGGTTCCACCCTAACCTTTCCAAAGCGAACCCCCTCTTAATAGTACATCTTTCCTACGACTCAAATCCACCAAAAAGAAACGTAGAGAAACTCCATCTTCACTAGGCTCTGAGGGGCAATGAATCGTCTTGTGCCTAAACATGAGATACCTGAAATGCTCAATGCACATGATTAGTCCGCAAATGCATTTTCATTAATCACCAAAACCACATAGGGTGAAATATGCCCTTACAATATCCCCCTTTCAGTGGATTGATGACAATACGGGATTTGCACATAAGAGTACACCACACCACTGAATATAAGCAAACCCAACATCTAGAAAATATAGACAGGCTCCCCCTAGATGTGTGCACTCTATATAGATGCTTTGGACTGCACGTCACACATGCTAGGATCAATACTCCCCCTATATTTTATATACGAAGCATTCCTTGCCACAATATAAATAACACTAAGCATGGAGGCAAGGTAATAAATATGAGCATAAAGTAAAAGGCACAAGATAGCATAGGCTCACGAACTACTAAGCATGAAAGACAATAAGATAAGCTAGAGTGCATATGTCTTACACCATATGATAGGGTACCAGGTCTCACGAGCACAAACCAAAAAGGACCAACGAAATGAAAAACAAAGAGACACAAAAGCAAATCCTACGCTCTCTCCCCGTTTGGCATCGAGACACCAAAAAGGCAGAGAGGACACCTACGACACAGGTGGTAGCATCCTCTGTAGAGATCACTCAACATGCTCTTCATCGGACTCGGCAGCTGGGATGGTCTCCTCCTCTAACTCGGTCCACTGATAGCCCTGCTTGGCTATCTATTCAGCCTCTGAAGTGATGTTCACTTCTGACCCGCTCTCCGTGATCTCGCCGGAAGTCCTCAAGATCCTCTTGTCGCGCTGGTGACTCTCCTTGGAAGCATCATGGGTCCTGTACTGCCCCTTGGCTTGCATAGAACAGGGTCTTCATCTTTGCCTTCAGCTTCTTAGCCCAAGAGGGCTTAGTAGATGGAGGAGCATACCCAGCAGAACTGTCCTCAGCCTCCTCCTCCTCAACCTCCTCCTCATCCACATTCGTCCTAGCAGCCTCAGCCTCAGCCCTGGTAGTGGTATTGGCCCACTTGTTCTTCCGATGTAGCTTGATAGGCTCGTGGCGAATCCAGTTTGGAGCAGAAAAGTCTTCCTCCGGAAAGATCTTGTCCCAAGTCTTCGAGATCAGAAGGTGCAGGTATGGACCATAGATGGGAACTTTGCGATTGTAGACCGCAAACCTGAGCTCATTCCACATGATATGAGAGATGTCCAGAGGCTGGGCAGCATGATGACGCACCTCCTCACGCAGAAGCATCCTATCCACGAGATAAGCATGCACCTTATCTTTGTCACCAACGCTGGAAAGAGAGTGTTGCGGAAGATTCGGTGCATGACATCGAGGAAGGGGTTGAGCACCCAAGACTGAGTGCCATTGGGTAGCTTCTTCTCCATAAGAAACATCATAAGCTTGCCCTTGTTAGCGGACTCGGTGTTGCCGTGAGGGTGGGCGCCAACGGGCATATCAGGCCCCTCATTGTGGACATTCAGTTGCGTCATGAATTCCTTCCAAGTAGCAGACAACTTCTTCCCATTGGTCATCCAAGACATAGTCCGCTCCCCATCTGTGTGGAAGTGGGCGGAGGCAAAGAACTGCGCCACGAGCTCCGGGTCAAAGTCCATATGGAACATGATGAAGTCTTCAATGCCAAACTGCTCCACCAAGTGTAGTGCCTCACCAAAGTAGTTCCGGTCCTTCCTCAGATGATTCATATCAATCCACTGCATTGGAACATAGAGGTTGTCCTTGGACTTTATCACATCAATGTATATGAGATTCTACTGCTTGGTCCAGAACAACTCATTCCCTCTGACATTCTCACGAGGTTGCACATAAGGATTGATCCTCCTTTGAATGATGAACTCAGATAGAGGCATCTCATCCATGCCAAGGACTGGCTCCTTGTACCTGTTAGCGGTCTTCTTGACACTGTGATGTTGGGCATTGGAGCCCTCCGGTGCTTCTTGATGGCGCAGACGCTTGGAGCTCGTGTCACGGCTTGGGTTTGAGCGACGGACATTGGAGCCACCACCTATGACACACAACACAAGAACACATGAGAGAAACGAGAAGGATCAATGCAAATACCACAGCCAAAACAAACGAAACATGTAGAAATAAGATTGGGTAGTCGCAACAAGGTAGTTTCGAAGTCAACAGTAGTACCTCACCACCAAGCGGAAGTAAAAGTTTACTACTGCTCTAGCTGCGGTAGTACCGTGCCGGGATGGCACAGTAGTACCGCGCCTAGAGCGGAAGTAAAAATTTACTTCCGTGCCCCGAGTGGTAGTACCGCTCCAGAGGAGCGGTAGTACCGCACAAGGCAGATGCGGACAGAGCGGTGGTACCGCACGGGAGGTGTGGTAGTACCGCTCGTAATCAAATCCGGCATGAAACGGATCTAGGCACATCCGCAACTTTGGACCGGTACTACAGTTGATCAAAAATACCGTGTGGCAACATACCAAATAGCATCTCTATTGCACTACTGCTCTCCTACATACTTTGCTTGCAAAGATTTGGCCTAAAATCTCAAGAACAACATGCATCTCCCCAAAACCTAGAAGCAAAACTATGAGGCACAAAGAGAAGGATTTGGGGAGAAACCTTGTTCGATGGCAAGAAAGCGAGGTGGGTATCGATCCCACCGGCTAGAATGCGAGGAGAGCGGCCGGAGAAGGAGATTCGGCGAGGTCCTCCAACGCCGTTCTTGGGCAGGAGAGAGAGAGAGAGAGAGAGAGAGAGAGAGAGAGAGAGAAAGTGGGGAAACTGAGTTGAATGGGTATGGGGGAGTTGGAACTCCCCCTGCCCGCTCTTGACCCCCACCCGCTCGCGACGGCGTGGTAGTACCGCGGGTCATCACGGTAGTACCGCATGCAGGGCGGTAGTACCGCTATTCCAGCGGCTGTAAAAAAATACTGTCGTGCTAGTAGCAGTAGTACCGCGCTCACCTCCTGTAGTAGTACCGTGGCTTGCCACGGTAGTACCATGAACCCAAGAAAGTGCACGTTTAGACAAAATGGAGAAACATGGCCTTTGCATAGCAGCCTTCAAGCGACTGGACACGCAAACGCACACACACACACACGAGGCAACTCAAACACAAACACGGCTCAACAAGAAGGCAAAAGGCAACAAGGAACAAACACTAACAAAAACCTTTCTAGAGGAGAGGGCGGTGGCCAAAGCCACCTATGTTTGAGTCAATTGGTATAGCACCACGAAGAATTATCCTTGGGCCCATGAACAAAACTCGTCTTTAAAGCACAAGTACCATCAAGAATGGCTAATGTGAAAGAGTTGATCAATTTATGCATAATGGGGGGAGGGAGAGTTCATTGAGAGAACAACACTCCCCCTATGTCCATGCCTACACCTAAACACCCAGATATCAAGATGGGTATGGTGGGGTGTGCACGGGTTCAAGCTACATTGCTCGAATCAATGATATTTAGCTCATGCCTTAACTCACGAAATCTTGCTTCATCCAAGGGCTTCGTGAAGATATCTGCAAGGTTATCATGAGTGTTGACATATTTGAGCTTTATCTCCCCTCGCCTAATGTGATCCCGGATGAAGTGATACCGAATCTCAATATGCTTTGTCTTGAAGTGTTGCACTGGGTTAAGAGAGATCTTGATGACACTTTCATTGTCACACAAAAGAGGCACTTCGTCACAAATGACACCGTAATCCTTTAAAGTTTGCCTCATCCATAGAAGTTGAGCACAACAACTACCGGCGGCCACATACTTTGCTTCGGTGGATGAGAGAGACACACAACTTTGCTTCTTAGAAGACCAACTCACCAAAGAGCAACCAAGAAATTGGCACCCTCCGGGGTTGACTTCCTATCCACTTTGTCTCCCTCCCAATCTGAGTCTGAATAGCCCAAAATGTTGAAGTTGGCTCCTCTTGGGTACCATAAGCCAAAGTTTGGGGTATGAGCCAAATATCAAAAGATTCGCTTGACTGCCACATAGTGGCTGTCCTTAGGTGCGGCTTGAAACCATGCACAAATTCCCACACTCAACATGATATTGAAGGAAATATGCCCTAGAGGCAATAATAAAGTTATTATTTATTTCCTCATATCATGATAAATGTTTATTATTCATGCTAGAATTGTATTAACCGGAAACATAATACATGTGTGAATACATAGACAAACACAACGTCACTAGTATGCCTCTACTTGACTAGCTTATTAATCAAAGATGGTTATGTTTCCTAACCATAGACATGTGTTGTCATTTGATTAATGGGATCACATCATTAGGAGAATGATGTGATTGACATGACCCATTCCGTTAGCCTAGCACTTGATCGCTTAGTATATTGCTATTGCATTCTTCATGACTTATACATGTTCCTGTAACTATGAGATTATGCAACTCCGCTTACGGAGGAACACTTTGGTGCTACCAAACGTCACAACGTAACTGGGTGATTATAAAGGAGTACTACAGGTGTCTCCAAAGGTACATGTTGAGTTGGCGTAAATCGAGATTAGGTTTTGTCACTCCGATTGTCGGAGAGGTATCTCTGGGCCCTCTTGGTAATGCACATCACTATAAGCCTTGCAAGCAATGTAGCTAATGAGTTAGTTACGGAATGATGCATTACGTAACGAGTAAAGAGACTTGCCGGTAACGAGATTGAACTAGGTATTGGATACCGACGATCGAATCTCGGGTAAGTAACATACCGATGACAAAGGGAACAACAAATGTTGTTATGCGATTTGACCGATAATGATCTTCGTAGAATATGTAGGAACCAATATGGGCATCCAGGTTCCGCTATTGGTTATTGTCCGAGAATAGTTCTAGGTCATGTCTACATAGTTCTCGAACCCGTAGGGTCCGCACGCTTAACGTTACGATGACAGTTTTATTATGAGTTTATAAGTTTTGATGTACCGAAGTTTGTTCGGAGTCCCGGATATGTTCACGGACATGACGAGGAGTCTCGAAATGGTCGAGACATAAAGATTGATATATTGGACGACTATATTCGGACACCGGAAGTGTTCTGGACGTTTTCGGAGAAAACCGGAGTGCCGGAGGGTTACCGGAACCCCCCGGGAGAAGTAATGGGCCTTATGGGCCTTAGTGGAGAGAGAGAGGCGGCGGGGGGGGGGCGCGCCTCCCCTCCGGTCCGAATTGGACTAGGAGGGGGCGCGCCTCTTCCTTCTCCCTTCCCCTTCCTTTCCCCCTCCTAGTAGGAGTAGGAAAGGGGGAGTCCTACTCCTACTAGGAGGAGAACTCCTCCTCTTGGCGCGCCCTCTAGGGCCGACCGGCCTCCCCCCTTGCGCCTTTATATACTGGGGCGGGGGGGGGGCACCCTAGGACACACAAGTTGATCTATGGATTGTTCCTTAGCCGTGTGCGGTGCCCCCTCCACCATATTCCACCTCGGTCATATCGTCGCGGAGTTTAGACGAAGCCCTGCGCCGGTAGAGCATCATCATCGTCACCACGCGGTCGTGCTGACGGAACTCATCCCCAAAGCTTTGCTGGATCGGAGCCCGGGGATCGTCATCGAGCTAAACGTGTGCTGAACTCGGAGGTGCCGTACGTTCGGTGCTTGGATCGGTCGATCATGAAGATGTACGACTACATCAACCGCGTTGTCATAACGCTTCCGCTTACGGTCTACGAGGGTACGTGGACAACACTCTCCCTTCTCGTTGCTGTGTCATCACCATGATCTTGCGTGTGCGTATGAATTTTTTTGAAATTACTACGTTCCCCAACAGTGGCATCAGAGCCTGGTTTTATGCGTAGATGTCATATGCACGAGTAGAACACAAGTGAGTTGTGGGCGATACAAGTCATACTGCTTACCAGCATGTCATACTTTGGTTCAACGGTATTGTGAGATGAAGCGGCCTGGACCGACATTACGCATACGCTTACGCGAGACTGGTTTCACCGTTATGAGCACTCGTGCTTAAAGGTGGCTGGCGGGTGTCTGTCTCTCTCACTTTAGCTGAATCGAGTGTGGCTACGCTCGGTCCTTGTGAAGGTTAAAACATCACTAACTTGACGAACTATCGTTGTGGTTTTGATGCGTAGGTAAGAACGGTTCTTGCTAAAGCCCGTAGCAGCCACGTAAAATTTGCAACAACAAAGTAGAGGATGTCTAACTTGTTTTTGCAGGGCATGTTGTGATATGATATGGTCAAGACGTGATGCTATATTTTATTGTATGAGATGATCATGTTTTGTAACCAAAGTTATCGGCAACTGGCAGGAGCCATATGGTTGTCGCTTTATTGTATGAAATGCAAACGCCCTGTAATTGCTTTACTTTATCATTAAGCGGTAGCGATAGTCGTAGAAGCAATAGATGGCGTAACGACAACGATGCTATGATGGAGATCAAGGTGTCGCGCCGGTGACGATGGTGATCACGACGGTGCTTTGAAGATGGAGATCACAAGCACAAGATGATGATGGCCATATCATATCACTTATATTGATTGCATGTGATGTTTATCCTTTATGCATCTTATCTTGCATTGATTGACGGTAGCATTTTAAGATGATCTCTCACTAATTATCAAGAAGTGTTCTCCCTGAGTATGCACCGCTATGAAAGTTCTTCGTCTTTGAGACACCACGTGATGATCGGGTGTGATAGGCTCTACGTTCAAATACAACGGGTGCAAAACAGTTGCACACGCGGAATACTCGGGTTAAACTTGACGAGCCTAGCATATACAGATATGGCCTCGTAACACGGAGACCGAAAGGTCGAACGTGAATCATATAGTAGATATGATCAACATAGTGATGTTCACCATTGAAACTACTCCATCTCACATGATGATCAGACATGGTTTAGTTGATTTGGATCACGTGATCACTTAGATGACTAGAGAGATGTCTGTCTAAGTGGGAGTTATTAAGTAATATGATTAATTGAACTTAAATTCATCATGAACTTAGTACCTGATAGTATTTTGCTTGTCTATGTTTGTTGTAGATAGATGGCTCGTGCTATTGTTCCGTTGAATTTTAATGCGTTCCTTGAGAAAGCAAAGTTGAAAGATGATGGTAGCAATTACACGGATCGGGTCCGTAACTCAAGATTATCCTCATTGCTGCACGTAAGAATTACGTCCCGAAGCACCGCTGGGTGCCAGTGCCTGCTGCTGATGCAACCGACGACGTTAAGAACGTCTGGCGAGCAAAGCTGATGACTACTCAATAGTTCAATGTGCCATGCTTTACGGCTTAGAACCGGTCTTCAACGACATTTTGAACGTCATGGAGCATATGAGATGTTCCAGAGTTGAAGTTAATATTTCAAGCAAATGCCCGGATTGAGAGATATGAAGTCTCCAATAAGTTCTATAGCTGCAAGATGGAGGAGAATAGTTCACAAGGTGAACACATACTCAAAATGTCTGGGTATAATAATCACTTGATTCAACTGGAGTTAATCTTCCCGATGATAGTGTCATTGATGTAATTCTTCAATCACGCCACCAAGCTACAAGAGCTTCGTGATGAACTATAATATGCAAGGGATGGACAAGACTATTCCCGAGCTCTTCGCAATGCTAAAAGCCATGGAGGTAGAAATCAAGAAGGAGCATCAAGTGTTGATGGTTAACAAGACCACCAGTTTCAAGAAAAAGGGCAAAGGGAAGAAGAAGGGGAACTTCAAGAAGAACAACAAACAAGTTGCTGCTCAAGAGAAGAAACCCAAGTCTGGACCTAAGCCTGAGACTGAGTGCTTCTACTGCAAGCAGACTAGACACTGGAAGCGGAACTGCCCCAAGTATTTGGCGGATAAGAAGGATGGTAAAGTGAACAAAGGTATATGTGATATACATGTACTAATGCTCGCAGTAGTACCTGGGTATTTGATATTGGTTCTGTTGCTAATATTTGCAACTCGAAACAGGGACTACGGATTAAGCGAAGATTGGCTAAGGACGAGGTGACGATGCGCGTGGGAAATGGTTCCAAAGTCGATGTGATCGCGGTCGGCACGCTACCTCTACATCTACCATCGAGATTAGTTTTAGACCTAAATAATTGTTATTTGGTGCCAGCGTTGAGCATGAACATTATATCTAGATCTTGTTTGATGCGAGACGGTTATTCATTTAAATCAGAGAATAATGGTTGTTCTATTTATATGAGTAATATCTTTTATGGTCATGCACCCTTGAAGAGTGGTCTATTTTTATTGAATCTCGATAGTAGTGATACACATATTCATAGTGTTGAAACCAAAAGATGCAGAGTTGATAATGATAGTGCAACTTATTTGTGGCACTGCCGTTTAGGTCATATTGGTGTAAAGCGCATGAAGAAACTCCATACTGATGTACTTCTGGAATCACTTGATTATGAATCACTTGGTACTTGCGAACCGTGCCTCATGGGCAAGATGACTAAAACGCCGTTCTCCGGAACTATGGAGCGAGCAACTGATTTGTTGGAAATCATACATACTGATGTTTGTGGTCCAATGAATGTTGAGGCTCGCGGCGGGTATCGTTATTTTCTCACCTTCACAGATGATTTGAGCAGATATGGGTATATCTACTTAATGAAACACAAGTCTGAAACATTTGAAAAGTTCAAAGAATTTCAGAGTGAAGTGGAAAATCATCGTAACAAGAAAATAAAGTTTCTACGATCTGATCGTGGAGGAGAATATTTGAGTTACGAGTTTGGTTTACATTTGAAACAATGCGGAATAGTTTCAGAACTCACGCCACCCGGAACACCACAACGAAATGGTGTGTCCGAACGTCGTAATCGTACTTTACTAGATATGGTGCGATCTATGATGTCTCTTACTGATTTACCGCTATCGTTCTGGGGTTATGCTTTAGAGACGGCCACATTCATGTTGAATAGGGCACCATCAAAATCCGTTGAGACGACGCCTTATGAACTGTGGTTTGGCAAGAAACCAAAGTTGTCGTTTCTTAAAGTTTGGGGCTGCGATGCTTATGTGAAGAAACTTCAACCAGATAAGCTCGAACCTAAATCGGAGAAATGTGTCTTCATGGGATACCCAAAAGAGACTATTGGGTACACCTTCTATCACAGATCTGAGGGCAAGATTTTCGTTGCGAAAATCGGATCCTTTCTAGAGAAGGAGTTTCTCTCAAAAGAAGTGAGTGGGAGGAAAGTAGAACTTCATGAGGTAACTATACCTGCTCCCTTATTGGAAAGTAGTTCATCACAAGAACCGGTTCCTGTGACAACTACACCAATTAGTGAGGAAGCTAATGATATTGATCATGAAACTTCAGATCAAGTTTCTACTAAACCTCGTAGGTCCACCAGAGTAAGATCCGCACAAGAGTGGTACGGTAATCCTATTCTGGAAGTCATGTTACTTGACCATGATGAACCTACGAACTATGAGGAAGCGATGATGAGCCCAGATTCCTCAAAATGGCTAGAGGCCATGAAATTTGAGATGGGATCCATGTATGAGAACAAAGTATGGACTTTGGTTGACTTGCCCGATGATCGGCAAGCCATTGAGAATAAATGGATCTTTAAGAAGAAGACTGACGCTGATGGTAATGTAACTGTCTATAAAGCTCGACTTGTTGCGAAAGGTTTTTGACAAGTTCAAGGGGTTGACTACGATGAGACTTTCTCACCCGTAGTGATGCTTAAGTCTGTCCGAATAATGTTAGCTATTGCTGCATTTCATGATTATGAAATTTGGCAAATGGATGTCAAAACTGCATTCTTGAATGGATTTCTGGAAGAAGAGTTGTATATGATGCAGCTAGAAGGTTTTGTTGATCCAAAAGGTGCTAACAAAGTGTGCAAGCTCCAGCGATCCATTTATGGAGTGGTGCAAGCATCTCGGAGTTGGAATAAAAGCTTTGATAGTGTGATCAAAGCATATGGTTTTATACAAACTTTTGGAGAAGCCTGTATTTACAAGAAAGTGAGTGGGAACTCTGTACCATTTCTAATATTATATGTAGATGACATATTATTAATTGGAAATGATATAGAATTTCTGGATAGCATAAAGGGATACTTGAATAAAAGTTTTTCAATGAAAGACCTCGGTGAAGCTGCTTACATATTGGGCATCAAGATTTATAGAGATAGATCAAGACGCTTAATTGGACTTTCACAAAGCACATACCTTGATAAAATTTTGAAAAAGTTCAAAATGGATCAGGCAAAGAAAGGGTTCTTGCCCGTGCTACAAGGTATGAAGTTGATTCAAACTCAATGCCCGACCACAGCAGAAGATAGAGAGAAAATGAAAGATGTTCCCTAAGCTTCAGCCATAGGCTCTATCATGTATGCAATGCTGTGTACCGGACGACGTATGCTTAGCAATAAGCTTGGTAGGAAGGTACCAAAGTAATCCAGAGTGGATCATCGGACAGCGGTCAAGAACATCCTGAAATACCTGAAAAGGACTAAGGATATGTTTCTCGTATATGGAGGTGACAAAGAGCTAGTTGTAAATGGTTACGTCGATGCAAGCTTTGACACTGATCCGGACGATTCTAAATCGCAAACCGGATACGTGTTTTTATTTAAACGGTGGAGCTGTAAGTTGGTGCAGTTCTAAACAAAGCGTCGTGGAGGGATCTACATGTGAAGCGGAGTACATAGCTGCTTCGGAAGCAGCAAATGAAGGAGTCTGGATGAAGGAGTTCATTTCCAATCTAGGTGTCATACCTAGTGCATCGGGACCAATGAAGATCTTCTGTGACAATACTGGTGCAATTGCTTTGGCAAAGGAATCCATATTTCACAAGAGGACCAAGCACATCAAGAGATGCTTCAATTCCATTCGGGACCAAGTCCAAGTGGGAGACATAGAGATTTGCAAGATACATATGGATCTGAATGTTGCAGATCCGTTGACTAAGCCTCTCTCACGAACAAAACATGATCAGCACCAAGACTCCATGGGTGTTAGAACCATTACTATGTAATCTAGATTATTGACTCTAGTGCAAGTGGGAGACTGAAGGAAATATGCCCTAGAGGCAATAATAAAGTTATTATTTATTTCCTCATATCATGATAAATGTTTATTATTCATGCTAGAATTGTATTAACCGAGAACATAATACATGTGTGAATACATAGACAAACACAACATCACTAGTATGCCTCTACTTGACTAGCTTATTAATCAAAGATGGTTATGTTTCCTAACCATAGACATGTGTTGTCATTTGATTAATGGGATCACATCATTAGGAGAATGATGTGATTGACATGACCCATTCCGTTAGCCTAGCACTTGATCGTTTAGTATACTGCTATTGCTTTCTTCATGACTTATACAAGTTCCTCGTAACTATGAGATTATGCAACTCCGCTTACGGAGGAACACTTTGGTGCTACCAAACGTCACAACAGAATCGGGTGATTATAAAGGAGTACTACAGTGTCTCCAAAGGTACATGTTGAGTTGGCGATTTCGAGATTAGGTTTTGTCACTCCGATTGTCGGAGAGGTATCTCTGGCCCTCTCGGTAATGCACATCACTATAAGCCTTGCAAGCAATGTTGCTAATGAGTTAGTTACGGAATGATGCATTACGTAACGAGTAAAGAGACTTGCGATAACGAGATCGAACTAGGTATTGGATACCGACGATCGAATCTCGCAAGTAACATACCGATGACAAAGGAACAACGTATGTTGTTATGCGGTTTGACCGATAAAGATCTTCGAGAATATGTAGGAACCAATATGGGCATCCGTGTTCCGCTCATGGTTATTGACCGAGAATAGTTCTAGGTCATGTCTACATAGTTCGGAACCCGTAGGGTCCGCACGCTTAATGTTACGATGACGCTTTTATTATGAGTTTATAAGTTTTGATGTACCAAGTTTGTTCGAGTCACGGATGTGATCACGGACATGACGAGGAGTCTCAAATGGTCGAGACATAAAGATTGATATATTGACGACTATATTCGGACACCGAAGTGTTCCGGACGTTTTGGAGAAAATCGGAGTGCCGGAGGGTTACCTGAACCTCCCGGAGAAGTAATGGGCATTATGGGACTTAGTGGAGAGAGAGGGGTGGCGGGGGTGGGCGCGCCCCCCCTCCGGTCCGAATGGACTAGGAGGGGGCGCCTCTTCCTTCTCCCTTTCTCCTTCCTTTCCCCCTCCTAGTAGGAGTAGGAAAGGGGGAGTCCTACTCCTACTAGGAGGAGGACTCCTCCTCCTGGCACGCCCTCTAGGGCCGGCCGGCCTCCCCCCTTGCTCCTTTATATACGGGGGTGGGAGGGGGGGACCCTAGGACACACAAGTTGATCTACTGCTTGTTCCTTAGCCGTGTGTGGTGCCCCCTCCACCATATTCCACCTCGATCATATCGTCGCAGAGTTTAGATAAAGCCCTGCGCCGGTAGAGCATCATCATCGTCACCACGCCGTCGTGCTGACGGAACTCATCCCTGAAGCTTTGCTGGATCGGAGCCCTGGGATCGTCATCGAGCTGAATGTGTGCTAAACTCGGAGGTGCCGTACGTTCGGTGCTTGGATCGGTCGATCCTGAAGACGTACGACTACATCAACCGCGTTGTCATAACGCTTCCGCTTACGGTTTACGAGGGTACATGGACAACACTCTCCCCTCTCGTTGCTATGTCATCACCATGATCTTGCGTGTGCGTAGGAATTTTTTTGAAATTACTGCGTTCCCCAACAGATATCCGGTCTAGATGCACAAAGGTAAAGCAAGGAGCCAACCATGGAATTATATACCTTTTGATCCACCGCTTTACCATTGGGATCTATGTCAAGTTGGCATTTGACGGGCATTGGAGTGGAGGCCAGTTTGACATCACTTAGCTTGAATCTCTTGAGCATGTCTTGAGTGTATTTGGCTTGGTTGATGAAGGTTCCTTCTCTTCTTTGCTTGATTTCGAAGCCGAGAAAGAACTTCAACTCTCCCATCATAGACATCTTGAACTTCAAGGTCATGAGAGCTGCAAATTCCTCATTGAAAGCTTTGTTAGGGGAACCAAAGATAATGTCATCAACATATAGTTGGCATATAGACAACTCCCTGTTGACCTTCTTAGTAAAAAGAGCGGGTCGATTTTCCCAATTTCAAACCCATGATCTTGCAACAACTCGGTAAGGTGCTCATACCACGCATGTGGGGCTTGTTTAAGGCCATAGAGTGCCTTGTCGAGTTGGTACACATGATCGGGGAAATAGGGATCCTCGAACCCCGGGGGTTGTTTGCCATACACCAAGTCATTAATAGGACCATTAAGAAAAGCACTCTTCACATCCATTTGTTGCAACTTGAAGTTATGATGAGAAGCATAAGCAATCAACAAACGAATAGATTCAAGGTGAGCAACGGGAGCAAAGGTTTCACCGTAGTCGATACCCTCGACTTGGGAGTAGCCTTGTGCTACCAAACGGGCCTTGTTGTGAACGATAATTCCATGAGCATCTTGCTTGTTCTTGAATATCCACTTGGTTCCAATGACATTATGGTTCCCCGTTGGCCTTGGCACCAATATCCACACCTTGTTGTGCTCGAAGTTGTTGAGTTCTTCATGCATGGCATTGAGCCAATCCGGATCCACGAGCGCCTCATAGACCTTTTGGGGTTCGACACAAGAAACAAACGCGTGATGTTCACAATAGTTTGCTAATTGTCTACGAGTGCTTACCCCCTTTCTTAAGCTTCCAAGCACATTCATCAAGAGATGATCTTTGGTTGTGATCTTGGATGCAATCTTAGCGGCACGACGCTCCAATTCCTCCTCAGGAGTGAGTTGAGGAGTGGTAACTTGATCATCTTGAGTCGTCTTGAGCTTGTTCTTGATCTTGATCTTGAACTTGCTCGGAAGGGAGAACTTGACCTTGGGCATCACTTGGTGGTTCACCACCATCTTGATGTTGATCTTGCCCTTGATCTTGTTCACTTGGTTGAGGGCCTTCACTTTGTTCTTCGGAAGCGTGTGGGTCTTGGGTTGGTGATGGCTCCACTTGAGTGGAGCATTGTCCTTCTCCTTCGGCCACAAGGGGTTCCTCAATGGGTAGGATATGGGAAACACCCATTCTTCTTATGGCTTGGGGAGAAATTTCATCACCTACATCACAAGTACCACTTTGATCCACTTGGGAGCCGTTATTATCGTCAAACTCCATGTTACACAACTCCTCAATGAGTCCCGTGGACTTGTTGAGGACACGGTAAGCATGAGAGTTTGTAGCATAACCAACAAATATGCCCTCATGAGATCTAGCCTCAAATTTAGACAAATGAACACCTTTCTTGAGAATGAAACACTTACAACCGAACACCCGGAAGTACTTAAGGTTAGGCTTGTTACTGGTAAGTATCTCATATGTAGTCTTGGTCAAGCCCTTGCGGAGATAGAGTTGATTGGATGCATGGCAAGCGGTGTTGATGGCTTCGGCCCAAAAGTTGTACGGAGACTTGAACTCCGACATCATTGTCCTTGCCGCGTCCATCAACATTCGGTTCTTCCTCTCCGCTACACCATCTTGTTGAGGGGGTGTAAGGTGCGGAATATTGATGCTTGATCCCCTCATCACTACGGAACTCATCCAAGGTGTAGTTCTTGAACTCGGTGCCGTTGTCACTTCTTATTGTCAAGATCTTTCCATTGTGTTGACGTTGAGCTTCATTTGCAAAGTCGATGACGGTTTGTTGAGTCTCATTCTTCCTCTTGAAGAAATATACCCAAGTGTATATTGAATAATCATCCACAATCACAAAGCAATACTTCCTACCCCCAAGACTATCAAAGGATGGAGGCCCAAAGAGATCCATGTGAAGGAGCTCCAAGGGTCTCTTCGAGTAGATGATAGTCGTGGGAGGGTGAGCCTTCTCATGTAACTTTCCCTTGATACAAGCACTGGAAGCACGATCTTTGGCAAAACTAACATTTTTAGTCCACGGACATGGTCCCCCTTGAGAAGACTTTGCAAAGATCTCATATTGACATGGGCTAAAGGCGATGCCAAAGCCATCCCACATCAACTTTAGCCATTAGGCATGTCACGGTCTTAGTGGGTCGCTCCGAAAAGTTAATCACATAAAGACCGTTGTCGACATGCCCAACAAAGGCTACTTTAAGAGTCTTTCTCCACAAGAGGGCCACGGTATCAATATCAAAGAATGTTGCACAGCCCATGATTGCAAGTTGACGAACGGAAGGTAAATTGTATGCAAGGGACTCAACAAGCATGACTTTCTCGATTGTGAGATCATGAGAAATGATAACCTTGCCAAGACCCAATACCTTAGAAGACGGG
The DNA here is from genome assembly GCA_021437245.1 of Aegilops speltoides. Taxonomy (NCBI): domain Eukaryota; kingdom Viridiplantae; phylum Streptophyta; class Magnoliopsida; order Poales; family Poaceae; genus Aegilops; species Aegilops speltoides. Next base: position 423,776,122 of record CM038144.1, on the reverse strand, counting down.
GAATCACCCCACTCGACATTGGTGGGCATAGATGAGACCTTGTGCACGTCCATCACCAAGTCCTTGCTTCTGGTCATATGAATTGTGGCTCCACTATCGAGCAACCATGATCCCCCACCGGAAGCAAACACCTACAAGAGATCAATTCTTGGTTTTAGGTACCCATTTTGTAATGGGTACTTTGATGTTAGTAACAAGGGTCTTAGGAACCCAAATATACCATTCAATGTACTCATAAGGAGAACCAACAAATTTGGCACACACATGCCTATCACTAGCACGGCATAGCACATACGAGGGATTAAAGTCACCGGCTTTGTTGGAAGGAGTGGCAATTCCCTTCTTGACACCACCACACTTCACATTGTTCTTCTTCTTCTCCTTAGGAGCACCCTCTCCCTCCTTCACAAAAGTTTGCTTCAGAGGAAGAGGTCGTTTGGCCTTGTCATTCTTCTTCTTGTTCTTGGACTTGGGTGCAAACCCAATTCCCTCCTTGCCCACAACTTACTTTTGATTGCTCAAAAGATCGTTGAGGTTCTTCTCACCTTGTATGCAAGACACAAGGCCTTTCTCAAGTTGCTCCTTCAACTTGGCATTCTCCTCCACAATATGCACATGCTCACAACACGGGTTAGTAGCATTTGCATTATCAATTAAGACCATATGAGGAAAAGTGGCTTTCTCCTTGGTTAGCTTCACTTGGAGTTGATCATGAGACTCCTTGAGGCTCGCATGAGCACCCTTCAAGGCCTTGTGAGACTTGTCAAGTATCTCAAACTCCTCCTTGAGTCTAGCATGGTCAACCCCAAGTTTAGCCTTCTTGGAATTGAGCACACGAGATACAACAAGAGCATGATCAAGATCTTTCTTCAATTTAGCATGGTCATCGTTGTGTGACTCCTCAAGAGCCAAACGATGACCACACTCTTCCTCAAGCGCATTAGAGAGATCCAATATCTCATCAGCATAGTCACGACTATGACCTTCCATCTTAGATATGCTTTCTTCGTGAGCCTCGATCATGTCATTGGCTTCACCAAGTTGTTCCAAGAGAGCAACAAAGTGCTTCTTGGATTTACCGTTGAGCTTACTCATGAAAGACCCAAACTCATTCACTTCCTCATTAGACCCCTCACTTTCATCAATGCAATCCGTCAAGGAAGGATTAGTAATGATGGTAGTTTTTATGTTGGGGGTTACCTTTTTTGTGGCTTTGGCCATGATGCACTTGGCGGTGATGTTCTCGTTGGGTGAGTTAAAGAGAGACACCCGTGGAGTGGTGGCAATGGCAACGGAGGCCATGGCCATCGCCTCACCATCTTCATCATCATCCTCATTGTACTCTTCTTGAGCCACCAACCCCTTGGAAGGAGTCTTCTTGGTGTTGTTGTTCTTGTTGGGGAAGGACTTGGCTTTGTCTTTTCGGATAAGCTTGCCACCATTGTCTTCCCGCTTCTTGTAAGGGCACTCCACAACAAAGTGGCTCACATTAACACAATTGTAGCATGTCCTCACACGTTGCTTGCCCTTGATGCCACTTGAGTTGTTCTTGTTGAAGTTGGGCCTTGAGTTATTTTTGCTCCAAAATGTCTTGAAGCGAGAGCATGAGCTCGTGGTAATCGTATTTTGTATCTTCGGGGTTGCTCTCCTCATCTTCCTCTCCATCCTTTTCCTCCACACTTGCCTTGGCCTTCAAAGCTAGGTTAGGTTTCTTCGCCCATTGAGAGCGCATCACCGCATTGTCAGCGGTCTTGTCCAAGATTCTCATAGCAACAAACTCATACAACACCTCACTGGAGGACAAGGTATGGAAGTCCGGCCTTTGACAGATGACGGATGACATGGCCTTGTGGTAGGGCATCATGGTCTTGAGAAACCTACGCTTGATCCAATTGTCATCCGTATCCTTGCTCCCATGATGTTGGAGTGAGACCGCGAGAGTGGTTAATCTCCGGTAGATCTGACGAGGTTCTTCATCTTCATTCATCGCAAACTCATCAGCTTCATATTGCACCACTTCATAGTTGCAGCTTTGAATGCTTGCACTTCCCTTGTAAATGGAAAAAACATGTTCCCAAGCTTCCTTGGCCATGGTCAAGGGTCGGAGATGAGCAATATGCCCGGGCGGAATTTCATCTTGAATAATGAAGAGAGCGGACTCGATGAATTTATTATCCACGGCTTCTCTAGGGGTGAAGTTGCTTGGATCATGCGGGTAGAAACTGCTACCTCTTGAGCATGAGTTGGTTTTCCCTTAAAGAGGAAAGGGTGATGCAGCAAAGTAGCGTAAGTATTTCCCTCAGTTTTGAGAACCAAGGTATCATTCTAGTAGGAGACGACACACAAGTCACCTAGTACCTGCACAACAATCAAGAACCTTGCAACCAACACGATAAAGGGGTTGTCAATCCCTTCACGGTCACTCAAAAAAGTGAGATCTAATAAAGATAGTAAAGTAAATATTTTTGGTATTTTTGTCGTATAGATTGGAAAGTAAATATTGCAAAATAGTAAACGAGATGCGATGTAAATAAAAGAGATGTAACATAATACAAAAGAGACCTGGGGGCCATAGGTTTCACTAGTGGCTTCTCTTGAGATAGCATGTATTACGGTGGGTGAATAAATTACCGCCGAGAAATTGATAGAAAAGCGCATAATTATGAAGATATCTAAGGCAATGATCATGAACGTAGGCATCACATCCGTGTCGAGTAGACCGAAACGATTCTTGTAACGCCCCGGATTAGATGCGCCAGGTGTCCGCCAGTTATTCATCGTCTTTGCCATGTCATTTGCTTGCGTGTTGCATTTTGCCATGTCATCATGTGCATTTCATTTTGCATACGTGTTTGTCTCATGCATCCGAGCATTTTCCCCGTTGTCCGTTTTGCAATCCGGCACTCCTATGTCCTCCGGCGTTTCCCTTTTGCCTCTTTTCGTGTGTGGGTATTAAACTTTCTCGGAATGACCCGAGGCTTGCCAAGCGGCCTTGGTATAGCATCGGTAGACCGCCTGTCAAGTTCCGTGCCATTTGGAGGTCGTTTGATACTCCAACGGTTAACCGGGTAACCGTAAAGCCCTCTTTTGTGTGCAGCCCAACACCCCTTCTAAAGTGGCCCAAAACCCACCTAACTCCCCTCCATGCTCTCGGTCGTTCGATCACGATCGCGTGGTCGAAAACCGCACCTCATTTGGACTCTCCTAGCTCCCTCTACCTATAAAAACGTCCTCCTCCATTTTTCGGTGCTAACCCTAGATCAAATCGCCCCGCCGCCATCGGACGCGTCCGCCCGCCGACGGACATGTCCGCCCGTGCCCGCAGCCAACCGGAGGCTGCCACGTACGTGCGCCGCCAGCGCCACCGCGCCGCCGCCGGCAGAGCCCATCAGCGGGCCCTTGCGGGCCCTCGCGCCGCCGCCCGCCCGCCCGAGCCGCGCCCGCTCCCCGCTGCCGCCACCGACCGCGCCCGCCTTCCTCCCGCGCCGCCCGTCGCTCCTCCTGCGCCGGCTAGCACCCGCCGCCGAGCCCTCTGCCCCCCGCCGGGCGCCGTCTCGCGCCCGAGCCTCGCCGCCCGTCGCTTCACCGCCCGGCGCCAGCGCCGCCACGGGCGCCGCCACCAGCTCCCTCGTCCGGCGTCTCCGCGTCGGCCGTGCCTCGCCGGAGGCGCGACCCGCCCCGTCGTCCGCGCCCCTCCGGCCGCCGTCCCGGCCTCCTCGGCGCCGCCCCGCCCTCCGGCCGCCGTCTCCGGCCGCCTCGTCGCCGGATCCGGTGGGTGGGATGAGATCCACCCGCCCGGCCATCCAAACGGCGCCCCGGATCCCGTCGTCCACTTTCCCCCGAGGTCCAATTTCGTCAAAGTCCCAGATTTCTGACATTATCATGCCATGTTCATCATGTTGTATCTCTGCATCCGTAGCTCCGTTTCATGCGTATAATATGTCAAATTGTTCGTCTCGACGATTACTTCATTTCATTCCATTGCATCATTTTCATTTGAGTTCATCTTGATGCCCGAAATGCTGTTGGAAGAGTGCATGTTGATGTTAATCTGCTGAAACTGTTATAACTTGCTCATTTGTCATTTTTGCCATGATTGATGTGTGCATCCTATGAGGTTGATGTATACATGTGTTTTGATCTATGCCATGCCATCTTTCTAGTGGTGTCAACCATGTATTTTTGTGAGTTGTGTGCTGAGTGTATCAAGCTTGCTAAGTAGGGTAGTTGCTGTTGCTGTTTTCCTGACAGATTCTGTTATATTTTGTTGCTATGTAAACCTGCTCCTACTAATCATTCTATGCATAATCTGGAGATGTCCTATAAACATGTTTTGATCTACATGTCATGCTCTATCCATTCATGCCCTTGGTTGCAATTATAGCCTGCTGGAACATGTTGTTATCTTGCTCCAAAGTTGCTTGAAAATGTTGCTGTCAACCTGTTAACATTAAGTTCACTTGTTCCCATGTATTTTCCTAGTGATCCATGCACCCTATGAAATTGTTCTTGCCATGCTTAGCTTCATTAACATGTCTTCTTACTGTTGGTTGCCTTTCCATGCCATGTATTGCTCTGTGGTGAGTGGTTCAAGCTCACGAACATGCCTACTTATTGTTGTTCCTGCCATGTATGAATCTGTAATATAACTTGCCATGTTTACATGGGTGCCATCATATTTTCCGTGCCTTTTTGGCTCATGGTCAGTAAGGGACTTTTGATCTATGCAATTAGTAGATTCATGCCATGCCTTTGTTTGCCATGATAGCTTCCTGTAACATTTTTTTGATAGCTCTAAACATTGCAACCTGATGTTATTTTCTGCAAAGTCTGAAACTGTTATTATTTGCAATATTCCCATGTCCTTTTGAGCATGTTCTAGTTGTTTCTGGAGTTAGCTCAGTGTTCATGTTTTGTTATGCTTTACCTGCACTTCATGCCCATGCCTTTTGTTATTATGTTGGGGTGCTGTAGCATATTTTTTTGATGCTTGCAGTATGCCTAGTTGTTGTTATGACTTGTATAGTGTGTGTGTGTGTTGCACCGTTGCTCCGTTTTGAGTGTGCTCTATATGAACCTTGCTTGATTTTACATGTAGTTTCATATTATCATGTTGCATCCTTGTTTTGAGGTGTTTGCTTGATGTTTGTATGCATTTTGCATCAATGCCATGTTTAACTTGTTTTGCTCATATCTTCTAGGCCGTAGCTCCGAATCTAATGAACTTTATATGTAACTTGACTAGAATTTCGTGTAGATCCTCTTGGTGCTTTTTAACTTGCTGTTTAACAACTTCAACTTAAGGTTTATTCAGATCTGGACCCATTTCGAAATTTGCATATGAGGACTTACCGGAATTGTTATATGTTGTTCCCGGCCTCATTTAAACTTGCCTTGATGTGTTGTTCTTGTTTGCATCATCTCTTGCCATGAGTAGCTTCATGTAGCTTGGTCATGCATCATGCTTGTTGTGCATCATGCCTTGTTCATGTGTGGTGTGTTTACCTATGTTGTGTGCTTCTTCTTGTTAGTTCCTGTTTGCTTGCGATCGTGAGGATTCGTTCGCTCACGGTTGGTTCGGCTTCATCCGTTCGTCTTCTTCATGGACTCGTTCTTCTTCCTTGTGGGATTTCAGGCAAGATGACCGCTACCCTGGATCTCACTACTATCATTGCTATGCTATGCTTCGTTCTATCGCTATGCTGCGCTACCTATTACCTGTTTATCAAGCCATCCTAAATTGCCATGAACCTCTAACCTTTGACACCTTTCCTATGCAAACCACTGTTTGGCTATGTTACCGCTTTGCTCAGCCCCTCTTATAGCGTTGCTAGTTGCAGGTGAAGTTGAAGTTTTCTCCATGGTGGACAGGGTTTATGTTGGGATATCACAATATTTCTTATATTATTAATGCATCTATATATTTGGTAAAGGGTGGAAGGCTCGGCCTTATGGCTGGTGTTTTGTTCCACTCTTGCCGCCCTAGTTTCCGCATACCGTGTTATGTTCCCGGATTTTATGCGTTCCTTACGCTGGTCGGGTGATTTATGGGACCCCCCTGACAGTTCGCTTTGAATAAAACTTGTCCAGCAAGGCCCAACCTTGGTTTTACCATTTGCCTCACCACCACCTACTTTTCCCTTGGGAGTAATTAACCCAAGGGTCATCTTTATTATAGCCCCCTGTGCCAATGCTTGTCTAAGTGTTGGTCCAAACCAAAGCCACTTGCGGTGCCGCCTCTAGGCAACTTGGGGTATCGTCGGTTGCCGTCGTAGTGTTCATCCGGTGTTGCCCTGAGAACGAGATATGTGCAGCTCCTATCGGGATGTCGGCGCATCGGGCGGTCTTGCTGGTCTTGTTTTACCATTGTCGAAATGTCTTGTAAACCGGGATTCCGAGACTGATCGGGTCTTCCGGGAGAAGGTCTATTCCTTCGTTGATCGCGAGAGCTTGTCATGGGCTGTTGGGACACCCCGCAGGTATAAACTTTCGAGAGCCGTGCACGCGTTATGTGGCGATGGGAATTTGTTAATGTCCGGTTGTAGATAACTTGACACCAGATCCGAATTAAAATGCATCAACCGAGTGTGTAGCCGTGATGGTCTCTTCTCGGCGGAGTCCGGGAAGTGAACACGGTTTCTGTGTTATGTTTGACGTAAGTAGGTGTTCAAGATCACCTCTTGATCATTGCTAGCTTCACGACCGTTCCTTTGCTTCTCTTCTCACTCTTATTTGCGTATGTTAGCCACCATACTTGCTTAGCCGCTGCTGCAACCTCACCACTTTACCCCTTCCTTTCCCATTAAGCTTTGCTAGTCTTGATACCCATGGTAATGGGATTGCTGAGCCCTCGTGGCTCACAGATTACTACAACAACAGTTGCAGGTACAGGTTATGCCATGATCTTGACGCGAGAGCGATGTTTGCCTGTTTTGGAGTTCTTCTTCTGCTTCTTCGATCAGGGGATAGGTTCCAGGTCGGCAACCTGGGCTAGCAGGGTGGATATTGTTTGAGTTTCTGTTTATGAATCATCCGTAGTCGGATGTTGATCTCTTGTATGATGATATTGTATTCGTGTGGCATTGTATGCCTTTTGTATGTATCCCCATCTATTATGTAATGTTGATGTAATGATATCCACCTTGCAAAAGCGTCTTCAAGATGCGCTTCTATCCTTGGTGGGACCTTCGAGTTCCTTTAGGATAGAGTCGCATCTTAGGCGTGATAATTCTGCATCTACTACTATTACTCCACATATTGACTGCTATCCAGCATGCATCTAGAGTACTAAGTTCATAAGAACGGAGTAACGCATTAAGCAAGATGACATAATGTAGAGGGATAAACTCAAGCAATATGATATAAACCCCATCTTTTTATACTCAATGGCAACAATACAATACGTGCCTTGCTGCCCCTACTGTCACTGGGAAAGGACACCGCAAGATTGAACTCAAAGCTAAGCACTTCTCCCATTGCAAGAAAGATCAATCTAGTAGGCCAAACTAAACCGATAATTCGAAGAGACTTGCAAAGATATCAAATCATGCATATAAGAATTCAGAGAAGAACCAAATAATATTCACAGATAATCAAGTTCATAAATCCACAATTCATCGGATCATGGCAAACACACCGCAAAAGAGTATTACATCGAATAGATCTCCAAGAACATCGAGGAGAACTTTGTATTGAGAATCAAAGAGAGAAGAAGCCATCTAGATAATAACTATGGACTCGAAGGTCTGTGGTAAACTACTCACACTTCATCGGAGAGGCAATGGTGTCGATGTAGATGCCCTCCATGATCGATTCCCCCTCCGGCAGATCGCCGGAAAAGGCCCCAAGATGGGATCTGATGGGTACAGAAGGTTGCGGCAGTGGAAAAGTGGTTTCGTGGCTCCCCCTGATGTTTCTAGGGTATAAGAGTATATATCGGCGAAAGAAGTACGTCGGTGGAGCTACGAGGGGTCGGGTGGGGGGGGGGGCGCCTACCCCCCTGGGCACGCCCTCCTGCCTCGTGGCCTCCTCCTAGAGTCCCAGACTTCAACTCCAAGTCTTCTAGATTGCTTTTGGTCCAAGAAAGATCCTCGCAAAGGTTTCATTCCGTTTGGACTCCGTTTGATATTCCTTTTCTGTAAAACACTGAAATAGGCAAAAAAATATTAAAACTGGCACTAGGCCTCCAGTTAATGGGTTAGTCCCAAATATAATATAAAAGGGCATATTAAAGCCCATTAAACATCCAAAACAGATAATGTAATAGCATGGAGCAATCAAAAATTATAGATACGTTGGAGACGTATCAAGCATCCCCAAGCTTAATTGCTACTCGTCCTCGAGTAGGTAAATGATAAAAACAGAATTTTTGATGTGGAGTACTACCTAGCATATTTATCAATGTAATTTTCTTTATTGTGGCATGAATGTTCATATCCGAAAGATTCAAGACAAAATTTTAATATTGACATAAAAATAATAATACTTCAAGCATACTAACAAAGCAATCATGTCTTCTCAAAATAACATTGCCAAAGAAAGTTATCCCTACAAAATCATATAGTCTGACTATGCTCTATCATGGTGCTACTTTGAAGCACAAGTGTGGTAAAAGGATAGTAGCATTGCCCCTTCTCTATTTTTCTCTCATTTTTTATTTTTTATTTGGGCTTTTTATCTTTTTTATGGCCTCTTTTATTTATTTATTTAGTACGGAGTCTCATCCCGACTTGTGGGGGAATCATAGTCTCCATCATCCTTTCCTCACATGGGACAATGCTCTAATAATGAAGATCATTACACTTTTATTTACTTACAACTCAAGAATTACAACTCAATACTTAGAACAAAATATGATTCTATGTGAATGCCCCCGGCGGTGTACCGGTATGTTCAATGATTCAAGAGTGACATGTATGAAAAATTATGAACGGTGGCTTTACCACAAATACGATGTCAACTACATGATCATGCAATGTAATATGACAATGATGGAGCGTGTCATAATAAACGGAACGGTGGAAAGTTGCATGTCAATATATCTCAGAATGTCTATGGAAATGCCATAGTAGGTAGGTATGGTGGCAGTTTTGAGGAAGGTATATGGTCACTACTAGGGAAAACCCTAGCAGTAGCGCGTGTTTTGTGCCTACTAGTAGCGCGGCAAGCCGCGCTACTAATAAGGCGCTACTACTATTGCTTAGCAAGAACCCGTGCCATCACGCGCCATCGCTAGTACAAATAGCTGCAGCGCTTGTTCAAGACAGCGCCATCGCTAAGTTATCTACTTGCAGCGTGTTTCCTTTCCATCGCTACTAGTATTTTTTTATAATTTTTTATTTTTAGTGTATTTATGCGCCATCATACAAATATTGGTACAATACCAGCTGTTATGAGGTTTACATCATTATGTCCATAACAGTGTATTAATGAAGGTGGATTAGGTTCAAGTGGAGGCAATATGTGGTGCATGTCAAAAGTATACTACTAATCCAAACTTGATCTACTTTGGATTAGTAGTACTTTCGATGTGCACCACATGTTGCCTCCACTTGAATCTAATCCGCCAAAGACAAGATATTTAATCATCATCATGGTCATTACCATCAACATTATTTATTTAATCACCACTAACACTAGCTAATAATAAACATCATAGTCATTACCACGAACACTAGCTATTTTATCATCATAGTAATAGTGTAGCACATCATCATCCCGAAAATCATTTCTAGCCAGCTACTCACTCCTCGCTACTCACTCCTGCTGCTCTCTCTTAGGTAAAAGAACATAAAACATGTATAGCTCTCCTCCTTGATCAAGTTGAAGCATGCAGATGAACCTGTCTCCTAATCGTGGAAGGCGCTCTCTGTTGCTGCTCCCTAGTACTTCTCTGCGCCCCCAACACATATTTGGTCCAGTCTTGCACTATTAAGCATCCATCGCTAATCTTGAATGCACTAAAGTAAGCTGTAGGATATCTTGGCCGTAAGTTGATAATACTCATGACACCTTTAGTCTCGATCCCATAAGGCACAACATTCATCGGAGTCCTGTTGAAGAACATCGATGGTAACATACTTAGCAATGAAGTTTAGCTTCAAAAATAATGTATGGAAAAGATGCAATGAGGATAAAAAGTAAAATCTTACCATCCTTCCTAAATGGATGTGACCGTAGTTCATTATGAACACTATGGGTCGCACATTTTCAGACTAAGATTTCTAAATGCAGAAGAAAATTTGTCTTGACAAGATCAAGATCCTCAAGCCATGAAACATAATGACCGAGCTCCTCGCAGCTTGAGTTCAGCCCCGTGACAAGATATCGGTCCTGCCTACCAAGCTACTGGACATGTTTGCTTGCACGGAAATAAGTGACAATACAAATTAGTTGTCAATTATTTTGAATAAACAATATCAAAGACATAAATATGGTTGAGAAACTTACATAATGGTATAATCGAGGCATTTGCACATTGACCCGTATGTCGGTATTACCTTCAATATGATCTTCCTGACGAATATCAAAGGTGATAACCATATCGTGCTCAAATGCATAAGTCTTGCATAGTGCTCGCCATGTTTTGCATCCAAAATAGGTGTAGTCGTCTGAATTGTATAACTTCGCATGGAAAATATAACCATGCTCGGTCTTCAAGTAAACTTTCTTTTCCTCCATACTATGACTGAAACCTATCTTATCCAATACAAAAACTCTTGCATGGCAGGGATACGCTAGTAGAATAGTAAAAAATTATAAGTTGAAGCAAATGAAAGCGGATGTCATGCTTAATTACGAAAAAAGACTTGTCGTTGTGACTTCATCAGATCCACTTCAAGTTCTCGTCCATCTTGATGTCAAGCGCCTATCATCATCTAGGAAGATTCCGTCGACACGGCCGCATTCGTCTTCGCAGATTTGCAAATACCAAATCCTTCTCGTCGTCGACATTTCCTATGTTCATAGTTAAAACATTAATTGAAAATCGATCAAGACAACTACCAAGATATCGAACACACAAATCTGGGGCACTCGATATTTCCTACATATTCTAGCACAAGTCATGCCAAAATTCACGGAAAAATCCGCATGACCTTTGCTAAAATAGGACATATCGAAGCGCCTGAAATTTGCCGGAACGGAAATGAATCAACACTCCGCAAAACATAGGCCACTCGGAGGTGTAACTGCAAACATGACCGCCACTTGGATATTGAGCAACACAAGATATACATTTCAAAATATCTTATAGGACTCAAATTAGCATGCATTCAATAAGCAAAAGTAGATCATCTCATGCATTTCAAAATATTGTCACTAATACATCACGAATAGTGTCATACATATAACATCACTAATACAACTAAAACTCTAGCACACGACGGGTATCGGCGCGGGCGGTGGACACCCACAGAGAAGGCACCATCACGGGATCATAGCTCTAGTGAGATCCCGGAGAACTGCCAGTATTGGAGAACGGCTGTGCTCCAACGCAAACAAGTAGCGACGGACGTGCGCGCCCTCCTCATCGACACGGTGACGCACCACCTCCGCGGAGTCCTCGAGCCTCGATCGCCATCGCCCACGCGACCGCCACCAAACAAGGTTCGGTCAACGACAGGCTGGCTCCTCACCAACCTCGCGCCCGGTAGGTAGCGCCTCAGACCACCCGGCGGAGCCCAGTCCCAAACATGGCCGATCTGGTCAAGCAGGTGTAAATCCTCCGCCGACTCGACGACGAGGATGCGGATAGGCATCGCCCATGTCAAGGCGGAAAAATTGCTTTAACTAAAAAATAGAAACAAGTTCTTACTAACTAGTTCTATTAATTCAACTAGTTCTTACTAAAAATAATACTATAAATAAAAATATTCTAGTACCTAATTAGTACCTAATTCTTACTAACTAATTAGTACCTAGGAACTACTGCCCTAATTACCATCTAAGTAATTAACTAACTAGCACTAAAAATAGCCTAGGGTTCATACTAACTAGCACTAAATACCTAGGGTTCATACTAAGCGGAGAAGAGGGATCAGAAGGGGAGAGAGGGATCGGAAGGGGAGAGTGCTTACAGAGGGCGGGGAGAGAGATGGGGTTGGGGAGACGGCGGCACCGAGGCGCGGGCGAGGCGGCTGGTCGGGGAGACGGCGGCGAGGCGGCCGGGTCGGGGAGACGGCGGCAAGGCGGGTCGGGGAGACGGCGGCGAGGCGGGTCGGGGAGACGGCGGTACGAGGCGCGGCGAGGCGGGTCGGGGAGACGGCGGCGGCGCGGGTCGGGGAGACGGCGGTGGCGAGGCGGGTCGAATTGGGGAGGAAGCAGAGAGAGGGAATCAGGCCGGGGGGGTAAGGTGAAGTAGCTTTAATCAGAAGTGGAAGTAAAACGCTGCTGCTAAATACCATAGTAGTAGCGCTGTCCGCAGAAGGGCGCCACTACTATACCTACCACGCCGAACGGTGTGGCATTGTAGTAGTAGCGCTTTACGCAAGGACAGCGCTATCGCTAATCTGCTAATCAGAAGCGCTGTTTCGCCAACGCTACTACAAAGTAGCAGTAGCGCCTCATTTTGACAAGCGCTACTGGTAACATTCTGTGTATAAGGTTTTCCCTAGTAGTGGGTGGGTGTATGGTACCGGCGAAAGTTGCGTGGTACTAGAGAGGCTAGCAATGGTGGAAGGGTGAGAGTGCGTATAATCCATGGACTCAACATTAGTCATAAAGAACTCACATACTTGTTGCAAAAATCTACAAGTAATCAAAACAAAGTACTACACGCATTCTCCTAGGGGAAGAGTTGGTAGGAGTTAACCATCGCGCGACCCCGACCTCTACACATAAGGAAGGCAATCAATAAATAAATCATGCTCCAACTTCATCACATAACGGTTCACCATACGTGCATGCTACGGGAATCACAAACTTTAACCCAAGTATTCCCCAAATTCACAACTACTCTACTAGCATGTCTCTAATATCACCATCTTCATATCTCAAAACAATCATAAAGAACCAAACTTCTCATAGTATTCAACACACTTTATATGAAAGTTTTTATTATACCCATCTTGGATGCCCATCATATTAGGACTAATTTTATAAACAAAGAAAATTACCATGCTGTTCTAAAAGACTCTCAAAATAATATAAGTGAACATGAGAGATCAACAATTTCTATAAAATAAAACCACCGCCGTGCTCTAAAAAGATATAAGTAAAGCACTAGAGCAATATTGTCTAGCTCAAAAGATATAAGTGAAGCACATAGAGTATTTTCATAAATTCCGATTCATGCGTGTCTCTCCCAAAAGGTGTGTACATCAAGAATGATTGTGGTAAACTAAAAAGCAAAGACTCAAATCATACAAGATTCTCCAAGCAAAACACATATCATGTGGTGAATAAAAATATAGCCTCAAGTGAAGTTACCGATAGACGAAGACGAAAAAGGGGATGCCTTCCGGGGCATCCCCAAGCTTAGGCTTTTGGTTGTCCTTGAATTATCTTGGGGTGCCTTGGGATCCGCAAGTTTAGGCTCTTGCCACTCCTTATTCCAAAATCCATCAAATCTTTACCCAAAAACCTGAAAACTTCACAACACAAAACTTCAACAGAAAATCTCATGAGCTCCGTTAGTATGAGAAAATAAACCACCACTTTAAGGTATTGTAATGAACTAATTATTTATTTATATTGGTGTTAAAACTAATGTATTCCAACTTCTCTGTGGTTCATACCCCCCGATACTACTCATAGATTCATCAAAATAAGCAAACAACACACCTAAAACAGAATCTGTCAAAAACAGAATAGTTTGTAACAATCTGTAACTTCTGAATACTTATGTAACTCTAAAAATTCTGAAATAATTTGGTGGACGTGAGGAATTTGTCTATTAATCATCTGAAAAAAGAATAAACCTAAAAGCACTCTCCAGTAAAAAAATGACAGCTATTCTCGTGAGCATAAAAGTTTCTGTTTTTTATAGCAAGATCGCAAAGACTTCACCCAAGTCTTCCCAAAGGTTCTACTTGGCACAAACACTAATTAAAACATAGAACTACATCTAACCAGAATCCAGATGAATTATTTATTACTAAACAGGAGCAAAATCAAAGAACATAAATAAAATTGGGTTGCCTCCCAACAAGCGCTATTGTTTAACGCCCCTAGCTAGGCATAAAAAAAAGAATAGATCTAGGTGTTGCCATCTTTGGCATGCAATCCATAAGTGTCTCTCATAATAGATTCATAAGGTAATTTAATCTTCTTCCTAGGAAATTGTTCCATGCCCTTCCTTAACGGAAATTGTAATCTAATATTTCCTTCTTTCATATCAATAATTGCACCAATCGTTCTAAGGAAAGGTCTACCAAGAATAATAGGACATGTAGGATTGCCATCTATATCAAGAAAAATGAAGTCTACGGGCACATAATTCCTATTGGCAACAATAAGAACATCATTAATTCTTCCCATAGGTTTCTTAATAGTGGAATACACAAGATGCAAATTTAAAGAACAATCATCAAATTCATGGAAACCTAGCACATCACACAAAGTTTTTGGAATCGTGGAAACACTAGCACCCAAATCACACAAAGCATGGCATTCATAATCTTTAGTCTTAATTTTAATAGTAGGTTCCCACTCATCATAAAGTTTTCTAGGGATAGAAACTTCTAGTTCAAGCTTTTCTTCATAAGATTGCATCAAAGCATCAATGATATGTTTAGTAAATGCTTTATTTTGATTATAAGCATGAGGAGAATTTAGCACGGATTGCAACAAGGAAATACAATCTATTAAAGAGAAATTAGCATAATTAAATTCCTTGAAATCCAAAATAGTGGGTTCATTGCTATTTAAAGTTTTGACCTCTTCAATCCCACATTTATCAATTTTTGCATCTAGATCTAAAAACTCCGAATCATTGGGATGCCTTTTAACTAAAGTTGACTCATATCGAGTCCCACCTTTATCATGATTCATATTGGAAAACAAAGATTTAATAGGAGTCACATCAATCACTTTTAGATCTTCATCATTATTATCATCTAGATCTTCCGATTTAGCGGCCATCTTATTAACTAAGGTGGCTCGCTTATCCGAAATTTGGCCCACTAAATTTTCAAGATGAGCAAACTGAGATTTCAAACCATAAAATTCCTTAGACATATCATCGAGCTCTTTATTCATGTATTCCATAAAACTTTTTTGTTCTTTAAGCTCATTTCTGAAAAAATTATGATGCTCAAATTTTAAAGACATAAAGCTTCTAATGTTGTTTTCAATTTCTTCCAATCTCTTAAGGTGAGGATCAATGTTTTTTGGTAGAGCCATCATGACAAGCAATCAATCCAACACACAAGCACCAAGAAGCAAACGAAAAGAGACGGACGAAAGAGGGCCGAAGAAAAGGCAAAGGTTTTCGAAAATCATTTTAGAAGTGGGGGAGAGGAAAACGAGAGGCGAATGACGAATAATGTAATGCTAGGGAGAAGAGTTTATGATGGGTACTTGGTATGTCTTGACTTGGCGTAGATCTCCCCGGCAACGGCGCCAAAAATCCTTCTTTCTACCTCTTGAGCATGCGTTGGTTTTCCCTTGAAGAGGAAAGGGTGATGCAGCAAAGTAGCATAAGTATTTCCCTCAGTTTCGAGAACCAAGGTATCAATCCAGTAGGAGATAACACACAGGTCACCTAGTACCTGCACAAACAATCAAGAACTTTGCAACCAACATGATAAAGGGGTTGTCAATCCCTTGACGGTCACTCGCAAAAGTGAGATCTAATACAGATAGTAAAGTAAATATTTTTTGTATTTTTGTTGTATAGATTGGAAAGTAAAGGTTGCAAAATAGTAAACGAGATGGGACGTAAATAAAAGAGATGTAGTATAATATAAAAGAGACCTGGGGCCATAGGTTTCATAAAGTGGATGAACAAATTACTGTTGAGCAATTGATAGAAAAGCGCATAATTATGAAGATATCTAAGGCAATGATCATGAACATAGGCATCATGTCCGTGTCAAGTAGATCGAAATGATTCTGCATCTACTACTATTACTCCACACATCGACCTCTATCCAGCATGCATCTAGAGTATTAATTTCATAAGAATAGAGTAATGTATTAAGCAAGATGACATGATATAGAGGGATAAACTCAAGCAATATGATATAACCCCATAT
The DNA here is from genome assembly GCA_021437245.1 of Aegilops speltoides. NCBI lineage: Eukaryota > Viridiplantae > Streptophyta > Magnoliopsida > Poales > Poaceae > Aegilops > Aegilops speltoides. The sequence continues at coordinate 423,759,926 of CM038144.1, read as the reverse complement.
TTTTATCCTCGAGGGCAACAATACAATACGTGCCTTCTTGCCCCTACTGTCACTGGGAAAGGACACCGCAAGATTGAACCCAAAGCTAAGCACTTCTCCCATCGTAAGAAAGATCAATCTAGTAGGCCAAACTAAACCAATAATTCGAAGAGACTTGCAAAGATATCAAATCATGCATATAAGAATTCAGAGAAGAACCAAATAATATTCATAGATAAACAAGTTCATAAATCCACAATTCATCGGATCTCGGCAAACATACCGGAAAAGAGTATTACAACGAATAGATCTCCAAGAACATTGAGGAGAACTTTGTATTGAGAATCAAAGAGAGAAGAATCCATCTAGCTAATAACTATGGACCCGAAGGTCTATGGTAAACTACTCATGCTTCATTGAAGAGGTAATGGTGTTGATGTAGAAGCCCTCCGTGATTGATTCCCCCTCCGGCAGATCGCCGGAAAAGGTCCCAAGATGGGATCTCACGGGTACAGAAGGTTGCAACGGTGGAAAAGTGGTTTCGTGGCTCCCCCTGATGTTTCTAGGGTATAAGAGAATATATAGGCGAAAGAAGTACGTCGGTGGAGCTACAAGGGGCCCACGAGGGTGGGGGCCCCTCTACCCCTTGGGCGCGCCCTCCTGCCTCGTGGCCTCCTTGTAGAGTCCCAGACTTCAACTCCAAGTCTTCTGGATTGCTTTTGGTTCATGAAAAATCCTCGCGAAGGTTTCATTCCGTTTGGAATCTGTTTGATATTCCTTTTCTATAAAACACTAAAATAGGCAAAAAACAACAGAAACTGGCACTAGGCCTCTGATTAATAGGTTTGTCCCAAAAATAATACAAAAGAGCATATTAATGCCCATTAAACATCCAAAACAGATAATATAATAGCATGGAACAATTACAAATTATAGATACGTTGGAGACGTATCAGAAACCTTGCTCAATAATTCTCCAAAGGTTAGTGTTACTATGATTTAAATGACGTTTAAAGCGGTACACCCAAGAGGCAAAATCCTCATTTTTCACAAACTTAGGAGGAGGACAAACATGGTTCAAATGAGTGGCATAAAAAGAGAGAGGCATAACACTAACACCGGCTCCAAGATCACATAAAGCAGTTTTAACATAATTTCTTTTAATGGAGCATGGTATAGTCAGTACCCCTAGATCTCCAAGTTTCTTTGGTATTCCACCTTTAAAAGTGTAATTAGCAAGCATGGTCGAAATTTCAGCTTCCGATATATTTCTTTTATTTGTAATGATATCCTTCATGTATTTAGCATAATGATTTAATTTAAGCATATCAGTTAAGCGCATAAGTAAGAAGATAGGTCTAATCATTTCAGCAAAGCGCTCAAAATCCTCATCATCCTTTGTCTTGGATGGTTTAGGGGGAAAAGGCATGGGTTTATGAACCCATGGTTCTCTTTCTCAACCGTGCTTCCTAGCAACGAAATCTCTTTTATCATAACGTTCATTCTTTGATTGTGGGTTATCAAGATCAACAACAGGTTCAATCTCTACATCATTACTATTGCTAGGTTGAGCATCAACATGAACATTATCATTAACATTATCACTAGGCTCGTGTTCATCACCTGATTGAGTTTCAGCATCAGAAATAGAAATATCATTGGGATTCTTAGGTGTGTCTTCAACAGGTTCACTAGAAGCATGCAAAGTCCTATTGTTTTTCTTTTTCTTCTTTTTAGAAGAACTAGGTACCTCTAAATTATTTCTCTAAGAATCCTGCTCGATTCTCTTAGGGTGGCCTTTAGGATACAAAGGTTCCTGAGTCATTCTACCAGTTCTAGTAGCCACTCTAACAGCAAAGTCATGTTTATTATTTAATTCATCAACCAAATCACTTTGAGCTTTAAGTACTTGCTCAGCTTGAGTGGTAACCATAGAAGCACATTTGCTAATGAGTTTAAGTTCTCCTTTAACTCTAGCCATATAATCACTCAAGCGTCCTATCTCGAAAGCATTATTCTTTAATTCTCTACCAACATAAGCATTAAAACTCTCTTGTCTAGCCATAAAGTCATCAAATTCATCTAAGCATGGGCTATGAAATTTAGTAGACGGGATTTCAATTTTATCATATCTATAGAGAGCATTTACCTTTACTACCTGTGTCGGGTTATCAAGACAATGTGTTTCTTCAACAGGCGGTATATTAAGACCATGTATTTCTTCAATAGGAGGTAAATTCTTAATATCTTCAGCTTTAATACCTTTTTCTTTTATTGATTTCCTTGCCTCTTGCATATCTTTAGGACTGAGAAATAGAACACCCCTCTTCTTCGGAGTTGGTTTAGGAGTAGGCTCAGGAGTTGGCTCAATTGGCTCAGGGAGAGTCTAATTATTTTCATTAGTCAACATATTATTCAATAGTAATTCAGCTTGGTTGACTGTTCTTTCCATGAAAAGACAACCAACACAACTATCCAAGTAGTCCTTGGAAGCATCGATTAGTCCATTATAAAAGATATCAAGTATTTCATTTTTCTTAAGAGTATGATCAGGCAAGGCATTAAGTAACCGGAGAAGCCTCCCCCAAGTTTGTGGGAGACTCTCTTCTTCGATTTGCATAAAATTATATATTTCCCGCAGGGCAGCTTGTTTCTTATGAGCAAGGAAATATTTAGCAGAGAAGTAATAAATCATATCCTGGGGACTACGCACACAACCAGGATCAAGAGAATTAAACCAAGTTTTAGCATCACCCTTTAATGAGAATGGGAATATCTTAAGGATATAATAGCAGCGAGACTTCTTATCATTAGTAAACAGGGTGGCTATATCATTTAACTTGGTAAGATGTGCCACAATAGTTTTAGATTCATTGCCATAAAAAGGATCAGATTCTACCAAAGTAATAATCTCAGGATCAACAGAGAATTCATAATCCTTATCGGTAACACAGATAGGTGAAGTAGCGAAAGCAGGGTCAGGTTTCATTCTAGCATTAAGAGATCGTTGCTTCCATTTAGCTAATAACTCCTTAAGATCATATCTATCCTTGCAAGCAAAGATAGCTCTAGCAACTTCTTCATCCATAACATAACCCTCAGGAATAACAGGAAATTCATAATCAGGGGGAGAACCTTCATCATCACTATCAATAATTTCATTCTCAATAATTTCATTCTCTCTAACCCTAGCAAGTTGTTCATCAAGATATTCACCTAATGGCACAGTAGTATCACGCACATAAGTAGTTTCATCATAAGTATCATGCATAGCAGAAGTGGCATAATCAATAACATGCGACATATTAGAATTCATAGCAGTAGCAGGTTTAGGTGTCGCAAGCTTACTCAAAACAGAAGGAGAATCTAGTGCAGAGCTAGATGGCAGTTCCTTACCTCCCCTTGTAGTTGAGGGAAAATCTTAGTTCTTTCGTTTTTCAAGTTCCTCATAGTGATCAGCAGATATAAATCCAAAATGACTCAAAGAATAGAGCTATACTCCCCGGCAACGGTGCTAGCAATTAGTCTTGATAACCCACAAGTATAGGGGATCGCAACAAATTTTGATGGTAGAGTATTCAACCCAAATTTATTGATTCGACACAAGGGGAGCCAAAGAATATTCTCAAGTATTAGTAGTTGAGTTGTCAATTCAACCACACCTGGATAACTTAGTATCTGCAGCAAAGTATTTAGTAGCAAAGTAGTATGATAGTAATGGTAACAGTGGCAAAAGTAAAGATAACAGTTTTGTAGTAGTTGTAACAGTAGCAACGGAAAAGTAAGTAAGCAGAGCACAATATGTGAAAAGCCCGTTGGCATGGGATCAGTGATGGATTATGTCGAATGCGATTCCTCATGTAATAGCTATAACATAGGGTGACACAGAACTAGCTCCAATTCATCAATGTAATGTAGGCATGTATTCCGAATATAGTCATACGTGCTTATGGAAAAGAACTTGCATGACATCTTTTGTCCTACCCTCCCGTGGCAGCGGGGTCCTAGTGGAAACTAAGGGATATTAAGGCCTCCTTTTAATAGAGTACTGGACTAAAGCATTAGCACATAGTGAATACATGAACTCCTCAAACTATGGTCATCACCGAGAAGTATCCCGATTATTGTCACTTCAAGGTTGTTGAATCATAACACATAATAGGTGACTATAGACTTGTAAGATAGGATCAATAACTCATATATACTCATGAAAATATAATAGGTTCAGATATGAAATCATGGCACTCGGGCCCTAGTGACAGGCATTAAGCATAGTAAAGTCATAGCAACATCAATCTCAGAACATAGTGGATACTAGGGATCAAACCCTAACAAAACTAACTTGATTACATGGTAAATCTCATCCAACCCATCACCGTCTAGAAAGCCTACAATGGAATTACTCACGCACGGCGGTGAGCATCATGAAATTGGTGATGGAGGATGGTTGATGATGACAACGGCGACGAATCCGTATCGTAAAACGCGATGAAACTTTCTCTCTGATTTTTTTCTCCACAAAACGGAATATATAGAGTTGGAGTTGGGGTCGGTGGAGCATCAGGGGGCCCACGAGACAGGGTGCGCGCCCAAGGAGAGGGGGTGCGCCCCCACCCTCGTGGACTGTGTGTGGGCCCCCTGGCCTTGATTCTTTCGCAAGTATTTTTTATATTTTCCAAAAGTTATCTCCGTGGATTTTCAGGTCATTCTGAGAACTTTTATTTTCTGCACAATAAACAACACCATGGCAGTTTTGCTGAAAACAGCGTCAGTCTGGGTTAGTTTCATTCAAATCATGCAAGTTAGAGTCCAAAACAAGGGCAAAAGTGTTTGGAAAAGTAGATACGTTGGAGACGTATCAAGCAACAAGAACAAGAAAGATTCTTCTTCTAGTAGTAACAATAATCATGCTGAATCCAATATTGTTGCTTCTAGTAGTTATCTGGATTCCACTAATGACTCTCTTAGCCAAGTTACACTTGAGCAAGAAAATAGCTTATTGAAGGGAATTATAGAGAAAGGTGTTTACAAAAGCCTTGTCGGAAGTAAGCAATTTGAGGAAATTATACGCAAGCAAGGAAGGCACCGGAAGAATCAAGGTGTTGGTTTTGAACGGAAGTTCAATGCCAATGGAGTTGAGTGCGAAGAAGATTAATACCCCAAGACGAAGTTTGTTCCTCAACAAGAGAAGTATGACCCTACTTCCTTCAAGGGGACATAAGCTCACTATGATCTTCCACCACAAGACCACAAGCTAAAAGGCAAGGACAAGCTTCAAGAGGAGATTGATGCATTTGAAGATGCTCCGAAAGCCTTGGTCAAGTGGGTTCCCAAGACTACATCAAGTTCTAGTTCAACAAGTACATCTACAACCCTAAGGATTCCCATCAAGATGATGTGGATCCCGAAGAAGAATAACTAGAGAGTTCTTGAGGGTGACTCCGCCAACATACTTCACTCATATTCATTTTGGCAAGGACAAGTGCAAACAAATTCCACATCTTGCACTAGTTCAAGGAGTCACAAACCCTCTTGTTGGTAAGGCAAGGGACAAGGTAACCTAATGTTATTATGTACATCATCATGTGTGTGCTACACTCTATGTCTATGGATATCCTTATTTATTCCTTGTGGGACTAACCCATGTAGGTATAGAAAGTGCAACTCACTCCAATGGATTGCTTCAAATGATCTACATCAACAATGAGCATCCACATCTTTGTTATCTACATGAAGTCATTATCGACAAAACCCAAGGTTAGTTCATCCCTCTTAGGGGGGATATCACATCTAGGGAGAGCTTTACTCTAAGAATTGAGCTAAAAAGCAACTCTAATGGTGTGAATACAACAATGCTGTATGTAAAAGTCGTAACCCCACTTGTGCTTAAACGATGAGTATGACCTATGATCAAATGTTCTCATTTTACTCCTAAGTCAATATACTCATATATAGATGACCTAGTCATCGCCAATTGCTTCATAGATGCTAGAGTGATTGTGCATGCTTGGCCACATTTTTCATTTGCTATTTTATTGTGTGAGCATGTTGGTTACATACTTTTCTCATTCGAGGACATCCATTTGTTGCTTTGATTGTTTGGATTTTCTCCTTTTTGCCAAATGGATGGACAAGAATGCCTAAGAACTCCCGCTAGCTATCTATGCCTTTCTCTTCTCAAATTCTATTCATGCTACATCACAAAGTTTGATCTAAGTCAAATTCAAACCCTCTGTGTGAGGAGCACTCAGAGGCCCATTTTTTCATAGACTTAAAACTTCCAAAACCTCTCTGTGTATTTCAATCTGACCGACTCCTCCATTTTGGTCACACCGAGTTCACTGGGTTGATCAAGTTTTCAATCTCGGTGCAACCGATTAGAACTTTTCGGTCTCACCGAGTTTCAGTAACCGCTTGCGATTCTGCATCTCGGTGCCACCAAGTTGTTCCACTTGGTCACACCGATAGTGCTAGGATATATATACTAACGGGTCAGAATTTGGAAATTTCTCCAAAACCTCTTCGCCCGCGCATGTCATGCTCTGCCGCCTGGGTCTCCGGATCGTCTTCTCATCGCTAGAGACCTCCCACCGTTGGTCTCCGCCGTCGTCAACGGAAATCCTCACCTTCGTTGCCGCCGTAGCGAGCTCATCTCCAAGATAGGGTATGAGCTCAACTCTTTGTGCTTTCTTTTAACTCCGATTCCTAGCACAAAGGCAATGCCATGTTTCTTTCCAAGTATGAGATTGATCCATCCACATAAAACATCCTCTAGATTTTATTTGAGTTGAAGATCTAGAGTTAGGTTTCCACCGGACTCATCTCGGACCGACCGAATTGTAGGAATCGGTCCCACCAATTTGGCTTAGGCCAGTGCACAAGTGATTTTCAGTCTGACCGAAAGTTGCAAATCGTTGTAACCAATACCAGGACTTTGTGAAACCCTAGCAAACTCGGAGTCACCGAACTGTGTCTCGGTCTGACCGATTCCACATGCTTAGACTCCAAAGTTGCTTCGGTGACCGAGTTTTACAAATCGGTAGCTCCGACATGCTTCCTGTAGAAAACTAAAACTAAGTTTTTGACTCATTCTTTTTGCAAAAACTCTGCATTTTGTGATGCTCATCTACTCTATCTCATCTACAACTATTCACAGGGATAGTTCTCAGTTTTCTGTGTAGAATGTCTGATCAAAGTGATAGTCAGAACAAGTCAGAGGAGCAGATGAACTTGAGTGATGGCACTAGTCCCTCTGGAAGCTAAGATGAAGGAAGCAAGAGCACTCCAAGCAACCTGCCTAAGGCATCAACTAGGCAGAGAAAGAAGAAAACATCAGACTGAAGATGAAGACTTTGAGATTGAGGAAGTCAGCTCAAAGAAGAAAGTGCTAAAGAAAGAATATGGTGATGCTGCTTCCACCAAGCCAGGAAAGAATGTGAAGGCCCCTGCCAGGAGAGTTCCTATGTCTAAGGCCAGCGGAGCAACTCAAAAGACCATGACATTCTCACTTAAGCAAAGATCAGGTGAAGAAGGGAAGAAGAGAGTCAGGAAAACCACTACTAGAGTGCTTGGAAATCCATCCATGAGGAGAGACTCTATGATGTAGGGTGGAACCCTAGACGCCCAATCTTTCACGTTTGGAGGGAATCCTACCAAGAACACGAAGAACACGAGAGGGGAAATGAGGGGAACATGGGGGAAACACAAGAGAAAACACTCAACCAACATGAATATAGTCACACATGCGCTAGATCCTCGAAACACAAAAGGGTACAAGATCCGAATCCAACAAAGGAAATACATAGGGAAACCGGTTCTTCTCCGTGAGGAGGTCTTGAAGATGGTCTTCTCTGAGAGGAGGTCTTGAATCCAAGCGGATCTTCTCCGAAGAGGTGTCAGTCCCTCGCGGTGGAGTAGATCCGGATGGATGAGCAAAGCTCTATCTCAAAGTATGAGCTATCACAATGCTAACCCTAGAAAGAGGGTGGAGGAGGAGTTTATATAGTCTAGGGGCGAAGAGGGGTACATGGGCTCGGCCCTTTACTGTGCGCAGACAGGTTGGGCCGGACGTACGGGAGTCGGGCCAGATGTCCGGTTGCTCGTGTGGTGCCGGATGTCTGGGCTGTCGGCCGGATGTCCAGGCTGGCCTGGCGCCATCTTGGATCTCATTGGGCAGGACTGGTCCGGATGTCCGGGCGCTGGCCGGACATCCGGGGCGACATGAAGGGCCGGATTTCCGGGATTTTGGCCGGATGTCCGGGCTAGAAGGGGTCCAGCTACTGTGATGTTGCGCCAGATTTCCGGGGGTCCAGCCGGATGTCCGGCCGCTTGCTGTGCGCCAGATGTTCGGGTCTTGGGCCGGATGTCCGGGGCCTGTAGCTTCGGCAGGGCTTCGGCTGCCTGTAGTAGATGCTCCAGGGGCCGGATGTCCGGGGCCATGGCCGGATGTCCAGGGCCTGGAAGCTGCACTCGCCTTCTTCCATTGGTTCTCTTCATCCGTGGACTTGGGAGCTTGAACCTCTTCACGTGCATTCTTGGGAGGGTCCTCTTGGTACCTAATCATGCACAACATTCCGGACTTAGGTAGTTGCCATGTCTCGAGAGGATCATATGAGATATCACTAAGGAGAGAATTCACCTCGGTCTCTAGAGCTCTAGCTCGTGCTCGTGTCATGGGTCCTCTTGGCGCTTGGTGAGACGATGGTAGGTCCATGGGGATGACCGTAGGATGCTCCACATCATCTCCCTTCCCTTGGGAAAGGTCTGACCTCGGATCGAAATCCTCATCACCATGGTACGGGGAGAGATCATTGATATTGAAGATGTTGCTCACGGAGTACTTGTCGCATGGGATGTCGATCTTGTAGGCGTTGTGTTTGTAGCGTTCAATCACCTTGAGGGGTCCATCGACTCGTGGTAGAAGTTTGGACTTGCGTTCGTTGGGGAAGCGCTCCTTGCGAAGGTGTAGCCACACGAGATCTCCAATGTTGAATATCATGGGTTGCTTGTTGATGTTGAGCTTGGTCGCGAGTCATTGTACTTGGTGCTTGATGGTGTGCCTTGTATCTTCGTGCATCTTCTTGAGGTAGCTTTCTCGTGGACTCGCGTCCATGTTGGTGTGCTCTTGTAGTGGAAGAGGTAGAATGTTCAATGGGGACAATGGTTTGAAGCCGTAGACGACCTTGAAAGGGAACTTGGCGGTAGTTGAATGTGTTGCGCGGTTGTAGGCGTACTCGATGATGGGTAGGCACTCCTCCCACTCCTTGATGTTCCTCTTGATCAACACGTGAAGTAGAGTGGAGAGTGTACGGTTCGTCATCTCTGTTTGGCCGTCGGTTTGGGGATGGTATGCCGAAAACAAGAGCTTGATTCCGAGCTTGGCGCATAGAGTCTTCCAAAAGTAACTTAAGAACTTGACGTCACGGTCTGAGACGATCGTCTTGGTCACTCCATGTAATCGCAAGATTTCCCTACAAAAGATATTCACGATATGTGAAGCATCGTCTATCTTGTTGCATGGGATAAAATGAGCCATTTTAGAGAATCGGTCCACAACAACAAACACGGAATCCTTTCCATTTTGAGTTCTAGGCAAACCAAGTACAAAGTCCATGCTAATGTCTTCCCAAGGTTGATAGGTAATAGGAAGAGGCATGTAAAGACCATGGGATTGAGCTTTAGACTTAGCTTTGCGACATGTAGAGCACCGGTTGGAGAAGCGTGAGACATCACGGAACATCTTGGGCCAAAAGTAGTTCTTGGAGAGCGTGGCGAATGTCTTGTCGCGTCCAAAGTGTCCCATGAGTCCGCCTCCATGAGCCTCTTTCAAAAGGAGCAAATGAAGAGAAGATTCGCTCTCATAAGATAATCATCCTTGATGTAATATCGTTCCCAAGATGTATGCGTCAAATACTTAGCATAAGGATTAGCAAAGGTAGGATCATTCGCATACAAGTCCTTTGTGCTCAAAGCCAATAACATTTAACTCAAGTTTAGTGACAACCGTGCATATGCGGGAAAGGGCATCCGCCACTATGTTTTCCTTGCCCTTGATGTACTTGATGATATAAGGAAATGACTCGATGAATTCACTCCATTTGGCATGATGCTTGTTCAACTTAGTTTGTCCTTTTAATTACTTAAGCGTTTCATGATCGGTATGAATGATAAATTCATGAGGGCGAAGATAATGTTCCCATTCACGCAAAACTTGCACTAAAGCATATAGCTCTTTGTCATAGATGGGGTAATTGAGTTGCGCTCCGGAAAGTTTTTCACTAAAATATGCTATGGGGCGCTGTTCTTGTGTTAACACGCCTCCTATGCCATTACTGCTAGCGTCACAATGAATCTCAAAAGGTTTGTCAAAGTTGGGTAATGCAAGCATGGGAGCATGAGTAAGCAAATTCTTAAGCTCATGAAATGCGGTATCTTGGGATGGTCCCCAAACAAAAGGCACATTTTTCTTACTCAAAGAATGTAAAGGAGAAGCAATGGTGCTAAAATCCTTCACAAGGCTACGATAGAAACCGGCTAAACCAAGAAAACTACGCACTTGTTGCAAGTTGGTTGGTTGGGGCCAAGTTTTAATAGCATTGATCTTAGATTCATCTACATGAACACCCTTAGAAGACACAACAAAACCCAAGAAAACAAGCTTATCAACACCAAAAAGGCATTTGTCCACATTAGCATAAAGTCGCTCTTTCCTAAGGGTTTGCAACACGGTTCTAAGATGGGTGACATGCTCTTTGAGGGATTTGCTAAAGATAAGAATATCATCAAAATAGACCACAACAAATACACCAATATAGGGTTGAAGAACAAAATGCATGACTTGCATGAAAGTACCGGGTGCTTCAGATAAACCCATTGGCATAACTAGCCATTCATATAAGCCAAATTTGGTCTTAAATGCGGCTTTCCATTCATCACCTTCTTGGATGCGTATTTGATAGTAGCCACTCTCAAGATCAATCTTAGAGAAAATGGCGGCTCCACTAAGCTCATCAAGCATATCAACTAAGCGTGTAATAGGATAACGATATGTAACGGTGATAGCATTAATGGGACGGCAATTGGAAACCATTCAATAAGTATCGTCTTTCTTTGGAACAAGTTGCTCAAGCTTTCACGTACTTGACCGTTGTCGACTAGTTGTTGTACTTACCGTTGGATCTCCTTAGTTTCCTCGTGGTTGACGCGGCAGGGAGCCTTGTTAGGAAGAGGTGCTCCGGGGATGAGGTCGATTCGGTGCTCAATACCTCGTAGTGGAGGTAGACCCAGAGGTAGCTCATCGGGGGAAACATCTTGGAATTCTTGCAAAAGAGAAGACAACACTAAAGGTAGATCATGAAAGGTGTTAGTTTCTGGTGCCTCGTTCTTGCACACAAGGACATAGTGCATAACACGTGATGGGTTCTCACACACTTCTCTCATCTCACTTTTGGTGGCCAATAGGACTAAGTTTTTCTTGCCGCTCATCATGGAGGCACTAGATTTTGGCTTGTGGCGCTCACTCTCTTTTGGGTGGATCACTCTCTCGCTCTTTTATCCACGATGGGTGGTTTGCTTGTCGGCAATCACTTGACTTGGAGACATAGGTCGTAGCACATATTCCTTTCCTTTCATCTTGAAGCTATAATGATTGGTACGCCCATTGTGGATGACGCCGCGGTCAAATTGCCATGATCGACCAAGAAGGAGGTGGCAAACGGACATCGGGACAACATCACATTCCAAAGTGTCTTCATATGCTCCAATTTTGAAGGAAACTTTGACCGAATGCTCAACTTGTATAGTGCCGGAATCGCTTAGCCATTGGACCTAGTAGGGGTGCGGCTGCATCATCTTGACCAATTGAACTTGGAGCATAGTTCTTCAATTGCCAAGTTGTGACAACTACCTCCATCGACGATGACCTTGACGGACCTTCCATTGATGCCGGCCTTTGTGTGGAAGATGTGGCATCTTTGGTCTACGTCTTGTTGATGTTGAAGAGTCAAGACTTTGGAGACAACGAGAGCCGGGCTCGAATCCTCATCACAAAAGACTTTATCATCTTCATCTTCGTTCACGTGTTGGTGCATGGCCACTTGATCAAGGGCTTCCATTTCCTCTTCACTCATGGAGTCATAGGTTCCGTTGTCATTGAGGATCATGGTGCGCTTGTTGGTGCACTCAAAGGATTTGTGGCCTCGGCCGCCACAAGTGAAACACTTGAAGGATCTTGTCTTGACGGTATCATTGGCTGGAGTAGATGATGAAGCTCGCGGCTTGAAGTTGCTTGTAGTAGGAGGATGAATTGAGGTTGTCGAAGCTTTCTTGTAGCTCGACTTGTCGCCGTTGGTTGTAGATGGCTTGGCTGGGGTAGAATTTGGAGGAGTCGTTGAAGCTTGGGTGTTGGAGAAGCCGTAGCTCTTGGACGAGTACTTGGCGTACTTGAAGTCATCTTTCACTTGACGTTCTGCTTTGGTAGCTTGATGCATGAGCTCAATGAGGTTGGAGTAGGGTTGGAAGTCGGCAATCTTCTTGATGGGATGATTGTGGTCATTCAAGAAATGGGCCATAGTTTGCTCATCATCTTCCGTGACATTGGCTCTTATCATGGCTATCTCCATTTCCTTGTAGTATTCTTCAACACTCTTTGTTCCTTGCTTGAGGAGTTGTAGCTTCTTAAAAAGATCACGGCTGTAGTAGGTGGGCACAAAACGTGCTCGCATGACATCTTTCATTTGAGCCCAAGTGGTGATTGGTGGTACACCTCTTTCTTCTCGGCGCTCAAGGACTTGTTCCCACCATATGATCACATAGACTTGGAACTCAAGTGATGCCATAGCGATCTTCTTCTCTTCCTCGTAGTTGTGCAAACGAAAGATTTGTCGACCTTCAATGCCCATGATAGGTAGTCTTCGGGATCATTGCTTCCATTGAATTTAGGCATGGTGAACTTTAGCTTGTCATAGTGTTGCTCTTCATTGTGTTGGGGTCGAGGGTGATGAAGACACCCTTGACATGGAGGATTATCAACCTCATGTTGCTCTTGGCGTGGAAAATTTCCGTAGTCATCTTGCTCTTGTTGAACTTGAGGTTGTGGAGGAGCTTGTCGAGCTTGTGGAGGAGCTTGAGGAACTTAATGATGCACTCTTGGTTGGTAGTTTAGCTCTTGAATTTCTTCGCAAAGTGCTTCCTCTTGATTGCGCCTATCTTGGTTGCGGTTGGCAATGGCTCGACTTGATTCTTGAAGGGCACGTCGCGCCTCAAAAGCTTGTGCTTCACATTGTTGTTGTTGAAGACATTGAACTTCGGCGTCTTGTTTGTCTTGATGTTGTCATGCTCGCTCTTCTTCTTGGTGACGTTGATGTTGTCATACTTGAGCTTGTACAAAAGGGACTTGGTTTGGTCGATGACGATGTGTTTGCTCGTCGACTTGCTCTTGTGGATGATTGCCATGTAGAGGATTGCGAGTTGCTTGACGGTATTTACACGCGGCTTGATGTAGAGTGTTTGATGTCGGTGTACTTGTGCCGGAGAAGGTGTCGTCGGTGTGTCGACTTGAGCGGCTCCGTCTTGAGTAGGAAGAAGTGGAAGAATGGCGGTTCACCAACAAGGCATGATCTCGTCCATTCTTGCATCGTTCTCTTGTTTGTGAGTGTCGAGCTTGTTGTCGAAGTAGTCTCTTGTTCATTGCTTGGAGAGTCGCAAGTCGGTGGCGAGATTGTCGATGCGGTCGCTCATTCCTTGTTGTTCTTGGTGCAAAGCTCTTTGTGCACCGAAGAGGTGGCTCTTGGTGACATCGGATGACATGTCATCGTCTTGCTTGATGAAGAGTGGGTTGGTAGAAGAACTTGGCCTATCCATCATTCCAAGCAAATATGTGAGTGGGAGAAGGAGAAGAACTTACACCAAATGTACCTTTACCAATGTTGAAGATGGATCAATGATCACTCAAATGTGGACAAGGAAATAACACAATTGGTACGAATTCTTGTCGGTTCTCACACCTACACAAGTAAAAGCTTATGGTGGAGCTAGGTTAGGATGGTGGCACAAAATTTGATGCAATTGTTAGTGAGCTTCAATAATGTTGGAAAAGATTCACAAATTTGCAAATGCAACAAGTAGACCAATAGCAAGATATGGTACACGGAAACACACACGCAAATAGATAAGCGGGGTCATGTAACCAAGGAATGAGCCAAAATGTGGAGACCACAAAAATGCTCGTGTTGCACAACACTAGAGAGACGCTAGCACGATTACACAAATAGGCGGATACGAAACTTGTGCACAACCTAGTAGGCAAAAATGCAGCGACTACTATCCCAAGTATGCTATATGTATTATATTCCGATGGTATGATCCAAGATGATCGGATATGACAATCTTAATGTAGTATGATGCTATGGTTCTTGCTTATAAGCTCTTTTCTTATCCTTCCTTCTTGCTTAAAAGCTTGTTTGGCTCTTTCACTTGTGAGCTCTTTTCTCATGCAAAACTTGACGAACCAAGATAGCAATTGTGTATGCGATGACAACTTTGTGACACAAAAGATGATACCAAGATATGCACCACTATGATATGGTATGTATGCTATGGAGTATGATCACTAAAGTGCACAAGTCACGTTGCCGGCAATACTCAAAGGCTAGTCTCGATGGGTAAGCAATGCAAAAGTAAGGCTATGTGGTTATCAATGCAAATGGCATGGAATAGACAAAGATGTCGTCGAGGTTACCGTCATTGGCCATGATGAGTCTTTTGCGAAGATGAGCGGTGGTGATGGTGATGTCAAACCGTACCTATATAGCCAAAACACAATAGGACACGGGAACCACAACTCAAATTCTCAAAGACCAAAACGGGTCAAAATTGTCATAGGTGGTAGCGGTAAGTGATGGTGGTGCTTGCGGAAAGCGGTGGTGGTATGCGGAAGTATGCGTGGTATGCGGAAGTATGCGTGGGCACGGGGGCAAAATTTGGCAAAAGTTAGGCGGAAAATGGGGCGATGGATGGAGTTGCTACTGTCAGGGGCCGGATGTCCGGGGTAGCCGGATGTCCGGGCAACACGGGCCGGATGTCCGGGCGCTAGAAACGGGGATGAACACCATGATCTCCGCGGGAAAAAGGCAACACTGGGGCAAAATTCGGATGATTTAGTGAATGGAAATTGCGGAGAAGGTGGGGGAAGCTAGATCCACACGTGGGAAAGCAGATCCATGGATCAAATCCAACAAAACCTCATCACACCAACAAATCACAAAAAAAATTGGGGGCTATTTTTGGTGGAAATTTTCAGATTTAGGACGTAATCAACAAAATCAAGCTAGAAAACAAAGGGTAGGGGCTCCAAAAACGTGATCAACGTGGCTCATGATACCAAGATGATGTAGGATGGAACCCTAGACGCCCGATCTTTCATGTTTGGAGGGAATCCTACCAAGAACACGAAGAACTCGAGAGGGGAAACGAGGAGAACACGAGAGAAACACAAGAGAAAACACTCAACCAAAAAGAATATAGTCACACATGCGCTAGATCCTCGAAATACAAAAGGGTACAAGATCCAAATCCAACAAAGGATGATACATAGGGTAACCGGTTCTTCTTCGTGAGAAGGTCTTGTAGATGGTCTTCTCCGAGAGGAGGTCTTGATTCCAAGTGGATCTTCTCCAAAGAGGTGTCGGTCCCTCGCTGTAACGCCCTCGATGCGGCTATATCTCCCACGTGTCGAAGCACGACTTAGAGGCATAACCGCATTGAAAGCAATGTCGCAAGTGAGGTAATCTTCACACAACCCATGTAATACATAAGGGAAAGAGATACATAGTTGGCTTACAGTCGCCACTTCACACAATACATAAATAAACATCCATCATTCAGTTTACACTCAAGGTCCGCTCACGGAACCAAAATAAAAGAAGACTACCCCAAATGCAACACAGATCCCGATCGTCCCAACTGGCTCCACTACCGATCGTCTGAAATGAAACATAGTAACGACCAAGGGCCTCATCAAATTCCCACTTCAGCTCGATTCGCCCTCTGCTACCGTATCGCCGGTACCTGATCTGCTTTTGTAGAATCTGTGAGTCACGGGACTCAGCAATCTCACACCCGCGAGATCAAGACTATTTAAGCTTAAGGGAAGGTTGGTGTAATGAGGTGGAGCTGCAGCAGCGACTAGCATATATGGTGGCTACATCGCAAAAGAGAGCGAGAAGAGAAGCAAAGCACGGTCATGAAGCTAGTAGCGATCAAGAAGTGATCCCGAAACTACTTACGCCAAACATAACTCCAACATCGTGTTCACTTCCCGGACTCCGAGAAGGGACCATCACGTTACACACGCGTTGATGTATTTTAATTAAGGTCAACTTTGGGTTTTCTACAACCGACATTAACAAATTCCCATCTGCCTCCTAACCGCGGGCACGGCTTTGAAAGATAATACCTGCAGGGTGTCCCAACTTAGCCCATCACAAGCTCTCACGGTCAACGAAGAATATACCTTCTCCGGAAAACCCGATCGATCTCGGAATCCCGGTTCGCATGACATTTCGACAATGGTAAAACAAGACCAGCAAAGCCTCCCGAATGTGCCGACAAATCCCGATAGGAGCTGCACATATCTCGTTCTCGTGGCACACCGGATGAGCAGACGACGGCAACCGAGGATACCCCAAGTTGCCTCGTATGCACCGCAAGTGGTTTAGTTTGGACCAACACTCGAGGAGCATTGGCCCGGGGTTAAATAAAGATGACCCTTGGGCTCGCGAAAACCCAAGGGAAAAAGGCTTAGGTGGCAAATGGTAAAACCAAGGTTTGGCCTTGCTGGAGGAGTTTTATTCAAAGCAAACTGTCACGGGGGTCCCATAAATCACCCAACCGCGTAAGGAACGCAAAATCAAGGAACATAACACCAGTATGACGGAAACTAGGGTGGCAAGAGTGGAACAAAACACCAGGCATAAGGCCGAGCCTTCCACCCTTTACCAAGTATATAGATGCATTAATTAAAACAATAGATATTGTGATATCCCAAAATGATCCATGTTCCAACAAGGAATAAACTTCATCTTCACCTGCAACTAGCAACGCTATAAGAGGGGCTAAGCAACAGCGGTGACATAGCCAAACAACGGTTTGCTAGGACATGGATGGTTAGAGGTTTGACATGGCAATATGGGTGGCATGATATAGCAAGTGGTAGGTATCGCAACATAGGCATAGCAAAAGAGCGAGCATCTAGCAAGCAAAGATAGAAGTGATATCGAAGGTATGGTCATCTTGCCTGCAAGGTTCTCAAAGTTGTCAAAGGCTTGATCCTCGTAGGCGTTCTCAACAGGTTCCTCGTACACGTACTCGTCTCCCGGCTCTACCCAAAGCAAGAATACAAGCAATGGAACAACAATCAAACAAGGAGCAATGCACAAGCAATATGATGCAATACATGACATGCTATGCGAGATGTGATATGCAATGCATATGTGTGCTCCGGAAGGAAAATGATGAACCGGGCATCAACTTGGCAAACCAAGTATGCCGCTGGAAAGATGGGATGATTTCGGTTGAAATCGATATAAAGATCACCGGAATAGGATGCATGGTTTGCAAATGGCAAGCAAAACAATAATGGCACAAATCTGCGTT
Source organism: Aegilops speltoides (assembly GCA_021437245.1). Classification (NCBI taxonomy): domain Eukaryota; kingdom Viridiplantae; phylum Streptophyta; class Magnoliopsida; order Poales; family Poaceae; genus Aegilops; species Aegilops speltoides. The sequence goes on along the minus strand of CM038144.1, from coordinate 423,742,295 downwards.
TAACAGCACGATGCTACTTAGCATGCAACAAGAAACTATGCTACAGCACCCCAACATGCAAACAAGGCATATGACAGTGATCTACAGGAGATGCTTAACAAAAGAGGAACACTGAGCTACGGCTAAATCACATCATAACAGGTTCAAACAAGCATGGTGAAAGTGCAAAAAAATATCAGGTTCACAAACTTAGTGAAAATACTAGTATGCCACAAATTAACATCAGGAAGGCATGTTTAGAGCAAGCAAACAACAAGCTACAGGAACTTATAATAGCAAAACAAGGCATGACATGATTCTACTCAAAGCATAGATCAAAAGTCCCTTACTGACCATAAGCCAAAAAGGACCATAAGAAATGATGGCACCCATGTAAACATAGCAAGTTTTATTAACAGTTCCAGACTTCGTGAAATTTCAGGACATGGCAAAAACATATTCAACATGGCATCTTTACAAGCTTGATTAACTCACTAACAGGCATATCATGGCATGGAACAAGTACTAGCATGAAGTAGGCATGAAAAAGAAGCTATCCTTGTGCAAAACAACCTCATAGCATGCTTGGGATAAACCACACACAAATGACAAGACAACATCATGATGTAAAATGACATGTTCATGAATTTGCTCAAATGCAGAAACTAATGCCACCACTGGATTGGTGGGATTTTTCTACCCCAATAACATATATAATATGTTAGGGTTACTGTAGAAAAATATTCACAAGTGCATTAAGTTAAAACCTGCCTAAAATGGTAATTGACAGAAATGGCACTTTCCATAAGTGGAAACGTCCAGAAACGGACTTGCCCGAAATGGAAAGGTTCTACATGCCAGAAATGGAATATTCACAGGAACAGGAATAAAACACTTAATAAAAATAAGAATAAACAAATAAAATAAATAAATAAAACAGATAGGTTAGGAGAGTATGACAGGTGGGGCCACCCTGTCATACGCACAGTGCAAGAATGGGATTAAAAAGGGGGGTTAATATGCAGCCGCGGGGGATCGAACCCGGGTCTCCCCGGTGTGGCTCTGCTACTGCAGCCACTGGGCTAGGCGGGCGCTGCTGATAGGGGAAGGGCTCTGCTCCTCTTGAGGCAACTCAAGCGGCATCGTCCCTTCTCATCTGCAGCAGAGAAGTCGCCGGCGGTGCCTGCGAGCGACGAGACGACCACCGGAGCCAAGGGGTACTGGCGGGGGTGCGGGATAGGCCAGGGAGTGCGGGTGCAGTGGCACATGGAAGGCGCGGCTTGCGGTGCCCGAGCACGAGCTCGTGCTTGCCTTTGGGCGCAGATGAACGGCGAAGCGAAGCGAGCGACGCGAGCAGTGGTGCGCGCTGCAGTGTAGATGCATGCGGGCTACGGGCTCTGGCGCGGCGAAGCGAGCATGTGGGAACAGGGAGAGCGTGTGCACGTGCAGCAGCAAAACATGCGCAACTAAAACTACAGAGATCGCCGGAGCACCGAGAGCATGGGAAAGATTGAATCGAAGCAGCGCCTATGGTGATCTATCGACGACAGGAAGGAGCAGGGAGGAAGTTGGGTATACCTCCTTACCCAAAGACAAGAATATGGCGACGGAGTCGAGCCTGCGGCGACGCGGACGAGCTCTGAACCCGGCGGGGCTGCTGTCCGCGAAGCAGGGGAGGAAGAGGACGACGGGGAGGTAGCCGAACTTGGCGATACCAGGCGAGGAAGAGGACGGCGGGGACGTAGTCGACGTCGTGGAGGAGACGGATGTACTTGGCGAGGCGGAGGTGGCCGGAGAGCACGCCGGCGACGAGGCGCGCTCCCAGGTGCGCTCGGGACGGGGCGGAAGCGGCAGATCTGGTGGCTAAACTCACCTGGAAACGGCGGCGGCGGACGAGGGAAACCCTAGGCGACGCGAGGGACACGGGAGATGGGGGCTTAAAAGGGCTAGGGCGAGCGGACAAGCTCACGCGCGCTCGTGCTCGCGGTCCCCATGGCGACGGCGAGACGAGAGGGAAAAGGTGGGTGCGGGAAACAGGGGAGGCGCTGACGAGCGGGGCCGACCTATCCACGTGTCGAGGGTCTAGCGGGGGTGCGCGCTTGCGTGGGTGAGAAAAGACGAGGGCGCGAGCGGGCCGATCGGCGCGCTGGCCGGGCTGGGCTGGTTTGTCTGGCGGGCGCTTAGCCGGGCCAGCCTGGGAGGCCGAGGCCCGGGGGTTGCTGCGCTGGCTGCTGCTGCTTCATTTCTATTTAAATAAACAAAAATAGAAACAGAAAATCTCAGGAAAAAGGGAGAGGAGATAGAGCATAAAGAAAATACTCTCCAACTCCTGGAATTATCCACTATTTTAATAAATTGCATTGGGCATTTTTAGAGGTAGAAAAATAAGACAAGTTTGAAATATTTTCAAACTTGTGTCATTTTTGAACCTGACCAAAACAACTTCAAATAAGGATATCTTTGGCAGAGAGGTTTAGGGCAAGGAGCAAGATTTACAGGGAGAAGATGAACATTAATAGAGAAAGAAAAATAGCACTTGATAAGAGAAGGAAGTAGGAGAAGTGAAGGTGCCATGGTTGGAAGGGGGGGGACAAGGTCATGCCCATGATGCTCATGGCAACAACATGAATGACAACATGCAACATTAGATGGCATGAGATGAAGATGCACTATATGATGAGGATGAATGCAAAATGACAAGAGGCACAAATGCAAAAAGGCTAAAAAGGAACATGACAAAGAAAAAAATAAAACCACACATAACCAAAACAAGATGAGGCCAAACATGATAAACCCCACAAGAAATGGATGAAGGTCAAGTTGATATATTGCCAAATATGGACATGATACATCTGGGGTGTTACACTCGCGGTGGAGTAGATCCGGATGGATGATCAAAGCTCTGTCTCAAAGTATGAGCTATCACAATGCTAACCCTAGAAAGAGGGTGGAGGAGGAGTTTAGATAGTCTAGGGGGTGAAGAGGGGTACATAGGCTCGGCCCTTTACTGTGCGCAAATAGGTCCGGCCAGATGTACGGGCATCGGGCCGGATGTCCGGGTGCTCGCGGGGTGCTGGATGTCCGGGCTATCGGTCGGATGTCCGGGTTGGCCTGGCGCCGTCTTGGATCTCATTGGGCAGGACTGGTCCGGATGTCCGGGCGCTGGTCGGACGTCTGGGGCGACGTGAAGGGCCAGATTTTTGGGATTTTCGTCGGATGTCCGGGCTGGAAGGGGTCTAGCTACTGTGATGTTGCGCCCGATTTTCGAGGGTCGAGCCGGATGTCCGGCCGCTCGCCGTGCGTCGAATGTCCGGGTCCTGGGCAAGATGTCCGGGGCCTAGAGCTTCGGCTGGGCTTCGACTGTAGTAGATGCTCTAGGGGCCGGATGTCCGGGGCTTGGAAGCTGCACTCGCCTTCTTCAGTTGGTTCTCTTCATCCATGGACTTGGGAGCTTGACCATCTTCACGTGCATCCTCGGGAGGGTCCTCTTGGTACCTAATGATGCACAACATTCCGGACTTAGGTAGTAGCCATGTCACGAGAGGATCATATGAGATATCACTAAGGAGAGAAGTCACCTCGGTCTCGAGAGCTCTAGCTCGTTCTCGTGTCATGGGTCCTCTTGGCGCTTGGCGAGACGATGGTAGGTCCATGGGGATGACCGTAGGATGCTCCACATCACTCTGCTAGTGAGGAGGAAGAGGAAGAAGAGGTTGCTGCACAAGCACCTCCTGCTAAGTCACAAGAGCTGATGGGGGATGCCATCAAGTCTGGGGCAGCTCCTTCAAAGCCCAAGACAGCCCCCAAAGCTCCAGCTCAGGCCACCAAGACAGCTCCAAAGAGAAGCACCAGGAACATACCTGCTTTAGAGAAGAACAAGGCCCCAGTGCCTGAATCTGCAGTAGATGTTGAAGCCCCAGTGCTCAGAAAGCTCAAACCTAAGATTACAGACCATAATGACAGTCACCCAGTAGCTGAAAACATGAAGGAGAGAAAGGATGCAGGTCTTAGAAGATGGTGACAAGCAGATCCATATGCTGTGAGGAGGAGGACTGCAGTGGACTACAGGTTCCACACCAAAGAGCAACAATTTTTTTATGAGACAATTTTGCTGGACAAGAAGCCCATTAGTGACATGAGATGGGTTGATTCAAAATACATTGATGCAAATGCAGATCATTTCCCAGGAGTGCATGACAGCTTTAAGTGCAATGGTATTTATGACTTTGTTGGTCAAGAGTTGACAAAGTGGAATGATGAGGTCATTATGCAATTCTACTCAACAACTCATTTTTATCCTGAGGGAAGGATTGTGTGGATGACTGAAGGTCAGAGGCACCAATCTACAATTGATGAGTGGGCTAAGCTCATAAATGCACCTGAAGAAGAAGAGAATGACATTGATCTCTATGATGAGAAGAAGAAGGATCACAACTCCATGGCCAATATGTATAAGGAAATTCCAGATAAGGCCCTGGAGACACATAAGTTTGGGTCAGTCTACTACTTGTTGTCTAGTTTGGCCACTGATACAACTCCAATGTATCTATAATTTTTGATTGTTCCATGCTATTATATTATCTGTTTTGGATGTTTAATGGGCTTTACTATACACTTGTATATTATTTTTGGGACTAACCTATTAACCGAAGGCCCAGCCCAAATTGTTGTTTTTTTTGCCTATTTTAGTGTTTCACAGAAAAGGAATATCAAATGGAGTCCAAATGGAATGAAACCTTCGGGAGAGTTATTTTTGGAACAAATGCAATCCAGGAGACTTGGAGTAGACGTCAGGGAAGCAACGAGGTGGCCACGAGGGTCCAGGGCACGCCCTACCCCCCTGGGTGTGCCCCCCACCCTCATGGGCCCCTCGTTGCTCCCCCTGACCGACTACTTACGCCTATATATATCCATATACCCCAAAAGCATCCAGGAGGACAATAGATCGGGAGTTCCGTCGCCGCAAGCCTCTGTAGTATCCAAAAACCTCTTGGGAGCCCATTCCGGCACCTTGCCGGAGGGGGTATCCATCACCGGTGGGCATCTTCATCATCCCGGTGCACTCCATGATGAGGAGGGAGTAGTTCACCCTCGGGGCTGAGGGTATGTACCGGTAGCTATGTGTTTGATCTCTCTCTCTCTCTCTCTTTCTCTCTCTCTCTCTCGTGTTCTTGATATGGCACGATCTTGATGTATCGCGAGCTTCGCTATTATAGTTGGATCTTATGATGTTTCTCCCCCTCTACTCTCTTGTAATGGATTGAGTTTTCCCTTTGAAGTTATCTTATCGGATTGAGTCTTTAAGATTTGAGAACACTTGATGTATGTCTTGCATGTGCTTATCTGTGGTGACAATGGGATATTCACGTGATCTACTTGATGTATGTTTTGGTGATCAACTTGCGGGTTCAGTGACCTTGTGAACTTATGCATAGGGGTTGGCACACGTTTTCGTCTTGACTCTTCGGTAGAAACTTTGGGGCACTCTTTGAAGTACTTTGTGTTGGTTGAATAGATGAATCTGAGATTGTGTGATGCATATCGTATAATCATGCCCACGGATACTTGAGGTGACATTGGAGTATCTAGGTGACATTGGGGTTTTGGTTGATTTGTGCCTTAAGGTGTTATTCTAATACGAACTCTATGATAGATCGAACGGAAAGAATAGCTTCATGTTATTTTACTACGGACTCTTGAATAAATCGATCAGAAAGGATAACTTTGAGGTGGTTTCGTACCCTACAATAATCTCTTCGTTTGTTCTACGCTATTATTGACTTTGGAGTGACTCTTTGTTGCATGTTGAGGGATAGTTATATGATCCAATTATGTTATTACTTTTGAGAGAACTTGCACTAGTGAAAGTATGAACCCTAAGCCTTGTTTCCTAGCATTGCAATACCGTTTACGCTCACTTTTATCATTAGTTACCTTGCTGTTTTTATAATTTCAGATTACAAAAACCTATATCTATCATCCATATTGCACTTGTATCACCATCTCTTCGCCGAACTAGTGCACCTATACAAATTACCATTGTATTGGGTGTGTTGGGGACACAAGAGACTCTTTGTTATTTGGTTGCAGGGTTGTTTGAGAGAGACCATCTTCATCCTACACCTCCCACGGATTGATAAACCTTAGGTCATTGATACGTCTCCAACATATCTACAATTTTTTATTGTTCCATGCTATTATATTACCCCTTTTGGATGTTTATGGGCTTTATTTTACACCTTTATATCATTTTTGGGACTAACCTACTAACCGGAGGCCCAGCCCGTATTGTTGTTTTTGTGCCTATTTCAGTATTTTGAAGAAAAGGAATATCCAATGGAGTCCAAATGGAATGAAACCTTCAGGAGCGTGATTTTTGGAACGAACGTGATCCAGAGGACTTGGAGTGCAAGTCAAGAAGCAGCCGAGGCTCCCACGAGATAGGAGGGTGTGCCCCCCCTATAGGGCGTGCCCCCTATCTCGTGTGCCCCTCGGGCGTCCACCGACGTACTTCTTCCTCCTATATAAGCCTACGTACCCTAAAAACATCCAGGGAGCAGACGAAACACAATTTCCACCACCGTAACCTTCTGTGTCCGCGCGATCCCATATTGGAGCCTTCGCCAGCGCTCCGCCAGAGGGGGAATCGACCATGGAGGGCTTCTACATCAACATCCTTGCCCCTCCGATGAGTTGTGAGTAGTTTACCATAGACCTACGGGTCCATAGTAATTAGCTAGATGGCTTCTTATCTCGTTTTGGATCTCAATACAATGTTCTCCCCCTCTCTTGTGGAGATCTATTCGATGTAAACTCTTTTTGCAGTGTGTTTATTGAGATCCGATGAATTGTGGGTTTATGATCAAGTTTATCTATGAATAATATTTGAATCTTCTCTGAATTCTTTTATGTATGATTGAGTTATCTTTGCAAGTCTCTTCGAATTATCAGTTTGGTTTGGCCTACTAGATTGATCTTTCTTGCCATGGGAGAAGTGCTTAGCTTTGGGTTCAATCTTGCGGTGTCCTTACCCAAAGGATGTAAAGGGTTGCAAGGCACGATTGTATTGTTGCCATCGAGGATAACAAGATGGGGTTTATATCATATTGCATGAGTTTATCCCTCTACATCATGTCATCTTTCTTAATGCGTTACTCTGTTATTATGAACTTAATACTCTATATGCATGCTGGATAGCGGTCGATGTGTGGACTAATAGTAGTAGATGCAGGCAGGAGTCGGTCTACTTGTCACGAACGTGATGCCTATATACATGATCATGCCTACATAATCTCATAATTATTCGCTTTTCTAACAATTGCTCGACAGTAATTTGTTCACCCACCGTAATACTTATGCTATCTTGAGAGAAGCCACTAGTGACACCTATGGCCCCTGGGTCTATCTCTTATCATATTTGCTTCCAATCTACTTTTATTTGCATTTTTACTTGTTGCATCTATATTAGAAAATATCAAAAATATATTTATCTTATCTTACTATCTGTCACATCCCTAGCTTCTGGTGCTGCCTAGTGTTTGCATCTTGCTTGCATCATGTTTAAATTTTTGAAACCTGAATTGAGGAAATTTGGAAGCCTCAAGATTTAATTCAAGAAGGGCAAACAACCCTGGAAAATTGCATTCAATGTTTCTCAAAATGTTCTTATTAACTGTTTAATATTTTTGGCAAGGCTCTTGCACCAAACCAAAAATAATGAACATTTGTGAGGAATATTTTGGGTCTTTGAATTTAAATCATTAGCTATTTGAATTTGGATTATATTCATATATTAGAATATAATTTCAAATACCCCTGAATTATTTTATGAGCTTTGGAAAAGTCCATCTAGCAGAATAAAAATATTCAGAGGAGTTTTTGGCATTGTTTGAATTTGTTTGAATTCAAAACAGTGGCAAAATATTAACTAAAAACAGAAAACAGATAATAATAAAAAAAGAACGGAAACCTACCTAACTCACCTGCAGCCCATCTAGCGCCCCAGCTGGCCCAGCTGCACTCCAGCCCACCAGGGGCAAGGTTGTCCTCAACCTTGCGCCTCTCGGCAAGCCAGCCATTCATGTCGAAGCGCCACCTCCCGCTTCATGTGGCAAGGCCTCGGGCTTTCTCTCCATGCCACGCGGCCTGGTCCTCATCCTCTCTCTCCTCGAGCGCTCTTCCCTCCTCTGTTCTTCCGCACAAGAACCACCGAACACACCTGCCGCCGCCGCTCCTACTGCGCACCCCCACCGCCCCCTTGCCCGTGGCGTGACCTCGAGCTCCGCCGTGGACCCATACGCCTTCTTCACCCAAGCCACGCGACGGAAGAGCCCGAGCACCGTCCCGGCGTCTTCTTCCTCCTCGGGCCACCGAGATCGCGGCGACCTTCGTCGCCACCAGCCCCTCCCGAGCATGCAGAGGCCTCCGCTCAACTCGATGTGAGCTTCGCGTCTTTCCCTTCCTCCCGATCTCATTCCTGTCTCAGAGCCGATTCCACCGGAGCCGCGAGCAAGGCTCCGCCGGCCATGACGCCACCACGGCCACCGTCACCTAGAGCTACAACCGAGCGCACAGCCGTGCTCTGCGCAATGTCAGAAGCCCAAAACCCTCCGCTTGCTCTGCTGTGCACCGCAACGCCAAACCGCCGAGACCGAACTCCGGCCGCCGCCTTTGAGCTCGCCGCCGCCGATATAGGTCGCCCCGGCAGAATCGATCGCACCACTCGACGCGCGGGATCACCGGCTATCCGTAGGTGGTCTCCTCCGTCCGTTTGGACGCCGGAGCGCGAAACCCGCAGCTCCCCGCTGCGTCTGGCCTCGCCGGCGTCAAGTCGCCGGCAGGTTTTGACCCAGTTGACCCGGGTTTGACCACCGTTTGACCCCAGTGGGTCACTGATGTGCGGGCCCGGCCCCTTCTAACTTTTGGTTAAATTAATAACTAATTTTAGTTAAGCCACTTACTCAGTGACATGCGGGCCCGCCCGACTAATTAAACTAGGTTAGGTTTAATTTATATTAGGATTAGCCCCAGTCACTGACGTGTGGACCCCGCTGGTCAGTTTGACCTGGACGACCCCGCTGACCGCTGACGTCACCCTGACGCAACGCTGACGTAATAACTTATTTACTGGATTATTCTTGCACAGGAAATTCCAGAAAATGCCTAAAACTTCTAAAAATCATAGTAATTCAACCGTAGCTCAGAATGAAATAAATTATATATGAAAAATGATCAGAACAATCCAATCTATCCATTTGTACCATTTTCATGCATGTTAGAACAACTTTTGTTCACTGTTTAGGTCAAATCAACTAAATGGCATTTGAATAATCACATGTGGAGTTTGAATTTGAACCTAGGGTTCAAACCAACTCCATTTAACTTGCTGCTAGTTGCATTAGTACAAATCACATCATATTGCCATGTCACATTCATGCATCATATTGTCGCATTGCATTGATTGTGTTCTTCCTTGTTTGCCGGTAATTGTCCCCTCTCGATAGATGTGTACCGGCGATGTGATCGATGACACCGATGAAGAACTATACTATCTTCAAAAGTGCCAGGCAAGCAAAACCCCCTTGTTCATTCCGATACAATCCCACTCTCTCGCTCCTGCTCTCTTTTACTGCATTAGGACAACAATGACATAATTGTTACTTGCTGCGGTAGTTGAACCCCTTTATCCTTTGCATGACCTGTCATTCCACAGTAAATAGATGAAACCCACTAGCATGGGTAGGAGTTGTTTGAGCCCTGATGTGCCTACTCATCCATGCTTGTTTGTCATGCCTGCTATTGCTTAGAGTTGAGTCAGTCCGATTCATCGGGATGAGTCGAGGTGTGTGAACATGTCCTCTTGTTGAGAGCTAAGTGTGTGAATACGATTTGGTAAAGGTAGCGGTGAGAAGCCATGTAGGAGTACATGGTGGGTTGTCTCATTGCAGCCGTCCTCAGGAACTGAGTTCTGTGTTTGTGATCCATGAACAGTTACTACCACGCATTGGAATGCTTAAGTGCCCTCTCGGCTTCTTAATCACCCTTGTCCTCTGTCCGGGAGTTGCAACTAGTTTCGGTGTTTGTAGGTAGTGTTAGTAGTCTACTGGTGGCACCCGGTACAGGTGGGCTTGGGACAGACTAGGCACCATGGCACGGTGTACCAAGCGTAGATCTACCCGTCGAGGTGGGCTTGGGAACCCTGCTCACATCGTTTGGGGCCGTGAGCGACACCCCGGCCGGATCTCCTTGCGGATGGAACCCGAATAGGCGATAAACCTGGACGAGAGACTTGAGTGTTTAGGTAGGTCGTGGCCGACTCCCTCGCCCGGCTTCCGCTTGAAGGCTGCTGAGGTACATGATGTGTATAGGGCGATAAGTGGCGAGAGCGTGTGTGAAGAAGTACACCCCTGCAGGGTTATCATTATCTATTCGAATAGCCGGATTCCTCGGATATGGAAACTTGGACCCTTGTACGTTCATAGACAAGTGAAAGTGGATACTCTAAAATGCGCAAGATAAGTGTGAGTGCTATGGATGGCGCTCGTGAGGGAGACGGGAGCGGATCCATAGTGGTGTATTGATATGGTGAATATGTGGACTCGTGCGCCACCTCAAAAGAGTTACTTGCAATGTAGTTCAGGTTAGCCACCGAGTCAAAGCTGGCTTGTCTGCAATCAAACTCCACCATCCCTTGTTGATACCGATGCATATGTAGATAGTTCTGATGTAAGTCTTCTTGGGTACATTTGTACTCACGTTTGCCTATTTTATGTTTTTGCGAGAGAGACTTCAGTCTCGCTAGTAGTTCCACGTGGACTTCGACGTTTAGCTTGATACCTCAGCTACGATCTTGTGCCCTCGGCAGGATCTGGTAGATAGTCAGGCTTCTAAGCCTTTTTCATTTGTAGATGTCTGTACCCAGACATGTTAAGCTTCCGTTTGTGCTTTGACTTGTATGCTCTGAATGTTGGGTCATGTGACCCATGTTTGTAATATCTCGCTCCTCGGAGCCTAATGAATAAATACTTGAGTCGTAGAGTCATGTTGTGATGCCATGTTGTATTTGCACATATCGAGCATATTGTGTGTATGTTATTGAAATGCTTGGTATGTGTGGGATCCGACTATCTAGTTGTTTATCTTTAGTAGCCTCTCTTATCGGAAATGTCTCCTAGTGATTCCACCGAGCCATGGTAGCTTGCTACTGCTCGAACACTTAGGCTGGCGGCATGTGTCCTTCTTCGCTCGTGTATGCCCTTCGGGAAATGTCACGATGAATACCGAGTCCTGTTAGCCGCTACAGCCCGGTTCACCGAGTCTGCTAGCCCAAGCTACAGCCTGGATTCACTCGCCGATGACCGACACGCTCGATGTTGGGTCATGGATGCCTGTCCTGTAAGTTTGTGCCACTTTGGGTTTATGACTAGCCATGTCAGCCCGGCTCCTTATCATATGGATGCTAGCGACACTATCATATACGTGTGCCAAAAGGCTAAACGGTCCCGGCAAAGGTAAGGCGACACCCGTGGGGATACCGTGCGTGAGGCCGCAAAGTGATATGAGGTGTTACATGCTAGATCGATGTGACATTGAGTCGGGGTCCTGACAGTTTTGGTATCAGAGCTTGACTGCCTGTAGGATTACCAAGCCAAACTGGTCGAAGTTGAATCTAGAAATGCTTTAGTTATATGTAGGGGAATTGATTGTGGGATGGGAATGTAAGGCTCTTTTAACTCATTTACCTTATGCCCTTCTGATCTGAGTCATCTTATCTTTTCCTACGGGGTTAAGGAACTAGGCTCTCTCCTTCTTCTATTAGGGTCACGTGTTACTAATCCGTAGACTTATAGGATTGTTGGTTTCAAGCCTCAATTAAGTTCCTACTACTTCCGTATGTAAATTGTTGATCTCGAAACCTTGATATTCTGATGATCGAGTGGTTATGCCACTATTTTACAGGATGTCTCAAATCTTTTTTGAGCATTTACAGTCGTTATGCTGTCCGAGTCATCCCAGGTTTCTAAATAGTTTGATGCATTTGCAAATCCTTATTTCCGTTCCCGATGTCCCTTATGGTCAGAATAAGCACACTAACCGGTGCGTTGAGGTAATTTATTGCCTTGACATATATGTTGGAGCTATTATTATGACCCTAGGTGTCTAGAGTATCGCCTAGTAATCCAGCCATGCTTGTGTTCCCCGTGTGATGATTCTGGCCATCATTCTCAAAAGCATCCTGTGATGCCATTTAGTTAGTAGGTATTCTACTCCTGGGTTTTGAACCCGAGATTCACCCTATTTCATGTTGTTAGTATTTGCTAGTTCCTTTAAGATATTAGTAACCTTTGCAATAGTCCTCGAGGTCCGTGGTATTTCCCTCTTCCAAATACCACGAACTACTTATGGTAGAAGTTCTTCTGAACCAAAAGATCACAACGAGAACTCTTAATGGGTTCTCCATTCTACATCGTGATTCTGCCAGTTCTACCTTTCTGCATGGGTTATTCGGAAGAAATGTTGAGCTTCGCTCGACATACTAATCTATGCATCCACAACTAAAAAAAACATATGTTCTTTTGAGTTGTCCCATTTTAGTTGTCTTCCGACCCTCGTCTATCAATTGATAGTCAAGAGTATGTGTGCATTCGTTCGTCGATGCCTACTACTCTTGTGGTCCGTCAAGCCATTCTATTCTGGAATGACCAGGAGAAACAAACTCCAGTACCTCATCCATATCCAGGATTGGGTGAAAGCCGTTGTATTCCGCAGATCAAAATGCCAATCCAGCTTTTGCTCTGTTCTACCCTGGAGTATTACCATCTTTATATCAAGAATGTCATGGGAATTGCACACCATCCTATGAACTCTTGACATAGTGATACTTCTCGCCATCATTATTCATTCCTCGGTTTCGTGTTGTCGCAACCGGAGTGCCGACAAGTGAATCGTGATGTGTGAAATCTATACTCCTAGCAACTCCGTTGCTTGGTAGTTAATGGACAATATTCTCATTCTTAGCGTGTTGGTTCTTGAATCATCATTCTAAGATAAATTGTGCTGTCTAGCCTTATTTCTGGTGCACCCTTCGATCAATGAGTTAGGATTATTCAATCCCTTGCTTATTTGATCATATCGTCTTGCCCTGAAAAGCAAGATTGTTCTCGAGGTTAATAACATATTGGTGGTTCGTGACTTTCCAAATATCTTCTTGGAAGTGCTACCAGGTTGTCGCCTGACCGCTATGTTAAGTTCGTGATCATGTTGGTTTTCCTCTAAACCACCCATTCTCCAAGAATCTGTGTTGGATATCCCTGAGCTAGTTGGTTGAGCTAGACAACAATTGGAGAGTTGGAAGATAAAAGCTTCATTTGACCCGGTTCATTCAAAGGGGTTATCCTTAGTGTTGGTGTGTTAGTTGAAGAAAGATGATATCTTCATCGATTGGTCCCTGTGATCAGTTGTTGGACCTATTATCTTATAAAAACTTTGATTTGAGTATGGTCTATCGTCAAATCAAATCAGAACCAACGATGTTTGTAATGTTATCTTACTCACGGTTATCCCTCGAGCATACACCATTACATCTTTTGGGTCTTTCCCCTTCCTCCCCGGCTTCCGCTTGAAGGTTGCCGAGGTACATGACGTGTACAGGGCGATAAGTGGCGAGAGCGTGTGTGAAGAAGTACACCCCTGCAGGGTTATCATTATCTATTCGAATAGCCGGATTCCTCGAATATGGAAACTTGGACCCCTTGTACAGTTCATAGACAAGTGAAAGTGGATACTCTAAAATGCGCAAGATAAGTGTGAGTGCTATGGATGGCGTTCTCGTAGGGAGACGGGAGCGGATCCATAGTGGTGTATTGATATGGTGAATATGTGGACTCATGTGCGCCACCTCAAAAGAGTTACTTGCAGTCGTAGTTCAGGTTAGCCACCGAGTCAAAGCTGGCTTGCTGCAGTCAAACTCCACCATCCCCTTGTTGATACTGATGCATATGTAGATAGTTCTGATGTAAGTCTTCTTTGGGTACATTTGTACTCACGCTTGCCTATTTTATGTTTTTGCGAGAGAGACTTGGTCTCGCTAGTAGTTCCACGTGGACTTCGACGCTTAGCTTGATACCTCAGCTACGATCTTGTGCCCTCGGCAGATCTCGGTAGATAGTCGCTTCTAAGCCTTTTCATTTGTAGATGTCTGCACTGCACATGTTAAGCTTCCGCTTGTGCTTTGACTTGTATGCTCTCAATGTTGGGTCATGTGACCCATGTTTGTAATATCTCGCTCCTCGGGCCTAATGAATAAATACTTGAGTCGTAGAGTCATGTTGTGATGCCATGTTGTATTTGCACATATCGAGCATATTGTGTGTATGTTATTGAAATGCTTGGTATGTGTGGGATCCGACTATCTAGTTGTTTATCTTTAGTAGCCTCTCTTACGGAAATGTCTCCTAGTGATTCCATCGAGCCATGGTAGCTTGCTACCGCTCCGAACACTTAGGATGGCGGCATGTGTCCTTCTTCGTTCTGTGTCTATCCTTCGGGAAATGTCACGCGATGAATACCGGAGTCCTGTTAGCCCGCCACAGCCCGGTTCACCGAGTCTGCTAGCCCAGTGCTACAGCCTGGATTCACTCGCGATGACCGACACGCTCGATGTTGGGTCATGGATGCTGTCCTGTAAGTTTGTGCCACTTTGGGTTTACGACTAGCCATGTCAGCCGGGCTCCTTATCATATGGATGCTAGCGACACTATCATATACGTGCCGAAGGCTAAACGGTCCCGGGAAAAGGTAAGGCGACACCCGTGGGGATACCGTGCGTGAGGCCGCAAAGTGATATGAGGTGTTACATGCTAGATCGATGTGACATTGAGTCGGGGTCCTGACACTATCTTTATTAGATCTCACTTTTGCAAGTGGCCGTGAAGGGATTGACAACCCCTTTATTGCGTTGGTTGCGAGTTCTTTGTTTGTTTGTGTAGGTGCGTGGGACTTTTGAGGAGCCTCCTACTAGATTGATACCTTGGTTCTCAAAAACCGAGGGAAATACTTACGCTAATATTGCTACATCACCCTCTCCTCTTCGAGGAAAACCAACGCAAGCTCAAGACGTAGCAGTCATCCACTTGAGGGAAATTTGCTACTGTCCTACAAACCTCTGCACTTGGAGGCCCAACAACGTCTACAAGAAGAAGGTTGCGTAGTAGACATCAGCCACCATAAACACCATATTGAGGCACACTCTATGGCCCAAATCTGGAGATCACAGGATTATCAGAGCCCATTCCATCAACTTGTTACAGCTGTTTGATGTTGTGCCACAAAAGTCCAAGGTTATGAGCTTGATTGTTGAGACAATCAAGAGAACAGCTGCTGACCAGAAGAGATCCTGTGGGTTTGCCCCACACATACAAATGTTGATAAATTCCAAGATGAAAAATGGAGTGTATCTGTTAGACAAAGAACATCTTCCTTTGTTGCCTAACTTTGAGGACAACACAGTTGTC
Source organism: Aegilops speltoides (assembly GCA_021437245.1). NCBI lineage: Eukaryota > Viridiplantae > Streptophyta > Magnoliopsida > Poales > Poaceae > Aegilops > Aegilops speltoides. The sequence continues at coordinate 423,726,804 of CM038144.1, read as the reverse complement.
ATGGATGCTGAAGATCCCACTTCAGTTGAAGCTCATGAGAAGAAGGAGAAAGAACAAGCTGAGAAGGCAGCCAAGATGCCAAGTGCTGAAGAAGCTTCACAAGTGTTTCTCAAGTCAAAGCAAGACCAGCTTGGATATCTGATTCAAGCAACCTTGATGATTGAGAAAGGACTGGCCACCCTGACTCAGAACCAAGAGAGCTTGGAGAGGATCATTGAAACTAAATTCTATGATCTTGATTTGAAAGTGACTTAGATAAAGACAACAGTTGAAGAGCTCCAGGAAGAAGCAGAGGAGAGGAAGGGCAAAGCAACTACACATGTGTTCTACAGAGTACCTAGAGGACAGAGGTCTGTAGTAGTCCCAGTGCCAGACACAAGAACTATAGCTTCAGCACCTGCAGCCACAGCTCCCACAGATCCAGTTGCCCCTCCAGTGGCAACCCCTCCAGCTCCAACATCTTCAACTGATGCTTTTGTACTTGAAGTCATCTTAACACCTCCTTCCGAATATCAAGCCTAGAGAGACGCATAGCACTATGCATTTTTGAGCTTTTTGGTAACTTGTTGCCAAAGGGGGAGAAAGTGTATAGATCATAGGCTTTGGAGAGAGAGATCTGCTTTCTTTTTGCTACCTATTTGTTTTGCTTACTTGGTTGAGATACTTTATGCCTGTGTGTGAGATACCTTGTATGATGTGCTTGATCATATCATACTTTATGCTTGTGCTTGAATAATGTCATTATCTATCTCTTGCATGATCATTCACTTTGCCTTGCTGATGAGTGCTTGTTCTTATCTCTTATCATTTTGAGCGCTCCACCAAGATGTATGTGACATGGAAGAGTAACCCATGATCCTAACAGATTGTGCATTTGCATTCCAAAACAAATTTTAAACAAAGCACAAATTTAGGGGGAGCTCTTACTTATCACATATGTCGTGGAATTGTCATGTCAGATGTCCTAGTGAAAGGACTTAGTCGTGGAGCCATTACAACTAGGAAGCTTAAAGGGGTTAATCGGGACAAAGGACACGGGGTTTATACTGGTTCGGCCCCTTACGGTGAAGGTAAAAGCCTACGATCCAGTTTTGAGTGGGATTGTGTAACGCCCTCGATGCGGCTATATCTCCCACGTGTCGAAGCACGACTTAGAGGCATAACCGCATTGAAAGCAATGTCGCAAGTGAGGTAATCTTCACACAACCCATGTAATACATAAGGGAAAGAGATACATAGTTGGCTTACAATCGCCACTTCACACAATTACATGAATAAAGCATTACATCATCCAGATACAATCAAGGTCCGACTACGGAACCAAAATAAAAGAAGAACCCCAAATGCGACAAAAGGTCCCCGATCGACCCCAACTGGGCTCCACTACTGATCAACTAGAACGAAACAACACAAAGGGCAAGATCTTCATCGAGCTCCTCCTTGAGCTCAATTGCGTCACCTGCTCGGTAACATAAGCACCCGCAAACTGGTTTTGGAAGTATCTGGTGAGCCACGAGGACTCAGCAATCCCATTACCATGGGTATCAAGACTAGCAAAGCTTGATGGGAAGGAAGGGGTAAAGTGGTGAGGTTGCTGCAGCGGCTAAGCATGATATGGTGGCTAACATACGCAAATGAGAGCGAGAAGAGAAACAAAGGAACGGTCGTGAAGCTAGCAATGATCAAGAGGTGATCCTGAACACCTACTTACGTCAAACATAACCCAGAAACCGTGTTCACTTCCCGGACTCCGCCGAGAAGAGACCATCACGGCTACACACTCGGTTGATGTGTTTTAATTCAGATCTGGTGTCAAGTTATTTACAACCGGACATTAACAAATTCCCATCTGCCACATAACCGCGGGCACGGCTCTCAAAAGTTTAAACCCTGCAGGGGTGTCCCAACTTAGCCCATGACAAGCTCTCGCGATCATCGAAGGAATAGACCTTCACCCAAGACACTCCGATCAGACTCGGTATCCCGGTACATCAAGACATTTCGACAATGGTAAAACAAGACCAGCAAAGCCGCCCGATGCGCCGACAATCCCGATAGGAGCTGCACATATCTCGTTCTCAGGGCAACACCGGATAAGCGAAGCATACAGGTACCGACGTAACCCAAGTTGCCAAGGGATGGTCCCACACGGTGCTCTAGTTTGGACCAACGCTTAGACAAGCACTGGCCCGGGGGGGCTATAATAAAGATGACCCTTGGGTTAATTACTCCCAAGGGAAAAGTAGGTGGTGGTGAGGCAAATGGTAAAAGGCAATGTTGGGCCTTGCTGGACAAGTTTTATTCAAAGCGAACTGTCAGGGGGGGTCCCATAAATCACCCGACCGCGTTAGGAACGCAAAATCCGGGAACATAACACCGGTATGACGGAAACTAGGGCGGCAAGAGTGGAACAAAACACCAGTGAAAGCACATTTGCTCCCTAGGTGGTTTTGGTAATTAATGACAACATACTTTGTGGTTGATCTAATGCTCTTATCAAGTATGTTTCAGGAAAGTCAATCACTCTGGCATGGCAAAAGGACTAGAAAGGTGGACCCCTAAGATGCTAAGGAAAACATTGGCAAGAAGCTCAAGACTCCATTTTTGGTTTAGTGATCCAAGATCACATTGAGTCCATAGGAAAGCCAATACTATTAAAAGGGATGAGGTTATGATAATGATCTGGTTGCTCTAAGTGCTTAGTGATTTATCTCTCAAACTATCAGCAATCTTTCATTCCAACATAAACTCATAAGTAATCTCGGTCCCACCGATTCCAAACCAGTCACACCGAGATGAACCACCTCACCATATAGCCAAACCCTAAAATTTCGGATTTTCCGATTCCAAACTCGGTCATACGAAATTGGTGTTGCCAAGCTTCAGAACATTCAGACTCAAATCGGTGTCACCGAGATGAGAAAGTCGGTCCCACCGAGATTGGCAAACCCTAGACTTTGGAAGAATCGGACTAACCGAGATTGTATTTTCGGTCCCACTGAAAATCCCAACGCTCACAAGATTTGAACTTTCGGTCCCACCGAGTTGTCAACTTCGGTCCGACCGAGATTGGTCAAATGTGTAAACGGTTGGATTTTGTGTGGAGGCTATAAATACCCTCCACCTCCTCTTCATTCGTGGAGAGAGCCATCGAAAGAACTACCACTCCTACCTTACATTTCTGAGAAGAAAACTACCTACCCTTGTGTTGAGATCAAGTTGCTCCACTCCCACCATATGAAACTTGATTTCTAGCCTTCCCAAGTTGCTTTCCACTCAATTCCTTCTTCCACCACAGCCAAATCAGTGAGGAGAGTTGAGTGTTGGGGAGATTATCATTTGAAGCACAAGAGCAAGGAGTTCATCATCACCAACCCCATCTATTACCTTTTGGAGGGTGGTGCCTCCTAGATTGGTTAGGTGTCGCTTGGGAGCCTCCGTCATGATGTGGAGTTGAACCAAGGAGTTTGTAAGGGCAAGGAGATCGCCTACTTCGTGAAGATCTACCCCGAGTAAGGCTAGTCCTCCGTGGACGTAGGCCATGATGGAATAGACAAGGTTGCTTCTTCGTGGACCCTTCGTGGGTGGAGCCCTCCGTGGACTCTCGCAGCCGTTACCCTCCGTGGGTTGAAGTCTCCATCAACGTGGATTGACGATAGCACCACCTATCGGAACCACGAGAAAAATCTCCGTGTCTCCAAATTGCGTTTGCTCTTCACAATCTCTCCCTTACTATTCATGCAATTTACTTTCCGCTGCCCTATACTCTAGAATTGCATGTTTAGTATGTTGCTCGACTTGTATGCATGATACTTGACTTGATCTTCATTGTGAACTTGTTAAGAACTTATGTTAATCAAAAGGCATAAACTTTTATCTTGTCGAGTTGTCTAATCACCCCCCCTCTAGACACTCTTGCCTTCAACGATCCTACAATTGGTATCAGAGCTTTGGTCTCCATTGCTTTGGTTTGCACACCATTGGAGGAAGATGGACGTTCACGTTTGGGAGTGTTAGTCATAGAGTGCCTATTCTTGATGGAGTGTCCTATAACTCGTGGAGGATTGAAATGCTTGCTATCATTAAGATGTACAACTTGCGCAAATATGTTGAAACTCCATATGTACCACCACTTGACCCCTTGCACCCTACTGTAGATGAAGAGCTTGATTTGCTTCGCAACCTTAGAACTGTCAATCTTATCATTAGAGGTTTGCCTGATAACTTGCTTGAGCTTGTCACAAACTTTGAGTGCGCCCATGCTATGTGGAAGTTCTTGGAAGAACTTTATCCGGACTACTCTTTGAGAGGTCTTGATGAAATTCTATACAAGACTGTTGAATTTGATATGTTGCGCCCAATGATCCCAACTTTGATAAATGCTTCTTTGAGCTTCGTGATCTTATGAAACGGAAGGGTGATTCCGGACTTATCAATGTTCTAGTTAGAAATGCTCTTGTATTGCATTCCGATGATTATTATCACGTTGATAAAACTGATGCAAGTCATTGTCAAATTGACCTAGGTATTGATGATGAATTATCTATGGGTCAGTATGATGATGAGCATGAGCATGATGACGATTCGGACACCGAACTAGACAAGATCATGAAGAGTCTCAGTCTTATGGCAAATATGAGAGACTACATATCCGGTGGAAAAGAGTGGATTCTTGATAGTGGATGCACCGATCACATGACCGGAGATGAAGACATGTTTCGAGAGCTTGCAAAGAACGATGGTCCACGCAAGTATGTGACTTTTGGAGACAACTCCAAGGGTAAGGTACTTGGCCTTGGTAAGGTGGCCATATCTCATGATAGCTCCATTAAAAATGTCATGCTTGTTGAATCTCTTGGATACAATTTACTCTCCGTGTCTAGATTAGCTGACTTTGGATTCAACGTGCTATTCACCAAAGTAGATTGCCAAGTTTTTCGTAGTGACAATCATAACATGGTTTTTACCGCATTCAGAGAGGTGACCTATACATTGTCGATTTCACTAAGAAAGCTCAACCTAGAACTTGCTTTATTGCTAAATCTGCTAAAGGTTGGCTTTGGCATAGAAGGCTTGGACATGTTGGTATGCGAAATTTAGATAAGCTAATCAAAGGTGATCACATTCTTCGTGTTAAAGATGTTTTCTTTGACAAAGATAGACTCTGCAGTGCATGTCAAGCAGGAAAACAAGTAGGCGGAAGTCATCCCGTGAAGAATATCATGACCACAAGGAGACCGCTTGAGCTTCTTCATATGGATCTCTTCGGTCCCAATGCTTACAAAAGCCTTGGTGGTAACTCCTTTGGTCTAGTTATTGTTGATGACTTTTCCAGATTTACGTGGGTATTTTTCCTTGATGACAAATCGCAGGTTCAGAAAATCTTCAAAACCTTTGCTAGAAAGGCTCAGAATCAATTTGAAGTGAAGATCAAGAAGGTTCGGAGGACAACGAACGGAGTTCAAGAACGCCCATGTGGACTCTTTTCTCGATGAGGAAGGGATTCTACATGAGTTCTCAGCTACGTACACACCTCAACAAAACGGGGTTGTTGAGAGGAAGAACCGAACGCTCATTGAAATGGCGAGGACAATGCTTGATGAATACAAGACACCAAAACACTTCTGGGGTGAAGCCGTCGAGACAGCTTGTCATGCCATCAACAGACTTTATCTTCACAAGCTCCTCGGGAAGACTTCATACGAGCTCCTTACGGGTAACAAACCCCAAGTGGGATATTTTCGTGTCTTTGGTTCAAAGTGCTATATTCTTGATAAGCATCGTCGGTCTAAATTTGCTCCTAAAACTCATGAAGGCTTTTTCCTCGGTTATGGATCAAATTCTCACACCTACCGTGTCTACAATATTTTCACCCGAAAGGTTGAAGAGACGGTAGATGTGAAGTTTGATGAATCTAATGGCTCGCAAGTAGAGCAAATGCCTATTGATGTAGGAGACAAGGACCCATCGGAAGCCATTCAAGATTTATCCATTGGAAAGATTCGTCCCATGGAAGTGAAGGAGAGTACCTCATCTACATATGTGGAGCCCTCTACCTCACGGCAAGGTGAACCTCAAGGCAACATGGAGGCTTCCACAAGTGGAACTCACCAAGATGAGGAAGTGCGACAAGAAGATCCACCACAACCTCCTTCTCCACCACCTCAAGACAACACCAACAACACAGATGAAGAAGAAGATGAGGATGATGAGGAAGCTCAGCCACGACCACGACAAAAGCTATCCCGAGTTCGAGAAAGAGTCAAGAAGGACCATCCCGTGGAACAAATGATGAATGACATCGACTCCGGGAGAATCACTCGCTCTAAAACTCGTTTAGCTAACTTTTGTGAGCACTACTCATTTATCTCCGCCTTGAACCTATGAAGGTAGAAGAAGCGCTTGAAGACCCGGATTGGGTGAACGCTATGCATGAAGAGCTGCACAACTTCGAGAGGAACAACGTTTGGTCCTTGGTAGAGAAGCCCAATGATGACCAAAACGTCATTGGAACCAAATGGGTGTTTCGGAACAAGCAAGATGAGGATGGACAAGTCATCCGCAACAAGGCTCGCCTCGTAGCACAAGGTTACACACAAGTCGAAGGTATGGACTATGGTGAGACCTATGCTCCGTTGCTAGACTTGAGTCCATTCGCATTCTTCTTGCTTATGCCAATCACCATAACATTACTCTCTATCAAATGGACATTAAAAGTGCTTTCCTAAATGGTGAAATTGAGGAGGAAGTATTTGTGAAACAACCTCCCGGATTCGTGAATCCTAAAAAGCCCAATCATGTTTACAAATTGCACAAAGCTCTTTATGGTCTTAAACAAGCTCCTAGAGCTTGGTACAAATGCTTGACTAGCTTTCTTCTTGAAAAAGGATTTGAGATTGGTAAAATTGACTCAACACTATTCACAAAAAGGGTTGACGGTGAACTATTTGTGTGCCAAATATATGTCGATGATATTATCTTTGGATCAACTAACCCTGATTTTAGTGAGAAGTTTGGGAAGCTTATGTCGGAGAAGTATGAGATGTCCATGATGAGTGAACTCAAGTTCTTCCTTGGGTTGCAAATCAAGCAATCTAAGGAGGGTACTTTTGTCTCACAAACTAAGTACACTAAGGATCTCTTCAAGAAGTTCAACATGCAAGAGAGCAAAGGTATGAGAACCCCCATGCCTACTAATGGACATAATGACTTGACTAAAGATGGAGAACCTGTTGATCAAAAGGTTTATCGATCCATGATTGGTTCTCTACTATATCTCTGTGCTTCTCGTCCTGATATAATGTTGAGTGTATGCATGTGTGCTCGATATCAAGCTGCTCCTAAAGAATGTCATCTTAAAGCTGTTAAAAGAATTGTGAGATATTTGATACACACACCTAACTTTGGCATTTGGTATCCTAAGAGGGCCTCTTTCGATCTTGTTGGCTATTCCGACTCGGACTATGCCGGAGACAAGATAGATAGAAAGTCAACTTCGGGTACATGTCAATTTCTCGGTCGATCTCTTGTGTCTTGGTCATCCAAGAAACAAAACTCAATATCATTATCTACTGCAGAAGCAGAATATATTGCTGCTGGTTCGTGTTGTGCTCAGTTGCTATGGATGAAACAAATGCTTAAGGACTACGGGATACATGCGAGACATGTTCCTTTGCTTTGTGACAATGAGAGTGCGATTAAGATTGGACACAATCCCGTGCAACACTCTCGCATACGAACACATTGAAGTTCGTCACCATTTTATTCGTGATCACATTGCTAAGGGTGACATTGATCTTAAGCATGTTCGTACTGACAAACAGCTTGCAGATATCTTCACAAAACCACTTGATGAGAAAGTGTTTTGTCGCTTAAGGAGTGAGTTGAACATCATTGATGCTTCAAACTTGGAGTGAAAACTCCATTGATGCATGCAAGGCATGAGCCTAATTGACTAATCCTTGATATTTCTCTTATGATGATGATCATATATCTTGGACACATTTGCCCCTTGTATTGCATCTAACTCCTTGCAGGTACTTGGATGGTCTACATTCCACAAGTTTACCACACACTCAAATCTTGAGTAATCTTGTCATTGACCAAGTATCTAGCTCTTTGGGATGTTGAGTTCAAGGAACAAAATTCCACATATCCTTTTTGACATCATATTCGTCTAGAACTTCACTCATGTCATATTGGATATTCTTGAGTATTTCCTTGCTTGCCTAACCTATGTAGGAAGATGAACTACACACTTGAAAATGGTGCTCCAACTTCACATTCTATGAGCATCAACATCAAGTTCACCTACATGAGAACAAGCAACAACAAGCCCAAGGTATGTCTTTCACATCTTGAAAAAGCTTTGCTCAAAGACATGAGTACAAGCAGCTTCAAAAGATGTGATCACATCAAATGCTTAATCGAAAAATGGTAACCCCATTTTGAGCTTAAACGATGAGTATGACCTATGATCAAGTGTTCTCATTTGACTCCTAAGTCAATATACTCAAACATAGGTGACCTAGTCGCCGACCCTTGTCTAGATGAAGTACATATGTTTTGGAGTTTTGCTATTGTCTCTTTTGATTCTCTTGTTGAGTTTTTCCATTTACAAAAAAAAAAACTTCATCTAGCAACCTTTTTCATTTTTGTTTCTTCTGTTCTTGTGTATATCCTTTAGCTCTGATAAATTCCCTGAAAATCTTTTTCAAATTCATTGCAAATCTTCTGAAACATTTCCTGCAGAGTGAGCTGAATAATTTCTGTATTTCCTTGGAATTAAACTCGGAGTCACCGATTCAATAACTTCGGTCTGACCGAAAAAGGATCTGCCCTAAGACTCTGGCTTTCGGACTCACCGATCCATATCAATTCGGTGTCACCGATTTACATTCACCAGGATATCATCTTCTACAGCTCATCTAAATGATCTCTTCTGCATACTTAATTTGCTCAGTTGTGATTCTTAAGGAACCCAATTCTTTCCTTCCATCTTTCCTGCCCTTCCTGGTTTACTGTCCTTTTCGGCACTTGATGTCAAAGGGGGAGAAGATTTAGGGGGAGGGGGAGCTTAAGGGAAGATTGGAGGAAAAAGGGGAGAAAAGACATTTTAAAGGTAGAAGAACAATCTTACCTTAAGGGGGAGAGGATCACATCAAAGCTTTGCCATATATTTCACTGTGATAATACATTTGGCATTATTCTCTTGATTTTGCTTCTCTTGCTCTCACTATGGGTATCTTCTGAAAAGTACACCTGGTATCTTATACAATTAGTATCTTAAAAGATCACAATTGGTATCTTATGAAAAGCAAAATTCTCTCAGAGCTCATTGAAAATCCTTTAGTCTTGGGAGACATGTTGGCTGATTCAAGCTAGTGCTCAACATGAGACACTCTTTATACATGTCATCCCTGGCTTGGTACTCTTGATGTTCTTGCTATTGGTTGAAGAACTACTCTTGTGTTATCTAACCTTGTTTTCCCAAGTTTATTTCTTCAGGTACATCACCAAGGAACTTCAAGGTAAGTATATGCATCTTGCAGAATGTGCATGATGGTGACTTGCTTGTGAATACTTGTTTGCAAGAAATCACCATGCACATATGCATCATCTCTCATTTACCCTCATCTGCTCTGATGCATATAGCGCCAAGCTGCATGCAGCACATCTTGCTTTTCTCTCATGTGTGCTTGTGGTAGTCCAAAACCAAAATCTAAAATCTTGCACACTTGTAGGGGAGCTTGTGTACTACATGTTTGTCAAAGCTTTAATGATAATCCTGTCTTTCTTTCAAGAAGCTTTGATATCTTTTTTCGTGTGTTGCCATCAATTACCAAAAGGGGAGATTGAAAGCACATTTGCTCCTAGGTGGTTTTGGTAATTAATGACAACATACTTTGTGGTTGATCTAATGCTCTTATCAAGTATGTTTCAGAAAGTCAATCACTCGCATGGCAAAAGGACTAGAAAGGTGGACCCCTAAGATGCTAAGGAAAACATTGGCAAGAAGCTCAAGACTCCATTTTTGGTTTAGTGATCCAAGATCACATTGAGTCCATAGGAAAGCCAATACTATTAAAAGGGGATGAGGTTATGATAATGATCTGGTTGCTCTAAGTGCTTAGTGATTTATCTCTCAAACTATCAGCAATCTTTCATTCCAACATAAACTCATAAGTAATCTCGGTCCCACCGATTCCAAACCCAGTCACACCGAGATGAACCACCTCAGCCATATAGCCAAACCCTAAGAATTTCGGATTTTCCGATTCCAAACTCGGTCATACCGAAATTGGTGTTGCCAAGCTTCTGTATCCTTCTGACTCAAATCGGTGTCACCGAGATGAGAAAGTCGGTCCCACCGAGATTGGCAAACCCTAGACTTTGGAAGAATCGGACTAACCGAGATTGTATTTTCGGTCCCACCGAAAATCCCAACGTTCACAAGATTTGAACTTTCGGTCCCACCGAGTTGTCAACTTCGGTCTGACCGAGATTGGTCAAATGTGTGTAACGGTTGGATTTTGTGTGGAGGCTATAAATACCCCTCCACCTCCTCTTCATTCGTGGAGAGAGCCATCAGAAAGAACTACCACTCCTACCTTACATTTCTGAGAAGAAAACTACCTACCCTTGTGTTGAGATCAAGTTGCTCCACTCCCACCATATGAAACTTGATTTCTAGCCTTCCCAAGTTGCTTTCCACTCAATTCCTTCTTCCACCACAGCCAAATCAGTGAGGAGAGTTGAGTGTTGGGGAGATTATCATTTGAAGCACAAGAGCAAGGAGTTCATCATCACCAACCCCATCTATTACCTTTTGGAGGGTGGTGCCTCCTAGATTGGTTAGGTGTCGCTTGGGAGCCTCCGTCATGATGTGGAGTTGAACCAAGGAGTTTGTAAGGGCAAGGAGATCGCCTACTTCGTGAAGATCTACCCCGAGTAAGGCTAGTCCTCCGTGGACGTAGGCCATGATGGAATAGACAAGGTTGCTTCTTCGTGGACCCTTCGTGGGTGGAGCCCTCCGTGGACTCTCGCAGCCGTTACCCTCCGTGGGTTGAAGTCTCCATCAACGTGGATTGACGATAGCACCACCTATCGGAACCACGAGAAAAATCTCCGTGTCTCCAAATTGCGTTTGCTCTTCACAATCTCTCCCTTACTATTCATGCAATTTACTTTCCGCTGCCCTATACTCTAGAATTGCATGTTTAGTATGTTGCTCGACTTGTATGCATGATACTTGACTTGATCTTCATTGTGAACTTGTTAAGAACTTATGTTAATCAAAAGGCATAAACTTTTATCTTGTCGAGTTGTCTAATCACCCCCCCTCTAGACACTCTTGCCTTCAACGATCCTACAACCAGGCATAAGGCCGAGCCTTCCACCCTTTACCAAGTATATAGATGCATTAATAATATAAGAGATATTGTGATATCCCAACCAAAATCCTGTCCACCATGGAGAAATCTTCAACTTCACCTGCAACTAGCAACGCTATAAGAGGGGCTGAGCAAAGCGGGAACATAGCCAAACAACGGTTTGCATAGGAATGGTGTCAAAGGTTAGAGGTTCATGGCAATACGGGATGGCTGGACAAACGGGTAATAGGTAGCGCAGCATTGCGAAAGAACGAGGCAACTAGCATAGCAATGATAGTAGCGAGATCCAGGGTAGCGGTCATCTTGCCTGAAATCCCGCAAGGAAGAAGAACGAGTCCATGAAGAAGACAAACGGACGCAGTCGAACGAATCCTCACAACTCGAACGAAACCGAAGCTAACGAGAGAAGCAAACCGAAAGAAGCAAACAACATAGTAAACAACCATCGCATAATCATGGCATGATGCACAACCAAGTATGATGCATGTCCGGTTTAATGAGGCATGGCATGGCAAGGTGCAACACACAACACTACAAGTTAAGTGGAGCTCAATATGCAACGAGTTGCATATTGACGGAACACCACATACAATTATTTAGTTTGATCTCGTTATAAGCTACTCAACAATATTAAATGTTGTTAAACATGGCAAGGGGTGAAGCATAACAAAACTACCTACCTAGGCAAGTTTAAATGAGGCCGGAAACAACGAACAACAAGTCCGGAAAATCCCCATATGCAAATTTTAGATTCGGTACTGTTCTACCCTAAACCATATTTTAAAGTTGTTAACCATGCAAAGTAAAGCCACCATGTTAAACTAGGCATTTTTCCACCCCATTTACATATAAAGAACATTTAAATCCGAGCTACGGTTAATTAGTTATGAAATAAATCATTTTAGCATGGCATTTATGCAAATTTAAACAAACAGCACTTTAAACATTTCAAACATGGATGAAAATAGCAGATTATGAAACTAGATGTAATTCTAATCATTTTACATATAAAGTTTGTTTTAATCCGATGCACCGTTAATTAGTTATTATATGCATGATGCTTAGGGGGTTTTCTGCAAATCTGGTAAATCACAGGATAAAAGGCAAAATCGCAGAGCCTAAAAAAATAGACTCTGGGCCGAATCTGGACAGGAAGCCCAACAAAGGAAAAGGGTCGGGGCTGCTCACCAGGCCACTTGGGCCGACCGGTGGAGAGGCATTGGCAGTGGAAGGAGCCGGCCCTCTGGCGCGACCGGCCAGCAGCGTGGCTGCTGCCGGGAGGCCCACGCGGAGGCAGGGCGGCGGCGAGCGGGCGGCATGGCGCGGCGGCGCGAGGCCGGAAGTAGCCGGGCGAGGCGGCGGCGGCGGATCCGCCGCCGGCACCGATCCGGCGGCGCGGCGATGGGGATGGCCGGAGGCGCGGATGGGCACCGGGCGGCGAGCTTGGAGCTCCGGCAGCGGTGGCACGCGCCGGAGGACGGCGCGGCGGCTCCGCGAACCGGGCGAAGTCCGGCGGCGGGCGGCGGACGAGGTCCGCCGGCGAAGCGCGGAGGCGCGCGGCGGCCTCGGCGGGGTCTCCGGGCGGCGGCTGCGAGGAGATGGGCTTGAGGGGCCCGATCCGGGCCTCGCCGGGCGGGCGGCATGGGCGGCGGCGGGAGACACGTGGCGCGACGCCAGTGGCTGCGGGGGCGGCGGCGATTTCGTCCGGTGGCGGCGGACGTGTCCGGTGGCGGCGGAGGAAGTTTGCTAGGGTTTGATCCGCGAAAATGGATGGGGAGGACGTTTATATAGACATAGGGAGCTAGGAGAGTCCGAATGAGGAGCGGTTTTCGGCCACGTGATCGTGATCGAACGACCGAGAGCATGGAGGGGAGTTAGATGGGTTTTGGGCCACTTTGGAAGAGGTTTTGGGCTGCAACAAAAGAGGCTTTGCGGTTACCCGGTTAACCGTTGGAGTACCAAACGACCTCCAAATGGCACGAAACTTGACAGGCAGTCTACCGGTGCTATACCAAGGCCACTTGGCAAACGTCGGGCCATTCCGAGAAAGTTTAATACCCGCTCACAACAGGAGAGAAGAAGGGGACGCCGGATGACATAGGAGTGCCGGATCGCAAAACGGACAACGGGGAAAATGCTCGGATGCATGAGACGAACACGTATGCCAATGCGATGCACATGATGACATGATATGATGCAAATGATGACATAGCGAAATGCAACACGCAAGCAATGACATGGCAACAACGGCAAATAACTGGCGGACACCTGGCACATCGGATCCGGGGCGTTACAACACTCCACCACTACGAGAGGATCTCGTCCCGAGATCTAGGATGGCACCGGAGGGAAAACGGAAGAGGAAGAGAAGAGGTAAAACTAAGTTGCTTCTTTGACGAACGAGTGAAACCATGAACCTTGAGAGGTTGAGCAATTTAAAAGAAAGAGTAACAACAGAGATGAACGAGATTGCAAACAATCCGTTAGAAAAGATGAACAAGTAGTATTACGAGAACTTGAAGGTTGAAAGACATGGAAATAAGAGCTTCACGAACGAAAAGAATATGGCCACATTGGTATAATGAGATAGCCAAGGAACAAGAATGACAGAATTTGGACAGCACTCTGGTAGAAAAGAGAAGAAAACTTGATGATATGAAAAGATATTGAAGAGATGATACAACACTCCGGTTAAATGGATAAGCAAGAAAAGAACACGATCCTCAAAAAAAATGAGGTGATGTGTGAAGAGCACAACATCACAATGCCTCCATAACGAAAGAATAGAAGTTAGATCGTTGGGATACAGGGACGGAGGATAAAATGACAACTTTTGCCACAAGTGAACTTGGAAAGCACCCTTGCAAAGAAGAATCGAATGGAGTTGTTGGAAAATCAACAACGAGAAGCACAAGCTTGATATGGTCTTAAGGAATGCATCTCAAATTATGAGGTGACAACCTGCCAAGCACGGGAAAAGAATTTCATTGATACGAACAAGGAGACGAGAAAGCTATATCACCGGGAGGATAAAGAAGAACTTGGGTCATTTATAAACACCATAAATAGCAACAATCCTTAGGGAAAGCTTTAGGTGAAATATAACCCAAGATAACTCCAATGAAGAGACTGATGGATTAAAAATACCTCATTTTTGACAACAATATGAATCATGAAACATGAAGGAAATTGTCAAGAGTGACATAACACCACCTCAAAAGATAAGGTAGAAAGAAAAAAAATACTTTGGAATGCAGGATAAAGAATGCTTGAACTCCTCAAAACAAAACATGTGTTGAGCACCATGTTTATTTTTAGAGTATAGCTTGGCGGGTCATAACTTCGAGAGAAATCTTGAAGGACAATTGAAGAATGAAGAGAATCCTTGATGAACCACCATCTTGAGCCTCCATGAAGAACTCGGTAATAAAAGGATGATAAAAAGGAAGAGAAGTTGGAAACACAAGGTGAAGCCCTGCGATGATTTAGATGGAGCCTCGCGACGAGATAATGCAGAAAACTTGGAACTCCGGAAAAGTAAAGATGAAGCATCTCGAACCGAGAATGTGATATGATGACCAACTCCGGAAAGAAAGATGAATCACTTGTAAACAAGAATTTATTCATCATGAATAATCTCCGTAAAAAGAATTGAGTCACCTCGAGGAAATAAGAATAAGATTTATTGTATGCTTATCCTTCATCAAATTTAATTGATGACAAGGAACGGATTTGGCATACTACTTATTTCCATTGAAAAGGATTAAGAGAGAGATATAGCGTAAACTTGAGAAGGTATTGATGGAACCACCGATGGGATTTGGAAACAACGAATATTTGATATGATAACGAAGGAAGTGAAATCGTGAACGAATCACCGTAAGAATTGAAAATGAAAGTAGCAAAGGCACAATTCACCGGGAAGGATTGGAAAACGAATGAAGATACTTGAGGGGATTTAGATACATGAGAACGAAGAGATCATGAACTGATAAGAGGGTACTTGAATGATGCACCGGTATGATTTGGAGAACGATAGCTACACGCTGAGAATGAAGAATTATGACATGATGGCCTTCGGAGGAAAGAAATGGAAACAACTCATGAAATGCTCCGGATGGTAAGAAAAGAGTTGTCTCAATCTAAAGCAATTATGAGAGGATGGCAACAAGCTAGCACCATGAATCTTGAAGAGAATAAAGCAAGATTAAAGAGAAACTCTTCTTCGGTCTTCAAATGATGAGAATGACAACGAGAAACACCACCAAGAATTATTGAGGCACTCCGGAATGAAAATTAGAAAGGTTGAACCAACGATGAAAATAATTTGAAAGATCTTGGAGAAAAGCATTTGACTGATGATAGATCATTCTTATGTCAAACTTTGCAATGAATTTGGGAATAGCGCCGAGAAAATTAGAAGAGTCAGGTAAGATCCTGGGAAAAGACCTGTGGGTTAGGGCCCACTCAAAAGAACACCGTTGAAAAGATTTAAAAGAGATGTTGCACCGGTTGAATTAAATGACATGAATGAGATAACAATCTCCAAATGGCTTGAACGGATTAAGAATGGAAACACAAATCTTCCGAGATATCTTCAACACTCCAGAACAAATGAATAACGAGAAGTGAAAGATTAAGAGGTGCACCGGTATTAAAAAGCATTTGAAACAAGGAAAGGGATATGATGAATATCAAAAGCCTGAATTGGATCCACCGGAGAAGAAAAAGAACGAAGAATGATGAACTTGAAGCTGTTGAGCATCTTCATGGGAAATCACCGGATACGAACATTGATAGAAAAGAATGAAGAGACTTCACATGAATAAATGGATACTTGATTAAGAAATCTGTGTCCTTGAAGAAAAAGGGTGGGAGGGTGGGGAAAACAAAGACAACTTGGGATGAACGAAAGAAACACCGTTGAGAAAAACTTAGATTTGATCTTGCGGATGGGGAGAATGATCGGATCCACTTGAAGAGAAGCACACCGGTTGGAAAAGAATTAACATGACAACCTCAATGATCAAAAAGGATTAGTACTCTCATAGAAATATGAGAACACCGTTTAAGAAAGGTATGGATTCAACATTCGACTTCGAAGCAACTCGAATACCACAAATAAAACAAAACAAAGGATTTGGCTTGCAGAATAAGCCGGAACAAATACATATGATAGAGATTTACCCAATCCCATATCATGCATCTGTCGAAAAGATATTCTAGGAGCTACTTGAATTCCCACCTATAAAACTCCCGAAACTTTCTGGTTATGCAATCTGGTGTTGGGGATACAGGGGAAGCAAAATATCTCACCCAAACTAACAATACCTACATCCAAGTCAGATCCATCCGTCAACACATAACCAAGAAACCTTCGAAATCGTGTACCTCAACCTTCAAAAGCATTCGTTATACGAGTCATGGCAATACTCCCGTACTCACCTCAAGATTTGGGTTATCGGGTTATCTCACCAACAACTGCATAAAAGAGATTTTCGATGTCGGCGATTAAACTCGGTATTCCAGAATCGAACGATAAAATTATGACGACAACACCTCAGAGCTCAACTCCCCGGGACACCTCCACTAAAAAAAACCCTGCTGACGGGAGGCACCAAGACAATGTTGTCATCATAAAACCATTGGAACGATTCCAAGATACCCGCGTGATCCTAAAAAAAAAATTTAGTGAAATTTGAGAAGAGAAAAGTCAAAACTCTATGTCAGGAGACCTAACCAGAGCGATGAAGGGACTGAGGAGTAAAAAGAATTCCTAACTCTCTGATATATATAATCCTAAATGACTCGAAACATTTTTCTAGACACAACTCGGCCGCTAAAAATGATCAAGCAATGGGGCTCCTAAGGTCGGGGAAGGCTCTGATTACCAACTTGTAATGCCCTCGATGCGGCTATATCTCCCACGTGTCGAAGCACGACTTAGAGGCATAACCGCATTGAAAGCAATGTCGCAAGTGAGGTAATCTTCACACAACCCATGTAATACATAAGGGAAAGAGATACATAGTTGGCTTACAATCGCCATATCACACAATTACATGAAAAAGCATTACATCATCCAGATACAATCAAGGTCCGACTACGGAACCAAAATAAAAGAAGAACCCCAAATGCGACAAAAGGTCCCCGATCGACCCCAACTGGGCTCCACTCTTGATCAACTAGAACGAAACAACACAAAGGGCAAGATCTTCATCGAGCTCCTCCTTGAGCTCGGTTCGTCCACCTTTCATTAACATAAGCACCGCAAACTGGTTTTGAAGTATCCGGTGAGCCACGAGGACTCAGCAATCCCATTACCATGGGTATCAAGACTAGCAAAGCTTAATGGGAAGGAAGGGGTAAAGTGGTGAGGTTGCTGCAGCGGCTAAGCATGATATGGTGGCTAACATACGCAAATGAGAGCGAGAAGAGAAACAAAGGAACGGTCGTGAAGCTAGCAATGATCAAGAGGTGATCCGAACACCTACTTACGCCAAACATAACCCGAAACCGTGTTCACTTCCGGACTCCGCGAGAAGAGACCATCACGGCTACACACTCGGTTGATGTGTTTTAATTCGGATCTGTGTCAAGTTATTTACAACCGACATTAACAAATTCCCATCTGCCACATAACCGCGGGCACGGCTCTCAAAAGTTTAAACCTGCAGGGTGTCCCAACTTAGCCCATGACAAGCTCTCGCGATCATCGAAGGAATAGACCTTCACCCAAGACACTCCGATCAGACTCGGTATCCCGGTACATCAAGACATTTCGACAATGGTAAAACAAGACCAGCAAAGCCGCCCGATGCGCCGACAATCCCGATAGGAGCTGCACATATCTCGTTCTCAGGGCAACACCGGATAAGCAAAGCGTACAGGTACCGACGTAACCCAAGTTGCCAAGGGATGGTCCCGCACGGTGCTCTAGTTTGGACCAACGCTTAGACAAGCACTGGCCCGGGGGGGCTATAATAAAGATGACCCTTGGGTTAATTACTCCCAAGGGAAAAGTAGGTGGTGGTGAGGCAAATGGTAAAAGGCAATGTTGGGCCTTGCTGGACAAGTTTTATTCAAAGCGAACTGTCAGGGGGGTCCCATAAATCACCCGACCGCGTTAGGAACGCAAAATCCGGGAACATAACACCGGTATGACGGAAACTAGGGCGGCAAGAGTGGAACAAAACACTAGGCATAAGGCCAAGCCTTCCACCCTTTACCAAGTATATAGATGCATTAATAATATAAGAGATATTGTGATATCCCAACCAAAATCCTGTCCACCATGGAGAAATCTTCAACTTCACCTGCAACTAGCAACGCTATAAGAGGGGCTGAGCAAAGCGGGAACATAGCCAAACAACGGTTTGCATAGGAATGGTGTCAAAGGTTAGAGGTTCATGGCAATATGGGATGGCTGGACAAACAGGTAATAGGTAGCGCAGCATTGCGAAAGAATGAGGCAACTAGCATAGCAATGATAGTAGTGAGATCCAGGGTAGCGGTCATCTTGCCTGAAATCCCGCAAGGAAGAAGAACGAGTCCATGAAGAAGACAAACGGACGCAGTCGAACGAATCCTCACAACTCCGGAACGAAACCGAAGCTAACGAGAGAAGCAAACCGGAAAGAAGCAAACAACATAGTAAACAACCATCGCATAATCATGGCATGATGCACAACCAAGTATGATGCATGTCTGGTTTAATGAGGCATGGCATGGCAAGGTGCAACACACAACACTACAAGTTAAGTGGAGCTCAATATGCAACGAGTTGCATATTGACGGAACACCACATACAATTATTTAGTTTGATCTCGTTATAAGCTACTCAACAATATTAAATGTTGTTAAACATGGCAAGGGGTGAAGCATAACAAAACTACCTACCTAATCAAGTTTAAATGAGGCCGGAAACAACGAACAACAAGTCCGGAAAATCCCCATATGCAAATTTTAGATTTGGTACTGTTCTGCCCTAAACCATATTTTAAAGTTGTTAACCATGCAAAGTAAAGCCACCATGTTAAACTAGGCATTTTTCCACCCCATTTACATATAAAGAACATTTAAATCCGAGTTACGGTTAATTAGTTATGAAATAAATCATTTTAGCATGGCATTTATGCAAATTTAAACAAACAGCACTTTAAACATTTCAAACATGGATGAAAATAGCAGATTATGAAACTAGATGTAATTCTAATAATTTTACATATAAAGTTTGTTTTAATCCGATGCACCGTTAATTAGTTATTATATGCATGATGCTTAGGGGGTTTTCTGCAAATCTGGTAAATCACAGGATAAAAGGCAAAATCGCAGAGCCTAAAAAATAGACTCGGGCGAATCTGGACAGAAGCCCAACAAAGGAAAAGGGTCGGGCTGCTCACCGTGCCACTTGGGCCGACCGGTGGAGAAGGCATTGGCAGCCGGAAGGGAGCTGCCCTCTGGCGCGACCCAGGCAGCATGCCTGTGCGGCCGGGAGGCCCACGCGGAGGCATGGAGGCGATGAGCGGTGGACGGCGTGGCGCGGCGCGCGAGGCCGGCGGTGGGCGAGGCGGCGGCGGCGGATCCGCCGGCAACGCACCGGATCCGGCGGCGCGGCGATGGGGATGGCCGGAGGCGCGGATGGGCACCGGGCGGCGAGTATGGAGCTCCGGCAGCGGTGGCGCGCGCCGAGGACGGGCGCGGCTCCGCGAACCGGGCGAAGTCCGGCGGCGGCGGCGGACGAGGTCCGCCGGCGAAGGAGGCGAGAGGGCGGCCTCGGCGGGGTCTCCATGGGCGCGCGCGGAGATGGGCTTGAGGGGCTCGATCCGGCCTCGCCGGCCGGGCGGCACGGGCGGCGGCGGGAGACACGTGGCAACGCCAGTGGCTGCGGGGGCGGCGGCGATTTCGTCCGGTGGCGGCGGACGTGTCCGGTGGCGGCGGAGGGAGTTTGCTAGGGTTTGATCCGCGAAAATGGATGGGGAGGACGTTTATATAGACATAGGGAGCTAGGAGAGTCCAAATGAGGAGCGGTTTTCGGCCACGTGATCGTGATCGAACGACCGAGAGCATGGAGGGGAGTTAGATGGGTTTTGGGCCACTTTGGAAGAGGTTTTGGGCTGCAACAAAAGAGGCTTTGCGGTTACCCGGTTAACCATTGGAGTACCAAACGACCTCCAAATGGCACGAAACTTGACAGGCGGTCTACCGGTGCTATACCAAGGCCACTTGGCAAACCTCGGGCCATTCCGAGAAAGTTTAATACCCGCTCACAACAGGAGAGAAGAAGGGGACGCCGGATGACATAGGAGTGCCGGATCGCAAAACGGACAACGGGGAAAATGCTTGGATGCATGAGACGAACACGTATGCCAATGCGGTGCACATGATGACATGATATGATGCAAATGATGACATAGCGAAATGCAACACGCAAGCAATGACATGGCAACAACGGCAAATAACTGGCGGACACCTGGCACATCGGATCCGGGGCGTTACAGATTGCTTACATATCGATTACCAGGGAGCGAAGTCGCTTGACCTAGCTCTCGATCTGATGTTACTTGCCCTGAACCGCCGCCGGGTTGTCCCTTTATATACAGAGGTTGACGCCCAGCGGCTCACAGAATCCCGGTCGGCTCATAAACAGTGTCTGGCTCGGTCTCTAACTATTCTTGCCTTACAATATAAGTCATGTACATATGGCGTTTTATCTCTATGGGCCTTAAGTCGCCTTTGGGCTTTGGGCCCTTAACTAAACCGCCATCTTCAAGCTTTGTCTTGGGCTTCAAGAGTCTTCATAGGTATAACCCGGCCCCTCTTGGGCGGGTCATACCTAATAGTTATATCCCCAACATTAGGCCCCAGATTGATTTGAACTGCTTCATGTCAATCTTCAACACTTAAGAAAAATTCTTCTGGTCTTTGCTTGTATAAAAATTTTGTAACCCGCCATGACGTCATCCTTTGGATTTGTGGTAACCCGCCATGACGTCATATGCCATTAATGCACGTTTTGTCCAACGTATCTCAACAGATCCTTATCTTAATGACCATCCTGAGAATCGAGGCATCCTTGTAGCTAGATAACCATGTTTTCGGCCTCCTCATTTTTCGCGCCCACTTATCAGTCTTTCCTTATAAATAGACACGACCAGGTCTTTCCTCATTATCCCCTTTCCTCATCTTCTTCCTCTCGCAACCCTACTGCAGCTCGAGCTCTGCTGCCGCCGCGGAGCACCTCGTCTTCCTCAACTTTGGCCACTGCATCAACCTGAATCAATCCAGAGAACGGCGGCAATCCTCCGTAGTAGATCTGTAGATGTAAGTCTTTGCCTTCCCGCACCTCAGATCCGCATTAGGGCTTTCAAGTTCCTCTGTGTTCTTCATGGTTCATCACAGTTTCTTCGTAGTTGCTCCACCGCAACCTCTTCTAACCCAAAAGTAATATAGAACTCATGCGGTAGTTGTTTTGCGTCCATTTTTGATACTAGTAGATCCCTTTTTCTTGTGAAGAGGCCTCATTAGAACTCACAAACTCATATGTACTAGGTTTTTATGTCTAGAATATTTTCTTTTCTGAACAGCCGTTTGATCCAAAATAATAGCTGCAACCTGTGAAACTTGTTTATGCAACACTTAAGCAAAAACTGTATTTGTTAGATCCACCTAGCCATGGTGACTCTTATCACCGGCTTAAAAAGGCAATGCTCAATTGATAATCTTGACCACCCATGGCAGTTTAAATAACTTAACTGCTTATGGCGCTCATGGCGGCTTAAATAATCTAACATAATTAGCCATATACCATTAGGCCCCTTTATAAGCCGCCATCTTGAATATGCACTGTAATGTTTTTCTCCGACTTAAATTTGAACCGGAATTTTTTACTCTTTCTTAGGCTTTCATCACAATGCCGCCCAAACCACCCACTTCATGAAACTGGGTCAAATCCATCATCACAGACAGTATGCTTGATGACTTTGTGAAGACCGGCTATCTGACGAAGAAGGAAGTTATGCCATATCGTGCTCCTGATCCAACGGAGGAAAAGCCTCAGCCCAAAGAGGGGGAGGTCATTGTCTTCACTGACCATATGAACTGGGGTTTTTCACCACCCCGCTCAAAATTCTTCAGGGACGTCCTGCACTTCTTTGACCTCCGTCCTCAAGGCATCGGACCCAATTCCGTGTCTAATATTTGCAATTTTCAAGTGTTCAGTGAGGTATATCTTGGAGAAGAGCCCAGCTTACTACTCTTTAGAGAGTTATTTTACTTGAACCGCCAGAATGAATGTGCCAATGGACAAAGCTTGGAACTTGGCAGTGTCTCAATCCAACATCGGAGAGACGTCATTTTTCCTTATGCCAATCCACCAAGTCACCCCAAAGACTGGAACCAGACATGGTTCTATTGCCAAGACACTTCTCCGGCTGATGAGAACCCTCTGCCCGGCTTTCGCGCTCTACGTCTTGGGCCCAATCATCAGCTTGCTGACAAGATTACAGTCGCCGAACGCCAGACACTCGCCCCCGCCATGGCTAGAATCAAGGCTCTTTTGGGTAATGGACTAACTGGTATCGACTTGGTCTGGGTTTGGCTTGCCTGGCGGATCATTCCATTAAGCCCCGTCCTGGTTTGATGTGCACCTACATGGGCAAAAAGAATGACCCTCTGCAGCACAGTCCTGATGATTTACCTGACCATGTCGTGGACGACATGACAAAGTCACTTTTAAATGAAAGTCTAGTAGACTGTGGTAAGGTGGGCTTAAGCCCCTTCTGCAGAGCTAACCCGGCTCTAGCGGTAAGCCGCCAACCTGAAATAAATTACTTTTAACCTTGATGTTTGTCTGTACTCAACCTTTGTTGATTCTCACTGGCTAATGATAAATTTTGGAAAGCAAAATATGATCACGAGGCTGCGAATGTTGGCATTCTGGGAACGGGGGTCCCCAGACTTGCCTGCCTGCGGCCTGCGGCGTGGCTCAAAGGAGGCCCAACACAGCCCATCTTCATCAACGCAAGCTCAAGACCCTCGCGAGGGGCAAGATTGCTGGGCGGACGACAAGGAGCTTCTCGTGCACGGCCTCGTCAGCTGGCTCATGAGGAGGCGGAGAGTTCAAGGCAGGTACCTCGCGAGGTGCCCATGACGCAAGCCATGACGACCGAGGGAGCTGGGCCAGGCGCCAGCCCGCAGCAGTGTCCTCCTTTCCTCTTTGGTGCAAAGGAGCAAGCGCAGCGAGAGTATCAAGCAAAGGCATCCATTTCGTGCAACAAGACCAAGACCAGCCCAACGGCTGATAGGAAGTCATTAGGAGCCCAAGCCGACGCCATCACGAGCCTTTGACAAAGCGAGGACCAACTTTAGTCAGATAAGTGTACCCGCTGTTCCCCTTCAAATGGCTAATTGTTGGCGCCCTTCCCGCCAATATTTGGGAAGAGGCCGGGGCCTTTGCTTATAAATAGGACTAGCCACCCCTGTGGTAGAGGCATCTGATCGGGCTGGATCCTCATCAAGAAACCAGTAGATAGAGCGACTGAACTCCCTCCTAGCAGTTCATCGCACCAGCCAAGAATAGACCCTCGTGAGGCTGTTCTTCCTTGTATTGTTCATCATCAGCCCAAGAGGCAATCCACCACACCACACACTGGAGTAGGGTATTACACCACAATGGTGGCCTGAACCAGTATAAATCTTGTGTCCCTTGTGCTATTCTGTTTAGTAGTTTAGGTCCCAGCGATTCGGCGAGGTGCGAGACGGTAGAGGGTTGAATCTCCGCGCGCACCCCAGTGTTCGAACCGCAAGGGTCTGCCGGAACCCGAAATCCGACATTTGGCGCACTAGGTAGGGGTGCGCCGGAATCTGCCTTCCGTCGTCTCGTTCTTCCCCGACCACCGCAACCATGTCTGACGCTCGTCGGGCTCGCGCCGAGCGCCGAGCCGCCCTCGCCTCCCATGTCACCCAGACGGCTCCCGTCGGCGGGCGCCCTCGTCGTTCCTCGTCACCTGCTGTCAACGCCGCCACTGGCTCGGCGGGGAACGAGCAGCAAGCATCGCCCCAAAGACCCGTCCCATGAGGCGGACGGCCGCGCCGCCACGCCCTTGCTCACCTCGCTGGTTCTTCGCTCGCGCGCCCAGCGCAGCTATGGAGGCCCGCTGCGCTCATCACAAAAACGAGCTCTCGCGCTATCGCCCCATCGACGACGTCTACGAAGAATGGCTCGATCGAGTCGCTGAGCTCGTCCGCGCCGCCGGAGGCGCCCCCGCGCCGTCTTTCTCGCTGCACCGCACCCTGCCTCGCGCGGGCGATGAAGCTCCTGGGGCGCCTCAGCTGCCTCCTCCTCAAGAAGGCGCAGCCCCAAGGCGCCCCCTGGCGGAACTCTGCTCCGCCAGCCAGCAAGAGCAGAGCTGCCAAGAAGTCCTCGCCCACGAAGTTGCCCGAGCTCCTCGCTCCAGACGCCAAGACCTCAGATCGCCCCCACCCGGCGCGCATGGGGACCCGCAGGACCAAGCTCTCCGTCGCCCAAGGCCCCCCGTGGCCACGGCGGGCTGCCGCGCCTTCACCTCCGAGCTGCGCAGCGTCGCGTGGCCCGCCAAGTTCAAGCCAGACCTGCCTCCTCTCTACGACGGCACGGCTGACCCTGCGGAGTTCCTCCAACTCTACGAGTTGGGCATCGAAGCTGCAAACAGAGACGAAAAGGTCATGGCGAACTGGTTTCCCATGGCGCTCAAGGACGGAGCCCGCACCTGGCTCCTGAATCTGGCCCCAGGCACGATCTCTTCCTGGGACGAGATGCGCACCCGCTTCATCGCCAACTTCCAGGGTACTCGCGACCGGCCACCCGCCATGAGCGACATGCGCCGAATCTTGCAGCAGCTAGGGGAAACCCTGTAGAAGTACATCCAGCGCTTCAACAACGCGCGCCTCGAGATCCCCAGGGTAACGGAGGAGGCCATCATCTCTGCCTTCTCCGACGGTGTGCGTGACGTCAAGATGAAGGAGGAGCTAGCGATGCATGAAGACCTGTGCACCTCCTTGGAGCTGTTTAACTTGGCGACCAAGTACGCCAGGGCTGAGGAGGGGCGCCTCTCCCTCCTTGAGCTGCCTGCCGTGGACCCCGAGGAGAAGAAGCCCAAGGCCAAGGACGTGAAGAGCAAGAGGGCTGCCGTGCTCGCGGCCGAGCCAGACACCAAGCGGGGCAGACACCAGCCCGAATCCTCCAAGGGCAGTCTGTACTGCGTGTACCACGACCTCCACACCCACAGCACCAATGAATGCCAAGAGCTCCAGGCCGTGCATGAGGGAAGGGTCGGCAGATGTCCCGACCGCAGCGACCGGGGCTACGGCCGAGGAGGAGGAAGGAATGCAGGACGCTCGGAAGACCGCGGCACGTGCCAAGGGTGGCGCGACCAACCTCGCGAGGACCACTGGCAGGACCCGCCTCGCGAGGGAGGCTGGAGGGATCAGACTCGCAAGGATCGCCCGCAAGGGAACGCAGGCCTTCCTCCCCTGCCACCACAGCCAAGGAGAAATGAGGACCGTCATCGACGCCAGAGGGGCTGGGGCTTCAGAACCGCGTCTGTCGCTTTGATCTTGGGCGGAGCTCAAGCCCCACCTCTCAACGATCTTCAAGCGGTTCGCCCGCTGGCAAACGCAGTCCTCCCCAAGCTCGAGGCTACGCCCTCTCAGGTGGTCGGCATGCGCCATCAGGTTCAGCTCAGCGGATCAGCTCAAGTGCGCGGCCACAGCCGGAGACCTCCCGATGCTTTGTTCCCCAATCATCGAAGAACGCTAGTCACCAAGACCCTCATCGATGGCGGGCAGGGCTCAACGCCCCGTCCGTGGAAACATTCAACAATCTTCGCGCCTTACAATCAGCTTCAGCCAACCAAGCCCTTCTCCGAGTCACCGACGGCTCCACGGTCCCGATAGGGCAGGTCCGCCTTCCTCTCACCTTCGGGCTCGCGACAACTACCAAGACTCAGCTCATCGACTTCGACGTCGCCCACATTTGCTCGCCAGACAACGCCATCCTCGGGTACCCGGCTGCCAAGTTCATGGCCGTAACCCACCACGGCTACAACGTCCTCAAGATGCCAGGAAGCGGCGGGGTCATCACGGTGCCCTGCGAAGAGAGAGACGCAGTGTGCTCCCTGGAGCGAGCCTTTCAGGCCGCATCACTGGAAGACCCAGACCGCAGCAGCAGGAGGCCTTCCGAGGCCGCACCCAAGAAGAAGAAGACATCGACCGGCCCGGCTCCTCAGGAGGCAGGCCCCTCAGGGCCCGCGCCTGGCCAGGAGGAGCCTCCTTCCATCGCATAGGTAAGCGCGCCCAGTGCCCTCCTCAGGCAGGGCTTGGGGGCTCTCCCCTGGAGGGTCGCCGACCTCGCCAAGGTCACGAGGGAGGCACTTGGGCACCACGTGGAGGCGTGCTTCGAAGCACGTTTCCCTCAAGGAGCAAGGCAAGGAGGGCCAAACCCTCAGGAGTTCGTCAGCAAGGCCATTCGGGTGTTACAGGAGTCAAGGGTCATGAGAGGCAACCGCCGCCTACCTGCTGTGGCCCCCCATCCAGGCAAGGATGGTGGGCTGCGCGTCTGCATCAACATACCAGGGCTCAACCAAACCGCGTCTCAAGAGCACCTCTGGCCCTCGCGAGTGGGACAATGCGAGGGTCCGCCCCACAGCTACGTGCGCATGCCTTACGGCCTGCCAAACGCGGCTGCTGCGCACCAGTGTTTCATGAGGGCCATCTTGGAGGCTCAAGAGGTCAGGCATGCCGCAGCCCTGGCGGAGATGGAGGTGGCCTGCGAGGAGCCGCCGGCGCCCCGGAGCCTCCCGAGGCCCCTGGGCCTGGGGGCTCGTGAGGATCGGCTCCCGCAGCCCACCGAGTCTGCTACACCAACACCCCTTCGTCCCCAACATCATCAGGTGACATCTTTTAAGTTTCGTTTCTGGCTGGGAGCGCTTTCAGGGCCACATTATTCCCAGGCCGCGTGGGTCCGTCCCTGCAGCATGTATCCCTTTTATTTCATGTCCTTAGCTTATCTTATTGGGGGCGCCCCCCGGGCTGCATCATCCCCAAGCCGCTCGGGCCTGTCCCAGCGGCATGTATCCTTCTTGCACTTATCTTAGGACTATGCTTTCGATCCAACATGCTTGTTATTTGGTGCCTTTTTCTGGGTGACGGAATCTTGCACGTTAAAGGGGGGGTGCCTGAGCATCGCGACTCAGGGATCCTACCGGCTCTCCGGCCCTCACCCTCTGGTCTTGTCCATGGCATCGCGACCTGGCATGCCAAAGACGGCTGAGACCAGCCCGAGAGCCGGGACCCGAGGACGAGAGTTTCATCATCTAACCCACCTTCTTGGCGTTAAAGGGGGTGCCTGAGCATCGCGACTCAGGGATCCTACCGGCTCTCCGGCCCTCACCCTCTGGTCTTGTCCATGGCATCGCGAGCTGGCATGCCAGCAACGGCTGAGACTAGCCCGAGAGCCGGGACCCGAGGACGTAGAGTTTCGTCATCTAACCCAGCTTGCGCGTTAAAGGGGGGTGCCTGAGCATCGCGACTCAGGGCTCCTACCGGCTCTCCGTCCCTCACCCTCTGGACTTGTCCATGGCATCGCGACCTGGCATGCCAGCGACGGCTGAGACCAGCCCGAGAGCCGGGACCCGAAGACATAGAGCACCGGCATCTGGCCAAATTTGCAGGAACACACCCGAAGATAAGGCCCAGGGCCAGGCGCAACCCGCCTTGAGGTAGGGCCCCGTGAGCCCCGCGCTGGCTCACGGGTACCCCAATACACCTCGCGAGGCCTTTCACGCTCCTCCAGAGCAACTAACGGCTAACTGTCGATTGTCAAGACAAACCCTCGTTCCTTCTGTGATGAGCCTGCAGGGTCCCTCTAAGGAGCATCGCCAAGCAACCTTGCAACGGCCAAGGCTAGCGCCGCACCAGGAAGCATTTTTCTGACCCTCAAGATAAGTCACCCTCCGGACACACTAGTTATCGCAGCACCACCCCCGCACTCAATGCAATTCCATGTTAGCAACGTCGTTCTCCTTTCTCGCCGAATGATGGCTGCTTGAGCACTAAGGGGGACCTCCTGAGCATCGCGACTCAGGGGCTCTTACCGGACCTCGGGCCGCTCACCTCCTGGCCTTGACCACGGCATCACGACCTGGCATACCAGCGAAGGCTGAAGCCGCCTTGGGATTGGGACCTGTCGGCGCAGAGCATCAAGCCCTCGTGAGGACTGAAAGGAGGAAACTAAGCTAAAACAGAATGAGCATCTTGCACTGCTTCATAATAAGGATTATATTGACAGACGGAGCTACAAACATCTTACAAGCCCCCGTGGGGTATATTCTCGGCCCCTCGCAGGAACAAAAGGCGGGAATCCTAAGGAGTCCTAACTACAGGGGGCATCGCGGTAGATGCCATCATCAACAGTAGGCCGCCCAGTCCGGCGCCAACCCCATCCAGATCAGGGGTGGCGACGGCCTGACGAGCCCGCCCTGCTCCGGGAACGGCACAGGCTCGGGGGCTCGTAGCTGTCGTCGCTCGTCTCCGGCATCACGAAGAGCTCAGCGGAGTCGTTGGATCCTCCGGCGCCTCCGTCGCCTAAGGAGCGGCCAAGGGATCGGACGGCCGGCCTCTGTCTCGCCGCAGCAGGGTCCCGACCGCCTCTCTCGGGGCAGCACTCCAGCCGACGACCCTCCGCGTCAAAGACCTTGAAGGACATCACCGAAGCACCGTCGTACTCCCGATGGATCGTGAGGGCGCCCTCGTCCCGCAGACCCGGGCGACCTCGCCCCAGCCTTGAGTCATGAAGACCTCGCCCGGGGCAACGACCGCGACCTCTGCCCCGGTCGCAAGGGTGCCACAGCCAGCATGCTGCAGCCAGAGCCCCAGGGGTTCCCCCTGCCGGATGACGGAGGCGAAGAAAGAGGGGAGACGAATGCAAGACTTAGGAGGCATGGCGGCGTGAAGCACGAACTCTCGGCAGGGGCCCTTGACGTGGACTCCAGGGGGGAAGACGCACACCCTCGTGACCCGCCAGCATCGTCGGTGGCGCCACTTGTGGCGCTCGGCGTCGCCTCCTTCAGGGCCGCCAATGTGCGCGTACAAGGGAAGAGGGAACCCTGGTGGCGGCCGCTCACACCAGGGTCTTGACGCTTCCTGGCAAGTGCCCTCGCCCGGACACCAGAGGGCAAGCCGCTTCTTCGGGGGAAGCGGAACAGGATCCTCTTGGGGAACCTTTCCCTTCTCTTCCGCGGAGAACCGGCGGATTGGAGCCATTGCAGCCAGACGAAGCAAGAAGGAGGAGAAGCAGAAGGATAGACTGGAAGGGCGCGCACTGTTCGTGCCTATAGCCGGGCGAAGGCCAACCGTCGCCTCCACGATCACCGTAATCATGACTGTCTTTGCATGCGAGGACTTGTCGAATCCGGCGGTTACCGAGGCGTCGTGGGGAAGCGATGCATACGCCCAATCAACCGCCACGCTGGCGCCCAAAACCACAGCTGTTAGGGCCCTTGACGCTTGCACTTGCCCTTCGCCTCTCTTTCGGCCAAGTTTGGCACGCCAGGCCCAGGGCTCTGCCGGCATTCTGGAACGGGGTCCCAGACTTGCTGCTGCGCGCTGTGGCGTGGCTCAAAGGAGGCCCAACACAGCCCATCTTCATCAACGCAGCTCAAGACCCTCGCGAGGGGCCTCATGAGGCGGACGACAAGGAGCTTCCTTAGGCACGGCCTCGTCAGCTGGCTCATGAGGAGGCGGAGAGTTCAAGGCAGGGTACCTCGCGAGGTGCCCATGACGCAAGCCATGACGACCGAGGGCGCCAGTCGGGCGCGAGCCCGCGCAGTGTCCTCCTTTCCTCTTTGGTGCAAAGGGAGGAAGCGCGGGCGAGAGTATCAAGCAAAGGCATCCATTTCGGTGCAACAAGACCAAGACCAGCGCAACGGCCGGAAGGAAGTCATTGTGGAGCCCAAGCCGGCGTCATCACCAGAGCCTTTGACAGGCGAGGACCAACTTTAGTCAGGATAAGTGTACCCGATGTTCCCCTTCAAAATGGCCAATTGTTGGCACCCTTCCCGCTCAATATTTGGGAAGAGGCCCAGGGCCTTTGCTTATAAATAGGACTAGCCACCCCCAGGGTAGAGGCATCTGATCGGGCTGGATCCTCATCAAGAAACCAGTAGATAGAGCGACTGAACTCCCTCCTAGCAGTTCATCGCACCAGCCAAGAACAGACCCTCGCGAGGCTGTTCTTCCTTGTATTGTTCATCATCAGCCCAAGAGGCAATCCACCACACCACACACTGGAGTAGGGTATTACACCACAATGGTGGCCTGAACTAGTATAAATCTTGTGTCCCTTGTACTGTTCTGTTTAGTAGTTTAGGTCCCAGCGATTCGGCGAGGTGCGAGACGGTAGAGGGTTGAATCTCCGCGCACACCCCAGTGTTCGAACCTCAAGGGTCTGACGGAACCCGAAATCCGATAGCGAAGAAAGCCAGGAAGGCCAAGAGAGCCGCCAGGAAAGAAACCGCCAAGAAGAAGGGAAAGAAGGCCACCGCCTGTGACTTGCTTCAACTAGAAGATACTTCTGAGTCGGAGGTAGCCCTTAACTCTCTTGGCTCCTTTTTTAACCACCTTATTGACACTTATTATCATCAGGAGGACACGGGGACAAGTCATGTAAAGGATGAAGAGGTAACTATCATTTCCTCCGACTCCGAGCCTTTGCCAAGACAGAAAATTCGAAGAGTAACCCAGAAAGTAAGATTTTCACATCCCTTAGTTTATCAAGATCCTCAATTTATTTTGAAGCGACAGATTCATGAGAGCCGGAGGCAGACCCAGACCAGCAAAGACGTGGAACTCTCCTCCGGCTTAGCCAATACACCAAGGAAGCGCCGGAACAAGGTCACCTCTGATAATCCCTTTTATCCTTTCGCGGGTCTCACTCGTCAACCACTCAACTCTTCTGACTCGAATTATCAGGAAACTTCACCTTCCTCTGGCAACACAATGCAGTCCAACTTGCCGGCTTTCAAGACTGCTCCAGGGTAATGACGACTTGATTATCCTGTATTCATTTCAATTTTCTATATTTGTACTGATCTTCTGATCTTATGCAGCGGAAAAGCAAAGCCTAGCAAGAAGGTGAAGAAGAACAAGCCGGCCGAAGAGCCAACTTTTCAAAGAGCCAGAACTTGGGACGGCCGCGCCTGAGGCCTCTACTCATGAGTTGCCACCTGAACCAACTCATGACACGCCGACGCCAATTGCTGACCCACCTGCCGAGCAAACCGCCGATGGCTCTGAAAACCCTGACGTTTCTAGCCCGGCCAAGACAGACGTTCCGCAAAGTGCTGATGTTGAGATTACTAGGACCGGCTTTGCTGGGCCGGGGAGACCAATTGTGCTGGCCAAGTGTTCCGCCAAGGAGGAGCTTCTGGAACGCTGCAAGGCTAGGTTTGACGTCGCTGATTATACTCATACTAGTCATCAACCCGTGCATCTGCACGGGCTAGCACTTTAATATTAAAATATGACAAAGTTGGTACAAATTAGAAATGTCAGATAGTAAATTGAATATGTTGATGTTAGTATTTTTATTATTAGTACTACTACTACATTGATACTCCCAACCTTTTGTTATAGTGGGATTATTTAAGTTACTGAAATTTCCTGATTTGTATGGCTAGTTGTCTTGAAATATGAAAATATTGCTATGCCTAAATTAATTCTGTTACATTTTGTTCTCAATGTAAACAAACGCATAAAGGAGTGGGAGGGCCATGCATGTAATACTAATTTGTTCTGTCGCATTTAAGTAGGCCCCCCTTGGTTAATTTGATTAGCACAATGAGCCCAATAAACCGGAAAGGATGGAGTCGAAAACATGGTTACGATGTAAACGTTGTTGCATTCATCATGTATTCATGGTGCCATAGAATATATCTTCCTTTATTTCCCCTACCTAAGAAACATACATCTTCCTTTTTGCCACGGAATCAAGTTAGAATTTGATCTTAAAAACCTCTATGGATTACATTTTATATGTGTACAACATTTAAATAGAAGACCTCCTTGAGGAACATATGAGAGCAGAGAATCAATTTCACCAAGTTTTGTTTTAATATAAAAATCTGTTTCCGTACACAACTATGCCAATGCATGGTTTTCTATCAACATGCGTGATACTGTAGAAAACAATATAAAACAAAGATTCTTGCATTTTTGGATTACGTTATTCGGCTTCTAAGTTATTGTCTTAACCAATAACTTCTTAAAGGAAATGTTTTGAATAACGTGGCTAGGAATTGTATATATGATTTGGATTTAAGTTCGTTTTTGTACCAATTTTTTTAAAGAATTTCTTTTATTGATGTGCCTAAAAGCTTTTAGTACTTGCTATCGCTGCTACACGTATGTATATCACATACATTACCATTATTTTAAATATGGTCTTTCTAGTGCATCATACATCCAGATTGTTTTGTTACTGTAGAAATCATCTGTATTAAAAATATTTTAATAGCTATTTTTTTCTTACTTATAAGGCCAAAATAAAGACATGCATAGACATCGACGTGCTATACAGGCAAATAATAAGCATTAGCAATATGCACCTGCGAAGAATCATGTGAATCCATGTAACTCATCAATAGTATTATGAGCATCAAGACTAAACTTGCACAACAACACTACCATGCACCTGGCGACATCGGATGCATCCAACGCCCAACAACGCTCATCCAATGTTATTAATCTTTGTCATGCAAAACGCGCTCATCCACATTCGATCCTAAAAATTATTAGCAAGGCTGATCGGCCTGCCCTGTAGAACTGCATGTTCCCTTGTTCAGATCATTTATTAATAGTATAAGCAAATAAGTACATATTTTGATTTTATTTAATTTGAGAAAGGCTTGTGGAGACGCAGGATAGATCTGAATTTATTTAGATCACACTGATATCCGATGCTTTACTCTATAATGGACAAACTTAATATTTATAATGTTGTATGCCTATATTTCCTTTTATGTAGGGCATCCATATAATAGGAACTATACAATATATACCGGAAACATTACGTGATGGACTACTCATTAGTGGGGACATTTATCGACTACCCCTGTGCTATATGCACAAACAAAACTCCGCCAATGAAAACTAATTAATAATTTATGCGGCCCACTATGCCCTACTAAAAAAATCAACACTGTAATCTGAATGTCTGACTCCTCAAAAGAAATTAATGAAATTAACATCAAACTTACTTGTAATCTGATTTCCTAGGCTCTTCATCTCCGGGGTTATATTAATTAGATTTGAGTCTTGGCTCCATACAAACATTTCTTGACGCTCACCGCCGGAGTCATGTTGCCACCAGTCTCGATCAGCTCCATGTCCTTGAGCCAATTTTTTAGGGGAAGTCCTCATCCGTTCTAGCACCTGGCTTTCGGGTTCATTTGCGGTTCGCCGATGGCCATTCAAGTGGTCGAGCTGGATCGTGGAATTCTTTTCCCTTTTATCCCTGAATTTTTGGTTGACATTTATCGTTGGAGTTAACGGAGGCTTTTCTTTTTTCTTTTTTAGGAACGGATGGAGATTTCCCTTGTTTTGTTTAATTATTATTACTGTTAGATGTGTCAGATCCGTTTTTTAGGGACGGGAATGAGAGCGCACGTGGCGTTTTTTAAGGAGACTCTCCTTTTTATTATTTGGAAAAAAAAGTTCCCTTTTATCCCGGCATTTTTGTTTGACATTAATTGTTGGAGTTAACGCAGGCTTTCCTTTTTATTTTGGCGTTTTTTAAGGAGACTAATTTTCCTTTTATCCCGGCATATTTGTTTGACATTTATCGTTGGAGGTAACGGAGGCTCTCCTTTTGATTTTGGCGTTTTTAAGGAGACTCTCCTTTTTATTATTTGGAAAAAAAAAATGCCCTTTTATCCCGGCATTTTTGTTTGTCATTTTGTCGTTGGAGTTAACGAAGGCTTTTCTTTTTATCTTTTAGGAACGGATGGAGGTTTCCTTGTTTTGTTTCGTTATAATTAATGTGAGACGTGTCAGATCCGTTTTTTAGGGACGGGAAGGAGAGCGCACGTGAAGTTTTTTAAGGAGACTTCCCTTTTTATTATTTGGAAACCGGTGGAGGCTTTCCTTGTTTTTTGTTGAATGTTGGACATGTCAGATCTGTTTTCTATGGGATGTGAATGAGAGCACACTTGACGTTTAAAAAGGAGGCATTCTTTTTTTACTTTTTGGAAACGGGTAGAGGTTTTTTTTGTTCTCATTACTGTTATTAGAAGGATCCGGTCCATTATTTATTGGACGGGGTAATGTTAGACGTGTCAGATCCATTTTCTATGGGACGGGATCATCTCCATGTGTTACGTAAATTTCCTTTAATCCTGAACGTAAATTTTATTATCTAACGGTTTAATTAATTTAGATGATGTGGATTAATTAGAGCGCATGAAAGGTGCCTCCAATTAGTAAATATAAGATATAAGATGATTGTTGGGGAAGTTTTTTCCGGCTATCTTAGCCAAGTACACAGCAACCGTGACGTCGAAGTTGACATGGTGAAGCAAATGCACCAGAAATTTGAGGTATACATTGTCCCCTTCACTGCATTATCCTTACTTATGCCAGCCCCCAAGTCTATTGCTTATGATGAATATGCTGTAGACTTAGAAACAAGCTTAATAACTTTGGTGATATATTTTGATAAACATGTAAGAAATCTAGCTTACTCCGTAGTCCCCAAGGGCCGGTTTAATCAGCATGGTTGAGCCGGTCCTTCACATATTTGTATAGAATAAAATACTTTGTGAAATTTTAACAGCAATATGCATTAGCCCCCAAGTGCCAAGTACACTTGCTTGCAAGGTGCTTGGGACTTACTCTCATGAACCGCCACTTAGGTAAAATTCTTCAGTAGACATTAGCCCCCAAGTGCCAAGTGGTGTTGCTTGCAAAAGGCTTGGGACTTAATATTGTATGATAACAATCATGATTTTGACCCGGTATTTGTACAGACCACCACCACGCAACTGGAATCAAAAGAGTCTGACTTGAAGAACCTCCTAGAAGCACAAGAGACGGAAACCCAAAATGCCAACTACAAATTTGAATTTAGTGTATCTGAACAAAAGAAACTGAAAAAAGACTTTGAAATGGAGAAAAAGGCCTGGGCTGACGAAAAGATTGCTTTGATCAATCGAGCTGAGAAGGAAGAGGCGGCTCTTGAAGAGGCGCCCGTCGAATTATCCGGCTTAAAACGCCATGTATCTCAGATGGTCTGAGCAATCTTTGGTAAGTCGCCCTGCAAGTTAAATACTTGAATCTTTCTAGTGATCATATAAATTGTCATTAACTCACCTAACATTGTTTATGCAGTCCCCAGGAGTTCAAATCTTAACCAAGACATGCTGATAAAGCTGAAAGTGCTTTACACGCTGGTGGAACAACTCTACACCGGATCTCAGCGTGCCTTAGCCACAGTGGCCCTATACAATGAAGTTCCCACACTCCTGGTGGATGTACTAAGGAAGCTTTCTGTGCTACCCCAGCGGTTCAATGAACTAAGGCGATCCTCTACAAGAGCCGGACCCGTGGCTGCCTTAAGCCAGGCCAAAGCTTAGCTACCAGAGTTAGACCCGGCCGACATCACCATTGGTTATCCAAGCCTTTAAGAGGATGGCACTCCCTTTGAACAGGAAGACTTCGCCACTTGTGTGAAGGAGATACGCCCCGTGGCCACCCTGATAGCTGATGAAGCGGATCTCACCAAGTACCAGCCGGGTTATGACACGGAGAACTAGATAATTCCAACGCCACATTATAAAGTGACCAGCCTGATCCCACTAATCCGTAAGCATACCTTCACCCCTGAAGTTGACCCGGCCGGACTAATTGATGATGAAGCTGAATTTGAAGCTTTGAATGGCATTGACTGGTCATCATCAACCTTCCAGGAAAGGGAATAGGGCGAAGAGGCGGAGAGGGCTGACCTAGAAGCTTCAGGTCAACACGAGAATTAATCCGCCAGGCGGCTCATATTTCTAGTCTGCTGAAAAACAATATTAATCATTTGGACTCGGGGAGTCATGTAATAGGGTAGAAATGACTTTGCTTTGATGTGCCATCATGCACGTTTTTGGTGCTCAACACTTGTTAAGCCACCATCTTATATTCACCCATATTATACTTATCATCTCTTTTCCTTATGCTTAAGAAAGTCTCAGAACTGTCCTGCACACAGAAATAGATCACAAGAGCCCTTGGCGGCTTACCGCAGGGCGGGTCATAATATCTTTACATATAACCATTAATATGGAAGAAGAGTCACAAATAACCCTATTGTGAAATATAATTTTGAAACACAACTATAATATCATACCTGTGATCTTTGGATTTGTACTGCCAGTTTATGTGACCCGAACAGTAAGGGTGATAAACCAATCTCTGGAAACCAACACTTCCAAATATATGATGATTCTTATATGTTGGTGATTTATCATCCAAAATCAAGCCGGGTTAAATTTAAACCGCACTTACACATAGATTTTTGAACAAAAAAGTCTAAAGTCAAAAGGCTGCTTTCACATAAAACTTAAACCAAATGGGAGAAAACAATCGAGGCTTCTGATTCAAATACGATCAGTAAACCGTTCCAAAGGGGTTAAGCTAGGATTTGAATACGATCATGTAGCCCCCAGTGGCTTTGGCGTTGCGCCGATCAAGAGGGTACCGACAGCTATGTTCTCTTTGGTTCGAATACGACCTATGTTTGAACAGGAAGCCCCTAATGACCTTGAGAGTTTTTTAACGACTCTAATTCGAATACGATCAAAATCGGACACAAAAGGGGTTAAGCTATGATTCGAATACGATCAAGAAGCCCCCTAGTGAGCTTGGCATTGTGCCGATCAAGAGGGTACCAACAGCTATGTTCTCTTTGGTTCGAATACGACCTATGTTTAAACAGGAAGCCCCCTAATGATCATGAGGTTTAACGGCTAGATTCAAATACGATCATGAGCCTGACCAAGAGGGTTAATCTAGATTCGAATACGATCAGCACCCAATTAGTCATTTGAAATAACAATGATGAAGACATATGATCATTGAGGATGAAAAGGACAGAGGTCCTGCTTTATTACTTATGATAATATACACATCATCAAAATATGTACATCATGAGAGCCGGTGGCTCAAGTGTAGTAAGGCCGAAGATGAGCGATATTCCACGGCCGGCGGGTCTCCTCCTCCAACTTACGTGAGTCTTTGTGCTCTCGAACATCGATAAGGTAGTATGACCTATTGTTTAAGTTCTTGCTGACCACAAAGGGCCCTTCCCAAGGTGGGGATAACTTGTGTGCATCAGTTTGATCCTGGATGAGCCGGAGCACCAAATCACCTTCTTGAAAGGTTCTGGACTTAACCCAGCGGCTATGATAACGACGCAGGTCCTGTTGATAAATCGTTGAGCGAGCTGCTGCCAAGTCACGCTTTTCATCCAACAGGTCAAGTGCGTCCTGACGCGCTTGTTCATTGTTCGCCTCCGCATAAGCCGCCACGTGGGGCGAGTCATGATGGATGTCACTAGGGAGAACCGCCTCGGCTCCGTACACCATGAAAAAAGGCGTATAACCCGTAGACCTGTTAGGAGTAGTATTGATGCTCCATATCACAGAGGGTAACTCCTCAACCCAACAACCCGACGTCTGTTGCAAGGGAACCAAAAGCTAGGACTTGATGACTTTCAAGATTTCCTGATTGGCTCTTTCAGCTT
Organism: Aegilops speltoides; assembly: GCA_021437245.1. Taxonomy (NCBI): domain Eukaryota; kingdom Viridiplantae; phylum Streptophyta; class Magnoliopsida; order Poales; family Poaceae; genus Aegilops; species Aegilops speltoides. The sequence continues at coordinate 423,688,593 of CM038144.1, read as the reverse complement.
GACCATTGGACTGGGGATGAGCCACTGATGAAACATCAAGCCGAATATGCTCACGTTGACAAAACTCTTCCATGGTGCCTTTAGACAGATTAGTACCATTATCAGTTATAGTGATGTGTGGAAAGCCGAAGCGAAATATCACCTTCTTCATGAATTGAACCACCGTGGTTGCATCACACTTACTGACTGGCTCTGCCTCAACCCATTTTGTGAACTTGTCAACCGCCACCAAGAGGTGGGTCTTTTTATCTTTGAACCTTTTGAAAGGCCCAACCATGTCAAGCCCCCAGACTACAAACGGCCAAGTAATTGGAATCATCCTCAACTCTTGAGCCGGCACATGAGCACGTCTTGAGAACTTCTGACAACCTTCACATTTACTGACCAGATCCTCCGCATCAGCGTGAGCCGTCAGCCAATAAAATCCATGACGGAAAGCCTTGGCCACAAGGGACTTTGACCCAGCATGATGACCACAATCTCCTTCATGAATCTCATGAAGAATTTCTTGACCTTCCTCAGGAGAAACACAACGCTGAAACGCCCCAGTAACACTGCGATGATGCAACTCGCCATTGGCAATTCTCATTGACTTAGACAGCCGGGTTATCTGCCTGGCCAAGGTTTCATCCTCAGGCAACTCAACTCACACTGGGTCATGTAAGCCAAGTATGGTACTTTCCAATCTGGGATGACATGAAGAGACGCCACCAATTGTGCTTCCGGGTCAGGAGAAGCCAAGTCTTCCTCTGTAGGTAACTTGACAGAAGGGTTATGCAAAATATCCAAGAAAGTGTTAGGCGGCACCGGCTTACGCTGAGCCCCCACCCAGCTTAAAGCATTAGCCGCCTCGTTCTTTCTGCGATCAATGTGCTCCACTTGGTAACCCTTGAAATGTCCAGCAATGGCATCAACTTCATGGCAATAAGCCGCCATGAGAGGATCCTTGGAATCCCACTTGCCTGAGACTTGTTGAGCCACCAAATCTGAGTCGCCAAAGCACCTTACCCAGCTTAAACTCATCTCCTTAGCCATCCGAAGAGCATGGAGCAAGTCCTCATACTCAGCTGCATTATTAGTACAGGGAAACATCAACCGTAGCACATAACAAAATTTGTCACCTCGAGGGGAAGCTAAAACAACTCCAGCCCCCGAGCCCTCCAATTGCCTGGACCCATCAAAGTGAATAGTCCAATATGTGTTGTCTGGCTTCTCTTCAGGCATCTGCAGTTCTGTCCAATCATTAATGAAGTCCACCAGTGCTTGAGACTTGATAGCAGTGCATGGCACATACTTTAAACCATGAGGCCCAAGTTCAATGGCCCACTTAGCGACTCGTCCTGTGGCCTCTCTATTTTGGATGATATCTCCTAAAGGAGCAGAACTGACCACAGTGATGGAATGACCAAGAAAATATTGCTTAAGCTTCCGGCTTGCCATAAACACCCCGTAAACGAGCTTCTGCCAATGTGCATACCTTTGCTTGGATTCAATAAGCAACTCACTGATGTAATACACTGGTCATTAAACTGGATGCTCCTTGCCAGCCTCCTTGCGCTCCACCACAATGGCTACACTGACGACACGTGTGTTAGCAGCCACATATAACAATAATGGCTCCTTATCAATGGGAGCAACAAGGACTGGTGGCTCAGCTAGCTGTCTCTTCAAATCTTCCAAGGCAGCGTTAGCAGCATCACTCCAGACGAAGTCGTCTGTCTTCTTCATCATCTGATACAGCGGTATGGCCTTCTCACCCAGCCGGCTTATGAACCGGCTTAAAGCGGCAATACGACCCACCAAACGCTGAACATCATTGATACACGGCGGTTTAGCCAAAGAGGTGATTGCCTTGATCTTCTCCGGGTTAGCCTCAATGCCTCTGTTAGAAACCAGAAAACCCAAAAGCTTGCCTACAGGCACACCAAAAACACACTTGGCAGGGTTAAGCATCATCTTGTAGACCCGGATATTATCAAAGGTTTCCTTCAAATCATTTATCAAAGTCTCCTTCTCTCTGGATTTTCCACAATGTCGTCCACATAAGCATGAACATTACGCCCAATCTGATTGTGAAGACAGTTCTGCACACATCGCACTCCTAAGCCCAAAAGGCATATACACATAGCAGAAGGCTCCAAACGGAGTAATAAAAGCCGTCTTCTCATGGTCCTTAGCTGCCATCTTGATCTGATGATAACCAGAATAATCATCCAAAAAGCTCAAACGCTCACAACCCGCCGTAGCATCAATGATTTGATCAATACGAGGGAGAGCGAAGGGATCAGGCGGACAAGCTTTGTTTAAATCCGTGTAATCCACACACATACGCCAAGTGTCGTTCTTCTTAAGCACCAGCACCGGGTTAGCCAACCACTCTGGATGAAAAACTTCAATAATGAACCCGGCCACCAAGAGCCGGGCACTTCCTCACCAATGGCCTTATGCCTCTCTTCATTGAACCGCCGAAGAAACTGCTTGACCGGCTTAAATTTTGGATCAATATTTAGAGTGTGCTCAGCGAGTTCTCTCGGTACACCCAGCATGTCAGAAGGCTTCCATGCAAAGATGTCCTGGTTCTCACGGATGAACTTGATGAGCGTGCTTTCCTTTTTGGGATCTAGATTGGCACTGATACTGAACTGCTTAGATGAGTCGCCTGGAACAAAATCAATAAGCTTGGTGTCATCGGCCGACTTAAACTTCATTACCGGCTCATGCTCTTTGGTTGGCTTCTCCAAAACGTCATGTCCGCCGGGTCAACATTGTCCTTGTAGAACTTTAACTCCTTTGTTGCACAAACAGATTCAGCGTAAGCAGCATCGCCTTCCTCACATTCCAAGGCTATCTTTCGACACCCATGCACTATGATGGTGCTCTTATGACCCGGCATATTGAGCTGCAAATAAACATAACATGGTCGTGCCATGAACTTGGCATAAGCCGGCCGACCAAACAGGGCGTGATATGGGCTCTTGATTTTGACCACCTCAAAAGTTAACTTCTCAGCCCTAGAATCATGCTCATCTCCAAAGGCCACTTCCAGTTCAATCTTACCCACTGGGTATGCCGACTTACCAGGGACCACTCCATGAAAAATAGTGTTGGAAGTCTTGAGATTTTTATCAGTCAACCCCATGCGACGAAAAGTCTCATAATAGAGGATATTGATGCTACTGCCTCCATCCATGAGCACTTTAGTGAACTTGTATCCACCAACCTGAGGTGCCACCACCAAGGCCAAGTGACCCGGATTGTCAACCCGGGGAGGATGATCTTCCCTACTCCACAGAATAGGCTGATCAGACCATCTCAAATAATGAGGAACTGCCGGCTCAACAACGTTCACAACCCTCTTATGAAGCTTCTGATCCCGCTTGCACAAACTGGTGGTAAACACATGATATTGTCCACTATTCAGCTGCTTTGGATTACTCTGATATCCACCTTGTTGCTGCTGCTGCTGACCTCCCTGGCCAGATTACTGATTATAACCACTTTGATTACCTTGAGAGCCCTGAAAATTGGAATTTGAACCGCCACTCGGGCCATGAAAACCGCCACCACCTGAGCCGCCGCCCGGCCCATGATTACCGTCGAACATGTTGGAATTCTTGAAAGCTTTCATGATTGTACAGTCCTTCCATAGGTGAGTGGCCGGCTTCTGTGGAGTACCATGCCTTGGAAAGGGCTCATTCAGTAACTGCTCAAGCGTGGGGCTTGACCCGTCAGACCGAGGAGGTGGTCTCCCCTTACGTTGTTGATTGTTACCGTGCGCATTGGTGTTAGCCACAAACTCCAAGTTACCATCAGCCTTACGTTTATTATTACCTCCTTTATTTGCCGGGTTATGCTGAGGCCCTTTGGCGATGCCGTTCTTCTTTCCCTTCCCTGTCTTCTCATCATCAGACTTGGGATCCTTGGTACTATCAGAGTCAGCATATTTGACTAGAGCCGCCATCAGCTGGCCCGTGTCATTACAATCACGCTTGAGCCGCCCCAGCTTCATCTTCAGAGGCGTAAAACGGCAATTTTTCTCCAACATTAAGACTGCAGAGTCGGCATCCATCTTATCGGACGAATGTATTATGGCCTTGACCCGGCGCATCCAATGGGTTGTGGACTCACCATCCACTTGCTTGCAATTAGTCAGATCCACAATTGACATGGGCTGCTTGCATGTATCTTTGAAGTTTTGGATAAACCAGGCTTTTAACTCTGCCCATGAGCCAATGGAATTAGGTGGCAGCCCCTTCAACAGAGTGCAGGCTGTCCCATCCAACATCATTGTGAAGTACTTGGCCATCGCCGCGTCATTGACTTCCAGTAGCTCCATAGCCATCTCATAGCTTTCAATCCACACCCCAGGTTGTAAGTCGGCCGTGTAATTAGGCACCTTTTGAGGCCCCTTGAAATCATTGGGCAAACGCTCGTTACGCAGAGCCGGCACCAGACAAGGGACACCTATGGTCCTATGGTCATGCCTGCCTCAATAGAAGTTGTCGGATAAACTAGAAAAGACAGGTAAGCCGCCCGCTGAGCCGCCTGCTCAGCCGCCTGCTGAGCCACCTGCTCAGCAACCCACTCAGCCTCTTGACATATTCTGTCCTGATCAATCAAGTTAAGAGCTGCATCCCGCATCGGGTCATGCCCGCACGGCTGGTCACGGCGCAGGGCGTTGCTTGAAACGGCCGCTGAATCCATGTGCCTGCTATAACTCGGGTCGAGTGAATCCTGTCTCTTCTATACGACTATGCCTCCTGCTGTGCCAAAGCCATCTGAAGGAGCTCTTTGACCCTTCGAGTTTCGACCGCCATCAGAGAGTCGCCCTCCACCGAGAGAGTCGCCAATCGTGCCGCTGCAGCAATCATGTTCACCAAAAGGTTAGAATAATGACCTGGTGGTGTTGGTACATACTGAGGCGGAGCGGTATTCATCCGGGGAGGTTCCGTCATATGTGGCTGAACCGGCATTCCAGCCCTGGGCGCTGCAACCCGTCTATCTCCGGCGGGTTACTGGGTCCTGCACCGGGTGTACGGAAGAGGTTTCGAGGATCATAAACCAGAGGCAGACAGGATTGAGTCTTCTGGTACCTCCTCCTCATGACCTCATTTGATGTGTTCTGATCCCTCATGAGCTGGAAAGCCTGCGACTGAATCCGCTGAGCCTGGGCGTCCAGAGCCGCCCGCTCTGCGGTCATCCTGACGTTTTCCACCGCCAGGTCTTCCTTAGCCTGCACTATATCCTGCTTTAATTGCGCCACTTCTGCATCATGTTGAGCTTGATCCGCCGGGTTGACCATGGCGGTTAATAGCACTGTCATCTTATCCATGAGATCCATCAGCACCTGTGCCAGCGGGTGCACAGGGCCTCTTGCCCCGGCTGCCGCTGACCCGGAGGTTATCACTGTCGCAGCCGTAGAATTTTGAATGGGTTGCGTGCCAGCCATGAAGATCCCAACTCTGCTCGGCGGCTCAAGGAGGTCCGAAATACTGCTGCCATCAGAACAGCCCCCAAGCCCGCCGTCTTGCAGTTGATACAATGAATCCGTCTCACCCGTGGACGATTCACCATCAGAGTAGATGGCCATCTCACCGCCAGATGCAGATCCTTCAGAAAGTCCTCCTCCGTGGATGCATCCCACGAAGGCACGCTTCACGGCAGGCTGAGCCCGGGCGGGTCTCGCATGCTGAGCTGTCTTGATGATGTCGATGCAGATGTCCGGCTCAGGGCCCGGCTCGCCGATCTTGCCGATGAAAACATGGATTCCGCCGAAGGGGACCCGGTACCCGTACTCGATTGAGCTGGCGTCGGGGCCCTAGCCTGCGTCGTCGATGTAGAGCTTGCCGCGATGACTCTTGGTCATCCGACCCACAGCATATCCCTTGAGCCCTTCGAAGCTGCCCTTCAAGAACTCAAATCCACCATGCGATGGCCCCATGGTGGGTGCCAACTGTCATGGAATTGTCACGTCAGATGTCCTAGTGAAAGGACTTAGTCGTGGAGCCATTGCAACTAGGAAGCTTAAAGGGGTTAATCGGGACAAAGGACACGGGGTTTATACTGGTTCGGCCCCTTACGGTGAAGGTAAAAGCCTACGATCCAGTTTTGAGTGGGATTGATTACGTATCGATTACCAGGGAGCCAAGTCGCTTGACCTAGCTCTTGATCTGGTGTTACTTGCTGAACAAACGCCCGTGGTCGTCCCTTTATATCTGAGAGGTTGGCGCCCAACTGCTCACGAGTCCCGGCGGCTCATAAGCGATTATCTGCTCGGTCTCTAACTATTCTTGCCTTACAATATAAGTCATGTACATATGGAGGTTTATCTCTATGAGCCTTAAGTCGCCTTTGGGCTTTGGGCCCTTAACTAAACCGCCATCTTCAAGCTTTGTCTTGGGCTTCAAGAGTCTTCATAGGTATAACCCGGCCCCTCCTGGGCAGGTCATACCTAATAGTTATATCCCCAACAACATACTTCTCAAAGTGACAATGTACTTCATTCATATTATCATTTGTCAAGGCTTTATCTATATCTTGTCATCAATTACCAAAAGGGGGGAGATTGAAAGTGCAACTAATCCCTGGGTGGTTTTGGTAATTCTTAACAACATATAGTTCATTGAACTAATGCTCTTTCAAGATGATCATTTCAGAAAGTTCATTAATTGGCATGGCATGGACTAGAGATGTGGACCCCTCAAAATGCTAAGGACACATATTGGCAACAAGCTCAAGACTCTACTTTTTCATTTTAGTGATCCAAGATCACATTGAGTCCATAGGAAAGCCAATACTATTAAAATGGGATGAGGTGTTGCTTAATGGCTTACCTTCTCAAAATGCTTAGTGATATGCTCCAAAACCCTCAACCACTTTCTCACATCCACATATGTCCTAAACCTGAAAGTAAAATTCGGCCCCACCGATTTGATCTATCCGGCGCCACCAAGTTTCATTTGACATAGCCACTGCCACAAACCCTAGTTAGTTCGGTCTCACTGATAGGGATCTCGGTCTCACCGAGTTGGGATTGCAAACTCCCTGTTTCCTTTTTGGAACATTTCGGTCTCACCGAAATGAGCAAATCGGTCCCACTAAGTCTGCATTGCAAACTCCCTGTTTCATTTTCGTAACACTTCGGTTCCACCGAAGTGAGCGAATCGGTCCCACCGAGTTTGCCTGACCAACCCTCTATGTGCCTATTGGTGAAATCGGTCCCACCGAGTTTATGCGATCGGTCACACCGAGATTACATTATGCCCTAACCCTAGCATATCGGTCCCACCGAGATGACTAAGTCGGTCCCACCGAAAACTCTAACGTTCATATTTTTACCTGGATCGGTCTGACCGAGTTTTATGATTCGGTCCCACCGAGTTTGGGAATCTGTGTGTAAAGGTTAGATTTTGTGTGGAGGCTATATATACCCGTCCACCCATTTTTCATTCGTGAGGAGAGCCATCGGAACATACCTACACTTCCACTACTCATTTTTTGAGAGGACCACCTACTCGTGTGTTGGTACCAAGATATTCCAATCCTACCACAAGAATCTTGATCTCTAGCCTTCCCCAAGTTGCTTTCCACTCAAATCATCTTTCCACCATAGCCAAATCTTGAGAGAGAGTTGAGCGTTGGGGAGACTATCATTTGAAGCACAACAGCAAGGATTTCATCATCAACACACCATCTCTTACCTTTTGGAGAGTGGTGTCTCCTAGATTGGTTAGGCTTGGGAGCATCCGTCAAGATTGTGGAGTTTAACCAAGAAGTTTGTAAGGGCAAGGAGATCGCCTACTTCGTGAAGATCTACCCAAGTGAGGCAAGTCCTTCATGGGCGATGGCCATGGTGGGATAGACAAGGTTGCTTCTTCTTCGTGGACCCTTCATGGGTGGAGCCCTCCAAGGAGTCGCGCAATCGTTACCCTTCGTGGGTTGAAGTCTCCATCAACGTGGATGTACGATAGCACCACCTATCAGAGCCATGCCAAAAATCTCCGTGTCAACATTGCGTTTGCTCCATCCAAACTCCTCCCATTTACTTTCTTGTAAGTTGCATGCTTTACTTTCTGCTGCCCATATACTCTTTGCATGCTTGCTTGAATTGTATTAAGATTGCTTGACCTGTGCTAAGTTGCTAAAATCTGGCAAGAACTAAAATTGGGAAAAGGTTAAATTTTATTTGGTCAAGTAGTCTAATCACCCCCCTCTAGACTTACTTTCAATCCTACACGGTACTACCGCGCTGGGCGCGGATGTAAAAGATTACATCCGCCCCTACTTCCGCTCGTGTTGTTGTGCTGGGCCAGATGTCACAGTACTACCGCACTCGGGGAACAGTACTACTGCAAGGGCCTACAGTACTACCGCTTCCCCAGACGGTACTACCATGGGCCTCTGAGGTACTACTGCTCCCTTGAGCAATACTACCGCATGCCACAGCTCAATAACACCAGGAGTCCTTCATTTTGCAAAGACATGGATAAACGGTCGGTGCTCCAAAGAGGTGAAGGAAAGATGCATGGTGCAAATGAACAGACGCGTACGTGTTGGTTCCACCCTAACCTTTCCAAAGCGGACCCCCTCTTAATAGTACGGCTTTCCTATGACTCAAATCCACCGAAAAGAAACATAGAGAAACTTTGTCTTCACTAGGCTCCGAGGTGCAACGAAACGTCTTGTGCCTAAACATGAGATATCCACTACTAGGGAAAACCCAGTAGCGCAGGTATTTTGCCTATCAGTAGTGCGGGATGCCGCGCTACTGATAATGCGCTACAACTAACATATAGCTGTAGCGCGTGTCATCCCACGCTACTGCTATAAATGGCTAGCAATAGCGAGCTTTAGTGCAGAGTGCTGCTGCTAATATCTGCAACGCTTTTTAGCAGGAAGCGCTACTAGTAAGGGAGCGCTACTGCTAACTTTATTCCCCTTGCTACTGCTAGTTTTATTAGTTTCTGTTTTCTCCTACATATTTGTTTTGTATTTGAATAGGCTTTATACAATAATCTTTAGCCTATTTGATTGTCGTACGATGTAGCCTATTTGATTGCAGTAGCACGATCGTGCTTCCTCAGGCGCTATTGGCTGAAAAATGTCGTCGTCCATCTCTGTGACCACCAGTCTAGTAGTCATGAGCTGGTTTAGGCGTCGTGGCCTCTTTGCTTTCGGTTCTAGACCGGCTCCGCTAGTCTCAGCACCGGTCTCGGCGTCGGTGTCAGTCTCATCGCCGGTCTGCATGTCGGTATCAGTCCCCGATGCGACAGGTGGGCCCAGCACCAACATCCGTTGATCGTCGGCTTCCCTCAAAAATTCGTCTGCCCCCAGGTAGACGTCGTCGCAATCAACAGAACCCTGTCCTTCATCGTTACTAGCCAGGTTTCCTACGATTCAATCTAGTCAATTAATTCTAGCCCTAATAAAAGTAATAATAGCATAAAAAAGGCCTATGTTTTGCAGGAACGTTGACTCCTTCCCGGTGCGGCAAATCCCGGGCACTCGATATGTCCTAGTTTGTAGCACAAGTCATGCCGAAATTCACGGAAAATTTCGGCATGACCTTTGCTAAAAATTTGGACAAATCGAGCACCTAAAATTTGCCAGAACAGAAATGAATCAGCATTCCAGTAAAACATAGGCCACTCGGCTTCATTCCCTGGAAACAGTGTTCAAATATCCATCTTCGACACCGCAACACATGTCCAAATATACACGAGCAACCACATGTCCAAATATACATGTCCAAATTTCACAAGCTAATTCAAAAATTAAGTGTAGAAGAAAATTCATTTAACTATTAATAGAACAAAATTCAGTTAACTTTAGTGCTCTATAATGATGAAAGGAAAAAAATCAAGTTAACTACTAATTTCATTCATTTAGGTTATTCATTTAACTTCACCTAATTAACCTACTGTACCAATACTACTAGGAGCACTACTAACCTAATTAACCTAGCAAACCCCTACTGCCCTAAATAAAAAACATCTAATTAACATCTACTAGTACCACTACTGCCCTAACCTAATTAACATCTACTAGTATCACTATATACTACTAGCAGCTCTACTACAACATTTTCTTCATTTTTTCTTTTAAAAAAACATCTATGAAAACAAAAACCCTAATTAAACCCTACTGGCCTAACTAACTTTTGCTGTAAACCAATTTTTTCCTCTAAACTAATTTTTGCTCTAACATCTACTACTTAACATCTTTTGCTCTAAACTAAATTTTTTGCTATAAACTAACTTTTGCTCTGAACTAATTTTTGCTCTAAAATGCAGAGAGAGAGGAGGGGTGGGGGGCTTACAGAGAGGGGAGAGACGGTGGTGAGGAGGTGCTCGGCGACGGAAGCAGGGGCAAGGAGGACGGGCTCGGGCTTGGGCAGCGGCGGTCCTAGGCAGGCTCGGGCGGCGGTGAGGTCGAGGGCGGCGGCGGCGAGGTTGAGGGCGGCGACGGTGAGGTCGAGGGCGGCCTCTGGTGGCAGAGGTGAGGATGAGCGCGGCCTCGAGGGAGACGGTGAGGTTGCAGGCGTCGACACCGGCAGGAGACGGCGGCGAAGTGGGGCGACAACGAATTGGGGAGACGGCGGCGAAGTGGGGCGAGGGATTGGGGGAGAAGTGATGGCCGGGGAGAGGGAAACCGCTAGTTAAGTGAAACATAATGGTAGCGCGTTACTGAAAACGTGCTATAGCTAAGTTAGCTATAGCGCGTTTCAGTAAACGCGCTACTGATATGCCTTCCTCCTTTTTTCCCTTTTCATTTATTTTTCTTTACATTTTATTTTTTTCCTTTCTCCTTTTTATATTTATTTCATTTTCATTTACTTTTTTATTTCTTTTTCATTTTACTTTCTTTTCGTTAGCAGTAGAGCCTTACACCTGTAGCGGTAGCGCGTTTTCCAAAAGACCGCTACTACTTTGTGTAGCCTATCGGCTTAGTGGTGGGAATTTTAGTAGTAGCGCTTTTACAATGGGATGCGCTACTGCTATATATGTATCTGCAGCACGCTTATGCTGCACGCGCTACTGCTGTGTAGCAATAGCGTGCTTTTTTAACAAGCGCTACTGCTAAAGTTCTGTGTATAAGGTTTTCCCTAGTAGTGATCTGAAATGCTCAATGCACATGATTAGTCTGCAAATGCATTGTCATCAATCACCAAAACCACATAGGGTGAAATATGCCCTTATACTCCTTATTCCTTCATCCATCGTGATCTCACCGAAAACTTAAAAACTTCAATCACACAAAACTCAACAAAACCTTTGTGAGATCTGTTAGTATAAGAAAGCAAATCACTACTCTAAGTACTGTTGCAAACTCATTCATATTTTATTTTTGCATTATATCTACTGTATTCTAACTTTGCCATGGCTCATACCCCCCTATACAAACCACAAAATCATCGAAATAAGCACACAACGCAAAGAAAACAGAATCTGTCAAAAACGGAACAATTCGTAGTAATCTGAAAACTTCGTATACTTCTGTAACGCCAAATATTCTAAAAAATTAGGACAACGTATGCAATTTCTATATCAATCTTGTGTAAAAAATTCAGAATTTATCACGTTCTATGATTTTAAACAATTATGTTACTGGCGCACAAAGTTTCTGTTTTTAACAAGATCTAATCAACTATTACCCAACATAATCCCAAAGGCTTTACTTGGCACAAACACTAATTAAAACATGAAAAACACAATCACAACAGTAGCATAATTTTGCAAAAACTCAAGAACAGAAAGAAAAAGGAAAAAAATTATTCATTGGGTTGTCTCCCAACAAGCGCTATCGTTTTATGTCCCTAGCTAGGCATAATGCATAGATTCAAGTATTATCATCTTTAGTTTCCAATTCCACAATCACACAACCATAATTTTTCAAATTTTTAGCATGTATATTTTTAATAATAATGCTCCTAGGAACAGGATTGAAGAATTCATTCTTGCAAGTGGGGTTCACAACTTCAACAAAGTCGGGGTGAATACTAATCATCTTAAGATCTTCTTTGTTATTACTAGAGGTTGTACCCTTGTTCTTGGTGACTTGAGCAATCTTGCTAATTTTTACGTGAGTTTTTTCAATAGTTTTAGCAGAAGCAAAAGCCGAGCTTAAGTTACTAAAAATTTCCTCCAACTTATCGATCCGAGAAGGACTTTCTTCTATTCTTTCATTGACTACTGTTTCCTTCTACCTTAACAATTTAAAGACATCGCCTGCTTTTGACCCAAATTTATTAGAAAGATTCTGCATCTTTTTATCCAAATTTTCAATTTGTTCTAAGGTGGCCATCTTCTTTTCAATAGCACCTAATCTTTGCATAACATGCTCAAGAGTTAATATTGTTTCATTAATATTGATAGGTGGTGCACCCACTAGATCTCCCATGGCATTAAAAGCATCCAAAGATGGACAAATCAAGAAATTCCCACCGGTAACCGTATCAAGGAAAAATCTATACCAAGTGGTTATGCCCACATAAAAAATGCGAAGAAGAACAATAGTAGATTGCTTACGAACAAATCTATTATGAGCATTGCACATCCTATATCAAGCATATTTTAAATTCTCCCCTCCCCTTTGTTTAAAATTAAGAACCTCCTTCTCGAGGGTATGCGCAATAGAGGAAGAACTAGCCATCACGACAAACCAAGCAAGATTGCAAACAAAATCAGATCTGATGAGAAAACGGTGAATGAAAAAGAGGGCGAAGGAAACGACAAAATTTTGTGAAGTGGGGAAGATGAAAATGAGAGGCAAATGGCAAATAATGTAAATTACAAGGAGATGAGATTTTTGATTAGGAACCTGATAGATGTTGATGATGTCTGATAACCCACAAGTGTAGGGGATCAATTGTAGCCTCTTTCGATAAGTAAGAGTGTTGAACCCAACAAGGAGCTAAAGGTAGAACAAATATTCCCTCAAGTTCTATCGTCCACCGATACAACTCTACGCACGCTTGACGTTCGCTTTACCTAGAACAAGTATGAAACTAGAAGTACTTTGTAGGTGTTGTTGGATAGGTGTCGGTGTCAAAACCGGCGGATCTCGGGTAGGGGGTCTCGAACTGTGCGTCTAGGCGGATGGTAACAGGATACAAGGGACACAATGTTTTTACCCAGGTTCGGGCCCTCTCGATGGAGGTAAAACCCTACGTCCTGCTTGATTAATATTGATGATGTGGGTAGTACAAGAGTAGATCTACCATGAGATCAAGGAGGCTAAACCCTAGAATCTAGCCTGTGGTATGATTGTTGTAATGTATGTTGTCCTACGGACTAAAACCCTCCGGTTTATATAGACACCGGAGAGGCTAGGGTTACTGAGGGAGTCCTGGACTAGGGGGTGTCCGGACAGCCGGACTATCATTATCCGCCGGACTCCAAGACTATGAAGATAGAAGATTGAAGACTCCGGCTCGTGTCCGGAAGGTACTTTCCTTGGCGTGGAAGGCAAGCTTGGCAATACGGATATGTGGATCTCCTACCATTGTAACCAACTCAGTAACCCTAGCCTCTCCAAAGTCTATATAAACCGGAGGGTTTTAGTCCGTGAGGACAACATACATTACAGCAATCATACCACGTGCTAGCTTCTAGGGTTTAGCCTCCTTGATCTCGTGGTAGATCTACTCTTGTACTACCCACATCATCAATATTAATCAAGCAGGGCGTAGGGTTTTACCTCCATCGAGAGGGCCCAACCTGGTAAAAACATTGTGTCCCTTGTCTCCGTTACCATCCGCCTAGACGCACAGTTCGGGACCCCCTACCCGAGATCAGCCGGTTTTGACACCGACATTGGTGCTTTCATTGAGAGTTCCTCTGTGTCGTTGCCGATAGAGTGGATGCCTCCACCCGTCTTCAAAAACGGTGTTTTTCGCGGAGGGCCTTGGCCGCCGCCAAACTATCCGCTTGGTGGCTTTCTTATGACCGCTGTCCGCCGCCGCTTCGCAATGACTTCTCAAGTCGTCGGAAGCAATCTTCGCGTCAGCCCTAAAGCTGCCGAACAGTTAGATCCAATTGAGCTCTCGTGCATAACGAGCTCTTGGATCGCATCGCCGCCCAGGAGTCGCTTGACTATAACCAGATTGGGCTCAAAACCGATCCGAGAGAGATTAACTCTCCCGTGCCACCCACCACGTCGCGATGGTAGAGGAACAGCACGGCAATTCTTTGCTAGTGTTGAAAACAATTCATGTCCGGAATCCCGAACCCTCCATGCCGGATTCCCGCGGAGGGACGGACTTCGATCGAGCATTGAACCTAAAATCATGCGTCGCTCCGACTCATTGGATCGTCTCCGACAAACCAAGCCTCGAATTCGAAGCCCTCAGCCTTTGAGCCCAAAGATGGGCAGGGATCCAGATTTTATTCCACCCACCCGCCCAGACATATGCGATCTATCTCTAATACGGCAAGAGCCTTCAGAAACAATACATCATTACTGGGCCAGATTCCTCCTGGTTATAGACAGGATAAAGGACTGCCGAGAGGAAAACACAATCACAATCTTCTGCAATAACTGCACGGACAAGGGAATCCTGAACGCCATTGATCGTCGCAAGATTACGCGCTTCACCGATCTGGCGTCCATAGTATGAAAGTACTGTGCGATGGAAAGTTTCCGGAAAACTGAAAATCAATTTTGGGATAATCCGGCCCCAAACCCAGTCTGCAGCAAAAGGGGGCCCTATACTCACGCCTCAGATGCAAAAACCAAAAAACAAAAACCCAATAAGGGAAACGGAACCGTACTGGAGGGATGGCTCAATGGGCCCTGTAAACTTCACAGTACAGAGGGAGCCGTCCCAACACATAGCCTTCGAGCATGTTGGATATTACGGCAGGTGGCCAAAAGTGGCGAAGAGCTCCTGGCTCCGGGAAACCACTCCAACAATACCAGCACGGTATCAACCGTCTTCGAGACTTTCGCATCAAATAATATGCGAAAACGAACAATCCGCGAACTCGCCGAAGTCTACCAAGTAGCAACAGCAAATCCTTGGAGTGACATAGCTATTACTTTCAATGCCAGCGACGAGCCCACATTCCGAACAACCAGAGCCCCAGCCGCACTGGTACTTAGTCCCATAGTGGACGGCTTTCGACTGACAAAAGTCCTCATGGATGGCGGCAGCGGATTAAACCTCATTTATGAGGAAACTCTGCGAAAAATGGAAATCGATTGGAGCCGTATTGAGCGAAGCAACACAACCTTTAGAGGAATAATTCCTAGCCAGGAAGCGCGCTGCACCGGAAAAATCACACTCGATGTGGTGTTCGGCTCTCCAGACAATTACAGATCCGAAGAAGTCATGTTCTAGGTGGCCCCGTTCAGCAGTGGGTATCACACCATACTAGGACGAGAGGCATTCAGAATTTTTCAAGCAATACCTCATTACGGGTACATGAAGCTCAAAATGCCTAGGCCCGACAGAATAATCACTCTCACTAGTGATCCGGACATAACACTCCGTGCCGAAAACAAGACAGCCGCACTAGCCCTCGAGGCACTATCCGAAGCCCTAGCGGCAGAGGAACTCACCGCGCTGCGCTCTACGGTGAACAGGGACGATGTGATACTCGACAAAAGATCCAAGTCCACCTCCTTTAAACCAGCAGATGAGATAGTAAAATTCCAGGTCCATCCAACGGACCCAACAAAGACGGCCTCCATCGGGCACGCTTAAACCCCGGTTGACGCCAAGCCTTTGTGTGAATTCCTTCAGAAAATTGGGATATCTTCGCTTTGGCATCCTTCGACATGCCAGAATCCCTCGCAGATTGGCGAACACAGCCTAAACATCCTAAAAGGATTTAAGCTACCAAACAGGCTCTTGGCGATTTTCGAACCCAAAAGACAAGCAATGGGAGAAGAGCTAGCCAAACTATTGGAAGCGGATTCATTAGAGATATCAAACATCCGGACTGGCTAGCAAATCTGGTGATGGTACCAAAGAAGGATAAATCCCGGCGCCTCGTATCGACTTTAAAGACCTCAATAAGGCCTGCCCAAAGGATCCTTTCCTCTCCCCGCATCGATCAAATTATCGATGCCACAAAGAGGCACGATTCATTGTGCTTCCCGGGCGATACTCGGCTATCATCAAATCAAGATGGCGGAAGCAGATCAAGCCGCAACGGCATTCATCACTCCATATGGACCATTCTGCTTCAACACGATGCCCTTCGGACTTAAAAATGCCAGCGCAACATATCAGCGCATGATTCAAACATGCCTGGCCACCCAGATCGGCAAAACAGTCGAGGCATACGTAGACGACGTAGTCGTCAAAACAAAACACGTCGAAACTCTAGTAGACGATTTGAGGCTCACATCCGAAAACCTTAGAGCATATGACATCAAGCTGAACCCGGAAAAATGCGTTTTCGGTGTACCAGCCGGAAAGCTGCTGGGCTTCATTGTATCCGGTAGAGGAATTGAAGCAAATCCAGCGAAAATCCGAGCTCTGTCACAGTTGGATATTCCAAAAGACCTCAAGCAAATACAAAAAATAACAGGATGCGTGGCAGCCTTAAGCCGCTTTATCTCCCGTCTAGGAGAAAAGGCATTGCCCTTTATCGCCTCCTCGGTATGCACGAACACTTCGAGTGGACGGATGCCGCCACTGCCGGACTCGAAGAAATAAAGGCCATACTGGCAACAAATCTGGTCCTGGCGGCGCCCACTCTGGGCGAACCAATGTTGTTATACATCGCAACAACATATCAAGTTGTAAGCGCGGTCCTCGTCGTCGAACGAGCGACAGAAGGGCATAAATTCCCTCTTCAAAAACCAGTGTATTATGTATCCACTGTGTTAACCCCCTGCAAATCCCATTACCCGCACTATCAGAAGATAGCATATGCGGTGTTCATGGCGTCTCGAAAGCTACGGCACTACTTTCAAGAGTGCTCGATAACAGTGGCCTCTGAAGTACCACTCAATGACATTATAAATAACCGCGATGCAACGGGCAGGATAGCAACATGGGCCATTGAGCTCTTACCATTCGACATCACTTACAAACCTCGACGAGCTATAAAGTCACAAGTCCTGGCTGACTTCGTCGCCGAATGGACCGAAGCCGAACTCCCTAAAGAGTATGGCGCATACTCCAATTGGACTATGCATTTCGACGGCTCCAAAATGTTGGCCGGACTGGGGGCTGGCGTCGTACTAACGTCCCCCACCGGAGATACAGTCCAGTATGTACTTCAAATAATGTACACGGACTCCAACAACGCAGCCGAATACGAGGCCCTGTTACATGGTCTCCGGATGGCGGTCTCCATGGGCATTCAACGCCTAGAGGTGCGCGGGGACTCAAACCTTGCAATATCCCAAATAAATAGAGACTTCGACGCCAAGGATCCGAAAATGGCAGCATATCGCAACGCTGTCCTAAAATGTCACCGGTTTGAAGGACTCGAATTCCATCACATAGCCCGAGATAATAACCAAGCAGCCGACGTCCCGCACGCGCCGGTGCGAAACGTGATGCTGTCCTCCAAATATCTTCACAGAACGGCTTTTCAAGCCATCCGTACTATGGGAAGAGGAGCCCGGCAGCGACAAACCGGAGAAAACCGCACCAATCGGTGATTCGGCAGATGACATAACATCCTCCGCCCACGACATAATGGCGATGTCGCCGTGTGGATAGAACCTTTCTGCCTACTTACTTAGGCAGGAACTTCCGAAGACCAAAATGAGGCCCGCTGCATAGTCCGGTGATCGAAGGCCTACAAGGTCCATGAGGAGAACTTTATAAGAAAAGTACTACCGAGTCCTTCAAAGGTGTATCTCCAAGAAGAGGGGCGAAACCTCTGGCTGAAATTCATGCGGACTAGGCGGACACCACGCAGCAGCCCGGCCCCGTAGGAAAGGCATTCCGACAGGATTTTATTGGCCGACGGCTCGGGCGACGCGAGACTTGGTCCAGCGATCGTTGGTTGTCGACTCTTTGCTAATCGAGCCATATGCCACCCACCGCCCTCAAAACCATACCCATTACCGGCCGTTCATGGTCAGGGGCTTGACATGGTTGGACCCCTTAAAGGGGGAACCCACAAGAAAAAGTACCTATTGGTCATGGTGGATAAGTTCACTAAATGGATAGAGGCCAAACCGGTCAAAACGGCAGAGTCTGGACCAGTGATAGACTTTATATCAGAGGTGGTACACCATTACAGAGTCCCCCATAGCATCATCACCAACAACGGCACGAACTTCACGGCCGATGAGGTTAAGTCATGGTGCAAAAATATGGGCATCAAGCTCGACTATGCGTCAGTCTATCACCCTCAAACCAACGGTCAAGTGGAAAGAGCAAATGGTCTAATAATGAGCGGCATTAAACCCAGACTAGTGAGGTCACTCACTAAATCTGACACCCAATGGGTCGAGGAGCTCGACTCCGTACTCTGAGGGCTGCGGACAACGCCTAACCGCACTACCGGATTCACACCATTTTTTATGGTATACGGTGCAGAGGCAGTCTTGCCCTGCGACATTATTCATGACTCACCTCGAGTGCGCATGTATGAGGAAAGAGAAGTCGAGCTGGATCGGCAGGACAGTTTGGACACATTGGAGGAAGAACGTGACGTTGCGAAGGCTCGCTCCGCATTCTATCAGCAGCAGGCCCGAAGATATCAAAGCAGAGAAGTACGGGCCAAGACTTACAACGTTGGCGAACTAGTTCTACGCCTGTCGGACAAGAAAAAGGACAAGCTCAAGCCCAGATGGGAGGGGCCCTTCATCATCGATCAAGTACTGACCGGCGGAGCATACCGTCTGCGAAATGCGTCGGATAACCGACTCGAGCCGAACCCATGGAACGCAGCCCGCCTCCGACGATTCTATGCCTAGCGCCGGACTAAGAGTTCGTCCCCTTCCTCCGTCCAAACTTTTATACTTCGACTGTCTTTTATTTCCCTTTTTATCCTTTTGACTTCAAAGCCCTTTCGGGCCCATTCTTGCATCCTTTGCATATCCATGATGTGCCATCCGCACTCATTATTCCTGGGGGCTTCTTTTACAGAAGCTTAATTGCACGGGTTTCATACCCAACACATGTGTCAAGCTTCCACATGTACCTTTTACTCGCCATTATATGCATCGATATGACTTAAGTTTTGGCCAAGCTAGGTTGCCTGGCTCCTGTGCTTACCCCTACGTTCCCGATTGTTCGGCTAGGAGGTAAAGGGAACACCTCTGCGATTATTCTTGCCGGTCACCGGATGTGTACCTCAGATCGGGTGAAGCCGAAAGCTAGCGTTCTTAAGGGAATATTCGGTCGGTGATTTAAAAGATGACTTTTACCTATTTTATCCATCTGCCCCCAGATGTTTTATCGCTTCCTTGCAGTCCCGACATGCACTTTAGGGCATGCCTCCCAAAAAAGGAACCCTTAACGGAACTATTCTCCCTGGAAGATGTTTCTTACTAACCATGTAATATAACATAACTAGTTGGGCACTTGTCTGATAAAGCACTAATGACCCCTACGCCCGGTCTCCATGCATACCCCGGTTTTTTCATAACCAAGAAGGTATTCGGACACACTCCGGACTCTAGGGTCCCGAGGTCGAAGCGAAAAGGTCGGCAAAGACAAACAATCTACAATCCGGCTAGAAGGCATTTCATATGTCACTTTAAAGGATAACATACATTGTCAAATTTATTGATTGTACTCCTCCTCAATCCCGTCTAACAGGCTGTCTAGTTTACAGTCCCGTTGGGAAAATTTAGCAGCCAACTCTACTTGGCTGTACACTAAACTCACAGGGATCTCCTTCCCATCGGGCCCCACCGGTCCAACTTCGGCCATGTGGTTGGGGTCCGCCTTCTTGTACCGCGTCTTCACCATGGCCCAAGCCTCCTCAGCACCTTGACGGCAAGCGAAATCTTCCACAAGCAGGCGCTGCCGCACTCCCTGCAGCTTCTCCGCAAGCTCCCCGAGGCCCTCGGGCAGGGTGAGGGCTGGCCATAAAGCCTGAACGGCGCCACTCATTGCCTGCCGAACTCATTCGAGTAGCTGCAACAGTTCGGGAAGTTGATCGCCCATCGATATGGGCATCTCCTCTGCAGGACGACCCGTGAGTATACCTACAAGACATATCATGTCAAATTACTTCCTCGCCAAACTCTTCTTTTCAAAAGAGTTCGCTCAAGCACTTACTATATATGCCGCGACGAAGTCGTTGATTCTCCTTGACGGAGCCGGACAGCTCGGCCTGTGCGCCTTTCAGCTCTTCTCCGAGCTTGGCGTTGGCATCTTGGAGCTTGTTCCTTTCCTGCTGAACCCTATTCAGCACACTTTCGCCGGCCTTTAGCTGGCGCAGCAAGGCTTGCTGTCCGGATCTTGTCCGCGGTACCAAATGTCATTATTAGACTCACGCGCACGCGCCCTGCAGCTTATATTTATTAATAAAAATGTGTTACCGGGGGGTTTTCCGTCTCCTCCTGCGGCAGCAAGTGCGCCTCAAGTTGGGCCTTGCAATCTTGCAGCTCCCGAGATAGCTGGGCGTTCTTCTCGTTCGATGCTGAAATTTACAATGATCCTTAAATCAGTTAGCATAACTAATTTAAGTCTCGGGGCTCTTGGTGTATACAACCATCAAAATTCCCTTACCCGTATGTCCTTAACATCTTTGCTCCGTGGCTCGTAAAACCATTTTGAGCAGCACGGAGATCGCTGTCCCAGCGTTAAAGGCATCCAATGCCTCGGGGAAAAGCACGCTTCTTGAAATCTTGTCCGTGGCGTCTATGATTCATAGCGCTCTCCACCTCGCACTTGGTGGCGATACCGTGCGGGTATCCTCCATTGGAGCAGGATCCGTTCGCGTCTTGCGCTTGCCTCCCTCCATCCGAGCGCTGAGCACGCCGGTGTGGGTTGGATCAGCAATTCCTGCGCTTCGCAGATCGGCGGCGCTTTTCTCCTGCAGAGATCATGAGCACTCAGCGTTTCCTCGGGCGTTGCTCTGAAAATTCGAATCGAGCTATACCTTTGCGGCGACGTTTCCGTCCGCGACTGCACTCCTTTCCGCCGCCGTCCGGATGGCCTCTGTTGGTCACCGCCTTGCTCGCTCGCTTCTGCCGTAAAGGCGCTTCCTGCGAAATACCATCGTTCGCAAGGGTCAGAAATGGGCAGGAAAGAGATACTGGTGTCCGGACTTCGGTCGTAGTCACCTGTGAAGCCAAACTCAGTCCCGGGTAGTCCGCCGTAATGGCGACCAAAGCATTGTCTATGCTGAGCTGGTGATACACCCCATCGATCAGCTCCACCTCGATGTCCGGATCCTCTTCGGAGGCTGGACCCAGGGATCCTTCTGGATCCTCAGGTTGGGGAACAGGGCTTACCATGTCCTCCACAGTCCAGCGTAGACCCTGCGCCGAAGACATAATGTAAGAAGCTTAAACTTCGGAAAACACGGGTAGAGCCCTTCGAGGTGTTCGCTTACCCATCCTCTTGGGTTGATCATGGAAAACCCATCCAAAGGGTTCGGGCGAAGGAAGTCCTCCTTCTCCCCCTTGTACAGGCCGGACAGGATCTTCACCATATCCTCGGTCGAATCCGGCCCTTTACGGCCGTGCCGGGTAGCATCATCTTCCCCGTTGAAATCCCACATGGGGTGGCCTCTGTATTGCAGTGGCTGCAACCCTCGCTTGATACACGTCGCCATGACTCCGATCATGGTCAAGCCGGCGTGAGCCATTAATCTTATCCGGCCCATCAAGTAATGGACGCTCTTGTCTTCCTCCAAACGGGGCTCGCAGCGCCACCGAGGCGTTCTTCAAGGGAGCAAGACTAAACTCCGGAGGCCGATCCGGATGGATCCGCAGCGGGCGTCTCTAATATAAAACCACTCCGAGGGCCAGTCTTCGGGCGCCTTCTTGGGAGAGCCGGATAGGTATCCGGTCCCGGCGATGCGCCATATCTCGGCGCCGCCCACTTGATATATAGACCCCTGGTGAGAACGGGGTACGAGGCAAAACAGCCTCTTCCACAATGCAAAATGGGGCTCGATGCCCGTGAATAGCTCATAAGAGCTACATAGCCCGCGATATGCAACATGAGGCGGGCGTGAGGTGGTGGAGCTGGAGTCCAGTAGAACTTGAGAACCCATGAGGAACGGATGTATTGGAAATCCGAGCCCCCTTATCAGATAGGGGATAAAGCACACTCGCTCCCCCTTATTGGGGCTAGGAGTGTCCTCCGCCTGCCTCCCACCTTGATAAGTAACCAGTCCAGCTCGGGCTGGAACCATGAAGGCCGGAGGGAGAAACCCTTCCGTTTGGAGCTTAACTAACTCGTTGTGCGAAACCGAGCATCTCCTCCAATCCCCTGGCGGTGGGCTGGGAGCGCGTGAAGAAGAGCCGCGTTGACGATCCATGGTAGAATGGATTTCTAGGTCAGAGGCGCTCCGATGCAGTGTACGCGGGAGGAAGATGGTGCGGTTTGGATCTGGATTCTTGCCTTTTTTATAGGTGGACGACTCGCACGATTAAGGGGTGAAATGCAAAAAACACCCTGACTTTTCGCATTCGTGCGACGCGTGGAAGAGGGCCATTATTTGGCGTAGAAGCCGAGGAACACATTATTCAAGATGTAGCCGGACACTATTCGGCAGGTACATGGAATTTGAAGAGAGAACCCGCCTTGCAACGCCGAAGACTATAAACACGCTGGACTTATCATCATTGAAGCCTGGTTCGGGGGCTACTGAGGGAGTCCTGGACTAGGGGGTGTTCGGACAGCCGGACTATCATTATCCGCCGGACTCCAAGACTATGAAGATAGAAGATTGAAGACTCCGGCTCATGTCCGGAAGGTACTTTCCTTGGCGTGGAAGGCAAGCTTGGCAATACGGATATGTGGATCTCCTACCATTGTAACCGACTCTGCGTGGAAGTAGGAATTCTCCTTACAGGTGCCTTCTTCTGCATTCCTGGCTTAGTGGATGCAGCTGAGCCATATTCCTTCTTCAGCACCTTCTTCTTGGAGGTGGCCTCAACCTCAGCAGCCACATAGTCCTCATCTTCAGAATCTGAGGTCTTCTTCTTTCTGGCCCTGGTGGCTGCCTTTGGCAAGTTGCTGGGTGTGCTCCTGCTGCCATCATCATAGATGCTAGAGGGACTAGTGCCCTCACTCATCTAAACTTGCTCCTCAGACTTGTTCTGACTGTCACTCTGATCTGACATGATGCAAACTCTAATAGCAGACCCTGTGAATAGATATAGATGAGTAGAGTAGATGAGCATCACAAAGCACAGAGGTTTTTGCAAAAAATTTGAGTCAAAAACTTAGTTTTAGTTTTCCACAGAGAGCATTTCGGAGCTACCGATTTGTAAACTCGGTGATACCGAAGCAGCTTTTGGAACCTAAACTAGTGAACTCGGTCAGACTGAGTCACAGTTCGGTGGCACTGAGACTGCTAGGGCTTCATAGAGAATTGAACTCGGTCACACCGATTTGCAATTCTCGGTCAGACCGAGAATCACATGTGCAATGGCCTGAGCCAAATCGGTGAGACAGATCTCTACAACTCGGTCGGTCCGAGATGAATTCGGCGGAAACCTAACCCTAAATTTTCAATCCAAAACTAATCTACGGAGTGATTTCGCTGGATAAGAAGATCTCAAACGTGGCAAGATTCATGGCAATGCAAGTTCTAGGAATCGGAGTGAGGAATAGCACAAAGTTCAAATCCATACCCTAGTTCGGCGATGGATTTGCTACGGCGACAACGGCAGGGCAGAATCCCGTTGACGGCGGCGGAGACCAGCGGCTGGAGGTCGCTGGCGACGAGGAGGATGATCCGGAGACCCGAGGAGGCAGAGCAGGCTATGCGCGGGCGAAGAGGTTCGGAAAAATTTCCAAATTTTGGCCCGAGGGTATATATAGCCTGACCCTGTTAGTGTGACCGAGTGAAACAACTCGGTGGCACCGAGATGCATAACTGCAAGCAGTTACTGCAACTCGGTGTGACTGAAAAGTTCAAATCGGTTGCACCGAGATTGAAAACCTAGATCAACTTAGTGATCTCGGTATGACCGAAATGGTTGAATCGGTCAGACCGAAACACACAAAGAGGTTTTGGGAGTTTAAGTCTATGAAGAATCGGGGACTCCGAGTGCTCCTCACACAGATTGGTTCCAATCTGACTTGATCAAACTTTGTGATGTGGCATGAATAGAGTTTGAGACAAGAAAAGCATAGATAGCTAGAGAAGGTTCTTAGGCATTCTTGTCCATCCACTTGGCAAAAAGAAAAGAAACCAAACAATCAAAACTACAAGTGGATGTCCTCGAATGAGTAAAATATGCAACCAACATGCTCACACAATAAAATGGCAAATGAAATATGTGACAAAGCATGCACAACCAATCTAGCATCTATCAAGCAATTGGCGATGACTGGGTCATCTATACATGAGTATATTGACTTAGGAGTCAAATGAGAACATTTGATCATAGGTCATACTCATCGTTTAAGCACAAGTGGGGTTACCACTTTTACATAAAGCATTGTTGTGTTCACACCATTAGAGTTGCTTTGGCTCAATTCTTAGAGTAAAGCTCCCCCTAGATGTGAGATCCCCCCTAAGAGGGATGAACTAACCTTGGGTTTTGCCGATGATGACTTCATGTAGGTGTTGAAGATGTGGATGCTCAATGTTGATGTAGATCATTTGGAGCAATCCATTGGAGTGAGTTGCACTTTCAATACCTACACGGGTTAGTCCCACAAAGAACAAACAAGGATATCCATAGACATAGAGTTATGCACACACAAGATGATGTCCATGAAAGCATTAGGTTACCTTGTCCCTTGTCTTACCAACAAGAGGGTTTGTGACTCCTTGAACTAGTGCAATAGTGGAAGTTGATTGCGCTTGTCCTTGCCAAAATGATAAGAGTGAAATATGTTGGCGGAGTCACCCTCAAGAACTCTCTAGTTCTTCTTCTTCAGATCCACATCATCTTGATGGGAATCCTTGGAGTTGTAGTTGTACTCGATGAAGTAGAACTTGATGTAGTCTTGGGAACCCACTTGACCAAGGCCTTAGGAGCTTCTTCAAATGCATCAATCGCCTCTTGAAGCTTGTCCTTGCCTTTTTGCTTGTGGTCTTGTGGTGGAAGATCATCTTGAGCTTGTGTCCCCTTGAAAGAAGTAGGATCATACTTCTCTTGTTGAGGAACAAACTTCGTCTTGGGGTATTGATCTTCTTCCCACTGAACTCCATTGGCATTGAACTTTCGTTCAAAACCAACACCTTGATTCTTCCGGTGCCTTCCTTGCTTGCGTACAATTTCCTCGAATTGCTTACTCCCGGCAAGGCTCTTGTAAACACCTTTCTCTATAATTCCCTTCAATAAGCTATTTTCTAGCTCAAGTGCAACTTGGCTAAGAGAATCATTAGTATAATAAAGAGAACTACTAGAAGCAACAACATTGTATTTAGCATGATGATTGTTACTACTAGAGGAAGAATCCTTCTTGTTCTTGTTACTAGACTTGACTTGAGGCATGTAAGTAGATAAGAGTAAATGCTTGGCAATGTAAGAAGAACTTTTCTTGCGAAGATCATCATTGATTGCCTTTAAGAATTCATGCTCTTGCTCAAGATTGAGCTTTTCAAAGCGTAACTTCTCATGAGTCCTTAAAAGTTCTCGATGATCTCCTAAGATAGTTTCATGAGCTAACTTAAGAGTGTTTATTTCTTTAGTTAGGAGCTCAATCTTCTCCTTATCATTGTCATTCATTTTATCTTGATTAGCATGATTAATTGACGTTTCATCATAGTATTCATCACTAGAGTTGTCAACAAGTAAATCATCATCACCTAACAAGTCATTTTCATCACTATTGAAATCAACATACTCGGGGTGTGATACCTTTGGGCCTTTAGCCATGAAGCATCTTCCAAGTCCTTCATTTGGTGAATCAAATATGTTGTAGGAGTTGGTTGACACAAGTGCTAGACCGGCAACACCTTCATGTTGAGTATATTCAGAGTCGGAGTGATAGCTTCTCTCGGAGTGATTGTCGGAGTCGGAGCCGAATACCCATTCACCAACATGAGCTTGTTGTCTTCATTTTGTGTAGCTCCTTGATGACTTGTCCTTCCTTTCCGAATCCTTGCTTCTCTGGGATGTTCTTCGTTCATAATGATCATCTCTACTCCTTCTCTCTCTTGATGGTGATTCTATCTTCTACTTCTTCTTTTTGGAGAATCTTCTCTTCTTTTGTAGGGTGCCGTACTGAAAGTGCAACTATCCCTAGGTGGTTTTGGTAATTCATAACAACATATAGCTCATTGAGCTAATGCTATTCCAAGACTATTATTTCAGGAAAGCTCAATGAATGGCATGGCATGGATGATGAAAGTGGATCCCTCAAAATACTAAGGACAAAGGATTGGCTCAAGCTCAAAAGCTCAAGACTCCTCATTTTACATTTTAGTCATCCAAGATCACATTGAGTCTATAGGAAAAGCCAATACTATCAAGGAGGGATGAGGTGTTGCTTAATGAGCCTCTTGCTTCATGTGCTTAGTGATATGCTCCAAAACCCTCAACTACTTTCCTACATCCACAAATGACCTAAACCCAAAGCCAAAATCGGTCACACCGATTCTTCCTATCCGGCGTCACCGATTCCAAAAGTCATAGCCACTGCCACAAACCCTAAGCAAATCGGTCTTACCGATAGGGATCTCGGTCTCACCGAGATGGGGTTGCAATCTCTCTGTTTCCCTTCGTAACGTTTCGGTCTAACCGAAGTGAGCGATCGGTCCCACCGAGATTGCAATGTAAACTCTCTGTTTCCTTTTTGTAACATTTCGGTCTCATCAAAAAGAGCAAATCGGTCCCACCGAGTTTACCTGACCAACTCTCTAGAAAGCCTATTACACAATCGGTCTCACCGAGTTTGTGTAATCGGTCTTATCGAGATTACGTTATGCCCTAACCCTAACCGAATCAGTCTCACCGAGATGCATGTCAGTCCCACCAAAAATCACTAACGGTCACTAGGTTTACTAAATCGGTCCGACCGAGTTTGACAATTCGGTCCCATCGAGTTTGGTAGATTGTGTGTAATGGTTAGATTTTGTGTGGAGGCTATATATACCCCTCCACCTCCTCTTCATTCGTGGAGAGAGCCATCAGAACAAACCTACACTTCCAACTTACCATTTCTGAGAGAGAACCACCTACTGATGTGTTGAGGCCAAGATATTCCATTCCTACCATATGAATCTTGATCTCTAGCCTTCCCCAAGTTGCTTTCCACTCAAATCTTCTTTCCACCAGATCCAAAACCTATGAGAGAGAGTTGAGTGTTGGGGAGACTATCATTTGAAGCACAAGAGCAAGGAGTTCATCATCAACGCACCATTTGTTACTTCTTGGAGAGTGGTGTCTCCTAGATTGGGTAGGTGTCACTTGGGAGCCTCCGACAAGATTGTGGAGTTGAACCAAGGAGTTTGTAAGGGCAAGGAGATTGCCTACTTCGTGAAGATCTACCGCTAGTGAGGCAAGTCCTTCGTGGGCGACAGCCATGGTGGGATAGACAAGGTTGCTTCTTCGTGGACCCTTCGTGGGTGGAGCCCTCCGTGGACTCGCGCGCCGTTACCCTTCATGGGTTGAAGTCTCCATCAACGTGGATGTACGATAGCACCACCTATCGGAACCACGCCAAAAACATCCGTGTCTCCAATTTGTCGGTGTACTAAGGTAGGGGTACCTTAGTACCCCAACTTGTGCACGGACAGTTGCAGCTTCCCACGGCAGGGTTTACCACGTGCTTGCCGGAGACCTTCCTGCTCCATGTTAAGCCTTTCAAGAACAAAGTATACAAAACAGAAGATCGAGACCCCGGCAAGCGAAGCTTGCCGGGAAGGCCATTTCAGGCCCAAGATTACATCACTCACGCAAGGCCCCGGCGAGAGGAGCTCGTCGGGAAGACTAGGAGATTACATCATAGAAGACACGCCTCGGCGCTGCATGCGTCCCGGCGAGGGCCCGGGGAGCGACAAGTTACAGAGCCCGGCAAGCTCCCGGGCCCGGCAAGGTCAAGACCCCGGCAAGGTGCTTGCCGGAAGGATTGCGTTGTGTGCCTGCGCTCCAGCTCATCCGCCCACGTGCCGCCTGGGCCTTTCCAGAACAGCGTGGCGGATGGTCAGGCAGCCTGGGGACACGGTGGCATTTCACGATGGTGGGTCCATCGCCCGTGGCGACGGAGACGCAAGGGCGGGAGCTTTGGGGTCGACGGCGACGGGCATTAAATGCCCTTGTCCCCTCTGTCAAAAGTAGGTAGAAACCACTGCTCATGCAATCGTAGCTCCACTGCTCCCTGCTGCTCCAACTACCACCTCTTTTACATTTTTACCCCTTCCTCCCACGTTGACACTGTCGGTGACCCCTTTACACTATAAAAGGAGGCCCATGCACAACGAGGGGGGTTCAATCTGGGCAACTCTCGCTCGGGTAGCCAAGCATCGTAGCTCTTCTAGCTCCCGAGCAAAATACAAACACAAAGCAGCAGAGGAGTCTTATCTCTCGGAGAGCTCCGGCTGGGTAAAACCCGCCAGCGTGCTCGCCTCGATCTGCTCTCTGTGCCTCCTCCGCCTCGTCACCGCACTCACGAAGGGCCCGGCCCCATAGGTGCCTTGGGCGGCAGATTCCCCGCATCTTTGGCGCGCCAGGTAGGGGCGTCGAGGTTGTCGCGGACCTGATCCGGCGTCATGGCGCGCTCTTCATCAACCTCTCCAGCCACAAGAAACCGTCAACAATCACGCTATGGCCCGAAGAAGAAGGCTTCGAGGTCGGAGGCCCGTCTGCGCCTCATCCGCCGCCGCCGGAGCCAACGGTGGGCGGAGGAGACGCCGTCGGAAGGGTGGTCACCGGCGAGGACACTCGCGGTGCCACCAGATCCAAGGACAGGACGGATGACCGCGCTTCGGTCTCCGTGGATCCACGTCCATCTCAGCGCCGACGCGACCAGCGAGCGCCATACCACGGGAGGTGGTATCCGCTTTCTTTGGGCAAGGACACGTCGGAGGCTCGCGGGATGCTCTGGACCAACGTCCGGACACGAGCAAAGCGAAGGCGCCGGGGCAGGACCTCTGCTCCTTCTAACACCGTTAGAGTCCAAGTCTACCCGCTCTCGCACCGCCGCTCCGCTCCCTCCACTCCAGCCGAAGCGCTCGTAAAGCGCATCGCTCTCGACTTCCCTCGGCGGCGCATAAGGCGAAGACCGGAGGGCTACCATCAAGAGCACAGTCGCCGCCAACAACGACCCTTCACAGCAGCCGGCGACATCGCGGCGCGCAAGCCGAGAAGACGGCGCTAACGGCGACAAGGCCGCCGGGTGCAACCTCGCACTCCCGCCGCGAAAGCAAAAGACGCTGTCCCGCGGGAACAACGCCGACGACGGCTCCACGGCATCGTTGGATCCGCGGACTCGTCGGGATCAACGCCAAGTCCTCGACGACCGGCGACAAGAAGACGCTCGGACCACGATCGAGCGCCGCCGAGAAGCTCGGCGACAATCGCACCAGAGCTGGGAACGCTGCCGACGCGTCGCGCCCGGTGAACCAGCGACTTGTCGTGCGCGCAGAGCTGCCTGCGTTCACCCGCGAGCTGCGATCGTCCAAAGGCCCAAAGATGAAGAACTTCAAGCCCGACGTGCGGAGAAGTACGACGGCAAGACGCACCCTCGGAGTTCCTCGGTGTCTACACCATCGCGGTGCAGGCTGCCGGGCGCGACGACAAGATTTCGGCGAACTACTTCCCGCTTCGTGCTTAGGCCGAGCGCTCGTTCTTGGCTTATGCACTTGCTGGAAGGCTCCATTTCTTCTTGGGCAGATCTTTGCCATCGGTTTGTGGGCGCCTTCCACGGCGGCCACAAACCCCACGACAGAGAGCGACCTCCACATTTTGGCCCGTATGAAGGAGAATCCTGCGCAAGTATATCCAACGCTTCAGCCGTGTGCAGCACAACATCCCTGATGTCCACCCTGCCGCGGTTATCAGCGCGTTCCACCAGAACATGCGTAACCGCCGCATGCGTGAAGAGATGGCAATGACCAAGATTCGGGATGTCAGCGAGCTCTATGCCCTGGCCGACAAGTGCGCGTGCGCGGAAGAGGGGAGGAAACTCCCCGGGGAGGATGCTGGCACAGGAGAAAGCGATAGCGACGACACCGCCCCGGCAAGCAAGAGCCGGCGGCGGAACAACCGAAGGAAGAATAAGAAAGAGGTGCTTGCCGCCGAGAAGTCCGGCAAGGAGGCTCCCGCCAAGCAAACGCAGGGTTGTTTCTCCGGCAAGGAGCCTGCCCCTGTAGCGGCAGCCGACAAGCAGGATGGCTCCGACAAGCAATACTGCAAAATCCACCGCACCAAGGGCCACGATCTCACCAACGCAAGCGTCCGAGTACCTCGTCGAGCAGCAAAAAGCTGAGTCTGAGAGCGCGACAAGGAGAGGGCCCAAGGTGGCGGAGGAGAACCGAGCAAGAAGCGGCCGTTCAATGGCCGGGGAGGACGTCGCGACAAGGCTAAGCAGCGGCAAGGTGATCGACCTCCCCGGGGCCGCGACAAGGATGAAGAAGACGACGATGAAGACATGGAGAATGAGGATGACAGTGAGCAGGAGTTCCAGAAGGCCACGGAAGTCCTGTGCGTCGACGGTGGCGCCTCTCTGCACACCTCCCACCGCCAGCTAAAGCAGTGGGTGCGTGAGGTGAACGCAGCAGAGCCGCCCGTGGAGTCGCGCAGGCTCCTCAAATGGTCCAGCACGCCCATCATTTTCGATCTTGAGGATCACCCTGACCGCACCATCGCAGTCGGGTGCTTGCCGATGCTGGTCTCACCCACCATCCGCAACCTCAAGGTCACCAAAATGTTGGTTGACGGCGGGGCTGGGCTGAACCTGATCTCCTCTGCTGTGATCGAGAAACTCCAAATTCCAGATGGCGAGCTCGAAGAGACCGGTTCTTTCCAAGGAATCAACCCGGGACGGAGCAAGCCCAAGGGAAAGATCACTCTGCCGGTGACCTTTGGCGGGGAACTCAATTTCAGGACTGAGCGCATCACTTTCGACGTCGCCGATATTCCGTTGCCATACAACGGAATACTCGGCCGTCCTGCCCTCGCCAAGTTCATGGCAGCTTCCCACTATGCTTACAACGTACTCAAGATGCCGGGGCCGATAAGCGTCATCACCGTCCACGGCGACAAGAAGGATGCGCTTATCTGCACCGACAAGATCTACCGGGATCGCAGCCGCGCCGACAAGAATACACTTGCCGCTGAAGCTCCGGGGAAGAAGACGAAGACCAAGTCCGCAAGTGCTCGGGGCCCACCCCGCAATCGCACCTCTTCGGAGTGCTGCGCTGCCGACGAGGACGCCCCGTCGAGCTCCACCGCAAGAGTAAAAGGGAATGGCCGCCCACCGCAACCAAGAAGGTGTCCGCCAGGAGGACGGCACCGGTGGTACCTTCACCATCGCCCGCTGACACAAATAGGAAAGCGGCGCTTCGTTGCCTTCTGCTCAAGCGAATGTCGATGTGTTTGCATGGCAACCATCCGACATCCCCGTGTTCCTGTGAAGGTGATTGAGCACAAGCTTGCCGCTTGCCCTCATCGCGCGCCCATCAAGCAAAAAGTGAGGAAGCAAGCCGTGGGCGCCAAGAATTCATCAGCGAAGAAATCAAGAAGCTAGAGGCAGCAGGCCTAGTTAGAGGTGTGATCCATCCGACGTGGTTAGCGAACCCGATCCGTCAGGCGCAAGGCCAACGGAAATGGAGGCTGTGTATAGACTTCACCGATGTGAATAAAGCATGTCCCAAGGATCCATTCCCCTTGCCGCGCATTGACCAGATTGTTGACTCCACTGCCGGATGTGAGCTACTCTGCTTTCTTGATGCATACTCAGGCTATCACCAGATCTTTATGGCCAAAGAGGATGAAGAAAAGACTGCATTTATCACTCCATGTGGCACTTATTGCTTCGTACGCATGCTGTTTGGACTGAAGAATGCTGGATCAACATTTGCAAGGGTAGTGTATACTGCTTTTGAGCCACAGATCCACAGAAATGTAGAGGCCTACATGGATGATATCGTGGTGAAGAGCAAGAACAGGGATACGCTGGTTCAAGATTTGGAAGAGACATTCCAGAACCTGCGCAAGATACAGCTTAAGTTGAACCCCGAGAAGTGCGTCTTTGGAGTTCCCTCCGGCAAGCTTCTCGGGTTCTTTGTGTCACAGAGGGGGATTGAAGCCAACCCCGACAAGATTAAAGCCATTGAGCAGATTGAAGCCCCGAAGCGAGTCAAGGATGTCAGAAGGCTTGCAGGTTGTGTGGCTGCCCTCAGTAGGTTCATTTCAAAATCCGCAGAACGCGCCCTACCTTTCTTCAAAATCTTGAAGAAGGCAGGTCCCATGAAGTGGACTCCTAAGCGGAGGCAGCGCACAGATTTGAAACGGTACCTATCCTCCACCCCAATACTTGTCGCACCTAGACCACAGGAGAAGTTGCTGCTGTACCTAGCGGCAACCAACCAGGTGGTTAGTGTTGCGCTAGTAGCGGAGAGGGAGTCCGACGAGGAGGCTACGCCACCGGCAAGCAAGTCCAGCGACAAGCAGGGGGCTGCTCCGACAAGCTCTGGCCCCGACAAGGACAACTCTGCGCAGGAACAGGATGAGGTGCGGAAGAAGATGGTGCAGCGCCCAGTGTATTTTGTAAGTTCCTTCTCCGTGGGGCTAGGTCAAGATACTCGTGTGCAAAGTTGCTTCGCCTCCTCATGGCCTCGAGAAAGCTGCGCCATTACTTCCAGGCACACGAGATAACAGTGGTCACTCGCTTTCCGCTGAAGAGGATATTGCACAACCCAGAAGCAACAGGCAGGATCGTTGAGTGGGCACTGGAGCTGTCGAGCTTTGGACTCAAGTTTGAAAGTACTTCAACCATACAGAGCCGAGCCTTGGCAGAATTCATAGCAGAATGGACCCCAACACCCGATGAAGAAGTCCACGAGACAAGTGCACCCGTACAAGAAGCGACAAGTGAATGGATAATGTACTTTGATGGTGCCTTCTCACTGCAAGGCGCCGGTGCCGGCGTGGTACTCATCGCGCCCACCGGAGAGCACCTCAAGTATGTTATCCAGATGCACTTCCCAAGGGACCAAGCGACAAACAACACTGCTGAATATGAAGGTTTGCTCGCCGGCCTCAGGATTGCGGCCGAACTTGGGATCAGGAAGCTGATCGTGCGGGGAGATTCTCAATTGGTGGTCCGACAAGTTAACAAGAGCTATCAGAGCCCTTTGATGGAAGCTTATGTTGATGAAGTGAGGAAGCTTGAGGAGCGCTTTGAAGGTTTGCAAATGGAGCACGTCCCGAGAGCTCAGAATGAAATCGCAGATGGCCTTTCAAAGTGTGCCTCAATGAAGTTACCTGTGGAACCGGGGACCTTCTTGCTCAAGCTAACTCAACCATCCGTCACGCCATCAATTGGGCACTCCAAGAAGAGAAAGTTGGTCTCTGGCGACTACTTGCCGGCGAGTCTTCCCGAAGCCGCCGCCAAGGTCCCCAAGATCAACGACCAGAACGCTGAAGAACAATTTGCTCCTGCGGATCCTCGGATCTGTACAGTCGAAGCAAGTGTTCCCGACAAGCCTCGCCCGGCGAAGCTTGCGGGGAGTTTCAGCCCGGCAGAGCCAGCGATTCTGCCCGAGAAGCCGAGGTTCCTGCGCCCTCATGCCTTTAGTCCTTGCCGCTGAGCCACAAGCTCCGGCATGGGCGCAGCAGATCGTCTGCTTTTTGCAAACCGGAGAACTTCCCAACGATCCGTAAGAAATAGAAAAGATAACCAGACAATGAGTATGTACCAGTTCGTGGATAACGAGCTGTGCATGTAAGAAGGCTCAATGGTGTCGATCAAGTGCATCTCCGGGAAGATGGATGTAAGCCGCTGACAGAGATACACGGAGGCATATGCGGCCACCACATTGGCGCAAGGGCGCTTGTCGGAAGGCTTTCCGGCAAGGGTTCTTTGGCAAGAAGCCTCCAAGATGCAATCGCACTAGTAACCAAGTGTGAAGCGTGCAGCCCATGCAAAGCAGATTCATCACCACTCAAGCTCTCCAAACAATCCCTTTGTCCTGGCCCTTCTCGGTTTGGGGGCTCGATATCCTCGGCCCCTTCCCCCGCGCTGTCGGGGGCTTTGAGTACTTGTACGTAGCAATCGACAAGTTCACAAAGTGGCCAGAAGTGGAGCCAGTAAGAAAGGTGACAGCACAATCAGCGATCAAGTTCTTCAGGTCCATTGTGTGCCGTTTCGGGATCCCTAACAGGATTATCACTGACAACGGTACACAATTCACTAGTCGCGCCTTCATGCAGTACGTCCAGAGACCTTGGCTCCAAGGTCTGTTTAAACCTCGCTGCTCACCCGAGGAGCAACGGTCAAGCGGAGAGGGCTAATCTGAAGTGCTGCGCGACTCAAGACAAGAACTTTCGACGAGGCTGCGCAAGTGCGGAAGAAATTGATAGAGGAGCTGTCGGCGGCTTTTTGGTCAATCGAGCGACACCAAATCGAGCCACCGGACGTACACCTTTTGCTCTAGTCTATGGAGCAGAGGCGGTTCTCCCCACGGAACTCGTATACGGATCTCCTCGAGTGCTCGCTATGATGAGCTTCGAGCAAGAGCAACTGCAGCAAGATGATGCATTGCTCCTTGAGGAGGGACGCCTCGTGCTGCTTGACGAGCTGCTCGATACCAGCGAGCCTTGCGCCGCTACCATAGCCGCAAGGTCAAAGCCAGAGCCTCGAGGAAGGCGACCTTGTTCTTCGGCGTGTTCAGTCCGCCAAGAATTCCAACAAGTTGACGCCGGTGGGAAGGCCCTTATCGGGTGAGACAAGTCACGAGGCCCGCGCCGTCCGCCGAGACCGAAGAAGGCTTACCGTGAGCAACTCGAACATAGAGCATCTTCGCAAGTTTCACCCATAAGGCGCGGTTGCCGCGATCCGCTCCGCAACCACCTTTTGTACAGGCCTTGCCGCTGTTGCATGTAACCCCTTGTACAAAGCCGGGCGCAGACTTCGCGCATCAAGAAAGTTTCGTGTTTTGCGCTTAGTTGCCTTTCCGTGCTTTTCTTCGCTATTTGCATGTGTTATTTGGCATCTCTTGTGCGACACACATATCCGTGAGCAATAGCACCCGAAGGCCATATACTTGTTTCCTTCTTCTCTTTCCTTGCATCTTAAGCGAAGGAACGCTCCTCGCGACAAGTTTGCCGGGGAAGGAAATGGAGGACGAACCAAGTGCTGTTCAAGAAAGAGAAGCTTGCCGGAGAACGCACGAATCATGAAAGCTAAGTTATTGGAATTTGAGCAGTCCAAAACTTTAAATTTTAAGTTGCCTTCCTTGAACGATCACACTTTGTATGGAAAACCTGTGCTCGGAGGAACCTACCCGTGGATAGCCGCACCTTGATCTTGTTTTCGAGCACGCTCAACGATTTAAGTGAGCTGCGACCAGTGTCGCGCCCTTGTTTCGTTTTCGAGTCCGCTCAGCAAGCCAAGTGCGTTGCGACTAGCCGCGGCAAGGTTGCTTGCCGGTAAGACCACGCCAGACAAGCTGCTTCGAGTTCAACACTCGGCGCTTGCAGCAAGGACCCCTTGCCGCAAGTTTCCTAGAAGCGAGGGGTTGAAGCATACAAAGTTGAGGATCCGAACAAGGGAGATAACACTGCATCTATTGATCAAAATAAAGATAATATCTTACAAGGAATAACTTGTCGCGATGGCTAATAAGTTCATAACACCCTATGCAGCAATAAAAAGAGATAAAGAGAAAGGAGGCCTAGTCCACGCGGTCGCCTCCACCCCGGGATCTTGTTCACCTTAGCAATGATGTGGGCGACCTGCTCCTTCAGAGCCTCCATGTTCGCATCGGCCGGCAAGCTGCGAAGAACGCTGGTGAGGTTTATGCCGGGATTGCGGTATACGATCTTCGTCGGACACGCCCATGGTTCCCGCGCAAGACAGCCGGCGAAGTCTCCTCAGCCGAGCTGCGCGATCTTCTTCCGCAGATTTGCAAGGGCCGCGCGATCCCCAAAGAAGAGGCTGAGCTTGGCGCCAGGAGCGAGATTTGGATCCGGGGAGTAGATGAGATGCTCCAGCTTCAGCGCCAGCAGCTCCTGGTCGATGTCGGACGCACAAGACACCAGGTCCTCGGTCCATAACTCGACGGTACGGTGGAATTGCTCGGCGGCTTTGTTGGCGCTGTCCATCAAAGCTCGTTCCTCGCGGAGCTCCTCCTTCAACTTGGTCTCCCGATCCCGGGCGGCGTCGAGCGAGTCCCTCAGCGCGGAGACTTGCAGCTCAAGGTCCTCGATGGAGTCCTTGGCGGCCTTCAACTCGTCGCCCTTCTTGGAGAGACGCACCTGGAGTTCCGAGTTGGTGTGGGCATCTTTCTCGCGCTCCGTGTTGAGCGCGGCGACCTTCTCCTCGCTCGCCTTCAGCAACTCCTCCAGCTGCGCGACCTTGGCGGCAAGCTCCTCTTTGGCGGTCTCCGCGGCAGCCGCGGCGGTTCTCGCCTCCTTCAGCTCCCCGCCAAGTGCCTGTTCCCGCGCGGCAAGGTCTTCCTCGTGGGCGTCGAGGTTGACCTTCCGCTGGATGAGTTCCCCTTCTCGCCGGGACAGCTCCACCCCGGCGAGCCGCTGCTGCTCTTCGGCCTCGGCCTTCTCCAGCAGCCACTCTTCATACTCCCCGGCGAGTCGCTCGCGCTTCTCCGCCACCTCGCGGAGAGCAGCCTGGTTGGCGGCGCTGAGCTCCGCCGCGCGCTTCTCCATCTCCTCGGCGGCCTTGGCGGCAAGGGCCTCCCGAAGCGAAGCTACCGCTGCCCGGTAAGGGCCAGGAGCTGGTGAAGCAGCTTCTCCTCCTCGGGACCGCTGCCCTGCCGGGTCCTCGACGATCCTCAAGCCCATGGAGGCAAGGACCTCCCATCAAAGGCCTCGCCTCGCTGGAGCTCAAGGACGAAGAACCCCACGGCATCTGGATGAAGACGCCGTTGGGGGCTTTCAAGTAGTAGCCAGCTGCTTTCTCCGCGGAAGGGTCGGCGATCGCGCGAAGCACTTGATGCTCCCGCCGCCCGGGTTGGCGGTGCGGTCGCCGTCCCCCTCCCGGCCAGGTGTCGCAGCCGAGCGGCCTCGCACATTTGGCCCGCAGCTCCGCTTGCGTCCTCGGCGACAGGCGTCGCCGCCGCCGCCTTGCGCGTCCCCCTCCTCAGCGATGACGACTTCCGTCTCCATCTGCTCGGGGGGTGGAGGATCTAAAAAAAAAGCAAAGCAAAGCAAAAGAAGTTCAAGCAAATACCCAAAAAGAGACAACGCCAAGAAGACAAAGTTGCCGAACCTACCTTGGCGGACGTCGTCAGCGGCAGGCTCCCTCGCCGGGGAGCTCCGCCTTGGCGGAGTGGCCGCCCTCGCTGGGCTGCTCGCCCTTGGCGGGGTACTCGCCCTTGGCGAAGTGCCCGCCCTTGGCGGAGCGCCCTCCCTTGCCGGAGAGTTTAACCTTGGCGGGGACGGCGGGGCCTGCGGCTCCTCGGAGGCGACCTCCGGGCGCTCCTGCCACTGTGGCTCCACCTCTGCACAAGTCAAGACAAAAATACCAAGGCGTTAGTACAAGACCAAAGTCTTCAAACGCGCCCGGCGAGCGAAAGTGCAGAACCCAGACTTACGCTGGGGGCTGCGCTGGGGACTGCTCCTCGGGACGGCGCTGGTCCGCAAGCTCGGCTCGGCAAGACCCGAGTCGCGCCAAGGCGGGCGAAGTCGTCTGCGACTTCACCACGGGCACCTTGGCTCTCTTCGCCTTGTGCCGAGCCAAGGTCCTGAAATCAACGCAGAAACAACATTGGCATCAACAATGATCAAGGCGAAATTTGAGAAGATAAAGATCTCGGATACTTACCTGTTCCTCCTCGCCGTCTTCGCCAAGGCGGAGAAGTCATACTCCGCTTTGGGACGCGTCGGCACGGGGAGCGGGAGGCGAAGACTCCCTCGGGAGCTTGGCGGTCCTCGGCGCAGCTTGGTCTCCCCGGGAAGCTTGCGCTGCCCGACGAGCTGGTTGTTGCCGAGGGACCTGCGCCTCCGCTTCCGTCGCCGCCTTGCGGAGGCGCTTCAATGGAGAACGCCTAGGGCTTGCCCGGGGCGGGGAGGTCTTCGACGACGAGGAGAGGTCGCCGTCAGAAGATCCGTGGACCGCCGGCGTCCTCGGCGGCCTCGGCGTCCCCTCCTCCTCCTCCTCCTCGCCCGGTGGCTCGCTGGACCCAGCGCCTTGCGCTCATGACCCCTTCCTCTCTGGCGTCTCCGCTCCCTCCGGCAAGGACACCTTGCGCGGCCTCGGCGCGATGCGTGGATCCCGAGTACCTCGGAGGGGGAACCCGGCGAGCTGTCGGGGAAAGTTGCAGCAGGCTGCAGATCTCCGCCTCCTCCGCTTGGCAGGACGCTTCCGCAGCCTCTGCCTCCTCGGGCGTATAGCCGAACTCTCCCGCCGCCTCGGCTGCAGCGGCCTCTTCAGCCCGAGAAGCTATGTACGCTATCTCCTCGTCTGTGGTGTCCCGTGTCAGCCCCCGGGTCTCGTCCTTGTTCTTCGCCACCTCCTCAAGGTTGTCGAAGAAGTTGAGGATGTCTATGGACTCGGGCGGGATCCATGAGCGCTCCACGCCGTGCGAATCGCACGCGGGCATCATGGCGAGAAGACGATCCCGAGCCGTGCTGTTGCAGAGGGGCACCACTCCCCGGGGAAGTCTGAACCACTCTGGATGGGCCGGGTCATATTTAAAGAGTTCCCGGACCATCCCCCTCAACTCCAGCGTCGTGAAGTTGAAGTTCAGCCCGGGACGCAGCCTCATTATATCCCCGCGCGCCATACTCCCAGCCGGCCTTTTCCTGTCCCGGAGGGGCGGCGCGGCGGCGGAGGAAATCTCGCGCCTTCCGCGAACGGACAGCTTTGCTTGATCGAAGACGAAGAATCCGGACGAGGGCGACGCTGAGCTTGACGTCGTCCGGATCCAGATCGCTCGATCCCGCCGCGCCTGATAGGAGTGGTGCGCGGCGCGATGAAGTGCTGCGGCTCGCCTTCAACGACCCAGCACCGATCAAGACGCCATCTCCCCACTTGCCGCGGAGCTCCCCGCAAGTAGGGCGCCTTTTGTGCATTTAAAACCCAAGAAATTCCTCCGGAGGGGGTTGCGGCCTCTGCTCTAGGAGTGAAGAAGTGCCTAAACAACGCCACGCTTGGGTGTATCCTTATGAAGTTTTCGCACATGTAAAGCGAAACCGCCATTGTGAGGATGGCGCTGGGGGTGAAGTCAAGAAGGTGGAAGCCGTATGTGTTCATAATGTCGCAAAAGAAATCAGAAAAAGGGGGGCAAAGACCGTAGTGGAAGAAAGCTGCGAAGAAGTAGTACCCGCCGGGGTAGTTGTCCTTGGTGGCGGCCGGATGAGCTCTGGTCCGAGGATGCGCATTGGTCTTCTTGGCCCAGAACAGGTAGTACTTGTTCCAGAGTTCCCGCACGCCGAGCCGCGGCGGGAAGACGACATTCTGCTTCCGCAGCAGGGCAAGCTTCGCCGCCTGCTCAGATTTCTCCTTCCTGGTCTTCTCCGCCTTCCCCTTCCCGGCCTTCGGGGCCATAGCGGAGGCGGCGAGGGAAGGAGGACGAAGGGTCCAGCGGCGCCGCAGACGCAAGAGACGGCGGCGGAGATGCGGAGGCGGAGCGCAAAGGGGATCTTTGGAGGAGGAAGAAGATGCAATGAAAGCGAAGGAGGGGAACCGCTCCTGCCTCCTCGGTTTTTATGGGGAGGTGGGGGGCGTCCCGCTCTTCCCATTAAAGAGAGTGGGCACGTCCCATCCCACGATGCCGCAATCGACGCGTGCCGTTGCGGGAGGGGGGAGGATGCTGCAGAGGCGGAAGTGGATTCGGCGCACCGTGGGCCACGCGTGCCGCAGCATCGCTTTTGGGCCTGGCCCAACAACGCCGCACCGTGTGTGGCCCAGCCCGGGCTCTGTCGGTGTACTAAGGTAGGGGTACCTTAGTACCCCAACTTGTGCACGACAGTTGCAGCTTCCTGGCGGGGTTTTACCACGTGCTTGCCGGAGACCTTCCCGCTCCATGTTAAGCCTTTCAAGAACAAAGTATACAAAACAGAAGATCGAGACCCCGGCAAGCGAAGCTTGCCGGGAA
Organism: Aegilops speltoides; assembly: GCA_021437245.1. Classification (NCBI taxonomy): domain Eukaryota; kingdom Viridiplantae; phylum Streptophyta; class Magnoliopsida; order Poales; family Poaceae; genus Aegilops; species Aegilops speltoides. The sequence goes on along the minus strand of CM038144.1, from coordinate 423,648,307 downwards.
GGCCATTTCAGCCCAAGATTACATCACTCACGCAAGGCCCCGGCGAGAGGAGCTCGTCGGGAAGACTAGGAGATTACATCATAGAAGACACGCCTCGGCGCTGCATGCGTCCCGGCGAGGGCCCGGGGAGCGACAAGTTACAGAGCCCGGCAAGCTCCCGGGCCCGGCAAGGTCAAGACCCCGGCAAGGTGCTTGCCGGAAGGATTGCGCTGTGTGCCTGCGCTCCAGCTCATCCGCCCACGCGTCGCCCTGGGGCCTTTCCAGGAACGCGTGGCGGATGGCTGTGCAGCCTGGGGGACACGGTGGCATTTCACGGTGGTGGATCCATCGCCGTGGCAGACGGAGACGCAAGGGCGGGAGCTTTTGGGGTCGACGGCGACGGGCATTAAATGCCCTTGTCCCCCTCTGTCAAAAGTAGGTAGAAACCACTGTTCATGCAATCGTAGCTCCACTTGCTCCCGCGACTGCTCCAACTACCACCTCTTTTACATTTTTACCCCTTCCTCCTACGTTGACACCTGTCGGTGACCCCTTTACACTATAAAAGGAGGCCCATGCACAACGTAGAGGGGGTTCGAATCCTGGGCAACTCTCGCGCTTGGGTAGCCGTTACTGTAGCTCTTCCAGCTCCCGAGCAAAATACAAACACAAAGCAGCAGTAGGAGTCTTATCTCTCCGGAGAGCTCCGAAGCTGGGTAAAAAACCCGCCCGCGTGCTCGCCTCGATCTGCTCTCCGTGCCTCCTCCGCCCTTGTACCGCACTCACGAAGGGGCCCCGGCCCCATAGGTGCCCGCGGCGGGCAGATTCCCCCGGCACAATTGCGTTTGAATCCTCCAAACCCTTCCCTTTACTTTCTTGCAAGTTGCATGCTTTAATTTCCGCTGCCTATATACTCTTTGCATGCTTGCTTGAATAGTGTGATGATGGCTTGACTTGTCCTAAAATAGCTAAAAACTGCCAAACTCTAAAATTGGGAAAAGGTTAAGTTTTTATTGGTCAAGTAGTCTAATCACCCCCCCCCCTCTAGACATACTTCAAGGTCCTACAAGTGGTATCAGATCTTTGGTCTCCATTTGCTTTGATTTCCATAGCTTTTGGTGGTCATAGCCTTGATTTCACAACCTAGGAGAGTATGGCGTCTAGCGCGGGAAATTATCACCGTAGAGGTCCTTACTTTGATGGTACTAATTTTGCTAGTTGGAAGCATAAGATGAAAATGCATATTCTTGGACATAACCCCGCCGTTTGGGCAATTATTTGTATTGGCTTGCAAGGTGAACTTTTCGATGGGAGATAACCGAACCGTGAAGCTAATGCGGAAGAATTGAAGATGCTGCAATACAACGCTCAAGCTTGTGATATCATCTTCAATGGATTGTGCCCTGAAGAATTCAACAAAATCAGCCGTCTTGAGAATGCAAAGGAAATTTGGGATACTTTGATTGATATGCATGAAGGTACTGAGTCCGTCAAGGAATCCAAGTTGGATGTGCTCCAGAGTCAGCTTGACAAGTTCAAAATGAAGGATGGTGAAGGTGTCGCTGAAATGTACTCTAGGTTTGCTCTTATCACAAATGAGATTGCCGGCTTAGGGAGTGAAGAGATGACCGACAAATTCATCATCAAGAAGATTCTAAGAGCATTGGATGGAAAGTATGATACCGTGTGCACATTGATTCAAATGATGCCAAACTGCAAAGATCTCAAGCCAACGGAAGTCATTGGAAGAATTGTTGCTCATGAGATGTCACTCAAGGATAAGGAGGAACTTCACAACAAGTCAAGTGGTGCTTATAAAGCCTCAAGTAAAGCCCCGCATCATCAAGTGAGAAACAAACCTTCAATGAAGAATTGAGCTCAATGGTGAAGAACTTCAACAAATTCTACAAGAGTAGAAGCAAAGAAAGAAGCTCCAAGTCAAGGTCTTACAATGACAAAAGATCTTCTAGTCGAGAGCGCAATTGCTACAATTGTGGGAGACCCGGACACTACTACAATGAGTTTACGGCACCCTACAAAAGAAGAGAAGATTCTCCAAGAAGAAGGAGCAAAAGAGAAGAATCACCACCAAGAGAGAGGAGGAGTAGAGATGATCGTTATGAACGAAGACCCTCACAGAGAAGCAAGGATTCGGAAAGGAAGGACAAGTCATCAAGGAGCTACACAAAACGAAGACATCAAGCTCATGTTGGTGAATGGGTTTTCGGCTCCGTCTCCGACAATCACTCCGAGAGAAGCTATCACTCCGACTCCGAATATACTCAAGATGAAGGTGTTGCCGGTCTAGCACTTGTGTCAACCAACTCCTACGACATATTTGACTCACCAAATGAAGGTGTTGGAAGATGCTTCATGGCCAAAGGTCCAAAGGTAACACATCCCGAGTATGTTGATTTCAATAGTGATGAAGATGACTTGCTTGTGGATGATGATTTACTTGTTGACAACTCTAGTGATGAATACTATGATGAAACGTCAATTAATCATGCTAATCAAGATAAAACGAATGACAATGATAAGGAGAAGATTGAGCTTCTAACTAAAGAACTAAACTCTCTTAAGTTAGCTCATGAAACTATGTACGAAGATCATCGAGAACTTTTAAGGGCTCATGAGAAGCTACGCTTTGAAAATCTCAATCTTGAGCAAGAGCATGAGTTCTTAAAAGCAATCAATGATGATCTTCGCAAGAAAAGTTCTTCTTACATTGCCAAGCATTTACTCTTATCTACTTACATGCCTCAAGTCAAGTCTAGTAACAAGTACAAGAAAGATACTTCCTCTAGTGGTAACAATAATAATGTCAAATCCAATATTGTTGCTTCTAGTAGTTCTCTTGATTCCACTAATGATTCTCTTAGCCAAGTTACACTTGATCAAGAAAATAGCTTATTGAAGGGAATTATAGAGAAAGGTGTTTACAAGAGCCTTGCCGGGAGTAAGCAATTCGAGGAAATTGTACGCAAGCAAGGAAGGCACCGGAAGAATCAAGGTGTTGGTTTTGAACGAAAGTTCAATGCCAATGGAGTTGAGTGGGAAGAAGATCAATACCCCAAGACGAAGTTTGTTCCTCAACAAGAGAAGTATGATCCTACTTCCTTCAAGGGAACACAAGCTCAAGATGATCTTCCACCACAAGACCACAAGAACAAAGGCAAGGACAAGCTTCAAGAAGAGATTGATGCATTTGAAGAAGCACCTAAAGCCTCGTTCAAGTGGGTTCCCAAGACTACGTCAAGTTCTACTTCATCAAGTACAACTACAACTCCAAGGATTCCCATCAAGATGATGTGGATCCCGAAGAATATGAACTAGAGAGTTCTTGAGGGTGAGTCCGCCAACATTCTTCACTCATATCATTTTGGCAAGAACAAGTGCAATCAACTTCCACATCTTGCACTAGTTCAAGGAGTCACAAACCCTCATGTTGGTAAGGCAAGGGACAAGGTAACCTAATGATTTCATGGACATCATCTTGTGTGTGCATCACTCTATGTCTATGGATATTCTTGTTCGTTCCTTGTGGGACTAACCCATGTAGGTAAGTTGAAAGTGCAACTCACTCCAAAGGATTGCTCTAAATGATCTACACCAACATTGAGCATCCACATCTTCAACACCTACATGAAGTCATCATCGACAAAACCCAAGGTTAGTTCATCCCTCTAAGGGGGGGATCTCACATCTAGGGGGAGATTAACTCTAAGAATTGAGTCAAAGCAACTCTAATGGTGTGAACACATTAATGCATTATGTAAAAGTGGTAACCCCACTTGAGCTTAAACGATGAGTATGACCTATGATCAAATGTTCTCATTTGACTCCTAAGTCAATATACTCATATATAGATGACCTAGTCATCGCCAATTGTTTGATAGATGCTAGAATTGGTTGTGCATGCTTTGCCACATATTTCATTTGCCATCTTATTGTGTGAGCATGTTGGTGCATATTTTACTCATTCAAGGACATCCACTTGTTGTTTTGATTGTTTGGGTTCTTTTCTTTTTGCCAAGTGGATGGACAAGAATGCCTAAGAACTTTCTTTAGCTATCTATGCTTTTCTCATCTCAAACTCTATTCATGCTACATCACAAAATTTTATCAAGTCATATTCGAACCACTCTATGTGAGGAGCACTCGGAGTCCCCGATTCGTCATAGACTTAAACTTCCAAAACCTCTTTGTGATTCTCGGTCAGACCGATTCCTCCATTTCGGTCCTACCGAGATCACCAAGTTGATCTGAGTTTTCAATCTCGGTGCAACCGATTTGAACTTTTCAGTCTCACCAATTTGCTGTAACTGAACATAGTTATGCATCTCGGTGCCACCAAGTTGTTCCACTCGGTCACACCGACAGGGTCCGGCTATATATAGTCACGGGCAAAAATTTGGAAATTTCTCCGAAACCCTTCGCCCGCGCAACAGCTCGCTCTGCCATCATGGTCTCCGGATCGTCTCCTCGTCGCCAGCAGCCTCCTGTCGCTAGTCTCCGCTGCCGTCAACGGATTTCGTCCCCGCTGTTGCCGCTGTAGCAAGTCCACCGCCAAGCTAGGGTATGGACTTGATCTTTGTGCTATCCACGTCTGATTCCTAGCACATTGTTTTCATATTGATTCTTGCCACGATTGAGACTCTTCTATCCAGCCAAAGTAATCCATAGATTAGATTAGATTCAAATTTTTAGGGTTAGGTTTCGCCGAAACCATCTTGGACCCACCGAGTTGAAAAACTCGGTCTCACCGATTTGGCTTATGCCATTGCACTAGTGACTCTCGGTCTGACCGAGAATTACTAATCGGTGCGACCGATTTAAGGATTCTGTGAAACCCTAGCAGTCTCGGTGCCACCGAACTGAAACTCGGTCCAACCGAGATCATCCATTTAGGTTCCAAAACTGCTTCGGTATCACCGAGTTTGAAAATCGGTTGATCCGAAATGCTTTCTGTGGAAAACTAAAACTAAACTTTTGAATCATTCTTTTGCAAAAATCTCTGCATTTTGTGATGCTCATCTATAACTCTTCACAGGGTCAGCAGTCAGCTTTTGCAGTATGTCTGATCAGAGTGACAGCCAGAACAGGTCAGAAGAGCAGATGGACTTGAGTGAGGGCACTAGTCCCTCAACCACAGATGAAGGGAGCAGAAGTACTCCTAGCAACTTGCCTAAGGCTGTAACTAGGCAAAGGAGGAAAAGAACTTCAGATTCTGAGGATGAAGATTACAAAGCTGAGGAAGATGAGGCCACTTCCAAGAAAGTGGTGCTCAAAAAGGAATATGGCTCTACACAGAGCACAAAGCCAGGTCTGAAGAAGAAAGTTCCTGCCAAGAGGACACCAATGCCAAAGGCCAGAAAGTCTACTCAAGTGCCAGCTCCAGCTCAAGCTCAACCCAAAGAGGCACCTGCAAGGAAGGATACATCATCCAAACCTCAGAAAGTCCCCACTGGTGCAACTATGAAATTCACAATTGAATTAGAGGATGATGGTGATCAGGATAAGAAAAAGAAGAGAGCAAGAACCATAACTGCCAAGGTCCTTGGAAAGCCCTCAATGAGAAGGGATTCTGATGAAGAGGAAGAGGATGCTGCACCAGCACCTAAGGCACCTAAGCTTATGGGTGATGCAATCAGATCAGGGGCTGCAACATCCAAGCCCAAGGAAGCACCCAAAGCTGCCTCCAAGGCCAAGCAAGTTCCAAAGATGAATACTAGGAGTATTCTAGCTTCCGAGAAGAACAAGGCCCTAGTGCCCAATGTTGCTGAAGATGAAGATGAAGAAGGACAGGTCTTAAGAAAGCTCAAGCCCAAGATACCAGACCACAATGATGCCCATCCTGTGGCTGAGGACAAGAGAATCAGGAAGGATTCAGGGCTGAGACTATGGAGGATGGAAGATCCATATGCTTCAGGAAGTAGAACTGATGTTGACTACAGGTTCCACACAAAGGAACAGCAGGACTTCTATGAAACAATCCTATTGGACAAGAAGCCTATAGTCTGTGACATGAGGTGGGTCGACTGGACCTACATCAAGGAAAATGAAGAGCACTATCCTGGAGTGCAAGACAGCTTTGTTGCTTGTGGAGTTGCTAATTTTGTTGGACAGAAGTTCACCAACCAGAATGATGAGCTTATCATGCAGTTTTACTCCACAGCACATTTTTACCCAGATGGTAGAATTGTTTGGATGTCTGAAGGTACAAGGTACCAGTCCACTGTTGGAGAATGGGCAAGTCTGATAAATGCCCCCAAGGAAGATGAGGATGACCTGGACATTTATGCCAAGAATAAGTTGGGTCACAATTCAATGGCTCACATGTACAAGGAAATTCCAGACAAGGCAGTTGAGGATCACAAGTTTGGATCAGTTCACTTTCTGCTGTCAGGGTTGCCAACCATCAATTGGATTCTGAGGCACACTTTGTTGCCCAAGTCTGGTGACCATAACATGATCAGAGGGCATGCCATCAACATGCTGCATGTGTTTGATGTGCCACAGAAGTTCAAAGTCATGAGCCTAATCATTGAAACAATCAAGAGGACTACAGCTGATCAGAAGAGGAGCTGTGGATATGCACCTCAGATTCAGGAATTGATCAACTCAAAGATGGGCACAGGGAAATATCAGTTGGATAAGGAACATTTTCCACTTTATCCAGACTTTGAGGATAATGAGGTTGTCATGAATGACGATGATCCACAATCAGTTCAAGCTCAGGAGAATAAGGAGAAGGCAAAGAAGGAGAAGGCTGCCAAGATGCCAACTCAAGAGGAGGCATCTGAATATTTCTTGAAAACAAAATAGGAGCAGCTTGGTTACTTGATAGCATCCACACTGAGGATTGAGAAAGAACTGGCCACCCTCACTCAGAATCAGGAGAGCCTTGAAAGAATCATGGAACAAAAATTCTATGATCTAGATGTTAAAGTAACAGAGATTCAGTCAGTTGTAGAGCAGCTGCAGGATGACATGCAGGAGAGGAAGGGCAAGACTACCACAAATGTGTTTGCCAGAGTGCCCAGAGCCCAGAGGTCAGTTGCAGTGCCAGTGACAGACACTAGAGCAACAACTTCAGCACCAGCCACTGCCCCAACAGTTCCGGTGCAACCAGCTCCAAAGATCCACTCCAAAGACCCTCTACTTCAACTGAAGCCTTCGTCCAAGGAGCTATCAGGACACCACCACCAGAAGATCAAGCCTGAGAGTCAATCTAGCACTATGCATTTTCTATGAACTTTTTGGTAACTTGTTGCCAAAGGGGGAGAAAAATGTATAGATCATAGGCTTCGAGAGAGAGTGTGTTGCTTTTGTTCTCTCTTGCTTTATTTGGTGTTTTTTCAAACTTTGTTTGCTTTTGGTTGAGATACTATGCTTGTGAGACATTGATGATCATGTGTTTGATCATAAGCTACACTTATGCATGCTTGGTATTATGATATCTATCTTATGTGATCACTCACTATGCTTGGTGATGAGTGCATGTATTCATTGTTTATTATTTTGAGCGCTCCACCAAGATGTATGTGACATGGAAGAGTAACCCATGAGCCTAATTCATTGTGCATTTGCATTCCAAAGCAAATCTTAATCCATGCACAAATTTAGGGGGAGCTCTTGCTCATCACACACTTCTCAAAGCGGCGATGTTATTAAATCTTATTATCATTTGTCGAAGCTTTGATCTATATGTTGTCATCAATTACCAAAAAGGGGGAGATTGAAAGTGCAACTATTCCTAGGTGGTTTTGGTAATTCATAACAACATATAGCTCATTGAGCTAATGCAATTCCAAGACTATTATTTCAGGAAAGCTCAATGAATGGCATGGCATGGATGATGAAAGTGGATCCCTCAAAATACTAAGGACAAAGGATTGGCTCAAGCTCAAAAGCTCAAGACTCTTCATTTTACATTTTAGTGATCCAAGATCACATTGAGTCTATAGGAAAAGCGAATACTATCAAGGAGGGATGAGGTGTTACTTAATGAGCCTCTTGCTTCATGTGCTTAGTGATATGCTCCAAAACCCTCAACTACTTTCCCGCAACCACAAATGACTTAAACCCAAAGCCAAAATCGGTCACACCGATTCTTCCTATCTGGCGCCACCGATTCCAAAAGTCATAGCCACTGCCACAAACCCTAAGCAAATCAGTCTTACCGATAGGGATCTCGGTCTCACCGATATGGGGTTGCAATCCCTCTGTTTCCCTTTGCAACGTTTCGGTCTAACCGAAGTGAGCGATTGGTCCCACCGAGATTGCAATGTAAACTCTCTGTTTTCTTTTTGTAACATTTCGGTCTCACCGAAAAGAGCAAATCGGTCCCACCGAGTTTACCTGACCAACTCTCTGGAAAGCTTATTACCAAATCGGTCTCACCGAGTTTGTGTAATCGGTCTTACCGAGATTACGTTATGCCCTAACCCTAACCGAATCGGTCTCACCGAGATGCATGTCAGTCCCACCGAAAATCACTAACGGTCACTAGGTTTACTAAATCGGTCCGACCGAGTTTAACAATTCGGTCCCACCGAGTTTGGTAGATTGTGTGTAACGGTTAGATTTTGTGTCGAGGCTATATATACCCCTCCACCTCCTCTTCATTCGTGGAGAGAGCCATCAAAACAAACCTACACTTCCAACTTACCATTTCTGAGAGAGAACCACCTACTCATGTGTTGAGGCCAAGATATTCCATTCCTACCATATGAATCTTGATCTCTAGCCTTCCCCAAGTTGCTTTCCACTCAAATCTTCATTCCACCAGATCCAAAACCTATGAGAGAGAGTTGAGTGTTGGGGAGACTATCATTTGAAGCACAAGAGCAAGGAGTTGATCATCAACGCACCATTTGTTACTTCTTGGAGAGTGGTGTCTCCTAGATTGGCTAGGTGTCACTTGGGAGCCTCCGACAAGAAAAAGAGATGAAGAATGACGAACGAGACGAGAATTCACCGGTTGAAATAATTGAGGGAAGATTGAAGAGGTTCCACACGAATGAAATTGATGCTCGAAAGAGACTCAAACTCCGGGAAGAAAAGGGTGGGAGGGCGGGAAAAACAAAGGCAACTGGAAGAGGAAAAACTGATGAATAACTTGAAGAGAAAACACCGGTTTAAATAATTGAGGAAAGAAAGCAAAGACTTCGCACGAGTAGGATGGATACTCGATTACGGACTCCGGCTCTGAGAAGAAAAAGGGTGGGTGGGTGGGAAAAACAAGGACAACTCGGACAGGGAAACAACATCAATCGAAAAGAGCTGAGGATTGATCTCCCAAAGAGAGAGAGGTTCGAATCAGCTTGACGAGGAATGCGCCGGACAAAAGAGGATGGACAACGAACAAAAACTAACCGCGTGATCCTAAAGAAAATTTTGAAGGGGAAGAGGAGTAGTTCAAAACACCTACATCAAAATTCCTTACCAGAGCGACGAAGGGGCAAAGGAGTAAAAAGAATTCCTACTCTCCGATATAACTAGACTCCGAAAATAGTTTTCTTCTAGACTCAACAATGGCCAAACTACACGATCAACCAAGGGGGCTCCTAAGGTCGGTCGAGGCTCTAATACCAACTTGTCACGCCCAATATGCGACCCTATACAAAAGGAACTCGAAGGTCCCACCAAGGATAGACCCGCATATTGAAATGCTTTTGCAAGGTGGATATCATTACATCAACAATACATAATAGGTAGGGATACATACATAAGGCATACAATGCCACACGAATACAACATCATCTTACATAAGAGCACCATCTGCCTACGGATGAAACACAAACATAAACTCAAACGACATCCACCCTGCTAGCCCAGGCTGCCGACCGAACCTATCCCCGATCAAGAAGAAGCGTAAGAAGAACTCCAAAAACAAGTAAACATCGCTCTCGCGTCACGATCATCGCATAAACCTGTACCTGCAATGGTTGTTGTAGTAATCTGTGAGCCACGAGGACTCAGCAATCCCATTACAATGGGTATCAAGACTAGCAATGCTTAATGGATAAGAAGGGGTAAAGTGGTGAGGTTGCAGCAGCGACTAAGCATGATATGGTGGCTGACATACGCAAATGAGAGTGAGAAGAGAAACAAAGGAACGGTCATGAAGCTAGTAATGATCAAGAGGTGATCCTGAACTCCTACTTACGTCAAACATAACCCAAAGACCGTGTTCACTTCCCGGACTCCGCCGAGAAGAGACCATCACGGCTACACACGCGTTGATGCGTTTTAAATTCGGATCTGGTGTCAAGTTATCTACAACCGGACATTAACAAATTCCCATCTGCCACATAACCGCGGGCATGGCTTTCCAAAGATAATACCCTGTAGGGGTGTCCCAACTTAGCCCATGATAAGCTCTCGCGATCAACGAAGGATATTCCTTCTCCCAGGAAGACCCGATCAGTCTCGGAATCCCGGTTTACAAGACATTTCGACAATGGTAACACAAGACCAGCAAGACCGCCCGCTGTGCCGACAAATCCCGATAGGAGCTGCACATATCTCGTTCTTAGGGCACACCGGATGAGCAAGACGTTGGGTTGGCATAGACCCTGGTTGCCCAGGGGGTGCCGGACATCGCTCGGTTTGGACCAACACTTAGACAAGCATATGCCCGGGGGGCTAAAATAAATATGACCCTCGGGTTGGCTGACCCAAGGGAAAGGTATAGGTGGTGGTGAGGCAAATGGTAAAACCAAGGTTGGGCCTTGCTGGAGGAGTTTTATTCAAAGCGAACTGTCAAGGGGGTCCCATAAATCACCCGACCGCGTAAGGAACGCAAAATCCAGGAACATAACACCGGTATGACGGAAACTAGGGCGGCAAGAGTGGAACAAAACACCAGGCATAAGGCCGAGCCTTCCACCCTTACCAAGTATATAGATGCATTAATAATATAAGAGATATTGTGATATCCCAACATAACCCTGTCCACCATGGAGCAAATCTTCAACCTCACCTGCAGCTAGCAATGCTATAAGAGGGGCTGAGCAAAGCGGTAACATAGCCAAACAACGGTTTGCTAGGAAGGGTGTCAAAGGTTAGAGGTTCATGGCAATTTGGGAGGCTTGATGAGCAAAAGATAGGTAGCGCAGCAAAGCGATAGAACGAAGCAACTAGCATAGCAATGATAGTAGTGAGATCCAGGGTAGCGGTCATCTTGCCTGAAATCCCGCAAGGAAGAAGAACGAGTCCATGAAGAAGATGAAGTCATGAATATGAACCAAGCGTAGACGAACGAATCCTCACGATCGCAATGAAACGGGAACTATCGAGAAGAAGCACACAACATGGTAAACACACCACACATAGACAAGACATGATGCACAACAAGCATGATGCATGACAAGGCTACATGAAGCTACTCATGGCAAGAGATGATGCATACAAGAGCAACACAACAAAGCAAGTTTAAATGAGGCCGGGAACAACATATAACAAATCCGTCAAGTCCTCATATGCAAATTTCGAAATGGGTCCAGATCTGAATAAACCTTATGTTCAAGTTGTTAAACATCAAGTTAAGATGCACCAAGATGATCTACACGAGATTCTAGTCAAGTTACATATAAAGTTCATTAGATTTGGAGCTACGGCCTAGAAGATATGAGTAAAACAAGTTAAACATGGCATTGATGCAAAATGCATACAAACATCAAGCAAACACCCCAAAACAAGGATGCAACATGATAATATGAAACTATATGCAAAAATCAAGCAAGTTTCATATAGAGCGCACTCAAAACGGAGCAACGGTTCAACACACACACACTATACAAGTCATAACAACAATCTGTCCAAAACAGCAACTAGGCATATTGCAGGCATCAAAACAATAAGCTACAGCATCCCAACGAGAAAACAAAAGGCATGGGCATGAAGTACAGGTAAAGCATGACAAAAGATGAACACTTAGCTATCTCCAGAAGCTACTAGAACATGCTCAAAATGACATGGAAAGATTGCAAATACTAACAGTTTCAGACTTTGCAGAAATAACATCAGGTTGCAATGTTTAGAGCTATCAAACAACATGTTACAAAAACTTATCATGGCAAACAAAGGCATGGCATGAATCTACTTAATGCATAGAACAAAAGTCCCTTACTGACCATGAGCCAAAAGGGCACAGAAAATATGATGGCACCCATGTAAACATGGCAAGTTATATGACAGATTCATACATGGCAGGAACAACAATAAGTAGGCATGTTGGTGATCTTGAACCACTCACCACAGAGCAATACATGGCATGGCAAGGCAACCAACAGTAAGAAGACATGTTTATGAAGCTAGGAATGGCAAGAGAAAGTTCATAGGGTGCATGGATCACTAACAACAAACATGGCAACACTGAACTTAATTTTAACAGGCTGACAGCAACATTATTTAGCAGTTTTGAGAGCAAGATAACAACAAGCTACAACAAGCTATAAATTCAACCAGGGGCATGAATGGATAGAGCAAGACATGTATAACAAAACATCCTTAGTGAACATCTCCATAATAATGCACGAAATGACTTGTAGCAGCAGGTTTACATAGCAACAAAATATAACAGAATCAGTCTAGCAGAACAGCAACAGCAAGTACCCTACTTAACAAGCTCGATGCACTCAGTACAAGAATCACAAAAATACATGGATGGCACCACTGTGAAGATGGCATGTCATAGATCAAAACACATGTAGACATCAACCTCATAGGATGCACACATCAAACATGGCAAAAATGACAAATCATCAAGTTATAACAGTTTCAGCAGATTAACATCACATAGCACTCTTGCAACGATGATTCAGGCATCAAGATGGACTCAAATGAACATGATGTAATGGAATGATGAAGTACTCGTCGAGACGAACAATTTGACATATTATACGCACGAAACGGAGCTACGAATGCAGAGTTATGATGCGTTGAACATGGCATGATTATGCAAAATTCTCAGGGACAGACGAATTATCACCTTCGAAACTGGATCTAGGGTTTCGGGCACAGACTTCGAGGATCGCCGGAGCTGCACGCCGGCGAGCTCGGCGGGACAGCAGGACGGCGCGGGAGACGAGGAAGGGGGCCGGAGATGGGGGCCGGCAAGGGGGGCGACGAGCGCCGGTGAGCAGACGGGCGCTGCCGGGAGGCGGCGCGGGCAAGCGCGGCGGGGATCCGGGCCGGCTGGAGATGGGAGGCCATGGCCGGCGGCGGAAGCGCCACACCGCTTGCTCCGGCTGGGCGGCACGGGCGATCATGGCGGTCGACGACCGCGGCGGAGGGCGGACGGAGGCGCTGCTGGGGCGGAAGGCGCTTCGGCGGCGCGGCGGTGGGCGGCGGGCGGCGGGACGCCAGCGGCGGGCAAGCGACCTAAGAGGGGGGAGCTCAGCGCGGAGGCGAAGCGCCAGGTGCGCGGCGGTCTGGCGCTGGCGCCGGCCCAGATCGGCCGGGGCGGGCAGCGGTCGGCTCCCGCGGGCTTCGCGGCGGAGGGAGGCTGGGTGGCGGCGGGCAGCACGGGGTTCGAGGAGACAGCGGCGGAGGCGACGTGTCGGTGCGGGATTGGCCGGAGCGGCGGTGGCGGACGTTGTCCGGCCGGACCGGACGTGTCCGGCGGCGCGGAGAGGAGCGGGGCTAGGGTTAGGGGTGGATTTGATCCGGAATTTCGGGGGAGGAAGTGTTTTTATATGTAGAAGGAGCTAGGAAGCTCCAAATGAGGAGCGGTTTTCGCCCACACGATCACGATCGAACGACAGAGAGCATGGAGGGGAGTTTGCTGGGTTTTGGGCCACTTTGGAGGGGGTGTTGGGCTGCAAAGAGAAGGAGGCTTTTACGGTTACCCGGTTAACCGTTGGAGTATCAAACGACCTCCAAATGGCACGAAACTTGACAGGTGGTATACCGGTGCTATACCAAGGCCGCTTGGCAAACCTCGGTCCATTCCGAGAATGTTTAACACCCGCACAAGAGAAGAGGCAAAAGGGAACGCCGGAGGACATAGGAGTGCCGGATTGCAAAACGGACAATGGGAAAAATGCTCGGATGCATGAGACGAACATGTATGCAATGCAATGCACATGATGACATTGCAAAATGCAACACACAAGCAAATGACATGGCAATGACAGTGAATAACTGGCAGACACCTGGCGGATCGAATCCGGGGCGTTACGACTCTCCTCCACTAACAAGAGATCTCGTCCCGAGATCTTAGGACCGAGACGGGGAAAAAAGGGATGAGGTGAAACAAAAACTGAAGAGAAGAAGCAAAGAACCGCGAGCACACGAGAATAAGAGAGGAACGATGAGAATGACGAGAATCGAAAGCTCATAGAATCAAATAGACTATGAAACCACTCCGGTTAGAACGAGATAAGAAACGACTAAGACTGAAAAGGATTTAGGCAGCACTCCGACTGAACATGGAAAGAATAGAATATGAACTTGAGAGGATGGAATGATACTTGATGAAGACATGACACAAAACCTCCGGAAAGAATTGAAAAGGTTGAATGAAAAGAACGGAGAAGAAAACGACACCTTTTACCACGAATGAAATAGAAAGCAACCTTAGAAAAAAAGATTGAACGGAGTTGTTGAGAAAATCAACAACGAAAGAATAAGCTTGGTGTGGTCTTATAGGTAACATCTCAATATCATAAGGTGATAACCGACCACAAACGGAAATGATTGGATAGCTGAGAAGAACGAAGAAGTGCAAAACTCCACTTCAAAAGAATACGGAGATTTAATTGCACCTCGAGATGCAAGAACAAAAGATACTAGAACTCCTTGAACAAGAATCTTGATGAACACTTGAAAGAATGAATTAAATCATGAAGAACCACCATGAAGAACTCCGGTGAAAAAAAGGATGATGAGATAGAAATGAAGGATGAAAGAATAAGATTAAAGCTTGTGATGATTTAGATGGATGTTTAGACGAAATGGTCGAGGAAATTTGAACTCCGAAAAAGAAAAGATGAAAGCACCTGGAACTAGAATTTATTCATCAAGAACAAACTCCGAAGGAAGGGATTACTCACTTGGATGAAATAAGAATAAGATTTATTGTATGCTTATCCTTCATCAAATTAAATTGATGACAAGCAGTGGATTTTGCATCCTACTTATTCTTCTTGCAAAAGAATTGACAAGTGGCATAACGCAAACTTGAGAAGGTCTTCATGAACCACCGATAGGATTGAAAAGAACGAATGGATTAAAATGATAATCAAGGAAAAAGAATCTTGAACGAACCGCCGTAAGAATTCAAAAATGACTGATGAAAGAGAATGAATCACCGGGAAGAATTAGAAGAACCGATATGCTCGAGGGGATTTAGATGCAAAAGAACAAAGAGATCATGAGCTGATTAAAGAACACTTGAACGAAGCACCGGGATAATTAGATAACGGTAGCTGAAATGTGAGGACGAAGAATTCTTATGGAATGATGGCCTCCGGTGAAAAGAAATGGAAAAACAACTCCTGACATACTCCGGATGGGTAAGAAAGAATATCTGACAAACGGAATAATATGAGAGGATAACATGAATCTAGAACCATGAATCTTCGGAAGAATGGACAAGATTTAGAGGAAAAACTCTTCTTCAATCTTCAAATGATGACGAAAAACACCACCAAAATTACTGAGATACTCCGGGAGAATGAAAAGCAAAGAGGTTGAGCCGACGATGAAATGATTTGAAATCGATCTTGGAAAGGCATCTGACTAATGAAATTCATTCTTACGTCACACTTGAAAAGAATTTGAGAATAACTCCGGGGGAATTAAGAAGAGTCAGGTAAGATCCTGGAAAAAGACCTCTGGGTTAGGGCCCACTAAAAGAAAAGCACCGTTGGAAAGGGATGTTGAAAAGATAGATGATGCACCGGAACAATTGAAATATTTGAATGAGGTGACAACCTCAAATTAATTCAAACACAGACAAATCTCCTGAGATATCTTGAACACTCCGGAAGGATAAACTAGCGAGAGGCGAATGAGCAAGGGGAAAACATTTGAGCCGAGGAAAAGAATATAATCACTACTGAAAATCAGAGTTGAATCCACCGGAGAAGAAAAAGAGATGAAGAATGGCGAACGAGACGAGAATTCACCGGTTGAAATAATTGAGGGAAGATTGAAGAGGCTCCACACGAATGAAATTGATGCTCGAAAGATACTCAAACTCCGGGAAGAAAAGGGTGTGAGGGCGGGAAAAACAAAGGCAACTGGAAGAGAAAAAACTGATGAATAACTTGAAGAGAAAACACCGGTTGAAATAATTGAGGAAAGAAAGCAAAGACTTCGCACGAGTAGGATGGATACTCGATTACGGACTCCGGCTCTAAGAAGAAAAAGGGTGGGTGGGTGGGAAAAACAAGGACAACTCCGGACAGGGAAACAACATCGATCGAAAAGAGCTGAGGATTGATCTCCCAAAGAGAGAGAGGTTCGAATCAGCTTGACGAGGAATGCGCCGGACAAAAGAGGATGGACAACGAACGAAAACTAACCGCGTGATCCTAAAAAAAAAATTGAAGGGGAAGAGGAGTAGTTCAAAACACCTACGTCAAAATTCCTTACGGAGCGATTTAGGCGAGGAGTAAAAGAATTCCTACTCTCGATATAACTAGACTCCAAAAATAGTTTTCTTCTAGACTCAATAATGGCCAAACTACAGGACCAATCAAGGGGCTCCTAAGGTCGGTCGAGGCTCGATACCAACTTGAACACGCCTAATATGCGACCCTATCCAAAAGGAACTCAAGGTACCACCAAGGATAGACCCGATATTGAAACGCTTTTGCAAGGTGGATATCATTACATCAACATTACATAATAGGTAGGGATACATACATAAGGCATACAATGCCACCCGAATACAACATCATCTTACATAAGAGCACCATCCGCCTACGGATGAAACACAAACATAAACTCAAACGACATCCACCCTGCTAGCCCAGGCTGCCGACCTGGAACCTATCCCCTGATCGAAGAAGAAGCAGAAGAAGAACTCCAAAAACAAGTAAACATCGCTCTCGCGTCATGATCATCGCATAAACCTGTACCTGCAACTGTTGTTGTAGTAATCTGTGAGCCACGAGGACTCAGCAATCCCATTACCTTGGGTATCAAGACTAGCAAAGCTTAATGGATAAGGAAGGGGTAAAGTGGTGAGGTTGCAGCAGCGGCTAAGCATGATATGGTGGCTAACATACGCAAATGAGAGCGAGAAGAGAAACAAAGGAACGGTCATGAAGCTAGTAATGATCAAGAGGTGATCCTGAACTCCTACTTACGTCAAACATAACCCAAAGACCGTGTTCACTTCCCGGACTCCGCCGAGAAGAGACCATCCCGGCTACACACGCGGTTGATGCGTTTTAAATTCGGATCTGGTGTCAAGTTATCTACAACCGGACATTAACAAATTCCCATCTGCCACATAACCACGGGCACGGCTTTCGAAAGATAATACCCTGCATGGGTGTCCCAACTTAGCCCATGATAAGCTCTCGCGATCAACAAAGGATATTCCT
Source organism: Aegilops speltoides (assembly GCA_021437245.1). Taxonomy (NCBI): domain Eukaryota; kingdom Viridiplantae; phylum Streptophyta; class Magnoliopsida; order Poales; family Poaceae; genus Aegilops; species Aegilops speltoides. The sequence continues at coordinate 423,630,758 of CM038144.1, read as the reverse complement.
TCTCCCAGGAAGACCCGATCAGTCTCGGAATCCCGGTTTACAAGACATTTCGACAATGGTAAAACAAGACCAGCAAGACCGCCCGTTGTGCCGACAAATCCCGATAGGAGCTGCACATATCTCGTTCTTAGGGCACACCGGATGAGCAAGACGTCGGGTTCGCATAGACCCTGGTTGCCCAGGGGGCGCCGGACATCGCTCGGTTTGGACCAACACTTAGACAAGCATTGGCACGGGGGGGCTAAAATAAAGATGACCCTCGGGTTGGCCGACCCAAGGGAAAGGTATAGGTGGTGGTGAGGCAAATGGTAAAACCAAGGTTGGGCCTTGCTGGAGGAGTTTTATTCAAAGCGAACTGTCAAGGGGGTCCCATAAATCACCCGACCCCGTAAGGAACGCAAAATCCGGGAACATAACACCGGTATGACAGAAACTAGGGCGGCAAGAGTGGAACAAAACACCAGGCATAAGGCCGAGCCTTCCACCCTTTACCAAGTGTATAGATGCATTAATAATATAAGAGATATTGTGCTATCCCAACATAACCCTGTCCACCATGGAGCAAATCTTCAACTTCACCTACAGCTAGCAACGCTATAAGAGGGGCTGAGCAAAGCAGTAACATAGCCAAACAACGGTTTGCTAGGAAGGGTGTCAAAGGTTAGAAGTTCATGGCAATTTGGGAGGCTTGATGAGCAAAAGATAGGTAGCGCAGCAAAGCGATAGAACGAAGCAACTAGCATAGCAATGATAGTAGTGAGATCCAGGGTAGCGGTCATCTTGCCTGAAATCCCGCAAGGAAGAAGAACGAGTCCATGAAGAAGATGAATTCATGAAGACGAACCAAGCGTAGACGAACGAATCCTCACGATCGCAACAAAACGGGAACTATCGAGAAGAAGCACACAACATGGTAAACACACCACACATAGACAAGACATGATGCACAATAAGCATGATGCATGACAAGGCTACATGAAGCTACTCATGGCAAGAGATGATGCATACAAGAGCAACACAACAAAGCAAGTTTAAATGAGGCCGGGAACAACATATAACAAATCCGTTAAGTCCTCATATGCAAATTTCGAAATGGGTCCAGATCTGAATAAACCTTATGTTCAAGTTGTTAAACAGCAAGTTAAGATGCACCAAGATGATCTACACGAGATTCTAGTCAAGTTACATATAAAGTTCATTAGATTTGGAGCTACGGCCTAGAAGATATGAGCAAAACAAGTTAAACATGGCATTGATGCAAAATGCATACAAACATCAAGCAAACACCCCAAAACAAGGATGCAACATGATAATATGAAACTATATGCAAAAATCAAGCAAGTTTCATATAGAGCACACTCAAAACAGAGCAACGGTTCAACACACACACACTATACAAGTCATAACAACAATCTGTCCAAAACAGCAACTAGGCATATTGCAAGCATCAAAACTATAAGCTACAGCATCCCAACGAGAAAACAAAAGGCATGGGCATGAAGTACAGGTAAAGCATGACAAAATATGAACACTGAGCTATCTCCAGAAGCTACTAGAACATGCTCAAAATGACATGGAAAGATTGCAAATACTAACAGTTTCAGACTTTGCAGAAATAACATCAGGTTGCAATGTTTAGAGCTATCAAACAACATGTTACAGAAACTTATCATGGCAAACAAAGGCATGGCATAAATCTACTAAATGCATAGAACAAAAGTCCCTTACTGACCATGAGCCAAAAGGGCACAGAAAATATGATGGCACCCATGTAAACATGGCAAGTTATATGACAGATTCATACATGGTAGGAACAACAATAAGTAGGTATGTTGGTGAGCTTGAACCACTCACCACAGAGCAATACATGGCATGGCAAGGCAACCAACAGTAAGAAGACATGTTTATGAAGCTAGGCATGGCAAGAGAAAGTTCATAGGGTGCATGGATCACTAACAACAAACATGGCAACATTGAACTTAATGTTAACAGGCTGACAGCAACATTATTTAGCAGTTTTGAGAGCAAGATAACAACAAGCTACAACAAGCTATAAATTCAACCAGGGGCATGAATGGATATAGCAAGACATTTATAACAAAACATCCTTAGTGAACATCTCCATAATAATGCACGAAATGACTTGTAGCAGCAGATCTACATAGCAACAAAATATAACAGAATCAGTCTAGCAAAACAGCAACAGCAAGTACCCTACTTAACAAGCTCGATGCACTCGGTACAAGAATCACAAAAATACATGGATGGCACCACTGTGAAGATGGCATGTCATATATCAAAACACATGTACACATCAACCTCATAGGATGCACACATCAAACATGGCAAAAATGACAAATCATCAAGTTATAACAGTTTCAGCAGATTAACATCACATAGCACTCTTGCAATGATGATTCAGGCAGCAAGACGGACTCAAATGAACATGATGCAATGGAATGAAATGAAGTACTCGTCGAGACGAACAACTTGACATATTATAAGCACGAAACGGAGCTACGGATGCAGAGTTATGATGCGTTGAACATGGCATGATTATGCAAAATTCTCAGGGACTTGGACGAATTATCACCTCCGAAACTGGATCTAGGGTTTCGGGCACGGACTTCGAGGATCGCTGGAGCTGCATGCCGGGGAGCTTGGCGGGACATCAGGACGGCGCGGGAGACGAGGAAGGAGGCCGGAGATGGGGGCCGGTGAGGGGGCGACGAGCGCCGGCGGCAGACGGGCGCCGGCCGGGAGGCGGCGCAGGCGCGCGCGGGCGGGGGGATCCGGGGCGCCGGAGATGGGAGGCCATGGCGGTGGCGGAAGCGCCGCACCGCTTGTTCGGCTGGGCGGCCACGGCGATCGCGGCGGCGCGACGATCATCGCGCGGAGGGCGGACGGAGGTGCGCGCTCGGGGCGCCTGGGCGGCGCGGGCGGCGGGCGGCGGGACGCCAGCGGCGGGTAGGCAACCGGAGAGGAGGGAGCTAGGGCGCGAGGCAGCGCCTTGGCGCGTGGCGCGCTGGCGCGGCGCTCTCAGGCCCAGATCGGCCGGTCGGACCCCGCGGCTTCGCGCGGAGGAGGAGGCTGGGTGGCGACGTGGCAGCACGGGGTTGGAGGAGACGGCGGCGGAGGCGACGTGTCGGTGCGGGATTGTTCGGAGCGGCGGCGGCGGACGTTGTCCGGCCGGACCAGACGTGTCCGGCGGCGCGGAGAGAAGCGGGGCTAGGGTTAGGGATGGATTTGATCCGGAATTTCGGGGGAGGAAGTGTTTTTATAGGTAGAAGGAGCTAGGAAGCTCCGAATGAGGAGCAGTTTTCGCCCACACGATCATGATCGAACGACCGAGAGCATGGAGGGGAGTTTGCTGGGTTTTGGGCCACTTTGGAGGGGGGGTGTGTTGGGCTGCAAAGAGAAGGAGGCTTTTATGGTTACCCGGTTAACCGTTGGAGTGTCAAACGTCCTCCAAATGGCACGAAACTTGACAGGCGGTCTACCGGTGCTATACCAAGGCCGCTTGGCAAACCTCGGTCCATTCCGAGAACGTTTAACACCCGCACAAGAGAAGAGGCAAAAGGGAACGCCGGAGGACATAGGAGTGCCGGATTGCAAAACGGACAACGGGAAAAATGCTCGGATGCATGAGACGAACATGTATGCAATGCAATGCACATGATGACATGGCAAAATGCAACACGCAAGCAAATGACATGGCAATGACGGCGAATAACTGGCAGACACCTTGCGCATCGAATCCGGGGCGTTACACTCGCGTAGCCGTTACCCTTCGTGGGTTGAAGTCTCCATCAACGTGGATGTACGATAGCACCACCTATCGGAACCACGCCAAAAACATCTGTGTCTCCAATTGCGTTTGAATCCTCCAAACCCTTCCCTTTACTTTCTTGCAAGTTGCATGCTTTAATTTCCGCTGCCTATATACTCTTTGCATGCTTGCTTGAATAGTGTAATGATTGCTTGACTTGTCCTAAAATAGCAAAAATCTGCCAAACTCTAAAATTGGGAATAGGTTATGTTTTTATTGGTCAAGTAGTCTAATCACCCCCCTCTAGACATACTTCAAGGTCCTACAAGTACACTCATTGGAATAGTGTCCGGGTCTTCCACAGTTGTAGCAATTACGCTCAAGACTAGAAGATCTTTTGTCATTATAGGACCTTGACTTGGAACTTCTTTCCTTGCTTCTACTCTTGTAGAACTGGTTGAAGTTATTCACCATTAGGCTCAATTCTTCATTGAAGGTTTGTTTCTCACTTGATGATGTGGGAGCTTCACATGAGGCTTTGTAAGCACCACTTGACTTGTTGTGGAGCTCCTCCTTATCCTTGAGTGACATCTCATGAGCAACAATTCTTCCAATGATTTTTGTTGGCTTGAGATCTTTGTAATTGGGCATCATTTGGATCAATGTGCACACGGTATCATATTTTCTGTCCAAAGCTCTTAGGATCTTCTTGATGATGAATTTGTCGGTCATCTCTTCACTTCCTAAGCCGGCAATCTCATTTGTGATAAGAGCAAGCCTAGAGTACATTTCAGCGACACCTTCACCATCCTTCATTTTGAACTTGTCAAGCTGACTTTGAAGCACATCCAACTTGGATTCCTTGACAGAGTTGGTACCTTTGTGCATATCAATCAAAGTATCCCAAATTTCCTTTGCATTCTCAAGATGGCTGATTTTGTTAAATTCTTCGGGGCACAATCCGTTGAAGAGGATATCACAAGCTTGAGCATTGTATTGCAGCATCTTCAACTCTTCCGCGGTAGCTTCACGGTTTGGTTCTCTCCCATCAAAGAATTCACCTTGCAAGCCAATACACACAATAGCCCAAACGGCGGGGTTATGTCCAAGAATATGCATTTTCATCTTATGCTTCCAACTAGCAAAATTAGTACCATCAAAGTAAGGATCTCTACGGTGGTAATTTCCCTCGCTAGACGCCATGCTCTCCTAGGTTGTGAAACCAAGGCTATGACTACCAAAAGCTATGGAAATCAAAGAAAATGGAGACCAAAGCTCTGATACCACTTGTAGGATCGAAAGTATGTCTAGAAGGGGGGTGAATAGACTACTTGACCAAATAAAAATCTAGCCTTTTCCCAATTTTATTTCTTGGCAGATTTTAGCAACTTAGCACGATTCAAGCAATCTTAGCACAATTCAAGCAAGCATGCAAAGAGTATATGAGCAGCGGAAAGTAAAGCATGCAACTTGCAAGAATGTAAAGGGAAGGGTTTGAAGAGTGCAAACGCAATAGGAGGCACAGATGTTTTTGTCGTGGTTCTGATAGGTGGTGCTATCGTACATCCATGTTGATGGAGACTTCAACCCACGAAGGGTAACGGTTGCGCGAGTCCACAGAGGGCTCCACCCACGAAGGGTCCATGAAGAAGCAACCTTGTCTATCCCACCATGGTCGTCGCCCACGAAGGACTTGCCTCACTACGGTAGATCTTCACGAAGTAGGCGATCTCCTTTCCCTTACAAACTCCTTGGTTCAACTCCACAATCTTTTCGGAGGCTCCCGAGTGACACCTAGCCAATCTAGGAGACACCACTCTCCAAGAAGTAACAAATGGTCTGTTGATGATGAACTCCTTGCTCTTGTGCTTCAAATGATAGTCTCGCCAACAGTCAACTCTCTCTCACAGGATTTGGATTTGGTGGAAAGAAGATTTGAGTGGAAAGCAACTTGCGGAAGGCTAGAGATCAAGATTCATATGGTAGGAATGGAATATCTTGGCCTCAACACAAGTGTAGGTGGTTCTCTCTCAGAAAATGTAGGTTGGAATTGTAGGCACATTCTGATGGCTCTCTCCACGAATGAAGAGTGGGTGGAGGGGTATATATAGCCTCCACACAAAATCTAACCGTTCCACACAACTTACCAATCTCAGTGGGACCGAATCGTCAAACTCGGTCGGACCGATTTAGCAAATCATGTGACCGTTAGGATTTTCGGTGGGACCGACATGCAACTTGGTAGGACCGATATGGTTAGGGTTAGGGCATAACGTAATCTCGGTGAGACCGATTACACAAACTCAGTGAGACCGATTTTGGTAATGGACACACAGAGGGTTGGTCAGGCAAACTCGGTGGGACCGATTCGCTCATCTCAGTGAGACTGAAACGTTACGAAAGGGAAATAGAGAGTTTGCATTGCAATCTCGGTGGGACCGATTGCTCATCTCGGTTTGACCGAAACATTACGAAGGGAAACAGAGAGATTACAATCCCATCTCGGTGACACCGAGATCCCTATCGGTGAGACCGATTTTCCTAGGGTTTGTGGCAGTGGCTATGACATCTGAACTCGGTGGCGCCGGGTAGGAAGAATCGGTGGGGCCGAGTTGGACTTCTGGTTTGGGTCATATGTGGATGTGAGAAAGTAGTTGAGGAGCATATCACTAAGCATTTTGAGCAAGAAAGCCATTAAGCAACACCTCATCCCTCCTTGATAGTATTGGCTTTTCCTATGGACTCAATGAGATCTTGGATCACTAAAATGGAAAATGTAGAGTCTTGTGCTTTGAGCTTGAGCCAATCCTTTTGTCCTTAGCATTTTGAGGGATCCACTTTTCTCATCCATGCCATGCCAATCATTGAGCTTTCCTGAAATATTTATCTTGAAGTAGCATTAGCTCAATGAGATATATGTTGTTAGGAATCACCAAAACCACCTAGGGATAGTTGCACTTTCAGGTGCCCTGGGGGGTTTATATAGTCCTACCCCCAGGGGTACAATGGTAACTTGGCCGGGTGTAGGACCCGACTGTCAGTGTCTCTGGTCACCGGCTTCTCCGCTGGCAGCTGGGGCCCGCCGCCTGGTGGGCCCCTCCGACTGGTCTGGTACGGAGCCGACAGGCCGCCTCCGTCGCTGGCGGGTCTGGTTGGTGGCTGATCACTGTAGTCGTGATGCTAATGACGCAGGCCTGGTCAGGGGAGTGTGGCTACAGTCCCGCCGCCTGGTGGGAGATCACTGTAGCCACACCACGCCTTATCTGGTTAATGGTGCACGGGCCCCGAGGGAGGAACGAGCCGCCTGCTGGTAGCCGTCCTCCCTTAGGTCCGACTGGTCTGGCTTCCGCCATCTTCCGGGCTCTCATTGCCTGGTAGGGCCTGCCGCCTGCAGGCCGTACCGACAGGCCATCGTGGGAACAGGGCTCCGCCTATCAGGAATGAAGTCAAGGGGGGAGTGGCAACAGTGCCGCGTCGTGCGGAGATCTCCGCCGTACGGGGCACTGTGGCCACGCCAAGCCCGAGATTTGGGGGTGAGGGGCTACACTGTAGCCTCACCCTGTCTTGTCCTCTTGATGAGGGGCGCAGACTCTGAGGGCGTCGGGCCGCCTGCTAGAAGCCGGCCTCAATGGAGGCCGCCTTCTAGGAGTCGGCCCGTCTTGGTACCGTCTGCTGGTGCTCGGCCGTCTTCGGGCAGCCGGCCGTTGAGCTAGCCGGCCACTGGAAGGTGGCGCTTCATTTTGGAGTCTCGTGGGCCGAAGCTGGCCCAAAGTCTTGAAGGGCTCTGGGACTCGGGTTAGGCCACCCGTGGCCCATTACTCCGACAAATTGCAAGTAGGAGCTGCAAGCACATGCATATTATATCTATCAAAATCATCATCTGTAGTAGTGAAACGCAACCCATCAATATAATCCTTAATAAGCACAAACTTCTCCGATATAGTGTAGTAGGAAGAATTCAAAAAGATAATAGGACTACCATGCGTGGGTGGAATAGCAAAAATTTCATGTTCAACATAAGGGACTATATCAAGTTCATCTCCATAAGCATAATTCATCTCCATAGTGGCATCTTGGCCACAAGCATAGCAAGCATCATCAAAAAGGGATATTTCAAATGAATTAAAGGGATCATAGCAATTATCATAGCAATCATCCTTCGGTAAGCACGAAGGGAAATTAAACAATGTATGAGTTGAAGAGTTACTCTCATTAGAAGGTGGGCACGGGAAGCTAATCCGCTCTTCCTCCTTTTGTTCTTCGCTCTCCTCCTCATCTTTTTCATCCAATGAGCTCACAGTTTCATCAATTTCTTCTTCCATAGACTCCTGCAAAATATTAGTCTCTTCTTGGACAGCGGAGACTTTCTCAATAAATGCATCAATATCGGCATTGTATTCATAATTCTCATAACAATATTTAAGTATAGCAAAATTTTCAGGTCAGTAAATAGCATCATCAAGATTTTCACACTCTTTAAACAAAGATTCAATCTCATAAGCACCCATAAAAGCAAAGAATTCTTCTATTTGTTCCACATCATAGTAATCATATATACCATTAGCATAAGAAGCCAAGGTTTTATCATCATTGAATTTGCATGAAAAGGGAAGGTGTGAAGCCTTCATCCTAGAGCAACAAGTATAATCATATCTCAAGCATAGTTGACGAGCATACCAATGCAACATATGAATTTGATCCCATAATAGTTTCCCTTTTTGTGTCAAGCGATATTCCCTAAAGTATTCGCGTTGATCTAACGTGTCTCCCATAACATAATTGAATGGGGTTTTCTCAGGATTATCAAAGTAGTACATAACATTTTTCACATAACCAGCATCGAGGGTTTTAGGAGGTTCGCCATCTCCATGAGTAGCAATTACACCTAATTTTTTTGGTATTTCGTGTTCCATATCCATAACTAAAGATAGAGAATAACTAAGAACAGCAAATAAAAATTACTTAGTGATAAAGCAAACAAGCACACACGAGAATATTCACCCCGCGCTATGACTCCCCGGCAACGGCGCCATAAAAAGGTCTTGATAACCCACAAGTGTAGGGGATCAATTGTAGCCTCTTTCGATAAGTAAGACTGTCGAACCCAAAGAGGAGCTAAAGGTAGAACAAATATTCCCTCAAGTTCTATCGACCACCGATACAACTCTACGCACGCTTGATGTTCGCTTTACCTAGAACAAGTATGAAACTAGAAGTACTTTGTAGGTGTTGTTGGATAGGTTTACAAGATAATAAAAGAGCACGTAGATAAAAGCTAGGGGCTGTTTAGATAAAGAAGCAATAAAGTAAATATAGCGAGTGTGGAAAAGTGGTGGTAGGAGTTGTGGAATTTTCCCTAAGCAATTGACTACGTTACTAGACCGATAGCAAGTTTTATGTGGGAGAGGCATAAGCCAACATACTTTCTCTTCTTGGATCATATGCACTTATATTGGAACTCTAGCAAGCATCCACAACTACTAAAGATCATTAAAGTAAAACCCAACCATAGCATTAAAGCATCAAGTCCCCTTTATCCCATACGCCACAACCCCCTTACTCGGGTTTATGCTTCTGTCACTCAAGCAACCCACTATAAGCGAATCATGAACGTATTGCAACACCCTACAGCGGGAATCCCTCACGCTTGCGCGACACGGAGAGCACCATAGAACAGCAACATAACCACAAGCAAATTAAACCAATCATAGCAATTCATCAATCACCGATAGGACAACGAAAATCTACTTAGACATCATAGCATGGCAACACATCATTGGATAATAATATGAAGCATAAAGCACCATATTCAAGTAGAGGGTACAGCGGGTTGTGGGAGAGTGGATCGCTGAATATAGATGGGGGAAAGGTGATGGAGATGTTGGTGAAGATGGCGGAGGTGTTGGTGTAGATCGCAGTGATGATGATGGCCCCCAGCAGCATTCCGGCACAACCGAAAGCAAGGGGAGAGAGCCCTCCTCCTTCTTCTTCTTCTTCCTTGACCTTCTCCCTAGATGGGAGAAGGGTTTCCCCTCTGGTCCATGGTCTCCATGGCGTGGGAGGGGCAAGAGCCCCTCCGAAATTGGATTTGTCTCTCTGTCTCTCTCTGTTTCTGCGTTCCCCAATTCTGCCCTTTCACCGTTTTTTTTATATCCGGAGATCCGTAACTCCGATTGGATTGAAACCTTTGCCAAGATTTTTCACCGAAAATTAGCTTTCTTGCGGCAAAAGAAGAGCATCAACCGCCTTACGGGGTGCCCACGATGGTCAGGGGCGCGCCTGCCCCCTGGGGCGCGCCCTCCTGCCTCGTGGCCCCCTCGAGCACCGTCTCGCGTTGATTTTTCTTCCCAAAAATCATAAATATTCCAAAAATATTCTCCGTCCGTTTTTATCCCGTTTGGACTCCGTTTGATATGGGGTTTCTGCGAAACATAAAACATGCAACAAACAGGAACTGGCACTGGGCACTGGATCAATATGTTAGTCCCAAAAATAGTATAAAAAGTTGCCAAAAGTATATGAAAGTTGAATCATATTGGCATGGAACAATCAAAAATTATAGATAGGACGGAGACATATCAATGTCTTCCCGGCAACGGCGCTAGAAATTCCTTTTGATGTCGCTTGAAACTATGTCGGTATTTCCCCAAAGAGGAAGGGATGATGCAGCACAACTACAGTAGGTATTTCCCTTAGTTATGAAACCAAGATATCAATCCAGTAGCAGAACCAAGCAACACTATGTAAACGGTACCTGCACATAAAGAACAAATACTTGAAACCCAACGCATATGAGGGGTTGTCAATCACTTCTTCGGGTAACGGCGCTAGAAATTGTGAAGTTGACGGGATAAAATTGTGATACATTGGATAAATAGATCTCGATGAAACGTGAAATAAAGGATGCAAATAAAAAGTGCAGCGAGGTGTTTTGGGGTTTTTGGAATAATAGATCCGAAAATAAAGGTGCCAAATAAAAATATGTCTCAAAGCAAATATGATAAAGAATAGACCCGGTGGCCGAAGATTTCACTAGTGGCTTCTCTCGAGAAAATACCAAATGACGGGTAAATAGTGGACATAAACTAGTGCTTGATTTGTTTCCTAATAATTAATGTTTTTTTCTAAATAACATGTTTTAATATGATACATGTCGTCGAAGATCTTAAGCGTTGCTCTTTGTTAATGAGCGAACATGATATGTGAGATTCACATAACTCACTCTTTTATAAGTAGTGGAAATGGAAAATGGAGCTAGTGTTTGCACTGTATAATACGGAACTACTGCACACATGATGAATAGTATGTACATCCATTGAACGATGACCCATCTAGCGATGTGGCTGTCTTTTGCATGTATGGATGGTTTGATTCGACCTCGTGCAGAAATAGTGCGCATAGCGTCGTCATAACATGATGCAGGTTCATGAAAGAAATCATTGCAGCAAAGAATGTAAGCAACCAATTTTCTTCTCCTTGCATGAATGACTATTCGACAAAAAATGCTACACCTAATGATGAAACCTACGGACCACAAAAATATTGCCAAGTACTCAATAGTGCAGTTGTGCTATTTAGTCTGCTCTGAAATGCATGTTGTCCTAACCGTTCGATTACGTGGAGAGACAATTGACAACGCGTAGGTGGGATGGTGTCACGTGCGTAGTCACATAGCGAGACAACTAAAAACAGTGCACGTTCTAGGGGGGGCCACGTGCACATGATGCCCGGTTTCCCTGGTTGGGGTCCACACATCCGATATAGGTGAAAGTCTTCGGTCACGTGTGTCAAAAACCATCGTGGTTTGAATTTTCATGAGCTCATCCTTATTACATGAGGCATTTACTCTTTTCCTTGTCAACATCCTTATCCACCCTTTTCTCTCAAAAACTGCCAAAATTGGATTTGGGGGGTAGCGTGCAGCCACTGCAGGAGGAGCCCAAGCCTGGTAAGGGGAAGACATTGGTGTTTGCCATCATGGTTGTTCAAGCAGCGACCGGAGCAAGAGGCTAGCGGACCGTCGAGCCGCGAGGCAAGGTGGGAGGGGAGGGGGTTGACAGCCCAAGCGCCATGGCGGGCAACCATCATCAAATCTCACGGGATCTCGTGTGACCACCGGTAAGTCCCCAAGATCCCACACCTCGCATGCGTGATTAATGGCGGTCAGCGGGAAGGGTTACGATGCATCTTGCGTGGCGGGGTGGTAGAGGAGCCATCGTTGTCGCGGAAGAAGTGGACATTAGGACGGATCTCGCGCAACGATGTGGTCTCGTGCACATAGGGGTATGGATCTCGCGCAGCACAATGGGATCTTGAGCGGGAGGGGTCGGAGGACGGATCTCGCACGACATGATGAGATCTCGTGTCGGGGGAGGGGGGTTGGATCTCGTGTGGCACGATGAGACCTTTTGCAAGGCGGTGCGGATCTCGTGTGGCATGGTGTGGTCTCGTGCTAGGGGAGGGGGATGAATCTCGTGCAACACGATGTGATATTGTGCGAAGGGAGGGATGGTAAAGCCGAGAGTGGCTTGGGGGAGGATTTTCTTTCTTTATATACTCGGTGTTTGCCCCGGACGCCAAACAAGGCAATACATGTTGGTTACTGGCAGTCTAAAAAGCTTTTGCATATATCTTTCTTTTCATGATTTTAAACAAAGGGTAAAAAATGGTTCTCGGTTTTTTCTCTGCTTGTCGACGAATTTTCTTTTTTTTTAACTGAGTTTCTATCGGTGGATTTTTTTTTTTCTCAAGAAACAAAATCGTATGCGGCTTGTAGGAGGGGAAAAGCTAAGGGCACAGTAGTTTTTTTTGGATCCAAAAGGGCACAGTAGTTTAAATTGTACAGATAAAACGATTTTTGTTCTGAACGAACGGACCACGGCAGATACGACAGACAACTTAAATCGGCAGTTTATCTCTAGTCAAAGCAGGTCCCGCACCGTTGTACACTTTGTATTTGGAAAGCACGGGACTCTCCCCCGATCTTTGCAATCACACGCGTCTGTTACAAATACGTTTCGATTCCAGCAGGCACCGGAGACGCAGAGACCGCCGGCTCGCCGATACCCTAGTTGGAGTACGACACGCCCGGCGCCGCACCGCACGGCGTCTACATAAAGCGCACCGAAGGCCCGCGAATCACCAGCGTGCACCGCCCCCAATTGCTTCGCACCACAATCACCTCGGTTCGGAGCACGGACGCCATCGACGACGCCATGGATCGGAGCGGACGGAGCGACGCCAGCAACAACGACGGCAAGTCCACCGGCCACCCCGACCTCGCCGCCTCGCTGGGCGCGATGGGCCTCGGCAACCCCTCGCCGCAGCCGCGGGAGCAGCAGGAGGAGGCGCTGCAGCGGCAGCGGCAGCAGAGAGCGGCGTGGTTGCGGCAGAGGACCGCGCCGCCGGTGATGCCGGAGCAGCAGTTCAGGACGAGCCTGTTGATGGCGTCAGGGCTTGAGGTTGCGCGGCAGTCCTGGTCGCAGCAGTCACAGCAGCACCAGGCCTACCGGTGGGAGGAGATGGGCTCATCGAGCGGCGGCGGCCCGTACGCCTCGCCGATGGGCGCCGCCGCAGCGGCCAATAACCCTAGCGCGTGGTACGACATGGCCGCCACAGTTGCCAATAACCCTAGCGCGTGGTACAATTCCGCAGGCGGCAACTTCTTCAGTACGCAGGGCCAGAACGGTAACCACCACCAGCGGCAGCAGCAGTACACTCTGAGCGCCAGCGCCAGCCAGTACCAACCAGTAGCCTCGCCGGTGGCGGCGAGCACCAACGCCAGCCTGCAGTACCTGTACCAGCAGCAGTATGCCATGTCCAACCAATCCGGCGCCGGCGCGTACGCCTGGTCCGCGCCCGACGATGACAAGCGCATGGATCAGAGGCTGAGAGCCATCAGAGCCGCCCAGGCTCAGGCGGGTTATGTGCCGTACAGGGCGGCGCCGGCGGCCCAGCCACGGCATGCCCGGACGCTGGAGGAAACCCGGTCGCGGCTGCTCAAGGCCCCGATTGATGTGCACGTGGTGACGTTCCCCCAGTCCCCCGCGCACGTGGTGACGCTGCTGGAGGAGGGCGTCGACAAGATCCGGCTGAACGTGCTCGCCGGGGTGACGCACCGCATGCACGACTTCATGGACAGCAGGGACGGTCACGCGGTGTTTGTGGCGCTGCTGCGCGCCTGCGCGGCGCGGGCCGGCGAGGTCAAGGGCATCGTGGAGGCCGCCTTCTACTGCAGGCACAACCTGCTGCCGCTGATGAGGCACGACCACGGGTACGTCGCACGAAACACATTGCTCCTCCAGACTCCTAGCTATTGCCTATTAGTAGTGCAGGATGTATGTGCTAACTGGTCCATGCATGCAGGGAGGATTGCCTGGCGGAGCTCATGGCGGCGGCGGCGCCGTACCCTAACCTGTGCGCGATGCTGGTGGACCGCTTCCTGTTTGAACACGTGCTGCTGGACCTCAAAGGGGACCAGGTGCTTCACCACTGCTTTGCCACCATGAGATACGAGGACGCCAGGGTAAGCTCTTACATTCCATGCATACTGCTCAAGTAGACATATGAACGCCGGCCGAGGCTGATTTATTTCCCCTTTTGCTCGTCGTCGATGTATGTTTATATAGCTGCTGGTGGTCGCCGTCCTCGATGGCAACATGCTTGACGAAATGGCCTACTCGAAATCGCCGGCCGGGTCCAAGTGCCTGGTGGAGTGCTTCAACAATGCCAGAGGCGACGAGTCCCTCAAACTCCGGGCCGCCCTGCTCGACAAGGCCATCGAGCTGGCCAGGGGCGAGTACAGGTGCGTAGCTTTCTGTCCCCGGACGGATCGACCATGGATCCATGGTTACGGACTGACCGATATCAGTACTGATGATGTGATGGTCGATGAATGCATGCGTGGTGTTGCAGCAACTACTTCGTGCAGCACGCCCTGGAGCACGGCGACGCGCAGACGCGGCAGCAGCTGGTGCAGCGGCTGATGGGGCAGGCGGTGGGCCTGTCCCTGCACCGCTCCGGCAGCTACGTCGTGGAGGCGTGCTTCAACAAGGCGGGGCTGCTCAACCTCGTGGTCGCCCAGTTCATGAACATGGGCGACGCCGAGCTCGTGGAGCTCGTGCAGGGCCGCTCCTCCAACTACGTCGTCCACAGGATGCTCGAGGCCGCCAAAGACGTAAGTAGAACCAGCACCTAGCTCCCTCTTTCTAGACCATCGCCGTGTGGCCATGCCTGGCTCTGACCGTGATCCATGGCGTGCGTGCAGAGGTATCCCAAGGAGACGCTGGGGCTGGCGCGGCGGATCTACAGGCTGCACGGCAACGGCGTCTGGCAGGTGTACGCCGAGAAGGTGATGAGGGTCGTCGGCAAGATCTTGTCTCGCCACTCTCATCACGGCCCCTCGTATCGCTGATCCCCTCCGCCTCCGGGGTCATGTGGCTGCTGCGCGCCTTAACTATGTTGTTGTCGACATTTGCGCACAAAATGAATGTTCCTGTGTACGGTAGAGTTTTCTGTAGGTGATCGATCGAGAGCTTTGCGTCTGTGTGTTTCTCTGTCTGTGTCTGTCGTTGTAGTTTCGGAAGCGATGTGTGTGTTCGGTAGTTTGTTTCTCTATATATTGTCTGTTCGGTTTGTTAGGGGTGCTGTAAGCGCTAAATATGTACTATGGCAGCAGTACTATGTTTTGTGTCCAGGTTTAAATACTTTGAGGTACTTGGCTGGATAAATACTGCAGTTTTATGAACAGAGTTACAATTTTATGGTCAACAGCATTTTTTTTCGTCTTCATTGGAATTTTTGCATGCTTGATTGTACGCTACCATCTGTGTTGGAAACTTCCGCCGGAGGCTTTTTGCCTTGAATTTGGGCCGGTCTTTCTGTATTGAATTCATGGTTGATATTAATCGTAATTTGGTGATTTTGTTGTGGTTTCTCTATTGTGTGTTTGGTTTGTTAGGGGTGCTGCAAGTGCTAAATACTTTGTTTCAATGTTTTGTGTCCAGATTTCAATAGTTTGAGGTCTTTGTATAGATAAATATTACCGTTTTATAAACAAAATTGCTATTTTACAGTCGATTTTTTTCATCTTCATTCAATTTTGTGCCAGATCGTGCTATGATTCATGCTGGAAACTTCAGCAGGAGCCTTTTTTTTAGTCTGGGCCGATATTTTATTGCATGGGGCACTCGTTTTTCATCTTGTAGTTTTTTTTTTCTATGTTTGGGATTTTCCTTTGAATTTATATTCTGAAATTAGTCATTTTTATAGTTCATTCTATTGCTAGCTCTGTATTTTTGTTGTTAGAATTTACATTAGTTGTAAATTTAAGTACTATTGAAATGATATTTTTGTTGTTAGAATTTACATTAGTTGTAAATTTAAGTACTATTGAAATGATTTCCATGTTTGCCTGGTATTTTTTTAAGATCCATTCTTCTCCTAGAATTAGTATTGTTAGTTTGTACTATATATAGTTTCTACAGTTACAAAAGAACTTGATTTATAGTGATTTATAGTTTATAGGTGTTCCTAGTATAATTTGATGGTGGAGGCCTGATGATGTATTTTACATTACAATTCTTGTTGTTAGCCCTTTTTAGTCTTACTCACAAAGTAAGCTTGCAATGGCTATAAAATTTGAGTGAAGGTCAATTTTCAGTTGAGTGTTAAATATAGTACTTATTAAACTTAGATCACATTTACATCGTCCACGACTACCATACTGCCGGAGGCTTTAGCTCATGAGCCGCGGTGTTAGTCACTCGAGGGCAATGATTAAACATGACTATATGTTGTCGTGCCAACACTCTAAGAAAATTGCTGCTACAGCATCCCACCACCATGATCCCTACAAAAATTGATGACATCAAGAGAATTCGATTCTGCTTGAACCCGTGGAAACCAATTGGTGAAAATAGCATCCGAAAGCAATAGGGATGCACTTGCATTGAGCAGCCGGGAAGTGGCCCTTCTTGTCGCATTGAGCAGCCGGTTTGTTAGGGGTGCTGCAAGTGGCAATACTTTGTTTCAATGTTTTGTGTCCAGATTTCAATAGTTTGAGGTCTTTGTATAGATAAATATTGCAGTTTTATAAACAAAATTGCTATTTTACAGTCGATTTTTTTCATCTTCATTCAATTTTGTGCCCGATCGTGCTATGATTCATGCTGGAAACTTCAGCAGGAGGCCTTTTTTTAGTCTGGGCCGATATTTTATTGCAAGGGGCACTCGTTTTTCATGTTGTAGTTTTTTTTCTATGTTTGGGATTTTCCTTTGAATTTATATTCTGAAATTACTCATTTTTATGGTTCATTCTTGCTAGCTCTGTATTTTTGTTGTTAGAATTTACATTAGTTGTAAATTTAAGTACTATTGAAATGATTTCCATGTTTGCCTGGTATTTTTTTTAAGATCCATTCTTCTCCTAGAATTAGTATTGTTAGTTTGTACTATATATAGTTGCTACAGTTACAAAGAACTTGATTTATAGTGATTTATCGTTTATAGGTGTTCTAGTATAATTTGATGGTGGAGGCCTGATGATGTATTTTACATTACAATTCTTGTGCCTTGTAGTGTTGTAAATGTTTGTATCTTTATGTTTTCAACTAAGTGAGAGTTAGCCCTTTTTAGTCTTACTCAAAAAGTAAGCTTGCAATGGCTATAAAATTTGAGTGAAGGTCAATTCATTCTCAGTTGAGTGTTAAATATAGTACTCCTACTTATTAAACTTAGATCACATTTACATCGTCCACAACTACCATACTGCCAGAGGACAATGATTAAACATGACTATATGTTGCCGTGCCTGCTGCTACAGCATCCCACCACCATGACCCCTACAAAAATTGATGACATCAAGAGAATCCGATTCTGCTTGAACCCGTGGAAATCAATTGGTGAAAATAGCATCCGAAAGCAATAGGGACGCACTTGCATTGAGCAGTCGGGAAGTGGCCCTTATTGTCGCATATGACAAAGGCAGTGGCGCCTGAACCTTCCGCTTCGACATTTACCTTGATGAACTTGGGTTCATGTTTACTCCCCTTCTGAGACTAGAGCTCTCAATTTTGACTTTCGAAAATTTCCCTCCGAATCCACCACAAGTACCAACAACCGATAGCAATGACCTCCTTATGGTTCAACGATGGCATCATCTGAAGATTAGCCGTAGTTCGAGCAATGCTTGAAGAACCACCATAGTAGTTATTGTGTAGTTGCTGCCTTAGATCTGTTGTTATCGACATGCGCACAATACGAATGTTCCTATGTAAGATTTTGTAGGGTAGTCGATCAAGAGATTCGGTCTGTTTGTGTCTGTCATTGTGGCGAAGGCGATGCGTGTGTTCGGTAGTTTGTGTCTATCATTGCGGTGAAGGCGATGTGTTCGGTGTGGTTGTTGGGGGTGATGTAAGCGCTAAATATGTATGGCAACAGTACTTTGTTTTGTGTCCAGATTTAAATACTTTGAGATAACTACATAATATTGCACTTTTATAAACAGAATTGTTGTTTTGCAGTCAATTTTTTGTATCTTCATTTGAACTTTTGTTCGTCGGACAGTGCACTATGATTAGTGCTGGAAACTTTGGCAGGAGGCTTTTTGTCCTCAAATTTTTTATGGTATTTTGTTTCTGGGGTCACTCACTTTTGTCTCGAGTTCATGGATGATATTAATTGTTCCCTTGTATACCATTCCCTTGTAGCATATAGTCAATAAATACTCGATACAGAGCCGAGGGCGTTTCCCCTCTTTTCGAAAAAAATGTATTCTGAATTTACCCATTTTTATGGCCCATTATGTTCAAATTTACATTTGTTGTGAATTGAAGTACTACTGAAATTATTTCCATTTTTGCCTGGGCTATTTTATTAATTCATTCTCCTCCCAGAATTTGTATTGTTAATTATTTTTTTTACAGTTCCAAAGAAATTGATTTATACTACCTCCGAAACTAAATATAAGGCGTTTTGCCATTTCAATTTGAACTGGAAAACGTCTTATATTTAGTTACAGAGGTAGCAGTTTATAGGTGTTCTATATTATTTGATGGTGGAGGTGTCGCTTGATGGTGAATTTTACAGTTCTAAAGTAACCCGAGTTAAAATTAAAATGGTTGTTGCATGACCATGTGGTGTTGTAATTGTTTGCATCTTCAACTATATTTTCAACTAAGTGAGAATTGGCCCTTTTTAGTCTTACTCACAATGTAAATTTTGTGTAATAGTTGTTCTGCAGCCAGTGTCATTTTCTATTGAATGTTAAATAGATGCTCAAACAATGGTAATGTCTTTTTTTTAAGGGAAAACCATCATGGCTAGCTTTATTAAACCTAGATCACAGTTACATCATCCACAAGTGCGTTGACAATACTGCCCGAAAGCTCGTCAACCCAATTATTACAAAAACTAAACTTAGCTCATTAGCCACGTGTTAGCTGAGGACAATGACTAAACATGACCTTTCGAATATATGGCGAAAATTGCTGCTGCAACATCCCATCACTCGTAACTGAACCGGATGGAAACCAAGAGAATTAGCAAAAACTAGCCCATCTCGCATAGCCATCGCTTCCATCATCATAGCATCCGAAGCATAGGGGCGTACTTGCTTTAAGCCGCCAGCTTGGGTCCAGGTTTACTCCACTTCTGATCAAGATCACTAGGACTCTTCAAGTTTGACTTCAGAAACTTTCCTGCTATGCCCAACACTTTTTTTTTTTTTTGAGAATCTGCTATGCCCAACACTTTTTTTTTTTTTTGAGAATCTGCTATGCCCAACACTTTTTTTTTTTGAGAATCTGCTATGCCCAACACTGACATATATGCCCAATACTGACATATATAGGCCACCGAACAAAAGGTGGGGCTGGTTCATTGTTTTTTTTTTTTTGAAACAAGAGGGCTGGTTCATTGTGAGTAATTTGCCTCCGAATCCGCAACCGGTAGCAATGACCTTATGGTTATGATGATGACGATGGCATGATCTGAAGTTTAACCGCTGGCAGTTCGAGCACCACTAACCAGAACGATCCACATGAATCACAAAAGAGATCAAGTCCATGAGTCCCTACCGGTTACACAGCTTCTTGGCGTTGCACATTGAACCAACATGTGCCGTCGCTGCAAGGTTACCAACAATGGTATGCCTAACACCACAATGTTGTTTCATGCAAAAAAAAAATGTTGTTTGAGTATTAGAAAAACCCTACTCAAAGTTAAAAGTACGGCGGAGTGTGCAGGTGCAACACAACACTGAGTCACCAACATAAGTTTGACATTGGTTCGGGTTTTTTTTGTCCGAGATTGACAAAGTTTGACATTGTTAATTACATAACGGCAACTAAAACGTCAATAGAGATATATGTATATATACAACTATATTTAGCATCTAAGCAGGTCTCGGACCAAACCAACGCTTGATGTCAGGTAGCATCATCTATGGATTATACTTCGACATATTAGACAAAGAATAGCTGTAAGATGAACCCTTCTTATCGGATGCTCGAGAGACATACGCAAGGGGATCTTCAGAATAGAGCTTTGACCTTGATGATGCGCTGGCACCTGGAACACTCAAACCACCTGGTCTGATCGATGCCAAATTATAGAAGTCTGCCACGCCGCCACTGTACTGAGTCTGAACAGATGAAGCAGCCAGGGTCTGATTCTGGATGCCAAGGGGACGCTGGTTCCCAGCAGAAAGCAACGGATTATGAGCGGTAGCTGGAACTATGTTATGGCTAGAAACAGCTTGATACTTGTTCGCAACTGTAGGGAAGCTCTGCCTTGACATGAGCTCCTGACTCGATGCTCGTACCGGGCGGGTGTTCTGGCCTAAGGAACCTTGTACGTCACTCTCTGGAAGCTGTGGTCTCTTCCTGGAGTCCAGAATGTTTTTACTAACTTCACGAGCAGCTGCAGCTGCAGCATTGGCTGCTCGCTTTCTCTCTGCACTTTGCAGATCCAATTGTGTCATTCGGTTGTTAGCTTCTTCCAAAATAGGCAGTTCTTCTAGTTTATGTTCTTTAATGAACTTCTGCAATGCTCCGAGCAACGTACGCTCTTTTGCATCACCTGCATCCTGCCGAAGCATTTTAAGAAACGGCAATTCAGACGACCATGAATACATGATGTTCATAATAGATGATACTGCAGCAGAGCTACCTGAGAGGCAGGACCGTCTCCCCTGATGCGGATCATGTTCCCAGCATTTTTGGCATCATTCACATATGACCTAAGAATAGGCAATAAAGGATATTTGTGCACTAAATTAAGAGCTTGGATAAATTTGACTGCATCGAGCTGTTTGCCTTTGTTTATCATTGCCTGGGTGAGAACTGGTGCAAAGAAAACATGCTGAGATTAATATTCTCATCATCTCAGCTGATACTCTAACAAGGTGGAACAGAAAATAACAAGCAATGGACTCTTAAAACATAAAGCTCACACCAGAAAGCTACACAATAGAATGAAGTGAACAAACAGACACCACACACAGGCCGAACAAACAAGTAAGATCAGATATAATTAAATCTTCTCATCTACTTCCTCCGTTCCTAAATGTAAGTCTTTGTAGAGATTTCACTATGGACTACATACGGAGCAAAATGAGTGAATCTACACTCTAAAATGCATCTATATACATCCGTATGTGGTTCATAGTGAAATCTCTACAAAGACTTATATTTAGGAACGGAGGGAGTATGTCACTTGATGTTGGGCAGAGCTGTATTCGATACTCATCGCCTTCCCGAAAAATTATCCAAAGATATGCTTAAAATACCAAGTATAAAAACTACAATCTAGGGAGAAAAGGAGAAAAATGGAAATAAACAATGAATTGAACTAAAATTCCAAACTGAGCACATAGAATCAGAACAGCACCAAGTGCCTAGGGAGAAAAGAAGAAAAAAGGCAAAGGACAATGATGTGAACCACAATTCCCAACTACTCCCCCCGTTCCTAAATATTTGTCTTTCTAGAGATTTCTATTAGTGACTACATACGGAGCAAAATGAGTGAATCCACACTCTAAAATGTGCCTATATACATCCGTATGTGGTAGTCCATTTGAAGTCTCTAGAAAGACAAATATTTAGGAACGGAGGGAGTAGAACTGTTAGCATGATTATACATTTATACAAGCAAATCACAAAATAGATCAGGAAATATGTTATGTTGGACAGCTGAAAACAAAGCAAAGGTGAAAAGATTCTCAAACAGAGAATTTAGAAGCAGTTAGCAAACTAATACAGAGAAATAAACTGCACACTAACACATAGCCATAAGGTCATGACTCAGGCAATGAATGGGAACTATTGCAGCATCACTATATGCCAATCAGTCTTGGGAGTTGTTTTACAAAGGTGTCATCACAGCCTCACAGGTCACATGATGCAGTCTACAACATACAAAATTAGTGTATAGAGTAAATGAAGAGGCCTAAAAATCTAACAGCAAAATCATAGAACAATGTTTAAAAGTTCAACAATAATTCATGAACCAAGGCAAGGTGGCAACTGAAACCAGTATGATATGAACAATAACCAAATCAAAGATTAGCTGACATAACCATGAGCACTATACAAAACTGCTAGGAGGTTTTACAGAACAGTATAAAGCTAACAACAATCTCCAAAAGAAAACATATCATTTGAGGTTTCTCGGAATGAACGGTTCAAATTTAATCCCTTCGACCCAGCCTTACACTTACATTATAAGCTCACTTACAACTAATAACTAGACTCAAAGATGATCGCGGATAAACTCAGCCTATAAACTGATATAGGACAATAAGGCTCAGCTTGTAATTGCTGAATCGTGTTATGCTGAACTTAAACCGGGTGCTACATAAAAATAACCATGAAAGCAGGAAAGAGTTAGCTACCAAACGTTCAACTAGAGAAAGGCTGGTTGGGCAAACAGGATTATTATAATCCACCACAATGTCAAACGTGCCCTAAGAGACATTACACATCCCCTGGAGTAGCTTCACCTACTATTTGGTGTTGAAGCTTAAAAGATAATACCAAGAATGAAACAGGTTCAGTTCACCCATTAGCATAGAGTCATGGACATCAGAATTAAAGAATGGCAGCAGCATTCAAATTTTCATATACCTAAATTAAAATAGCCTTCACTTAGGACTTACGAGTGACCTTGCAGAAATAAATAGTGTGCAGCAATCTGAACCAGAGTGCCTTAGGGAGAAAAGGAGAAAAGAGGAAAGAACAAGAATGTGAACTACAATTCCCAACAAAGCACATAGATTTAGCACACAGAAGTGTTAATAACATGATTATACAGGCAAATCACAAAACAGATGAAGAAATATATTATATTAGACAGCTGAAAACAAAGCAAAAGTGAAAAGATTGCTCAAGTAGAGAATTTAGAAGCGGTTGGCAAGCTACGACAGGGAAATAAACTGCACACTTACTGAACAAAGCCATGGGGCAATGACTCAGGCATTGAATGGGAACAATTGCAGCATTCGCTATATTGCCAATGCCAATCAGTCCCAACAGTTGGGAATCGTTTTACAAAGGTGTCTTCACAGCTTCACAGGTCACATGATAGTGTTCAACGTACAAAGTTACTGTTTATTCCATCCCTTCCATAATAAGTGTTATAGTTTTAGTTCAAATTTGAACTAAAACCACGGCACTTATTATGGAACGGAGGGAGTACATGAAGAAGCCTACAAATCTAACAGCAAAATCAGAGAACAATCAATAATAACTCATGGGCCAAGGCAAGTTGGCAACTAAAACCAACAGTAACAATGTATGATATGAGCAACACTCAAATCAATGCTAGGAGTTTTTACAGAATAATCTCCAAAATAAGACTTATCATTTGGGGTTTCTCAGAATGAACGGTTCATATTCAATCCCTTCTGCCCTACCTTGCACTTACGTTATAAGCTCACTAGTTAATAGACTCAAAAGATAACAAGTGAAATAAGTGATGTTATTGGATAAGCTCAAGATGTCATATTCAATCCCTTCCTGAAGGCACCGCCTTGGAGCCCACGGTTCGTCGTATGTGGCTTCATCTCCTCGCGGTGGCCTTAGTGCTAGGGGTGGTGTTGCTGCGCTCAGCGCTTATGTATCGTTACTTGGGTGTGTGCGTGTGTTGTGGTGGCGTGCGTTTGTACCGGGTTGTTGATGATCATTGCTTTATATATAAAGCGGGGCGAAAGCCTTTTTCGGTAAGCTCAAGATGATCGTGGATAAACTGACATAGGATAATAAGGCTCAGCTTGCAGTTGCCTAATTGTGTTACACTGAACTTGTTTAATAGCGAAGTGCTGTGGATAAATACCCATGAAAGAAGGAAGGAGCTGGTTACCAAACATTAAGATAGGGAAAGGCTGGTTAGGAAAACAAGATTATTATAATCTACCACAATGCGAAAAGTGGCCTACGAGCCCTTATGCACCCCAGCAATATTTTGGAGTTGAAGCTCAAAAGATAATACCAAGAACAAAAACAGGCTAAGTTCATCCATTAGCATAGAGTCACGAACATCAGAATTGAAGAATGGCAGAAGCATAAAAAAATTCATATGCCTAAATTAAAATAGGCTACAGTTAGGAGAAACCTTGCAGAAAGTAAATAGCATGCTGATGAAACATCGATACAGCAAAGATGCAGGTGAAACAACTGGACACAAAGAAAAATACAAGGATATAGCAATATATGCCTCCCAAAATAATATCAACATTACATCGACCCAACAAATCCAGGAAGATGGTAGGTGGGTAAACCAACGTAGAAATAAAGCTACAGCGTGAGGATAAAAGGAATATTAATAATAAAATACATGATTTAAGGAGCAAGGGCAGATGACAAATGTCCTATGAAATCATGATATTCCAAATGAAGAGTTCAATAAAAAAAATTGTACTTCCAAGTGCCGTCAACCTGAACAACTTAAACATAGCCAACCAAAACCACCAGACACTAAATCTGTGATATCTAACTGCAAATAGATCATGATGGTGAAGAGTTTAAAACAAATGCAAAAGCATCATCATTTCATCCTGTACCTCGACAAGAGCATCTCCAAATTGCATATTCACAAACAGCTCCAGGTTGCAGGATTTAAATGCAAAAAAAAAATAAAAATATGCAAGAATCACCACGGGGAAGTTCTAACAGAACATTGTGTTGCAGTCTGTGGCAATATCTATCGATAACAGAGTATTGGGTTCCTGCTACTAGAATATTGGCAGTCTACTCAAGAAATGATCAACATAAAGGTTACCCCTGGGCACTATTGCTAGCCATACCTAGTTCCAGCTTTGCCAATCAAACTAGCTTCAATGGACTAGAAAAAACAGCAAGAACGAGAGAAGTGATCCACAGGTGCTACTGTGATGATAACCACTGTTTGCTCATATTTCATGGCTAGCTAGTACTAGTAGAAAGCTAGATGAAGATGAACCAAACAAGTCGCCTAGCCCTTTCATCCTGTAGCTTGTGCTAGCTAGAAATACTTGCTTAGCTAGGCATAGTCAACGGAAGATGCAAACACACATTTACTGAACAACATGGTTGCACAGAGCATAATGCAGTTCTAATTTTCCTAAGGCGAGGAAAATGTGTCTTACCTGGTAGATGCTTGTCGAGGTCGAGGCCAAGGCTGAGGAAGATCTCCACGGCGCGCTCCCGGCTCGAGATCGACACGACCAGATCGAGCACCTGGACGGCGCCACCAACATCCTCCACCAAACCAAATACCCCGACGAGAAGCAGAAAGGCGATCGTCTCATTCTTAAACAGTGACTGCTCCTCGATCCGCTTGCTCTGTTTCCAGTCCGCCGCGACAGCCCTGGCCTCCTCTCGCGCCTCCGGCGACGGCTTCACGCCGAGCGCACGAATCCTGTCGAGGAGGTCGATGAGCAGGCGGCAGGACACCTTGGATTCACCGTCCGCCTTGCCATTGGCCAGCGGCGCGCGGCAGAACCCCGCGGCCGCGGCGAGCACCAGGAGCCCCGGGTCGGGGGCCACCAGCAGGGCGGCATCGAGTGAGCGAGCGGGGTCCCGGAACTCGTCCCTGTGCTCGGCGAGGTACGCGCGGAGGCCTGGCCCGTCCATCCCGGAGCAGAGCAGCTCGAGCCGGGAGAAGCCTTCGAGGCAGGAGGCGAGGGTGGAGTCGATTGTGGTGGCATCGGAATAGAGGGTGCGCCATGCGGAAGTGAAGGCGGAGAGGGCGGTCGAGTAGGTCTGGAGGGAGGCGACGGCGTCGAGCACGGAGGGGTTCGGCTCTCGCTCGGCCGCCATGGCTGCAGCCAGCGCCGGAAACCCTTGGCTCTGCCTACGGGTCTACACGCTAGCCGGTGGGGGGAGGTGGAAGAAGCAGGCTTGGTTGGAAGAGGCCCACGTTGAGTAAGAGCCCAAGTCATGTACAGGCCTACAGTCCAAGATAACAAAGAGATGCCCGTTAAAAAGGCCCGTTTAGCCAGCGAAGGGGGTGGCACTGCGGACGTTTTTATATGGTATAAAATCTTCAAAACACACATGCCAATTTCTTCATAAACATAGCAAATTACGGCAATGTATAGTTTTGTTGTGAAAATTACCATGTTCACTTGAAAGAATTGTCATACTCCGGCAACATTATGGGCCTATTCTGAACTCATCCCGCTCCACGCTTCTCCAACTCCACACGAGGAGCCGGACAGAACATCTGAGCTCCGCGGAGTTAGCTTCCTGAAGCGTTGCGAGCCTGCGGTGTAAAATGCTGGACCTGCTAAAGCCCAACTTCACCAAATGGAGAAGTGAGAAGTTCGTGATAATTACGAAGGGGTGCCATCGCGAAGTTGAGAAAACGGTTCGTGAAATAAGTCCCCTGACGCCTCTGGATGCCCGCCTCGCTTCAACTCTGTGTGAGCGCACGTGGCCAACCCTCCTCGACAGAACGATGCAGTGTGGGGCCATATGGGTTGTCTCGAGCCGGCCCAAATTGGTGCCCAACAGGCCAGTAGCCTCCCGACTGGGCCGAATCGCTAGGAGAAGCTACGAATGCTGCTGAACGAATTGAATCGCCAGGTGAAGTTCGAAGCTAGCTCCAGAAGCTAATTTTGTAGAAGCTAATTTTGTAGAGTTTAGGAAGCTCAGAGAGGTTTTGGATAGGCCCTAAAGAGTTTTTTGGTTGGACACTCAGTTTGCCACGCCTAAGTAGAGGCGGTTATGGCGCGCCACGAAAAGTGTGGCGGCTAAAACAAGCGCCACACCTTAGGCAAAAATTTCTACAGCCAAAGCCCCTTCGAGCTGTGGCAAGCCGAACCTTAGTAAAGAACTAAACGTCTTCCTAGAAAGCTGTGGCACGCCACACCTTTGGCGTGGCTAGCTAAGACTGACAACCAAACAACTCCTAAATGTCATCAAAAATGTTTGTTTTGCCATGCCTCGACGAAAGTCGTGCATAGCTTTAAGAAACATGTAGCCCAACGCCACCTAGTGTTTCTTCTTTCTTTTCTTATATCCTCCATTGAAAATAAGGTTTTCTTTGCTCAAAGGGAAAACTTGGATGCAAAATTCATGTCCCAACAATTATGACGTTTCTTAGCTTTTTTCTAACAAAGGGTGAATTTATTAACTCAAAATGAAGCATCAAGTGGATATAGACATAATGAGCACATATCTAGCCTCTTCATAGCTAGGATACACATAGTCCACGTGAACACACATACATAACTAAACACACCAGAAAATAGCAAAGTCATATAAAACCAAAGCAATGACTTAGCAAGGAAAAAAGGACAAACTACACCAATGACCGTATCTGCACCAACCATCTGTTAACACCAAAAGGACAACGAGGTTCTTCAGCAGTGTAAGGGCATATTTATCCCCAAGTTGTTTTGGTGATTGATGACAATGCTTTTGCGGACTAATCGTGTGTGTTAAGTTCTTTAAGAGATTCATCCATTGGCACGAGACGATTACCTCCCCTCGGTGTTTTATTCAATATGGTGTAGCTCCTTCGTTTCGTTGTTGGTGGACTAGTTTCGTGGGAGTCACCGTACTATCAAGAGGGGATCCGCTTTGGTAAGACTAAGGTGGAATCAACACGTGCACATCTTTATCGCACCCGACGTCTTCCTTCCGCATCATTGGAGCTGCCTTTTCTTCCGTACCTGCTCCGTTCTGTCCCAGCGGTAGTACCGCCAAAGCTCTCCAGCGGTAGTACCGCTCCACGAAGCGGTAGTACCGCTCCCAGAGCGGTAGTACCGCTTGTGGGCTTCGGCCGTAGTACCGCAGTGGTTCCAGGCTACTACCGCCTCGATTCGAGACCGATGTTTTTCGTGTCGGGTTTTGCGGTACTAGGAGCGGTAGTAGTGGCGGTAGTACCGCTCCAAGCGGTAGTACCACTCTTACTCCCGCGGTAGTACCGCTCTGGGACCAGGGCCCTGTCTTCCTCGTCAGCGTGGTAGTACCGCTGGGTGGGAGCGGTAGTACCGCTCCCAGCAGTAGTACCGCCCTGCCCTAGCGGTAGTACCGCTCTGTGTGGGGATGTACAGTGGGGTAACGGTTGGATTGGTTCCCCCACTATATAAAGGTGTCTTCTTCCCCAAAGTTGACCTACCTCTTTCCCCCAAAGCTCCATTGTTGCTCCAAGCTCCATTTTCGCCCGATCTCTCTCCCTAGCCAATCAAACTTGTTGATTTGCTCGGGATTGGTTGAGAAGGCCTTGATCTACACTTCCACCAAGAGAAATTTGATTCCCTCTCTTATCCCTAGCGGATCTTGTTACTCTTGGGTGTTTGAGCACCCTAGACGGTTGAGGTCGCCTCGAAGCCATACTCCATTGTGGTGAAGCTTCGTGGTGTTGTTGGGAGCCTCCAATTGTTGTGGAGATAGCTCCAACCTTGTTTGTAAAGGTTCGGTCGCCGCCTTCAAGGGCACCAATAGTGGAATCACGGCATCTCGCATTGTGTGAGGGCGTAAGGAGAATA
Source organism: Aegilops speltoides (assembly GCA_021437245.1). Classification (NCBI taxonomy): domain Eukaryota; kingdom Viridiplantae; phylum Streptophyta; class Magnoliopsida; order Poales; family Poaceae; genus Aegilops; species Aegilops speltoides. The sequence continues at coordinate 423,602,016 of CM038144.1, read as the reverse complement.
CGGTGGCCCTAGTGGCTTCTTGGGGAGCATTGTGCCTCCACACCGCTCTAACGGAGACGTACTTCCCCTTAAAAGGAAGGAACTTTGGTAACACATCCTCGTCTCCACCGGCTCCACTCTTGGTTACTTCGTGCCTTTACTCTTGCAAGCCTACTTGTGTTGTTTCCATTGCTTGCTTATGTGCTAGTTGTTTTTGCATCATATAGGTTGCTCACCTAGTTGCATATCTAGACAACCTATTTTGTTGCAAAGTTTAAATTGGTAAAGAAAAGCTTAAAAATTGTTAGTTGCCTATTCACCCCCCTCTAGTCAACCATATCGATCCTTTCAATTGGTATCAGAGCCTCGTCTCTTTTTAAGGACTTTACCGTCCGAAGAGTATGGTTGATGTCGTAGATGATGTGGGAGAGCACTCCGGTGCGAATCCGATATCATCTATGAGAGATGGGGGTAACTCGATCTCACGTGAGGAATTCAATGTGGCTTTGGACACATTGAAAACCTCCATGACGACCGAGGTCAAGGACATGTTTAAGGAATTCTTAGAAGGGCTTAAACAATCTACCTCGCCGATGAAAGTGGGTGATCCCACTAACAAGGTGACGGATGCTACCTCCGACAAGGGGGAAGCTAACAGTGAAAAGAGTCCTTCTACTAGTGGTAGAAATGGCACCGGCATCTTTGCCCATGTGGAACCCCCAATTTATGGAGGGCCGATCCCCTCCACTCATTTGAATCATGCCGGTCCTCCTCCTAAATATGAGAAACATGAAGATTTTGATTCTTGGGTTTATCGCTGGCGCGCCATTTAAAACATGTGAACACTAACCTTTGGAGAATCATTGAAGAAGGTTTCTATCCTCATGACCCAAGCAACTTCACCCCTCGAGAAGTCATGGACAATCAATTCAATGAGAGTGCTCTCTTCATCATCCAAGATGCAATCCTTCCCGAAGATCTCCCTCATCTTCGACCTCATGCCATGGCTAAAGAAGCATGGAAATGTGTTGAGTCTCTCTATCGAGGGAGTGCTAGCATTCAACGCTCCAACTATGAAGTGGTGCAAGATGAAGCCGATGAGTTTGCAATGAAAGAAGATGAAGAACCTCGTGAGCTCTTTCCAAGAGTGACCAAACTCGCGGTCTCACTCCGAGATCATGGAAGCAAGGACACAGATGACAATTGGATCAAGCGCAAGTTCCTCAAGGCCATGATGCCCTACAACAAGGCCATGTCCTCCGTCATTCGTCAAAGACCGGACTTCCACTCCATGACCTCAAGTGAAGTGTTGGATGAGTTCGTTGCAATGAGCATCTTGGACAAGACCGCCGACAATGCGGTGCTCCATTCTCAAAGGGCAAAGAAGCCCAACCTTGCTTTGAAGGCCAAGGTTATCATGGAAGAAGAGGAAGAAGTGGAAGATGAGGAGAGTAATCCCGAAGACACCAAGTATGATTATCATGAGCACATGGCCCTTGCTTCAAGACAATTTTGGAGCAAGAAGAATTCAAGACCCAACTTCAACAAGAACAACTCAAGTGGCGTCAAGGGAAAGCAACGAGTTAGAACTTGCTTCAACTGTGGCAATGTGAGCCATTTCGTTGCGGATTGCCCTTATGAGAAGCGGGAAGACAATGGTGGCAAATTCATCCGAAAAGACAAAGCCAAGTCCTTCCCCAACAAGAACAACTTCGCCAAGAAGACTCCAACTCGTGGGTTGGTGGTTCAAGAAGAATACCAAGAGGATGACGATGATGATGAAAGTGGAGAAGCAATGGACATGGCATCCGTTGCCATTGCTACTACTCCCCCGGTGTCTCTCTTTGATTCACCCAACAAAAACATCACCGCCAAGTGCCTCATGGCTAAAGCTTTAAACAAGGTAACCCCCAACATCACAACCACCATCATTACTAATCCCTCCTTGGAGGAGTGCATTGATGAACATGTTGAGTCTAATGAGGAAGTGAATGAATTTGAGTCTTTTATGAGTAAGCTCAAGGGTAAGTCCAAGAAGCACTTTGTTGCTCTCTTGGAACAACTTGGTGAGGCCAATGACATGATCGAGGCTCACGAAGAAACCATCTCTAAGATGGAAGGTCACAATGACTATGCCGATGAGATATCGGATCTCTCAAATGCTCTTGAGGAAGAGCGTGTGCATCGTTTGACTTTTGAGGAGTCACACAATGATGACCATGCTAAGTTAAATAAAGATCTTGATCATGCTCTTGTCGTGTCTCGGGTGCTAACTTCCGAGAAGGCTAAACTTGGGGTTGATCATGCTAGACTCAAAGAGGAGTTTGAGATACTTGACAAGGCCCACAAGGTCTTGAAGGGTGCTCACGCTAACCTCAAGGAGTCTCATGCTCAACTCCAAGTTAAGCTAATCAAGGAAAAGGCCACCTTTCCTCAAATGGTATTAATTGATAATGCATGTGTTACTAACCCGTGTTGTGAGCATGTGCATCTTGTGGAGGAGAATGCCAAGTTGAAGGATCAACTTGAGAAAGGCCTTGTGACATGCATTCAAGGTGAGAAGAACCTCAACGACCTTTTGAGAAATCAAAAGGAAGTTGTGGCCAAGGAAGGAATTGGGCTTGCACCCAAGTCCAAGAGCAAGAAGAAGAAGAACATCAAGACCAAACGTCCTCCTCCCCTCAAGCAAACGTTTGTGAAAGAGGGAGAGGGTGCTCCTAAGGAGAAGAAGGAAAACGTATAGGGAGTTGATGTCCAAAAGGGCAAAAGCATTTCCTCAAACAAAGCAGGCGACTTTAACCCATCATATGTGTTGTGCCGTGCTAGTGTTGGACATGTTTATGCTAAATTTGTTGGTTCTCCTTATGAGTACATTCAATGTTCTATTTGGGTTCCCAAGACCCTTGTTACTAACATCAAAGGACCCATTACTAAATGGGTACCTAAAACCAAGCATTGATCTCTTGTAGGTGTTTGCTTCCGGTGGGGGATCATGGTTGCTCGATAGTGGAGCAACAAATCATATGACCGGGAGCAAGGACTTGGTGGTGGACGTGCAAAAGATTCCATCTATGCCCACCAATGTTGAGTGGAGTGATGCTTCACATTCTAAGGTATTGGGTCTTGGCAAGGTTGTCATTTCTCATGATCTAACGATCAAGAAAGTCATGCTTGTTGAGTCCCTTGCATACAATTTGCTTTTCGTTCGTCAACTTGCACTCATGGGTTTTGCTACTTTCTTTGATATTGATACCGTGGCCCTCTTGTGGAGCAAGACTCTTAAAGATGCTTTGTTGGGCATGTCGAGAACGGTCTCTATGTGATTAACTTTTCGGAGCGACCCACTAAGACCGCGACATGCCTAATGGCTAAAGTTGACGTGGGATGGCTTTGGCATCGCCGTTTATTACGCCAATATGAGATCTTTGCAAAGTCTTCTCAAGGGGACCATGTCCGTGGACTAACAAATGTTAGTTTTGCCAAAGATCGTGCTTGCGGGCTTGTATCGAAGGAAAGCTTCATGAAAGGCTCACCCTCCATCAACCATCATCTACTCGAAGAGACCCTTGGAGCTCCTTCACATGGATCTCTTTGGGCCTCCATCTTTGATAGTCTTGGAGGTAGAAAGTATTGCTTGGTGATTGTGGATGACTATTCAAGATACACTTGGGTATACTTCTTCAAGAGGAAGAGTGAGACTCAACAAACCGTCATCGACTTTGCAAATGAAGCTCAACGTCAACATAATGCAAAGATCTTGACAATAAGAAGTGACAACGCACCGAGTTCAAGAACTACACCTTGGATGAGTTTCTCGGTGATGAGGGATCAAGCATCAATATGCTGCACCTTATACCCCTCAACAAAATGGTGTAGCGAGAGGAAGAACCGGACGTTGATGGATGCGGCAAGGACCATGATGGCCGAGTTCAAGTCTCCATACAACTTTTGGGCCGAAGCCATCAACACCGCATGTCATGCATCCAATCGGCTCTATCTCCGCAAAGGCTTGAACAAGACCCCTTATGAGATACTCACCGGCAACAAGCCCAACCTCAAGTACTTCCGGGTGTTCGGTTGTAAGTGTTTCATTCTCAAGAAAGGTGTTCATTTGTCTAAATTTGAGGCTAGAGCTCATGAGGGCATATTTGTTGGTTATGCTACAAACTCTCATGCTTACCGTGTTCTCAACAAGTTCACCGGACTCATTGAGGAGACATGTAACGTGGAGTTTGATGAAAATAACGGCTCCCAAGTGGAGCAAAGTGGTACTTGTGATGTAGGTGATGAAATTCCTCCCCAAGCCATAAGAAGAATGGGTATTGGTCAAATTCTACCCATTGAGGAACCCCTTGTGGCCGAAGGAGAAGGACAATGCTCTATTCAAGTGGAGCCATCACCTCACCAAGACCCACACGCTTCCGAGGAACAAAGTGAAGGCCCTCAACCTCGTGAACAAGACCAAGGGCAAGATCAACCTCAAGATGGTGGTGAACCTCTAAATGATGCCCAAGGTCAAGTTCTCCCCTCGAGCAAGTTCAAGATCAGAGCAAGCTCAAGATCAAGAACAAGCTCAAGACGGCGCTCAAGATGATCAAGTCAACCCTCCTCCTTCCACACCCAAGGAGGAATTAGAGCGTCGTGCCGCAAAGATTGCTTCCAAGCTCACCACCCAAGGCCATCTCATGGAAAATGTGGTTGGAAGCCTAAGAAAGGGGGTAAGCACTCGTAGACAATTAGCAAACTATTGTGAACATCACGCGTTTGTCTCTTGTGTTGAACCCCAAAAGGTCTATGAGGCGCTCGAAGACTCGGATTGGCTCAATGCCATGCATGAAGAACTCAACAACTTCGAGTACAACAAAGTATGGAGATTGGTGCCAAGGCCATCGGGGGACCACAACGTCATTGGAACCAAGTGGATCTTCAAGAACAAGCAAGATGCTCATGGGAACATCATTTGCAACAAGGCAAGATTGGTAGCACAAGGCTACTCCCAAGTCGAGGGTATCGACTATGGTGAAACCTTTGCTCCCGTTGCTCGTCTTGAATCCATACGTTTGTTGATTGCCTATGCTTCCCATCACAACTTTAAGTTGCAACAAATGGATGTGAAAAGTGCTTTTCTTAATGGTCCTATTAATGAGTTGGTCTATGTCAAGCAACCCCCCGGGTTCGAGGATCCCTACTTTCTGGATCATGTGTATCAACTCGATAAGGCACTCTATGGCCTTAAACAAGCCCCACGTGCGTGGTATGACCACCTTACCGAGTTGCTACAAGATCATGGATTTGAGGTGGGGCTAATCGACCCCACTCTTTTTACTAAGAAGGTCAAAGGGGAGTTGTTTGTATGCCAACTATATGTTGATGATATTATCTTTGGTTCTCCTAACAAAGCTTTCAATGAGGAATTTGCCGCTCTCATGACCTTCAAGTTCAAGATGTCTTCGATGGGAGAGTTGAAGTTCTTCCTTGGTTTTGACATCAAACAAAGAAGAGAAGGAACCTTCATCAATCAAGCCAAATACACTCAAGACATGCTAAAAAGATTCAAGCTAAGTGATGTCAAGCCGGCTACTACTCCAATGCCCACCAAGTGCCAACTTGACATTGATCCCAATGGTAAAGCGGTGGATCAAAAGGTATATTGCTCCATGATTGGCTCCTTGCTTTACCTTTGTGCATCTAGACTGGATATCATGTTGAGTGTGGGGATGTGTGCACGGTTTCAAGCCGCACCGAAGGAAAGTCACTATGTGGCGGTTAAGCGAATCTTTCGATATTTGGCTCATATCCCAAACTTTGGCTTATGGTACCCAAGAGGGGAAAACTTCAAGCTTGAAGGATTTACGGATTCTGATTGGGCGGGAGACAAAGTGGATAGGAAGTCCACTTCCGGAGGGTGCCAGTTTCTTGGGTGCTCTTTGGTGAGTTGGTCTTCCAAGAAGCAAAGTTGTGTGTCCCTCTCGTCCACCGAAGCGGAGTATGTGGCGGCCGGTAGTTGTTGTGCACAACTCTTATGGATGAGGCAAACTTTAAAGGAATATGGTGTCATTTGTGACAAAGTGCCTCTTTGGTGTGACAACGAAAGTGCCATCAAGATTTCTCTCAACCCGGTGCAACACTTCAAGACGAAGCATATTGAGATTTGGTATCATTTCATCCGGGATCACATTAGGCGAGGGGAGATCGATCTCAAGTATGTCAACACTCATGATAACCTTGCAGATATTTTCACGAAGCCCTTGGATGAAGCAAGATTTCGCGAGTTAAGGCATGAGCTAAATATCATTGATTCGAGCAATGTGACTTGAACCCTTGCACCCCCCACCACACTCATCTTGTTGTCTAGTTTAGGTGTAGGCATGGACATAGGGGAGTGTTGTTCTCTCGATGAACTCTCCTCCCCCATTATGCATAAATCGATCAACTCTTTCACATTAGCCATTTTTTGATGGTACTTGTGCTTCAAAGACGAGTTTTGGTCATGGGCCCAAGGATAATTCTTCGCGGTGCCATACCAATTGACTCAAACATAGGTGGCTCCGGCCACCGCCCTCTGTTGAGAGAGGCCAGAGCTCGCTCTACTTTCGTGTGGTTGTCTGGAAGGAGTGGGTTCTGGACCATTGTTGGTGTGTGTGTGTGTTGCCTTGTTGGTCTTTTATTTTCTTGGCCTTGCTTTCCCGTTCTTTTTGTTGTGCTTGAGTTTTTTGTCTAGAGGCCTTTTTGGTTGCTGGCGGTACTACCGCTGCTGGCGAGCGGTAATACCGCTCCAAGCGGTACTACCGCCCTCCAGCGTGGTACTACCGCTATGAGGCGCGGGCAGGGGGTTATATCGGGGCAGGGGGAGTTTTCTTCTCCCCCATACCCATTCGCATGCCCCCTCGCTCTGTTCCTCTCTCTCCAGCAACCGGCGCCGCCGGAGGGCTCCGGCGGATCTCCCTCTCCGGGGCGTTCCTCTCCATTTCCTTCGGTGGAGACGATCCCCACCTTGTCCTCTTGCCATCGATGCTGGTATTGCCCCTGTTCCCTCTTTCTTTTTGTATAGATTTCCAATCTAGCATCTTAGGGGAAGTAGCAGTTGCATCTCTAGATTTTTGGCCAAATCTAGGCTTGAGTAGGATGGAGAATGCTTCTAGGCAGTTTGGATTGATGTTTGGTTGGAGTATTTTTGAATTTGGTAGGACGGTAGTGCTGGATCTGACCACGGTAGTAGGAAACTGCTGTTTCCCCGTCTCGAGCGGTACTACCTGTTGGGGAACATAGTAATTTCAAAAAAATTCCTACGCACACGCAAGATCATGGTGATGGCATAGCAACGAGAGGGGAGAGTGTTCGTCCACGTACCCTCGTAGACCGTAAGCGGAAGCATTATGACAACGCGGTTGATGTAGTCGTACGTCTTCACGAATGGACCGATCTAAGCACCGAACGTACGGCACCTCCGTGTTCAGCACACGTTCAGCTCGATGACGTCCCCCGGGCTCCAATCCAGCTAAGCGTCGGGGATGAGTTTCATCAGCACGACGGCGTGGTGACGATGATGATGTTCTACCGGTGCAGGGCTTCTCCTAAACTCCGCGACGATATGACCGAGGTGGATTATGGTGGAAGGGGGCACCACACACGGGTAAGGAACGATCCGTAGATCAACTTGTGTGTCTATGGGGTGCCCCCCGCCCCCGTATATAAAGGGGGAGAGGAGGAGGGGGCTGGCCTAAGGGGAGGCGCGCCCTAGGAGGGGGAAACCTACTCCAAGTAGGTTTCCCCTCCCTTCCTATTCAAGAAGGAGGGAAGGAAGGAGTGGGAGAGGGGAAGGCAAGGGGCGCCCCTTCCTTGTCCTATTCGGACTCAAGGGGAGGGGGCACGCCACTTGCCCTGGCCGGCCCCTCTCTCTCCAATAGGGCCCATCAAGGCCCATTACTTCCCTGGGGGGTTCCGGTAACCCTCCGGTACTCCGGTTTTTCCTCCGAAAACACCCGGAACACTTCCGGTGTCCGAATATAGTCATCCAATATATCAATCTTTATGTCTCGACCATTTCGAGACTCCTCGTCATGTCCATGATGACATCCGGGACTCTGAACAACCTTCGGTGCATCAAAACTTATAAACACATAATAAAACTGTCATCGTAACGTTAAGCGTGCGGACCCTACGGGTTCGAGAACTATGTAGACATGACCTAGAACTATTCTCGGTCAATAACCAATAGCGGAACCTGGATGTTCATATTGGTTCCCACATATTCTACGAAGATCTTTATCGGTCAAACCGCATAACAACATATGTTGTTCCCTTTGTCATCGGTATGTTACTTGCCCGAGATTCGATCGTCGGTATCCAATACCTAGTTCAATCTCAGTTCTCGGCAATTCTCTTTACTCGCTCAGAATACATCATCTCATAACTAACTCATTAGTTACAATGCTTGCAAGGCTTAGGTGATGAGTATTACCGAGAGGGCCCAGAGATACCTCTCCGACAATCGGAGTGACAAAACCTAATCTCAAATTATGCCAACTCAACATGTACCTTCGGAGACACCTATAGAGCACCTTTATAATCACCCAGTTACGTTGTGACGTTTGGTAGCACACAAAGTGTTCTTCCGGTAAACGGGAGTTGCACAATCTCATAGTTGCAGGAACTTTGTATAAGTCACGAAGAAAGCAATAGCAACATACTAAACGATCAAGTGCTAAGCTAACGGAATGGGTCAAGTCAATCACATCATTCTCCTAATGATGTGATCCCATTAATCAAATAACAACACATGCCTATGGTTAGGAAACATAACCATCTTTGATCAATGAGCTAGTTCAAGTAGAGGCATACTAGTGACACTATGTTTGTCTATGTATTCACACATGTATCATGTTTCCGGTTAATACAATTCTAGCATGAATAATAAACATTTATCATGATATGAGGAAATAAATAATAACTTTATTATTGCCTCTAGGGCATATTTCCTTCAGTCTCCCACTTGCACTAGAGTCAATAATCTAGATTACATAGTAATGATTCTAACACCCATGGAGTCTTGGTGCTGATCATGGTTTGCTCGTGAGAGAGGCTTAGTCAACAGGCCTGCAACATTCAGATCCGTATGTATCTTGCAAATCTCTATGTCTCCCACTTGGACTTGGTCCCGAATGGAATTGAAGCGTCTCTTGATGTGTTTGGTCCTCTTGTGAAATCTGGATTCCTTTGCCAAGGCAATTGCACCAGTATTATCACAGAAGATCTTCATTGGTCCCACTAGGTATAACACCTAGATCGGAAATGAGCTCCTTCAGCCAGACTCCTTCATTCGCTGCTTCCGAAGCAGCTATGTACTCCGCTTCACATGTAGATCCCGCCACAACGCTTTGTTTAGAACTGCACCAACTTACAGCTCCAGCGTTTAATAAAAATACGTATCCGGTTTGCGATTTAGAATCGTCCGGATCAGTGTCAAAGCTTGCATCGACGTAACCATTTACGACTAGCTCTTTGTCACCTCCATATACGAGAAACATATCCTTAGTCCTTTTTAGGTATTTCAGGATGTTCTTGACCGCTATCCAGTGACCCACTCCTGGATTACTTTGGTACCTCCCTGTTAAACAAATAGCAAGGCACACATCAGGTCTGGTACACAGCATTGCATACATGATAGAGCCTATGGCTGAAGCATAGGAACTCCTTTCATTTTCTCTCTATCTTCTGCAGTGGTCGGGCATTGAGTCGACTCAACTTTATACCTTATAATACTGAGCAAGAACCCTTTCTTCGCTTTGATCCATATTGAACCTTTTCAATACTTTATCAAGGTACGTGCTTTGTGAAAGTCCAATCAAGCGTCTTGATCTATCTCTATAGATCTTAATGCCCAATATGTAAGCAACTTCACCAAGGTCTTTCATTGAAAAACTTTTATTCAAGTATCCTTTTATGCTATCCAGAAATTCTATATCATTTCCAATCAACAATATGTCATCCACATATAATATTAGAAATGCTACAGAGCTCCCACTCACTTTCTTGTAAATACATGCTTCTCCAAAAGTCGGTATAAAACCATATGCTTTGATCACACTATCAAAGCGTTTATTCCAACTCCGAGAGGCTTGCACCAGACCATAGATTGATCGCTGGAGCTTGCACACTTTGTTAGCTCCCTTAGGATCGATAAAACCTTCCCGTTGCATCATATACAACTCTTCTTCCGTAAATCCATTCAGAATGCGTTTTACATCCATCGCCAAATTTCATAATCATAAAATGCGGCAATTGCTAACATGATTCGGACAGACTTAAGCATCGCTACGGGTGAGAAAGTCTCATCGTAGTCAACCCCTTGAACTTGTCGAAAACCTTTCGCAACAAGTCGAGCTTTATAGACATTTACATTACCATCAGCGTCTGTCTTCTTCTTAAAGATCCATTTATTCTCAATGGCTTGCCGATCATCGGCAAGTCAACCAAAGTCCATACTTTGTTCTCATACATGGATCCCATCTCAGATTTCATGGCCTCTAGCCATTTTGCGAATCTGGGCTCATCATCGCTTCCTCATAGTTCGTAGGTTCATCATGGTCAAGTAACATGACTTCCGAACAGGATTACCGTACCACTCAGTGCGGATCTTACTCTGGTAGACCTCGAGGTTCATGAGACACTTGATCTGAAGTTTCATCATCAATATCATTAGCTTCCTCACTATTTGGTGTATTTGTCACAGAACTGATTTACGTGATGAACTACTTTCAATAAGGGAGCAGTACCATTACCTCATCAAGTTCTACTTTCCTCCCACTCACTTCTTTCGAGAGAAACTCCTTCTCTAGAAAGGATCCATTCTTAGCAATGAATGTCTTGCCTTCGGATCTGTGATAGAAGGTGTACCCATGATCTCTTTTGGGTATTCTATGAAGACACATTCGATTTGGGTTCGAGCTTATCTGGTTGAAGTTTCTTCACATAAGCATCGCAGACCCAAACTTTAAGAAACGACAACTTTGGTTTCTTGCCAAACCATAGTTCATAAGGCGTCGTTTCAACGGATTTAGATGGTGCCCTATTTAATGTGAATGCAGCCATCTCTAAAGCATAACCCCAAAACGATAGCGGTAAATCAGTAAGAGACATCATAGATCGCACCATATCTAGTAAAGTACGATTACGACGTTCAGACACACCATTTCTTTGTGGTGTTCCAGGTGGCGTGAGTTGCGAAACTATTCCGCATTGTTTCAAATGTAAACCAAACTCGTAACTCAAATATTCTCCTCCACGATCAGATCGTAGAAACTTTATTTTCTTGTTACGATGATTTTCTACTTCACTCTGAAATTCTTTGAACTTTTCAACTGTTTCGGACTTGTGCTTCATTAAGTAGATATACCCATATCTGCTCAAATCATCTGTGAAGGTGATAAAATAACGATATCCGCCACGAGCCTCAACATTCATCGGACCACATACATCTGTATGTATGATTTCCAACAAATCTGTTGCTCTCTCCATAGTCTTGGAGAACGGTGTTTTAGTCATCTTGCCCATGAGGCACGGTTCATAAGTACCAAGTGATTCATAATCAAGTGATTCCAAAAGTCCATCGGATGGAGTTTCTTCATGCGCTTTACACCGATATGACCTAAACGGCGATTACCACAAATAAGTTGCACTATCATTATCAACTCTGCATCTTTTGGCTTCAACATTATGAATATGTGTATCACTACTATCTAGATTCAATAAAAATAGACCACTCTTCAAGGGTGCATGACCATAAAAGATATTACTCATATAAATAGAACAACCATTATTCTCCGATTTAAATGAATAACCGTCTCGCATCAAACAAGATCCAGATATAATGTTCATGCTCAACGCTGGCACCAAATAACAATTATTCAGGTCTAAAACTAATCCGAAGGTAGATGTAGAGGTAGCGTGCCGACCGCGATCACATCGACTTTGGAACCGCTTCCCACGCGCATCGTCACCTCGTCCTTGGCTAGTGCTCGCTTATTCCGTAGTCCTGTTTTGAGTTGCAAATATTAGCAATGAACCAAGATCAAATACCCAGTGCTACTACGAGCTCTAGTTAGGTACACATCAATAACATGTATATCACATATACCTTTGTTCACTTTGCCATCCTTCTTATCCGCCAAATACTTGGGGCAGTTCCGCTTCCATGACCGATCGCTTGCGGTAGAAGCACTCGATTTCAGGCTTAGGTCCGACTTGGGTTTCTTCTCTTGAGCAGACAACTTGTTTGCTGTTCTTTTGAAGTTCCTTCTTCTTCCCTTTGCCCTTTTCTTGAAACTAGTGGTCTTGTTGACCATCAACACTTGATGCTCCTTCTTGATTTCTACCTCCGCAGCCTTTAGCATTGCGAAGAGCTCGGGAATAGTCTTGTTCATCCCTTGCACATTATAGTTCATCACAAAGCTCTTGTGGCTTGGTGGCAGTGATTGGAGAATTTTGTCAATGATGCTATCATCCGGAAGATTAACTCCCAGTTGAATCAAGTGATTATTATACCCAAACATTTTGAGTATATGCTCATTGACAGAACTATTCTCCTCCATCTTGCAGCTATAGAACTTATTGGAGACTTCATATCTCTCAATCCGGACATTTGCTTGAAATATTAACTTCAACTCCTGGAATATCTCATATGCTCCATGACGTTCAAAACGTCGTTGAAGACCCGTTCTAAGCCGTAAAGCATGGCACATCGAACTATAGAGTAGTCATCGACTTTGCTCGCCAGACGTTCTTAACATCGTCGGTTGCATCATCAAGAAGAGGCCTAGCACCCAGCGGTGCTTCCAGGCGTAACTTTTACGTGCAAAGAATGAGGATAATCCTCGAGTTACTGGACCCGATCGTGTAATTGCCACCATCATATTTCTACTTTGCTATCTCAAGGAACACATTAAAATTCAATGGAACAACAGCACGAGCCATCTATCTACAAACAAACATAGACAAGCAAAATACTATCAGGTACTAAGTTCATGATAAATTTAAGTTCAATTAATCATATTACTTAAGAACTCCCACTTAGACAGACATCTCTCTAGTCATCTAAGTGATCACGTGATCCAAATCAACTAAACCATAACCGATCATCACGTGAGATGGAGTAGTTTTCAATGGTGAACATCTTATGTTGATCATATCTACTATATGATTCGCGCTCGACCTTTCGGTCTCCGTGTTCCGAGGCCATATCTGCATATGCTAGGCTCGTCAAGTTTAACCTGAGTATTCTGTGTGTGCAAAGCTGGCTTGCACCCGTTGTAGATGGATGTAGAGCTTATCACACCCGATCATCACGTGGTGTCTGGGCACGACGAATGTTGGCAACGGTGCATACTCAGGGAGAACACTTCTTGATAATTTTTAGTGAGAGATCATCTTAAAATGCTACCGTCAATCAAAGCAAGATAAGATGCATAAAGGATAAACATCACATGCAATCAATATAAGTGATATGATATGGCCATCATCATCTTGTGCTTGTGATGTCCATCTCCGAAGCACCGTCGTGATCACCATCGTCACCGGCACGACACCTTGATCTCCATCGTAGCATCGTTGTCGTTTACGCCATCTATTGCTTCTATGACTGTCACTACCACTTAGTGATAAAGTAAAGCAATTACAGAGCGTTTGCATTTCATACAATAAAGCGACAACCATATGGCTCCTGCCAGTTGCCGATAACTTCGGTTACAAAACATGATCATCTCATACAATAAAATATAGCATCACATCTTGGCCATATCACATCACAACATGCCCTGCAAAAACAAGTTAGACGCCCTCTACTTTGTTGTTGCAAGTTTTACGTGGCTACTACGGGCTTAAGCAAGAACCAATCTCACCTACGCATCAAAACCACAACGATAGTTTGTCAAGTTGATGTTGTTTTAACCTTCGCAAGGACCGGGCGTAGCCACTCGATTCAACTAAAGTTGGAGAAACCGACACCGCTAGTCACCGTGTGCAAAGCACGGCGGTAAAACCAGTCTCGCGTAAGCGTCTGGCGTAATGTCGGTCCGGGCCGCTTCATCCAACAATACCGCCGAACCAAAGTATGACATGCTGGTAAGCAGTATGACTTATATCGCCCACAACTCACTTGTGTTCTACTCGTGCATATAACATGAAACCATAAAACCTAGGCTCGGATGCCACTGTTGGGGAACGTAGTAATTTCAAAAAAAATTCTACGCACACGCAAGATCATGGTGATGGCATAGCAACGAGAGGGGAGAGTGTTCGTCCACGTACCCTCGTAGACCGTAAGCGGAAGCGTTATGACAACGCGGTTGATGTAGTCGTACGTCTTCACGAATCGACCGATCCAAGCACAGAACGTACGGCACCTCCCTGTTCACCACACGTTCAGCTCGATGACGTCCCCCGGGCTCCAATCCAGCGAAGCGTCGGGGATGAGTTTCGTCAGCACGACGGCGTGGTGATGATGATGATGTTCTATCGGGGCAGGGCTTCTCCTAAACTCCGCGATGATATGACCGAGGTGGATTATGGTGGAAGGAGGCATCGCACACGGTTAAGGAACGATCCGTAGATCAACTTGTGTGTCTCTGGGGTGCCCCCCGCCCCCGTATATAAAGGGGGAGAGGAGGAGGGGGCCGGCCTAAGGGGAGGCGCGCCCTAGGAGGGGGAAACCTACTCCAAGTAGGTTTCCCCCTCCCTTTCCTATTCCAAGAAGGTGGGGGGAGGAAGGAGTGGGAGAGGGGGAAGGCAAGGGGGGCGCCCCCCCCTTCCTTGTCCTATTCAGACTCAAGAGGAGGGGCACGCCACTTGCCCTGGCCGGCCCCTCTCTCTCCAATAGGGCCCATCAAGGCGCATTACTTCCCGGGGGGGGCTCTGGTAACCCTCCGGTACTCCGGTTTTTCTCTGAAAACACCCGGAACACTTCCGGTGTCTGAATATAGTCATCCAATATATCAATCTTTATGTCTCGACCATTTAGAGACTCCTCGTCATGTCCGTGATCACATCCGAGACTCCGAACAACCTTCGGTGCATCAAAACTTATAAACTCATAATAAAACTGTCATCGTAACGTTAAGCGTGCGGACCCTACGGGTTTGAGAACTATGTAGACATGACCTAGAACTATTCTCAATCAATAACCAATAGCAGAACCTGGATGTTCATATTGGTTCCCACATATTCTACGAAGATCTTTATCGGTCAAACCGCATAACAACATACGTTGTTCCCTTTGTCATCGGTATGTTACTTGCCCGAGATTCGATCGTCGGTATCCAATACCTAGTTCAATATCGTTACTGGCAAGTCTCTTTACTCGTTCCGTAATACAACATCTCATAACTAACTCATTAGTTACAATGCTTGCAAGGCTTAGGTGATGAGTATTACCGAGAGGGCCCAGAGATACCTCTCCGACAATCGGAGTGACAAAACCTAATCTCGAATTATGCCAACTCAACATGTACCTTCGGAGACACCAGAGAGCACCTTTATAATCACCCGATTACGTTGTGACGTTTGGTAGCACACAAAGTGTTCTTCCGTAAACGGAGTTGCACAATCTCATAGTTGCAGAACTTTGTATAAGTCATGAAGAAAGCAATAGCAACATACTAAATGATCAAGTGCTAAGCTAACGGAATGGGTCAAGTCAATCACATCATTCTCCTAATGATGTGATCCCATTAATCAAATAACAACACATGCCTATGGTTAGGAAACATAACCATCTTTGATCAATGAGCTAGTTCAAGTAGAGGCATACTAGTGACACTATGTTTGTCTATGTATTCACACATGTATCATGTTTCCGGTTAATAAAATTCTAGCATGAATAATAAACATTATCATGATATGAGGAAATAAATAATAACTTTATTATTGCCTCTAGGGCATATTCCCTTCACTACCGCCCTCTTCAGAGCGGTACTACCGCTTGGAGCGGTACTACCGCTCTCTGTGGAGCGGTACTACCGCTTGGGGCGGTACTACCGCTAGCAGGTCGCGGTACTACCGCCCCTACCAGCTTCCATCATGCTCTTACCTCTCAGTGATCTTTTTGCTCGTGTTTTGTGGCTTATGTTCATTCTTTCTGGTTGTTTGCGTGTTCTTGTGTGTGGTTCCAGGTGATGAGCTTCCTGAGCATCCGGCTCGTCGTGTCAACCTCGGTCGTGCCACGTCCAAGCGTTACCGCACCACTGAGACTGCCGGAGGTTCCTCAAGTGCTCCACCTCCACCTCAACTCCAAAAGAAGACTGGTGTCAAGCCGAAGCACTCTAGCAAAACCGTGACAGAAATGCAACCCAAGGAGTTCTGGGCAAGGCGTCGCCAAGAACCCTATGAGGTGACCAAGATCCCACTTTGGTCAACCGTCCGCTCTGGAACAGGTTCCAGTTTGCCATCTTCTTTGATGTTCTCAATGCCAAGAAGAACCTCTTTGTCAACGTGCACTCCGTCGACACCGACCATATGGAGAAGGATCCTGAGTACTTTGGTGAAGCTCTTGAGATGTGCACTCAACTGAACATTCTTGGGGCCATGTTATTCAACAAAGATTATGATGCTGATATTGTGGCTCAATTCTACACCACGGTTCATCTCGAGACTGATGAGGACAGGACACTGACTTGGATGACCAATGGCAAGCTGCTTTCAGTCAAGTGGAAAGCTTTCATGGAGTTGATTGGGGTACAAGATCTAGGACTTGAGTCTCCTATTGGCTTTCGCCCACACCGCAACACCAACGCCACTCACAAGCAAGCTCCATGGCCCTACTGCACCTTGAGGATCAACCCTGAGACGAAGAAGGAAACTTATGAGCTGCCTGCCTATCTGGATATCCTTCACCGTGTCTTTAGAGAGACTCTTTTCCCTCGTATCGGGAATCTGGATCAGGTTCACTCCTATCTCGTGGACATGCTTCTCTTTTGCCAGCGTCAGAAGGAACATAACACCAGAGAGTCCCTGGATATTTCCCATGTTATGTGGTCTGAGCTGTTATCTGCTATCTCCGAGCGCAAGTGCCCGATTTATGGTCCGTTCATCATGCTGCTTATTGAGAAGGCCTGGGCTCGTGTCTATCCCAAGGTGATGTTGGAGACTGGAGAGTTGGTTTCTCACGACATCAAGTGTCTGAGGAAGAAGGATAACTGGGGCACTCAGGCCCCTAAGACTGGAGTTCCTTCGTCTGCTACTACCATGGAGACCGAGGAGGAGACTGGGGCTGAGGATGATGATGATGACTACATGCCTTCTGAGGCAGAGCCCTCTTGGGCAAAGAAGCTCACGTCTAAGATGAAGAAGTTGTTCTGCATGGAGGCTCACGGTCAGTACATGACTCATGTGGCTGAGAAGAAGGCTCGAGGTCGCCACAAGGAGCTCATGCGTTAGTTGGGTGCTACAGTCAACAGTGGATCTGAGGACCAGCTTACTGAGGAGGAGGAGTGGATTCAGCAGCACTGCCCATGGACCGATTCTGATGCCGAGCACTTCCCGACTGACGACGGTGGCGCAGATGATCCCGCTGAGATCTGATGTGTGTGTCCTTCTACTGCTATCACCTGGAGCCGTAGCAACACTCCCTCTCCTTTTTGGTGTCTCGATGCCAAAGGGGGAGAGAGTTTAGGGATTTGTGCTTTCTTCTGTGTTTGTGTTTTCCTCGCTATTTGCTTTGGTTGGTTTGTGTCAGTGAGACCTAAGTTGGTTTGTGTCTGTGAGACCTAAGTTCCCGTCATATGGTGTGATACATATGATACCTTATCTTTCTAGTACTATCTAACTTATGAGTTGCATGCTTATCTTGTTAAGTTTATCTATGCTCCTCTCATATACCATGCTTAGGTGTTTGGTTGGTCTCTAAAATGTAGGGGGAGCGTCGATCCTAGTATGTGTGCCGTGTAGTCCAAAGCACTTATCGAGATAGCACACATCTAGGGGGAGCCCATCTACATTTTAGGACGGTGGGTTTTTGCACTTGTCCTATATCTCTCCTGTTTGTGCAAATCCCGTATTGTCATCAATCCACCAAAAAGGGGGAGATTGTTAGGGCATATTTATCCCTAAGTTGTTTTGGTGATTGATGACAATGCTTTTGCGGACTAATCGTGTGTGTTAAGTTCTTTCAGAGATTCATCCATTGGCACGAGATGATTACCTCCCCTCGGTGTTTTATTCAAGACGGTGTAGCTCCTTCATTTCGTTGTTGGTGGACTAGTTTCGTAGGAGTCACCTACTATCAAGAGGGGATCCGCTTTGGTAAGACTAGGGTGGAATCAACACGTACACATCTTTATCGCACCCGACGTCTTCCTTCCGCATCATTGGAGCTGCCTTTTCTTCCGTACCTGCTCCGTTCTGTCCCATCGGTAGTACCGCGGTCCTCAGCGGTAGTACCGCCGAAGCTCTCCAGCGGTAGTACCGCTCCATGAAGTGGTAGTACCGCTCTCAGCGGTAATACCGCTCCCAGAGTGGTAGTATCGCTTGTGGGCTTCGGCCATAGTACCGCAGTGGTTCCGGGCTACTATCGCCTCGATTCGAGACCGTTGTTTTTCGTGTCGGGTTTTGCGGTACTAGGAGCGGTAGTAGTGGCGGTAGTACCGCTCCAAGCGGTAGTACCGCTCTTACTCCCGCGATAGTACCGCTCTGGGACCAGGGCCCTGTCTTCCTCATCAGCGCGGTAGTACCGCTGGGTGGGAGCGGTAGTACCGCCGCCCCTAGCGGCGATACCGCTCTTCTTGAGGATGTACATGGGGTAACGGTTGGATTGGTTCCCCCACTATATAAAGGTGTCTTCTTCCCCAAAGTTGACCTACCTCTTTCCCCCAAAGCTCCATTGTTGCTCCAAGCTCCATTTTCGCCCGATCTCTCTCCCTAGCCAATCAAACTTGTTGATTTGCTCGGGATTGGTTGAGAAGGCCCCGATCTACACTTCCACCAAGAGAAATTTGATTCCCTCTCTTATCCCTAGAGGATCTTGTTACTCTTGGGTGTTTGAGCACCCTAGATGGTTGAGGTCGCCTCGAAGCCATACTCCATTGTGGTGAAGCTTCATGGTGTTGTTGGGAGCCTCCAATTGTTGTGGAGATAGCCCCAACCTTGTTTGTAAAGGTTTGGTCGCCGCCTTCAAGGGCACCAATAGTGGAATCACGGCATCTTGCATTGTGTGAGGGCGTGAGGAGAATACGGTGGCCCTAGTGGCTTCTTGGGGAGCATTGTGCCTCCACACCGCTCTAACAGAGATGTACTTCCCCTTAAAAGGAAGGAACTTCGGTAACACATCCTCGTCTCCACTGGCTCCACTCTTGGTTACTTCGTGCCTTTACTCTTGCAAGCCTAATTGTGTTGTTTCCATTGCTTGCTTATTTGCTATTTGTTTTTGCATCATATAGGTTGCTCACCTAGTTGCGTATCTAGACAACCTATTTTGTTGCAAAGTTTAAATTGGTAAAGAAAAGCTTAAAAATTGTTAGTTGCCTATTCACCCCCCCCCCTCTAGTCAACCATTTTGATCCTTTCAAGCAGCAATGCCTTCATGAAGGGAATGGCACTCAAGCGCCGCCATCATCGGATCCAACTACCAAAGCCCAGATCATAGAGTTTCACCCTAAAGAGCAAGTTTGAGCCTATTCGAGCGATGCTTTCAACAGCGGGGTGTTAATGAAGACCGCATAAAAGAGATGAGGATGGTGATGATGATGGTGATGTTAATGAAGACGATCACCGCGGCGATGATTCCCTCCCAATGGCACTCCGGCACCACCGAGAGAGAGGAGGAGAGACTCTCCCCCTTGTGCTTCCTCCTCCATACCCCCTGGATGGGGAGAGGTTCTCCCTCTAGTCCTTGGCCTTCATGGCGATGATGGCCCCTCCGAGATCCTCCTCCATGGCCTCCGGTGATGATGGCCCCCTCCGGCAGGGTACCGGAGAGGGCCTAGATTGATTTCTCATGGTTTTGGAGGCTTGCGGCTGCGGAACTTCCTATCTCTCTTCTGTTATGGGGTTTTCTGGATTTATAGGAGGGATTGGTGTTGGTTTCGCGTCAGGGGGCCCCACAGGGAGTCCACGAGGCAGGGGCGCGCCCTGAGGGGCACCCTCCACCCTCGTGGTGGCCTCGGGACTCCCCTCTGGTAACTTTTTGTTCCAGTATTTTTTATTTTTTCCAAAAATATTCTCCGTTGATTTTCAGCGCATTCCGAGAACTTTATTTCTGCACAAAAACAACACAACGGTAGTTCTGCTGAAAACAACGCCAGTCCGGGTTAGTTCTAATCAAATCATACCAAAATCATGCAAAAATATTATAAACATGGCATGAATACTTCATAAATTATAGATACGTTGGAGACATATCACTAAGCACCGGTCCACCCACATACCGAATTATCAAAGTAACGAACACGAATTGAGCCAACATGATGAAAGTGACTAGATGAAATTCTCGTGTACCCTCAAGAACACTTTGCTTATCATAAGAGACCGTTTTGGCCTGTCCTTTGCCTCAAAAGGATTAGGATACCTTGCTGCACTTTTGTTACTATTACCGTTACTTGCTCATTACAAATTATCTTGCTATCAAACTACTCTGTTACTTACAATTTCAGCACTTGCAGGCATTACCTTGCTGAAAACCACTTGTCATTTCCTTCTGCTCCTCGTTGGGTTCGACACTCTTACTTATCAAAAAGGGCTACAATTGATCCCATATACTTGTGGGTCATCAAGGCTATTTTCTGGCACCGTTGCCGGGGAGTGAAGTGC
The DNA here is from genome assembly GCA_021437245.1 of Aegilops speltoides. Classification (NCBI taxonomy): domain Eukaryota; kingdom Viridiplantae; phylum Streptophyta; class Magnoliopsida; order Poales; family Poaceae; genus Aegilops; species Aegilops speltoides. The sequence continues at coordinate 423,581,244 of CM038144.1, read as the reverse complement.
TCTTGGTAAGGGGAAATTGTTAAGGAAAAATTATTACTACGTGTTGAAATTTACTATCACTTGTTACTATGGAAAACAATCCTTTGAGGGGTTTGTTCGGGGTATATTCACCTCGACCGGAACCAAAATTAGTTACCCCTCAACCTACTGCACCTACTGAAAATATTGAATATGAAGGGCTATTGGATATATTCTTAATGATCTTAAGGGCATTAGTCCCACTCTATGTCAACACAAGATTAATATGGAACTTGATGCTAAACCCATTGTTGATCACCAACGTCGGTTAAATCCGAAGATGAAAGAAGTGGTAAGAACGGAAATATTGAAACTTCTGGAAGCAGGTATAATCTATCCTATAGCTAATAGTAGATGGGTAAGTCCTGTTCATTGTGTCCCTAAGAAGGGAGGTATAAGTGTTGTTCCTAATGATAACAATGAACTTATTCCACAAAGAATTGTCACAGGCTATAGAATGGTAGTTGATTTTAGAAAAGTAAACAAAGCAACTAGAAAAGATCATTACCCTCTTCCTTTTATTGATCAAATGCTAGAAGATTATCTAAGCACACACATTTTTGCTTCCTTGATGGATATTCTGGTTTTTCACAAATACCTGTTTCTCAACCTAATCAAGAAAGGGCCACTTTTACTTGCCCTTTTGGAACTTATGCTTATAGACGTATGCCTTTTGGTTTATGCAATGCACCTGCTACCTTTCAAAGATGCATGACTGCTATATTCTCTGATTTTTGTGAAAAGATTGTTGAGGTTTTCATGGATGACTTTTTTGTTTATGGGAAGTATTTTGATGATTTTTTAAGCAATCTTGATCGAGTTTTGCAGAGATGTGAACAAACAAATCTTGTCTTGAATTGGGAGAAGTGCCACTTCATGGTTAAAGAAGGTATTGTTTTTGGCCATAACATCTCTGAAAGAGGTATTGAGGTGGACAAAGCCAAGGTTGATGCAATTGAGAAAATGCCATGTCCTAAAGATATCAAAGATATTCATAGTTTCCTTGGTCATGCTGGTTTCTATAGGAGATTTATCAAAGACTTTTCTAAAATTTCTATGCCTCTTACAAGTCTTTTACAAAAGGATACTCCTTTTGTTTTTGATAACGATTGTCTGGAAGCCTTCAAAACACTCAAGAAAGCCTTAATTTCTGCACCTGTTGTTCAACCACCTGATTGGAACTTGCCTTTTGAGATTATGTGTGATGCTAGTGATTATGCTGTTGGTGTTGTTCTAGGACAAAGAGTTGATAAGAAATTAAATGTTATCCATTATGCTAGTAAAACTCTATATAGTGCTCAACAAAATTATGCTACTACTGAAAAAGAATTCTTAGAAGTGGTGTTTGCTTGTGATAAATTTAGATCCTACATTGTTGATTCCAAAGTGACCGTTCACACCGATCATGTTGCTATAAGATATCTTATGGAAAAGAAAGATGCTAAACCTAGACTCATTAGGTGGGTTCTTCTACTACAAGAATTTGATTTGCATATCACTGATAGAAAAGGAGTAGAGAACCCCATAACTGATAACTTGTCTAGGCTTGAAAGTATTCTTGATGACCCACAACCTATTAATGATAGCTTTCCTGATGAACAGTTAGCTGCAATAAATGTTTCTAATAGTACATCTTGGTATGATGACTATGCTAATCATATTGTTGCTAAATACATACCACCTAGCTTTACATACCAACAAAATAAAAGATTCTTCTATGATTCAAGACATTACTTTTGGGATGACCCACATCTTTATAAAGAAGGAGTAGATGGTATTAATAGACGTTGTGTACCTGAGCATGAACATGAACAAATCCTACGGAAATGTCACTCCAAAGCTTATGGGGGACATCATGCGGGAGACAGAACTGCTCATAAGGTATTGCAATCTGGGTTTTATTGGCCTACTCTCTTCAAGGATGCCCAGAAGTTTGTCTTATCATGTGATGAATGCCAAAGAATAGGTAATATCGGTAAGCTTTGATACGTCTCCAACGTATCTACTTTTCGAAACACTTTTGCCCTTGTTTTGGACTCTAACTTGCATGATTTGAATGAAACTAACCCGGACTGACGATGTTTTCAGCAGAACTGCCATGATGTTGTTTTATGTGTAGAAAAGAACAGTTCTCGGAATGTCCTGGAAATCCACATAGGCACTTTTTGGAATTCATAAGAACTTTTGGTGAAAGAATCAAGACCAGGGGGCCCACACCCTGTCCACAAGACAGCCCCCCAGGGCGCGCCCTCCTATCTCATGGGCCCCCTGAACCTCCACCGACCTCAACTCCAACTCCATATATTCACATTCGGGGAGAAAAAGTTCAGAGAGAAAGTTTCATCGCGTTTTACGACACAGAGCCGCCGCCAAGCCCCAATCTCTCTCGCGAGGGCTGATCTGGAGTCCGTTCGGGGCTCTGGAGAGGGGGATTCGTCGCCGTCGTCATCATCAACCATCCTCCATCACCAATTTCATGATGCTCACCACCGTGCGTGAGTAATTCCATCGTAGGCTTGTTGGACGGTGATGGGTTGGACGAGATTTACCATGTAATCAAGTTAGTTTTGTTAGGGTTTGATCCCTAGTATCCACTATGTTCTGAGATTGGTGTTGTTATGACTTTCCTATGCTTAATGCTTGTCACTAGGGCCCGACTGCCATGATTTCAGATCTGAACCTATTATGTTTTCATGAATATATGTGTGTTCTTGATCCTATCTTGCAAGTCTATAGTCACCTATTATGTGTTATGATCCGACAACCCCGAGTGACAATAATCGGGATACTTCTCGATGATGACCGTAGTTTGAGGAGTTCATGTATTCACTATGTGCTAATGCTTTGTCCTGGTTCTCTATTAAAAGGAGGCCTTAATATCCCTTAGTTTCCGCTAGGACCCCGCTGCCACGGGAGGGTAGGACAAAAGATGTCATGCAAGTTCTTTTCCATAAGCACGTATGGCTATTTACGAAATATATGCCTACATTACATTGATGAATTGGAGCTAGTTCTGTGTCACCCTATGTTATAGCTATTACATGAGGAATTGCATCCGGCATAATTATCCATCACTAATCCATTGCCACGAGCTTTTCACATATTGTTCTTCGCTTATTTACTTTTCCGTTGCTACTATTACAACTACTACAAAAACCCAAAAACTATTATCTTTACGTTTACTATCGTTACCTTTATTATCATACCACTTTTGCTACTAAATACTTTGCTGTAGATACTAAGTTATCCAGGTGTGGTTGAATTGACAACTCAACTGCTAATACTCAAGAATATTCTTTGACTCCCCTTCTGTCGGATCAATAAATTTGGGTTGAATACTTTACCCTCGAAAGCTGTTGCGATCCCCTACACTTGTGGGTTATCAAGACTAATTTCTGGCGCCGTTGCCGGGGAGCATAGCTCTATTCTCTGAGTCACTTGGGATTTATATCTGTTGATCACTATGAAGAACTTGAAAGACGACCGAACTACAAATTTTCCCTCAACTACGAGGGGAGGTAAGGAACTGCCATCTAGCTCTGCACTAGATTCTCCTTCTGTTATTAGTAAACTTGCGACACCTAAACCTGCTACTGCTATGAATTCTGATATGTCGCATATTATTGATGATGCCACTTCTGCTATGCATGATGAAACTACTTCTGTGTGTGATACTACTTTGCCATTAGGTGAATTTCTTGATGAACAACTTGCTAGAGTTAGGGGGAATGAAATTATCGAAGATGCTATTATTGATGATAGTGATGATGAAGGTTCTCCCAATGATTATGTATTTCCTGTTGTTCCTGAGGGTTATGTTATGAATGAAGAAGCTGCTAGGGCTATCTTTGCTTGCAATGATAGATATGATCTTAAGAAATTATTAGCTAAATGGAAGCAGCAATCTCTTAATGCTAGAATGAAACCTGACCCTGCTTTTGCTACTTCACCTATCTGTGTTACTGATAAGGATTATGAATTCTCTGTTGATCCTGAGATTATTACTTTAGTTGAATCTGATCCTTTTATGGCCTTGAATCAAACTGTTGTGGCACATCTTACCAAGTTAAATGATATAGCCACCTGTTTACTCATGATGAGAAGTGTCGCTATTTTATATCCTTAAGATATTTCCGTTCTCATTAAAGGGTGATGCTAAGACTTGGTATAATTCTCTTGCTCCTGGTTGTGTGCGTAGTCCCGAGGATATGATTTATTACTTCTCTGCTAAATATTTCCTGCTCATAAGAAACAAGCTGCCTTATGGAAATATATAATTTTGTGCAAATCAAAGAAGAGTCTCCCACAAGCTTGGGGGAAGCTTCTCCGGTTACTTAATGCTTTGCCTGATCCTCCTCTCAAGAAAAATGAAATACTTGATATCTTTTATAATGGACTAACTGATGCTTCCAAGGACTACTTGGATAGTTGTGTTGGTTGTGTTTTCAGGGAAAGAACAGTCGACGAAGCTGAAATACTATTGAATAATATGTTGACTAATGAAAATAATTGGACTCTTCCTGAGCCAATTCCTGAGGCAATTCCTAAACCAATTGAGCCAACTCCTGAGCCTATCCCTAAAACCCACTCCGAAGAAGAGAGGTGTTTTATTTCTCAGTCCTGAAGATATGCAAGAGGCAAAGAAATCAATGAAAGAAAAAGGTATTAAAGCTGAAGATGTTAAGAATTTACCTCCTATTGAAGAAATACATGGTCTCAATATACCGCCTGTTGAAGAACCATATTGTCTTGATAACCCGACACAGGTAGTAAAGGTAAATTCTCTCTATAGATATGATAAAGTTGAAATTCCCTCTACTAAATTTCATAGCCCGTGCTTAGATGAATTTGATGACTTTATGGCTAGACAAGAAAGTTTTAATGCTTATGTTGGTAGAGAGTTAAAGAATAATGCTTTCAAGATAGGACGCGTAGGCGATAATATAGCTAGAGTTAAAGATGAACTCAAACTCGTTAGCAAATATGCTTCTATGGTTGCTACTCAAGCTGAGCAAGTACTTAAAGCTCAAAATGATTTGCTTGATGAATTAAATAATAATAATGACTATCTGTTAGAGTGGCTACTAGAACTGGTAGAGTGACTCAGGAACCTTTGTATCCTGAAGGCCACCCTAAGAGAATCGAGCAAGATTCTCAGAGAAATAATTTAGAGGCACCTAGTTCTTCTAAAAAGAAGAAAAAGAAAAATGATAGAACTTTGCATGCTTCTAGTGAACCTACTGTAGACACACCGAGAATCCCAATGATATTTCTATTTCGATCTTTGAAACACAATCGGTGATGAACATGAACCTAGTGATAATGTTAATGATAATGTTCATGTTGATGCTCAACCTAGCAAAAGCAATGAAGTAGAGATTGAACCTGTTGTTGATCTTGATAACCCACAATCAAAGAATCAACATTATGATAAGAAAGATTTTGTTGCTAGGAAGCACTGTAGAGAAAGAGAACCATGGGTTCAGAAACCATCCAAGTCAAAGGATGATGAGGATTTTGAGCGCTTTGCTGAAATGATTAGACCTATCTTCTTACGTATGCGCTTAACTGATATGCTCAAAGTAAATCCCTATGCTAAGTATATGAAGGATATCATTACAAATAAAAGAAAGATACCAGAAGCTGAAATTTCCACCATGCTTGCTAATTACACTTTTAAGGGTGGAATACCAAAGAAACATGGAGATCCGGGTGTACCAACTATACCATGCTCTATTAAAAGAAATTATGTTAGAACTGCTTTATGTGATCTTGGAGCCGGTGTTAGTGTTATGCCTCTCTCTTTATATCATAGACTTGAATTGAATAAGTTGACACCTACTGAAATATCTTTGCAAATGGCCGATAAATCAACTGCTATACCTGTCGGTATTTGTGAGGATGTGCGTGTTGTGGTTGCAAATGTCACTATCTTAACGGACTTTGTTATTCTTGATATTCCTGAGGACGATAGTATGTCTATTATCCTTGGTATACCTTTTCTTAATACTGCATGGGCTGTTATATTGCAACAAAGGCAATGTCACTTTTCATGTTAATGGTAATGAGCATACGGTACACTTTTCGAGGAAACAATCTCAAGTTCATAGCATCAAAAGTTCCAATTATTATTATTGGAGGTTTTGAATTTCCTCTCCCTACTGTCAAGAAAAATATGATATTCTTATTTTTGGGGATTTTCATATCCCCGTTGAGGTAACTTAGTGTTATTCAAAATTTCTCCAGTTCCGTGTTATTCGGAATGGGTTTGTTAACAAGACTTGATCAACCTTGTTAGTGGATTCATGATGATCATGAGATGGATGAAACTAGAAGGCACAACCTTCTGTACCCTCTTTTTACTTTCTGTTATTTAGAATAAATAAAGCAAAAATAGTATTATCTGTCTTTTTCAAATTATCCGTGCATTAAAAATATCCCGAAAATAAAAGTGCTCCAAATGCCCTGCAAATTTAGTATGATTTTTTATGGAATATTTGAGGATTTTAGGCACTGAAATCACTGCAGGAGGGGCAAGCACCAGGCCACGAGGGTGGAGGGCGCCCCCCCCCCTATAAGGCGCGCCCCGCTGTCTCGTGGGCCCCTGGTGGCCCCCCTCCACTTATGCCAGCACCCACACACTTCATCTTCTACCCAAAAAAATCCCCATCCAGCTCAAGCACGAGTTCTAGCTCATTTTGCTGCGATTTTGATCTCCTTGCTCAAAGCTCCATTTACAAAACTGCTTTGGGAGATTGTTGCTTGGTATGTGACTCCTCCATTTTTCCAATTAGTTTTTGTTCTAGTGCTTTATTCATTGCAAATTTTTGCTACATAGGTGACCATGTTCTTAAGCTTGCATGTTAAATTTTTGAGGTCCCAAGCAATTCCAATGCATGATATAGGCTCTAGGCACTTGTAGGAGTAGTTGCTATCAATCTTGTTTAGTTTTATTCACTTTTATTTTGAAGTTACTAAAATTTTAGAATTATTTCAGAAAAAGAATTATGCTTAGACGAATGTACCAAGGTGGTTCCTCGGTAAAGAAAGGACCTAGAATTGCTATACGTGAGCAAGATGTTGAATTGCCGAGGGATGCGGATGTACGAGCTTGTGAGTGGCCATCCGATGATTTTATGGTCGAAGCAGACTTCAAGGAGGAATTTGACGCGTATCTGCGTAATGCCGAGCTAGAGGACTTCTTACAAGATAAGTGTCCTCAGTACTATCAGTTGACTGATTCTTCTGTGCGGAGGTTTAAATATAACTGTGCGCGTAATTCTCCTAGTGTCATATTTGATATTTATGATACATCTTATACCATGGATTTAGAGGATTTCACAACTGCTTGCAAACTCCCGCGGTGGGGTAATATTAATGATCCTCACAAATCTGAATTTAGAGATTTCCTTGCTGGTATCACTGGGGGAGAATCTAGGGACATAGCACAAGCTACCATAGGGAGCATTCATTTTCCTGCTATGCATTATTTTGCTCTCTTTATTGGTAGATGCATTAAGGGTAAGGATGAAGCATGTCACATGTGTGTCCCTGATCTGTGTGTCCTCAAGAGTGCTGTGTTAGGTTATAAAGGTTATAACTTGGGGGCAATAGTTGCACGTAGGTTGCAGAATAATAGTAGAAAGGGAAATTTATTTGGAGGAATTTATGCAACCCGTGTGGCTAATTATCTTAATATAGCCCCACGAGAGGGGGATATGATTTTACCTCCTGTTTATTTGGATAAAGAAGCTATGTTCAATCATCAATTTCTTGCGAGGAATGAACAATTCCTCCAATATCGACTAACCTATGACAGACACAACGTTGTCCCTGTTACTCTTCCTGCTCCCTACCTTTTTGATTATTAGGCAAAAGGAAGATATGTTGTCACCAGGGAGGAAGCAGCTGAACACGAGAGGGGAAAGGAGGCAGCTCGCCAACACACCGCAGCTCAAGAGGCGGTTGCCGTTGCATCTCAGTACAAACCCAATTTCACTTATGGATATCAGCCAGGCGGTCCTTGGTACTACACCAACTTAGGCCAAAAGCCTAAGCTTGGGGGAGTACGTATTTCTCACCGACTTTACATTCATGTTCACACATTAGTCGTCAGTGCTCATACTCTTTCATTGTATTATCCATGTTAGTTTAATTTTCTTTTTCTAGTTTTCTTCTTTTGTGTTTGATAAACCTTAAGAAAAACCAAAAAATTAGTTAGTTTAATTTCCATGCTTGTAGTAGAAATTAAAATAAAAACCCCAAAAGATTTCTTATTCTTCTTTTTACTTGTTGGAAGCTTTCCCGTGTAAATAGTTTTATTTTCTTTTCTTTCTTTTCGGGGTCGAGAAGACCATATTGAAAATGTTTAGTGGCTCTCATATGCATGATTGTTTATTTAACTTAGAGCCCATATTACCTTGTCTTCTCTCTTGAGTTGAATGCTTGCAGATTCCAGCTTAGTCCAATGCATGTACACTCTTATTATTATACACATTGTTCGGTCGTGCAAGTGAAAGGCAATAATGACGATATATGATGGACTTATTGAGATGAGAAAAGCTGGTATGAACTCGACCTCTCTTGTTTTTGTAAATATGATGAGTTCATCGTTTCTGAGTCAGCTTATTATGAAGTAAACATATTTGCAATGACATTTAGAGATTATAGTTGCTTGTGCCATACTTGATTAGCTATGAGTTATAATGGTTTACCTTGCGTGCCAACATGCTATTAGAATGATTATGATGTGGTATGATGGGATGGTATTCCTTTGAATGAATTGAGTGACTCGACTTGGCACATGTTCACGCATGTAGTTGAATCAAATCAACATAGCCTTCATGATATTTATGTTCATGGTGGATTATATCCTACTCATGCTTGTATTCGGTGTGAATTAATTTTAATGCATGTTTACGATTGTTGTCGCTCTCTCAGTTGGTCGCTTCCCAGTCTTTTGCTCCTGTACTAAGCGGGAACACTGCTTGTGCATCCAAACTCCTTAAAACCCCAAAGTTGTTCCATATGAGTCCACTATATCTTCCTATATGTGGTATTTACCTGCCGTTCCAAGTAAATTTGTATGTGCCAAACTCCAAACCTTCAAATAAAATTCTGTTTTGTATGCTCGAGTAGCTCATGCTACAACTAGGGCTGCCTATATCTTCCATGCTAGGTGGGTTATTCTCAAGAGGAGTGGACTCCGCTCCTCATTCACGAGAAAGGGCCGGTAACCCGGATGCCCAGTCCCATGATCCAAAAAGATCAAAGCAAATCAAAATAATTAAACAAAACTCCCCCAGGGCTGTTGTTAGTTGGAGGCACTCTTTGTTTCGAGCAAGCCATGGATTGATGCTTGTTGGTGGTTGGGGGAGTATAAACCTTTACCATTCTGTTTGGGAACTGCCTATAATGCATGTAGTATGGAAGATACAGCCATCTCATAGTTGTTGCGTTGATAGTGAAAGTATGCCGCTCAAAATGTTATTCAATCTCTATTTTAAAACCGAGCTCTGGCACCTCTACAAATCCCTGCTTCCCTCTGCGAGGGCCTATCTATTTAATTTTATGTTGAGTCATCACCCCTCTTATTAAAAAGCACCCGCCAGAGAGCACACTATCATTTGCATTCATTATTGTTTTTATATTGGGTATGACTTGAATGGATCTCTTTTACCATGAATTACAATGTTTAGTTAGTCCTTGATCTTTAAAGGTGCTCTGCATTTATGTTTTGCGGTCTCAGAAAGGGCTAGCGAGATACCATTTTGTTATATCATGTTATGATTATTTTGAGAAAGTGTTGTCATCCGAGTTTTATTATTATGGCTCGCTAGCTGATTATGCTATTGATATGAGTAATTGTGAGACCTATGTGTTATTGTGAGTATGGTTAGTTCATAATATTTGCTAAAACTTGAATGCTGGCTTTTCAGGTTTACAACAACAAGAGCAAACAGAGTTTGTAAAAGTTTTTCTTTATCACTTTCAGTTTATAAACTGAATTGCTTGAGGACAAGCAAAGGTTTAAGCTTGAAAGAGTTGATACGTCTCCAATGTATCTACTTTTGCAAACACTTTTGCCCTTGTTTTGGACTCTAACTTGCATGATTTGAATGAAACTAACCCGGACTGACGCTGTTTTCAGCAGAACTGCCATGATGTTGTTTTACGTGTAGAAAAGAAAAGTTCTAGGAATGTCCTGGAAATCCACGGAGGCACTTTTTGGCATTATCAGCACCCCAATGTTCTTTTTCAACTCTGTAACTCCAACCTCTGAATCCTCTAAAACCCAATGCTTCACTGCATTAGCAACCCATCTGCACTTAGCTGACTTTAGTCTTTGCCTTCTGCTTACACTTGGACAAGTATGTGCAGACTGGTTCACTTTGACCTGCAATATTGAAAGTTCAATTACATGTCGGACATACTTGCTGCAACAAATAATCAAAAATATTTGCAATGTAACTACATATGCACCTACTGTTTGTACACAAACAATGAGCTATTTCTCATTAAGGAGGCATGCATCCTCCATCTACACCTCTTATAAGCACAATGAGCAGTCAACTGGTAGGATCACTCTTGTCTACTACATACTCACTCGAGTTTTAATTGAAAATGTAGCTAGTGCATTCCTACAGTCTAAAGCACTGAAAATATAGTTCCTTCGTTTAAAGAAGGGTCATCTCTGTAATCGCACATCCGGCCTTCCATCATCGTAATCCTCACTATATCCCATGTCCCGTCCTCCTCCAACTCATCTTCACCTAGCTCATCAAACATTCCTTCTGGTGGTGGAATATAATCTTCATCCCCATCATCATCTGTCTTCTTGGCCTTTTGTTTTGTAACAAACTGAGGGAAAAGCCTTTCATCCTCATCATCTGTAGGCCAATCATCAGGAAGTCCCTCCTCAATATTTGGATCAACAGAATCTCTGCTCTGAGTAGGACCTGCATAAATAGGCACTTGCTCTGATGGTGTTCCTGGAACCTGCATAGAGATCTCTCCTGCATCTGAAGCTCTCTTCTGACTGCTAACACTTGTTTTTCTCCCCCTGGATATTCTGCTCCTACCTCTAGAACTAGTAGATTGTGATTTTCTGCCATTGCTGTCTGTCAATCCTCTTTTTCTTTGTATGACATTGATTTCCAATTTGACTGGGAAATGAGCATGATTTCTAAACATCTTTTCTAACTCAAAGATCACATTGGTGGGACCCAAACTGAACTATCAATATCCCAAAGACTAATTCAATCAAGATCATGTATTCCCCATGGGTATTTAGCACAGATATGAGATCTAAACTGCACAAACTTCATTGTGCTCTCCACTACCAAAGGAAATGAAAATCCCGTGTTCCCTGCTTTTGTACCAGCAGGAACTAGAAGAGTTGTTTCCATTCTACAATCCAAACATATATAGTCCACCCTACGAATGACAATGAAAAACAGGAAAAAAAATCGAACCAAATGAGCACTACGAACGCAGATGAACACTAGGAATCAAAACGAACTACAATACGTATAGCAGTCTTCAGATCTGAAAGTACTGCACTTACCCCTTCGGATTTGTGCTCCCTTCATGGCCGCCGCCGGCGCCGCAACCACCGTCGACCTCCATCCGCAACGGTTGGCTCCGAATCGCAGCACAACTCACATAAAGAGTCAGGTCGACCGAATCTCCATCGTGCCCGCCATTGATCTGGAGTTTTCCATGGTGGGGATCGAAGCCGCTAGGGTTCAGGTGAGGGGGCGATTTGGGGAAGAGAGAGCTAGGGTTAGGGTCGAGCGAGAGAAAGAGCACATAGAGAGAGTGAAGCGAAGAGGTAAGAGAGGGCCCACATGTAAGAAAGAGGGGCAAATATGTCAAACTGACGGCAAGTTAGCGGTCAAACAGCCTTGACTGGACGGAAACGGAGCGGAGGGGCATTTCTATAAGTGGCACTGACGGCAGAGGGGCAAAACTGAGCATACCCGAAAACTAGGGGCAAAACTGAGTAGTGGGTTCGAGTTAGGGGCACAGATGGAAATGTCCCTACTCAAAATGTCTGGGTATAATAATCACTTGATTCAACTGGGAGTTAATCTTCCTGATGATAGTGTCATTGACAGAATTCTCCAATCACTACCACCAAGCTACAAGAGCTTCATGATGAACTATAATATGCAAGGGATGAACAAGACTATTCCCGAGCTCTTCGCGATGTTGAAAGCCGCGGAGGTAGAAATCAAGAAGGAGCATCAAGTGTTGATGGTCAACAAGACCACTAGTTTCAAGAAGAAGGGCAAAGGGAAGAAGAAGGGGAACTTCAAAAAGAACGACAAGCAAGTTGCTACTCAAGAGAAGAAACCCATGTCAGGACCTAAGCACAAATCGAGTGCTTCTCCGCAAGCGATCGACATTGGAAGCGGAACTGCCCCAAGTATTTAGCGGATAAGAAGGATGGCAAAGTGAACAAAGGTATATGTGATATACATGTTATTGATGTGTACCTTACTAATGCTCACAAGAGCACTGGTATTTGATATTGGTTACATTGCTAATATTTGCAACTCAAAGCAGGGACTACGGATTAGCGAAGATTAGCTAAGGACGAGGTGACGATGCGCGTGGGAAATGGTTCCAAAGTCGATGTGATCGCGGTCGGCACGCTACCTCTACATCTGTGACGCCCCCGATTCAATCGTACACTAATCATGCGCGCAAATGTGTACGATCAAGATCAGGGACTCACGGGAAGATATCATAACACAACTCTAAAACATAAATAAGTCATACAAGCATCATAATACAAGCCGGGGCCTCGAGGGCTCGAATACAAGTGCTCGATCATAGACGAGTCACGAAGCAACAATATCTGAGTACGCACATAAGTTAAACAAGTTTGCCTTAAGAAGGCTAGCACAAAGCGGGATCTGATCGAAGAGGCGCAGGCCTCCCGCCTCGATCCTCCTAAACTACTCACAGTAGTCGGTCGTCGCCGCTGCTGCACGTAGTAGTAGGCACCTCCAGTGTAGTAGTCGCCATCGACGGTGGCGTCGCTCTGGGCTCCAAAGATCTGGTTGCAACAACCAGAAAGAAAGGAAAGGGGGAAGGGGAGAAAGCAACCGTGAGTACTCATCCAAAGTACTACAAGCAAGGAACTACACTACATATGCATGGGTATATGTGTAAGGAGGCCATATCGGTGGACCGAATCTGCAGAATGCCGAATAAGAGGGGATAGCTAATCCTCAGTCAAGACTACGCTCGCAGCCTCCGTCTTGCAAACATGTAGAAGAGAGTAGATTGAAGTCCTCCAAGTAGCATCTCCAAGTAGCATCTCCAGTAGCATCGCATAGCATAATCCTACCCGGCGATCCTCTCCTCGTCGCCCTGTTAGAGAGCGATCACCGGGTTGTTTGTGGAACTTGGAAGGGTGTGTTTTATTAAGTATCCGGTTCTAGTTGTCATAAGGTCAAGGTACAACTCCGGTCGTCCTTTACCGAGGGACACGGCTATTCAATAGATAAACTTCCTGCAGGGTGCACCACATAACCCAACACGCCGATCCCATTTGGCCGGACACACTTTCTGGGTCATGCCCGCCCTCGGAAGATCAACACGTCGCAGCCCCACCTAGGCACAACAGAGAGGTCAGCCCGCCGGTCTAAATCCTATGCGCGCAGGGTCCGCCCATCGCCCATTGCACACCTGCACGTTGCGAGGGCGGCCGGAAGCAGACCTAGCAACCTCCATTACAAAGGAAGTTGCGTTAACGCAGTCCAATCCGGCGCGCGCCGCTCCGTCGCTGACGTCAAGAAGGCTTCGGCTGATACCACGACGTCGGGATACCCATAACTACTCCCGCGTAGATGGTTAGTGCGTATAGACCAAATGGCCAGACTCAGATCAAATACCCAAATCTCGTTAAGCGTGTTAAGTATCCGCGAACGCCGAACAGGCCAGCCCACTGCCTCCTAGGTGGTCTCAACCTGCCTGTCGCTCCGCCACAAAGTAACAATCGGGGCCGTGGGAACCCATGCCCACCTCTACCGGATGGAGCCACCGTCCTTTCAGCCCCTCTTGTAATCACTTGCGGGTACTCCTCGAGTGACCCGACTTTAGTCACCATCTGATAGTATGTATGTATGTATAGTATATACCGTGATCACCTCCCAAGTGATCACGACCGATAGTATAGCAAGGCGCATCGACCGAATGTAGGGCCAATGATGATAAACTAGCATCCTATACTAAGCATTTAGGATTGCGTAAGGTATCAACAGATGTAGCAACAATGTCGGGCTATGCATCGTAATAGGATCAACGAAAGCGGTAATATGCTACACTACTCTAATGCAAGCAGATAGAGGAGAATAGGCGATATCTGGTGATCAAAGGGGGGGCTTGCCTGGTTGCTCTGGCAAGGAGGGATCGTCAACACCGTAGTCGAACTGGGGGTCGCCGAGGTCTCGAGGTCTCACCGGAAAGAAGTAACGAGGGGAACACAATAAATAACAGAGCAATCAAAGCATCACAAAGCGTAACATGGCAATACGCGGTTTAGAGTGACCTAACGCGATACTAGGTGGTACCGACGAAGGGGTAAACATCCGGAAAGTATTCCGGTGTTTAGCGTTTTGCGCGATGAACCGGAGGAAAAGTTGCGTGTTAGCTATGCTAGGAGTGTGTGGCGGACGAACGGAGGGTGTAACCGATTCGCCTCGCTGCTCGAGTAACTTTCATGTATAAAACCTTTTCATCCGAGCTACGGATTATTTTATATGTTTTTTTGAAGATTAAAACAATATTCGGAAAACCCTGAAATTTTGCTAAGTCTGAGAATTCGACAGTTTTAAACATTACTTGGCTGTTTTCAAAACACTACAACTATTGATCCGTAACTCCTATGATTTTGTGCCTTATATCAATATGGAGCATTTTTCTGTGGTCTATAAGATAGTAGCACTTTCATCTCTATTAGAGTCCATTTGATTGATCATCAACGGCTCTAAAGTAGCTATGAAATTAAAGCTGTTTTCAGCTTTTCTATTAACAGAACATTGGAATTTGTGATTTTTGTAGGAATTAAACCATACATCAAAAGGATTTGGTCCAGTGGGATAAAATGGAGTTTGTCATGTATGCTTTCTACTCATATTATTTTTACCCATGTTAACCGCTGGTTAGACGTTGTTTAGAGGCTGTACAGAGGGTCAGACAATGTCAAATTAGAAAAGCTAGCACTAGCTACAATGGCGAATGTTATTGATACTGTAGCATAGCAGCGAAAGAGCTGCAATGAAAGCACGGGCGCTGGTGCGTCGGTGCGTCTGATGGCGGGCGCAGGAGCTCAAGCGAGCAGCAAGCCCGCAGCGTGAGCAGCAGCGAGAGGCGAGGCGTTAGCGCGGCGCCACGGTCGCGGCGGCTACGGGCACGATCAAGGGCAGGGCTGGTGCGTGCGGGCGTGGTGACGCGCGTGTGGCGGGTCGGCGAGCGCCGTACGGGGCGGCGTTGGAGCAGTAGTAGGCGAAGTAGCACTAGACCACGGCGAGGCGGTCTTGCTACAAGATAGAAGCAGCCACAAAGACGACGCGTCTGTGTCTGTGACGCTGCAGCTCGGACGAGCTCGGGGACGGCGGCCTATGGCGCAAGAATGGGAGGGAAGAGGATGTGCTCACCGAGCAGGCACAAGGAGGCCCGTTGAGTGGCTTAGGAGCAGCAGAGGTGGCCGGTGTTGGCGACGGCGGCGGCGACCGAGACGGATGGAGGTTGAGGACGGGGAAGCAGTGGGTGTCCCGGTGGCTTCCGGCTCGATCTCGCCCATGTAGTCGAAGTAGGCGACGAAGACGGTGCCCCTGGCGCGGTCTCTGGCAGCGAGGAGGCCATCGGCGACGGCTACGCCGACGACGCGTCCATGGCGGAGATCAAGAAGGAGGGGGATCTGAGGAGGGAGGCAGAGGGAGATGGGGGCGAGCAAAACTAGGGTTGGGCGCCGGTGACGCGGGGGTGGCTTATAGGCGTCTGGGAGGTCGGGGATGGCCGCCACGCATGTCCCTGGCGCCATGGATGGCTGCCACACCTCCATCGCCCCTCATGCGAGGAAGGGATAAGTGGGAGTGGGCTGGTATTGTACTCGGTGGGTCGGCCAGGCTGGGCCGTCGCCCATTGGCGAGGAGGCCTTTCTCTCTTTTTTTTGCATTGTATTTTCCTGTTGTTTCTTTCCTTTTTTGTTCTCTTTTATTTTTAGTTTTTGTAAAAATACTAAAGTGGCACCCAAAATAGATGTTACAATTTATACCACAGCCAAAAACAACTTAGCACTGAAATAAAATAGTTTTGAAATTGTTTGTCATTTTAAAAGCATTTATATAATTATTAATGCTGCTATTTTATTCCTTTTAGAGTGTTTAAACATTTTATAAAGGTGTGGTTTGGCCACCATAATTACCTATGCATTATTTGGCACAACCCGAACATTTTAGTTTTAATCTTTGAAAACTTTTGTTGTTTGCCTGATTTTTAAATTGAATTCAAATCGGTTTCGAACTAATGCGAGATTAGCCACAGTAATCGAGGTGATGTGGCATCATTAACGGAGGGTTACTGTAGCATAACTATCCGGGCGTCATAATTCTCCTCCACTACAAGAAATCTCGTCCCGAGATTTAAGAGGTGGAATAAGGGGGAAAGGTCTGGTTGCTCTTCTCGAGGTGGTCGATCCATAGCGCTGATGTCTTCATTCCTCTGCTTCAGGTCATTATGATGAAGTTGTCGTCCTTCCTTCAGGATCTCCAGCGTACTTACGAAAGGGTAAGCAAGGAAAACTCTATATGGATGGATTCTAACAAGATCGAGCATCAGACGGTTAACTCAGTGAAGAAGCATAAGTGTCTCTCGATTTGAAACTTAAAAAGATAACGAGAGCAAAGTAAGAAGGTACCATGAGAAGTTTTAAACGGATAGGCAATCGTTCGATGCCTAATCAGAAGGTGAAAGGGTGTCAGGGCAATGAGAATAGGTATTGTGCCTCATACTTGAATAGATCACTAGACAGGTGGTCCGTGAATTACATACGAAGTCAAACGCGAGGAACAACCTTGGGGACAGGTGGTGTACAGGAGAGTCAGGTTTCGATCCTGTGGAACTGTGGGTTATGGGCCCACCATGTGGGATAAAAGTAGGAGGAGTGGTGACATTTGGCATGGTCATAATAGCAAGGCATGTCAGCGGGTAGCCTGTCAGTTATATGTCAGCAAAAACATCGATACCAAGGGCGAGGGACGAAGAGAACCATTTTCCCGCTCGTTGAACGAGGCGAACCAATAGGCAAAGTTCTCGTCCATCGGTGGCAACCGAAATGTCATCAACAATAGTAACAGGGTCTCACTGACAGAGTTGTACAACGAGGTGTTTGCATATGTTGGGAATTACTTCTGCTTAGATCATATAATTCCCAAGAAAGGTCAAACAAAACCACGGAAAGGAAAATGTGATTTCCAGATTAAACAGAACAATGGAAAGGAAAATGTGTTTAAACACATATCTCAGGGGTATATCCTTCCCAAGGATAAGCAGAGCACGATATCCATGACAGGATATAATGTAGAAAACTCTTAAGGTAAGGGGAGAGAAATTTCATGACATTACCCATACAGCGGTGTTTGGATAGTTGATCAAGAAACATTTAGCATTACGCTCCCAATGTTCTAGTTGATGAACGGAGTATCACAAACATGCTTCGAGATAGCATTAACATGGTCAATGGGTAAAGATCAAACTTTGGATACACAAAGGATCCATCAGGAACAACTTATAGAACAAGTCTTACAATTTTCCTCGTGAAAGAATGGCTAAACTTGCTAAAAAGGATACTATAACAATAGGTCCTCCGGCCAGGGGTGCTAGGCATGATATCACCTTACCGGGTCATATAAGGACCAATGTTATAACTCTTGAAAATATGTTCCACCCATCATATCTGACCGAGATTCAGATATGACTATTATTAGGATACCTCAGACTTAGGATGCTTGAGAAAAGAGGTGCAACACATTTTAGACGAGATGACATTGCAGATTCTCGAGAAATGAACTATGGAAGCGAGTTCCGAAACAAGAGTTCATCAATAAACCAAGGAGAGAGTGAGGAGTTAGCTGATAGACTCAGCGACAATTCATCAAGAATTCCAACAAGATGGATTTCCACAACTATGTGAACAAGGAGATAACATTAGCCAGATCAAATGACTTAATGATGTATGCTGGAGGAAAACATACCCAAGTAAACAACAGTTGAAAGGTGCACCCCGAAATATGGGCGTAGGTAGCTTGATCTATGTTAAAATGGTGATTCAATAACCAATAGTCTAAGAATGAACGGTCGTCCATTAACTTCAAAGCAACAGGTTGCTAGAAGTGCAAATTCAAAGACCGCTCACCTATTGGTATTCCGGTTGGAAGCAACACGGGGACCAAGGAATGAACGGATATGGCAAGAAGTATCACCTATATCAAGAATTCTTAAGAGGTGGTGAAATTCTCACGACATTTTTGACATAAAAGATGGTAATACTCCAAGTTAAAGAAGAACAAATGCTGGATAGCAAGGATCTCAAGGTATAACACAAAACACGAACAAGTTTGTGTTGAACGGAAGGCAATAAAGTGGTCGATAATAACACAAATCATCGAGGGCAAGGATGGTATTTCTCATCATGAATTCAATTGATATCCTGTAAGAGCTCAAAATGTTGATGATGATCATGACACAATTGTCGAGAGGTTTATGCAGGTGTAATCGATCGGCGATGACATCAAGTCAAAGAAATGCTGAAGCGAAAGGTTATTGGAACCAAGGACACGACACAAACTCGAAACCAAGCTTGTTGTTCAAGGCGAAATGATATGACGAGGAAAGTCAACATAAGCTTAGTTCATCATCGAAATTTGTGCTCCGGGAAGAAGGGCCCAGTAGCACAATGAAAATTAGCACGGTAATGATGTAGCCGAACAGGCTAGGAATGGCGTGATCGGGTACAAACTCTTAAGTAAAGAAGATTACTAAAAGTTGTTGAACCGTAGTGCGGACTCGGTTCAGTTATCGGTGTCTTTGAGTGTTTAACAACTCAGAGCCCATGAAAAATTGGAATCAGTGAGAATGTAGCACTTGATGAAGAACTCATAAGAAGTTATGCAGTTCCATTATAATCTCGAGATACCAGGGGGTAATACTCGACATCAGATCAAAGTAGAGGTTGGACTGGGTATTGCTCTCGTAAGACAAGTGCTTAAACTTGCACGAGAAATGGTATTTAAAGGAGAACATGGTCGAACCACGATTGCAAAAGATCAATCCACCGATACCAAAAGGATAATATATCAAGGAAATAGTTACAAGAAGCTTCCATGATAGGATCTACATCGTGTCCATGGGCATGAACACAAAGTTCAAGGTCGACTCCCACTTTTCCAATGCATAACCTTTCATTCACTTCTCGCGTTCGATGAAGTTGCAGTGTTGAAATTTTATCCGGCGAAACATCAGAAGAGTGTGGCTCGTGAAAACTTTCGAGTTCACACATATTAAGGAAGGCATAGGTTCAAGCCATCGGGGCTTCTTAGAACATATACCACGAACTTTAGGAGTAATTAACACAAACTCGATAGTAGAGCAAGTTCAAAAGCAGATGATACAATTTACCAAAGGCATTATATACCCATGGAAAGGTTCTCAAGGTTATTCAATATGAAGGACACCGCTTGATAGAATCCAACAAAGGAACCGATGGTCCACAAGGGATCTGATGTGAGCATCGATACTCAACCAGAGGAAGAAGAATGCACGGGCATCATATTATAGAACATCTGAACAATTCTATGCTTAGATAACAAAGGAATTATGATTTCCAAAACAAGGGATCGAGCGGGCGCCCGATCAAGGATGGATAAGTTGGATAGACCAGAGGCACAATTGACAACAAATAGTTTGGTCGAGAACCAGCTCATGTTCAAAAATGATGTCTGAGCCGGAAAGATAATTTAAAAGGATCAACTGATGATTGCGTGCTTTCACACACATGTTGAATCGATAGGATCAAAATGATCGTGTCAAAGGATACTAATGAATATTGCTACACATATGGAAAGCATCCATATTGCAAGCAGACAAGTATTTGCCGAGCAATAGTTTGAAGAGGATACTCGGAAGATCGGGTAGTATTTCCAAGTAATTTGAAAAGCATATGAACAACTGGGGATAAGCGGATACTCGATAAGTGCGAGAATTATCCATAGGGGTATTCAGGTGACAAAGAACAACAAGGCAATAAGCTCAAAGGATTATCGAAACAATGACGAGTATTTTGGGGTATCTTGTAATAACAAGACTAACTGGGGATGAATGTAAGAATAACAACTGCAAGTAGTTATCCATAAGGGTTGACGGTGGAAGGGGAATTGCAAACGCGATGAAGACAAGTTCTCGGGTTAACCGCGTGAGTATCTTCGTGGTCTTCATGTGCAGTGAGCGATCCTTAGTAATAAGGGGCTCTTCGGGTGAAAGTGATAACGAGATCCTAATGTTAGATTTAGCAAAATTCATTTAACCCGAATAGAAGAGAGATCAGAGTCCCAGAGTAAAGGTCGAGGAGTAAAAGATCCTAATACCACCCAATGGCGACGTGGGCCCATAGGCCACACAGCCATGTTAGTAAAGGTTTTGCAATGACTAGACTCAACTTCGGCCAAGGAGTTGGAAAGGGGATTCTCTGAGCAATGGGCTCGATACCAACTCAGACGCCCCGATTCAATCGTACACTAATCATGCGCGCAAATGTATGCGATCAAGATCGAGGACTCACGGAAGATATCACAACACAACTCTAAAACATAAATAAGTCATACAAGCATCATAATACAAGCCGGGGCCTCGAGGGCTCGAATACAAGTGCTCGATCATAGACGAGTCGTGAGCAACAATATCTGAGTACGTACATAAGTTAAACAAGTTTGCCTTAAGAAGGCTAGCACAAACCGGGATACAGATCGAAGAGGCGCAGGCCTCCCGCAGGATCCTCCTAAACTACTCCCGTGTCGTCGTCGTGGCTGCACGTAGTAGTAGGCACCTCCGGTGTAGTAGTCGTCATCGACGGTGGCGTCTGCTCTGGGCTCCAAAGATCTGGTTGCAACAACCGTAAAGAAAGGAAAGGGGGAAAGGGGAGAAAGCAACCGTGAGTACTCATCCAAAGTACTCGCAAGCAAGGAACTACACTACATATGCATGGGTATATGTGTAAGGAGGACATATCGGTGGACCGAATCGCAGAATGCCGTAATAAGAGGGGATAGCTAATCCAGCCGAAGACTACGCTTCGCAGCGACCTCCGCCTTGCAACATGTAGAAGAGAGTAGATTGAAGTCCTCCAAGTAGCATCTCCAAGTAGCATCTCCAGTAGCATCGCATAGCATAATCCTACCCGGCGATCCTCTCCTCGTCGCCCTGTTAGAGAGCGATCACCGGGTTGTCTGTGGAACTTGGAAGGGTGTGTTTTATTAAGTATCCGGTTCTAGTTGTCATAAGGTCAAGGTACAACTCCAGGTCGTCCTTTTACCGAGGGACACGGCTATTCGAATAGATAAACTTCCCTGCAGGGGTGCACCACATAACCCAACACGCCGATCCCATTTGGCCGACACACTTTCTGGGTCATGCCCGCCTCGGAAGATCAACACGCCGCAGCCCCACCTAGGCACAACAGAGGTCAGCCACGGTCTAAATCCTATGCGCACAGGGTCCGGCCCCATCGCCCATTGCACACCAAGACGCTGCGTTGGGCGGCCGGAAATAGACCTAGCAACCTCCATTACAAAGGAAGTTGCGTTAACGCAGTCCAATCCGGCGCGCGCCGCTCCGTCGCTGACGTCAAGAAGGCTTCGGCTGATACCACGACGTCGGGATACCCATAACTACTCCCGCGTAGATGGTTAGTGCGTATAGACCAAATGGCCAGACTCAGATCAAATACCCAGATCTCGTTAAGCGTGTTAAGTATCCGCGAACGCCGAACAGGGCCAGGCCCACCTGTCTCCTAGGTGGTCTCAACCTGCCCTGTCGCTCCGCCACAAAGTAACAGTCGGGGGCCGTCGGGAACCCAGGCCCACCTCTACCGGGATGGAGCCACCTGTCCTTTCAGCCCCCTCATCAGAATCACTTGCGGGTACTCCTCGAGATGACCCGACTTTAGTCACCATCTGTATAGTATGTATGTATGTATAGTATATACCCGTGATCACCTCCCAAGTGATCACGGTCCGATAGTATAGCAAGGCAGACTGACAAGAATGTAGGGCCAATGATGATAAACTAGCATCCTATACTAAGCATTTAGGATTGCAGGTAAGGTATCAACAGATGTAGCAACAATGTCAGGCTATGCATCAGAATAGGATCAACGGAAAGCAGTAACATGCTACACTACTCTAATGCAAGCAGTATAGAGGAGAATAGGCGATATCTGGTGATCAAAGGGGGGGCTTTCCTGGTTGCTCTGGCAAGGAGGGATCGTCAACACCGTAGTCGAACTGGGGGTCGCCGACAGTCTCGGGGTCTACCGGAAAGAAGTAACGGAGGGGGAACACAATAAATAACAGAGCAATCAAAGCATCACAAAGCGTAACATGGCAATACGCGGTTTAGAGTGACCTAACGCGATACTAGGTGGTACCGACGAAGGGGGGTAAACATCCGGGAAAGTATTCCCGGTGTTTCGCGTTTTCGGGCAGATGAACCGGAGGGGAAAAGTTGCGTGTTCGCTATGCTAGGAGTGTGTGGCGGACGAACGGAGGGTGTAACCGGATTCGTCTCGTCGTTCTGAGTAACTTTCATGTATAAAACTTTTTCATCCGAGCTACGGATTATTTTATATGTTTTTTTGAAGATTAAAACAATATTCGAAAACCCTGAAATTTTGCTAAGTCTGAGAATTCGACAGTTTTAAACATTACTTGGCTGTTTTCAAAACACTACAACTATTGATCCGTAACTCCTATGATTTTGTGCCTTATATCAATATGGAGCATTTTTCTGTGGTCTATAAGATAGTAGCACTTTCATCTCTATTAGAGTCCATTTGATTGATCATCAACGGCTCTAAAGTAGCTATGAAATTAAAGTTGTTTTCAGCTTTTCTATTAACAGAACATTGGAATTTGTGATTTTTGTAGGAATTAAACCATACATCAAAAGGATTTGGTCCAGTGGGATAAAATGGAGTTTGTCATGTATGCTTTCTACTCATATTATTTTTACCCATGTTAACCGCTGGTTAGACGTTGTTTAGAGGCTGTACAGAGGGTCAGACAATGTCAAATTAGAAAAGCTAGCACTAGCTACAAGAATCGAATGTTATTGATTGTAGTATATAGCAGCAAGCGAGAGCAGCAGCGAGCAAAGACGGGCGCTGATGCGTCTTGGTGCGTCGGCGGTGGCGGGCGCAGAGCTCGAGCGAGCAGCAAGCAAGCGTGAGCAGCAGCAGAGGCTGCCGGGCGTTAGCGCGGGCGCCACGGTCGCGGCGACTACGGCACGATCAAGGCGGGGCTGGTGCGTGCGGGCGTGGTGGCGCGCGCGTGGGCGGTCGTGGCGCCCGTCTGGCGGCGTTGGAGCAGTAGTAGGCGAAGTAGCACTAGACCACGGCGAGGCCGGCGCGCGCGCATAGAAGCAGCCACAACACGCACGCACGTACGCGTACGCGGCAGCTCGGACGAGCTTGGGGACGGCGGCCTATGGCGCAA
Organism: Aegilops speltoides; assembly: GCA_021437245.1. Taxonomy (NCBI): domain Eukaryota; kingdom Viridiplantae; phylum Streptophyta; class Magnoliopsida; order Poales; family Poaceae; genus Aegilops; species Aegilops speltoides. Next base: position 423,557,446 of record CM038144.1, on the reverse strand, counting down.
GAATGGGAGGGAAGAGGATGTGCTCACCGAGCAGGCACAAGGAGGCCCGTTGAGTGGCTTAGGAGCAGCAGAGGTGGCCGGTGTTGGCGACGGCGGTGGCGACCGAGACGGATGGAGGTTGAGGACGGGGAAGCAGTGGGTGTCCCGGTGGCTTCCGGCTCGATCTCGCCCATGTAGTCGAAGTAGGCGACAAAGACGGTGCCCCTGGCGCGGTCTCTGGCAGCGAGGAGGCCATCGGCGACGGCTACGCCGACGACGCGTCCATGGCGGAGATCAAGAAGGAGGGGGATCTGAGGAGGGAGGCAGAGGGAGATGGGGGCGAGCAAAACTAGGGTTGGGCGCCGGTGACGCGGGGGTGGCTTATAGGCGTCTGGGAGGTCGGGGATGGCCGCCACGCATGTCCCTGGCGCCATGGATGGCTGCCACACCCCTCCATCGTCCCTGTAGCGAGGGGAAGGGGATAAGTGGGAGTGGGCTGGTATTGTCTCAGGTGGGTCGGCCAGTTGGGCCGTCTGGCCCAGTTGGCCAGGGAGGCCTTTCTCTCTTTTTTTTGCATTGTATTTTCCTGTTGTTTCTTTCCTTTTTTGTTCTCTTTTATTTTTAGTTTTTGTAAAAATACTAAAGTGGCACCCAAAATAGATGTTACAATTTATACCACAGCCAAAAACAACTTAGCACTGAAATAAAATAGTTTTCAAATTGTTTGTCATTTTAAAAGCATTTATATAATTATTAATGCTGCTATTTTATTCCTTTTAGAGTGTTTAAACATTTTATAAAGGTGTGGTTTGACCACCATAATTACCTATGCATTATTTGGCACAACCCGAACATTTTAGTTTTAATCTTTGAAAACTTTTGTTGTTTGCCTGATTTTTAAATTGAATTCAAATCAGTTTCGAACTAATGCGAGATTAGCCACAGTAATCGAGGTGATGTGGCATCATTAACGGAGGGTTACTGTAGCATAACTATCCGGGCGTCACAACATCTACCATCGGGATTAGTATTAGACCTAAATAAATGTTATTTGGTGCCAGCGTTGAGCATGAACATTATATCTGGATCTTGTTTGATGCGAGACGGTTATTCATTTAAATCAGAGAATAATGGTTGTTCTATTTATATGAGTAATATCTTTTATGGTCATGCACCCTTGAAGAGTGGTCTATTTTTATTGAATCTCGATAGTAGTGATACACATATTCACAGTGTTGAAACCAAAAGATGCAGAGTTGATAATGATAGTGCAACTTATTTGTGGCACTGCCGTTTAGGTCATATCGGTGTAAAGCACATGAAGAAACTCCACATTGATGGGCTTTTGGAATCACTTGATTATGAATCACTTGGTACTTGTGAACCGTGCCTCATGGGCAAGATGACTAAAACACCGTTCTCTGGTACTATGGAGAGAGCAACAAATTTGTTGGAAATCATACATACAGATGTATGCGGTCCAATGAATGTTGAGGCTCGTGGCGGATATCGTTATTTTCTCACCTTCACAGATGATCTAAGCAGATATGGGTATATCTACTTAATGAAACACAAGTCTGAAACATTTGAAAAGTTCAAAGAATTTCAGAGTGAAGTGGAAAATCATCGTAACAAGAAAATAAAGTTTCTACGATCTGATCGTGGAGGAGAATATTTGAGTTACGAGTTTGGTCTACACTTGAAACAATGCGGATAGTCTCGCAACTCACGCCACCGAACACCACAACGAAATGGTGTGTCCGAACGTCGAATCGTCGTACTTTACTTGATATGGTGCGATCTATGATGTCTCTTATTGATCTACCGCTATCGTTTTGGGGTTATGCTTTAGAGACGGCCGCATTCACGTTAAATAGGGCACCATCAAAATCCGTTGAGACGACGCCTTATGAACTATGGTTTGGCAAGAAACCAAAGTTGTCGTTTCTTAAAGTTTGGGGCTGCGATGCTTATGTGAAGAAACTTCAACCAGATAAGCTCGAACCCAAATCAGAGAAATGTGTCTTCATAGGATACCCAAAGGAGACTAATGGGTACACCTTCTATCACAGATCTGAGGGCAAGATTTTCATTGCTAAATGCGGATCCTTTCTAGAGAAGGAGTTTCTCTCGAAAGAAGTGAGTGGGAGGAAAGTAGAACTTGATGAGATAACTATATCTACTCCCTTATTGGAAAGTAGTTCATCACAAGAACCGGTTCCTGTGACAACTACACCAATTAGTGAGGAAGCTAATGATGTTGATCATGAAACTTTAGATCAAGTTTCTATGAACCTCGTGAGGTCTACCAGAGTAAGATCCGCACTGAGTGGTACGGTAATCCTATTCGGAAGTCATGTTACTTGACCATGATGAACCTACGAACTATGAGGAAGCGATGATGAGCCCAGATTCGCAAAATGGCTTAAGGCCATGAAATCGAGATGGGATCCATGTATGAAAACAAAGTATGGACTTTGGTTGACTTGCCGATGATCGGCAAGCCATTGAGAATAAATGGATTTTAAGAAGAAGACCGACGCGATGGTAATGTAATCGTCTATAAAGCTCGACTTGTTGCAAAAGGTTTTCGACAAGTTCAAGGGGTTGACTACGATGAGACTTTCTCACCCGTAGTGATGCTTAAGTCTGTCCGAATCATGTTAGCTATTGCTGCATTTCATGATTATGAAATCGGCAAATGGATGTCAAGACTGCATTCTTGAATGGATTTCTAGAAGAAGATGATGCAGCCGGAAGGTTTTGTTGATCCAAAAGGTGCTAACAAAGTGTGCAAGCTCCAGCGCTCCATTTATGGACTGGTGCAGTATCTCGGAGTTGGAATAAACGCTTTGATAGTGTGATCAAAGCATATGGTTTTATACAGACTTTTGGAGAAGCCTCAGATTTACAAGAAAGTGAGTGGGAGCTCAGAGCATTTCTAGTTTTATATGTAGATGACATATTGTTAATTGGAAATGATATAGAATTTTGGATAGCATAAAGGGATACCTGAATAAAAGTTTTTCAATGAAAGACCTTGGTGAAGCTGCTTATATATTGGGCATCAAGATCTATAGAGATAGATCAAGACGCTTAATAGGACTTTCACAAAGCACATACCTTGACAAAAATTTGAAAAAGTTCAAAATGGATCAGGCAAAGAAAGGGTTCTTGCCTATGCTACAAGGTGTGAAGTTGAGTCAAACTCAATGCCCGACCACAATGCAGAAGATAGAGAGAAATGAAAGATGTTCCTATGCTTCACCATAGGCTCTATCATGTATGCAATGCTATGTACCGGACACGACGTATGCTTAGCAATAAGCTTAGCAGAAGGTACCAAAGTAATCCAAGTGTGGATCATCGACAGCGGTCAAGAACATCCCGAAATACCTAAAAGGACTAAGGATATGTTTCTCGATAGGGAGGTGACAAAGAGCTAGTCGTAAGAGGTTACGTCGATGTAAGCTTTGACATCGATCCGGACGATTCTAAATCGCAAACCGGATACGTGTTTATATTAAACGGTGGAGCTGTAAGTTGGTGCGTTCTAAACAAAGCGTCGTGGCGGGATCTACATGTGAAGCGGAGTACATAGCTGCTTCAAGCAGAAATGAAGGAGTCTGGATGAAGGAGTTCATTTCCGATCTAGGTGTCATACCTAGTGCATCGGGACCAATGAAGATCTTCTGTGACAATACTCGTGCAATTGCCTTGGCAAAGGAATCCACATTTCACAAGAGGACCAAGCACATCAAGAGACGCTTCAATTCCATTCGGGACCAAGTCCAAGTGGGAGACATAGAAATTTGCAAGATACATACGGATCTAAATGTTGCAGACCCGTTGACTAAGCCTCTCTCACGAGCAAAACATGATCAGCACCAAGACTCCATGGGTGTTAGAATCATTACTATGTAATCTAGATTATTGACTCTAGTGCAAGTGGGAGACTGAAGGAAATATGCCCTAGAGGCAATAATAAAGCTATTACTTATTTCCTCATATCATGATAAATGTTTATTATTCATGCTAGAATTGTATTAACCGGAAACATGATACATGTGTGAATACATAGACAAACATATAGTCACTAGTATGCCTCTACTTGACTAGCTCATTAATCAAAGATGGTTATGTTTCCTAGCCATAGACATGTGTTGTCATCTGATTAATGGGATCACATCATTAGGATAATGATGTGATTGACATGACCCATCCCGTTAGCTTAGCACATTATCATTTAGTATTCTTCCATTGCTTTCTTCATGACTTATACATGTTCCTGTAACTATGAGAATTATGCAACTCCCGTTTACCGGAGGAACACTTTGGGTACCACCAAACGTCACAACGTAACTGGGTTATTATGAAGGAGTACTACAGGTGTCTCCGAAGGTACATGTTGAGTTGGCGTATTTTGAGATTAGGTTTTGTCACTCTGATTGTCAGAGAGGTATCTCTGGGCCCTCTCGGTAATACTCACCACTTAAGCCTTGCAAGCATTATAACTAATGAGTTAGTTGTGAGATGACGTATTACAGAACGACTAAAGAGACTTGCCGGTAACGAGATTGAACTAGGTATTGGATACCGACGATCGAATCTCGGGCAAGTAACATAACGATGACAAAGGGAACAACGTATGTTGTTATGCGGTTTGACCGATAAAGATCTTCGTAGAATATGTAGGAACCAATATGGGCATCCAGGTCCCGCTATTGGTTATTGACCGAGAATGGTTCTAGGTCATGTCTACATAGTTCTCGAACCCGTAGGGTCCGCATGCTTAACATTTCGATGACAGTTTTATTATGAGTTTATAAGTTTTGATGTACCGAAGTTTGTTCGGAGTCCTGGATGTGATCATGGACATGACGAGGAGTCTCGGAATGGTCGAGACATAAAGATTGATATATTCGAAGCCTATGTTTGGACATCGGAAAGGTTCCGGGTGAAATCGGCATTTTACCGAGTACCGGAGGTTACTGGAACCCCGGGGTTAATGGGCCTACATGGGCCAAGAGGGAGAAGAGGAAGGAGCCAGGAGGGGGCCACGCGCCCCTCCCCCTCCTAGTCCGAATATGACAAGGGAAGGGGGACGGCGCCCCCTTTCCTTCCCTCTTCCTCCTCTTTCCCTTTCTCTCCTACTCCTACTTGGAAGAGGGAGTCCTACTCCCGTGGGAGTAGGACTCCCCCTGCGCGCCCCTAGGCGGCGGCCTCCTCCCCTTGGCTCCTTTATATACGGGCGCGGGGGGCACCCCATAGACACACAAGTTGATCTACGGATCGTTCCTTAGCCGTGTGCGGTTCCCCCTTCCACCATATGCCACCTCGGTCATATCGTCGCGGAGCTTAGGCGAAACCCTGCACCGGTAGAACATCATCATCGTTACCACGCCGTCGTGCTGACGGAACTCATCTCCGGAGCCTTTGCTGGATCGGAGGGCCGGAGATCGTCATCGAGCTGAACATGTGCTGAACTCGGAGGCTCCGTACGTTCGGTGCTTGGATCGGTCGGATCGTGAAGACGTACGACTATATCAACCGCGTTGTGCTAACGCTTCCGCTTACGGTCTACGAGGGTACGTGGACGAACACCCTCCCCTCTCGTTGCTATATCATCACCATGATCTTGCGTGTGCGTAGGAAATTTTTTAAAATTACTACGTTCCCCAACAGTAAGAACAACACCTAAGCACCGGTCCACCCACATACCAAATTATCAAAGCAACGAACACGAATTGAGCCAACATGATGAAAGTGACTAGACGAAATTCCCGTGTACCCTCAAAAAAACTTTACTTATCATAAGAGACCATTTTGGCCTGTCCTTTGCCTCAAAAGGATTCGGCTTCCTTGCTGCACTTTTGTTACTATTACCGTTACTTGCTCGTTACAAATTATCTTGCTATCAAACTACTCTGTTACTTATAATTTCAACACTTGCAGACATTACCTTGCTGAAAACCACTTGTCATTTCCTTCTGCTCCTCGTTGGGTTCGACACTCTTGCTTATCGAAAAGGACTACAATTGATCCCATATACTTGTGGGTCATCAGATGGCTAATCCGAAGTCAAAGGGAGGATTGGAGTTTCACGACCTTGAGCTATTTAATGATGCCATGTTGGCTAAACAAGCATGGAGGTTGTTGGAAAACCCGGGGAGTCTATGTGCTAGGGTTTTGAAGGGTCGATACTATCCAGAAGGAAATTTCTTACAAGCTGGATGTCCGGCTAATTCTTGTAGAATATGGCGTGTGATTCTGCAAGGAAGAGAGGTCCTAAAACAAGGCTTAATACGGCGTGTGGGAGATGGACGCACGATGGAAATCTGGCACGACCAGTGGATTAAAGGGTCGCCCACAATGAAGCTGCTGTGTAGGATCTCTAATGAGCCCATTCAGCTGGTGGCGGACCTGATACGTGAAGAGGACAGAGAATGGAATACAGAAATAATCCAAAAGTTGTTCATACAGGCGGATGTCAATGCCATTCTGAATATCCCACGACCTAGAGTAGAGCAGCCAGATTTCTGGGCGTGGGCATGGGAGAGGCCAGGGCTATTCACAGTCCGGTCTACTTATAGGTCTCTTAAAGAAAGGCATTGCAATGGCTTGGGTGTACCGAGCAGCTCTTCTGGCGACCAGGACACTTGGAAGAAACTTTGGAAACTGAATGTGCAACCTAAAATTCGAGTATTCTGGTGGTGGGTGCTTAAGGGGTTCCTTCTAGCAAGGATCGAGCTGTTTCGGAGACATATTGGTGATGATGCAACATGCGGCATGTGTGGGACAGGTGAGGAGATGCTATTCCATTCCTTAGTAGCATGCCATCAGGCTAGGTTGTTTTGGGCAGAAGCTCATAGATTCTTTCGAGTGGAACTTCCAAGGTTGCATCCACTCACATGGGTGAAGGACCTCCTCGATACAGATTTTGTAAGTAAAGATGAGGCGTATGTCATTGTTTCTGTTATGTGGGCAGTATGGAGCAACAGAAATAAGTATATGCACGCCGAGATTCGGTATCAGCCTATTCGGTCGATGGAAATTATCCAGGAGCACATCAGAGCTTTGGAAATTCCGACCGAGAAGCAACCGTCTCAGGTACATACAACTGGGTGGACTAAACCACTAGTTGGAACTATAAAAATCAACTCCGATGTAGCTTTGGATCTGGAGGGAGAAAGAGCAGGGACGGTTGTGGTTGCTAGGGATCACGAAGGGAACTTCCTTTCAGGAAGATTCTCAACATACACTGGGCACACCGATCCATATGCATGCGAGGCTCTAGGTTGCAGAGATGCCATGCTGTTGGCAAGGGAAAAAGGGTGGGAGCGGATTCAGTTAGTTACTGATTCCAAAAATGTGGCAGATGACTGGAATGCCAGACGAGACCGCTTGAGCTGTGGCCCTGTCTTTCGAGAGATGGCTTCGTATCTCTCATCTTTCCAGGGATTTGAAGCAAGACATTGTGGAAGAGAAGCGAACGAAACGGCACACATTTTAGCTAAGCACTGTTTGTCTACTAGGGTGCTCAATGTAACTTATAATGTAATCCCTGATCTCCTAAGTGCGGCGGTGCACTTGGACTATGTACGGTCTATGAATGAATAAAATGCCTTGTGGCCGTCACTCAAAAAAAAAAAAAGCTCCCATCTCAATCACAAGAAGACCCCAAGTGCGCGCGCCACCTTGGTAACAACCAGGTGTCGACAGCAGGCGCCACCTCCGATACGAGCACGACCTCGCCGTGACCATTGTCTCCGCTGAAAAACGCAATGAGACCGTGCATTGTGATTATCAAAACCGCCCTCCCGCTAGGAACGTCAGCTCCGATATCAACGTGACTCCATCACGAGCATTGTCTCCGTCGCGACAACGCCTTGAGAGCATGTGTGTTTCGCCTTCGTCAAGGACACGTCGCCCATCTACGTGCATCATCTGCCAGTACGAGCACGTCCCTGGCTCTCTGCCACGAGCGTCGTCGTCGCCGTCGTCCACCAACATTGTGTGCGAGGCTGCCGGGAATCAACTGAGGTGTACGTTCAGCCTACCTACCGAGTTGCGACGTGATCATACATACAAACTGCATGCAATCATGAAGCACTACTGGCATCGTTACTGTGCTGTGACAGCGAAAAGCCCTGGCACAGTATCATTGTATCAATATCAATCACCCGTACCGAATGCATAGGACTGTGCGTATCCATACGCGTGCAGTGTGCCGGAGTACCAGTACATGACAGATCAATGTGACACGTCGCCATCGTGCCACATGAGCTGAGCAGCCCTAGTGATGGAGCACATGCACGCACGAACGCGAGGTCTCGCGGCAACGGTGAGATTATGGGGTGCGTGGGCGTCAATCAGTAGAGTAGTACTGTAGTATACTAGTGCCCAACAAAGAGTAGAGCATCTATCTATCCAAGAGGAAATGACCCACATGCACACGTACGATCCTCTGCTGGGCAAGGGCATGCATATGCATGTCGTGCATGCCAGTTTCAGTATACCCAGCCACTGTTTTCAGAAAAGACATGAACATGTGTGAATCTAGCGACTCCACACGCTGACACGGACATGTGTGCCAGTTGTTGCTTACCCCTACCTGACCGGGTGGGTAGCTGAGGCCGGCCTCTCGTGCCCAAAGTCTCTGAATTTCACGAAACAAGCTGCGAACGCGCAGCGCATGGCAGCTGGCACGACTCTCTCTCCCCCCTGATATGCTGCCATGCCAAGCGGAACGTGTGCGATCTCTGTTTGGCAGCCATGACGGCGCCGATCGAGGTAGTCGGGCACGTATGTACGTATGTCCGATGGGTTCTTCCACGCTTTCGTTGTGTCGTTTGTGAAGTCGGAACTGTGGTGGAGCGATCGCTGGTGGTGACGATGACAAAAGCAAATCCTTGGTCTTTTGTGCGCCGTGTGGGCCTATTGTTAGGATGTGTTACCGCTCATTTCTATAGCATTGGCGGGGTTGCGGGCTTGCTTTGTAGTTGGATCCTACGGTGAAGTCGGATTCGCTAGTTCGGAAACGGAAAATGACAATGACATTGATCAAGTGCGTGGCATCTGTGTTACCAGCCAAATTGGTCGGTGGTGCCGTTTATGCTGTCAAGTTCCATAGTGGTGGCGCACGGGGCTGTGTTAGAGCATCTTGCATGACATCTCTAGCAGATACTCTACCCTAAAAGTGTAAAATGTACTATATTTTATTTTATATTTTATATTTTTAAGAGATTATGAGTTTTTTCATCTAACAAATTCTTTAAAACTTAATCCCTCAACAACTACAAAACCAAACGCGGTTTTTTCACACAAACGCATTACAAACACAAACTTAAACTAGTTAATTGCATAATTTGACAACGGTATCACCTAATATAATTATACATACATGCCTACCAATCTGACATCAAACTAGCCAAAGCATCGATCTCAAACATATGAAACTACATACAAGTTAGGTCTACTTGTCGTAGTGTTTAAGATAGTCTTCGAAAGTCTGAGTCTGAACCCGAGTTGGAGGATGAGTCGGGGATCACCCTTCCCCTCCAACCCGGGTAAGGGGGGGTGAGGGGGTGCTTGTTGGTGGTGGCGGTGGGCCAGCTGCACGACATCTCCTCCTCCTCCTCGAGGAGCTCGTCGAGTTCACCAAACAAATGCTTGTTCTTCACTTTGTGGTGGGCGAACTCAGCACGCTCTACGTTGACGGTGAGGACGTCTGACTCATCCTCAATTATCTTGGCCACCAACTCGTCGTTGCATCATTCTCCCGTGCCTGAGATATGTCCGAACGGCGGCAAGGGCGAGAGTAGTCACGGGATCTACCGGGAAATTAAGTCTCGCCCGCTGCTTGAAGAAGCAAACTACGGTGGCGTGGTAGGAACACGTTATCTCCTTTGTCGTGTCGAAAGAACCCAACATCGGCGTGGCGGATTTCCGCCACAAATTTCCCCCAAGGTGGCACTGAACGCCTCAATACTTTGGGGATGGCCCTGGCGACGATGACTGCAACATCAACTTAGGGCCTAGGGGGCATTGATGGCGAACGAAGCCGATCGAAGAGGAGACAACAGGCTGAGGGGACGCGACGAGGAGGCTCGGGAGAGGTGGTGCCTGGGTTGAGGAAGTCGGCGCTTGGGCTGCGGGAGGCAGCGCAGAGCGGTAGCAGCGCTGGGTAGGCGACACGAGGCTGCTTGAGGCGTAGGAGCTCGATTGGCGGCTGCGACCTCGACCCCGAGGAGGGCGACAATGATGGGCTGAATCAACAACGGAAGAGGGCCGAATCGAGGGTGGAGGTAAGAAAAATGGAAGCATGGCTGGGGTGATCTAGGGTTTCGGGGCGTCGACGCCAGGCTTTACAGCTGGATTCGGGACAATTGGTCGTTGTGCCAGTCGGCATGCCATGAATATGAAAGGTGAGCAGCCTCCCGTCAGGCCCGGGCCCAGGAGTGTACAGCCCGTGCAGGCCGCACATGGCCCCAAATTTGCAGGGCCCACTTTGTGAGTAGTATGTAGATAGGCCTAGTTAAGCCCAGGTGGCCTTTTTTTAGAAAGAAGGCTCAAGAAGAGACCGGCTTTGAATTAACAAAGCCATCAACCTGCCAGGATTACAAGATCACCAACTTACAAGGAAAAGCAAATAGAAGCAAAGCGGCTATACAAGGAGGAAAGCGAAACACACTCAAAGGCAGCAGCGATAGCAAGCAGAGGCAACGCCGTGCTGTGGCCGTCATCCTACAGGACGACCTACACCAACAGGACTAACTACGAACTTGAAAGGATGCACTACTACGCAAAAGCTTCGTGATCGTAGCCAAACTCGAAGACAGTAATGGGCCGAACCTCCTCTGAAACTGTCGCTGCAAAGGACCCCTGCCCTCTCATCCTGGTTTGAAGGATGCCGCACCGGCAGCCGGCAACTCGGTTCACCCTAGAACCCAGATGGAAGACGTACAAGCTGCGTATGGAGAAGAAACTAGGAGCAGACCCGCAAGCTCATAACACACTACTCCGAGCACCGTCATCGTCCGCGGTTAAGCCACACCGAAGGGCAAGAGCTATCGGCCACAGTCGCAGCAAACAAGGGTAACAATGATAAGCAACTGAAGAGAAGGCATTGAAGTACATAGCCTAGTTGTCACCCGCCACCATCACATCTACAACCAGACTCTCTCGCCTCCCCTACGATCCCCGGACTGCGCCTCCAAGAAGGAACACGACACGGATGTGTCGTCCCTGCCCAATTCAGGGGACCTAGGCTTTCACCTAGCAGGGGACGGAAGGAGGGGAGAAGGATCCACACCACAGCCTCCAAGGAGGGGAACGACGCCCAGGGCGTCGCCTATGGTTTGGCTGCAGCGCTGGCCAGGGGTTTCCCCCGGATCCAACCCCACTCGACGAGATCCGTGCTGCCGGCGCCCGGGAAGAACGGCCTAAGCCAATGGGACCCGGATCCGGCAATGGAAGGAGCAGATCAGGCGGAAAGGGTGGGTTGCATCTGGCGGCGGCAACCGTGCGGGGAAGGCTGCACACCAGCGACCAGGGACCGACACCTCCTCGCCACCCTCGAGACCGAGGGAGGCTCCGCACAAGCTCCAGCAGGAATGGCCCACCGCCAGGGCTACCTCGTGCTGTCCGCCTGGGGCCGCCGCCCCAGATGTTGAGGCCCTCCACGCTACGTGGAGCCGCCAGATCCCTCGCCGCCACCTTCATCGGTGTCGAGCGCACACCTCTGGCGACGGCGGAGGGGAATGAGGGGGAAGGAGTGAAGGAAATATGCCCTAGAGGCAATAATAAAGTTATTATTTATTTCCTCATATCATGATAAATGTTTATTATTCATGCTAGAATTGTATTAACCGGAAACATAATACATGTGTGAATATATAGACAAACAGAGTGTCACTAGTATGCCTCTACTTGACTAGCTTGTTAATCAAAGATGGTTATGTTTCCTAACCATGAACAAGGAGTTGTTATTTGATTAACAAGGTCACATCATTAGTTGAATGATCTGATTGACATGACCCATTCCGTTAGCTTAGCACCCGATCGTTTAGTATGTTGCTATTGCTTCCTTCATGACTTATACATGTTCCTATGACTATGAGATTATGCAACTCCGTTTACGGAGGAACACTTTGTGTGCTACCAAACGTCACAACGTGGCGGGTGATTATAAAGGTGCTCTCTGGTGTCTCCAAGGTACTTGTTGAGTTGGCGATTTCGAGATTAGGATTTGTCACTCCGAATGTCGGAGAGGTATCTCTGGCCCTCTCGGTAATACACATCACTTAAGCCTTGCAAGCATTTCAACTAATGAGTTAGTTGCGAGATGATGTATTACGGAACAAGTAAAGAGACTTGTCGATAACGAGATTGAACTAGGTATTGGATACCGACGATCGAATCTCGGACAAGTAACATACCGATGACAAAGGAACAAAGTATGTTGTTGTGCGGTTTGACCGATAAAGATCTTCAGAGAATATGTAGGAACCAATATGGGCATCCGTGTCCCGCTATTGGTTATTGACCGGAGACGGTCTCGGTCATGTCTACATTGTTCTCGAACCGTAGGGTCCGCACGCTTAAGGTTTCGATGACAGCTTCATTATGAGTTTATGTATTTTGATGTACCGAAGGTTGTTCGGAGTCCCGGATGTGATCACGGACATGACGAGGAGTCTCGAAATGGTCGAGACATAAAGATTGATATATTGGACGGATATATTTGGACACCGGAAAGGTTCCGGTGAGATTGAAATATACCGAGTTCGGAGGTTACCGAACCCCGGTAAGTATATGGGCCTTATTGGGCCTTAGTGGAAGGGAGGGAGAAGGAGCAAGGGAGGGGGCGCCCCCCCAAGCCCAATCCGAATTGGGAGGGGGGCCGGCCCCCCTTTCCTTCTCTCCTCCCCCCTCTTCCTTCCTTCTCCTACTCCGAATAGGAAAGGGGGGGGGCCAAACCTACTTGGAGTAGGTTTGCCCCCCTAGGGCGCGCCTCCCCCTTGGGCCGGCCTCCTCCTCCCTCCCTCCTTTATATCACAGGCGGGGGCACCCTAGACACACAAGTTGATCATTGAGATCGTTCCTTAGCCGTGTGGTGCCCCCTCCACGATATTACACCTCGGTCATATTGTAGCGGTGCTTAGGCGAAGCCTGCGCGACAGAGAACATCAAGATCGTCACCACGCCGTCGTCTTGTGGAACTCCTCCCAGCGCCTCTGCTGGATCGGAGATCGGGGTGCATCATCGAGCTGTCGTGTGTCAAGAACTCGGAGGTGCCGGAGTAACGGTGCTTGGATCGGTTGGACCGGAGGACGTCGACTACTTACTCTACATTGCGCCAGCGCTTCGCTTGGTCTCACGAGGGCGTAGACAACACTCTCCCCTCTCGTTGCTATGCATCACCATGATCTTGCGTGTGCGTAGGAATTTTTTTGAAATTACTACGTTCCCCAACAGTGGTATCAGAGCCAGGTTTTTATGGTTTGATGTTATATGCATGAGTAGAACACAAGTGAGTTATGGGTGATATAAGTCATATTGCTTACCAGCATGTCATACTTTGGTTCGGCGGTATTGTTGGATGAAGCGGCCCGGACCGACATTACGCGTACGCTTACGCAAGACTGGTTTTACCGCCGTGCTTTGCACACAGGTGACTAGCGGGTGTCAGTTTCTCCAACTTTAGTTGAACTGAGTGTGGCTACGCCCGGTCCTTGAGAAGGTTAAAACAGCATCAACTTGACAAACTATCGTTGTGGTTTTTGATGCGTAGGTGAGATTGGTTCTTGCTTAAGCCCGTAGCAGCCACGTAAAACTTGCAACAACAAAGTAGAGGACGTCTAACTTGTTTTTGCAGGGCATGTTGTGATGTGATATGGCCAAGACATGATGCTATATTTTATTGTATGAGATGATCATGTTTTGTAACCGAAGTTATCGGCAACTGGCAGGAGCCATATGGTTGTCGCTTTATTGTATGAAATGCAAACGCACTGTAATTGCTTTACTTTATCACTAAGCGGTAGCGATAGTCGTAGAAGCAATAGATGGCGTAAACGACAACGATGCTTCGATGGAGATCAAGGTGTCGCGCCGGTGACGATGATGATCATGATGGTGCTTCGGAGATGGAGATCACAAGCACAAGATGATGATGGCCATATCATATCACTTATATTGATTGCATGTGATGTTTATCCTTTATGCATCTTATCTTGCTTTGATTGACGGTAGCATTTTAAGATGATCTCTCACTAAAATTATCAAGAAGTGTTCTCCCGAGTATGCACCGTTGCCAAAGTTCGTCGTGCCCGCACACCACGTGATGATCGGGTGTGATAAGCTCTCGTCCATCTACAACGGGTGCAAGCCAGTTTTGCACACGCAGAATACTCGAGTTAAACTTGACGAGCCTAGCATATGCGAGATATGGCCTCGAACACGGAGACCGAAAGGTCGAGCGTGAATCATATAGTAGATATGATCAACATAAGATGTTCACCATTGAAAACTACTCCATTTCACGTGATGATCGGTTATGGTTTAGTTGATTTGGATCACGTGATCACTTAGATGACTAGAGAGATGTCTGTCTAAGTGGGAGTTCTTAAGTAATATGAGTAATTGAACTTAAATTTATCATGAACTTAGTACCTGATAGTATCTTGCTTGTCTATGTTGATTGTAGATAGATGGCCCGTGTTGTTGTTCCGTTGAATTTTAATGCGTTCCTTGAGAAAGCTAAGTTGAAAGATGAAGGTAGCAACTATGCGGATTGGGTCCGTAACTTGAGGATTATCCTCATTGCTGCACAAAAAATTACGCCCCGAAGCACCGCTGGGTGCCAGAACTGCTTCTTGATGTAACCGACGACGTTAAGAACGTCTGGCGAGCAAAGTCGATGACTACTCGATAGTTCAATGTGCCATGCTTTACGGCTTAGAACCGGGACTTCAACAACGTTTTGAACGTCATGGAGCATATGAGATGTTCCAGGAGTTGAAGTTAATATTCCAGAAGAATGCCCGGATTGAGAGATATGAAGTCTCCAATAAGTTCTATAGCTGCAAGATGGAGGAGAATAGTTCATCGGTGAGCACATACTCAAGATGTCCGGGTATTGTAATCACTTGATTCAACCGGGAGTTACTCTTCCGGATGATAGCGCCATTGATGTAATTCTCCAATCACTTCCACCAAGCTACAAGAGCTTCGTGATGAACTATAATATGCAAGGGATGGATAAGACGATTCCCGAGCTCTTCGCAATGCTAAAGGCTGCGGAGGTAGAAATCAAGAAGGAGCATCAAGTGTTGATGGTTAACAAGACCACTAGTTTCAAGAAAAAGGGCAAAGGGAAGAAGAAGGGGAACTTCAAGAAGAACAACAAACAAGTTGCTGCTCAAGAGAAGAAACCCAAGTCTGGACCTAAGCCTGAAACTGAGTGCTTCTACTGCAAGCAGACTCAAATCCTTTGCGGAACTGCCCCAAGTATTTGGCGGATAAGAAGGATGGCAAGGTGAACAAAGGTATATGTGATATACATGTTATTGATGTGTACCTTACTAGAGCTCGCAGAGCACCTAGGTATTTGATATTGGTTCATTGCTAATATTTGCAACTCGAAGCAGGACTACGTATTGCTTAACACTGGCAAAGGACGAGGTGACAATGCGCGTGGGAAACGGTTCCAAAGTCGATGTGATCGCGGTCGGCACGCTACCTCTACATATACCTTCGGGATTAGTGTAAGGACTTATTTATCCCTAAGTGTTTTGGTGATTGATGACAATACTCGTGCGGACTAATTGTGTGCCTTGAGTCCTACAGATACTTCTTCATTAGGCACAAGACGATTCGGTGCCCCTCGGAGACTAGTGAAGCCGGCGTTGTTCTACGTTTCTCTTTGGTGGAGTTGAGTCGTAGGAGAGCCGTACTATTAAGAGGGGGTCCGCGTCGGAAAGGTAGGGTGGAATCACACGTACACTTGCCCCTCCTTTCCTTGCACTTTGGAGCTACCCATCGTTATCATTGTTGTGCGAAAAACTGACGACTACTGCTGTACTTGCGGTAGTACCGCAAGTACACGCGGTAGTATCTTCTGACAGTCACGGTAGTACCGCCCTCTGGCGCGGTAGTACCGCTGATACCTTGGCCTAGTGCCGCTCGGTCAAAGGCGGTAGTAGGGGCGGATGTAATTGTTTACATCCGCGCCCCACGGTAGTACCGCTCCTCCGGTGCGGTAGTACCGCCGCCTCTGCCTAGTGCCGCTCGGTCGATAGTAGGGCGGATGTAATTTTTACATCCGCGCCACCCACGATAGTACCGCTCATCCTGCTGGTAGTACGCGGGGCTCACGGTAGTACCGCTCCTTTGGAGTTGTAGTACTGCGTGGCCCTTCCGCTTAGTACCGCTTGCGTCGCGGTAGTAGGCGCGATGTAATTTTTACATCCGTGCCTACCACGGTAGTACCGCGCCTTGCGGCGGTAGTACCGTCGGTTTTTGCACCACCCTAGTTTCTGCGAAGTAGACACGGATGAAATTTATTTCGTCTGCGCCCTTCCGAGCCGTGACCCTCCTGCCTTGCGGTAGTACCGCAATGGGAGCGGTAGTACCGCCGCCGTAGTATCGCTTCTAGCTCAGCTTGTTCGGCTGTGCAGCTGCCATGGTAGTACCGTGATCACCCACGGTAGTACTGCGAGTCGTCGCGGTAGTACCGCTCCCTTAGAGCGGTAGTACCGTGAGTCGCGGGCAGAACTAGTGGATAACGGTTGGATCTTTTCCCCGACTATATAAGGGATGTCTTCTACCTCTAGTTTACTACCTCTTCCACCTCTAAGCTCCATTGTTGCTCCAAGCTCCATTTTCGCTCGATCTCTCTCCATAGCCAATCAAACTTGTTGATTTGCTCGGGATTGGGTGACAAGGGCCCGATCTACACTTCCACCAAAGGATATTTGATTCCCCCCACTTATCCCTTGCGGATCTTGTTACTCTTGGGTGTTGAGCACCCTAGACGGTTGAGGTCACCTCGAAGCCATACTCCATTGTGGTGAAGCTTCGTGGTGGTGTTGTTGTTGGGAGCCTCCGATTGTTGTGGAGATTGCCCCAACCTTGCTTGTAAAGGTTGATCGCCGCCTTCAAGGGCATCAATAGTGGAATCACGGCATCTCGCATCGTGTGAGGCGTGAGGAGAATCTGATGGCCCTAGTGGCTTCTTGGGGAGCATTGTGCCTCCACACCGCTCTAACGGAGACGTACTTCCCTAAAAGGAAGGAACTCCGGTAACACATCCTCGTCTTCACCGTCTCCACTCTTGGTTATTTTGTGCCTTTACTTTTGCAAGCTTACTTATTGTTACATCTCTTGCTTGCTTGCGTGCTAGTTGTTATTGCATCATATAGGTTGCTCACTTAGTTGCATATCTAGACAACCTATTTGTTGCAAAGTTTAATTTGGTAAAGAAAAGCTTAAAATTGTTAGTTGCCTATTCACCCCCCCCTCTAGTCAACCATATCGATCCTTTCAATTGGTATCAGAGCCTCGTCTCTTTATTAAGGACTTTACCGTCCGAAGAGTATGGTTGACACCAACGATGGTGTGGAGGAACACTCGGTGTGAATCCCATCTCATCTTCGACGAAGGGGAACCTCGGTCTCTCGTGAGGAGTTCAATGTGGCTTTGGACACATTGAAAACCTCCATGACGGCCGAGGTTAAAAGCATGTTTAATGATTTCTTAGAGGGACTTAAACTATCCACCGCACCTATGAAAGTGGGTGATCCCACTAACAAGGTGACGGATGCTTTCTCCGATAAGGGGGAAGCTAACAATGAAAAGAGTCCTTCTACTAGTGGTAGAAATGGCACCGACATCTTTGCCCATGTGGAACCCCCGGTCTATGGAGGGCCAATCCCCTCCACTCATTTGAATCATGCCGGTCCACCTCCTAAGTATGAAAAAGGGGTAGATTTTGATAATTGGGTCTATCGCTTTAAGCGTCATTTGAAACATGTGAACACTAACCTTTGGAGAGTCATTGAAGAAGGTTTCTATCCTCATGACCCAAGCAACTTCACCACTCGAGAAGCCGTGGACAATCAATTCAATGAGAGTGCTCTCTTCATCATTCAAGATGCAATTCTTCCCGAAGATCTCCCTCACCTTCGACCCCATGTCGTGGCTAAAGAAGCATGGAAATGTGTTGAGGGTCTCTATCGTGGAAGTGCTAGCATTCAACGGTCCAACTATGAAGTGGTGCAAGATGAAGCCAACGAGTTTGCAATGAAAGAAGATGAAGAACCTCGTGAGCTCTTTCGAAGAGTGACCAAACTCGCGGTGGCACTTCGAGATCATGGAAGCAAGGACACGGATGACAATTGGATCAAGCGAAAGTTCCTCAAGGCCATGATGCCCTACAACAAAGCCATGTCCTCCGTCATTCGTCAACGACCGGACTTCCACACCATGACCTCAAGCGAAGTGTTGGATGAGTTCGTTGCTATGAGTATCTTGGACAAGACCGCCGAAAATGCGGTGCTCCGTTCTCAAAGAGCTAAGAAGCCTAACCTTGCCTTGAAGGCCAAGGTCATTGTCGAAGAAGAGGAAGAAGTGGAAGATGAGGAAAGCAACCCCGAAGACACCAAGTTCGACTACCATGAGCACATGGCCCTTGCTTCAACACAATTTTGGAGCAAGAAGAGCTCAAGACCCAACTTCAACAAGAACAACTCAAGTGGCGTCAAGGGCAAGCAACGAGTTAGAACTTGCTTCAACTGTGGCAATGTGAGCCATTTCGTTGCGGATTGTCCTTACGAGATGCGGGAAGACAATGGTGGCAAGTTCATTTGGAAAGACAAAGCCAAGTCCGTCCCCAACAAGAACAACTTCGCCAAGAAGACTCCCACTCGTGGGTTGGTGGTTCAAGAAGAATACCAAGAGGATGACGATGATGATGAGAATGAAGAAGCAACGGCCATGGCATCCATTGCCATTGCTACTCCTCGGGTGTCTCTCTACGAATCACCCAACGAAAACATCACCGCTAGATGCCTCATGGCTAAAGCTTCAAACAAGGTAACCCCCAACATCACAACCACCATCATTCCTAATCCCTCCGTGGAGGATTGCATTGATGGACATGTTGAGTCTAATGAGGAAGTGAATGAATTTGAGTCCTTTATGAATAAGCTCAAGGGAAAGTCCAAGAAGCACTTTGTTGCTCTCTTGGAACAACTTGGTGAGGCCAATGACATGATCGAGGCTCACGAAGAAACCATCTCCAAGATGGAAGGTCATAGTCGTGACTATGTCGATGAGATATCGAACCTCTCTAATGCTCTTGAGGAAGAGCGTGTGCATCGTTTGACTCTTGAGGAGTCACACAATGATGACCATGCTAAGTTAAGGAAAGATCTTGATCATGCTCTTGTTATGTCGCGTGTGCTAACCTCCGAGAAGGCTAAACTTGGGGTTGATCATGCTAGACTCAAAGAGGAGTTTGAGATACTTGACAAGGCCCACAAGGTCTTGAAGGGTGCTCATGCTAGCCTCAAAGAGTCTCATGCTCAACTCCAAGTCAAGCTAATCAAGGAAAAGGCCACCTTTCCTCATATGGTATTAATTGATAATGCATGTGCTACTAACCCGTGTTGTGAGCATGTACATCTTGTGGAGGAAAATGTCAAGTTGAAAGATCAACTTGAGAAGGGCCTTGTGACTTGCATTCAAGGTGAGAAAAACCTCAACGACCTTTAGCAATCAAAAGGAAGTTGTGGGCAAAGAAGGAATTGGGTTTGCACCCAAGTCCAAGAGCAAGAAGAAGAAGAACAACAAGGCCAATCGTCCTCCTCCCCTCAAACAAACGTTCGTGAAAGAGGGAGAGGGTGCTTCTAAGAAGAAGAAGGAGAAAGTGAAGGAAGTTGATGTCCAAAAGGGCAAGAACTCTTCCTCAAACAAAGCCGGCGACTTTAACCCTTCTTATGTGTTGTGCCGTGCTAGTGATGGACATGTTTATGCTAAATTTGTTGGTTCTCCTTATGAGTACATTGAATGGTCTATTTGGGTTCCCAAGACCCTTGTTACTAACATCAAAGGACCCATTACTAAATGGGTACCTAAAACCAAGCATTGATCTCGTGTAGGTGTTTGCTTCCGGTGGGGGATCTTGGTTGCTCGATAGTGGAGCAACAAATCATATGACCGGGAGCAAGGACTTGGTGGTGGATGTGCAAGAGATTCCATCTATGCCCACCAATGTCGAGTGGGGTGATGCATCACATTCTAAGGTATTGGGTCTCGGCAAGGTTGTCATTTCTCATGATCTAACGATCGAGAAAGTCATGCTTGTTGAGTCCCTTGCATTCAATTTACTTTCCGTTCGTCAACTTGCACTCATGGGCTTTGCCACATTCTTTGATATTGATACCGTGGCCCTCTTGTGGGGCAAGACTCTTAAAGTAGCCTTTGTTGGGCATGTCGAGAACGGTCTCTATGTGGTTAACTTTTCGGAGCAACCCACTAAGACCGCGACATGCCTAATGGCTAAAGTTGACGTGGGATGGCTTTGGCATCGCCGTTTAGCCCACGTCAATATGAGATCTTTGCAAAGTCTTCTCAAGGGAGACCATGTTCATGGACTAACAAATGTGAGTTTTGCCAAAGATCGTGTTTGCAGTGCTTGTATCGAAGGAAAGCTTCATGAAAAGGCTCACCCTCCCTCAACCATCATCTACTCGAAGAGACCCTTGGAGCTCCTTCACATGGATCTCTTTGGGCCTCCATCTTTTGATAGTCTTGGAGGAAGAAAGTATTGCTTGGTGATTGTGGATGATTATTCAAGATACACTTGGGTATACTTCTTCAAGAGGAAGAGTGAGACCCAACAAACCGTCATCAACTTTGCAAATGAAGCTCAACGTCAACATAATGCAAAAATCTTGACAATAAGAAGCGACAACGGCACCGAGTTCAAGAACTACACCTTGGATGAGTTTCTTAGTGACGAGGGGATCAAGCATCAATATGCGGCACCTTATACCCCTCAACAAAATGGTGTTGCGGAGAGGAAGAACCGGACGTTGATGGATGCGGCACGGACCATGATGGCGGAGTTCAAGTCTCCATACAACTTTTGGGCCGAAGCCATCAACACCGCTTGTCATGCATCCAATCAGCTCTATCTTCGCAAAGGCTTGAACAAGACTCCTTATGAGATCCTCACCGGCAACAAGCCCAACCTCAAGTACTTCCGGGTGTTCGGTTGTAAGTGTTTCATTCTCAAGAAAGGTGTTCGGTTGTCTAAATTTGAAGCTAGAGCTCATGAGGGCATATTTGTTGGTTATGCTACAAACTCTCATGCTTACGTGTCCTCAACAAGTCCACGGACTCATTGAGGAGACGTGTAACGTGAGTTTGATTTAAATAACGGCTCCCAAGTGGAGCAAAGTGGTACTTGTGATATAGGTGATGAAATTCCTCCCCAAGCCATAAGAAGAATGGGTATTGGTCACATCCTACCCATTGAGGAACCCCTTGTGGCCGAAGGAGAAGGACAATGCTCTACTCAAGTAGAGCCATCACCTCATCAAGACCCACACGCTTCCGAAGAACTATGTGAAGGCCCTCAACCTCGTGAACAAGACCAAGGGCAAGATCTACCTCAAGAAGGTGATGAACCACGAAATGATGCCCAAGGTCAAGTTCTCCGCCTCGAGCTAGTTCAAGATCAAGAGCAACCTCAAGATCAAGAACAAACTCAAGACGGCGCTCAAGATCATCAAGTCAACCCTCCTCCTTCCACACCCGAGGAGGAATTAGAGCGTCGTGCCGCGAAGATTGCTTCCAAGCTCACCACCCAAGGCCATCTCATGGAATGTGGTTGGAAGCCTACGTAAAGGGGTAAGCACTCGTAGACAATTGGCAAACTATTGTGAACATCACGCGTTTGTCTCTTGTGTTGAACCCCAAAAGGTCTATGAGGCGCTCGAAGACCCGGACTGGCTCAATGCCATGCATGAAGAACTCAACAACTTCGAGTACAACAAGGTGTGGAGATTGGTGCCAAGACCATACGGGAACCACAATGTCATTGGGACCAAGTGGATCTTCAAGAACAAGCAAGATGCCCATGGGAACATCATTCGCAACAAGGCAAGATTGGTAGCACAAGGCTACTCCCAAGTCGAGGGTATCGACTACGGTGAAACCTTCGCTCCCGTTGCTCGTCTCGAATCCATTCGTTTGTTGATTGCTTATGCTTCCCATCACAACTTTAAGTTGCAACAAATGGATGTGAAAAGTGCTTTTCTTAATGGTCCCATTAATGAGTTGGTCTATGTCAAGCAACCCCCCGGGTTCGAGGATCCCTACTTTCCGGATCATGTGTATCAACTCGATAAGGCACTCTATGGCCTTAAACAAGCCCCACGTGCGTGGTATGACCACCTTACCGAGTTGCTACAAGATCGTGGTTTTGAAGTAGGGCTAATCGACCCCACTCTTTTTCCTAAGAAGGTCAACGGGGAGTTGTTTGTATGCCAACTATATGTTGATGATATCATCTTTGGTTCCCCTAACAAAGCTTTCAATGAAGAATTTGCCGCTCTCATGACCTCCAAGTTTAAGATGTCTTCGATGGGAGAGTTGAAGTTCTTCCTTGGTTTCGACATCAAGCAAAGAAGAGAAGGAACCTTCATCAACCAAGCCAAATATACTCAAGACATGCTTAAAAGATTCAAGCTAAGTGATGTCAAGCCGCCTACTACACCAATGCCTACCAAGTGCCAACTTGACATGGATCCCAATGGTAAAGCGGTGGATCAAAAGGTATATCGCTCCATGATTGTATCCTTGCTTTACCTTTGTGCATCTAGACCGGATATCATGTTGAGTGTGGGGATGTGTGCACGTTTTCAAGCCGCACCAAAGGAAAGTCACTTTGTGGCGGTCAAGCGAATCTTTCGATATTTGGCTCATACCCCAAACTTTGGCTTATGGTACCCAAGAGGAGCAAACTTCAAGCTTGAAGGTTTCACGGATTCGATTAGGCGGGAGACAAAGTGGATAGGAAGTCCACTTCGGAGGTGCCAATTTCTTGGTTGCTCTTTGGTTAGTTGGTCTTCCAAGAAGCAAAGTTGTGTGTCTCTCTCGTCCACCGAAGCGGAGTATGTGGCGGCCGGTAGTTGTTGTGCTCAACTCCTATGGATGAGGCAAACTTTAAAGGAGTACGGTGTCACTTGTGACAAAGTGCCTCTTTGGTGTGATAATGAAAGTGCCATCAAGATTTCCCTCAACCCAGTGCAACATTTCAAGACGAAGCACATTGAGATTCGGTATCACTTCATTCGAGATCACATTAGGCGAGGGGAGATCGAGCTCAAGTATGTCAACACTCATGATAACCTTGCAGATATTTTCACGAAGCCCTTGGATGAAGCAAGATTCCGCGAGTTAAGGCATGAGCTAAATATCATTGATTTGAGCAATGTGACTTGAACCCGTGCACCCCCCACCACACTCAACTTGTTGTCTAGTCTAGGTGTAGGCATGGACATAGGGGGAGTGTTGTTCTTTCAATGAACTCTCCCTCCCCCCATTATGCATAAATAGATCACCTCTTTCACATTCACCATTTTTTATGGTACTTGTGCTTCAAAGACGAGTTTTGGTCATGGGCCCAAGGATAATTCTTCGCGGTGCCATACCATCCAACTCAAACATAGGTGGCTTCGGCCACCGCCCTCTCCTCAAGAGGTTTTGTCACTTAGGGATTGCCTGTTGTTCGATTGATATGTGCTTGTGTTTGTGCTGTTTTGGGTTGTTGGAAATATGCCCTAGAGGCAATAATAAAAGTATTATTATATTTCAATATTCATGATAATTGTCTTTTGTTCATGCTATAACTGTATTATCCGGAAATCGTAATACACGTGTGAGCACAAAGACCACAATATGTCCCTAGTGAGCCTCTAGTTGACTAGCTCGTTGTGATCAATAGATAGTCATGGTTTCCTGACTATGGACATTGGATGTCGTTGATAACGGGATCACATCATTAGGAGAATGATGTGATGGACAAGACCCAATCATAAGCATAGCATGAAAGATCGTATAGTTCGTTTGCTAGAAGCTTTGCCAATGTCAAGTATCTCTTCCTTCGACCATGAGATCGTGTAACTCCCGGTTACCGTAGGAGTGCCTTGGGTGTATCAAACGTCACAACGTAACTGGGTGACTATAAAGGTGCATTACGGTATCTCCGAAAGTATCTGTTGGGTTGACATGGATCGAGATCGATTTGTCACTCCGTATGACGGAGAGGTATCTCTGGGCCCACTCGGTAATGCATCATCATAATGAGCTCAAAGGTGACCAAGGTGTTGGCCGGGATCATGCATTACTGATGCGAGTAAAGTGACTTGCCGATAACGAGACCGAACAAGGTATTGGGATACCGACGATCGAGTCTCGGGCAAGTAACGCACCGATTGACAAAGGAATTGCATCTGGGGTTTGATCGAATCCTCGACATCATGGTTCAACCGATGAAATCATTGAGGAGCATGTAGGAGCCAACATGGGTATCCGGACCCGCTGTTGGTTATTGCCCGAGAGTCGTCTCGGTCATGTTTATGTGTCTCCGAACCCGTAGGGTCTACACACTTAAGGTTCGGTGACGCTAGGGTTAGTAGGAAGACTAGTATGTGAATACCGAATGTTGTTCGGAGTCCCGGATGAGATCCCGGACGTCACGAGGAGTTCTGGAAGGGTCCGGAGGTAAAGAATAATATATAGGAAGTGGTGTTTCGGCCATCGGGAAAGTTTCGGGGTCTCCGGTAAAAGTACCGGGACCACCGGAGGGGTCCCGGGGGTCCACCGGGTGGGGCCACCTATCCCGGAGGGCCCCATGGGCCAAGGGGAAGGAACCAGCCCACGGGGGCTGGTGCGCCCCCCTAGGCCCAACCCCTGCGCCTAGGGTTGAAACCCTAGGGGTGGGGGCCCACCTGGCTTGGGGGCACTCCACCCCCTTGGCCGCCGCCCCGGAGATTGGATCTCCAGGGCGGCCACCTCCCCAGGGGGCCTATATAAAGGGGGGGAGGGAGGGGGCTGCTGTACCAATTCCCAAGGCACAGCCCTCCCTCCCAACACTTCTCCTCCTCCGTAAGAGCTCGGCGAAGCCACAGCCGAGTCTTGCTTCTCCACCATCACCACGCCGTCGTGCTGCCGGTGGAGCTGTCTTCCTCAACCTCTCCTTCCCCTTGCTGGATCAAGAAGGAGGAGATGTCGCTCGTCCCGTACGTGTGTTGAACGCGGAGGTGCTGTCCGTTCAGCACTTGGACATCGGTGATCTGAATCACGTCGAGCGACTCCATCATCACCTTGCAAGCTTCCGCACGCGATCTACAAGTGGTATGTAGATGCAAACTCTCTCCCGTTACTCGTTGCTTAGATGAACTCATAGATGGATCTTGGTGAAGCCGTAGGAAAAATTTTAATTTTCTGCAACGTTCCCCAACAAAGGTGGCATCATGAGCTAGGTCTATGCGTAGTTCTCTAAAGCACGAGTAGAACACAATTTGTTGTGGGCGTTGATCTTGTCATCTTACTTGCCTCTACTAGTCTTTTCTTGCTCAACGGTATTGTGGGATGAAGTGGCCCGGACCAACCTTACACGACGCTTCGTGAGACCGGTTCCACCGATGACATGCACTAGTTGCATAAGGTGGCTGGCGGGTGTCTGTCTCTCCCACTTTAGTTGGAGCGGATTCGATGAACGAGGCCCTTATGAAGGGTAAATAGAAGTTGACAAAATCACGTTGTGGTGATTCGTAGGTAAGAAAACGTTCTTGCTAGAACCCAATCGCAGCCACGTAAAAGATGCAACAACAATTAGAGGACGTCTAACTTGTTTTTGCAGCGATTGATCATGTGATGTGATATGGCGGAAGTTGTGATGAATGATGAATTGTGATGTATGAGATCATGTTCTTGTAATAGGATTCACGACTTGCATGTCGATGAGTATGACAACCGCAGAAGCCATTGGAGTTGTCTTTATTTTTTGTATGACCTGCATGTCATTGAAGAACGCCATGTAAACTACTTTACTTCATTACTAAACGCGTTAGTCATAGAAGTAGAAGTAGTCGTTAGCGTGACAACTTCATGAAGACACGATGATGGAGATCATGATGATGGAGATCATGGTGTCAAGCCGGTGACAAGATGATCATGGAGCCCAAGATGGAGATCAATGGAGCTTGATGATATTGGCCATATCATGTCACAACTATATAATTGCATGTGATGTTTATTATGTTTATGCATCTTGTTTACTTAGGACGAGGTAGTAAATAAGATGATCCTTACAAAATTTCAAGAAGTGTTCCCCCTAACGTGCACCGTTGCTACAGTTAAATCGTTTCTAAGCACCACGTGATGATCGGGTGTGATGGATCCTTACGTTCACATACAACGGGTGTAAGACAGTTTTACACAAATAAAACACTTAGGGTTAACTTGACGAGCCTAGCATGTGCGAGACATGGCCTCGAACACGAAGACCGAAAGGTCGAACACGAGTCGTATGGAAGATACGATCAACATGAAGATGTTCACCGACGATGACTAGTCCGTCTCACGTGATGATCGGACACGGGCTAGTCGACTCGGATCGTGTAACACTTAGATGACTAGAGGATGTCTAATCTAAGTGGGAGTTCATAATTTTGATTAGAACTTTATTATCATGAACTTAGTCTAAAACCTTTGCAAACATGTCTTGTAGATCAATGGCCAACGCTAATGTCAACATGAACTTCAACGCTGCTCCTAGAAAACCAAGCTGAAAGATGATGGCAGCAACTATACGGATTTGGGTCCGAACACGAGATCATCCTCATAGCTGCCAAGAAACAAGATGTCCTAGAAGCACCGTTAGGTGACCCACCTGTTCTCCCAAAGACCAAAGACGATTTGAGCGTCTGGCGGACTCGTTCGATGATTACTCCCTCGTTCAAGGCGGCATGCTCTACAGCTTAGAACCGGGCTCCAAAAGCGTTTTGAGCATCACGGAGCATATGAGATGTTCAAGAGCTGAAACTAGTTTTCCAAGCTCATGCCCGGTCGAGAGATATGATGTCTCGACAAGTTCTACAGATTGTAAGATGGAGGAAAACAGTTACATCGGTGAGCACATCCTCAAGATGTGCAGGTTGCACAACCGTATGACCCAGCTAAACATTAACCTCCCGAGATGAGGCGGTCATTGATGCAATCCTCCGATCGCTTCCACCAAGCTACAAGAGCTTTGTGATGAACTACAACATGCAAGGGATGGTGAAGACCATTCTGAAGTGTACTCAATCTCAAGTCAGCAGAGGCTGAAATCAAGAAAGAACATCAAGTGTTGATGGTCAATAAGACCACTAAGTTCAAGAAGGGCAAGGGAAGAAGAACTTCAAGAAGGGCGGCAAGGATGTTGCCACGCCCGAAGCTTTATTGCGGGAAGAAGTCAAAGAATGGACCCAAGCACGAGGTGAGTGCTTTTATTGCAAGGGAAGGGTCCTTTGGAAGCGGAACTGCCCCAAATACTTAGCGGATAAGAAGGCCGCAACACCAAAGGTATATTTGATATACATGTAATTGATGTGTACCTTACCAATTACTCGTAGTAACTCCCCGGTATTTGATACGGTGCCGTTGCTCATATTTGTAACTCACAGCAGGAGCTGCGGAATAAACGGAGACTGGCGAAGGACGAGGTGACGATGCGCGTTGGGAATGGTTCCAGAGTCGATGTGATCGCCGTCGGCACGCTGCCTCTACATTTACCTACGGGATTAGTTTGAACCTTAATAATTGTTATTTAGTGCCAAGTTTGAGCAAGAACATTGTATCTGGATCTCGTTTGATACGAGATGGCTACTCATTTAAGTCTGAGAATAATGGTTGTTCGATTTATATGAGAGATATGTTTTATGGTCATGCTCCGATGGTCAATGGTTTATTCTTAATGAATCTCGAGCGTAATATTACACATGTTCATAGTGTGGATGCCAAAAGATGTAAAGTTGATAACGATAGTCCCACATACTTGTGGCATCGCCGCCTTGGTCACATTGGTGTCAAACGCATGAAGAAGCTCCATCTTGATGGACTTTTAGAGTCTCTTGATTATGAATCGTTTGACACATGCGAACCATGCCTCTTAGGCAAAATGACCAAGACTCCGTTCTCCGGAACAATGGGCGAGCAACCAACTTGTTGGAAATCATACATACCGATGTGTGCGGTCCAATGGCGTTGAGGCTCATGGAGGATATCGTTATGTTCTCACTCTCACGATGACTTGAGTAGATATGGGTATGTCTACTTAATGAAACACAAGTCTGAGACCTTTGAAAAGTTCAAGGAATTTCAGAATGAGGTGGAGAATCAACGTGACCGAAAGATAAAGTTCCTACGATCGATCGTGGAGGAGAATACTTAAGTCACGAATTTGGCACACACTTAAAGAAATGTGGAATCGTTTCACAACTCACGCCGCTGGAACACCTCAAATAAACGGTGTGTCGAGCGTCGAATCGCACTCTATTGGATATGGTGCGGTCTATGATGTCTCTTACCGATTTACATTGTCATTTTGGGGATACGCTCTAGAGACAGCTACATTCACTTTAAATAGGGCACCGTCTAAATCCGTTGAGGCGACACCGTATGAATTATGGTTTGGGAAGAAACCTAAGTATCGTTTCTAAAAGTTTGGGGATGCGATGCTTATGTCAAGAAACTTCAACTGAAAAGCTCGAACCCAAGTCGGAAAATGCGTATTCATAGGATACCCTAAGGAAACTGTCGGGTATACCTTCTACTTAAGATCTGAAGGCAAGGTCTTTGTTGCCAAGAACGGATGCTTTACGGAGAAAGAGTTTCTCTCGAAAGAAGTAAGTGGGAGGAAAGTAGAACTTCGATGAAGTACTACCTCTTGAGCGGGAAGGTGGTGCGGCGCGGAGACCGTTCTGTGATGCCCACACCAACCAAGAGGAAAACAATGATGATGATCAAGGTACTTTGGATCAAGTTACTCTTGAACTTGAAGGTCCACGAGGACACGTTCCGCACTGAGTGGTACGGCAACCTGTCATGGAAATCATGTTGTTAGACAACAATGAACCTTCGAACTATGAAGAAGCGATGGCGGGCCCAGATTCCAACAAATGGCTTGGAGCCATGAAATCCGAGATAGAATCCATGTATGAAAACAAAGTATGGACTTTGACAGACTTGCCAATGATCGTGACGATAGAAAACAAATGGATTTTTAAGAAGAAGACGGACGCGGATGGTAATGTTACCGTCTATAAAGCTCGACTTGTCGCTAAGGGTTATCGACAAGTTCAAGGAATTGACTACTGACGAGACATTCTCTCCGTGGCGAAGCTTAAGTCCGTCCAATCATGTTAGCAATTGCCGCATACTATGATTATGAGATATGGCGATGGACGTCAAAACGGCATTCCTTAACGGACATCTTAAGGAAGAGCTGTATATGATGCAGCCGGAAGGTTTTGTCGACCCTCAGAATGCTAACAAAGTATGCAAGCTCCAGCGATCCATTTATGGACTGGTGCAAGCATCTCGGAGTTGGAACATTCGCTTTGATGAGATGATCAAAGCGTTTGGGTTTATGCGACTTATGGAGAAGCTGCGTTTACAAGAAAGTGAGTGGGAGCTCTGTAGCATTTCTCCTATTATATGTAGATGACATACTCTTGATGGGAAATGATACAAAACTTCTGGACAGCATTAAGGCCTACTTGAACAAGTGTTTTTCAATGAAGGACCTTGGAGAAGCTGTAGGCATCAAGATCTATAGGGATAGATCGAGACGCCTCATAGGTCTTTCACAAAGCACATACCTTGATAAGATTTTGAAGAGGTTCAAAATGGATCAGTCCAAGAAAGGGTTCTTGCCTATGTTACAAGGTGTGAGATTGAGCTCAGCTCGATCACCGACCACAACAAAAGATAAAGAAGAGATGAGTGTCATCCCTATGCATCAGCCATAGGATCTATTATGTATGCCATGTTTGTGTACTGACCGATGTAAACCTTGCCGTAAGTTTGGTTGCAAGATACCAAAGTAATCCCGCAAGGAACACCGGACAGCGGTCAAGAATATCTGAAGTACCGAAAAGGACAAAGGACATGTTTCTCGTTTATGGAGGAGACGAAGAGCTCGTCAGAAGGGTTACGCCGACGCTAGCTTCGACTCAGATCCGATGACTCTAAGTCACAAACCGGATACGTGTATATGTTGAATGGTGGAGCGATGGCTGGTGCAGCTGCAAGCGAAGCGTCGTGGCGGGATCTACGTGTGAAGCGGAGTACATGGCAGCCTCGGAGGCGGTGCATGAAGCGATTTGGGTGAAGGAGTTCATCACCGACCTAGGAGTCATACCCAATGCGTCGGGGCCGATCAAACTCTTCTGTGACAACACCGGAGCTATTGCCCTTGCCAAGGAGCCCAGGTTTCACAAGAAGACCGAGCACATCAAGCGTCGTTTCAACTCCATCCGTGAAAATGTTCAAGATGGAGACATAGAGATTTGCAAAGTGCACACGGATCTGAATGTCGCAGATCCGTTGACTAAACCTCTCTCGCGTGCAAAACATGATCAACACCGTAACTCTATGGGTGTTCGATTCATCACAATGTAACTAGATTAGTGACTCTAGTGCAAGTGGGAGACTGTTGGAAATATGCCCTAGAGGCAATAATAAAAGTATTATTATATTTCAATATTCATGATAATTGTCTTTTGTTCATGCTATAAGCTGTATTATCCGGAAATCGTAATACACGTGAGCACAAAGACCACAATATGTCCCTAGTGAGCCTCTAGTTGACTAGCTCGTTGTGATCAATAGATAGTCATGGTTTCCTGACTATGGACATTGGATGTCGTTGATAACGGGATCACATCATTAGGAGAATGATGTGATGGACAAGACCCAATCATAAGCATAGCATGAAAGATCGTATAGTTCGTTTGCTAGAAGCTTTGCCAATGTCAAGTATCTCTTCCTTCGACCATGAGATCGTGTAACTCCCGGTTACCGTAGGAGTGCCTTGGATGTATCAAACGTCACAACGTAAATGGGTGACTATAAAGGTGCATTACAGGTATCTCCGAAAGTATCTATTGGGTTGACATGGATCGAGACTGGGATTTGTCACTCCGTATGACGGAGAGGTATCTCTGGGCCCACTCGGTAATGCATCATCATAATGAGCTCAAAGGTGACCAAGGTGTTGGCCGGGATCATGCATTACTGATGCGAGTAAAGTGACTTGCGATAACGAGACCGAACAAGGTATTGGGATACCGACGATCGAGTCTCGGGCAAGTAACGCATCGATTGACAAAGGGAATTGCATACGGGTTTGATCGAATCCTCGACATCGTGGTTCAACCGATGAAATCATCGAGGAGCATGTAGGAGCCAACATGGGTATCCAGACCCGCTGTTGGTTATTGCCCGAGAGTCGTCTCGGTCATGTCTGCGTGTCTCCCGAACCCGTAGGGTCTACACACTTAAGGTTCGGTGGCGCTAGGGTTAGTAGGAAGACTAGTATGTGAATACGAATGTTGTTCGAGTCCGGATGAGATCCCGGACGTCACGAGGAGTTCCGGAAGGGTCCGGAGGTAAAGAATAATATATAGGAAGTGGTGTTTGACCATCGGGAAAGTTTCGGGTCTCCGGTAAAGTCACGGACCACCTGAGGGGTCCCGGGTCCACCGGTGGGGCCACCTATCCCGGAGGGCCCCATGGGCCAAAGGGGAAGGAACCAGCCCACAGGGGCTGGTGCGCCTCAGGCCCACCCCTGCGCCTAGGGTTGAAACCCTAGGGGTGGGGCGCCCACCCAGCTTGGGGCACTCCACCCCCTTGCGCCGCCCCACGAGATTGGATCTCAGGGGCGACCACTTCTGGGGCCTATATAAAGGGGGAGGAGGGGCTGCTGTACCAATTCCCAAGGCGCAGCCCCTCCTCCCAACACTTCTCCTCCTCCGTAAGAGCTCGGCGAAGCCACAGCCGAGATCTCGCTTCTCCACCATCACCACGCCGTCGTCTTGCCGGTGGAGCTGTCTTCCTCAACCTCTCCTTCCCCTTGCTGGATCAAGAAGGAGGAGACGTCGCTCGTCCCGTCGCGTGTGTTGAGCGCGGAGGTGCTGTCCGTTCAGCACTTGGACATCGGTGATCTGAATCACGTCTGAGTGCGACTCCATCATCACCTTGCAAGCTTCCGCACGCGATCTACAAGTGGTATGTAGATGCAAACTCTCTCCCGTTACTCGTTGCTTAGATGAACTCATAGATGGATCTTGGTGAAGCCGTAGGAAAAATTTTAATTTTCTGCAACGTTCCCCAACATGGGTTGTGTTTGTTTTTGATGCAAAGGCACTTTTCTCTCTTGTTCGAAACCCTCGGTGGCGTGAGCTCACGGTACTACCGCGGTCGGTCACGGTACTACCGCGACCAATCACGGTACTACCGCTGGTGGGAGCACGGTACTACCGTCCCCAAGCGGCGTAATTTTTTGCGCGCTGGTTGAGCGGTACTACCGTCTCGACGCAGTACTTCGCTTCGGCGGTACTACGCAATGACCTGCGAGACTACGCGCCGGTTGAGCGCGTGGGGATAAGGTCGGGCGGGGAGTTCTAACTCCCCCATACCCATTCGTCCCTTCTCTCCACAGCGCCCTTTCCTCTCTCGTGCTCACGAATGGAGCCGGCGTTCGTCGCCGGATCTCCTCCACTGGCTGTCCTCCCGTGATTCCGTCCGGTGGGATCGTTCCCCACCCCGTGCTCTTGCTATGGACCAAGGTTTTTCCCAAATCCTTCTCCGTTTAGATTGTTTTTGGTTCTTCTAGGTTTTGGGGAAGGCTTGTATGTTCTTGAGGTTCTTTGTCTAGATCTCTGCAAGAGTAGGATGAAGGAGTATGGTATTGCATAGGATTTACACTTGTATTGTTGTTTTGCACTATATCTGATCACCGTAGCACCGCCATGGCTTCGCGGGTATTTTTCAGATTCAAATCCGCTAGATCCGACGCGGCGCGGTACTACCGCCGAGCGGTACTACCGCTCTCGCGGTACTACCGCCCCTAGGGCGCGGTACTACCATGCGCCGTGCGGTACTAAAGCCCTACTTCGGCCCCAGCTACGATACTACCGTGACCCCTCATGGTACTACCGCGTCTGGAGCTGTACTAAGACTCTAGCATCGCACCCCATGGCAGTTCTACCGTCGCTCACATCTATCGCATGCCAACTTTCTCGTTTATCTTCTATGGGTTTCGTGTGCTGTCTTTTAGCCTTTGCATTGATCCTTTTCGACTTGTTTTGGTGCTTTGCGTGTGTGTTTTAGGTGGTGGCTCTCGCCGGGCCAATCCCGTTCATGACACTGGTTCCAAGCGTCTGCGCAACCCAGGAGAAGTTCCCGAGGGATCATCTGCATCGAAGCGCAATGTCAAGTCCACCGCCAGCAAGCACAAGGAGCCCGCCAAGGGCATGGATGAGATAGGCGCTCAAGAGTATGTCCGTCTCAGGCAGCTTCACCCATATGCGACCCCACGCTCCACTATCAGAGGGTGTGAACTGTTCTGGAACAAGACTCAAACCCAGATCTACTTGGATGTCATCAAGAACAAGCAGAATACTTATGTAGAGGTGAAGTGGATTGAGATGCACCACATGAGGAAGGACAAGTTTCGTGACTACTTTGGGGAGGCTCTGGACTTGGTGGAGCAGTTTGGAATTGAGCATGTGATCTCGTTCCACATGGACTATGACCGAGATCATCTGTCGGTTCTTTGCCTCGGTGTACTTTCACACCAATGATGAGAGGAGGATGACGTGGATGACCAATGGCCGCCAAATGCGCTACACGGAAGGAGTTCATGGATTTGCTTCAGTTGCCGATGATGGACTTGACACTCCTGTTGGTGTTCGCCCTCACGGCAATGCTGACTCTGCTGATAAGGACAAGCTCACTCCATTCATGGTTGAGAAGAAGCTCGCCACTGGCAAGATAGTCTCGGTTCTCAACCCGTTTATGGATATCATGTACCGCATCTTCCGCAACTCTCTGTTCCCACGCATCGGTGACAAAGACAAGGTTCATGCCTACATGGTGGACATGATGCTTCTGTGCGAGGAGGCTCGCTCATCTCAGACTCAGCCACTTGATGTCTCTCACATCATGTGGTGCGAGCTTCGGTTTGCTGTGTTCAACCGCAAGGTGCCTATTTATGGACCCTACATTTTTCGCTGATTTGAAGACTTGGGAGAAGATGTACCCCACGGAGGAGTTCCTGGCTCCAGTGGATTCGCCATGAGCCCATTTGTCCGAGGGTCAAACCCAATCGGGCCAACACCGCTACTCGTCTTTGGCGTCTGCTGCTAGGGCTGCTCTTTGTTGATGAGGATGTCACTGAGCCGAGGATGTTCTTTGGGGCGCTCTGCTAGGCCTACTCAGAGTGACTCTAGGCCATCTTGGGCCAAGAGGTTGAAGGATAAGATGAAGTCACTTTTACGCATGCAAGCCAAGGGACGAGACAGGCTCACGTGGAGTCCAAGGAGAGTCGTCGCCCGACAACAAGATCTTGAAGCTCTATGGCGAGGATGTGTCTGGTGGGTCTGAGGAGCACATCACTCCTGAGACCGAGTGGATGGAGAAGCAAGGATTCAAGTGGACTGATTCTGAGGAGGAGGCCGAGGAGTCCATTCCAGCTGCAGAGGAGTCTGACGAAGAGGAATGGGACAGTTTCTCTGCTTGAGCCACCTCTTGTGTGTTTAGGTGTCCTCTCTGCCTTTTTGGCGTCTCGATGCCAAAGGGGGAGAGAGTGTAGGGATTTGGATTTGCGAGTGATTTGCGAGTTTGTGTGTTTGCCAGTTGAACTCTTTGCTGTTTTTATCGTTTGAACCTTGGTTATCTTATCTCGTATGGTGTAAGACATATGCACTCTATCTATCCTAGCTAGCTTGTGTTATATTGTGCTTCTTTCATGCTATGCTAGGCTTATTATCATGTCTTGGTCTCTAAAATATAGGGGGAGTGTTGATCCTAGGTTGTGTGCCATGCAGTCCAAAGCATTCATATATAGTGCACACATCTAGGGGGAGCCCCGTCTATAATTTAGAGGAGTGGGGGCTTGCCACTGCTTTAAACATATCTTATCTATGTGCAAATCCCGTGTTGTCATCAATACACCAAAAAGGGGGAGATTGTAAGGACTTATTTATCCCTAAGTGTTTTGGTGATTGATGACAATACTCGTCTTGAACTAATCGTGTGCCTTGAGTCCTCTGAGATACTTCTTCATTAGGCACAAGGCGATTCGGTGCCCCTCGGAGACTAGTGAAGCCGGCGTTGTTCTCGTTTCTCTTTGGTGGAGTTGAGTCGTGGGAGAGCCGTACTATTAAGAGGGGTCCGCGTCGGAAAGGTAGGGTGGAATCACATGTACACTTGCCCCTCCTTTCCTTGCACTTTGGAGCTACCCATCGTTATCATTGTTGTGCGAAAATCTGACGACTACTGCTGTACTTGCGGTAGTACCGCAAGTACACGCGGTAGTCTTCTGACAGTCACGGTAGTACCGCCCTCTGGCGCGGTAGTACCGCTGATACCTTGGCCTAGTGCCGCTCGGTCTTGGTAGTAGGGGCGGATGTAATTTTTACATCCGCGCCCCTCACGGTAGTACCGCTCCTCTGGTGCAGTAGTACCACCGCACTCTGGCCTAGTGCCGCTCCGGTGCGGTAGTAGGGGCGGATGTAATTTTTTACATCCACGCCACCCACGGTAGTACCGCTCATCCTGCGCGGTAGTACCGCGGGGGCTCACGGTAGTACCGCTCCTTTGGAGTTGTAGTACCGTGGCCCTTCTGCCTAGTACCGCTGCGTCGCGGTAGTAGGCGTGGATGTAATTTTTTACATCCTTGCCTACCACGGTAGTACCGCGCCTTGCAGGCGGTAGTACCACGTCGGGTTTTTGCACCACCCTAGTTTCTGCGGAAGTAGACACGGATGAAATTTATTTCGTCCGCGCCCTTCCTGAGCCGTGACCCTCTGCCTTGCGGTAGTACCGCAATGGGGAAGCGGTAATACCGCGCCCGTAGTATCGCTTCTAGCTCAGCTTGTTCCGGCTGTGCAAATGCCACGGTAGTACCGTGATCACCCACAGTAGTATCATGAGTCGTCATGTAGTACCGCTCCCTTAGAGCGGTAGTACCGTGAGTCGCGAGCAGAACTAGTGGATAACGGTTGGATCTTTTCCCGACTATATAAGGGATGCCTTCTACCTCTAGTTTACTACCTCTTCCACCTCTAAGCTCCATTGTTGCTCCAAGCTCCATTTTCGCCGATCTCTCTCCTAGCCAATCAAACTTGTTGATTTGCTCGGGATTGGGTGACAAGGGCCCGATCTACACTTCCACCAAAGGATATTTGATTCCCCCACTTATCCCTTGCGGATCTTGTTACTCTTGGGTGTTGAGCACCCTAGGCAGTTGAGGTCACCTCGAAGCCATACTCCATTGTGGTGAAGCTTCGTGGTGGTGTTGTTGTTGGGAGCCTCCGATTGTTGTGGAGATTGCCCCAACCTTGCTTGTAAAGGTTCGGTCGCCGCCTTCAAGGGCACCAATAGTGGAATCACGGCATCTCGCATCGTGTGAGGGCGTGAGGAGAATACGGTGGCCCTAGTGGCTTCTTGGGGAGCATTGTGCCTCCACACCGCTCTAACGGAGATGTACTTCCCCTTAAAAGGAAGGAACTCCGGTAACACATCCTCGTCTTCACTGTCTCCACTCTTGGTTATTTCGTGCCTTTACTTTTGCAAGCTTACTTATTGTTACATCTCTTGCTTGCTTGCGTGCTAGTTGTTATTGCATCATATAGGTTGCTCACGTAGTTGCATATCTAGACAACCTATTTGTTGCAAAGTTTAATTTGGTAAAGAAAAGCTTAAAATTGTTAGTTGCCTATTCACCCCCCCCTCTAGTCAACCATATCGATCCTTTCAATTAGTATTAGACCTAAATAATTGTTATTTGGTGCCAACGTTGAGCATGAACATTATATCTGGATCTTGTTTGATGCGAGACGGTTATTCATTTAAATCAGAGAATAATGGTTGTTCTATTTATATGAGTAATATCTTTTATGGTCATGCACCCTTGAAGAGTGGTCTATTTTTGATGAATCTCGATAGTAGTGATACACATATTCATAGTGTTGAAGCCAAAAGATGCAGAGTTGATAATGATAGTGCAACTTATTTGTGGCACCGCCGTTTAGGTCATATCGATTAAAGCGCATGAAGAAACTCCATCTTGATGGACTTTTGGAACCGCTTGATTATGAATCACTTGGTACTTAAGAACCATGCCTTATGGGCAAGATGACTAAAACGCCGTTCTCGGTACTATGGAGAGAGCAACAGATTTGTTGGAAATCATACATACTGAGATGTATGTGGTCCGATGAATGTTGAGGCTCGTGGCGGATATCGTTATTTTCTCACCTTCACAGATGATTTAAGCGGATATGGGTATATCTACTTAATGAAGCATAAGTCTGAAACATTTAAAAAGTTCAAAGAATTTCAGAGTGAAGTTGAAAATCATCGTAACAAGAAAATAAAATTTCTACGATCGATCGTGGAGGAGAATATTTGAGTTACGAGTTTGGTTTACACTTAAAACAATGTGGAATAGTTCCGCAACTCACGCCACCCTAACACCACAACAGAATGGTGTGTCCGAACGTCAGAATCGTACTTTACTTGATATGGTGCGGTCTATGATGTCTCTTACAGATTTACCGCTATCGTTTTGGGGTTATGCTTTAGAGACGGTCACATTCACGTTAAATAGGGCACCACCGAAATCCGTTGAGACGACACCTTATGAACTATGGTTTGGCAAGAAACCAAAGTTGTCGTTTCTTAAAGTTTGGGGCTGCGATGCTTATGTGAAAAAGCTTCAACCTGATAAGCTCGAACCCGAATCGGAGAAATGTGTCTTCATAGGATACCCAAAGGAGACAGTTGGGTACACCTTCTATCACAGATCCGAAGGCAAGACATTCGTTGCTAAGAATGGATCCTTTCTAGAGAAGGAGTTTCTCTCGAAAGAAGTGAGTGGGAGGAAAGTAGAACTTGATGAGGTAATTGTACCTACTCCTTGTTGGAAAATAATACATCACAGAACCGGTTTACGTGGCGTCAAAACCGACTAGTGAGGAAGTTGATGATGATGATCATAGAACTTGGATCAAGTTAATCTGAGAACCTCGTGGGTCGAGCAGAGTAAGATCCGCACTGAGTGGTACGGTAATCCTATTCGGAAGTCATGCTACTAGATCATGATGAACCTACGAACTATGAAGAAGCGATGGTGAGCCCAGATTCCAAAAATGGCTTGAAGCCATGAAATCGAGATGGGATCCATGTATGAGAACAAAGTATGGACTTTGGTTGACTTGCCCGATGGTCGGCAAGCAATTGAGAATAAATGGATCTTCAAGAAGAAGACCGACGCCGACGGTAATGTTATCATCTACAAAGCTCGACTTGTTGCAAAAGGTTTTCGACAAGTTCAAGGGGTTGACTACGATGAGACCTTCTCACCAGTAGCGATGCTTAAGTCTGTCCGAATCATGTTAGCAATTGCGCATTTTATGATTATGAAATTTGGCAAATGGATGTAAAACTGCATTCTGAATGGATTTCTGGAGGAAGAGTTGTATATGATGCAACCAGAAGGTTTTATCGATCCAAAGGGGGCTAACAAAGTGTGCAAGCTCCAGCGATCCATTTATGGACTGGTGCAAGCCTCTCGGAGTTGGAATAAACGTTTTGATAGTGTGAGCAAAGCATTTGGATTTATACAGACTTTTGGAGAAGCCTGTATTTACAAGAAAGTGAGTGGGAGCTCTGTAGCATTTCTAATATTATATGTGGATGGCATATTATTGATTGGAAATGATATAGAATTTCTGGATAGCATAAAAGGATACTTGAATAAAAGTTTTTCAATGAAAGACCTCGGTGAAGCTGCTTACATATTGGGCATTAAGATCTATAGAGATAGATCAAAACGCTTAATTGGACTTTCACAAAGCACATACCTTGACAAAGTTTTGAAGAAGTTCAAAATGGATCAAGCAAAGAAAGGGTTCTTGCTCAGATTGCAAGGTGTGAAGTTGAGTAAGACTCAAAGCCCGACCACTGCAGAAGATAGAGAGAAAATGAAAAGTGTTCCCTATGCTTCAGCCATAGGCTCTATCATGTATGCAATCTTGTGTACCGCACTGATGTGTGCCTTGCTATAAGTCTAGCAGGAGGTACCAAAGTAATCCAGAGTGGATCACTAGACAGCGGTCAAGAACATCCTGAAATATCTGAAAAGGACTAAGGATATGTTTCTCGTATATGGAGGTGACAAAGAGCTCATCGTAAATGGTTACGTTGATGCAAGCTTTGATACTGATCCGGACGATTCTAAATCGCAAACTGGATACGTGTTTACATTAAACGGTGGAGCTGTCAGTTGGTGCAGTTCAAAGCAAAGCGTCGTGGCGGGATCTACGTGTGAAGCGGAATACATAGCTGCTTCGGAAGCAGCCAATGAAGGAGTCTGGATGAAGGAGTTCATATCCGATCTAGGTGTCATACCTAGTGCATCGGGTCCAATGAAAATCTTTTGTGAAAATACTGGAGCAATTGCCTTAGCGAAGGAATCCAGATTTCACAAGAGAACCAAGCACATCAAGAAACGCTTCAATTCCATCCGGGATCTAGTCCAGGTGGGAGACGTAGAGATTTGCAAGATACACACGGATCTGAATGTTGCAGACCCATTGACTAAGCCTCTTCCACGAGCAAAACATAATCAACACCAAGACTCCATGGGTGTTAGAATCATTACTGTGTAATCTAGATTATTGACTCTAGTGCAAGTGGGAGACTGAAGGAAATATGCCCTAGAGGCAATAATAAAGTTATTATTTATTCCTCATATCATGATAAATGTTTATTTTCATGCTAGAATTGTATTAACCGGAAACATAATACATGTGTGAATATATAGACCAACAGAGTGTCACTAGTATGCCTCTACTTGACTAGCTTGTTAATCAAAGATGGTTATGTTTCCTAACCATGAACAAGGAGTTGTTATTTGATTAACAAGGTCACATCATTAGTTGAATGATCTGATTGACATGACCCATTCCGTTAGCTTAGCACCCGATCGTTTAGTATGTTGCTATTGCTTCCTTCATGACTTATACATGTTCCTATGACTATGAGATTATGCAACTCCCGTTTACCGGAGGAACACTTTGTGTGCTACCAAATGTCACAACGTGAATCGGGTGATTATAAAGGTGCTCTACAGATGTCTCCGAAGGTACTTGTTGAGTTGGCGTATTTCGAGATTAGGATTTGTCACTCCGAATGTCGGAGAGGTATCTCTGGGCCCTCTCGGTAATACACATCACTTAAGCCTTGCAAGCATTTCAACTAATGAGTTAGTTGCGAGATGATGTATTACGGAACGAGTAAAGAGACTTGCCGGTAACGAGATTGAACTAGGTATTGGATACCGACGATCGAATCTCGGACAAGTAACATACCGATGACAAAGGGAACAAAGTATGTTGTTGTACGGTTTGACCGATAAAGATCGTCGTAGAATATGTAGGAACCAATATGGGCATCCAGGTCCCGCTATTGGTTATTGACCGGAGACGTGTCTCGGTCATGTCTACATTGTTCTCAAACCGTAGGGTCCGCACGCTTAAGGTTTCGATGATGTTTCATTATGAGTTTATGTATTTTGATGTACCAAGGTTGTTGAGTCCGGATGTGATCACGGACATGACGAGGAGTCTCGAAATGGTCGAGACATAAAGATTGATATAATGGACGGATATATTTGGACACCGAAAAGGTTCCGGGTGAGATTGAAAATATACCGGAGTTCCGGGAGGTTACCGGACCCCCCCAAGCCCAATCCGAATTGGGAGGGGGGCCGGCCCCCCCTTTCCTTCTCTCCTCCCCCCTCTTCCTTCCTTCTCCTACTCCGAATAGGAAAGGGGGGGCCAAACCTACTGAGTAGGTTTGCCCCCTAGGCGCGCCTCCCCTTGAGCCGGCCTCCTCCTCCTCTCTCCTTTATATCACAGGCGGGGGCACCCTAGACACACAAGTTGATCATTGAGATCGTTCCTTAGCCGTGTCGCGGTGCCCCCCTCCACGATATTACACCTCACCATATTGTAGCGGTGCTTAGGCGAAGCCTGCGACAGAGAACATCAAGATCGTCACCACGCCGTCGTCTTGTGGAACTCCTCCCCGCCTCTGCTGGATCGGAGATTGGGGTGCGTCATCGAGCAGTATGTGTGTCAAGAACTCGGAGGTGCCGGAGTAACGGTGCTTGGATCGGTTGGACCGGGAGGACGTACGACTACTTCCTCTACGTTGCGTCAACGCTTCCGCTTCGGTCTACGAGGGTACGTAGACAACACTCTCCCCTCTCGTTGCTATGCATCACCATGATCTTGCGTGTGCGTAGGAAATTTTTTGAAATTACTACGTTTCCCAACAAGGAGGGGCGAGGGTGCGGCGGTGGCGGTTAGGGTTTCCCCCGGGTCGCCTCAGAGGAAACGATGCGGGCCAGCTATCCTTTCCCTGGTGTTTTCTAAGACAATGACCCTTTAGGGCATGTACAATGGTTCTATCTTAGCAATGCCACGTAGAATAAATGATGAAGTGGAGGAGAGAGAAATCATAAGAAAAGGCTTGTCTTCTCTTAATTAAGAAAAGGCAAGAGATGATCTCTTAGCACAATATTTCTCACCACGTTTTTATGAATAACTAGTTATTGAAAATAAGGCGAAGAGACGACCCATTGTAGACATTTTTTTATCATCACTAAATTACATACAAGATTTAAGATAAAACTACCTTATTGACCATCGTACATGCCCTTGTACCTAACTGCCCAGCCAAGTTCTCTCAAAAAAAAAACTGCCCAGCCAAGTTAGCGTCTCCGGGTGTTTTCCAAAAAGAAAGAAAAAAAGTTAGCGTCTCCGGGCTCGCAGGTAAGATCGTTAACTCGCTGGCCAGAGAGAGAATACCAATCGTTCACAGGTACTCCCTCCGTCCGGAAATACTTGTCATCAAAATGAACAAAAGGGGGTGTATCTAAACATATTTTAGTTTTAGATACGTCCCCTTTTATCCATTTTGATGACAAGTATTTCCGGACGGAGGGAGTAGCAGAAATCCGGATCTACAGTACAGCCCTAGCGAAGAAGAGAGCCGGCGGCCGCCGGCCGCCCAACCGAAGCCGACGCCGGCAGGAAAGCACCGCAGCAGTGCAACAGCCAGCAAGTGATGAGAAGGGCAAGCACACGGCCGTGTACCGGCGCCGCGCAAATCATCAACCTTTAAATCACTAATCAAGGGCATTTCACCATTCATGACAGGTGCTACCTCGTTACCACTTTTCCTTTAATCCTCGCAGTTTTGATAAGTAGTACAACTAGCGTTCACGTATGTTTTACTCCCTCCGGTCCTTTTTACTCCGCATATTAGATTTATATCAAGTCAAACTTTATAAACTTTGACTAAATTTATATTAAAAAATATCAACATCTGCAATACCAAATATACATACAATGAAACTACACTTCATAATTAATCTAACAATATTAATTTGGCATTGTGAATGTTGATAATTTTTTCCATAAGTTTGGTCAAAATAAAGATACTTTAATTTCGGACAAAACTTAGATGCAGACTAAAAAGAACTAGAGGGAGTACTAATGTATGCAAATTTCAATCATAATAATTAAATTTGTACTGTGAGGCCCTATCAATCTATTCAGCAGTTCTGCCAATAGCTTATTGCTAACTTGCTAAATATTTTATGTGTATCATTTAATTTTTCTTCTTTTCACCTTTCGTACATTTGTGTATCATCAATTGGTCTAGACATCAGGTGCTCAAAGATCCAAGTCATGTCTTTTACAAATTAGTCTAGATAATAATCTGGTTACCAAAAGCATAAGAAGAAACAAAGAATACATGAATTTATTATAGGGTTTATTATAGCTTTATTTTTTTAAGTAGTGGGGCAGGCCTCATTTTAGAATTTGGCACAGGCCCCCGGATTTTACTGGCCCGGCCCTGCCTCCCATGTTATATTAAGGGGTGGGGAGTTTTTTTTTTGAAACCAAGGCAAAAGTTTTACCTTTTGTTAATTAAGAAGAAAATTGTTGCTTGTTTAAGTGCGAAAAACTGTGCAAAAATCAAACAATAGGGCAAAGCCCACACTGATGGCATGTCGAGCTCAACAGAAAGATGTCAAACTCTCACACACAAACTATGAAAAACCTGTTCCACCCAACAAGCCGGCCTTCCACCACCATTGAAGAGAAGAATCCGAGGCAGTTATCGGAGGAGCAGACTCGGGACTCTCCATCGACTGGGAAGAACAATCAATCGACAAGGCCATGTGCCAACTGCATCACCCAAAGTGCTGGTGACCAGCATTTACATTTTTAACAAAGATGCTAGATGGGTCTTAACTCTTAGCCGCAAAA
Source organism: Aegilops speltoides (assembly GCA_021437245.1). NCBI lineage: Eukaryota > Viridiplantae > Streptophyta > Magnoliopsida > Poales > Poaceae > Aegilops > Aegilops speltoides. The sequence continues at coordinate 423,513,770 of CM038144.1, read as the reverse complement.
CTCGTTTACAGTTCACAGAAAAATGGTTTTGCGAGCCGGCATGGGCGTCAGCCGAGCAGACCCCGCATAGCGGAACTGTAAAACGGATCATTCGCAGATATTCCGTTTCTGATTCCGCTATCTGATATCTCTCTCGATTCCACCTTGACCCGCATATCGAATGCGTTTTATTTGAATTTAACATATATGCTTCATATTCAAAATTACTAATTTAATATAAGAAAAGATGCCAATAGTACAATACAACAATCATCCAAATTACAATAATTATTCAAATCACTGAAGCAAACTAAATAATTCAATACAAAACTTGTCACGAATATAAATCACACATGAATTAAATGAAATGAATGGAATGTGTTACTGCCCAGCCCTTTGCCAATGGTGCTCAATGAGATCCTCCTGAAGTTGAAAGTGGGTGTTTGCATTTTCAATCTCCCTGTAGGTCTGAAGAAAACTCTAATGCGGTTAGGGTCTCTAGCTGGTTTGACACGGCTACCCATATTATTGTAGAAGAACTTCAAGTTCATGCCTCTCTCATCTTCGAGAATCATATTATGAAGAATAACACAACATGTCATGATGTTCTCAAGGATCGCTTGTCCCAAAAAAACGAGAAGGACCATGAACAATGGCAAACCTAGATTGCAAAACCCCGAATGCTCTTTCAATGTCTTTTCGGTCTGCCTCTTGTACCCTTGCAAATTCACATTGTTTCCTTGTTTGGGGGTCTTTGATGCTCTTGATAAATGTGCACCAAGAAGGATAGATACCATCTGCAAGATAGTACCCCTTTGTGTATTCATGCCCATTAATAGTGTAGTTGCAAGCAGGAGCATCACCACTAGCAAGTCTAGCAAATAAATGAGAGTGTTATAACACATTGATATCATTGAGAGTACCCGGCATACCAAAAAAGCAACGCCAAATCCATAAATCCTCGGATGATACGGCTTCTAGCACAATTATTGCATCACGGGACTTGCCACAATACATTCTCTGCCTTGCCTTCGGGCAGGTTTTCCAAGTCCAACGCAAAGAATCAATGCTTCCTAGCATGCCAGGCCATCTTCTCTCACTAGATGTCATCAATTTTTTTTGTGTCTTCCTCGTTGGGTGCCCGAAGATATTCAGGACCAAAGACACGGATGATCACTTTGGCAAACGCACCGACTCAATTGTAGTATCTTCACCAATGCGAAGGTACTCGTCGGCATAGTCAGCCGGAATGTCGTATGCAATTACCCGCATAGCTGTCGAGATTTTTTGATATGCACTAAATCCCTTCAAGTCCATGGCATTTCGTCTTTGAGTAAAATACCGACAATTGGCCTCGCAAGCTTGAACTATATTCACAAAGAGGGATCGGCACATTTGGTACCTTCTTCGGAAGAGGTGCGGCGGATATGTTGGATTGTCCACGAAGTAGTCTTGCATCAACATCTCATTCCCGAGATGACGATTTCGAGGAATGCAAAGATGGCCGACGGTCGATCCTCGACGTCTCTTTCGGTTCTCATCTTTGTGCTCCTTCACGGCGAGGGCCATCACCAACGTCTGCTGCCGATAGTTGACAAGCAGCGTCTCAACATCTGAGTCGTCCGAATCGGACGAATCCTCGAGCAAAAACTTCTCGCAGGGGCTCAATTCCATCTATATTCACAAATACAAATGCCGCATTAAGAACCTATGCATGCCACATCCCAAAGCACAAGCGCGAGTACTCACCGGCGGCTCGGGGCGGTGGCTTTGCGGCGGTGGATCCTTGGGGCGGCGACAGCAACTAGGGGCGGCTCGGATCGGCGGATCCGGGAAGCCCGTGAAGCGGCTAGGTGGAATAGGGGAGGGGCGCCTCCGCGGCGCGATTCCACCCGCAGATTTGGTCAAAATCGCCGGCGGCAGATGGGTGAAACCAATGGCGGGCGACGGCGGAAGAGGGTGGGGAAAGGGCGAGGGCTGAAATGTCCCTCCCGCCAACTGCTTTCTTGGGATACGGGGCACCGTCGGGTCGAGGCGAAAACCTGCGGTTTCGCGGGTTGGGATGGGATTTTACCGCGCCCCTCAAATTTTTTTGCGGGTCCGACGCGTTTGCGGGGTCTGGCCGGGCAGCATTTTACGCGCGGACCCGTATTTTGGCGGTTATTTTGCGGGTCGGGGCATTATACAGGGTCTGGTAGGGATGCTCTTAATCCCCTAAAACAGAAAAATATGTCTCAAACATAACTTACAAGGAATCTCCTAAAGATGCCCGAATTGTTATTATCTGATTTTACTTTTTTGCAGGTAATTATCTGATTTTACATGAATTAACTGGGAGTTCTTACTCTCCCATCCTATCACTATTTTTCTTATATATAAACTTACTAATATAAAATAGAAATATGTTGCCTTGCTTCAAGAAAAACAAGTGCCTTGCACATAGAAGAAGACCGAACTCTGCCAACTCCTCGACCTAGCAGTATATAAACAGGCCTATGAGGCGGAGCGGCGGAGAGGAAACTGTGTGTTCGATCGGCCTGTATCCACGAGGAGAGACATGACGCCCACCATAGCCACTGCTCTGGTGCTCGCACTGACCCTTGCACACCATGCCTCCCTTGCCGCCGCCGCCGGCGGCCCCAGGGTCATCATCGTCGGCGCCGGCATGTCCGGTACATTTTGCACACACCACCATTCACATGATTAACTAGCTCGCTAGCTAGCCAGCGCACGTAACTTTGCACGTTGTGCGTGTGGTTGCAGGGATCTCGGCGGGGAAGCGGCTGTCGGAGGCCGGGATAACGGACCTGGTGATCCTGGAGGCGACGGGCCACGTCGGCGGGAGGATGCGCAAGCACAAATTCGGCGGCATCAACGTGGAGATCGGCGCCAACTGGGTGGAGGGCGTCAACGGCGGCAAGATGAACCCCATCTGGCCCCTCGTCAACTCCACGTTCAAGCTCAGGAACTTCCGCTCCGACTTCGACGGCCTCGCCGAGAACGTCTACAAGGAGACGTACGCCAGATCAGTCGAATGAATTACCACGAAAACGCGCGCGCTAACTGACGATCTATCCATGCCTGCATGAGAAATAACGTATCGGCAACATATGCTTGTTGGATGCTAGCTTTATGAAGAAAACGAAACAGAACTGAACGGCACTAGTAGCTAATTAATTTAAATTAGTCTGAAAGGTCACTTTTAACCCCGAAAACGGGGGTTGAAATTGGTACTCAAGTTAAGTTTCACGCACCCTATTTCTTAAAAAAATGAGTCAATTACACCACAGGTTCCTGAACTTGGCAAGAAAAGTCAGTTTGGTGTTAAAACTTGTGGCATACATTGAACCGGTGACAAAACTTGGCTTGGGCGTGCATCTACGGTGCTAATCACGTTTTGTTTACGCACAACATGCTACCGAGGCGTGCCAACGTGGTGTGGGACCAAATGTCGGTGACCATGAGGCGGGGCGGGCGTGTGGCCTATTTTTTGCGAAAAATACCCTGGTATTTTTATTTTTTCTCACAAAAAGCCCCTAAATTTTGTCACTATGACAATTACCGCTAGTCCAGACAGGCTAGCCAGCACACCACGCACCAGTTGCTGTAAAAAGTGGGATTTCTACCCCTAATGACCTATAGACTTTTTTTTTTGTGAGTTGATCTAATGACCTATAAACAAGGACACATAGGGCTTAATTGGGTTGCAGTCACCGCGGGCCACTTTCATATGGTTTTTTTCATATCATTTGTAAAAAAGTACATGAATTAAAAAGATTATACATACAAATAAATGAACTTATTTAAAATAATGTTCCTGTACTTATAAAAAATAATTAAAATGATTTTCATGTAATTTTAAAAATGTACTCTTATTTAACATAAAGATCATGTAATTCTGAAATATATAATTATTTAAAATAATGTTCATGTAATTGTAAAAATATTGTTATATAAAATAACCTCCACATAATTCTAAAATTGTTCTTATGTAAAAGAATGTCAATGTTATCCTATTAAATATTCAAGTATAATTTCAGAATTTTCTTATAGTTAAAATAATATTTACAAATTATAATAGTTTTTGTAAATTATTAAAATATTCCTTTATTATTAATGTATCCTGAAAAATATTCATGTATTTTTGGGCTGTATTCATGCATCCAGATAAATATCCATGTACTCACTTTACGAGAAATATTATTATGTGAACTACTGTTCATGTAATTCTAAAATATATTCAAGCATTATTTAAAAAAACTGTTATATAATTTAAATAGTAGATATCAATTATAATAGTATTTATGAATTAAAAACACCATCATGGTAAAAATGGGCCGCGGTCACCGCAGGCTATTTAAACCGCATCTGGGTAATTAGTTTTTTGTTTTTGAGACAAATATTGGTCACTAGATGTGCTATCCCGTAAGTGACTTGGCGTGGTGGCTAGCCCCTTCGGCTTGTTAGGATGAGCTCGCGTGTTTGAACTTTGAACCCCCTGACTTTTGCATGTTAGTTTCATTTTTGTACTGTTTCCTGACGGGTGGGCCTCATTGTTTTTTTAAGGAAAAAAACAAGGGACTCTTTTGTGATGATAAAAATTCGGAGTGGTTTTTGCAAAAACCCAGGTCAGACGCTCATCCCCGCCTTTCCGGTCCAGTGGGTCCTAGACCACATTAGCATGTTAAACGTATACAATTGTGATTAACACTGTAGATGCACGCCCAAGCCAAGTTGTGTCACCGGTTCAATGTATGCCGCAAGTTTGAGCACCAAACTGACTTTTCTTGCCAAGTTCAAGCACCTGTGGTGTAATTGACTCTAAAAAAATTGAACTTCAAAACGAACCAGGCCTCCACTTTGTTCGAGTAATTTGCAGACATTTCCCCGCATAGCAATGGGCAGCAGAGTCCAATGAAATTGGTAGCAGCCGTATTTTTTAAAAAAAATGGTAACAGCTGAGCTGATTCGAATACTACGTCTGCATAAAAATAGAGGTGACAAAAGCTGCGATGGTTCTATTTTTCATGTCAGAAATGTTGTGATGTTGGTATGTGTAAACTTGACAGGGGCGGCATCTACGACAGAGCGTACGTGCAGAAGAGACTCGACCGGTCGAACGAGGTGGAAGAGGGCGGCGCGAAGCTCTCCGCCAAGCTGCGCCCCAGCGGCCAGGACGACATGTCCATCCTCGCCATGCAACGCCTCAACAACCAGTACGTCTCTATGGGTTTTGAGCCTGCAAGAGAGGGCCGAGAACTTGCTTGTTCAGTTAGTGCACTGAACTTTCATACTCTTGGACGTGCTTGTCTGTCAGCATGCCCAACGGGCCGGCGTCGCCGGTGGTCGGTGGACATGATCCTGGACTACTTCAAGCACGACTACGAGTTCGCGGAGCCGCCGCGGGTGACCAGCCTGCAGAACGTGGTCCCTCTCGCCACCTTCAGGGACTTCGGGGACGACGTCTACTTCGTCGCCGACCAGCGCGGCTACGAGGCCGTCGTGCACCACCTCGCCGGCCAGTACCTCAAGGCCGACAAGTCCGGCGACATCGTCGACCCCCGCCTCCAGCTCAACAAGGCATATACATACCCAACGTGCAACGAACCTGCATTGCATCCTCCCTTCAGTTATTATTACTCGTTGAGATAATGCATTGTTTGTAGGTGGTGAGAGAGATCTCCCACTCCGGGAGCGGCGTCGCCGTCAAGACGGAGGACGACAAGGTGTACAAGGCTGACTACGTCATGGTCTCCACCAGCGTGGGGGTCCTGCAGTCCGATCTCATACAGTTTAAGCCACGGCTTCCTGTCAGTCTCTGTCCTGCTTATTCATCGGCATGCTTCTTGACTGATGCATGATCTGCTGGTTGGTAAATTCTGAACTTGTCGTTCTTGATGTATCAGGCGTGGAAGATCCTCTCGATCTACCAGTTCGACATGGCCGTGTACACCAAGATCTTCGTCAAGTTCCCCCGCAAGTTCTGGCCCGAAGGGAAAGGGAGGGAGTTCTTCCTCTACGCGAGCAGCAGGAGAGGCTACTACGGGGTGTGGCAGGTAATCACAATCTACAACGATACTGATCTCCAGTTTAACTTTGCAACTTAAAACTTCATCGGTGATCTTGAATGTTGTCTGTTCAGGAGTTTGAGGCGCAGTACCCAGACGCTAACGTTCTCCTGGTCACTGTCACCGACGAGGAGTCGAGGCGGATCGAGCAGCAGTCGGACAACCAGACCAAGGCGGAGATTGTGGAGGTGCTGAGGAGCATGTTCCCCGGCGAGGACGTCCCCGACGCGACGAACATACTCGTGCCGCGGTGGTGGTCCGACAGGTTCTACAGGGGCACCTTCTCCAACTGGCCCATCGGCGTCAACCGCTACGAATACGACCACCTCAGGGTGCGTGGTACCCCAAACCTGTCGATCGGCATTCCAAAAAATTCTCATTTGACGCTTTTGTGATTTTCCCCTGTTTTACATAGGCACCGGTCGGAAGGGTTTACTTCACCGGGGAGCACACTAGCGAGCACTACAACGGTTATGTCCATGGAGCTTATCTTTCAGGTATGTATGAGTATATGACGAGGTCTTATACCTAATGTTGAGTTTCAAATGACTTACATGGCGCCCTGGGGATAGAACATTTTTATGCCATTGCTAATTTTGTGCTCATGCGTGTTCCTCGCGTCTTTTTGTCAGGTATTGACTCTGCAGATATTCTGATCAAGTGTGCTCATAAGAGGATGTGCAAATACCACATCCCGGGCAAATTTGACTAGAGATTTAGGAGGTAACTTCTACATAAACTGGTACTTATCATGTTAAGTGGTGGCAAAGCCCGGACACCCAGTCGACCATTGTGCTGATTTTATTTCTCGTTGTAGGTAAGCATCGTATCACATATGATGTCTGTTCCAATGAGATTGAACGGATGGACGTCAGTTAAGTGACGGCAGACTGGTGTCAGATTACTGCTATGTACTGGTCATTTCCGTTAAGAGATTAATGGAAAGGGGTGTGAGCCCGGTTGGAAAAAACAAAGTGATGGCAGATTACATGTCTGCATCTATATTAGTCTGATGGTAAGTTATCTAGAGCAACCTCTCCGGGAGATCGTCACGTGTCTGTCACCACGCCATCTGTTTGTGTTCAATCAATTGTTCAGACTGTAAACTGTTCGGAAGAGTGTTACTTGTGTCTTGTTATCGGTGGGATACTCAAGTTCTTAAGTTGAATAAAATCTTGTGGTGAATCCACTATTCGTCATATTGTTTCTTCGACTGGGGTGAATAGTATGTGATGCTCTCTTTATTTCATGTGATCAAACGGCCAAAAACGCTTCAAAGTCCATCCGACCACGAAAAATGCTTTGGTCTAAGAAGGCTGGATTAGTGTTCATATGCCATAGTACAGCCACTTAGGGCATCCACAGTGTCTAGAGGCAACCTTGCCTTTATGTTGGGCCTATTCGTGCCTCCAAATTTCATGGAAAAGTACGCAGTGTATAGAGATTGTGGTTGCCTCTTAGATGGACCCTACAACATACTAAAAAAGAAGAAATCTCAACCTAATTTATTCTGCCAAACATCTCTCACAACTGATCCAAAAACTAATATGTGGGAGCACATAGTTATTTTATTTGATGGAGGCTGCCTCCAACTAAGGGCATCCACATTGTGTGGTTTTTGCTGTCTCTGAGTCATCTCTCTCCTATTAGAGGCAGCCTCTATATACATTGTATGAGCCGCCTCTAACAAAAAATTGGCTGGTGTCGCCTCTAACCTTAGAGGCTGCCTCTAACATTTCAACAATCCATTCGGTCCCACTTGTCAAACCATAATAAAGTAGAAGATAAAGATGGTTGGTTGAACAAATGGGGTGCTAATCAATACTTTTTGAATTTCTGCTAAGGCCCACCTTAGAGGCAAGTTAGAGTCTCTATACATGTGGATTTTTCATGTGGTATGAAGCAAACCATATGAGGCCTACCTTAGAGGCAAGGTTGCCTCTATATAGTGGTGATGCTCTAAGAGGCGATGCTAGTAATTTTAGACTGGAGGCTGCAGTTTGCAGTGTATAGAGGCTACCTCTAGTAGGAGAGAGAAGGCTTAGAGGCAGCAAAAACAACACACTATGAATGCTTTTACATAACAAACTATGTATTGTTTTCTTTGGCTGTCGCTCGCACGCCTGAGGCCCATATAGTCCAGATAACACGAGAGCTTCCATTTTGTTACAAAAGCAGCGGCCCAGCCCGTGTAGCATTCTTTGGTTATCAACTATCAAGTGAAGCCCAAGTGGATTGTGAGTTGATAAACGGTCGAAACCGCTCCGAAGTCTCTATCCGACTGCCGAAAACGCTAATGGTCTGAGAAGGCAGAATTAGTGCTCACTTTTATTGTGAAATCATCATTTGTAGGCAACTATGGAAGACATATGGAAGTCCAGGCCATATTTATCAATGCAATTAATCATATACAAACATCAAGGCTACTATCTAATTCAAGACATTCACATGAGAAAGAACGAGGGAACAAAGAAATAAAAACCACAAAAGAGCTGGAGAGCGGCGTTTGTGCACCCGAGTTCATCTGCTCTTGTGCATTTATGCATGAACAATAAATTCAAAATAAATAGTTTTTAATGACAATAAAGATGATGAAATTTTCTAGGAATTTGTAAACTCAAGCAGCTTTGGACATTTTGGAGCACGATTTTTTTGGAAGGAGCTCCTCCTGAAGTCATCTCGACACAAGTTTTTGTAAGCTCCTATAAATCCTATCATCTTTAGTGCAAAAAGATCAGTTTTTTTATTTGTTAGCTACTTTTTTTGAATTTACTGCTAACCTGCGAGCAAATGGGCTCGGGCTCAACTTTGAAATTTCAAAAGGAGCCATGCTGAAAGGATCGATATAGTTGACTAGAGGGGGGGTGAATAGGCAACTAACAATTTTTAAGCTTTTCTTTACCAAAATAAACTTTGCAACAAGATAGGTTGTCTAGATATGCAACTATGTGAGCAACCTATATGATGCAATAACAACTAGCACATAAGCAAGCAAGGGATACAACACAAATAAGCTTGCACAAGTAAAGGCACGAGATAACCAAGAGTGGAGCCGGTGGAGACGAGGATGTGTTACCAAGTTCCTTCCTTTTAAAGGAAATGCGTCTCCGTTAGGCGGTGTGGATGCACAATGCTCCCCAAGAAGCCACTAGGGCCACCGTATTCTCCTCACGCCCTCACACAATGCGAGATGCCGTGATTCCACTATTGGTGCCCTTGAAGGCGGCGACCGAACCTTTACAAACAAGGTTGGGGCAATCTCCACAACTTAATTGGAGGCTCCCAACAACACCACGAAGCTTCACCACAATGGACTATGGCTCCGAGGTGACCTCAACCGTCTAGGGTGCTCAAACACCCAAGAGTAATAAGATCCGCTAGGGATTAGTGGGGGAATCAAATTTCTCTTGGTGGAAGTGTAGATCGGGGCCTTCTCAACCAATCCCGAGCAAATCAACAAGTTTGATTGGGTAGGGAGAGAGATCTGGCGAAAATGGAGCTTGGAGCAACAATGGAGCTTTTGGGGGAAGAGGTAAGTCAACATTGGGGAAGAAGACCTCTTTATATAGTGGGGGAACAATCCAACTGTTACCCCTGATACGTCCATTTTGCATCATGCTTTTATGTCGATATTTATTGCATTATGGGATGTTATTTCACGTTATGTCACAATACTTATGGCTATTCTCTCTTATTTTACAAGGTTTACATAAAGAGGAGAATGCTAGCTTGGAATTCGAAATGAAAAGGAGCAAATATTGAAGGACTATTCTGCAGAACTCCAAAAGTCCTGAAACTCGGAGAATACCTTAGAATAAATAAAGAAAAATCGTCGCCAAAGATGAAGGCCGGGGCCCACACTGCTTCACGAGGTGGGGCGCCCCTGGCGCCTCTACCTCGTGGGCCCCTGGTGGCTCTCGGCGCCCATCTTCTCCCATATGAAGTCTTTCGATGAGAAAAATAGAGGAGAACCTTTCGGGCGAGACTCTGCCGCCACGAGGTGGAACCTTGGCGGAACCAATCTAGGGCTCCGTAGAGAGCTGTTCGCGGGGACACTTCCCCTCGGAGGGGAAATCATCACCATCGTCATCACCAACGCTCCTCTCATTGGGAGAGGGCAATCTCCATCAACATCTTCACCAGCACCATCTCATCTCCAAACCCTAGTTCATCTCTTGTATCCAATTCTTGTCTCCAAGTCCGGGATTGGTGCTAGTAGGTTGCTAGTAGTGTTGATTACTCCTTGTAGTCGATGCTAGTTGGTTTATTTGGTGGAATATCATATGTTCAGATCCTTTATGCACAATATTACCCCTCTGATTATGAACATGAATATGCTTTGTGAGTAGTTACGTTTGTTCCTGAGGACAAGGGAGAAGTCTTGCTATTAGTAGTCATGTGAATTTGGTATTCGTTTGATATTTTGATAAGATGTATGTTGTCTAACCTCTAGTGGTGTTATGTGAACGTCGACTACATAACACTTCACCATTATTTGGGCCTAGAGGAAGGCAATTTGGGAAGTAATAAGTAGATGATGGGTTGCTAGAGTGATGAAGCTTAAACCCTAGTTTATCGTTGCTTCGTAAGGGCTGATTTGGATCCATATGTTTCATGCTATGGTTAGGTTTACCTTAATACTTTTGTTGTAGTTGCGGATGCTTGCAATAGAGGTTAATCATAAGTGGGATGCTTGTCCAAGTAAGGGCAGTACCCAAGCACCGGTCCACCCACATATCAAATTATCAAAGTACCGAACGCGAATCATATGAGCGTGATGAAAACTAGCTTGACGATATTCCCATGTGTCCTCAGGAGCGCTTTTCCTATTATAAGAGTTTGTCCAGGCTTGTCCTTTGCTACAAAAAGGATTGGGCCACCTTGCTGCACTTTATTTACTCTTGTTACTTGTCGATCGTTACAATTTATCTTATCACAAAACTATCTGTTACCACTTATTTCAGTACTTGCAGAGAATACCTTGCTGACAACCGCTTATCATTTCCTTCTGCTCCTCGTTGTGTTCGACACTCTTACTTATTGAAAGGACCACGATAGATCCCCTATACTTGTGGGTCACCAACCCCCCAAGCAGCCACGCACAGAGCGGTACTACCGCTTGGGCAGGGCGGTACTACCACGAGCAGTGGTACTACTGTTCCTCCCAGTGATCTTGCCAGCTCACAAGGGTAGCATGGAACTGAGCCCAGAGCGGTACTACCGCGAGAGTACAGGCGGTACTACCGCTTGGAGCGGTACTACCGCCGCTACTGCCGCTACTAGTACCGCACAACCCGACACAAAAAACAGGGGTCTCGAGTCGAGGCGGTAGTAGCCCGGAACCACAACGGTACTACGGCCGAAGACAGCAAGCGGTACTACCGCTTGGGGAGCGGTACTACCGCTTGACGTGCTTCGGCGGTACTACCGCTGAGGACCACGGTACTACCGCTGGGACAGGTCAAGGCAGGCAAGGAGAGGAAAGGAAGCTCCAATGAAGCGGAAAGGAATGTCGGGTGTGATAAGGATGTGTACGTGTTGATTCCACCCTAGCCTTACCAAAGCGGATCCCCTCTTGATAGTACGGTGACTCCTACGAAACTAGTCCACCAACAGAGAAACAAAGGAGCTACACCGTCTTGAATAAAAACACCGAGGGGATGGAATCGTCTCATGCCAAAGGATGAATCTCTGAAAATCTCAACGCACATGATTAGTCCGCAAAAGCATTGTCATCAATCACCAAAACACCTTAGGGATAAATATGCCCTTACAATCTCCCCCTTTTTGGTGGATTGATGACAATACAGGATTTGCACAAACGGGGAAAGACATAGGACATGCGCAAAACCCCACCGTCCTAAAATGTAGATGGGCTCCCCCTAGATGTGTGCTATCTAGATAAGTGCTTTGGACTGCACGATACACATACTAGGATCAACGCTCCCCCTACATTTTAGAGACCAACCACCTAAGCAGGGTATATGAGAGCAAAATAAATAACAGGATAGGCATGCAACTCATAAGCTAGATAGACATAGATAAAGATAATCTAAAGATAAGGTAGCATATGTCTCACACCATATGTCTGGAACTTAGGTCTCACTAACACAAAACTAAACAAAGCAACAAACGGCGAGAAAACACAAACACACCACACAGAAGACGGAAGACACAAATCCCTAAACTCTCTCCCCCTTTGGCATCGAGACACCAAAAAGGAGAGGGAGTGTTGCTCTGACTCGGTGATAGCAAGTGAGGGTCTCAAATATCGATCTCGGCGGGATCGTCTTACGCCACCGTCGTCGGTCGGGAACTGCTCGGCATCGAGAATCTGTCCATGGGCGGTCTTCTGAATCCACTCCTCCTCCTCGATAGCTGGTCCTCGATCCATGACAAGCTGTGGCACCCAACTGACGCATGAGCTCCTTGTGACGACCGCGGGCCTTCTTCTCAGCCACATGAGTCATGTACTGACCGTGGGACTCCAAGCAGAACAGCTTCTTCATCTTGAGCTTGAGATTCTTTGCCCAAGAGGGCTCTGCCCCAGAAGGCTCATAGTCATCATCATCCTCAGCCTCAGCCTCCTCCTCGGTCTCCATGGCAGCAGCAGACGAAGGACCTCTAGATTTAGGGACCTGAGTGCCCCAGTTGTCCTTCTTCCTTAGACGCTTGATGTCATGAGAGACCAACTCTCCAGTCCCTAGCATCACCTTGGGATAGACATGATCCCGGGCCTTCTCAATAAGCAGCATGATGAACGGACCATAAATCGGGCACTTGCGCTCGGAGATAGCAGATAAGAGCTAGGCCACATAACATGAGAGATATCCAGGGACTCGCCGGTGTTTTCTTCCTTCTCACGCTGGCAGAAGAGAAGCATGTCCACGAGATAAGAATGAACCATATCCAGATTCCCGATGCGAGGGAAAAGAGTCTCATGGAAGACACGGTGAAGAATGTCCAAAAAGGCAGGCAGCTCATACGTTTCCTTCTTCGTCTCAGGGTTGATCTTCAGAGTGCAGTGGGGCCAGAGTGCTTGCTTGTGAGTGGAGGTGGTGTTGCGGTGTGGGCGAAAGCCGACAGGAGATGCAAGCCCGTGATCTTCCACCCCAATCAACTCCATGAACGCCTTCCACTTGATAGAAAGCAAATTGCCATTGGTCATCCAAGTCAGTATCCTGTCCTCATTAGTCCCGAGATGAACCGTGGCATAGAATTGGGCCACAATATCAGCATCATAATCTTTGTTGAATTGCATGATACCAAAATGTTTAGTTGAGTGCACATCTGAAGAGCTTCACCAAAGTATTCAGGATCCTTCTCCATATGGTCGGTGTCGATGGAGTGCACGTTAACATAGAGGTTCTTCTCGGCCTTGAGCACATCAAAGAATATGGCAAACTAAAACCTGTTCCGAAACGAACGGTTGACCAAAGTGGGATCTTGGTCTGCCTCATAGGGGTTGTGGCGACGCCTTGCCCAGAACTCCTTGGCTTGCATTTCCGGCACGTTTTTGCCAGATTGCTTCGGCTTGACAGCAGACTTCTTCTTGAGCTGAGGTGGAGGTGGAGCACTTGAGGAACCTCCTGCAGACTCAGTTGTGCGGTAACGCTTTGACGTGGCGACCACCGGGTTGATACGCCGAGCCTGATGCTCGGGATGTTCATCACCGGAACCACACACAAGAACACGCAAAACAACCAGAAAGAACGAGCATAAGCCACCAAACACAACAAAAGGATCACCGAGTGGTAAGAGTATGATGGAACTTGGTAGAGGCGGTAGTATGCGACACAGTGAGCGGCAAGACGCTCAAGCGGTAGTACCGCTCCAGAGGGAGCGGTAGTACCGCTCGAGACGGGGAAACAACGGTTTCATACTGTCGTGGTCAGATCTGGCACTACCGTCCTACCAAATTCAAAAATACTTCTACCAATCACTAATCCAAACTGCCTAGATGCTTTCTCCATCCTACTCAAGCCTAGATTTGGCCAAAAATCTAGAGATGCAACTACTATTGCCCCTAAGATGCTAGATTGGAAATCTAGACAAGAAGAGAGAGGGAACAGGGGCAATACCGGCATCCATGGCAAGAGGACAAGGTGGGGATCGAATCCACCGAAGGGAATGGAGAGGGACGCCCCAGAGAAGGAGATCCGCCGGAGCCCTCCCGCAGCGCCAGTTGCTGGAGAGACGAGATGGAGCGAGGGGGCGAGCGAATGGGTATGGGGAAGGGAAACCTCCCCCTGCCCACGACTTAACCCCCTGACCCCGCCCCGCAGCGGTAGTACCACGCTGGTGGGCGGTAGTACCGCTTAAAGCGGTAGTACCGCGCACCACCAGCGGTAGTACCGCCCAGCAATAAAAAGGCACTAGGCAGAATGGCTAAGCTCAAAAAAAGAAACGGAGAAACACAGTCAAGGAGGAAAGACCAACATGGCCACAAACACACTAACAAAGGGCCAAAACACACCTCTTCAAGAGAGGGCGGTGGCCGAGGCCACCTATGTTTGAGTCAAGAGGTATGGTGTCGCGAAGATTTTAAGCTTGGACCCATGACCAAAACTCGTCCTTGAAGCACAAGTACCATGAAAAATGGTTAAAGTGAAAGACTAGATAAATTTATGCATAATGGGGGAGGGAGAGTTCATTGAGAGAATAACACTCCCCCTATGCCCATGCCTACATCTAAACTAGACAACAAGTTGAGTGAGGTGGGGTGTGCAAGGGTTCAAGTCACATTGCTCGAATCAATGATATTTAGCTCATGCCTTAACTCGCAAAATCTTGCTTCATCCAAGGGCTTTGTGAAAATATCTGCAAGGTTATCATGAGTGTTGACATACTTGAGCTCGATCTCCCCTCGCCTAATGTGATCCCGGATGAAGTGATACCGAATCTCAATATGCTTCGTCTTGAAGTGTTGCACCGGGTTGAGAGAAATCTTGATGGCACTTTCATTATCACACCAAAGAGGCACTTTGTCACAAATGACACCGTACTCCTTTAAAGTTTGCCTCATCCATAAGAGTTGTGCACAACAACTACCGGCCGCCACATACTCCGCTTCGGTGGACGAGAGAGACACACAACTTTGCTTCTTGGAAGACCAACTCACCAAAGAGCAACCAAGAAATTGGCACCCTCCGGAAGTGGACTTCCTATCCACTTTGTCTCCCACCCAATCGGAATCCGTATATCCTTCAAGCTTGAAGTTTGCCCCTTTTGGGTACCATAAGCCAAAGTTTGGGGTATGAGCCAAATATCGAAAGATTCGCTTGACCGCCACATAGTGACTTTCCTTCGGTGCGGGTTGAACCGTGCACACATTCCCACACTCAACATGATATCCGGTCTAGATGCACAAAGGTAAAGCAAGGAGCCAATCATGGAGCGATATACCTTTTGATCCACCGCTTTACCATTGGGATCAATGTCAAGTTGGCACTTGGTAGGCATTGGAGTAGAAGCCGGTTTGACATCACTTAGCTTGAATCTCTTTAGCATGTATTGAGTGTATTTGGCTTGGTTGATGAAGGTACCTTCTCTTCTTTGTTTGATATCAAAACCAAGGAAGAACTTCAACTCTCCCATCGAAGACATCTTGAACTTAGAGGTCATGAGAGCGGCAAATTATTCATTGAAAGCTTTGTTAGGGGAACCAAAGATAATGTCATCAACATATAGTTGGCACACAAACAACTCCCCTTTGACCTTCTTAGTAAAAAGAGTGGGATCGATTTGCCCAACTTCAAATCCACGATCTTGTAACAACTCGGTAAGGTGGTCATAGCACACACGTGGGGCTTGTTTAAGGCCATAGAGTGCCTTATCGAGTTGATACACATGATCCGGGAAGTAAGGATCCTCAAACCCGGGGGGGTGCTTGACATAAACCAACTCATTAATAGGACCATTAAGAAAAGCACTTTTCACATCCATTTGTTGTAACTTAAAGTTATGATGGGAAGCATAAGCAATCAACAAACGAATGGATTCAAGGCGAGCAACGGGAGCAAAGGTTTCACCGTAGTCGATACCCTCGACTTGGGAGTAGCCTTGTGCTACCAATCTTGCCTTGTTGCGAATGATGTTCCCATGAGCGTCTTGCTTGTTCTTGAAAATCCACTTGGTTCCAATGACTTTATGGTTCCCCGACGGCCGTGGCACCAATCTCCATACCTTGTTGTACTCGAAGTTGTTGAGTTCTTCATGCATGTCATTGAGCCAATCCGAATCTTCGAGCGCCTCATAGACCTTTTGGGGTTCAACACAAGAGACAAACGCGTGATGTTCACAATAGTTTGCTAATTGTCTACGAGTGCTTACCCCCTTTCTTAGGCTTCCAACCACATTCTCCATGAGATGACCTTTGGTCGTGAGCTTGGAAGCAATCTTTGCGGCACGACGCTCTAATTCCTCCTCGGATGTGGAAGGAGGAGGATCAACTTGAGTGTTTTGAGCGTCGTCTTGAGCTTGTTCGAGATCTTGAGCTTGCTCTTGATCGTGAACTTGCTCGAGGGGGAGAACTTGACCTTGGGCATAATTTGGTGGTTCACCACCATCTTGAGGTTGATCTTGCCCTTGGTCTTGTTCATGAGGTTGAGGACCTTCACTTTGTTCTTCGGAAGCGTGTGGGTCTTGGGGAGGTGATGGCTCCACTTGAGTGGAGCATTGTCCTTCTCCTTCGGCCACAAGGGGTTCCTCAATGGGTAGAATATGACCAATACCCATTCTTCTTATGGCTTGGGGAGGAATTTAATCACCTATATCACAAGTACCACTTTGCTCCACTTGGGAGCCGTTATTTTCATCAAACTCCACGTCACACATCTCCTCAATGAGTCCGGTGGACTTGTTGAGGACACGGTAAGCATGAGAGTTTGTAGCATAACCAACAAATATGCCCTCATAAGCTCTAGCCTCAAATTTAGACAAACGAACACCTTTCTTGAGAATGAAACACTTACATCTGAACACCTGGAAGTACTTGAGATTGGGCTTGTTACCGGTGAGAATTTCATAAGGATTCTTGTTTAAGCCTTTGCGGAGATAGAGCCGATTTGATGCATGACATGCGGTGTTGATGGTTTCGGCCCAAAAGTTGTATGGAGACTTGAACTCCGCCATCATGGTCCTTGCCGCATCCATCAACGTCCGGTTCTTCCTCTCTGCAACACCATTTTGTTGAGGGTTGTATGGAGCGGAATATTGATGTTTGATCCCCTCATCACTAAGGAACTCATCCAAGGTGTAGTTCTTGAACTCGGTGCCGTTGTCACTTCTTATTGTCAATATCTTTGCATCATGTTGTCGTTGAGCTTCATTTGCAAAGTCGATGATGGTTTGTTGCGTTTCACTCTTCCTCTTGAAGAAATATACCCACGTGTATCTTGAATAATCATCCACAATCACCAAGCAATACTTTCTTCCCCCAAGACTATCAAAGGATGGCGGCCCAAAGAGGTCCATGTGAAGGAGCTCCAAGGCTCAATAGATTATAGTCGTGGGAGGGTGAGCCGTCTCATGAAGCTTTCCTTCGATACAAGCACTGCAAGCACGATCTTTGGCAAAACTAACATTTGTTAGTCCACGGACATGGTCCCCCTTGAGAAGACTTTGCAAAGATCTCATATTGACGTGGGCTAAACGGCGATGCCAAAGCCATCCCACGTCAACTTTAGCCATTAGGCATGTCGTGGTCTTAGTGGGTCGCTCCAAAAAGTTAATCACATAGAGACCGTTCTCGACATGCCCAACAAAGGCCACTTTAAGAGTCTTGCTCCACAAGAGGGCCACAGTATCAATGTCAAAGAAAGTGGCAAAACCCATGAGTGCAAGTTGACGAACGGAAAGTAAATTGTATGCAAGGGACTCAACAAGCATGACTTTCTCGATCGTTAGATCATGGGAAATGACAACCTTGTCAAGACCCAATACCTTAGAATGTGAGGCATCACCCACTCGACATTGGTGGGCATAGACGGAATCTTTTGCACGTCCACCACCAAGTCCTTGCTCCCAGTCATATGATTTGTTGCTCCACTATCGAGCAACCATGATCCCCCACCGAAAGCAAAAACCTACAAGAGATCAATGCTTGGTTTTAGGTACCCATTTAGTAATGGGTCCTTCGATGTTAGTAACAAGGGTCCTAGGAACCCAAATAGACCACTCAATGTACTCATAAGAAGAACCAACAAATTTAGCATAAACATGTCCATCACTAGCACGACACAACACATAAGAAGGGTTAAAGTCGTCGGCTTTGTTGAAGGAGGGGGAGTGGTGTTGCCCTTTTTGACATCAACACCCTTCACATTGTTCTTCTTATCCTTAGGAGCACCCTCTCCCTCTTTCACAGAGGTTTGCTTGAGAGGGGGAGGTCGTTTGGTCTTGTCGTTCTTCTTCTTGTTCTCGGACTTGGGTGCGAATCCAATTCCTTCCTTGGCCACAACTTCCTTTTGATTGCTCAAAAGGTCGTTGAGGTTCTTCTCACCTTGAATGCATGTCGCAAGGCCTTTCTCAAGTTGATCCTTCAATTTGGCATTCTCCTCCACAAGATGCACATGCTCACAACACAGGTTAGTGGCATATGCATTATCAATTAATACCATATGAGGAAAGGTGGCCCTTTCCTTGGTTAGCTCAACTTGGAGTTGAGCATGAGACTCCTTGAGGTTTGCATGTGCACCCTTCAAGACCTTGTGGGCCTTGTCAAGTACATCAAAATCCTCCTTGAGTCTAGCATGATCAACCCCAAGTTTAGCCTTCTCGGAAGTTAGCACACAAGACACAACAAGAGCATGATCAAGATCTTTCTTTAACTTGGCATGGTCATCATTGTGTGACTCCTCAAGAGCCAAACGATGCCCACGCTCTTCCTCAAGAGCATTGGAGAGATCCGATATCTCATCGGCATAGTCATGACTATGACCTTCCATCTTAGAGATGGTTTCTTCGTGAGCCTCGATCATGTCATTGGCTTCACCAAGTTGTTCCAAGAGAGCAACAAAGTGCTTCTAGGATTTGCCGTTGAGCTTACTCATAAAAGACTCAAATTCATTTACTTCTTCATTAGACCCCTCACTTTCATCAAAGCCATCCGTCAAAGAGGGATTAGTAATGATGGTGGTTTTAATGTTGGGGGTTACCTTGTTGGTGGCTTTAGCCATGAGGCACTTGGCGGTGATGTTCTCGTTGGGTGAATCAAAGAGAGACACCCGGGGAGATGTGGCAATGGCAACGGATGCCATGGCCATTGCTTCTCTATCTTCATCATCATCGTCATCCTCACGGTATTCTTCTTGAACCACCAACCCACGAGTAGGAGTCTTCTTGGTGAAGTTGTTCTTGTTGGGGAAGGACTTGGCTTTGTCTTTTCGGATAAACTTGCCACCATTGTCTTCCCGCTTCTCGTAAGGACAATCCGCAATGAAATGGCTCACATTACCACAGTTGAAACAAGTTCTAACTCGTTGCTTGCCCTTGACGCCACTTGAGTTGTTCTTGTTGAAGTTGGGTCTTGAATTCTTCTTGCTCCAAAATTGTCTTGAAGCAAGAGCCATGTGCTCATGATAATCACATTTCATATCTTCAGGGTTGCTCTCCTCATCCTCCTCTTCTTCCTCTTCTTCCACAATAACCTTGGCCTTCAAGGCAAGGTTGGGCTTCTTTGCCCTTTGAGAACGGAGCACCGCATTGTCGGCGGTATTGTCCAAGATGCTCATTGCAACAAACTCATCCAACACTTCGCTCGAGGTCATGGAGTGGAAGTCCGGTCTTTGGCGAATGACGGAGGACATGGCCTTGTTGTAGGGCATCATGGCCTTGAGAAACTTGCACTTGATCCAATTGTCATCCGTGTCCTTGCTCCCATGATCTTGGAGTGAGACCGCGAGTTTGGTCACTCTTCGAAAGAGCTCACGAGGTTCTTCATCTTCTTTCATTGCAAACTCATCGGCTTCATCTTGCACCACTTCATAGTTGGAGCGTTGAATGCTAGCACTTCCTCGATAGAGAGACACAACGCATTGCCATGCGTCTTTGGCCATGGCATGGGGTCAAGATGAGGAGATCTTCGGGAAGGATTGCATCTTGGATGATGAAGAGAGCACTCTCATTGAATTGATTATCCACCACTTCTCTCGGGGTGAAGTTGCTTCGGTCATGTGGATAGAAACCTTCTTCAATGATTCTCCAAAGGTTAGTATTCACATGATTTAAATGACGCTTGAAGCGATACACCCAAGAATCAAAATCCTCATTTTTCACAATCTTAGGAGGAGGACCGGCATGATTTAAATGAGTAGAGGGAATCGGTCCTCCATAAGTTGGAGGTTCCACATGGGCAAAGATGTCGGTGCCATTCCTACCACTAGTAGAAGGACCCTTCTCACTATTAGCTTCCCCCTTGTCGGAGTTAGCATCCGTCACCTTGTTAGCGGGATCACCAACTTTCAACGGCGAGGTAGGTAGTTTAAGTCCTTCTAAGAATTTATTAAACATGCTTTCAACCGTGGTTTTCATGGAAGTTTTCAATGTATCCAAGGCCACATTGAACTCCTAACGGGACACCGCGGTTTCTGAAGGAAATATGCCCTAGAGGCAATAATAAAGTTATTATTTATTTCCTTATTTCATAATAAATGTTTATTATTCATGCTAGAATTGTATTAACCGAAAACATAATACATGCGTGAATACATAGACAAACATAGTGTCACTAGTATGCCTCTACTTGACTAGCTCGTTTATCAAAGATGGTTATGTTTCCTAGCCATGGACAAACGAGTTGTCATTTGATTAATGGGATCACATCATTAGGAGAATGATTTGATTGACATGACCCATTCCGTTAGCCTAGCACTTGATCGTTTAGTATGTTGCTATTGCTTTCTTCATGACTTATACATGTTCCTGTAACTATGAGATTATGCAACTCCCATTTACCGGAGGAACACTTTGGGTGCTACCAAACGTCACAACGTAACTGGGTGATTATAAAGGAGTACTACAGGTGTCTCCAAAGGTACATGTTGGGTTGGCGTATTTCGAGATTAGGTTTTGTCACCCCGATTGTCGGAGAGGTATCTCTGGGCCCTCTCGGTAATGCACATCACTATAAGCCTTGCAAGCAATGTAGCTAATGAGTTAGTTATGGAATGATGCATTACGTAACGAGTAAAGAGACTTGCCAGTAACGAGATTGAACTAGGTATTGGATATCGACGATCGAATCTCGGGCAAGTAACATACCGATGACAAAGGGAACAACGTATGTTGTTATGCGGTTTGACCGATAAAGATCTTCGTAGAATATGTGGGAGCCAATACGGGCATCAGGGTCCCGCTATTGGTTATTGACCAAGAATAGTTCTAGGTCATGTCTACATAGTTCTCGAACCCGTAGGGTCCGCACGCTTAAGGTTTCGATGACAGTTTTATTATGAGTTTATGAGTTTTGATGTACCGGAGGAGTTCGGAGTCCCGGATGAGATTGGGGACATGACGAGGAGTCTCGAAATGGTCGAAACGTAAAGATCGATATATTGGACGACTATATTCGGACTTCGGAAAGGTTCTGAGTGATTCGGGTATTTTTCGGAGTACCGGAGAGTTACGAGAATTTGCCGGGAGAAGTATTGGGCCTTATTGGGCCATACGGGAAAGAGAGAGGGGCTGCCTAGGGCAGGCTGCGTGCCCCCCAAGGCCTAGTACGAATTGGACTAGGGGGAGGGGCCGCACCCCCTCCTTCCTTCCCTTCTCTCTTCCCTTTCCTTCTCTCCTACTCCTACTACATGGAAGGTCTCCTAGTTGGACTAGGAAAGGAGGGAGTCCTACTCCCGGTGGGAGTAGGACTCCTCCCTGGCGCGCCCTCCCTTGGCCGGCCGCCTCCTCCCCCTTGCTCCTTTATATACGGGGGCAGGGGGACACCCCATGACACACAAGTTGATCTACGGATCGTTCCTTAGTCGTGTGCGGTGCCCCCCTCCACCATATTCCACCTCGATCGTATCGTCGCGGAGTTTAGGCGAAGCCCTGCGCTGGTAGAACATCATCACCGTCACCACGCCGTCGTGCTGACGGAACTCATCTCCGGAGCTTTGCTGGATCGGAGCCCGGAGATCGTCATCGAGCTGAACGTGTGCTGAACTCGGAGGTGCCGTACGTTCGGTGCTTGGATCGGTCGGATCGTGAAGACGTACGACTACATCAACCACGTTGTCATAACGCTTCCGCTTACAGTCTACGAGGGTACGTGGACAACACTCCCCCCTCTCATTGCTATGCCATCACCATGATCTTGCGTGTGCGTAGGAATTTTTTTGAAATTACTACGTTCCCCAACAGTGGCATCCGAGCCTAGGTTTTATGCGTTGATGTTATATGCACGAGTAGAACACAAGTGAGTTGTGGGCGATACAAGTCATACTGCTTACCAACATGTCATACTTTGGTTCGGCGGTATTGTGAGATGAAGCGGCCCGGACCGACATTACGCATACGCTTACGCGAGACTGGTTTCACCGTTACGAGCACTCGTGCTTAAAGGTGCCTGGTGGGTGTCTGTCTCTCTCACTTTAGCTGAATCGAGTGTGGCTACGCCAGGTCCTTGCGAAGGTTAAAACAGCACCAAATTGACGAACTATCGTTGTGGTTTTTAATGCGTAGGTAAGAACGGTTCTTGCTAATCCCGTAGCAGCCACGTAAAATTTGCAACAACAAAGTAGAGGACGTCTAACTTGTTTTTGCAGGGCATGTTGTGATGTGATATGGTCAAGACGTGATGAGATATAAGTTGTTGTATGAGATGATCATGTTTTGTTGAAGTTATCGGCAACTAGCAGAAGCCCTATGGTTGTCTCTTTGTTGCATAAAGATGCAAGTGCCAAATAATTGCTTTACTTTATTGCTATGCGATAGCAATAGTTGCAAGAGCAATAGTTGGCGAGACGACCATGTGACGACACATTGATATAGATCAAGATGATGAAGATCATGGTGTCGTGCCGGTAACGATAGAGATCATGACAGTACTTTGGAGATGGAGATCAAAGGGGCAAGATGATCATGGCCATATCATGTCACATATTTTGATTGCATATGATATTTATCTGTTATACATCTTATTCTGTTTTGTTTGACGGTAGCATTTTAAGATGATCTCTCACTAATTATCAAGAAGTGTTCTCCCGAGTATGCACCGCTATGAAAGTTCTTCGTCTTTGAGACACCACGTGATGATCGGGTGTGATAGGCTCTACGCTCAAATACAACGGTGCAAAACAGTTGCACACGCGAATACTCAGTTATACTTGACGAGCCTAGCATATACAGATATGGCCTCGAACACGGAGACCGAAAGGTCGAGCGTGAATCATATAGTAGATATGATCAACATAGTGATGTTCACCATTGAAACTACTCCATCTCACGTGATGATCGGACATGGTTTAGTTGATTTGGATCACGTGATCACTTAGATGACTAGAGAGATGTCTGCCTAAGTGGGAGTTCTTAAGTAATATGATTAATTGAACTTAAATTTATCATGAACTTAGTCCCGGTAGTATTTTGCAAATTATGTTGTAGATCAATAGCTTGCGTTGTTGCTTTCATATGTTTATTTTGATATGTTCCTAGAGAAAATTGTGTTGAAAGATGTTAGTAGCAATGATGCGGATTGGATCCGTAATCGAGGTTTATCCTCATTGTTTGCACGTAAGAATTATGTCCTTAATGCACCGCTAGGTGATGACCTATTGCAGGAGCGGATGCGACGTTATGAATGTTTGGCTAGCTCAATATGATGACTACTTGATAGTTTAGTGCACCATGCTTAACGGCTTAGAATCGGGACTTCAAAGACGTTTTGAATGTCATGGACCATATGAGATGTTCCAGAGTTGAAGTTAATATTTCCAAAGAAATACCGAGTTGAGAGATATGAAGTCTCCAACAAGTTCTATAGCTAAAAGATGGAGGAGAATCGCTCAACTAGTGAGCATGTGCTCAGATTGTCTGGGTACTTCAATCGGTTGAATCAAGTGGGAGTTAATCTTCCAGATAAGATAGTGATTGACAGAGTTCTCTAGTCACCATCACCAAGTTAGTAGAACTTCCTGATGAACTATAGTATGCAAGGGATGACGAAAACGATTCCCGAGCTCTTCGTGATGTTGAAATCGACGAAGGTAGAAATCAAGAAAGAGCATCAAGTGTTGATGGTTGACAATATCACTAGTTTCAAGAAAAGGGCAAAGGGAAAGAAAGGGAACTTCAAGTGGAAAGGCAAGCAAGTTGTCACTCCCGCGAAGAAGCCCAAAACTGGACCATAGCCTGAAACTGAGTGTTTACACTGCAAAGGAAATGGTCACTGGAAGCGGAAATGCCCTGAATGTTTGGTGGATAAGAAGGATGGCAAAGTGAACAAGGGTATATTCGATATACAGGTTATTGATGTGTGCCTTACTAGTGTTTATAGTAGCCCCTGAGTATTTGATACTTGTTCAGTTGCTAAGATTAGTAACTCGAAACAGGAGTTACATAATAAACAGAGACTAGTTGAGGGGAAGTGACGATGAGTGTTGGAAGTAGTTCCAAGATTGATATGATCATCATCGCACACTCCCTATACTTTTGGGATTAGTGTTGAACCTAAATAAATGTTATTTGGCGTTTGCGTTGAGCATGAATATGATTTGATCATGTTTATTGCAATATGGTTATTCATTTAAAATCAGAGAATAATTGTTATTCTTTTTACATGAATAAAACCTTCAATGGTCATACACCCAATGAAAATAGTTTGTTGGATCTCGATCGTAGTGATACACATATTCATAATATTGATGCCAAAAGATGCAAAGTTAATAATGATAGTGCAATTTATTTGTGGCAATCGCCGCTTGGGTCATATCGATGTAAAGCGCATGAAGAAACTCCATAAAGATGGATTTTGGAATCACTTGGTCATAAATCATTTGATGCTTATGAACCGTGCCTTTTGGGCAAGATGACTAAAACTCCGTTCTCCGGAACAATGGAACAAGCTACTGACTTATTGGAAATAATACATACCGATGTATGCGATCCAATGAGTGTTGATGCTCGTGGCAAAGTATCGTTATGTTCTGACCTTCACAAGATGATTTGAGCAGATATGGGTATATCTACTTGATGAAACATAAGTCTGAAATAGTTGAAAGGTTCAAAGAATTTCAGAGTGAAGTGGAAAAAATCATCGTAACAAGAAAATAAAATTTATGCGATCTGATCGCGGAGACGAATATTTGAGTTACGAGTTTGGTCTTCAATTAAAATAATGTGGAATAGTTTCACAGCTCACGCCTCCTGGAACACCACAACGTTATGGTGTGTCCGAACGTCGTAACCGCACTTTATTGGATATGGTGCGATCTATGATGTCTCTTATTGATTTACCACTATTGTTTTGGGGTTATGCATTAGAGACAGCTGCTTTCACATTAAAAGGGCACCATCTAAATCCGTTGAGACGACAACATATGAACTGTGGTTTAGCAAGAAACCCAAGTTGTCGTTTCTTAAAGTTTGGGGCTGCGATGCTTATGTGAAAAAGTTTCATCCTGATAAGCTCGAACCCAAATCGGAGAAGTGTGTCTTCATAGAATACCCAAAGGAAATTGTTGGGCACACCTTCTATCACAGATCCGAAGGCAAGATAATCGTTGCTAAAAATGGATCCTTTCTAGAGAAGGAGTTTCTCTCGAAAGAAGTGAGTGGGAGGAAAGTAGAACTTGATGAGATAACTGTATCTACTCCCTTATTGAAAGTAGTTCATCACAAGAACCGGTTCCTGTGACAACTACACCAATCGTGAGGAAGCTAATGATATTGATCATGAAACTTCAGATCAAGTTTCTATCGAACCTCGTGAGGTCTACCAGAGTAAGATCCGCACTGAGTGGTACAAGAATCCAATTCGAAGTCATGTTACTTGACCATGATGAACCTACGAACTATGAGGAAGCGATGATGAGCCCAGATTCGCAAAATGGCCAGAGGCCATGAAATCTGAGATGGGATCCATGTACGAAAACAAAGTATGGACTTTGGTTGACTTGCCGATGATCGGCAAGCCATTGAGAATAAATGGATCTTTAAGAAGAAGACTGACGACGATGGTAATGTAATTGTCTATAAAGCTCGACTTGTTGCAAAAGGTTTTCGACAAGTTCAAGGAGTTGACTACGATGAGACTTTCTCACCAGTAGCGATGCTTAAGTCTGTCCGAATCATGTTAGCTATTGCTGCTTCATGATTATGAAATTTGGCAAATGGATGTCAAAACTGCATTCTTGAATGGATTTACGGAAGAAGAGTTGTATATGATGCAACCGAAGGTTTTGTTGATCCAAAAGGTGCTAACAAAGTGTGCAAGCTCCAAAGTGTTCCATTTATGGACTGGTGCAAGCATCTCGGAGTTGGAATAAATGTTTTGATAGTGTGATCAAAGATATGGTTTTATATGACTTTTGAGAAGCCCAGATTTACAAGAAAGTGAGTGGAGCTCAGAGCATTTCTAATATTATATGTGGATGACATATTGTTGATTAGAAATGATATAGAAATTCGGATAGCATGAAAGGATACTTGAATAAGAGTTTTCCAAAGAAAGACCTCGGTGAAGCTGCTTACAAATTGAGCATCAAGATCTATATAGATAGATCAAGACGTTTGATAAGATTTTTTAATGAATACATACCTTGATAATTTTTTTGAAATAGTTCAAAATGGAACAGTCAAAGAAGGAGTTCTTGCCTGTGTTGCAAGGTGTGAAATTGAGTAAGACTCAAGACCCGACCATGGCAGAAAATAGAAAGAGAATGAAAAGTCATTCCCTATGCCTCAGTCATAGGTTCTATAAAGTATGCTATGTCAGAACTGCACATATTGTATACCTTGCTCGAGTTTGGCAAAGGAATACAATTTTGATCTAATAGTAGATCACTGGACAGCGGTCAAGAATATCCTTAGTGAGGACTAAGGAGATGTTTCTCGATTATGGAGGTGATAAAAGAGCCCGTCATAAAAAGTTACAACGATGCAAGCTTTTACACCAATCCAGATGACTCTAAGTCTCAATCTGGATACATATTGAAAGTGGGAGCAATTAGCTAGAGTAGCTCCGTGCAGAGCATTGTGGACATAGAATATTTGCAAAATACATACGGCTCTGAATATGACAGACCCGTTGCCTAAACTTCTCTCACAAGCAAAACATGATCATACCTTAGTACTCTTTGGGTGTTAATCACATAGCTATGTGAACTAGATTATTAACTCTAGTAAATCCTTTGGGTGTTAGTCACATAACGATGTGAACTATGGGTGTTAATCATATACAGATATGAATCTTGGTGTTAAATCACATGGCGATGTGAACTAGATTATTGACTCTAGTGCAAGTGGGAGATTGAAGGAAATATGCCCTAGAGGCAATAATAAAGTTATTATTTATTTCCTTATTTCATGATAAATGTTTATTATTCATGCTAGAATTGTATTAACCGGAAACATAATACATGTGTGAATACATAGACAAACATAGTGTCACTAGTATGCCTCTCCTAGACTAGCTCGTTTATCAAAGATGGTTATGTTTCCTAGCCATGGACAAAAGAGTTGTCATTTGGTTAACGGGATCACATCATTAGGAGAATGATGTGATTGACATGACCCATTCCGTTAGCCTAGCACTTGATCGTTTAGTATGTTGCTATTGCTTTCTTCATGACTTATACATGTTCCTCGTAACTATGAGATTATGCAACTCCGCTTACGGAGGAACACTTTGGGTGCTACCAAACGTCACAATGTAACTGGGTGATTATAAAGGAGTACTACAGGTGTCTCCAAAGGTACATGTTGGGTTGGCGATTTGAGATTAGGTTTTGTCACTCCAATTGTCGGAGAGGTATCTCTCGGCCCTCTCGGTAATGCACATCACTATAAGCCTTGCAAGCAATGTAGCTAATGAGTTATTTATGGAATGATGCATTACGAATGAGTAAAGAGACTTGCCAAGAACGAGATTGAACAAGGTATTGGATACCGACGATCGAATCTCGCAAGTAACATACCGATGACAAAGGAACAACGATGTTGTTATGCGGTTTGACCGATAAAGATCTTCGAGAATATGTGGGAGCCAATATGGGCATCTAGGTCCCGCTATTGGTTATTGAACAAGAATAGTTCTAGGTCATGTCTACATAGTTCTCGAACCCGTAGGGTCCGCACGCTAAGGTTTCGATGATGCTTTTATTATGAGTTTATGAGTTTTGATGTACCAAGGAGTTCGAGTCCCGGATGAGATTGGGGACATGACGAGGAGTCTCGAAATGGTCGAGACGTAAAGATCGATATATTGACGACTATATTCGAACTTCGAAAGGTTCCGAGTGATTCGGTATTTTTCGAGTATCGGAGAGTTACGGAATTCGCCGGAGAAGTATTGGGCCTTATTGGGCCATACGGGAAAGAGAGAGGGTTGCCTAGGTGCGCGCTTCCAAGGCCTAGTCCGAATTGGACTAGGGGAGGGCCGCACCACCTCCTTCCTTCCTTCTCTCTTCCCTTTCCTTCTCTCCTACTCCTACTATATGGAAGGTCTCCTAGTTGGACTAGGAAGGAGGAGTCCTACACCCGGGGAGTAGGACTCCTCCTGGCGCGCCTCCCTTGGCCGGCCGCCTCCTCCCCTTGCTTTTTTATATACGGGGCGGGGCACCCCATGACACACAAGTTGATCTACGGATCGCCCTTAGCCGTGTGCGGTGCCCCTCCACCATATTCCACCTCGGTCGTATCGTCGCGAGTTTAGGCGAAGCCTGCGCCGTAGAACATCATCACCTTCACCACGCCGTCGGCCGACGAACTCATCTCCGAGCTTTGCCGGATCGGAGCCCGGAGATCGTCATCGAGCTGAACGTGTGCTGAACTCGGAGGTGCCGTACGTTCGGTGCTTGGATCGGTCGAATCGTGAAGACGTACGACTACATCAACCGCGTTGTCATAACGCTTCCGCTCACGGTCTACGAGGGTACGTGGACAACACTCCCCCCTCTCGTTGCTATGCCATCACCATGATCTTGCGTGTGCGTAGGAATATTTTTGAAATTACTACGTTCCCCAACAGTTTCCCCCTAACCCGTAGACGAGATCGGATTCACAACGGAGTGCTACTCCTACCCACCGTCTACGGTGTCAACCATACTCTTAGGATGGCAAAGTCCCTAATAAAGAGACGAGGCTCTGATACCAATTGAAAGGATCAATATAGTTGACTAGAGGGGGGGGGGTGAATAGGCAACTAACAATTTTTAAGCTTTTCTTTACCAAATTAAACTTTGCAACAAGATAGGTTGTCTAGATATGCAACTATGTGAGCAACCTATATGATGCAATAACAACTAGCACATAAGCAAGCAAGGGATACAACACAAATAAGCTTGCACAAGTAAAGGCACGAGATAACCAAGAGTGGAGCCGGTGGAGACGAGGATGTGTTACCGAAGTTCCTTCCTTTTAAAGGGAAGTACGTCTCCGTTAGAGCGGTGTGGAGGCACATTGCTCCCCAAGAAGCCACTAGGGCCACCGTATTCTCCTCACGCCCTCACACAATGCGAGATGTCGTGATTCCACTATTGGTGCCCTTGAAGGCGCATCAACCTTTACAAACAAGGTTGGGGCAATCTCCACAACTTAATTGGAGGCTCCCAACAACACCACGAAGCTTCACCACAATAGACTATGGCTCCGAGGTGACCTCAACCGTCTAGGGTGCTCAAACACCCAAGAGTAACAAGATCCGCTAGGGATTAGTGGGGGAATCAAATTTCTCTTGGTGGAAGTGTAGATCGGGGCCTTCTCAACCAATCCCAAGCAAATCAACAAGTTTGATTGGCTAGGGAGAGAGATCGGGCGAAAATGGAGCTTGGAGCAACAATGGAGCTTTTGGGGGAAGAAGTAAGTCAATATTGGGGAAGAAGACCTCTTTATATAGTGGGGGGAACAATCCAACCGTTACCCCCGCAAGCAGCCACGCACAGAGCGGTACTACCGCTAAGGGCGGCATACTACCACGAGCCGGCGGTATTATCGTTCCTCCCAGCTTGCCGCCACTCACGAGGGTAGCATGGACCTGAGCCCAGAGCGGTACTACCGCGAGAGTACGGGCGGTACTATCGCTTGGAGCGGTACTACCGCCGCTACTGCCGCTACTAGTACCGCACAACCCGACACAAAAAACAGGGGTGTCGAGTCGAGGCGGTAGTAGCTCGAACCATTAGCGGTACTATGGTCAAGACAACAGCGGTACTACCGCTTGGGGAGCGGTACTACCGCTGATTGTAGCCAAGGTACTATCACGAGGACCGCAGACTACCACTGGGACAGGTCAAGGCAGGCAAGGAGAGGAAATGAAGCTCCAATGAAGCGGAAAGGAACGTCGGGTGTTTTATAAGGATGTGTACGTGTTGATTCCACCCTAGCCTTACCAAAGCGGATCCCCTCTTGATAGTACGGTGACTCCTACGAAACTAGTCCACCAACAGAGAAACGAAGGAGCTACACCGCCTTGAATAAAAACACCGAGGGGATGGAATCGTCTCGTGCCAAAGGATGAATCTCTGAAAATCTCAACGCACATGATTAGTCCGCAAAAGCATTGTCATCAATCACTAAAACACCTTAGGGATAAATATGCCCTTACACATGCCTACCAATACTTGCATTAGCACCTGCCACGGGGAGAACAGACGAAGAACAACGGGAAGTACTCCGGCGGCCGGTGATGGAGAGGGGACTCCCGGTGCCTCGGCTCCGGCTAGTAGATAGGAAATAGGTTAGGGTTTTAGTACTTGTAAGGATGGTACTGGAACGGATAGTGACACTTCATCCTCGAGTCAGTTTTCCATGCTCCGATCCTCCTCGAGTTGTCTGTCGAGACAAATTAGACATAGTTCTAGTGAAGTTTCCTACTGGCTCCTCGGGGCGGCGAGATTAGTAGACTGGTTCTTATGGGCACACGCACGAAGACTTCGCGACTATCAGCGACAATGTTAGGCCGGCTCCGGTATTGGAGCGATGACACTGGCTTGTCGGCGGCTCATTCTGGTGGCAGTAATGGTTGGTTAGGTGGTACTTTTGATAACCCTTTACAATAGACATGGATACTTCCGTCGTCGACAAAACACCAAACAAACACTCTACCCTTTGAAGAGCCAGGAGAGCCGCAACTGTCGTCAAAAGGCGTACCACCGTCGAGGTTATGTCATTAATTCTCGTCTAATGTGTTCTGTAACTAATTATTTTGTAAAAATATCAAATTCTCTTGTAATGATACTGCCTCCTTTCCGGCTTATAGCAAAAAACATTGACAATTAATTTTAGGCACGTGATACACATTAGTCGACTGATCTTTGGAAAAGGTCGGTCGGATCGCGAGCCATTTGAGTCAGTGTGATTGAGCGACCATTGTCGCATTGCGAGGCCCTTTGCAACACTAACGACGTCGCGAGGCTCTTTGCAACGCGGACGACATTGTGAAGCCCCTCTTTGCAACATAGATAATGTCGCAAAGCACGTTTGCAACACGAACAATGTTTATGAAGCCTGCCTGTTGCACATTCCTACGAGCGCTCTTTGCAACACGGAGGTGTTGTAAAGCCCCTTTGCGACATGACCACTGTTGTACGCACTCCGACGATTGCTCCCTTCGCGGCACCCGGCGAGCCCCTTGCGGCGCGACGAGGAAAGGAGAGCCACACGAAGACGACCACAACTGTTGCAAACCCCTCGTTGCATCACCACCTTTGCTGCAAGATAGGTCGTGAGACGCCAACCACCGCAGCTGCAACCACCTCGTCCCAACACCGTCATTGCTACAAGCCAGACGGGACCGTGCGATGCATACCAACGTCGATGCAAGGAGTGGGTCTCAATGCTGCAATCGTGGTCTTACGAAAGCCGACTGCCTCGTTGTCGCATTGTACAAGTGTTCTTGCTGCTGCAAGGCCCCATGAACACCATTGGTGTCCCCAGCTTGCAACACCCGGTGCCAGCGGTGGTCCTCTTTGCAGTAGTTGGCGACAAACTTGAGGATTGCCAGGATTTCCGACAGGGCTCAGGGGTCAGATTGGGAAGTGGCAACATAGGCTCGAGATTTGCAGCAACTGCTTGTGGTAGCGAGAGAGCGGGTAAGAGAGAGAGGAGGGCAAAGGGGGGCGTCTGGGGAAGAAGATGGATCACTGGAAGATTCGAGAGGATAAGGGTGAAAAAGAGAGAGAAAAAGAAGGAACATGGGCTCGGGGTTGGTAGCGGTGTGGGGACTATGGCTGTCACCCGAGGCAGCCGGCAAAATGCCGTATGAACCGGTTGGATAGGAGCGTTTTCCTTATTTTTATCAGCAAAAGTTATATCATTGAAAATATGTTTAAAAGATATGTATTTTCTAACATGTACTTAATATATATTTCGTGTGTCTACCGGTTGGGTCCTTCTTATCTACGGTTATCTTCACGAGCGGTGTTTGCTGTTTTGGTACGCTGGTCCTACAGAGGCTTAGTACGACGACTTTCCAACAGACTGCATAACAATGTTTGGATGGCTTCGGTGAGAGAGGGGTGATGATGGTTGCGCGTCTTTGCCTCGCTTTAGTGCTTGTTGTCGTCGCGTATGGTCTATGGACCTGGACGTATTTTTTACTTCTGGTGTTCTTTGTACTTCTTGAGAGTTGATGAACTGATCGGAAATCAATGGCCATTTTTTTTCTTAAATAGTATGGGCCTTGTATAAATAGACTTATAAAAAGAGCGAGTATTTTGGTGAAGAGACCTTTCTTTCATGGTACATATACAGAGTTGAGAAAAAACATATACAGAGTTGAGAAAATTTCCTTCCAATTTTCCAAAATACCCCTTTGTAGCTGAAAGTGTGACCTTCTTAAGCCACAAGTAAGGAACAAAGCAAAAGGCTCCTCCGCACCCAAGCTTCGGCACCAATCTTCCGCACTCTCCCCTTGCCGCCGGGATGGACGTGCAGATGGGCGAGCCGCAGGCGGCCCCTCCTCCCGCCGCCGTAGAGGCGGCGCCGGCCCCCTCCACCCTCCAACGTAAGCTCCCCTCCCGCTCCCCCAAACCCTAGGTCTCTCCTCCCCGCGCCGCAGGGTACCGCAGATTTGTTCTGACTTGCTCGTGCTCCAGATCTGAAGGAGATCGCCGCGGTGATCGAGGCGGGGTCGCTCTCCAAGGAGGTCCGCCGGATCTCCCGCGCCGTCCGCCTCACCGTCGCCCTGCGCCGCCGCCTCGCCGCCCGCGACGTCTCGGCCTTCCTCGCCTTCGCCCTCCCGGCCAACAGCGACGCATACGCTCGCCTCACTCCCCTCCTCCCCAAGGTAAAGTTCTGAGCAACCAGAGTTTTGTCATGACCCACGACTTAGTCTTCCACTGCAGTTGCTTCCATGATGATACTCTCACTGCCTCCATATAGTAGTTGCCATGCGTAATTCACAGTTTTACGTTAGCTCTGGTGGTTATTATCCTATACAAGTCAGAGTTCCGTCTTAGTTTCATTTTTGCATATACGACGGTCACATACTTGCATAGTGTGTGTACTGATCAGGGATTCAGGGTACCAAAACCTTTTGGTAACTCATTTTCCTGTTTTGTACTGGTGAACAAATCTGATGCTGGAAAAAATTCTTCCAATAAAATCTAAAAATTATATTTCAAACGGAGGGGCAGTAATTCCTGACTGGTTTGGATTTTTTTTTGGGTGAAACTGGACTCTGGAACTGATGATGGTAGCGTTTAATATGTATGGTTGCTATTCAAAATCGGTGAGGGCTTGCCAGGTTCGGGTTTTTTTTTGGATGGGGGTGCTCTAATTGAGGGTTCGTGCTGGAGGTGGAAGAAGAACCAGAACCGGCTAAAAAATGTACTGAGAGCAGAATAAATCAGGCACCAGACACATAGGTGCTCCCTTTAATACGTGATTATCATCTGCACACTGCATAATTAACTGTTTGTTTAGAATCCCATTCGTGATTATTTATTTATTTGCCTTCAGTTAGAAATTATTTTTTCATCGCGTGATTAAATTCTAGTCGCATCATTTTTGCTTGTGTCATTCATTTGCAACTTCTGATTATTTGTTTATTTGCCTTCAGTCAGTAATTCTGTTTTCACCGTGTGACTAAATTCTAGTCGCATCATTTTTGCTTGTCGTTTATTTGCAACTTCATTTCTTCTGCATGTGGGTGTTTAGATACATGGGGAAATTTGTTACCGAAGTTGTAGCAGTAGGGTGTATTTTTCCAAATCTGTGTGCGTGTTATGATGATACCCACTAAACTAATTACAAGGCTGATCACCAATTACAATTTATGAGATAACTTCAGTTTGTTTAGAATCCCAGGAAGCTTGTTACGTACTTAGTTAATCAGCCTTTCTTTGTGAGGAGCTGAAGATGCTCTTGAATTCAGGTCAATTTAGACTTATGTCACCTGCTCCATAATTTAGAGAACAAAATGTTGAAGTTAGATTTGCTTTTTAAAATATCATTCCGAAACTCATTAATCCTGGTATGCATTTGTTGTTACTTTTTAGGAAGATGAAGCTGAGATGGATGTTGATGCAGCAGCTCCAGCAACTCAGATTTCTATCAAGCATGGCCTTCCTGAGATTGAAATATATTGTTCTTTGCTTGTCCTGATTTTCCTCATTGATCAGAAGAAATACGACGAGGTATGTCTAATATAGTGATATATTTTGTGCAGCATATGGAGCATATTATTAAGTTAAAGTTCTCCATTTGTCTCTAGGCTAAATCATGCGCAACTGGAAGCATTGCTCGTCTGAAGAACTTGAACAGGAGAACTGTTGATGTTTTGGCTTCTAGGCTGTACTTTTATTATTCGTATGTGTATGAACTTACCAACACCCTTATGGAAATTGTGGGTATGTCAACTTCTACATCATCCCCTACTCTAGTATTTCCTAGTTTCCATTTACCCTGTTTTGTAATCATTCGGTCATATTTGTTTCTTTGTACAGTAATCTCCTTGGGTTACATAGAATGGCAACTTTACATCACGATGAGCTTGGTCAGGTAGTTCTGTTTTCCTGGTTCTCGCTGATTAATTGCTATTCTGTCAAATTGTGCTAATATATGGAAATGCATTGTTTTTCATGATAACAGGAAACCCTGCTCAACCTGCTTCTCCGCAATTACCTCCACTATAACTTGTATGACCAGGCAGAGAAACTTAGGTCAAAGGCACCACGTTTTGAAGCCCATTCCAACCAGCAAGTAATTCATCTGCCTCTTCCAATCATTATCTGCACTTTATTGATTTCATGTTTCAGATGCATCACACCAGTACATTCAAGTTTTATGAAACTACTCCCTCCGTCCCATAATGTAAGACGTTTTTTGACTCTAGTGTAGTGTCAAAAAACGTTTTACATTATGGGACGGAGGGAGTACTTTCTAAAATGCCTTAAGGTTTAATGTTGCTTTGGGATGATTGATGTGTGGGGTCTTCCTGCAGCCTAACTGATTTTATCGATACACTCAATTAACTGCTAGCATTTTTTAATACAGTTCTGCCGGTACCTCTTCTACCTGGGGAAAATCAGAACAATTCAGTTGGAGTACACTGATGCTAAAGAAAGCCTCCTGCAAGCTGCTAGGAAGGCACCGGCTGCAGCTCGTGGCTTTAGGATTCAGTGCAATAAATGGGCTATCCTAGTAAGGCTGCTTCTTGGGGAGATCCCAGAGAGGACTGTTTTCATGCAGAAAGGAATGAAGGAAGCTCTGACACCATATTTTGAGCTTACAAATGTAAGTTCAAGTCTTCTTTTAAATCCGGTGTTTCTGTCTGGAAAGCTCTAACCATAACATTTGAATTATTGGTCTCTAGGCTGTCAGGATTGGCGATTTGGAACTGTTCAAAGCTGTCGCAGACAAATTTGCGAGCACCTTCAGTGCAGACAGGACTCACAATTTGATTGTGAGGCTCCGCCACAACGTCATTCGAACTGGACTACGCAACATCAGCATTTCATACTCCCGGATCTCCCTTGCTGATATTGCGAAGAAGCTAAGGCTAGACACTGAGAATCCTGTTGCTGATGCGGAGTGCATCGTAGCCAAGGCCATAAGAGATGGTGCAATTGATGCCACCATAGACCATGCAAATGGCTGGATGGTGTCGAAAGAAACTGGTGATGTCTACTCGACAAATGAACCCCAGGCTGCATTCAACTCCAGAATCGCTTTCTGCCTCAACATGCATAATGAAGCGGTCAAGGCCATGAGGTTCCCCCCGAATTCTCATAAGGAGAAGGAGAGTGCTGAGAAGCGCCGAGAAAGGCTCCAGCAGGAGGAAGAGCTGGCAAAGCACATGGCCGAGGAGGATGACGATGATTTTTAAGTTGGTCTGTTTTTTGAATTGTTGGTTTTAGATCCCTGAAATCACTGAATTCTCCCCTCGAGGGAGATTTGAATCATGTAAACTTTTAACATCTTCTGTAATTCTATGTTGATCAGCACTTCATTGGACCGTAAACGTGTTTTAAGTTATCTTTTCTCTTCCTCGTCGAAACTGGGTTTGAGGATCTCTGTACCATTTGAAATCCACCTTGTCCATTCAAGACTTTTGGTATGTCTGTGCTTCCTGACATATTTGCCATCTATTTTTTTCCTGCCCTGTTTCTCTGCAGTTGTTGAGTTACCACATTCCTCCTGTAATTGGTGGCAAATCCAACATCGTGGATCTTAATAATTGGTGCCACTCAAGAGAATATTGTGCAAATGACACCCAGTTTCCTGATGTGTAAGCTGATGTAAATCCTTCTGAAGGTGAATGAATTTCACACATTTAGCACTAAAAACTCTAGGCAACTCAAAAGTACTCCCTCCATTCTTAAATATTTGTCTTTCTAGATATTTCAACACGTGACTATATACGGAGCAAAATGAGTGAATCTACACTTTAAAATATGTCTATATACATCCGTGTATGGTAGTCCATTTGAAATCTCTAAAAAGATAAATATTTATGAACGGAAGGAGTACACGGGTCCACGAGAGAGGTAGCACTTTTGTTTATGCTTATGTTATGCATTGCTCAATATTACCTGTTACCTTATCTGTTCACCTCTTAGACTCTTAAGCAGGTCAAATTAATGTTCAAACTTGAGTTTTAAAATTAGTTGTGGGGCACATATCGAGGCAACAATGAATAGTATCTTTGTCTATTATCTGGTTTACCTAGGGTATGCCTATATTGTTCATCTTGGATGGGAAACAGATAGTAAAGCAATCATCATTTGTCTTTTTTATTAAACTAGAGCTATCATCAGCCTGCTAACATTATTTTTGGATCCATCCACTGGTTGTTACCATCACTCTAGATTTCTGCATGTTCTCTTTACATAATCTCACTATATTTTTTTGTATGCATGTTAGATATTGTACACATTCATGTTGAACGTGTAGAGAAAAAGAGAAGAGTTTTGCGCGACAATACAATGGCATGCAGACATCGCTCAATGGTGGGTTCAATGGCAAACCCTCTCCCCTCTCCAGATTGTAATCCACATGAAGATATCTGTTCTGAGGCGGATTCAGACGCAGTTGACCACTCCTATTTACCCCCAAAGGTGTTTGCTCTAACTTGGCATGATAATGTTAGTCATATCATGTATATGTTGCCCTGCAGTACCTACTTTCGACATCATATATGTCATCTGCTTAGTTTAGACATGTTCTGTAATGCCAATTATTTAGTTTCTATAGCACATATGGGAATTATGCAGTCTGGTCTCTTTTAGCCGGCCATAATATATGTGAAATATGCAATGTCGTCCTGTTTAATCAGGCATCATATATTTGAATGATATCTTGCCCATTCTTTTCTTCATTTCATTTCCATTTGTCGACAATGTTTGTACATTAAACTACTCTTCCTGTGAATCAGCCATTTGAGTGGGTGATGGAAAAATCTGGAGTGAAAACAAGGTCTTCAGAGCAGACATTGCTACCTGTCGAAGCAGATCTCTTGCTGGGTCCCGATAGCTCCTCAGAGATGGATTCAGAGATAAATGACCAGTCCTATTCCCCCACCGGGGTGTATGCTCTAACTTGGCACGGTTATACTGCTCATATCATGCATATGGTGTCTTGCATTGCATAGTTTAGACATCATATACACAATATTTAACACCATGTTCTTAGTTCAGACATCATATATGAGAATGCCCTCTGCTTAGCATATAAACCACACATGTGAATTAAAACATGTGATCCTGATTACTTAGATAACATGTATGTGAATTATGACATGCGAACCTGTTTACTAAAGACATCATATAGTTATCTCATGTCATCCTGTTTAGTTAGTCATCATATCTTTGAATTATGTCATGCTAAACTATCCAGTTTAGCTAGACATCATATATGTGAAATTATGCCATGCTATCCTTTTTAGTTAAACAATATACATGTCAACTATTTCATGCCTTCTTTTTTTCCACACTATCTATTGCATCTGTCTCTTATACAATGTCTGTACATTCAACTATGTTTTCTGTTTATCAGCCATTTGAATTGGAGCAGGTGATGGTAGTATCTAGCAGAGTAAAAACACGGTCTTCAAATAAAACAATGCTACCTCTTGGTGGAGATAGCACCCCAGTTATACATGCACGAGAACCAGCCGTACCACACATAACCCAGACTCTCGCAGATTGTACCCTCATCATGATGGACAGAGAACCGCCACCCAATCCAACCCCAACCCAGAATATAGTAACCCAGTTCATGTTGACACATCACCATCTCCACCACAGAGCTCCTAAACAAGATCAGTTAATAAGGCAGCTCCATTGCCCAAAGCGCCAGTACTACCACGGTGAACCCCAACTCCACCAGTTAGTACACCTATTCCTGTGGAGGAAGCACAACCAGCCATTCATAGTTTAGCATCTATCGCATTTGATGTTGTTAAATCCTATGTGTGTATCTTCCCATCATGGAAATGTTATACTGAAGATGAAGGAAAATGCTAGTTGCATGTGTTTGTCCAGGAGTTATGTATAAGTAATGTTATTCATGACAATTACTTTGCTTTGTCCCATACATTCTACCTCAATGATGGTTATAATACAACAAATTTTCCCATCTTTCTCTATAGAGAAGGACCGATTTGAAAACTCAGGATGAGGTAACCTGCGCTAATACCTCTGCTATCTCCAAGAATGCTTGGTGCCAGTATCGGAATTACCTGAAGAAAACGTACTTCACTGGCAAAGCAA
Organism: Aegilops speltoides; assembly: GCA_021437245.1. Taxonomy (NCBI): domain Eukaryota; kingdom Viridiplantae; phylum Streptophyta; class Magnoliopsida; order Poales; family Poaceae; genus Aegilops; species Aegilops speltoides. The sequence goes on along the minus strand of CM038144.1, from coordinate 423,474,358 downwards.
CTCATCAAATTCCCTTACGTTCTCCTGAGACACATTTACTAGACGATGACTGGGAACGCCTTGTTCTATACTGGTCCCGAACCAAGAATGTGGTAAGGTCTATGAGCTCATTTTTTGAAGTACTATATGCTTGCGCTTCTATCAGACTGCTCATGTAGAACAAGTGCTTAAACCTGAAGAACAATTGTTCTCATTTAAGATTCCATTGCTATCGTGCATACTGCTTTGCCCTTGTATCACTGTTACTCATACAAACTTATTTTTAAATTGAAGGATCCAATCTAAACTCCAATGGCACAACATGTATGTTTACACATGTTTCTTTAACAGGTTTGCTCTTATAAATAGCTCTGTTGATTTCAATTTCAATTGTGTATACAATTGACTTCTCATATCATGCACATTACTAGCATCACAACAGAGCCAATAGTGTTGTTGTACACGTAGGCTCGTGGTACCCATCTAAAATCTTATTGTGTCATGTAGTTTCCCACGCTTTGTATTCTTTCAGTGTTGCTTTGTCTTGAACTGATATGATTTGAACCGCATCTATATTTTGATTTGGCAAGACAATGTAGTGACCATAGGACATAGATATATGTTTGTTCGATGCTTTTATTATGTACTACTTAGCAATAGAAGACTTGGTAGTTTAATCCTGTCCACCTTACTAATGAACTGGTTCACCGAAATGAGTTTCATATACTAGTACATGCTAAACATGTTATGTGTATGCTTGTTTCTTCTTTTAGAATGCTGACAAAATATTGGGGAAGAGTGCCTTATTAAGCAATGGTAAAGAAAGTAATGCATATAAGGTTCAGGATAGTGAGACATCCTTGTTGGTCTCCAACAAAGCTGATAAAACAGCTAAGGAAAACTATCTTGAAGACAGTAGACAACCCCAAAGGCATGTCTTGGTTTAGTGTTCGAGTTACTAGCCACTACCGCTGGCACAAGCTGTTCAAACTCACTGTCTGAATCAGTTCGGTTTCTTGAGTCTCAACTACAAGCTGAAAGACATCGATCAGCTGTGCTACGACAAGAAGTTGAAGGGCTGCGGAAGTCCCTAGAGCATTCAGATGCATACTTTCTAGTGTAACAGCAAGCGTTGGAAGATTTTAGCGCCAAACAGGACACAACTAATAAGCTTGCTAAGCTTATTGCCAGCATGGTGGATACCCAGGATAATGTTTCTTGAGCTCTTCTGAAGTTGTTTCAGTTATGGACTTGTTTTGATGCCGCGTTTATTTGAACCGGTGGCCAATTTAGACGGCCAGTGTATGTAATATGCTACTTTGTTCCCTATATTTGCACTGGTGGCGAACTTTGATGCCCAGTGGATGTAATATGTGTAATAGCCGTAATAGCCTAGTGTTAGTTGCTTGCTTATTTATTTCCTTATTGTCTTGTTTAGTTGTTTGCTTGTAGTCACTGTAGTTCTTTTTCCCGCGTTTTTCTAGTGGCCACAATAACCTATTTTTATAACTAGGCTACAATAACCATGGCAACACACGGACTGTTGTAACCATGGTCCTGCTACCTGCTGTAGTGACCATGGCCCTCCACGGGCCGTAGGATCCATGGGCCTTCTACGGGGCGTAGGATCCACATGCCTTCTACAGGCCGTCTAATCTATGGGCCTTCTACGGGCCTTATAATCAATTCGCCAAACATGGCCATACTATTCGTGGGCCAATAACGGTTCGCAAAATGGGACGTAAATGGGCTAGAGTGGAAATTGTATGTTTTATGGCCCGACCATAACGGGCCGTTAGTAGGCCGTATTTGATGACGCTATGAAAACATCCCAACGGGTTAACGGGCCACAAACAGGTCGACTGTAACCACGGGCTGAATTTGGCCCACAAGCGGAATAGGACAGTAATGTACCGCAAGTAATGGAATTCTGGAAATGAGCCCAAGAATAAATGGGCCCTTAGAACGCCGAAAGTTAACACGGGCTGGAAACCTCCGACAGAATAATGGGCCGTTAATGGGCTTAGAGTTACAAAGGGCCTCCTATGGGCCGAAAGACGTCATGGACCATACATGGGCCGGAAGTTACAACGGGCTGGAATCATATTGGACGGCCCAGATGACGCTACTGGGCCATATTCGGGTAGGCAGTAACGGGCCGTGAGTTAGCGGGCTGTAAATGGGCTATATGTGAACATGCCATTAACAGGCTTTCTGTGGGCCGGCCCACTACCTTTTGACCAAGTCAAATGGGCCAGCCTTTTCACTGGAATGGACCTCTATTGGGCCATGCCACATGTCGACGTATCATAGGCGCCTTCGGTCCAATGAGTGGATGATATCTGTCTCAACGGTGAGCCGACACGTGGTTCCTCTGCCCATTGAGAATTTTACACGTGGAAAATCCCATTGGTCCGGGCTGTTAACGGGTTATCGGATCCAAACCGGAACCCGATAGCTTAACGATGACCTGTTACGGTGGATGCCACATGTCGGTTACCCTTGACGAAAGCAGTTCTATGACATGCGATTTATCGTCATGGAAGTGGACACTTCCGTGATGATAATTTTTGGTAATGTCATGGAACACTTCTACGGCAGCACATGTATGACTATCTTGATTCTGTCATAAAATCATCATGGATGTACATGCATGACAGAAAATGTGACCTACTGTGACAAACACGTATCATCACGGAAGTGTATTTTTTTAGTGTTTGGACCTTATGACCTTGTTACGTTTCTATTTAATAATATGGCTGCATGCATCAACTGATGCAGAGGCCGGGGGTATTCCTCCTTTTCAAAAAAAATTAAAACAATGTCAAATGATGCAATCACTTCAAATGGTACAAATGATTTGCACAACTTGGGACATGAAAATTAACTCAGATAGTCGGATTCCACGGTTCCACTTGGAGGTGCATTGCGAACTTGTTCCAAGCAAGCAACCCAACGACTACAAATCGGCTTGATCACGTCCCAACGACCTTGGAGTGACCGAAAGGTGCGTGGAGTCCTATTGGGATACTTTCCCATCATGCAGAAGTATTGATCTTCGATCATTTGCCAATACCTCTTGGCGGTTTGAGATGTACCAGTGCAAGGATCAAGAGACATCATACTCCAAGGCTTGATCAAGATTTGGTCTTCCAACATCGTGTAGTTCTTCAATCTCACACCTTTTTTTCTTGCGCTTGCTCATACACCCCCTCGTCTATCTCCTCCACTTCATTTTCACCACCGTGATCATCCATGCCACCCTCCATTTCATTGTAATCGAAATCAGTGAACGGGGCTTGGTCGATGTCGACAGTGTTAGTGTCTAACAAGTTCATGAACTCGACAGTGGCATCGTTCGAACCACCACTACAGTAAGTGACATCAAGTCACGAGCTACCACAATGGCGAAAAGAAAAGCAAGTAGAAGGAAATCGAAGAAGCATACCTTCCGGCCATTTCATCGAGCACCTCGCTTGCGGTGGAAGAAACGGCATTGAACGACATCGTCGGGGTACCTCTTGCCGGGGCAGAGGGAGAGGATGAAGGCGCCAGCCTTTTTGTAGGAACCTTCTTGCTCTTGATGCCCGAAACCTTACCCATCTTCTCCTGCGGTGGTCGGGTAGATCGCACAGCGGCGGCGGCGCCGGGCGCGCGTGCCTTCCCTGCGGGGCCAGCCGGATTTGCCCCATGTACAACCACATTGCCCTGCCGCTTGCGGGCAGGCGGCGGTGGTGCCTTGAGCGACGGCGGGGGCGACATGGCCGGTGACGAGATCTGCCGGAGGGGATTGCGAGTACGCGACATCCACGGTGACGGGGGACGGCTGGGAGGCTTCCATGGCGGCGAAGAATGGCCGGGGAAAATGGACCGGAGCTGGCGGAGGTTGAGCAATGGCGGTGAAGGGGGTGGAAAGCGGAATGGCCGCGCGGAAATTTCCCTCGCGCCAAATCTCGCTGTGGATGGGGGCGAGCTCGGGTCGACCTACCACCCCGTGAATCGGAAGGTTGAGGGCAAACTTTTGCCGCGCACCGCAAAAAAATTTACGGGTCCGACGCGTTTCTGGGGTCTGGTCAGGCATCATTTTTCGCGCGGACCCGTATTTTAACAGTGATTTTGCAGGCCGGGGCATTATACGAGGTCTGCTAGAGATGCTCTTAGGGGTCAGATTGGGAAGCTGCAACATAGGCTCGAGATTTGCAGCAACTGCTTGCGGTGGCGCAAGAGCAGCAGAGAGAGAGAGGAGGGCAACGAGGGTCGCCTGGGGGGAGATGGATCATAGGAAGATTCGAGAGGATAAGGGTGAAAAAGAGAGGAAAAAAAAGAAGGAACATGGGCTCGTGGTTGGTAGTGCGGGGGCTGTGGCTTTCACCCGAGGCGCCGACAAAAATGACATATCAACCGGTTGGATGGGAGCGTTTCCCTTATCTTTATCAGCAAATGTTCAAATCATATATCACAAAAGTTATAACATTGAAAATATCTTTAAAAGATATGTATTTTGTAACATGTACTTAATATGTATTTTGTGTGTCTACCGGTTGGATGCTTCTTATATATCTATTGTTATCTTCATCAGCGATGTTTATTGTTGCGGTGCATTGGTCCTATAGAGGTTTTACACGATTGACTTCCCAACAAACTACTACAACAAGGTTTGCATGGCTTCAGTGAGAGGTGGGCAATGATGGATGTACGTTTTTGGCCGGCTTCAGTGCTTGTAGTCGTCACTTGTGGTCTATGGACCTGAACGTATTTTTTTACTTCTGGTGTTCTTTGTATTACCTTGAGAATTGATGAACTGATTGGAAGTTTTTCTTGCAAAAATAAAATAAAAAATCAATGTCCATTTTTTCTTAAATAGTACGGGCCTTGTATATATGGTACATATACATATCTTGAGGAAATCTCCTTTAAATTTTCCAAAACACCACTGTGTAGATGAAAGTGTGAGGTGTCCTTCTTAAGCCACAAGTAAGGAACAAAGCAAAAGGCTCTCCGCACCCAAGCTTCGGCACCAATACTCCACACTCTCCCCTTGCCGTCGGGATGGACGTGCAGATGGGCGAGCCGCAAGCGGCCCTTCCTCCCACCGCCGTAGAGGCGGCACCGGCCCCCTCCACCCTCCACCGTAAGCTCCCCTCCCCCTCACCAAAACCCTAGGTACCCCTCCCCCTCACCAAAACCCTAGGCCCCCCTCCCCGATACCTCAGATTTGTTCTGATTTGCTTGTGTAATGAGCCTCTACTACAACAGTTACAGGTAACGATAGCTATAACTCTATTTAGAGGATGACTTAGGATTCCTCGACCGTTGCAGTTCCCACGATGTCCTCCTGCCCTCTTATGTCCGAGTGGTGATCCATCAGCCGAGTGACATGTGATTGTCCGAGTGCCGTTGAGCTGTCCGAGTGAACTTCCTGATGTATGTATCCAAACGTTAGCATGGTCCATGGACCTACCTATGATGGTGATGGGTCCCATGTGGGTCCCGAATGATGGGTCCTTGACCCTACCTGGAATAGGTGACTACATCAGTCGCATCACCACCTTTGTTGCAAGATAGGTCGCACGACGTCGGCCACTCTTGCTGCAACCACCTAGTCCCAACACCGTTGTTGCTGCAAGCCAGATGGGACTGTGCGCTGCATACCACCTCGATGCAAGGGGTGGGTGTCAATACTGCAATCTTGGTGTTACCAAAGCCGACTGCCTCGTTGTCGCATTGTTGAAGTGTTGTTGCTGCTACAAGGCCCCGTGAACACCATTGGTGTCCCCAGCCCGCAACACCCGGTGCCAGCGGTGGTCCTCTTTGAAGTTGTTGGTGATAGACTTGAGGATTGGCAGGATTTCCAGCAGGGCTTAGGGGTCAGATTGGGAAGTTGCAACATAGGCTCGAGATTTGCAACAACTGCTTGCAGTAGCACGAGAGCGGGGGAGAGAGAGGAGGGCAAAGGGGACCGCCTGGGGAAGAAGACGGATCATAGGATGATTCGAGAGGATAAGGGTGAAAAAGAGAGAGAAAAAAAATAAGGAACGTGGGCTCGTGGTTGGTAACTATGCGGGGGCTGTGGCTGTCACCCAAGGCAGCTGACAAAAATGACATATCAACCGGTTGGATGGCAGCGTTTCCCTTATGTTTATTAGCAAAAGAACAAATCATATATCTCAAAAGTTATATCATTGAAAATACCTTTGCAAGATATGTATTTTGTAACAGGTACTTAATATGTATTTCGTGTGTCTACCGGTTGGATCCTTATTATCTACGGTTATCTTCATCAGCGGTGTTTGTTGTTGTGATGCGCTGGTTCTATAGAGGCTTAACACGATGACTTCCCGACAGACTACTACAACAAGGTTGGCTTCGGTGAGAGGGGGGCAATGATGGTTGTACGTCTTTGGCCCGCTTCAGTGCGTGTAGTCGTCGTTTGTGGTCTTTGGACCTAGATGTATTTTTTAGTTCCGACGTTCTTTGTACTACCTTAAGAGTTGATGAACTGATCGGAATTTTTTCTTGCGAAATAAAATAAAAAATCAATGCCCATGTTTTTTCTTAAATAGTATGGGCCTTGTATATATGGTACATATACATACTTGAGGAAATCTCCTTCCAATTTACCAAAACACCGCTGTGTAGATGAAAGTGTGAGGTGACCTTCTAAAGCCACAAGTAAGGAACAAAGCAAAAGAATCCTCCGCACCAATACTCCGCACTCTCCCCTTGCCGCGCGGAATGGACGTGTAGATGGGCGAGCCGCAGGCGGCCCCTCCTCCCGCCACCGTAGAGGCGGCGCCGACCCCCTCCAGCCTCCACCGTAAGCTCCCCTCCCCATCACCAAAACCCTAGGTCCCCCCTCCCCCTCAACAAAACCCTAGGTCCCCCATCCCCGGTACCTCATATTTGTTATGATTTGCTAGTGTAATGAGCCTCTACTACAACAGTTACAGGTAACGATAGCTATAACTCTATTTAGTGGATGACTTAGGATTCCTCGACCGTTGCAGCTCCCACGATGTCCTCCTGCCGTCTTATGTCCAAGTGGTGATCCATCAACCGAGTGACATGTGATTGTCTGAGTGCCGTTGAGCTGTCCGAGTGAACTTCCTGATGTATGCATCCGAACGTTAGCATGGCCCAGGGACCTACCTATGATGGTGATGGGTCCCATGTGTGTCCGAAATGATGGGTCCTTGACCCTACCTGGAATAGGTGACTATATCAGTCGCATCACCACCTTTGTTGCAAGATAGGTCGCACGACGCCGACCACTCTTGCTGCAACCACCTAGTCCCAACACCGTTGTTGCTACAAGCCAAATGGGACCGTGCGCTTCATAACACCTCGATGGAAGGGGTGGGCGTCGATACTGCAATCTTGGTGTTACGAAAGCCGACTGCCTCGTTGTCGCATTGTTGAAGTGTTGTTGCTGCTACAAGGCCCCGCGAGCACCATTGGTGTCCCCAGCCTGCAACACCCAGTGCCAGCAGTGGTCCTCTTTGAAGTTGTTGGTGACAGACTTGAGGATTGGCAGGATTTCCGGCCGGGCTTAGGGGTCAGATTGGGAAGTTGCAACATAGGCCCGAGATTTGCAGCAACTGCTTGCGGTAGGGCGAGAGCGGGAGAGAGAGAGAGGAGGGAAAAGGGGGGAGCCTGGGGGAAGAAGATGGATCATAGGAAGATTTGAGAGGATAAGGTTGAAAAAGAGAGATAGAAAAAAGAAGGAACGTGGGCTCGTGGTTGGTAATTGAAAGTGCGTTACGTCGACTAGAGGGGTGGTGAATAGGCAATTTTTATGAATTCTTCACTGAGGAAATCCAGGGTGAGGAAATTCCTAAGCAAAGAAATACTTGCAACGGAATAAGTACTCGGGTATAAGCATAACAGAGCAACATCATAGTCATCATGATGAAATGAAAGACAAACACAAAGTACAGAAAGCGTAAACATAGGATAAGCAGGATGAAGACAAAACAGACTGAAGAAATAGGATTGAGGAATTAGAGAAAGTCTTCAGTCAAAGTCTTCAAACAGTAATGATCAGGTTCATCAACACATAGACGAGGAAATGAAAGGGTTGAGGAAATAGAACCAATAGGCTTGGTGAAGACAATGATTTGGTAGACCAGTTCCAACTGCTGTGACAGTTGTACGTCTGGTTGGAGCGACTGACTATTTAAACTCGAGGACACACAGTCCTCACCATATTCTCCTTGAGCTAAGATCACACAGACCTCGCCCAACAGTAGTGGTAAGTCTTCACAGGTGACTTCCAAACTTTCACAGACTTGGTCACTCGGCAATCCACAATTCCTCTTGGATGCTCAGACCATGACGCCTAACTGTCTGGAGGATACACAGTCCTCAAAGGTAACAAGCGTCGGTTCCACACAGGACCAATCTCTTCAGTGATGCTCAATCACTTTGGGGTTTGTAGGTTTGGGTTTGGGATTTGGGTTTTCCTCACTTGATGATTTTCGCTCAAAGTCCTCGGAGGATGGGATGCTCTCAAATGACAAGTGTTAGTTTCTCTCGGAGCAGCCAACCAGCTAGTGGTTTAGGGGGTGGCAATTTATAGCCTAGGGAGCAGGCAGACATGATAAGACATAAATGCCTTTGTCTGATATGACCGTTAGGTGGTAGATATTTTGGACAGCTGGCACGTGGCACAACAACGGTCGGATTTTGAGGTTCGAATTCCTCAGGGCTATCATGATCCTGAATGTGCGCACTGGCGAATTCCTAACTCCTCGGTCCGAATCAAATTCTCGAGACCGTAAGATCTTCGCTCTCACATCAAGAAATTGACTAAATTGATATGAGATTTCCAATGGCTTCACTCGAAGGATTGGGTAGGTGTAGGATTTTGAGATGAGCATCACTTGGAAATCAGTTTCCTTAGTATTACCTCGACCCCCTTTAACAGTACGGTGTTTCCTATGACTTAAGAAAGAGAAAATGAAACTACGAAAACAAAAGTCTTCACGCTTCAGATTCCTCGCATGAATATCCAAGTCTTCAAGGTCACACCAATTTCTTCATGTTCAAAGTCTTCTGGAGAACCAAAGTCTTCGGCCGAAGACATTCATTTTTAGGGGTCGACTTTCATTGTAAATATCAAACTCCTCATTGACTTATAGAGCCTGTTTACACTCACAAACATATTAGACCTTTAACCTATAAGTCTTCAATACACCAAAATCACTAAGGGGCACTAGATGCACTTACAATCTCCCCTTTTTTGGTGATTGATGACAACATAGGTTAAGTTTTCAACGGGGATAAACATATGAGTTGGAATTACTCAATGTTGAGGAATTTGATTTCAAGATATAGAAGAACTCCCCCTGAGGATGTGCATAGTGAGGAATTTGATTTTGAAGCAATGCACATTTGAAGAGTAGAATCATGGAGAACTCCCCTTATATCTTGTAATTCACACACGCATTTGACATATGAAATGAAGAATTTGAAATGCATGATGAAATATGGTGACTGATGTAATTCAACATGCGTGCATAACATTAATGAGGAAATAGCATGCAAAAAAGAACGGAGCAAAAGTATCAGGTGACCATCGGACTTAAGTTTACAACTCAATCAACAAAAGCTTCAGAAGAGCGAGAGTTGCAACTTAATAAAAAAACGCCCACATATATAGACCCGCTTGAAGACTAACTCAAATTTCTCCCCCTTTGTCATCACATGACCAAAAGGGACGAAAAGTGAGGACTAACGCCCCTGAAGAATTTCATCACGAGGTCGATGGAGGAGCGTCAGCGTTGTTGGGGTCATTTGTTGTAGCCGTGCCTGCCGCAGTGTCGTCCAGATCTTCATTTGCATCAGTGTCGTGGGAAGAGGAATATGAGCTGGGCACCAAAGGAGGAACTTCGACCTTCTTGAATTTCTTCGGAGGAGGCTTAGACCAGTCGAAGTCCTGCTTGAAGCCCATCTGCTTGATATCACCATAGAGATGAGACAGAATAGCCCAGGTGCGATCAAAAACTTCATTGAGGTAGTAATGGTTCTTCTTTACTGAATTATATGTGGCAGTCATGCTGTGAAGAATAGAACCAAACTGACGCTTTACCCATTCATGATTGCGATCCACCTTTTGATGAAGACTGGGGAGAAGCTCACTGTCGGTGTCAAAACCGGCGGATCTCGGGTAGGGGGTCCCAAACTGTGCGTCTAGGCGATGATAACAGGAGACAAGGGACACGATGTTTTTACCCAGGTTCGGGCCCTCTCAATGGAGGTAAAACCCTACTCCTGCTTGATTGATATTGATGATATGGGTAGTACAAGAGTGGATCTACCATGAGATCAAGGAGGCTAAACCCTAGAAGCTAGCCTATGGTATGATTGTTGTAATGGTTGTGTGTCCTACGGACTAAAGCCCTCCAGTTTATATAGACACCGGAGAGGGCTAGGGTTACACAGAGTCGGTTACAATGGTAGGAGATCTACATATCCGTATCGCCAAGCTTGCCTTCCACGCCAAGGAAAGTCCCATCCGGACATGGGACGGAGTCTTCAATCTTGTTTCTTCGTAGTCTTGGAGTCCGGCTGACGATGATAGTCCGCTGTCCTGACACCCCTAGTCCAGACTCCTCAAGAGCCCCGAACCAAAGCTTCAATGACGATAAGTCTAGCGCGTATATAGTCTCCGGCGTTGCAAGGCGGGTTCTCCTCCACATTCCGTGTGTTTGCCGAACAGTGTCCGGCTTCCTTATCAATGTTGCGCTTCTTGGCTTCCACGCCCAATAATGGCCATCTTCCACGCGTCGCATGAATGCGAAAAGCCAGGGTATCTTTTATGTTTTACCCCCTAGCTGTGCAAATTATCTGCCTATAAGAGAGGCAAGAATCCAGATCCAAATCACCCCATATTCCTTCCGCGAGTACTCATCGGAGCGCCTCCGACCAAAATCCATTCCATCATGGACCGCCGACGCTGCTCCTCCTCTCGCCCCAGCCCATCGCCAAGAGATCGCCGGAGATGTTCATCCCCGCACAAAGAAGCTGGTGACGCCCAAGCAAAGGGATATCTCCTCCGCCTTCATGGTCCCGGTTCGAGCCGGGTTGGCCACCTACCAAGGTGGGAAGCAAGCGGAGGCTACCCCAAGTCCCAACAAAGGGGAGCGGGTATGCTTCGTCCCCTATCTCGATAAGGGGCTCGGATTTTATACATCCGCTCCTCCGCTGGCTCCTCGAGTTCTACGGACTCCAGCTCCATCACCTCACGCCGCCTCTATCCTGCATATCGCGGGCTTCAGAGCTCTTTGCGAGCTATTTCTGGGCATCGAGCCCCATTTTGCACTGTGGAAGAGGTTGTTCTGCCTTGTACCCCGCTCTCACGAGGGGTCCATATATCAAGTGGGCGGCGCCGAAATATGGCGCATTGCCGGGACCGGATATCCATCCGGAACCCCTAAGAAGGCGTCCAAGACCGGCCTTCGAATGGTTTTACATAGAAGACGCCCGCCGCGGACCTCGCTCGATCGGCCTCCCGGAGTTTAGCACTGCCTCAGTTGGCGTCCGCGGAGCCCCCAACTGGAGGAAGACAAGAGCGTCCATTATTTGATGGGCCGGATAAGGTTACTGGCCCATTCCGGGTTGACCATGATTGGAGTCATGGCAACATGCATTATGCGGGGGGTGCAGCCACTACAATACAGGGGCCACCCCATGTGGGATTTCAACGGGGAGGACGATGCCACCCATCATGGCCGCAAAGGGCCGGGTTCAGCCGAGGACCTAGCAAAGATCTTGTCCGGCCTGTACAAGGGGGAGAAGGAGGACTTCCTCCAGACGAACCCGTTGAATGGGTTCTCCATGAATAACCCTCGGCGCTGGGTAAGCGAACACTTTACGTGCCCAACCCATGCTTTCAAAGTTTAAGTTTCTTATATTATGTTTTTCGACGCAGGAGCTGCGTCGGGTTGTGGAGGACATGCTAAGTCCAGCTCCGCAACCCGAGGATCCAGAGAGATCCTGTGATCCGCCTCCAAGAGGATCCAACATAGGGGTGGAGCTAATCGACGGGTGTTCCACCAGCTCAGATGGATAATGCTTTAGTCGCCATTACAAATGACTACCCCGGACTATATCCAGCTTCCTGTAATTGTGACCAAGTCCCGACACCATTATTTCTTCCTTGCTCATTTCCGACCTTCGCATACGATGGTGTTTTGCAGAAGCGCCTTCAAGGGGAAGCCGAGCCAGCGGCGGCCGACCAACAAAGGCCATCCCGACCAAGAGGCGGAAGAGGAGCGCGCGCGATTGAAACGTCGGCGCAAAGGTATAGCTCACGCTCATTATTTGGAGCAACGCTCCTAGGAAGCATTTGAGTGCTCATGACTTTTGTAGGAGAAAAAGCGTCCCACGGATCAAGGGCGAGGGTTGCCAATCCAACCTTTACCAGCCTGTGCTCCAAAGACTGGTCTCGAGGGGGAGGCGAGCGCAAGGCGCGAGCCGACACTCCTCCAACGGAGGATGCCGGCTGCATCGTCCGCCACCAAGTCCGAGGTGGAGAGCCATGAACCACAAAGCGCCACGACAAGATTTCGTGACGCGTGCTTCTCCCTAAGGCGTTGAATGCCTTTAACGCGGGGGACGCGCACCTCCGTGCTGCTCAAGATGGTTTTACCAGAGCCACGGAGCAGTATGTAAAAGACATACGGGTAAGAGAATTTAATAGTTGTATATGCTAGTAGCCCTCGAGACTTAAAGTAGTTATATTAACTGATTTAAGGATCATTTGAAACGCAGGATCTTACGGAGAAGAATACCCAACTGTCTTAGGAGTTGCAAGAGTGCAAGGCCCAACTTGAGGCCGCACTTGCTGCCGCAGGAGGAAACACAGAGGCCCCTCCTGGTAACACATTATTTTAAAAATATAAGCGGTGTGCGGCGTGCGCCGCAAGTCTAATAATGACATCAGAGTGCCGCGGACAAGATCCGGACAGTAAGAACCAATGCGCCAAATGAAGGTCGGCGAGAGGGTGCTTGAATAAAGTGCAGCAGAAAGGAACAAGCTCCAGGATGCCCACGCCCAGCTCGGAGAAGAGGTGAAAGGTGTTCGGGCCGAGCTGTCTGCTCCATTATGGAGAATCATGGCTTGTCGCGGCATCTATAGTAGTGCTTGAGCGAACTCCTTTGAAAAGAAGAGTTCGGCGAGGAAGTTAATTGACAAAATATGTCTCAGAGGTATACTCACAGTGTCGCCCTGCGGAGGAGATGCCCAGACGACGGGTGATCAACTTCCGAACTATTGCAGCTGCTCGAACGAGTTCGGCAGCAATGAGCGGCGTGTCCAGCTTTATGGCCGCCCTTTCCCTACCCGAGGGCCTTGGGGAGCTTATGGAGAAGCTTGGGAATGCGGCAGCGCTTCCGCTTATGGAAGATTTCGCCTGCCGCCAAGGTGCCAGGGAGGCCTGGGCCATGGTGAAGACGCGGTACAAGAAGGCGGATCCCAACCATATGGCCGAGGTCGGACCTGTGGGGCCCGATGGGAAGGAGATCCCTGTGAGTTTAGTATACAACCAAGTAGAATTGGCCGCTAAATTTTCCCAACGGGATCAGAATTAGACAGCTGTTAGACGGGATTGAGGAGGAATACAGTCAGTCGATTTGACAATGTATTTTAAAATGACATGTAAAATGCCTTCTAGCCGGATTGTAGATCGCTTTGTCTTTGCCGACCTTTTCGCTTCAACCTCGGGACCCTAGAGTCCGGAGTGTGTCCGAATACCTTCTCGGTTAAGAAACAACCGGGCATGCATGGAGACCAGCGTAGGGGTCACTAGTGCTTTATCGCATAAGTGCCCAACTAGTTATGTTATATTACATGGTTAGTAAGAAACATCTTCTAGGGAGAATAGTTCCGTTAAGGGTTCCTTTCTCGGAGGCATGCCCTAAAGTGCATGTCCGGTCTGCGAAAAGAGCGAAAAACATCTGGGGCAGATAAATAAGTAGGTAAAGAATCATCTTTCAAGTCACCGACCGAATATTCCCTTAAGAACGCTTAGCTTTCGGCTTCACCCATCCGAGGTACACATCCGGTGACCAGGCAAGAATAATCGCAGGGTGCTCCTTTACCTCCTAGCCGAACAATCGGGAACGAGGGGTAAGCACAGAGCCAGCAACCCAGCTTGGCCAAAACTTAAGTCATATCGATGCATATAATGGTGAATAAAAGGTACATGTGGAAGCTTGACATGTGCCGGGCATGAAGCCCCTTATAATTAAGCTTCGCAAAGAAGCCCCTGTGTATAATGAGTGCGGATGGCACATCAAGTGTGTCGAACAATGCGCAAGTAGGCCCTTAAGGGCTTTTTAGGAAAAGGTGAGAGAAGAAAGAGAAACAAAAGACAGCTGAAGTGTAAAAGTTTGGGCGGGGAAGGGACGAACTCTTAGTCCGGCGCTAGGCATAGAATCTTCTGAGGCGGGCTGCGCTCCATGGGTTCAGCTCGAGTCGGTTGTCCGACGATTTCGTGAACGGTATGCTCCGTCGGTCGACTTGATCGATAATGAAGGGCCCTCCCATTTGGGCTTGAGCTTGTCCTTTTCTTGTCCGGCAGCGAGAACTAGTTCGCCAATGTTGTAAGTCTTGGCCCGTACTTCTCTGCTTTGATATCCTCGAGCCTGCTGCTGATAGAATGCGGAACGAGCCTTGGCGACGTCGCGTTCTTCCTCCAATGCGTCCAAGCTATCCTGCCGATCCAGCTCGGCTTCTCTTTCTTCGTACATGCGCACTCGAGGTGAGTCATGAATGATGTCGCAGCGCAGAACTGCCTCTGCGCCGTATACCATAAAAAATGGTGTGAATCCGGTAGTATGGTTGGGCATTGTCCGCAGCCCCCAGAGTACAGAGTCTAGCTCATCTACCCAGTGCGTGTACTAGTCTGGGTTTGATGCCGCTCATTATTAAACCATTTGCTCGTTCCACTTGACCGTTGGTTTGAGGATGATAGACTGAAGCGTAATCGAGCTTAACGCCCATATTTTTGCACCATGATTTAACCTCGTCGGCCGTGAAGTTCGTGCCGTTATCGGTGATGATGCTGTGGGGGACACCATAACGGTGTACTACCCCGGAGATAAAGTCTATCACTGGTCCGGACTCTGCCGTTTTGACTGGCTTGGCCTCTATCCATTTGGTGAATTTGTCCACCATGACCAATAGGTACCTTTGCTTGTGGGTTCCTCCTTTAAGGGGTCCAACCATGTCAAGCCCCTGCACATGAACGCCGTAATGGGTATAGTTTTGAGGGTGGTGGGTGGCATATGGCTCGATTAGCAAAGAGTCGACAACCGATGCATCTTTGGACTAAGTCCCGAGATCCGCCGGGCCGTCGGCCAATAAAATCCTGTATGGAATGCCTTTCCTACAAGGGCCCGAGCTGCGGCGTGGTGTCCGCCTAGTCCGGCATGAATTCAGCCAGAAGGTTTCGCCCTTCCTCTTCGGAGATACACCTTTGAAGGACTCCGGTTGTGCTTTTCTTATAAAGTTCTCCCTCATGGACCTTGTAGGCTTTAGATTGCCGGACAATGCAGCGGGCCTCATTTTGGTCTTCGGGAAGTTCCTGCCTAAGCAAGTAGGCTAGGAATGGTTCTGTCCACGGGGCGATTACTGCCATTATGTCGTGGGCTGAAGGTGTTATTTCATCGGCTGAATCGTCGGTTATGTCAGATTGCTCTGCGTCGGTTGGTGCGGTTGTTTCCAGTTTGTTATTTCCGGACTCCTCTTCCCATAGTACGGATGGCTTAAAGAGCCGTTCCAGGAAGATGTTTGGAGGGATAGCATCACGTTTTGCGCCGATCGTGCAAGACGTCGGCTGCTTGGTTATTATCCCTGCCACGTGGTGGAATTCAAGTCCTTCAAACCGAAATGACATATTTAGGACAGCGCTGCGATATGCTGCCATTTTTGGATCCTTGGCATCAAAGTCTCCATTTATTTGGGATATTGCAGGTTTGAATCGCGCACCTCTAGGCGTTGAATGCCCATGGAGATTGCCATCCGGAGGCCACGTAAAGGGCCTCGATTCGCCGCGTTGTTGGAGTCCGTACATTATCTCGGCACGTATTGGACTGTGTCCCCGGTTGGGGACGCCAATACGACGCCAGCCCCAATCCGCCAACATTTTAGAGCCGTCAAGTGCATAATCCAATTGGAGTATGCGCCGTACTATTTAGGGAGTTCGGCCGGTCCATTCAGCGACAAAGTCAGCCAAAACTTGTGACTTTATAGCTCACGAGGTTTGTAAGTTATATCGAATGGTAAGAGCTCAATGGCCCATTTTGCAATCCTGCCCGTCCGTCGCGGTTGTTTATGTCGTTGAGGGTACTTCGAGGCCATCGTTATCGAACACTCTTGAAAGTAGTGTCGGAGCTTCCGGGATGCCATGAACACCGCATACACTATCTTTTGATAGTGCGGGTAATGGGACTTGCAGGGGGTTAACACAAAGGATACGTAGTACATCGGTTTTGAAGAGGGAATTTATGCCCTTCGCTCTCGCTCGACGACGAGTACCGCCACAACTTGATGTGTTGCGCGATGTATAACAACATTGGTTCGCCCAGATTGGGCGCAGCCAGACCGGATTCGTTGCCAATATGGATTTTATTTCTTCTAGTCCCAAGAAGGGGCAGCATCCGCCCACTCGGTGTTCGTGCGCCTAAGGAGGCGATAGAGGGGCAATGCCTTTTCTCCTAGACGGGAGATAAAGCGGCTTAGAGCCGCCACGCATCCAGCCAATTTTTGTATTTGTTTGAGGTCTTTTGGAATATCTAGCTATGACAGGGCTCGGATTTTGGCTGGGTTTGCTTCAATTCCTCTACCGGATACAATGAAGCCTAGGAGCTTTCCGGCTGGTACGCCGAAAACGCATTTATCTGGATTTAGCTTGATGTCATATGCTCTGAGGTTGTCGAATGTGAGCCTCAAGTTGTCTACTAGAGTTTCGACGTGTTTGGTTTTGACGACTACGTCGTCTATGTATGCCTCTACTGTTTTGCCGATCTGGGTGGCCAGACATGTTTGAATCACCCTTGGAGCTGTTGCTTGAGGACTTTGCTTAGATGCATTGGCGGCAGTATCATGAGTAGCAGAGTCATCATTGGTGGAGTATGAAGCAGCTTTGCGAAACTGTCCATCCAATGGACGATTGCCCTAATCAATAATAGCAGTGGCCTTGCCCTTCTCATCAGCTAAGGAAAATGTCTGCTTGAGGACTTCAGCTGGGGGCAAGTAGCTGCCATGGTTGAGTGTATCAGCTTTGTAGTTGAGTGAAGACCTTGATCTGATGAATCTCATAATCCACGGAGCGTAAGGCTTCAACTCAAACGGGGACATTGCAATGTTTGCCAAAGTCCCCATGAAGAAATCATGGCAGTTCACGGGAATGCCATGCATGATGTTAAAGAGAAGATTCTTCATGATGCCAACAACTTCTTCATCATTAGAATCGTGGCCTTTGATTGGACTCAATTTCTTCGTCAAGATGCGGTAGACAGTCCTTGGCACATATTGCAATTCCTTCACAAGGAATTTCGTCCTTGAGGCTTGACCAGGATTCAATGGCTTCATCAACACTTGCATGAAGTGATCAGATAGTTCAGCTTCAGAATAGATCAGACGCGCACCTTCTGGGGGAGGACTGACAGGCATGACACGAAGCAATTCAGTGGCCGATGCCTTATAATGAGTGTTCTCTGTCATCCAGTCCAACACCCATGAGTTCACATCTTCAACATTGCCAGTGATGTGCAGCGTCACATAGAATTGAAGAATGAGTTCTTCATTCCAATCACAGATATCAGTGCAAAAGTTTAGCAGTCTAGCATCATGAATAGCAGCGAGGACTGGCGTGAAGCAAGGCAGTGATTCCATATCCAAGTGAGGAATATGCTCTTGGTCGAAGACTTTGTCCTTGTTGAAAAGCACTGAAGAATAGAAATTTGCCTGACTGGCTGTCCAGAAGCGCTTCCTCCTCAGACTAGCAGAATCATAGGGATTGTAGTCAGTGAAGAATACATGCTCATTGAAGAAGGCATCAGCCTTGAACTTTGGAGTCTTGGAGAAGGGATTCTTCGGTTGTGGCTGAGGAGTGTCAGTAAGTTGAAGAATAACCTCTGGAGTTTCAATTTCTGGAGCCGCGGGCTGAGGAATTTCAATTTCTGCGTCATTTGCAGCCTGGGCCTCCATTTCTACAGCAGCATTTTCATCAGCACTAGTGGCTGGAATTTCTTCATGAATGGAAGGGGCAGTGTGTATTTCTCCAGAGCCCATCAGAACTTCTGTTGATGCTGGGGACTGAGGAATTTGCTGTAGTGGTGTGAACAGAGGAAAGTTGGTGTGTTGACTATCCCAAAAATCATCGTCATCACTGGAGTGGTGCAGCCAATGTCCACATCCTCATCCACTTCCATTTCTTCACCATAAGGAACAAGTTCCTTTGATGGCATGCTCAAAAGAGGAACAACATCAATGGGATTGTCAATAGAGCTTGCCAAAATCTTCGCCTTCTTGGGTGTAGAAGATTTTGAGGCAGCTGATGCTTTCCTCTTCTTCAGAGCAGCTCGCTCCGTAGCTTTGGTCTTCTTCACTTCTAGAGCAGAAGGAAGAACTGGACTAGGTGTAGGTGCAGGAGGAGCAGAGGTATTTGGGGCAATTTCTTCAGGCACAATTGATGCAGTTGGCCTGTCTTGAGCAATTTCTTCAGGCGCAACAACAGATGCTTCAGCTGGCCTGGCAGATTCTTCAGGCGCAACACTAGTGGTTGCCCTGGCAGATTCTTCAGAGGCTGGAATTTCTTTAGCAGCCCTGGTACTTGTAGTTTCATCAGCAGCCTGATTTTCATCAGCGGTGCTGGCATTTCCTTCAGTGGCTTGAGCAGATGCTTCAGCCGGAGTGACTTCAATGTGCACAGGAGCAGCAACACTTGAAGTGAATTTCTTCGCCATCTTGACGAATCTGGCCTTGGCTCCCAGCCATCCAGCCTTGTAGGCGTCAAATTCATCACTGTGCTTTTTGATTTCAGACTGAAGTCCAATGAGCTTGCCAGCGAAAGATGTAACATTATCTTCGTAAAGCGCGCTTTTATATCGAGCTTTCTTAGCCACTCTGGCTTGATCAAATTTCTGTTTTTCTTCTGCAATGAACGCTGTCACCATGTGACTTTGTCCAGGAGTGAGGCCCAACTCTGGCATTGGAGCATTGGGATCTTTGTGCCAGAGATCGATGAAATCCAGGATCTTCTTCGGATCCAGTAGAAGGGGCACAACACTCCCTTTGGCTCTAGCGGCCCGCTGCTGTCTGTCCTTGATGAGATCAGCTAATTCATCATCATCAGCCTCATCATCATATGGAGTTTGGAAGACCACCTGCTTCTTGTGAGGACTTGGTCTAGTGCCTTGTCCAGCAGTAGCCTTGGTCTTTAGCAGTGTGGGACCGGTTGATGAAGGATGAGTTGAAGAACTTGCTGAAGCTCCTGAGGCAATTGATATGCCAGTGGTCCTTTGGCAAGTGGCAAGATGCACATGTGCCAAAGATTATTCCGGAGGAGCTGAGGGTTTTGAAGCCCGAGGAATTTGTGCAGCCTGAGGAACTCGGGCAGTCTGAGGAATTTGCCTCGGTGGCACTGAGGAGATTGGCCGTGAGGGCATTGGAGAAGAACTTGGCCGTGAGGGCATTGCTGAGGAACTTGGAGGTTTATGGGCAGGCTTTCTTTGGCATAGCCTTCTTGCTTGAAGAAGCCTCGGTAGCGGCAGCAGCAGAATCTTCGTTGAATTTCTTCACTTCTTCTTTGGCCTGCTTGGCCAATTTGGCTTGCCACCTGGCCCGTTCATCAGCATAATCCTCACCACGTTTAAGGCTTGTTGGATCAACTCTTTGGCCAGGTGCCATAGGAAGTCTTGAGCATGGAGGGTTAAGAGCGAATTTCTTCATGTATTTGGGAGTGACATATTTGTACTCCCTCCATTCTCTTGCCCATCTTCTTTCAATCCTCTATATGCGCACTTTGTGCTCATTTTTAGTCTCCTTGCCGTGAGTTGCCTCATCAGGCATGCAATACCCTGCATACATGTCATCATGGATCTCAAAAGCAGTATTGACTTCAAGCTTCTTTCCTCCTTTCTGAGGCCTTTTACCATCTGTCATTTTTTCTTCAGCTGAGGAATTTGAACCGTTGAGTTCTCTAAAGAAGTGTGCATCTTTTCTTCGAGGAATGTTGCAAATGAGTTAAGTTGATGAGAACCTAGTGATTCAGCAACAGACATGTGTACCTGTGAACAGAGTATAGGTGCGAAGAATTTGGAGAGGTCATATGCGTTCTTAGAAGTTTTTGTAAACTGAACAAGTTTGAGGAAATTGACCCGATGTGTCTTGAAGAATTTCACTAGGCGTTCTTTGACTTAGGTTCCAAAGTTGTGCGGATCGTGAGATTCACACAGCTGAGGAATCATGAAGAAAAATGTCACTTGGAGAAACAGATCAAGAACTGAAGATTTGTGCTAGGTGTTTAGAGTGTGGAGGTTGAAGAATAAACACCTTTTGAAGATTTGATGAAAATCATCAGTAGAATAAATGCAGTAAAAGTAACTTTTAATTACCCTAGACGAAGAATACGACAAACAGAAGGTGTAGATTTGGAAGTTCGTCGGCTCGGATCTTCCACGCCCTAACTTGGCGAAGGAAGACATCTACGGCAGCGGCGGAGAGAAGATGTCCGCGCCAGCGCGAGTACGACAGTGACGAGGTCGAGGCAGTGAAGCTCTTCCTCACCGGCAACGATGGAAGTAGCGGTGGCGCTAGGTTTTGAGAAGCTCGAGCGAGGAAGTGAGATCAAGCGGAGTAAAAACAAAGTAAGGAGGGGAGGGGGTATTTATAGCTGAGGTGAAAAACCGTTCGTTCGAGGAGATTGGACGAACGTGCCCCAGACCCTTCTCATTCGCGTGACATGTGTCAACCACGTACTGAGAGGTGGCGATCATGTGAGATCGTGGGTGAATAGATAAGTATATCGTGGAATGCATAACGGTTTGAGCGGCAAAAGCCGAAAATTCAGATAAGAATATTTTAAAGTTTCGTTCGCAATTTCTTCAGCTGACAAGGACACAATGAAGAATTTGAACGAGTTTTAAATAGAACGCACATGAAGAATTGTGAACAAACTGGGTTGACTTTAGCATAGAGGGGTATAAGGGTCCGATCACATTCACTTAGCAGAAAATACAACTTGAAGAATTAGCAATAAGTGAATGCTGTGGAGGACATAAACTTACCCGAATATTGAAAGAACTCGAAATATTGATAATGTGTTATCAATAATATGGGCGGGGTAGACCCATACCAAAATAATAATAATAATAATAATAATAATAATAATAATAATAATAATAATAATAATAATAATAATAATAATAATAATAATAACAATAATGGTAGCAAGAATAATTATGCAAGAAGCAGCCATGCAACATCCGTATCAGGAAAGGTCTTCATTCAAGGCAAGACCCTTCATCCAAGTTGCATGAAGACAATATTCAACCGTGCATGGATAACTCATAGCACGGTGCATGCAAGCAAGAGCTGCAATGAAGACAAGAGCTTCAGTCTGGACAAAATCAGCTGTCAAGACAAAGATTCTAGTCAAGACAAAAGTTCCAGTCAAGACAAAATTCGCGGTCAAGACAAATATTCTAGTCTGGACGAAATTCTCAGTCTGGACAAAATTCTCAGTCTAGCCAAAAATATCAGTCTAGCATCGAAGACACGCAAGGCTTGATGTCGCAAACACTGAGGCACTCCAGCGGTGCATAAGGCATGTCAAGCTATGAGATACCCCGGCCTCCAGCTATGACGCAGAAGAATAAAAGAAGGGAGCATCCAGCATCCCTCGCGCACTATTAAAGGAGGAGGACTGAGCGCGGAGAGACACACACAATAGCAGTCCACACAACACCAGTCTCCAGAGCATCGCAAGCACCAGAGCACCACTTCCCTCACTCTCCTTAGTAGTAGTAGTAGCCATATCCAGTTTGTAATAAGCCTTTGAGGCATTGTATCATCCAGTGGTGGAGGTAGGCAGAAGGTAGTCCTCTTTTTCCTCTTTGTAATCCCTTCGGGGTCTCCCGAAAGGGAAATCCGTATGTAAATTATGTTGTCGAAGTGAAGTAGTTTCGGGTTTCACTTGATTTTTATATTATGAATTTATGAAATGAGTTCTTACGCTAGGGATCCTATAGGAGAAACCTCTGCCGGTAGTTCTCTGTTTAGCCGATGTGTGGCATTTGAACGAAAACCTAGTGGTCGTAGAGAAGTGTTCCCTTCGGGTGGAACTGCCTGGGAAGACGGTAGGAATTCATCAAATAAATTTGTAATATAAACATCAAGTGAGAGAACTTAGCTGCTTCTGAAGCAACATAATGATGAATACGGAGAGTACCGAGTAGGATTAACACAACTGTTGCATACCTGTAGGCTGTCTCGTTGGTTTCGCCAACCCGTAAAAGATCCTGCATATTAATTAAGAATTTGTTAATTAAATAATTTCACAAAAATTAAATTACGTAAGAATTTAATAAATACTTTATATTTTAATTTATTATATTTTTGGTGTGTTGGTATCTCAGCCAGAGTTTTAATCATTGAAAGACTAAAGTATTTGAATTTAGAAATTAGTACAGGTAGACTGATCTCTACCAAAGAAAATATTAGCATACGGTGCAGAATAAATCCTTCCGAAGAACATACGTGCCATACTAGTCATAGCCAACTAAATTTAATTGTCGACCTAATTCATAACTTTTATATAACTTGGGGGAAAAGGCAAGATAATTTAGACCAAAAATTCGAGAGTCTGTTAAAAGAACACAATAAGTTAGTAGAAAAATACGCAGGCTTGAATAATAAAATCGATCTAGTTCTACAGAAATTAGAAGAATCGAAAGGTAGAAACCTTATAATTTGTAAGAACAACGACTATATTAAAGAAGAAGTTTTATCCATTGGTAAGAATCTAAGTGGTGTCGTAAATAAGAATAAAGATTCATTATCAGGTGCTGAAACAAGACGCGATATACTTGAAGTTAAAAGGTTAATACAAGAAGTAAAGACTCTAGTCGTATCATAACTTGAATGAGTGAATATTGCCAAGCATTAAAAGAAGTAGAAAAATACTTAACACCTTCTGTTGGATTTTCAGATCACGATTCGCCAAAAGAAGATTCCAGAATAATTATAAGGCAGAATAACACAATTCTACAACTACCAGTCCAGATTTTGGAAAAGCTAAATACTAAACGAGGTAACAACGAGTTGATATTATCTTCATCCGGAATAGTCTCATCCTCTAAAAATATTAATTCTGAAAAATGGAACTATCTAAAAGCCTCTCTAGAAGAGACAAGACCATCCAGTTAATAAGGCAAGATTCTAGGCCGCTAACCATGATGAATAGGATATCATGCAGAAGTGACGACATAGATAATTTAGAAGAGGTTATAGACATGGAACACGAACTAGAAAGATATCAGAGAGACACGTTAATAAAAATAAGACCGCAACAGGTATATCACATGGGCATATTTGAAAGTAAAAGCGGATTATACAGAATATCTAGAGAAGTAGAATTAAGTGTGTTAACGCATCCGGTTGATTTAAGAATTGTTAGCAAAAATATATAGAATGAACTTAAATATTCAGGTTACAAATATATTCACCAAGGGATGTATATTATAGGAGTAAAAGGAATGACAAGAAAGAAATTAGGAACGAAGGTATTAATTACATTACTTGATAAAAGATGGGAGTCGGTAGACAAAGCATCATTAGGCTTTATGGAAGGAGATATGAACGAAAATAGATTAATAACATATATAGCTCCAGACTTAATGATGCCTGTAAAAGAATTTATTGAGAAAATGAGCTTTGGGTTTCAAACCAAAGGATATGAAGATTTTAAAGGAACAAATTTGTTAGTAAGCATTGAATTCATAGGAAGACTCACGAATAAAAGCAGCTCTAGATACAAAGTAAATGTAAATGACGTAATAGAGAGCATGCAATCTAAAGGCATAAAATTTATGAGCCCTCTTGAAATTGGTTCTGAAGAGAGAGCAGGAGAGGAATGGAATATAAGCGAATTAATAGAAAAGAAAGAGTTGAAGCAGCCAGAAAATTATATAAGCTACCAAAATAGCGAAGGAAGTAGTAGCATTAGATTCTTGAACTATAAATCCGCAGCCATAGACGAAATAGAACCTCTTTTGTCAGAAACAGAGAGTAATGATAGTAGGAATAAAGGAGTAAAAGAATGCATGGAAAAGGTAGACTTAGAAGATGAATTAAAACATTGGGAAGAAAAATTAAAACGCATAAACTGGGAATATAATAATTCAATGACATCAGATTGGCCTAAAATAAGAGAAAGAGAATTATTCTTTATTAGAGAAATTTTGAGAATAAAAAGATTAATAAAGGATAAAAAACCAGTCATTAGTAACCCAGTGGTGCCAAAGAATAATATTAAACGCGAAGAAAATACTGATATTAAGAATAAAGCCGAAAATCATAAAGAGAAAGCCATAAGTGAAGAAGATCAATGGGATATCAATAATAAGCTATTATTAGAAAGTTATGAAGAAGAAGAAGAACCATGGGATCAATATGCAGATCAAAATTATATTGATTTCGAGCAAAATGCTGATTTTATAAACTCGTTAGATGACGAAAATCTGCATAATTTAGAATGCGATGGAAGCCATGGAAGTAGATTTAGGTGGTCATAAAAGAAGAAGAGGTTATGGCGAGTCATCTGTAAAGAGAGAAGGAGAAAGAGAGAGACCTACTCGATCAGCTGGAAAATGGCCTCCTGAAAAAGATGATTATCAACCTACATATATCCCTGGACAATATATATTTATGGGTTCTAAAAGAAGAGGTTTTGAAAAGGTAGTGCAGTTCCAAAACTCTAGGAATGATGGTGCAATTCTGAATTTAGCAGCCCATGACCCTGTAGATTGGCCGAATATAATTAGTGTGTGGAAAGGATTAATAGTCCAAAAATATATACAAAATCAATATAATATAGGGAATAAGGTGGAAGATATGATAACATATCTTGAAATATTTTTGGGAGAATCAGTAAAAATATTATGGGAACAATGGGTAGAGACATATCCAGACCAATACGAAGAGCTAAAAAGAGCTGGAAGTAATCCTAATAACTTTGCGAATGTCATATCAAATATGGTCATAGCAGAATATCCAGAATTGGGTCATACCACATTGCAAAATGAAAGGTTGAGAGAAATAGAAAAATTAACTTTAACAAGTTGGAAAGGTATAAAGGAATTTTCTCAACATTATTTATACAATGCTACCACAGCTAAGCAAGGCTACAATAAAGGTGTGGTTGAAAGGTATTTTAATAAGTTACCAGATCCATTAGGATCAATAATATTTGAAGAATATAAGAAAGATACTGCGGGCATAGACATAAATATATCTCAAGCTATAACGTTCGTGTTTAAACATCTTAGAAAGGTATGTACAAGTATACAG
This sequence comes from Aegilops speltoides, assembly GCA_021437245.1. Taxonomy (NCBI): domain Eukaryota; kingdom Viridiplantae; phylum Streptophyta; class Magnoliopsida; order Poales; family Poaceae; genus Aegilops; species Aegilops speltoides. The sequence continues at coordinate 423,448,800 of CM038144.1, read as the reverse complement.
GCCCAGAGGTCTGTGAAGAAATCCGATTATAGTTTCTGCAATAAAATCGTCCAAATACCACTAATATATGGCGAAGAAAGACACAAGAGTAAGAAATATTATAAACCACAAAGAGATAATAGAAATTTTAGAACAAAGAAAAGATATTTCTTACAAAGATCGGATAATAGAGCCCCATTCTTACATAAAAGAAATGTTAGAAGATATAATCCTAGAAAATCATATGATAAAACATGTAGATGTTTCATATGCAATTCACCTGATCATTTAAGTAAAACTTGCCCTAATAAAGATCAGAAAAGGTACTCTAGTAAATATGAAGAGCAAGAGAGAGTATTAATTATAGATAGTGTTAATGAGAATATATTAGTATGTGATGATGAAATAAAAGATGACGAGTCAATATACTCCATCATAGAAACAGATGAAATAGAAAATGAAGAGCTAGAAGAAGAATCTAGTGAAGATAGATTTAATAGATGATCTATCAGGATTAAAAGTAGAGATGATGAACCAGGTAGATTGTGAACATGATTGGATTAGGGGAAAAGGAGATTATAATATAAAATGTGCCTTTTGCATATATTACCCCAGCCAAGAGAATAGGTATACATGTAGTTTATGCTTAAGACAAGCTTGTAACTCATGCCTAAAATCTACGAATCAAAGGTGGAGACAAGAAATAGAATATGAACCTGAAGATAGAATATTATCTAGCAGAGTTAGAAATCTAGAAAATAGACTAAATAAGTTAGAGGCAGAACTAGAAGATCTAAAATCTAACTTAGAAAATAAAGCAAATACAGAAGAAGAGAACATTATAGTTGAAGGCACGGAAATAGAGGAGCAAATAATAACAGAAAGAGATCAAATAGTAGAACCAAATAAATAGCAAGATAGGTTCTAGCAGAACATGGAAGAAAACATAACATAGAATAGATATAAAGTCATACATGATCATATTAAAGGCAAATAAAATAATTTACCTAACTTATTTCTCTGATCATCATTTCTACAGGAATGAAGAGAAACACACTTGTAGGAAGAAGTGAAAGCTACATATCCGGAAATAACACCAGAATAAGGATATTGTCGCCAAATACATTCAATTTCAAACCAAAAGACCATACCCATGTTTATGATATGGAAAGATGCTTATTGGAGATTAAGGACATAATCAGAAGACAACGAAAAGGTTATATGCAATCTAATATCAATAACCCTGCAGTATATTTTACACCAAGACCAACATATATTATGTTCGATGGAATACCTATGACATTGGAAGAAATACAAATAAGGTGTGATGAAATCAAGTGTGCCGCAAATTGGGCCAAGATAATGAAAGGTTGTTATTTCGAGTATCGAGAACTGATAGAAAGAACATAAATGAAGTAAATTCTTTAAAAAAATCAATCATACAAAGAATGCCTTATCAAAGGAGTTGATCCTTTGGACGGAGTATACATAGAATTGAAGATAGATGAAAAACTTAAAGAAGTTGCAAAGACAATGAAGGCAGAATTGAAGGAAGAAATTCTAAAAGAATTATGATCAGAAATGAACAAATTTTTTGAAGACTTAAAGAAAGAATATGATAAAAAATACGATTTCACCATTTCTGAGACAGACCATATGGACATTGCCGGGCACGGGCAACCAATTGAATAAAGAGGGAAAACAATAATCAAATATACTCGAATATGAATTGATATGAATATCAATTATTCGGGCGCGGAGGACCTATACCCAAATATTGAAAGAACTCGAAATATTGATAAGGTGTTATCAATAATATGGGCGGGGTAGACCCATACCAATAATAATAATAATAATAATAATAATAATAATAATAATAATAATAATAATAACAATAATGGTAGCAAGAATAATTATGCAAGAAGCAGCCATGCAACATCCGTATTAGGAAATGTCTTCATTCAAGGCAAGACCCTTCATCCAAGTTGCATGAAGACAATATTCAACCGTGCATGGATAACTCATAGCACGGTGCATGCAAGAACAAGAGCTGCAATGAAGACAAGAGCTTCAGTCTGGACAAAATCAGCTGTCAAGACAAAGATTCTAGTCAAGACAAAAGTTCCAGTCAAGACAAAATTCGCGGTCAAGACAAATATTCCAGTCTGGACAAAATTCTCAATCTGGACAAAATTCTCAGTCTAGACAAAAATATCAGTCTAGCATCGGAGACACGCAAGGCTTGATGTCGCAAACACTGAGGCACTCCAGCGGTGCATAAGGCGTGTCAAGCTACGAGATACCCCGGCCTCCAGCTATGACGCAGAAGAATAAAAGAAGGCAACATCCAGCATCCCTCGGGCACTATAAAAGGAGGAGGACTGAGCGCGGAGAGACACACACAACAGCAGTCCACACAACACCAGTCTCCAGAGCATCGCAAGCACCAGAGCACCACTTCCCTCACTCTCCTTAGTAGTAGTAGTAGCAATCTCCAGTTTGTAATAAGCCTTTGAGGCGTTGTATCATCCAGTGGTGGAGGTAGGCAGAAGGTAGTCCTCTTTTTCCTCTTTGTAATCCCTTCGGGGTCTCCCGAAAGGGAAATCCGTACGTAAATTATGTTGTCGAAGTGAAGTAGTTTCGGGTTTCACTTGGTTTTTATATTATGAATTTATGAAATGAGTTCTTACGCTAGGGATCCTATAGGAGAAACCTCTGCCGGTAGTTCTCTGTTTAGCCGATGTGTGGCGTTTGAATGAGAACCTTGTGGCCGTAGAGAAGTGTTCCCTTCGGGTGGAACTGCCTGGGAAGACGGTAGGAATTCATCAAATAAATTTGTAATATAAACATGAAGTGAAAGAACTTAGCTGCTTCTGAAGCAACATAATGATGAATACGGAGAGTACCGAGTAGGATTAACACAACTGTTGCATACCCGTAGGCTGTCTCATTGGTTTCGCCAACCCGTAAAAGATCCTGCATATTAATTAAGAATTTGTTAATTAAATAATTTCACAAAATTTAAATTATGTAAAAATTTAATATATATACAGACGGTCCATTCTGCTAATATTAGCAGAATAACTATTCTGCACACCACTTCGGCACTGCACGCTCAACATAATCGCACTGCATCATTTTGACGACGAGCACTGCAATAGAGACTAGTGAACTTCTCGTCGGAAAAAACTGCATGCGTTATTTTTTCGGTACTGTTTTTGCTCTAATTTTTTAACCGTTTGTCGGAATGAGGCGTGTAATATACCATTGAAAAGCTATGGATTAGGCGCAATTTCGACATGTTGAACACTTTTCGAGATTCCACACGGTTTAAGAGCAGTTTTGAAAATAGTGCGGCGGATGATGAGTGGCAGCGAGGTTTTTTTCGCGTTTTTTTCTAAACCGCTTGTCGGAATGAAGCAAATGATACGCCGTTGGATGGATATCGTCGAGGCACATCTTTTTTATATATAAATCTTTCTCTAATTCATTACGGTTTAAGAGTAGTTTCAAATTTACTAAATCCCGGAACTCTGTTTTTCAATTTTTTTGAAATTTTCGGTACTGTTTTGCTCCAGTTTTTGAACCGTTTGTCGAAACGAGGCGTGTGATATTCCGTTGGAAAGCTACGAATGAGGCGCAACTTTCATATGTTGAAATTGTTTTGAAATTTCTTACGGTTTTAAGTTAATTTTGAAAATCGTGTGGCGGATGACGAGTGGCAGCGGCCGTTTTTTCATAATTTTTTTCAAACCGCTCAGTGAAATGTTGCAAATGATACACCGTCGGAAAGATATCAACGAGGCGTAACCTTTTCATGTAAAACACACTCTCTAATTCCTTATGGTTTAAGAGCAGTTTTAAAATTACTAAAACGCGGATACTCTGTTTTTCGCAACACCAAAACCGACGTGTGTATTGCATCAGGCAGAAGAACTCACTGCTTCAGACAGAAAATCGCATTGCATTAGACAGTTAAGCGGACTTCATGATTTGTCTTATCGGGCGTAAATTTTCTCAGATGAGCTTTTTTGTGAGTTTTTGTTGTCATTTTTTTATGAACAACAAAAGAACGCACCGCTTCGATCGAAAGTCAGACCGCATCGCATACGGTCAGCTTAACTTCTTGATTTGTCTTATCCGTGTAAATTTTCTCGTGAGCTTTTTGTGAGTGTTTATTGTCATTTCTTATGAAATACGTAAGAACGCACCGCTCGGATGAAAAACCGCATCAGACGTAGAGTCAGCGAACTTCATGATTTTTTTTGTCGGGCGTAAAATTTTCTCAGATGAGCTTTTGTGAGTTTTTGTTGTCATTTTTTATGAACGATGAAAGAACGCACTGCTTCGGATGAAAAACCGCACTGCATCAGACGTGAAGTTCATAATTTCTTTTTGTTGGCCGTAAATTTTCTCAAATGAGTTTTTATTTCCTTCACTCTGTTTTTCACTAGACCAAAATCGACGAGGCGCACTTCATCGGACAGAAAACTGCACCGCTTCAGTCTGAATACCGCACTGCAATGCCGTCAAAAGGGGACTGCATGCATTTTGTATAACTATCTTTTTAACACAAGAGGAGGGCTTTTTCTAACACTATTTTTTCATCAATAAGTATTTGGACTGCATCATATAAAAAGTATTACAAAGTGAGCTCCAGTTTTTATAGCATGAATGATAGAGGGGCCGTGGCGCTCGTGGATGAACCGCTCAAACCGTGGGGCGCACTGCTCGAGGGTTCCAGATGCACTGCACACTGAGCTCAAAAAACTGCATTGCTTTTTCCAACAATTACAAAATAAACTTTGCAAATTTTACATAGCAAGCCATCAAACAAAATTAAAAGAAGAAAGGCTCTGCGAACAGCACAAAGCACAGAGCCACGGTTGCCGAACTGCAGCACCCGCGAGGCCAAACCGCACACATGGCTTGACCGCACTGCACCTCCATAGACAGTCGAAGAGGACCAAATCACAACAACAGAGATGACCAACGCTGCTGGGGGATGCCGAACTTCACGATGGCCATGTTTCAGAGTGAGGCGGAAGGGGAATAGCACTGCAGTGCGAATCCGACCACAAGCCTCCTGAAAAAATATCAAACATCACCGCCCAGCCACCACCGGAATCGGCAGAGTCGACGAGGGGCGGGTTAGGCGGGGCTCCGTGGCCGAGGCTCGTCGGATCCAGCCGCGGGCTCGCGGATCTGGCATGGCAGATCCAGGGCGGGAGGTCGTGGTCATCACCGTTTGACCTGGTGTGTAGCGGGGGAGGCATGGCCTAGGTGGTTGCCGGTGGGAAGGGAGGTGCCCAGTCACCAGAATGTTGGGCGCGGCGGCGCATTAGCAGATGGGGATGAATGGCAGAGGTCGGGGGAGCCGCCATGGGAGTGGGTGGTCTCTACGGGGGGAGGTTGAAGTTGACCCCCGTGCCGCTGGGGCGGCGGATCCGGCCGCCGTGGAGCAACACCCGCACCCGGGGTGGTGGCGAGGGCAGGTACGCGCGTGGCGGCGCGGGCGCTCCCCTGGTGACGCATGACTGGGTGCGCTGCGGTGCCTAGGAAGAGGCCACGGCGGCGGGGACGAAGAAGGTGGCGCCGGGAAGGAGGGCACGGGGCCGGGGAGGAGGCCACGATGCCAGGGAGGAGGCCTCGGGTCTGGGGACATGGGCGCGGCGCTAGAGAGGAGCAGCGAGGCCGGGGACGAGGCGGCGGCGCCTGGGAGGAGGCCGCGCGGCCGGAGCAGAAGGTGGATCGGGGGGAGGTGCGGCGAAAGAGGGAGGTGGGCGCTGGTGGGAGGAATCGGGGAAGTTTGGAGATGGAGGTGGGGTGCGTGGGGGATGCGATGGTGTTTTTTGGGGGTGGGTTCGGTGGGGTTCGGCTCGTGCAGTTTATTTGTGGTGTGCAGAATAAGGGGGGATGTGCAGAATAAGGGTCTTAAGGGTGTGAAGACAATGCAGGGTTGAAGAATTTGAAAAAAACAGAGGAATTTCAAAAATGAAGAAAAAACTCAAATTGAAGATTTTCAACTTTGGTTGGTGGCGTAACCCACCATATAAGAAAGCTGATTTCAGACACCGCGTACAACTCTTGTAGGGTTCTGAGAATCAATTTCTTCATTAATTTCTTCACACTTAGAGGGTTAGTCTTCATTGATTGAAGAAAAACGTTACTTCGTGTGTTGCACATCTAAGTCATCAAGTCAGCATAAGTGTTGGGATGTGTGTCCTTTTCAAAGAACATTCGAAGATTCTAGGATATTTAGCTCACATTGCAACTTGCTAAATCTCTTCTCATCCAAGGGCTTTGTGAAGATATCGGCCAGCTGGTCTTCAGTACTTGCGTTGTTGATGGAGATGTCGCCCTTCAACACATGGTCACGAAGAAAATGATGACGAATCTGGATGTGCTTTGTCTCCGAGTGCTGAACTGGGTTGTGAGCAATCTTGATAGCACTCTCATTGTCGCAGTAGAGTGGGACATTCTTCACATTGATGCCATAGTCCTTGAGTGTTTGTTTGATCCATAGTAATTGAGCACAACAAGATCCAGCAGCAATGTACTCAGCTTCTGCAGTGGAGAGTGATACACAGTTCTGTTTCTTCGAGGACCAACATACCAAGGATCGTCCGAGGAAATGACATGTGCCTGACATTGACTTGCGGTCCACCCGATCGCCAGCATAGTCAGAGTCTGAATATCCAATGAGATCAAAGGAAGAGCCCTTGGGATACCATAATCCAAGTGTTGGTGTGTGAGCTAGATATCAAAGAATATGCTTCACGGCCTTATGGTGTGATTCCTTCGGTGTAGCTTGAAATTGGGCACACATGCAAACACTAAGCATAATATCCGACCTAGATGCACATAGGTACAATAAAGAGCCAATCATGGAGCGGTATACCTTTTTATCGAAGTCTTTACCATTTTCATCAGTGCATAGATGGCCATTTGTGGGCATAGGAATTTTGACGCCTTTGCAATCTTGCATGCCAAATTTCCTCAAGACATCCTTGAGGTATTTCTCCTGAGATATGAATATGCCATTGTATTGTTCACGAATCTGAAGACCTAAGAAGAATTTCAATTCTCCCATCATAGACATTTGATATTCTTCACTCATCATATAGGCAAATTCATTACTGTAACGTTGGTTAGTACAACCAAAGATAATATCATCAACATATATTTGGCACATGAATAATTCATCATCATATGTTTTGGTGAAAAGAGTTGGGTCAAGCGAACCGGGTTTGAAACCTTTCTTCATGAGGAATTCATTCAGTGTGTCATACCACGCTCGAGGTGCTTGCTTGAGGCCATAGAGGGCCTTGTTGAGTCTGTAGACGTGATCTGGAAACTTTGGATCCTCGAAACCTGGTGGTTGAGCAACATATATGAAAGTGCGTTACGTCGACTAGAGGGCGGGTCAATAGGTGATTTTTATGAATTCTTCGCTGAGGAATTTCAGGGTGAGGAAATTCCTAAGCGAAGAAATACTTGCGGCAGAATAAGTACTCAGGTATAAGCATAATAGAGCAACATCATAGTCATCATGATGAAATGAAAGACAAACATAGAGTATAGAAAGTGTAAACACAGGATAAGCAGGATGAAGAGAAAACAGACTGAAGAAATAGGATTGAGGAATTAGAGAAAGTCTTAAGTCAAAGTCTTCAAACAGTAATGATCAGGTTCATCAACACATAAAAGAGGAAATGAAAGGGTTGAGGAAATAGAACCAGTAGGCTTGGTGAAGACAATGATTTGGTAGACCAGTTCCAACTGTTGTGACAGTTGTACGTCTGGTTGGAGCGGCTGAGTATTTAAACTCGAGGACACACAGTCCCGGACACACAGTCCTCACCGTATTCTCCTTGAGCTAAGATCACACAGACCTCGCCCAATAGTAGCGGTAAGTCTTCACAAGTGACTTCCAAACCTTCACAGACTTGGTCACTCGGCAATCCACAATTCCTCTTGGATGCTCAGACCATGACGCCTAAACGTCTGGAGGATACACAATCCTCAAAGGTAAGAAGCATCGGTTCCACACAGGAACAATCTCTTCAGTGATGCTCAGTCACTTTGGGGTTCGTAGGTTTTGGGTTTTCCTCACTTGATGATTTTCGCTCAAAGTCCTCGGAGGATGGGATGCTCTCAAATGACAAGTGTCAGTTTCTCTCGGAGCAGCCAACCAGCTAGTGGTTGTAGGGGGCGGCTATTTATAGCCTAGGGAGCAGCCCGACATGATAAGACATAAATGCCCTTGTCTCGATATGACCATTAGGTGGTAGGATATTTTGGACAGGTGGCGTGTGGCACAACAACGCTCGGATTTTGAGGTTCAATTCTCGTATTATCATGATCCTCATCTGTAGGCAATTCGTGACCGCGAATTCCTAACTCCTCGGTCGAAAAAAATTCTCGTAAACCGTAAGATCTTCGCTCTCACATCAAGAAATTGACTGAACTAATATGAGATTTCCAATGGCTTCACTCGAAGGATTGGGTAGGTGTAGGATTTTGAGATGAGCATCACTTGGAAATCAGTTTCCTTAGTATTACCTCGACCCCCTTTAACAGTAAGGTGTTTCCTATGACTTAAGAAAGAGAACATAAAACTACAAAAACAAAAGTCTTCACGCTTCAGATTCCTCGCATGAATATCCAAGTCTTCAAGGTCACACCACTTTCTTCATGTTCAAAGTCTTCAGGAGAACTGTTGAGGATATAACCACTGAGTGTAAACCGCCCAGGAGGGGCTGGTTCACGCTCAGCTATACTGAAGCCCATGAAGACAAGATGGCGCTTTACTGATAAAGTTTAGAGGCCCAGAGCCCGAAGGCGGATTAGGGCCCATAGTGGTAAACCGCCATAGTTCTATACTTGTATTGTAAGTTAGGGAAAGGGAGAGACCGAGCCGAATAATTGTATGAGTTGGCCTCGGGACTCTGTAAACCGGCCGGGCGTCAACCTGTGTATATAAAGGGACGACCCGGCGGCGGTTCAGGGACAACAGACAACAACTCGAGACTCGGGCAAAGCGTATTTGCTCCCTGGTCATCGAAACCCCAATAACTCCATCACAACTAGACGTAGGCTTTTACCTTCATCGAAGGGGTCGAACTAGTATAAACTCTCGTGTCCCTTGTCCGATTTAACCCCTTCAGGCTAATCTCCCTGCGATGGCTCCACGACTAAGTCCTTCTGCTAGGACATCTGACATGACATTTCCACGACAGTTGGTGCCCACCATGGGGCTACCGCAAGATGGTTTCGAGTTCTTGAAGGGCAGCTTTCAAGGACTCAAGGGGTACGTGGTTGGCCGGATGACCAAGAGTCGTCGCGGCAAGCTCTACATCGACGACGCAGGATGGGGCCCTCAGGCCGGCTCAATTGAGTACGGGTACCGGGTCCCCTTTGGCGGAATTCACGTTTTCATTGGCAAGATCGATGAACCGGGCCCTGAGCCGGACACCTCCATCGACCTCGTCGAGATGGCTCAGCGTGCGAGCCCTGCCCGGGTTCAGCCTGCCATGAAGCATACGTTCATAGAATTCATCCATGGAGCGGAATCTTAACCGGTATCCGATGGTGAGACGGCCGTCTACTCAGATGGTGAATCATCCACTGGCGAAACCGAGTCGCTATACCAACTGCACGATGGCCGGTTTGAGGGATACTCTGATGGCAACAGTATTCCGGGTCCCCTTGAACCGCCAAACCGGGTCGCGATCTTCATGGCCGGTACGCAGCCCACCGTGCAATCTTCATCTACATCAGCAATGGTCTCCGGATCGGTAGCCGTGGAGGAGGCCCGGTGCACCGGGCGGCTCAAGTTCTTGCTGGTTTACTGGATGATTGGACGGAACTGTTGACCACAGCAGTAACTCCGGAGACTCAAGTTCAGCATAATGCGGATGTTACAAAGTTAAAGGATCAGATAGTTCAGGCCAAGGAGGACTTGGCGGCTGAGGAAGCCAGGATGGATGAAGAACGGGCCGCTTTAGATGTCCGATCACAGGAAATCCAGGCTAGACTACGTTGGATCAGAATGCATCAAACGAAGTTATGACAAGGAAGTACCGGTCTAGACTACCGCAAATTTACGAGGGTTTGAATCTCTTTGGTACACCAAGAGCTAGGCCTAGCAATCCGGTGGGGGTAAACCAGACCAAAGCACCTGGGGCAGCGCCGGATCAGCCACGGGCGATGGATCCGCCTCGACGGATGGACAACCCGCCGCAATATGTAGCAACACCACCGGGTCACTTTTATAGCCCTTTGGATAACATGATTGCGGCAGCATCACGTTTGGCGGCTATTCCGATGGAGGGTGATTCATTAGCAGTGATTGAGACTCGATGAACCAGGGATCTTCTTCAAACAGCCGTTGTTCAGCAACAGGCTTATTCCTACAGCCGAGATAGAATACATTCAACCCCCCGTCCGAGCAAGAGTTATAGCAGGCACATGGACGAGCCGGCCGTGTCAAGCAGCGCGCGGCGTCATGACTCCCCTCGAGGGGCTAATCCGGCGAACGGCGGTCGGAATGCTCAGGACGTGGTGGATAATGGCAGAGCACAAAGGGAGGCCGCTTTAGCGTCACAGTACGCAGGTCATCATCAACCCGCCCCAGTTCAGCTAATGGCGTCAGTAGAACGAGGGACCGGGCTTGCCTTCAGCTCCTGGGGAGTACCGTGTCTCATCCCAGCCCTCCGGAATGTGCGGTTACCCAAGGATTTCAAGGGTCCGCGCAAGGTGCCTAACTATACAGCTGATTAGCCCCCCGAGGCGTGGGTGGAGAGTTATGAGATGGCAATGGAGATGCTAGATGTGGATGAAGCGGTGTGTGCGAAATACTTCACCATGATGCTAGAGGGAATGGCTCGCACCTGGCTGAAGAGCCTGCCTGCTAACTCGATTAGTTCATGGGATGAGCTGAAGGCCAAGTTCATAGCAAACTTCAAAGATACATGCAAGCAACCTATGTCTATTGAAGATCTGGCGGCTTGTGTCCAAGGAGAGAACGAGTCAACAACCCATTGGGTATGTCGGATTTCAGAAGTTTTGCATTCGTCTGGCCGCATCAATCTAGATACAGCAATTGTGACATTGGAGGGCAATTGCCGGTTTAAGTCATTAAAGATGATATTGGGACGACTCAAGCGCCACTGCAATGATATGGGAACACTTATGGCAGCTCTAGTTAAGTATGCTGATTCTGATAATACCAAGGACCCTGATTCTGATGAAAAGAAATAGGAGAAGGGAAAGAAGAATGCCGGTTCAAAGGGGCAGCATAATCAGGCGGGCCATGGAAACAATGGTAAGCATAAAGCAGACAATTCTGATTTTGTGGCTAACACTAATGTGCAGGGTAATATGCAATGTCGTAGGGGTAAACCGCCCCAGCGCGGTGGAGGAATGAATCTGGAACGCCTGTTAAACCAGCCCTGCCCAAAGCACGGGACAAAGGAGGCTCCGGCCACACACCTTTGGAAGTATTGCCACATCATGAGGGAACTTAAAAACTCTGATCTTTTCCCGTATGATCAGGGTCCACCTGGTGGTTCCGGTCCAGGATTCCATGGGCCAGGTTACGGTGGTGGCAGTTCAAGCTCAGGGTTTCAAAATAATCAGGGCAATCAGAACAATCAAGGTGGTAACCATCAACAAGGTAATCAGGGGAATCAACAGCAGACGGGTTATCAGAGCAACCCAAAGCAGTTAAAAGGGGGACAATATCATGTCTTCACTACTAGCTTGTGCAAGCGCGATCAGAAGCTCCATAAAAGGGCAGTGAACTCTGTTGAGCCGGCGGTGCCCCGCTATCTATGCTGGTCTGAGCAGCCTATTGTCTGGAGCAGGGAGGATCACCCGCCCTGGGTTGACAATCCAAGTCACCTAGCTTTGGTGGTTGCACCTCAGGTGGGAGGTTATAAGTTTACCAAGGTACTCATGGACGGAGGGAGCAGTATCAATATCTTGTACTATGAAATGTTCCAGCGTATGGGGTTGACAGATAAGAACCTTAGACTGTCAAACACCGTTTTTCATGGAGTGGTGCCTGGTAAATCCGCTTACCCAGTTGGTAAGATAGCTCTGGAGGTGGTATTTGGAGATGATCATGATTCAAGGTCCGAGACGCTGACCTTTGAAGTGGTCAAAATTAGAAGTCTGTACCATGCTTTATTTGGACGACCGGTTTATGCTAAATTCATGGCAAGGCCGTTTTATGTTTATCTGCAACTCAAGATGTCGGGTCACAAAGGGACCATTATGGTTCATGGCAGCCGTAAGATTGCTCTAGAGTATGAGGAAGGTGAGGCGGCATATGCTGAATCAGCTTGTGCAACGGAGGAGTTAAAGTTTTATAAGGATAATGTTGATCCGGCAGACATGACTTCCTTGAAGAAGCCCTCTACAGAACATGATCCGACTCTGAAGTTCAAACCGGCTGATGAAACTAAACTTGTTGATTTCGTTCCTAGCGATTCATCCAAGCAGTTTAGTATTAGCACAAATCTGGATCCGAAATAGGAAAGCGTGCTCATCAAGTTCATCCATGATAACAAGGACGTTTTTGCATGGAAGCCTTCTGAGATGCCAGGTGTACCGAGGGAACTCGCTGAGCACACTCTCAATATTGATCCCAAGTTTAAACCAGTCAAACAGTTCCTTCGCCGCTTCAACGAGGAACGACGCAAGGCCATTGGAGAAGAGGTAGCCTAGTTGTTGGCTGCTGGTTTTATCATTGAAGTATTTCACCCAGAGTGGTTGGCTAATCCGGTGCTGGTACTTAAGAAAAACGGCACTTGGCGTATGTGTGTGGATTACACAGATTTGAACAAAGCTTGCCCAGCTGATCCCTTCGCCCTCCCTCGTATTGATCAAATCATTGATGCTACGGCGGGTTGTGAGCGTTTGAGTTTTTGGATGCTTATTCTGGTTATCATCAGATGAAGATGGCAGTTAAGGACCAGGAGAAGACAACTTTCATTACTCCCTTTGGAGCCTTCTGCTATGTGTCTATGCCCTTTGGGCTCAAGAGTGCCCAGGCAACTTATCAATGTTGTGTGCAGAATTGTCTTCATGCTCAGATTGGGCGCAACGTTCATGCTTATGTAGATGACATTGTGGTAAAATCCAGGAAGAAGGAGACATTGATAGAGGACCTCAAGGAAACCTTTAACAATCTACGGGTTTATAAAATGATGCTCAATCCGGACAAGTGTGTTTTTGGTGTTCCGGCAGGAAAGCTCTTAGGCTTTCTGGTGTCTAACAGAGGCATTGAGGCTAATCCGGAAAAGATCAAGGCAATTACATCCTTGGCTAAACCAGCGTGTATCAATGATGTTCAGCGACTGGCGGGTCGTATTGCGGCTTTGAGCCGGTTTATCAGCCGTTTGGGAGAGAAGGCAATTCCTCAGACGATGTTGAAGAAAACAAAAATTTTGTCCGAGGACGCGCTAATCTGGCGTTGACGACTTAAAGCGGCAGTTAGTTGAACCGCCAGTTCTTGCTGCTCCGATTGATAAGGAGCCACTGCTGTTATATGTGGCTGCTAATGCCCGGGCTATCAGTGTCGCCATTGTGGTGGAGCACAAGGAGGCTGGGAAGGAATGTACAGTTCAAAGGCCGGTTTACTATATCAGCGAAGTGCTCATTGAGTCAAAGCAAAGATATCCGCATTGGCAGAAGATGGTGTATGGGGTGTTTATGGCGAGTCGGAAGCTTAAACAGTATTTTCAAGGTCATCCCATCACAGTGGTCAGTTCTGCTCCTTTGGGGGATATAATCCAGAACAGGGAGGCAACTGGCCGGGTTGCTAAGTGGGCTATTGAGCTTGGGTCACACGACTTGAAGTATATGCCTCGCACAACCATCAAGTCCCAAGCTCTTGTGGATTTCATCAATGACTGGACCGAGTTGCAGGCACCAGAAGACAAACCGTACAGTACATACTGGATTATTCACTTTGACGGGTCCAGGCAATTGGAGGGCTCGGGGGCTGGAGTTGTCCTTACTTCCCCTCGAGGTGATAAAATTCATTATGTTCTTTGCTTAATGTTCCCTTGTACTAACAATGCAGCTGAGTATGAAGCTTTACTCCATGGTCTTCAAGTGGCTAAGGAGATGAACTTAAGCCGTGTACGATGCTTTGGAGACTCAGACTTGGTAGCCCAGCAAGTCTCAGGTACTTGGGATTCCAAGGATCCACTCATGGCAGCTTACCGACGAGAGGTGGATATTGTGGCTGGTCACTTTAAGGGTTATCAAGTGGAGCACATTGATCGGCGCAAAAACGAAGCAGCCGATGCTTTAAGCCGGCTGGGGTCTCAGCGTAAACCGGTGCCACCCAATACCTTTTTGGATGTCTTGCATAACCCGTCGGTTCAACTACCTACAGAGGAGGACCTCGGTATTCCTGATCCGGAGGCATAGTTGGTGGCCGCTTTACATATCGTTCCGGATTGGACGGTTCCATACTTGGCATATACGAACCGGGGCGAGTTACCAGATGATGAAATTTTGGCCAGACAGATAGTCCGGCGGTCCAAGTCCATGGTTGTTCACAACGGCGAGTTACACCATTGCAGTGTTTCTGGTGCGTTCTAGCGCTGTGTTTCTCCTGAAGAAGGCCGTGAGATCCACGAAGGAGACTGTGGTCATCACGCCGGTTCAAAATCCTTTGTTGCCAAAGCTTTTCGTCATGGCTTCTATTCGTTGACGGCTCACGCTGATGCTGAGGACTTGGTCAGACGGTGCGACGGCTGTCAGAAATTCTCAAGGCGAGCTCACGTTCCGGCTCAGGAGCTACGGATGATTCCTATCACCTGGCCGTTTGAAACTTGGGGGCTTGACATGGTAGGGCCTTTCAAGCGATCAAAAGATAAGACCCACCTGTTGGTGGCGGTTGACAAGTTCACTAAATGGGTTGAAGCGGAGCCAGCAAGAAAGTGTGATGCACCCACGGCGGTTCAGTTCATCAAAAAGGTGATCTTCCGTTTCGGTTTTCCACATAGCATTATCACAGATAATGGCACGAACCTATCTAAAGGCGAGATGGAGGATTTTTGTCAACGAGAGCACATCCGGCTTGATGTAGCATCTGTGGCTCATCCCCAATCCAATGGTCAAGCTGAGCGAGCTAACCAGGAAATTCTAAAGGGTATAAAGCCTCGGCTTATGGTCCCTCTGAAGAGGACGCCGGGTTGCTGGGTGGAAGAACTACCATCTGCGTTATGGAGCATAAACACCACCCCAAACTGATCTACAGGTTATACGCCCTTCTTCATGGTCTACGGAGCAGAGGCAGTTCTCTCCAGTCACATTCGTCATGACTCGCCACGGGTTGCCAATTATGTTGAAGCGGACAACGAGCAAGCACGTCAAGAAGCACTGGACTTGTTAGATGAGAAACGGGACATGACATTGGCTCGTTTGGCGATTTATCAGCAAGATCTGCGGCGTTATCACAGCCGCCGGGTTAGAACAAGAACCTTTCAAGAAGGCGACTTAGTGCTCCGGCTCATCCAGGATCAGACCGATATGCACAAGTTATCCCCACCTCGGGAAGGGCCCTTTGTGGTCAGCAAGAATCTGCACAATGGATCATACTACCTCATTGACGTTCGAGAAGACTCACGCACTTCTGAGGAGGAGACCCGGCGGCCGTGGAACATAGCTCTCCTTCGGCCTTACTACACTTGAGTTATAGGCTCTTCTTATGTACATATTATGACAATGTATATATTATGATCAATATAATAAACCGGCATCCTTGCTACAAGCCGGGCCTCTGCCGTTCTTCCAATATTTCTTGGTTACAAGGGGGCTTCTGCTTCTAAAGCGATGACCCGTTTTGTCCATTAAACCGGCTATTATGCCATCATACAGCTTGGGAGCTTCACACCCAAGGGGCAAAGAGAGATCTGTTGCTACAAGCACGACTCAAACATAGGCACCCATTGAGCACATCTCACAAAGTTACTTGGGGGCTCTTTGTGTAAAGTAACAAAGAGTTTGAAAGGACCCTTATAACCGGGTATCGGCCCACAGCTTGGAAGCCTGGTGTATTCACCTAAAACCCCGGGTTAACCTGCCTTCATCAAGTAAGCCACTCCTATCCAGGTAATCCTGGCATGACCCACCGAATGTTTGACAGTTACTCTCATTGAGACCCTGAACTTGCCAAAGTTAAAATGATGATTGGTTAGTTGTAGGCCCATCTTAAAAGGCTTTGTCAAATGGTTTAACTCAGCGGCCTGGCAGCCCAAGAAAAGCCTCGAATTTGGGCCTGGCAGCCCTCGAAAAGCCTTGACTACAAGTTTTATTTGCTTTCACTTTTTACAAGTTTTATCTTTATTGATCAACTTTTCAAATAAACGGGTGTTTATTAACCCGGCCAGACAATATGTCTCCATCTCAACCCAGTGTTTCTTAACCCGGTGTGGCTTACAGTTCATCATCTGTTAAAGCATATAATTAATGGTGAACCGACATCTTTCAAACCGGTCTGGCTTTGACTACCTGTCGCCAGTATGATCATCCGGTGTTCATCACAACCCGGTGTGACTTAATACATACCAGCACTGCATGGTGGAAGTTGGGTGTTCACCCTTACTACAATCAAGTTGGTCAACCAACAGCATAATTTCATATCACACGTATGATCTATCTTTGCTATTTTTTACAACCTTGGTTGTCTACCAGGTTGTCTGTTGGGCATTTTGACCCGTCTCGCGGTAAACCGCCCGGATGGATCTTTTTATGCAGACATAGGGATTGCATAATATTATGAAGGTATATAAGCCAGCACTGAAATTATCATGGCAGATCAAACAAAGTTATATCCCAGTGCACGATGGCATCAGATCAAAGTATTTCAACTAGCCTATTACAAGGCGCTTTAAAAGCCCAAAATAAGTTATTGTTCTTTACACAGAACACAATCTGTGAATATCAACCTAGTTGCCGGACTAAGACTCATTGCCGGGTTGATGAGAAGTTGATGGATCTTCTGGTGTCGGTTCAGCCTCCTCCTCCCCATCCAGTGGCTGGAAGTCAACGGTGGTCCAGTCAATCTGGGTTAAAGCTTGAAAGACAGCTTCTTCACTTATAAGTTCAGACGGATAAACGTCAGGGGCGTAAGTGTGCTTATGGATTGGCGGGATAAGATTTTGCACTTCTTTCACAGCAGTGTCAATCCGTTGGTTGTTGGCATCGTAGAAGGATCGATGAACAGTTAAATTAGCCTCTTTCGCCAATTGACTTGCCAGAGGATGCATCTACTTTGTCAGGACTTTGAGGGCTTCATTATCAAATTCTGCCCCATTTTCTTGTTCACCAGGAAAGCCCTTGGCAATATCAACTAGATCCAGGTCAGCTATCCATGCTTTGGCTCGGGTAAGTGCCAACAAAGCGCCAGCCCTGGCAGTGGATCGCTTCATCTCTTCTATCTGCGCCGGCGTCATGGATAGTCTTGCTAGAGTGTCCTTGATCAATGTTGGGACCGGTTTGTTGTAAGAGACTGCACAGATAACCCGTTGGGCACCGGTATACAGTTGCTCTATCAACGTATATGCCGCCTTCAGCTTCAATCGCATGTCATAGCCCAGATGAGCAACACGGCCACCTATAACGGTTTAAGATTTTGATGTTAAACCAACAAATTCAAAGATGGTTATTCAAGAAACCTTGACAAGAGTATTTACCAAATATTGCAGAGGCCATGGCATTTACTTGACGCTTCAACCGGTTAGCTCTTCCGCCACCGGTTTAAGAGCTGACTCGGCGTCTTCAGCCCGCTTCAACAATGCAGTCTTTTCAGTTTCCCAATTGGCCCGTTCAGTCTTGAGACTGTCCTTCAGTTGTTCCATGGCTGTTAAAGCGCCTTTCAGCTCCTCTTTAGCCTTGGAAGTCTCTGCTTGTTGGGATTTGACATTCTCTTGCAGATCAGCAATTTGAGAACATTGGTGATTTATGTCAGCCTGTCACAGTCAGATGAGGAGGATATTAATATTTTTTCAGAAGTCACAAGCATATAACCAGTTATACACTTGGCACTTGGGGGCTAATGTGGATTGCTTCTGTACTACTGATTGTTTGAAGTCCCAAGGATCAATACAAGTTTTAATCTTGGCACTTGGGGGCTAATGTGTGTTTGATCAGAAAATACACATGCAAGGGAATTAATAAAATACAGTATGGCACATAAAAGTCCCGATTTATCTTCAAGAGATAAATCGGCCCTTGGGGGCTACTCAGTCGAAGTGTTCTTTATCTTTAAAAGTCCCGGTTTGTCTTCAAGAGACAAACCGGTCCTTGGGGGCTACAATGCAGTGAATATACAGAACAAGGATGAAAGTGTTTGGAAGATTACCTCATAGCGCTCCTTCATCAGATTCACCAAACCGGCCTCATAATCTCGGCTTGTGTACAGGCGGTTCAGGAATCCGGAATGAAGCTCCTCGGCAGAAAGGTTAACGTAGCTCGATAAATCGGTCTTCCCTTTTCCCTTGCCCATGGCAGCAAATTCCTCCTTGGCAGTATGTTTTGATAAAGCAATCGGATTGCCTGGGACGGTATGAGCGGTACTAGTGATACATCATCATCGCCAACTTTTGACGGGCTCGGCGGATTGACAATATCCCTGGCTGGGCTCGGCGGGTCAGCAGCTGGGCTTGGAGGCACAGCATGCGGACTTGATGGATCAACATGCATAGCCGGGTCAGCTTCCGGCGGATTAGCATCAGTGGCTGGGTCTTGCGGGGCAGAGTCATCCATGACAACATCAGTATCTCTACCAGCATCTTCTGGGGCCTTCTCCGTTTCAACTTCATCAGTGGGGCCGCTGGTCTTGGCTTTCTTGCTCAGTCGGGCCTTGGCACTACAACATCAAAACAAAATATTAGTATGGTAAACCGACGCATGATGGAAAAAGCTAAAAGGAAGTATGCTTACCCAGCGACGGTCTTGAGGGGAGGCAATTGCATGGTTGATGAATCGCTGGATGAAGAGTTAGAAGTTACCTGATAATTTGAATCAGACGGATTAAGTGGGTAGCGGAAGCAACCCACCAAGGGAAAAGGCTTATTAAAAGAGGAAGAGACCTCTGGACGACGCTTCCGGTGTGGAGTGTATGGTAAATCGGAGGAAGTGACCTGTTGACCACTGTGCCGGGTTGTGCGACGGCCTTCAACTTGCTGTGTCTTCAAAGAAAATTGTGGATCCAAATGTGCAAGTGGGTGAGAGCGTTTTACTTTCTGGACTGCACGATGAAGTTTTTGAACCGACACGTGATCTGAACCGGAGGAAAGGGAGATTACCTCAACACGATCAGCGCGGCTGGCTTCCGCATCATCCTGACAATAATCATTGTTAATAAGGTGTACAAAAAATAAGCCAACGGAGTCAAGTTCTACCTCTTGGTCTGATTCTTCAATATCTTCGGGCGGATCAGCAGATTCGCCGGTCTTCTTTTTGGCTGCTTTCTTTATAACTTTGCTCTTGGCACGAGGAGCCCTTGCCGGTTTGTCTGAAGCCTTCCTTTTCCAGAAGGAGCTATTGTTCTATAAAATTAAACAAAGGTTTATTAGAACAATGTTAAAGCGGAGGCGGATCAAGAAAGTACAAGGATAAAATCTTTACCGCTGGTGGTTTGTTGGAGGTGTAAAAAGGGGCCAGCCCAGTTTGGCTGCACGCAGCGATCGGTTCATCTAGCATCTTTTTCACAGAATCAGTGACTTCATCATCAGTCATTTATATCTCATTAAACCGTTGGGGATCCTTGGCATTGCCGGTATACTCGTGCATCAATCCGGAGCGGCGGCTTAAAGGAAGGACATGCCATGCAACCCAGCAGCGAATGAGGTCAACACCAGTCAAACCGTTGGGTAGGAGAGCCCGGAGGTTGGCGAGTTGAGGTGCGTAAGCCTGTCGCTCCTTGGCGGTGAGTCGTTGAGGCAGTGGATGGCCATTGCTGAGCCGGTGAGCGCGGTAACCCGGCAAAGAATTTTCTCCAGTAGGAGCAGTGTTTTGACAATAGAACCAGGTTAGATTCCAGTCTTTCGAATGGCTGTGATGTTTGGCGTGAGGAAAATCAACTTCTTTTCTCTTTTGAATCAACACACCACCAAGTCCAGTATTGGAGCTGTCAGAGAACTCAGTTCGGCGGTTTAAGTGGAAGAAATCCCGGAAGAGCTCAATAGTTGGTTCCTCTTGAAGGTAAACTTCGCAGAACACTTGGAAGTTGCATATGTTGGACACATAATTTGGTCCAATGTCCTAAGGATGGACTTGAAAACTAGCAAGGACATCTCGGAAGAACTTTGATCCGGGAGGGCTGAATCCCCAGTCTAAGTGCTGCATAAATACAAACACTTCTCCGTCTTGAGGTTCAGGAGGGCACTCAGGGCCAGGGACTCGCCAATGAAGGACATTCTTTGAGGCTAAAGCGTCAGTTACAACGTAACCATTGATTTGAGTCTCTGTGACCCAGGAAGGAGCCCAGTTGCAGGCTGAGAATTGCTTAGTCATGTTGAAGGGTAAACTGTAAAAGAAATGTGAAGGCCGGTTTAAGATTCAAGGTCGAGGTTCTCTAAACCGGTGTTAAACCGGAGAATTTAAAAAGGACAAATTTGAAAGTTGAACCGGATACTACTATCCAAGTCAGAATGGCGGTTTAAGTGAGGGCTAATGGTATCCGGCGGATTACTAACTACTAAAGGTTAAACCGCTCTTAAACAGAAGAGGCAGAGCCGAAATCTACTAAGTGTTCACAAAAACAGGTTTCACAATATGACAGTATAAATTTGGATCTACCGTGGTTTAATAAAATAAATCTTTCTGAGCCCTACAATGGCGCTAAGAGGAACGGAGAAGGTCCAAATGAAGTTTATCCAGGAATAGCAAGATGTTGTGGTGTGGCAGACTAAAATTATAGATCTCGCCGCAAAAGAAACTAGCAGACATATCTAGATTCAGTATAGAAGCTAAGGGAAAGGCGGAGAAGCACTGACGAACACGGATAAACTCGAAGCCCTAATGAAGATCTAGGGTTACCGGAAGGCAGACTTACCAGGGCCGCGCAGCAGCGGAGGAGTATCGCAGGAGCTCTGGTACAAACAGGGTGATGCAGCGGCCTAGTTGGTGCAGGTTCGAGGATCGATGGCGGCAGCGGCGCTCGAGTTCTTCGGGTCGCGAGGAGGAAGACGAGAGGCAAGGGGGGAAAATGGGAAGACCCCCGGCCCTATTTATAAAGGCAAGAGGATAAAACGACAGGCGCAAAAATTGAGGGGCCTGAAGCGGCAAAAGAGGACGCAGTTGTCGCCTCGATCTTCGGGAGCAATTAATGAAGGGTATCTTTTTATGCAGAGATGGCATCATGACGATTTACTGCAGTGACAGAAGATGACGTCACGGCGGTTCACCAAGGTTTACAGAGAGAAGACAACATGGCGGTTTACAGAGAATCATTACAAGATATTCATGAAATTTTCCTAAGTGTTGAAGATTGACATGAACAGGTTCCAATCAATCTGGGGCCTAATGTTGAGGATATAACCACTGAGTGTAAACCACCCAGGAGGGGCCGGTTCACGCTCATCTATACTGAAGCCCATGAAGACAAGATGGCGCTTTACTGATAAATTTTAGAGGCCTAGAGGTGGATTAGGGCCCATAGTGGTAAACCGCCATAGTTCTATACTTGTATTGTAAGTTAGGGAAATGGAGAGACCGAGCCGAATACTTGTATGAGTCGGCCTCAGGACTCTGTAAACCGGCCGGCGTCAACCTGTATATATAAAGGGCCGACCCGGCAGCGGTTCAGGGACAACAGACAACAACTTGAGACTCAGGCAAAGCGTTTTGCTCCCTGGTCATCGAAACCCCAATAATTCCATCACAACTGGACGTAGGCTTTTACCTTCATTGAAGGGGCCGAACTAGTATAAAACTCTCGTGTCCCTTGTCCGGTTTAACCCCTTCAGGCTAATCTCGTTGCGATGGCTCCACGACTAAGTCCTTCCGCTAGGACATCTGACGTGATATTCCCACAACAAGAACCAAAGTCTTCAGCCGAAGACATTCATTTTTAGGGGTCGACTTTCACTGTAAATATCAAAATCCTCATTGACTTATAGAGCCTGTGTACACTCACAAACATATTAGAACCTTAACCTATAAGTCTTCAATACACCAAAATCACTAAGGGGCACTAGATGCCCTTACAGTAACAGTGCGGGGGCTGTGGCTGTCACCCGAGGCAGCCGACAAAAATGACATATCAACCGGTTGGATGGCAGCGTTTCCCTTATTTTTATTAGCAAAAGTACAAATCATATATCTCAAAAGTTATATCATTGAAAATACCTTTACAAGATATGTATTTTGTAACATGTACTTAATATATATTTCGTGTGTCTACCGGTTGGATCCTTATTATCTACGGTTATCTTCATCAGTGGTGTTTGTTGTTCTGATGCACTGGTTCTATAGAGGCTTAACACGATGACTTCCCGGCAGACTACTACAACAAGGTCGGCTTCGGTGAGAGGGGGGCAATGATGGTTGAATGTCTTTGGCCCGCTCCAGTGCTTGTAGTCGTCGGTTGTGGTCTATGGACCTGGATGTATTTTTTACTTCCGATGAGAGTTGATGAACTGATCGGAAGTTTTCTAGCAAAATAAAATAAAGAATCAATGCCCATTTTTTTCTTAAATAGACGGGCCTTGTATATATGGTACACATACATACTTGAGGAAATCTCTTTTCAATTTTCCAAAACACCGCTGTGTAGATGAAAGTGTGAGGTGACCTTCTTAAGCCACAAGTAAGGAACAAAGCAAAAGGCTCCTCCGCACCCATGCTTCGGCACAAATACTCCGCACTCTCCCCTTGCCGCCGAGATGGACGTGCAGATGGGCGAGCCACAGGCGGCACCTCCTCCCGCCACCGTAGAGGCGGCACCGGCTCCCTCCACCCTCCACTGTAAGCTTCCCTCCCCCTCACCAAAACCCTAGGTCCCCCTCCCCCTCACCAAAACCCTAGGCCCCCCTCCCCGGTACCTCAGATTTGTTCTGATTTGCTAGTGTAATGAGCCTCTACTACAACAGTTACAGGTAACGATAGCTATAACTCTATTTAGTGGATGACTTAGGATTCCTCGACCGTTGCAGCTCCCACGATGTCCTCCTGCCCTCTTATGTCCAAGTGGTGATCCAGCAGCCGAATGACATGTGATTGTTCGAGTGTCGTTGAGTTGTCCGAGTGAACTTCCTAATGTATGCATCCGAACGTTAGCATGGTCCAGGGACCTACCTATGATGGTGATGGGTGCTACCTCTCACTACAAAAAAAGACACATCCGTGACATTTTGGGCCGAACGAATTTTTTTCTGTCATACATATGACACTTCTATGACGATAATTGTGACAAAACCCGGTATCATCATACATGTGGTGGGCTCCTACTTCTATGACAAAAAATCATGATAGAAAATGGGCTTTTCGTCCTGGGCAAGCCGGAGACGCAGCTGCATGACATTCTTTGGGCCGTCCATGACGAAAAAAACCGTGGTAGAAGCGAGGGCGAGGAAAATTTCGGGGAGTTCCTGGTTACGGTGGGAGGTCAGGGGCCGAGCGATGCGCGTTTCTCTCGTACACGTATGCGCGTGTGTGCGAGGCGTTGGATCTAACTGAACCCGAGCGATTGCACTGTAGGCTACGCGTTACTGAACCTGAGCGATCGATCGATGGCTGTTAACTGAACCAGATCGAGCGATTCTTCGCCATCGCCGCTAATCAAGCCGATCGATGCCGCCTCTGATGAACAAAGTGAGCGTTGGGGGGGTGGATGAACAAGGAGCGGTGGCGTTGCCTCGGATGAACAGAACCCATGGTGTGGAGGCTCGATGAACAGAGACGGTGGAGGGTGCCCGTGGAGGGGTGGTTGAACAGACCCGTGGTGTGGAGGGCTGGATGAACAGTAGACGGTGGAGGGGTGCTCGTGGAGGGGTGGTTGAACAGTAGCCGGTGGAGTAGCGCGTGGTGGAGGCTGGATGAACAGGAGCCCGTGGAGGCTGGAGGAGGTCGACGGTAGCCCGTGGAGGCATGAGGAGGTCGACGGTGGAGATGAACAGATCCCGTGGAGTCCTGCTTTGCGGTACGCCACACCCTCCCGGCGAACAGACCCCTGCTTTGACCGTAGCGCCCAACACAAGTCCGCTTCTCCGCTTTTGCGGTACGCCACACCCTCCCGATCAACAGACCCCTGCTTTCGACCGTAGGAGGTCCATTTCGTCCGCTTTTGCGGCACGCCAAACCCTCCCGATCAACAGACCCCGCTTTGACCGTAGGAGGTCCGCTTCTCCATTTTGCGGTATGCCACACCCTCCCAATCAACAGACCCCGCTTTATTCCGTAGGAGGTCCGCTTCTCCGCTTTTGCGGTACGCCACACCCTCCCGATCAACAGACCCGCTCAACGTGGGAGGTCCGCTTCCTCCATTCTCGGGTACGCTAGGCCTCGCTTCCATCGCCGCTCTGTCCAAGCCTCCCGGCGAACACAACCATGCATTCCGCTCGACCCAGCCATTGGCTCCCACGCGCCTGCTGCCTCCCGGCGAACACGACGCATTCCGCTGACTCCCCATGATCACGACGCATTCCGCTGCCTCCCCATGAACACGACACATTCCGCTGCCTCCCCATGAACACGACGCATTCCGCTGACTCTATGAACACGACGACAACGACAGCCCGCTCCGACCCAGCCATGTACACGAGCCCCGCCAGACGTATGCGCGAGTAGGCATTCGAGACCCTGCCCATATGTACGTGCGGGTCAGATTTTCTTTCTTGCACCTTGGCGGACGACGCGTGTACATGCTACGTGTGCGCCTCTACTACGACACGTGCACGCCTCTACAACGACCAGTATGTACGCACATGTTCGCAACCAGAATGACAACGCTATGTACGCTTCAACTAGGTGGGTCCCGACTGTCAGGCACTCCCTTGCCTGCAAAGATGTAGCTGGTGGGTCCCAGCAGTCAGGGGGGCGAATCGTTTTGTTTTTTTTTCCCGGACGCACTTCCTTGCATGCGAAGGTGTAGCTGCTGGGTCCCAGCAGTCAGGGGGGCGAATCATTTTTTTGCCTAAACGCACTTCCTTGCGTGCGAAGGTGTAGCTGGTGGGTCCCAGCAGTCGGGGGGCGAATCATTTTTTTCGGACGCACTTCCTTGCGTGCGAAGATGTAGCTGGTGGGTCCCAGCAGTCAGGGGGGCGAATAATTTTTTTTTCCAGATGCACTTCCTTGCATGCGAAGATGTAGCTCGTGGGTACACGCAGTCAGGGGGCGAATCATTTTTTCGCGAAATATGGTGGCCCGACCGATGGGTCCCCGTTGTCAGGTGGATGAATAATTATTTTGTGCGTAATAAGGAGGCACTTCCTTGCGGCTGCCATGGACCCAGCTGTCAGTCTCTCCACGTACAGTCCACGTCCGATGGAAGTTGTTCCTTGACCACGTTAACCTCGCCGCGCCGAGAGCACCACAGCGGTGGACGACGGCGAGGCCTAGGAAGGGGACGACGTGGAGCCGGGGAAGACGTGGCAGTGGATGCACACGCGGAGAGGAGTACGAGGGTTCACTAGTTCGGCCGTCTTTGCCGCCGCCGCAGTAATAACAGGGGTGGGTGAGTGGAGGGATGGCCCGCCGGCGGTGGGAGTAGTAGGGGTGGTGAGGCCTCCGCGCAAAGACATCCGCCACGGAGGCGGAGCAAAGGCACGACCGCGCGCGCTTTGGGCGGCTGGAGCAAGAAGACCAGAGGTTGAAGAAGCACAACGGCCATTGAATGGACATCGTACGGTCACTGCAGGTAGAATCGTTTATATTGAATAAGTTGACAAAGCCCTTGGTACGTCAACTTAGTAGGCCCACAGGTCAGCTTCCGAAATGATGCGCCCTAGATGTCAGGGGGAGGAATCATTTTTTGGGCGGGTGAAGCTAGAATATCCGAGATTGAAGAAGAAGCACGGCATCCGTTGTATGGACATCCAACGGCCACTTCTGCTAGAACCGTGTGTTGACTATAAGTTGACAAAGCCTTGCATACGCGTCAACTCTTTTTTTAGGGGACGCGTCAACTTAGTAAGGCCAGAAGTGTGTGGCAGAGAACTTATAGCCCATTTGAGATTTGTAAGAATGTGTAGCCCATTTTTGAATTCTAATGGAATTTACTACAGCCCATTTACAGTTTGCTAAAAGTACAACCCATTTCAACCAACCGTTCAAAACAGAATTCAATAAAATTTCCTACATTTTGATGGGATCCAAAATATTTTTATCCAGAAATTTCTAGTCAGATTAAATATAATTTCAATATAAATGTATATTACGTAAAAATCCAACGAAACATTGCGCTCGCAAAAATTAATGAAATTAAATTTTCAATATCCAAAAATAATATTTTATAAAGTAATCACGTGTTTGGTGCATTTTTTATAGTTACTGCCCAGTTTTTATAATTACATCCCATTTATTATTTCTTAAAGCCCATTTTCTTGTTAAGCCCAGCGGGGAGGAGAATAACAACTTGACCTTGCCTGGGTATCCATAAAAGGTCAAGTTGACCTTGGTCCTTGACTTTTAATTTTTTCAAGCTGAAAATGGCTAGCCCAACTATACTTTTTTAGGAATACCCACGCAAGGTCAAGTTGTTATTCTCCTCCCCGCTGGGCTGCAAATCTTTCCCCGCTGGGCTCTTGTTATCCTCAAAAAATTATGTTTATCAATGCATTAATTGCAATGCATGCATGCATAAAGTACATGCATTGGTCAATTTTCTCTTAATACTTGCATGCAATGATTTAATGCACCTTGGAATCTAAACACGTGATGGAAAACAACCAAATTAAGCCTTATAAAATGGAAAAACTAAAATTTTGAGATAATCCCTATAAACCGGAAAGGATGGAGTACATAGGTTGAGAATGGTGTGGGACCGTGATGTCAGGAAACCAGGAGGAAGCAAAATAAATTATAGTTATATATATATATATATAATAAGGAGGCACTTGCGTACGTGAGGCTATGGACCTGGTGGGTCCCCATTGTCATCCTCTCCAAGTAAAGTCATCTCCTCGCTCGCTTCCGCCTCAAACAATATCGCCGCCCGCTTCGCTTTCAAACGACACAAGTGTCGCTCGTCAAATCCATCTACCGCCCACATTAATTATACGGGGTTGCCGAGGCGGCTACTCCCGCGCCACACGTCCATCCCTCCGCCCACCCACCATTGCTATATAAACTGCTGCGCCGGCCATAGCCGTAGTCATCCGCATCCATTCCCTTTCTCCTGTCCACACCACTACTGCCCACCATGGCTTCCTCGCGCTCCAGCGCTCTTCGGGATGGGCGGATGACGGACCACAAGGAGATCGCAGCCATTGCTACCGACCGGCTGGCCGGCAGGCAGCGGGAGGACGACGACGTCCCAATGGAGAACATGGTAGTCGACGATCCAGCGCCAACCCCCTCCCCCGCGCCATCCTCGCCGGTGCATTGCACTATGACCATCGTTGAGGCCCGTGCCCAACATATGGACAGGGTAAGGCAGATGCGTGAGGAGCAGTTCCGGGAGGCGCAGGCCGACGCCGCCTACAACCACCATCTCCTCCAGGAGAACCTGCAGGCAGAGGAGAAGATCGCCGCGGAGCGGGCGGAGCAGGAGGCGCTGCGCAAGGGCGGCCTCGAGCGCTGGCGGTACCGCATACGGGTGGCGGAGCCTACGGCCGCCTACAAAGAGGCTAGCAAAGAGGGCGATGAAGCGGGCAGACGCTATTTGGCGAGACCGAGGACGAGGCAGAGGACAATGCCGGCTCCGACGAGTCCCCGCTCCGCTGGCGTCGACGAGGCCCTACTCCGCCGAGGCCCCGCGACGCCAACAACGAGGCCGAGGACACCGTCGGCTCCGCCGAGGCCCCGCCCCGCCAACAACGAGGTAGAGGACATTGTTGGCTCAGCCGAGGCCCCACCCTGTCGGCAACGTGGGGGAGGATTTCCACTGCTCTGTTGAGGCGCCGCCCGCCGGCAACAAGACAGAGGACATATCCTACCGTAGGGTTACTAACGGGCATATCCAAGTTGTGAATGATGCCTAAGTGGTGAATGCTCGGTCGCGTAGTCCGGCTCTTCTGGGTCTTCCTCCTCATCATCAGTAGCACGTCTTCCTTCATTGCTTAAAGGGGTGGGGGAGTGGAGGAGCTCAACACGGCGTTGCTTTGCTGGTGGGGTGAAGAGCTTGCGGTAATCCCTTGCGCTCATGCGGTGTTGCTGTGGTGGTTCTCCATCCTTTGGGGGTCTTCCGCCTCTGTATGCGATAGCGGGCTGTCCAAGGGGAGCACCTTCCTTCTTGATCCTATCCGTCTTCTCTTGTGCTTGGCGAAGAAGTGCCTTGGTCTCATGATGTTCCTTTCGGAGTTCCAATGATTCCGTGGCCAAGTGTTGTGCCAAACTATCGGCACAAAGGCTGAAGTAGGTCTGGAATCGGAGTGGAAGTCCTTCTTCTAATGGTGGAGCTGGTGCACTGCTCTCATCCTCACCTTCCTTTCGATAAGGCAAGAAGCGGGTTGCCAATTAAATACGCCATCTCTCGAAGAAGGTCTCGGAGGCGGTGAGTGCCTTGAGGGTTGCCATCTCGACGGCAAGAACTAGTGTTGCCATCCGGGGTCCCTCAAGAACCAGCTTGTTGGAGAGTCATTGGCCTTCACGATCACTTCCATGTGATACTCCGCCTCGGTGTCATTGATCCAATGCTCATGGTAGGTGAAAATGGGGCTCGGTGGTACTTGGCACTTCTTGAGGCTATCCTCGAGAAGCACGGAACCGTGATCGTGAAGTCTTCGGCACGCAGCCATCTACAAAGGTTGAATGGGAGAGGTCAATAAGGAAATGTATTTTGGGTTGGGTATGCTTGAGAAAAGAAGAGAAGTTTAGATGGTCTCAAGCTAACTAACGTCCATGCTAACTAAGGCTTCCTACAACAGATGGCTCGATATCAGCTCTGTGGGGACCCCGACTCATAAGTCGTGATCACGAATGCACGTACAAAGGATCCCGAGATCAATGCTCACCGAACACACGTAAGCTGAATAACAAGAGTCTTACATCCATACATACCGCCTTACACAAATTATGACCATTATGGTCGAGTCTTACATTGATAAAGCCTTAAGGTATGAACATCAAATGAAACACATGCAGCGGAAATCTTAAATCGATAAATAGAACCCATGCCATCTGCCTTAACCCTACAGCATTCTCGACCGGAACGCCCTAGTTCGCATGATCGCCTCCAAAGAACTCTTCTTCAACTCCGGTTCTTCCATGCCCGGTCAATTAAATAACCAAGGCAAGCCAATGAGTACTTTGAATGTACTCGCAAGCAACCCATGTTTTGGTTCAAGATGTAACAATGCATGATATAGGTAAATTTTTGCGAAAGCTAGTTTTGAGTGCAATGA
Organism: Aegilops speltoides; assembly: GCA_021437245.1. NCBI lineage: Eukaryota > Viridiplantae > Streptophyta > Magnoliopsida > Poales > Poaceae > Aegilops > Aegilops speltoides. The sequence goes on along the minus strand of CM038144.1, from coordinate 423,419,287 downwards.
CATGTTCAACAACTTGTAAGACATGCATCAAGAGAATTTAAGTAACCATGAGGACAGATTTACGATATCAACATAAATAGAGTGGGCACCAACCCAACATAAATAGAGTGGGCACCAACCCATCTCAAACATGTCAAGTCCTTTGACTTGACCCAAGTAGTTTTATCACACACACACACGGTTGAAAACTCGGGCGTAGTTTAAGCAGACCGCCTAACTGTCCTTGACCGTGGACACGGCTATTCAATAGTTTTACACTCTGCAGAGGTTGCACACTGCACTCCACAAGATCCGGGAACTTCCGTGCATCCACGACCCGTGGTACCTCAAGTACCCGGGTAAGCACCGATCACTACCTTTCCCTAGACGACACTAACATGGAGTCCACTCGATTGGTAGTAACCCCCATGCCTAACATTTCACATCATAAAATTGTGGAGCATCGCTCCGATATTCATCACATACTGGCGCGGGGTACCAACGGTGTGTCCGGTGCCCCATAAAAATGTTCTTGGCCGCCCTACCTGGCACGACCCTGTCCCGAGAGAGAGCACCAACTCTCCCCGTCACTAGTAATGCGGCTCCAAGCTAGTATCGGTCTAGGTAATCAATAATGCCCTTTCCCATATAAGGGTAGAGTGGTTAGCATGTAAGGTTGGTACAATGACAAATCTTAAATCTAATCCGTTTTGAAAACAACACACACTTGCCTCGTAAACCACTTCGTCATCAAGTGGTTACCCATTTCATCATCTCCCTCGGGCATAAGTGGCACCCGACGGGGTTTTCGAAAAAGTCTTTTGAAAATACTTTGCCTCCTTCACCATGCGTATACCCGTCCCTTTTTGCGTAGCACTACCTTAGCATCCTATCTACTCCCACCGGCATAACCCTCATAAGAAGGTAGGGTCATGCACAATGCAAGTATCAACGAGAAAGTACGATGGCAAACCATCAAGTGGCTACCACCTCATCATGATTCCGATGCAACAATAATAAAGAGCTATATGACATGCATAAAAAGGGTTTCATAGACATGGTCAAAGGGCTGCTTGCCTGGCTCAACAAAGTCTTCAGGGTCTTCAAAGTCTTTTGGTCCAACTCCTTCGCGAGCAACGCAATCTATCGTCGCAAAATAACAACGAGAAAATAAGGCAAAAATAAAACAGAAAAACCAAAGTGCTCAGAAAAATGTCAACTTATTTTTGTAAAATACTAGGCTGAAAACTAAGAAGGGAGGAATTCTTACTTTTGGATTTGGAGTTATACAAGAGGGGATATGAATTTCCAAACAGAGATTAAACTGCTCAAATTTGAATTTAAATTTGAACAGTACATTAAAGTTGGTTGGATTTGAATGAAAGTTGCACCATTAAATAGGTTGCAATATTCTAGGAATTTAGGAGTTGGAATTGTTGCATTTGGATTATTATTTAACCCTGTGGAATTTTTGGAATAATGACAGAAAAGAAAAAGGAAAAGGGCACTGTGCCACTGGGCCAGAACAGCCGCAGGGCAGCAGGGCCAGGGGGAAAAGAGGCCCAGCGAGCTAGGGCCAAGGTATCCAGTTTTTAAACCCGACGGGGGGGCCCAGCTGCCAGGGGAGAGAGAGGGCGAGAGAGAGGTGAGGATGACAGGCGGGCCGCCATCTCTCCGACCATGACAGAGGGCCGGGCGTGCTCACCGGGCGATCGTGAGAACACGGCGGGTCGAGCTGATAGCACGGTTGGGGTCAGCGTGGAGTCGCCGTTCAGGTGGTGGTGGTGGACGTCGCCGGAGTTGCCTGGTTCGCCGGCGACGAGGTCTCGCGGCGGAGGAGCTTCGGGAGGCGGTGGTTCCGGTCGTTTCCGGCTGCAACAGAGAGGGAAAACGGAGGGGAAATGATCAGGGAGGTGAGGAGAGTCTAGATTGGGAGAGAGAGATGGCAACGGAGGCCTGTACACGAGTTCGTCGGAGTCCCGAGGCGGCGGAGCTCCAGCTCGATCTCGAGCTCGGGCGCTTCTGGAGAAGAACTGGGGGTGCAGGGGGTGACTTGGTGGTGCAGGGAGTGATTGGCGAGGAGAGAGGGGCTCGGGGATGCCCTTAAGTAGGCGAACGGTGGTCCACCATGGGCTCGTGCGCTGGCGAGCTCATGCTCGTCGCTACGGCCTCGGGAGGGTGTTCTTATTTGTGTCTAGGGCGTTTGTAGGGGTCGACTCACGCCTGGGGAAAGAAGAGGGGAGCAGGAAAGGTCGTGGACACAGCACAGGTGAGCCGCGCCATTGGCGCCTTCAGGCGGCCAGTCCGCTAAGCGGGAGGAGAGAGAAGGGGACAGGCACCGTGGCGGTCGCGGACGCCGAGGCGACGGTTGGCGTGAGGGAGGGCCGAGGTGGCGGGAGGTGGTTGGAAGGGGCGGCTACTGTCGGGAGGCGCCTTCAGAAGGCTCAGAAGCACCAAATGGCCGCCATGGCCATTCTTTAAGCATGGTGAGCGCGTCCATTGGTGTCTAGCAGGTCTAGGGGGAGTAAAGAAGAGGAGAGGGGCATTGGATGCCCTGGAGAGCTAGTAGGAGGGGAGGGAAGGTGAGGGAGAGAGAGAAAATGGCTGCCAGAGAGGGAGAGAGAGGTTTTCATCCCCCCAACAATTGAGTTTGGGCTAGGAAAACTTACTGGAGGTAAAATATGACCAGAAGGGGCTGTGGTAAAAATTTGAGCTCATCAAGAATAGTGGAAGGGGTCAAAATAATGGTTTTTGCAAAATGTCAGAAGGTGTTTGATAATGGTTTGGGCAGGCAAATGGACTCCAAATGCCATGAGACTCCACAGGGTGAAATGACTCATATAAATATGGCCTTCCACCAATTTGGAGATTATTTGGGCAAAGTTGCCAATGCAACTTTTGTAAACCCTAGAAATGAGCAGAAATAGACTTGAGTAGATCTAGTTGAGAAAGTCACTTCTCCTTGATGCACCACTTGGTGTAGTAGCCTCATTTGGTCATGTGGACATGCTCACAAAAGTTGGGGTCAAGGGGAGAAAGTTGGTAGTACAAAGTTGCTCAAACTTGATTCTGGTCAGAGAGGGTTTTGGGGCATTTTGGTGAACCAAAATGACTTTATTTGACATGAGTCTTTGCAAGGTGATCACAATATGCATTTGTGACTTGCTGGATTTTTCTTGGATTTTTATGAAAATATTTCCTGTAGAAATATTTCAAATCCTTGAAATGGGCAGGAATGGTTTTGGGAGGTTTTGTCCAATATTTTGAACATGACCATGTGTTGAAACTCTTATATATGGAAAATATATGTCCACTGAGTTTCCCTGATTTTTGTCAAATATTTTTGAAACAATAAAATAATTTTTCCCTATTAAAGACCATTTCTGGCCTTAAGAAAAAGCTTTTCAATAAAATAAGAAAATAGCTTTTAAAATTATATTTTTGTGGTTTCTGGGTATCCTATATCTAATAGGTTTCAAATATACCTTTTGAAAGATTTTTCACACCTCAAATCAAGTACTTGCAGTGCAAATCTTAATTCAAGGGTTTTTGGAAAACTAATTTTAGAAAATACTTTTTGGCCAAATTATTTTTGTAAGAAAATACTATATTGCTCTATACACAAGGGCAAGGAGATGAAGTATAGAAGGTGGAGTAGTTGACTATTAAGAGCACTTGAAAAACCACATAGAGAAAACCAACTTCAAAATAAAAGCCAAATAATGCAAAAGTTTTTGTTGGACCAAATTTTCATGCTTTATTAATGCAAATGAAGTGTCACAAAATGCAGGGTGTGACACAAAGGCATAGCATGAATCACTAATGGCATATAACAAAAGTCCCTTACTGACCATGAGGCAAAAGGGCACAGGAAATATGATGGCACCCACGTAAAATGGCAAGTTATATGACAGATTCAAAATGGCAGGAACAACAATAAGTAGGCATGTTGGTGAGATTGAACCACTCACCACAGGGCAATACATGGCATGGAAAGGCAACCAACAGTAAGAATACATGTTTGTGAAGCTAAGAATGGCAAGAACAAGTTCATAGGGTGCACGGATCACTAGAAAAGCACATGGCCAAAACTGAACTTCATGTTAACAGGCTGACAGCAACATTATTTAGCAAGTTTGGAGCAAGATAACAACAAGCTACAGCAGGCTATAAGTGCAACCAGGGGCATGAATGGATATAGCAAGACATGTATAACAAATCATCCTTAGTAAACATCTCCAGAATAATGCATGAAATGACTTGTAGCAACAGGTTTACATAGCAACAAAATATAACAGAATCTGTCAGGAAAACAGCAACAGCAAGTACCCTACTTCACGAGCTCGATGCACTCAGTACAAGAATCACAAAAATACATGAATGGCACCACTGGAAAGATGGCATGGCATAGATCAAAACACATGTAGAGCTCATGCTCATAGGATGCACACATCGACCATGGCAAAAATGACAAATGAGCATGTTATAACAGTTTCAGCAGATTAACATCATATAGCACTTTTACAACGATGATTCAGGCATCAAGATGAACTCAAATGAACATGATGCAATGGAACGAAATGAAGTACTCGTTGCGGTGAACAATTTTATATATTACACGCACGAAACGGAGCGACGGATGCAGAGTTATGATGCGATGAACATGGCATGATAGTGTCAAAATTACAGGACTTAGTGGATACGGGGTCAACCTTCGATCTGCACGGTTTTCGAGGTTCGTCAGAGTTCGTCGCCGGAGACGAAGAGGAAGATGCCGGGGAGGCGCGGGGAGGCGGCCCCGGCCCGGATCTGACCGGATCCGGCCGGCGGCACGTTGGGGCAGCGGCGGAGGGAGCGACCATGCGCGCGCGCTGAGCGCGCGTGAGGCGGGAGAGGCGAGGCGGGACCGAGGCGCGGTCGCGGGATCCGCGCCATCGGGCGAGCGCCGGGGGCGCCGGCGCGCGGGGCGGCGGGCACGCCGGCGAGGACGGCGCCGCGGCGGCGCGAAGCGAGCGCGGGGCGAGGAGGCCAGCAGCGGGAGGCCGGCGGACGCTGCTGGCTCTGGCAGCCGGGCAGGGCGGCGGCGGCGCGAGGGTTCGTCTTGGCCCGCTGATGGGCTCTGGGCGGCGCGCGTAGGTGGGCGCGGGACGCCACGTGCGCGGGGACGGGCCGACATGTCCGTCGGCGGCGGGGAAATGTCCGGCGGCGCGAAAGGAAGAAGGCTAGGGTTAGACCGGGATTTCGGGGGAGGTGCACATATTTATAGGTAGAGGGAGCTAGGAGAGTCCAAATGAGGAGCGCTTTTTGCCCACACGATCGTGATCGAACGACCGAGAGCATGGAGGGTGTTTGTATGGGTTTTGGGCCACTTTGGGGAGGTGTTGGGCTGCAAAGAGAAAGGGGCTATTGTGGTTACCCGGTTAACCGTTGGAGTATCAAACGACCTCCAAATGGCACGAAACTTGACAGGCGGTCTACCGGTGCTATACCAAGGCTGATTGGCAAATCCCGGGCCATTCCGAGAAAGTTTAACACCCGCTCACAATGAGAGACAAAAGGGGAACGCCAGAGGACATAGGAGTGTCGGATTGCAAAACGGACAACGGGGAAAATGCTCGGATGCGTGAGACAAACACGTATGCAAAATGAGATGCACATGATGACATGATAAAATGCAACACGCAAGCAAATGACATGGCAATGACGGCGAATAACTGGCAGACACCTGGCGCATCGAAACCGGGGCGTTACAACACTCCTCCACTAACAAGAGATCTCGTCCCGAGATCTTAGGACCGAGACGGAAGGGAAAAAGGGATGAGGGAACCAAGAACTCAAGAGAAGAAGCAAAGAATCGAGAGCACTCAAGAAGAAGAGAGGAACGACGAGAATGACGAGAATCGACTCCTGTTAGAACGAGATAAGAAACGAATAAGACTGAACGAATTTAGTAAGCACTCCGGCTGAAACATGGAGGAATAGAACACGAGCTTGAGAGGATGGAATAACACTTGATGAAGACATGACACAAAACCTCCGGAAAGAATTGAAAGAGTTGAATGAAAAGAACGGAGAAGAAAATGACAACTTGTGCCACGAATGCAATAGAAAGCATCTTTAGACGGAAGGTTTAAACGGAGTTGTTGAGAAAATCAACAACGAAAAGAATAAGCTTGTTGTGGTCTTATAGGTAACATCTCAAGATCATAAGGTGATAACCGGCCACAAACGGAAATGATTGGATAACTGAGAAGAACGAAGAAATGCAAAACTCCACTTCAAAGGAATACAGAGAATTAATTGCACCTCGAGACGCAAGAGGAAAAGATACTTGAACTCCACCAACAAAATCTTGATGAACTCTTGAAGAATGACTTAAATCAAGAAGAACCACCATGAAGAACTCCGGTAACAAAAGGATGATGAGATAGAATAAAGGATGAAAGAATAAGATGAGCCTTGCGATGATTTAGATGGAAGGTCCCGATGAAATGGCAGAGGAAATTTGAACTCCGGAAAAGAAAAGATGAAAACACTTGGAACTAGAATTTATTCATCAAGAACAAACTCCGAAGGAAGGGATTACTCACTTGGATGAAATAAGAATAAGATTTATTGTATGCTTATCCTTCATCAAATTAAATTGATGACAAGCAATGGATTTTACATATTACTTATTCTTCTTGAAAAGGATTAAGAAGTGACATAACGCAAACCTAAGAATGTCTTCATGAACCATCGGTAGAATTGAAAAGAGCGAATGAACTAATATGATAATGAAGGAAAAAGAATCTTGAACGAATCACCATAATAATTTGGAAATGACTGATGAAAGAGAATGAATCATCGGGAAGAATTAGAAGAACCAATATGCTAGAGGGGATTTAGATGCGAAAGAACAAAGAGATAATGAGCTGATTAAAGAACACTTGAATGAAGCACCGGGATAAATAGAGAACGATAACAGGAATGATGGCCTCCGGTGAAAAGAAATGGAAAAACAACTCCTGACATACTCCGGATGGGTAAGAAAAGAATATCTGACAAACCGAATAATATGAGAGGATAACATGAAGCTAGAACCATGAATCTTCGGAAGAACGGACAAGATTTGGAGGAAAAACTCTTCTTCAATCTTCAAATGATGACGAGAAACACCACCCAAAATTACTGAGATACACCGGGAGAATGAAAAACCGAAAAGGTTGAGTCAACAATGAAAAGAATTTGAAAACGATCTTGGAAAGGCATCTGACTGATATGTCAACTTCGAAAAGGATTAGAAATGGCTCCGGAATAATTAGAAGAGTCAGGTAAGATCCTGGGAAAAGACATGTGGGTTAGGGCCCACTAGAGAGAAAAACACCGTTGAAAAGGATTGTTGAAGAGATAGATGATGCACCGAAACAATTGAAATATTTGAATGAGGTGACAACCTCGAATTAATTGGAACACGGACGAATCTCCTGAGATGTCTTCCGAACTCCGGAATAATTGAATGGCGAGAGGCAAACGAGCAAGGAGAACACTTGATCCAAGGAGAAGAATGTGATCAACCCGAAAAAAACTTGAATTGAATCCACCGGAAAAGAAAAAGAGATGAAGAATGTCGAACAAATCAAGAATTCACTGGTTGAAATAATTGAGGGAAGACTGAAGGGTTCCACAAGAATGAAATAGATAGTCGAGAGAGACTCAGACTCCGGGAAGAAAAGGGTGGGAGGGCGGGAAAATAAAAGAAACTCGGAAGGGGAAATCAACGAATATCTTGAAGAGAAAACACCAGTTGAAATCATTGAGGAAAGAAAACAAAGACTTTGCACGAGTAGGATGGATACTCGATTACGGACTCCGGTTCCGAGAGGAAGAAGGGGTGGGCGGGTGGGAAGAAAACAAAGACAACTGAGGATTGAACTTGGCGAAGAAGAAGAGGCTCGAGTCGACTTGACGAGAGATGCACCGGACAAAAGAGGATGGACAACTCATGAAACTAACCGCGTGATCCTAAAGAAAAATTTGAAGGGAAGAGGAGTAGTTCAAAACACCTATGTCAAGATTCCTTACCAGAGCGACGAAAGGGCTGAGGAGTAAAAAGAATTCCTACTCTCCGATATAACTAGACTCAGAAAACCAATTTTCTTCTAGACTCAACAATGGCCAAACTACACGATCAATCAAGGGGGGCTCCTATGGTCGGTCAAGGCTCTGATACCAACTTGTCACGCCCAATATGCGACCCTATCCAAAAGGAACTCGAAGGTCCCACCAAGGATAGACCCGCTTATTGAAACGCTTTTGCAAGGTGGATATCATTACATCAACATTACATAATACATAGGGATACATACATAAGGCATACAATGCCACACAAATACAACATCATCTTACATAAGAGCACCATCCGACTACGGATGAAACACAAACAGAAACTCAAACGACATCCACCACGCTAGCCAGGCTGCCGACCGAATCTATCCCCGATCAAAGAAGAAGCGAAGAAGAACTCCAAAACAAGCAAACATCGCTCTCGTGTCATGATCATCGCATAACCTGTACCTGCATCTGTTGTTGTAGTAATCAGGAGCCACGAGGACTCAAAGAATCCCATTACCATGGGTATCAAGACTAGCAAAGCTTACAGGAAAGGAAGGGGTAAAGTGGTGAGGTTGCAGCAGCGACTAAGCATATATGGTGGCTAACATACGCAAATAAGAGCGAGAAGAGAAGCAAAGGGATGATCGTCAACTAGTAATGATCAAGAGGTGATCCTGAACTCCTACTTACGTCAAACATAACCCAAAAACCATGTTCACTTCCCGGACTCCGCCAAAAAGAGACCATCACGGCTACACACACGGTTGATGCGTTTTAATTCGGATCTGGTGTCAAGTTATCTTCAACCGGACATTACCAAATTCCCATCTGCCCATAACCGCGGGCACGGCTCTCGAAAGTTTATACCCTGCAGGGGTGTCCCAACTTAGCCCATGATAAGCTCTCGCGATCAACGAAGGATATTCCTTCTCCCAGGAAGACCCGATCAGTCTCGGAATCCCGGTTTACAAGACATTTCGACAATGGTAAAACAAGACCAGCAAAGCCGCCCGATGCGCCGACAATCTTGATAGGAGCTGCACATATCTCGTTCTCAGGGCAACACCGGATGAGACATCCTACGAGTAAAATCAGACCTCGAGTTTCCCCGAGGGGGCCCCGCTGTCTACTAGGTTCGGACCAACACTTAGACAAGCATTGGCCCGGGGGGGCTAAAATAAAGATGACCCTTGGGTTAATTACTCCCAAGGGAAAAGTAGGTGGTGGTGAGGCAAATGGTAAAACCAAGGTTGGGCCTTGCTGGAGGAGTTTTATTCAAAGCGAACTGTCAAGGGGGTCCCATAAATCACCCGACCGCGTAAGGAACGCAAAATCCGGGAACATAACACCGGTATGACAGAAACTAGGGCGGCAAGAGTGGAACAAAACACCAGGTATAAGGCCGAGCCTTCCACCCTTTACCAAGTATATAGATGCATTAATTAAATAAGAGATATTGTGATATCCCAACATAATCCTATCCACCATGGAGCAATCTTCAACTTCACCTGCAACTAACAATGCTATAAGAGGGGCTGAGCAAAGCGGTAACATAGCCAAACAACGGTTTGCTAGGAAGGGTGTCAAAGGTTAGAGGTTCATGGCAATTTGGGAGGCTTGAAGAACAAGTTATAGGAAGCGCAGCATAGCGATAGAACGAAGCAACTAGCAAAGCAATGATAGTAGTGAGATCCAGGGTGACGGTCATCTTGCCTGAAATCCCGCAAGGAAGAAGAACGAGTCCATGAAGAAGATGAAGCCACGAAGACGAACCACACGTAGACGAATGAATCCTCATGATCGCAACGAAACGGGAACTATCGAGAAGAAGCACACAACATGGTAAACACACCACACATGAACAAGACATGATGCACAAACAAGCATGATGCATGACAAATCTAGATGAGGCTACTCATGGCAAGAGATGATGCAAACAAGAACAACACATCAAAACAAGTTTAAATGAGGCCGAGAACAACATATAACAATGGGTCCAGATCTGAATAAAACTTATGTTCAAGTTGTTAAACAGCAAGTTAAGATGCACCAAGATGATCTACACGAAATTCTAGTCAAGTTACATATGAAGTTCATTAGATTTGGAGCTACGGCCTAGAAGATATGAGCAAAACAAGCATGGCATTGATGCAAAATGCATACAAACATCAAGAAAACACTCCCAAACATGGATGCAACATGATAATATGAAGCTACATGCAAAATCAAGCAAGTTTCATATAGAGAACACTCAAAACGGAGCAACGGTGCAACACATACACTATACAAGTTATAATAACAATCTGTCCAAAACAGCAATTAGGCATATTGCAAGCATCAAAACAATATGCTACAGCTCCCCAACATGATAAAAAAAGGCATGGACATGATGTACAGGTAAAGCACAACAAAACATGAACACTGAGCTATCTCCAGAAAAGACTAGAACATGCTCAAAAGAACATGGGAAGATTGCAAATAATAACAGTTTCAGACTTATCAGGAAATAACATCAGGTTGCAATGTTTAGAGCTATCAAACAACATGGTACAGGAACTTATCATGGCAAACAAAGGCATGGCATGAATCTACTAATGGCATAGAACAAAAGTCCCTTACTGACCATGAGCCAAAAGGGCACAGGAAATATGATGGCACCCACGTAAACATGGCAAGTTATATGACAGATTCAAAATGGCAGGAACAACAATAAGTAGGCATGTTGGTGAGCTTGAACCACTCACCACAGGGCAATACATGGCATGGAAAGGCAACCAACAGTAAGAAGACATGTTTGTGAAGCTAATAATGGCAAGAACAAGTTCATAGGGTGCATGGATCACTTGAAAAGCACATGCCTAAAACTGAACTTCATGTTAACAGGCTGACAGCAACATTATTTAGCAAGTTTGGAGCAAGATAACAACAAGATACATCAGGCTATAAATGCAACCAGGGGCATGAATGGATAGAGCAAGACATTTATAACAAATCATCCTTAGTAAACATCTCCAGAATAATGCACGAAATGACTTGTAGCAACAGGTTTACATAGCAACAAAATATAACAGAATCTGTCAGGAAAACAGCAACAGCAAGTACCCTACTTCACGAGCTCGATGCACTCAGTAAGAGAGACACAAAAATACATGAATGGCACCAATGGAAAGATGGCATGGCATAGATCAAAACACATGTAGAGCTCATGCTCATAGGATGCACACATCAACCATGGCAAAAATGACAAATGAGCATGTTATAACAGTTTCAGCAGATTAACATCATATAGCACTCTTACAATGATGATTCAGGCATCAAGATGAACTCAAATGAACATTATGCAATGGAACGAAATGAAGTTCTCGTTGAGGTGAACAATTTGACATATTACACGCACGAAACGGAGCGACGGATGCAGAGTTATGATGCGATGAACATGGCATGATAGTGTCAAAATTACAGGACAGTGGATACGGGGTCAACCTTTGATCTGCACGGTTTTCGAGGTTCGTCGGAGTTCGTCGCCGGAGACGAGGAGGAAGATGCCGGGGAGGCGCGGGGAGGCGGCCCCGGCCCGGATCTGGCCGGATCCGGCCGCGCGCACGTTAGCGGCGGCGGACGGAAGCGACCAATGGCCAGCGGGGTCAGCGCCGAGGCGGAGAGGCGGAGGCGGACCGAGGCGCGGTCGCGATCCGGGAACCACCGGCAGCGAAGCGCCGCGGGCGCCGTGGCGGAGGTGACGGGCACGCTGGCGAGGACGGCGCCGCGGCGGCCGGGCCGAGCTGGCGCGGCGAGGAGGCCGGGCGGCCGCGAGCGGCATGGACTCGGTCTGAGGAGGCCAGGCAGGCGCGGCGGCGGCGGCGGGGCCCTTGATGGGCTCTGGATGGCTCTCTGGCGGGCGGCGTAGGTGGGCGCGGGGACACCACGTGGCGCGCGGGGACGGGCGGACATGTCCGTCGGCGGCGGGGAAATGTCCGGCAGCGCGAGAGGAAAAAGGCTAGGGTTAGACCGGGATTTCGGGGGAGGTGCACATATTTATAGGTAGAGGGAGCTAGGAGAGTCCAAATGAGGAGCAGTTTTCGCCCACACGATCGTGATCGAACGACCGAGAGCATGGAGGGAGTTTGGATGGGTTTTGGGCCACTTTGGGGAGCTGTTGGGCTGCAAAGAGAAAGGGGCTATTGAGGTTACCCGGTTAACCGTTGGAGTATCAAACGACCTCCAAATGGCACGAAACTTGACAGGCGGTCTACCGGTGCTATACCAAGGCCGCTTGGCAAATCCCGGGCCATTCCGAGAAAGTTTAACACCCGCTCACAATGAGAGACAAAAGGGGAACGCCAGAGGACATAGGAGTGTCGGATTGCAAAACGGACAACGGGGAAAATGCTCGGATGCGTGAGACGAACACGTATGCAAAATGAGATGCACATGATGACATGATAAAATGCAACACGCAAGCAAATGACATGGCAATGATGGCGAATAACTGGCAGACACCTGGCGCATCGAAACCGGGGCGTTACATCAACGCTGCTGACAGCAAAGGGCGTCCCATTCGAAAATATCAAACGCATGTCTTGCTAAAATCAATGAGCAAAATTTGACAAGGTTGTCCCATTCCAAAATATCAAATGCCTACGATTGTGGAATGGGCAGGGTTTGCCATCAGTTCGGACATTGACATGGCACCTCGTGCTAAATAAACCAGCTATTCTTTTTGTGCAGTTCCACCAAAATCAACCAAATTCGCACGTAGCTTGTATGATTTCGCCCTTATATGTTGCAACACCTTGAACTTATCGGCACCTCCTTTCTTGTGGTGGAAATGAATGATTCGATGTATTCATGAACATTTTGTGCCCTTCCCATTGAAATCAAGCTGAGCACCCCTGTTTGCACAAATACAAAAAAGTGATTAGTATAAAGCAAACTATACTATGAATTGACAGTTTCAACAGGAAACATACATGGTCCATGTAGAGCACACTTTTAGAAAAATGGAACTCACCAGAAAGAATCCTAGAACATTGTACTCGTGCATCACAGCAAAAAAATGGAGATTTGTCAGTCCTTCTGAGCTGAAGTTAGTTTGGTCTTGTGGGGAGTAATGTAACCATCCTTCAACTGCTCCTTTTGATGAGAAGATAGACAGGGCTTCTTCATCCTGGCATAATCGGAACTAGTCACTTCACGTACTCCATATTCTTCTTCAGAGGAAGATGATCTTGTTGTGCAAAGAGGACTACTAAATGCTAGCATCCCTGTTTGCTCGAAAAAAAGGAAAGGAAATATTTAAAACAGCACAGATGAAGCACTTCTCAAGGACAGTACCACTTTTTCATGACAGTGTCTAAACAGTAGCACAACACCAATAGAGATGACAAAGCTCAATCATATGGATGAAACCAGTGGGCGAGTACCAACCTTTGTCAGGAGGCTTATTGTGTAGAGCATACAGATGCAGCACTTCTCCGGAACCATCTGTTGCTATCTACGGTGGTGGCCATGCTTACTATATACTCCTCGATTAGTTTAATGTTTCCAACATCTTCTTGTGCAGTTCCACTAAAATATGTGGTATCTTCAAAGAAGATCCCTGTTTGCACAAGTAGAGATAATTACGTATTACATTAAGAGTGGCATCAAATCAATGGCAAAACAATTGCTCGTTCCAGCCATAGCAATAAATTAAGATGCAAAACTGTATCATTATTGGTGTCATCACAGTTCCCAAAGGCTTCATTACAAAGACCGGAGTTGATTTTTGTTTTTCTTCCGCTTGTTCTTCCCCTTCATCACTTGGTTCAATAACAAACAAGCTTTGCCTTCAATGTAAGATTTGGCATGTCAATTAGGGAGCACAAGTATAGTACTAAACTTCATTTTCGATGAAAGTGGCAAAATACAGCCAATAGCCAGAAATATCCTTATCTTACCTCAATGGGATATTACGGTGCACATACTGATTGGAAGTCTTGTTCCATTTGTGCAGTTCACTAAAATCAAGCAACATTATCATACAAGTAGCACAACATATGAAAGCACACCGCAGAATCATGTGAAAGAAGGCTAGTACTAACCTCTCATGATGCGAATTCAAACAACTCACAAGAAGAAGATCTGAACCAAATTAAGCCTTAACGGATAGGAAGTAAGATCTCCTCTTGTGCGCCCACTAAGATCAAGCAATCAAGCAACGTTGTCGGTGTGACATTTTTGAACTGCACAAAACACTCTTAAAACAAAAGTGTTTTGTGCAAAGGCAACAAAAGGTCACAATGGCAACGAGGTGAAGTAGATAACCTGTTTACACAGAGGTGGAAAGGAAACAATTATCGGTAAATAACGGTAGATGACATGAAGCCAACAAAAGAAGCATCTACCTTATCTAAATGGGAAAGAAAGCAAGACAAAGGCATTTCTCAAACGGTGGCATTGATTAATATTAACATAGAGATTATATTAACAATAAAATTCGTTAAACATGTAATTTGCTTTTAAGCGTGGCATTGCATCAATTTTCCAAATGCATTATTAGAGGGTGTTTGTTTACAGGGACATTTTGGTGTAGGGACTAGAAAAACTCCGTGTCAGTCCCATCTAAACCAAACAGGAGGGACTTTTAGGGACTAAAAGTGGGCATTTGGGACTAAAGAAAGAAGACCCCGAGGGAGTCTTTTTGGGACTTTTTCCAACAGTTGCCCCTGCCACGCATCACACCTTGTCTCTGTTAGTTCATTACTGGGGGTAATATGGTCTTTTAGCATGTCATTTAATAACCTCTAGTCCATGTTTAGTCCCTGGAACCAAGCAGGTAGGGACTAGGGAGTTTTCAACCAAGCAGGGCCTTGGATTAAAACCAGCTAATGAGTTGCACGGGACAGTGGACGCACCAGCACCATGTGCATCTACCGATAGAACACCAAGGAGCATATTTGTGTTGGTCCCAGTTTTGTTATCTTTAGACACCTTTTCCTATGTGAGCGCAGCAAATCTAGTCCTGCTCAAACTCTACAGCCTTGTCCCTTCCTTTCCTTTTTGAACTAGTACTTTCACCCCTTCCTTTCCTCTTTGAACCACGTCCTAGATTTATGCGATACAAATTTCCCCACTACTTTCCCCCATTCCTTTCCTCTTTGAACCACATCCTAGATTCATGCTATACAACTTTCCCCCTTCATTTCCTCTTTGAACCACGTCCTTGATTCATGCTATATACAACTTTTCCCACTCCTTTCCTCTTTGAACCACGTCCTAGATTCATGGTATACATGCAGCTAGAGCAATGCATGTGGAGTAAGTAAATTATACCTTAAGGATCTTGGGGCGTGGTTCGGTGGGCGACGGGATGGCGGCGAAGAAGAAGGGGTCGGAGGCCCTCCTGCGCCGCCGCTGGGTGGAAAGTGAACAGCTGCGCTGGTAGTGGATTCCCTCCCTCACCGACGGTGACAACGTTAAGCCTCCTTCCCTTCCCGGCGGACGGATCCTGCCGGCTCTTTGAGCAGCAGTGAGGGGAGAGAGAGGCCAATGAAGTCTTGTTTAGATCTGGAGAGGGCGGGAGAGTGTGAAGAGAGCAACTACAAGCGTTGAGGCTCCAGCAGGAGAGGGCGAGAGAGTGTGAAGAGAGCAACTACAAGCGCTGAGGCTCCAGCGATTATATATATACTGGAAAGAGAGTGTGAAGCGTGCAAACCCTAGAAAACATTTTGACCAGTCAAAGAATCCTCCTGGCACAAATTACTCTCAAGTGTAGTTATCGAACCCGAGACCACAAGTTTGATGAGCGAACAGGCTAACCAGCTACACAATCCTCCCATTATGTTCAACGAGAGGAAAATAACCTTTTATACATTCCTGCATTCGTGTGACAAGCATGCCATGTTTTTGTGTGTGTGTGTGTGGGAGTCATTGGGATTTCAATCATAATCGTGTCATGTGGCTTTGGTGGTAAGACTATCCACAATGGTGCAGAAATAATGCAGCCTTAGTCACCTTACCTCTCTCCACGTAGTACGTTGGGTCCCACCAGTCAGAGGGTGAAACAAACAAATTAATAAGAAAAATTAAAAGCACCAGCGGTGTATATTACCTCACACATCTCGCTACTGCTCGGGAACACTGTCCAATTGATCCCTCTGTTCGCTCATGAACTATTTTAAGTGAATCCTTATTATAACATGGACACAAATTTGGGCACTTGTATTCGACTTAAGTGTGCCACCGTATCTCGTATACTTACTACTCCCTCCGTCTAGGTGTAATAAGTCACGTTAGAAGGTGCAACGGACCAAGGTGTGTGTGTGTGTGTGTGGCGTGTGTGTGTGTGTGTGTGTGTGTGTGTGTGTGTGTGTGTGTGTGTGTGTGTGTGTGTGTTTAACAGCATGTGTGTGTTAGAGAGAGTGACAGATCGACCTACTCCTACAGAGAGATGGTGTGTATTGTACGATTTTAGCCGCGAGAGTCGGTGCATCCTCTCGTTTTCGGGTGTGTCCGGTAGGGACATGCGGACAGCTGCCACGCCCACTCCTGACCAGCCTGGCCCACCCAAAGCCCCTCCATCGCCCGCGCGTGCTTCCCGCCCGAAACGGTCAGCGCCGCTCCAAAGAATCGGTGTCGCATTCATGCCCGGGCAGAGCGGACGCGACCTCTCACTGGCGCAAGAGTGATGGTTGCTTCGTCCGTCCAACTTACTGCTGGGTCTATGTGATTTGACGGCTCATTGGTCTTTATTACTGAGGTGGTAGGACTGCTAGATGTCCCACGCTTTCGGCGAAAGGAGGTACTACTACTTCTACTAGATTACAATTTTCTCCATTCTTACAGCGGAGGCGTGCAAGAGCAGTGAAAACACGCAGGCTCAGTGATTACATGGCCCACCTCACACTATCACCGTGCGACACCTAACTCTTTACATAGTACTCCTTCCGTTCCTAAATATTACTAGATGAGTCCCAGCTTGCCATGAACAGCGTATATCTCTCTGCATAAAAATTATCGATTTCATAGAACTAAAAAACTCTATAACCGCATGACAAATGTGGTAGCCAAACTAAATAAACTCCCGTCATCATTTAGATCATCCCACGTAAGGAAAAAAGATTAGCCAACTCCTACTGCATAATGGAATTATATTTTTCTTTTTGACATGTTAATGGGTCTTAAAAGCTCACTTACATGCATGCTACCGATGCATGCTTGCATGCAGACATGTTGATGTGATTTAAAATCCACTCACATGCATGTGCCACGGTATTTCTGCATGCTTGCATGTGGCTTAGTGCGGAGCCTCTCAACGTCTAGATCAGATGGCTATTATGGACTTATTTACTTCATCTAACGGCTACATCAATTTTGATGATGTGGCTCAAGGAGAGGATAGAGAATTCCTAGTAGTGGGGGCTAGCTATTACTAGTAGATAAGTCTTTGTAGAGATTCCACTAGGTGAACTACATACGGAACAAAATGAATGAATCTACACTTAAAATGCATCTATATACATCCGCATGTGGTTCATGGTGAAATCTCTACAAAGACTTATATTTAGGAACGGAGGAAGTACTAGTATAGTACGTCTTGTAATTTATCAATGAGATAAATTTGTATAATGCTATGAAGCTTCCACTTCATTACATGTATCTTAAGGCCCAAGGTTGCCCGTTGCAACATTTCATCAAATACAAAGGAGACTAACATGCATGCTATTGCATCTCAATGATTGATGATCATAGCAAATATGTACTCCTCCGTTCCAAAATAAGTGTCTCAACTTTGTGCAAACTTTAGTACAAAGTTGTACTACTACTAAAGTTGACACTTATTTTGGAACAGAGGCAGCTAAAGAAAAAACGATCCATGCAGTCCCTAGCCCTTGAACCGTGAACCCTGACCAGGCTTCAATTTGCTGGCAACGTTCGAGCCCTAATAAATGAAGTTTGCAACCTTTTGACCATCGGATCATTTTATGCAGTTTCACCAAAATCGAGATGAGCATCCCTGTGGAAAAGAAATTGAAGAAGCGCGATTAGAATAAGATTACTGGGACTAGTTGATGAGACAAACTCATCACAAATACAGTACGTAGAAGCCAGTAGAGGTATGTGCGGGGCAAAGAAGTAGAGAAATATCCACAGGGAGTGATGTGGGCAGCTGGAGCAGTGGTGCAAGCCGGCTGTAAAGCGAGTTGTACCTGAGGGACGTAGCTCAACCTTGAGGAGGGTAGCGGGAGGCGGCAACTGCCCATGTCACGGCAGTGAGCAAGGGATGAAGGCAACCTCACCAGCTTTGTGAGAGAGAACGGCAGGGACCCCTGATCGGGACGTGCCGACAGTGGGTTTTCGCCGTCGGCGACGGCCACCGCATCTACACTAAGCATCCACCCCTTCCCCAAGCGGACGTGATCCGCCGGAATGTTAGAGATGTGGCCACAGTCGTTTTGTGCGAGAGAGTGTGAAGAGAGCAGCCCCAGCAAGCAACCGTGTAGGCTGGCCCGTCCTAACTATGTATATAGTGGAGCGGTTTCCTTTTCTCTCCATATGAACCTATCATATTGCGTACATGCCACTGGAGAAAAAAAAACTTTATTTATAAATGACGCGGCACCTACTACTCGTTCTCCTATAACTTTGCGCTTGGCATGTCCAAAATATTAACCTTGCAATTGGATCTTCGCCTCTTCGGGAAGTCTAGCAATAATGGTAGTGCAGTATATATCGTTCTGGCTAATATGAGACCGAATGAATTGTTGCACATCCACCACGTGGGCGAGGGTCGAGGGGCGAGGGAGAGTGCTACATACGGAGCAAAATGAGTGAATCTACACTCTAAAATACATCTATATACATCAGTGTTTGGAGTATGTACTAGTAGTTCATATTGAAATCTACTAAAGGACATATATTCCAAAGAATATGATATAATCTCTATAACCAAGGTAGTAGGGACGAGGAGTAAACGGAGGGAGTAGTAAATTTTTCTCCTCATCCTGCGAGCCACCATGCACATGGGCGAGGGAGCGAGCATAAGGCGAAGCAAGCTTCACCTCATCCTGCGAGCCACCACGCCTGTGGGCGGGGGAGACAGCGTACTAAGCAAGCTTCTCCTCGTTCTGCGAGTTCACTGGACACATCAAAAGTACTCTAGTGTGTAGAGCCTTGCCTCTAAGGTAGGCCCCACATGGTTTGCCTCTTTTTTTAATTTAACATAACACGTCAACTTGCAATTTGTTTGTTCACCCGTGGTAGATAGGGATGGCAATGGGTACCCATTACCCACGTACCCGGCGGGTAAAAACCCTATTAGGGTAAGGGTATGGGATAAAAAATTACCCATGTGTATATTAATAGAAAAATATTAAACCCATCGGGTAGAATGGGTATGGGTATGGGATAGTATAACCCATACCCGTGTACCCATATACCCGCATAAAATCTAGTAAGGGCCTTCACTATTCATTTATCTAATCTAGCTTGCCACAAAATCATTCTATGTAGCCCACGCACGCACGTACATGGAATGAAAGAAGGAATCCCATCTCTCTCTGTCTCTGCGTGATTAACGTGATTAGGCTTAGCCGCTTAGGTAAATAATCAATACTTGGTCACGTCCCATATTCAGAGACGGAGATTAATACCCTTCCCATCTCATTGTCTCTTGCCTCCTCAGGCATTGCTAGTCACCGCAGCCAACGCTCCAGCTGCTCACTGCCTCGCCATCGCCAGCGCTTCCAACCGCTCGGACGCAATGGACCTTGGGGATGAGGACCACGGCTTTCACGTGGTCAGCGACGGGGAGAAGGAGATGCAGCTGACGGTCACACGAACTAAGTCGGACGGCGACGACTACCACGGCGCAGCATCGTCGTTGGATGGTGCCATCTGTCTCCGTCCGACAGGAAAGGTCCAAGCCCCCGGCCAACGTAAAGGATCTGTACCTCTTGGCTCGGCATCCAAGGTGCCTTAGCGGCCTAGCCCGTTTGGTCGATCCTCTACTGCCACCAAGCACAAGAACAAGAGCAAGGCTATTTTGGCTTGGTGAGTTTCAATTTTGTGTATGATTTTATGAATATGAGCATTGATCTTGTAGTTTTTGTTTTTTGTATAAATGATGTGATGCATTCCTAGGTGGTACGTAGATCTAATCTACAGATGATGTGATGATATGATGTTTTTTTAGTATTGATTTTCTGCCTATACATGATGTATATAGCTGCTATGATGAATATGATTATTTTTTTATATATATACATGATACGTAGAGATGTTATGATGTATATACGAGCATCATGATTTCAGTGCTCATCGTTCATATAAGCATTGATCTCTGCCTATACATGATGTATATAGCTGCTGTGATGAGTAAGATTGTTTTGTACATAGGTGATACATAGAGATGTGTTATGATGTATATATGAGCATTGTGTGTTGTCGTTTACTATTATTTCTTGCTCAAGTCGATGTGTGCACACATGGGTATCTTTTACCCGTGGGCACCCATTTACCCTGTCGGGTGATGGGTACGGGAAAAAATTACACCCATTGATGGGTATGGGTACGGGTGATGGGTAAGCTCAAGGGGGGTGGGTAAGGGTATGGGGTAACTCCACCAGTATCCAAACCCTGCGGGTGCCATCCCTAGTGGTATATGATCCTCCCTCCACCAAGTGGACAACCAGCACACGTGCCAAATTACCATGTGGGCTGCCTTTTTCGTACAGAAATAAGCTCCACCGTGTACCCACGCGGGTGTGGTTGGGAAAGAGACGGGAGTACGTGCGCCGTGCATGCACCCCTTCTCTTCGTGCATGTCCCCCACCTACGTGGGTGTGTGTGAGAGATACAAACCGCGTTCATGAGTGTTTTTTGTTTTGGGTTGGGGGTGGGGGTGGGGTGGGGGGTTGATTTCGTGAATTATTTGTGGGAATATGTGTCGATGACATCTCAAACAAAATTTTGCATGCAATGTGTGTCAAATGGAGGCCTATCCATATCATACATAGAGGGTCGGGCAATCCACGAGAAGAGAGGGAGGGGTCATAGCTATCGATAGAGTTGAAGAGAGGATCAAGTGGGTGGGTGCAAGATCGATGAAGAGAGCCATCAAAATTGCGTGTGTGTGCAAGTCAAAGATATAGGGCGACTGGCCTACCGGAACGTTAGAGGGCACATGTCAAGTTTGTGTGTGGCAGGGAGACATGACTAGAGCGCTCGATGTATCAGTGTGTGGGGGGAGGGGTGGGGGAGGGGGAGGCAGAGGCCTAACTATAGAGGTAGAATGACTCGTATATGTGTTGAGAAGGAGAGACCCAGTTATGTCTTGAGGTAGATCGGTCGACATCCATACATAACTGAAGGACGGGAAATATGATGGGACAGAGAGAGAGAGAGAGGAGAGAGAGGGGGAGGGAGAGGGAGGGAGAGGGTAGAGTGCTGGATGGGTGATGGAGTTGCTTCTTGGAGATGGTGAGAGAGGCCTACTAGACAAACTGAGGGTGGAACTGCAATGTTATCAATAAGAGTGGGGATGTGTTTCTGTGTGTGCCTGTGCGTGATAGATCTGTCGGGAAGCATCCATGGATGATGAAGGGGAACCATGTGTTTGGTAAGCAAACCTAACTAGATCGGTAGACCAATTGTTGTTTGTCGGAGGAAGGGAGAGACACAACTAATGAGGTAGATCGATCGACGTGTGGGTAAAAACGAGTTATAAGGACCTAGCTAGCTATATGTATAGCGAGAGATCGGTCGCTGTACATCCATTTGTTACAGGCAAAAAAGGCCCAGCGAGACGGATAGACAGAGAGAATGGAGCTAGGAGGTGGTGTGAGAGGCACAACTACTAGCTAGATAGGGGAGGAGTGTGCGGTTGTGAGATCGATGAAAAGAGGGGCGAGAGTTTACACGTGTGTCTGACCGTATGAGAGACACGAGGCGAGGACACATAAAGGAGGAGATTGAAGGTGTGTGTGTATGTTGTAGGCAGTCATCGCTGGAGAGGTTTATCGATCTGTGTGTGTCGGAAAGGAGTTGTGGAGACTCTGGGAGAACGACCTAAATAAAAAAATGAATGTGCCCGGTGGATAGAATGCCGAGGAAGGGGGAGGGCGAGGAGGGCGTGTGCATGCACGAGAGAAAGTTAGTGGTAGCTACAAAGGTCAGAGGATTGTGTGGGTGTAAGAGACTAACAAAGATCATCATTTGATATGAAAGCGGATTCATATATTTGAATAGGAGATCGTAGTGTTTTAAACACTGCATGCATGAATATAGCGGTGATACACGTGTTGTGCACATGTTATTCCATAATGTGATAATGCATGGCGTTTGCAGCTCACGGCTAAATGCCGAACAATCTAAACCATACTATACATGAAACAATCTCACATTTTATTTGAATTTGTGATGATGTGTGGCGTTTGCAGCTTACAACTAAATATCGAACAATCTAATCAATACTATATATTGAACATTCTCACATTTTATTTGAATTTGTGGTAATGTGCGGTGTTTGCAACTCACATCTTAATACTTGTAGGCGTAGGGGGCGGGGCACCATACATAATGTGATAAATACCTTATACATATGAGACATGGTTTAGATTATGAAAATCTAGCAGGAGCTAGAAATGTAATGTGATTTGAAATCAAAATAAAGTGGATTCAAAAAATCTAGTTTGAGTTCATATAGTACACATAGTTCATATGTAACTCGAGACTAATCATGTGGTGTGCTGTGAAGATAATACACAAATGATGGTTTAACTTGACAATAATGATGATTGTAGATCTTATTAAAACAGAGAAACGAATTCAAATGCTTTGACTTCACAACAATCATTACTGTAGATCTTATTCAGATAGAGAAACGAATTCAAATTTAGTTCATATTGAAGCGGTAGTATATACGTTTGGAATGCACTAAAACGTTCATTTGAGTAGTAGGTTGCATGCATTATACACGTAGCGAAATATTTTAATTGAACATAACATGAATTCAAAGTTTTGAATGACATTTGTAGTGCGCATTGATTTGGAACAGTACACGTTAGGCTTGTCCGGAAATTTCAACCCGCGGCTTGTTAGCTCGAAATATTTAAGATATATCTTTGTCTCGTTGTGCTCCGACAACTCCCTCCATCTCAACCCGCGCCTTGCTATTCCGAAATTACAAAGCGCGCGAAAACTCCCACCTCCTGTGAAATCCCGACACGTGAAATGCCCGTGGTACCCCTGAACCGAAAGAACCACCTCAAATCGGTGGGGGTACTTTCGTAACTTACCCCACATTTCGGACAAGCGCGTCTCTAAGCCATGGTTCCCCACTGCCATCCCATTCACGCACCCATATGAAACCCCACACCCTGCTCCGTCCGCCACCCAGCCGGAGCCTCTTCCCCGACGACGTCGTCCACAGCAACACCTCGACGTCCCTCATCCACCATACCGGATGAGGATCCATCGTCGATCTCATTGTCCCGCCGGTTCAGCACCCCGTCCTCCACCTCCAAGGAGCTGCCCCGATGTTCCCCTCGTCTTTCGCGCCACCTCCATTCCCACACCGCCTTCTTCACCTGCACCACCGGAAGAGCATCATCATCACCGTTTCCTCGGATGAAGTTGCGGCCTAATCGGCGCCACCAAAGAGGTTGTACACTAATCGCTAAATTTTCTTCTTGATTCGATCTCACGGTGCTGCCGGCGCTCGGTCCCGAGCCAACACGGCGCGGCTCCATCCACGGCGGCGTCGCCGGCCACTTCCTCCACGGCGTCGCTCCCTCGGTGGTGACGTCCACATCAGTAGGAGCTGCTGCTGCTTTAGCTCTCGCTCGCGCTGCTGCTCTGCTCTTGCTCTCGGTCCCCTGCCTGGTCTGCTCTTGATATTGCTCTTGCTCGCGCTGCTGCTCTCGCTCTTGCTCTTGCTTGCGATGCTGATCCGATTTAGCTACACTTCAGTCGACTGAATCGACTTTTGGGTCAGTTGATTTTCAGGGGGGCTCACCGGGGTGAAGGAAGAACCAGCCGCAGCGGGAAGGGGCGCTCACCGGAGAGGTACCCCACTATCTATCTTAGGGTTCAGGATGGGGGTGGTGGTCGCCGGCGGCGGGGCGTTGGCGGGGCGGTGGCGTGGGGATCGCCGAAGAAAAAGCTCGGCATGAGGGGGCCTAGAGGATGGCCGGGCGGCGGCGACCGGCGGTGGGGAGTGTTTTGGGCGGCGGGCGGCGCACCACCGCCACGGGCGGCGGGGGCTGCTGTTTGGCCGGTGGTGGTGGCTCGAGGGGTGGAGGTTGAAGATGAACCGCAGCCCTTGATTTCAGATCCAACGGCTGCAAAATCGATCGACCAGAGATGAAAAAGTCATCGACCGACATGTAGCCTCACCTTGCTAGTGCGTTCAGTTCCGACAGCAAAATTCAGTTTCGACAGCAAAATTCAGTTTCGACAGTTAAGTTTTGTTTCGACAGTTAAGTTCAGTTCCGACAGTTAAGTTCAGATATGAGCAGCTGATGTATTTTACATCTAGCACTTTGTGGTTATGTATTTTACGTCATGTATTGGAGATGCTATTAGAATTCCACTCAGGTTAACGTTGTACGTTGTCTCTCTTGTCCGGCTTTAGCCTCGGCGTCGTACAACTCACCGGAGCTGCTCCAACGACGAAACCCTCCATCACAATGAGCAAAGACTCGGCTCCATCTCCAGACGCCTAAGATCTTCTTCCCCTCCTCTGATAGGAAAGTCAGTCGGAGCATCCTCACCAGCCAATCCAATCACGCTGAGATCGACATGGCTTCGCCAAAGAGGTTGTACACTTGTTGCATCTCTTTTTTACTCTACATGTTGTATATATTGTCCACTGAGCACACGGATTTGTTCCTTTAGTGTCTCCTTGAAAGAAAAAATGTAGGAATTTTAATTTTCACTTGTCCTCCTTTTCAAATTCCTATTCATGAAGCACAAGACTAAGAGATAGTAGCATAATAGCATTATAACCATACATTTTTTTGTGGTTTGACTTAATCTCACCATGCTTCTTTGCATCCTATGATCTTCCAATTGTTGTGAATCAAACACCCAGATTGGCGTAAATCCTGTGTTTTAAATTCTCTGCTTTGCACGTGCATTCCTATCCTATTCTGTCTATTTCCTATCCTGCATTGTTGGAATCCTCCAACTCAAACGAGCCCTTACAAATTACTTCTCTTATAGATAGTTGTCAAAGAAAACCTTGTGTGGTTTGTCCGCTCCTCGCTGCACCGTCGTCCACCCCAGCTCACCGCTCCAACGATGTAAGGGTCCAAAGACAAAGCGAGGATCCGCCTCTAGATTGTCTTCGCCGCCTCGAGATCTTCTTCCCTTGCCACCGCAGCCATGAAAACTGCATTACCATCATCAACCGAGCAGATGACCTCGAGGACTACACGGTCCGCAAGAGAGGCCGCACTCTTCGTGTTCACTTACGTTATGCATCGCTAATACTACATGCTACTTTATCATCCTGTTCACCGATTAGACTCGAGTCACCCAAACTAATGGTCAAACTTGAGTTTTAAATGGTTGTGGGGTACATATCGGGCCGCTATCAATAGTATCTATCTATTATCCGGTTAATCTCCGGTGTCTACTATGAGTTTCATGTTGGGTGGGAAACAAACAAGAAAAAGCCATTATCTCGTATTTTTAATTGAAGCCATTATCTGCCTGCTATTATTGGTTTTGGGTCTATCAACAGGTTGCTACCATCACTCTGGATTTCTGCATGCACTCCTTACATAATCTCACTATGTTTTATTCCTATGCATGACAATTATTGTAAACAATGGAACTGAACATGTAGAGCAAAAGAGACGAGCCTTGCGTGGCAATAAAATTTCATGCAGACGTCGCTCCATGTTAGGCGCAAAGGCAGCCCCCCTCCACGCATTTCGGATTGTAATCGAGAGGAAGATATCTGTTCTAAGGGGGATTCAGAAGGAGAAGACAACTCCTATTTACCCCCTGAGGTCTTCGCTCTAACTTGGCATGTTGATGTTGGTTATATCATGCATATGGTGTCTTGCATTGTTTACTTTATACATTAAATATGTCATCTGCTTAGTTTAGACATCCTTTGTGCGAATGCCATCTGTTTAGTTTATTCATCGTTTATGTGAATTATGCAACGCCATCTTGTTTAGCCAGGCATCATATATGTGAATTTTGCAATGCCATCCTGCTTAGCCAGCCATCTTATATGTAAATTATATCAGGCCATCCTTTTTGTTACATATTACATTTGTCAACAATGTTAGTACATTCAACTGCTCTTCGTGTGCATCAGCCATTTGACACGGTGTTGGCAAATTCTGGAGTGAAAACAAGGTCTTCAGAGCAGACTATGCTATCTGACGAAGCGCATATCTCACTGGTTACGGATAGCTCCTCAGAGGAGGATTCAGAGATAGATGACCAGTCCTATTCCCCCCCCCCCCCCGAGGTGTATGCTCTAACTTGGCAGGGTTATGTTGCTCATATCGTGTGTATGGTGTCTCGCATTGCTATGTCATTTGATTAGTTTATACATGCTTTGTGTGAATGCCACCTATTCAATGTCTAATTACCATATACGTGAATTATGCATTGCCATCTTGTTGCAAGACATTATATATGTGAATTATACAATGCTATCTTGTTGCAAAGGCATTATATATGTGAATTATGCAATGCCATGTTGTTTAGCCAATCATCATGTATGTGAATTATATCATGCTATCATTTTTTTTGTATTACGTGTTCCATTTGTCGACAACGTTTGTATATTCAACTACTCTTCCTGTGCATCAGCCATTTGAAGCGGTGACGGAAGTATCTCGAGTGAAAACAAGGTATACAGAGCGCATAATGCTACTGTTGAAGCGCACATCTTGTTGGTTATCGAGAGCTCCTCGGAGGAGGGTTCGGAGACTAATGACCAGTCCTATTTCCCCCCTGAGGTCTATGCTCAAACTTGGCAGGGTTATATTACCCATGTCATGCATGTTGTCTTGCATTGCTTAGTTTTTACATCATATATGGATTGCCATCTGCTTACTTGCTTACTATATAAATCATATATTTGAATTATATCATGCCATCATGTTTACATAGTACATACACATCATCTATCTGAATTATGGCATGGCAATCCATTTAATAAAGACATCATATAGTTATATCATCTCATCCTGTTTAGTGTTTACAGTCATCATATTTTGAATTATGGCATTCTATCCGTGAATGTGTGTGAATTATGGCATGCCAACCTATTTAAAAAACACATTATATAGTTATGTCATGTCATCTATTTACGTAGTCTCATATTTTGAACTATGTCTTTCCATCTTTTTTAGTTATCCATCATAATGTGAAATTGTGTCATGCTATCCTGTTTAGTTAGCCATCATATATGTGAAATTGTATCATGCTATCCTGTTTGGTTAGACAACATAAATATGAATTATTCCATGCCCTCTTTTATTCCCCACTATCCATTGCACATGTCTATCATACAATGTCTATACTTTCAATTACTTTTCTTGTTTATCAGCCATTTGAATTGGAGAGCGTGATGGCAGTATCTAAGGGAGTAACAACACGGTCTTCAGAAAAGATAGTGCTACCAGTTGATGCAGATAGAACCACGGTTGTACTTGCCCAAGGACCAGATCCACCACACATAACCCAGACTCTCGCAGATTGTACCCCTACCCAGTTGGACAGAGAACCAGCTACACCCCTTCTAACCCCAACCTCGGCAGATAGTAACCCAGTTTCAGTTGACACAGCAACGTCTCCACCATAGAGCACCCAAACACGAGCAGTTAGTAAGGGAACTGCAGTGCCCAAAGCACGAGGACCACCACTCCGAATCCCAACTCAACGCATAAAGGAGAAGAAGATTTGTTCTCGTGTCAGTTCTCAGAGCTATGGTTCATACTCCTTTGCTCTTGCATTCTGATTTACTCATACCAACTATTTTCAAATTTGAAGGATGGAATTGAAACTCCAATGGCGCAATGTATGTTTTAAACCTGTTTTAAACTGTTTGTCGTTGTAACCTGCTCTATGTTGATTTCAGTTTCAATTGAATAAACAGTTATGTTCTCATGTCATGCACATTACAAGTGTTGTTATTGCTCTATAGTTACCCACACTTATATTATGTCTATTCTGTTTTGTCTTGAACAAATATTATTTGAACTGTGTCTCTATCTTGATTTGGCAACAAAAACTAGAATGATATAGACCATAAAGTGACCATGGTACATAGATATATGTTTGTTTCATGTTGTTATCCTGTCCACTTACTACTGAACTATTTACCAAAATGAGTTTCATATACAACATGGTAAACATGTGATGTGTCTGCTTGTTTCTCTTTTAGAATGCGGACAAAATATTGGAGAACAAGATGCTGTTATCCAATGGTAAAGGAAGTAATGCGATAAGGTTCAAGATAGTGAGACATCCTGTTGGTCTCCAAGAAAGCTGATAAAACTATCTTGACGACGGTGAGGGAACCCAAAAGTCCTGTCTTGATGTAGTGTTCGAAAGTTACTAGCCACTATCATGGCACAAGCTCTTCGAGCTCGCTGCTGAATCGGTTCGTCTTCTTGAGTCTCAACTTCAAGTTGAAAGACATCGATCGATGTCTTTGACAGAAGTCAAGGACCGAGGAAGTCCTGCAGAATTCAGATGCATATTTTCCGTGCAACAACAAGTTACTGGAGGATTTAAGCGCCAAACAAGAGAAAGTTAATAAGCTTGCTAAGCATCTTGCCGCATTATGGGTACCTGTGATATTGTTTCTTGAGATCTTCGAAGTGCTTTCAGTTCGGATTTGTTTTGTTGTGGCGTTTATTTGTGCTTTGGTCGCCAACTTTGACAACCAAAGGTATATGATATGCTTTGCTTTGTTCCCTATATTTGCACTGGTGGCGAACTTTGGTGCCCAGTGGATGTAATATGTGTAATAGCCGTGATAGCCTAGCGTTAGTTGCTTGCTTATTTATTTCCTTGTTGTCTTGTTTATTTGTTTGCTTGTAGTCATTGCAGTTCTTTTTCTGCGGTTAGCTAGTGGCTGCAATAACCTATTTTTTAAAACTAGGCCACAATAACCATGGGCTAATACTTACTGTAGTGACACTGGGCCTCCTATAGGCCGTAGAAACAGCGGGCCTTCTACGGGCCATAGAAACAATGGGCCTTCTACGGGCCGTAGAAACAATGGGCCTTCTACGGTTCCTATCATCAATGGGCCTTATACGGGCCGTATGATCGATTGGCCAAATAGGGGCCAAACAGACCGCATTATGGTCGTAAACGGGCTAGAGTTGGAATCGTCCGTTCATGGGCCGACCGTAACGGGCCATCGTTAATAGGCCGTATTTGATGACGCTATGAAAACGGCCCAACGTATTAACGGACCACAAACGGGCCGACTGTAACCACGGGCTGAATTTGGCCCACAAGCAGAAAATGACAGAAACGGGTCGTAAGTAAACGAATGCTAGAAATGAGCCCAAGAATAAATGGGCTTTGAGAAGGCCGAAAGGTAACATGGGCTGGAAACGGCCCAACGGAATAACGGGTCGTTAGTGGGTATAAAGTGATACACTCTTCATTACGGGCCAGTTTCACCACGGGCCGTTAATGGGTGTAAAGTGATACACTGTTCATTACGGGCCAGTTTCACCACGGGCCATTAATAGGCCAAGAGTTACATAGGGCCTCATATGGGCCGAAAGACGTCATGGGCCATACATGCGCCAGAAGTGAAAACGGGTTGGAATCATATTGGATGGCCCAGATGACGCTACTGGGCCTAATTCGGATAGGGCGTAACGGGCCTTGGGTTAGCGGGCTGTAAATGGGCTATATGCGAACAGGCTGTTAATAGGCTTTCCATGGGCCGGGCCGCCACCTTTTGACCAAGTCAAACAGGCCGGCCTTTTCACGGGAATGGGCCTCTGTTGGGCCGTGCCACGTGTCGACGTATCATAGGCGCCTTCCGTCCAATGAGTGGATGACATATGTCCCAACGATGAGCCGACATGTGTTTCCTCCAGCCAATGATGATTTTACACGTGGAAAATCCCCATTGGTCGGGGCTGTTAACGGGTTATCGGATCCAAAACCCGACCCAGTAGCTTAACGGCGTTCCATTACGGTGGATGCCATGTGTCGGTCACCCTTGACAAAAGAACTTCTGTGACGCGTGATTTATCATCATGGAAGTGGACACTTCCGTGATGATAATTTTGGTAATGTCATGGAACACTTCTACGATAGCACAGGTATGACTATCTTGATTCTGTCATAAAATCGTCATGGATGTACATGCATGACAAAAAATGCGACCTACTATGACAAACACGTATCATCACGGAAGTGTATTTTTTCTGTAGTGTCTTGAGCATGCATTGGTTTTCCCTTGAAGAGGAAAGGGTGATGTAGCAAAGTAGCGTAAGTATTTCCCTCAGTTTTTTAGAACCAAGGTATCAATCCAGTAGGATGTTACACGCAAGTCACCTTGTACCTGCACAAACAAATAAGAACCTTGCAACCAACGCGATAAAGGGGTTGTCAATCCCTTCACGGACACTTGCAAAAGTGAGATCTGATAGAGATAATAAGATAAATATTTCTGGTATTTTTGTTGTATAGATTGAAAAGTAAAGATTTC
This sequence comes from Aegilops speltoides, assembly GCA_021437245.1. Classification (NCBI taxonomy): domain Eukaryota; kingdom Viridiplantae; phylum Streptophyta; class Magnoliopsida; order Poales; family Poaceae; genus Aegilops; species Aegilops speltoides. The sequence goes on along the minus strand of CM038144.1, from coordinate 423,388,515 downwards.
AAACTAGTAAACGAGATGCAATGTAAATAAAAGAGATATAATACGATGGGAAAGAGACCCGAGGGCCATAGGTTTCACTAGTGGCTTCTCCCAAGATAGCATATCTTACGGTGGGTGAACAAATTACTATCGAGTAATTGATAGAAAAGCGCATAGTTATGAGAATATTTAGGCATGATTATGTATATAGGCATCACGTCCGTGACAAGTAGATCGAAATGATTTTGCATCTACTACTATTGCTCCACACATCGACCACTATCCAGCATGCATCTAGAGTATTAAGTTCATAAGAACACATTAAGCAAGATGACATGATGTAGAGGGATAAACTCAAGCAATATGATATAAACCCCATCTTTTTATCCTCGATGGCAACAATACAATAAGTGCCTTGCTGCCCCTGCTGTCACTGGGAAAGGACACTTCAAGATTGAACCCAAAGGTAAGCACTTCTCCTATTGCAAGAAAGATCAATCTAGTAGGCCAAACCAAACTGATAATTCGAAGAGACTTGCAAAGATATCAGATCATACATATAAGAATTCAGACAAGAATCAAATATTGTTCATAGATAATCTTGATCATAAACCCACAATTCATCGGATCTCGACAAACACACTGCAAAAAGTATTACATCGAATAGATCTCCAAGAAGATCGAGGAGAACTTTGTATTGAGAATCAAAGAGAGAGAAGAAGCCATCTAGCTAATAACTACGGACCCGAAGGTCTGTGGTAAACTACTCACACATCATCGGAGTGGCTATGGTGTTGATGTAAAAGCCCTCCGTGATCGATTCCCCCTCCGGCAGAGCGCCGGAAAAGGCCCCAAGATGGGATCTCATGGGCACAGAAGGTTGCGGCGGTGGAAATAGGGTTTTGTGGTGCTCTTGGATGTTTTTGGGGTATATGAGTATATAGAGGCGGAAGAAGTAGGTCGGTGGAGCCACGAGGGGCCCACGAGGGTGGGGGCATGCCTACCCCCCTGGGCGCGCCCTCCTACCTCGTGTCTGCCTCGTTGCTTCCTACTGAATTGCGTTTGTTCCAAAAAAGATTCTCCCAAAGGTTTCATTCCGTTTGGACTCTGTTTGATATTCCTTTTCTGCGAAACACTGAAATAGACAAAAAACAGCAATTTGCACTGGGCCTCCGGTTAATAGGTAGTCCCAAAAATAATATAAAAGTGCATAATAAAGCCCATTAAACATCCAAAACAGATAATATAATAGCATGGAACAATCAAAAATTATAGATACGTTGGAGACGTATCAAGCATCACCAAGCTTAATTCCTGCTCGTCCTCAAGTAGGTAAATGATAAAAACAGAATTTTTGATGTGGAATGCTACCTAACATAATTTTCAACGTAATTCTCTTTATTGTGGCATGAATGTTCAGATCCAAAAGATTCAAGATAAAAGTTTAATATTGACATAAAAATAGTAATACTTCAAGCATGCTAACCAAGCAGTTTATGTCTTATCAAAATAACATAGCCAAAGAAAGCTTATCCCTACAACATCATATAGTTTGGCCATGCTTCATTTTCGTCACACAAAATGCTCCCATCATACACAACCCCGGTTTCAGCCAAGCAATTGGTTCATACTTTTTAACGCGCTTTAGCCTTTTCAACCCTCACGCAATACATGAGCGTAGGCCATGGACATAACACTATGGGTGGAGTAGAGTATGATGATAGGTATTATGTGAGAAAACAAAAAAGGAGAAAGTCTCACATTGACGCGGCTAATCAACGGGCTATGGAGATGCCCATCAATTGATGTCAATATGAGGAGTAGGAATTGCCATGCAACGGATGCACTAGAGCTATAAATATATGAAAGCTCATCAAAAATAAACTAAGTCGGTGTGCATCCAACTTGCCTACTCACGAAGACCTAGAGTATTTTGAGGAAGCCCATCATTGGAATATACAAGCCAAGTTCTATAATGAAAAATTCCCACTAGCATATGAAGGTGACAACATAGGAGACTCTCTATCATGAAGATCATGTTGCTACTTTGAAGCACAAGTGTGGTAAAAGGATAGTAGCATTGCCCCTTCTCTCTTTTTCTCTAATTTTTTCTTTTTTTATTTGGGCTTCTTTGGCCTCTCTTTTTTATTTGGGCTTCTTTGGCCTCTTTTATTTTTCATAAAGTCCGGAGACTCATCCCGACTTGTGGGGGAACCATAGTCTCCATCATCCTTTCCTCGCATGGGACAATGCTCTAATAACAGAAATCATCACACTTTTATTTACTTACAACTCAAGAATTACAACTCAATGCTTAGGACAAAATATGACTCTATGTGAATGCCTCTGGCGGTGTACCGGGATATGCAATGAATCAAGAGCGACATGTATGAAAGAATTATAAAGGTGGCTTTGCCACAAATACAATGTCAACTACATGATCATGCAAAGCAATATGACAATGATGGAGCGTGTCATAATAAACAGAATGGTGGAGAGTTGCATGGCAATATATCTCGGAATGGCTATGGAAATGCCATAATAGGTATGTATGATGGCTGTTTTGAGGAAGATATAAGGAGGTTTATGTGTGATAGAGCGTATCGTATCACGGGGTGTGGATGCACCAACGAAGTTTGCACCAACTCTCAAGGTGAGAAAGGGCAATGCACGGTACCGTAGAGGCTAGCAAATTGCGGAAGGGTAAGAGTGCGTATAATCTGTGGACTCACATTAGTCATAAAGAACTCATATACTTGTTGCAAAAGTTTATTAGCCCTCGAAGCAAAGTACTACCACGCATGCTCCTAGGGGAAGGGTTGGTAGGAGTTAACCATCGCGCGATCCCGACCTCCACTCATAATGAAGGCAATCAAAGAACACCCCATGCTTCAAATTTGTCACACAACGTTCACCATATGTGCATTGTTATGGGACTTGCCAAATTTAACACAAGTATTTCTCAATTTCATAATTACCCAACTAGCATGACTCTAACATTACCACCTTTATATCTCAAAACAATTATCAAGTATCAAATTTATCATAGTGTTTAATGCACTCCATATGAAAGTTTTTATTTTACCCAACTTGGATGCCCATCATATTAGGACTAAGTTTATAACCAAAGCAAATTACCATGCTGTTCTAAAAGACTCTCAAAATAATATAAGTGAAGCATGAGAGATCAATAGTTTCTACAAAATAAAACCACCACCGTGCTCTAGGGTATAAGTGAAGCACTAGAGCAAAATTGTCTAGCTCAAAAGATATAAGTGAAGCACATAGAGTATTGTAATAAATTCCTATCCATGTGTGTCTCTCCAAAAGGTGTGTACATCAAGGATGATTGAGATAAACTAAAAATCAAAGACTCAAATCATACAATACGCTCCAAGCAAAACACATATCATGTGGTGAATAAAAATATAGCATCAAGTAAAGTTACCGATAGACGAAGACGAAAGATGGGATGCCTTCCGGGGCATCCCCAAGCTTAGGCTTTTGGTTGTCCTTGAATTTTACCTTGGGGTGCCTTGGGCATCCCGAAGCTTAGGCTCTTGCCACTCCTTATTCCAAAACCCATCAAATCTTTACCCAAAACTTGAAAACTTCACAACACAAAACTCAACAGAAAATCTCATGAGCTCCGTTAGTGCAAGAAAACAAACCACCACCTTAAGGTACTGTAATGAAGTCATTATTTATTTATATTGGTGTTAAACCTAATGTATTCCAACTTCTCTATGGTTCATACCCCCCGATACTAGCCATAGATTCATCCAAATAAGCAAACAACACACGAAAAACAGAATCTGCCAAAAACATAACAGTCTGTAGCAATCTGTAACTCTCGAATACTTCTGAAACCCCAAAAATTCTACCAAATTAGGAAGTCCTAGGTAATTTGTTTATTAATCTTCTTCAAAAATAATCAACTTAAGAACACATTTATGTGATTTATGAACTAATCTCGTGCGCGCAAAAGTTTCTGTTTTTCAGCAAGATCAAATTAAGTATCACCGTAGGTTATCCTAAAGGTTTTACTTGGCGCAAACACTAATTAAAACACAAAACCACATCTAACCAGAGGCTAGATGAATTATTTATTACTAAACAGGAACAAAAAGTAAAGAACAAAAATAAAATTGGGTTGCCTCCCAACAAGCGCTATCGTTTAACGCCCCTAGCTAGGCATTGAGATTTCAATGATGCTCGCACTAAAGACAAGAATTGAAACAAAAATAGAGCATCATAAAACACGTGACAAACACATCTAAGTCTAACATACTTCCTATGCATAGGCATCTTATAGGCAAACAAATTATCATAGCAAGAAAAAACTAGCATATGCAAGGAAGCGGAAAGAAACAATAGCAATCTCAACATAACGAGAGGTAATTTAGTAACACGAAAATTTCTACAACCATATTTTCCTCTCTCATAATAATTACATGTGGGATCATAAGTAAATTCAACAAAATAGCTATCACATAAAATATTTTCAACATGATCCACATGCATGCGAAGTTGACACTCTTCCAAATAGTGGGATTGACATTAACTAAAGTCATGACCTCTCCAAACCCACTTTTATCAAAAAAAATCATAAGATTGAACATTTTCCAAATATGTGGGATCTAAAGTTGACACTCTTCCATACCCACTTTCAATAATATTGCAAACACTATTATCAATCTCATATTCATCATGGGGCTTAAATAAATTTTCAAGATCATAAGAAGAATCATCCCAATCATGATCATTGCAACAAATAGTAGTCATAGCAAAACTAGCATCCCCATGCTTAGGGTTTTGCATATCATTAACACAATTGACATCAATAGAATTTATAGTAAAATCATCGCAATCATGCTTTTCATCGAAGGAACTATCAAGTATGGGTGGAATAGCAACAATCTGATGTTTAACATAAGGAACTATACCAAATTCGTCTTCATAAATATTGGCATCATGGCCACAAGAATAGCGAGCATCATGTTCATCAAGGGATATTTTGATCAAATCATAGGAATCATAATTATCCATATATTCATGCATATCATTATTTTCTTCCAAAGCAACGGTCATTCTTTCAATAAATTCTTTGACATGGACATTGTGAGCATAGTTTTCATAGCAATATTTAAGTATGTCAAAATTTTCAGATTTGTAGAGAGTAATATCATACTTTTCAATCAAGGAAGCAACTTCATAAGCACCCTTAAAAGCAAAAAAGTCTTCAATTTTTTAAATATCATAGTAACCATAAACACCCTTTGCATAAGAAGATAAGATTTCATTATCATTAAACTCACATAGGTAGGGAAGGTGTTTTTAGGATTCTTAGAGCAACAAGTAAAATCATAAATTTCACAAAGATTCCAAGCATAACACAACAATCTGTTTATTTGATCCCATAAGAGTCTCCCCTTTTTAGACAAACAGTGACGCACAAAATGAGCATGCTCATCTAAAGATTTCCCATCAACTAGGCTAGTTGGGGTTTCAGCACAAGCTCATAAGGATCAAAGATGATCCAAGTAGAACACTTTAAGTGGATCCATATCAATAGATTTTTAGCAAGCAAAGATGCAAGCAAATAGAAGGCACATGGAAACACAAGCCAAAAGACATATGGGAAGAAGGCGAAGAAAAGGCAAAGGTTTTCAGAAATCGTGTTAGAAGTGGGGGAGAGGAAAACTAGAGGCAAATGGCAAATAATGTAATGCAAGGGATACGAGTTTGTGATGGGTACTTGGTATGTCTTGACTTGTGCGTAGATCTTTCCTGCAACGATGCCAGAAATCAGCGAGTTGTCGAGAGATCAAATCTTGACTTGACTTGGCATAAGCCTTCCCGGCAACGGTGCCAGAAATCCTTCTTGCTACCTCTTGAGCATGCGTTGGTTTTCCCTTGAAGAGGAAAGGGTGATGCAACAAAGTAGCGTAAGTATTTCCCTCAGTTTTTGAGAACCAAGGTATCAATCCAGTAGGGGGTTACACGCAAGTCGCCTTGTACCTGCACAAACAAATAAGAACCTTGAAACCAACGCGATAAAGGGGTTGTCAATCCCTTCACGGCCACTTGCAAAAGTGAGATCTGATAGAGATAATAAGATAAATATTTTTGGTATTTTTGTTGTATAGATTGAAAAGAAAATATTGCAAAATAGTAAACGAGATGCAATGTAAATAAAAGAGATATAGTACGATGGAAAAGATACCCGGGGGCCATAGGTTTCACTAGTGGCTTCTCTCAAGATAACATATCTTACGATGGGTGAACAAAATTACTGTCGAGCAATTGATAGAAAAGCGCATAGTTATGAGAATATCTAGGCATGATCATGTATATAGGCATCACGTCCATGACAAGTAGATCAAAACGATTCTGCATCTACTACTATTACTCCACACATCGACTGCTATCTAGCATGCATCTAGAGTATTAAGTTCATAAGAATAGAGTAACGCATTAAGCAAGATGACATGATGTAGAGGGATAAACTCAAGCAATATGATATAAACCCCATCTTTTTATCCTCTATGGCAACAATACAATACGTGCCTTGCTGCCCCTGCTGTCATTGGGAAAGGACACCGCAAGATTGAACCCAAATCTAAGCACTTCTCCTATTGCAAGAAAGATCAATCTAGTAGGCCAAACCAAACTGATAATTCGAAGAGACTTGCAAAGATATCAAATCATACATATAAGAATTCAGAGAATAATCAAATATTGTTCATAGATGATCTTGATCATAAACCCACAATTCGTCGGATCTCGACAAACACACCGCAAAAGGTATTACATCGAATAGATCTCCAGGAAGATCGAGGAGAACTTTGTATTGAGAATCAAGGAGAGAGAAGAAGCCCTCTAGCTAATAATTATGGACCCGAAGGTCTGTGATAAAATACTCACACATCATCGGAGAGGCTATAGTGTTGGTGTAGAAGCCCTCCATGATCGATTCCCCCTCCGGTGGAGCGCAGGAAAAGGCCCCAAGATGGGATCTCACGGGTACAGAAGGTTGAGGCGGTGGAAATAGGTTTTCGTGGTGCACTTGGATGTTTTCGGGGTATATGAGTATATATAGGTGAAAGAAGTAGGTCGGTGGAGCCACGAGGGGCCACGAGGGCGGGGGGCGCGCCTACCCCCTGGGCGTGCCCTCCTACCTCGTGGTCGTCTTGTTGCTTCCTTGACGTCCACTCCAAGTCTCCTGGATTGCGTTTATTCCAAAAATGATTCTCCCGAAGGTTTCATTCCGTTTGGACTCCGTTTGATATTCCTTTTCTGCGAAACACTGAAATAGGCAAAAAAACAGCAATTTGCACCGGGCCTCTGGTTAATAGGTTTGTCCCAAAAATAATATAAAAGTGCATAATAAAGCCCATTAAACATCCAAAACAGATAATATAATAGCATGGAACAATCAAAAATTATAGATACGTTGGAGACGTATCAATGGGTCCCATGTGGGTCCCAAATGATGGGTCCTTGACCCTACCTGGAATAGGTGATTACATCAGTCGCATCACCACCTTTGTTGCAAGATAGGTCACGCGACACCGACCACTCTTGCTACAACCACCTAGTTGTTGCTACAAGCCAGATGGGACCGTGCGTGGCATACCACCTCGATGCAAGGGGTGAGCATTGATACTGCAATCTTGGTGTTACGAAAGCCGACTGCCTCGTGGTCGCATTGTTGAAGTGTTGTTGTTGCTACAAGGCCCCGCGAACACCATTGGTGTCCCCAACCTGCAACACCGGTGCCAGCGGTGGTCCTCTTTGAAGTTGTTGGCGACAGACTTGAGGATTGGCAGGATTTCCGACAGGCTTAGGGGTCATATTGGGAAGTTGCAACATAGGCTCGAGATTTACAACAACTGCTTGCGGTAGCGCAAGAGCGGGAGAGAGAGAGAGAGAGAGGAGGACAAAGGGGGACGCCTGGGGGAAGAAGATGGATCATAGGAAGATTCGAGAGGATAAGGGTGAAAAAGAGAGAGAGAAAAAAGAAGGAACATGGGCTCATGGTTGGTAACTGTGCGGGGGTTGTGGCTGTCACCCGAGGCAGTCGACAAAAATGACATATCAACCATTTGGATGGCAGCGTTTCCCTTATTTTTATTAGCAAAAGTACAAATCATATATCTCAAAAGATATATCATTGAAAATACCTTTACAAGATATGTATTTTGTAACATGTACTTAATATGTATTCAGTGTGTCTACCGATTGGATCCTTATTATCTACGGTTATCTTCATCAGTGGTGTTTGTTGTTCTGATGCGCTGGTTCTATAGAGGCTTAACATGATGACTTCCCGACAGACTACTACAACAAGGTTGGCTTCAGTGAGAGGGGGGGCAATGATGGTTGTACGTCTTTGGCCCGATTCAGTGCTTGTAGTCGTTGTTTGTGGTCTATGGACTGGATGTATTTTTCACTTTCAATGTTCTTTGTACTACCTTCGGAGTTGATGAACTGATCGGAAGTTTTTCTTGCAAAATAAAATAAAAAATCAATGTCCATTTTTTTCTTAAATAGTACGGGCCTTGTATATATGGTACATATAGGGCGTGTTCGGTTACATTGCCGATTCAGCTTGGCCCGGCGAGCCTGGCTCTATTGAGCCGGTTTAAGGGGATGCTGGCCAAAAACAACCAGATGCACATAGTTTGGTTGCCTGCATGCCCCTAGTTGCATGAGACAACCATTTTTGACCCAGCGTTTGGTTGCCCGCATTGCATTAGGTGCACATATGACATGGTGTTTGGTTGCAACCTGCATAAGGTGTTGTCACCACTTCTAACTAGTGGTGACCTTACCACACACTATCTAAACATAGCGCCAGCTAGTTAAACAAATGACAGTTCATCCTAACTACAATCAAATGACAGTTCAAATTATTAAGAGCTATTGGCTAAATAGGGGATAGTTCATCGGCGTTGCTACTTCATCTTCCTCTTCATCTTCCTCTCCTGCTTCTGCTTCTTCTTCTTCTTCTTCTTCCTCTTCTTCTGTGCTTCTGCTGCTGCTTCTTCTTCTTCCTCCTCTTCTTCAAATCCTGCACTGAACTCTGTTAAGCCACATTGCCTCTGCCCACTCCAACCTTTTGTTCTTCCAAGCGTCATTGTCAAATGCCTCCACACCATGGCCAGAGCTAACAACATCGTCAGGCTCGACCTCTTCCTCCTCAGGCACGTGTTCATCAAAGCCCCACTGGAGGATCCAGTTATGCAGAATGCAACAAGCAAGAACTAGCTTAACTTGAGTGGAGTATGGGTGGAATGGCTTCTTATCTAGGATCTTAAACCTATTCTTCAGAGCTCCAAATGCCCTCTCAACAGTTACTCTAAGGCTGGAGTGTCTGAGATTAAACAGCTCCTATGCAGTCCTAGGAAAGTTCCTACTAGAGAACTCGCTGAGATGGTACCTTGTTTCCTTGAAGGGTGGAAGAATACCCGGCCGACATGCATAGCCAGCATCTCCAAGGTAGAACTTGTCGTCGGGGATGTTGATCCCATCAGGTCGACTCATGCTGTCAGTGAGAATGTTTGCATCATGCGCTGACCCTCCCAGCCAGCCAGCACATATGTGAACTTCAGATCAAAGTCAACAGCAACAAGCACATTCTGTCTTGTGTAGTGCTTCCTCCCCTGTATGCTGCAGACTGTGACCTAGGAACTATGGCAGCGACATGAGTACCATTGTAAGTGCATCTAGTGCCACCCCTAGTTGGTTTTGGAGTATTGACGACAAAGTTGGTTGAGGGACTAATGCGTTTGTGAGAATTGCAGGATAACGCAGGTAGTGTCCCTCATTGATTCGGTTTACCTACCGGAGATGACCCCTAAAAATGTATGAAGACATTGAAGACAATGGTGGGATGTGAAGATATTCATATTGAAGACTATGACATGAGAAGACATTGAGTGAAGACTATGGAGCACGAAGACTGTGTGATTTCGTTGTTTCCTTTTCTTCTTTGTTGAGTCATAGGAACCACCGTCTTCGTTAAGTGGGGTCCAAGTAAACTAAGTCAGAATGACTGAAGTGATGCTCAACCCAAATCCTATGTCCTCGGGCGAAGACAATGAGAGCAAATCTTATCCAGAGCTGGATGAGTCAGCTTTCCTTGTATCCCAAGTAAAGTTGTCGTGTGTGTTTGAAATCTGACCGTTGGAACACGTGTCAGTTCCTTAGTGACCCAGGGTCATTTCGAACAAATCAGGTCGGGTTGCCAAGTGGCTATAAATAGCCCACCCCCTACACCATAAATTGGTGGCTGCTTAGAGTTAGTGCACGGCTTTTGTCGTTTGAGAGCAACCCACCTCGAAGCCTTTGAGAGAGAGAAATCCTTGCGAGGACCAAGCCCAAACACCTAGAGGCATCACTAAAGTCTTTCTGTCTGTGTGACCTAAAGACTTATTACACTTGAGGATTGTGAATCCTCCAGCTGGTTAGGCGTCGCGTTCTGAGCATCCAAGAGTCATTGTGGATCACCGGTGAACAAAGTCTGTGAAGGTTCGAAAGTCTACCTTGAAGACTTACCAGAGTAATTGGGCGAGGACTGGGTGTCCTTACCTCAAGGGGAATAAGGTGAAGACACGGTCTTCTGAGTTGAATCTCAGCCTCCCTAACCAGACGTACAATTGTCACAGCAACTGGAACTGGTCCAACAAATCATGTGTCTTCAACAAGTGACTAGTTCTATCCCTTCCCATCCTTTATTTAGAGTTTGTCTTCGTGAAGTCATTGCCTATCTGTCGTACATGTTTGACTTCATTGCTTGACTACTATTGTTGATTCGCTTCATACTATCTTCCATCCTGATCCTTACTACTTAGCTGCTATTAGTCTTGTACTTTCACATCATTGCATACTTGACTATGGTTTGCTTATTGTAGTTTATCTTCCGCTACATATCAATTAGGTCATTTCTATTGTCTGTCTTCGAAACTTCCAAGTTTTGAAGACTTTCATAAAAATCGCCTATTCACCCCCTAGTCGATACTAGCACTTTCAATTGGTATCGGAGCAAGGTACTCCCTTGTTTTGTGTGATTTGGTTTAACTACCTGGAGTTTAGCTATGTCGACTGCAGGGATAATCAAAGTCTCCGCTGCTTGCCCCGTGTTCGATGGAACTGAATATCCCTACTGGAAGAATAAGATGCGTATGCATCTTGAAGCCATTGATGTCGACCTCTAGTATGTCGTCAAGAATGGCGTTCCCAAAACCGGTGAAGGTGTCACCCTACTGATGTCAAGAAGTTCATTCAACTGGACTCTACTGCCAAGAACATTATCTGTGGTCATCTGACCAAGTATGGCCGTGTGAGTGCTCTGGAAACGTCGAAGCTAGTCTGGGACTGGCTATCCAAGGTCAACGAAGGCGTCTCAACCCAGAGAGATCAAAGGATCAGTGTTCTTCGCAACTGCTTCAAGAGAAACGACGATGAAAATGTCCAGCTCACGTTCGATCGCCTCACTGACATCACAAATGAGCTTCAAGCTCTTGGCGCAACTGAGATTACCAAGCATGAAATCGTCAAGACACTACTGAGATCACTTGACAGCTCCTTTGACACCCTTGCCCTCATGATACAAGAACGTCCTGACTTCAAGACACTCGATCCGTCTAATATACTTGAGAGGCTCAACACACATGAGTTCCGGCTTTCTGAGAAAAGAGATATCTATGGTCCCAACTATGGCCGAACTCGCGCTTTGAAGGCAAAAGTTGTTTCCTCATCCAAGAAGAATCATTGCAGCTCTGATGATCCCAAGACATTGGAAAGGAACTTGCTATGCTTGTGAAGAAGTTCTAGAAGTTCACTAAGAAGAAAGGCTTCAGAAAGTCTTCACGATCTAGCTCAAGAAATGATGAAGCTTCCACTCATGACCACAAGAAGAGAACATGTCACAAGTGCAAGAAACCCGGACACTATATCTCTGAGTGTCCACAGTGGGACAATGAGAAGAAGAAGAAGAAGAAGAGCAAGGAATATGATTCTGATGACAAGAAGAAGAAATCTTCAAAGTCTTCTTCCAAGTCCTCATCAAGGTCTTCATCTTATAAGAAGAGTTCATCTGGCAAGGCTCGTGCTTTTGTCGGCAAGGAAATGGATTCAGAAGAGGAGTCTGGTTCTGAGGAGGCGGAGGTGGAGTCTGGAGAGGAGTCCGACCCTGGCGTTGCAAGTCTGGCTCTAGCCACAGCCTATGTTGCCAAGTCCATCTTCAACACTGAAGACAATGACTTCCACACCAACGCTGAAGCTAATGATGAAGATGATCCTACTCCCACCTACTGCTTCATGGCACGTGGTGCCAAGGTAAAATCACGTGATGCCTATTTTCAAACATCAAGTGAAGATGACTCTGATTGTGAATCCAAACCCAGCTACAAAACACTTGCTAAAATTGCAACTGAACAACAAAAGGCTATGGAACATACTCAAAAACTATTAGACAAAAGCGATGACCTGTTGGACGCAGAAATGACACGTTCATAGTCCTTAGTTGAAGATATAAAAAAATCTTCATGCTAAGTACCAAGAACTTGAAAGTCGTCATGAAACGCTCTCAACTACTTATGAAAGGCTCTCCTATGATTATCTTCAAAGGAAGCAAGATCTTGAGAAATTGAGAGCGGCTCATGAAGATCTTCAAAAAGTGAATGAGTCACTTCGCTCAACAGATCAGTCCCGCCAGATGGATTTGAACCACCATGTCTAAAATGCATTGAGCGTGATAATGCTACATCTGTTCTTTGAATGTTCCATCGCTGCTCTCGTTTCATTGTCTTCACCTACCGATGTGGTTACTAACCCTCTCGGAGGATACCACTACTATTGCTGATGAAAATGCTAGGTTGAAGACATTGCTTGAAACAGGAATGTATAAAAGTCTGAAAGGACATCAGACACTGTGCAATGTTCTCAAAAAGCAGATTATGAACCGAAACCCTAGGAAAGAGGGTGTTGGGTTCGAGAGGAAAATGAATGTTGATGGGTCGTACTAGAAGCCTGAGCAGTACCCCAAAACCACATGGGTTGCTGCAAAGGAACCTTCAGTAGATACATCCACCTTATCTGGCTTTACCTGTGCTAATCCTATTATCATTGATGAATCCTTTGATGCAAACTATAAACTGTTCAAGAATCAGAATGGTGAAGTGTTTGCGGTATATTGGTACTAATCGCAGGAATGGACCGCCTATGAAGAAGATCTGGGTACCTAAGCAGTACATTGAGAATCTTCCCATGAATGTCGTCATGACACCACCAAGGAAGAAGACAAACCCCAGACCTGTGGCTTCATATGGCCCAAAGGCTTCATACAAATACAGGACTCACCTGAGTCACCCTAACGCCAATGTTTTGCAGGGAAATCATACTCAGACTTATGAATATGAGCGTGTGTCTTCAAACCGCTATATTCATAGAACTAAGAACTTTTTTGCTTATTCATATGAGTATCATTCATCTCCTGCAAGGCTATTTGCTAGGGCTCCAAAGCCAAAATTCTCGAGATCTCAGACTTAGACTCATTGCTTCTAAGCCACCCCGAAAATGTGGGTGGTGAAGAAGAATTAACTTTCTTTTGCAGAGAAAGGTCTCCAGCCTGCAATCAAAGGCGTCCGATGCTATTGCTGGGGGACCTAAAACACATTATGGACGCATGATAAAATGTCTTACTATATATTTCACATCTGAATCGCTTACTAGTCATACTATAAGTCCTAACCTTGATCTAAGCCGTGATAATCCTTGTGTGTATCAAATGCTTATGCTTCACAACACTCTTTGTGAAGCCTATCCTCCTAACTGCACTGTAGGGTATGTCACCAAAAGCTTCAGAATGGATTATGGACAACGGATGCACCAATCATATGACTGGTGATCGAAGTCTTCTCATGGACTCAACCTTACGTCCATCCGACAAGAGTCACATCACATTTGCTGACACTGGTAAAAGCAAGGTATTGGGTCTAGGTAGAGTTGCAATCTCAAAGGATCAACACATGGATAAAGTGATGCTTGTTGAATCCCTTGGTTTCAACTTAATGTCTGTCTCAATGCTTTGTGACTTGAACATGATTGTGCTATTCGGAAAATATTGTTGCCTTGTACTAATGGAATCTGACAAGTCTCTAGTCTTTGAATGGTATCGAAAAGATGATCTATATATGGTAGACTTCTCAGCAGGTCCACAACTTGTCGTATGTCTTCTCGCAAAAGCTTCAGAATGCTGGCTCTGGCATCGGAGGCTGGGGCATGCTGGCATGAGGAACTTACACACACTCGTCAAGAAGAAGCATGTCATAGGCATCGAGGGTGTCAAGTTCAAGAAGGATCATTTGTGTGGTGCCTGCAAAGCTGGACAGATGACTAGGGCAAAGCACCCCTCTAAGACAATCATGACAACATCTCAACCCTTCGAGCTGTTACACATGGACTTATTTGGACCTACTCACTACTCCACCCTCACAACAACTGCATGTCTCTATGGCTTCGTTATTGTTGATGACTACTCAAGATACACATGGGTGCACATAATTCTCTACAAGACTGAAGTGCAAGATGTCTTCAGACGCTTCGCCAATCGAGCAATGAACAATTATGGTGTGAAGATCAAGCATATCAGAAGTGACAATGGCACCGAATTCAAGAACACCGGACTTGATCTTTATTTGGATACAATGGGAATCACTCATGAGTTCTCTGCTCCATACACACCTTAGCAAAATGGCATCGTTGAGCGCAAGAATAGAACCCTCATTGAGATGGCTCGAACAATGCTCGATGAATACAAGACACCAAGAAAGTTCTGGCCTGAAGCTATTGATACAGCATGTCACATCATCAACCGTGTCTACATCCATAAGCTTCTGAACAAAACATCCTATGAGCTCCTTACTGGCAAGAAGCCAAATGTCAGATACTTCAGAGTATTTGGAGCTAGGTGCTGGATCAAGGATTCCCATCACAAGTCAAAATTTGCACCTAAGGCTCACGAAGGCTTCATGCTTGGCTATGGAAAGGACTCACACTCCTACAGAGTCTTCAATCTCTATCACTACAAAATCGTCGAAACTGTGGACGTGAGATTTGATAAAACAAATGGTTCACAAAGAGAACTCCTACCAAGTACACTAGACGAAGCTCCGCCCAGCGAATCTATCAAGCTGATGGGAACTCGTGAAATCATGCCTTCTGAAGCACATCCTGAAGAGGAACTTATCATTTCTGCACCTAACCAACCTGAAGACAATGCTCAGACCGAAGACAATTATCCCAATGATGACAATGATCAGCAAGAGCAAAGTCTTCGTCCAGTTCATCCTCGTGTTGCAAATGAAGTACAAATTGAGAAGATAATTGACAGCATCAATGCACTTGGTCCACTCACTCGCTCAAGAGCAACACAGTTAGCAAATTTCTGTGGGCATTTTTCATTCGTGTCAGAACCCAAGAAAGTTGCTAAAGCCTTTATGGAACCTGAATGGATTCAAGCTATGCAAGAAGAACTTCAACAGTTCAAACTGAACAATGTGTGGGAACTTGTGAAGCGACCTGACCCTCGCAAGCATAACATTATTGGAACAAAATGGATATATCAAAACAAGCAAGATGAACATGGTCAAGTCATCAGAAACAAAGCACGTCTTGTGGCTCAAGGATATACTCAAGTTGAAGGAATTGACTTCGATGAAACATTTGTTCCTGTTGCTAGGCTTGAAGCTATTCGCATACTGCTAGCCTATGCTAACCACCACAACATCTTGTTATATCAAATGGATGTGAAGAGTGCATTTCTCAATGGCAAGATTGAAGAAGAAGTATATGTCGCTCAACCACCTGGCTTTGAAGATCCAAAACATCCTGATATGGTGTACAAGCTAAACAAAGCACTCTATGGCCTCAAACAAGCTCCTCGCGCATGGTATGATACGATCAAAGACTTCCTGAAGAGCAAAGGCTTCAAACCTGGATCCCTCGATCCTACACTCTTCACGAAGACATATGATGGCGAACTGTTTGTGTGCCAAATATATTTGGATGACATTATCTTCTACCGCACCAACCGTAAGTATAGTGATGAGTTTGGATACATGATGCAAGAGCAATATCGATGTCCATGATGGGTGAGCTGAAGTTCTTCCTTGGTCTTCAAATTCAAAGAAAAGAATGGCATCTTCATATCTCAAGAAAAATACCTCAAAGATTGCTCAAGAAGTTTGGAATGGAAGATCGCAAAGGTTACACGACGCCAATGCCAGCCAAACACCATCTTGGTCCCGACGACAATGGTAAAGAGTTCGATCAAAAGGTATACCGCTCCATGATTGGTTCTTTACTTTATCTATGTGCATCTAGGACAGATATTATGCTTAGTGTTTGCATGTGTGCTCGATTCCAAGCGGCACCAAAGGAATCGCATCACTTAGCTGTGAAGCGAATTCTTCGATATTTGGCTTACACCCCAACACTCGGATTATGGTATCCGAAGAGCTCAAAGTTTGATTTGGTTGGATTCTCTGATGCTGATTATACTGGTGACAAGGTGGATCGCAAGTCTACATCAGGCACATGTCACTTTCTGGGTCGATCACTTGTCTGTTGGTCATCAAATAAGCAGAACTGTGTATCACTCTCAACTACTGAATCTGAATACATTACTACTGGATCATGTTGCGCTCAGCTTCTATGGATGAAGCAAACTCTCAAGGACTATGGCATCAATCTGAAACAAGTACCTCTCTTCTGTGACAACGAAAGTGCCATCAAGATAGCCAACAATCCAGTCCAAAGACTCAAGACAAAGCACATTGAAATTTGTCATCACTTTCTCGTAGATCATGTCATGAAGAAAGATATTGACATCATTCACGCTAACACCAAGAGCAATCGCGATATCTTCACAAAGCCCTTGGATGAGAAAAGGTTTTGCAAGTTACGGTGTGAGCTAAATATCTTATAATCCTCAAATGTCATGTGATCAGGCACACATCCTAACACTTATGTGTAGGATCGAAAGTATGTCTAGAGGGGGGGTGATTAGACTACTTGACAATATAAAAATTATGCCTTTTGACAAAGACAAGTTTTTGGCAGATTCACGATTATGATCAAGTCAAGCATCACCCTACACATGCAATTCTAGAGTATAGGCAGCGGAAAGTAAATTGCACATGTAGTAAAGAGAGGTGGAGAAGAGCAAACGCAATTTTGGAGACGCGTGATTTTTCTCGTGGTTCCGATAGGTGGTGCTATCGCATTTCCACGCTGATGGAGACTTCAACCCACGGAGGGTAACGGCTGCGAGAGTCCACGGAGGGCTCCACCCACGAAGGGTCCACGAAGCAACCTTGTCTATGCCATCATGGCCTCACGCCCACGGAGGGCTAGCCTTACTCGGGTAGATCTTCACAGTAGGCGATCTCCTTGCCCTTACAAACTTCTTGGTTCAACTCCACATCTCGACGGAGGCTCCCAAGCGACACCTAACTAATCTAGGAGGCACCACCTCCAAAAGGTAATAGATGGTGTTGATGATGATGAACTCCTTGCTCTTGTGCTTCAAATGATAATCTCCCCAACACTCAACTCTCCTCACCGATTTGGCTGTGGTGGAAGAAAGGATTGAGTGGAAAGCAACTTGGGAAGGCTAGAGATCAAGCTTCATATGGTGGGAGTGGAGCAACTTGATCTCAACACAAGGGT
Source organism: Aegilops speltoides (assembly GCA_021437245.1). Taxonomy (NCBI): domain Eukaryota; kingdom Viridiplantae; phylum Streptophyta; class Magnoliopsida; order Poales; family Poaceae; genus Aegilops; species Aegilops speltoides. The sequence goes on along the minus strand of CM038144.1, from coordinate 423,370,797 downwards.
AGGTAGTTCTCTTCTCGAAATGTAAGGTAGGAGTGGTAGTTCTTTCTAATGGCTCTCTCCACGAATGAAGAGGGGTGGAGGGTATTTATAGCCTCCACACAAAATCCAACCGCTACACACATTTGACCAATCTCGGTGGGACCGAAGTTGACAACTCGGTGAGACCGAAAGTTCAAATCATGTGAACGTTGGGATTTTCGTGGGACAAAATACAATCTCGGTTAGTCCGATTCGTGCAAAGACAGAGCTTGCCAATCTCGGTGGGACCGACTTCATCATCTCGGTGACACCGATTTGATGATGTATGTTCTGAAGCTTGGCAACTCAAGTTTCGTGAGACCGAGTTCGAATCGGAAAATCCGAGATTTCTAGGGTTTGGCTTTATGGCTGAGGTGGTTCATCTCGGTGTGACTGAAGTTTGGAATATCGGTGGGACCGAGATTACTTATGAGTGTATATGGCGGTGAGAGTTGCCGATAGTTTAGAGATGTATCACTAAGCACTTTGAGCAACCAGATCATTATCATAACCTCATCCCTTTTAATAGTATTGGCTTTCCTATGGACTCAATGTGATCTTGGATCACTAAACCAAAAATGGAGTCTTGAGCTTTTGCCAATGCTTGCCTTAGCATTTTGGGGGGTCCACTTCTTCAGTCCTTGCCATACCCATATCACTGAACTTTCTGAAATGATTCTCAAGTAACTATTAGTTCAATGATATATATATGTTGTTATTAATTACCAAAACCACCCGGGGATTAGTTGCACTTTCATTATGCATGTTGATGACTTAGATGTGCAACACACGAAGTAATGTATATCTTCAATCAATGAAGACTTACACTCTGAGTGTGAATACATTAACAAGGAACATGACTTCGGAGCGCCACGATAATTGTGCGCCGTGTCTGGGTCTATACGGTGGGTAACGCCACCACCAAATTTCTTTGTTTGAAGTGTTTCACTCATGGTGTTATTTTTGCAATGACTTCGCATTTGGTTTGTCTTCAGTTTCAATTTATCTTCATGATTTTCTTCACTATGATGATTTGATTGCTTTCTGATATATATATATATACTAGTGTTCTGTCCTCTACAGCATTCACTTATAGCTATGTCTTCCTATTTGAATCTTTTGAACTAAGTGAATGTGATCGGACCCTAATCTCTCTATGCTTTCTATCTCAAACTCTATCTGTCCAAATCATATGCATTCTATTGAAACTGTCAAATGTCTTCTCTGCGTCCTAGTCAGCGGAAGATAAAGAGACAAACATTAAGTCTGTGGTAAATGACTCATCTTTATTTTCTATATCCGGAGAAGCCGGAACAACCATCCGACATGCCTGGCGGGCGTGGGAACGTGGGACAACTCTGAGTATGTTGCATGCTTGCCACGTGCCCCTAAGATGTGAACCGCCAAGGGCACCTGCGTAATTGCGTTGTGCCGCACACCTCCTTATAAATACTTGTCCCCTGCGGTAAAGAAAACCTTCTTCCACCTCTCCACCTCGTCAAAACCCTAGCGCCATCGCTAGCTCTCGACGACACCGGCGACAAAGTGCTTAGCTGCCGCGACTTCTCCGACGCCGTCCTCACGCCGGCCGCGGACATCATCCTCTCATTGTCGCCAGAGGTGTCCTCCGTCGCCAAGTTAGGGCATCGTGGATTGAACTGCTCGGTCTCCCCGTCATCCATCTAGCGCTTCTTCGTGTGGAAAATATAACTCTATTTTTACTGCCTTTTTGATCTTCAAAGATTCATCCTATCTACCAAAAGTGGTTTCTGCCTACACAATGTTAGATCTATTCTGTCTGCATCTCATACTGCCTAGTCTATTCACTTAAACTTCATATCTAGTTTGATTCCTCACTTGTACTTATTCACGGATTCGTACAAATCTGGAACCAACTCTTTACACATAAGTGAATGTCTACGCATCATGAGGTCTATGTCTTCAAACTGATTTATCTTCAAAACCTTCTGAGAATGCATATGACCTCTTCCCCTTCCCTCGCATCTCTAATGCTGTCACAGGTACATGTCCGTGGGAGAATCCCTTGGTTCTCATAGTCTGCATTCGCTTGCGAAATTCTTCAAAGATCACATTAACTCTCCCTGCCGCCTGTTTGACCAGACAAGTTTAAAGTCTTTGAAGCCTTTGAACGCATTGAAGCCATTCAGTTTGAAGTTCATGGCTACAGAAAAATCAGTAAGGAAGGGTGGCAAACAGCGTCGAGGGGGAACATCAAAGGATTTGCCTGATGACCTAGCAGAGCTCTACAAGACAGATCCTGAAGAGAATTATCATCAGCGCAAGACACGAATCCAATGGATTCGACGCTATTGGGCTGAAGAATGGTTCAAGTACAAGTTCGTGACCCAGGAATATGCAGAGAAGAATGCTATCAAGAGTCCTTGGGGTGATATTCTCTATCGAGGCCTTCAACCCAAGAACAGGGCTGAAGCTATTGCACAAGGATTCTATCCTTGTATGGTCCATGGACCTCGCCTGAGAATGCCGATCCATCATCATTGCTCTGGTGTCGTGACGATACTCTCTTCAAGCGCAACTTCCAGCACGCCAAGGCATCGGCCAAGGAAAACAAGAAGTCATTGGGGTTAGACTTCAACCCCGTCCCTCTCGCTCCCGTCTTGGACGGCTCATGTGATGCTGATCCAAATGTCATCGGCCCCTTCTCCAACCTTGATGGCCTCATTACTTACATCTTGGTCCAAGGTGCCAAAGTGGATCATTCTGATAATCATGAAAACACTGATGAAGCCCCAGCTCCTCCTCCGAAGCCGCAGAAGCTAAAGAAGCCTAAGGCTTCAAGATCAGCTGCACCCCCAAAAGCTTCACGCGAAGCCAGCAGCCATCGCACCTCTTGAAGACAAGCAGCGATCAAGATCAATCACGTATCTCCAAGAGGACGGAGAAGAAAAAGCAAATCGTCAAGCATACTGATCAAACCTTGACTCCCGCTGCCATTCTACATGAAGAACCCATCGATCTGTCCAGCGATGAAGATCTTGCAGATGATGCCCTTGAGAAACTGATCAAGAGCAAGGAAGAAGCAGAGATCTTCAACAACTTGCCTCTTTTTGATGTGGCAATCATCCATAACTTCATTGACGAGTGGTTCGACACCCCAAATCTCAGCTTTGAAGATCTGCAGCTTCCCATTGGCCTTGGCGTCTCCTTCAATGGCGCCATTGCTTCGAAGCTAGCTCTCGCCAACAAGATCGTTGAGTCAAGAACAAGATTGATTATGAGAAAGCTCGGTTCAAGAAGCATGTGGCAAAGCTCAGCGTGCAAGATGTAAGAAACTTCAAGGTCATGCTGCACGAGCTTAAAGAAGCCTTTCTCAAGAAGCGCGAAGAAGCTCAAGGCTCTCATGAGCGCATGAAGAGTTTGGCTGACAAGTGTGTGCTGGCCTACAATGAGGCCGAGAAGCGCAAGTCTCTTGGTCGCCCCGGCATTGACCCTGAATGGCTGCCAAGAAGAAGAAGCTATCAATCGCTCAATCTGCACCTTCAGTCGTGAAGCACCTCGCATTATCTTCCCAAGCAGCATGACTGCTCGGCCAAAGGTCATGTCAACCGCCGTAATGTAAGAAGACGAGGGTTGCCGAGGCTGAAGCCAGAAAGAGGAAAAATACTGAAGCCTCTGATGCTGCTCCCTCCAAGAAGAAGCGCAAAACCAAGAAGAATCGGGCTGCTCCCACAGAGCCCTTAGTTGTTGAACCTATTTCAGTGGTTCGCCCTGCGTCTGAACACCAATAATGACGGATGATAGTTCATGAGCCCGCTTCCAGAGGCTCATGAAGTCAAGACATTCCAAAGAAATTGAACCCACCATCGCTAAAGACATTGGTCACAATGACAATGTTGAAGATGATGAAGTTCTTCCTCGATCGAACACAACTCAGATCATCACCGTTCTTCGAACAATAACTCATCAAGATTGGTCGCCCTATGACGCCAATTGCTTAGGATGCATCGTGGGCTGATCACCCACAGCAACAAGACTCCCCAAGTACTCCCCGACAACAACCACAAGTCACACCACCTGTGTAAGAAGAAGAAGAAGACTTTGAGGCCCATCCAACTCCATCTCCAAAGGCGTTGCCAGCATTCCGCAGGCTTCGCAAAGGAAAAAAGCCTCAAGTCTCTCTTTCGAAGCGCTCGTAAGGAGAAGTGCATCACCAACCTGTTGCACGCCAAGTGTTTCTGAAGCCACCCAACTGCGAACGCCTCCGTGTCAAGCCCAAGCTGCTGAAGACAATCCGGCCACATCACCGATGACAATCAAGAAGACGACGTGTCCCTACTCCCCGATCGCAGGTTGTTCCCGATGTGAACGTGCGATGCCCGACCCTCCACTCGTCAAGTGGAGGTTGAAAATGTTGAAGCTGCCACCACTAACGCAATGAAGCCAATGACGTAGTCATGGCTGAAGCAAATGTGGAGCTTGCACCAACCAAAGGTGCCGAAGCCAATGAGGCAACTGCTCCCGGCACTTTGTTGTGCAGCTGAAGCCTCACTGCTGCCCTCGCTCCTCGCTCCGCCACCAAGGCCCTATACAATTGAGCAAGCATACAGATCATGGTCACTAACCATCGTCCGATGGCCCATTCTCGTCCCTCCGCCATCGCCTCGGTCCTCGCTTTGATTATCATGTTGAGCATAGGCCTCGTGTCCGTAAACCAAAGCCAAGATCGCCAAGGTTCCTGTGCACCGCAAACTCTACAGGGTCCTTCGGTGCCAATGGCTTCAAAAGCCACAACACCTTCTTTGACAACAAGAAAGAACCCCTACACAAAGCCAAGAATATCATCTGATCGGTTCTGGAGCTATCAGCAGAGAAGCTATTACTCCTGCATACTGTATGATCAAGGGTGCATTTTCCCTCATATGTGCCTTGACACTGAAGCCATTGCTGGACTGCCATGCCTAGAAGAAGCTCTAGACTACTTTCGTGATGCAGGTCTGCTCAACTTTGTGACAGACAAAGAACATTGGAATGAGGAACTCTTGCTTCAATTCTATGTCGCCTCCACATTCGCGGCTACAACAGGATATCAAGACATGGGTTCTCGAGTGGATGACAGGAAATGTTCATCATGAAGCCAAAGCTCTTGATGTCATTGAGCTTACAGGCCTACCCACTCCCGGAGAGCTATATGAACCTGATTGTCAACTACACCGCAATGCCTTGGAGAGCATCTTCCATAAGCCAGAACCCAACATGAGCCAGATGTTGAGCATGATGAAGCCTTTGCCATCTGACGCTGAATACCCAATGGAGTTCTTTGTTGATGACCTTAAGTATCTGCCTCACACAATATATCACATCATCAGGCAAACTCTATGGCCTATCAAAGGGCATTCCTCAGCGGCCAAACTTGAAGGAGCCATGAAGACATTGGTTGTCGCGACCGGTTTTCCGGGTATTAATTTCTAGAAAATGGTCGTTGTGCTCACCAGCCCCAGGATAACTGTTAGCTGATGAGGCACCAACTTGATACAGAAATTCCAAGCAAAATACAACATATGTAGTACAAGACCATTCTGGCCTGTGAGTACAACAAAAGGTTTCTAGTGGTTGATGGCGGAAGCGGTTTGTGTATCGTCAGCGTATAGGGGACTCCATTTCCCACAGGAACAGCTGACCAGGTTAACTCCTATCTTCGCGAGGCTGCTATCACCATTACGTGGGTTCCGGGGCTATCATCAAGGTCGCTCCTCTCCGTGCAAGAAATCTGCCAAGACAATAGCTGTGACAAGCCGGTGAGTACTTTTGAATGTACTCGCAAACATTATGAACACAGGTATAATATAACAATGATGTGCTGAAAATATTTTATGCTCATGACGTCAGTCACAAAATATAAATAAAACTCTGATGCGTGCAAGCATGTTGTATATGAATATGCTATAACATAGTAGTATAAAAACATTATTAAATAAATAACAAGCATGCCACAGTCGGGCGTCTTAGCGACACCACAGAAAGGGCTTTGGAAGAAATGCCACAGTCGGGCGTCTTAGCGACACCACATAAAGGGCTTTAAAAGAAATGCCACAATCCAAGGCCCGAGCGACACCACATAAAGGGCTTTAAAAGAAATGCCATAGTCAAGGCCCGAGCGACACCACATAAAGGGCTTTAAAAGAAATGCCACAACAAGGTCCCGAGCAACACCACATAAAGGGCTTTAAAAGAAATGCTATAGTCGGGCCCGAGCGACACCACATAAAGGGCTTTAAAAGAAATGCCACACGGGCTCGAGCGACACCACATAAAGGGCTTTAAAAGAAATGCCACAATCGGGCATCCGAGCGACACCACATAAAGGGCTTTAAAAGAAATGCCACGATCAAGGCCTCGAGCGACACCACATAAAGGGCTTTAAAAGAAAACATAGTAAATATCAAGGTGGTAGAACCATCCCAGGGATATTCAATAATACCAATAATATCACGGGTTAGTCAACAATAATAATAATCATAATTATCACAAGTCACATGTTGTGATTCCAGCCTGTTAACAGCCACCTCCAAGACCGACACTAAGACCGACACTTGACCCATCCTGCATCAGTAGTCCTTAACCATGGACACGGCTATTCAATAGGTTTAATCTCTGCAGAGGGTGTACTCTTTACCCACGAGTAACGGATTCCTTTAGTCCATCGACTAATTCCGCTCACGGTCTTTTAAATGAAAACGCACTGACTTGCACACACCAAATTAACTCATCGGTGTCCGAATCACCCATGACACTCGTTAAGCAAAACTCTAAGTGGGAAGGCTACAACCTCGATTAGCATGGGATCACAAAATTTATACCACGCATAAAACGGGAAGCTACCCCTCGGCTAAAACCGAAACACCCATGCCCTCGATCGATGATCGCTTTAATCCATGGCCGTGGTACCTCATCCCGCCCCTAGGTACGGTGTGTGCTAGAAAGGGGTTGACAAATTACTGAACCGTACTCTACTTGTTGTAGAGACGAGTGGTAGTACAAAACAAGTATGGGGGTTACTGGAACAAGACTCGATCTACGGTCGACTCAAGAGGTAGTATTATTTCCTGCAAGATTAGCATAACAATGCATATACTTCAACCAACTGATAGAAACACCACGCGACATACCCCATCATGCCATACCGGACACGACCGTCTCGACGGAGGACTAGGGACAAGATTGCGTCTACCCAAGACAGAGGCCCTCCCGGCATTCCTTCCGGTATGCATGAGAGGCGTATGACAGTGATTTCCATCACAAATCATGTCAACTCCATTTGCATGAAATTCATTAATATGCACTTATGAGTAGGATCACATCCTCACATAAAATGACGTATGCTCGTGTCGGAGTGGTGTTGTCACCGAGTCAACCAACACACACAGAAAAATTACACCAGGGTTCAGAATGCTTGCCTTCAGGTCATGGGAAAGCAGGGTGCATTCCAAAACATCTTGAAATCTTCAAAAATCCTATTTAAAAGAATATATATGAATTAACACACAAAATCAAAATAGCACAAAAGTTGTTTTTGAAAATTTTTGAATAAATCCTAAAATAAACTAGACAATATTTGGAAGAGGTAGGAAAAAGAATTAATTTATTTGGAGCTGTATTTAAAAATATACATCTGGTCAAAGTTTTGTCAAAGAATCTGTTATTTAAATAAAAACAGAAAAGAAAACGTTTCGAAATATACGTACACGTCGAAGGCGTAATCTGGAAATGCGCTTCCACTTAACCCACGTGGACTGGGCGGGGACACTGACAATGGGTCCAGGGGGCCCACTAGTCAGGTTTGACCAGTCCATCCCTCCTTCTTCCTCCTTCGCCCGAACGGAGGCGGGGCGACGGCGATCAACGCCGGCGAACGGCTGCTCCCCGCGGGCTCCAGAGAGTCGGGATGGATCCGCAAGACCGGGGTGGTCCTCACGGTGGTCGAAGGGTCGGCAGGGTTGGAGGGAGTCGCCAACGGTGAGCTACGTGGTGCAGGAGGCCTCGGGTGCAAAGTGGTTTTGGGGCTGCGGTGGCTCCCGATCGAAATCGAGTAGGGGGAAAGGTTCATGGGAGGGAGAGAGTGTTCCTGGTGGAGAGAGTGGAGAGGGGGAGGCCCTGGTTGCGCCGGAATGGTCGGGACCATGGCGGCGGCTGTGGTTGCCGGAGATGGGGAAGGAGGCTTCCCCGAGCTGATTTGCTGCCAATGGGGTTCCTAGGGAGATGGTTTGGGACTGCCTGCGTGCGGGGTTGAGCTCGGGGCTCCTTATATAGGCGATGGAGGTCGGTTCCGAGGCGGCCGACGATAAGGATGACGGCGAACCGCCATGCTGTAGCTTGGGCAACGTGGCGGCGACGGGCGCTAGGGGACACGCTATGTTGAGCACGCATCGCTCCAGAGGCGGTGTGGCGGCGGCGGCTTAAGCGGCGCTAGCCGCAGAGCGGTCGGGCGGCGGTGGCGACTAGCGGCTAGCCTGCCGGAGACGTGGCGAGAGCTGCGGGGCTGGTGGGTGCAGAAGGGGACACTACGTGCTGGCTGCGGTTGGTCACGGACCGGATTGGGTGCGGGGTGGGACGCGGCGATTCGGGCGCCCGTGCGTGCCAAACGCACGCTCTGGGCGCGCCCAGTGCACGCCCGGGACATGCTCGACGAAATGCCAGGGCAGCCTAGAGGGTTCCAAACCATAAGAGAGTTAGCAGAAAGGGGTTATAGGCTAGGGCAAATCCATGAGACATGCTAGATAGGTCAGGGGCTCAAGTTCACAATGTAAACTTGAAACCATGCCAAAATTGGCTATGCACCCAGGGTGTTTGACAAAATGCCAAAGGCGCCTAGGCAGTTCTTGGGGTGGCCAAATCTCCCAGGGTGGGGTCTCTTTAGGAGAAAGAGGGGGTGGTGAAGTTAGTTTGCAAAAAGGAGAAACTTGCTAGTGCAAGTTTTGCAAAACTACCCTTCTGGACAGGGAGTAAATGGCATCATTTCATGGACCAAAAGTGTTCCAAGGAGTGCATGCTCCTGGACTTAGGGGTTTTGCAGGGTTGACTACAAGCATGAGAAAACACAAGGTCACTAGAGCAATAAATAATAGGGTTGCAGTAGAAAACACAAGTCTGATCCAGAATGAAAAAGAGGTTGATTCACTCAATTTTTCCAAGGAACAACACTAGGTTTTTGCATAAAGTTGGATGGCATGCTACCACTGACATCCCATAATTTTGGTGGAGGCTCTAGGGAAATATTTAATTAGGCTCTAGTGCAAAAGTGTCCACTGGACCAGATTTGAAAAACAGGTGTAGAACTCAAAATATGCAATGAAATAATTATATTATTGCACAAAAGTGATTTAGAGACATCAAATGATATCTCCAAATTTTGGTTAGATTTTTTTTAGATAATTTATCAACTGGTTGCAGTACAGAAAGAGCTCCAAAATTTTGAAGAAAGTCATTTTAATGAATAAAGCTCAGAGTGAAATAATTTAATAACTAAATCTACTGATTGAGAAACTGTTATACAGAGAGCATAGAGGTCCAATATATTTTGGAAAGCTCCACTTGGGAAAAAGATAAAACTCCTTAACAATAAAAGAAAAAGTTCTGAAATCAACAGAAAAATTCCAGAATGAAAAATTTTAAAACACCTGGCAAAATTTTAATATATAAAACTTGGTTAAATTTTTGGGGTGTTACAATTACTACCCCCCTTAAGAAAAAATCTCGTCCTCGAGATTTGTTAAGAGCCGTTGTGAAAAACAAATACTCCATATGTGTACGAGCGGTTGTGAGTCTGCTGCCGTGGTGCTGCGTGAATAAAAATAATCCATGCCGTGAGAGGATAAAAGATGTAGCAATTCGAAAAAGAAATCTCATTCCAGATTTTCGCGTTACACAAAGTTATTCACGAAGACAACCACTCACATAAGTAGAAACTAAATACTCGACTCGGCGCACAAATTTGAGGTACCATGCATAAGATACAATGTAATAATAAATGCTGAAATAACAAACACAGCAGTGACATCTTAAAATGAGAAAGGTAAGTGGACAGGGTCTTGAGAAAAAGTCTCTGGCAATGGAATACACTCCTCTTCTATCGGAGGAAGTGGATTGACCAGTCGATGTATGAGTCTCTCGTGGTCGGGCTTGATGGTTCGCCGATGGCAACTGAGGATTTAGATCATCGAGACTCGAGATAATCCATCACTCGCTGGTTCAAATGCTCTTGAGCGATGATGTACTGGATAAGGTTGGCTAGCACTGGGTCTCTCTCAATCCGTCCACTGGGAAAAGATGTTACTCCCCCGGGCGTGGCACGACTCGGAAAGTAATAATATCCTTGTTCGCGGGCATAGGGTACCATGAATCGAAGACGAGCAATCGCTTCCTTCGCAGCGGCTTCTATGGCCAGGCGTGGGGTCGGCATAGATTTCCCCACGAAGGAAACCTCCGTTGGATCTTGGTTGGGGTCTACGGGAGGGATGTGTACTGCTGCCCAATATTCCGAGGTGGAAGGGGTGATTCTAGATTTGAACAGCTCGTACTGGGGTAGTTGGGTAGAACCCATGGCACTGCAGGTAAAGTCCCACAATATTTTGACAAAGCTACCTGGGGTTGCATCTAGGGTTCTCCGATAAATACTAGGGCTCGGCATGGCAAGAAATGGTTGTGAGAGTGGTGCACGAGGTGAGGGTTGCTGGGTAAGGTCACATGGTGGCCTTCTTATATAGCATCTGGGCTGGTTTATTCACCATGGTGAAAGGTAATAAAACTGCCAGATCACCTCCAAAGGTCGGGGTCAGTGTCAGAGATACACATATCTCATAAAGAGACATGTTACTGTAGGTGTCGTCGGGGTTGGTTTTGGTAGTTGTGCCCAGGAAATGTGCAACTATGTGCTGACAAAGAAAATACACAAGGCTACAATTAAAGCAGAGGCACAACGACAGGCTACGTTAATATACACGGTCGCACGATTACAAAGCGAGGATACACTGAGACTCGGTACTACTCGTACGGCTTAGTCTACCTCGTTTATGTCTAAACGGGCGTGCCTGGTGGATGTCGAGGCTTCTCCACGTGTCTCACTGCCAGGATTAGTCGGAGAGGGCGGAGGAACTGCAGGGTCGGGGTAGCGATGATGACCATCGCGGGGATTGTTGGCCACAATCCCGTTGGAGTGTGTTCCCAAAAGGTGACGAAGCACTTCTGGGGTCATCAAGACACCTTGGCTGCTGGCTGGAGCTGACCTCAGGGTCTCGATTGGGTGTCCAAACAGCACGACTGGGTTGTCGCCATCGGGCTCGGTTTCCCTGCTCGCCGGGGCTCTGCGAACCAGCTCTCCTCGAGCTGCGATCAAATCAATCGTGATCTGGTCGAACAATGCCTCTAGTGCACTTACATAGTGCACTAGGTGCAACAATGCGGGATCCGTCTCGTGATCTCCGTTGGCGACTTGGGGTGGTCTACCATACCCTTCATGTCTGGGGTAGTAGTAGAATGAGCGACAGTTAACTCTGGGCGACAACTGCCGGAGTTGAACTATAGCTTCTCGAGCGGCTAGCTGAATGGCTTGTGGCTCGAAGGAAGTTGTCCTTCCGGTGAACCTGTAGGGGCGTTCTGGCAACAGACCCCTACCGTAGATGTGCACCGTGGCCTAGAATTGGCGGTCTTCACTGCTCATGGGTCCTTGGTACACAACATATTCTGGGGGCTCTTCTAACGCATAGGCACGACGGGTGAGGTTTGCGAGTATGATCACAAAACCTCCAAGATTGGTTGCTGTGGTCTCATTGTGCACTATGGGGCCAGGCATTGTGGCTAGGTTGGGGAAGAGGATATGCTGTGCTGGGTTGAGGCTAGCGTGCCCTTTTTATAGAAAAGGGAACAGAGTCTTCCTTCGCATGCTTGCGAATGGGACATTTTTGCCATCGGTCACTGGTGTGTGATCGACAGGCTAGGCTGATAGGTTGGGCACCGACTGCCAAAAGTGTCGGGATCACTGTGTGGCCATCTTGCACGAGAAGCTTGGCTGGGGTTTGGTTAAGGTCTGGTAGGCTGGTTTGCCTAAGTTTATTGACCTGGCTAAGATAGGATTAGCCAATGGTCAGCCTGGCTCTGATACCAAGTTTGTCGCGACCGGTTTTCCGGGTATTAATTTCCAGAAAATGGCCGTTGTGCTCACCAACCCCAGGATAACTATTAGCTGATGAGGCACCAACTTGATACAGAAATTCCAAGCAAAATACAACATATGTAGTACAAGACCATTCTGGCCTGTGAGTACAACAAAAGGTTTCTAGTGGTTGATGGCGGAAGCGGTTTGTGTATCGTCAGCGTATAGGGGACTCCATTTCCCACAGGAACAGCTGACCAGGTTAACTCCTATCTTCGCGAGGCTGCTATCACCATTACGTGGGTTCCGGGGCTGTCATCAAGGTCGCTCCTCTCCGTGCAAGAAATCTGGCCAAGACAATAGCCAGGGACAAGCCAGTGAGTACTTTTGAATGTACTCGCAAACATTATGAACACAGGTATAATATAACAATGATGTGCTGAAAATATTTTATGCTCATGACGTCAGTCACAAAATATAAATAAAACTCTGATGCGTGCAAGCATGTTGTATATGAATATGCTATAACATAGTAGTATAAAAAAATTATTAAATAAATAACAAGCATGCCACAGTCGAGCGTCTTAGCGACACCACGGAAAGGGCTTTGGAAGAAATGCCACAGTCGGGCGTCTTAGCGACACCACATAAAGGGCTTTAAAAGAAATGCCACAGTCGGGCGTCTGAGCGACACCACATAAAGGGCTTTAAAAGAAATGCCACGATCAAGGCCCGAGCGACACCACATAAAGGGCTTTAAAAGAAATGCCACAATCGGGCCCGAAAGTGACACCACATAAAGGGCTTTAGAAGAAATGCCACGGTCAAGGCCCGAGCGACACCACATAAAGGGCTTTAAAAGAAATGCCACGATCGAGCGCCTCGAGCGACACCACATAAAGGGCTTTAAAAGAAATGCCACAGTCGGGCGTCTGAGCGACACCACATAAAGGGCTTTAAAAGAAAACACAGTAAATATCAAGGTGGTAGACCCATCCCAGGGATATTCAATAATACCAATAATATCACGGGTTAGTCAACAATAATAATAATCATAATTATCACACGTCACATGTTGTGATTCCAGTTCTGGTTAACAGTTTCACCTCCGAAGACCGACACTAAGACCGACACTTGACCCATCCCAGACTATAGTCCTTAACCATGGACACGGCTATTCGAATAGGTTTAATCTCTATAGAGGGTGTACTCTTTACCCATGAGTAACGGATTCCTTTGGTCCATCGGGACTAATTCCGTCTACGGTCTTTTAAATGAAAACGCACCTGACTTGCACACACCAGCTTAACTCACCGGTGTCTGGAATCACCCATGACACTCGTTAAGCAAAACTCTAAGTGGGAGGCTACAACCTCGATTAGCATGGGATCACAAAATTTATACACAAGCAAAAACGGGGAAGCTACCCCACGGCTACAAATCAAACACCCATGCCCCCTGTCCGGATGACTGGCTTTAATCCATGGCTGTGGTACCCTCATCCCGGCCCCTCTGTACGGTGTGTGCTAGAAAGGGGTTGACAAATTACTGAACCGTACTCTACTTGTTGTAGATACGAGTGGTAGTACGAAACAAGTATGGGGGTTACTGGAACAAGACTCGATCTACGGTCGACTCAGGAGGTAGTATTATTTCCTGCAAGATTAGCATAACAATGCATATACTTCAACCAACTGATAGAAACACCACGCGACATACCCCATCATGCCATACCGGACACGACCGTCTCGACGGAGGACTAGGGACAAGACCGCGTCTACCCAAGACAGAGGCCTTCCCGGCATTCCTTCCGGTATGCATGAAAGGCGTATGACGGTGATTTCCATCACAAATCATGTCAACTCCATTTGCATGAAATTCATTAATATGCACATATGAGTAGGATCACATCCTCACATAAAATGACGTATGCTCGTGTAGGGGTGGTGTTGTCACCGAGTCAACCAACACACACAAAAATTACACCAGGGTTCAGAATGCTTGCCTTCAGGTCATGGGAAAGCAGGGTGCATTCCAAAACATCTTGAAATCTTCAAAAATCCTATTTAAAAGAATATATATGAATTAACACACAAAATCAAAACAGCACAAAAGTTGTTTTTGAATTTTTTTTCAAATAAATCCTAAAATAAACTAGACAATATTTGGAAGAGGTAGGAAAAAGTATTAATTTATTTGGAGCTGTATTTAAAAAGATACAGCTGGTCAAAGTTTGGTCAAAGAATCTGTTATTTAAATAAAAACAGAAAAGAAAACGTTTTGAAATATACGTACACGTCGAAGGTGTAATCTGGAAATGCGCTTCCACTTAACCCACATGGACTGGGCGGGGTCACTGACAGTGGGTCCAGGGGGCCCACTGGTCAGGTTTGACCAGTCCATCCCTCCTTCTTCCTCCTTCGCCCGAACGGAGGCGGGGCGACGGCGATCAACGCCGGCGAACGGCTGCTCCCCGCGGGCTCCAGAGAGTCGGGATGGATCCGCAAGACCGGGGCGGTCCTCACAGTGGTCGAAGGGTTGGCGGGGTTGGAGGGAGTCGCCGACGGTGAGCTACGCGGCGGAGGAGGCCTCGGGTGCAAAGTGGTTTTGGGGCTGCGGTGGCTCCCGATCAAAATCGAGTAGGGGGAAAGGTTCATGGGAGGGAGAGAGTGTTCCTGGTGGAGAGAGTGGAGAGGGGGAGGCCCTGGTTGCACTGGAATGGTCGGGACCGTGGCGGCGGCTGTGGTTGCCGGAGATGGGGAAGGAGGCCTCCCCGAGCTGATTTGCTGCCAATGGGGTTCCTAGGGAGATGGTTTGGGACTGCCTGCGTGCGGGGTTGAGCTTGGGGCTCCTTATATAGGCGATGGAGGTCGGTTCCGAGGCGGGCGGCGATAAGGATGACGGCGAACCGCCATGCTGTAGCTTGGGCGACGTGGCGGCGACGAGCGCTAGGGGACACGCTATGATGAGCACGCATTGCTCCAGAGGCGGTGGCAGCGCCGGCGGCTTGGCGGCGCTGCTAAGCGCAAGAGCGGACGGGCGGCGGTGGCGGCTAGCGGCTGGCTTGCCGGAGACGTGGCGAGAGTTGCGGGGCTGGTGGGTGTAGAAGGGGACACTGCGTGCTGGTTGCGGTCGGTCACGGACGGATTAGGTCTTGAGGTGGGGCGCGCGATTCGGCGCGCGCGTGCGTGCCAACGCGCGCCTGGCGCGCCAAGGCACGCCCGGGACATGCTCGACGAAATGCCAGGGCAGCCTAGAGGGTTCCAAACCACAAGAGAGTTAGCAGAAAGGGGTTATAGGCTAGGGCAAATCCATGAGACATGCTGGATAGGTCAGGGGCTCAAGTTCACAATGTAAACTTGAAACCATGCCAAAACTGGCTATGCACCCAGGGTGTTTGACAAAATGCCAAAGGCACCTAGGCAGTTCTTGGGGTGGCCAAATCTCCCAGGGTGGGGTCTCTTTAGGAGAAAGAGGGGGTGGTGAAGTTAGTTTGCAAAAAGGAGAAACTTGCTAGTGCAAGTTTTGCAAAACTACCCTTCTGGACAGGGAGTAAATGGCATCATTTCATGGACCAAAAGTGTTCCAAGGAGTGCATGCTCCTGGACTTAGGGGTTTTGCAGGGTTGAATACAAGCATGAGAAAACACAAGGTCACTAGAGCAATAAATAATAGGGTTGCAGTGGAAAACACAAGTCTGGTCCAGAATGAAAAAGAGGTTGGTTCACTCAATTTTTCCAAGGAACAACACTAGGTTTTTGCATAAAGTTGGATGGCATGCTACCACTGACATCCCATAATTTTGGTGGAGGCTCTAGGGAAATATTTAATTAGGCTCTAGTGCAAAAGTGTCCACTGGACCAGATTTGAAAAACAGGTGTAGAACTCAAAATATGCAATGAAATAATTATATTATTGCACAAAAGTGATTTAGAGACATCTCATGATATCTCCAAATTTTGGTTAGATTTTTTTAGATAATTTATCAACTGGTTGCAGTACAGAAAGAGCTCCAAAATTTTAAAGAAAGTCATTTTAATGAATAAAGCTCAGAGTGAAATAATTTAATAACTAAATCTACTGATTGAGAAACTGTTATACAGAGAGCATAGAGGTCTAATATATTTTGGAAAGCTCCACTTGGGAAAAAGATAAAACTCCTTAACAATAAAAGAAAAAGTTCTGAAATCAACAGAAAAATTCCAGAATGAAAATTTTTAGAACTCCTGGCAAAATTTTAATATATAAAACTTGGTTAAATTTTTGGGGTGTTACATTGGTCTTTTACATCCTCAATGGCATCAGCTTCAATACACAAGAATTCTTCATCCGGCAACTTGCTGCGTCTGGATCTGATCTTTTTGGCCTAAAATTCTATGCTCCATGGGTCATGCGCCTCATCAAGCGACACTCCTCTGTCAACTATCAGCCCTCTGCTCGCAATCATCTGATCTTTCTACCAGAGGTTGATATGTCAGTTGAAGCCATATACTCTGAGCCTGCCAAGAAGCCTCTTTGTCTTCAAAATGTCGAGCACCAAAGCTTCACTCAACCCATTGAAGGCGTCCAAGCAGTAACACGTATCTATCCAATGGCTGGGAACACTCGTCTGCCTCATCATGCGCAAACTGAAGCCACTGAAAGCACCATTGCCCAAAGGCCTTAGAATCGCTCTCGCATTCTCAATGACCGAGAACTTCTTGTGGCCCTTCATCAGAAACAAGATAAGCATCACTATTGGCTCGAGAGACAGATGCAAAGCCTCTTGGTTGACGTCAATCGCATTCGAAATCTTGCCACCAAGAATGCATTTGTTGCACACGAGACTTGTCGGCGATCATGGAAGAGTTTGACGCTGCTTAGTGCTAAAGCAGATCTTCAAGACGATGGCTTCACTGAAAGATTCAAGTTTGACTCCACTCCTCCACGGACTGTTGTCCTACGTCGAACTCCATCCCTTGAAGACTCTGACTACTCTTCCTCCGCGGCAACTGTGAATGCCAGAGTGATCGATGATGAAGATGATGCTACTTCACCGCCCCCTACTTCTGCACGCATCAACACTGCACCGAGTATGTCTGCACCGCCAAACAACAACGACAACCCAGCTGCTTCACCTACTCATGAGGACGAGTAGATGCTCTATGTCTTCAAACCTTTTTGGTCCTTACTGACAAAAGGGGGAGAAGCATATGAGTTTGATAGACTTCAAGCGGGTTCATATGGGTGGTTGCTTTATATTTTGCCTCGTGCGTACAACTCTCGCTTTTGATACATTTGGTTCTTTGAGTTGTAACACTTAAACTCGTTGGTCGTCTGCTACTTATTTGCTTTACTGTGATGCGATGATAAATTCCGCATGTGCGATGATAACTTCTGCACTTAGATCATTCTGCAGATGTCCATTTTTCATTATGCATGTCATTCTATTTGCTATATCATTTCATGCATGATGAATTATCTTCATAAGTTGAAGTGGATCTCCACAAGTACAACCTGCCATGTGCATTTGCATTCCAAACGCAAATTACTTATATGCACATCTTCAGGGGGAGCCCTTGCTACTTATGAAGACAATACCCTATCCTTTACAATTTCACATACTTTATTCCCGTTGAAAACTTCAACCAGTTTGTCATCAATCACCAAAAAGGGGGAGATTGTAAGTGCATCTAGTGCCACCCCTAGTTGGTTTTGGAGTATTGACGACAAAGTTGGTTGAGGGACTAATGCATTTGTGAGAATTGCAGGATAACGCAGGTAGTGTCCCTCATTGATTCGGTTTACCTACCGGAGATGACCCCTAAAAATGTATGAAGACATTGAAGACAATGGTGGGATGTGAAGATATTCATATTGAAGACTATGACATGAGAAGACATTGAGTGAAGACTATGGAGCACGAAGACTGTGTGATTTCGTTGTTTCCTTTTCTTCTTTGTTGAGTCATAGGAACCACCGTATTGTTAAGTGGGGTCCAAGTGAACTAAGTCAGAATGACTGAAGTGATGCTCAACCCAAATCCTATGTCTTCACGCGAAGACAATGAGAGCAAATCTTATCCAGAGCTGGATGAGTCAGCTTTGCTTGTATCCCAAGTAAAGTTGTCGTGTGTGTTTGAAATCTGGCCGTTGGAACACGTGTCAGTTCCTTAGTGACCCAGGGTCATTTTGGACAAATCAGGTCGGGTTGCCAAGTGGCTATAAATAGCCCACCCCCTACACCATAAATTGGTGGCTGCTCAGAGTTAGTGCACGGCTTTTGTCGTTTGAGAGCAACCCACCTCGAAGCCTTTGAGAGAGAGAAATCCTTGCGAGGACCAAGCCCAAACACCTAGAGCCAAAGAGTTTTAGGCATCATCAAGTCTTTACATCTGTGTGACTGAAGACTTATTACACTTGAGGACTGTGAATCCTCCAAATTGGTTAGGCGTCGCGTCCGAGCATCCAAGAGTCATTGTGGATCGCCGGTGAACGAAGTCTGTGAAGGTTCGGAAGTCTACCTTGAAGACTTACGAGAGTAATTGGGCGAGGACTGGGTGTCCTTACCTCAAGGGGAATAAGGTGAAGACACGGTCTTCTGAGTTGAATCTCAGCCTCCCTAACCAGACGTGCAGTTGTCACAGCAACTGGAACTGGTCCAACAAATCCTGTGTCTTCAACAAGTGACTAGTTCTATCCCTTCCCATCCTTTATTTAGAGTTTGTCTTCATGAAGTCATTGCCTATCTGACGTACCTGTTTGACTTCATTGCTTGACTACTATTGTTGATTGGCTTCATACTATCTTCCATCCTGATCCTTACTACTTAGCTGCTATTAGTCTTGTACTTTCACATCATTGCATACTTGACTATGGTTTGCTTATTATAATTTATCTTCCGCTACATATCAATTAGGTCATTTCTATTGTCTGTCTTCGAAACTTCTAAGTTTTGAAGACTTTCATAAAAATCACCTATTCACCCCCCCCTAGTCGATACTAGCACTTTCAACCATCTATTGTGCAATCCTGAAAATGGCATCACTAGCCTGTGTTAGTGCTGAACTTGAACAATACAAGCATATCAAGCCATGAAAAGTGTATATTGTCAATGCTCACCTTGAAGTATGGATACCATCTTGGGCTTCCGTGAATCTTGGGTGGAGTCTGGCCAGATGGTCTCCTGATCATCTCTCCTCTAAGCTCCCCAACGGCAAAAAGCACCTGCTCGAAGTACCTAGAGATGGTCTCCATTGATCTCCTGAACGTGTCGTGAATGACCCTGAACCTCTGGTTATGGCGAACAACATGGAGGACCATGGCCACTTGCTCTTCGACACTGGTGTTGATGCTATCTTGTAATAGGCCGCTACTCCTGAAGGTCTCGACAAGCCTAGCAAATGGTGCTCTTTTCATTCAAAGCATCCACAGAGCCTCAACGTCATTGCAGTTGTAGATGTAGTTCAGATTTTGGATCCTCTTCTGTTCCCGAGGAAACAATGGACCATAGCGGATCAAAGGTCTCCCAGCACAACGAACAACTCTCCGGTGCATGAACATGACCCATGCCTAAATCACACTAATCAGTGCTGCTGCCTAGATTATCAGCCTCATTCGTGCGTCCATAACCTAGTCGACATTGACGGTTCATTCAATGGGAAATCGATCCTACACCTAGCTTAAAGGCCTAGCCACTGAGCTAACAAAGAGGGGAGGGGTGCTGCTTACCGGCATCAGAGACGAGGACGGCGTAGGGGGAGCCATGGCACAGACTAGGTTGACCAGACGATGGCCAACAGCAAGGAGAGCACCAGATCCGCCGCAAACGCCGCCGCCTCTTCCGCCGCCGCCACCGCCTATAGCGCAGATCTGAAATAACAGCCGCCGCCGGTGGTGAGGCAGTAGCGAAGAAAGGGGGCAGTGACTATGGGTGAGCGAGTGAAAGGGGGGTGAGGCTAATTTGGCACCGGGACGGCGCGCCAGATTTCCATCTCCCGCCATCCCCTTGAAGGAAATATGCCCTAGAGGCAATAATAAAGTCATTATTTATTTCCTCATATCATGATAAATGTTTATTATTCATGCTAGAATTGTATTAACCGGAAACATGATACATGTGTGAATACATAGACAAACACAACGTCACTAGTATGCCTCTACTTGACTAGCTTATTAATCAAAGATGGTTATGTTTCCTAACCATAGACATGTGTTTTCATTTGATTAATGAGATCACATCATTAGGAGAATGATGTGATTGACATGAC
Source organism: Aegilops speltoides (assembly GCA_021437245.1). Lineage (NCBI taxonomy): Eukaryota > Viridiplantae > Streptophyta > Magnoliopsida > Poales > Poaceae > Aegilops > Aegilops speltoides. The sequence continues at coordinate 423,350,404 of CM038144.1, read as the reverse complement.
CCATTCCGTTAGCCTAGCACTTGATCGTTTAGTATATTGCTATTGCTTTCTCCATGACTTATACATGTTCCTGTAACTATGAGATTATGCAACTCCCATTTGCCGGAGGAACACTTTGGGTGCTACCAAACGTCACAACGTAACTGGGTGATTATAAAGGAGTACTACAGGTGTCTCCAAAGGTACATGTTGAGTTGGCATATTTCGATATTAGGTTTTGTCACTCCGATTGTCGGAGAGGTATCTCTGGGCCCTCTCGGTAATGCACATCACTATAAGCCTTGCAAGCAATGTGACCAATGAGTTGGTTACAGGATGATGCATTACGTAGCGAGTAAAGAGACTTGCCGGTAACGAGATTGAACTAGGTATTGGATACCGACGATCGAATCTCGGGCAAGTAACATACCGATGACAAAGGGAACAACGTATGTTGTTATGCGGTTTGACCGATAAAGATCTTCATAGAATATGTAGGAACCAATATGGGCATCCAGGTTCCGCTATTGGTTATTGACCGAGAATAGTTCTAGGTCATGTCTACATAGTTCTCGAACCCGTAAGGTCCGCATGCTTAACGTTACGATGACAGTTTTATTATGAGTTTATAAGTTTTGATGTACCGAAGTTTTTTCGGAGTCCCGGATGTGATCACGGACATGACGAGGATTCTCGAAATGGTCGAGACATAAAGATCGATATATTGGACGGCTATATTCGGACACCGGAAGTGTTCCGGGTGATTTCGGAGAAAACCGGAGTGCCGGAGGGTTACCGGAACCCCCCGGGAGAAGTAATGGGCCTCATGGGCCTTAGTGGAGAGAGAGGGCGGCTGGGGTGGGCGCGCGCCTCCCCCCTCAGTGTCCGACTGTACTAGGAGGGGGCGCCCCTTCCTTCTCCTCTCCCCCTTCCTTTCCCCCTCCTAGTAGGAGTAGGAAAGGGGAGTCCTCTCCTACTAGGAGGAGGACTCCTCCTCTGGCGCGCCTCTAGGGCCGGCCGGCCTCCCCTGCCCTTTATATACGGGGCGGGGGCACCCTAGGACACAAGTTGATCTACGGATCATTCCTTAGCCGTGTGCGGTGCCCCCCTCCACCATATTCCACCTCAGCCATATCGTCACGGAGTTTAGGCGAAGCCTGCGCCGATAGAACATCATCATCGCCACCACGCCGTCGTCGTGAGTAACTCATCCCCAAGCTTTGCCGGATCGGGCCGGGGATCGCCATCGAGCTGAACGTGTGCTGAACTCGGAGGTGCCGTAACGTTCGGTGCTTGGATCGGTCGGATCGTGAAGACGTACGACTACATCAACCGCGTTGTCATAACGCTTCCGCTTACGGTCTACGAGGGTACGTAGACATCACTCTCCCCTCTCGTTGCTATGCCATCATCATGATCTTGCGTGTGCGTAGGAATTTTTTTGAAATTACTACGTTCCCCAACAGTGGTATTAGAGCCAGGTTTTATGCGTAGATGTCATATGCAGGAGTAGAACACAAGTGAGTTGTGGGTGATACAAGTCATACTGCTTACCAGCATGTCATACTTTGGTTCGGCGGTATTGTGAGATGAAGCAGCCCAGACCGACATTACGCATACGCTACGCGAGACTGGTTTCACCGTTACGAGCACTCGTGCTTAAAGGTGGCTGGCGGGTGTCTGTCTCTCTCACTTTAGCTGAATCGAGTGTGGCTACGCCCGGTCCTTGCGAAGGTTAAAACAACACTAACTTGACGAACTATCATTGTGGTTTTGATGCGTAGGTAAGAACGGTTCTTGCTAAGCCCGTAGCAGCCACGTAAAATTTGCAACAACAAAGTAGAGGACGTCTAACTTGTTTTTGCAGGGCATGTTGTGATGTGATATGGTCAAGACGTGATGCTATATTTTATTGTATGAGATGATCATGTTTTGTAACCGAAGTTATCGACAACTAGCAGGAGCCATATAGTTGTCGCTTTATTGTATGAAATGCAAACACCCTGTAAGTGCTTTACTTTATCACTAAGCGGTAGCGATAGTCGTAGAAGCAATAGATGGCGTAACGACAACGATGCTACAATGGAGATCAAGGTGTCGCGCCGGTGATGATGGTGATCACGACGGTGCTTCGAAGATGGAGATCACAAGCACAAGATGATGATGGCCATATCATATCACTTATATTGATTGCATGTGATGTTTATCCTTTATGCATCTTATTTTGCTTTGATTGACGGTAGCATTTTAAGATGATCTCTCACTAATAATCAAGAAGTGTTCTCCCGAGTATGCACCGCTATGAAAGTTCTTCGTCTTTGAGACACCACGTGATGATCGGGTGTGATAGGCTCTACGTTCAAATACAACGGGTGCAAAACAGTTGCACACGCGGAATACTCAGGTGATACTTGACGAGCCTAGCATATACAGATATGGCCTCGAAACACGGAGACCGAAAGGTCGAACGTGAATCATATAGTAGATATGATCAACATAGTGATGTTCACCATTGAAACTACTCCATCTCACGTGATGATCGGACATGGTTTAGTTGATTTGGATCACGTGATCACTTAGATGACTAGAGAGATGTCTGTCTAAGTGGGAGTTCTTAAGTAATATGATTAATTGAACTTAAATCTATCATCAACTTAGTACCTGATAGTATTTTGCTTGCCTATGTTTGTTGTAGATAGATGGCTCGTCTTTGTTGTTCCGTTGAATTTTAATGCGTTCCTTGAGAAAGCAAAGTTGAAAGATGATGGTAGCAATTACACGGATCGGGTCCGTAATCGAGGATTATCCTCATTGCTTTGCACGTAAGAATTACGCCCCGAAGCACCGCTGGGTGCCGAACTGCTTCTTGATGCAACTAACGACGTTAAGAACGTCTGGCGAGCAAAGTGATGACTACTCGATAGTTCGATGTGCCATGCTTTACGGCTTAGGACCGGGTCAACGACGCGTTTTGAACGTCATGGAGCATATGAGATGTTCCAGAGTTGAAGTTAATATTTCAAGCAAATGCCCGGATTGAGAGATATGAAGTCTCCAATAAGTTCTATAGCTGCAAGATGGAGGAGAATAGTTACGTCGGTGAACACATACTCAAAATGTCCGGGTATAATAATCACTTGATTCAACCGGGAGTTAATCTTCACGATGATAGTGTCATTGATGAAATTCTTCAATCACGCCACCAAGCTACAAGAGCTTCGTGATGAACTATAATATGCAAGGGATGGACAAGACTATTCCCGAGCTCTTCGCAATGCTAAAAGCCGCGGAGGTAGAAATCAAGAAGGAGCATCAAGTGTTGATGGTTAACAAGACCACCGTTTCAAGAAAAAGGGCAAAGGGAAGAAGAAGGAACTTCAAGAAGAACAGCAAACAAGTTGTTTGCTCAAGAGAAGAAACCCAAGTCCGGACCTAAGCACGAGATCGAGTGCTTCTACCGCAAGCATACCGACACCTTTGGAAGCGGAACCGCCCCAAGTATTTTGGCGGATAAGAAGGATGGCAAAGTGAACAAAGGTATATGTGATATACATGTTATTGATGTGTACCTTACTAATGCACGCAGTAGTACCGGTATTTGATACTGAGTTCTTGCTAATATTTGCAACTCAAAGCAGGGACTACGAATTGCGAAGATTGGCTAAGGACGAGGTGACGATGCACGGGAAATGGTTCCAAAGTCGATGTGATCGCGGTCGGCACGCTACCTCTACATCTACCATCGGGATTAGTTTTAGACCTAAATAATTGTTATTTGGTGCCGCGTTGAGCATGAACATTATATCTGGATCTTGTTTGATGCGAGAGCGGTTATTCATTTAAATCAGAGAATAATGGTTGTTCTATTTATATGAGTAATATCTTTTATGGTCATGCACCCTTGAAGAGTGGTCTATTTTTATTGAATCTCGATAGTAGTGATACACATATTCATAGTGTTAAAACCAAAAGATGCAGAGTTGATAATGATAGTGCAACTTATTTGTGGCACTGCCGTTTAGGTCATATCGGTGTAAAGCGCATGAAGAAACTCCATACTGATGGGCTTTTGGAATCACTTGATTATGAATCACTTGGTACTTGCGATGAAGGAAATATGCCCTAGAGGCAATAATAAAGTTATTATTTATTTCCTCATATCATGATAAATGTTTATTATTCATGCTAGAATTGTATTAACCGGAAACATGATACATGTGTGAATACATAGACAAAACTATAGTCACTAGTATGCCTCTACTTGACTAGCCCATTAATCAAAGATGGTTATGTTTCCTAACCATAGACATGTGTTGTCATTTGATTAGTGGGATCACATCATTAGAAGAATGATGTGATTGACATGACCCATTCATTAGCCTAGCACTTGATCGTTTAGTATCTTGCTATTGCTTTCTTCATGACTTATACAAAGTTCCTACAAACTATGAGATTGTGCAACTCCGTTTACGGAAGAACACTTTGTGTGCTACCAAACGTCACAACGAATCGGGTGATTATAAAGGTGCTCTCTGGTGTTTCCAAGGTACATGTTGAGTTGGCATAATTCAAGATTAGGATTTGTCACTCCGATTGTCGGAGAGGTATCTCTGGGCCCTCTCGGTAATACTCATCACCTAAGCCTTGCAAGCATGTAACTAATGAGTTAGTTATGAGATGACGTATTACGGAATGAGTAAAGAGACTTGCCGGTAACGAGATTGAACTAGGTATTGGATACCGACGATCAAATCTCGGGCAAGTAACATACCGATGACAAAGGGAACAAAGTATCTAGTTATGCGGTTTGACCGATAAAGATCTTCGTAGAATATGTAGGAACCAATATGGGCATCCAGGTCCCGCTATTGGTTATTGACCGAGAATGGTTTTAGGTCATGTCTACATAGTTCTCGAACCCGTAGGGTCCGCACGCTTAACGTTTCGATGACAATTTTATTATGAGTTTATAAGTTTTGATGTACCGAAGTTTGTTCGGAGTCCCGGATGTGATCACGGACATGACGAGGAGTCTCGGAATGGTCGAGACATAAAGATTGATATATTGGAAGCTTGTGTTTGGACATCGGAATGGTTCCGCGTGAAATCGGCATTTTACCGGAGTACCGGGAGGTTACCGGAACCCCCCGGGGGGTTAATGGGCCTACATGGGCCAAGAGGGAGAATAGGAAGGAGCAAGGAGGGGCCGCCTCCCCCCTCCTAGTCCGAATAGGACAAGGGAAGGGGCGGCGCCCCTTTCCTTCCCTCCTCCCCTTTCCCCTTCTCTCCTACTCCAACTTGGAAAAGGGGAGTCCTACTACCGTGGGAGTAGGACTCCCCCTTGGCGCCCCTCTTAGGCCGGCGGCCTCCTCCCCCAGCTCCTTTATATACGGGCGGGGGCACCCCACGAACACACAAGTTGATCTACGGATCGTTCCTTAGCCGTGTGCGGTGCCCCTTCCACCATATTCCACCTCGGTCATATCGTCGCGGAGTTTAGGCGAAGCCTGCGCCATAGAACATCAACATCGTCACCACGCCGTCGGTCGACGGAACTCATCTCCGGAGCTCGGCTGGATCGGAGGTCAAGATCGTCATCGAGCTGAACGTGTGCTGAACTCGGAGGCTCCATACGTTCGGTGCTTGGATCGGTCGGATCATGAAGACGTACGACTACATCAACCGCGTTGTTATAACGCTTCCGCTTACGGTCTACGAGGGTACGTGGACATACACTCTTCCCTCTCGTTGCTATGTCATCACCACGATCTTGCGTGTGCGTAGGAATTTTTTTGAAATTACTACGTTCCCCAACAGTGGTATCAGAGCCAGGTTTTATGCGTTGATTTTATATGCACGAGTAGAACACAAGTGAGTTGTGGATGATATAAGTCATATTGCCTAACAACATGTCATACTTTGGTTCAGCAGTATTGTGAGATGAAGTGGCCCGGACCGACATTACGCGTACGCTTATGCGAGACTGGTTTCACCGTTACGAGCACTCGTGCTTAAAGGTGACTGGCGGGTGTCTGTCTCTCTCACTTTAGTTGACCGAGTGTGCTCGCCGGTCCTTGTGAAGGTTAAAACGGAGTCTATTTGACAAACTATCGTTGTGGTTTTGATGCGTAGGTAAGAACGGTTCTTGCTAAGCCCGTAGCAGCCACGTAAAATTTGCAACAACAAAGTAGAGGACGTCTAACTTGTTTTTGCAGGGCATGTTGTGATGTGATATGGTCAAGACGTGATGCTATATTTTATTGTATGAGATGATCATGTTTTGTAACCAAAGTTATCGGCAACTGGCAGGAGCCATATGGTTGTCGCTTTATTGTATGAAATGCAAAACACCCTATAATTGCTTTACTTTATCACTAAGCGGTAGCGATAGTCGTAGAAGCAATAGATGGCGTAAACGACAACGATGCTACGATGGAGATCAAGGTGTCGCGCCGTTGACGATGGTGATCCTGACGGTGCTTCGAAGATGGAGATCACAAGCACAAGATGATGATGGCCATATCATATCACTTATATTGATTGGATGTGATGTTTATCCTTTATGCATCTTATCTTGCTTTGATTGACGGTAGCATTGTAAGATGATCTCTCACTAAAATTATCAAGTAGTGTTCTCCCTGAGTATGCACCGTTGCCAAAGTTCATCGTGCCGAGACACCACGTGATGATCGGGTGTGATAAGCTCTACGTCCATCTACAACGGGTGCAAGCCGTTTTGCACACGCAGAATACTCGAGTTAAATTTGACGAGCCTAGCATATGCGAGATATGGCCTCGGAACACGGAGACCGAAAGGTCGGCGTGAATCATATAGTAGATATGATCAACATAATGATGTTCACCATTGAAAACTACTCCATCTCACATGATGATCGGTTATGGTTTAGTTGATTTGGATCACGTGATCACTTAGATGACTAGAGATGTCTGTCTAAGTGGGAGTTCTTAAGTAATATGATTAATTGAACTTAAATTTATCATGAACTTAGTACTGATAGTATCTTGCTTGTCTATGTTTGTTTGTAGATAGATGGCTCGTCTTTGTTGTTCGTTGAATTTTAATGCGTTCCTTGAGAAAGCAAAGTTGAAAGATGATGGTAGCAATTACACGGATCGGGTCCGTAATCGAGGATTATCCTCATTGTTGCCTGTAAGAGTTACGTCTGGAAGCACCGCTGGGTGCCAACTGCTTGCCGATGTAACCGACGACGTTAAGAACGTCTGGCGAGCAAAGTGATGACTACTCTATAGTTCAATGTGCCATGCTTTACGGCTTAGAACCGGTCTTCAACGACGTTTGAACATCAAGGAGCATATGAGATGTTCCAGAGTTGAAGTTAATATTTCAAGCAAATGCCCGATTGAGAGATATGAAGTCTCCAATAAGTTCTATAGCTGCAAGATGGAGGAGAATAGTTCATCGGTGAACACATACTCGTAATGTCCGGGTATAATAATCACTTGATTCAACCGGGAGTTAATCTTCCGATGATAGTGTCATTGATGAAATTCTCCAATCATCGCCACCAAGCTACAAGAGCTTCGTGATGAACTATAATATGCAAGGGATGAACAAGACTATTCCCGAGCTCTTCGCGATCTTTGAAAGCAGCGGAGGTAGAAATCAGAAGGAGCATCAAGTGTTGATGGTTAACAAGACCACTAGTTTCAAGAAGAAGGGCAAAGGGAAGAAGAAGGGAACTTCAAAAGAACGGCAAGCAAGTTGTTGCTCAAGAGAAGAAACCCAAGTCGGTCCTAAGCCTAAAAGCGAGTGCTTCTCTGCAAGCGGTGGACATTTGAAGCGGAACTGCCCCAAGTATTTGGAGGATAAGTAGGATGGCAAAGTGAACAAAGGTATATGTGATATACATGTTATTGATGTGTACCCTCTGTTGGAAAAGGCAGTGCCTAGGAGGCGCTTAGGCACGCCTAGGCGCTAGGCAATGGCCAAACGCCTCGCCTAGGGCATAAATGGAGGTCTAGGCAGGGCAAGCAAGGAATTGCCTACGCAAGCAGGAAATCATGCAACGTACTGCACTAGTATGCCAAACGGGTTATATTCCAATGGTGGTAGATGATAATTAACTAACTTATATGCCCTAAACTAATATCAACACCCATATAATAATCACGAATACACTAGGAGTAAAAACTATATTACCGCCTAGGGCGCTTAGGCACCGCCTAGGCACTAGGCGAAGGCCAACCGCCTGGCTTACGCCTACCGCTTTTTCCAACCTTGTGTGTACCTAACTAGAGCTCGTAGTAGCACCTGGGTATTTGATACTGGTTCTGTTGCTAATATTTGCAACTCGAAACAGGGACTACGGAATAAGCGAGCATGGCCAAGGATGAGGTGACGATGCGCGTGGGAAAGCGGTTCCAAAGTCGATGTGATCGCATGGTCGGCACGCTACCTCTACATCTACCTTCGGTTAGTTTTAGACCTGAATAATTGTTATTTGGTGCCGCGTTGAGCATGAACATTATATCTGGATCTTGTTTGATGCGATCGATTATTCATTTAAATCGAGAGAATAATGGTTGTTCTATTTATATGAGTAATATCTTTTATGGTCATGCACCCTTGAAGAGTGGTCTATTTTATTGAATCTCGATAGTAGTGATACACATATTCATAATGTTGAAGCCAAAAGATGCAGAGTTGATAATGATAGTGCAACTTATTTGTGGCACTTGCCGTTTAGGTCATATCGGTGTAAAAGCGCATGAAGAAACTCCATCTTGATGGACTTTTGGAATCACTTGATTATGAATCACTTGGTACTTATGAACCGTGCCTCATGGGCAAGATGACTAAAACACCGTTCTCGGTACTATGGAGAGAGCAACAGATTTGTTGGAAATCATACATACTGATGTATGTGGTCCGATGAATGTTGAGGCTCGTGGCGGATATCGTTATTTTCTCACCTTCACAGATGATTTGAGCTGATATGGGTATATCTACTTAATGAAGCACAAGTCTGAAACATTTGAAAAGTTCAAAGAATTTCAGAGTGAAGTAGAAAATCATCGTAACAAGAAAATAAAGTTTCTACGATCTGATCGTGGAGGAGAATATTTGAGTTACGAGTTTGGTTTACATTTGAAACAATGCGTAATAGTTTCGCAACTCACGCCACCTGGAACACCACAACGAAATGGTGTGTCCGAACGTCGTAATCGTACTTTACTTGATATGGTGCGATCTATGATGTCTCTTACCGATTTACCGCTATCGTTTTAGGGTTATGCTTTAGAGACGGCCGCATTCACGTTAAATAGGGCACCATCAAAATCCGTTAAGATGACACCTTATGAACTGTGGTTTGGCAAGAAACCAAAGTTGTCGTTTCTTAAAGTTTGGGGCTGCGATGCTTATGTGAAGAAACTTCAACCGATAAGCTCGAACCCAAATCGAGAAATGTGTCTTCATAGGATACCCAAAAGAGATCATTGGGTACACCTTCTATCACAGATCCGAAGGCAAGACATTCGTTGCTAAGAATGGATCCTTTCTAGAGAAGGAGTTTCTCTCGAAAGAAGTGAGTGGGAGGAAAGTAGAACTTGATGAGATAATCAGTATCTACTCCCTTATTGGAAGGTAGTTCATCATGAGAACCGGTTCCCGTGACAACTACACCAATTAGTGAGGAAGTTAATGATATTGATCATGAAACTTCAGATCAAGTTTCTCTTGAACCTCGTGGGTCTACTAGAGTAAGATCCGCACTGAGTGGTACGGTAATCCTATTCGGAAGTCATGTTACTTGACCATGATGAACCTATGAACTATGAGGAAGCGATGATGAGCCCAGATTCCGCAAAATGGCTAGAGGCCATGAAATCTGAGATGGGATCCATGTATGAAAACAAAGTATGACTTTGGTTGACTTGCCCGATGATCGGCAATCCATTGAGAATAAATGGATCTTTAAAAAGAAGACTGACGCTGATGGTAATGTTACCGTCTATAAAGCCCGACTTGTTGCAAAAGGTTTTCGACAAGTTCAAGGGGTTGACTACGATGAGACTTTCTCACCCGTAGCAATGCTTAAGTCTGTCCGAATCATGTTGGCTATTGCTGCATTTCATGATTATGAAATTTGGCAAATGGATGTCAAGACTGCATTCTTGAATGGATTTCTAGAAGAAGAGTTGTATATGATGCAGCCGGAAGGTTTTGTTGATCCAAAAGGTGCTGACAAAGTGTGCAAGCTCCAACGTTCCATTTATGGACTGGTGCAAGCATCTCGGAGTTGGAATAAACGCTTTGATAGTGTGATCAAAGCATATGGTTTTATCTGAGACTTTTGGAGAAGCTTTGATTTACAAGAAAGTGAGTGGGAGCTCTGTAGCATTTCTAGTTTTATATGTTGATGACATATTATTAATTGGAAATGATATAGAATTTCTGGATAGCATAAAGGGATACTTGAATAAAAGTTTTTCAATGAAAGACCTCGGTGAAGCTGCTTATATATTGGGCATCAAGATCTATAGAGATAGATCAAGACGCTTAATAGGACTTTCACAAAGCACATACCTTGACAAAATTTTGAAAAAGTTCAAAATGGATCGAGCAAAGAAAGGATTCTTGCTCGTGCTACAAGGTGTAAAGTTGAGTCAAACTCAATGCCCGACCACAATGAGAAGATAGAGAGAAAATGAAAATGTTCCTATGCTTCACCATAGGCTCTATCATGTATGCAATGCTGTGTACCAGACCGACGTATGCTTAGCAATAAGCTTGGCAGAAGGTACCAAAGTAATCCAGAGTGGATCATCGACAGCGGTCAAGAACATCCCGAAATACCGAAAAGGACTAAGGATATGTTTCTCGTATATGGAGGTGACAAAGAGCTAGTCGTAAATGGTTACGTCGATGCAAGCTTTGACACTGATCCGGACAATTCTAAATCGCAAACCGGATACATGTTTATATTAAACAGTGGAGTTGTAAGTTGGTGCTGTTCTAAACAAAGCGTCGTGGCGGGATCTACATGTGAAGCGGAGTACATAGCTGCTTCAGAAGCAGCAAATGAAGGAGTCTGGATGAAGGAGTTCATTTCCGATCTAGGTGTCATACCTAGTGCATCGGGACCAATGAAGATCTTCTGTGACAATACTGGTGCAATTGCCTTGGCAAAGGAATCCAGATTTCACAAGAGGACCAAGCACATCAAGAGACGCTTCAATTCCATTCGGGACCAAGTCCAAGTGGGAGACATAGAGATTTGCAAGATACATACAGATCTGAATGTTGCAGACCCGTTGACTAAGCCTCTCTCACAAGCAAAACATGATCAGCACCAAGACTCCATGGGTGTTAGAAATCTAGATTATTGACTCTAGTGCAAGTGGGAGACTGAAGGAAATATGCCCTAGAGGCAATAATAAAGTTATTATTTATTTCCTCATATCATGATAAATGTTTATTATTCATGCTAGAATTGTATTAACCGGAAACATGATACATGTGTGAATACATAGACAAAACTATAGTCACTAGTATGCCTCTACTTGACTAGCTCATTAATCAAAGATGGTTATGTTTCCTAACCATAGACATGTGTTGTCATTTGATTAGTGGGATCACATCATTAGAAGAATGATGTGATTGACATGACCCATTCAGTTAGCCTAGCACTTGATCGTTTAGTATACTGCTATTGCTTTCTTCATGACTTATACAAAGTTCCTACAAACTATGAGATTGTGCAACTCCCGTTTACCGGAAGAACACTTTGTGTGCTACCAAACGTCACAACATAACTGGGTGATTATAAAGGTGCTCTACAGGTGTTTCTGAAGGTGCATGTTGAGTTGGCATAATTCGAGATTAGGATTTGTCACTCCGATTGTCGGAGAGGTATCTCTGGGCCCTCTCGGTAATACTCATCACCTAAGCCTTGCAAGCATGTAACTAATGAGTTAGTTATGAGATGACGTATTACGGAACGAGTAAAGAGACTTGCCGGTAACGAGATTGAACTAGGTATTGGATACCGACGATCAAATCTCGGGCAAGTAACATACCGATGACAAAGGGAACAAAGTATGTAGTTATGCGGTTTGACCGATAAAGATCTTCGTAGAATATGTAGGAACCAATATGGGCATCCAGTCCCGCTATTGGTTATTGACCGAGAATGGTTTTAGGTCATGTCTACATAGTTCTCGAACCCGTAGGGTCCGCACGCTTAACGTTTCGATGACGGCTTTTATTATGAGTTTATAAGTCTTGATGTACGAAGTTTGTTCGGAGTCCCAGATGTGATCACGGACATGACGAGGATTCTCGGAATGGTCGAGACATAAAGATTGATATATTGGAAGCCTGTGTTTGGACATCGGAATGGTTCTGGGTGAAATCGGCATTTCTACCGCGTCTCGGGAGGTTACCGAACCCCGGGGTTAATGGGCCTACATGGGCCAAGAGGGAGAAGAGGAAGGAGCAAGGAGGGGGCCGCGCGCCCCTCCCCCTCCTAGTCCGAATAGGACAAGGGAAGGGGGGCGGCGCCCCCCCTTTCCTTCCCTCCTCCCTCTTTCCCCTTCTCCTACTCCAACTTGGAAAAGGGGAGTCCTACTCCCGGTAGGAGTAGGACTCCCCCCTTGGCGCGCCCCCTTAGGCCGGCGGCCTCCTCCCCCCTGGCTCCTTTATATCACGGGCGCGGGGGGCACCCCATAGACACACAAGTTGATCTACGGATCGTTCCTTAGCCGTGTCGGTGCCCCTTCCACCATATTCCACCTCGGTCATATCGTCATGGAGTTTAGGCGAAGCCTGCGCGATAGAACATCAACATCGTCCCACGCCGTCAGTCGTCTTGTGAAACTCATCTCCGAGCTCGGCTGGATCGGAGGCCGGAGATCGTCATCGAGCTGAACGTGTGCTGAACTCGGAGGCTCCGTACGTTCGGTGCTTGGATCGGTCGGATCGTGAAGTCGTACGACTACATCAACCGCGTTGTTATAACGCTTCCGCTTACGGTCTACGAGGGTACGTGGACATACACTCTTCCCTCTCGTTGCTATATCATCACCATGATCTTGCGTGTGCGTAGGAAAATTATTGAAATTACTACGTTCCCCAACATGCGAACCGTGCCTCATGGGCAAGATGACTAAAACGCCGTTCTCCGGAACTATGGAGCGAGCAACTGATTTGTTGGAAATCATACATACTGATGTTTGTGGTCCAATGAATGTTGAGGCTTGCGGCGGGTGTCATTATTTTCTCACCTTCACAAATGATTTGAGCAGATATGGGTATATCTACTTAATGAAACACAAGTCTGAAACATTTGAAAAGTTCAAAGAATTTCAGAGTGAAGTAGAAAATCATCGTAACAAGAAAATAAAGTTTCTATGATCTGATCGTGGAGGAGAATATTTGAGTTACGAGTTTGGTTTACATTTGAAACAATGCGGAATAGTTTCGCAACTCACGCCACCTGGAACACCACAACGAAATGGTGTGTCCGAACGTCGTAATCGTACTTTACTAGATATGGTGTGATCTATGATGTCTCTTCTTGATTTACCGCTATCGTTCTGGGGTTATGCTTTAGAGACGGCCGCATTCACGTTGAATAGGGCACCATCAAAATCCGTTGAGACGACGCCTTATGAACTGTGGTTTGGCAAGAAACCAAAGTTGTCGTTTCTTAAAGTTTGGGGCTGCGATGCTTATGTGAAGAAACTTCAACTATATAAGCTCGAACCTAAATCGGAGAAATGTGTCTTCATAGGATACCCAAAAGAGACTATTGGGTAATCCTTCTATCACAGATCTGAGGGCAAGATTTTCGTTGCTAAAATCGGATCCTTTCTAGAGAAGGAGTTTCTCTCGAAAGAAGTGAGTGGGAGGAAAGTAGAACTTGATGAGGTAATCATACTGCTCCCTTATTGGAAAGTAGTTCATCACAAGAACCGGTTCTGTGACAACTACACCAATTAGTGAGGAAGCTAATGATATTGATCATGAAACTTGGATCAAGCTTCTCTTGAACCTCGTAGGTCCACCAGAGTAAGATCCGCACTGCAGTGGTACGGTAATCCTATTGCGAAGTCATGTTACTTGACCATGATGAACCTCACGAACTATGAGGAAGCGATGATGAGCCCAGATTCATAAAATGGCTAGAGGCCATGAAATCGAGATGGGATCCATGTATGAGAACAAAGTATGGACTTTGGTTGACTTGCCCGATGATCGGCAAGCCATTGAGAATAAATGGATCTTTAAGAAGAAGACCGACGATGGTAATGTAACTGTCTATAAAGCTCGACTTGTTGCGAATGGTTTTCGACAAGTTCAAGGGGTTGACTACGATGAGACTTTCTCACCAGTGGCGATGCTTAAGTCTGTCCGAATCATGTTAGCTATTGCTGCATTTCATGATTATGAAATTTGGCAAATGGATGTCAAAACTGCATTCTTGAATGGATTTCTAGAAGAAGAGTTGTATATGATGCAGCGAAAGGTTTTGTTGATCCAAAAGGTGCTAACAAAGTGTGCAAGCTCCAGTGATCCATTTATGGACTGGTGCAAGCATCTCGGAGTTGGAATAAGCGCTTTGATAGTGTGATCAAAGCATATGGTTTTATCTGAGACTTTTGGAGAAGCCTTGTATTTACAAGAAAGTGAGTGAGAGCTCTATAGCATTTACGATATTATATGTAGATGACATATTATTAATTAGAAATGATATAGAATTCTGGATAGCATAAAGGGATACTTGAATAAAAGTTTTTCAATGAAAGACCTCGGTGAAGCTGCTTACATATTGGGCATCAAGATATATAGAGATAGATCAAGACGCTTAATAGGACTTTCACAAAGCACATACCTTGATAAAATTTTGAAAAAGTTCAAAATGGATCAGGCAAAGAAAGGGTTCTTGCCTGTGCTACAAGGTGTGAAGTTGAGTCAAACTCAATGCCCGACCACGGCAGAAGATAGAGAGAAATGAAAGATGTTCCTATGCTTCAGCCATAGGCTCTATCATGTATGCAATCTTGTGTACCGGACTGACGTATGCTTACCAATAAGCTTGGCGGGAAGGTACCAAAGTAATCGAGTGGATCACTAGACAATGGTCAAGAACATCCTGAAATACGAAAAGGACTAAGGATATGTTTCTCGTATATGGAGGTGACAAAGAGCTAGTCGTAAATGGTTACGTCGATGCAAGCTTTGACACCGATCCGGACGATTCTAAATCGCAAACCGGATCGTGTTTTTATTAAGCGGTGGAGCTGTAAGTTGGTGCGATTCTAAACAAAGCGTCGTGGCGGGATCTACATGTGAAGCGAGTACATAGCTGCTTGAAGCGGCAAATGAAGGAGTGCGGATGAAGGAGTTCATTTCCGATCTAGGTGTCATACCTAGTGCATCGGGACCAATGAAGATCTTCTGTGACAATACTGGTGTAATTGCCTTGGCAAAGGAATCCAGATTTCACAAGAGGACCAAGCACATCAAGAGACACTTCAATTCCATCCGGGACCAAGTCCAAGTGGGAGACATAGAAATTTGCAAGATACATACGGATCTGAATGTTGCAGACCCATTGACTAAGCCTCTCTCACGAGCAAAACATGATCAGCACCAAGACTCCATGGGTGTTAGAATCATTACTATGTAATCTAGATTATTGACTCTAGTGCAAGTGGGAGACTGAAGGAAATATGCCCTAGAGGCAATAATAAAGTTATTATTTATTTCCTCATATCACGATAAATGTTTATTATTCATGCTAGAATTGTATTAACCGGAAACAAGATACATGTGTGAATACATAGACAAACACAACGTCACTAGTATGCCTCTACTTGACTAGCTTATTAATCAAAGATGGTCATGTTTCCTAACCATAGACATGTGTTGTCATTTGATTAATGAGATCACATCATTAGGAGAATGATGTGATTGACATGACCCATTCCGTTAGCCTAGCACTTGATCGTTTAGTATATTGCTATTGCTTTCTTCATGACTTATACATGTTCCTGTAACTATGAGATTATGCAACTCCCATTTGCCGGAGGAACACTTTGGGTGCTACCAAACGTCACAACGTAACTGGGTGATTATAAAGGAGTACTACAGGTGTCTCCAAAGGTACATGTTGAGTTGGCGTATTTGAGATTAGGTTTTGTCACTCCGATTGTCGGAGAGGTATCTCTGGCCCTCTCAAGAATGCACATCACTATAAGCCTTGCAAGCAATGTGACCAATGAGTTGGTTACGGGATGATGCATTACGTGGCGAGTAAAGAGACTTGCCGTAACGAGATTGAACTAGGTATTGGATACCGACGATCGAATCTCGGGCAAGTAACATACCGATGACAAAGGAACAACGTATGTTGTTATGCGGTTTGACCGATAAAGATCTTCGTAGAATATGTAGGAACCAATATGGGCATCCGGGTTCCGCTATTGGTTATTAATGAGAATAGTTCTAGGTCATGTCTACATAGTTCTCGAACCCGTAGGGTCCGCACGCTTAACGTTACGATGACAGTTTTATTATGAGTTTATAAGTTTTGATGTACGAAGTTTGTTCGAGTCCGGATGTGATCACGGACATGACGAGGAGTCTCGAAATGGTCGAGACATAAAGATCGATATATTGACGGCTATATTCGGACACCGAAAGTGTTCCGGTGATTTGGAGAAAATCGAGTCTTGGGGGTTCTGAACCCCCGGAGAAGTAATGGGCCTCATGGGCCTTAGTGGAGAGAGAGAGCGGCGGTGGTGGGCCGCGCCTCCCTCCGGTCCTAATTGGACTAGGAGGCGGCCCCTTTCCTTCTCCTCTCCTTCCTTTCCACTTGTAGGAGTCTGAAGGGGAGTCCTATCTACTAGGAGGAGGACTCCTCCTCTGGCCGCCTCTCTAGGGCCGGCCGGCCTCCCCACTGCTCCTTTATATACGTGGGGGGGGGCACCCTAGGACACAAGTTGATCTACGGATCGTTCCTTAGCCGTGTCGCGCCCTCCACCATATTCCACCTCGGTCATATCGTTGTGGAGTTTAGGCGAAGCCTGCTGCCGAGAGAACATCATCATCGTCACCACGCCGCCTTGCTTGTGGAACTCATCCCAGCTTTCTTTGGATCGGAACCCGGAATCGTCATCGAGTGGCGTGTCTTGAACTTCGGAGGTGCCAGTCGTTCGGTGCTTGGATCGGTCGGATCGTGAAGACGTCGACTACATCAACCGCGTTGTCATAACGCTTCGGCTTACGGTCTACGAGGGTACGTAGACATCACTCTCCCCTCTCGTTGCTATGCCATCACCATGATCTTGCGTGGACGTAGGAAATTTTTTGAAATTACTACGTTCCCCAACACCCCCCCTCGCCCTCGCCTCGCTCCCACCCGTGCGACCTCACGCCGCGCTCAGCCTGGCTCGCGAGAAACTGCCGATCCGAGGATATCCAGCGAGCCAGGCTCTGGGCTGCTTTGAGAAGCGTGTGATGCAGACCCAATAAGAAAACCAGACAATCAAACAGGTCTCTCCCTTCCCACGTGGGTCTGGTTAGGCTTGATGCGGGCAACCAAACACGCCAACATACTTGAGGAAATCTCCTTCCAATTTTCCAAAACACCGCTGTGTAGATGAAAGTGTGAGGTGACCTTCTTTTAAGCCACAAGTAAGGAGCAAAGCAAAAGGCTCCTCCGCACCCAACCTTCGGCACCAATTCTCCGTACTCTCCCCTTGCCGCCGGGATGGACGTGCAGATGGGCGAGCCGCAGGCGGCCCCTCCTCCCGCCGCCGTAGAGGCGGCGCCGGCCCCCTCCACCCTCCACCGTAAGCTCCCCTCCCCCTCACCAAAACCCTAGGTCCCTCCCCCTCACCAAAACCCTAGGTCCCCCCTCCCCGGTACCTCAGATTTGTTCTGATTTGCTCGTGGCCCAGATCTGAAGGAGATCGCCGCTGTGATCGAGGCGGGGTCGCTCTCCAAGGAGGTCCGCCGGATCTCCCGCGCCATCCGCCTCACCGTCGCCCTGCGCCGCCGCCTCGCCGCCCGCGACGTCTCGGCCTTCCTCGCCTTCGCCCTCCCGGCCAACAGCGACGCATACGCCCGCCTCACTCCCCTCCTCCCCAAGGTAAAAGTTCTGAGCAACCAGAGTTTTGTCATGACCCACGACTTAGTGTTCCACTACAGCTGCTTCCATGATGATACTCTCACTGCCTCCATATAGTAGTTGCCATGCGTAATTCACAGTTTCACGTTAGCTCTGGTGGTTATTATCCTATACAAGTCAGAGTTCTGTCTTAGTTTCATTTTTGCATATACGATGGTCACATACTTTTATAGTGTGTGTACTGATCAAGGATTCAGGGTGCCAAAAACCTTTTGGTAACTCATTTTCTTGTTTTGTACTGGTGAAAAATCTGATGCTGGAAAAAAATCTTCCTATAAAATCTAAAAATTATATTTCAAACAGAGGGGCAGTAATTCCTGACTGGTCTGGATTTTTTGGGGTGAAACTGGACTCTGGAAACTGATGATGGTAGCGTTTATTATGTACGGTTGCTATTCAAAATCAGTGAGGGCTTGCCAGGTTCAGTTTTTTTTGGGGGGGGGGGGGCTCTAATTGAGGGTTCGTGCTGGAGGTGGAAGAAGAACCAGAACCGGCTAAAAAATGGACTGAGAGGAAAAAAAATCAGGCACCTGACACATAGGTGCTCCCTTTAATACGTGATTATCATCTGCACACTGCATAATTAACTGTTTTACAGCTTCCTATGGCAAGTATCTTGCTGGTTTTTTCTTAATAATTGTGTGATTCTGATTATTTATATATTTGCCTTCAGTTAGAAATTATGTTTTCATCGCGTGATTAAATTCTAGTTGCATCATTTTTGCTTGTGTCATTCATTTGCAACTTCTGATTATTTGTTTATTTGCCTTCAGTTAGTAAATCTGTTTTCATCATGTGACTAAATTCTAGTCGCATCATTTTTGCTTGTCGTTCATTTGCAACTTCATTTCTCTTCTGCATGTGGGAGCTTGCCGTATGTTTAGATACATGGGGAAATTTGTTACCGAAGTTGTAGCAGTAGGGTGTATTTTTCCAAATCTGTGTGCCTGCTATGATGATACCCACTAAACTGATTACAAGGCTGATCACCACTTACAATTTATGAGATAACTTCAGTTTGTTTAGAATCCCAGGAAGCTTGTTACATACTTAGTTAATCAGCCTTTCTTTGTGAGGAGCTGAAGATGCTCTTGAATTCTGGTCAATTTTGACTTCTGTCACCTGCTCCATAATTTAGAGAACAAAATGTTGAAGTTAGATTGCTTTTTAAAATATCATTCTATTATTCAAAACTCATAAATCCTGGTATGCATCTGTTGTTACTTTTTAGGAAGATGAAGCTGAGATGGATGTTGATGCAGCAGCTCCAGCAACTCAAATTTCTATCAAGCATGGCCTTCCTGAGATTGAAATATATTGTTCTTTGCTTGTCCTGATTTTCCTCATTGATCAGAAGAAATACGACGAGGTATGTCTAATATAGTGATATATTTTGTGCAGCATATGGAGCATATTATTAAGTTAAAGTTCTCCAATTGTCTCTAGGCTAAATCATGCGCAACTGGAAGCATTGCTCGTCTGAAGAACTTGAATAGGAGAACTGTTGATGTTTTGGCTTCTAGGCTGTACTTTTATTATTCGTATGTGTATGAACTTACCAACACCCTTGCTGAAATTCGTGGGTATGTCAACTTCTACATCATCCCCTACTCTAGTATTTCCTAGTTTCCATTTACCCTGTTTTGTAATCATTCGGTCATATTTGTTTCTTTGTACAGTAATCTCCTTGGGTTACATAGAATGGCAACTTTACATCACGATGAGCTTGGTCAGGTAGTTCTGTTTTCCTGGTTCTCGCTGATTAATTGCTATTCTGTCAAATTGTGCTAATATATGGAAATGCATTGTTTTTCATGATAACAGGAAACCCTGCTCAACCTGCTTCTCCGCAATTACCTCCACTATAACTTGTATGACCAGGCAGAGAAACTTAGGTCAAAGGCACCACGTTTTGAAGCCCATTCCAACCAGCAAGTAATTCATCTGCCTCTTCCAATCTCTGCACTTTATTGATTTCATGTTTCAGATGCATCACACCAGTACATTCAACTTCTATGAAACTACTTTCTAAAATGCCTTACGGTTTAATGTTGCTTTGGGATGATTGATGTGTGGGGTCTTCCTACAGCCTAACTGATTTTATTGATACACTCAATTAACTGCTAGCATTTTTTAATACAGTTCTGCCGGTACCTCTTCTACCTGGGGAAAATCAGAACAATTCAGTTGGAATACACTGATGCTAAAGAAAGCCTCCTGCAAGCTGCTAGGAAGGCACCGGCTGCAGCTCGTGGCTTTAGGATTCAGTGCAATAAATGGGCTATCATAGTAAGGCTGCTTCTTGGGGAGATCCCAGAGAGGACTGTTTTCATGCAGAAAGGAATGAAGGAAGCTCTGACACCATATTTTGAGCTTACAAATGTAAGTTTAAGTCTTCTTTTAAATCCCGTGTTTCTGTCTGGAAAGCTCTAGCCATAACATTTGAATTATTGGTCTCTAGGCTGTCAGGATTGGCGATTTGGAACTGTTCAGAGCTGTCGCAGACAAATTTGCGAGCACCTTCAGTGCAGACAGGACTCACAATTTGATTGTGAGGCTCCGCCACAACGTCATTCGAACTGGACTACGCAACATCAGCATTTCATACTCGCGGATCTCCCTTGCTGATATTGCGAAGAAGCTAAGGCTAGACACTGAGAATCCTGTTGCTGATGCGGAGTGCATCGTAGCCAAGGCCATAAGAGATGGTGCAATTGATGCCACCATAGACCATGCAAATGGCTGGATGGTGTCGAAAAAACTGGTGATGTCTACTCGACAAATGAACCCCAGGCTGCATTCAACTCCAGAATCGCTTTCTGCCTCAACATGCATAATGAAGCGGTCAAGGCCATGAGGTTCCCCCCGAATTCTCATAAGGAGAAGGAGAGCGCTGAGAAGCGCCGAGAAAGGCTCCAGCAGGAGGAAGAGCTGGCAAAGCACATGGCCGAGGAGGATGACGATGATTTTTAAGTTGGTCTGTTTTTTGAATTGTTGATTTTAGATCCCTGAATCACTGAATTCTCCCCTCGAGGGAGATTTGAATCATGTAAACTTTTTACATCTTCTGTAATTCTATGTTGATCAGCACTTCATTGGACCGTAAATGTGTTTTGAGTTTATCTTTTCTCTTCCTCGTCGAAACTGGGTTTGAGGTCCTCAAACCCAGTTTGAGGATCTCTGTACCATCTGAAATCCACCTTGTCCATTCAAGACTTTTGGTATGTCTGTGCTTCCTGACATATTTGCCATCTACTTATTTTCCGTTTCTTTGCGATTATGCAGTGGTTGAGTTACCACATTCCTCCTGTAATTGGTGGCAAATCTAACATCGTGGAATAATTGGTGCCACTCAATAAAGTATTGTGCAAATGACACTTGTAAGCTGATGTAAATCCTTCTGAAGGTCATAGAATTTTACACATTTAGCACTAAAAACTCTAGGCAACTCAAATGTAGAAGCAGTATCATGAAGTTACTTCCATGCAGTAGTATACTATGTTACACAAGCTGAATCTACAGCTCTGGTTATTATGAAATATCCATCTTTTTAACTAAGCATAACACCATTAGCAATACAAGTTTACAGTGAGAGTCTAGCCTCCTTAGTGAGGCAAACAGAGTATGTATGAGCCAGCCTAGCTAGCAGCAGCAGCAGCAACTTAGAAGAAGGCTCTGCTTCCATAGAAGACCCTAGGACCCTTCGACGACGGCGATGGCGACGGCTTCTCAGTTGTACTCGAGTCGATGTTATCAGCCGAGGGACTACCGTTCTCGACATCCAGCGGGAGCTTCATCTTCGCAAGGGAGTCAGTGAACTGCTGCATGCTCTTCATGTACATGTCAACTATGTCCTGCTGGACAAGTGATTCCCTGGGCTGGAGGCTCACCGTGATCACTGCAGGCTGGGCAACCTCATCCTTGGATGGCGCCTCAGAAGAATCAGCCTCGCCATCCGTAGTAACACCCTGGCTCTTCTCCCTCTGGCTTCCGGTGGAGGATGCCGCCGCGACGGCGGTCTCGGACGGCTCAGAGACCGATTGCGTCATGGGGGACAGCTCCGGGGAAGAGCCTGTGGTCGAGACACAGCTCACAGGGCTTTCGTCAGGATACTCCTTGGGAGTGATCTTAGAGACCTCAGGACCAGGCTCATCTGCATCATGCTGTGGTAACTTGCAGGTCTCAGCCTTGGCTGCACTCTCACAGTCCATCTCCAAATACTTGGAGACCATCATTTCATTCTCGTTCACCATGTTCAGGTCTGGGAACTCCATCTTTTCGATCTCACAAGGATCCAAGCTGCCATTTCCACAGTCGGTGACCGCCGACGCCGACTTATTGAGCGATGAGATCTCGATGACATCCGGAGAGCTTCCGACGTAAGACAGGGACAGGCGCACAAAACCGGCCGGCGAGTGGAGCAGGTCGGAGGACGACATGGAGAACTCCTGGGCCAGATTTCCATCGGCCAGAAGAATGTCTGACAGAGGAACGAGGGTGAAGCCGAGAAGCTGGTCCTCCAGGTAGTTCTTCACCCTGCTCAGCATCCACACCTCGCACCTCAGCGATGCCTCCACGCTGCGCACGTCTAGCCGTAGACCCTCGTCGAACACCGGGTTCTGGCCACCCCCATTGATCACCTTGGTCGAGCACGACACCTGTGGGTCGCTTGTGAGGCTCAGCTTTGCATACACGTCCTGCTTCTGGTAGATGCAAACATTGTGGATGTCGCGCGCCTGGTGGACGAAGATGTCCAGGTAGCCTATGGACTTGTCTCTGCCGGCTGTCTCGGTAGCAGAGTTGTTGAATCTTTGAGTAATAGCATAGTTGTTCAGCACCGGTGGATCAGGCATAGGGTATGTTGCTGCCATTGTAGGTATTCCAAGACTGCAATTAACACACACAAGGAAATGTTTTCTTCAGTGCTGAAGTACAAGACAAAATATTGTCTGAACCAAGAGAGCAAATTGCAGCTGAAGCTAAGCAGAATGGACACGAGACAGTGACAGTAATAATTAGCTAAAACAATTGGACTTTAAATAAGGAGGAGTCTTTATCCTATGGTGGTAAACATATTTAATCATGTTGTATTGCAAGGCAAGCTACTTCAAATTCAGACCAAATGGATTAATACAAAGATAGAAACGAACCCTGCCTAAAGGAGGCTGAAGGTCAAGGAATTCAGACTCACTATCTGAAGAGCTTCTGGCTCAAAGATATCTCCAACAGCCGCGAAATCGGAAGCTCTGGTGGCCCGAGGAAACCGTTGGGATTTTCTTTGGAAGCAAGCAAGAGCACTCAAAAAGGTTAGGAACACAAATTCAGACTTGAAACAAAATTCAGTCCGCGATTTGATCTCCTTCACCTCTCTATTAAGCACAGCCAGCACAAATTTGGTGCTTCACCACAGCGTGTAAACGGAGATTTACGCAGCACATACCGCAAATATCACACGAAAAGCGGCAGCAAGAACGGCGGCGGTGCACGGATTAAGCATCACATGCCACAAATGTTGAGATTCAGGCGCATACAGATACAGCAATGCCACAAGCAATTTCGGCAAAGGAACAGCCGGCATCCTATTATAGCTCTAGTAACCCTAAACAGCACCAATAACCCCAGCCCTTTGAAAGATGCCCTACCGCCCAAACAAGTACGAGGTGATCCGTGCCCAAATCAAGAACATACCTAACTAACACAAGGCTGCAGGCTGAGCTCGGACCAAGCGCTGGTGGCCTACTACTACTACTAAAGAAGCATCATGAGCTAACAGGGAGCGGAGATCAACGGTTTTAGACAGGAAATTGCAGGTAGGGGTGCTGTTAATTACCTCCTTCGCCGAGGATTGGTGCGGCGATCTGAGCTGAGGCGGGTCGCGCTCGAGGTGCAGGAGCAGGCGGAGGGCTCTGGGAAGAGTGAACTGGGCGGCCCGGCGAGGGATGGGATCAGGGGAGGGGAAAGGTAAATTACTACTAGTACTAGCAGGAAAGGGCGCTACTTTTGCAGAAAAGGGGTCCTGTTTTCCGGAAAATACATTTGTTAGGCATTTGTTGGCACAAGCTTTTTTTGTTTCGGCCAGTGTAGCTGGCATTTGTTGGCACTTTGGACAGGGTCGGGAATGAACTGATTTAGACAGGAGGTACTTGCAGGCTTGGAGGCCATCTATCTATCTATCTCTTGTCAACTCCGTTCGTACGCTCAACCAGTCACAAGGGGGACCAAGTTCGTGTCGTTCCAATCATTGTGAACACGCCAGACCGACAGTTCACTCGATTTCAATGAAAGCATATGTGAGCAATGTCAAACAGTTTATCGTGTGTAATACGTATATTGATAAAGTCAAAGAAGTGCTAGAAAACACCCGGCTGTAATAGACAAATAAACCCCCGATTATGTTCTAGAACATGATGCCAACTAGCCTCCTCAAAGGTAATGTAGTCAAGATAAAGTTTATAAACATGGGCTACCTCGGACAAGGGTGAAACCCACGCATCAAGCAAAAGTTTAATCGCTAAAGTTTATACACGCACTGAGCCATGTCGAGCACTCCAAACCTCTGTATCGAGCGAGAGAAATCTGATCTTTGGAGCGTGTCGTCGGGAACCTCCAATATGGAGGCTAAAACCCATCGACATTTCGTCCCGTAGAGATGGTTAGAACATGGGGTCGCCCCGTCGGAAGAAAAGTAACTGATGTGCATGCAACCACGGCGTCTTCAAATCGCCTCCATACAGGACTAGGAAGATGTGTCACCGCCACCCCCGAAAACGAGAACCAAGAAAATTCGTCATCGTTGCGCTAGGAACGGAAAGCAACCATCTGCCGATGCACCAAACATGAGTGTTTGTTGCCCTGACTTGTGCACAGGTGTGCTGCGAATCCTTGTGTCAAGTGCCAAGTCTCGTATACAGCTAAGCCAGGGAAGCCGCTCTTCGTGAGATCAAAGTGCGCATTAAGAAGACCAAGCATGAGAACAAGGCCCAAGTTTTACAACAGAAGCAACCTACTCCGGCGGGAACGAGCCGACAAGCCACCCCCGACAAACTTTTCGGGCATGGGTTTCTCGCCAACACCAGCGCTCTGCCTCTCTCACCAGCTGGCCGCTGATTAGTGAGGTGTCGAGCCCGCAGGTGCTTAGGTGGACGTAACCTCGTGCGTGTCAGCTTGCTGGAGGGGTAAGTCACCTTTATTGACACCTTTCTTGATGGCGTGTCACGCTAATAGGAGGTAGCTGGATAAGCGGCGCGGCAACCTTGCCGGGTTTTAGGGTGTGTTTGGATGATGCCCCCGCCAGCCCTACCAATCCGCAGGCAGCCAATTTTTTGGCGCACCTTTCAGCCGCCGCCGACTTGCCAAATCATTGGCGCAAAATGAACTAGTGAAACTGGATGAGCCGAGGCGAGCCAAAATATTGGCCGGGAACCAAACAGGTGCGAGTGCCCTGGTCGACGACCAATTTTTTGGCCTGGCTGGTGCAGGCTCTTATCCAAACACACCCTTAGCCTCCACATGACACCTAGCAGCGCATTTAATGCGTTTTGTCCTAACTGCCAGAGTTAGGTATGATAGCTCTGTATCAGTCCAATCACCTCTGTAATGACCTTTTTGCCATTGTGGTAACCCCTTGAGTTATAAAAGGAGGGCCAGGACAACATTAGAAGGGGTCGAATCTTTGCAACCCTCGCGCATAGGCATTCGTGTAGATGCTCCCTTCCCACCTCTTGCCGGGGGAGAGCGCTCCATGTACTTGACCTCAACATCACCAATACACCCAAAAGGCAAGAATATGGTTTTACGCCTCCGAGCGGCCCGAACCTGGGTAAAGTCGCGCGCTCCTCGTTGTGTTTGCTCTCTGCGTCGATCTTCACCCCTCGCTGAACCAGCAAAGGGGCTACATTGCCCCATAGATGGCCGGCTCCACGCCGACACCATCGCAAATCACCATCGAGGTCTTTGACACGACGAACAACTGTCGTGCTCCCCTCACAGCCGCAACTGTATGTCCACCGCTGAGATATCATGGGGCTGGCGCCTCGTGTCCAACCTCCGTCGACGCGCGTGCCGACTAGGACCCCGCAGCGCACATCGGCTGTGAGGACTCCTGTAGCGTGAGGAGATGAGTCCGCCACCACCGTCTGCCAAACAGGCGTTGCCCACCAGCTTCCTCCGACGGCAGCTAAGTAGGTGGGGAGAGGAGGAGATGGCCCCGTGAGTCAGGCTGCCTTCGTTAGTGTAGTGGAGTACGATAAGCAAATCTTGAGTCATCAATGATGAATCTTCATCGTGCCATCGTCGTCCTTAGTACTCTTTGTAAGGTAAAAGAGCACTCACATTACAGGCTAGTGATTTTGGACATGCGCACGCATACTTTCTGGGCCATGTTTACGAAACCGATCCTCAGCGGCCTACTTCGTTATTCTGAAGGCATTCAGTGTGTTTGTGCAAAAGTACCTGCCACCGGTGGAAGAGCCGCTGGAGTGGAACTGAGCCGCGTAGGAAACTGCCGAGGTCAGTCATCTACGGATTGGCATCTTCATTCTTCGGCCCCACTGCTCCTACGGCGAAATCCCCGAGAGCCCGACCGCTCCTTCCGTTCGCTTCCCTTCCCTTCCGTGCCGCGACGCTCCAACGGCAAGGACAAACCAGTTCGTCAGCGTCGCCGGTTCACCAACGGAGAAGACCACATCCGTTTCCAGTTTTTATTACTCCCTCCGTTCCTTTTTACTCCACATATAAGTTTTGGTCAAAGTCAAACGACACAAAGTTTGACCAAATTTATATTAAAAAATATGAACATCTACAATACTTAAACTATATAATATGAAAATACATTTCATGGTGCATCTGAAAATGTTGATTTCATATTGTGAATGTTGATATTTTTAATATAAAGTTAATCAATATCTGAAAACGATTTTGGCAAACCTTATACGCAGATAAAAAGCGGAGAGATTATTATTTGGTGATGGATTAACTAAACACTTTTCTCCGTAGAAGCGTGCTCCAGCCTAATGAGTGAATGAAACGGTAGTGCACGCAACTCGATGGCAGGTTTTATTTGGCGTTTTTTTATTCTTTAGAACAATCGTCTAGTGGGGAATCCTTGTGTTTTGAATGGAGCACTGAGCGTGATGTGACATGCCTACCAACCCGATAATCCAAAAGAACTTGAGATAAATGTTAAGACCAGGCTTGGCCAAGGCCTGTGGGAGCAGAACGAATGAAAATCATGTAGGTGTCACACATGTGCTACGAAGCACTCTTGGTTTTGACGTTTTCTACAACTAAAATTGCCACTCGAAAAAAACTAAAATAATTAACTGAAACTTGTCATCTAAAAAAATTGTCATGCTTGATAACTAAAGTTGACATCCTCGCGTCCCTAAACTTGTCATAAAAAAGTTCGGAGTTGTCATGTGTTTGTGCCACACGTGTGGCATTTATCAGGGTCAATGAAAATTCTGTTCAAGAGCTCGCAAAAGAAAAAACTTTCCAAAGTGGTGTCCTCGAGAAATTCATTAGTGCTAAAATGCATATCCCACCCCGCAAAAAAAAGAGAGATAAAGTGCATATCCCGTATGTCCAGGAGGATCCCATGACACCCTTGGGGAGAAGGGGTGGGATCGCCATGACATGCTGGAGGCCGCGCAGAAGCAAACCTGGCCAACTGGGCCGTGCATGTCTGACCGGCCCATTGGCATGCGTGCCTGACCTGTGATGGGTTGACCCGACACGTGGCCCGCCTAGGGCCGTGTCTGCGATGGGGATTGAAGCATGAAAATCAAAAAAAATTCCTACCAACATCCAAGATCCAATCTAGGAGATGCAAAGCAATGAGAGGGGAGTGTGTCTACATACCCTTGTAGACCGAAAGCGCTAGCGTCGTAACACGGGTGGTATAGTCGTACTCTTCACGATCCAATCCGATCGAGTGTCGAACGGACGACACCTCCGAGATCAGAACACGTTCAACTCGATGGCGTCCTCTCCTTCTTGATCCAGCAAGCGAGGGAAAGGAGGCAGATGAGATCTGAACTAGCATGACGATATGATGGTGGTGGCAGCAGCGGAATTTTAGCAGGGCTTCGCTAATCGCGTACCGGAGGAGAGGTAGGAGGAGTTGGGAGTGACGGAGAGCAAGGGTTGAGGCGTGAGGCTGCCCTTCCACCCCCATTATATATAGGGGCAAGGGGGAAGGGGGAGGCGGCCCTAGGGGGTGGCTTGCCCCCTAAGCCAAGGGGGACGCCTCCCGCCCCTAGGGTTTGCCCTCCCTTGGCGCATGGGCCTGGTGGGGGGCTGGTGCGCTTGGTCCGTCTAGGCCAGGGCGCTTCCCTTACAGCCCGCGTGGGTCCCCGAGGCTGGTGGACCCCTAGAACCCTTTGGTGCCTCTGGTACACTTATCGGTAATGCCCCCGAACTTTTCTGGTGGCCAAAACAGGACTTCCACTACTAGGGAAAACCTTATACACAGAATCTTAGCAGCAGCGCGGCTCAAAAAGAAGCGCTACTGCTAATTTAGCAGTAGCGTGGATAAGCAAAACACGCTACTGATACATATTTAGCAGTAGCGCGCGCAACATAACCCGCACTGCTACAAATATGGAGCGATAGTATCCACCAGCCTAAGTTTAGCAGCGCGGTGTCACGACACACGCTACTGCTAACGCGGTAGTAGCAGCGCGCTTTTTACTCAGGTCGCTGCTGCTAATTTTGAAATTGGGCACACTGTTGGCCCCGCTTAGCAGTAGCGCGTGTGGGGAAAGCCGCAACACACCACCACCTTTCCCCACCCGTCCTCCCCTCCCCCATCTCCTCTCTTTCCTTTCCCCTACCTCCCACATCCTCCCTCTCTCACTCTTCTTCTTCCACAATACTTCTCCCCCATTACTCTCCCTCTTCTACCTACCTTTCTCTCTCTTCATTACTCCTAGCAAACTACACCATCTTCATTAATGCACCTCCTTTCTCTTTTTTCTCCCCCCACTAGTTGAAGTTGTCTCCTCCCAAATTAGCTAGCTAGGTAGATGTAGCATTTAGTTAAGTGACCTATTTGCCCCCTAACTAGATCTATCTTTGTCAAGAAGAGCTTTGTGCACTTTTGATCTCCATACATCATCATCTCCACCGTGTGCTCGATCTCGAGATAGAGGTGATTAAAACTTCATGCTTTTGCAAAATGGAAATATGTTTATGTGTGTGTGATATGATAATTGGGAGATATGATGGAAATTGTTTGTGTGGCATGAGTTGATGCCAAATTGTGCTTTTGAGTTGCCTATGTTTTGCCGAAATGTCGATTTATTTCTGTTTTGGCGAATTCCGGGCAAACTCTAGATCTATATATGTCCTATTTTTAGGGAAGGTCATGCCGAATTTTTGTATGACTTTGATGCATGCACACATTTTTATAATCAACTTGTTTATTATTACCGTGCAGACGTTCACGATGGTCGGTGGAATGATGGTGGACAGGTGGTTGCGGTCGGCGGTGCAGGACATGAAAGAAAATAACCGGACAGAGGTTTTATGTCCGTGTCGAAAATGCAAAGGAATAGTTTGGCTTGACCCCCATGACGATGGTCGTGTCGAAGCGCACCTGCTCATGACTGGTTTCATGGATGGCTATACTCGATGGATAATTGAAGATGAGGATGACGATGTTGAGGACACCGACGGGGCAGGCAATGATGACACGGGGCAAGACGAAGATATGATCGATAATGGCGGCAGGGAAGAGGCCGGACATGGCAGAGGAGAAGGGGCCGGACATGGCGGCGGAGAGAACGTGGACTCCACGCAACAGAGTTTGTCGGTACTAAGTTCAATCGTGCGGGACCCTCATGTTCAAGCATCGCCGCAAGGAGACGAGTCTTGAGAGAGCTGCTTCTAGAGAGGAGGCTAAGCTGGAGCAATTGGTGGTAGACTCGAACACTCCATTGTATGATGGTTGCAATCCTGAGGTGACCCTCTTGAGTTTCACGCTCCAACTCCCGAAGACGAAGGCTAAAAACAAATGGACCGACACTAGCCTCGATGAGCATCTCAAGTACCTAAAGGATGTTCTTCCCACGGGGAATCTATGTCCTACTAGTGTTGATGAGGCCAAGAAGATCGTGTGCCCTCTTGATCTGCCGCACGTTAGATACCATGCATGCATCAACGATTCCATAATTTATCGGAAGGAGCACGCGGAAAAAACAAGCTGTCCGGTGTGCAATGCTTCTCGATACAAGAAGGCCGGAAAGAAATGTCCCTAGAAAGTTGTATGGTACTTACCGATCACTCCCCGTCTCCAGCGGTATTTCGTAGATCCCAAGGAAGCAAAGCTAATGCGCTGGCACGCGGAGAGGAAGAAGCCCGATGATGGAGATGATCCGAAGCTGAGACACGTCAAGGATGGAAGCCAGTGGAGAGCGTTGAACAGCTTCTATCGGTATTTCGAATGTGATGCAAGGAACATCGTGTTCGGCGCGTGTACCGATGGCATGAATCCGTTTGGCAACCAGAACACCAACCATAGCACATGGCCCGTGTTTGTATGGATGTACAACCTCCCCCCTGGTTGTGCATGAAGTTGAAGTACATTCACATGAGCATGTTTATTCAAGGGCCGAAACAACCAGGAAATAATATTAATTTGTATCTGGGGATACTTCAAGAGGAGTTAGACGCGTTATGAAAAACACCGACCAAGACATGGGACACCAACAAAGGCGAGTATTTCTACATGAGAGCCGCGCCGATCACGACGGTGCACGACTATCTCGGTTACGGATATGTCGCAGGCCAGGTGTGCCATGGATATTGCGGATGCATGGATGATACAATGTCTCAGCAGCTAACGTCAAGGAAAGATGGCTGGTCTGGGAAAATCGTGTACATGGGGCATAGAAGATGGCTCAAACAGGACGACCCGTGGAGAAATCGTGGAGATCTATTCAATGGTCACGCTGAGCATCGAGGACCTCCACGTAAGCAGAGCGGCGCCGAAATCGATGAGCTGTTGAAAAACTGGAAGGAGTGCCCCGCGCCGGGAAAGACGATGAAAAAGGCGCCAGAGCCGCTGCTGAAGGTATGGAAGACAAGGTCTGTGTTCTGGGACTTGGAGTACTAGCACAAACTCGATACACCTCATTGCCTTGATCAAATGCATATCTGTAAGAATGTCCTTGAGAGCTTGCTCGCGACACTGATGAACTTGCCGGATAAGACCAAGGATGGGCCGAAGGCAAGAAAAGACTTGCAAGATTTGAATATCAGGAAAGATCTGCACATGCCACCCCATAAAAATTCAGACGAGACAGAGACGGAGACAGAGGCACGGGAGAAGAGGGGCAAGAAAATAAAGAAATAGGATTATTGCCCCCCTTCTTGCTTCACCCCAAGTCAGGCTGAGATCGATCTATTCTTTAAGTGCCTTACCGGAGTCAAAGTTAGTTCCAATTACTGTGGCAAGATAAGCAGATATCTAGACACGGACAAGAAAAGGTTCAGCGGGATGAAGTCCCATGACTGTCATGTGATGGTGACGCGGATACTACCTGTTGCCCTTAGAGGGATAATGGACAAGCACGTCCATGACACGCTTATTGGTCTCTGCAACTTTTTCGATGTCATCTCTCAAAAGTCGATCAGTGTGAAGCAACTCCGAAGGCTACATGAAGAGATCGTTGTGATACTGAATGAGCTTCAGATGTACTTCCCGCCCGCGTTCTTTGACGTGATGGTGCATTTGTGTGTCCATATTGTGGACGACATAATAGACCTGGGGCCGTCATTTCTACACAACATGATGCCGTTTGAGAGGATGAATGGGATCATCAAAGGATTCGTTCGTAACATGTCCCGTCCGGATGGAAGCATTGTCCAGGGCTATGTGAGACAAGAGTGCATCTCTTTCAGCGAGAATTTTCTATATGGCGCAGACCAGCCCCCTGGTGTTAGTGTTGGTTTGCCCGTCAACAAGCATGATGGGAGGCTCGAAGGAGAAGGTCACTCCAACGGTCGCAGGGAACTGCACGTGGCATACTCAGATCGATGCAGCGAATTTGACAGAGCAAACTTGGTAGTGCTACAACACCTAGACGAGGTAGATCCTTTCGTGGCACTGCATAAAGAAATTATCGCAAATAAGTATCGTGACCGGGGTATGCAGAATGACGCCGAAGTTACTAGAGAGCACAACTCCACTTTCCTGCATTGGTTCAAAGAGCATATTATTGCTAATCCCCCGGAGGAGGGCTCTAAGGACGGATTGCTCATATACGCCTTAGCACATGGCCCCTCGCCCAACCTCATAACCTATCAGGCATATGATATCAACGGATACACATTCTACACGAAGGCCAAAGATATGGACAATTATGATCAGAACTCAGGGGTGACAATGGAATGCATGACCGGCAGTGACAATGGTGCAACTGAAAGATTTTATGGAAGGGTCGAGGAGATCTGGGAGCTTGACTGCTCTGGACTGCACAACACGACGATGTTCCATGTCAGATGGGCTAAGAATGTTGAAAGAGAAAACCGAAATTTCACTACCATGACTATACCCGGCACCAACAACGCTACCATGAACGCTATCGCAAAAAACGAGCCATGGGTACATGCTAAGCATGTGACACAATGCTTCTTCATAACCGACCCGTGCAATCCCAGCCGTGTTGTCGTGAGGAGAGGCAAAAGGAACATCATTGGAATGGATGGAGTCGCCAACGAGGAAGACTACGATCAGTACGACAACCCAGTGAGGGAAGATGATGATGATGAAGTATACGTCAAAAGAAGAATCAATACTACATTACCTAAGAAAAATCGTACTCCATGGAAAAGGAAAAGTCACAATGAGGGGCTCAATTATTCTTCAACGAACAAGAAGGGAAAGAAGCTGACTCAAAAACAAAAACGTCAACGCTGAGGAACCGTATGTTATCGGTCAAATGATGTAATATATATGTTCCTATTTTGTATACCTACTTAGCCATTATTATGCATGGGTCCAATGATGTAATATATATGTTCCTATTTTATATACATACTTAACCGTCAAATGATGCAATATATATCGCCTTCCCTTCGTTCACTGCTCTCGGAAAAGAAAAGTGAGAGAAATAAAGGAAAAGAAAATAGAAGGAAACAAACAGGAAAACTGTTATATAGGTACTGGTTATAGCAGCAGCGCTTTTGTGATAAAAGAGCTACAACTAGTCAAGATAGCAGTAGCGGTTTCTAAGAAAACCGCTATAGCTACCTGTAGTAGCTATAGCGCGTTTCTCGTAAACGTGCTACTGCTATTCCCACTTAAGCCCCAAAATCCCCACTCCTCTCTTCGTCCCGCCTCTTTTCTCCCAAATCCCCACTCTCTCTTCCCCCGTCGCGCCACCAGAGCCCTGCCCTCGTCGCGTCCTGCGCTTGCATGACCCGACTCGCCCGACTCGACCACGACACTGGCGCCCGGCTCGCCCGGCCCCGCCCCGACCCGACCCGACCCGGCCCGGCCCGACGCTCGACCCCGACCCCCTCCTAACCTCGGCCGTCGTCAGTCCTGCACCCTCTGTAAGCCCCCACCGCACCTCCTCTCTCTGGTAGCTAGAGTTGTTTGGTTAATTTACTTAGGTTTTAGTTAGGGCAGATGGTTAATTAGGTTATATATTTAGTTATGAATTTAGCTAGGTTTTTTCTTCAAGTTATATTTTTTCTTCCTTTTATATGCAAATTTGAAGTGGGCATGTGATATGCGGACATGTGATGTTTTGGACATGTCACATTTGAAATTTGGACATGTCATTTAGATATGATGATTATGTGCAGGGTAAATGATCCGAGTGGCCTATGTTACGCCGGAATGTTGATTCATTTCCGTTCCGGTGAATTTCAGGCGCTCGATATGTCCATTTTTTTAGCAAAGGTCATGCCAAAATTTTCCGTGAATTTTGGCATGATTTGTGCTAGATGATACGTCCATTTTGCATCATGCTTTTATGTCGATATTTATTGCATTATGGGCTGTTATTTCATGTTATGTCACAATACTTATGGCCATTCTTTCTTATTTTAAAAGGTTTACATGAAGAGGGAGAATGTCGGCAGCTGGAATTCTGGGCTGGAAAAGGAGCAAATATTGAAGGACTATTTTGCGCAACTCCAAAAGTCCTGAAACTCCACGGAATACCTTAAAATAAATAAAGAAAAATTGTCGCCAAAGATGAAGGCCAGGGGGCCCACACCCTGCTCACGAGGGTGGGCGGCACGCCCCCCTAGGCGCACCCCCTACCTCGTGGGCCTCCTGGTGGCTCTCCGACGCCTATCTTATCCCATATGAAGTCTTTTGATGAGAAAAAAATAGCAGAGAACCTTTCGGGATGAGACTCCGCCGCCACAAGGCGGAACCTTGGTGGAACCAATCTAGGGCTCCGGCAGAGCTGTTCTGCCGGGGACACTTCCCTCCGGGAGGGGGAAATCATCACCATCGTCATCACCAACGCTCCTCTCATCGGGAGAGGGAAATCTCCATCAACATCTTCACCAGCACCATCTCATCTCCAAACCCTAGTTCATCTCTTGTATCCAATTCTTGCCTCCAAGTCCGGGATTGGTGCTAGTAGGTTGCTAGTAGTGTTGATTACTCCTTGTAGTTGATGCTAGTTGGTTTATTTGGTGGAAGATCATATGTTCATATCCTTTATGCACATTATATCCCCTCTAATTATGAACATGAATATGCTTTGTGAGTAGTTACGTTTGTTCCTGAGGACAAGGGAGAAGTCTTGCTATTAGTAGTCATGTGAATTTGGTATTCG
Source organism: Aegilops speltoides (assembly GCA_021437245.1). NCBI lineage: Eukaryota > Viridiplantae > Streptophyta > Magnoliopsida > Poales > Poaceae > Aegilops > Aegilops speltoides. Next base: position 423,315,441 of record CM038144.1, on the reverse strand, counting down.
TTCGATATTTTGATAAGATGTATGTTGCTTAACCTCTAGTGGTGTTATGTAAACGTCGACTACATAACACTTCACCATTATTTGGGCCTAGAGGAAGGCATTGGGAAGTAATAAGTAGATGATGGGTTGCTAGAGTGACAGAAGCTTAAACCCTAGTTTATGCGTTGCTTCGTAAGGGGCTGATTTGGATCCATATGTTTCATGCTATGGTTAGGTTTACCTTAATACTTTTGTTGTAGTTGCGGATGCTTGCAATAGAGGTTAATCATAAGTGGGATGCTTGTCCAAGTAAGGGCAGTACCCAAGCACCGGTCCACCCACATATCAAATTATCAAAGTACCGAACGCGAATCATATGAGCGTGATGAAAACTAGTTTGACGATATTCCCATGTGTCCTCGAGAGCGCTTTTCCTATTATAAGAGTTTGTCCAGGCTTGTCCTTTGCTACAAAAAGGATTGGGCCACCTTGCTGCTGTGGGACCTTGAAGTATGTCTAGAGGGGGGTGATTAGACTACTTGACCAATAAAAACTTAACCTTTTCCCAATTTTAGAGTTTGGCAGATTTTAGCTACTTTAGGACAAGTCAAGCAATCATCACAGTATTCAAGCAAGCATGCAAAGAGTATATAGGCAGCGGAAATTAAAGCATGCAACTTGCAAGAAAGTAAAGGGAAGAGTTTGGAGGATTCAAACGCAATTGGAGACACGGATGTTTTTGGCGTGGTTCCGATAGGTGGTGCTATCGTACATCCACGTTGATGGAGACTTCAACCCACGAAGGGTAACGGTTGCGCGAGTCCACGAAGGGCTCCACCCACGAAGGGTCCACGAAGAAGCAACCTTGTCTATCCCACCATGGCCGTCGCCCACGAAGGACTTGCCTCACTAGCGGTAGATCTTCACGAAGTAGGCGATCTCCTTGCCCTTACAAACTCCTTGGTTCAACTCCACAATCTTGTCGGAGGCTCCCAAGTGACACCTAGCCAATCTAGGAGACACCACTCTCCAAGAAGTAACAAATGGTGCGTTGATGATGAAATCCTTGCTCTTGTGCTTCAAATGATAGTCTCCCCAACACTCAACTCTCTCTCATAGGTTTTGGATCTGGTGGAAAGAAGATTTGAGTGGAAAGCAACTTGGGGAAGGCTAGAGATCAAGATTCATATGGTAGGAATGGAATATCTTGGCCTCAACATATGAGTAGGTGGTTCTCTCTCAGAAATGGTAAGTTGGAAGTGTAGGTTCGTTCTGACGGCTCTCTCCACGAATGAATAGGAGGTGGAGGGGTATATATAGCCTCCACACAAAATCTAACTGTTACACACAATTTACCAAACTCGGTGGGACCGATTCAACAGACTCGGTCAGACCGATTTAGTGAACCTAGTGACCGTTAGTGATATTCGGTGGGACCGACATGCATCTCGGTGAGACCGATTCGGTTAGGGTTAGGGCATAACGTAATCTCGGTAAGACCAATTACACAAACTCAGTAAGACCGATTTGGTAATAAACTTTCCAGAGAGTTGGTCAGGTAAACTCGGTGGGACCGATTTGCTCTTTTCGGTGAGACCGAAATGTTACAAAAAGGAAACAAAGAGTTTACATTGCAATCCCGGTGGGACCGATCGCTCACTTCGGTTAGACCGAAACGTTACGAAGGGAAACAGAGAGATTACAATCCTATCTCGATGAGACCGAGATCCCTATCGGTAAGACCAATTTGCTAAGGGTTTGTGGCAGTGGCTATGACTTTTGGAATCGGTGGCGCCGGATAGGAAGAATCGGTGTGACCGATTTTGGCTTTGGGTTTAAGTCATTTGTGGATGTGGGTAAGTAGCTGAGGGTTTTGGAGCATATCACTAAGCACATGAAGCAAGAGGCTCATTAAGCAACACCTCATCCCTCCTTGATAGTATTGGCTTTTCCTATAGACTCAATGTGATCTTGGATCACTAAAATATAAAATGAAGAGTCTTGAGCTTTTGAGCTTGAGCCAATCCTTTGTCCTTAGTATTTTGAGGGATCCACTTTCATCATCCATGCCATGCCATTCATTGAGCTTTCCTGAAATAATAGTCTTGGAATAGCATTAGCTCAATGAGCTATATGTTATTATGAATTACCAAAACCACCTAGGGATAGTTGCACTTTCAATCTCCCCCTTTTTGGTAATTGATGACAACATATAGATCAAAGCTTCGACAAATGATAGTAAGATTGAATAACATCGTTGCTTTGAGAAGTATGTGATAAGCAAGAGCTCCCCCTAAATTTGTGCATAATTTAAGATTTGCTTTGGACTGCAAATGCACAATGAATTAGGCTCATGGGTTACTCTTCCATGTCACATACATCTTGGTGGAGCGCTCAAAATAATAAACATTGAATACATGCACTCATCACCAAGCAAAGTGAATGATCACATAAGATAGATATGATAATATCATCAAACATGCATAAGTGTAGCTTATGATCAAACACATGATCATCAATGTCTCACAACAAAAGCAAACAAGTTTAAACAACCACCAAATAAAGCAAGAGAGAGCAAAAGCAACACTCTCTCTCTCGAAGCCTATGATCTATACATTTTTCTCCCCCTTTGGCAACAAGTTACCAAAAAGTTCATAGAAAATGCATAGTGCTAGATCAACTCTCATGCTTGATCTTTTGGTGGTGGTGTCCTGATAACTCCAAGGACGAAGGCTTCACTTGAAGTAGAGGGTGCCGGAGTTGATCTTTGGAGCTGGTTGCCTTTGGGCCCGAAGGGGCGATGGCTGGTCTTTGAAGTTGTTGCTCTAGTGTCTGCCACGCACCGCAAGCGACCTCTGGCTCTGGGCACTCTGGCAAACACATTTGTGGTAGTCTTGCCTGCCTCTCCTGCATATCATCCTGCAGTTGCTCCACAACCGATCAATCTCGCCATTTTGACATCAAGGTCATGGAATTTGAGTTCCATGATTCTCTCCAAGCTCTCCTGATTCTGTGTGAGGGTGGCCAGTCCCTTCTCAATCCTCAGTGTTGATGCTATCAAGTAACCAAGCTGCTCCTGCTTGTTCTTCAAGAAATATTCAGATGCCTCCTTTTGAGTTGGCATCCTGGCAGCCTTCTCCTTCTTTGCCTTCTCCTTCTTCTCTTGAGCTTGAACTGATGTTGGATCTGTTGGAAATATGCCCTAGAGGCAATAATAAAAGTATTATTACATTTCATTGTTCATGATAATTGTCTTTTATTCATGCTATAACTGTATTATCCGGAAATCGTAATACACGTGTGAATACTTAGACCCCAATATGTCCCTAGTGAGCCTCTAGTTGACTAGCTCGTTGTGATCAACGAATAGTCATGGTTTCCTGGCTATGGACATTGGATGTCGTTGATAACGGGATCACATCATTAGGAGAATGATGTGATGGACAAGACCCAATCCTAAGCATAGCATAAAGATCGTGTAGTTCGTTTGCTAGAGCTTTGCCAATGTCAAGTATCTCTTCCTTCGACCATGAGATCGTGTAACTCCCGGATATCGTAGGAGTGCTTTGGGTGTATCAAACGTCACAACGTAACTGGGTGACTATAAAGGTGCACTACAGTATCTCCAAAAGTGTCTTGGGTTGACACGGATCGAGATCGGATTTGTCACTCCGTATGACGGAGAGGTATATCTGGGCCCACTCGGTAATGCATCATAATAATGAGCTCAAGGTGACCAAGGTGTTGTACGGGATCATGCATTACGGACGAGTAAAGTGACTTGCGATAACGAGACCGAACAAGGTATTGGGATACCGACGATCGAGTCTCGGGTAAGTAACGCATCGATTGACAAAGGGAATTGTATATGGGATTTGATCGAATCCTCGACATCGTGGTTCAACCGATGAAATCATCGAGGAGCATGTGGGAGCCAACATGGGTATCCAGATCCCGCTGTTGGTTATTGCCCGAGAGTGGTCTCGGTCATGTCTGCGTGTCTCCCGAACCCGTAGGGTCTACACACTTAAGGTTCGGTGGCGCTTAGGGTTGTATGAATATGAGTATGCAGCATACCGAATGTTGTTCGTAGTCCCGGATGAGATCCCGGACGTCACGAGGAGTTTTGGAATGGTCCGGAGGTAAAGAATAATATATAGGAAGTGGTATTTCGGCCATCGGGAAAGTTTCGGTCACCGGTATTGTCACCGACCACCGGAAGGGTCCCGGGTCCACCGTGGGGCCACCCATCCGGAGGGCCCCATGGGCTGACGTGGGAGGAGCCAGCCCATAGTGGGCTAGTGCGCCCCTAGGCCCACCCCTGCGCCTAGGGTTGAAACCCTAGGGTGGGGGCGCCACATGCCTTGGGGGCACTCCTCCCCCTTGGCCACCGCCCCTTGGGAGATTGGATCTCCAGGGCCGCCGCCCCAGGGTCCTATATAAGGAGGGCAGGGGAGGCAGCCGCACCCATTGCCTTGGCGCCCTCCCCCTGCCGCACCTCGTCCTCCTCCCGTGACGCTTGGCGCGCCCTGCTGAGTTCTGCAGCATCCACCACCACGCCGTCGTCTTCTGGATCATCATCAACCTCTCCTTCCCCTTGCTGGATCAAGAAGGAGGAGATGTCTCCGTCCCGTCACGTGTGTTGAACGCGGAGGTGTTGTCCGTCAGCACTTGGACATCGGTGATTCAATCACGCCGAGTACGACTCCATCATCACCATCCCCTTGCAAGCTTCCGCACGTGATCTACAAGTGGTATGTAGATGCAAACTCTCTCCCATGACTCGTTGCTTAGATGAATTCATAGATGGATCTTGGTGAAACCGTAGGAAAAATTTTAATTTTCTGCAACGTTCCCCATCAGTGGTATTAGAGCTAGGTCTATGCGTAGTTCTCTAATGCACGAGTAGAACACAATTTTGTTGTGGGCGTGGATCTTGTCAACTTGCTTGCCTCAACTAGTCTTTTCTTGCTTCAGCGGTATTGTGGGATGAAACGGCCCGGACCAACCTTACACGTACGCTTACGTGAGACCGGTTCCACTGATTGACATGCACTAGTTGCATAAGGTGGTGGCGGGTGTCTGTCTCTCCACTTTAGTTGGAGCGGATTCGATGAAAAGGGCCCTTATGAAGGGTAAATAGAAGTTGACAAAATCACGTTGTGGTTATTCGTAGGTAAGAAAACGTTCTTGCTAGAACCCAATTGCAGCCACGTAAAAGATGCAACAACAATTAGAGGACGTCTAACTTGTTTTTGCAGCAATTGATCATGTGATGTGATATGGCTAGAAGTTGTGATGAATGATGAATTGTGATGTATGAGATCATGTTCTTGTAATAGGATTCACGACTTGCATGTCGATGAGTATGACAACCGGCAGGAGCCATAGGAGTTGTCTTTATTTTTTGTATGACCTGCTGTCATTGAAGAACGCCATGTAAACTACTTTACTTTATTGCTAAACGCGTTAGCCATAGAAGTAGAAGTAGTCGTTGGCGTGACAACTTCATGAAGACACGATGATGGAGATCATGATGATGGAGATCATGGTGTCAAGCCGGTGACAAGATGATCATGGAGCCCCGAAGATGGAGATCAATGGAGCTATATGATATTGGCCATATCATGTCACAACTATATAATTGCATGTGATGTTTATTTTGTTTATGCATCTTGTTTACTTAGGACGACGGTAGTAAATAAGATGATCCCTTACAAAAATTTCAAGAAGTGTTCTCGCCTAACTGTGCACCGTTGCTACAGTTCGTCGCTTCTAAGCACCACGTGATGATCGGGTGTGATGGATTCTTACGTTCACATACAACGGTTGTAAGACAGTTTTACACAGCGAAAACACTTAGGGTTAACTTGACGAGCCTAGCATGTACAGACATGGCCTCGGAACATGGAGACCGAAAGGTCGAACACGAGTCGTATGGAAGATACGATCAACATGAAGATGTTCACCGACGATGACTAGTCCGTCTCACGTGATGATCGGACACGGGCTAGTCGACTCGGATCGTGTAACACTTAGATGACTGGAGGGATGTCTAATCTGAGTGGGAGTTCATAATTTGATTAGAACTTTATTATCATGAACTTAGTCTAAAACCTTTGCAAATATGTCTTGTAGATCAAATGGCCAACGCTAATGTCAACATGAACTTCAACGCGTTCCTAGAGAAAACCAAGCTGAAAGATGATGGCAGCAACTATATGGACTGGGTCCGGAACCTGAGGATCATCCTCATAGCTGCCAGGAAGCAATATGTCCTAGAAGGACCGCTAGGTGACGCTCCCGTCCTAGAGAACCAAGACATTATGAATGCTTGGCAAACTCGTGCTGATGATTACTCCCTCGTTCGATGTGGCATGCTTTACACTTAGAACCGGGCTCCAAAAGCGTTTTGAGCATCACGAAGCATATGAGATGTTCAAGAGCTGAAACTAGTTTTCCAAGCTCATGCCCGGTCGAGATATGATGTCTCCGACAAGTTCTACAGCTTGTAAGATGGAGGAAAACAGTTACGTCAAGGAGCACATCCTCAAGATGTTTGGGTTGCACAACCGTATGACCCAAATGAACATTAACCTCCCGATGAGGCGGTCATTGACAGAATCCTCGATCGCTCCCACCAAGCTACAAGAGCTTTGTGATGAACTACAACATGCGGGATGGTGAAGACCATTCTGAAGTGTTCTCGATCTTTGAAAGTCAGCAGAGGCTGAAATCAAGAAAGAACATCAAGTGTTGATGGTCAATAAGACCACTAAGTTCAAGAAAGGCAAGGGCAAGCAGAACTTCAAGAAGGACGGCAAGGATGTTGCGCGCCCGATAAGCCGCCATCGGAAGAAGTCAAAGAATGGACCCAAGCACGAGATCGAGTGCTTTTATTGCAAGGGAAGGGTCACCGAAGCGGAACTGCCCCAAATACTTAGCGGATAAGAAGGCCGCAACACCAAAGGTATATTTGATATACATGTAATTGATGTGTACCTTACCGATGCTCGTAGTAACTCCCGGGTATTTGATACCGTGCCGTTGCTCATATTTGTAACTCACAAGCAGAGCTGCGGAATAAACGGAGACCGGCGAAGGGCGAGGTGACGATCGCGCGTCGGGAATGGTTCCAGAGTCGATGTGATCGCCGTCGCACGCTGCCTCTACATTTACCCACGGGATTAGTTTTGAACCTTAATAATTGTTATTTAGTGCCAAGTTTGAGCATGAACATTGTATCTGGATCTCGTTTATCTGAGATGGCTACTCATTTAAGTCCGAGAATAATGGTTGTTCGATTTATATGAGAGATATGTTTTATGGTCATGCTACGATGGTCAATGGTTTATTCTTAATGAATCTCGAGCGTAATATTACACATGGTCATAGTGTGGATGTCAAAAGATGTAAAGTTGATAACGATAGTCCCACATACTTGTGGCACTGCCGCCTTGGTCACATTGGTGTCAAGCGCATGAAGAAGCTCCATGCTGATGGACTTTTAGAGTCTCTTGATTATGAATCGTTTGACACATGCGAACCATGCCTCATGGGCAAAATGACCAAGACTCCGTTCTCCGGAACAATGGAGCAAGCAACCAACTTGTTGGAAATCATACATACTGATGTGTGCGGTCCAATGAGCGTCGAGGCTCATGGAGGATATCGTTATGTTCTCACTCTCACTGATGACTTGAGTAGATATGGGTATGTCTACTTAATGAAACACAAGTCTGAGACCTTCGAAAAGTTCAAGGAATTTCAGAATGAGGTAGAGAATCAACGTGACCGAAAGATAAAGTTCCTTCGATCAGATCGTGGGGGAGAATACTTAAGTCACGAATTTGGTACACACTTAAGGAAATGTGGAATCGTTTCACAACTCACGCCGCTGGAACACCTCAACAGAACGGTGTGTCCGAACGTCGAATCGCACTCTATTAGATATGGTGCGGTCTATGATGTCTCTTACCAATTTACCGCTATCATTTTGGGGATACGCTCTAGAGACAGCTACATTCACTTTAAATAGGGCACCGTCTAAATCCGTTGAGACGACACCGTATGAGTTATGGTTTGGGAAGAAATCTAAGCTGTCGTTTCTAAAAGTTTGGGGATGCGATGCTTATGTCAAGAAACTTCAACCCGAAAAGCTCGAACCCAAGTCGGAAAAATCGTCTTCATAGGATACCCTAAGGAAACCGTCGGTATACCTTCTACTTAAGATCCGAGGGCAAAATCTTTGTTGCCAAGAACGGATGCTTTTGGAAAAGAGTTTCTCTCGAAAGAAGTAAGTGGGAGGAAAGTAGAACTCGATGAAGTACTACCTCTCGAACGGGAAAGTGGTGCAGCTCAGGAAAATGTTCCTGTGATGCCCACACCAACCGAAGAGGAAAACAATGATGATGATCAAGGTACTTCGGATCAAGTTGCTACTGAACTTCGTAGGTCCACGAGGACACGTTCCGCACCAGAGTGTACGGCAACCCTGTCCTAGAAATCATGTTGTTAGACAACGGTGAACCTTCGAACTATGAAGAAGCGATGGCGGGCCCATATTCCAACAAATGGCTTGAAGCCATGAAATCTGAGATAGAATCCATGTATGAAAACAAAGTGTGGACTTTGACAGACTTGCCCGATGATCGGCGAGCGATAGAAAACAAATGAATTTTTAAGAAGAAGACGGACGCGGATGGTAATGTTACCATTTATAAGGCTCGACTGGTCGCTAAGGGTTATCGACAAGTTCAAGGGATTGACTACGACGAGACATTCTCTCCCGTAGCGAAGCTGAAGTCCGTCCGAATCATGTTAGCAATTGCCGCATACTATGATTATGAGATATGGCAGATGGACGTCAAAACGACATTCCTTAACGGACATCTTAAGGAAGAGCTGTATATGATGCAGCCGGAAGGTTTTGTCGATCCTAAGAACGCTAACAAAGTATGCAAGCTCCAGTGATCCATTTATGGGCTGGTGCAAGCATCTCAGAGTTGGAACATTCGCTTTGATGAGATGATCAAAGCATTTGGGTTTATCTTGCACTTATGGAGAAGCTGCGTTTACAAGAAAGTGAGTGGGAGCTCTGTAGCATTTCTCATATTATATGTAGACGACATACTCTTGATGGGAAATGATACAAAACTTCTGGACAGCATTAAGGCCTACTTGAATAAGTGTTTTTCAATGAAGGACCTTGGAGAAGCTGCTTATATATTAGGCATCAAGATCTATAGAGATAGATCGAGACGCCTCATAGGTCTTTCACAAAGCACATACCTTGATAAGATTTTGAAAAGGTTCAAAATGGACCAGTCCAAGAAAGGGTTCTTGCCTATGTTACAAGGTGTGAGATTGAGCTCGGCTCAGTCACCGACCACGGCAAAAGATAAAGAAGAGATGAGTGTCATCCCTATGCTTCAGCCATAGGATCTATTATGTATGCCATGCTGTGTACTGACCTGATGTAAACCTTGCCGTAAGTTTGGTAGCAAGATACCAAAGTAATCCCGCAAGGAACACTTTGGACAGCGGTCAAGAATATCTGAAGCACCGAAAAGGACAAAGGACATGTTTCTTGTCTATGGAGGAGATGAAGAGCTCGTCGTAAGGGTTACGTCGATGCTAGCTTCGACTCAGATCTGATGACTCTAAGTCACAAACCGGATCGTGTATATGTTGAATGGTGGAGCGATGGTAGTGCAAGTTTGCAAGTAGAGCGTCGTGGTGGGATCTACGTGTGAAGCGGAGTACATGGCAGCCTCGGAGGCAGCGCATGAAGCGATTTGGGTGAAGGAGTTCATCACCGACCTAGGAGTCATACCCAATGTGTCGGGCCGATCAAACTCTTCTCGTGACAACACCGGAGCCATTGCCCTTGCCAAGGAGCCTGGTTTCACAAGAAGACCAGCACATCAAGCGTCGTTTCAACTCCATCCGTGAAAATGTTCAAGATGGAGACATAGATATTTGCAAAGTACATACAGATCTGAATGTCGCAGATCCGTTGACTAAACCTCTCTCGCGAGCAAAACATGATCAACACCAGAACTCTTTGGGTGTTCGATTCATCACAATGTAACTAGATTGGTGACTCTAGTGCAAGTGGGAGACTGTTGGAAATATGCCCTAGAGGCAATAATAAAAGTATTATTATATTTCATTGTTCATGATAATTGTCTTTTATTCATGCTATAACTGTATTATCCGGAAATCGTAATACACATGTGAATACTTAGACCCCAATATGTCCCTAGTGAGCCTCTAGTTGACTAGCTCGTTGTGATCAACGGATAGTCATGGTTTCCTGGCTATGGACATTGGATGTCGTTGATAACGGGATCACATCATTAGGAGAATGATGTGATGGACAAGACCCAATCCTAAGCATAGCATAAAGATCGTGTAGTTCGTTTGCTAGAGCTTTGCCAATGTCAAGTATCTCTTCCTTCGACCATGAGATCGTGTAACTCCGGATACCGTAGGAGTGCTTTGGGTGTATCAAACGTCACAACGTAATCGGGTGACTATAAAGGTGCACTACAGTATCTCCGAAAGTGTCTGGGTTGACACGGATCGAGATGGGATTTGTCACTCCGTATGACGGGAGGTATCTCTGGGCCACTCGGTAATGCATCATCATAATGAGCTCAAGGTGACCAAGGTGTTGGCCACGGATCATGCATTACGATGCGAGTAAAGTGACTTGCGTAACGAGACCAACAAGGTATTGGGATACCGATGATCGAGTCTCGGGTAAGTAACGCATCGATTGACAAAGGAATTGTATACGGATTTGATCGAATCCTCGACATCGTGGTTCAACCGATGAAATCATCGAGGAGCATGTGGGAGCCAACATGGGTATCCAGATCACGCTGTTGGTTATTGCCCGAGAGTCGTCTCGGTCATGTCTGCTTGTCTCCCGAACCTGTAGGGTCTACACACTTAAGGTTCGGTGACACTAGGGTTGTATGAACATGAGTATGCAGCATACCAATGTTGTTCGAGTCCGGATGAGATCCCTGACGTCACGAGGAGTTTCGAATGGTCCGGAGGTAAAGAATAATATATAGGAAGTGGTATTTCGCCATCGGGAAAGTTTGAGGTCACCGGTATTGTCTGGGACCACCGGAAGGGTCCCGGGGTCCACCGGTGGGGCCACCCATCTCGGAGGGCCCCATGGGCTGGCGTGGGAGGAGCCAGCCCATAGTGGGCTGGTGCGCCCCCCTAGGCCCACCCCCTGCGCCTAGGGTTGAAACCCTAGGGTGGGGGGGCGCCCCACATGCCTTGGGGGGCACTCCTCCCCCCTTGGCCGCCGCCCCCTTGGGAGATTGGATCTCCCAGGGCCGGCGCCCCCCCTGGGGTCCTATATAAAGGAGGGTAGGGGGGAGGGCAGCCGCACCCATTGCCTTGGCGCCTCCCTCCCCCTGCTGCACCTCGTCCTCCTCCCGTAGACGCTTGGCGAAGCCTGCTGGGTTCTCACTGCATCCACCACCACGCCGTCGTGCTGCTGGATCATCATCAACCTCTCCTTCCCCCTTGCTGGATCAAGAAGGAGGAGACGTCTCCCGTCCCGTATGTGTTTTTAACGCGGAGGTGCTGTCCGTTCTGCACTTGGACATCGGTGATTCGAATCACGTCGAGTACGACTCCATCATCACCATCCCCTTGCAAGCTTCCGCACGTGATCTACAAGTGGTATGTAGATGCAAACTCTCTCCCATGACTCGTTGCTTAGATGAACTCATAGATGGATCTTGGTGAAACCATAGGAAATTTTTTAATTTTCTGCAACGTTCCCCATCAGGATCATTCTCATTCATGACAACCTCATTGTCCTCAAAGTCTGGATAAAGTGGAAAATGTTCCTTATCCAACTGATATTTCCCTGTGCCCATCTTTGAGTTGATCAATTCCTAAATCTGAGGGGCATATCCGAAGCTCCTCTTCTGATCTGCTGCAGTCCTCTTAATTGTTTCAATCATAAGGCTCATGACTTTAAACTTTTGTGGCACATCAAACACATGCAACATGTTGATGGCATGTCCTCTGATCATGTTATGGTCACCAGACTTTGGCAACAGAGTGTGCCTCAGAATCCAATTGATGGTTGGCAACCCTGACAACAGAAAATGGACTGATCCAAACTTGTGAGTCTCAACTGCCTTGTCTGGGATCTCCTTGTACATGTGAGCCATGGAACTGTGATCCATCTTCTTCTTTGCATAAATGTCCAGGTCATCCTCATTTTCCTTTGGGGCATTGATGTCCTCTTGGCAGGAACTTTCTTTTTTAGTCCAGGCTTTGTGCTATGTGCAGAGCCATATTCCTTCTTGAGCACCACTTTCTTGGAAGTAGCCTCGTCTTCTTCAGCTTTATAGTCTTCATCCTCTGAGTCTGAAGTTCTCTTCCTCCTTTGCCTGGTAGCAGCCTTGGGCAGGTTGCTAGGAGTGCTTCTGCTCCCTTCATCTGTAGTTGAGGGACTAGTGCCCTCACTCAAGTCCATCTGCTCTTCTGACCTGTTCTGGCTGTCACTCTGGTCTGACATGCTACAAAAGCTTACTGCTGACCCTGTGAAGAGTTGTAGATGAGATAGAATAGATGAGCATCACAAAATGCAGAGATTTTTGCAAAAGAATGATTCAAAAATTCAGTTTTAGTTTTCCACAGAAAGCATTTCGGATCAACCAATTTTCAAACTTGGTGATACTGAAGCAGTTTTGGAACCTAAATTGATGAACTCGGTTGGACCGAGTCACAGTTCGGTGGCACCAAGACTGCTAGGGTTTCACAGAATCCTAAAATCGGTCGCACCGATTAGTAATTCTCGGTTAGACCGAGAGTCACTAGTGCAATGGCATAAGCCAAATTGGTGAGACCGAGTTTTTCAACTCGGTGGGTCTGAGATGGTTTCGGCGGAAACCTAACCCTAAAAATTTGAATCTCATCTACTCTACACACTATATTGAGTGGATAGGATTGTTTCAATCGTGGCAAGATTCAATAAGAATATAATGTGCTAGGAATCAGATGTGGATAGCACAAAGATTGAGTCCATACCCTAACTTGGCGGTGGACTCGCTACGGCGGCAACGGCGGGGGCGAAATCTGTTGATAGCGGCGGAGACCGGCGACAGGAGGCTGCTGGCGAGGAGGAGACGATCCGGAGACCTTCGATGGCAGAGCGAGCTATTGCGCGGGCGAAGGGTTTTCGGAGAAATTTCCAAAATTTTGCCCGTGACTATATATAGCCCGACCCTGTCGGTGTGACCGAGTGGAACAACTCGGTGGCACCGAGATGCATAACTATGTACAGTTACAGCAAATCAGTGTGACCGAAAAGTTCAAATCGGTTGCACCGAGATTGAAAACTCAGATCAACTTAATGATCTCGGTAGGACCGAAATGGAGGAATCGGTCAGACCGAGAGTCACAAAGAGGTTTTCGAAGTTTAAGTCTATGACGAATCGGGGACTCCGAGTGCTCCTCACACAGAGTGGTTCGAATCTGACTTGATCAAATTTTGTGATGTAGCATGAATAGAGTTTGAGACGAGAAAAGCATAGATAGCTAAAGAAGGTTCTTAGGCATTCTTGTCCATCCACTTGGCAAAAAGAAAAGAAACCAAACAATCAAAACAACAAGTGGATGTCCTTGAATGAGTAAAACGTGCACAACATGCTCACACAATAAAATGGCAAATGAAATATGTGGCAAAGCATGCACAACCAATTCTAGCATCTATCAAGCAATTGGCGATGACTAGGTCATCTATATAGGAGTATATTGACTTAGGAGTCAAATGAGAACATTTGATCATAGGTCATACTCATCGTTTAAGCTCAAGTGGGGTTACCACTTTTACATAATGCATTGATGTGTTCACACCATTAGAGTTGCTTTGACTCAATTCTTAGAGTTAAGCTCCCCCTAGATGTGAGATCCCCCCTTAGAGGGATGAACTAACCTTGGGTTTTGTCGATGATGACTTCATGTAGGTGTTGAAGATGTGGATGCTCAAAGTTGATGTAGATCATTTGGAGCAATCCTTTGGAGTGAGTTGCACTTTCAACTTGCCTACATGGGTTAGTCCCACAAGGAACAAACAAGAATATCCATAGACATAGAGTGAAGCACACACAAGATGATGTCCATGAAATCATTAGGTTACCTTATCCCTTACCTTACCAACATGAGGGTTTGTGACTCCTTGAACTAGTGCAAGATGTGGAAGTTGATTGTATTTGTTCTTGCCATAATGATATGAGTGAAGAATGTTGGCGGAGTCACCCTCAAGAACTCTCTAGTTCTTCTTCTTCGGGATCCACATCATCTTGATAGGAATCCTTGGAGTTGTAGTTGTACTTGACGAAGTAGAACTTGACGTAGTCTTGGGGACCCACTTGAACGAGGCTTTAGGTGCTTCTTCAAATGCATCAATCTCTTCTTGAAGCTTGTCCTTGCCTTTGTTCTTGTGGTCTTGTGGTGGAAGATCATCTTGAGCTTGTGTTCCCTTGAAGGAAGTAGGATCATACTTCTCTTGTTGAGGAACAAACTTCGTCTTGGGGTATTGATCTTCTTCCCACTCAACTCCATTGGCATTGAACTTTCGTTCAAAACCAACACCTTGATTCTTCCGTGCCTTCCTTGCTTGCGTAAAATTTCCTCAATTGCTTACTCCCGCAAGGCTCTTGTAAACACCTTTCTCTATAATTCCCTTCAATAAGCTATTTTCTTTCTCAAGTGTAACTTGGCTAAGAGAATCATTAGTGGAATCAAGAGAACTACTAGAAGCAACAATATTGGATTTGACATTGTTATTGTTACTACTAGAGGAAGTATCTTTCTTGTACTTGTTACTAGACTTGACTTGAGGCATGTAAGTAGATAAGAGTAAATGCTTGGCAATGTAAGAAGAACTTTTCTTACGGAGATCATCATTGATTGCCTTTAAGAACTCATGCTCTTGCTCGAGATTGAGCTTTTCAAAGCGTAACTTCTCATGAGCCCTTAAAAGTTCTCGATGATCTTCGAAGATAGTTTCATGAGCTAACTTAAGAGTGTTTAGTTCTTTAGTTAGAAGCTCAATCTTCTCCTTATCATTGTCATTCGTTTTATCTTGATTAGCATGATTAATTGATGTTTCATCATAGTATTCATTACTAGAGTTGTCAACAAGTAAATCATCATCCACAAGCAAGTCATCTTCATCACTATTGAAATCAACATACTCAGGATGTGTTACCTTTGGACCTTTGGCCATGAAGCATCTTCCAACACCTTCATTTGGTGAATCAAATATGTCGAGGAGTTGGTTGACACAAGTGCTAGACCGCAACACCTTCATCTTGAGTATATTCGGAGTCGGAGTGATAGCTTCTCTCGGAGTGATTGTCGGAGTCGGAGCCGGATACCCATTCACCAACATGAGCTTGATGTCTTCGTTTTGTGTAGCTCATTGATGACTTGTCCTTCCTTTCCGAATCCTTGCTTCTCCGTGAGGGTCTTCGCTCATAACGATCATCTCTACTCCTCCTCTCTCTTGGTGGTGATTCTTCTCTTTTGCTTCTTCTTCTTGGAGAATCTTCTCTTCTTTTGTAGGGTGCCGTACACTCATTGGAATAGTGTCCGGGTCTCCCACAATTGTAGCAATTGGGCTCTCGACTAGAAGATCTTTTGTCATTGTAAGACCTTGACTTGGAGCTTCTTTCCTTGGTTCTACTCTTGTAGAATTTGTTGAAGTTCTTCACCATTAAGCTCAATTCTTCATTGAAGGTTTGTTTCTCACTTGATGATGTGGGGGCTTCACTTGAGGCTTTGTAAGCATCACTTGACTTGTTGTGAAGTTCCTCCTTATCCTTGAGTGACATCTCATGAGCAACAATTCTTCCAATGACTTCCGTTGGCTTGAGATCTTTGTAGTTTGGCATCATTTGGATCAATGTGCACACGGTATCATACTTTCCATCCAATGCTCTTAGGATCTTCTTGATGATGAATTTGTCGGTCATCTCTTCACTTCCCAAGCCGGCAATCTCATTTGTGATAAGAGCAAGCCTAGAGTACATTTCAGCGACACCTTCACCATCCTTCATTTTGAACTTGTCAAGCTGACTTTGGAGCACATCCAACTTGGATTCCTTGACGGACTCGGTACCTTCATGCATATCAATCAAAGTATCCCAAATTTCCTTTGCATTCTCAAGACGGCTGATTTTGTTGAATTCTTCGGGGCACAATCCGTTGAAGATGATATCACAAGCTTGAGTGTTGTATTGCAGCATCTTCAATTCTTCCGCATTAGCTTCACGGTTCGGTTCTCTCCCATCAAAGAATTCACCTTGCAAGCCAATACAAATAATTGCCAAATGGCGGGGTTATGTCCGAGAATATGCATTTTCATCTTATGCTTCCAACTAGCAAAATTTGTACCATCAAAGTAAGGACCTCTACGGTGATAATTTCCCTCGCTAGACGCCATACTTTCCTAGGTTGTGAAACCAAGGCTATGACCACCAAAAGCTATGGAAATCAAAGCAAATGGAGACCAATGCTCTGATACCACTTGTGGGACCTTGAAGTATGTCTAGAGGGGGGGGGGGTGACTAGACTACTTGACCAATAAAAACTTAACCTTTTCCCAATTTTAGAGTTTGGCAGATTTTAGCCACTTTAGGACAAGTCAAGCAATCATCACACTATTCAAGCAAGCATGCAAAGAGTATATAGGCAGCGGAAATTAAAGCATGCAACTTGCAAGAAAGTAAAGGGAAGGGTTTGGAGGATTCAAACACAATTGGAGACACGGATCTTTTTGGCGTGGTTCCGATAGGTGGTGCTATCGTACATCCACGTTGATGGAGACTTCAACCCACGAAGGGTAACAGTTGCGCGAGTCCACGAAGGGCTCCACCCACGAAGGGTACACGAAGAAGCAACCTTGTCTATCCCACCATGGCCCTCGCCCACGAAGGACTTGCCTCACTAGCGGTAGATCTTCACGAAGTAGGCGATCTCCTTGCCCTTACAAACTCCTTGGTTCAACTCCACAATCTTGTCGGAGGCTCCCAAGTGACACCTAGCCAATCTAGGAGATACCACTCTCCAAGAAGTAACAAATGGTGTGTTGATGATGAACTCCTTGCTCTTGTGCTTCAAATGATAGTCTCCCCA
Organism: Aegilops speltoides; assembly: GCA_021437245.1. NCBI lineage: Eukaryota > Viridiplantae > Streptophyta > Magnoliopsida > Poales > Poaceae > Aegilops > Aegilops speltoides. Next base: position 423,298,275 of record CM038144.1, on the reverse strand, counting down.
ACACTCAACTCTCTCTCATAGGTTTTGGATCTGGTGGAAAGAAGATTTGAGTGGAAAGCAACTTGGGGAAGGCTAGAGATCAAGATTCATATGGTAGGAATGGAATATCTTGGCCTTAACACATGAGTAGCTGGTTCTCTCTCAGAAATGGTAAGTTGGAAGTGTAGGTTCGTTCTGATGGCTCTCTCCACGAATGAAGAGGAGGTGGAGGGGTATATATAGCCTCCACACAAAATCTAACCGTTACAGACAATTTACCAAACTCGGTGGGACCGATTCAACAGACTCGGTCAGACCGATTTAGTAAACCTAGTGACCGTTAGTGATATTCTGTGGGACTGACATGTATCTCGGTGAGACCGATTCGGTTAGGGTTAGGGCATAACGTAATCTCGGTAAGACCGATTAACAAACTCAGTAAGACCAATTGTTAATAAGCTTTCCAGAGAGTTGGTCAAGTAAACTCGGTGGGACCGATTTGCTCTTTTCAGTGAGACCAAAATGTTACAAAAAGGAAACAGAGAGTTTACATTGCAATCTCAGTGGGACCGATCGCTCACTTTGGTTAGACCGAAACGTTACGAAGGGAAACAGAGAGATTACAATCCCATCTCGGTGAGACCGAGATCCCTATCGGTAAGACCGATTTGCTAAGGGTTTGTGGCAGTGGCTATGACTTTTGGAATCGGTGGTGCCGGATAGGAAGAATGGGTGTGACCGATTTTGGCTTTTGGTTTAAGTCATTTGTGGATGTGGGTAAGTAGCTGAGGGTTTCGGAGCATATCACTAAGCACATGAAGCAAGAGGCTCATTAAGCAACACCTCATCCCTCCTTGATAGTATTGGCTTTTCCTATAGACTCAATGTGATCTTGGATCACTAAAATATAAAATGAAGAGTCTTGAGCTTTTGAGCTTGAGCCAATCCTCTGTCCTTAGTATTTTGAGGGATCCACTTTCATCATCCATGCCATGCCATTCATTGAGCTTTCCTGAAATAATAGTCTTGGAATAGCATTAGCTGAATGAGCTATATGTTGTTATGAATTACCAAAACCACCTAGGGATAGTTGCACCTTCAGCTGCACTTTCTTTACTTTTGTTACTTGTTGCTCGTTACCATTTATCTTATTACAAAACTATCTGTTACCACTTATTTCAGTACTTGCAGAGAATACCTTGCTGAAAACTGCTTATCATTTCCTGCTGCTCCTCGTTGGGTCGACACTCTTACTTATCGAAAGGACTACGATAGATCCCCTATACTTGTGGGTCAACAAGACTCTTTTCTGGCGCCGTTGTCGGGGAGTGAAGCGCCTTTGGTAGGTGGAATTTGGTAAGGAAAAATTTATTTAGTGTGCTAAAATTTTGTGTCACTTGTTACTATGGAAAGTGATTGCTTGAGGGGCTTGTTTGGGGTATCTTCACCCCGTCTAGTTGAGCCAAGAGTTGCTCCTCAACCTACTGAACCTACTGAACCTATTGAAGATGAAACTGCTTTTCAGATTCCTTCGGGTATGATGGAAAAACTGCTAGCTAACACTTTGGCAGGAGATGGAACAAAGCATCCTAACGAACATCTACGCTTTGTGGATGATATTTGTGGACTATTTAAGCTTGCAGGTGTACCTGATGATGCCGTTAATGTTGGGGAACGTAGTAATTTCAAAAATTTTCCTACGCACACGCAAGATCATGGTGATGTATAGCAACGAGAGGGGAGAGTGTTGTCTACGTACCCTCGTAGACCCGAAGCGGAAGCGATCACAACGTAGAGGAAGTAGTCGTACGTTCTCCTCGCGATCCGACCGATCCCGGCGCCGTTACTCGGCGCCCCGAGTTCTTGACACACGACAGCTCGATGGCGTCCCTCGTACTCGATCCAGCCGAGTGTCGAGGGAGAGTTCCACGGACGACGGCGTGGTGACAATCTTGATGTTCTACGGTGCGGGGCTTCGCCTAAGCTTCATGACGATATGACCGAGGTGGAATATGGTGGAGGGGCACCGCACATGGCTAAGGAACGATCCGTAGATCAAACTTGTGTGTTCTAGGGTGCCCCCTGCCCCGTATATAAAGGAGGGAGGGGAGGTGCGGCCGGCCTAGAGGAGGCGGCGCCGAGGAGTCCTACTCCCACCGAGTAGGACTCCCCCCTTCCTAGTTGGAGTAGGATTGGGGGAGGGGGAAGAGGAAAGGGGGCGCCCCCTCCTTGTCCTATTCGGACTAGGGGAGGGGCGCGCGGCCTGCCCGGGCCGGCCCCTCCTCTTCTCCCTCGAGGCCCACTAAGGCCCATTTAGTTCCCGGGGTTCGGTAACCTCCGGTACTCAGAAAATTCGATTTCACCCGAACCATTCCGGACTCAAATATAGGCTTCCAATATATCAATCTTTATGTCTCGACCATTTGAGACTCCTCGTCATGTCCGTGATCACATCCGGGACTCAACTTCTTCGGTACATCAAAATACATAAACTCATAATAACATCCATCGAAACCTTAAGCGTGCGGACCCTACGGTTCGAGAACAATGTAGACATGACCGAGACACGTCTCCGGTCAATAACCAACAGCGGGACCTGGATGCCCATATTGGTTCCTACATATTCTACGAAGATCTTTATCGGTCTGACCGCATAACAACATACGTTGTTCCTTTGTCATCGGTATGTTACTTGCCCGAGATTCGATCGTCGGTATCCAATACCTAGTTCAATCTCGTTATCGGCAAGTCTCTTTACTCGTTCCGTAATACATCATCTCACAGCTAACTCATTAGTTGTATTGCTTGCAAGGCTTCAGTGATGTGTATTACCGAGAGGGCCCAGAGATACCTCTCCGACAATCGGAGTGACAAAACCTAATCTCAAATCGCCAACCCAACATCGCCTTTGGAGACACTGTAGTGCTCCTTTATAATCACCCGATTCGTTGTGGCGTTTGGTAGTACCAAAGTGTTCCTCCGTAAACGGAGTTGCATAATCTCATAGTCATAGGAACATGTATAAGTCATGAAGGAAGCAATAGCAACATACTAAGCGATCGTGTGCTAAGCTAACGGAATGGGTCATGTCAATCGATCATTCAACTAATGATGTGACCTTGTTAATCAAATAACAACTCCTTGTTCATGGTTAGGAAACATAACCATCTTTGATTAACAAGCTAGTCAAGTAGAGGCATACTAGTGACACTCTGTTTGTCTATATATTCACACATGTATTATGTTTCCGGTTAATACAATTCTAGCATGAATAATAAACATTTATCATGATATGAGGAAATATATAATAACTTTATTATTGCCTCTAGGGCATATTTCCTTCAGTATCCCACTTGCACTAGAGTCAATAATCTAGATCACATCACCATGTGATTAACATCGATAGTTTACATCATCATGTGATTAACACCCATAGTTCACATCGCCATGTGACCAACACCCAAAGGGTTTACTAGATTCAGTAATCTAGTTCACATCGCTATGTGATTAACACCCAAAGAGTACTAAGGTGTGATCATGTTTTGCTTGTGAGAGAGTCTTAGTCAACGGGTCTTTCACATTCAGATCCGTTATGTATTTTGCAATTTCTCTATGTCTACAATGCTCTGCACGAAGCTACTCTAGCTGATTGCTCCCACTTTCAATATGTATCTAGATCGAGACTTAGAGTCATCCAGATCAGTGTCAAAACTTGCATCGACGTAACCCTTTACGTCGAACCTTTTGTCACTTCCATAATCGAGAAACATATCCTTATTCCACTAAGGATAATTTTGACCGCTGTCTAGTGATCTACTCCTAGATCACTATTATACTCCTTGCCAAACTCAAAGTCAGGGGGTATACAATAGATCCGGTACACAAATGGCATACTTTATAGAACCTATGGCCAAAGCATAGGGAATGACTTTCATTCTCTTTCTATCTTCTGTCGTGGTCGGGTTTTGAGTCTTACTCAATTTCACACCTTGCAACACAGGCAAGAACTCCTTCTTTGACTGTTCCATTTTGAACTACTTCAAAATCTTGTCAAGGTATGTACTCATTGAAAAAAACTTATCAAGCGTCTTGATCTATCTCTATAGATCTTGATGCTCAATATGCAAGCAACTTCACCGAGGTCTTTCTTTGAAAACTCCTTTCAAACACTCCTTTGTGCTTTACAGAATAATTCTATATTATTTCTGATCCACAATATGTCATACATATACTTATCGTAAATGCTGTAGTGCTCCCACTCACTTTCTTGTAAATCAGAGCTTCACCGTAAGTCTCAGATAAAACTATATGCTTTGATCAACTTATCAAAGCATGTATTCCAACTCCGAGATGCTTGCACCAGTCCATAGATGGATCGCTGGAGTCTACATATTTTGTTAGCACCTTTAGGATTGACAAAACCTTTTGGTTGCATCATATACAACTCTTCTTTAATAAATCCATTAAGGATTGCAGTTTTGTTATCCATTTGCCAGAGTTCATAAAGTGTGGCAATTGCTAACATGATTCGGACAGACTTAAGCATAGATACGAGTGAGAAACTCTTATCGTAGTCAACACCTTGAACTTGTCAAAAACCTTTTTGCGACAAGTCGAGCTTTGTAGATAGTAACACTACTATCAGCGTCCGTCTTCCTCTTGAAGATCCATTTATTTTCTATTGCTTGCCTACCCTCGGGCAAGTCAACCAAAGTCCATACTTTGTTTTCATACATGGATCCCATCTCAGATTTCATGGCCTCAAGCCATTTTGCGGAATCTGGGCTCACCATCGCTTCTTCATAGTTCGTAGGTTCATCATGATCTAGTAGCATGATTTCGAACATGATTACCGTACCACTCACAGTGCGGATCTTACTCTGTTGATCTACGAGGTTCAGTAGCAACTTGATCTGAAGTTTCATGATCAACATCATCAACTTCCTCACTACTTGGTGTAGGTGTCTCAGAAACCGGTTTCTGCGACAAACTACTTTCAAGTAAGGGAGAAGGTACAATTACCTCATCAAGTTCTACTTTCCTCCCACTCACTTCTTTCGAGAGAAACTCCTTCTCTAGAAAGGATCCATCTTAAGCAACGAATATCTTGCCTTCGGATCTGTGATAGAAGGTGTACCTAACAATTTCCTTTGGGTATTCTATGAAGACGCACTTCTCCGATTTGGGTTTGAGCTTATCAGGATGAAAACCATTTTTCACATAAGCATTGCAGCCCCAAACTTTAAGAAACGACAACTTTGGTTTCTTGCTAAACCACAGTTCATATAGTGTCGTCTCAACGGATTTAGATAGTGCCCTATTTAACGTGAATGTAGCTGTCTCTAATGCATGATCCCAAAAACGATATTGGTAAATCGATAAGAAACATCCTAGATTGTACTATATCCAATAAAGTACGGTTATGATGTTCGGACACACCATTATGATGTGGTGTTCCAGGTGGCATGAATTTGTGAAACTATTCCACATTGTTTCAATTGAAGACCAAACTCGTAACTCAAATATTTGTCCCCGCGATCAAATCGTAGAAACCTTATTTTCTTGTCACGATGATTTTTCCACTTCACTCTGAAATTCTTTGAACCTTTCAACTATTTCAGACTTATGTTTCATCAAGTAGATATACCCATATCTGCTCAAATCATCTGTGAAGGTCGAAAATAATGATACTTGTCGAGCCTTAATATTCATCGGACCACATACATCGGTATGTATGATTTCCAACAAATCTGTTGCTCGTTCCAATGTTCCGAGAACGGCGTTTTAGTCATCTTGCCCAAGAGGCATGATTCGCAAGCATCAAGTGATTCATAATCAAGTGATTCCAAAATCCCATCAGCATGGAGTTTCTTCATGCGCTTTACACCAATATGACCTAAACGGCGATGCCACAAATAAGTTGCACTATCATTATTAACTTTGCATCTTTTGGTTTCAATATTATGAATATGTGTATCACTACGATCGAGATCCAATGAACCATTTTCATTGGGTGTGTAACCATATAAGGTTTTATTCATGTAAACAGAATAACAGTTTATTCTCTTACTTAAATGAATAACCGTATTGCAAAAAACACGATCAAATCATATTCATGCTCAACGCAAACACCAAATAACATTTATTTAGGTTCAACACTAATCCCGAAAGTATAGGGAGTGTGCGATGATGATCATATCAATCTTGAAACTCCTTTCAACACACATCGTCACTTCACCCTTAACTAGTTTCGCTTATTCTACGCAACTCCGTTTGAGTTACTACTCTTAGCAACCGAACCAGTACCAAATACCGAGGGGTTGCTATAAACACTAGTAAAGTACACATCAATAACATGTATATCAAATATACCTTTGTTTATTTTGCCATCCTTCTTATCCGCCAAATACTTGGGGTAGTTCTGCTTCAAAGACCAGTCCCTTTGCGGTAGAAGCACTTAGTCTCGTGCTTAGGTCCAGACTTGGGCTTCTTCACTTGAGCAGCAACTTGCTTGCCGCTCTTCTTGAAGTTCCCTTCTATCCCTTTGCCCTTTTCTTGAAACTAGTGGTCTTGTTAATCATCAACACTTGATGTTCTTTCTTGAATTCTACCTTCATCGATTTCATCATCATGAAAACTCGGGAATCATTTTCATCATCCCTTGCATACTATAGTTCATCACGAAGTTCTACTAACTTGGTGATGGTGACTAGAGAATTCATCAATCGATATCTTATCCGGAAGATTAACTCCCACTTGATTCAAGCGATTGAAGTACCTGCACAATCTGAGCACATGCTCACTAGTTGAGCGATTCTCCTCCATCTTTTAGCTATAGAACTTGTTGAAGATTTCATATCTCTCAACTCGGTATTTGCTTGAAATATTAACTTCAATTCCTGGAACATCTCATATGGTCCATGATGTTCAAAACATCTTTGAAGTCCCGATTCTAAGCTGTTAAGCATGGTGCACTTAAACTATCAAGTAGTCATCATATTGAGCTAGCCAAACGTTCTTAACGTTTGCATCTGCTCCTGCAATAGGTTTGTCACCTAGCGGTGCATTAAGGACATAATTCTTCTGTGCAGCAATGAGGATAAACCTCCGATCACAGATCGAATCCGCATCATTGCTACTAACATTTTTCAACACAATTTTCTCTAGGAACATATCAAAAACAAACATATGAAAGCAACAACGCGAGCTATTGATCTACAACATAATTTGCAAAATACTACCAGGACTAAGTTCATGATAAATTTAAGTTCAATTAATCATATTACTTAAGAACTCCCACTTAGATGACATCTCTCTAGTCATCTAAGTGATCACGCGATCCAAATCAACTAAACCATAACCGATCATCACGTGAGATGGAGTAGTTTTCAATGGTGAACATCTTATGTTGATCATATCTACTATATGATTCACGCCGACCTTTCGGTCTCCGTGTTCCGAGGCCATATCTGCATATGCTAGGCTCGTCAAGTTTAACTGAGTATTCCGTGTGCAAAACTGTCTTGCACCCGTTGTAGATGGACGAGAGCTTATCACACCCGATCATCACGTGGTGTCCGGGCACGACGAACTTTGGCAACGGTGCATACTCGGGAGAACACTTCTTGATAATTTAGTGAGAGATCATCTTATAATGCTACCGTCAATCAAAGCAAGATAAGATGCATAAAAGATAAACATCACATGCAAATCAATATAAGTGATATGATATGGTCATCATCATCTTGTGCTTCGTGATCTCCATCTCTGCAAAGCACCATCATGATCACCATCGCCACCGGCGCGACACCTTGATCTCCATCGTAGCATCGTTGTCGTCTCGCCAATCTTATGCTTCTCGACTATCGCTACCGCTTAGTGATAAAGTAAAGCATTACAGAAGCGATTGCATTTCATACAATAAGCGACAACCATATGGCTCCTGCCATTGCCGATAACCGGTTACAAAACATGATCATCTCATACAATAAAATATAGCATCACGTCTTGACCATATCACATCACAACATGCCTGCAAAAACAAGTTAGGCGTCCTCTACTTTGTTGTTTGCAAATTTTACGTGGCTGCTACGGGCTTTAGCAAGAACCGTTCTTACCTCGCATCAAAACCACAGCGATAGTTTGTCAAATAGACTCGTTTTAACCTTCACAAGGACGGGCGTAGCCACACTCAGTTCAACTAAAGTGAGAGAGAGAGACACCGCCAATCACCTTTAAGCAACGAGTGCTCGTGGCGGTGAAACCAGTCTCGCGTAAGCGTCTGGCGTAATGTCGGTCCGGCCGCTTCATCTCACAATACCGCTGAACCAAAGTATGACATGCTGGTAGGCGGTATGACTTATATCGCCCACAACTCACTTGTGTTCTACTCGTGCATATAACATCAACGCATAAAACCTAGGCTCGGATGCCATTTGTTGGGGAACGTAGTAATTTCAAAAATTTCCTCGCACACGCAAGATCATGGTGATGTATAGCAACGAGAGGGAGAGTGTTGTCTCGTACCCTCGTAGACCCAAAGTGGAAGCGATCTGGCGTAGAGGAAGTAGTCGTCGTTCTCCTCGCGATCCGACCGATCCGGCGCCGTTACTCCGGCGCCCGAGTTCTTGACACACGTACAGCTCGATGGCGTCCCTCGTACTCGATCCAGCCGAGTGTCGAGGAGAGTTCGTCGGACGACGGCGGCGTGGTGGCGATCTTGATGTTCTATCGCGCGGGCTTCGCCTAAGCTTGCGACGATATGACCGAGGTGGAATATGGTGGAGGGGGCACCGACACGGCTAAGGAACGATCCGTAGATCAAACTTGTGTGTTCTAGGGTGCCCCCTGCCCCGTATATAAAGGAGGGAGGGGGAGGTGCGGCCGGCCTAGAGGAGGCGTTGCTGAGGAGTCCTACTCCCACCGAGTAGGACTCCCCCTTCCTAGTTGGAGTAGGATTAGGGGAGGGGAAGAGGAAAGGGGCGCCCCCTCCTTGTCCTATTCGGACTAGGGGGGGGCGCGGCCTGCCCCGGCCGCCCCTCCTCTTCTCCCTCGAGGCCCACTAAGGCCCATTTAGTTCCCGGGGTTCCGTAACCTCCGGTACTCGAGAAATTCGATTTCACCCGAACCATTCCGGACTCCAAATATAGGCTTCCAATATATCAATCTTTATGTCTCGACCATTTGAGACTCCTCGTCATGTCCGTGATCACATCCGGACTCGAACTTCTTCGGTACATCAAAATACATAAACTCATAATAACATCGCCATCGAAACCTTAGCGTGCGGACCCTACGGTTCGAGAACAATGTAGACATGACCGAGACACGTCTCGGTCAATAACCAACAGCGGACCTGGATGCCCATATTGGTTCCTACATATTCTCTGAAGATCTTTATCGGTCGACCGCATAACAACATCGTTGTTCCCTTTGTCATCGGTATGTTACTTGCCCGAGATTCGATCGTCGGTATCCAATACCTAGTTCAATCTCGTTATCGGCAAGTCTCTTTACTCGTTCCGTAATACATCATCTCACAGCTAACTCATTAGTTGTATTGCTTGCAAGGCTTCAAGTGATGTGTATTACCGAGAGGGCCAGAGATACCTCTCCGACAATCGGAGTGACAAAACCTAATCTCGAAATCGCCAACCCAACATCGCCTTTGGAGACACTGTAGTACTCCTTTATAATCACCCGATTCGTTGTGACGTTTGGTAGTACCAAAGTGTTCCTCCGTAAACGGAGTTGCATAATCTCATAGTCATAGGAACATGTATAAGTCATGAAGGAAGCAATAGCAACATACTAAGCGATCGTGTGCTAAGCTAACGGAATGGGTCATGTCAATCAGATCATTCAACTAATGATGTGACCTTGTTAATCAAATAACAACTCCTTGTTCATGGTTAGGAAACATAACCATCTTTGATTAACAAGCTAGTCAAGTAGAGGCATACTAGTGACACTCTGTTTGTCTATATATTCACACATGTATTATGTTTCCGGTTAATACAATTCTAGCATGAATAATAAACATTTATCACGATATGAGGAAATATATAATAACTTTATTATTGCCTCTAGGGCATATTTCCTTCAGTTAAGAGGAAGGTGTCGGTGTCAAAACCGGCGGATCTCGGGTAGGGGGTCCCGAACTGTGCGTCTAGGCGGATGGTAACAGGAGACGAGGGACACGATGTTTTTACCTGTGTTCGGCCCTCTCGATGGAGGTAAAACCCTCGTCCCGCTTGATTAATATTGATGATATGGGTAGTACAAGAGTGGATCTACCACGAGATCAAGGAGGCTAAACCCTAGAAGCTAGCCTATGGTATGATTGTTGTAATGTATGTTGTCCTACGGACTAAAGCCCTCCGGTTTATATAGACACCAGAGGAGGCTAGGGTTACACAGAGTCGGTTACAATGGTAGGAGATCTACATATCCATATTGCCAAGCTTGCCTTCCACGCCAAGGAAAGACCCATCCAGACACGAGCCAGAGTCTTCAATCTTCTATCTTCGTAGTCTTGGAGTCTGGAGGATAATGATAGTCCGGCTGTCCGGACACCCCCTAGTCCAGGACTCCCTCAGTAGCCCCCGATCCAGGCTTCAATGACGATAAGTCCAGCGCGTTTATAGTCTTCGGCGTTGCAAGGCGGGTTCTCCCTTCAAATTCCATGTACCTGCCGAACAGTGTCCGGCTTCATCTTGAATACTGTGTTCCTCGGCTTCTACGCCAAATAATGGCCCTCTTCCACGCGTCGCACGAATGCGAAAAGCCAGGGCGTATTTTACATTCCACCCCCTAGTTGTGCGAGTCGTCCGCCTATAAAAGAGGCAAGAATCCAGATCCAAACCACACCGTCTTCCTCCCGCGAATATCCCATCGAAGCGCCTTTGACCTAAAGATCCATTCCATCATGGATCGTCGACGCGGCTCTTCTTCACGCGCTCCCAGCCCACCACCGGGATTGGAGGAGGTCCTCTGTTTCGCACAACGAGCTAGTGAAGCTCCAAACGAGGGGATTTCTCCCTCCGGCCTTCATGGTCCCAGTCCGGGCCGGACTGGTTACTTATCAAGGTGGGACGCAGGCGGAGGACACTCCAAGCCCCAATAAGGGGGAGCGTGTATGCTTCGTCCCCTATCTGATAAGGGGACTCGAATTCCCAATACATCCATTCCTCCGCGGGCTCCTGGAGTTCTACAGACTCCAGCTCCACCACCTCACGCCCGCCTCTGTCCTGCATATCGTGGGCTACGTAGCTCTTTATGAGCTATTCCTGGGCATTGAGCCCCATTTTGCACTGTGGAAGAGGCTGTTTTGCCTCGTACCCCGTTCTCACGAGGGGTCCATATATCAAGTGGGCGGCGCCGAAATATGGCGCATCGCCGGGACCAGATACCTATCCGGTACTCCTAAGAAGGCGTCCAAGACGGCCCTCGGAGTGGTTTTATATAGGAGACGCCTCTACTGCACTCCAGTCCGGATCGGCCTCCGGAGTTTAGTGCTGCTCCCTTGAAGAAACGCCTCGGGGCGCCCGGATCCCGATTGGAGGAAGACAAGAGCGTCCATTACTTGATGGGCGAATAAGATTAATGGCCCATTCGGTTTGACCATGATCGAGTCATGGCGACATGCATCAAGCGTGGGGTACAGCCATTGCAATCTGAGAGGCCACCCCATGTGGGATTTCAGCGGGAAGACGATGCCACCGGCATGGCAAGAAAGGGCGGACTCGACCAAGGATCTGGTAGAGATCCTGTCCCGCCTGTACAAGGGGGAGAAGGAGGACTTCCTTCGAACGAACCCTTTGAATGGGTTTTCCATGATCAACCCTAGAGGATGGGTAAGTGAACACCTTGAAGGGTTCAACTCATGCTTTCGAAGTTTAGGCTTCTTATATTATGTCTTCGGCGCAGGATCTACGCCGGACTGTGGAGGACATGGTGAGTCCTGCTCCGCAACCCGAGGATCCAGAAAGATCCCTGGATCCGGCCTCCGAAGAGGACCCGGACATCGAGGTGGAGCTGATCGACGGGGTGTTTCACCAGCTCAGCATAGACAATGCTTTGGTCGCCATTACAGCGGACTACCCCGGACTAAGTCCGGCTTCCCAGGTGACCGCGACCGAAGTCAGGACACCATTATCTCTTCCCTGCCCATTTCTAACCTTCACAAACGATGGTATATTGCAGGAAGAGCCTTTACGGCAGGAAGCCGAGCCCGCGGCGGCTGACCAACAAAGGTCAGTCCGGACCAGCAGGCGGAAAAGGAGCGCGGTGCGGGCGGAAATGTCGCCGCAAAGGTATAGCTCGTATTTAAATTTTCGAACAACGTTCCGAGGAAACGCTGAGTGCTCATGATCTTTGTAGGAGAAAAGCGCTCGCCGGATCATGCGGCGTAGAAGTTGCCGATCCGACCTACACCGCCAGCTCCAGCGCCCGTCCCGGAGGGGAGGCAAGCGCAAGACGCGGCCGGGTCCTTCTCCAACGGAGGACACCGGCAGATCGCCCACCACCAAGTCTCGAGGTAGAGAGCGCCATGAACCATAGGCGCCACGGACAAGTGTTTAGTGAAGCGTGCTTTTCCCGAGGCATTGGATGCCTTTAACGAGGGCGCGACATCTCCGTGCCGCTCAAGATGGTTTTACGAGCCACGGGCGCAATGTGAAAGACACACGGTAAGGGAATTTCAATGGTTGTATATACCAAGAGCCCCGAGACTTAAAGTAGTTATGCTAACTGATTTAAGGATCATTTGAAAACGCAGCTCTTACCGAGAAGAGCGCCCAGCTATCTCGGGGCTGCAAGATTGCAAGGCCCAACTTGAGGCCAAGACTTGCTGCCGCAGGAGGAGACGCAAAGACCCTCCCGGTAACACATTTTATTAATAAATATAAGCGCTGTGCGGCGTGCGCCTTGAAGTCGATAATGACTTTGCGAGTCTTGCGGACAAGATCCGGACAGGCAAGTATTGCTGCGCCAGCTAAAGGCCAGCGAGAGTGTGCTGAATAGGGTTCAGCAGGAAAGGAACAAGCTCCAGGATGCCAACGCCAAGCTCGGAGAAGAGCTGAAAGGCGTTCGGGCCGAGCTATCCGGCTCCGTTAAGGAGAATCAGCGGCTTCGTCGCGGCATTTATAGTAAGTGCTTGAGCGGACTCTTTTGAAAAGAAGAGTTCGGCGAGGAAGTATTTTGACATGATTTGTCTTGTAGGTATACTCATGGGTCGTCCTGCAGAGGAGATGCCCATATCAACGGGTGATCAACTTCCCGAACTGTTGCAGCTGCTCGAACGAGTTCGGCAGGCAATGAGCGGCGTCGTTCAGGCTTTATGGCCAGCCCTCACCCTACCCGAGGGCCTCGGGGAGCTTGCGGAGAAGCTGCGAGGAGTCTTGCAGCGCTTCCATTTGTGGAAGATTTTGGCTTGCCGTCAAGGTGCCAGGGAGGCTTGGGCCATGGTGAAGACGCGGTACAAGAGGGCGGATCCCAACCATATGGCCGAAGTTGGACCGGTGGGGCCCGATGGGAAGGAGATCCCTGTGAGTTTAGTGTACAGCCAGGTAGAGTTGGCTGCTAAATTTTCCCAACGACAACTGTAAACTAGACAGCGTGTTAGACGGGATTGAGGAGGAATACAATCAGTAAATTTGACAATGTATGTTATCCTTTAAATTGACATGTGAAATGCCTTCTAGCCGGATTGTAGATCGTTTGTCTTTGCCGACCTTTTCGCTTCAACCTCGGGACCCTAGAGTCCGGAGTGTGTCCGAATACCTCTTTGGTTGAGAAACAACCGTGGTATGCATGGAGACCAGGCGTAGGGGTCATTAGTGCTTTATCAGACAAGTGCCCAACTAGTTATGTTATATTACATGGTTAGTAAGAAACATCTTCCAGGGAGAATAGTTCCGTTAAGGGTTCCTTTCCCTGGGAGGCATGCCCTAAAGTGCATGTCCGGACTGCAAAGCAATAAAACATCTGGGGGCGGATAGATAAATAGGTAAAAAGTCATCTTTTAAATCACCGACCGAATATTCCCTTAAAACGCTAGCTTTCGGCTTCACCGGTCGAGGTACACATCCGGTGACCAGCGATAATAATCGCAGAGGTGCTCCTTTACCTCCTAGCCGAACAATCGGGAGCGTGGGGTAAGCACAGGAGCCGAGCAACCCAGATTGGCCAAAACTTAAGTCATATCGATGCATATAATGGCGAGTAAAAGGTACATGTGGAAGCTTGACACATGTCTTTGGTCTGAAACCCAGTATAATTGAGCTTCGTAAAAAGCCCCAGGAATAATGAGTGCGAATGGCACATCATGCGTATGCAAAAATGCGAAAATAGGCCCGTAAGGGCTTTTAAATAAAAAGGATAAAAGAGAAACAAAAGACAGCCAAGTGTAAAAGTTTGGGCGGGGAAGGGGCGAACTCTTAGTCGGCGCTAGGCATAGAATCGCTCGGAGGCGGGCTCGTTCCATGGGTTCGGCTCGAGTCGGTTATCCGGCGCATTTAAGTAAACGGTATGCTCCGCCGGTCGAGGACTTGATCGATAATGAAGGGCCCTCCCATTTGGGCTTGAGCTTGTCCTTTTCTTGTCCGGCAGCGTAGAACTAGTTCACCAACGTTGTAAGTCTTGGCCCGTACTTCTCTGCTTTGATATCTTGAGGCCTGCTGTTTGATAAAATCGGAGCGAGCCTTCGCGAACGTCACGTTCTTCCTCCAATGTGTCCAAGCTGTCCTGCCTATCGAGCTCGGCCTCTCTTTCCTCATACATGCGCACTCGAGGTGAGTCATGAATAATGTCACAGGGCAAGACTGCCTCTGCGCCGTATACCATAAAAAATGGTGTGAATCCGGTAGTACGGTTAGGCGTTGTCCACAGCCCCAGTCGGAGTCGAGCTCCTCGACCCATTGTGTGTCGGATTTAGTAAGTGACCTCACTAATCTGGGTTTAATGCCGCTCATTATTAGACCATTTGCTCTTTCCACTTGACCGTTGGTTTGAGGGTGATAAACTGAAGCATAGTCGAGCTTGATGCCCATATTTTTGCACCATGACTTAACCTCATCGGCTGTGAAGTTTGTGCGTTGTCGGTGATGATCTTTGTGGGGACTCAGTGGCGGTGTACCACCCCGATATAAAGTCTATCACTGGTCCGACTCTACCGTTTTGACGGTTTGGCCTCTATCCATTTGGTGAATTTATCCACCATGACCAATAGGTACCTTTGCTTGTGGGTTCCCCCTTTAAGGGGTCCAACCATGTCAAGCCCCGGACATGACGGCGGGTAATGGGTATGGTTTTGAGGGCGGTGGGTGGCATATGGCTCGATTAGCAAAGAGTCGACAACCAACGATCGCCGGACCAAGTCTGTGCTGTCTGCCCGAGCCGTCGGCCAATAAAATCCCGTCTGGAATGCCTTTCCTACAAGGGCCGGGCTGCTGCGTGGTGTCCGCCTAGTCCGGCATGAATTTCGGCAGAGGTTTCGCCCTTCCTCTTGGAGATACACCTCTGAAGGACTCCGGTTGTACTTTTCTTATAAAGTTCTCCCTCATGGACCTTGTAGGCTTTTGATCGCCGGACTATGCAGCGGGCCTCGTTTTGGTCTTCGGGAAGTTCCTGCCTAAGCAAGTAGGCTAGGAAAGGTTCTGTCCACGCGGCGATTACTGCCATTATATCATGGGCTGAAGGTGTTATGTCGTCTGCTGAATCATCGATTGATGCGGTTTTTTCCGGTTTGTCGCTACCGGCTCCTCTTCCCATAAATGCGGATGGCTTGAAGAGCCGTTCGAGAAGATATTTGGAGGGACAGCATCACGTTTACGCACCGATGCGTGCGATCGTCGGCCGCTTGGTTATTATCTCGGGCTATGTGATGGAATTCAAGTCCTTCAAACCGATCTGACATTTTTAGGACAGCGTTGCGATATGCTGCCATTTTCGGATCCTTGGCGTCAAAGTCTCCGTTTATTTGGGATATTGCGAGGTTTGAATCCCCGCGCACCTCTAGGTGTTGAATGCCCATTGAGACTGCCATCCGGAGACCATGTAACAGGGCCTCGTATTCGGCTGCGTTGTTGGAGTCCGTGTACATTATTTGAAGTACGTACTGGACTGAATCTCTGGTTGGGGACGTCAATACGACGCCAGCCCCCAGTCCGGCCAACATTTTGGAGCCGTCGAAATGCATAATCCAATTGGAGTATGCGCCGTACTCTTTAGGGAGTTCAACTTCATCCATTCGCGCGAAGTCAGCCAAAACTTGTGACTTTATAGCTCGTCGAGGTTTATAAGTTATATCGAATGGTAAGAGCTCAATGGCCCATTTTGCAATCCTGCCCGTTCGTCGCGGTTATTTATAATGTCATTGAGTGGTACTTGAGGCCATTGTTATCGAACACTCTTGAAAGTAGTGCGGAGTTTCGGGCGCCATGAACACCGCATATGCTATCTTCGATAGTGCGGTAACGGATTTGCGGGGTTAACACGGTGGATACATAATACACTGGTTTTGAAGAGGGAATTTATGCCCTTCTCGCTCTCGTTCGACGACGAGGACCGCTTACAACTTGATGTGTTGCTGCGATGTATAACAACATTGGTTCGCCCAGAGTGGGCGCAGCCAGGACCGGATTTGTTGCCAGTATGGCCTTTATTTCTTCGAGTCCGGCAGTGGCAGCATCCGTCCACTCAAAGTGTTCGGTGAGCCTGCGGAGGCGATAAATGGGCAACGCCTTTTCTCCTAGACGGGAGATAAAGCGGCTTAAGGCTGCCACGCATCCTGTTAATTTTTGTATTTGTTTGAGGTCCTTTGGAATATCCAACTGTGATAGAGCTCGGATTTTAGCCGGATTTGCTTCAATTCCTCTACCGGATACAATGAAGCCCAGCAGCTTTCCGGTGATGCCAAAACGCATTTTTCCGGATTGACGATGTCATATGCTCGAGGTTTTCGAATGTGAGCCTCAAATCGTCTACTAGAGTTTCGACGTGTTTTGTTTTGACGACTCGTCGTCTCGTATCTCCTCGATTGTTTTGCCGATCTGGGTGGCGGACATGTTTGAATCATGCGCTGATATGTTGCGCCGCATTTTTAAGTCCGAAGGGCATCGTGTTGAAGCAGAATGGTCCATATGGAGTGATGAATGCCGTTGCAGCTTGGTGCCTTCCGCCATCTTGATTTGATGATAGCGAGTATCGTCCGGGAAGCACAACGAATCGTGCCTCGCTGTGGCATCGATAATTTGATCGATCGGGGGAGAGAGCGATCCTTTGGGCAAGCCTTATTGAGGTCTTTAAAATCGACCGCAGGCGCCAGATTTATCCTTCTTTGGTACCATCACCAGATTTGCTAGCCATCCGGATGTTTGATATCTCTAATGAATCCAGCTTCCAATAGTTTGGCGAGCTCTTCTCCCATTGCGACTTTTGGGTTGGAAAATCGCCAAGAGCTGTTTAAGCGGCTTAAATCCTTTTAGGATGTTTAGGCTGTGTTCTGCCAACCTGCGTGGGATTCCGGGCATGTCCGAAGGATGCCAGGCGAAGATATCCCAATTTTCCCGAAGGAATTCGCGCAATGCGGCGTCTACTTCGGGGTTCAATTGTGCCCCAATGGAGGCTGTCTTTGTTGGGTCCGTTGGATGGACCTGGAATTTTATTATTTCATCTGCTGGTTTGAAGGAGGTGGACTTGGATCTTTTATCGAGTATCACATCGTCCCTGTTCACCGTAGAGCGCAGCGCGGTGAGTTCTTCTGCCGCTAAGGCTTCGGATAGAGCCTCGAGGGCTAGTGCGGCTGTCTTGTTTTCGGCGCGGAGTGCTATGTCCGGATCACTAGCAAGAGTGATTATTCCGCTGGTCCCAGGCATTTTGAGCTTCATGTACCCGTAATGAGGTACTGCTTGAAAAATTGTGAATGCCTCTTGCCCTAATATGGCGTGATACCCGCTGCTGAATGGGGCCACCTAGAACGTGACTTCTTCGGATCTGTAATTGTCCGGAGAGCCGAACACCACATCGAGTGTGATTTTTCCAGTGCAGCGCGCTTCCCGGCTAGGGATTATTCCTCTAAAGGTTGTGCTACTTCGCTCAATACGGCTCCAATCGATTTCCATTTTTCACAGAGTTTCCTCGTAAATGAGGTTTAGTCTGCTGCCGCCATCCATGAGGACTTTTGTCAGTCGAAAGCCGTCCACTATGGGACCAAGTACCGGTCAGGTAGGTGCTCGTTGTTCGAATTTAGGCTCGTCGCTGGCGTTGAAGGTAATAGCTGTGTCACTCCATGGATTTGCTGTTGCTACTTGGTAGACTTCGGCGAGTCCGCGGATTGTTCGCTTTCGCATATTGTTTGATGCGAGGGTCTCGAAGACTGTTGATACCGTGCTGGTATTATTGGAGTGGTTTCCCGGAGCTAGAAGTTCCTCGCCACTTTTGGCCACCTGCCGTAATATCCAACATGCTCGAAGGCTATGTGTTGGGACGGCTCCCTCTGCACTATGAAGTTTACAGGGTCCATTGAGCCATCCCTCCAGTACGGTTCCGTTTCCCTTATTGGGTTTCTGTTTTTTCGTTTTTGCCTCTGGGGCCGGAGTGTAAGGCGCCCTTTTACTACGGACTGGGTTTGGGGCCGGATTATCCCAAAATTGATTTTCAGTTTTCCGGAAACTCTCCATCGCACAAGATACTTCGTACTATGGGCGCCAGATCGGTGAAGCGCGTAATTCTGCGGCGATCAATGGCGTTTAGGATTCCCTTGTCCGTGCGATTATTGCGAAAGATTGAGATTGCGTTTTCCTCTCGGCAGTCCTTTATTCTGTCCATAACCGGGAGGAATCGCCCGATAATGATGTCTTGTTTACAAGGCTCTTGCCGTATTAGAGATAGATCGCATATGTCTGGGCGGGTGGGTGGACTAAAATCCGGATCCCTGCCCATCTTGGGGCTCAAAGGCCGAGGGGTTTCCAAATTCGGAAGCTTGGTTTGCTGGACACAATCCAGCAAGTCCGGAGCGATGCATGATTTTAAGTTCAATGCTCGATCGAAGTCCGTCCCTCCGCGGGAATCCGGCGTGGAGGGTTCGGGAATCCGGACATGAATTGTTTTCAACATAGGCAAAGAGTTGCCGTGTTGCTCTTCTACAACTGTGATGTGGTGGGTGGCCTGGGGAGAGTTAATCTCTCTCAGATCGGTTTTAAGCCCAATCTGGTTGTAGTCCGTAGCGACTCCCAGGGTAGCGATGCGATCCAAGAGCTCGTTAACAGACGAGAGCTCTATTGGGTCCAACTGTTCGGCAGCTTTAGGGCTGACGCGAATATTGCTTCGGCGACTTGCGAGGTCATTGTCGAAGCGGCGGCGGACAGCGGTCATAAGAAAACCACCGAGCGGATAGTTTGGCGGCGCGCCAAGGCCCTTCGGCGAAAAACACCGTCTTTGAAGACGGGTGGAGGCATCCGCTCTATCGGTGACGACACGAGGAACTCTCAATGAAAGCACCAATGTCGGTGTCAAAACCGCGGATCTCGGGTAGGGGGTCCCGAATCTGTGCGTCTAGGCGGATGGTAACAGGAGACGAGGGACACGATGTCTTTACCTGTGTTCGGCCCTCTCGATGGAGGTAAAACCCTCGCCCCGCTTGATTAATATTGATGATATGGGTAGTACAAGAGTGGATCTACCACGAGATCAAGGAGGCTAAACCCTAGAAGCTAGCCTATGGTATGATTGTTGTAATGTATGTTGTCCTACGGACTAAAGCCCTCCGGTTTATATAGACACCGGAGGAGGCTAGGGTTACACAGAGTCGGTTACAATGGTAGGAGATCTACATATCCGTATTGCCAAGCTTGCCTTCCAAGGAAAGACCCATCCGGACACGAGCCGGAGTCTTCAATCTTCTATCTTCGTAGTCTTGGAGTCCGGCGGATAATGATAGTCCGGCTGTCCGGACACCCCCTAGTCCAGGACTCCCTCAGAAGGCTTTCCCTTTATCTTTGGAGGGAGACACATTGACATGGTATAGGCTATGTGATGATACGAGATCGTGGAACTATAAAAGATTGAAATTGGAATTTCATCAAAAGTATTACCCTATGCATCTTGTTCATCGTGATCGCAATTATATATATAATTTTTGGCCTCGCGAAGGAGAAAGCATCGCTCAAGCTTGGGGGAGGCTTTAATCAACGTTATATTCATGCCCCAATCATGAGCTCCCAAGAGAAGTAATTATTCAAAGTTTTTATGCTCGGCTTTCTGATAACAATCGCACCATGCTCGATACTTCTTATGCTGGCTCTTTTATGATGAAGACTATTGAATTTAAATGGAATTTATTGGATAGAATTAAACACAACTCTCAAGATTGGGACCTCGACGAAGGTAAGGAGTCAGGTATGACACCTAAGTTTGATTGTGTCAAATATTTTATGGATACCGATATTTTCCGTAAGTTTAGCACTAAATATGGACTTGACTCTGAGATAGTAGCTTCTTTCTTTGAATCTTTTGCTACCTAAGTTGATCTCCCTAAGGAGAAATGGTTTAAACATCATCCTCCCATAGAAGTAAAAGTAGCTGCACCTATTAAAGTTGAAGAAAAGATTGTCACTTATAATGATCCTATTGTTCCTACTTCTTATGTTGAGAAACCACCTTTCCCTGTTAGGATGAAGGATCATACTAAAGCTTCAACTGTTGTTCGTAAAAGCAATACTAGGACTTATACACCTCCTGAGCAAGTCAAAGTAGAACCCAATATTTCTATTGTTAAAGATATCTTGTCTGATAATATTGATGGGCATGTTATTCAATTCTCTGGTGAAACTGCTAGAATTGCTAAACCCTGTGATCGAGATAAACATAGACCTGTGGTAGGCGTGCCTGTTATTTCCGTTAAAATAGGAGATCATTGTTATCATGGCTTATGTGATATGGGTGCTAGTGCTAGTGTTATACCTATTGACTTATACAAAGAAATTATGCATGAAATTGCACCTGCTGAGTTAGAAGATATTGATGTTACAATTAAACTTGCCAATAGAGATACTATATCTCCAATGGGAATTGTTAGAGATGTTGAAGTCTTGTGTGGGAAAACCAAATATCCCGCTGATTTTCTTGTTCTTGGTTCTCCACAAGATAGCTTTTGTCCCATTATTTTTGGTAGGCCCTTCTTGTTGGGGAACGTAGCAGAAATTCAAAATTTTCCTACGTGTCACCAAGATCTATCTATGGAGAAACCAGCAACGAGGGGAAGGAGAGTGCATCTACATACCCTTGTAGATCGCTAAGCGGAAGCGTTCAAGAGAACGGGGTTGAAGGAGTCGTACTCGTCGTGATCCAAATCACCGGAGATCCTAGTGCGAGCACGGACGGCACCTCCGCGTTCAACACACGTACAGCCCGGTGACGTCTCCCATGCCTTGATCCAGCAAGGAGAGAGGGAGAGGTTGAGGAAGAATCCATCCAGCAGCAGCACGACGGCGTGGTGGTGGTGGAGGAGCGTGGCAATCCTGCAGGGCTTCGCCAAGCACCGCGGGAGAGGAGGAGGACTTGGGAGAGGGGGAGGGTTGCGCGAACCTCGTGTGTAGCTCCCATGCGCCTCCCCACTATATATAGGGGTGGAGGGGCTGGTTTCTTGCCCTCCAAGTCCATTGGGGCGTTGGCCAAGGTGGGAGGAAAGAAATCCCATCATTTCCTTCCCCACCGATTGTTATCCCCCCTTTTGAGGGATCTTGATCTTATCCCTTCGGGATATGATCTTATTCCTTCTAAGGGGGATCTTGGTCGCTTTGACCAGGGGTGTGGGGCCTTGCCCCACTACCCACGTTCATGTGGGTCCCCCATGCAGGTGGGCCCCACTCGGAACCTTCTAGAACCTTCCCAGACAATACCGAAAATCCCGAACATTTTCCGGTGGCCAAAATAGGACTTCCCATATATAAATCTTTACCTCCGGACCATTCCGAACTCCTCGTGACGTCCGGGATCTCATCCGGACTCAACAACATTCGGTAACCACATACAAACTTCCTTTATAACCCTAGCGTCATCGAACCTTAAGTGTAGACCTGCGGGTTCGGAGACATGTAGACATGACCGAGACGTTCTCGGTCAATAACCAACAGCGGGATCTGGATACCCATGTTGGCTCCCACATGTTCCACGATGATCTCATCGGATGAACCACGATGTCAAGGACTCAATCGATCCGTATACAATTCCCTTTGTCTAACGGTATTGTACTTGCCCGAGATTCGATCGTCGGTATACCGATACCTTGTTCAATCTCGTTACCGGCAAGTCTCTTTACTTGTTTCAGAACACATCATCCCGTGATCAACCCCTTGGTCACATTGTGCACATGATATGATGATGTCCTACCGAGTGGGCCCAGAGATACCTCTCCATTTACACGGAGTGACAAATCCCGATCTCGATCCGTGTCAACCCAATGTACACTTTCGGAGATACCGTAGTGCACCTTTATAGTCACCCGATTCGTTGTGACGTTTGATACACCCAAAGCACTCCTACGGTATCCGGAGTTACGATCTCATGGTCTAAGGAAGATATACTTGACATTGGAAAAGCTCTAGCAAACGAACTACACGATCTTTGTGCTATGCTTAGGATTGGGTCTTGTCCATCACATCATTCTCCTAATGATGTGATCCGTTATCAACGACATCCAATGTCCATAGCAGAAACCATGACTATCTGTTGATCACAACGAGCTAGTCAACTAGAGGCTCACTAGGGACATATTGTGGTCTATGTATTCACACGTGTATTACGATTTCCGGATAATACAGTTATAGCATGAATAAAAGACAATTATCATGAACAAGGAAATATAATAATACTTTTATTATTGCCTCTAGGGCATATTTCCAATAGTCTCCCACTTGCACTAGAGTCAATAATCTAGTTCACATCGCCATGTGATTAACATTCACAGGTCACATCACCATGTGACCAACATCCAAAGAGTTTACTAGTGTCATTAAACTAGTTCACATCATCATGTGATTAAGACTCAATGAGTTTTGGGGTTTGATCATGTTTTGCTTGTGAGAGAGGTTTTAGTCAGCGGTGCGCAACTTTCAGATCCGTATGTACTTCGCAAATCTCTAGGTCATTCTGTAAATGCTGCTTCCACGCTCGACTTGGAGCTATTCCAAATGGTTACTCCACTATACGTATCCAGTTTGCTACTCAGAGTCACTCGGATAGGTGTTAAAGCTTGCATCGGCGTAACCCTTTACGCGAACTCTTTATCACCTCCATAATCGAGAAACATGTCCTTATTTACTCCAAGGACAATTTTGATCATTGTCCAATGATCCATTCTGGATCATTCTTGTACCCTATGACCGACTCATGGCAAGGCACACTTCAGTGCGGTACACAACATAGCATACTATAGAGCCTACGTCTGAAGTATAGGGGACGACCTTCGTCCTTTCTCTCTATTCTGCCGTGGTTGAGCTTTTAAGTCTTAACTTCATACCTTTCAACTCAGGCAAGAACTCCTTCTTGACTGATCCATCTTGAACACCTTCAAGATCATGTCAAGGTACGTGCTCATTTGAAAGTACTATTAAGCATTTTGATCTATCTTATAGATCTTGATGCTTATTGTTCAAGTAGCCTAATCCAGGTTTTCCATTGAAAAAACACTTTTCAAATAACCCTATATGCTTTCTAGAAATTCTACATCATTTCTGATCAACAATATATCAATAACATATACTCATCAGAAATTCTATAGTGCTCCCACTCACTTCCTTGGAAATACAAGTTTCTCATAAATTTGTATAAACCCAAAATCTTTGATCATCTTATCAAAGTACATTCCAACTCCGAGATGCTTACTCCAGTCCTTAGAAGGATCGCTGGAGCCAGCATACCTTTTAGCATCCTTAGGATCGACAAAAACTTTCGGATTGTATCACATACAGCCTTTCCTTACGAAGACTAGTAAGGAAACTTGTTTTGACATCCATCTGCCAGATTTCATAAATGCAGCTAATGCTAACATGATTCCGACGGACTTAAGCATCGCTACGGATGAGAAAATCTCATTGTAGTCAACTCCTTGAACTTGTGAAAAAACTCTTCGCCACAAGTCGAGCTTCATAGACGGTGACATTACCGTCCACGTCCGTCTTCTTCTTAAAGATCCATTTATCTCAATGGCTTGCCGATCATCGGGCAAGTCCACCAAAGTCCATGCTTTGTTCTGATAAATGGATCCTATCTCGGATTTCATGGCTTCTAACCATTTGTCGGAATATGGGCCCACCATCGCTTCTCCATAGCTCGTAGGTTCATTGTTGTCTAGCAACATGACCTTCAAGACAGGATTACTGTACCACTCCAAAGTAGTACGCATCCTTGTCACCCTACGAGGTACGGTAGTGACTTGATTCGAAGTTTCATGATCACTATCATAAGCTTCTACTTCAATTGGTGTAGGCGCCACAGGAACAACTTCCTGTGCCCTGCTACACACTAGTTGTAGTGATGGTTCAATAACCATATCAAGTCTCCACCATGCTCCCACTCAATTTTTGAGACAAACCTTTCCTTGAGAAAGGACCCGATTCAAGAAACAATCCCTATTGCTTTCGGATCTGAATTAGGAGGTATACCCAACTGTTTTGGGTGTCCTATGAAGATGCATTTTATCCGCTTTGGGTTCGAGCTTATCAACCTGAAACTTTTTCACATAAGCGTTGCAGCCCCAAACTTTTAAGAAACGACAGCTTAGGTTTCTCTAAACCATAGTTCATACGGTGTCATCTCAATGGAATTACATGGTGCCCTATTTAAAGTGAATGTGGTTGTCTCTAATGCCTAACCCATAAACGATAGTGGTAATTCGATAAGAGACATCATGGTACGCACCATATCCAATAGGGTGCAACTATGATGTTCGGACACACCATCAAACTATGGTGTTCGAGTGGTATTAATTGTGAAACAATTTCCACAATGTCTTAATTATGTGCCAAAACTCAACTCAGATACTCATCTCTATGATCATATCATAGACATTTCATCCTCTTGTCACGATGATCTTCAACTTCACTCTGAAATTACTTGAACCATTCAATAATTTAGACTTGTGTTTCATCAAGTAAATATACTCTACATCTACTCGAATCATCTGTGAAGTAAGAACATAACGATATTCACTACATGCCTCAGCACTCATTGGACTGCACACATCAAAATGTGTTACTTCCAACAAGTTGCTATCTTGTTCCATCTTCTGAAAAACGAGGCTTTTAGTCATCTTGCCCATGTGTTATGATTTGCATATCTCAAGTGATTCAAAATCAAGTGAGTCCAAACGATCCATCTGCATGGAGTTTCTTCATGCGTATACACCAATAGACATGGTTCGCATGTCTCAAAACCTTTCGAGTGAGTCCAAAGATCCATCAACATGGAGCTTCTTCATGCGTTTTACACCAATATGACTTACATGGCAGTGCCACAAGTAAGTGGTACTATCATTACTATCTTATATCTCTTGGCATGAAAATGTGTATCACTACGATCGAGATTCAATAAACCATTCCTTTAGGTGCAAGACCATTGAAGGTATTATTCAAATAAATAGAGTAACCATTATTCTCCTTAAATGAATAACCGTATTGCGATAGACATAATCCAATCATGTCTATGCTCAACGCAAACACCAAATCTCGATGGTAGAGGGAGCGTGCGATGCTTGATCACATCAACCTTGGAAATACTTCCAACACATATCGTCAGCTCACCTTTAGCTAGTGTCCGTATATTCCGTAGCTTTTATTTCGAGTTACTAACACTTAGCAACCGAACCGGTATCTAATACCCTGGTGCTACTAGGAGTACTAGTAAAGTACACATTAACATAATGTATATCCAATATACTTCTATCGACCTATCCAGCCTTCTCATCTACCAAGTATCTAGGGTAATTCCGCTCCAGTGGTTGTTCCCCTTATTACAGAAGCACTTAGTCTCGGGTTTGGGTTCAACCTTGGGTTAATTCATTAGAGCAGCAGCTGATTTGCCGTTTCATGAAGTATCCCTTCTTGCCCTTGCCATTCTTGAAACTAGTGGTTTCACCAACCATCAACAATTGATGCTCCTTCTTGATTTCTACTTCTGCGGTGTCAAACATCGCGAATACCTCAAGGATCATCATATCTATCCCTGATATGTTATAGTTCATCACAAAGCTCTAGCAGCTTGGTGGTAATGACTTTGGAGAAACATCACTATCTCATCTGGAAGATCAACTCCCACTCAATTCAAGTGATTGTTGCACTCAGACAATCTGAGCACAAGCTCAACGATTGAGCTTTTCTCCCTTAGTTTGCAGGCTAAGAAAATCGTCGGAGGTCTCATACCTCTTGACGTCGGCACGAGCCTGAAATCTCAATTTCAGCCCTCGAAACATCTCATATGTTCCACGAAGTTTCGAAAACGTCTTTGGTGCCTCAACTCTAAACCGTTTAACTGAACTATCACGTAGTTATCAAAACGTGTATGTCTGATGTTCGCAACATCCACAAACGACGTTTAGGGTTTAGCACACCGAAGGTGCATTAAGGACATAAGCTTTCTCTTGTCCGCATAATCGCTCTCGTCAACTTTCAACTATATTTTCTCTAGGAACATATCTAAGCAAAGGAACTAAAGCGCGAGCTTTTACATAATTTGCAAAGATCTTTTGACTATGTTCAGGATAATTAAGTTCATCTTATGAACTCCCACTCGAATAGACATCCTCTCGGTCATCTAAGTGATTACATGATCCAAGTCAACTAGCCCGTGTCCGATCATCACGTGAGACGGACTAGTCATCATCGGTGAACATCTTCATGTTGATCGTATCTACTATCGACTCATGCTCGACCTTTCGGTCTCCGTGTTCGAGGCCATGTCTGTACATGCTAGGCTCGTCAAGTTAACCCTAAGTGTTTTCATTTGTGTAAAACTGTCTTACACCGTTGTATGTGAGCGTAAGAATCCATCACACCCGATCATCACGTGGTGCTTAGAAGCGACGAACTGTAGCAACGGTGCACGCTAGGGGAGAACACTTCTTGAAATTTTGTAAGGATCATCTTATTTACTACCGTCGTCCTAAGTAAACAAGATGCATAAACATGATAAACATCACATGCAATCAAATAGTGACATGATATGGCCAATATCATTTTGCTCCTTTTGATCTCCATCTTCGGGGCTCCATGATTATCATCGTCACCGGCATGACACCATGATCTCCATCATCATGATCCCCATCATCGTGTCTCCATGAAGTCGTCTCGCCAACTTATTACTTCTACTACTATGGCTACCGGTTAGCAATAAAGTAAGTAATTACATGGCGTTGTTCAATGACACGCAGGTCATACAATAAATTAAGACAACTCCTATGGCTCCTGCCGGTTGTCATACTCATCGACATGCAAGTCCTGATTCCTATTACAAGAACATGAGCAATCTCATACATCACATATCATTCATCACATTCTTCTTGGCCATATCACATCACATAGCATACCCTGCAAAAACAAGTTAGGCGTCCTCTAATTGTTGTTTGCATGTTTCTGTGGCTGCTATGGGTTTCTAGCAAAACGTTTCTTACCTCATAAAACCACAACGTGATATGCCAATTGCTATTTACCCTTCATAAGGACCCTTTTCGCCGAATCCGTTCCGACTAAAGTGGGAGAGATCGGCACCGCTAGCCACCTTATGCACGAAGTGCATGTCAATCAGTGGAACCTGCCTCACGTGAAATGCGTGTAAGGTCGGTCCGGCCGCTTCATCCCACAATACCGTCGAAACAAGATTGGACTAGTAACGATAAGCATATTGAACAAAATCAACGCCCACAACTACTTTGTGTTCTACTCGTGCAAAGAATCTACGCAATAGACCTAGCTCATGATGCCATTTGTTGGGGAACGTGGCGAGAAATTCAAAATTTTCCTCGTGTCACCAAGATCTATCTATGGAGAAACCAGCAACGAGGGAAGGAGAGTGCATCTACATACCCTTGTAGATCGCTAAGCGGAAGCGTTCAAGAGAACGGGGTTGAAGGAGTCGTGCTGTCGTGATCCAAATCACCGGAGATCCTAGTGCGAGCGGACGGCACCTCCGCGTTCAACACACGTACAGCCGGTGGCGTCTCCCATGCCTTGATCCAGCAAGGAGAGAGGAGAGGTTGAGGAAGAATCCATCCAGCAGCAGCACGACGGCGTGGTGGTGGTGGAGGCGTGGCAATCTGCGGGCTTCGCCAAGCACCGCGGGAGAGGAGGAGGACTTGGGAGAGGGGGAGGGCTGCGCCAGAACTTCGTGTGTAGCTCCCATGCGCCTCCCCACTATATATAGGGGTGGAGGGGCTGGTTTCTTGCCCTCCAAGTCCATTGGGGCGTTGGCCAAGGTGGGAGGAAAGAAATCCCATCATTTCCTTCCCCACCGATTGTTATCCCCCTTTTGAGGATCTTGATCTTATCCCTTGGGATATGATCTTATTCCTTCTAAGGGGGATCTTGGTCGCTTGACCAGGGGTGTGGGGCCTTGCCCCCACTACCCACGTTCATGTGGGTCCCCCATGCAGGTGGGCCCCACTCCGAACCTTCTAGAACCTTCCGGTACAATACCGAAAAATCCGAACATTTCCGGTGGCCAAAATAGGACTTCCCATATATAAATCATTACCTCCGGACCATTCCGAACTCCTCGTGACGTCAGGGATCTCATCCGGACTCGAACAACATTCGGTAACCACATACAAACTTCCTTTATAACCCTAGCGTCATCGAACCTTAAGTGTAGACCTCGGGTTCGGGAGACATGTAGACATGACCGAGGCGTTCTCGGTCAATAACCAACAGCGGGATCTGGATACCCATGTTGGCTCCCACATGTTCCACGATGATCTCATCGGATGAACCACGATGTCAAGGACTCGGTCGATCCGTATACAATTCCCTTTGTCTAACGGTATTGTACTTGCCCGAGATTCGATCGTCGGTATACCGATACCTTGTTCAATCTCGTTACCGCAAGTCTCTTTACTTGTTTCAGTAACACATCATCCGTGATCAACCCCTTGGTCACATTGTGCACATGATATGATGATGTCCTACCGAGTGGGCCCAGAGATACCTCTCCATTTACGGGAGTGACAAATCCATCTCGATCCGTGTCAATCCAACAGACACTTTCGGAGATACCTGTAGTGCACCTTTATAGTCACCCGATTCGTTGTGACGTTTGATACACCCAAAGCACTCCTACGGTATCCGGGAGTTACGATCTCATGGTCTAAGGAAGAGATACTTGACATTGGAAAAGCTCTAGCAAACGAACTACGATCTTTGTGCTATGCTTAGGATTGGGTCTTGTCCATCACATCATTCTCCTAATGATGTGATCCGTTATCAACGACATCCAATGTCCATAGCGAGAAACCATGACTATCTGTTGATCTGTGAGCTAGTCAACTAGAGGCTCACTAGGGACATATTGTGGTCTATGTATTCACACGTGTATTACGATTTCCGGATAATACAGTTATAGCATGAATAAAAGACAATTATCATGAACAAGGAAATATAATAATACTTTTATTATTGCATCTAGGGCATATTTCCAACACTTCTTGCGTACCGTTAATGCTAAGATAGATTGCAAAAAGAATGTTGTTACTGTTGGCTTGGATGATATGGTTCATGAGTTTAATTTCTCTAAATTTAGTAAACAACATCGTGAGGAAGAATTGCCTAGTAAGGATGAGATTATTGGTCTTGCTTCTATTGCTGTACCTCCTAGTGATCCTTTAGAACACTATTTGCTAGACCATGAAAATGATATGTTCATGAATGAAAGAAGAGAAATAGATGAAGTATTCTTTAAACAGGAATCTATTCTGGAACACAATTTGCCTGTTGAAATCCTAGGGGATCCTCCTCCACCCAAGGGTGATCCCGTGTTTGAACTTAAACCGTTGCCTGATAATCTTAAATATGCTTATCTTGATGAAAAAAAATATATCCTGTTATTATTAGCGCTAACCTTTCAGAGCATGAGGAAGAAAGATTATTGAAACTCTGAAGAAGCATCGTGCCGCTATTGGATATACTCTGGATGATCTTAAGGGCATCAGTCCCACTCTATGTCAACATAAAATAAATTTGGAAGCGGATGCCAAACCGGTTCGTGATCCTCAACGATGTTTGAATCCTAAAATGAAAGAAGTGGTAAGAAAAGAAATACTAAAGCTTCTGGAGGCAGGTATAATTTATCCGTTCTTTGATAGTCGATGGGTAAGTCCTGTCCATTGTGTCCCTAAGAAGGGAGGTATTACTGTTGTCCCTAATGATAAGGATGAATTGATTCCGCAAAGAATTATCACAGGTTATAGGATGCTAATTGATTTCCACAAATTAAATAAGGCTACTAAGAAAGATCTTTACCCCTTACCTTTTATTGATCAAATGCTAGAAAGACTATGCAAACATACACATTATTGCTTTCTAGATGGTTATTCTGGTTTTTCTCAAATACCTTTATCGGCTAAAGATCAATCAAAGACTACTTTTACATGCCCTTTTGGTACTTTTGCTTATAGACGTATGCCTTTTGGTTTATGTAATGCACCTACTACCTTTCAAAGATGCATGATGGCTATATTCTCTGACTTTTGCGAGAAAATTTGTGATATTTTCATGGACGACTTTTCCGTCTATGGTTCCTCCTTTGATGATTGTTTGAGCAATCTTGCTCGAGTTTTGCAGAGATGTGAAGAAACTAATCTTGTCTTGAATTGGGAAAAGTGCCACTTTATGGTTAATGAAGGTATTGTCTTGGGGCACAAAGTTTCTGAAAGAGGTATTGAAGTTGATAAAGCCAAGGTTGATGCTATTGAAAAGATGCCATGTCCCAAGGACATCAAAGGTATAAGAAGTTTCCTTGGTCACGCTGGATTTTATAGGAGATACATTAAGGACTTCTCAAAAATCTCTCGGGCTCTGACTAATTTATTAGAAAAAGATGTACCATTTGTTTTTGATGATGATTGTGTAGAAGCATTTGAAATACTTAAGAAAGCATTAGTCTCTACACCTGTTGTTCAGCCACCTGATTGGAATTTACCCTTTGAAATTATGTGTGATGCTAGTGATTATGCTGTAGGTGCTGTTCTAGGGCAAAGGGTCGATAAGAAATTGAATGTTATCCATTATGCTAGTAAGACTCTAGACAATGCTCAAAGAAATTATGCTACTACCGAAAAGGAACTTTTAGCAGTTGTATTTGCTTGTGATAAATTCAGACCCTATATTGTTGATTCCAAAGTTACTATTCATACAGATCATGCTGCTATTAAATATCTTATGGAAAAGAAAGATGCAAAACCTAGACTTATTAGATGGGTTCTCTTGCTCCAAGAGTTTGATTTACATATTGTTGATAGAAAAGGAGCTGAGAACCCCGTTGTAGACAACTTGTCTAGGCTAGAGAATGTTCTTGATGACCCACTACCTATTGATGATAGCTTTCCTGATGAACAATTAAATGTCATAAGTACTTCTCGTAGCACTCCTTGGTATGCTGATTATGCTAATTATATTGTTGCTAAATTTATACCACCTAGCTTCACATACCAACAAAAGAAAAAGTTTTTCTATGACTTGCGACATTACTTTTGGGATGACCCACATCTTTATAAAGAAGGAGCAAATGGTGTTATTAGACGTTGTGTACCTGAGCATGAACATGAACAGATCCTACGCAAGTGTCACTCCGAGGCTTATGGAGGACACCACGCTAGAGATAGAACTACACATAAGGTATTGCAATCCGGGTTTTATTGGCCTACTCTCTTCAAGGATGCCCGTAAGTTTGTTTTATCTTGTGATGAATGTCAAAGAATTGGTAATATCAGTAGACGTCAAGAAATGCCTATGAATTATTCACTTGTTATTGAGCCATTTGATGTTTGGGGCTTTGATTATATGGGACCTTTTCCTGCCTCTAACGGTTACACTCATATTCTAGTTGCTGTTGATTATGTTACTAAGTGGGTAGAAGCTATTCCAACTAGTAGTGCTGATCATAACACTTCTATTAAAATGCTTAAGGAAGTTATTTTTCCGAGGTTTGGAGTCCCTAGATACTTAATGACTGATGGTGGTTCACATTTTATTCATGGTGCCTTCCGTAAGATGCTTGCTAAATATGACGTTAATCATAGAATTGCATCTCCATATCACTCGCAGTCTAGTGGTCAGGTAGAATTGAGCAATAGAGAGCTCAAATTAATTTTACAAAAGACTGTCAATAGGTCTAGGAAGAATTGGTCCAAGAAACTTGATGATGCATTACGGGCCTATAGAACTGCATATAAAAATCCTATGGGTATGTCTCCGTATAAGATGGTTTATGGAAAAGCATGTCATTTACCTCTCGAACTAGAACATAAGGCATATTGGGCTATTAAAGAGCTCAACTATGATTTCAAACTTGCCGGTGAGAAGAGGTTATTTGATATTAGCTCACTTGATGAATGGAGAACCCAAGCTTAAGAAAATGCCAAGTTGTTTAAAGAAAAAGTCAAACGTTGGCATGATAAAAGGTACAAAAGCGTGAGTTTAATGTAGGTGATTATGTATTGCTATACAACTCTCGTTTAAGATTTTTTGCAGGAAAACTTCTCTCGAATGGGAAGGTCCTTACGTTATCAAGGAGGTCTATCGTTCGGTGCCATAAAATCAACAACTGCGAGCACAAATCCGAAGGTGGTAAGCGGTCAAAGAATCAAACACTATATCTCGGTAATCCTATAAATGTTGAAACTAATGTTATTGAAACCGTAACCCCGGAGGAATACATAAGGGACACTTTCCAGAACGTTCCAGACTCTGAAAAGGAATAGGTATGAGGTACGGTAAGTAAACCGACTCCAAAACAATTTTAAGGCAATATTTCTCCGTTTGGAATATTTAGAAAAATAGAAAAATAAGTAGCAGTCTGGGGAGGACACGAGGCCTCCACGAGGGTGGAGGGCGCGCCCTACCCCCTGGGCGCGCCCCCTACCTTGTGAGCACCTTGTGTGCCCTCTGGACTCTGTTTCCTTGCACGATACAGTTGGGGAACGTAGTAATTTCAAAAAAATTCCTACGCACACGCAAGATCATGGTGATGGCATAGCAACGAGAGGGGAGAGTGTTCGTCTCGTGCCCTCGTGAGACCGTGCGAAGCGTTATGACAACGCGGTTGATGTAGTCATACGTCTTCACGAATCGACCGATCCAAGCACCGAACGTACGGCACCTCCGTGTTCAGCACACGTCCATCTCGATGACGTCCCCGGACTCCAATCCAGCGAAGTGTCGGGGATGAGTTCCATCAGCATGATGGCGTGGTGACGATGATGATGTTCTACCGGCGCAGGGCTTTGCCTAAACTCCGCGACGATATGACCGAGGTGGAATATGGTGGAGGGGGGCACTGCACACGGCTAAGGAACGATCCGTAGATCAACTTGTGTCTATGGGGTGCCCCCCGCCCCCGTATATAAAGGGGGAGAGGAGGAGGGGGCCGGCCAAGGGGGAGGCGCGCCCTAGGAGGGGGAAACCTACTCCAAGTAGGTTTGCCCCTCCCTTCCTATTCAAGGAGGGGGAAGGAAGGAGTGGGAGAGTGGGAAGGCAAGGGCGCCCCTTCCTTGTCCTATCGGACTCAAGGGAGGCGCGCCACTTGCCTGGCCGCCCCTATCTCTCTCCACTAGGGCCCATCAAGGCCCATTACTTCCCGGGGGGTTCGGTAACCCTCCGGTACTCGGTTTTCTCCGAAAACACCCGAACACTTCGGTGTTGAATATAGTCATCAATATATCAATCTTTATGTCTCGACCATTTCGAGACTCCTCGTCATGTCCATGATCACATCCGGGACTCCGAACAACCTTCGGTACATCAAAACTTATAAACTCATAATAAAATTGTCATCGTAACTGTCACGCCCAATATGCGACCCTATCCAAAAGGAACTCGAAGATCCCACCAAGGATGGACCCGCATATTGGAACGCTTTTGCAAGGTGGATATCATTACATCAACATTACATAATAGATGGGGATACATACAAAAGGCATACAAAGCCACACGAATACAACATCATCATACAAGAGATCAACATCCGACTACGGATGATACATAAACAGAAACTCAAACAATATCCACCCTGCTAGCCCAGGCTGCCGACCTGGAACCTATCCCCTGACCGAAGAAGAAGCAGAAGAAATACTCCAAACAAGCTAACATCGCTCTCGTGTCATGATCATCACATAACCTGTACCTGCAACTGTTGTTGTAGTAATCTGTGAGCCACGAGGACTCAAAGAATCCCATTACCATGGGTATCAAGACTAGCAAAGCTTAATGGGAAAGGAAGGGGTAAAGTGGTGAGGTTGCAGCAGCGACTAAGCATAATATGGTGGCTAACATACGCAAATGAGGCGAGAAGAGAAACAAAGGAACGGTCGTGAAGCTAGCAATGATCAAGAGGATCACGAACACCTACTTCGTCAAACATAACACGAAATCGTGTTCACTTCCGGACTCCGCGAGAAGAGACCATCACGGCTACACACACGGTTGATGCGTTTTAATTCGGATCTAGTGTCAAGTTATCTACAACGGACATTAACAAATTCTCATCTGCCACATAACCGCGGGCACGGCTCTTAAAAGTTTATACCTGCAGGGTGTCCCAACAAGCCCATGACAAGTTCTCGCGATCAGCGAAGGAATAGACCTTCTCCGGGAAGACCCGCTCGATCTCGAATTCGGTTTACAAGACATTTCGACAATGGTAAAACAAGACCAGCAAAGCCGCCCGGATGTGCCGACAAATCCTGATAGGAGCTGCACATATCTCGTTCTTAGGGCACACCGTATTGTCCAAACTTCCGGTAGGTGAGCCCAGAGTTGCCCCTGGTGGCCACCGGCGGCTGACGGTTTGGACCAACACTCACGACGAGCACCGGCCGGGGGTAAAATAAGATGACCCTCGAGAGCGCGACTCCCAAGGGAAAAGGGGCTAGGTGAGGCAAATGGTAAAACCAAGGTTGGGCCTTCTTTGGACAAGTTTTATTCAAAGCGAACTGTCGGGGGTCCCATAAATCACCCGACCGCGTTAGGAGCATAAAATCCGGGAACAAAACACGGTATGACGGAAACTAGGGCGGCAAGAGTGGAACAAAACACCAGGCATAAGGCCGAGCCTTCCACCCTTTACCAAATATATAGATGCATTAATAATATAAGAGATATTGTGATATCCCAACATAAACCCTGTCCACCATGGAGCAATCTTCAACTTCACCTGCAGCTAGCAACGCTATAAGAGGGGCTGAGCAAAAGCGGTAACATAGCCAATCAACGGTTTGCATAGGAAAGGTGTCAAAGGTGAGAGGTTCATGGCAATATGGGATGGCTTGATAAACAGGTAATAGGTAGCGCAGCATAGCGATAGAACGAAGCAACTAGCATAGCAATGATAGTAGTGAGATCCAGGGTAGCGGTCATCTTGCCTGAAATCCCGCAAGGAAGAAGAACGAGTCCATGAAGAAGACGAGCGGATGAAGCCGAACCAACCGTGAGCGAGCGAATCCTCACGATCGCAACGAAACAGGAACTAACAAGAAGAAGCACACAACATAGGTAAACACACCACACATGAACAAGGCATGATGCACAACAAGCATGATGCATGACAAGACTACATGAAGCTACTCATGGCAAGAGATGATGCAAACAAGAACAACACATCAAGGCAAGTTTAAATGAGGCCGGAAACAACATACAACAATTCCGGTAAGTCCTCATATGCAAATTTCGAAATTGGTCCAGAACTGAATAAACCTTATGTTCAAGTTGTTAAACAGAAAGTTAAGATGCACCACGATGAACTACACGAAATTCTAGTCAAGTTACATATAAAGTTCATTAGATTTGGAGCTACGGCCTAGAAGATATGAGCAAAACAAGTTAAACATGGCATTGATGCAAAATGCAAACAAACATCAAGCAAACACCTCAAAACAAGGATGCAACATGATAATATGAAACTACATGCAAAATCAAGCAAGTTTCATATAGATCACACTCAAAACGGAGCAACGGTTCAACACATACACTCTATACAAGTCATAGCAACAATCTGTCCATAACAGCAACTAGGCATCTTACAAGCATCCAAACAACATGCTACAGCACCCCAACATAATAACAGAAGGCATGGGCATGAAGTACAGGTAAAGCACAACAAAACATGAACACTGAGCTATCTCCAGAAATCACTAGAACATGCTCAAAAGGACATGGGAAGATTGCAAATAATAACAGTTTCAGACTTGGCAGTAATAACATCAGGTTGCAATATTTAGAGCTATCAAACAACATGCTACAGGAACATATCATGACAAACAAAGGCATGGCATGATACTACTAGATGCATAGAACAACAGTCCCTTACTGGCCATGAGCCAAAAAGGATCAGAAGATAAGATGGCACCCATGTAAACATGGCAAGTTATATTACAGATTCAAACATGGCAGGAACAACAATAAGTAGGCATGGTGGTGAGCTTGAACCACTCATTACAGAGTAATACATGGCATGGCAAGGCAACCAACAGTAAGAAGGCATGTTTATGAAGCTAAGCATGGCAATATCAAGGTCATAGGTTTCAAGGATCACTAGGAAAACACATGGAAACAACTGAACTTAATGTAAACAGGCTGACAGCAACATTATGAAGCAACTTTAGAGCAAGATTACAACAAGCTAAAGCAACCTATAAATGCAACCAGAGGCATGTATGGAGGGAGCATGACATGTAGATCAAAACATGTTTATAGAGCATCTCCAGATTATGCATAAAATGATTAGTAGCAACATGTTAACATGGCATCACAAAATTACAGAATCTGTCTAGCAAAACAACAACAGCAAGTACCCTCCTTAACAAGCTCGATTCACTCACCACAAGTCATTGCATGACAAGGTAAGCATAGCATCATCAAGAAGACATGTTTGTGAAACAAACCAAGTCAAGAACAAGTCCATAGCACGCAAGGATCAAATATAGCAACCTTGGCCAAATTGAATAACATGTAAACAATCTGCCAGGAAACATTTTGAAGCAAAAGTAGAGCACTCAAATGACATGCTAGATTACTCCATAATTGCAAACAAGGGCATGAATGGATAGACAATAACCATATGCTCAAAACACCCTTACTGAAGTATCTCAAAATATGCATGGATCTCTCTATAGCATCAAGTTTACATGGGATCAAAATTACAGCAGAACAGGGACTAAAATCAGCAATATCACGAAGCCTAGTTTGCATGCTTGTGCTAGTCACCACATTGATCACAAAAACACATGGCATACACCCCCGGAAAGATGGCATGGCATAGATCAAAACACATGTAGACATCAACCTCATAGGATGCACACATCAATTATGGCAAAAATGACAAATGAGCAAGTTATAACAGTTTCAGCAGATTAACAGCAACATGCACTCTTCCAACATCATTTCGGGCATCAAGATGAGCTCAAATGAAAATGACGCAATGGAATGAAATGACGTACTCGTTGAGACGAACAATTTGACATATTACAGGCATGAAACGGAGCTACAGATGCAGAGATACAACGCGATGAACATGGCATGTTTATGCAAGAAATCTGGGACTTAGAGAAATATTCAACCTCGCGGGAAAAGTCAACCGCGATGGATCTCGCCGGAGTTCTCGCCGGAGATGGTGAGGGAGGGCCCAGGGCGGCCGGATCGGAGGCGGGGCGACGGATCCGGGGCGCTCTCGGCCGGATCTCGCCGGATCCGGGCCGGAGAGGCACGGGTGCGGCGAGGAGGCGGAGGCTACCTGCGGCGGACGGCAGGGCGGCCGGCGGCGACGGGCGAGGTCCCAGCGAGGCGGCGATCTGCGGCTGAGGCGGGGCGGCGCAGCTCCGGCCGTCAGCCTTGAGGACCTTGGGCGCGCAAAAACACGACGGCCGAGGACGCCGGCGGCGGCGCTTAGGCGGAGGCGGGCGGCGGATGGCGGCGAGGCATGGGCGGAGGCCGCGCCAGCGACGCGGGGCGGCGCTTAACGGCAGCGGCCGGCAGCGAGCGGCCCCAGGCCCCGGATGGGCTCCACGGCAGCGCGGCGGGAGCGGCGCGGGGACACGCGGCGGCGTGCCAGTGGCTGGGGCGGCGGCGAAGATGCATCCGGCCGGGTGCGGACATGTCCGGTGGCGCGGAGGGGGAGTTTGCTAGGGTTAGGGGGGAAATGATCCGGGATTTTCGGGGAGAGGGGCATATTTATAGGTAGAGGGAGCTAGGAGAGTCCAAATGAGGAGCGGTTTTCGGCCACGCGATCGTGATCGAACGACCGAGAGCATGGAGGGGAGTTAGATGGGTTTTGGGCCACTTTGGAAGGGGTGTTGGGCTGCAAAGAGAAAAGGGCTTTGCGGTTACCCGGTTAACCGTTGGAGTATCAAACGACCTCTAAATGGCACGAAACTTGACAGGCGGTCTACCGGTGCTATACCAAGGCCGCTTGGCAAACCTCGGGCCATTCCGAGAAAGTTTAATACCCACTCACAACAGGAGACAAAAGGGGACGCCGGGGGACATAGGAGTGCGGATTGCAAAAGCGGACAACGGAAAAATGCTCGGATGCATGAGACGAACACGTATGCAAAATGAAATGCACATGATGACATGGTATGAAATGCATATG
The DNA here is from genome assembly GCA_021437245.1 of Aegilops speltoides. NCBI lineage: Eukaryota > Viridiplantae > Streptophyta > Magnoliopsida > Poales > Poaceae > Aegilops > Aegilops speltoides. Next base: position 423,259,452 of record CM038144.1, on the reverse strand, counting down.
ATGACATGGCAAAGTGCAACACGCAAGCAAATGACATGGCAACAACGACGAATAACTGGCGGACACCTGGGCATCGAATCCGGGGCGTTACAACACTCCTCCACTAACAAGAGATCTCGTCCCGAGATCTTAGGACCGAGACGGATGGGAAAAAGGATGAGGTGAAACAAGAACTCAAGAGAAGAAGCAAAGAATTGAGAGCACTTGAGAAGAAGAGAGGAACGACGAGAATGACGAGAATCAAAAGCCCACGGAATCAAATAGACTATGAAATCACTCGTTCTAACCGGAGTGGTTAGAATGAGAAAAGAAACGAATAAGACTGAAAGGATTTAGGCAGCACTCCGGCTGAAAATGGAAGGATTAGAACGAACTTGAGAGGATGGAATGATACTTGATAAAGACATGACACAAGATCTCCGGAAAGAATTGAAAGAGTTGAATGAAAAGAACGGATAAGAATATGACAACTTGTGCCACGAATGAAATAGAAAGCATCCTTAGAAGTAAGGTTAGAATGGAGATGTTTTGAAAATCAACAACGAAAGAATGAGCTTGTTGTGGACTTATGGAAAACATCTCGAAATTACGAGGTGAAAACCGACCACAAACGGAAAAGATTGATTAGCTGAGAGGAACGAAGAAATGCAAAACTTCACTTCAAAAGAAGACGGAGAATTAACTGCACTTTGAGACGCAAGAAGAAAGATACTAGAATTTGTCCAACAAAAAGTTGATGAACTCTTGAAGAATGAATTAAATCGTGACAAGCCACCGGTAGGATTGGAAAGAACAAATGAATTGAAATGATAATCAAAGAAAAAGAATCTTGAACGAGCCACCGTAAGAATTCGGAAATGATTGATGAAAGAGAATGAATCACCGGGAAGAATTAGAAGAACCAATGTGCTTGAGGGAATTTAGACACAAAAAGAACAAAGAGATCACGAACTGATTGAAGGACACCTGAACGAAGCACCGGGATAAATAGAGAACGATAACTGGAATGATGGCCTCCGGATGATCGAGACGGCAAAAACAACTCCTAAAATACTCCGGATGGATGAAAAGAATAACTGACAACTGGAATAATTCGAGAGGATAACATGAAGCTAGAATCACGAATCCTCGAGAGAACAGACAAGATTTAGAGGAAAAGCTCTTCTTCAATCTTCAAATGACGACGAGAAAACCCCAAAACTACTGAGGTACTCCGGTAGAATGGCAAGCGGGAAGCGAAGAGGTTGAACCCAAGATGAAAAGAATTTGAAAACGATCTTGGTGAAGGCAAGTGACTGATGGGATCCATACTTACATCACACTTGAAAATAATTGAGAATAACTCCGGGGGAATTAGAAGAGTCAGGTAAGATCCTGGGAAAAGACCTATGGGTTAGGGCCCACTAAAGAAAAAATCGTTGGAAAAGGATTGTTGAACAGATAGATGATGCACCGGAATGATTGAAATATTCGAATGAGGTGACAACCTCGAATTAATTTGGAATATAGACGAATCTCCTGAGATTTCTTGAGCACTCCGGAAGGATAAACTGGCGAGAGGCGAATGAGCAAGGGAAAAACATTTGAGCCGAGGAAAAGAATATGATCAACACCGAAAAACTAGAATTGAGTGCACCGGAAAAAGAAAGGGGTGAAGAATGACGAACGAGACGAGAATTCACCTGTTGAAATAATTGAGGGAAGACTGAAGAGGCTCCGCATGAATGAAGTAGATGGTCGAGAGAGTCAACTCCGGGAAGAAAAGGGTGGGAGGGTGGGAAAAAACACATGCAACTGGAAGGGGAAACCGACGAATAATTTTGAGAGGAAATACCTGTTGAAATCATTGAGGAAAGAAAGCGCATACTTCGCACGAGTAGAAAGCATACTCGATTACGGACTTCGGTTCCGAGAGGAAGAAGGGTGGGCGGGTGGGAAAAACAAGGACAACTTCGGACAGGGAAACAACATCGATCGAAAAGAGCTGAGGATTGATCTTGGCAAAGATGAAGAGGCTCGAGTCGACTTGACGAGAAATGCACCGGATAAAAGAGCTGAGGAACAACGATCGGAAAACCAAACTGCGTGAACCTAAGGAAAGTTTGAAGGGGAAGAGGAGTAGTTCAAAACACCTACGTCAAGATTCCTCACCAGAGCGACAAAGGGGCTGAGGAGTAAAAAGAATTCCTACTCTCCGATATAACTAGACTCAGAAATCAGTTTTCTTCTAGACTCGACAACGGCCAAACTACACGATCAATCAAGGGGGCTCCTAAGGTCGGTCGAGGCTCTAATACCAACTTGTCACGCCCAATATGCGACCCTATCCAAAAGGAACTCAAGGTCCCACCAAGGATGGACCGCATATTGGGCAGCTTTACAAGGTGGATATCATTACATCAACATTACATAATAGATGGGGATACATACAAAACGCATACAAAGCCACACGAATACAACATCATCATACAAGAGATCAACATCCGACTACGGATGATACATAAACAGAAACTCAAACAATATACACCCTGCTAGCCTAGGCTGCCGACCTGGAACCTATCCCCTGACCGAAGAAGAAGCAGAAGAAATACTCCAAACAAGCTAACATCGCTCTCGCGTCATGATCATCACATAACCTGTACCTGCAACTGTTGTTGTAGTAATCTGTGAGCCACGAGGACTCAGCAATCCCATTACCATGGGTATCAAGACTAGCAAAGCTTAATGGGAAAGGAAGGGGTAAAGTGGTGAGGTTGCAGCAGCAACTAAGCATAATATGGTGGCTAACATACGCAAATGAGAGCGAGAAGAGAAACAAAGGAACGGTCGTGAAGCTAGCAATGATCAAGAGGGATCACGAACACCTACTTCGTCAAACATAACACGAAACCGTGTTCACTTCCCGGACTCCGCCGAGAAGAGACCATCACGGCTACACACACGGTTGATGTGTTTTAATTCGGATCTGGTGTCAAGTTATCTACAACCAGACATTAACAAATTCTCATCTGCCACATAACCGTGGGCACGGCTCTCGAAAGTTTATACCCTGCAGGGTGTCCCAACAAGCCCATGACAAGCTCTCGCGATCAGCGAAGAATAGACCTTCTCCCGGAAGACCCGATCGGTCTCGGAATCCCGGTTTACAAGACATTTTGACAATGGTAAAACAAGACCAGCAAAGCCGCCGGATGTGCCGACAAATCGATAGGAGCTGCACATATCTCGTTCTCGAGGCACACCGGATTGTCCAAACTTCCGGTGGCGAGCCCGAGTTGCCTGGTGGCCACTAGCGGTGACGGTGCGGACCAACACTCACGACGAGCAGCGGCCGGGGGGTAAAATAAGATGACCCTTGAGAGCGCGACTCCCAAGGGAAAAAGGGGCTAGGTGAGGCAAATGGTAAAACCAAGGTTGGGCCTTGCTGGACAAGTTTTATTCAAAGCGAACTTTCAGGGAGGGGGTCCCATAAATCACCCGACCGCGTTAGGAACGCAAAATCCGGGAACATAACACCGGTATGATGGAAACTAGGGCGGCAAGAGTGAAACAAAACACCAGGCATAAGGCCGAGCCTTCCACCCTTTACCAAATATATAGATGCATTAATAATATAAGAGATATTGTGATATCCCAACATAAACCCTGTCCACCATGGAGCAATCTTCAACTTCACCTGCAGCTAGCAACGCTATAAGAGGGGCTGAGCAAAAGCGGTAACATAGCCAATCAACGGTTTGCATAGGAAAGGTGTCAAAGGTTAGAGGTTCATGGCAATATGGGATGGCTTGATAAACAGGTAATAGGTAGCGCAGCATAGCGATAGAACGAAGCAACTAGCATAGCAATGATAGTAGTGAGATCCAGGATAGCGGTCATCTTGCACGAAATCCATAAGGAAGAAGAACGAGTCCATGAAGAAGACGAGCGGATGAAGCCGAACCAACCGTGAGCGAGCGAATCCTCACGTTACATAGCGAAACAGGAACTAACAAGAAGAAGCACACAACATAGGTAAACACACCACACATTAACAAGGCATGATGCACAACAAGACTACATGAAGCTACTCATGGCAAGAGATGATGCAAACAAGAACAACACATCAAGGCAAGTTTAAATGAGGCCGGAAACAACATACAACAATTCCGGTAAGTCCTCATATGCAAATTTCGAAATTGGTCCAGAACTAAACCTTATGTTCAAGTTGTTAAACAGCAAGTTAAGATGCACCACGATGAACTACACGAAATTCTAGTCAAGTTACACATAAAGTTCATTAGATTTGGAGCTACGGCCTAGAAGATATGAGCAAAACAAGTTAAACATGGCATTGATGCAAAATGCATACAAACATCAAGCAAACACCTCAAAACAAGGATGCAACATGAAAATATGAAACTACATGCAAAATCAAGCAAGTTTCATATAGATCACACTCAAAACGGAGCAACGGTTCAACACATACACTCTATACAAGTCATAGCAACAATCTGTCCATAACAGCAACTAGGCATCTTACAAGCATCAAAACAACATGCTACAACACCCCAACATAATAACAGAAGGCATGGGCATGAAGTACAGGTAAAGCACAACAAAACATGAACACTGAGCTATCTCCGGAAATCACTAGAACATGCTCAAAAGGACATGGGAAGATTGCAAATAATAACAGTTTCAGACTTGGCAGGAATAACATCATGTTGCAATGTTTAGAGCTATCAAAAAACATGCTACAGGAACATATCATGACAAACAAAGGCATGGCATGATACTACTAGATGCATAGAACAACATTCCCTTACTGACCATGAGCCAAAAAGGATCAGAAGATAAGATGGCACCCTTGTAAACATGGCAAGTTATATTACAGATTCAAACATGGCCGGAACAACAATAAGTAGGCATGTTGGTGAGCTTGAACCACTCACTACAGAGCAATACATGGCATGGCAAGGCAACCAACAGTAAGAAGGCATGTTTATGAAGCTAAGCATGGCAATATCAAGGTCATAGGATTCATGGATCACTAGGAAAACACATGGAAACAACTGAACTTAATGTAAACAGGCTGACAGCAACATTATGAAGCAACTTTAGAGCAAGATTACAACAAGCTAAAGCAACCTATAAATGCAACCAGGGGCATGTATGGAGGGAGCATGACATGTAGATCAAAACATGTTTATAGAGCATCTCCAGATTATGCATAGAATGATTAGTAGCAACATGTTAACATGGCATCACAAAATTACAGAATCTGTCTAGCAAAACAGCAACAGCAAGTACCCTCCTTAACAAGCTCGATTCACTCACCACAAGTCATTGCATGACAAGCTAAGCATAGCATCATCAAGAAGACATGTTTGTGAAACAAACCAAGTCAAGAACAAGTCCATAGCATGCAAGGATCAAATATAGCAACCTTGGCCAAATTGAATAACATGTAAACAATCTGCCAGGAAACATTTTGAAGCAAAAGTAGAGCACTCAAATGACATGCTAGACTACTCCATAATTGCAAACAAGGGCATGAATGGATATACAATAACCATATGCTCAAAACATCCTTACTGAAGTATCTCAAAATATGCATTGATCTCTCTATAGCATCAAGTTTACATGGCATCAAAATTACAGTAGAACAGGGACTAAAATCAGCAATATCACGAAGCCTAGTTTGCATGCTTGTGCTAGTCACCACATTGATCACAAAAAAACATGGCATACACCCCTGGAAAGATGGCATGGCATAGATCAAAACACATGTAGACATCAACCTCATAGGATGCACACATCAATCATGGCAAAAATGAGAAATGAGCAAGTTATTACAGTTTCAGCAGATTAACAGCAACATGCACTCTTCCAACAGCATTTCGGGCATCAAGATGAGCTCAAATGAAAATGACGCAATGGAATGAAATGAAGTACTCGTTGAGACGAACAATTTGACATATTACACGCATGAAACGGAGCTACGGATGCAGAGATACAACGCGATGAACATGGCATGTTTATGCAAGAAATCTGGGACTTAGAGAAATATTCAACCTCGCGGGAAAAGTCAACCGCGGCGGATCTCGCCGGAGTTCTCGCCGGAGATGGCGAGGGAGGGCCCGGGGCGGCCGGATCGGAGGCGGGGCGACGGATCCGGGGCGCTCTCGGCCGGATCTCGCCGGATCCGGGCCGGAGAGGCACGGGCGACGAGAGGCGGAGGCCACGCAGCAGCGGGCGGTGGCCGGCGGGCGGCGACGGGCGAGCCGCAGCCAAAGCGGCGGGGATGCGGCTGAGGCGAAAGCGGCGCTGCTCCGGCCGTCAGCCTTGAGACCTTGGCGGCGCAAAACCGGCAACCGAGGACGCCGGCGGCGGCTTAGGCGGAGCGGGGTGGCGGATGGCGGCGAGGCCATGGCCCGAGGCGCCCGCGGGCGGGCTTGGCGCGAGCCAGGCCCAGGCCCCGGTGGGCTCCTCGGGCAGGCGGGAGGAGCCTGCGAGGGACCTGTGACCGCGCATGCTGGCGGGGCGGCGGAGATCGTCCGGCCGGGTGCGGACATGTCCGTGGCGCGGAGGAGTTGCTAGGGTTAGGGGAAATGATCTGGGATTTTGGGAGAGGGCATATTTATAGGTAGAGGGAGCTAGGAGAGTCCAAATGAGGAGCGGTTTTCGCCCTTGATCGTGATCGAACGACCGAGAGCATGGAGGGGAGTTAGATGGGTTTTGGGCCACTTTGGAAGGGGTGTTGGGCTGCAAAGAGAAAGGGGCTTTGCGGTTACCCGGTTAACCGTTGGAGTATCAAACGACCTCCAAATGGCACGAAACTGGACAGGCGGTCTACCGGTGCTATACCAAGGCCACTTGGCAAACCTCGGGCCATTCCGAGAAAGTTTAATACCCACTCACAACAGGAGACAAAAGGGGACGCCGGGGGACATAGGAGTGCCGGATTGCAAAACGGACAACGGGAAAAATGCTCGGATGCATGAGACGAACACGTATGCAAAATGAAATGCACATGATGACATGGTATGAAATGCATATGATGACATGGCAAAGTGCAACACGCAAGCAAATGACATGGCAACAACGATGAATAACTGGCGGACACCTGGCGCATCGAATCCGGGGCGTTACAACACTCCTCCACTAACAAGAGATCTCGTCCCGAGATCTTAGGACCGAGACGGATGGGAAAAAGGATGAGGTGAAACAAGAACTCAAGAGAAGAAGCAAAGAATCGAGAGCACTTGAGAAGAAGAGAGGAACGACGAGAATGACGAGAATCAAAAGCCCATGGAATCAAATAGACTATGAAATCACTCGTTCTAACCGGAGTGGTTAGAATGAGAAAAGAAACAAATAAGACTGAAAGGATTTAGGCAGCACTCCGGCTGAAAATGGAAGGATTAGAACGAACTTGAGAGGATGGAATGATACTTGATAAAGACATGACACAAGATCTCCGGAAAGAATTGAAAGAGTTGAATGAAAAGAACGGATAAGAATATGACAACTGGTGCCACGAATGAAATAGAAAGCATCCTTAGAAGTAAGGTTAGAATGGAGATGTTGAGAAAATCAACAACGAAAGAATGAGCTTGTTGTGGACTTATGGAAAACATCTCGAAAATACGAGGTGAAAACCGACCACAAACGGAAAAGATTGATTAGCTGAGAGGAACGAAGAAATGCAAAACTTCACTTCAAAAGAAGACGGAGAATTAATTGCACTTTGAGACGCAAGAAGAAAGATACTAGAATTTGTCCAACAAAAAGTTGATGAACTCTTGAAGAATGAATTAAATTGTGACAAGCCACCGGTAGGATTGGAAAGAACAAATGAATTAAAATGATAATCAAAGAAAAAGAATCTTGAACGAACCACCGTAAGAATTCGGAAATGACTGATGAAAGAGAATGAATCACCGGGAAGAATTAGAAGAACCAATATGCTTGAGGGAATTTAGACGCAAAAAAGAACAAAGAGATCACGAACTGATTGAAGGACACTTGAACGAAGCACCGGGATAAATAGAGAACGATAACTGGAATGATGGCCTCCGGATGATCGAGACGGCAAAAACAACTCCTGAAATACTCCGGATGGATGAAAAGAATAATTGACAACTGGAATAATTCGAGAGGATAACATGAAGCTAGAATCACGAATCCTCGAGAGAACAGACAAGATTTAGAGGAAAAGCTCTTCTTCAATCTTCAAATGACGACGAGAAAACCCCAAAATTACTGAGGTACTCCGGTAGAATGGCAAGCAGGAAGCGAAGAGGTTGAACCCAAGATGAAAAGAATTTGAAAACGATCTTGGAGAAGGCAAGTGACTGATGGGATCCATACTTACATCACACTTGAAAAGAATTGAGAATAACTCCGGGGGAATTAGAAGAGTCAAGTAAGATCCTGGGAAAAGACCTATGGGTTAGGGCCCACTAAAGAAAACATTGTTGGAAAAGGATTGTTGAACAGATAGATGATGCACCGGAATGATTGAAATATTCAAATGAGGTGACAACCTCGAATTAATTTGGAATATAGACGAATCTCCTGAGATTTCTTGAGCACTCCGGAACAATAAACTGGCGAGAGGCGAATGAGCAAGGGGAAAACATTTGAGCCGAGGAAAAGAATATGATCAACACCGAAAAAGTAGAATTGAGTGCACCGGAAAAAGAAAGGGGTGAAGAATGACGAACGAGACGAGAATTCACCTGTTGAAATAATTGAGGGAAGACTGAAGAGGCTCCGCATGAATGAAGTAGATGGTCGAGAGAGTCAACTCCGGGAAGAAAAGGGTGGGAGGGCGGAAAAAAAACACATGCAACTGGAAGGGGAAACCGACGAATAATTTTGAGAGGAAATACCGGTTGAAATCATTGAGGAAAGACAACACATACTTCGCACGAGTAGAAAGCATACTCGATTACGAACTCCGGTTCCGAGAGGAAGAAGGGTGGGCGGGTGGGAAAAACAAGGACAACTTCGGACAGGGAAACAACATCGATCGAAAAGAGCTGAGGATTGATCTTGGCAAAGATTAAGAGGCTCGAGTCGACTTGACGAGAAATGCACCGGATAAAAGAGCTGAGGAACAACGATCGGAAAACCAAACTGCGTGAACCTAAGGAAAGTTTGAAGGGGAAGAGGAGTAGTTCAAAACACCTACGTCAAGATTCCTCACCAGAGCGACAAAGGGGCTGAGGAGTAAAAAGAATTCCTACTCTCTGATATAACTAGACTCAGAAATCAGTTTTCTTCTAGACTCGACAACGGCCAAACTACACGATCAATCAAGGGGGCTCCTAAGGTCGGTCGAGGCTCTAATACCAACTTGTCATGCCCAATATGCGACCCTATCCAAAAGGAACTCGAAGGTCCCACCAAGGATGGACCCGCATATTGGAACGCTTTTGCAAGGTGGATATCATTACATCAACATTACATAATAGATGGGGATACATACAAAAGGCATACAAAGCCACACGAATACAACATCATCATACAAGAGATCAACATCCGACTACGGATGATACATAAACAGAAACTCAAACAATATCCACCATGCTAGCCCAGGCTGCCGACACGAACCTATCCCACGACCGAAGAAGAAGCGGAAGAAATACTCCAAACAAGCTAACATCGCTCTCGCGTCATGATCATCACATAACCTGTACTGCAATGTTGTTGTAGTAATCTGTGAAACCACGAGGACTCAGCAATCCCATTACCATGGGTATCAAGACTAGCAAAGCTTAATGGGAAAGGAAGGGGTAAAGTGGTGAGGTTGCAGCAGCGACTAAGCATAATATGGTGGCTAACATACGCAAATGAGAGCGAGAAGAGAAACAAAGGAACGGTCGTGAAGCTAGCAATGATCAAGAGGGGATCCTGAACACCTACTTACGTCAAACATAACACAGAAACCGTGTTCACTTCCCGGACTCCGCCGAGAAGAGACCATCACGGCTACACACACGGTTGATGTGTTTTAATTTGGATCTGGTGTCAAGTTATCTACAACCAGACATTAACAAATTCTCATCTGCCACATAACCGCGGGCACGGCTCTCGAAAGTTTATACCCTGCAGGGGTGTCCCAACATAGCCCATGACAAGCTCTCGCGATCAGCGAAGGAATAGACCTTCTCCGGGAAGACCCGATCGATCTCGGAATCGGTTTACAAGACATTTCGATAATGGTAAAACAAGACCAGCAAAGCCGCGGATGTCTTGACAAATCGATAGGAGCTGCACATATCTCGTTCTCGGGGCACACCGGATTGTCCAAACTTCCGGTGGCGAGCCCAGTTGCCCACAGTGGCCACCGGCGGCTGACGGTTTGGACCAACACTCACGACGAGCACTAGCCCGGGGGGGTTAAAAATAAGATGACCCTTGAGAGCACAACTCCCAAGGGAAAAAGGGGCTAGGTGAGGCAAATGGTAAAACCAAGGTTGGGCCTTGCTGGACAAGTTTTATTCAAAGCGAACTGTTAGGGGGTCCCATAAATCACCCGACAGCGTTAGGAGCATAAAATCCGGGAACATAACACGGTATGGCGGAAACTAGGGCGGCAAGAGTGGAACAAAACACCAGGCATAAGGCCGAGCCTTCCACCCTTTACCAAATATATAGATGCATTAATAATATAAGAGATATTGTGATATCCCAACATAAACCCTGACCACCATGGAGCAATCTTCAACTTCACCTGCAGCTAGCAACGCTATAAGAGGGGCTGAGCAAAAGCGGTAACATATCCAATCAATGGTTTGCATAGGAAAGGTGTCAAAGGTTAGAGGTTCATGGCAATATGGGATGGCTTGATAAACAGGTAATAGGTAGCGCAGCATAGCGATAGAAACGAAGCAACTAGCATAGCAATGATAGTAGTGAGATCGAGGATAGCGGTCATCTTGCACGAAATCCCGCAAGGAACAAGAACGAGTCCATGAAGAAGGCGAGCGGATGAAGCCGAACCAACCGTGAGCGAGCGAATCCTCACGATCATAGCGAAGCAGGAACTAACAAGAAGAAGCACACAACATAGGTAAACACACCACACATGAACAAGGCATGATGCACAACAAGCATGATGCATGACAATACTACATGAAGCTACTCATGGCAAGAGATGATGCAAACAAGAACAACACATCAAGGCAAGTTTAAATGAGGCCGGAAACAACATACAACAATTCCGGTAAGTCCTCATATGCAAATTTCGAAATTGGTCCAGAACTGAATAAACCTTATGTTCAAGTTGTTAAACAGCAAGTTAAGATGCACCACGATGAACTACACAAAATTCTAGTCAAGTTACATATAAAGTTCATTAGATTTGGAGCTACGGCCTAGAAGATATGAGCAAAACAAGTTAAACATGGCATTGATGCAAAATTCATACAAACATCAAGCAAACACCTCAAACCAAGGATGCAACATGATAATATGAAACTACATGCAAAATCAAGCAAGTTTCATATAGATCACACTCAAAACGGAGCAACGGTTCAACACATACACTCTATACAAGTCATAGCAACAATCTGTCCATAACAGCAACTAGGCATCTTACAAGCATCAAAACAACATGCTACAGCACCCCAACATAATAACAGAAGGCATGGGCATGAAGTACAGGTAAAGCACAACAAAACATGAACACTGAGCTATCTCCAGAAATCACTAGAACATGCTCAAAAGGACATGGGAAGATTGCAAATAATAAAAGTTTCAGAATCAGGTTGCAATGTTTAGAGCTATCAAAAAACATGCTACAGGAACATATCATGAAAAACAAAGGCATGGCATGATACTACTAGATGCATAGAACAACAGTCCCTTACTGACCATGAGCCAAAAAGGATCAGAAGATAAGATGACAACCTTGTAAACATGGTAAGTTATATTACAGATTCAAACATGGCAGGAACAACAATAAGTAGGCATGTTGGTGAGCTTGAACCACTCACTACAGAGCAATACATGGCATGGCAAGGCAACCAACAGTAAGAAGGCATGTTTATGAAGCTAAGCATGGCAATAGAAAGGTCATAGGATTCATGGATCACTAGGAAAACACATGGAAACAACTGAACTTAATGTAAACAGGCTGACAGCAACATTATGAAGCAACTTTAGAGCAAGATAGTTCAAACGAAAGCAGAAACAGTATTACATGAGTAAGACAGACAACTATGTAAAAAATAGGAATGGCGAATAAGAAATAAATGGGAGAAGCAGCAACAGAGATACAAAGGATGTAAACAAAATCAAAATTATCCACCGTAAAAACACAACGGCTAAACAGGGAATGCCAATCAGGTCACGTAAAGATTACAGATCAGAACTAAAACTTCAATACTAACCGGATTTACAAAACGCTGTCAAGTCCAGACAAGCCTTCGCACAAACATGAGAGTGCCGAAATCAGTTCGTTAAACGCGTACAAAATGTTCGATTGCGTAAAACAGCAAGCCCCAGAGCGAAAATGGATGCAATATCCTCGTAGGGACCAGCAAAGGGTCAGTAAGGTCGGGAGTTGACAACCTTAAGACCGTGGGGGTAAACAACATGTCGACGATCCAATGGTAAAACAGTAGGACTAGTGCGCAACATGCAAAACAAAGGCAAGCCTTTACAAATTAAGCGCAAGATCAAGGGTCTTAACCAAGTTTACAAGCCAACATTGCAATAGGTAGGAAAAGGCTAGGCCAAAGTAACAATCACTTTATGAGGCAAATGAAAGAGCAATGGACAAATATGGCTAAATACCCGGTATACCAAGGAGAAGGATAAGCAACTAAACAGTGCCTTGTGAGTCAAGCTATCCAAACTCAAGGTGGAAGAACGTGTCAAACTCAGGATGCAAGCAAGTAAAGACTGAGAGAAAGTAGATAGAGACCAACATGAAGGAGGAAAGCAAGCATGAAAGGATAGACAAGCATTAGGCTCAGCTCCAGAATCCACATAGAGAAAAACGACAAAATAAGCAGGAAAAAGTGACACTCACATTAAGCCAAGGAATGAAGCAGTCAAACCAGGAGCCGACAACGTGAGAAGATGCCCATGCAGATCATAAAGCAATGCAAGAGATGCACTAGAATGGAAAACAACACATCATGAGCAAGCAAATGAGCGCAACAAGTCAAAGCAATGCAAAGAACCATAAGCAGTCATGAGCAGACAACTGAAGCAACACAGGCAGAATCCTAAGAGTCATGAACAAATCCAGCAAGGTTAAAAAATCAAATGTCGCCATGGAATAAACAGAAAGGTGGAATAGGAAACAAATGAGAAATTCAAACAAATGCAAACTAATGAAGAACAACAGAAATCACAAGTTCATAAAGTATCACACTCAGGACAAACGGCCGAAAATCATCAAAACAAGAAATCATGACATAGATAAAATGAAACACATTCAGGCAACATAGCAAGGCAAGGACGAAAGAAATGAAATAACCAGAAAAAGTGAATGAGCTAACTCAATCAAGAACTGCTCAAGGAACATCAAAAGAGGCAAATCAAAACATCACTTAGAGAAAAAATGCATAAAAGTCAATAGTAAACAGTCAGAAGAAGTTAAATGAAGCAACAGGAACAGATAAAGTAAATTAGAACAAAGTGAACTTAACTAAAAGGAAATTAGAAGAAAAGATTCACGCAGAATAAACACAGGAGTGAAATGATGTAATAAAACAACAATAAGTATGCATATGAAAAATAAGCACATTACAAGAATAACAACATGCATGGAAACTAGCAAAAGAGAACCATGCAGAAGATAGATGCACAAGTCATAGGCAGTTAAAAAACAATAAACAAGTTGAAAGAAATAGCAACTTAAGATGATAAATCATAAAGAAACATTGAAACAAAAGCAAATCAATATTACACAGAAGCAGGTAATGGAGACATACATTAAGACCTCAGAACATCCAATGAGAAAATGAAGAACTTAATAACGAAAAAACAATAAGAAAATTAGAAATTCCAATAAGGCTAACCAACTTGCCAAAAAGAACCGAGGCATGATAGATAACATGTAACATGAGACATAATATAAAAAAATTCCAGAAGAATTAACGAAAATGCAAACATTTGGCATGAATGTAAAAATGAGAAATGAAGTAAAGAAAACAATACATCAGTTACATCGGATCAAGACAAGGAAATTGCGAAAGAATGACATAGAAATCACAGAAGAATGCGTGAAATCTGGATTTAGAAGGATCAATAATGGGATAAAAGGTAGGGTGCAAACTGGCGAAACCTGTAATTTGAGAGTACAACATTGGATGGCAGCAAGAAACCAGATGAGCAGGATAGATTATGAACAACGCTAGCAAGGATGAATACCAAGTGAAGGAATCGAACAGGACAAGTAAGTCAACTGGACAACTGACAACTTAAACACAGCGGGTAAAGAATCGAGCTAGTGATGTCGACTGATAGCACAATCACGCGGTCGAAGTGCAATTCGGCAATGACAAAATGAAGCAAATCGGATAGGATGCAAGCATCAAATGATGGACAGAAAGATCAGTTACAGGTTAATAGGATGTAACGAACTCAATGTACCTTGGGATAGGACTCAAGACGAGCACAGTAACTGGCGATCCAACAGTTCGTACCGAAAACGAAAGTTAACCCATACACGGAGCAAAGGCAGGACAGGAGGGAGCTGCAGCGAAAAAGTGAAGCATGGCAATCAATAGTGCAACTGAAGACAGACGACACAGAAACAACAGCTCAAGCAACCGCAGACCGCTCCGGAAATGGGTAGGCGGAACGGGACATAGCAAACGGCCGCCGCAGGTTGCCAGCGAAACGCGAGAAACGGAGCCAGTGAACGCAGAAGCAGTGAGAACTAGAGAAAGGGACGGGATGGTGAGCCAAATCTGGCTCAGACACCTTTGCGAAGATGCAGAAAGTTAAGAGGGGATCAGGATTGGAGCCAGATAGATTGGACAGAAGCACAATGGGAAGGGGAGCGATGGCAAACAGAGCAGGTTAGAGGTTTTGGGCACCAATGTGGTGCAAAAAAACTAGGTTTAGGTTAATAAGGATTAAAGAATAATGGGACGAAACATGAAGGTTAACCGCCTTGAAACGACCAAGCAAAAGTTAATGGGGATAAAAGCAAAGGGGCGGAAAGGTTTGCGAAAACCGATGCAGGGAAACAAGAATTTGCAAAAGAAAACGTAAATGAAAAGCTGGCAAAGAAAGAAGAAATACTGAAACGAAACAAGGGGGAAACAGGTGAACCGGTTCAAAGCAAGGAAAGAGACTCGAGAGGGATTTAGAAAGAAATGGGATTAGGAAAAATAGAACAAATGGGGAAAGCAGCAGGAAAAACCCGGATGGAATAGGAAAAGAACTAACGGGGAAGGGGTGACCCGTAAAAATTCCAGGGAATTGGGATTGGAAAGAGGGATGGAAAATGAGTGAACGAACCAGAGAGCACAAGATTGGAAGCATTGAAAGGGGGAAACCAAAGGGATAAAAGGCAAGGCAAGATGAAATGAAAGTTACGTGGTGAATGGGTGTGAAAGGATAAACATTAAAATTGGAAACCGAGAAAGGGGGAAGACACAGAAAGGACTGGGGAAAAAAATGGAAAAATTTTGAAAGAGGATGAGGCCGAAAGAAAATTCAGTGAAAAAATTGAGAACCCTTAGATGGAATTTAAACCACAGGACGAAGCAGATTTGGGATAGGAAAATGGGTAGGAAGGTAAATGCACGGCGAAGAATTGGAAAGTGGAGGAAGGAAGCAGCAAAAAAAAGAAGGTGAGATCACCGGAGAAGGAAGGGAAAAATAGAAGAAATGTAGAGGTATTGAATCATGAGAAAAACGGAAAGCCTCGTGGATTGGAGCAAGGAAGAATGGAGGGTATAAAGAAGGAATCTTCGAAGCACGTAAGGAAATGTTTGAAAAAAGGAGAAAAGCAGAAAACCGGGATGAGAAAGAAGACAAACGGAACCTATGAAATTGGAAAAGCAAACCCTGTGGTTAGGCAAGGTGGGAAAATTCCCTTGAATATCGAGCAAAAAATCTTAAATAACAAAGGGAAAAAGGGAAACCAGGGGACCCTAAGGATGGAAAGGTTAAAACGAATAAAAGCAAGATAGAGGGAACCTCAAATGGAGTAGTTTTCAATGGTGAACATATTTATGTTGATCATATCTACTATATGATTCACGCCGACCTTTCGGTCTCCGTGTTCCGAGGCCATATCTGCATATGTTAGGCTCGTCAAGTTTAACTGAGTATTCTGCGTGTGCAAAACTGGCTTGCACCCGTTGTAGATGGACGAGAGCTTATCACACCCGATCATCACGTGGTGTCCGGCACGACAAACTTTGGCAATGGTGCATACTCGGGAGAACACTTCTTGATAGTTTTAGTGAGAGGTCATCTTAAAATGCTATCACAATCAAAGCAAGATAAGATGCATAAAGGATAAACATCACATGCAATCAATATAAGTGATATGATATGGCCATCATCATCTTGTGCTTGTGATTCCATCTCTGAAGCACCGCCATGATCACCATCGTCACCAGCGCGACACCTTGATCTCCATCGTAGCATCGTTGTCGCTTCGCCATCTATTGCTTCTACGACTATCGATCTTGCTTAGTGATAAAGTAAAGCAATTACAGTATGCTTGCATTTCATACAATAAAGCGACAACCATATGGCTCTGCCAGTTGCCGATAACTTCGTTACAAAGCATGATCATCTCATACAATAAAATATAGCATCACGCCTTGGCCATATCACATCACAACATGCCCCGCAAAAACAAGTTAGACGTCCTCTACTTTGTTGTTGCAAGTTTTACGTGGCAGCTACGGGCTGAGCAAGAACCGTTCTTACCTACGCATCAAAAACCACAACAATAGTTCGTCAAGTTGGTGCTGTTTTAAGCTTCGTAAGGACCGGCGTAGCCACTCGGTTCAACTAAAGTTGGAGAAACCGACACCGCTAGTCACCGTGTGCAAAGCACGGCGGTAAAACCAGTCTCGCGTAAGCGTCTGGCGTAATGTCGGTCCGGCCGCTTCATCCAACAATACCGCCAACCAAAGTATGACATGCTGGTAAGCAGATGACTTGTATCGCCCACAACTCACTTGTGTTCTACTCGTGCATATAACATCAACGATAAAACCTAGGCTCGGATGCCATCATGGGGAACGAGTAATTTCAAAAAATTCCTACGCACACGCAAGATCATGGTGATGGCATAGCAACGAGAGGGGAGAGTGTTTGTCTACGTACCCTCGTAGACCATAAGCGGAAGTGTTATGACAACGCAGTTGATGTACTCGTACGTCTTCACGAATCGACCGATCCAAGCACCGAACGTACGGCGCCTCCGTGTTCAGCACAGGTCCAGCTCGATGACGTCCCCCGGACTCCAATCCAGCGGCGTCGCCGGATGAGTTCCACAAGACGACGGCGTGGTGACGATGATGATGTTCTACCGGCGCAGGGCTTCGCCTAAACTCCGCGATGATATGACCGAGGTGGAATATGGTGGAGGGGGCCACCGCACACGGCTAAGGAACGATCCATAGATCAACTTGTGTCTATGGGGTGCCCCCCGCCCCCGTATATAAAGGTGGAGAGGAGGAGGGGCCTGGCCAAGGGGGAGGCGCGCCCTAGGTGGGGGAAACCTACTCCAAGTAGGTTTGCCCCCTCCCTTTCCTATTCCAAGAAGGAGGGGGAAGGAAGGAGTGGGAGAGTGGGAAGGCAAGGGGGGCCCCCCCCTTCCTTGTCCTATTAGGACTCAAGGGGAGGGGGCGCGCCACTTGCCCTGGCCGGCCCCTCTCTCTCTCCACTAGGGCCCATCAAGGCCCATTACTTCCGGGGTTCCAGAACCCTCCCAGACTCGATTTTCTCCAAAACACCGGAACACTTCTGGTGTCCGAATATAGTCATCCAATATATCAATCTTTATGTCTTGACCATTTTGAGACTCCTCGTCATGTCCATGATCACATCCGGGACTCCGAACAACCTTCGGTACATCAAAACTTATAAACTCATAATAAAACTGTCATCGTAACGTTAAGCGTGCGGACCCTACGGGTTCGAGAACTATGTAGACATGACCTAGAACTATTCTCTGTCAATAACCGATAGCGGAACCTGGATGTTCATATTGGTTCCCACATATTCTACGAAGATCTTTATCAGTCAAACCGCATAACAACATACGTTGTTCCCTTTGTCATCGGTATGTTACTTGCCCGAGATTCGATCGTCGGTATCCAATACCTAGTTCAATCTCGTTACTGGCAAGTCTCTTTACTCGTTCTGTGATGCATCATCTCGTAACCAACTCATTGGTCACATTGCTTGCAAGGCTTATAATGATGTGCATTACCGAGAGGGCCCAGAGATACCTCTCCGACGATCGGAGTGACAAAACCTAATCTCAAAATATGCCAACTCAACATGTACCTTCGGAGACACCTGTAGAGCACCTTTATAATCACCCAGTTATGTTGTGACGTTTGGTAGCACACAAAGTGTTCCTCCGGTAAACGGGAGTTGCACAATCTCATAGTTGCAGGAACTTTGTATAAGTCATGAAGAAAGCAATAGCAACATACTAAACGATCAAGTGCTAAGCTAACGGAATGGGTCAAGTCAATCACATCATTCTCCTAATGATGTGATCCCATTAATCAAATGACAACACATGCCTATGGTTAGGAAACATAACCATCTTTGATCAATGAGCTAGTTCAAGTAGAGGCATACTAGTGACACTATGTTTGCCTATGTATTCACACATGTATCATGTTTCCGGTTAATACAATTCTAGCATGAATAATAAACATTTATCATGATATGGGGAAATAAATAATAACTTTATTATTGCCTCTAGGGCATATTTCCTTCAGATACGTATTTTGGTTGGTAAAAATTCATTATATATACTCCTGAAGGTTTTGACTCTCGTATCACGCAATTCTCTCCTGTTCTTGTTTCGAGCTGTTTTTCTGACAGGTCTAGAGCACCATGACTCGTCCCTCCTACAACAACGAAGACCGAGGAAGCCATCTATAAGCTGCATGAGAAGATCGAGCACCTCCAAGCCCAAATCTATGATCTGCACAACCAAAACTGTGAGTATGAATATAGATTCAAAAGGATGAGTTTGGCTGCAGATTTGAGGATTCCGGAGACTCGATCATCCTTCTATGATGGTGAGCCTATGCCATGGAAGGTGGACGACAAGCTTGCATCATCATCAACATTCCACCGCCAACAGCAAGAAAGGAGACATAATCATCTGGGTATGGGCACTCCCCTTGGCAACTACCAAGCTTGGGGGAGGTGCCCTGGTATCGTATCACCATCACAACTCCTATCTTTACCGTTTTTCTTAGTTCAATCCTATTAGTAGTATCTTGATTTAGTAGAATAAAGTCATGGCATGATCAAGTTTTGAGTTTTGCTTTATGTTCCTTCTTTGTAATCGAGTCCGTGAGCTTTATAATAAAGATTAGTGTTGAGTCAAGGGCTTGAGTATTTTGCCATGATCTTGGGTGATTAGAAGAAAAAGAATAGAAAAAAAATCAAAGAGTTCATATTGATCTTAGTGAAAGTAATGACTTCACATAGAAAGAGTATGGTGATTTAAAGTTGTTGGGAGTTGGCAAATATAGCTTTGGTTATCGCTGCAATTAATAGGAAGTAATAAGGAAAGAGGAGTTTCACATATAGATATATTATCATTGACATCTTTTATGATTGGGAGCACTCATTAAAATATGACATGCTAAAGAGTTGAGGTTGGA
This sequence comes from Aegilops speltoides, assembly GCA_021437245.1. NCBI lineage: Eukaryota > Viridiplantae > Streptophyta > Magnoliopsida > Poales > Poaceae > Aegilops > Aegilops speltoides. Next base: position 423,239,611 of record CM038144.1, on the reverse strand, counting down.
CAAGGAAGACAACATAATGAGTTATGTTTTCCTACATATGAGATAAAGTATGTTGTCATGGTTCCTCTACCGTGTTGAGTTTGCCTTTCCCCCTCATGCTAACCAATTCTCAGCACTAAGTAGAAATACTACTTGTGCTTCCAAATACCCTTAAAACAGTTTTGCCATGAGAGTCCACCATATCTACCTATGGATTGAGTAAGATCCTTCAAGTAAGTTGTCATCGGTGCAAGCAATAAAAATTGCTCTTTAAATATGCATGACTTATTAGTGCGGAGAAAATAAACTTTGCACAAACTTGTTGTGGACGCAATAAAAGCGACGGACTGCATAATAAAGGTTCACATGCAAGGGGCAATGTAAAGTGATGTTCTTTTGCATTAAGATTTTGTGCATCAACCCTAAACGCGCATGACAACCTCTGCTTCCCTCTGCGAAGGGCCTATCTTTTATTATTATTCTCTACCTTATGCAAGAGTCACGGTGATCTTCACCTTTCTTTTTCATTTTATCCTTTGGCAAGCTCACCATGTTGGAAAGAACGTGATATATATATATATATATATATATATATATATATATATATATATATATATATATATATATATATCGGACGTGGGGGAGCGTGAATTATTATTGTTGACATTACCCTTGAGGTAAAAGGTTGTGGGGCAAAAACTATCAGCCCCTATCTTTCTCTGTGTTCGATTAAAACTCTGTAACCACAAGTATCGCGTGAGTGTTAGCAATTATGAAGGACTAAGTGATAGTTGAGTATGTGGACTTGCTTTTAAGCTCTGACATAGACTCTTTCCAATGTTATGATAAATTGCAATTGCTTCAATGACTGAGATTATAATTGTTGGTGCCCAATAAAGTTTCTAATTCATATTTTGGCTTTGTGAGAAGATCATCACTAGAACATAAGTAATCATATGACAAAATTTATATATGTTGCTGTTATGAAGTAATCATGATGCCTTCATGTCCGTATTTTATTTTTATCGACGCCTCAACCTCTAAACATGAGGACATATTTATTGTTATCGGCTTTTCGCTTGAGGGCAAACGAGGTCTAAGCTTGGGGGAGTTGATACGTCCATTTTGCATCATACTTTTATGTCGATATTTATTGCATTATGGGATGTTATTTCACGTTATGTCACAATACTTATGGCTATTCTCTCTTATTTTATAAGGTTTACATGAAGAGGGACAATGCCGGTAGCTGGAAGTCTGGCTGGAAAAGGAGCAAATATTGAAGGACTATTCTGCGCAACTCCAAAAGTCCTGAAACTCCACGGAATACCTTAGAATAAATAAAGAAAAATCGTCGCCAAAGATGAAGGCTAGGGGGCCCACACCCTGCTCACGAGGGTGGGGTGCGCCCCCCTGGCGCGCCCCCTACCTCGTGGGCCCCCTGGTGGCTCTCCGATGCCCATCTTCTCCCATATGATGTCTTTTGATGAGAAAAAAATAGCAGAGAACCTTTCGGGACGAGACTCCGCCGCCACGAGGCGGAACCTTGGCGTAACCAATCTAGGGCTTCGACAGAGCTGTTCTGCCGGGGACACTTCCCTCCGGGAGGGGGAAATCATCACCATCGTCATCACCAATGCTCCTCTCATCGGGATAGGGCAATCTCCATCAACATCTTCACCAGCACCATCACATCTCCAAACCCTAGTTCATCTCTTGTATCCAATTCTTGTCTCCAAGTCCGGGATTGGTGCTAGTAGGTTGCTAGTAGTGTTGATTACTCCTTGTGGTTGATGCTAGTTGGTTTATTTGGTGGAAGATCATATGTTCAGATCCTTTATGCACATTATATCCCCTCTGATTATGAACATGAATATGCTTTGTGAGTAGTTACGTTTGTTCACGAGGACAAGGGAGAAGTCTTGCTATTAGTAGTCATGTGAATTTGGTATTCGCTCGATATTTTGATAAGATGTATGTTGTCTAACCTCTAGTGGTGTTATGTGAACGTCGACTACATAACACTTCACCATTATTTGGGCCTAGAGGAAGGCATTGGGAAGTAATAAGTAGATGATGGGTTGCTAGAGTGATGTAAGCTTAAACCCTAGTTTATGTGTTGCTTCAGAAGGGGCTGATTTGGATCCATATGTTTCATGCTATGGTTAGGTTTACCTTAATACTTTTGTTGTAGTTATGGATGCTTGCAATAGAGGTTAATCATAAGTGGGATGCTTGTCCAAGTAAGGGCAGTACCCAAGCACCGGTCCACCCACATATCAAATTATCAAAGTACCAAACGCGAATCATATGAGCGTGATGAAAACTAGCTTGACGATATTCCCATGTGTCCTCGGGAGCGCTTTTCCTATTATAAGAGTTTGTCCAGGCTTGTCCTTTGCTACAAAAAGGATTGGGCCACCTTGCTGCACTTTATTTACTTTTGTTACTTGTTGCTCGTTACCATTTATCTTATTACAAAACTATCTGTTACCACTTATTTCAGTACTTGCAGAGAATACCTTGCTGAAAACTGCTTATCATTTCCTTCTGCTCCTCGTTGGGTTCAACACTCTTACTTATCGAAAGGACTACGATAGATCCCCTATACTTGTGGGTCATCACTAGATGGTAGGCATATCAAGTGCTGGGAGTTGCGGGGAAACGACAGTCCGGCAAACATAAATTTCCTTTTTATGTCATTTCTCATTTTTTTCATAGTTTTAGAATTAAACGAGGAGACTTAATCATAGGAAACATGTCGAACAACGAAGAAACTTGGCCTTCTGACCAAGATGCAGACGACATGGATTATGAGGGTGAACAAGAGTACCTCGACTATTTGACTGCTAAGCAAAGTCAAAGTTTGCAGGTCGGCCTCAATGATGGTACTGATGCCGACATCGACACCGACTGCGCCGGCACCGATGGCGGCGCCGAGACCGGCGGGGAAGGTACCAGCGGGGAAGATACCGGTGGGGAAGGTACCGGCGCCGATGCCGCTACCGAAAAGAAGAAGCAGAGGATACGAAAACATAACAAACTAGGGATTGGACGACTGCTGATCACAAAGATGGCACCTGGCAAGTTTGAGCCATTAGAGCCGGAAGAACCTCGCAAGTGCTATGGGAACCAAGTAGGGTGCATCCTACGGGAATGCACGAGCATCAACGACGATGACTTAAGGAGTAAAGTACACTTGACGCAGTTGCTCCTGACGAAGTTGCACAAGAGATTCAAGTTCCCCGACCGGGATGATAACATAGAATAACTGTGGGATGATCCGAAGATGAAAAAGATTAACAATCACACCATGGACATGTTCAAAAATGATTTGGCCTCCTGGAAAGGGAGGGTGAAGAGAGCTATTGAGGCTGAGGAACCCCTGTCCAAGATTCTGGAGGAAAATCCGACACTTACGGAAGAGGATTTCAAAAAGTTCAAGGACACTTGCGCTACCGAGGTAGCCAAGGCTAAGGCTGCGAAATTCAAGAGCCTTCGGCAAAGGAACACGGGGAAGCATCACCTCGGAAGCCGTGGCTACCTCGGTAAAAGGCCCATATGGGATATGGAGGACGCGGAACATGAAGCCGCGGGTCTCCCAGACCCCTTCGCGAAGTTCACCAACCCCTTGGAGTGTGACTTCATCAAGGCCCGCTACAAGTGGGACAAGGAAAAAAAGGTTTTTTACACGGACCAAATCACAAGGAAATTGATCAGACTACTGGTAATTATTCTTTTACCACCTTACATTTAGCTCCAGATCTAGTCGACTACACATTCCTAAACAGTTCATGCTCCTTCTGCAGGAGAAGCAACACCAGCTTGCAGCCGAAAGCCCTACTTCTCCGATGAGGCCCAAGTGGGAGACCCCTCTCAACCGGGCCTTGAACAAACTTAAGGGACTCCCTTGGGACTAGCGGCCACAATATGGTCGTGTGCACGGCGCTGGAGACAGTGCCACGTGAAAGGTGTTTTACAACGAGGACCCGGAGGCGAAGAAGCCGAAAAAGAAGTTTAGTCAGGCGGACATCGACGAGAAGGTGAAGCTTGTGGTCGAGAAAAAAGCAGCTGAGGACGCGAAAAAATAGCCGAGGAGAAAAATGAGTTGCTACAAGATGGCGATCAATGCACCAGAATCGCACTGCGAAATGATTTTGCTACTAACTTGGTTCCAGCTATCATCAACTGGACGAAGGAAAATCCATACAAGATGGTACATGATTTCTCGTTGCCCAGTTTCTTCGGGAGCAACTCTGTGAACATCAACACCACCACACCATCACTCGCTAATGCAACCGGGCCTCCTCTCGCACTCGCTCCCGCTCATAGCAGCCCGTCCTCAGTCTCTAGCGCGCTAGGTGGGCCTTCGTATTTGGCTAAGCTCGACGCCCTCACGGTAATTACATGTCGCACCAACACACACACACACACACACACACACACACACACACACACACACACACACACACACACATATATATAGAGAGAGAGAGAGTATTCCATTTTCGTTGCCTTTCGGATGTTTTACACCACAGACATGTGTTTGCAGGCCGAAGAAACCCCCTGCACCATACTCTACTTGATCAAAGGCCAGAAGGTGGACGTGGGAAATGGGATGATAATGAACCCCTTGCAACCAACGTTCCACAACGAGCCAATCCCCGATGGGCACTTCAGGGTTAACTTGTCCTGTGTGAAATCAGGGCACGAGGATTTGCCTCCTCTAGTACAACATGTGGGAAAGGACGACGAGACCCCACCGCGGATTGGAAGCTGCAAGGGTTGGGTGCTGCTATGGCCGAAGAATCTTATTCGTCTAGAGCCGGCCGAGAGCACACCAATAACCACACATCAACGCGCATGTGCGGAGATCACCACCTTGCCTACGCAATTACCATCTCCTGTAGTGTCGGGTGAGAGCAGCGAACGATGTGATGAAGGGGGTGCAATAGTACTGGCTGATGTAATCGGTCCTGCAGAACAGAGAATGGATGATGAGACGGAGGTCGACCCAATGGGTTTCCTCAATACAAACGCGTATGATTGTGACATAGATATGATGAGTCAACCATATGACGAATTGGGCTATCAGCATGCTAATGAGGATATGGATATCTGCCCGGGCAGGAAGGTCGTAGCAGGGATTGCAAGAAGTCTCTCTTCATGAAATCCTCACAGGACACGCCTGAAGATGCCGCCTCAACACAGGCTCAACTAGCCGGGTCGATGCGGCTTAGCCCGCAACACTGGGCAGGGGTTAAGGAAGGGTCTGGAAGGTGTGCCCAAGAAAAAGGAGAGGAAGAGATCGGGGAAGATAACTGCCTCCAAACAAGCCAGAGCACATAGCAGCTAGACGATGGATTCTGAAGAGCGTGTACCCGTGAAAGGTGCATGAAAGCACATTTGCTCCCTAGGTGGTTTTGGTAATTAATGACAACATACTTTGTGGTTGGACTAATGCTTTTATCAAGTATGTCTCAGGAAAGTCAATCACTCTGGCATGGCAAAAGGACTAGAGAGGTGAACCCCTAGGATGCTAAGGAAAGCATTGGCAAAAGCTCAAGACTCCATTTTTGGTTTAGTGATCCAAGATCACATTGAGTCCATAGGAAAGCCAATACTATTAAAAGGGGGTGAGGTTATGATGATGATCTGGTTGCTCTAGGTGCTTAGTGATTTATCTCTCAAACTATCAGCAATCTTTCACTCCAACATAAACTCATAAGTAATCTCGGTCCCACCGATTCCAAACTCAGTCACACCGAGATGAACCACCTCAGCCATATAGCCAAACCCTAAGAATCTCGGATTTTCCGATTCCAAACTCGGTCATTCGAAATTGGTGTTGCCAAGCTTCAGACATACAGACTCAAATCGGTGTCACCGAGATGAGAAAGTCGGTCCCACCGAAATTGGCAAACCCTAGACTTTGGAAGAATCGGACTAACCGAGATTGTATTTTCGGTCCCACTGAAAATCCCAACGTTCTAAGATTTGAACTTTCGGTCTCACCGAGTTGTCAACTTCGGTCCGACCGAGATTGGTCAAATGTGTAACGGTTGGATTTTGTGTGGAGGCTATAAATACCCCTCCACCTCCTCTTCATTCGTGGAGAGAGCCATCAGAAAGAACTACCACTCCTACCTTACATTTCTGAGAAGAAAACTACCTACCCTTGTGTTGAGATCAAGTTGCTCCACTCCCACCATATGGAACTTGATTTCTAGCCTTCCCAAGTTGCTTTCCACTCAACCATTTCTTCCACCACAGCCAAATCAGTGAGGAGAGTTGAGTGTTGGGGAGATTATCATTTGAAGCACAAGAGCAAGGAGTTCATCATCACCAACCCCATCTATTACCTTTTGGAGGGTGGTGCCTCCTAGATTGGTTAGGTGTCGCTTGGGAGCCTCCGTCATGATGTGGAGTTGAACCAAGGAGTTTGTAAGGGCAAGGAGATCGCCTACTTCGTGAAGATCTACCCCAGTAAGGCTAGTCCTCCGTGGGCGTAGGCCATGATGGCATAGACAAGGTTGCTTCTTCGTGGACCCTTCGTGGGTGGAGCCCTCCATGGACTCAGCATGGCCGTTACCCTCCGTGGGTTGAAGTCTCCATCAACGTGGATTGACGATAGCACCACCTATCGGAACCACGAGAAAAATCTCCGTGTCTCCAATTGCGTTTGCTCTTCACAATCTCTCCCTTACTATTCATGCAATTTACTTTCCGCTGCCCTATACTCTAGAATTGCATGTTTAGTATGTTGCTCGACTTGTATGCATGATGCTTGACTTGTCCTTCATTGTGAATTTGCTATGAACTTATGTTAATCAAAAGGCATAAACTTTTATCTTGTCGAGTTGTCTAATCACCCCCCCTCTAGACACTCTTGCCTTCAACGATCCTACAATTGGTATCAAAGCTTTGGTCTCCATTGCTTTGGTTTGCACACCATTGGAGGAAGATGGACGTGTCTACGTTTGGGAGTGTTAGTCATAGAGTGCCTATTCTTGATGGAGTGTCCTATAACTCGTGGAGGATTGAAATGCTTGCTATCTTTAAGATGTACAACTTGCATAAATATGTTGAAACCCCATATGTACCACCATTTGACCCCTTGCACCCTCTGTAGATGAAGAGCTTGATTTGCTTCAGTAACCTTAGAACTGTCAATCTTATCATTAGAGGTTTGCTGATAACTTGCTTGAGCTTGTCACGAACTTTGAGTGCGCCCATGCTATGTGGAAGTTCTTGGAAGAACTTTATCCGGACTACTCTTTGAGAGGTCTTGATGAAATTCTATACAAGACTGTTGAATTTGATATGTTGCGCCCAAAGATCCTAACTTTGATAAATGCTTCCTTGAGCTTCGTGATCTTATGAAAAGAAGGGTGATCCCGGTTTTATCAATGTTCAATAAGAAATGCTCTTGTATTGCATTCCGATGACTATTATCACGTTGATAAAACTGATGCAAGTCATTGTCAAATTGACCTAGGTATTGATGATGAATTATCTATGGGTCAATATGATGATGAGCATGAGCATGATGACGATTCGGACACCGAGCTAGACAAGATCATGAAGAGTCTCAGTCTAATGGCAAATATGAGAGACTACATATCCGGTGGCAAAGAATGGATTCTTGATAGTGGATGCACCGATCACATGACCGGAGATGAAGACATGTTTCGAGAGCTTGCAAAGAACGATGGTCCACACAAGTATGTGACTTTTGGAGACAACTCCAAGGGTAAGGTACTTGGCCTTGGTAAGGTGGCCATATCACATGATAGCTCCATTAAAAATGTCATGCTTGTTGAATCACTTGGATACAACTTACTTTCCGTGTCTAGATTAGCTGACTTTGGATTCAATGTGCTATTCACCAAAGTAGATTGCCAAGTTTTTCGTAGTGACAATCATAACATGGTCTTCTTGGCATTCGTAGAGGTGACCTATACATTGTCGATTTCACTAAGAAAGCTCAACCTAGAACTTGCTTTATCGCTAAATCTGCTAAAGGTTGGCTTTGGCATAGAAGGCTTGGACATGTTGGTATCACGAAATTTAGATAAGCTAATCAAAGGAGATCACATTCTTGGTGTTAAAGATGTTTTCTTTGACAAAGATAGACTCTGCGAGGCATGTCAAGCGGGAAAACAAGTAGGAGGAAGTCATCCGTGAAGAATATCATGACCACAAGGAGACCGCTTGAGCTTCTCCATATGGATCTCTTCGGTCCCAATGCTTACAAAAGCCTTGGTGGTAACTCCTTTGGTCTAGTTATTGTTGATGACTTTTCCAGATTTACGTGGGTATTTCTACTTGATGACAAATCGCAGGTTCGAAAATCTTCAAAACCTTTGCTAGAAAGGCTCGTAATCAATTTGAGGTGAAGATCAAGAAGGTTCGGAGGACAACGAACGGAGTTCAAGAACGCCCATGTGGACTCTTTTCTTGATGAGGAAGGGATTCTACATGAGTTCTCAGCTACGTACACACCTCAACAAAACGGAGTTGTTGAGAGGAAGAACCGAACGCTCATTGAGATGGCGAGGACAATGCTTGATGAATACAAGACACCAAAACACTTTTGGGGTGAAGCCGTTGAGACAGCTTGTCATGCCATCAACAGACTTTATCTTCACAAGCTTCTCGGCAAGACTTCATACGAGCTCCTTACGGGTAACAAACCCCAAGTGGGATATTTTCGTGTCTTTGGTTCAAAATGCTATATTCTTGATAAGCATCGTCGGTCTAAATTTGCTCCTAAAACTCATGAAGGTTTTTTCTCGGTTATGGATCAAACTCTCACACCTACCGTGTCTACAATAATTTCACCCAAAGGTTGAAGAGACGGTAGATGTGAAGTTTGATGAATCTAATGGCTCATAAGTAGAGCAAATGCCTATTGATGTAGGAGACAAGGACCCATCGGAAGCCATTCAAGATTTATCCATTGGAAAGATTCGTCCCATGGAAGTGAAGGAGAGTACCTCATCTACATATGTGGAGCCCCCTACCTCACGGCAAGGTGAACCTCAAGGCAACATGGAGGCTTCCACAAGTGGAACTCACCAAGATGAGGAAGTGCGACAAGAAGATCCACCACAACCTCCTTCTCCACCACCTCAAGACAACACCAACAACACAGATGAAGAAGAAGATGAGGATGATGAGGAAGCTCAGCCACGACCACGACAAAAATTATCCCGAGTTCGAGAAAGAGTCAAGAAAGACCATCCCGTGGAACAAATGATGAATGACATCGACTCCGGGAGAATCACTCGCTCTAAAACTCGTTTAGCTAACTTTTGTGAGCATTACTCATTTATTTCCAGTCTTGAACCTATGAAGATAGAAGAAGCGCTTGAAGACCCGGACTGGGTGAACGCTATGCATGAAGAGCTGCACAACTTCGAGAGGAACAACGTTTGGTCCTTGGTAGAAAGCCCAATGATGACCAAAACGTCATTGGAACCAAATGGGTGTTTGAACAAGCAAGATGAAGATGGACAAGTCATCCGCAACAAGGCTCGTCTCGTAGCACAAGGTTACACACAAGTCGAAGGTATGGACTATGGTGAGACCTATGCCCCCGTTGCTAGACTTGAGTCCATTCGCATTCTTCTTGCTTATGCCAACCATCATAACATTACTCTCTATCAAATGGACATTAAAAGTGCTTTCCTAAATGGTGAAATTGAGGAGGAAGTATTTGTGAAACAACCTCCGGTTTTGTGAATCCTAAAAGCCCAATCATGTTTACAAATTGCACAAAGCTCTTTATGGTCTTAAACAAGCCCCTAGAGCTTGGTACAAATGTTTGACTAGCTTTCTTCTTGAAAAAGGATTTGAAATTGGTAAAATTGACTCAACGCTATTCACAAAAGGGTTGACGGAGAACTATTTGTGTGCCAAATATATGTCGATGATATTATCTTTGGATCAACTAACCCTGATTTCAGTGAGAAGTTTGGAAAGCTTATGTCGGAGAAGTATGAGATGTCCATGATGAGTGAACTCAAGTTCTTCCTTGGGTTGCAAATCAAGCAATCTAAGGAGGGTACTTTTGTCTCACAAACCAAGTACACTAAGGATCTCTTCAAGAAGTTCAACATGCAAGAGAGCAAAGGTATGAGAACCCCCATGCCTACTAATGGACATAATGACTTGACAAAAGGTGGAGAACACATTGATCAAAAGGTCTATCGATCCATGATTGGTTCTCTACTATATCTCTGTGCTTCTCGTCCTGATATTATGTTGAGTGTATGCATGTGTGCTCGATATCAAGCTGCTCCTAAAGAATGTCATCTTAAAGCTGTCAAAAGAATTGTGAGATATTTGATACACACACCTAACTTTGGCATTTGGTATCCTAAGAGGGCCTCTTTCGATCTTGTTGGCTATTCCGACTCGGACTATGCCGAGACAAGATAGATAGAAAGTCAACTTCGGTACATGTCAATTTCTCGGTCGATCCCTTGTATCTTGGTCATCCAAGAAACAAAACTCAATATCGTTATCATTGCGAAGCAGAATATATTGCTGCTGGTTAGTGTTGTGCTCGATTGCTATGGATGAAACAAATGCTTAAGGACTATGGGATACATGCGAGACATGTTCCTTTGCTTTGTGACAACGAGAGTGCAATTAAGATTGGACACAATCCGTGCAACACTCTCGCATGAAACACATTGAAGTTCGTCACCATTTTATTCGTGATCATATTGCTAAGGGTGACATTGATCTTAAGCATGTTCGATCTTGACAAACAGCTTGCAGATATCTTCACAAAACCACTTGATGAGAAAGTGTTTTGTCGCTTGAGGAGTGAGTTGAACATCATTGATGCTTCAAACTTGGAGTGAAAACTCCATTGATGCATGCAAGGCATGAGCCTAATTGACTAATCCTTGATATTTCTCTTATGATGATGATCATATGTCTTGGACACATTTGCCCCTTGTATTGCATCTAACTCCTTGCAGTACTTGGATGGTCTACATTCAACAAGATTATCACTCACTCAAATCATGAGTAATCTTGTCATTAACCAAGTATCTAGCTCTTTGGGATGTTGAGTTCAAGGAACAAAATTCCACATATCCTTTTTGACACCATATACTTCTAATACTTCACTCATGTCATATTGGATATTCTTGAGTATTTCCTTGCTTGCCTAACCCATGTAGGAAGATGAACTACACACTTGAAAATGGTGCTCCAACGTCACATTCTATGAGCATCAACATCAAGTTCACCTACATGAGAACAAGCAACAACAAGCCCAAGGTATGTCTTTCACATCTTGAAAAAGCTTTGCTCAAAGTCATGAGTACAAGCAGCTTCAAAAGATGTGATCACATCAAATGCTTAATCGAAAAATGGTAACCCCATTTTGAGCTTAATCGATGAGTATGACCTATGATCAAATGTTCTCATTTGACTCCTAAGTCAATATACTCAAACATAGGTGACTTTGTCGCCGACCCCTATCTAGATGAAGTACATATGTTTTGGAGTTTTTCTGTTTTTCTCTTATGCTCTCTCATTGAGTTTCCTTGCTTATTATTAAAAAAAACTTCATCTAGCAATATTTTTCATTTCGCTTTTACATTCTTGTGTATATCCTTTAGCTCGATAAATTCCACGAAAATCATTTACAAATTCATTGCAAATCTTCGAAACATTACTTGCAAAGTGAGCTGAATTATTTCTGTATTTCCTTGGAATTAAACTCGGAGTCACCGATTCAATCATTTCGGTCTGACCGAAAAAGGGATCTGCCCTAAGTCTCTGACTTTCGGACTCACCGATCCATATCAATTCGGTGTCACCGATTTACATTCTACATACTTAATTTGCTCAGTTGTGATTCTTAGTGAACCCACTTCTTTCCTTCCATCTTTCCTGCCCTTCCTGGTTTACTGTCCTTTTCGGCACTTGATGTCAAAGGGGGAGAAGATTTAGGGGGAGCTGGGGAGCTTAAGGGAAGATTGGAGGATAAGGGGAGAAAAAAAAATATTTTAAAGGAAGAACAATCTTACCTTAAGGGGGAGAGGATCACATCAAAGCTTTGCCATATATTTCACTGTGATAATACTTTTGGCATTATTCTCCTGATTTTGCTTCTCTTGCTCTCACCATTGGTATCTTCTGAAAAGTACAATTGGTATCTTATACAATTGGCATCTTAAAAGATCACAATTGGTATCTTATGAAAAGCAAAATCTCTCAGAGCTCATTGAAAATCTTTTAGTCTTGGGAGACATGTTGGCTGATTCAAGCTAGTGCTCAACATGAGACACTCTTTATACATGTCATCCCTGGCTTGGTACTCTTGATGTTCTTGCTGTTGGTTGAAGAACTACTCTTGTGTTATCTAACCCTGTTTTCCCAAGTTTATTTCTTCAGGTACAATACCAAGGAACTCCAAGGTAAGTATATGCATCTTGCAGGATGTGCATGATGGTAACTTGCTTGTGAATACTTGTTTGCAAGAAATCACCATGCACATATGCATCATCTCTCATTTACCCTCATCTGCTCTGATGCATATAGCCAAGCTGCATGCAGCACATCTTGCTTTTCTCTCATATGTGCTTGTGGTAGTCCAAAACCAAAATCTAAAATCTTGCACACTTGTAGGGGGAGCTTGTGTACTACATGTTTGTCAAAGCTTTAATGTTAACCCTGTCTGCTTTCAAGAAGCTTTGATATCTTTTTTCTGTGTTGCCATCAATTACCAAAAGGGGAGATTGAAAGCACATTTGCTCCTAGGTGGTTTTGGTAATTAATGACAACATACTTTGTGGTTGGACTAATGCTTTTATCAAGTATGTCTCAGGAAAGTCAATCACTCTGGCATGGCAAAAGGACTAGAGAGGTGAACCCCTAGGATGCTAAGGAAAGCATTGGCAAAAGCTCAAGACTCCATTTTTGGTTTAGTGATCCAAGATCACATTGAGTCCATAGGAAAGCCAATACTATTAAAAGGGGGTGAGGTTATGATGATGATCTGGTTGCTCTAGGTGCTTAGTGATTTATCTCTCAAACTATCAGCAATCTTTCACTCCAACATAAACTCATAAGTAATCTCGGTCCCACCGATTCCAAACTCACCACACCGAGATGAACCACCTCAGCCATATAGCCAAACCCTAAGAATCTCGGATTTTCCGATTCCAAACTCGGTCATTCGAAATTGGTGTTGCCAAGCTTCAGAACCTTCGTACTCAAATCGGTGTCACCGAGATGAGAAAGTCGGTCCCACCAAATTGGCAAACCCTAGACTTTGGAAGAATCGGACTAACCGAGATTGTATTTTCGGTCCCACGAAAATCCCAACGCTCACAAGATTTGAACTTTCGGTCTCACCGAGTTGTCAACTTCGGTCCGACCGAGATTGGTCAAATGTGTGTAACGGTTGGATTTTGTGTGGAGGCTATAAATACCCTCCACCTCCTCTTCATTCGTGGAGAGAGCCATCGAAAGAACTACCACTCCTACCTTACATTTCGAGAAGAAAACTACCTACCCTTGTGTTGAGATCAAGTTGCTCCACTCCCACCATATGGAACTTGATTTCTAGCCTTCCCAAGTTGCTTTCCACTCAACCCTTTCTTCCACCACAGCCAAATCAGTGAGGAGAGTTGAGTGTTGGGGAGATTATCATTTGAAGCACAAGAGCAAGGAGTTCATCATCACCAACCCCATCTATTACCTTTTGGAGGTGGTGCCTCCTAGATTGGTTAGGTGTCGCTTGGGAGCCTCCGTCATGATGTGGAGTTGAACCAAGGAGTTTGTAAGGGCAAGGAGATCGCCTACTTCGTGAAGATCTACCCGAGTAAGGCTAGTCCTCCGTGGGCGTAGGCCATGATGGCATAGACAAGGTTGCTTCTTCGTGGACCCTTCGTGGGTGGAGCCCTCCGTGGACTCATGCAGCAGCCGTTACCCTCCGTGGGTTGAAGTCTCCATCAACGTGGATTGACGATAGCACCACCTATCGGAACCACGAGGAAAATCTCCGTGTCTCCAATTGCGTTTGCTCTTCACAATCTCTCCCTTACTATTCATGCAATTTACTTTCCGCTGCCCTATACTCTAGAATTGCATGTTCAGTATGTTGCTCGACTTGTATGCATGATGCTTGACTTGTCCTTCATTGTGAATTTGCTATGAACTTATGTTAATCAAAAGGCATAAACTTTTATCTTGTCGAGTTGTCTAATCACCCCCCCTCTAGACACTCTTGCCTTCAACGATCCTACAGTGCAGCCATGTTCCATCTCACGGGCGAGCCGATGCTACCGCTGAAACCGCTGGAGGCACTATCAGGGGATCTCAGGAGACTACACGACCATGTGATGTCGACTGAGAAAAGCCTACTAGCCTCAAAGGATCCAGGATATCCGACATACGCGGCTCGTGTGCCTGAGGGGAAGTGCTACATCAACACACGGCCCACGGGGGTATTCTTCCTGCGGTTTGACCATATCTTTGAGATGTTTCTGACAAGGCGGCTCGATTATACAATCGTCCGCCTTTTTGCGCTACATATGAGCTCCATCATGAAGAGAGAAGAAGTCTCGCAAATCTGTGTGGCGGATCCGTACTACATGCATGAGTCTTTCTTGAGTCTCGGCGACTTTGAGCGTGAAACTTCTAGGGACTACCTCCAAAACTTCATGGTACAGAATAAGGACCAGGAAATTGTCCTCTTGCCTTATCATCCAAAGTAAGTTAATTCCGGACAACCCTTTCATATATTTCAATCATTCCTTCTCGCTCATATGGAGAATAATTTGAGGTGTCTTTTCCCCGCAGCAACGGGTGCGCCGTCCTTATCGTTCTTTACCCACGAGTCTCCCACACCGTGTATTTCGACCCTTCTAGAGACTACGAGAAGGACTACACCCACATAATGAATATTCTAGATGATGCTCTCCAAGGCTTCAGCATTAGAGGTGGCCACATGCAGATCAGGAAACAAAGGAACAAGAAGATGGCTTTCGCGCATAAAACTAACTTCTGCTGCATACAAGTCCCAAAACCAAGCAAGAAAGATGGATTCTACATCCTCCATCTCATGATTGAGTTCAGCACGGATCACCAAAAGCTTCGCATGACAGGCGGAAATGATGATCATATCCACAAGTGGGTAGAATCTCATGGACAAGCGGATTATATGCTTAGAAGAGATGACTTCTTTCGCATCCAAAGGGACATTGCGACGATCATCATGAAAGAAGTCGTCGATGAGAAGGGGATGTTGCACCATGGCCCTATATCGCGAGCTGACGTACGAACTCGCATAGGCATGCAACGTCATGACCTCACACCATTCAAGATGCTAGGGTCCATCCTGGATGATATGGAAGGATGGAACTTCTAGTGATTTACGATGCCGATGATAATGATATGTGTCCTTTGAACTTGTATACTTTCTGTAGCGATGAAACTTTGTGATGTCCACGATCCCTGCCGAACTTGCATAACACTACTTTGTTAGTTTGGGTACGATGACCTGCGTACCTCTAGTTAATTAGTTTGCGTACTGTATGTTGCATCTAGTTGCTAACCCTTTCTTTTTTGTGTTGCTCTAGTATATTTTGTTGCATATGATTGTACATCCTCTTGACGAAGATGCGTCTCTAACAGGTACCTAGCTTCTTGATGGCGAGATGGCAGTGCTATGTCGTGTACAAAGGGAAGGTTCCGGGGGTGTACAACGAGTGGCCTGAGTGTCAGGCGCAAGTGAACGGGTTCTCGGGCGCCAGCCATAAAGGCTTCAAAAGCAGACAAGAAAGAGAAGCTAGTTACTTGAGGTTCACGCTAGCGCGTGAGAGGACTCCTAACCGCCGCCTCATGTACTGTATAGTTCTGCTCTCACTCATAGTGATAGCTCTTCTCGCGTATAACTTTGTTTAGATGGATGACGTTGTAGTTGCAAGTATTCAAGACTTGCATGTATCGCTATTTTCGAGATGATGACAAGATACCACTTTGTGTTGGATGATGATTATGATGAACTATTTGTATGTATATGCTATGTTACATTTGTGGTATCGCAGCCATTTGTATGTGTATCATGATGACATTTGTATGTGCTAAAGATTCTTCTATAAAGCCTGTTCAAATACAAAACAAATATGCAGAAAAAAAAACAAAAACTACTAAAATTAGCAGTAGCGAGTGGAGAAAAGTTAGCAGCAGCACGACAGTAGCAGTAGCGCGCATAGGAGAAGCGCTATAGCTATTAGCAGTAGCGAGCTCCTGGGAAGAACACTGCTACTA
This sequence comes from Aegilops speltoides, assembly GCA_021437245.1. NCBI lineage: Eukaryota > Viridiplantae > Streptophyta > Magnoliopsida > Poales > Poaceae > Aegilops > Aegilops speltoides. Next base: position 423,223,327 of record CM038144.1, on the reverse strand, counting down.
CACTTGTATAGCAGTAGCGCGGGCGCGCACGCACTGCTGCTACGGGTTAGCTATAGCGCCTTATTAGTAGCGATGTGTCCCATGCTACTGATATACCTAGAACCCGCGCTGCTGCTAGGCTTTTCCCTAGTAGTGTTCTCATATATAGATCTTTACCTCTGGATCATTCCCGAGCTCATCGTGATATCCAGGATCCCATCCAGAAATCCGAACAACCTTTGGACTTTCCTCTATTAATATGTCATCCTAGCGCTACCGAACGTTAAGTGTGCAAGCCTACGGGTTCGGAACATGTAGACATGGCCGAGACTCCTCTCCGGTCAATAACCAATAGCGGGACCATGATGCCCATATTTGTTCCTACATATTCAACGAAGATCTTATTGGTTGAACCACGATGTCAAGGATTCAGTCAATCCCGTATGCAATTCCCTTTGTTTGGCGATATGTTACTTGCTTGAGATTCGATCATCGGTATCTCCATACCTAGTTCAATATCGTTACCAACAATTCTCTTTACTCGTTCCGCAATACATGATCCCGTGACTAAACTCATTAGCCACATGAAGCTTCTTGTGATGTTGTATTACAGACAGGGCCCAAAGATATCTCTCCGTCACACGGAGTGATAAATTCCAGTCTCGATCCATGCAACCCAACAGACACCATTGGATATACCTGCAGAGCACCTTTATGATCACCCAGTTACAAAGTGACATTTGATAGCACACAAAGTATTCCTCCAGTATCCGAGAGTAACACGATCTCATGGTCTAAGGAACAGATACTTGCCATGAAGAAAGCTATAGCAAATAACTAAACAATTTGATGCTAAGCTTACAGTTGGATCTATCCATCACATCATTCTCCTAATGATGTGATCCCGTTATCAAATGACAACTCATGTCTATGGTTAGGAAACCTTAACCATCTTTGATCAACGAACTAGTCTAGAAGAGGCTTACTAGGAACACAGTGTAGTTTATGTATTCACACATGTATTTAAGTTTCCGGTCAATACAATTCTAGCATGAATAATAAATATTTATAATGAACAGGAAATATGATAATAACTATTTTTTATTGCCTCTAGGGTATACTTCCAACAGTCTGGGCCTGGAGGCTGGGCACACGTGCCGGCATGGCACGGCCCATTTAGTTTTTTTATAGGCAGCCCAATAGACTAAATAATAGGTGGGTTGATGTCTAAACGTGTCGACGGTCCAACTCGTTTAATAGTAGTGCCTTGCCTAGGCCACAGAGGTCTGCACGTGTACCAGCCAGGCACATCCCATGTACTAAGCGTGCCTGGTCAGGCCATGCCGTGCAGGGCTGGCCCATTTGGCCAGGTATGCGTAGGTGTATCCCACCATCCTCAATGAGTGGTCAGATAGGGATCCCAAAACAAGCGCCATTGTTTGGGATATCGAGCAGGACTATGTACATATCCTGTATGGCCAGGAGAGGCCTCACCCACACAACTCATATCGGTCACGACGTGCTCCCCGTCACCTCACAATTAAGGAGGTATGGGATGAGCGCTATGTTACTTACACCTTGGTTGTCCGCCGGACACCTGTTTGCGACAGAGATGTGGATATAGCGATAGAGGGAGTGTGTTAGATGTCGAAAATTTGACGAGGAGATGGTGACATTCACCTAAACAAATCCCGCCATATTAGGTCTTCCCCCCTTGATAAAGTCGTCCCCAAGCTCGACGACCACAGGCAGGAACGGGACGAAGACGAGATCGCCGGCCCACCTCACCGCCACACCAAGAGGACAAGTGGACACGTCTAATAAGCATGTGCCTCGTGCATAGCATTCACCATCGAGGAGGCGGGCTAAAAATCATGTTATAGTCGCTAGAAAGCGACAAATTTAGAAAATATGATATGAAAATGCCACTAATCAACTTTTCTCCTCCTATGTAAGTACTTTGTAATGCAATGATGGCTCAAATTAGTGTGGCTATTGAGCTGACGCAAGAAAAAAATAGAAAAGAAAAGAAAATATGTGGAGGCAGCTAATATGTCATCTTTGACTTTGCACATCGACTCGACAACCTCCATATTATTATGGAGCGTGCTCCATACATGTTATAAGGGTGTCAATGCAACGACTATGTTAGAGTTACTCCTATGTAGCTCATTTTAGCAAGTCATTTACTATGCAAAAGAAGTTAAGTTTTAGTCAACGCGAATTATGTTCCATTCTGCCAAAGGTGTTTGTAGCCACTCATGCTGAATAGGCGCAAGTTTTGTACCACATGCGATACATCACAAATACCCCCTCCCATTCCGGTACATCAATATAACAAGAAGTGGAGGTTTTGTGTCTCCTGCTTTTGCTTTCCCCTTCTGCAAGGCGACTAGGGAAAGCCTTATTCCATTCGATCTTTGCCGGCGAGTGCTACCTCTTGAGCACTGCGTTGGATTTCCCCGAAGAGGAGAGGATGATGCAGTAAAGTAGCGTAAGTATTTCCCTCAGTTTTTGAGAACCAAGGTATCGATCCAGTAGGAGACCACGCACAAGTCCCTTGTACCTACACAAAATGATAGCAACTCACAACCAACGCTTAGGGGTTGTCAATCCCTTCACGGTCACTTACGAGAGTGAGATCTGATAGAGATAATATTCTTGGTATTTTTGATAGATAGATGCAAAGTAAAAAGTAGAGGTAAAGTAAAAACAAAGCAAGTAAATAAAGTGGTATAGATTGATATGATGCGAATAGACCCGGGGGCCATAGGTTTCACTAGTGGCTTCTCTCAAGAGCATAAGTATTCTACGGTGGGTGAACAAATCACTCTTTAGCAATTGACATAATTGAGCATAGTTATGAGTATATCTAGGCAATGATCATGTATATAGGCATCACGTCCGAAACAAGTAGATCGAAACGATTCTGCATCTACTACTATTACTCCACTCATCGATCGCTATCCAAATGCATCTAGAGTATTAAGTAAAAAGCAGTAACGCCGTAAGCAAGATGACATGATGTAGAGGATAAATTCATGCAATATGATAAAAAACCATCTTGTTATCCTTGATGGCAACAATACAATCGTGCCTTGTTTCCCTTCATCCTTTGGGAAAGGACACCGCAAGATTGAACCCAAAGCTAAGCACTTCTCCCATTGCAAGAACTACCAATCTAGTTGGCCAAACCAAAAGGATAATTCAAGAGACTTGCAAAGATAACTCAATCATACATAAAAGAATTCAGAGAAGAATCAAATATTTTCCATAGATAATACTGGATCATAAACCCACAATTCATCGGTCTCAACAACACACCGCAAAAAGAAGATTACATCGAATAGATCTCCACGAGAGAGGGGGAGAACATTGTATTGAGATCCAAAAAGAGAGAATAAGCCATCTAGCTACTAGCTATGGACCCGAAGGTCTGAAGTAAACTACTCACACTTCATCGGAGGGGCTATGGTGATGATGTAGAAGCCCTCCGTGGTGGATGCCCCCTCCGGTGGAGCTCCGGAACAGGCCCCAAGATGGTATCTCGTGGATACAGAAGGTTGTGGCGGTGGAATTAGGTTTTTGGCTCCTGTTCTGATCGTTCGGGGATACGTAGGTATATATAGGAGGAAGGAGTACGTCGGTGGAGCTCCGAGGGGCCCACGAGGTAGGGGCGCGCCTGGGCCCTCCACCCTTGTGACCTCCTCGGAAGCTTCTTGGAGTAGGGTCCAAGTCTCCTGGATCACGTTCGGTTGGAAAATCACGATCCCAAAGGTTTCATTCCGTTTGGACTCCGTTTGATATTTTGTTTCTTCGAAATACTGAAAAAGGCAAAAAAAACAGCAATTCTGGGCTGGGCCTCTGGTTAATAGGTTAGTCCCAAAAGTAATATAAAAGTGGAAAATAAAGCCCAATATAGTCCAAAACAGTAGATAAAGTAGCATGGAGCAATCAAAAATTATAGATACGTTGGAGACGTATCAGGCATCCCCAAGCTTAATTCCTGCTCGTCCTCGAGTAGGTAAATGATAAAAAAAGAATTTTTGATGCGGAGTGATACTTTGGCATAATTTCAATCTAAATCTTCTTAATTGTGATAGGAATATTCAGATCCGAAAGATTCAAGACAAAAGTTCATATTGACACAAAAATAATAATACTTCAAGCATACTAATCAAAGCAATTATGTCTTCTCAAAATAACATGGCCAAAGAAAGTTCATCCCTACAAAATCATATGGTTAGGCTATGCTTCATTTTCGTCACACAAAGATGTTCCCAACTTCTATACCCCCGATAACAAGCCAAGCAATCGTTTCATACTTAAATAATCTCAAACTTTTTCAACTTTCACGCAATACATGAGCGCGAACCATGGATATGGCACTATGGGTGGAATAGAATATGATGATGGGGATTGTGTGGAGAAGACAAAAAAAGGAGAAGGTCTCACATTGACGAAGCTAATCGACGGGCTATGGAGATACCCATCAATTGATGTCAACATGAGGAGTAGGGATTGCCATGCAACGGATGCACTAGAGCTATGAATGCTCAACAAAAGAAAACTAGTGGGTGTGCATCCAACTTGCTTGCTCACGAAGACCTAGGGCATTTTGAGGAAGCCCATCATTGGAATATACAAGCCAAGTTCTATAATGAAAAATTCCCACTAGTATAAAAAGACAACTTATGAGACTCACTATCATGAAGATCTTGGTGCTACTTTGAAGCACAATATATGAGACTCACTACATGAAGAACAAGGTGCTACTTTGAAGCACAAGTGTGGTAAAAGGATAGTAGCATTGTCCCTTCTCTCTTTTTCTCTTTTTTTTGTTTGGGCCTTTCTCTTTTTTTTATGGCCTCTTTTTTTCGTCCAGAGTCTCATCCCGACTTATGGGGGAATCATAGTCTCCATCATCCTTTCCTCACTTGGGACAATGCTCTAATAAAGATGATCATCACACTTTTATTTTTCTTACAACTCAACAATTACAACTCGATATTTAGAACAAAGGATGACTCTATATGAATGCCTCCGACGGTATACCGGGATGGTGCAATGAATCAAGAGTGACACGTATGGAAAATAATGCATGGTGGCTTTGCCACAAATACGATGTCAACTACATGATCATGCAATGGCAATATGACAAAAGTAATGTATGTCATGATGATGATGATGGAAGTTGCATGGCAATATATCTCGGAATGGCTATGGAAATGCCATGATAGGTAGGTATGGTGGCTGTTTTGAGGAAGATATAAGGAGGTTTATGTGTGATAGAGCGAATCGTATCACGGGGTTTGGATGCACCGGCGAAGTTTGCACCAACTCTCAATGTGAGAAAGGGCAATGCACGGTACCGAAGAGGCTAGCAAAGGTGGAAAGGTGAGAGTGCGTATAATCCATGAACTCAACATTAGTCAAAAGAACTCATATACTTATTGCAAAAAATTTAGAAGCCATCAAAAAATTCAAGTACTACGTGCATGCTCCTAGGGGGATAGATTGGTAGGAAAAGAACATCGCTCGTCCCCGACCGCCACTCATAAGGATGCACAAGCCAGGTACACTTCATGTTTCAAATTTGTTACACAACTTTACCCATACGTTCATGCTACGGGACTTGCAACTTCAACACAAGTATTTCTCAAATTCACAATTATCAACTAGCACGACTTTGATATTATTACCTCCATATCTCAAAACAATTATCAAGCACCAAACTTATCTTTAGTATTCAATTTACTCAAAAGAAAGTTTCACATGTCTTGAATACTAAGTATATTAACATTAAGCAAATTACCATGCTATCAATGACTCCCAAAATAATCTAAGTGAAGCATGAGAGATCAATAGTTTCTTTAAAACAAATCCACCACCGTGCTCTAAAAGATATAAGTGAAGCACTAGAGCAAAAATATCACGCTCAAAAGATATAAGTGAAGCACTATGAGCAAAACTATCAAGCTCAAAAGATATAAGTGAAGCACATAGAGTATTCTAACAAATTCCAATTCATGTATGGCTCTCTCAAAAGGTGTGTACAGCAAGGATGATTGTGGTAAACTAACAAGCAAAGACACAAATAATACAAGACGCTCCAAGCAAAACACATATCATGTTGGTGAATAAAAATATAGCTCCAAGTAAATTACCGATGGAAGTGGATTTAAAGAGGGATGCCTTCCGGGGCATCCCCAAGCTTTGACTTTTTGGTGTCCTTGGATTATCTTGGGGGTGCCATGGGCATCCCCAAGCTTAGGCTATTTCCACTCCTTGTTCCATAAACCGTCAAAAGAATTCACCCAAAACTTGAAAACTTCACAACACAAAACTCAACAGAAATCTGGTGAGCTCCGTTAGAGAAAGAAAACAAAAGATTACTTCAAGGTACTGTAATGAACTCATTCTTTATTTATATTGGTGTTAAACCTACTGTATTCCAACTTCTCTATGGTTTATAAACTAATTTACTAGCCATAGATTCATCAAAATAAGCAAACAACACACGAAAAACAGAATCCGTCAAAAACAGAACAGTCTGTAGCAATCTGTAACCAACACAAACTTCTGGAACTCTAAAAGTTCTACCAAAATAAGAAGTCCTGGAAAAAAAATTATTGATCAGAAGCAAAAAGAATCAACGCAAAAGCACGTTACTGTGATTTATCATAACAAAATTCGTGCGCGCAAAGTTTCTATTTTTCAGCAGAATCAAATCAACTATCATCGTAGGTTATCCTATAGGTCCTACTTGGCACAAACACTAATTAAAACATAAAACCACATCCAAACAGAAGGTAGAATGATTATTTATTCCTAAACAGAAGCAACAACAAAACACACAAAATAAAATTGGGTTGCCTCCCAACAACCACTATCGTTTAACGCCCTTAGCTAGGCATAAAAGCAAGGATAGATCTAGGTATTGCCATCTTTGGTAGGCAATCCATAGGTAGCTCTCATGATAGATTCATATGGTAATTTTATTTTCTTTCTAGGGAAGTGTTCCATACCCTTCTTTAAGGGAAATTGGAATCTAATATTCCCTTCCTTCATATCAATAATTGCACCAATCGTTCTAAGGAAAGGTCTACCAAGAATAATAGGACATGAAGGACTGCAATCTATGTCAAGAACGATAAAATCTGTGGGCACATAATTCCTATTTGCAACAATAAGAACATCATTAAATCTTCCCATAGGCTTTTTAATAGTGGAATCCGCAAGATGCAAGTTTAGAGAGCAATCATCAAAATCACGGAAATCTAGCAAATCACATAAAGTTTTGGGGATAGTAGAGACACTAGCAACCAAATCACACAAAGCATGAAACTCAAAATCTTTAATTTTAATTTTAATAGTAGGTTCCCACTCATCATAGAGTTTTCTAGGGAGAGAAACTTTCAACTCAAGTTTTTCTTCATAAGATTGCATCAAGGCATCAACAATGTGTTCGGTAAAGGCCTTATTTTGACTATAAGCATGAGGAGATTCTAGCACGGATTGCAACAAGGAAATACAACCAATCAAAGAGCAATTTTCATAATTAAATTCCTTGAGATCCAAAATAGTGGGTTTAGCAACATCACGGTTTTTATTTATTTCAATCCCACTTTCATCAATTTCATCATCAAGATCTAGAAACTCCGAATTCTTAGAATGCCTTCTAGGTAAAGGAAGATAATCTTCAGATTCATCAAGATTCATATTGCAAAACAAAGATTTAATGGGGGACACATCAATAACTTTTAGATCTTCATCTTGATTTTCATAGGGATTGGAAGAACACGCTTTAATAAAGGCATCTTTGGAAGCACGCATCCTAGCGGTTCTTTCCTTGCACTCATCAATGGAAATTCTCACGGCTTTGAGAGACTCATTGATATCATGCTTAGGAGGAATAGATCTAAGCTTTAAAGAATCAATTTCAAGAGAAATTCTATCAACGTTCCTAGCCAAATCATCAACTTTAAGCAATTTCTCTTCAAGCAAAGCATTAAAATTCTTTTGTGAATTCATAAACTCTTTAACGCTACTCTCAAATTCAGAGGGCATCTTATTAAAATTTCCATAAGAGTTATTGTAGGAATTTCCATAATTATTAGAAGGATTGCTAGGATAAGGCCTAGGATTAAATTCCCTCTATAAGCGTTGTTTCCAAAACTATTCCTACCAACAAGAGGAGTATTTTTAGGAGCAAACATCTTCATAAGCTCATCCATCTTTTCACTCAAAACATTGATTTCTTCTATAGCATGCACTTTTTTACTAGAAGATCTTTCGGTGTGCCATTGAGAATAATTAGCCATAATATTATCAAGCAATTTGGTAGCATCCCTAGTGTAATTTCCATAAACGTGCCTCCATGCAAAATCTAAAAGATTTCTAGAAGCAAAATTCAATCCGCATAAAAATTTTGTATGATCATCCATAAATTCAAACCATGAGTAGGGCAATTGCGAAGCATTAATTTCATTCTTTCCCAAGATTGGGCAACATGCTCATGATCAAGTTGTTTAAAATTCATGATATCGTTCCTAAGAGTGATAATCTTAGCGGGGGGAAAATACTTAGAGATAAAAGCATCTTTGCACTTGTTCCAAGAATCAATACTATTTTTAGGCAAAGATGAAAACCAAACTTTAGCACAATCTCTAAGTGAAAATCGAAATAACTTCAATTTGACAATATTGTTATCCGTATCTTTGTTTCTTTTGCATATCACACAAATCAACAAAATTGTTTAGATGAGTAGTGGCATCTTCACTAGGAAGGCCGGCGAATTGATCTTTCATAACAAGATTTAACAAAGCGGTGTTGATTTCACAAGACTCATCATTATTAAGAGGAGCAATCGGAGTACTAAGGAAATCATTATTATTGGTATTTGAGAAATCACACAATTTGGTATTATCTTGTGCCATGGCAACAAGTAATCCAACACACAAGCAAATAGAAAGGCAGCGGGAAAAAGGCAAATGGGAAAGAGAGGAGGAGATTGGGAAAGAGAGGGCAAATAAAACGGCAAGGGTGAACTGGGGGAGATGAAAACGAGAGGCAAATGGCAAATAATGTAATGCGAGAGATAGGGATTGCGATGTGTACTTGGTATGGTTGACTTGCTTGCGTGAGCCTCCCCGGCAACGGCGCCAGACATTCTTCTTGCTACCTCTTGAGCACTGCGTTGGATTCCCCCGAAGAGGAGAGGATGATGCAGTAAAGTAGCGTAAGTATTTCCCTCAGTTTTTGAGAACCAAGGTATCAATCCAGTAGGAGACCACGCACAAGTCCCTCGTACCTACACAAAATGATAGCAACTTGCAACCAATGCTTAGGGGTTGTCAATCCCTTCACGGTCACTTACGAGAGTGAGATCTGATAGAGATAATATTTTTGGTATTTTTGATAGATAGATGCAAAGTAAAAAAGTAAAGGTAAAGTAAAAACAAAGCAAGTAAATAAAGTGATATAGATTGATATGATGAGAATAGACCTGGGGGCCATAGGTTTCACTAGTGGCTTCTCTCAAGAGCATAAGTATTCTACGGTGGGTGAACAAATTACTGTTGAGCAATTGATAGAATTGAGCATAGTTATGAGTATATCTAGGCAATGATCATGTATATAGGCATCACGTCCAAAACAAGTAGATCGAAACGATTCTACATCTACTACTATTACTCCACTCATCGACCGCTATCCAAAGATGCATCTAGAGTATTAAGTAAAAAGCGAGTAACGTCGTAAGCAATATGACATGATGTAGAGGATAAATTCATGCAATATGATAAAAAACCATCTTGTTATCCTCGATGGCAACAATACAATACGTGCCTTGCAACTCTTTACACATCGAGTAAGGACACCGCAAGATTGAACCCAAAGCTAAGCACTTCTCACATTGCAATAACTACCAATCTAGTTGGCCAAACCAAAAGGATAATTCAAGAGACTTGCAAAGATAACTCAATCATACATAAAAGAATTCAGAGAAGAATCAAATATTTTCCGTAGATAATCTTGGATCATAAACCCACAATTCATCGGTATCAACAAACACACCGCAAAAAGAAGATTACATCGAATAGATCTCCACGAGAGGGGAGAACATTGTATTGAGATCCAAAAGAGAGAAGAAGCCATCTAGCTACTAGCTATGGACCCAAGGTCTGAAGTAAACTACTCACACTTCATCGGAGGGCTATGGTGATGATGTGGAAGCCCTCCGTGGTGGATGCCCCCTCGTGAGCTCCTAACAGGCCCCAAGATGGGATCTCGTGGATCTGAGAAGGTTGCGGCGGTGGAATTAGGTTTTTGTCTCCTATTCTGATCGTTCGGGGATACGTAGGTATATATAGGAGAAAGGAGTACGTCGGTGGAGCTCCGAGGGGCCCACGAGGTAGCTCCACCCTCGTGACCTCCTCGGAAGCTTCTTGGAGTAGGGTCCAAGTCTCCTGGATCACGTTCGGTTGGAAAATCACGATCCTGAAGGTTTCATTCCGTTTGGACTCCGTTTGGACTCCGTTTGATATTCTGTTTCTTCGAAATACTGAAAAAGGCAAAAAAACAGCAATTCTGGGCTGGGCTTCCAGTTAATAGGTTAGTCCCAAAAGTAATACTCCCTCCGTTCCTAGATGTAGGGTGTATTGTTTTTGGCACGGATATTAAAGAACGCACATGAAGGGATAATTTCACAAGTTTTGGGCGAGATTAGACCTGACTAGTTGACATGAGAAAATAGAGGAGATTGCGTAATATAAGGAAATGTAATCAAATCCCTAAAAAATATCCAAACGAGTGGTGCAACGCAATACACCTTATATTTTGGATTTTTTTCTCAAAAATCTATACACCTTATATCAAGGAACGGAGCGAGTATAAAAGTGGAAAATAAAGCCCAATATAGTCCAAAACAGTAGATAAAGTAGCATGGAGCAATCAAAAATTATAAATACGTTGGAGACGTATCAGCGAGCTCATGGATTCGCCACCCCTCCACCCGCCGCTCTGGCGGCCGGTGGCGGGGAAGGTATTCCTAGTGCCTCAGTTTAGATAGGTAGGGTTTTGGTTCTCGCAAGGGCGACGCTCGAACGGATGGCGGCGTTTCTTCTTCGAGTCAGTCTTTCGGGCTCCGATCCTCCTTAAGTTCGTTCGTCGGAACGGATTAGATGGAGCTCCGGCGTAGATTCCTGCAAGCTCCTCGGAGCGGGGAGGTTAGGGTTTCTTGTTGTGCGTATGCAATGGCGGGATTTGGTGTCAGGATCTTCAGATCGATTCAAGGATTCAATAGCGACGATTGCGGCTCCCGAACGCTAGTACTTCGGGGTAGGTGCACGAAGACTTCTCGGCTGTCATTGAGAAGGTCAGGCCGCCTCCGGTATAGGAGAGGCGACAGTGCCGCATCGGCGGCTCATTCTGGCGGCGGCAATGGTCGTTCGATTGTCCATGGACCTCGATGTAATTATTTTTATGTTTGGGGTGCTTAGTACTTCTGGTGAATTTTTATAATAGATTTAATATTTTCGCAAAAAAATATAACAAAAAGTGTATATCAAATATATTTTTCCCGCCAAAAAAAATCGAATATTGCGTGAGAGATTAACTGCATCCCAGAAAAGATGAATATATAGTACTGAATAGTGCATAGTGTGTTCCAAAATTATGTAGTATCTTCCGAAAATCCATCTCTGCACCCGAGCTCATATGCACCCGCCCTGACAAAAAAAACAAATACTAGAAAAATTCAAAAATTCTAATTTTTTTGTGCTGTAGACAATTTGATGCGTGAGGTCCGCTCCAATTATCAAATCATTTGGACATTTGAGGAGTTATCAGCAAAAAAGACAAATTGGGGGTCTGTAAAAATGTTTACTGTTTGTACTGTTTTGGCCCGATTTGTCTTTTTTACTGAGAGCTGCTCAGATGTCCAAATGACTTGAAATTTGGAGCGGGCCTCACGTATCAAATTGTCTATGGAAAAAAAAACTAAAAGTTTTTGAATTTTTTACGAATTTTTTTCTAACCGGGTGCAGATGAGTCTGGGCACGGAAACGCCCTACTCAGTATCTTCTTCTTATTTTTGCAGGGATTATGTAGTACTTCCTCTGATCCATAATTCTTGTCGTGGTTTTAGTTTATTTCTTTTTGTTTTAGTTTAAATTTAAACTAAAACCATGACAAGAATTATGAAACGGTTGAAATAAAACGACGACAAGAATTACATAACGCGCGCAGGGGGAGGGGGGGGTATCTTCGATTGCAAAACTTAGCACATAACTAAGGAAGTGAAATAGCTTAAATAGAACTAAGACTAGAAATTTCGAGACAGAAGAAAATAAAAGGCACGAGTGAAACGACAATTATACCATTCACATTTTTTCAAAACGAGTCCACCTTTTCTACACAAGTTCCCACTCACCGTGTGAACATGGTGAGTGATTTAGTCCAAAGTGCTGCCAATGGATAAGCGATCCTAGTTGGTACATTAGCAAAGGTAAGCACATACATCACCAAGGCATCTCAACTAATAAAACTATCGCCATCATCGCGCTAAAAGGCCCAGCAACTTGCAAATGCAATTTATTTGAAGTAATCTAGAAGAGCAGTTATATGTTTTGTAAACAGAAGACATTAAGTATGAAAGAGTGCTTGCTCATCATGGCCTGATATAGCTTTTTTTTTCTTTTCTTGCGAGTAGGCCGGATATAGCTACAAGGCTCAAAACTACTCCCTCCGTTTCTAAATAGTTGTTTTTTAGAGATTTCAAATGGACTATAACATACGGATGTATATAGACATATTTTAGAGTGTAGATTTACTCATTTTGCTACGTATGTAGTCACTTGTTGAAATCTCTAGAAAGACAAATATTTAGGAACGGAAGGAGTAGATGATAACTCGGTGGTAGAATCGCAGGCCGTCTGGTATATAGATGATATGTTTTTTATTCTCGTTTTTTTTCAAATTCGTATTTTGATTTTGAAATTTGCGAAACTTTTTAAAAACTCAGGATTTTTTTTAAAATTCATAAACTTTTTTGTATTCAAGATCAATTTTTCAAATTTATGCGCGAAAAACTTCTTTCTGAGAAACATAAGCCCCATATATTTGTCGCAAAAAAAAGAAGACATAAGCCCCCTATGTCATACAGAATAAATATGGCAAGATTCCATAAAACAATTCAAAGTGTGGCTAAATATTTATGCTTCATTGCAAACCAACTATACAAATAATATCTGCTGTCGTTCTTTGACCATCATAGGATGGTTCAACGGGGCATATCTATGTCTTGCTTGTAGCAAGATCGACGACCGCCTCACCCGCACAAAATTTAATTTTATATATGTTAGCAAGCTACAAGTATGATTTTTCAGCGTTTTTTAATCTTTTAACATTTTTCTCTTCATATTTATATATGTTGAACAAATTGCTCTAAAACTGTATTTTTAAAATATCTTCGTTTTATAAAAAATGCTCTCCGTGATTTTTTTCATGCACCTAAAAAAAGTGCTTGCACAGTTTAAATAGAATGTTCATTACACTCCACATATTTATAAAAATATTCATGACATTTTGAAAAGAATGTTCATGACTCTTAAAAATGTGTTCACACATTTATAAAAATGTCCATGACATTTATAACAAATGTTATCATTCAAGGAAAAATCTCCACATGTTTAAAAAAATTCTTCATGACAATTTTGAAAATGCTTCAGGAAACTGAAACATTGGTCCGCACATAAAAAGTGCTTGTAATCATTTCAATACAGAACCTATAAATGTTTAAGAACAATTTTTAAAAAATGTACATAACATGAAAACAAATTATGTCATTCAAGAAAAGTTCGTAACACTTAAAAAATGTTCACATTCTAAAAGATGTTAATGTCAGTTGTTAACATTGTTCAGTGTGTGTTTAAATAATATTCACCATTTATATAAAAATGTTCAATGTGCATTCGACAAATATTGAAATATTATTCGGATAAAATGTCCAACGTGTGTTTGAAAAAGTGTTCAAGTGTATCTCAACCTATATGCGAAAAATATTTAATGTGTATTAAAAATCAACATGTTATTTTAAAACTTAAAATATAAAAATGTGCAGGAAAAGGAAAAAAATAAAATAAATACCCAATAAAATCGGTAGAGAAAACATAGAAAAAAGAAAGGAAAAAAGAAACATTCCCAAAACCCGACGGAAGGTTCCCCAAGCCGCTGCTACCACGTTGCTGGGTAGACCCACTTTCTCGATTCTAAGAGATTTTTTATCAAAGAGTTTCATTTGCTTTTCTTCAATGAAAGTTTTTTTTTTTTTGGAATGTATCCTTGTAGGTGAGCTGTGCTTCTGTCTTGCATTAAGCGAGACATAACACTAGCAGATTAAACGAGTTTGACAGAATAAAATGTGTGGGCAAAATTAGCTTCCAACCAAACAGAGCTGGGGCCTAGGCCTCCCTCTGTTCTCCTTTGGTTTGCAAGAATTTTATAGGAACCTTTTTGTGGCCTTTTAGTTTGTATGAATAGAATCCTATTTTTTTAAAGGATAGGAACCTATCCTTTGTATTTCAAAGGAAAAAATAAGCCCGGACCCAATGGAAATAATCCTATCATATGAAGCAAATGGTATCTATTTAGGGTTAGTTCTTTTGTGTCTTATTTGAGGCTATGGAAATAAGCTGCCCCCTATCCAACTTATTTTAGAGGCCCAACCAAAACTTTATTTTAGAAGCTTAGTTAACCTTTAATTGCGGGCTTCTGAAAAAAAAATTAGGTTGGGCTTCTACAATAAGCTAGGTAGAGGGCACCTTATTTCCACTGCTCCAAATAAGCCACAAAAGAACCACCCTTATCACCTCAAAAAAAAAAAGAAACCACCCTTATTGTTCCAATTTATCAGATGTCCCTAAAGGGACAACCAAATGACATACATTTTCCTATAGGATTTGAGACATCTTGGAAAAAAAAACATATACTTCCCTCTTCGATGACAACTTGGTGTGAGCGCCGCAACGAGGCCCGAAGATTTCCCTTGGAGGCGAGTTTTTTCCTTCATAGTCGATAGTCTATGTTGCTTTTGTGGTAGGGTGTGGATTCTCCTGTTTTCGTGTTTTACCTTTCATCAGCTCTGTAAGAGGGCCTCTTCATCACTATGTATCCGTTTAGTTGTGTTGATTTATACATAATAAAACGGGATGGGAGTCTTTTTCGGTATAGGATTTAAGACACATGTCATCTTACTTGTTGTGATTTTCCTATTTTCATGATATTCAAATCCTACGAACTGAAGAAGACCCTTGTTCACAGTTCATGGCGTGGGTTGTTTACCAAGAATGGGCTAGTTGCAAAAAAATTACTGAGAAACTGAAAAGTGAAACAACTTGTACATGAATTCCTCTATGTACTATGGTATAGAGCTACAGATCAAGAACTAGGACGAGAAAGTCATCCGCGTGACAAATAGTACAACGAGCACACACCAGCCTTCCGACAAACCAATAAGCACTGCCTGTCCCCGGCAACGTGGCGCCTGCCTGCCTGGCCAGTGACCGCCCCCATTCAATTACTTCGTGGCCGTGTCTCCCAAGCCCGCGGCGGAGCTGTAGAACAGAGCAACGGCGGCGATCAAGGCGCGCTAGCTAGAAGGCGGCGGCCCTGTCCTTGACGACGACGTCCTCGACCTCCCGCCGCATGAGCTTCTCCTCGTGCTGCCTCCGGCAGAACACCACCCAGGCGTTCACCTCCAGCGCCACGCAGCCGCCGACGAGCGTTGCCAGCGCCATGCAGTACCCGAGCTTCCAGTAGGACGCGCCGAGGCCCATGACCTCGAAGCCCTGGAAGACGTTCACCACCCCGACCACCACGCACCCGTACCCCACCAGGTGGTGGTACGACTTCCAGTACTTGCGGTACCGGTTCGTCGTCTTGGGCCGGAAGAACACCGCCAGCGTCTGCAGGCTCCCCGCCGTCGCCGCCGCGATGCCCAGCCCGCGGTGCAGCTTGTACGTCACCCCGGGCGACGCCGCCCCCATCGCGATCCCCAGCGCGAACCCGGCCGCCCCCAGCGCGTACCCCGTCGCCTGCACCGCCGCGTGCCCGTAGAACCACGCTGGGCCGGCGGAGGCGCAGGGACGGAGGTACCGCGCCAGCGCCGCGCCGATCGGGAGCAGGAGGCCCCAGGAGAGCGCGTTGAGGGAGCCGTGCGCCCACTGCAGCCTGGCGGACGCGATCGGGGAGGACTCCGTGGCCGTGGTGAGGATGTCCACGGTGGTGTGCGACGCCAGGTCGGAGGCGTCGGTGGGGTGGATGGTCGGGGAGTAGCCCTGCACGTAGAGGCCCCGGTTCCACACGAAGTGGACCCTGGTGCGGTTCGGGGAGAGGCGGATGGTGGCGGCGATGGTCACGGACGCGCCGTCCCGGACGGTGCGGGCCGGCGCGATGAGGGACGCCGAGGAGGCGAGCAGCGGGATGTCGAGCGGGCGGGACACGAGGGGCTTGGCCTGCAGCTTGACGTCGGCGGAGAGCACGAAGGGGAGCGCGAGCAGCGCGCCCGTGGACGGGTCGGAGAAGGCGGCGATGACGCGCGCCCCGGCCATGGCCGGCGCGTCCTGGTTGACGCCCCACGCCACCCAGCCCGACGGCGAGATGAAGGACCCCGTGAAGGCCGCGTCCAGCGTGGCGTTGCGCGCGTCGTACGTCCACGCCAGCGTCGCGCCCTGCGTCGGCAGCGCGATGCACTTGGCGTACGCCTTCACCGGCGTCGACGTCGTGCACCTCCCGGGCGCCCCGGCCGCCGCCCCGCCGCCGACGACCACGAGCACCACAAACAAACCAACGAGAGGACCGCTACCCCTCATTGTCGCTGTCGACCGATCGTGTCCCCGTGGAGCTGGGTGGCGGTGTCGAACGGGGGGTGGTGCCGAGCTAACAGAGCGTGGTGGTGGCGTGTGTCAGTGTGGCGTGCGTTGGGTTGGGTTTTGTCTGCGCGCGTAAGTGGGGTTTTAGTGGGGCGTTTTGGGGGGTGATTGTGAAATGTGATGATGGCTGTGAACCGCATGTGTTGCTCCCGTTTGGTGGTTGTGTGTGTTCGTTTCGTTTCGGAAGATGATGGGGTCTTGGCTTCGAAGGCAAGGGAGGGCCTCCACAAAGAGGCCTGAAATATTCTGCGGTGATCTGTGTGGTGCCCAACTTTGGCCCCATCTTGCACTTGTGCCTCCTGGATTAGATCAGTGTGGTGGTAGGTGTATGGCAATGACTGACTGACACTGACTGTAATAGTTGACCAAAAATTGAGCTGCACATTGGAAGTTTCAGATACACATGCTTGCATACTGTATGGGCCAGCTTAACTGAAGAAGAATCTGATAGGAGCACATGGATCAAAGCTGAAACTACTAAATCATACTCCCTCCGTCCGGAAATGTATCCATTTTGATGCTTACATCCCCTTTTATCCATTTTGATGACAAGCATTTCCGGACGGAGGGAGTACTAAACTAGAAGAAATTACCTTTTACCCCTGGAGTATAAATCATTCGCTGATTTACCAGCTAATTAATGCTATACTTACTAGGTTAGGTGAGCTCACTCGGCAGTGGGCAGACTGATTGCTGCTAAGTGGAAGATTTGGTGCCGCAGTCGGCACGCCGCTCGCCCTCCACCGGCGTGGTGATGTGATGTGATACGATGGATTCGATCGGCTGGGAAATGTTTCGCGTGAGCTTTAGCGGTTATGATCATGATGATTATGATGATGATGGTCCTAGCTAAGCTTGCCATTATTGGCTTTGAAGGCACGGCTCCGGCGAGAGTTGTGTGATTCTTGTTGGCAAAGCGGCGAAACGGATGCATGATCGGAGAAAAGTAGCATGGGCGCACCATGCATGCTTCCAGGAAAGCAAGCGAGTTTAGTAGAATATGCTTAAAATCTTTAAGGAGGATTAGTGGAGTGCCAGCGTGTGAAAAGCATGCGCTCAGGAGGCTCATGGTACCTGGATAATTATTATCATCTGTAGTCGAGTTTTGCTGTTAATGCCTTAATGGTCTATTAGAATTGTTCGTTGCTGTTGTTGGACCTAATCAGTGAGCGTCCAATTTCACCATGCAAATTCAAGTTTACTGGACTCAGATTTTGGTCTCTAATTATTACTCCCTCCGTTCCAAAATAGATGACTCAACTTTGTATTAACTTTAGTACTCCCTCCGTAAACTAATATAAGAGTGTTTAGATTACTACTTTAGTGATCTAAATGCTCTTATATTAGTTTACAGAGGGAGTATAAAGTTGGTTCATCTATTTCGGAACGGAGGAAGTACACTATAGGGACCCCTTCAATCTTCTTAAAATAAACAGTACAGTGAACTGATTTTCTCAACAACAAAAAAACAGTACAGTGAACTGATACTCATTTGAAGGAAGCAGAGGGGAAAGTATTGATGGTTCCAACCCAATCAAGATTTCAAGCTATAGATTTTCCCTGATTTCTTGCTGAAATCAAGATGTCACAAAATCTGACTAACATAAAACATAGACTATTTTATACAAGCACAATCAGATGCATATTGACAGCTACGTAATAACCACTGACAATTTTCTTGCAATCTCCACTTTGTGGTCTTACTGTCCATTTCATGATCGTCAAGTCAGCACGACTCTTGAAATCAATTCCGGACGTATACACTATGATATCAGTTTTCTCCAACATCACATTATATTTTGTTCCCATCAATCTCTTCTGAACCAATATTAACACAATGATAGCTTCCCGGTGCTGCTAACTATGCTAAACTGGCTAAAAGATGGATCACTTTATACCAATCCATCAACCTTTTCTCGCGGACAATCTATCCGATTCTTTCGCCTTCCCGTGTCAATATGCATGAGCAACCAACAATGTGTGTAGTCATGCAATGGCTATGCAGGCAACCAAAACAGACACAACACCATATTCGCATGAGATTTGCATCGCCTTGGAATTTCGCCGCCGAGTGATGGTTTTCCTTTTCCGCATAAGCAGCATATTGGTAGCATCTTTTCATAATCACAAAGTCCTTCTCCAATTTGAAGTGGCATACAAAGTGACGAGTGAGTGACTTAGGTTGGGTAAATCAGTTGATGCCATGCCCCACTGCTCCGTGGACCATGGATCAAAGTAATTAATGGACCAAGCAAGTTATTGAGTTCTATGGATAATTGATTTAATGTTAAAAGGGTGAGCATTACTGTGCACTAGAACAAGGAATACCGAGACATCTATAGCAAGTGATGTTGTAGGGAAATGAAAGCAATGGTACCAGAACAACTACTTGCACGTTTGCTCATGCATGTATATCCTATTATTTGTAATGGTTTGCTATTACCGCACTTAATTTGTTACATAAAATCAATGTTCATATTCAATATAACTGTCTATCTGCCACATCATTCTTAGATGCAAGCTTGCGGATGCAGTTTGGTTTAAGATTGGTTTACATGATTTAACACGCGACTCATCTAACCTCCATGGCTCTCTCTAAGTATGGCAAGCTCCGGCATATTCGCTTTGCAGCACGTGTTGTAGCTCTTTGGACTGCCCGCAACACTCAAGTTTTCGACAATATCATATTTTATTTTAGAAAAGGGGAAAGACCCCGGCCTCTGCAACTGGATGATGTATGCAGCCACTTTATTAATTATTCACATAAGACCTTACAAAGTAATTCTCCTACAACAGTAAGACTAAAGCCACCGTCTAGGCAACATCTGTCGCTACTCCTATCCAGTTGATGAAGGGATGCTGATAGTCTGGGCCTAATACCAAACAGACCTCACAGCCAAACCTAACATCTAAGACCTGAGGCCCCAACCAGGACGCCTGCCGGGTATGGGGCACCCACCGTCCGACCTTTTTCGAGAGCCGCCGCCGCCACCTGCCACCAATCCATCTTCAGAGCTGTACAGCTGCATCGACCTTGCCCGGTCTAGCTGCCGTCGACGCCACCACGACGCCAATCAGCGTCACCATCCTGCGCGAGTCCATCATCGCACATCAGACGCCTAATCTCCAGGGCGCCAAGCCATCGAGATCTGTCATCATCAATGTGTATGATGAAGCACCACTCCACCAAAGACGTCGTCCACTGGTCCCTCGAGCTCGCGTACACCTCCAAGAAAGACGCCCTCAAGGGGGAAATGACACAATCGCGCCGCCGTCTTCTGATCTATCGATCTAGGGTTTCCCCCGAAGGTAGCAGATAGTAGTCTATAACTTCTCCATGGTGATGCCTTTAAAAAGTGAACGACGCCGTAGAGCGCCGCCACCACCGGCTTTGGCACCTAGCCAAGAGTAGGTTTTCACCCGGACCTGTTCGGAGAATTCCATCCAGCTTCTTATGCACGGACCGCCGCCTTCTCTGTCGGAGACTAGACCAAAAGGATCCAGCCGCCGCCGCCAGATCCATGCAGCTGGCACCGGGAGATGGCGACACTCTTCCCGTACCGGAGCTAGCACGAATCGGAGCAGATCGAGTCGGAGACGATGATACCCCTGGAGCTCCGGCAGACTAGCGAGCCGCCGGCACCATAGTGTCCAGATCGTCGGGCCGCCGCCACCCTCCGCGTTGTTCGGTAGTCACCAGATCCGGGATGGGCCGCAACCGGTCAGACCAACGGGCGCGCCGCCCCCCAGCCATGGGGTCGCCGCCCTGGCCACCGGCGCCCACTGTGCAGCCGATCGATTCCCATCGGCACCACCACAGGCGCCGCCGCGCCGCACTGCCGTGGGCCGAAGTGGGGGCCGCACCTCCGCGGATCTGGGCGCCCGCGCCACCCATGGATCCGGGGGAGAGGGGAGAGGCCCTCCGCCACCGGGTCGCACACACGGGCTTAGCCCGGCGCCGACCACCTGCGGCAGCGGAGGGAAGGACGAGGCACGGGAAGAGGCGCTGGCGGCGGCGGTTGGATCCCCCCGAGTCGCCCGCGAGGGTGCGACGCGAGGGACGCGAGGGCTACAGGGTGTGTGCGTATTGCTGATCTGGCCGTCATCAAGTTTAGGTACAAAGACGATGTGTCTGTTGTGTGTTTCGACAATTTTTTTTGAAAGATTCGGTTTGAGCCGGCTTCATTGATTTAGAAGAAAGCATATGGGAAAACAATGATGATCAAGTGATCATGGCGAGCAGGGCATAGTTCCGGACAGAGAAAATGAAAAGAAAGAAGGTAGCAATGCGCCCGGCGCGTAAGCAGAAAATTTGCTATCTCATCAGGGCGTCCCCGAACGGGGGCACTAAACATGCAGCTTCGGCAGACCTCCATAGAAGAAGATCAAGCTTTATGGCCTGGAGAACATCTTCGATCTTGGGCCTTTTTCCTCTGAAAACATAAGCGTTTCGTTCCTTCCAGATGTGCCAGGCGATCAGCATCACCATTGTCTTGATTCCTTGCCTCTGACCGGCTGGTGTGCGCCTGAGCATCTCCAGCAGTGCTGCATTGAGCTGTGAGAAGGCAGTCTGATCAGGCCCAGCGCCTCGCAGCCATTCCACGTTGCAGCAGACCTCCAGATCGTCCTGGAGAAAGGGCAGTCCCATATGAGATGCAGAGCAGATTCTAGGCTTCTCATACATAAACCGCAGAAGTATCCATTCGGCCATCCCCTCCTTTCCAGCTTGTCATTGCACCAGATCTTGTTGTTGTGCACCAGCCATGTAAACATCTTGACAGTTCCCGGCGCCCAGCCTTTCCAGACCACGCTCTTGTGGCTCGTGCTCCGCGTGTCCTTGAAGAGCATTTTGTATGCAGCCCGGGCGGAGTACATCGTCCCTCCTCCGGCAGTCCAGATGATCTGATCGGCAGCTTGGCTGTCCAAGGAGATCTCAGGGTGCTGTAGTCTCGTGTTTCAACAATATCGTATGGTCACCGACAAGATCTTTTGCTGAAATTGCTGGCCTCCTAAGGTTATGGAGCTCTCGCGCTCGGAGAGAGGAAGATAGAATAGTGATGTATGGCTAGGCCGATGTAACTGCTAGACAGTATCCCCCCGTATTTTTCTCTTTTCCTAAACTCTCAGGCTCGGGGATGGCCTGCTGCACACTCTATGCAGCGCTAACGTCACCTTCGTGTAATTTACCATGGTCATTTGGGCTCAAGTCCGTTTTAAATGCATAAGGTAGATTATGATCAACTTTTTTTTAAAAAAAATAAACTTCTGACTGTCCTAGGATGCAGAATATATCCCATATCTAAATGACTTTGCTGCTAACGGCGAGCATTATTGTAAGTTCGACAGTAGAAGGAATACCGAGTTATGTAAAGCGGCCTAACGGGTATCATAAATATGAAAAAGACAGCGTAATTACTGTAAGTGAGATCAACAAGAGATACTCGGTTTTCTTTCGAGTTCGCTTATGAACATATGTCAAACTTCGTACTTTGCTGCTACTTTATTTAATAAAATAGTTGTGTGCATTGCTTGATGCAGAGGCTGAGGGTAATCCTCCTTCTTGAAAAAATGTGAGGTAAACAAGAGATGCTCAGTTTTGTTACTCCATTTGATCTTTTAGTCAACCTAATATGCGACAGTACAGTTTTATCATGTTTTCGATAAAGGACACTTTTGACTTATATTATTAAAATAAATAGTAGTAACCGACAGTACAATGGATTACGCGCACACAAAAATCTCATTTGAAGGAAGCAGGAGTTACCGGCATAGCCTTTGCGAAATATCCTCCACTCTCCACTCTCTTAATTTTTTAATCCAAATGGAAGATGCACAAAGTCCCATAACCGTAAATAAACGAACAATCCTGGCAACCAGACCCGACAACCTAATTGCAATTGCAAAACAAAGCTCTACCTATTGAGCTATATGCTTGTATGTCGTGGACAAACTAAAATTTGCATATCTCAGAAGCAAATGAATATATTCATGCAAGCGTGAGTTCCCTCTTGTAATCTCTTCCGTGTTTGGTGTAGGCGGCTGGAAATCAAATAAAGATAAACCTACCAAATTTCGGCAAGGACGGTGTGATAAGCATGTATACTCTCGTTGTCATTTTACTCGTCATCTCATAATTGGCAAGCCAGTGATAGAATTATTGGATCGTCTAGGCTAGGGTTTCGGAATAGATCGATCTGTACATTCACTGTCTATGCGTTTAGATTCATCTGTGAGGAGAGGACAGAGAGATGGGAGGAGGAGGAAATACCTTCTCCCGAGCTTGAGGAGCTCCCGATGTCGGCCATGGTGACGGTGGTTGGTGATGGCAGAGAGTAGTAGTGGTGGCGGTGGGCTTCCCATCGCTTCAGTGCCTCCCTCTCGATCGGACTAGGGTTAGGACGGTGGGGATACAATGGTGGCGACGAACCTCGTACTCCATGCCCCTGGTCCCCACCTCCTCTTTATAGCACTGCGCGACAGGGGGCCACCAGCCTTGCTTGGGCTGGACGCCCCCGATCAGGGCATGGGTCAAGGGCCCAATGAGCCGTTGGGCCCATTGTTGGAGAGATCAATCTAACATTCTCCCCCTTGATCTCATCATATACATTTAACTTTTATACTTTGACTAGCAAGATGCCCATGCGTTGCACGGAACATCAAGATGCATTTGTATGAGTAGTTTATCTTGTGGGAGAAAATGATGAACGAACGAAGGCCTTATTTGCAAATGTTGAGTGGGTGTGGGTATCTTTTTGCAAAATTGCCATTGTTTCCTTCCTATCCGTCAGATATAAATTGGACGGCTTATATTGCAGGATGGCAGGCACACCATCATCACCAATTCTGTTTTTTATAAGAGTAGAGAAATAACTCTTTTCAAAGTACTCGTTCCATCACAGATTTGCATGTAGAGCATGTCTCATCATGACGGTCATTCCCGATAGAATCAACACCTACAACACACTCCTTTGTTTTGAAACATATTCTTTAACCTTCGTCCCTTTTATTGTCCAGAAATCTTAGACTATACCATAAAATCCATGTCGATTGTTGAAGGAAATATGCCCTAGAGGCAATAATAAAGTTATTATTTATTTCCTCATATCATGATAAATGTTTATTATTCATGCTAGAATTATATTAACCGGAAACATGATACATGTGTGAATACATAGACAAACATATAGTCACTAGTATGCCTCTACTTGACTAGCTCATTAATCAAAGATGGTTATGTTTCCTAACCATAGACATGTGTTGTCATTTGATTAATGGGATCACATCATTAGGAGAATGATGTGATTGACATGACCCATTCCGTTAGCCTAGCACTTGATCGTTTAGTATATTGCTATTGCTTTCTTCATGACTTATACATGTTCCTGTAACTATGAGATTATGCAACTCCGTTTACGGAGGAACACTTTGGTGCTACCAAACGTCACAACGCGTAATCGGGTGATTATAAAGGAGTACTACAGTGTCTCCAAAGGTACTTGTTGAGTTGGCGTATTTCGAGATTAGGTTTTGTCACTCCGATTGTCGGAGAGGTATCTCTGGGCCCTCTCGGTAATGCACATCACTATAAGCCTTCCAAGCAATGTAGCTAATGAGTTAGTTACGGAATGATGCATTACATAACGAGTAAAGAGACTTGCCGGTAACGAGATTGAACTAGGTATTGGATACCGACGATCGAATCTCGGGCAAGTAACATACCGATGACAAAGGGAACAACGTATGTTGTTATGCGGTTTGACCGATAAAGATCTTCGTAGAATATGTAGGAACCAATAGGGGCATCCAGGTTCCGCTATTGGTTATTGACCGAGAATAGTTCTAGGTCATGTCTACATAGTTCTCGAACCCGTAGGGTCCGCACGCTTAACGTTACGATGACAGTTTTATTATGAGTTTATAAGTTTTGATTTACCGAAGTTTGTTCGGAGTCCCGGATGTGATCACAGACATGACGAGGAGTCTCGAAATGGTCGAGACATAAAGATTGATATATTGGATGGCTATATTCGGACACCGGAAGTGTTCCGGGCGTTTTCGGAGAAAACCGGAGTGCCGAAGGGTTACCGGAACCCCACCGGGAGAGTAATGGGCCTTATGGGCCTTAGTGGAGAGAGAGAGGGGCGGCCAGCATGGGCCGCGCGCCCCCTCCCCCTCTGGTCTGAATTGGACTAGGAGGGGGTGCGGCGCCCCCCTCTATCCTTCTCCCTCTCCCCCTTCCTTTCCCCCTCCTAGTAGGAGTAGGAAAGGGGGAGTCCTACTCCTACTAGGAGGAGGACTCCTCCTCCTTGGCGCGCCCACAAGGGCCGGCCGGCCTCCCCCCTTGCTCCTTTATATACGGGGGCGGGGGGCACCCTAGGACACACAATTTGATCTATGGATCGTTCCTTAGCCGTGTGCGGTGCCCCCTCCACCATATTCCACCTCGGTCATATCGTCGCGGAGTTTAGGCGAAGCCCTGCGCCGGTAGAACATCAACATCGTCACCATGCCGTCGTGCTGACGGAACTCATCCCCGAAGCTTTGCTGGATCGGAGCCCGGGGATCGTCATCGAGCTGAACGTGTGGTAAACTCGGAGGTGCCGTACGTTCGGTACTTGGATCGGGCGGATCGTGAAGACGTACGACTACATCAACCGCGTTGTCATAACGCTTCCGCTTACGATCTATGAGGGTACGTGGACAACACTCTCCCCTCTCGTTGCTATGCCATCACCGTGATCTTGCGTGTGCGTAGGAAATTTTTTGAAATTACTACGTTCCCCAACAGTGGTATCAGAGCCTAGGTTTTAAGCGTTGATGTTATATGCACGAGTAGAACACAAGTGAGTTGTGGGCGATACTAGTCATACTGCTTACCAACATGTCATACTTTGGTTCGGCGGTATTGTGAGATGAAGCGGCCCGGACCGACATTACGCGTACGCTTACGCGAGACTGGTTTCGCCGTTACGAGCACTCATGCTTAAAGGTGGCTGGCGGGTGTCTGTCTCTCTCACTTTAGCTGAATCGAGTGTGGCTACGCCCGGTCCTTGCGAAGGTTAAAACAGCACTAACTTGACAAACTATCGTTGTGGTTTTTAATGCGTAGGTAAGAACGGTTCTTGCTAAGCCCGTAGCAGCCACGTAAAATTTGCAACAACAAAGTAGAGGACGTCTAACTTGTTTTTGCAGGGCATGTTGTGATGTGATATGGTCAAGACGTGATGCTATATTTTATTGTATGAGATGATCATGTTTTGTAACCGAGTTATCGCAATCGGCGAGGAGCCATATGGTTGTCGCTTTATTGTATGAAATGCAACGCTCAGTAATTGCTTTACTTTATCACTAAGCGGTAGCGATAGTCGTAGAAGCAATAGATGGCGAACGACAACGATGCTACGATGGAGATCAAGGTGTCGCGCCGGTGACGATGGTGATCACGATGGTGCTTCGAAGATGGAGATCACAAGCACAAGATGATGATGGCCATATCATATCATTATATTGATTGCATGTGATGTTTATCCTTTATGCATCTTATCTTGCTTTGATTGACGGTAGCATTTTAAGATGATCTCTCACTAATTATCAAGAAGTGTTCTCCCTGAGTATGCACCGTTGCGAAAGTCCTTCGTGCTGAGACACCACATGATGATCGGGTGTGATAGGCTCTACGTTCAAATACAATGGGTGCAAAACAGTTGCACACGCGGAATACTCAGGTTAAACTTGACGAGCCTAGCATATACAGATATGGCCTCGGAACACGGAGACCGAAAGGTCGAACGTGAATCATATAGTAGATATGATCAACATAGTGGTGTTCACCATTGAAACTACTCCATCTCACGTGATGATCGGACATGGTTTAGTTGATCTGGATCATGTGATCACTTAGATGGCTAGAGAGATGTCTGTCTAAGTGGGAGTTCTTAAGTAATATGATTAATTGAACTTAAATTTATCATGAACTTAGTACCTGATAGTATTTTGCTTGTCTATGTTTGTTGTAGATAGATGGCTCGTGCTGTTGTTCCGTTGAATTTTAATGCGTTCCTTGAGAAAGCAAAGTTGAAAGATGATGGTAGCAATTACACGGATCGGGTCCGTAACTCGAGGATTATCCTCATTGCTGCATGTAAGAATTATGTCCTGGAAGCACCGCTGGGTGCCAACCTGCTGCTGATGCAATCGACAACGTTAAGAACGTCTGGCGAGAGCAAAGCCGATGACTACTCGATAGTTCGATGTGCCATGCTTTACGGCTTAGAACCGGGTCTTCAACGACGTTTTGAACGTCATGGAGCATATGAGATGTTCCAGAGTTGAAGTTAATATTTCAAGCAAATGCCCGGATTGAGAGATATGAAGTCTCCAATAAGTTCTATAGCTGCAAGATGGAGGAGAATAGTTACGTCGGTGAACACATACTCAAAATGTATGGGTATAATAATCACTTGATTCAACCGGGTTAATCTTCACGATGATAGTGTCATTGATGTAATTCTTCAATCATCGCCACCAAGCTACAAGAGCTTCGTGATGAACTATAATATGCAAGGGATGGACAAGACTATTCCCGAGCTCTTCGCAATGCTAAAAGCATGGAGGTAGAAATCAAGAAGGAGCATCAAGTGTTGATGGTTAACAAGACCACCAGTTTCAAGAAAAGGGCAAAGGGAAGAAGAAGGAAACTTCAAGAAGAACAACAAACAAGTTGCTGCTCAAGAGAAGAAACCCAAGTCCGGACCTAAGCTCAAAATCGAGTGCTTCTCTCGCAAGCGATCGACACTTTGAGCGAACTGCCCCAAGTATTTGGCGGATAAGAAGGATGTCAAAGTGAACAAAGGTATATGTGATATACATGTTATTGATGTGTACCTTACTAATGCTTTCAGTAGAATCTGGGTATTTGATACTGGTTCTGTTGCTAATATTTGCAACTCGAAACAGGGACTACGGATTAAGCGAAGATTGGCTAAGGACGAGGTGACAATGCGCGTGGGAAATGGTTCCAAAGTCGATGTGATCGCGGTCGGCACGCTACCTCTACATCTACCATCAGGATTAGTTTTAGACCTAAATAATTGTTATTTGGTGCCAGCGTTGAGCATGAACATTATATGTGGATCTTGTTTGATGCGAGACGGTTATTTATTTAAATCAGAGAATAATGGTTGTTCTATTTATATGAGTAATATCTTTATGGTCATGCACCCTTGAAGAGTGGTCTATTTTTATTGAATCTCGATAATAGTGATACACATATTGATAGTGTTGAAACCAAAAGATGCAGAGTTGATAATGATAGTGCAACTTATTGTGGCACTGCCGTTTAGGTCATATCGGTGTAAAGCGCATGAAGAAACTCCATACTGATGGGCTTTTGGAATCACTTGGTACTTGCGAACCGTGCCTCATGGGCAAGATGACTAAAACGCCGTTCTCCGGAACTATGGAGCGAGCAACTGATTTATTGGAAATCATACATACTGATGTTTGTGGTCCAATGAATGTTGAGGCTCGCGGCGGGTATCGTTATTTTCTCACCTTCACAGATGATTTGAGCAGATATGGGTATATCTACTTAATGAAACACAAGTCTGAAACATTTGAAAAGTTCAAAGAATTTCAGAGTGAAGTGGAAAATCATCGTAACAAGAAAATAAAGTTTCTATGATCTGATCGTGGAGGAGAATATTTGAGTTACGAGTTTGGTCTACACTTGAAACAATGCGGAATAGTTTCGCAACTCACGCCACCCGGAACACCACAACGAAATGGTGTGTCCGAACGTCGTAATCGTACTTTACTAGATATGGTGCGATCTATGATGTCTCTTACTGATTTACCGCTATCGTTTTGGGGTTATGCTTTAGAGACGACCGCATTCACGTTAAATAGGGCACCATCAAAATCCATTGAGACGATGCCTTATAAACTGTGGTTTGGCAAGAAACCAAAGTTATCGTTTCTTAAAGTTTGGGGCTGCGATGCTTATGTGAAGAAACTTCAACCAGATAAGCTCGAACCTAAATCGGAGAAATGTGTCTTCATAGGATACCGAAAAGAGACTATTGGGTACACCTTCTATCATAGATCTAAGGGCAAGATATTCGTTGCTAAAATCGGATCCTTTCTAGAGAAGGAGTTTCTCTCGAAAGAAGTGAGTGGGAGGAAAGTAGAACTTGATGAGATAACTGTATCTGCTCCCTTATTGGAAAGTAGTTCATCACAAGAACCGGTTCCTGTGACAACTACACCGATTAGTGAGGAAGCTAATGATATTGATCATGAAACTTCAGATCAAGTTTCTCTCAACCTCGTGGGTCTACGAGTAAGATCCGCACTGAGTGGTACGGTAATCCTGTTCGGAAGTCATGTTACTTGACCATGATGAACCTACGAACTATGAGGAAGCGATGATGAGCCCAGATTCCGCAAAATGGCTAGAAGCCATGAAATCGAGATGGGATCCATGTATGAAAACAAAGTATCGACTTTGGTTGACTTGCCGATGATCGGCAAGCCATTGAGAATAAATGGATCTTTAAGAAGAAGATCGACGCCGATGGTAATGTAACGTCTATAAAGCTCGACTTGTTGCGAAAGGTTTTCGACAAGTTCAAGGGTTGACTACGATGAGACTTTCTCACCGTAGCGATGCTTAAGTCTGTCCGAATCATGTTAGCTATTGCTGCATTTCATGATTATGAAATTTGGCAAATGGATTTCAAAACTGCATTCTTGAATGGATTTCTGGAAGAAGAGTTGTATATGATGCAGCCAGAAGGTTTTGTTCATCCAAAAGGTGCTAACAAAGTGTGCAAGCTCCAGCGATCCATTTATGGACTGGTGCAAGCATCTCGGAGTTGGAATAAACGCTTTGATAGTGTGATCAAAGCATATGGTTTTATACACACTTTTGGAGAAGCTTTGTATTTACAAGAAAGTGAGTGGGAGCTCAGAGCATTTCGATATTATATGTAGATGACATATTATTAGTTGGAAATGATATAGAATTTCTAGATAGCATAAAGGGATACTTGAATAAAAGTTTTTCAATGAAAGACCTCGGTGAAGCTGCTTACATATTGGGTATCAAGATTTATAGAGATAGATCAAGACGCTTAATAGGACTTTCACAAAGCACATACCTTGATAAAATTTTGAAAAAGTTCAAAATGGATCAGGCAAAGAAAGGGTTCTTGCCCGTGCTACAAGGTGTGAAGTTGAGTCAAACTCAATGCCCGACCACAATGAGAAGATAGAGAGAAATGGAAGATGTTCCTATGCTTCAGCCATAGGCTCTATCATGTATGCAATGCTGTGTACCGCACCGACGATGCTTAGCAATAAGCTTGGCAGAAGGTACCAAAGTAATCCAGAGTGGATCATCGGACAGCGGTCAAGAACATCCTGAAATGCGTGAAAAGGACTAAGGATATGTTTCTCGTATATGGAGGTGACAAAGAGCTAGTCGTAAATGGTTACGTCGATGCAAGCTTTGACACTGATCCGGACGATTCTAAATCGCAAACCAGATACGTGCTTTTATTAAACGGTGGAGCTGTAAGTTGGTGCAGTTCTAAACAAAGCGTCGTGGCGGGATCTACATGTGAAGCGGAGTACATAGCTGCTTCGGAAGCAGCAAATGAAGGAGTCTGGATGAAGGAGTTCATTTTCGATCTAGGTGTCATACCTAGTGCATCGGGACCAATGAAGATCTTCGTGACAATCTTGGTGCAATTGCCTTGGCAAAGGAATCCAGATTTCACAAGAGGACCAAGCACATCAAGAGACGCTTCAATTCCATTCGGGACCAAGTCCAAGTGGGAGACATAGAGATTTGCAAGATACATACGGATCTGAATGTTGCAGACCCATTGACTAAGCCTCTCTCACGAGCAAAACATGATCAACACGAAGACTCCATGGGTGTTAGAATCATTACTATGTAATCTAGATTATTGACTCTAGTGCAAGTGGGAGATCAAGGAAATATGCCCTAGAGGCAATAATAAAGTTATTATTTATTTCCTCATATCATGATAAATGTTTATTATTCATGCTAGAATTATATTAACCGGAAACATGATACATGTGTGAATACATAGACAAACATATAGTCACTAGTATGCCTCTACTTGACTAGCTCATTAATCAAAGATGGTTATGTTTCCTAACCATAGACATGTGTTGTCATTTGATTAATGGGATCACATCATTAGGAGAATGATGTGATTGACATGACCCATTCTGTTAGCCTAGCACTTGATTGTTTAGTATATTGCTATTGCTTTCTTCATGACTTATACATGTTCCTCGTAACTATGAGATTATGCAACTCCGTTTACGGAGGAACACTTTGGTGCTACCAAACGTCACAACGTGAATCGGGTGATTATAAAGGAGTACTACAGGTGTCTCCAAAGGTACATGTTGAGTTGGCGTATTTCGAGATTAGGTTTTGTCACTCCGATTGTCGGAGAGGTATCTCTGGGCCCTCTCGGTAATGCACATCACTATAAGCCTTCCAAGCAATGTAGCTAATGAGTTAGTTACGGAATGATGCATTACGTAACGAGTAAAGAGACTTGCCGGTAACGAGATTGAACTAGGTATTGGATACCGACGATCGAATCTCGGGTAAGTAACATACCGACGACAAAGGGAA
The DNA here is from genome assembly GCA_021437245.1 of Aegilops speltoides. NCBI lineage: Eukaryota > Viridiplantae > Streptophyta > Magnoliopsida > Poales > Poaceae > Aegilops > Aegilops speltoides. Next base: position 423,191,737 of record CM038144.1, on the reverse strand, counting down.
CAACGTATGTTGTTATGCGGTTTGACCGATAAAGATCTTCGTAGAATATGTAGGAACCAATATGGGCATCCAGGTTCCGCTATTGGTTATTGACCGAGAATAGTTCTAGGTCATGTCTACATAGTTCTCGAACCCGTAGGGTCCGCACGCTTAACGTTACGATGACAGTTTTATTATGAGTTTATAAGTTTTGATGTACGAAGTTTGTTCGAGTCCGGATGTGATCACAGGCATGACGAGGAGTCTCGAAATGGTCGAGACATAAAGATTGATATATTGACGGCTATATTCGGACACGAAGTGTTCCGGCGTTTTGGAGAAAACCGGAGTGCCAAGGGTTACCGAACCCCGGGAGAGTAATGGGCCTTATGGGCCTTAGTGGAGAGAGAGAGGGCGGCATGGGCATGGGCCGCCCCTCCCCCTCGGGTCCGACTGACTAGGAGGGTGCGGTGCCCCCCTCTATCCTTCTCCCTCTCCCCCTTCCTTTCCCCCTCCTAGTAGGAGTAGGAAAGGGGGAGTCCTACTCCTACTAGGAGGAGGACTCCTCCTCCTTGGCGCACCCACAAGGGCCGGCCGGCCTCCCCCCTTGCTCCTTTATATACGGGGGCGGGGGGCACCCTAGGACACACAAGTTGATCTATGGATCGTTCCTTAGCCGTGTGCGGTGCCCCCTCCACCATATTCCACCTCGGTCATATCGTCGCGGAGTTTAGGCGAAGCCCTGCGCCGGTAGAACATCAACATCGTCACCACGCTGTCGTGCTGACGGAACTCATCCCTGAAGCTTTGCTGGATCGGAGCCCGAGGATCGTCATCGAGTTGAACGTGTGCTGAACTTTGAGGTGCCGTACGTTCGGTACTTGGATCGGTCGGATCGTGAAGACGTACGACTACATCAACCGCGTTGTCATAACGCTTCTTCTTACGGTCTAAGAGGGTACGTGGACAACACTCTCCCCTCTCGTTGCTATGCCATCACCGTGATCTTGCGTGTGCGTAGGAATTTTTTTGAAATTACTACGTTCCCCAACAACTGTGTGTTCTCTGAACACACTGGGCGGTAAGCCTTTAATAAGCAGATCTTCAAACACTTGTCTGTTGCTTTTATGCTTAAATCATTTCTACATAATTCTGGACTTTCTCCTTTACAACGCATAACTCTATGTCAGTGTGTTTGACATCAACACTTGACTCGTTGTTATAGGAGTGAAAAACTTAAAATGGTTATCACTGTTGTCAACCATTATCAACTCTGAGTACAGGTCTCCTTAACCATTTTGCCTATCCCTCAGCCTCATATCAAGCTATAACATGTTTTTGCATCACACTGATGATAATTGTTTCATTCTTTGGAGCTTTTCCACACAAAAACTCCAAGTGTGGAAGTTAGCGACAATTGTGGATTTCGCTATACATTTCACAAGTCATGTCTTAGTACTCACAATCTTTCGAAAGCACTTATTTCTTTCAGCATGAGGCTGATATCTTTGACTCCATTCCAATGATCCATATATGGACTAGACATTGCCAAAACAACCCAGATACGTTAACTGTGTAATATATTGAGCCTCCAACAGCTGAAGCATATGGCACCATACCCATTTTCAATCTGTTCTCATCAACTTTTGGAACACCAAAGTTTCTAGTTCCATTACCCTTGACTATAAGAATAGTCGTAGGTTTTCTCGCATGCATACTTTAGAGACCTTTCTTAGCATGTCCATGCGACATTCCTAATGCCCCCTTTTTATTCTTTTCTTGGTGAATCTCGATAATTATAACGAGAGACACTCTACCGAGAACATTCTTTTGAACTTTGAGAACAAGAACTTCTTTTCTTCTCCTGCAGTAGATTGACATGACAAGTAGCAAGTAGGACGTCATCCACATGCACAGGATTAGAATGAATTTCCTATTCTATAAATTTGCATGAATACAATTGTCCTCTCATTTTCTTTAACCCAAAATAACATCTGATTCTACTAACTTTAAATGCCACTGTCTAGAGACTTGTTCTAGTCCATAAAAGACTTCTTGAAGCAGTATCCCTTGTGTTCTTTACTTTCATTTGATGTAACTCAGATCATGATGTCGATCATGATGTGCCACTGACACTCATTGCAATCTATTCATTCTCTTTGCACAAAATCTTTTGATTTAAGTCGCGCTTTACACCTTTGCATATTTCCTTTGGAGTCACGTTGACCTTGTAGACCCTTTACAACCTACTATTTTGGCTCCACTGGAAATTACTTATGAGTCCCAAACATCGTCGGGATTCACCAATTTTATTTCATCTCACATAGTCTATTATCATTTAGACAAATAGACACTTCTTGAAGCTCGATTGAGCGCTTTAAATGGGGTGGGATCAACCTCCATTAACATAGATTTTATAGTAATCAGAAGTATCTGATTTTCTCATTCCTTGAGACCATCTGTGTCTCAGGTACTGGCACTTCTTTCATATGGGGCTGTTGTTGCTTTTGCCAAGAGGCAAATTAATTCTATAGTCTTTCCTTTCCAAGAGGCAATAGGTTTTACAGGGACCTTTATCACAAGATCCATGTTTTCTCATTCCTCCTTTTATAGAGGCACAACATGTGAGATCCATGTTTTCTCATTCCTCCTTTTATAGAGGTAACACATGTGTTGTATAGGTCATACAACATGCTCCCCCAGATACAATCTATTCGAGTCTTAGGTATTTTCATACCATGCTCCCCTAGATTACTCCATCTTCACTAGAAATGACGTATCTTTAAACTTTACTATTTGGGTTTATTCTGTTAAAACTTTCTTCTTTATGGCACTTTAAGCACCATCTTAGTATTCCTTAGTCTGCATTCAAAACTGTAAATGATCCAGGAATACATCTATTTCTTTTCTTTAGGGGTATAATTATGACCGTCGTACTCCCCCAGACGATCACATTCTTCATTAATGGATCACTTTAGATGCATAATGTGCATCACATTATCTAAATTATAGGGGAGTTTTATCATTCTTAATTTATTTCATATTTCTTTCCCCCTCTCGAAATGTGGCAAGAACTTTTCTGCCACAATTTCGAAAAACCATTCATAACTCTTGTGAATTGAGGAACTTAGATTATCTACTTCTTTTATCTGATTAGTTCATATGAAATGAAGTTATCTGTTAACCGGTATGGGAGTACTTTTTTCTCATTCCATTTCAGAAACTCAACAAAGTTCTTTATCATTAGTACTTTTGCAAGTCACACTTGCATATAATTCTTATCTTTAGGTTCGTCTGCAACTTTTATTCTCTTTGGATTTATTGAGTGTTTAATGACCGTTACACATAAGGTGTACGGCCGATACTAGGAAAGCATAATAGCTACTCCATACTTTTCTCTCAGAGTGGGACACATTAAAAGGACATGAGTCATCATGTCTTTCTCCTGTCATACATGATAAGTCTGGGAAAATTTCTGCCGCCATACGGGTTACGCAGGGATTTTCCCAGGCTTTTCCTGCCATGCGGATTTTTTCATAATCATCTTTTCCCGCCGTGCAGGTAATTCCCTATAAGGGACATAAATGCAAGAATTGGCTCTTTTGACTGCATATTCAATCATCAAATTTAGGAATAAACCCGAATGCTCTTTGACACACATGCTTGATACAACGTTGGTCAAATTAAACATGCATGTTGCTTGTTTCATCTCAAATCATGTTGACTAAAAAATCTTCTTTATAGAGAGTACATGAAAGACTTCTCAATGATCTATCTCTTTTCTTTTGAAGCAATTCTTTAGAAAGAACATACTCCTTCATGTTATGACCTTTCTTGGTCATCTTTCGGGTCACAAGTACCCAATCATTCACTTTCACGAATAAAAGCATGGAAAACTTTTAGTCTGAGAAAAATTAGCCAATAATCAACAATAATGAGCATAAAAATAACCCCATGTTAGTCTGGTTAAAAAATATGCACATTAAACTTTTAAAACTTTCTTTTATATTCTAAATCACCATTGGGCAGAATTAGAATAAAACACCATCCTTCTACATTAATTCCATATCACCGTTGGGCAGAAATGGAAATAATGCATATAACTCATAAAAAATGTGATGATAGTATAAACTTTCTTTCATAGTGTGTCTATTAAACAACTTTGCTAAGAAATAACCATCATCATCAACTTTATTGCCACGGGAACAAGAAATATACATTCCTCTGGTTCAAGAGCATTTATTGATCTTTATCTGTTCTCTGAAAATTGATCACTTTGATACAAAATTTATCAGAGATTTAAGCTTTGAACATAAAACTCATAGAATTATAGTACTGTTATCAACAATGTTGGTCAGAAAATAACAATACAATATTTTATCTTTAAAACAAATATCTTTCTTTTGTCATAGCGAAAAACTATCTGAATCTGATTTTACCCACAGGGAAAAACATTGCTAAGAACAGTTCTGCCAATTAAATTTTCCCGTTGGTTCCAATTTAATTTGAGGATAAAACTTTTACTTTGCAGCGAAAAGTTACTATATTCTATTCAGAAACAATTATGTACTCTTTTACTCTCTAAGCAATTTTAACCGATTGGTTCAAAATTGCATTAGAAAAGCAACAATTTAATCTTTTACTTTAGTTCTATTCACTTTTTCTAAAAGAGCACTTTTATTTTAATTTGCAGCAAAAAACATGAATTGAAAAATTCATGAACTTTTTGCTTTGTTATATTTACTTTTAAAAGAGCACTTATATTTATTTGCAGCGGAAAACATGAATTAAAAAATTCATGAACTTTTTTCTTTTCAGAAACTTTTCTTTTACTTTTCTATTTTCTAAACAAAAATATTCTTTGAATAATTTTGAATAGAAAGAAAACTGTATCAACTTTGCCCAGAAAACTGGACAAAAACTGAAAAAACATAGCAGCCCAGCACGCATGGCTGGGCTTCCTTCTCTTTTGGCCCAAAAAAGGCCCGGCGCGGGCGCTGCCTCTCTGGCCTGGTCCAGCCGGCCAACAACCCAACTTAGTTCCGGCCCACTGGACCACAAGTGCGCTATGGTTTGCGTCCCAACTGTCCAGTTCGATCCGATGGTCCCCCTGTCGTGGAATTGTCACGTCAGATGTCCTCGTGAAAGGACTTAGTTGTGGAGCCATCGCAACTAGGAAGCTTGAAGGGGTTAAATTAAATTGGGACAAAGGACACAAGAGGGTTTATACTAGTTCGGCCTCTTACGGTGAAGGTAAGGCCTACGTCTAGTTGGGTTGGTATTGATGTTTCGATGACCAGGGAGCGAGATACGCTATGCCCGGCTCTTGATGAGTTGTTTCTTGCCCTAAGCCGCCAGCAGGTCGTCCCCTTATATACACATGTTGACGCCCTGTGGCCTACAGAGTCCCAGCCGTCTCATAAACAGTGTCCGGCTCGGTGACTAGTCAAATCTACCTTATGTTACAAGTCATGCCATCATGGCGGTATACTACAACGGGCCTTAAGTCGCCTGTGGGCCTTAAGCCCTTTGTTGAATCGCCATCTTCATGCTTGGTCTTGGGCTTATCTCTGATGAGTCTGCTTTGTGTAACCCGGCCCCTCCTGGACGGCTTACACAAATAGTCATATCCCAACATTAGGCCCCAGATTGATTTGAACATGTTCATGTCAGTCTTAAAAAAATATTTTTAAAGAATAAATCTTCAGTCCTCTGACTATACAAAGGGCTTTCTTTAACCCGCCATGACGTCATCTTCTGGATCCATCTTAACCCAGCGTGACGTCATTCTTTCCTTAATTCATTTTCTATTCCATCGTATCCTTCAACGGATCTCTGCTTTTATTGAGTGCTCCGAAAATCGAGGCGTCGGGGCCGCTGGATAGTAATTCTTATCTCCTCGTTTCCTGCGCCGTCTGAGTTATCCTCTCCCTATAAATAGCCGCGACTTAGGTCTTTCATTTTGCTCCTTCCAGTAGTCTTCTTCCTCTCCTCTCTGCCACTCGAGCTCCGTCGCCGCCGCCGTCGAACCCCTCGCCTTCATCGACTCAGGCCGCTGCATCACCCTGACTCTGACCAGAAATCGATGGCGAACCTCCACAGCTCATCCGCATCTGTGAGTTCCTCTCCTTCCACTTCTGTAGATCTGCATTGGAACCCTGTTGAGTTCGTCGGTGTTCATAACTGCCCGACACAAATCCTCGCTAGTTTACACCTCCAATGCCCTGTCTAGATTATAGAACTATGTAGAACTGCTGCGGTAGTTGTTTGTGTTGATCTTGCATAGAAACAGATCTCGTTTCCCTTGTTTGGAAACCCTCTTCGAGTGCGTGAACTTCTCTGCCCTGTTTTTAGGTCTAGAAAAATTTCCTTTCAGAACAATAATTTGATCCAAAATAATAGCTGTCGTATGTGAAACTTGTTTCTATCACCCGGAAAGCTTCTTCTGGTAAAATGCTCTTAAACACAACTGTCCATGTGTCCGGTTTAAATAAGTGATACTGAGCTGTAAGCCTTGCCTTCTTCTCATGACCTTAAGAATTTTGAATCGCTCTTGATGCTTGTAGCGGCTTAAATATTGCTGCACAATCACCCTTATATCATTAGGCCCCTTTCTTAAGCCGCCACTTTAAGTAATTCAGATATTTCCCCCGGGTCAAAGTTGAACCGGAACTTTCTTATTTTGTCGTAGGCCAACTGTTGTCATGGCTCCTAAGGCGGCCAAAGCCCCTGTGACTTGCAATTGGGTTCCATCCAGAGTGACCAAAAGCAAACTTGCCGAGTTCGTGAAGTCTGGCCATCTGCCAAAGAAGGAGGTCATGTCTTATCGTGCCCCTCACCCGTCTGAGGAGATACCTCAACCCAAAGATGGGGAGGTAATAGTTTTCACAGATCACATGAACCGGGGATTTGCCCCTCCCGGCTCAAAATTCTTCAGGGAAGTTCTGAATTTCTTTGACCTTAGACCTCAAGATATTGGACCCAATTCCTTGTCAAATCTTTGCAATTTTCAAGTCTTCTGCGAGGTGTACCTGGGAGAGGAGCCAAATCTACTTTTGTTCAGAGAACTTTTTTATTTGAACCGGCAAAATGAACGTGCCAACGGGCCTAGCCTTGAACTTAGCGGCATCTCAATCCAGCGGCGGCGAGATTGTCTTTTTCCTTATGCTGAACTGCCAAGTCACCCGAAAGATTGGAACCAGACGTGGTTCTACTGTCAAGATACGTCACCGGCTGATGAGAGTCCTCTGCCCAGCTTTCGCGCCCTGCGCCTTGAATACAATCATCATCTGGCAGATAAGTTGACTGATGTTGAACGCCTACCTCTCAATCCCACCATTAAGAAGATCAAAGCTCTTTTAGGCAACGGGTTAAGTGGCATTGATTTCGTCCGGGTCTGGGTCACCTGGCGGATACTACCATTAAGCCGCCGCTCCGGCTTAATGTATACTTACTCAGGCGAGAAGTATGATCCAATGCGTCACAGTCCCGATGACTTACCAGATGATGTGGTAGATGCTACGACCCAGTCACTGTTGAAAGAGGGCACTGTAACCAGTAATACCTTCGGTTTACTTCCCTTCTGCAAGAAGAACCCGGCCCTTGCGATAAGTTACCAATCTTCATAAATACTCTTTAACATATTATACCTTCTTGTACTTATGATTCTTTATCTTTTTCCACAGGCCGGTGATAATTTCTGGAAGGTCAAGTATGACCATGAGGCTGCCAAACAGGCCAGGGCAACCAGGAAAACTGAAAGGAAAACAGCCAAGACGGGCACCTCCAAGAAGAAGAAACCCAACGCCTCCGATATGCTTAAATTGGATGACTCTTCTTCGGATGAGGAAGAGGTAATCTTTTGATTTTCTTAACTCCTTTGTCGTTATTTTACTGACATTTTATCCTTTTAGGAGGATACAGGGAACAGTCAAGCAATTGACGAAGAGGTAACTATAATCTCCTCCAACTCAGAGCCTTTGCCAACGCAAAAAATCCGAAGGGTGACCCAGAAAGTAAGATTTTCACATCTTCTAGCTTACCAAGATCCTCAATTTCTTTTGAAGCAACAACAGCTTGAAAACCGGCGGCAGACTCGGGCCAACCAAGACAGGGAACTCTCCTCCGGTTTACCCGATGCAACCAGGAAGCGTCGGACCAAGGTTATCTCTGATTTACGTTCTGCTTTACCTTTGGCGGGTTTGATTCGCCAACCTCTCAATTCATCTGACTCTAATTATTAGGATACCTCTCCGTCTTCTGACGAGTTGATGCAGTCAAACATGCCGGCTTTTAAAACGGCTCCCGGGTAATGTAACCTTTCTTACTTTAAGTTTTTCCATACTTATACTTTGATACTTATCCTTCCACCTTGATCGACAGCCTGCAAGTGAAGCCCAACAAGAGGGAAAAGAAGAATAAGTCGTCCCGAGACCCGGTGGTCACTGAACCGGCGCTTTACTCATCCGTTCTTGACAGCTCCACTCATCAGCCACCGCCTGAACCGGCTTCTGATATTCCGGTGCCAACCTCTGACCCGCCTGCAGAAGACGTTATCCACAACTCTGATAACCCGGAAATTCCTAGCCTGGCCAAGACGACTGACCCGGAAGTTGAAATTGTGAAAAGCCAATATGTTGAACCGGGCCAGCCTACTGTTGTTGCCCAATGCACTACCAAGGAGAAGTTTGCTCGACGTCGGAAAGCCAAACAGGACATCACTGATTATACTCACCCCAACATTGGTGATATAGTCTCGGGCTATCTGAACCAATTGCACAATAGTCGTGACCTGGAAATTGACATGGTGAAGCAAATGCAGCACAAATCTGAGGTATAACTTATGCTTTTACTCTGAACCTTACTTACTATACCAGCCCCCAAGTCTATTGCTTATGAATAAATATGCTGTAGACTTAGAAATCTACTTAGGTTGTCCGGTTTAAAGTGAATACATTTAACCCGGTGATAGCATGAGACTTTGAATTTGCGTTACACATTAGCCCCCAAGTGTCAAGTATCTTTACTTGTAGAGTGCTTGAGACTTAATATGTATGACTCAGTAGAATAGGTTAAAAGTTTCTTTAAGCATACATTAGCCCCCAAGTGCCAAGTATCTTTACTTGTAAAGTGTTTGGGACTTGAATGTTACCTTACCATGATTATTACCATAACCTGATGTCAATGCAGGCCACCATAAGTCAATTTGAGTCGGAGATCGCTGACCTAAAGAGCCAGCTAAAAACCAAGAGCTTGAAACTCAGAAAGCCAACTCCAAGTTTGAATTCAGTGTCTCTGAACAAGAGAAGCTGAAGAAAATTTTTGAGTCGGAGAATAAAGCTTGGTTTGATGAGAGGGCTGCACTAGTGACTCGGGCCGAAACAGCAGAAGCATCTCTTACAGAGGCAACAACCGAGCTGTCCGACTTAAAACGGCAGATATCCCAAATGGTCTCAGCCATCTTCGGTAAGTCACTCTATCGAACCTTAAATATTGTAATCTTCCAAGGATTATTGTAATAGTTATCTCCGGCTTACTGTTATGCCTGTGAACATACAGGCCCCAGGAGTACCAACCTGAAGGAAAATATGTTGATCAAGCTTAAGGCGGTCTACACCTTAGTGGAGCAGTTGTACTCCGGGTCACAACGTGCTTTGGCCGTTGTGGCCTTATCAAATACCACTCCTTGCCTTCTTCAAGATGTGTTGAGGCATCTCTCAGTGCTACCTCAACGAATTCAGGATTTAAGGCGGGCATCTGCGAGAGCCGGAGCCGTGGCCGCATTAAGCCGGGCAAGGGCATGGGTGCCAGAACTTGACTTGGTTGATCTCTCTCTTGGATATCCAAGCCTGAAGGAGGACGGCACTGCCTTTGACGACCAAGACTTCACTGCCTATGTCAAAGTCGTACGTCCCCTGGCGACTCTCATTGGGAACGATACTGATCTTACTAAGTATTCGTCGGGCTATGATAGCGAGAACCGGAGAATCCCAAACGTCCCATATGACCAAGTCAGCCTGATCCCTCCAACGCGTAAGCATACCTTTGCCCATGAAGTGGACCCGCCGGTTTAATAGATGATGAGGCTGAATTTGAAGCCTTGAGTGGCATTGACTGGGCCTCGTCCACCTTCCAAGACAAAGCAACCGACGGAGAGGCGGAGAAGGATAACCCAGAGTTGTCAAGCCCGCCAAAGGAATGAGCCGCCAGGCACTTTATAACTTTGCCAAACAATGCTTCACTTATTCAGACTCGGGGAGTCTTGTAATAGGATAGAAAAACTTCTTAATGCTGGTCATGCCCTTGCGCATGTTTATGGTGCTTACTACTTCTGTAAGCCGCCATTACTATATTTTGCTCGCTTATGTTAACCATGTCTTTCCTTGATGTTTAACTTTCTTTACCTTATCTTACACATAAAACAAGTAAAACTTTCTGGGCGGTTTACTGCGCCAGGGGGTTATAGAGTATTGATAACCCAGAACATGACCAAAAGACATCATATATAGGCCAGTTCATGATTATTTAAAATATAATCACAACAGCATACCTGTGACCCTTTTGATAGTCTTCCCGGCTCATTTGAGGCTTTACCTGGCACTTTTTAGAACCTAGGGTAATCAATATTAAACCGGAAGAATCAAGAACCATCTCCTCAAGAAGGTTTCAATGACAGTTAAAGTAATTATATTTATAAGCAATGTTCACAGGCTCCTAATTCGAATATGACCAGAGAACCGTCCCAAAGGAGTTAAGCTAAGATTCGGAGACGATCATATAGCCCCAGTGGCTTTGGCGATGCCGATCAAGTGGGTATCGACAACTATGTTCTCTTTGGTTCGAATATGACCTATGTTTGAACTGGAAGCCCCCAAGTGAACATAAGAGTTGTTTAATGATGCTGATTCGAATACGATCCACGTCAGACCCAAAGGGGTTAAGCTGTGATTCAAATATGATCAAGAAGCCCCCAAGTGGGTTTGGCAGTATGCCGATCAAGTGGGTATTGACAGCTATGTTCTCTTTGGTTCGAATACGACCTATGTTTGAACAGGAAGCCCCCAAGTGACCATGGCTAGATTCAGATATGATCATAAGCCAGTCCAAAGGGTAAGCCAGATTCAGATGTGATTCGCTCCCTGTTGGTTGTCTCCACTACCTGACAAAGAAGACACATAGAGTTTTGAGGGTAAAAAGGACAGAGGGCCTGCTTTTATTTCCTTATATAATATATACATCGTCAAAAAATGTATACATCTTGAAAGCCGGTGGCTTAAGTATAATAAGGCCGGAGATGAGCTATATTCCACGGCCGGCGGGTCTCCTCCTCCGACTTAAGTGAGTCCTTGTGCTCTCGGATATCGATGAGGTAATATGACCCGTTGTGCAGATTCTTGCTGACCACAAAGGGTCCTTCCCAAGGCGGGGATAGCTTGTGCATATTAGACTGATCCTGGATGAGCCGAAGCACCAAGTCGCCTTCCTGAAAGGTTCTGCTCATAACCCGGCGGCTGTGATAGCAATGCAGGTCTTGTTGATAAATCGCCAAGCGGGCTATTGCCAAGTCTCGCTCCTCATCCAGTAAGTCAAGTGCATTCTGACGAGCTTCTTCATTGTCAGCCTCAACATAAGCCGCCACGCGGGGTGAATCGTGTCGAATGTCACTTGGTAGGACCGCCTCTGCACCATACACCATAAAGAAAGGCGTGTAGCCTGTAGATCTGTTAGGCGTAGTGTTGATGCTCCATAACACGGAAGGTAACTCCTCCACCCAACAACCCGGGGTCCGCTGTAAGGGGACTAAGAGCCGGGGTTTGATACCTTTCAGGATCTCTTGATTAGCTCTTTCTGCTTGACCATTGGATTGAGGATGAGCAACAGCCAAAACATCAAGCCGGATATGTTCTCTTTGACAGAACTCTTCCATGGCACCCTTGGAGAGATTAGTGCCATTATCAGTTATGATGCTATGTGGGAAACCAAAATGAAAGAGCACCTTTTTCATGAATTGAACCGTCGTGGCTGCATCACACTTACTGACCGGCTCTGCCTCAACCCACTTTGTAAACTTGTCCACTGCCACCACTAGATGTGTCTTTTTATCTTTAGACCTTTTGAAAGGTCCAACCATGTCAAGCCCCCAGACTGCAAATGGCTAAGTGATTGGGATCATCCTCAATTCTTGAGCCGGCACATGAGCTCGTCATGAGAACTTCTGACAACCATCACATTTGCTGACCAGATCCTCCGCATCAACATGAGCCGTCAATCAATAAAAACCATGACGAAAAGCTTTGGCTACGAGAGATTTTGACCCGGCATGATGGCCACAATCCCCTTCATGGATATCACGAAATATTTCTCGGCCCTCTGTAGGGGACACACAGCGTTGAAACGCCCCCGTGACACTTAGGTGATGTAACTCGCCGTTAACAATCGTCATAGACTTGGAGCGCCTGATGATTTGTCGCGCCAAGGTCTCTGTGACTCCCGGATAATTAAGCTACAGTGAACCGCTGCTAATGATGCCACGTCACCTCGATTACTATTGCTAATCTCGCGTTAGTTCAAAACCGATACAAATTCAAATTCGAAATAAAGCCAAACATCAAAATTTTCAAATATTAAAACCAAAATGTTCGGGTTGTACCAGTTAGTGCATAGGTGATTATGATGAAGAATCCACATCTTTATATAATGTATAAATGCACTAAAATGATTTAAACGGTAGCCAAAAACATTATTTAAATGCCTTTGGTATTTTATAAAATACTAAACTATTTATTTTGGGTTAGAACCTTTTTGTGGCAGAGGGTTATTTTGAAACGTAATTTTAGGAGCTATTGTCATATTTTACTAACTAAAATTATAATAACGTGGAACTAAAATTAAAACAGGAAAAGAATAGAAAACAATAGGAAATATAAAATAAAACAACCCCCCGACCTACTGGGCCTCAGCCCAGCCATCGGCCTACTAGGCCGGCCCACCCCGCCCTATATGGCCTTCCCGTGCCAAACCCTAACCCACCGACACCCCACTTCCCTCCACGTCGCCACTCCCTCTCCCGATCCGATCTGGATCCGGGGCCAACCTCCCCCACTCCCCTTGCTCCTCACCCCCTCTGCTCGATCCAGATCGGGGCAACGGCGCCCCGACCCCACCGACGACCGCGCCTCGCCGCCTGGAGTTCTCCCCTCACCGGACCTCCCCGCCGGACCACCGACGCCTCCTCATCTCCTCCCCACGGGTCGTTGCCCGCGACCCCGACGCGCCGACGCCACTAGTCGTCTCCGGCGCCACCCCGCCATCGCCGTGGTCCTCTCCGTCGCCGGCTCTCTCCGTTCCCCTCGTTGATGCCGCCTCACCAGACTGCCTCCCCTACGCCGCCGTCGTCCCCGTCCTCCTCCTCGAGCTCGAGCCCGCTGCCCTTGACCCCACGAATCGCGGTGAGGCCCGACCTCTCCTCCTCTCTCCGCCGCGTTGTCATGAGCTTCGCCGCCGTCGATTGCGGCCACGTCTAGCCACGCCTGTTCCCACAGCACCTTTGCTCCCGCAGCCTCAGACTTTCGCCCGGCGCCACCGCGCCCGTGCCGTCTGCGTGGCTGCCTAATCTTCTTCTGCCACCACTGCGCTGCTTCTGCAGCTGCCCGCCCCCGCTCGTCCCGTTCCTCGCGCTGACCGCCGCACCACCGAGCTTGCCTTGCCGGCTGACCTCGCGCCCCTGGCGCCCTGACTCGCCCCTGGCGCCCTGACTCACCCCTCCGGCAGCCTCCCCACTCCGGCCACCACCCGCGGCCTCCTCCTCGCATCTCCTCATTGCCACGCCACCACCTCCGCCTCCCTTGGTGGCGCCTTGGCACGGGCGCCAGACGCTTGGGCCATGGCCTCACTGCGTCGGGTGCCGTGAGCGCCCGTTCGGGCCACCCCGCAGCCAGCACCCGTTAAGGCCCCCTGTGCCTATGACGCGTGGGGCCCGCCCCTAAAATGTTTTTTAAGAAAAATAATAATAATAAATATATTAATAATAATAATTAATTAACTAATTAACTTAATTAATTCTGTTTAGATTAACGTAATTACTGGTAGGACTAATTAACCTGGATTAGTTAACTGTTAATTAATCAGTCAATGACATACGGGACCCTCACGTCAGTTTGACCCGATCAAGCGCTACATTGATCGGCCGACGTCATGATGACATCAGCATACACTATTCTGGATAATGTTAGAATTAAATAATTAAATAAATTTTAAAAATGATTAAATCTTTTAAAATTAATATAAAATAAACCGTAGCTCGGATGAAAATACTTTCTACATGAAAGTTCCTCAGAAAGAAGAGACGAATCTGGATACGCAGCCCGTTCGTCCGCCACACACCCTTAGCATAGCAAACACGCAACTTTCCCCTCCGGTTCATCTGTCCGAAAACGCGAAACACTGGGAATACTTTCCCGGATGTTTCCCCCCTTCATCGGTATCACCTACTACCGCGTTAGGGCACACATAGCACCGCGTATTGCCATGTTATGCTTTGTGATGCTTTGATTGCTTTGTTATTTATTGTGTTCCCCCTCCGTTACTTCTTTCTGGTAGACCCCGAGACTGCCAGCGACCCCGGTTCGACTACGGAGTTGACGACCCCTCCTTGCCAGAGCAACCAGGCAAGCCCCCCCTTGATCACCAGATATCGCCTATTCTCCTCTATACTGCTTGCATTAGAGTAGTGTAGCATGTTACTGCTTTTCGTTGATCCTATTCTGATGCATAGCCTGACATTGTTGCTACATCTGTTGATACCTTACCTGCAATCCTAAATGCTTAATGTAGGATGCTAGTTTATCATCATTGGCCCTACATTCTTGTCAGTCTGCCTTGCTATACTATTGGGCCGTGATCACTCGGGAGGTGATCATGGGTATATACTATACATACATACATATTACACAGATGGTGACTAAAGTCGGGTCAGCTCGTTGAGTACCCGCAAGTGATCCCGATGTGGGGGCCGAAAGACAGTGGCTCCATCCCGGTAGAGGTGGGCACTGGGTTCCCGACGGCCCCGATCACACTTTAATGGCGGAGCGACAGGCAGGTTGAGACCACCTAGGAGACAGGTGGGCTGGCCCTGTCGGCGTCTGCGGTTGCTTCATAATAACACGCTGAACGAGATCTTGGTATTTGATCCGAGTCGACCATTTGGTCTATCGCACTAACCATCTACGCGGGAGTAGTTATGGGTATCCCGCGTCGTGGTATCGGCCAAGCCTTCTTGGCGTCGATGACGGAGCGGCGCTACGGGTTGGACTGCGTTAACGCAACTTCCTTTGTAATGGAGGTTGCTAGGTCTGCTCACCGTCACAGTCGCAACATGCGGTGTGCAATGGGCGATGGGCCCGGACCCTGCACAAGCATAGGATTTAGACCGGCGGGCTGACCTCTCACAGCCTAGGTGGGGCTGCGGCGTGTTGATCTTCCGAGGCGGGCATGACCGGAAAGTGTGCCCGGCCAAATGGGATCGAGCGTGTTGGGTTATGTGGTGCACCCTGCAGGGAAGTTTATCTATTCAATAGCCGTGTCCCTCGGTAAAGGACGACCGGAGTTGTACCTTGACCTTATGACAACTAGAACCGGATACTTAATAAAACACACCTTCCAAGTTCCACAGACAACCCGGTGATCGCTTTTCCAGGGGAGACGAGGGAGGATCGCGGGTAGGATTATGCTATGCGATGCTAATGGAGATGCTACTTGGAGATGCTACTTGGAGATGCTACTTGGAGGACTTCAATCTACTCTCTTCTACATCTTTGCAAGACGGAGGCTGCGAGCGTAGTCTTCGATAGGACTAGCTATCCCCTCTTATTCGGCATTCTGCAGTTCGGTCCGCGATATGGCCTCCTTACACATATACCCATGCATATGTAGTGTAGTTCCTTGCTTGCGAGTACTTTGGATGAGTACTCACGGTTACTTTCTCCCCTTTTCCCCCTTCCTTTCTTTACGGTTGTCACAACCAGATCTTGGAAATCGAGGCGACGCCATCGTCGATTTACGACTACTACACGGAGGTGTCTACTACTACGTGCAGTGCTGGCGGCGACCACCAGAGTAGTTTAGGAGGATCCTGCGGGAGACCTGCGCCTCTTTCGATCTGTATCGGTTTGTGCTAGCCTTCTTAAGGCAAACTTGTTTAACTTATGTCCGTACTCAGATATTGTTGCTTCGGTGACTTCGTCTATGATCGAGCACTTGTATTCGAGCCCTCGAGGCCCCCGGCTTGTATTATGATGCTTGTATGACTTATTTATGTTTTTAGAGTTGTGTTGTGATATCTTCCGTGAGTCCTCGATCTTGATCGCACACGTTTGCGTGCATGATTAGTGTCGATTGAATCGGGGCGTCTGAGTTGGTATCGAGCCGATTGCTGTAGAATCCCGTTTCCAACTCCTTGGCCGAAGTTGAGTCTAGTCAATGAAAATTGTTTTACTGACTTGGCTGTGCGGCCCATGGGCCCACGTCGCCAAATGGGTGGTATTAGGATCTTTACTCCGGGATTCTGAACTCTCTTCTATTTGGGTTAAATGTTTTTTACTAAAATCTAACTTTAGGTTCTCGAAAATACTTTTTCCCGGAGAGCCCCTTCATCCAGATGATCGCTTGGCTGCACGGTAAGATTTCAAGATACTCTTTGATTTTCTCTCGAGACCTTGTGCTGTTGCTTTTGCAATTCCTTCCACGAAATATCCCTATGGATAAATACTTACACTGTCATGCTTACTTTGATTCCCGTCGATCTTGTTATTACAAGATACCACGAGAATATTTTGTGCCTCCGCCTTGCAGTTCTTTGCCACTGAATACCCCTAAGAATAATTTCTCGCACCTTTCGAGTATCCGCTCATCCCAGCTTGTTCGGTGTTTCACAAAAGTCTTTGAAATACTATTCAATCCTCCGAAAATCCTTAGCAGCTTTATTGCTCGCAAATACTTGTCTACTAGCATTATGGATGCTTCCCATATATCTGGCAATATTCACTAGTATCTTTTGACACCGTCATTTTGATCCTATTGATTCAATATGTGTGCGAATACACACAATCATCTATCAACCCTTCTAAATTATCTTTCCGACTCAGACATCATTTTTGAACATGAGCTGGTTCTCGACCAAACTATTTGTCGCCAATTGTGCCTCTGGTCTATCCGACTTATCCATCCTTGATCAGAGTGACTGCTTCTGATCCTTCGCTTTGTAAATCATAATTCCATAGCAATTGAGCTCTAAGTTATTCAGTTGTTTCTATAATCCAATGTCTTTGCCTTGCTTCTTCCTCTGGTTGTGTGTCGATACTCACCCCAGATCCTTTGTTGGATTTTATCCAACAATGTCCTTCATTTAGATATATACCGCATTTGGTAAATTGTATCCTCTGCTTTGTCAACCATGCTCTGCTATCGAGCTTGTGTCATTTACCCCTGAAGTTGATGGTATACGTTCCTAAGATGCCTTGATGGGTTGAACCTATGCCCTCCCTAATATGTGTGAACTCGAAAATTTTCACGAGTCATACTCCTCCAATGTTTTGCTAGATAAAACTTAAACATTACAACTTCTCCGAAAAATGAGAAGTGAATGGAAGGTTATGCATTGAGGAAGTGGGAGTCGACCTTGAACCTTTGAGTTCATGCCCATGGACACGATGTAGATCCTATCATGGAAGCTTCTTGAAATAATAACTATTCCCTTGGTATAAGTTCATCTTATATCTGGTATTTGATCATTTATGATTGTGGTTTCCGACCATGTTCTCCTTTAAATACCATTTCTCGTGCAAGTTTAAGCACTTGCCTTCTACAGAGTAATACCCCAGTCCAACCTCTACTTTGATTTTTCGTCGAGTATTACCCCCTGGTATCTCAAGATTATCACGGAACTGCATACCTTCTTATGAGTTCTTCATCAAGTGCTACATTCTCATTGATTCCAATTTTTCACGGGCTCTGAGATATTTAACATTCAAAGACACCGATAACTGACTCGAGTCCGCATCGCGATTAAGCAACTCTTGGTAACCTTCATTACTTACGAGTTTGAACTCAATCACGTCATTCCTAGCCTCTTTGGCTATATCCTTGTCATGCCGATTTTAACTGTGCTACCTGGTCCTTATTCCCGGAGCACAACTTTCAACGATGAACTAAGCTTGCGTCGATTTTTGTCGTCATATCATTTCTACTTGAACAACAAACTTGATTTCGAGTTTGTGTCCTAACCGTGGTTCCAATAACCTTTCGCTTCATCATTCATTTGACTTGATGTCATCGTCGATCGATTACATCTTCGTGTAACCTCTCGACAAATGTGTCGTGATCATCATCAACCTTATGAGATCTTCCAGGATATCAATCGGATTCATGATGAGAAATACCATCCTTGCCTCGATGATTTGTGTATCATCAACCACTTTATTGCCTTCCCTCCACCACAAACTTGTTCGTGTTTTGTGTTATACCTTGGGTTCCTTGCTACCCAGCATTGTTCTTCTTTACCTTGGAATATTACCACCTTTTATGTCAAGACTGCCGTGAGAATTTCACCACCTCTTAAGAAATTCTTGTTGCAGCGATGATTCTCGCCATCACCATTCTTTCTTGGTCCCCGTGTTGGTTCTAACCAGGATACCAACAGATGAACGGTGGTATTTGGATTCTGCCCTTCTAGCAACCCTAATGCTTTGAAGTTAATGGTTGGCCGTTCATTCTTAAACATTTGATTATTGAATCACCATTCCGACATTGGTTGTGCAACCCAGCCCATATTTCGGGTGCACCTTTCAACCAATGTTTAATTGTGTATGTTTTCCTCGAGCATACATCATTATACCATTTGATCTGGCAAATGTTATCTCCTTGCTCAGATAATTATGGAAATCCATCTTTTGGGAATCTCAATGAATTGTCGCTGAGTCCCTCAGCCACCTCCTAACCCTCTCCTTGATTTAATGATGAACTCTTGTTTCGGAACTTGCTTCCATGGTTCATTTCCCGAGAATCTTACGATGTCTTCTCGTCAATTTGTATCGCACCTTTTCTCCTCAAGCATCGTGAGTTTGAGGTATCCTAACACCGATCAGATCTGAATCTCGGTCAGATATGATGGTTGGAACATTTTTCCAAGAGTTATAACACTGGTCTTTTATGACCCGGTAAGGTGATGGCATGCCCAGCACACCTGGCCGGATGACCTGCTGTTATAGTTACCTTATTAGCAAGGTTATCCATTCTTCCATGAGGAAATTGTAGGACTTATTCTACAAGTTGTTCCTGATGGATCCTTCCTGTATCCAAAGTCTGACCTTTGCTTGATGACCATGTCAATACTATCTCGAAGCATGTCTGTGGTACTCCGATTTTCAACAAGAACATTTGAAGCCCAATGCTAAATGTTTCCTGCTCAATTATCCAAACACCGCTGTATGGGTAATGTCATGAAATTCCTCTCCCCTTACATAAATGGTTTTCTACTTACTATCCTGTCATGGATATCATGCTCTGTTTGTCCTTGGGAAGGAAATACCCCTGAGATATGTGTTTTAACACATTTTCCTTTCCATTGTTCTGTTTAATCTGATAGCCATATTTTCCTTTCCATTGTTTGGTTTAACCTTTCTTGTGATCTATATGACCTAAGCAAGTAATATTCTCCTGCTTATGTAAACACCTCGTGGTACCGCTCTGTCGGAAGACCTCACACTATTGTTGATGACATTCCGGTAGCCACCGATGGACGAAGCGTTGCCTATTGGCCCGCCTCGTTCAACGAAAGGAAAATGGTTCTCTTCGTCCCTCGCCCTTGGTATCGCTGTTGTTGCCGACATAACTGATAGGCTACCCTCTGACACGCCTTACTATCGTGACCGTGCAAGATGTCGGCCCCCTTCCTACCTTCAACCACATGGTGGGCCCATAACCCACAGTTCCACAGGATCGAAACCTGACTCTCCTGTACACCCCCTGTTCCCAGAGTTATTCCTCGTGCGTGGACTCGTATGTAATTCACGGACCGTCGACCCAAGTGATCCGTTTTGGTATCAGACGCAATACTTATTCTCGTTGCCCCGAACCCCTTTCACCTTCTGATTAGGCATCGAACGCTTGCCTATCCGTTTGAAACTTCTCATGGTACCTCCTTAATTTGCTCTCGATATTTTCTTAAGATTCAATTCGAGAGTAACTTCCGCCACCTTCCTCGATGTTATCGACCAGATAGTCAACCTTGTAGAGGTCTGTCCTTTTGAAGCTACCCCTTATCCTTTTCGTAAGTACGATGAAGATCCCCAAGGAAGGACGACAACTTCATCATGATGACCCGAAACAGAGAACTGAAGACATCAATGTAATGGATCGACCTCTTCGAGAAGAACAACCAACACCGAGAAGACTCGTTAGAATTTCGTAACCAGACCTTTCCCCCTAGACCCCCTCTTAAATCTCCGGACGAGATTTCTTGTAGTGGAGGAGAATTGTGACGCCCGGATAATTAAGCTACAGTGAACCGCTGCTAATGATGCCACGTCACCTCGATTACTATTGCTAATCTCGCGTTAGTTCAAAACCGATACAAATTCAAATTCGAAATAAAGCCAAACATCAAAATTTTCAAATATTAAAACCAAAATGTTCGGGTTGTACCAGTTAGTGCATAGGTGATTATGATGAAGAATCCACATCTTTATATAATGTATAAATGCACTAAAATGATTTAAACGGTAGCCAAAAACATTATATAAATGCCTTTGGTATTTTATAAAATACTAAACTATTTATTTTGGGTTAGAACCTTTTGTGGCAGAGGGTTATTTTGAAACGTAATTTTAGGAGCTATTGTCATATTTTACTAACTAAAATTATAATAACGTGGAACTAAAATTAAAACAGGAAAAGAATAGAAAACAATAGGAAATATAAAATAAAACAACCCCCCGACCTACTGGGCCTCAGCCCAGCCATTGGCCTACTAGGCCGGCCCACCCCGCCCCCTATATGGCCTTCCCAGGCCAAACCCTAACCCACCGACACCCCACTTCCCTCCACGTCGCCACTCCCTCTCCCGATCCGATCTGGATCCGGGGCCAACCTCCCCCACTCCCCATGCTCCTCGCCCCCTCTGCTCGATCCAGATCGGGGCAACGGCGCCCCGACCCCACCGACGACCGCGCCTCGCCGCCTGGAGTTCTTCCCTCACCGGACCTCCCCGCCGGACCACCGACGCCTCCTCATCTCCTCCCCACGGGTCGCTGCCCACGACCCCGACGCCACTAGTCGTCTCCGGCGCCACCCCGCCATCGCCATGGTCCTCTCCGTCGCCGGCGCTCCCCGTTCCCGTCGTTGATGCCGCCTCACCGGACTGCCTCCCCTATGCCGCCGTCGTCCCCGTCCTCCTCCTCGAGCTTGAGCCCGCTGCCCTTGACCCCACGAATCGCGGTGAGGCCCGACCTCTCCTCCTCTCTCCGCACGCGTTGTCCGCGAGCTCGCCGCCGTCGATTGCGGCCACGTCTAGCCACGCCGTTCCCCGCGCGCACCTTTGCTCCTGCAGCCCCGTACTCGCCAGCGCCCTGGCCGCGCGTGCCCGTGCCGTGGCTGCCTAATGCTGTTGTAGCCACTGCGGCTGCTGCTTCTGCAGCTGCCCGCCCCCGCTCGTCCCGTTCCTCGCGCCGACCGCCGCACCACCGAGCTTGCCTTGCCGGCTGACCTCGCGCCCCTGGCGCCCTGACTCGCCTGGCGCCTGACTCACCCTCCGCAGCCTCCCACTCCGGCCACCACCCGGCCTCCTCACTACTTCTCATCGTCGCGCCCATGCCTCCTCCGCCTCTCCTTGGTGGCGCCTTGGCGCCGGCGCCAGACGCTGTCGGGCCATGGCCTCTGCACTGCGATCGGTGCCCGTGGCGCCTGTTCGGCCACCACCCGCACCAGAGACCCGTTAAGGCCCCTCAGGTTTATATGGCGTGGGGCCCGCCCCTAAAACGTTTTTTAAGAAAATAATAATAATAAATACATTAATAATAATAATTAATTAATCAACTAATTAACTTAATTAATTCTGTTTAGATTAACCTAATTACTGGTTAGGACTAATTAACCTGGATTAGTTAACTGTTAATTAATCAGTCAATGACATACGGGACCCTCACGTCAGTTTGACCCGATCAAAACATACTGTTGATCACGACGTCATGATGACATCAGTATACACTATTCTGGATAATGTTAGAATTAAATAATTAAATAAATTCTAAAAATGATTAAATCTTTTAAAATTAATATAAAATAAACCGTAGTTCGGATGAAAATACTTTCTACATGAAAGTTCCTCAGAAAGACGAGACGAATCTGGATACGCAGCCCGTTCGTCCGCCACACACCCTTAGCATAGCAAACACGCAACTTTCCCCTCCGGTTCATCGTAAAAACGCGAAACACTGGGAATACTTTCCCGGATGTTTCCCCCCTTCATCGGTATCACCTACTACCGCGTTAGGGCACACATAGCACCGCGTATTGCCATGTTATGCTTTGTGATGCTTTGATTGCTTTGTTATTTATTGTGTTCCCCCTCCGTTACTTCTTTCCTAGAGACCGAGATCGCCGGCGACCCGATTCGACTACGGAGTTGACGACCCTCCTTGCGAGCAACCGTGCAAGCCCCCTTGATCACCAGATATCGCCTATTCTCCTCTATACTGCTTGCATTAGAGTAGTGTAGCATGTTACTGCTTTTCGTTGATCCTATTCTGATGCATAGCCTGACATTGTTGCTACATCTGTTGATACCTTACCTGCAATCCTAAATGCTTAGTGTAGGATGCTAGTTTATCATCATTGGCCTTACATTCTTGCCAGTCTGCCTTGCTATACTATTGGGCCGTGATCACTCGGGAGGTGATCACGGGTATATACTATACATACATACATATTACACAGATGGTGACTAAAGTCGGGTCAGCTCGTTGAGTACCCGCAAGTGATCCCGATCCGCGGTTGCTTCATAATAACACGCTTAACAAGATCTTGGTATTTGATCTGAGTCTGGGCATTTGGTCTATACGCACTAACCATCTACGCGGGAGTAGTTATGGGTATCCCGACATCGTGGTATCAGCCGAAGCCTTCTTGACGTCAGCGATGGAGCGGCGCGCGCCGGGTTGGACTGCGTTAACGCAACTTGCTTTGTAATGGAGGTTGCTAGGTCTGCTCACCGGCACAGACGTCAAGCGTGCGGTGTGCAATGGGCGATGGGCCTGCACCCTGCGGCGCATAGGATTTAGACCGGCGGGCTGACCTCTCTGTGCCTAGGTGGGGTTGCGGCGTGTTGATCTTCCGAGGCGTGCATGACCCAGAAAGTGTGTCCGCCAAATGGGATCGAGCGTGTTGGGTTATGTGGTGCACCCTGCAGGAAGTTTATCTATTCAATAGCCGTGTCCCTCGGTAAAGGGCGACCGGAGTTGTACCTTGACCTTATGACAACTAGAACCGGATACTTAATAAAACACACCCTTCCAAGGTCCACAGACAACCCGGTGATCGCTTTTCCACAGGGATACGAGGGGAGGATCGCCGGGTAGGATTATGCTATGCGATGCTAATGGAGATGCTACTTGGAGATGCTACTTGGAGATGCTACTTGGAGGACTTCAATCTACTCCCTTCTACATGCTGCAAGACGGAGGCTGCCAGAAGCGTAGTCTTCGATAGGACTAGCTATCCCCTCTTATTCGGCATTCTCAGCTCGGTCCACTAATATGGCCTCCTTACACATATACCCATGCATATGTAGTGTAGTTCCTTGCTTGCAGTACTTTGGATGAGTACTCACGGTTGCTTTCTCCCCCTTTTTCCCCTTCCCTTTCTTTCCGGTTGTCGCAACCAGATGTTTGGAGTCCAGAGCGAGACGCCATCGCTGGCGGCGACTACTACACCGGAGGTGTCTACTACTACGTGCGAGTGTGCTGGCGACGACCACTGTGAGTAGTTTAGGAGGATCCTGCGCAGGAGGCCCGCGCCTCTTCGATCTGTATCCCAGTTTGTGCTAGCCTTCTTAAGGCAAACTTGTTTAACTTATGTCTCGTACTCAGATATTGTTGCTTCCACGACTTCGCCTATGATCGAGCACTTGTATTCGAGCCCTCGAGGCCCCCGGCTTGTATGATGATGCTTGTATGACTTATTTATGTTTTTAGAGTTGTGTTGTGATATCTTCCCGTGAGTCCCTGATCTTGATCGTACACGTTTGCGTGCATGATTAGTGTACGATTGAATCGGGGGCGTCACAGTCTCATCCTCAGGGAACTCACCCCGGGTCATATAAGCCAAGTAGGGCACTGTCCAATCCGGTATAACGTGAAGAGCCGCCACCAGCTGTGCCTCCGGGTCTGGCACTGCTAGCTCTTCCTTGGTAGGCACCTTGACAGAAGGGTTATGCAAAACATCGAGAAAGGTGTTGGGCGGCACCGGCTTACATTGGGATCCCAACCGGCTTAAAGCATCAGCCGCCTCATTCTTCCTTCGATCGATGTGCTCCACTTGATAACCCGTGAAGTGACCAGCCACAACATCTACTTCACGACGATAAGCCGCCATAAGGGGGTCCTTGGAATCCCACTTGCCTGACACTTGTTGAGCCACAAGATCTGAGTCGCCCAAACATCTTACCCGGCTTAAGTTCATCTCCTTAGCCATCCGGAGACCATGGAGTAAGGCCTCGTACTCAGCTGCATTGTTAGTACATGGAAACATAAGCCGTAGTACATAACAAAATTTGTCACCTCGAGGGGAAGTTAACACCACTCCAGCCCCCGAGCCTTCTAGCTGCCTGGACCTATCAAAGTGAATCGCCCAATATGTGTCATCCGGCTTCTCCTCAGGGGCCTGTAACTTTGTCCAATCATTGATAAAGTCCACCAAGGCCTGAGACTTAATGGCCGTACGTGGCATATACTTCAAATCATGAGGCCCAAGCTCAATGGCCCACTTGGCGACTCGTCCTATGGCTTCCCTGTTCTGAATGATGTCTCCCAAAGGGGCAGAACTTACCATGGTTATAGGGTGGCTTTGAAAGTACTGCTTCAACTTCCGGTTGGCCATAAACACCCCGTAAACAAGCTTCTGCCAATGTGGGTACCTTTGCTTAGATTCAATGAGCACTTCACTGATGTAATGAACCGGCCGTTGAACCGGATGCTCCTTGCCAGCTTCCTTGCGTTCCACCACGATGGCAACGCTGACGGCTCGTGAATTGGCAGCCACATATAATAGCAAAGGCTCTTTATCAATTGGAGCCGCGAGAACCGGCAGCTCAGACAATTGTCTCTTCAAGTCTTCAAAAGCAGCATCAGCGGCCTCGCTCGAGACAAAAGTGTCAGTTTTCTTCATCATCTGGTACAATGGAAGGGCCTTCTCACCTAACCGGCTTATGAACCGGCTTAAAGCGGCAACATGACCCGCTAGCCGCTGGACATCATTGATGCACGCCGGCTTAGCCATAGATGTAATCGCCTTAATCTTCTCCGGGTTAGCTTCGATGCCTATGTTTGACACTAGAAAACCCAAGAGTTTGCCTGCAGGTACGCCAAATACACACTTGGCCGGGTTAAGCATCGTCTTGTAAACCCGGAGATTATCAAAGGTCTCCTTCAAGTCAGATATCAAGGTTTCCTTTTCTCTGGACTTCACCACAATGTCATCCACGTAAGCATGAACATTGCGCACAATTTGATCGTGCAAACAGTTCTGCACACACCGCTGATAAGTTGCCTGGGCACTTTTGAGTCCAAATGGCATAGATACATAGCAGAAGGTTCCAAACGGAGTGATGAAAGCCGTCTTCTCCTGGTCCTTAACTGCCATTTTGATCTGATGATAACCAGAGTAAGCATCCAAAAAACTCAAACGCTCACAACCCGCCATAGCATCAATGATTTGATCAATACGGGGAAGAGCAAAAGGATCAGCCGGACAAGCTTTGTTTAAGTCTGTGTAATGCACACACATCCGCCAGGTGCCATTCTTCTTGAGGACAAGCACCAGGTTAGCCAACCACTCCGGGTGAAAAACTTCAATGATAAACCCGACCGCCAAGAGCCGGGCGACTTCTTCTCCAATAGCTTTCCGTCTCTCTTCGTTAAAACGCCGAAGAAACTGCCTGACCGGCTTATACTTTGGAGCAATATTGAGAGTGTGCTCAGCGAGTTCCCTCGGTACACCCGGCATGTCAGAAGGTTTCCATGCAAAGATGTCCCGGTTCTAATGGATGAACTCTATGAGCGCGCTTTCCTATTTGGGATCCAAATTGCTGCGATCTTTGAATCGCTTAGAAGGGTCACCGGGGTAAAGTCAACGAGCTTTGTCTCAAAGAAATGACTTAAACTTTAACGCCGGGTCGTGCTCTGTAGTTGGCTTCTTCAGGGATGTCATATCCGCCGGGTCAACATTATCTTGATAAAATTTGAGCTCTTCCGCTGCGCAGGCCAACTCAACATAAGACGCGTTGCCTTCTTCACATTCCAGTGATACCTTCCGACTGCCATGTACAGTGATGGTGCCCTTGTGACCCGGCATATTGAGCTGCAAATAAACATAACACGACCGGGCCATAAACTTAGCATAAGCCGGCCGCCCGAATAGAGCGTGGTATGGGCTCCTGATTTTGACCACCTCAAATGTCAACTTCTCAGCTCTGGAGTCATATTCATCTCCGAAGGCCACCTCCAGCTCAATCTTGCCAACTGGGTAAGCCGACTTACCAGGGACCACTCCATGGAAAACAGTGTTGGATGTTCTCAGATTTTTATCAATTAATCCCATGCGTCGAAAGGTCTCATAGTAGAGGATATTGATGCTACTACCCCCGTCCATGAGCACCTTAGTGAACTTATACCTACCAACCTGAGGTGCCACACCAAGGCCAACTGACCTGGGTTATCGACCCACGGAGGATGATCTTCTCTGCTCCATATGATGAGCTGCTCTGACCACCTCAAATAACGAGGGATTGCCGGCTCAACAGAATTGACGGCCCTCTTATGAACCTTCTGGTCACGTTTGCATAAGCTAGTGGTAAATACGTGATATTGTCCACCATTCAACTTCTTCGGGTTGCTTTGATAACCCGATTTATTCTTCTTCTGCTCTCCTTGACCAGATCGCTGTTGGTTATAGCCTCCTCCTTGACGTCCTGGCCGGAACTGAGCCGCCACAGGCCATGGAAACCGCCACTCTGAACCACCACGGACCCATTATGGCCATCATAGGTGTTGGAATTCTTAAACGCCTTCATGATTGTGCAATCTTTCCACAGGTGTGTGGCGGGCCGCTCCCTGGTGCCGTGTCTCGGGGCAGGGCTCATTGAGCAGTTGTTCAAGAGATGGGCCTGACCCGCCGGACCGAGGCAGTTTGCCCTTACGTCTCTGATTGTTACCTTGTGCATTGGCATTGGCCACAAACTCCGGGTTACCGTCCGCCTTATGCTTATTGCCGTTTTGATTCCCCGGGTTATGTTGTTGACCCTTTCCATTGCCGTTCCTTCTTCCCTTCCCTGTCTTCTCATCGTCAGACGCGGGATCCTTGGTACTATCAGAATCGGCATATTTAACTAAAGCTGCCATCAGCGTGCCCATATCCTTGCAGTCACGTTTAAGGCGCCCCAGCTTCTGCCTTAGCGGCTCAAAGCTACAATTCTTCTCCAACATAAGGACTGCAGAGCCGGCATCCATATTGTCGGATGAATGAATTATCTCCTTGACCCGGCGCACCCAATGGGTGGTGGATTCGCCCTCCCCCTGCTTACAATTTGTTAAGTCCACAATTGACATAGATTGCTTACAGGTGTCCTTGAAGTTCTGGATGAACCGGGCTTTTAACTCTTTCCATGAGCTAATGGAATTGGGTGGCAAACCCTTCAACCAAGACCGAGCTGTTCCATCTAACATCATGGTGAAATATTTAGCCATCGCCGCGTCACTGACCTCCAGCAGCTCCATGGCCATCTCATAACTCTCTCTCCACGCCCCGGGCTACAAATCGGCCGTGTAATTCGGTATCTTTCGAGGTCCCTTGAAGTCCTTGGGCAGACGTACATTGCACAGAGCCGGTACCAAACAAGGAACACCGCCGGTTCTACTGACTACTCCCGCCTCAACAGAAGTTGTTGGATACTCCGGGATGTCCTGATAAGCCGCTGCCTGAGCCGCTCGTTCGTTCTCCTGACATATTCGGTCTTGCACCGGGTGATAGCCACCGGGCTGGTTATGGCGTTGGGCGTTGCTTGACAAAGCTTCAGACTCCATGTGCCTGTTGTAACTCGGGCTCCGGTTCTGGCGAGGCGGCGCTAACCAAGGCGGGGGAGTTGAATGAATTCTGTCCCAGCTGTAAGAATAGGTCTCCTGCTGAGCCAAGGCCGTCTGAAGAAGTTCTCTGACTCTCCGGGTCTCCACTGTCGCCGGGTCATCACCGTCCATGGGAAGAGCTGCCAAACGTGTCGAAGCTACAATTAAGTTCTCCATGGGGTTGGAAAAGTGACCCGGTGGAATCGGCGCATAATGCGGCGGTGGCATGCTCACGTGTGGGGGTGCCATCTCCCGAGGCTGAGTCGGCCCTCCTGTTCCGGCTGTCATAAGCTGATTGGCCTCTGGCGGGTTACTTGGGCCGGCTCCGAGTGTGGCAAAAAGAACCCGAGGGTCGTAATTCGGAGGCAAACGGGACTGAGTTTTCTGATGTCTCCTCCTCATTACCTCATTGGATGCATTTAGGCTCATCGTGAGCTGGTAAGCTTCTGACTGCAAGCGCTGTGCCCGGGCGTCGAGAGCCGCTTTGCTCAGAGCGATCTAGTATCCTCGGCGCCAGGCCTCCTTGGCTCGAGCTATCTCCTCACGCACTGCGCTCTCAGCAGCGTCATGCTCATCTTTGTCTGCAGGAATAACCGTGGCGGTTAATAGGGCCGTAAGCTTGTCCATGAGATCTATCAGCACCTGAGCCGGTGGGTGCACGGGGCCGCCTGCCTCGGCTGCTCCTAACCCGGATGTTACTGTTGTAGCAGTTGTAGAGTTTGAGCCGAGCTGAGTCCCAGCCATGAAGACTCCGGCCCATCTTGGCGACTCACAGGGGTCCGGAATACTGATGCCGTCGGAACAGCCCCCGAGCACACCGTCTTGCACTTGGTACAACGAATCTGTTGAACTGGCGGACGAATCACCGTCTGAGAGGACGACCGTCTCACCCCTATCTTTAGATCCTTCAAAAAGTTCCTCTCCGTGGATGCAGCCCACGAAGGCACACCTCGTGACCGGTTGAGTCCGGGTCTTCCTCGCACGTTGAGCCGTCTCGACGAGGTCGGTGCAGTTGTCTGGCTCAGGGCCCGACTCACCGATCCAGCCGATGAAAACATGGATTCCACCGAAGGGGACCCGGTATCCGTACTCAATTGAGCCGGCGTTAGGACACCAGCCCTCATCGTCGATGTAGATCTTTCCACGACGACTCTTGGTCATCCGGCCCACTACGTATCCCTTGAGCCCTTCGAAGTTGCCCTTCAAGAACTCAAATCCACCGTGCGCTGGCCCCACGGTGGGCGCCAACTGTCGTGGAATTGTCACGTCAGATGTCCTCGTGAAAGGACTTAGTTGTGGAGCCATCGCAACTAGGAAGTTTGAAGGGGTTAAATCGGGACAAAGGACACGATAGGTTTATACTAGTTCGGCCCCTTACGGTGAAGGTAAGGCCTACGTCTAGTTGGCTTGGTATTGATGTTTCGATGACCAGGGAGCGAGATACGCTATGCCCGGCTCTCGATGAGTTGTTTCTTGCCGTAAGCCGCCAGCGGGTCGTCCCCTTATATACACGGGTTGATGCCCTGTGGCCTACAGAGTCCCGGCCGGCTCATAAACAGTGTCCGGCTCGGTGACTAGTCAAATCTACCTTATGTTACAAGTCATGCCATCATGGCGGTTTACTACAACGGGCCTTAAGTCGCCTGTGGGCCTTAAGCCCTTTGTTGAATCGCCATCCTCATGCTTGGTCTTGGGCTTATCTCTGATGAGTCTGCTTTGTGTAACCCAGCCCCTCCTGGGCGGCTTACACAAATAGTCATATCCCCAACACCGTTCGTTTAGTTCGAACAAAACCGAGAGAGAGCTCCTGTCCGAGATCTAGCGCCTTCTTTGTGTTTCTCTCGATCTTTCTCTCCCTTCTGCTGACGGCGGGATCAGGGTCAGTGCCCCGGCCGACGCCGACGGCAGCGAGGGCCACCACGCCGCGCGTGCCAATTTCCCTTCCCCCTCTCTTCTGTGGCGCTCTACGCCCTCCTTTGCTTTCCTATCAATCCTCTGCTCCCAGACTGCGATGGCGACGGCTCGGTCGCCGGTGACGGTGTCGAAGGCTACCGCGCTGGTGCAGGACACTATCTCCATCCTCCTTCCCTCTTTCCACCTACCACCTCCATCGCGCGAGAGAGAGAGACGCCAGTGCGTCGTGCCCCCAAGCTCCTATCATCTTACGAATGGAGTGGCGGTGCCGTTGCCGACCCCTTCGTCGGTCGGCGTTCCCTTTGCGGTGAGTGCGCCACCGTCGAATGGCTCGGTGGTGGTGCTCTTTGCCCCCTGATGGGGTTCTTTTGTGTGGTTCAGATTCGATCCGAACTGGTAAGGGGAATGGGTGGATCTCTTCTTTTTCTACCCGAAAAACTAATCCTAGATAGCATCTGATACCATTGATAGAATTATTGGATCGTCTATGCTAGGGTTTCGGAATAGATCGGTCTGTATATTCACTGTCTATGCATTTAGATTCATCTATGAGGAGAGGACAGAGAGATGGGAGGAGGAGGAAATATATTCTCCCGAGCTTTAGGAGCTCCCGATGTCGGCCTTCCCATCCTTCAGCGCCTCCCTCTCGATCGGACTAGGGTTAGGACGGTGGGGATACAGTGGTGGCAACGAACCTCATACTCCGTGCCCTCGGTCCCCATCTCCTCTTTATAGCAATGCGCGACAGGGGCCCACTAGCCTTGCTTGGGCTGGACGCCCCCGATCAGGGCGTGGGTCAAGGGACCAATGAGCCATTGGGCCCATTGGTGAAGAGATCAATCTAACAGGCAGGACTATGAAACATGCGTTTCCTATTTGGCGCATATGCGCCGGTTCGTCAACCGGCGCCTGCAGGGGCATCGAATTGGGCTCGGCCCATCTTGCTATCTCTTATCTGTTTTCTAAAACAAAAAAGGAGGTGCGCTTGGATGGATCGAACCAGTGACCTCCTGCTCGAGGGGAGACTGCACTAACCACCAGACACCAGCTATATCTTGTGCACAATTGCCCTTCTTCAGGTTTTTCTTCTATGTCCTTCCCTCTTTTCTCTTTTTCCATTTTGTTTTTATTTGGAACTTTTATGTTCTGTTTTCTATTCTTTTGGCCAAATCGAATGAACTTTTTTCAAAATTTGATGATTTTTTTTCAAATTCGATGAACTTATTTTGAATTCAATGAACTTTTTTCAAAACCAATGAACTTTTTTTGATTTCGATGAACTTTTTTCAAAACCGATGAACTTTTTTCGAATCTAATGAACTTTTTTTCAAATTCGATGAACTTTTTTCAAAACCGATGCACTTTTTTCAATTTCGACGAACTTTTTTTCGAATCTGATGAACTTTTTTTTGAATTCAACAAACTTTTTTGAATCTTTTTTCGAATTCAGTGAACTTTTTTCGAATTCAATGAACTTTTTTTTGAAAATCGATGAACCTTTTTCATTTTTTTTGAAATTTTCTTAAAATTTGATGAACTTTTTTTTGAATGTATGTTTTCTTTTTTGAGATAATTTATATTGAGTACATATTAATGTTTTACTGCACGAAACGGTTAACTAGAACTATTTTTTTGTAGTAGACAACAAAGTTAGTTTGGTGTAGTGGTTAGTGAGATGCACTCGCAACAATGCGATTCCAAGTTTGATTCCCAGCGATCCTCTGTTTTTATTGTTTTTTCACCTTTTTCACTTCAACAGCGAACGAGTGCAAGCGCGTGTTGGGCCGGCCCATGCCAGCGACGCTGCAGGCGCCAGCTTGTTAACGGGCGCCTGCAGCGCTGACTAGGAGCTCCCTATGAAACAGCGGCCATCTAGTTCTGCATAGGTCTTGTCAGCATCGCAAATAAAAAGGCTTCCCATTATCAGTTTCCTCCAACATCACAATCTATATGTTTTGTAGTACTCCCTCCGTTCTAAATTACTTGTCGCTCAAGTGGATGTATCTAACACTATTTTAGTGCCAGGTACATCCATTTAAGCGACAAGTAATTCGGAACGGAGGGAGTACTACCAATCAAGTATTCTAGTTGCTCTCGAGATGTCAATGCAGAGTGGCCGACTTTTGGCTGCTCTTAGCTGTATATATGTACTGTTCTTCTTTCATGTTGTGCTAAATGGTAGGGTTACAGATAGACTTGTCATGTGGCTCATGGCTATATTTATATCTCCCGGCTCATCCAAGTTTTCTGGAGGCCAATCTATCTACCCATTATTTCTCGCTCGGTCACTCCTCCTCCATGTCCAATTGTCAATACGCATGAGCAACTAACAATAGGTTACCTTTCCTTCGTCTAGTCATTCAGTCGTTGTGCATGCTAATGAATGAGAGATCCATCTGCATGAAGCCGTGAAGTTTCCACTTCGGCATATGGAACAAGTCGCGGTAATCTACAGGAACTGCAGGTGGTATATGCATGTAATGAAACACAGGATACTTTATTTCGAAGCAGTTCACACTTCTTAGTGATCGCCTCATGCGTGTTCAGAGTTCAGATTGTCCCGCGAGTGAATTTCTTTTGTTGAATGATCATAATTAAATTTACTAAATAAATTTTTCGTGCATATGTGGTGAACATGTTCCAAAGTTTAGGTACAAAATATTACCCCCTCTAGCTCTAAATATATGATGTTTTCGCAGTTCAACTTGAAGATTTTCGATTAGTGGATTTGTACGTCTGGAACGGAAGATGTCTCCTCTTTATTAGCGGGGGGAAATGCAATGGAGGACTTCTCTGTCCTCGGCTTCGATTGGGCTTTGCATCATAGTATTGTTTGATTGGGATACTTCTCTAGAGAGATGTTCGATTGGGGCTGGTAAAGCCATCCGGCCAACCTAAACCGAAGGAACTGATGGTGGGACTATCTACCACCCGAGCGTCGCCTGTAGCGAGCCGGTGGTGGGCCAACCCAATTACCACACAGTATCATCATAGTAACATCACGCGTTTTTTAACTTTTGTTTTTATATAAAAAATACAGAATAAATATTATGAAAAATAATAATGTAGTAATTATTATTTTTAAAGTGTTCATCACGCATTTGAGAAAATGTAAATGGAGTGTAAGAAATGTATGCTCTACTTTTAGAAAATGTTTCTACCATTCAAGAAAGACTGAACATTTCAAAAATGTTCTCGTGTTTCAAAAATTTGTACGTGACATTTTTTAAATGTTATACAATGTAAAAAATGTTAGTGTAATTCAAACAAAATGTTTTTACTATTTAAAAAATGTACATTACATTTAGGAAAATATTCACACGTTTCAAACAAAATGTATGTGACCTCTACAAAATGTTTACCGAATGTAAAAAAATGTTTGCATAGTTCAAAAAAAATGTTTCAACGTGTATTTGAAAAAAAGTAACATGTATTTTTAAAATTTTGAAACAATTAGTTAGACAATATTAAGGCATGTATTTAAATTTTTAAAACATATATACGAAATGTACAATGTGTATGAAAAATTATACTTGAAAACATATATTTTTGCAAAAAAATGTCAACCATTTATTTAAAAAATGTTAAATGAGTACAACAAAAATGTTCCTGCTAATGTAAATGAGCAACTAATTTTGTAGCCTAATACGCATAAGTAACTAACATTGTGTAACCATTTGGTCCTTATGCACGCAATCGGAACACAGATAGAGCACCCTTGTTTGTATTAATTTTCACCACCTCATTCTTTTGCGTTTGACTTATTTTCTTGATTTTGTTTTCTAGACAAAATGGGGTTTTGCTGATTGCCCCGATTCCAGTCCAACAGGAAAATGGCTTTGTTGACTCGCATTAGTAGCACATACTTATATTGGGATATAAATCTTAACTATGGGTGTTAAAACTGGTTTTAACATAAACCATATAAACTGAGAATCTTTGTTTTGCAACTCATTTTGCTTCATTGATACCAATCACAATTAGATAGAACCGTTGTCTTCATGGGTTGAGTTGGTACCTATTGAACATTTATAATCTTGCCGCACTCAAAATCATCTATAGTAGTAGGAAATATTGCCTTCTCTTGTGAAAATATTACCTCCATGTCATCCGATTTGTTGTACAATGATTAGTTACTTTAGTATCTCTTAGCGGTTATTGCACACATTGATACAAAAAATATGTGATAATTGAATTTGAATAGGAATTGTGACAGAAAGAAGACATCTTGTGAAAAAGAAGACAACCTTATTTTTATGATTTAGTTCTCTTCCAACTCATCAAAAATGTTAGATGACATTTTCAGAAAAGACTCACATCCCATGATTGTATTGTGGATGTCTTTAGAGCTTGTTGTTTTGTTGTCCAGACACTAGTAAAGTTTGTAACTAGTATAATGTTCATTGCTTTTCTACGTAGACCAATATACATACATAGGATATCTCCTGAATTAATATTAAGTGGAAATGGAAAAACGCCAATTAGAGTTTATTTACAAGAGAAAACAAATGAACCAAAAAATGCATCATACAAGGTTGAAAACCAAGCAAAAGATAAATCTATCAAGTTTCAATAACGACAGTGTGATAAGATCATATACTCTCGCTGTCATTTACTCTATGAAAACCAAGCAAAAGATAAATCTGTTTTTTTTCAGACTTAAGCTTTATAGTCATACCTCAGAATCACAATCATATCTTAGGGGAGGCAACTAAGAAGGCCGGAAGGTCAATGTGTGTAGATCATTCGTGAAGTTGGGACGACGGAAGATTGCGACAACAGATTCTGGAGCGTCCACATGCGGTGCATGCCGAGGATCTGTTAAACCGGTTGGTCATCTCGGGTCGCCGGATTACATGGTTTGTGTTCATACGTGGTCAGGGCATATCATCAAGATAGTAGGTGTAGCGACATAGATTGTCAGGAAGGTGTCTTTGGGTTCATCCATGTATTTATTTTTGTCAGTCTCTGTTAGTACGTATAATAAAGATGCATGGTTGTGTGCATCGTTCCATGCAGAGGTTAGGGATTATCCTCCTTTTGAAAAAACAGATAAGAAGGCTGGAATCATAATTAACCCAGAGACATCTTGAGAGTATGTTAGGTTGTTTGGCAGAGGTGTGCAGCCTCATTATGCCCGCACCGCCTGTATATAACTCTCAAGAATATCACATTCAGGCCACATGTGTACTCCCTCCGTTCGGAATTACTTGTCTCGGAAATGGATGTATCTAGTTCTAGATACATCCATTTCCGAGACAAGTAATTTCGAACGGAGGGAGTACATCTCTGGATAGCATCGCAAATAAAGTGGCTTTCCGTCATGTTTGTACCTTTAATTCTTCTCTGTGGTCGGTCAGACGAGATGAAATGTTTAAGCTTACTTTTGATTTCATATTTAGCAGCTTGTCAGGTCGTGCTCGTGCTAATGCTCTGCCCAATCCGTTGCAGCTATGGTTGACAATGTCAAATAGGTTGTAGAAAACAAAGTGAATAGTCTATAGTCATATATATTTTGATGAGAAGTAGAAAAAAATAAGTACAGTTTATTTTGAAGAGAACACATAGAACCAATAATAACCATACCATGCAGGGGTTTCCAAAAACAAGGGAGTATCTCTTGACCACCTGACCAAGCTAATCCGAAGACATTGCTCTACCTGCTGAACTATACGACCTTAACAAATTGAAATTTGCCGTGTCCCCTAGCCAAAAGGATTTATCCATAAAGATTTGGATACTTGTCTTCTTGTTGCTTTCTTGATTGTCATTTTGTGCGCCACCTCACAACTAGCAAGTCAGGACTATCAACGTTCACATCATAAACACCTCACTATAGCTCTGGACAACGTCGCAAATAAAAAGGTTTCCCAGAATCAGTTGCCTCCAGCATCCCAGTTCATTTTACACCCGAACGAGTCACGTTGCTCTCCACATGTCCCATGCACAATGACTGACTTTTGGCTGCTGTTCGCTATATGTACGTACCTTTCTCCTTTTCTGTTTACAAATAGACTAGTGATGGCTATATTTATACCTCCCGACTCATCCGAGTTTTCTCGATCACCCCTTTCCCATGTCCAATTGTCAATACGCGTGTTTAGTCATTCAGTCCCTATGCTTGCTAACGAATCCGAGACCCATCTGCGTGAGGCCATGAAGTTTCCACTGCTTCAGTTCCGAATTTTCTCTTGTAATTGGTTCGCTGTAGTAGCATGTTTACGGAATGAAGTACGTCTTCCTTGCCTGGTGGCGTACTCTCTGACGAGTCACCCAGGGGCTCAGGGCAAAGGGAAATGTTCCCAGACGGTGCACCGGCCGAGCGTTTCGGCCGGTCCCGCGCACGCCGCTCGATCGGGTAGCGATCCAGCGCTCCCGCACCTCCCGATCCACGTTTTTTTTCCTTGGCCCATCACGTGGTCTTGGCCCACCACGTTTACTCGGTCAGCTCTTTTTTTCACCAACCGCTCAAGCTGCGGGGTGGGAAAAATATCTACAACTGCAGACGGACGGAAGTTGCATCCGTTTTTTGCTGCAACAACGACATTTTGTTGCTGCAACTGCCGTCATCTTTTGCTACGACCAGCGTGTTTTTTTGCTACATCCTTTTTTTAATGGTGATGATTAGTGGCCGGCGTTCGTGCGGATGATCGGGACAATGATTTTTGCTGCAACTATCGCCGGATTTTGCTACAACCGACGAAGAAATTTGCTAAATTAATTCATGGCGAGATGCACCCTAACAACAACAATGATGATTTTTGGTTGCAAATGTCGTTATCTTTTGCTACCACCAGAGAGGTTTTTGCTACATCTATCTTAATGGTGATGTTTGATGGCCATCATTCGTGCAACCCGTGCAGCAAACGACGACGGTGTAGAAAAGCTTCAACTATCGATTTCTTGCCCAAATGAAAAAAGCTGCAACCGTTTACATGAAAGCTTCAACCCTTAAACTTTTTTGCTGGAACCAACTACTGTATTTGTCGCTGATTCTTTTTTGCTGGAACTAGTGTTTTGTTTTGCTACCACCGACGGCTTCATTTTCTACCACCGGCGACATGGTTTGCTACCACCATATGCAGCGACGGTCGG
Organism: Aegilops speltoides; assembly: GCA_021437245.1. Classification (NCBI taxonomy): domain Eukaryota; kingdom Viridiplantae; phylum Streptophyta; class Magnoliopsida; order Poales; family Poaceae; genus Aegilops; species Aegilops speltoides. Next base: position 423,154,364 of record CM038144.1, on the reverse strand, counting down.
CGTGTTTTTCTTGGTACAACCGTGTCATGTTTTTCTTTGCAACCGATGACCACGTAAGATACAATCGGTTAACATTTTTGCTACAATGGTGCCGGCGAGCTTTTAATTTGTTGGAAGCGTTGCCTTTTTTGCTACAACCGGTCGTTCTTTTTCTTTGCTACCGACACCCCGACGGAGAGTATGCTTTTTCTTCGAGCTCGTCGCGGAGGTGTTATGACTGCAATCAGCAGAACGCCGGAGCTGCGTTCGTCATCACCGGAGTTGCGGCCGTCGTCACCGGAGATGCAACTACGGGACACGCCGCATGCATGGAGCCAACGAAAACACATGAGACATCGGGGTTGTAGTACCGCTGCAACACCGTCCACTACCACCGTGGCCCCGCCTCGGGGACTCCGCCATGAACGGCAATGAGCTCGAGCCTAAATCCATGGCGGCAAGGAGGTCATGACGATGTACGACATGATTGAAGCAATCCCAAGACGGCTTGATAGGTGGGGAGCCCTCCTAGACGTGATTCGCCGCGACAACGAAGAACAAAGCGGATCCGGCCGCCACCGCCGCGGATCGGGACGGGCGGGCGCGGGATCGAGCTCCCTGTTTTCTCGTTGTGGTTGTTCAGATAACGGTTGCAACAAAACGTGTTCTTTTGCTGCAACGGTTGGTTCGATGGTGGCCTCGCGAAAATCTAATTCACGGGCTGACCGCGACGCGACGGCTTGGCTGGACCGGCCGAACAGTTCGGCCGGTGCGCCGGCGCGTATCACTCGCCCCAGGGCAAAGCAGTTTGACACGGTGGCCCGCTGTTCCGTGGACCGTGGGGCAAAAAAGAAAAACTCTGAGAAAACCGTGGGGCGAAGTTGAAACCCTGCGGCTGCAATGGAGGCGGCGGCGGCTGCTGCGGCGGCCGTGGGCGGGGAGGACGACGGGAGGGGGCGGAAGGGAAGCTGGTACGCGGTGGGGGAGCGGGCGGTGCTGGTGCCGTACCTGCGGGAGCACGTCCCGCGGTACCACGAGTGGATGCAGGACCCGGCGCTGCTGGAGGCCACAGCGTCGGAGCCGCTCTCCCTCGCCCAGGAGTTCGAGGTCCACCGCTCCTGGACCCTCGACCCTCTCAGTTCGGCTTCTGCCCCCTCGCTGCTTCCCCTGATCTCCTCCCTCTAGCTTGCCGGATTTGGTGGTGAGCTGGCATGCCGTGACTGATTCAGTGAGATGCTTGTTTGTTTGCAGAACATACTTTCATAGTGCTGGATAAGGAGTTGATCGAGGGAGAGTTCGTGGTCGGGAACCCACACACCGAAGGTTTGCTACTCTCTTATCTACGTTGCTTTTAGTAATGTTTTAACTTGCTTAACTCAGTCCATAATCATGAATTGGGAATCAGAGGTTACATGGATCTGGTACGATTCCGGTTGCATTTTTGCATACATGTTTCGAGGAGGATGTTGTGGCTTCTGGTGTAAGCTTAGATTGACTGAAACTCGAATGTTTAGAATACCAGCACAAAACCATGCCATTTCTGTACCTTTAGTTCTTCTCTGTGGTGAGATGAGATGGAATGTGTAGGCCATTACGGAATGAGTTTCCTCAAAAGAAGAATGTTTGGGAAAATGAATTTTAATGTTCGAGCAATCTAATGGGCCAACGGTAGTGTGTTAGACTTATGCAACGGTGGCAGGAGGAGGAGGCCTCAGCCGTCAAGCGGGGTGGAGAGCACCCAGATCTTCCAGTTGGAACATGGATAAGGGGAGGATGGATGCCTGTTCAGTCCTTCAATTATATGCCAGAGTTACTAGAACATAGAGTCATAGAGATAAAAGATAATACATATTTGACAGGTAGAAAAAATACGCATTTGATTGCATGATCATCAAACCGTGTGTTTGATGTCAGTTAGTTCTATATAAACTTTATATCTCTAGTTGATACAGAAAGCAACTCAAATGAATTTACAGAAGTTTCACTACCAGTATTTATAGGGTGCAAATAATTCAAGTTAAAATTTGAATTCACATCTCTACTATAGTGTTTTAGGATCCTGATGTTGATTTAGTGATCTAACTCTAGATCATTGTTGTATGCGTGCAACAGTTAAGACAGGACTGTTCTCTTCCTCTAGCTTTTGTAGCTCACTTGCCTGTCCTTCAGCCTTTCATTACTAGTATATGTTCATAAAGTCAGAATTCCGACCAATGTACAATAATCTCCTAGCAATAGATTGGTTTAGCGCAAACAAGGTCTCCTCCTCCAAACAATCCAGTGCTGTCCTATTGAAAGCATCTATGTATGACTGTATGAACATGAAGTCAGAATTCCGACCAATATACAAGAATCTCCTAGCAATAGATTGGTTTAGGGCAAACAAGGTCTCCTCCTCCAAACAATCCAGTGCTGCCCTATTGAAAGCATCTATGTATGACTGATTAATTAAATTTGCGTTGATTTCATTATTCAGCAGCTTGCCAGGTCCTGCTAGTGCTAAGACTCTTCCTAATCCGTTGCAGCTATGATTGGCGATGTCAACATCTATATGAATGACCCTGATGATTTGGAACTTGCAGAGATAGAGATCATGATAGCTGAACAAAAGAGGTACCATCTTTTTAGTATTGGTTTAGTACCTCTTCTCATCACCTTAGATATACGTTCTATATTTCATTATATTTTATTCATGGGAAATTACATGCATATTCTGTCGGTCTGTCCATTCTGACAGCCAGTAGACTTTGATAGGCCAATTTGGGCATCACATTGAATTCTGTATGTCCTAAGTATTTGTTTTAGCTTAAACTGGCAACAATTGCGACCACTCAACTTATTATCCATTGAATTATCAGTAGTGTGATACACTGATACTTTTTCACCAACTGCACTCATAGGAAATTTCATCAATATGGTACTCCCTCCGTTCCAAAATAGATGACCCAACTTTGTACTACTTTAGTACAAAGTTGGGTCATCTATTTTGGAACGGAGGGAGTACTATTTAATAATTCTCTAGAATTATGTTTTCTCTCGGTCCATTTTGTTTACCTGCAACAGAGAGATAATATAAACTTAGTGTTGCGAATCTTTAACCTCTGTATTGTCCAAACACTGATGATCATGAAAGCCCTTGACATGATCTCAGTGTTTGTTATAAAGTAATTAAATTGTTAACGAACACAACATAATTCGCAGTTGCTTTACCTCTACCATTATTACTGCAGTACTTATCCGTAATATAGAGTTTAGCAGATTGTTTTGAAATGAGATTGTAATGGACTGATGGTGTTTAGTTATGTTACTCATGGTTCCATACTTCCGTTGCTTCATGTTGCAGCCGTGGAAAGGGACTAGGTCAAGAAGTGACCTTAATGATGATGTCGTTTGCAGTAGAGAAATATGGAATTCACACTTTCAGAGCAAAAATTAGTGACTCAAATACTGCATCGTTAAAGCTCTTCAGAAAATTGGTGAGCAGATAAACTCACCGTTCTCCCCCCTTTTCCTCGCTTGTTTCTGATTACTGATCATAATTGTATGTCCTGTGGTCTGAACTCAGGGCTTCAAGGATGCTTCCCATAGTGCAGTTTTTAAGGAGGTATGGATTTTTGACACTCCCACTTCTGCAAATACTATCTTAGCGTACTATAGATTTTTCGCTAAAAATGTTCCAAATCCTCCATGACTTCTCTGGTACTATGATGTTCGATTAATTATTCCTAGCAGTTTCATGTCTTGCTAGTAACAGTAAGCTTGTTGCCTCCATGTTTTACAAGATGTTGACACCACTGCAAGTATGTCACGGACGTATAAAAACATATTAGTCTATTGCAGCAGCAGTAGGCAATACTTACTGCTCCATCTTTCCTTGCTAGAGCTCATTGTCCGTATCTCTCAGGTGACATTGGAGGCGCCTGCAGCTGAACTCCCGTTGAGCTCTCCTCTGACCATAGGAAGCTGGTGACATCTGATTATGTGTCCCAAGATGTGCTGCAGTAGACATGCGTCAGTGGCTGGTCTTCACCAAACTGATGCAAGCTAATTGTGTGCGCTATCGGCACGCTTAAGCTGATGAGTACTGCCTTCATCTGCCAACCACTGCTTGGGGCAATTGCGTATAGATATATAGCAATAATAGGAAGAACCCTGTGTTGGGTTCCTGAGCAGTTGAGGTGGCGCCTGATGTTTTGTGGTGAAACATTGCAAGTTCAGTACAAATTGCCATTGGGGCAAATGGAACAGGTCGCGGTAATTTGCAGGAATTGTAGATGGTATATGCATCATCAATGACACATGACACTTTGTTTTGAAGCAGTTCACCGTGCTCATCTTTTGCGTTTTCGGAATTCAGATAGTGCTATGGGTGATTTTTGTTTTGTTTTTGTTGAACGTGCATGATTAAATGTACTAAACGATTTGTGTAAGCGAATGTGGCAGAAAAGTTCTGAAGTTCAAGCACAAATTATTGAAAGAGAGTTTTTTTTTTAAAAAAGAAAGAGAGTTTCACAATTTACCCTAGAAATCAAGTCGGAAGAACTGTTTTTTTAGTAACAGTCGGAAGAACTGTTTTTTCTTTTTTGAGACAATCATGTGAAGCTTTTATTAGACCGTCACAATGTTTACAGGAATGAAATTAAGATCACTGGGGTGGCCTAACCAAACATGGCGACCTATCCCCAGTCCCAAAGCATGCTTCGCTAGATTGTAAGTTTCGAAATTCGAGCTCCTAAACTCATGAGCAAAAGTACATAAATTAAAGCTACTAGGGTACTCTATAATCTCATGTATAATGGCCCCATAGCTCGGGCTACTCTTCTGCCTGATGTCATTCACCACGTCCATGCAATCTGTCGCCACGTGAATAGCTTGCAAGTGAAGGTCCTTTGCTAGTGCCATTGATTCTCTGACTGCCATGGTTTCTAGGGCCATAGGATCGGAGATACCCTTGACCACAATAGCAGATGCACCGAGGAAGACCCCCTCCCTGTTCCTACACGCCGCCGCAACTGAACCAATGCTTGAACTTCCCATGCAGGCCGCATCAACATTTACTTTGGAGATGCCTATAGGCGGTTGTAACCAGTGTGTTGGTCGCGCCACTCTGGCCTGCACCACTGAATAGCTCAGGTTCTTGACGACTTGTAGATCACTCAGGAAAGAATTAGTGAAAGAGTGTGTAGTGGAAGGACTCTGGAATATATCCTCATGGATGGTTTTTCTCCTTGCTGCCCAAACTGCCCACAAGGTAACCGTCATACGTACAAAACGTTCATGCGTGAGGACATCCTTCAATGCAAAAATCCATTCCCTTGCATTTTCACCGTCATGCTGACTCATATGTTCAACAAGAGCATCGTTAGATAGAGCCCACACACTGCTTGCCATCGGGCATTCAAGCAAAGCGTGCCTCCATGAGTCCCTGGCACCACATAACACACATGTAGCTGTAGTCGACATATTTCTATGGTGGAGGAGTTCTGCTGTTGGGATGAAGCTTCGCGCAAAACGCCATAGGAACATCTTCACCTTCGACGGCACATCCATCCTCCATAGTTTTGTCCATTCATTACTCGCATGTTCAGATGCTGATGTTCCTTCAGTATCTTCAATTCCCTGCTCCCCCGCTAACTTTGCTTGCACAATCAGCCTATAGGCCGATTTTACAGAGAAATTACCCTTCTTTTCTCCACTCCATGCCCAAAAGTCTTCTATGTTGCGAGTACATAGAGGAATAGACAGTATTGCTTCTGTATAAACGGGCAAAAAGACAGACCGGACAAGCTGCTCATTCCAAGTGGCCTCATAGACATTTATCAACTCCGACACCAAATGTGTCGGATTTGGTATTAAGGGCGACACCGGTCTCATCATTCCCGATCTCGGAATCCAATTGTGTGTCCAAACTTCAGTTGTTTGCCCGTTGCCAATTCTCCGGACTATACCCAGCTTAAGCATATCCCTGCCATCTAAAATTGCTCGCCAGATTTGCGAGGGTCTGCCCCCAGCTCCGCATCCAAAATGGAAGTTTTAGGGAAATATGAGGCCTTCAAAATACGCGCACTCAGCGGTGTTGGTTCTGTCAAGACTCTCCAAGCCTATCTTGCTAACAAGGCAAGGTTAAAAATCTCCACTATCCCTGAATCCAAGTCCCCCTAGGTGCTTCGGCCGTGTCATAATATCCCATGCCACCCATGCTGGTTTTCGTTTGCCGGCCTTACCCCCCATCAGAACTGGCGGATGGAGGTTATGTTCTCACAGAGTCCCCTTGGAAGTCTGAAACATGCCATGGAATAAACTAGAAGTGCTTGTGCCACTGCTTTGATTAGCACTTCCTTTCCCCTGCCAACAGAAGCTTCTCCATCCAGCCCTTCACCTTCTCCCACACCCGATCTCTAAGGTATCTGAAGGTGTCCATCTTTGACTGGCCGACATCAGTGGGCATGCCCAAATAACACTCACTAAGAGACTCATTCTGAACATTCAGAGTTGCCTTGATGCTATCTCTCAACTGTTGTGTACATCCTTTGCTAAAAAATATTGATGATTTGTCGTGGCTGATTTTCTCTCCCGAAGCCCTACAATAAACATCCAATAGGTTTGAAACCGCTAGTGCCCCCTCATTACTCGACTTGAACAACAACAGGCTATCATCCGCAAATAGGAGGTGATTTACAGCCGGAGCTGGAGTTGCCACCTTGATCCCACCCAACACAGATGACTGAGAATTGGTTTTAAGTAGGCACGAAAGGCCCTCTGCTGCGATCAAGAAGAGGTAGGGGGAGATCGGATCTCCCTGTAGAATACCTCGTGATGGTGTGAAAGACTCTAACTTCTCCCCATTAAATAGCACTGAGAAAGAGATATAACTGATCATGCTCATGATGATGTCAACCCACTGATGTGTAAAGCCTAGCTTGATCATAATTGCCTTGAGGTATGACCATTCCACTCTGTCATATACTTTCATCATGTCCAACTTCAGTGCGCAATGGCTGTTTGACCTGGACCTGCTCCTCTTCATAAAATGCAACACTCGTAAGCACAAATGATATTATCAGTTATAAGCCGGCCTGGAACAATGGCGGACTGCTCCTCTGATATGATGTCGGGCAAGATGATTTTCAACATGTTTGCAACAACCTTGGAGGCAATTTTGTATATGGCATTGCATAAACTGATGGACCGGAATCGGGTTAGGAGAGTGGGGTTCATCACCTTGGGAATAAGCACTAGTACTATATCATTAACACACACCACACTTTCCTCCCCTCCAATTATCCAAAAAACTGCTGCAGTCACTTCGTCACCACAAATATCCCAGTGCCTCTGGTCAAAATGGGTTGGAAAACCATCCGGTCCCGGTGACTTTGTAGGGCCCATCTGGAAAAGCGCCTTCTTTACCTCCTCTTTCGTATATGGATCCGCCAGCATCTCATTCATCTGTGGTGTTTCTTTCCTTGGAACATGTTGGAGCACTCGGTCCATATTTGTCACCCCTCCGTTGTGTATAGGCTTTTATAAAATGCAGTAACCATCTCCTTCAATTCCGCCGGATCCTGAACATGTGCTCCCAATGAATTTGCTAAGGCTTTTATCATATTCTTCTTTCTTCTCATACTTGCACGCAAATGAAAAAAATCGGTGTTTTTGTCTCCTGATGCCAGCCACTCAATCCATGATCTTTGGCACCACATTAACTCTTCACGGTGATAAAGTTCTACCAATTTATTATTAATCTTGATCTCCAAGTGTGAAGGTCCCGTTCTAGCTGGTTCGCTTCTCAGGCGTTCAAGCTCGGCCGTCAACTTCTTTATCTCCTTCCTGGCACTTCCAAATGTTTCTCTATTCCATTTTCCGAGATTGGAAGCCACCTTCTTGAGTTTTTCCTACAACTCTTCTAGACTTAGCGCCGGTGTAACTCCTCCCCAACATAGCTGCATCGTTTCCTTCCATGAGTCATGAGTATCCCACATCACCTCATATCTGAAAGGAGGTTTTGGGGCCGGTCGAACATGATCGTCAATCATAGTGATTAGTATCGGACTATGGTCTGCAGTAGCTGCTGTTGGGGAACGTAGCATTTCAAAAAAATTGCCCACGATCACGCAAGATCTATCAAGGAGAAGCATAGAAACGAGCGGGAAGAGTGTGTCTATGTACCCTCATAGATCGAAAGCGGAAGCGTTTAGTAACGCGATTGATGTAGTCGAACGTCTTCGCGATCCAACCGATACGCACGGCACCTCTGCGATCAGCACACGTTTAGCTCGGTGACGTCCCTAGAACTCTTGATCCAGTTGAGGCTAAGGGAGAGTTCCGTCAGCATGACGGCGTGGTGACGATGATGATGAAGTTACCGGCGCAGGGCTTCGCCTAAGCACTAGAACGATATGGCCGAGGTGTGTAACTGTGGAGGGGGCACCGCACACGGCTAAAAGATCAACTTGTGTGTTCTAGGGTGCCCCCCTCCCCACGTATATAAAGGAGGGAGGGGGAGGCCGGCCGGCCCTAGGGGGCGCGCCCAAGGAGGGTAGTCCTACTAGGACTCCTAGTCCTAGTAAGATTCCACCAAGAGGGAGAGAGGGGGAAGGAAGGAGAGGGAGAGGGAGTAGGAAAGGAGGGAGCCGCCCCCTTCCCTTGTCCAATTCGGAATGCAAAGGGGGGGGGGCTTACCCTGGCTGCCCTCCTCTCTCTCCAATAAGGCCCATGGTGGCGTTGGGGAACGTAGTAATTTCAAAAAAATTCCTACGCACACGCAAGATCATGGTGATGCATAGCAATGAGAGGGGAGAGTGTTTTCCACGTACCCTCGTAGACCGAAAGCGGAAGCGTTAGCACAACACGGTTGATGTAGTCGTACGACTTCACGATCCGACCGATCAAGTACCGAATGTACGGCACCTCCGAGTTCAGCACACGTTCAGCTCAATGACGTCCCATGAACTTCGATCCAGCAGAGCTTTGCGGGAGAGTTCCGTCAGCACGACGGCGTGATGACGGTGTTGATGATGCTACCGACGCAGGGCTTCACCTAAGCACTGCTACGATATTACCGAGGTGGAATCTGGTGGAGGGGGGCACCGCACACGGCTAAGAGATCAAGAGATCAATTGTTGTGTCTAGAGGAGCCCCCTGCCCCCGTATATAAAGGATCAAGGGGGAGGGGGCGGCCGGCCAGGAGGAGGCGCACCAGGGAGGAGTCCTACTCCCACCGGGAGTAGGACTCCCTCTTTTCCTAGTTGGAGTAGGAGGGGGGAAGGAAGGGAGAGAGGAGAGGAAGGAAAGGGGGGGCGATGCCCCCCTCCTTGTCCTATTCGGACTAGAGGGCGAGGGGGCGTGTGGCCTGCCCTGGCCGCCCCTCCTCTTCTCCGCCCATTAGGCCCACTAAACCCCCCCGGGGGTTCCGGTAACCCCCCGGCACTCCGGTATATGTTCGAAACCTCCCGAAACACTTCCGGTGTCCGAACATAGTCATCCAATATATCGATCTTTACGTCTAGACCATTTCGAGACTCCTCGTCATGTCCGTGATCATATCTGGGACTCCGAACTCCCTTCGTTACATCAAAACACAAAAACTCATAATATCGATTGTCACCGAACTTTAAGCGTGCGGACCCTACGGGTTCGAGAACTATGTAGACATGACCGAGACACGTCTAGGTCAATAACCAATAGCAGAACCTGGATGCTCATATTGGATCCCACATATTCTACGAAGATCTTTATCGGTCAAACTGCATAACAACATACATTGTTCCCTTTGTCATCGGTATGTTACTTGCCCGAGATTCGATCGTTGGTATCTCAATACCTAGTTCAATCTTGTTATCGGCAAGTCTCTTTACTCATTACATAATGCATCATCCCGTAACTAACTCATTAGCTACATTGCTTGCAAGGCTTATAGTGATGTGTATTACCGAGAGGGCCCAGAGATACCTCTCTGATAATCGGAGTGACAAATCCTAATCTCGAAATACGCCAACTCAACAAGTACCTTCGGAGACACCTGTAGAGCACCTTTATAATCACCCAGTTACACTGTGACGTTTGGTAGCACACAAACTGTTTCTCTGGTAAATGGGAGTTGCATAATCTCATAGTCATAGGAACATGTATAAGTCATGAAGAAAGCAATAGCAACATACTAAACAATCAAGTGCTAAGCTAACGGAATGAGTCAAGTCAATCACATCATTCTCCAAATGATGTGATACCGTTAATCAAATGACAACTCATGTCTATGGTTAGGAAACTTAACCATCTTTGATCAACGAGCTAGTCAAGTAGAGGCATACTACTGACACTATGTTTGTCTATGTATTCACACATGTATTATGTTTCCGGTTAATACAATTCTAGCATGAATAATAAACATTTATCATGATATGAGGAAATAAATAATAACTTTATTATTGCCTCTAGGGCATATTTCCTTCAGTATCCCACTTGCACTAGATTCAATAATCTAGATTACACGGTAATGATTCTAACACCCATGGAGTCTTGGTGTTGATCATTTTTTGCTCGTGGAAGAGGCTTAGTCAACGGGTCTACAACATTCAGATCCATATGTATCTTGCAAATCTCTATGTCTCTGACCTGGACTTGATCCCGGATGGAATTGAAGCGTCTCTTGATGTGCTTGGTTCTCTTGTGAAATCTGGATTCCTTTACCAAGGCAATTGCACTGGTATTGTCACAAAAGATTTTCATTGGACCCGATGCACTAGGTATGACACCTAGATCGGATATGAACTCCATCATCCAGACTCCTTCATTTGCTGCTTCTGAAGCATCCGCTTCACATGTAGATCCCGACACGATGCTTTGTTTAGAACTGCACCAACTGGCAGCTCCACCGTTCAATATAAACAAGTATTTGGTTTGTGATTTAGAATCGTCCGGATCAGTGTCAAAGCTTGCATCGATGTAACCATTTACGACTAGCTCTTTGTCACCTCCATAAACGAGAACATATCCTTGGTCCTTTTCAGGTATTTCAGGATGTTCTTGACCGCTGACCAGTGATCCACTCCTGGATTACTTTGGTACCTCCCTACTAAACTAATAGCAAGGCACACATCAGGTCTGGTACACAACATTGCCTACATGATAGAGCCTATGGCTGAAGCATAGGGAACATCTTTCATTTTCTCTCTATCTTCTGCAGTGGTCGGGCATTGAGTCTGATTCAATTTCACACCTTGTATTACAGGCAAGAACCCTTTCTTTGCTTGATCCATTTTGAACTTTTTCAAAACTTTATCAAGGTATGTACTTTGTGAAAGTCCAATTAAGCGTCTTGATCTATCTCTATAGATCTTGATGCCCACTATATAAGCAGCTTCACCGAGGTCTTTCATTGAAAAACTTTTATTCAAGTATCCTTTTATGCTATCTAGAAATTCTATATCATTTCCAATCAACAGTATGTCATCCACATATAATATTAGAAATGCTACAGAGCTCCCACTCACTTTCTTGTAAATACAGGCTTCTCCAAAAGTCTGTATAAAACCATATGCTTTGATCACACTATCAAAGCATTTATTCCAACTCCGAGAGGCTTGCACCAGTCCATAAATGGATCGCTGGAGCTTGCACACTTTGTTAGCACCTTTTGGATCGACGAAACCTTCTAGTTGCATCATATACAACTCTTCTTCCATAAATCCATTCATGAATGCAGTTTTGACATCCATTTGCCAAATATCATAATCATAAAATGCGGCAATTGCTAACATGATTCGGACAAACTTAAGCATCGCTACAGGTGAGAAAGTCTCATCGTAGTCAACCCCTTGAACTTGTCGAAAACCTTTTGCAACAAGTTGAGCTTTGTAGACAGTAACATTACCATCAGCGTCAGTCTTCTTCTTGAAGATCCATTTATTCTCGATGGCTTGCCGATCATCGGGCAAGTCAACCAAAGTCCACACTTTGTTCGCATACATGGATCCCATCTCATATTTCATGGCCTCAAGCCATTTTGTGGAATCTGGGCTCATCATCACTTCCTCATAGTTCGTAGGTTCGCCATGGTCAAGTAACATGACCTCCAGAATAGGATTACCGTACCACTCTGGTGCGGATCTTACCCTGGTTGACCTACGAGGTTCGGTAGTAACTTGATCTGAAGTTTCATGATCAATATCATTAGCTTCCTCACTAATTGGTGTAGTCGTCACATGGACCGGTTTCTGTGATGAACTTTTTTCCAATAAGGGAGCAGGTACAGTTACCTCATCAAGTTCTACTTTCCTCCCACTTACTTCTTTCGAGAGAAACTCCTTCTCTAGAAAGGATCCGATTTTAGCAACGAATGTCTTTCCTTCGGATCTGTGATAGAAGGTGTACCCAACAGTTTCCTTTGGATATCCTATGAAGACACATTTCTCCGATTTGGGTTCGAGCTTATCAGGTTGAAGCTTTTTCACATAAGCATCGCATCCCCAAGCTTTAAGAAATGACAACTTTGATTTTTCGCCAAACCACAGTTCATAAGGCGTCGTCTCAACGGATTTTGATGGTGCCCTATTTAACGTGAATGCAGCCATCTCTAAAGCATAACCCCAAAACGATAACGGTAAATCAGTAAGAGACATCATAGATCGCACCATATCTAGTAAAGTACGATTACGGCGTTTGGACACACCAGTACGTTGTGGTGTTCCGGGTGGCGTGAGTTACGAAACCATTCCGCATTGTTTCAAATGTAGACCAAACTCGTAACTCAAATATTCTCCTCCACGATCAGATCGTAGAAACTTTATTTTCTTGTTATGATGATTTTCCACTTCACTCTGAAATTCTTCGAACTTTTCAAATGTTTCAGACTTATGTCTCATTAAGTAGATATACCCATATCTGCTCAAATCATCTGTGAAGGTGAGAAAATAACGATACCCGCCATGAGCCTCAATATTCATTGGGCCACATACATCAGTATGTATGATTTCCAACAAATTTGTTGCTCGCTCCATAGTTCCAGAGAACGGCGTTTTAGTCATCTTTCCCATGAGGCATGGTTCGCAAGTACCAAGTGATTCATAATCAAGTGGTTCCAAAAGTCCATTAGTATGGAGTTTCTTCATGCGCTTTACACCAATATGACCCAAACAGCAGTGCCACAAATAAGTTGCACTATCATTATCAACTCTACATCTTTTGGCTTCAACATTATGAATATGTGTATCACTACTATCGAGATTCAATAAAAATAGACCACTCTTCAAGGGTGCATGACCATAAAAGATATTACTCATATAAATAGAACAACCCCTATTCTCATATTTAAATGAATAACCATATCGCATTAAACAAGATCCAGATATAATGTTCATGCTCAACGCTGGCACCAAATAACAATTATTCAGATCTAAAACTAATCCCGAAGGTAGATGTAAAGGTAGCGTGCCGACGGCGATCACATCGACTTAGGAACCATTTCCCATGCGCATCGTCACCTCGTCCTTAGCCAGTCTTCGCTTAATCCGTAGTCCCTGTTTCGAGTTGCAAATATTAGCAATAGAACCAGTATCAAATACCCAGGTGCTACTACGAGCTCTGGTAATGTACACATCAATAACATGTATATCACATATACCTTGTTCACCTTGCCATCCTTCTTATCCGCCAAATACTTGGGGCAGTTCCGCTTCAAAGGACCATCGCTTGCAGAGAAGCACTCGATCTCGTGCTTAGGTCCAGATTTGGGTTTCTTCTCTTGAGCAGCAACTTATTTGTCGTTCTTTTTGAAGTTCCCCTTCTTCTTCCCTTTACCCTTTTTCTTGAAACTGGTGGTCTTGTTGACCATCAACACTTGATGCTCCTTCTTGATTTCTACCTCCGCAGCCTTTAGCATTGCGAAGAGCTTGGGAATTGTCTTGTTCATCCCTTGCATTTTATAGTTCATCACGAAGCTCTTGTAGCTTGTTGGCAGTGATTGAAGAATTCTGTCAATGACACTATCATCCGGAAGATTAACTCCCAGTTGAATCAAGTGATTGTTATACCCAGACATTTTGAGTATATGTTCACTAACAAAACTATTCTCCTCCATCTTGCAGTTATAGAACTTATTGGAGACTTCATATCTCTCAATTCAGGCATTTGCTTGAAATATTAACTTCAATTCCTGAAACATCTCATATGCTCCATGACGTTCAAAACGTCGTTGAAGTTCCGGTTCTAAGCCGTAAAGCATGGCACATTGAACTATAGAGTAATCATCTGCTTTGCTCTACCAGACGTTCTTAATGTTGTCAGTTGCATCTGTAGCAGGCCTAGCACCCAGCGGTGCTTCCAGGACGTAATTCTTCTGTGCAGCAATGGGATAATCCTCAAGTTTCGGACCCAGTCCGTGTAATTGCTATCATCATCTTTCAACTTTGCTTTCTCAAGGAACGCATTAAAATTTAATGGAACAACAACACGGGCCATATATCTACAACGAACATAGACAAGCAAAATACTATCAGGTACTAAGTTCATGATAAATTTAAGTTCAATTAATCATATTACTTAAGAACTCCCACTAAGATAGACATCTCTCTAATCATCTAAGTGATCACGTGATCCAAATCAACTAAACCATAACCGATCATCACGTGAAATGGAGTAGTTTTCAATGGTGAACATCACTATGTTGATCATATCTACTATATGATTCACGCTCGACCTTTCTGTCTCAGTGTTCCGAGGCCATATCTGCATATGCTAGGCTTGTCAAGTTTAACCCGAGTATTCTGCGTGTGCAAAACTGGCTTGCACCCGTTGTAGATGGACGTAGAGCTTATCACACCCGATCATCATGTGGTGTCTCGGCACGACGAACTTTGGCAACGGTGCATACTCAGGGAGAACACTTTTTACCTTGAAATTTAGTGAGAGATCATCTTATAATGCTACCGTCAATCAAAGCAAAATAAGATGCATAAAGGATAAACATCACATGCAATCAATATAAGTGATATGATATATGGCCATCATCATCTTGTGCTTGTGATCTCCATCTCCGAAGCACCGTCATGATCACCATCGTCACCGGCGCGACACCTAGATCTCCATCGTAGGATCTTTGTCGTCTCGCCAACTATTGCTTCTACGACTATCGCCACCGCTTAGTGATAAAGTAAAGCAATTACAGGGCGATTGCATTGCATACAATAAAGCGACAACCATATGGCTCCTGCCAGTTGCCGATAACTCGGTTACAAAACATGATCATCTCATACAATAAAATATAGCATCGCGTCTTGACCATATTGAAGGAAATATGCCCTAGAGGCAATAATAAAGTTATTATTTATTTCCTCATATCATGATAAATGTTTATTATTCATGCTAGAAATATATTTACCGGAAACATGATACATGTGTGAATACATAGACAAATCTATGGTCACTAGTATGCCTCTACTTGACTAGCTCATTAATCAAAGATGGTTATGTTTCCTAACCATAGACATGTGTTGTCATTTGATTAGTGGGATCACATCATTAGAAGAATGATGTGATTGACATGACCCATTCTGTTAGCCTAGCACTTGATCGTTTAGTATATTGCTATTGCTTTCTTCATGACTTATACAAAAGTTCCTACAACTATGAGATCGTGCAACTCCCATGTACCGGAAGAACACTTTGTGTGCTACCAAACGTCACAACGTAACTGGGTGATTATAAAGGTGCCCTACAGGTGTTTCCGAAGGTTCATGTTGAGTTGGCATAATTCGAGATTAGGATTTGTCACTCTGATTGTCAGAGAGGTATCTCTGGGCCCTCTCGGTAATACTCATCACTTAAGCCTTGCAAGCATGTAACTAATGAGTTAGTTATGAGATGACGTATTACAGAACGAGTAAAGAGACTTGCCGGTAACGAGATTGAACTAGGTATTGGATACCGACGATCAAATCTCGGGCAAGTAACATACCGATGACAAAGGGAACAAAGTATGTTGTTATGCGGTTTGACCGATAAAGATCTTCGTAGAATATGTAGGAACCAATATGGACATCCAGGTCCCGCTATTGGTTATTGACTAGAGACGTGTCTCGGTCATGTCTACATTGTTCTCGAACCGTAGGGTCCGCACGCTTAAGGTTTCGATGATGCTTATATTATGAGTTTATGTATTTTGATGTACCAAGGTTGTTCGAGTCCGGATGTGATCATGGACATGACGAGGAGTCTCGAAATGGTCAAGACATAAAGATTGATATATTGGACGGATATATTTGGACACCGGAAAGGTTCCGGGAGAGTTTGGGAATATATCGGAGCTCCGGGAGGTTACCGGAACCCCCGGTAAGTATATGGGCCCTATTGGGCCCAAGTGGGAGGAAGGGAGAAGGAGCAAAGGAGGGGGGCGCGCCCCCCCAAGCCCAATCCGAATTGGGGAGGGGGGCCGGCCCCCCCTTTCCTTTCTCATTCCCCTCTTCCTTCCTACTACTAGTACTCCTTCCTTCCCCCTCCAACATGTATTAGGAAAAAGAGGGGAAACCTACTTGGAGTAGGTTTCCTCCTCCCTATGGCGCGCCCCCCCATGGGCTGGCCACCTCCTCCCTCCCTCCTTTATATACGGGGGTAGGGGGGCACCCTAGAACACACAAGTTGATCATTGATCGTTCCTTAGCCGTGTGCGGTGCCCCCTCCACGATATTACACCTCGGTCATATTGTAGCGGTGCTTAGGCGAAGCCCTGCGACAGGAGAACATCAAGATCGTCACCACGCCGTCGTGCTGACGGAACTCCCCCTCGGTGCCTCTACTGGATTGGAGAACGAGGGTGCGTCATCGAGCTGTACGCGTGTCAAGAACTCGGAGGTACCGGAGTAACGGTGCTTGGATCGGTCGGACCGGGAGAACGTACGACTACTTCCTCTACGTTGTGTCGATGCTTCCGCTTTGGTCTACGAGGGTACGTAGACAACACTCTCCCCTCGTTGCTATATCATCACCATGATCTTGCATGTGCGTAGGAAATTTTTTGAAATTACTACGTTCCCCAACAGTGGTATCAGGGCCTAGGTTTTATCCGTTGATGTTATATGCACGAGTAGAACACAAGTGAGTTGTGGACGATATAAGTCATACTGCCTACCAGCATGTCATACTTTGGTTCAGCGGTATTGTTGGATGAAGCGGCCCGGACCGACATTACGCGTACGCTTACGCGAGACTGGTTTTACCGCCGTGCTTTGCACACAGGTGACTAGCGGGTGTCTGTTTCTCCAACTTTAGTTGAACCGAGTGTGGCTATGCCCGGTCCTTGTGAAGGTTAAAACAGAGTCTATTTGACAAACTATCATTGTGGTTTTGATGCGTAGGTAAGAACGGTTCTTGCTAAGCCCGTAGCAGCCACGTAAAATTTGTAACAACAAAGTAGAGGACGTCTAACTTGTTTTTGCAGGGCATGTTGTGATGTGATATGGCCAAGACGTGATGCTATATTTTATTGTATGAGATGATCATGTTTTGTAACCGGTTGTCGGCAATCGGCGAGAGCCATATGGTTGTTGCTTTATTGTATGAAATGCAAACGCCCTGTAATTGCTTTACTTTATCACTAAGCGGTAGCGATAGTCGTAGAAGCAATAGATGGCATAAACGACAACGATGCTACGATGGAGATCAAGGTGTCGCGCCGGTGACAATGGTGATCACGACGGTGCTTCGGAGATGGAGATCACAAGCACAAGATGATGATGGCCATATCATATCACTTATATTGATTGCATGTGATGTTTATCCTTTATGCATCTTATCTTGCTTTGATTGATGGTAGCATTTTAAGATGATCTCTCACTAAAATTATCAAGAAGTGTTCTCCCTGAGTATGCACCGTTGCCAAAGTTCGTCGTGTCGAGACACCACGTGATGATCGGGTGTGATAAGCTCTCGTCCATCTACAACGGGTGCAAGCCAGTATTTGCACACGCAGAATACTCAGGTTAAACTTGATGAGCCTAGCATATGCAGATATGGCCTCGGAACACGGAGACCAAAAGGTCGAGCGTGAATCATATAGTAGATATGATCAACATAATGATGTTCACCATTGAAAACTACTCCATCTCACGTGATGATCGGTTTTGGTTTAGTTGATTTGGATCACGTGATCACTTAGATGACTAGAGAGATGTCTGTCTAAGTGGGAGTTCTTAAGTAATATGATTAATTGAACTTAAATTTATCATGAACTTAGTACCTGATAGTATCATTGCTTGTCTATGTTTGTTTGTAGATAGATGGCTCGTGCTGTTGTTCCGTTGAATTTTAATGCGTTCCTTGAGAAAGCAAAGTTGAAAGATGATGGTAGCAATTACACGGATCGGGTCCGTAACTCGAGGATTATCCTCATTGCCGCACGTAAGAGTTATGTCCTGGAAGCACCGCTGGGTGCCAACTCTTCTTGATGTAACCGACGACGTTAAGAACGTCTGGCGAGAGCAAAGTGATGACTACTCTATAGTTCAGTGTGCCATGCTTTACAGCTTAGAACCGGGTCTTCAACGATGTTTTGAATGTCATGGAGCATATGAGATGTTCCAGGAGTTGAAGTTAATATTTCAAGCAAATGCCCGAATTGAGAGATATGAAGTCTCCAATAAGTTCTATAGCTGCAAGATGGAGGAGAATAGTTCACGGTGAACATATACTCGTAATGTCAGGTATAACAATCACTTGATTCAACTGGAGTTAATCTTCCCGATGATAGTGTCATTGACAAAATTCTTCAATCACTACCACCAAGCTACAAGAGCTTTGTGATGAACTATAATATGCAAGGGATGAACAAGACTATTCCCGAGCTCTTCGCAATGCCGAAAGCATGGAGGTAGAAATCAAGGAGCATCAAGTGTTGATGGTCAACAAGAGCACTAGTTTCAAGAAGAAGGGCAAAGGGAAGAAGAAAAGGAACTTCAAAAAGAACGGCAAGCAAGTTGCTGCTCAAGAGAAGAAACCCAAGTCTGGACCTAAGCACGGCATCGAGTGCTTCTCTACCGCAAGCGCATCGTCACTAGAAGCGGAACTGCCCCAAGTATTTGGCGGATAAGAAGGATGGCAAAGAGAACAAAGGTATATGTGATATACATGTTATTGATGTGTACCTAACTAGAGCTCGTAGTAGCACCTGGGTATTTGATACTGGTTTCTTTGCTAATATTTGCAACTCGAAACAGGGACTACGGAATAAGCGAGCACTGGCCAACGACGAGGTGACTATGCGCGTGGGAAACGGTTCCAAAGTCGATATGATTGCCGTCGGCACGCTACCTCTACATCTACCATCGGGATTAGTTTTAGACCTAAATAATTGTTATTTGGTGCCTGCGTTGAGCATGAACATTATATCTGGATCTTGTTTGATGCGAGACGGTTATTCATTTAAATCAGAGAATAATGGTTGTTCTATTTATATGAGTAATATCTTTTATGGTCATGCACCCTTGAAGAGTGGTCTATTTTTATTGAATCTCGATAGTAGTAATACACATATTCATAATGTTGAAGCCAAAAGATGCAGAGTTGATAATGATAGTGCAACTTATTTGTGGTAATCGCTGTTTAGGTCATATCGGTGTAAAACGCATGAAGAAACTCCATACCGATGGACTTCGGAATCACTTGATTATGAATCACTTGGTACTTATGTAACCGTGCCTCATGGGCAAGATGACTAAAACACCGCTCTCCTAACTATGGAGAGAGCAACGGATTTGTTGGAAATCATACATACGATGTATGTGGCCCGATGAATGTTGAAGCTCGTGGCGGATATCATTATTTTCTCACCTTCAGAGATGATTTAAGTAGATATGGGTATATCTACTTAATGAAACACAAGTCTGAAACATTTGAAAAGTTCAAAGAATTTCAGAGTGAAGTTGAAAATCATCGTAACAAGAAAATAAAATTTCTGCGATCTGATCGTGGAGGAGAATATTTGAGTTACGAGTTTGGTTTACATTTGAAACAATGCGGAATAGTTTCAAGAACTCACGCCACCGAACACCACAAAGAAATGGTGTGTCCGAACGTCAGAATCGTACTTTACTTGATATGGTGCGATCTATGATGTCTCTTACCGAGTTACCGCTATCATTTTGGGGTTATGCTTTAGACACGGCCGCATTCACGTTAAATAGGGCACCATCAAAATCCGTTGAGACGACGCCTTATGAATTGTGGTTTGGCAAGAAACCAAAGTTGTCGTTTCTTAAAGTTTGGGGCTGCGATGCTTATGTGAAGAAACTTCAACCAGATAAGCTCGAACCCAAATCGGAGAAATGTGTCTTCATAGGATACCCAAAAGAAACTGTTGGGTACACCTTCTATCACAGATCCGAAGGCAAAACATTTGTTGCTAAGAATGGATCCTTTCTAGAGAAGGAGTTTCTCTCGAAAGAAGTGAGTGGGAGGAAAGTAAAACTTGATGAGATAAATGTATCTAATCCCTTATTGGAAGGTAGTTCATCACGAGAACCGGTTCCCGTGACAACCACACCAATTAGTGAGGAAGCTAATGATATTGATCATGAAACTTCAGATCAAGTTTCTACTGAACCTCGTAGGTCCACCAGAGTAAGATCCGCACTAGAGTGGTACGGTAATCCTATTCTGGAAGTCATGTTACTTGACCATGATGAACCTACGAACTATGAGGAAGCGATGATGAGCCCAGATTCCGCAAAATGGCTGGAGGCCATGAAATCTGAGATAGGATCCATGTATGATAACAAAGTATGGACTTTGGTTGACTTGCCCGATGATCGGCAAGCCATTGAGAATAAATGGATCTTTAAGAAGAAGACTGATGCTGATGGTAATATTACTGTCTATAAAGCTCGACTTGTTGCGAAAGGTTTTCGACAAGTTCAAGGGGTTGACTACGATGAGACTTTCTCACCTGTAGCGATGATTAAGTCTGTCCGAATCATGTTGGCTATTGCTGCATTTCATGATTATGAAATTTGGCAAATGGATGTCAAGACTGCATTCTTGAATGGATTTCTAGAAGAAGAGTTGTATATGATGCAGCCGGAAGGTTTTGTTGATCCAAAAGGTGCTGACAAAGTGTGCAAGCTCCAACGCTCCATTTATGGACTGGTGCAAGCATCTCGAGTTGGAATAAACGCTTTGATAGTGTGATCAAAGCATATGGTTTTGTCATGCACTTTTGGAGAAGCCTCAGATTTACAAGAAAGTGAGTGGGTGCTTTGTAGCATTTCTAGTTTTATATGTTGATGACATATTATTAATTGGAAATGATATAGAATTTCTGGATAGCATAAAAGGATACTTGAATAGAAGTTTTTCAATGAAAGACCTCGTGAAGCTGCTTACATATTAGGCATCAAGATCTATAGAGATAGATCGAGACGCTTAATAGGACTTTCACAAAGCACATACCTTGACAAAATATTGAAAAGTTCAATATGGATCGAGCAAAGAAAGGTTTCTTGCCTCGTGCTACAAGGTGTGAAGTTGAGTCGAACTCAATGCCCGACCACAAAGCAGAAGATAGAGAGAAATGAAAAGTGTTCCTATGCTTCAGCCATAGGCTCTATCATGTATGCAATGCTGTGTACCAGACCGACGATGCTTAGCAATAAGCTTAGCAGGAGGTACCAAAGTAATCCAGAGTGGATCATCGACAGCGGTCAAGAACATCCTGAAATACCGAAAAGGACAAAGGATATGTTTCTCATATATGGAGGTGACAAAGAGCTAGTCGTAAATGGTTACGCCGATGTAAGTTTTGACACCGATCCGGACGATTCAAAATCGCAAACCGGATACGTGTTTTTAATAAACGGTGGAGCTGTAAGTTGGTGCAGTTCTAAACAAAGCGCCGTGGCGGGATCTACATGTGAAGCGGAGTACATAGCTGCTTCAAGCAGCAAATGAAGGAGTCTGGATGAAGGAGTTCATTTCGATCTAGGTGTCATACCTAGTGCATCGGGACCAATGAAGATCTTCGTGACAATATCGGTGCAATTGCCTTGGCAAAGGAATCCAGATTTCACAAGAGGACCACGCACATCAAGAGACGCTTCAATTCCATTCGGGACCAAGTCCAAGTGGGAGACATAGAGATTTGCAAGATACATACGGATCTGAATGTTGCGCACCGTTGACTAAGCCTCTCTCACGAGCAAAACATGATCAGCACCAAGACTCCATGGGTGTTAGAATCATTACTATGTAATCTAGATTATTGACTCTACTGCAAGTGGGAGACTGAAGGAAATATGCCCTAGAGGCAATAATAAAGTTATTATTTATTTCCTCATATCATGATAAATGTTTATTATTCATGCTAGAATTGTATTAACCGGAAACATAATACATGTGTGAATACATAGACAAATCTATGGTCACTAGTATGCCTCTACTTTACTAGCTCATTAATCAAAGATGGTCATGTTTCCTGACCATAGACATGTGTTGTCATTTGATTAGTGGGATCACATCATTAGAAGAATGATGTGATTGACATGACCCATACTGTTAGCCTAGCACTTGATCCTTTAGTATATTGCTATTGCTTTCTTCATGACTTATACAAAAGTTCCTACAACTATGAGATTGTGCAACTCCCGTGTACCGGAAGAACACTTTGTGTGCTACCAAACGTCACAACGTAACTGGGTGATTATAAAGGTGCCCTATAGGTGTTTCCGAAGGTTCATGTTGAGTTGGCATAATTGAGATTAGGATTTGTCACTCCGATTGTCGAGAGGTATCTCTGGCCCTCTCGGTAATACTCATCACTTAAGCCTTGCAAGCATGTAACTAATGAGTTAGTTATGAGATGACGTATTACTGAGCGAGTAAAGAGACTTGTCGTAGCGATATTGAACTAGGTATTGGATACCGACGATCAAATCTCGGGCAAGTAACATACCGATGACAAAGGAACAAAGTATGTTGTTATGCGGTTTGACCGATAAAGATCTTCGTAGAATATGTAGGAACCAATATGGACATCCAGGTCCCGCTATTGGTTATTGACTAGAGATGTGTCTCGGTCATGTCTACATTGTTCTCGAACCGTAGGGTCCGTGCGCTTAAGGTTTCGATGATGCTTATATTATGAGTTTATGTATTTTGATGTACCAAGGTTGTTCGAGTCCCTGATGTGATCATGGACATGACGAGGAGTCTCAAAATGGTCGAGACATAAAGATTGATATATTGGACGGATATATTTGGACACCGGAAAGGTTCCGGGAGAGTTTGGGAATATACCGGAGCTCCGGGAGGTTACCGGAACCCCCCGGTAAGTATATGGGCCTTATTGGGCCCAAGTGGGAGGAAGGAGAAGGAGCAGGAGGGGGCGCGCCCCCAAGCCCAATCCGACTGGGGAGGGGCAGGCCCCCTTCCTTTCTCCTTCCCCCTCTTCCTTCCTACTACTAGTACTCCTTCCTTCCCCCTCCAACATGTATTAGGAAAAAGAGGGGAAACCTACTTGGAGTAGGTTTCCTCCTCCCTATGGCGCCCCTTGGGCCGGCCACCTCCTCCCTCCCTCCTTTATATACGGGGGTAGGGGCACCCTAGAACACACAAGTTGATCATTGATCGTTCCTTAGCCGTGTGCGTGCCCTCCACGATATTACACCTCGGTCATATTGTAGCGGTGCTTAGGCGAAGCCTGCGACAGAGAACATCAAGATCGTCACCACGCCGTCGTCGTCGACGTGGAACTCCCCTCGGCGCCTCTCTTCGGATTGGAGAACGAGGTGCGCCATCGAGCTGTATGCGTGTCAAGAACTCGGAGGTGCCGGAGTAACGGTGCTTGGATCGGTCGGACCGGGAGAACGTACGACTACTTCCTCTATGTTGTGTCAACGCTTCCGCTTCGGTCTATGAGGGTACGTAGACAACACTCTCCCCTCGTTGCTATATCATCACCATGATCTTGCGTGTGCGTAGGAATTTTTTTGAAATTACTACGTTCCCCAACACATATCACATCACAACATGCCCTGCAAAAACAAGTTAGACGTCCTCTACTTTGTTGTTGCAAGTTTTACGTGGCTGCTATGGGTTGAGCAAGAACCGTTCTTACCTACGCATCAAAACCACAACGATAGTTCGTCAAGTTAGTGTTGTTTTAACCTTCTCAAGGACCGGGCGTAGCCACACTCGGTTCAACTAAAGTTGGAGAAACTGACACCCGCCAGCCACCTATGTGCAAAGCACGTTGGTAGAACCAATCTCGCGTAAGCGTACGCGTAATGTCGGTCTGGGCCGCTTCATCCAGCAATACCGCCGAACCAAAGTATGACATGCTGGTAAGCAGTATGACTTGTATCGCCCACAACTCACTTGTGTGCTACTCGTGCATATAACATCTACGCATAAAACCAGGCTCGGATGCCACTATTGGGAACATAGTAATTTCAAAAAAATTCCTACGCACAGGGAAGATCATGGTGATGCATAGCAACGAGATGGGAGAGTGTTGTCCACGTACCCTTGTAGACCGAAAGCGGAAGCATTAGCACAACACGGTTGATGTAGTCGTACGACTTCATGATCCTACCGATCAAGTACCAAACATATGGCACCTCCGAGTTCAGCACACGTTCAGCTCGATGACGTCCCACGAACTCTCCAGCAGAGCTTTGCGGGAGAGTTCCGTCAGCACGACAGCGTGATGACGGTGTTGATGATGCTACCGACGCAGGGCTTCGCCTAAGCACTGCTACAATATTACCGAGGTGGAATCGGGTGGAGGGGGCACCGCACATGGCTAAGTGATCAAGAGATCAATTGTTGTGTCTAGAGGTGCCCCCTGCCCCCATATATAAAGGATCAAGGGGGAGGGGACGGCCGGCCAGGAGGAGGCGCGCCAGGGAGGAGTCCTACTCCCACCGGGAGTAGGACTCCCTCTTTTCCTAGTTGGAGTAGGAGGGGGGAAGGAAGGGAGAGAGGAGAGGAAGGAAAGGGGGGGCGCCGCCCCCTCCTTGTCCTATTGGGACTAGAGGGGGATGGGGCGCGCGGCCTGCCCTGGCCGCCCTCCTCTTCTCCACTAGGGCCCATTAGGCCCACTAAACCCCCCGGGGGGTTCCGGTAACCCCCCGGTACTCCGGTATATGTTCGAAACCTCCCGAAACACTTCCGGTGTCCGAACATAGTCATCCAATATATGGATATTTACGTCTCGACCATTTCGAGACTCCTCGTCAAGTCCGTGATCATATCCGAGACTCCGAACTACCTTTGTTACATCAAAACACAAAAACTCATAATACCGATCGTCACCGAACTTTAAGCGTGCGGACCCTACGGGTTCGAGAACTATGTAGACATGACCGAGACACGTCTCCGGTCAATAACCAATAGCGGAACGTGGATGCTCATATTGGCTCCCACATATTCTACGAAGATCTTATCGGTCAAACCGCATAACAACATACATTGTTCCCTTTGTCATCGGTGTGTTACTTGCCCGAGATTCGATCGTCGGTATCTCAATACCTAGTTCAATCTCGTTATCGGCAAGTCTCATTACTCGTTACATAATGCATCATCCCGTAACTAACTCATTAGCCACATTGCTTGCGAGGCTTATAGTGATGTGTATTACCGAGAGGGCCCAGAGATACCTCTCCAACAATCGGAGTGACAAATCCTAATCACGAAATACATCAACTCAACAAGTACCTTCGGAGACACCTGTAGAGCACCTTTATAATCACCCAGTTACGTTGTGACATTTGGTAGTACACAAAGTGTTCCTCCGGTAAGCGTGAGTTACATAATCTCATAGTCATAGGAACATGTATAAGTCATGAAGAAAGCAATAACAACATACTAAACGATCAAGTGCTAAGCTAACAGAATGGGTCAAGTCAATCTCATCATTCTTCTAATGATGTGATCCCATTGATCAAATGATAACTCATATCTATTGTTAGGAAACTCAACCATCTTTGATCAATGAGCTGGTCAAGTAGAGGCATACTAGTGACACTATGTTTGACTATATATTCACACATTTATTATGTTTCCGGTTAATACAATTCTAGCATGAACAATAAACATTTATCATGATATGGGGAAATAAATAATAACTTTATTATTGCCTCTAGGGCATATTTCCTTCAGGTGGCCCATTAGTTCCCCCGGAGGTTCCGGTAACCCCTCCGGCACTCCGGTTTTACCCGAAACTATCTGGAACACTTCCGGTGTCCAAATAACATGATCCAATATATCAATCTTTATGTCTCGACCATTTTGAGACTGCTCGTCATGTTCGTGATCTCATCCGGGACTCCAAACAACCTTCGGTCATCAAATGACATAAACTCATAATACAAATCGTCATCGAACGTTAAGCGTGCGGACCCTACAGGTTCGAGAACTATGTAGACATGATCGAGACAAATCTCCGGTCAATAACCAATAGCGGAACCTAGATGCTCATATTGTCTCCGACATATTCTGTGAAGATCTTTATCAGTCAAACCGCATAACAATATACATTGTTCCCTTTGTCATCGGTATGTTACTTGCCCGAGATTCGATCGTCGGTATCTCAATACCTAGTTCAATCTCGTTATCGGCAAGTCTCATTACTCATTTCCTAATGCATCATCCCGCAACTAACTCATTAGTCACATTGCTTGCAAGGCTTAGTGATGTGAATTACCGAGAGGGCCCAGAAATACCTCTCCGATACACGGAGTGACAAATCCTAATCTCAATCTATGCCAACCCAACAAACACCTTTGGAGACACCTCTAGAGCATCTTTATAATCACCCAGTTACGTTGTGACGTTTGATAGCACACAAGGTGTTCCTCTGGTATTCGGGAGTTGCATAATCTCATAGTCAGAGGAACATGTATAAGTCATGAAGAAAGCAATAGCAATAAAACTCAACGATCATAATGCTAAGCTAACGGATGGGTCTTGTCCATCACATCATTCTCTAATGATGTGATCCCGTTCATCAAATGACTACACATGTCTATGGTTAGGAAACATAACCATCTTTGATTAACGAGCTAGTCAAGTAGAGGCATACTTAGGGACACTCTGTTTTTGTCTATGTATTCACACATGTACTAAGTTTCCGATTAATACAATTCTAGCATGAATAATAACCATTGATCATGATATAAGGAAATATAAATAACAACTTTATTATTGCATCTAGGGCATATTTCCTTCAGTCTCCCACTTGCACTAGAGCGAATAATCTAGTTCACATTGCCATGTGATTTAACACCAATAGTTCACATCACCATGTTATTAGTTCACATCGTCATGTGACTAATACCTAAATGGTTTTACTAGAGTCAATAATCTAGTTCACATCGCTATGTGATTAACACCCAAAGAGTACTAAGGTTTGATCAGGTTTTGCTTGTGAGAGAAGCTTAGTCAATGGGTCTGTCACATTCAGAGACGTATGTATTTTGCAAATTTCTATGTATACAATGCTCTGCACGGAGCTACTATAGCTAAATGCTCCCACTTTCAATATGTATCCAGACCGAGACTCAGAGTCATCTAGATCGGTGTCAAAGCGTGCATCGACGTAACTGTTTACGACGAACTCTTTATCACCTCCATAACAAAGAAATATTTCCTTATTCCACTAAGGATTATTTTGACCGCTGTCCAGTGACCCACTCCTGGATCACTATTGTACCCTCTGGCCAAACTCATGGTGAGATTCACAATAGGTTTGGTACCTAGCATAACATACTTCATAGAACCTATGACTGAGGCATAGGGAATGAATTTTCATTCTCTTTCTATTTTCTGCCGTGGTCGGGTTTTGATTCTTTACTCAACTTCACACCTTGCAACACAGGCAAGAACTCCTTCCTTGAATGTTCCATCTTGAACTACTTCAAAATCATGTCAAAGTATGTACTCACTGAAAAAACTTATCAAAGGTCTTGTTCTATCTCTATAGATCTTGATCCTTAATATGTAAGCAGCTTCACCGAGGTCTTTCTTTGAAAAACTCCTTTCAAACACTTCTTTATGCTTTCCAGAAAAATTCTACATTATTTTTGATCAACAATATGTCATTCACATATACTTATCAGAATTGTTGTAGTGCTCCCACTCACTTTCTTGTAAATACAGGCTTCACCGCAAGTCTGTATAAACCATATGCTTTGACCACCTTATCAAAGCGTATATTCCAACTCCGAGATGCTTGCACCAGTCCATAGATGGATCGCTGGAGCTTGCACACTTTGTTAGCACCATTTAGGATTGACAAAAGCTTCTTGTTGCATCATATACAACTCTTCTTTAAGAAATCCATTAAGGAATGTATTTTTTGACATCCATTTGCCATATTTCATGAAATGTGGCAATTGCTAACATGATTCAGATAGACTTTAAGCATCGATACGAGTAAGAAAATCTCATCGTAGTCAACATCTTGAACTTGTCAAAAACCCTTTTCGACAAGTCGAGCTTTGTAGATAGTAACACTACTATCAGCGTTCGTCTTCCTCTTGAAGATCCATTTTATTCTCTATGGCTTGTCGATCATCAAGCAAGTTAACCAAAGTCCACACTTTGTTCTCATACATGGATCCCATCTCAGATTTCATGGTCTCAAGCTATTTCGCGGAATCTGGGCTCATCATCGCTTCCTCATAGTTCGTAGGTTCGTCATGGTCAAGTAACAAGACCTCCAGAACAGGATTACCGTACCACTCTGGTGCGGATCTTACTCTGGTTGACCTACGAGGTTCGGTAGTAACTTGATGAAAAGTTTCATGATCATCATCATTAGTTTCCTCACTAATTGGTGTAGGAATCATTGGAACTGATTTCTGTGATGAACTACTTTCCAATAAGGGAGCAGGTACAATTACCTCATCAAGTTCCACTTTCCTCCCACTCACTTCTTTCGAGAGAAACTCCTTCTCTAGAAAGGATCCATTCTTAGCAACGAAAATCTTGCCTTCGGATCTGTGATAGAAGGTGTACCCAACAGTCTCCTTTGGGTATCCTATGAAGACACATTTCTCCGATTTGGGTTCAAGCTTATCAGGTTGAAGTTTTTTCACATAAGCATAATAGCCCCAAACTTTAAGAAACGACAACTTGTGTTTCCTGCCAAACCACAGTTCAAATGGTGTCGTCTCAACGGATTTAGATGGTGCCCTATTTAACGTGAATGCAGCCGTCTCTAAAGCATAACCCCAAAAAGATAGCGGTAAATTAGTAAGAGACATCATAGATCACAACATATCTAATAAAGAGCGGTTACGATGTTTGGACACACCATTATGCGGTGGTGTTCCGGGTTGCGTGAGTTGCGAAACTATTCCGCATTGTTTCAAATGAATACCAAACTCGTAACTCAAATATCCACCTCCACGATCAGATCGTAGAAAATTTATTTTCTTGTTTCCATGATTTTCCACTTCACTCTAAAATTCTTTGAACTTTTCAAATGTTTCAGACTTATGTTTCATCAAGTAGATATACCCATATATACTCAAATCATATGTGAAGGTCAGAAAATAACGATACCCACCGCGAGCCTCAACACTCATCGGACCGCATACATCAGTATGTATTATTTCCAACAAGTCTGTTGCTCGCTCCATTGTTCCGGAGAACGGAGTTTTAGTCATCTTGCCCATTAGGCATGGTTCGCAAGCATCAATTGATTCATAATCAAGTGATTCCAAAAGCCCATCAGCATGGAGTTTTTTCATGCGCTTTACACCAATATGACCTAAACGATAGTGCCAAAAATAAGTTGCACTATCATTATTAAACTTATATCTTTTGGCTTCAATACTATGAATATGTGTATCACTATTATCGAGATTCAACAAAAATAGACCACTCATCAAGGGTGCATGACCATAAAAGATATTACTCATATAATAGAACAACCATTATTCTCTAATTTAAATGAATAATTGTCTCGCATCAAACAAGATCCATATATAATGTTCATGCTTAACGCTGGCACCAAATAACAATTATTCAGGTCTAAAACTAATCCCGAAGGTAGATGTAGAAGTAGCGTGCCGACGCTGATGACATTGACTTTGGAACCATTTCCCACGCGCATCATCACCTCATCCTTAGCCAATCTTTGCTTAATCCGTAGCCCTTGTTTCGAGTTGCAAATATGAGCAACCGAACCAGTATCAAATACCCAGGCGCTACTACGAGCATTAGTAAGGTACACATCAATAACATGTATATCAAATATACCTTTCACTTTGCCATTCTTCTTATCCGCCAAATACTTGGGGCAGTTCTGCTTCCAGTGACCAGTCCCTTTGTAGTAGAAGCACTCTGTCTCAGGCTTAGGTCCAGACTTGGGCTTCTTCACTTGAGCAACAACTTTCTTGCCGTTCTTCTTGAAGTTCCCCTCCTTTCCTTTGCCCTTTTTCTTGAAACTAGCGGTCTTGTTAACCATCAACACTTGTCGGGTGGTAGGTGTGACATATGCCAACGGATGGCTTATCATTGTGGGAGCCAGTAAGACATCGCCGGTGCCTGGAAGCGGGATGAGGCGAAGACATGCACTACAGCGAATCTTACCCAGCTTCGGGGCTCTCTGTGGAGATAACACCCCTACTGCTGCTCTGCGGGGTCTCCGCATGATCACTAGATCAACAAGTAGCTACAAGGCGCTCCTTGAGTTGTTCAGTGGTAGGACGAAGAAGGGCAAGGCTAGCTCTCTCCTCTCCCGATGGTAGTATCTAAAGCTCTCTGTTCAACCCTTTGCATGGGTGTCCCGGGGGGTTTATATAGGCCTACCCCCTGGGGGTACAATGGTAATCCGGATGGGTGCGGGCCCAGGTCATCAGTGTCTACGACCGCCGCCTTCTCCGCCGGCCTCTGGGGCCCACAGACTGGTGGGTCCAGCCGGCTGTCGCCCCGCCGGTCGACAGGCCGGCCCCACCGCTTGGGGGTCTTGTCGGGGGCTGGTTACTGTTGCCTTGCCTCTGATGACGAGGGCTTTGTTGAGGTAAGCGTGGCTACAGTGCCACCGCCTTGTGGGCTCCCACTGTAGCCTTACCGTGTCTCATCTGCTTAATGGTGCATGCGCCCCGAGGGGGGAGCAAGCCGGCTAGTGGAAGCCGACCCGGCCTTAGGCCGACTGGGGGAGGCCGGGCCGCCTTCGGATGTCTCTCTGACTGAAGGGGCCCGCCGCCTGCGGGTCGTACTGGCGGCCCGTCGTGGATGGCGTCATGATTCGTATGGCAACAGTGCCACACCGGACGGGGGGATGGCTGCCCCGTACAGCGTACTGTAGCCATGCATTTCACAGGGATTCGGGGGTGGTAGGGTTCGCTGTAGCCACGCCCCGTCCCGTCACCATTATGGGCGTTGGTCCTTGGATGCGTCATTCGGCCGCTTGCTTCTTGGAGTCGGCCCTTCATGGGCCGCCTTCTGGGAGTCGGTCCTTCATGGGCCGGCTTCTTGGAGTCGGCCCAATAGTGGCGTCCTCCAAAGGTTGTTTTTATGTATGGGCCGCCTTTTGGGAGTCGACCTAGGTGATAGCCGGCCAGAGGAAGGCGGCCCCGTGGTCCAATCGGCCCGTTGTTTTTCTGAGGGCTAAAGGAGTCAGTTAGGCTACCCATGGTCATTAAATCCGACAGTAGTCCTCGAAGCTAGTTGGGCTTCGCGGCTGAAGGGAAATCGAAAAGCTCGGCCAGCTTCCCATCCCGAGGAGCCGCCAGCTAGGAGCCGGCCTTCATTGCACATGCCTTCCCGGTGAAGCCTCCTCAAATTTCGAAGGCAGGAACCAGCGGGCATGCCAGTCGTGCGGCAGGCTGACCGCCCGCTTTCCGCGTGCCGCGTGGCACCCTTTGGCTGGCAGGGCCTACCAGCCCACGCGTGTGACGGGACGCCGTCAGAGGCTCTGGCCCGCCACTCCGTGCCTTTGGCCGCCATGATCTTCTATGGCCCGCATCGATCGACGTCTTCCGGCGGCGGTTCCCACTCGCCAGTAAGGCGCGATAATCGCGGGGCATGGGGGAGTGGGCACAGTTAATCCCACGCCCCCCCATGCCTTGCCTCCTCGGCTTCACCGCGCGAGGCTATAAGTAGGGGCGGGGAGGGGGAGCAGCAATCATTCGAAGCTCGCCCTCGCCCTGCCTCCTTCTTCTTCTGCCTCGCTGCGGTAGCTCCTCGCCGTGCTCCCGCTTCGCCATCCATTCTTCCTCCCAGCACGCCGCAGGCTTGCTGCTCCCGCGCCGGGCGCTTCTCTCCGTCGCGCTCGCCACCATGGCTCTGACGTCGAGCTCTTGGGACGGCTCCACCATCCGCGATGACCACATCGAGTTTCTCCGTAAGACGCGGCGGCTGCCGAGCGAGGATCTCGTGCACGTCCGCCTCGCGCTAGCAAGGGAGATCTCGCCGGCGCCGGAGGAAGGTGAGCGAGTAATCTTCTACTCGCACTGCATGCGCGGCGTCGGCCTCCCCGCCAGTGGCTTCTTTTGTGCGTTTCTCGACTTCTACCAACTCCAGCTGCACCACCTCACCCCCAACACGGTGGTGCTGCTGTCGGCCTTCGTCTCTTTGTGCGAAGGCTTCCTCGGCGTCCTCCCCACCATTGAGCTATGGGGGAGTTCTTTCAATCCAAGCTCGGCACGGTCGTCGCCGGCGTGCCGGCTCCGTGCGGCGCCTTCATCGCCATGAGGAGGTCCACCGCCGACAACCCCTTTCCTTCAATCGCGCTAATCCAGTCGGTGAAGCTCTGGCAACGGTCTTACTTTTATGTAAAGAACGTTGCCCCGAACGGCGATTACGTCAACTTGCCAGCTTACGTAGCCGGCCCGACGGCTGGGAGGCCGGCTTCATGGTCCTACCGGGCCAGGTCACTGACGCTGGCTGGAGCCGGAGCCATCGCCCGATTTTGGGTGCTCATCCAGTCGGACCGCCTGACCGGGCCCGACTTGATCGCCGCCTTCGTCGAGCGCCGGGTCCTTCCGCTTCAAGGCCGCCCTCATCTGATCTGTCAGATGAGCGGCCGCTTCGACCCAAGCCAGCTCAGCACCAGGGAGATGCCTCACGACGAGGTGTCTTACATGGTGAACTATATCGCCAACTACAAGCTCAAGCGGGACTGGCAGTATGGCATGGCGCCATTCTCTCACGCCAATCCACCACCTATGGTAAGTTTTCTTTCTTTATTTGTTGCCGAATCCTCTTCCGGGCCGACTCTTGACCAGGCGGTCCGTCCTCAATTCAGAACCCCCTTCTTCATCCTTCGGCCGGGACCGCAGGGCCGGAGCGCGTGTTCGCCCCCGACCGCGAGGCGGACGATCCTGACGACGTCGACTTGGGGGCGGCCGCCCTGGACGACGACGCTGCGGGGGGCGGCGGCGAGACGGGCGGCTCCGGCTTCACCGCCGGCGTCGAAGACTGGCCCGACGATGACGAGGCTGACCCCGCTCCACGCCGCCAGCCGACGTCCAACCCCCAAGGCGCCGGCCCATCCTGCGGGCCGGCCGCATGAGGCGGCGTACTAAAGCGCCGAGCGGTGCCGACTCCCTTCGGCGGCCGACCGAAGAGGCCTAAGGTGCCCGCGGCGGCAACCAAACGGGACGAGGCGGCCGTGAAGGCGGCCCGCTTCCGCAAGGTGGTAAAGTAGCCGCAGGCGGTCTCGGCGTAAGTTCTGGTCGTTACGCAACTTTCTTTCTTTTCTTCGTTTGATGCTCTTCTAAGTCTTATCTCCTGTTTTGTCAACCAGGGCCCTGCTCTCTCTCGAGCGGACTACCGCCGCCTCCATAGTTGGCAGAGCGGGAGGGTCTGCGGGCTCCCGTCGCATAGATCCCCGCGCCGAGCTTCAGGCGGCGACGGAGCGAAACGCGCGGGAGGCGCGGGAGGAGCGGGAGGCAGAGGAGAGAAGGGTAGCCGCCGCTGAACTGGCCCTGGAGACGACGGCGGAGTCGGGCGAGGCGTAGGCTAACGCGGCGGCCAAGGCCCGGGCGGAGGCCGAGGCCGTGGAGAAGACGGCGGAGGCCCTGCGTGGCCAGCCTCCGCAGCTCATCATCCCTCTTTGTTTCGCGCCCCCGAACGTCCCGGAGCCCCCGCCGGAGGAGATCAGCCGCGACCCGCCGAATGCGGAGAGGGAGGAGGGCGACATAGTCGTCCTAGAGGGAGAAGTGGTGCCGCCTCCGACGGCCGGGACCGGCCAAGGCGGCCAGCCCAAGGTGCCGCCTGAGCAGCTGACTGCGCAGGCGGATCTTGTGGTCTTGTCGCCGGCTCACCGTCATGCGGCGAGGGCGGCCGCCTCCAGCTCGTTGTCACATGAACTGGAGTCGGCCACTGCTAGCTCGCCAGGGTGGACGCAGGGCAGTGGGACGGCCGCGCTGAACTTGGCGGCGCAAGACGTCCGCAGCCGGCTTCAGGCCCAAGCCACCGCGCTGCAGCAATGTACCCGAGAATTTCTCGCGATGCGGGCAGTCATTCGGGTGATTCTCTTGTTCTTGATTTCTTTCCATGGGGGCGCGTCAGTGCACCCGCTGGGTGTAGTCCCCGTGTTCCGAGCCGGCTGCTGAGCAGTCGGGTCGGATCTTTCTTGCCGACTTGTTTTTCTGACTTGCTTCTTCGTCCTGTTTGCAGGATTACCACAACCTCCACGCCGCTACCTTCAACTCCCAGGTCCGGGAGGTAGACAAGAGGGCCGCCGATCTGACGGAGAGCCAGCGTGAGTGTTTTTGTCTTTCCATCTCATGTGGGGGCGCGTCAGCGCACCCACTGGGTGTAGTCCCCGAGATTCGAGCTGACTGCTGAGCAGTCGGGTCGGATCTCTCTTGCCGACTTCTTTCTTAACTTCTTCTTTTCATGCTGGCAGGAGCCAATGCGACTTGAGGCAGCAGCTGGGTGTGGCCGAGACCGCCCTTCGCACCAAGGAGGGTGAGCTTAATGCCTTGGCTCAGGAGCGTGACCGCCTGGCCAAGAGACTGGCCGACCAGGAGGAAAGCAACCGAGCGGCCCTGAAGGCGGCCCAGAACAGCGAGGCCGCCCTCAAAGCCGAATTCGAGACCGAGGCGGCGGGCTGGGCTGAGGCAAGGCAAGCTCTGAGCGAAGGCTACGTCCGTGTTGAGGACTTGGTTGACGGTAGGCCGCCTTCTTCTTCACTCTTTGCTTGTCCTTGCACGTCAGCTTATCTCCTGACTTGCTCTTTTCTTTCTTCTTTGTGAAGAGTACTTTCCTGGTCATTTTGTTGCTGCCAACCAAGCCATCGACGCCCATCGTGAAGCCCGGCGGCAGCCCGGAGCAGCTTCTAGCGATCGAGGCCCGCCTCTAGCCGGCCTACCGCATGCTCCGCCGGCTTCAGCGTGCCGGGGCACAGGTGCTGGCCGCCCTTTGGCCTGGCGAGGTAATTCCTCGCACCCCAGCCGCATCGCCGATTGGGCCGAGGTAGCCGTCGGCCGCCTTGAGGCCTGGAAGGCTTTAGCAGCTCGATCCGGCGCTCGACGGGCGCTAGAGTTCGTCCGGGCTTGGTACCCTGGGCTGAACTTGGATCAGGTGCGCACCTGGCGGCAGGAGGCCGACGAGGAGCTAGAGGCGGTGCGGCCGGCTATCATCCAGCGTGCTTCGGTGATTGCCGACTTCACCGACACCAATGCCTTTGCTCCTGAGGTGAACGAGGACGGCGTCGCACAGCCGGAGGACTGGTTCGGGCTGAACCCGGCCGATGGTGAGGACTCGGCGGAGGAGATTGACTCCAGCGACGAGGGAGAGGAGGAGGAGGAGGAAGACGACAAAGATGCTGAGCCTGATGTCGGAGCAGCCGGCCAACCTCAGCCTGACCGTGTCTCCAGCAACGAGGCGTACGCGGATGCTCCGCCTGCCACCGGTGACGACCAGGCTGAGACTCGCCAGCCGGCCACTCCTCCAGCCGACACCGCCGTCTCTACCGTTCTTCCTGAAGCTCCGGGCGCTCCCTCGGTTTGACTTATCGTTTTATTTTCCTGCTAGTCACTCTTTGGACAGACTTGTTATTTTGCGCAATTCCACCCACTGGGGGTGTATTCAAACTTCGTTGAATGCCGGCCTTTCGAGGGCTTTGGGTGTAAATATTATTATGCACGTGCTTGGCTTCCATTCCGACTTGCTTTTTATCTTTCAGCTTTCTTCCTTTGCCGCCTTACCTTGGTTGCCGCCTTCCCAGCCGGACAGCTGCTCTGCAGTCTGTGGCCGGGTAAGGAATTCAGCCGTCTGGGAAGGCAAAGGTTCAAGCTTTCTTAGATTTTGGCAGAGTAGGAAAGGAAGCTGGCCAGCCGACTGTTTCGACAGTCGGTTCGCGAGGGGGGAAGCCGGCTTGCGTTATGAAAGTTCGTTAGTCCTTAGCCATTTTTCATGTGGGCATCCTTTCTGCCTTTAGCTCTTGCTAGTCGGGCAGCTGATTCTTCGAGCTGTGACTCTCGCAAGAGAGGGCTTGGGTGCCGGCACACTACTTTTCTGACTGTAGGTAGAACTTGGACATAACTCAAGGTGGCAAGTCCCCGGGCCGACTAGTCGAACCCGGTTCCGGACGGAGAAAGTAAATGCAGTAGGGTTACTATGGGAGTTATACCCGGCATACATAGATAGAATAGGGTAGTCCCCGAGAACTCCTCGGGGGCCCGTTGTCTCATACTTAATACAAAAGGTAGCGTGATACATACTGCATTTCAACTTTAAAATCTTCGAAGAAGATTGGTGTTCCACGGGTGCTCTGACTCCTTGCCGGAGTCATCTCTCTTGTGTGCCTTCGGCTTATGCGCGTCGATTAGGTAATAGGAATCATTTCCCAGAGCCCGGCTGATGACGAAGGGGCCTTCCCAAGGGGCCTAGAGCTTGTGCTGGCCGGCTGTTCGCTGAATTAGCCGGAGCACAAGGTCTCCCTCTTGGAAAGCTCTTGGCTTCACTCTCTGACTGTGGTAACGACGTAGCCCTTGCTGGTAGATGGCGGACCGGCTGAGGGCTAATAGTCGGCTTTCTTCTAGCAAGTTGACACCGTCTTCTCTTGCTTCCTTGGCCTTCGCCTCCTTGTACATGGTGACTCGAGGTGAGTCGAACTCAATGTCAGTTGGGATGACAGCCTCGGCACCATATACAAGGAAGAAGGGGGTGAAGTCGGTCGACTTGTTTGGAGTAGTGCGCAGACTCCAGAGGACGGCCGGTAACTCATCGAGCCAGCAGCCGGCCGAACGCTCCAATGGCACGACTAGTTGGGGCTTGATGCCGGAGAGGATGAGGCCGTTTGCTCGCTCGACTTGGCCGTTTGACTGCGGGTGGGCAACGGACGCTAAGTCTAGTCGGATGCCGTGTGTCGTGCAGAAATGTGCCAATGCTCCCTTGGCGAAATTTGTGCCGTTGTTGGTGATGATGCTGTGTGGTACGCCGTACCGGGTTGTAATGTCGGCAATGAATGTCACAGCAGTCGGCCCATTCAGCTTCTTGATCGGCTTTGCTTCAATCCACTTGGTAAATTTGTCTACAGCGACAAGCAGATGTGTCATGCCGCCGCGCGCCGTCTTGAATGGTCCGACCATGTCCAGTCCCCAGACGGCAAAGGGCCAAGTGATGGGGATGGTCTTGAGTGCAGAAGCCGGCATGTGTTGCTTGGAGCCAAAGACTTGACACCCTTTGCAGCGTTTGACTAGTTCCTTGGCATCCTCCAATGCAGTCGGCCAGAAGAATCCATGGCGGAAGGCTTTGGCGACGAGCACCCTGGAGGCGGCATGGTGGCCACATTCGCCTTGGTGGATGTCTTCGAGGATTGCTATGCCCTTCTCTTGCTCGACGCAGCGTTGGAAGACTCTGGTAACGCTACGCCTAACTAGCTCTTGATTCATTATTGTGTAGGCTCCGGCTCGGCATTGGACTTGTTTGGCCGAGATCTTGTCAGTCGGTAGTTCTCCATTCACTAAAAACCGAAGGATGGGCTGAGCCCATGATGGAGCTGTGACTTCTTCGATTGCCAAGACGGCTACTGCAACCAGGGTGGGCGGGCTGGGTTATGAGGAGTTGGAGTTGGCCTCCGCCTGTTGTGCCACTGCAGTCCCCGGGCCGGGTTCGACTATGGCAGTCCCCGAGCTGGCTGCCGAAGTCCCCGGGCCGCTTGCCTGGTCCCTGAAGTCGGATCCGACTGCGTCGGGGTCAGGCGGCACGAAGATGGAACTGAATCCCGGAGACGGCTTGACAGATGGCTTGAAGAGGCGTTGGAGGGCGACGCCGGTTGGTATAGCTTGTCGGGTGGAGCCTATTCGTGCTAGGGCATCTGCTTGATCATTATCGGCTCGTGGCACGTGAAGGAACTCGCACCCCTCGAAATATCCGCTGAGCTGCTGGACAAGGAAATGGTAGCTCGCCATGTTTGTGTCCTTGGCATCCCAGTCGCCGGATGATTGCTGAACCACTAAGTCTGAGTCGCCATAACACAGGATCCGGCGGATGCCGAGTTCCTTGGCTAGCCGGAGCCCGTGTATGAGCGCCTCGTACTCGGCCACATTGTTGGAGGCGGCAAAGTTGATTTGCAATGTGTATCAGAGCTTTTCGCCTTTGGGAGAGGTGAGGACAATGCCGGATCCCAAGCCGGTGCACATCTTGGATCCGTCAAAATACGTCCGCCAGTGAGTGGAGTCCGGGGCCGGCGGCAGGTACTGCGAATCGGCCCAGTCGATGAGGAAGTCGGCCAGTGCTTGGGACTTGATGGCGGTGCGGGGCTGATAGTAAATTGTGTACGGAGCCAGCGCAATGGCCCATTTCGCCACTCGGCCGGACGCATCCTGGCTGCCTATGATCTCGGCAAGTGGGGCAGTGCATACGACCGTGATGGGATGCTCTTGAAAGTAGGGCTTGAGTTTCTTGGAGGCGAAGTACACACCATAGCACATTTTTTGATAGTGCGGGTAGTTCTGTTTTGAGGTGGATAATACTTCACTCAAATAATATACTGGCCTATGGACTAGCTGAGCTCAGCCTTCCTCTGGGCGCTGAACCACAATGACTGTGCTGACCACCCGGCTGGTGGCGGCGATGTAGAGGAGTATGGGCTCCTTCTCGGTTGGGGCCGCCAAGACAGGCGGTGTGGACAGCATCTTCTTCAACTCATGGAAAGCTTGATCCGCCTGATCATTCCACTCAAAGTGAGCAGGCTTCTTCATAAGTCGGTAGAGGGGGAGAGCCTTCTCTCCAAGCCGGCTCATGAAGCGATTCAAAGATGCCAGGCATCCGGTGAACTTTTGGACGTCTCGCAGCTTGGTAGGGACCTTCATTCTCTCTATGGCCTTGATCTTCACTGGGTTGCACTGGATGCCGCGTTCGGAGACCAGAAAGCCTAGAAGCTGGCTGGCTGGTACTCCGAACACACATTTCTCCGGGTTGAGCTTGATCTGAAACCGACGCAAGTTCTCAAAGGTTTCCTTGAGGTCTTCTAGTAGGGTTCCGCGTTTCTCCGTCTTCACCACAACATCGTCTACATAGACGTGGGCATTTCTGCCGAGTTGCTTGAGGAGGCATTTCTGCATGCAACGCTGAAAAGTGGCACCGGCATTTCTCAGGCCAAATGTCATAGTCGGTGTGTAAAGCTCGAATGGGGTGATGAAGGCGGTCTTCAAGCGATCAGCCGGGTTCAACTTTATCTGGTGGTAGCCGGAATAAGCATCCAAGAAACTCAACAGCTCGCATCCGGCTGTGGAGTCTATCACTTGGTCAATCCTTGGCAGGGCGAACGGATCTTTGGGCCAGGCTTTGTTGAGGCTGGTGTAATCGATGCACATGCGCCACTGCTTGTTTTTCTTCAGTACGACTAGGTTGGCAAGCCATTCTGGAAAGAACACTTCCACAATGAAGCCGGCTACCAGAAGCCGGGCTATTTCTTCTCCGACTACTCTTCTCTTCTCTTCTGACAAGCGGCACAAGGGCTGCCTGACCGACTTTGCGTCGGATCGGATGTGTAGCTTGTGCTCGGCGAAATCCGTCGGGACACCCGGCATGTATTTGGGAGACCATGCAAAGACGTCCCGATTCTCACGGAGGAAATCGATGAGCTCGCCTTCCTATTTGCTGTCAAGGCCTGTGCCTATGACAACGTGCCTCTCTGGGTGCTCCGGGTCCAGGGGTATCTTCTTCGTCTCCTTGGCCGGCTGGAAAGAACCTTGAGCTTCACACTCTTTGGGGTCAGGAGACAAAGCCGGCTGCTTGCCAACCAAGGCTACAACTTGGTCCAGCATCTTCTTTTCTTCGGCGATCACGAGGGACTCGGCCAACCGACTACTGGCTGCTGCACACTCAGAAGACTTCTTGTAGTCTCCGGCTATGGTGATAATGCCCTTGGAACTCGGCATCTTCATCTTGAGGTAGCCATAGTGGGGCACAGCCATAAACTTGGCCAACGCTGGTCGGCCAAGCAGTGCATGGTACGGGCTCTCCAAATCCACTACCTCGAACCATATTGCCTCTCGGCGGAAATGATCCTTGTCCCCAAAGAGGACATCCATCTTGATCTTGCCGATTGGTGAGCAAGACAGGCCGGGTACGATGCCAAGGAACACAATTCGGCTACGCATGAGTTGCTTCGGCTTGATGTTGAGCTTCTCCATTGTATCTCGGTACAGAATGTTGATACTGCTCCCGCCGTCTATCAGTACGCGGGAGAAACAAGCAGCGCGCCTCTCCGTTGCCAGGGTAGCATCCAAGACAAGGGCATAGGAGCCAGGGGACGGCATCACCTCTGGGTGGTCGTCCCGGGTCCAGCTGATGAGCTTCTCCGACCAGTGCAAAAACTCAGGGTTACTGGAGGCGATCGCGTTGACCTCTTGGTGTTGTCGGCGCCGACTTCGCCGATCGTCTGGTTGGCTCGTGAAGATGACGTAGGCGGCATGCTCATCGGGGAACTCGTCGTGGACGGCTCCGACTGCTGGCCGAGCGGCCGGCTGCTGGGGGGCAGGAGGCGGCTGGCCCGCAGGCGGAGGCGGCAACAGCCCCTCGCCCTTGGAGATTCGGGTGAGCCAATGGCACTTCCGGGTCGTATGGTTGGATGGCTTTGCGCCGCTGTGGAACTTGCAGGGGCGTCGAGAGTTTGCTCGTAGGAGAAAGCCGGCTGCCAAGCCGGCCTGCCGCCCTTCTGCTTCTTAGGAGCCGGCCATCCCTCAGGCTGCTCTTCTTCGACCGTAGCCACCTGCCTACTAGTGGAAGGCGGCATCGGGGACTTGCACTTGTTGTCGTTCTGGTACGCGCGCCGAGTGGACTCTCCAGCCGGCGTCTTGGGAGCCGGAGCAAGCACTTTCCCAGAAGCGTCGACTCGGAGCTCGGTCTTCATGGAGGAGTCGGCCGTGGCGTATTTGTCCGCGATGATTAGTAGCTCGTCAAGGGTAGTCAGCTCGTTGCAAAGGAGTCGGTGCTTGAGGAGGGTGCCCTCTCGGCACCCGGCCGTGAAGTACTCAATTGCCTGAACCTCGTGCACCCCTCCGCAGGAGTTTCGGAGCTCGGCCCAACGCGTGAGGTAGTCACGAGTCGACTCGTTGGGTCCTTGTACACACAAGGAGAGCTGTCGGGGTTTGGGTGCCCGCTTATAGGTGCTGGTGAAGTTGTGGATGAAGGCTTCCGTGAAGTCGAGCTAGTTGTTGATGCTGTAAGGCTTGAGGCTATTGAGCCAGGTGCGCGCCGTGCCTTGGAGCATCAGGGGGACATACTTCACTGAAGGAAATATGCTCTAGAGGCAATAATAAATATATTATTTATTTCCTTATTTCATGATAAATGTTTATTATTCATGCTAGAAATGTATCAACCGGAAACATAATACATGCGTGAATACATAGACAAACATAGTGTCACTAGTATGCCTCTACTAGACTAGCTCGTTAATCAAAGATGGTTATGTTTCCTAGCCATGGACAAAGAGTTGTTATTTGATTAACGGGATCACATCATTAGTTGAATGATCTGATTGACATGACCCATTCCGTTAGCTTAGCACTTGATCGTTTAGTATGTTGCTATTGCTTTCTTCATGACTTATACATGTTCCTGTAACTATGAGATTATGCAACTCCGTTTATCGGAGGAACACTTTGGTGCTACCAAACGTCACAACGAATCGGGTGATTATAAAGGAGTACTACAGGTGTCTCCAAAGATACATGTTGGGTTGGCGATTTGAGATTAGGTTTTGTCACTCCGAATGTCGGAGAGGTATCTCTGGGCCCTCTCGTAATGCACATCACTTAAGCCTTGCAAGCATTGCAACTAATGAGTTAGTTGCGAGATGATGTATTACGGAACGAGTAAAGAGACTTGCCAGTAACGAGATTGAACTAGGTATTGGATACCGACGATCGAATCTCGGGCAAGTAACATACCGATGACAAAGGGAACAACGTATGTTGTTATGCGGTCTGACCGATAAAGATCTTCGTAGAATATGTAGGAACCAATATGGGCATCCAGGTCCCGCTATTGGTTATTGACCGAGACGTGTCTCACCATGTCTACATTGTTCTCGAACCGTAGGGTCCGCACGCTTAAGGTTTCGATGCGATGCTTATATTATGAGTTTATGAGTTTTGATGTACCGAAGGAGTTCAGAGTCCCGGATGAGATCGGGGACATGACGAGGAGTCTCGAAATGGTCGAGACGTAAAGATCGATATATTGGACGACTATATTCGAAGTTCGGAAAGGTTCCGAGTGATTCGGGTATTTATCGGAGTACCGGAGAGTTACGGGAATTCGCCGGGGAGAAGTATTGGGCCTTATTGGGCCATACGGGAAAGAGAGAGGGGCTGCCTAGGGCAGGCCGCATGCCCCCCATGGCCTAGTCCGAATTGGACTAGGGAGGGGGGCCGCACCCCCTCCTTCCTTCCCTTCTCTCTTCCCCTTCCTTGTCTCCTACTCCTACTACATGGAAGGACTCCTAGTTGGACTAGGAAGGGGAATCCTACTCCCGTGGGAGTAGGACTCCCCTAGGGCGCGCCATAGAGAGGCGGCCCTCGCCTCCTCCACTCCTTTATATACGGGCAGGGCACCCCATAGACACACAAGTTGATCTTCGTGATCGTTCCTTAGCCGTGTGCGGTGCCCCCCTCCACGATATTACACCTCGGTCATATTGTAGCAGTGCTTAGGCGAAGCCTGCGACGGTTGAACATCAAGATCGCCACCACGCCGTCAGGCTTGTGGAACTCCTCCCCAAGCTCTGCTGGATCGAGCCGGGGTGCGCCATCGAGCTGTACGTGTGTCAAGAACTCGGAGGTGCCGGAGTAATGGTGCTTGGATCGGTTGGACAGGGAAGACGTACGACTACTTCCTCTACGTTGCGTCAACGCTTCCGCTTCAGTCTACGAGGGTACGAGACATCACTCTCCCTCTCGCTGCTATGCATCACCATGATCTTGCGTGTGCGAGGGAAATTTTTGAAATTACTACGCTCCCCAACAAAGGGTATCGAGCCTAGGTTTTATGGTTTGATGTTATATGCACGAGTAGAACACAAGTGAGTTGTGGGCGATATAAGTCATACCGCTTACCAGCATGTCATACTTTGGTTCGGTGGTATTGTTGGATGAAGTGGCCGGACCGACATTACGCGTGACGCTTACGAGACTGGTTTTACCGCCGTGCTTTGCACACAGTGACTAGCGGGTGTCGGTTTCTCCAACTTTAGTTGAACTGTGTGGCTACGCCGGTCCTTGCGAAGGTTAAAACAGCATCAACTTGACAAACTATCGCTGTGGTTTTGATGTGTAGGTGAGATTGGTTCTTGCTTAAGCCCGTAGCAGCCACGTAAAACTTGCAACAACAAAGTAGAGGACGCCTAACTTGTTTTTGCAGGCATGTTGTGATGTGATATGGTCAAGACATGATGCTATATTTTATTGTATGAGATGATCATGTTTTGTAACCTAGTTATCGCAATCGGCAGGAGCCATATGGTTGTCGCTTATTGTATGCAATGCAATGCTACAGTAATGCTTTACTTTATCACTAAGCGGTAGCGATAGTCGAGAAGCATAAGATTGGCGAGACGACAACGATGCTACGATGGAGATCAAGGTGTCACGCCAAGGATTTATGGTGATCATGACGGTGCTTCAAGATGGAGATCACAAGCACAAGATGATGATGGCCATATCATATCACTTATATTGATTGCATGTGATGTTTATCTTTTATGCATCTTATCTTGCTTTGATTGACGGTAGCATTTTAAGATGATCTCGCACTAATTATCAAGAAGTGTTCTCCCTGAGTATGCACCGTTGCCAAAGTTCATCGTGCCCAGACACCACGTGATGATCGGGTGTGATAAGCTCTACGTCCATCTACAACGGGTGCAAGCCAGTTTTGCACACGCAGAATACTCAGGTTAAACTTGACGAGCCTAGCATAT
Source organism: Aegilops speltoides (assembly GCA_021437245.1). Lineage (NCBI taxonomy): Eukaryota > Viridiplantae > Streptophyta > Magnoliopsida > Poales > Poaceae > Aegilops > Aegilops speltoides. The sequence goes on along the minus strand of CM038144.1, from coordinate 423,110,008 downwards.
GCACATATGGCCTCAGAACACGGAGACCGAAAGGTCGAGCGTGAATCATATAGTGATGTTCACCATTGAAAGCTACTCCATTTCACGTGATGATCGGTTATAGTTTAGTTGATTTGGATCACGTGATCACTTAGAGGATTAGAGAGATGTCTGTCTAAGTGGGAGTTCTTAAGTAATATGTTTAATTGAACTTAAATTTATCATGAACTTAGTCCTGGTAGTATTTTGCAAATTATGTTGTAAGATCAATAGCTTGTGTTGTTGCTTTCATATGTTTATTTTGATATGTTCCTAGAGAAAATTGTGTTGAAAAATGTTAGTAGCAATGATGTGGATTGGATCCGCGATCTGAGGTTTATCCTCATTGCTTTGAATGTAAGAATTATGTCCTTAATGCACCGCTAGGTGATGACCTATTGCAGGAGCGGATGCGCGTTATGAACGCTTGGCTAGCTCAATATGATGACTACTTGATAGTTTAAGTGCACCATGCTTAACGGCTTAGAATCTGGACTTCAAAGACGTTTTGAACGTCATGGACCATATGAGATGTTCCAGGAGTTGAAGTTAATATTTCAAGCAAATACCCAAGTTGAGAGATATGAAGTCTCCAGCAAGTTCTATAGCTAAAAGATGGAGGAGAATCGCTCAACTAGTGAGCATGTTCTCAGATTGTCTGGGTACTACAATCACTTGAATCAAGTGGAATTAATCTTCCAGATAAGATAGTGATTGACAGAATTCTCTAGTCACCATCACCAAGTTAGTAGAACTTCGTGATGAACTATAGTATGCAAGGGATGATGAAAATGATTCCCGAGTTTTTTCATGATGATGAAATCGATGAAGGTAGAAATCAAGAAAGAACATCAAGTGTTGATGGTTAACAAGACCACTAGTTTCAAGAAAAGGGCAAAGGGATAGAAGGGAACTTCAAGAAGAATGACAAGCAAGTTGCTGCTCAAGTGAAGAAGCCCAAGTCGGACCTAAGCACGAGACTAAGTGCTTCTACCGCAAAGGGACTGGTCATCGGAAGCGTAACTACCCCAAGTATTTGGCGGATAAGAAGGATGGCAAAGTGAACAAAGGTATATTTGATATACATGTTATTGATGTGTACTTTACTAGTGTTTATAGCAACCCCTCGGTATTTGGTACTAGTTCAGTTGCTAAGAGTAGCAACTCGAAACGGGAGTTGCAGAATAAATAGAAACTAGTTAAGGGTGAAGTGACGATGTGTGTTGAAAGTAGTTTCAAGATTGATATGATCATCATCGCACACTCCCTATACTTTCAGGATTAGTGTTGAACCTAAATAAATGTTATTTGGTGTTTGCGTTGAGCATGAATATGATTTGATCATGTTTATTGCAATACTGTTATTCATTTAAGTAAGAGAATAAACTGTTGTTCTATTTACTTGAATAAAACCTTATATGGTTACACACCCAATGAAAATGGTTCATTGGATCTCGATCGTAGTGATACGCATATTCATAATATTGAAACCAAAAAGATGCAAAGTTAATAATGATAGTGCAACTTATTTGTGGCACTACCGTTTAGGTCATATCGGTGTAAAGCGCATGAAGAAACTCAATAAAGATGGATTTTCGGAATCACTTGGTTATGAATCATTTGATGCTTGCGAACCGTGCCTTTTGTGCAAGATGACTAAAACTCCGTTCTCCAGAACAATGGAACAAGCTACTGACTTATTGGAAATAATACATACCGATGTATGCGATCCAATGAGTGTTGATGCTCGTGGCAAGTAACATTATTTTCTGACCTTCACAAGATGATTTTAGCAGATATGGGTATATCTACTTGATGAAACATAAGTCTGAAATAGTTGAAAGGTTCAAAGAATTTCAGAGTGAAATGGAAAAATCATCGTAACAAGAAAATAAAGTTTCTACGATCTGATCGCGGAGACAAATATTTGAGTTTCGAGTTTGGTCTTCAATTAAAACAATGTGGAATAGTTTCACAAATTCACGCCACCTGGAACACCACATCATAATGGTGTGTCCGAATGTCATAACCGTACTTTATTGGATATAGTACAATCTAGGATGTTTCTTACCAATTTACCAATATTGTTTTGGGATCATGCATTAGAGACAGCTGCATTCACGTTAAATAGGGCACCATCTAAATCCGTTGAGACGACACTATATGAACTGTGGTTTAGCAAGAAACCAAAGTTGTCATTTCTTAAAGTTTGGAGCTGCGATGCTTATGTGAAAAAGTTTCATCCTGATAAGCTCGAACCCAAACCGGAGAAGTGCGTCTTCATAGAATACCCAAAGGAAATTGTTGGGTACACCTTCTATCACAGATCCGAAGGCAAGATATTCGTTGCTAAGAATGGATCCTTTCTAGAGAAGGAGTTTCTCTCGAAAGAAGTGAGTGGGAGGAAAGTAGAACTAAATGAGGTAACTGTACCTCCTCCCGAATTGGAAAATAGTTCATCACTGAAATCGGTTCCAGTGATTTCTACACCAATTAGTGAGGAAGCTAATGAAACTTCAGATCAAGTTACTACAGAACCCCGTAGGTCTTCCAGGGTACGGTCCGCACCAGGGTGGTACGGTAATCCTGTTCTGGAAGTCATGTTACTAGACCATGATAAACCTACGAACTATGAGGAAGCGATGATGAGCCCAGATTCCGCAAAAATCCATGAAATCTGAGATGGGATCCATATATGAGAACAAAGTGTGGACTTTGATGGATTTTCCCGATGATCGGCAAACCATAGAAAATAAATGGATCTTCAAGAGGAAGACGGACGTTGATAGTAGTGTTACTATCTACAAAGCTAGACTTGTCGAAAAAGGTTTTTGACAAAGTTCAAGGTGTTGACTACGATGAAATTTTCTCACTCGTAGCGATGCTTAAGTCTGTCCAAATCATGTTAGCAATTGCCGCATTTTATGAAATCTGGCAAATGGATAAACAAAACTACATTCCTTAATGGATTTAAAGAAGAGTTGTATATGATGCAACTAGAAGGTTTTGTCAATCCTAAAGGTGCGACAAAATACGCAAGCTCCAAATGATCCATCTATGGACTGGTGCAAGCATCTCGGAGTTGGAATATACGCTTTGATAAGTTGATCAAAGCATATAGTTTTATATAGACTTGCAAAGAAGCCTCAGATTTACTAGAAAGTGAGTGGGAGCACTACAACATTTCTGATAAGTATATGTGAATGACATATTGTAGATCGGAAATAATGTAGAATTATTCTCGCAAAGCATAAAGGAGTGTTTCAAAGGAGTTTTTCAAAGAAAACCTCGGTGAAGCTGTTACATATTGAGCATCAAGATCTATAGAGATAGATCAAGACGCTTGATAAGTTTTTTTTCAATGAGTACATACCTTGACAAGATTTTGAAGTAGTTCAAAATGGAACAGTCAAAGAAAGATTTCTTGCCTGTGTTACAAGGTGTGAAATTGAGTAAGACTCAAAACCCGACCACGGCAGAAGATAGAAAGAGAATGAAAGTCGTTCCCTATGCCTTGGACATAGGTTCTATAATGTATGCCATGCTGTGTACCAGATCTATTGTATACCCTACACTGAGTTTGGCAAGGGAGTACAATAGTGATCTAGGAGTAGATCACTGGACAACGGTCAAAATTATCCTTAGTGGAATAAGGATATGTTTCTCGATTATGGAAGTGACAAAAGGTTCATCGTAAAGGGTTACGCCGATGCAAGTTTTGACACCGATCCGATGACTCTAAGTCTCGATCTAGATACATATTGAAAGTTGGAGCAATTAGCTAGAGTAGCTCCGTGCAGAGCATTGTAGACATAGAAAATTGCAAAATACATAACAGATCTGAATGTGAAAGACCCGTTGACTAAGATTCTCTCACAAGCAAAACATGATCACACCTTAGTACTCTTTGGGTGTTAATCACATAGCAATGTGAACTAGATTACTGAATCTAGTAAACCCTTTGGGTGTTGGTCACATGGCGATGTGAACTATGGGTGTTAATCACATGATGATGTGAACTATCGATGTTAATCACATTGTGATGTGATCTAGATTGTTGACTCTAGTGCAAGTGGGAGACTGAAGGAAATATGCCCTAAAGGCAATAATAAAGATATTATTTATTTCCTTATTTCATGATAAATGTTTATTATTCATGCTAGAATTGTATTAACCGGAAACATAATACATGTGTGAATACATAGACAAACGTAGTGTCACTAGTATGCCTCTACTTGACTAGCTCGTTAATCAAAGATGGTTATGTTTCCTAGCCATGGATAAAGAGTTGTTATTTGATTAACGGGATCAAATCATTAGTTGAATGATCTGATTGACATGACCCATTCCGTTAGCTTAGCACTTGATCGTTTAGTATGTTGCTATTGCTTTCTTCATGACTTATACATGTTCCTGTAACTATGAGATTATGCAACTCCGTTTACGGAGGAACACTTTGGGTGCTACCAAGCGTCCAAGCGTAAGCTGGGTGATTATAAAGGAGTACTACAGGTGTCTCCAAAGGTACATGTTGGGTTGGCGTATTTGAGATTAGGTTTTGTCACTCCGATGTGGGAGAGGTATCTCTGGGCCCTCTCGGTAATGCACATCACTTAAGCCTTGCAAGCATTGCAACTAATGAGTTAGTTGCGAGATGATGTATTCTGAAGCGAGTAAAGAGACTTGCGATAGCGAGATTGAACTAGGTATTGGATACCGACGATTGAATCTCGGGCAAGTAACATACCGATGACAAAGGGAACAACGTATGTTGTTATCTTGGTCTGACCGATAAAGATCTTCGTAGAATATGTAGGAACCAATATGGGCATCAGGTCCGCTATTGGTTATTGACGGAGACGTGTCTCGGTCATGTCTACATTGTTCTCGAACCGTAGGGTCCGCGCGCTTAAGGTTTCGATGATGGTTATATTATGAGTTTATGAGTTTTGATATACGAAGGAGTTGAGTCCCGGATGAGATCGGGGACATGACGAGGAGTCTCGAAATGGTCGAGACGTAAAGATCGATATATTGGACGACTATATTCGGAGTTCGAAAAGGTTCTGAGTGATTCGGGTATTTATCGGAGTACCGGAGAGTTACGGGAATTCGCCGGGGAGAAGTATTGGGCCTTATTGGGCCATACGAGAAAGAGAGAGGGGCTGCCTAGGGCAGGCCGCGCGCCCCCCCATGGCCTAGTCCGAATTGGACTAGGGAGGGGTGCTGCACCCCCTCCTTCCTTCCCTTCTCTCTTCTCCTTCCTTGTCTCCTACTCCTACTACATGGAAGGACTCCTAGTTGGACTAGGAAGGGGAATCCTACTCGGTGGGAGTAGGACTCCCCTAGGGCGCGCCATAGAGAGGCCGGCCCTCCCCTCCTCCACTTTTATATCTGAGGCGGGGCACCCATAGACACACAAGTTGATCTTCGTGATCGTTCCTTAGCAGTGTCGTGCCCCCTCCACGATATTACACCTCGGTCATATTGTAGCAGTGCTTAGGCGAAGCCTGCGATGGTTGAACATCAAGATCGTCACCACGCGCGTCGTCTTGTGGAACTCCTCCTGAAGCTCTGCTGGATCGAGCCGGGGTGCGTCATCGAGCTGTACGTGTGTCAAGAACTTCGGAGGTGCCGAGTAACGGTGCTTGGATCGGTTGGACAGGGAAGACGTATGACTACTTCCTCTACGTTGCGTCAACGCTTCCGCTTCGGTCTACGAGGGTACGTAGACATCACTCTCCCCTCTCGTTGCTATGCATCACCATGATCTTGCGTGTGCGTAGGAAGTTTTTTGAAATTAGTACGTTCCCCAACATTCACGGCAACACGCCGGTTGCCGTTTGCTATGCGAACCGCGGTGGAGTAGTCGATCAACCAGTCCTCCGGCTTCACGGAGCCGTTATACTTGGGCGTGTCTCTTGGGAGCGAGAACCCTTTGGGAAAGGGCTCGTCGCAGATGCGGGGGCCGAAACAAGGCGGGCCGACGTCATCTTCTTCTTCCACGGCCAGGGATCGCGCAAGGCGGTCGATCCGATGGCGGGTATCGTTCTCGCCGACTCCTTCACGGCGACCAAGTCGGCCGCTGAGAGTCGGATGCTCGATAGGCGGCGGGGTGGGATATTCTCTGTTGGGGAACATAGTAATTTCAAAAAAAAATCTATGCACACGCAAGATCATGGTGATGGCATAGCAATGAGAGGGGAGAGTGTTGTCCACGTACCCTCGTAGACCGTAAGCGAAGCGTTAGCACAACGCTGTTGATGTAGTCGACGCCTTCACGATCCGACCGATCCAAGCACCGAACGACGGCACCTCCGAGTTCAGCACACGCTCAGCTCGATGACGATCCCCGAGCTTCGATCCAGCAAAGCTGGGGATGAGTTCCACAAGACGACGGCGCGCAGGACGATGATGATGTTCTATCAAGCAAGGCTTCGCTTAAACTCCGCGACGATATGACCGAGGTGGAATATGGTGGAGGGGGGCACCGCACACGGCTAAGGAACAATCCGTAGATCAACTTGTGTGTCTATGGGGTGCCCCCTGCCCCCGTATATAAAGGAGCAAGGGGGGAGGCCAGCCGGCCCAAGGGGGCGCGCCAAGGAGGGGGGAGTCCTCCTCCTAGTGGGAGTAGGACTCCCCTTTCCTAGTCCAACTAGGGAGGAGGAAGGGGGAAGGAAAGAGAGGGAGAGGGAGAGGGAAAGAGGGGCCGCGCCCCCCTCCCCTAGTCCAATTCGGACTCCCCATGGGAGGGGGCGCGCCACCTCCTGGGCTGCTGCCCTCTCTCTCCCCTCAGGCCCACTAAGGCCAAATACTTCCCCGGGTTCCGTAACCCCTCCGCCTTCCGTTTTCTCCAAATCACCCGAACACTTCCGTGTCCGAATATAGTCGTCCAATATATCAATCTTTATGTCTCGACCATTTAGAGACTCCTCGTCATGTCCGTGATCACATCCGGACTCAACAAACTTCGTACATCAAAACTTATAAACTCATAATAAAACTGCCATCGTAACGTTAAGCGCATGGACCCTATGGGTTCGAGAACTATGTAGACATGACCTAGAACTATTCTCGCCAATAACCAATAGCGGAACCTGGATGCCCATATTGGTTCCTACATATTCTACGAAGATCTTTATCGGTCAAACCGCATAACAACATACGTTGTTCCCTTTGTCATCGGTATGTTACTTGCCCGAGATTTGATCGTCGGTATCCAATACCTAGTTCAATCTCGTTACCGGCAAGTCTCTTTACTCGTTACGTAATGCATCATTCCGTAACTAACTCATTAGATACATTGCTTGCAAGGCTTATAGTGATGTGCATTACCGAGAGGGCCCGGAGATACCTCTCCAACAATCGGAGTGACAAAACCTAATCTCGAAATTCGCCAACTCAACATGTACCTTCGGAGACACCTGTAGTACTCCTTTATAATCACCCAGTTACGTTGTGACGTTTGGTAGTACCCAAAGTGTTCCTCCGTAAACGGAGTTGCATAATTCTCATAGTTACAGGAACATGTATAAGTCATGAAGAAAGCAATAGCAATATACTAAACGATCAAGTGCTAGGCTAACGGAAAGGGTCATGTCAATCATATCATTCTCCTAATGATGTGATCCCATAAAACAAATGACAACACATGTCTATGGTTAGGAAACATAACCATCTTTGATTAATGAGCTAGTCAAGTAGAGGCATACTAGTGACCATATGTTTGTCTATGTATTCACACATGTATCATGTTTCCGGTTAATACAATTCTAGCATGAATAATAAACATTTATCATGATATGAGGAAATAAATAATAACTTTATTATTGCCTCTAGGGCATATTTCCTTTGGTCTCCCACTTGCACTAGAGTCAATAATCTAAATTACATAGTAATGATTCTAACACCCATGGAGTCTTGGTGCTGATCATGTTTTGCTCGTGAGAGAGGCTTAGTCAACGGGTCTACAACATTCAGATCCGTATGTATCTTGCAAATCTCTATGTCTCCCACTTGGACTTGGTCCCGAATGGAATTGAAGCATCTCTTGATGTGCTTGGTCCTCTTGTGAAATCTGGATTCCTTTGCCAATGCAATTGCACCAGTATTGTCACAGAAGATCTTCATTGGTCCCGATGCACTAGGTATGACACCTAGATCGGAAATGAACTCCTTCATCTAGACTCCTTCATTTGCGGCTTTAGAAGCAGCTATGTACTCCGCTTCACATGTAGATCCCGCCACGACGCTTTGTTTAGAACTGCACCAACTTACAGCCCCACCATTTAATAAAAATACGTATCCGGTTTGCGATTTAGAATCGTCCGGATCAGTGTCAAAGCTTGCATCAACGTAACCATTTACGACTAGCTCTTTGTCACCTCCATATACGAGAAACATATCCTTAGTCCTTTGAGGTATTTCAGGATGTTCTTGACCGCTGTCCAGTGATCCACTCCTGGATTACTTTGGTACCTTCCTGCCAAGCTTATTGCTAAGCATACTTTAGGTCTGGTACACAGCATTGCATACATGATAGAGCCTATGGCTGAAGTATAGGGAACATCTTTCATTTTCTCTCTATCTTCTGTTGTGGTCGGGCATTGAGTTTGACTCAACTTCACACCTTGTAGCACGGGCAAGAACCCTTTCTTTGCCTGATCCATTTTGAACTTTTTCAAAATTTTATCAAGGTATGTGCTTTGTGAAAGTCCTATTAAGCATCTTGATCTATCTCTATAGATCTTGATGCCCAATATGTAAGCAGCTTCACCGAGGTCTTTCATTGAAAAACTTTTATTCAAGTATCCCTTTATGCTATCCAGAATTCTATATCATTTCCAATTAATAATATGTCATCTACATATAATATCGAAATGCTACAGAGCTCCCACTCACTTTCTTGTAAATACAGGCTTCTCCAAAAGTCTCAGATAAAACCATATGCTTTGATCACACTATCAAAGCGCTTATTCCAACTCCGAGATGCTTGCACCAGTCCATAAATGGAACGCTGGAGCTTGCACACTTTGTTAGCACCTTTTGGATCAACAAAACCTTCCGCTGCATCATATACAACTCTTCTTCCGAAATCCATTCAAGAATGCAGTTTTGACATCCATTTGCCAAATTTCATAATCATGAAATGCAGCAATAGCTAACATGATTCGAGACAGACTTAAGCATCGCTACGGGTGAGAAAGTCTCATCGTAGTCAACCCCTTGAACTTGTCGAAAACCTTTCGCAACAAGTCGAGCTTTATAAACAGCTACATTACCATCAACGCCAGATTCTTCTTAAAGATCCATTTATTCTCAATGGCTTGCCGATCATCGGCAAGTCAACCAAAGTCCATACTTTGTTTTCATACATGGATCCCATCTCGATTTCATGGCCTCTAGCCATTTTGCGAATCTGGGCTCATCATCGCTTCCTCATAGTTCGTAGGTTCATCATGGTCAAGTAACATGACTTCGTAATAGGATTACCGCACCACTCAGTGCGGATCTTACTCGTAGACCTATGAGGTTCAGAGAAACTTGATCTCAAGTTTCATGATCAATATCATTAGCTTCCTCACTAATTGGTGTAGTTGTCACAGAACCGGTTCTTGTGATGAACTACTTTCCAATAAGGGAGCAGATACGCTTATCTCATCAAGTTCTACTTTCCTCCCACTCACTTCTTTCGAGAGAAACTCCTTCTAGAAAGGATCCGATTTTAGCAACGAAAATCTTGCCCTCAGATCTGTGATAGAAGGTGTACCCAATAGTCTCTTTTGGGTATCCTATGAAGACACATTTCTCGATTTGGGTTCGAGCTTATCCGGTTGAAGTTTCTTCACATAAGCATCGAGCCCCAAACTTTAAGAAATGACAACTTTGGTTTCTTGCCAAACCACAGTTCATAAGGCGTCATCTCAACGGATTTTGATGGTGCCCTATTTAACGTGAATGCGGCCGTCTCTAAATCATAACCCCAAAACAATAGCGGTAAACCGGTAAGAGACATCATAGATCGCACCATATCTAGTAAGGTACGATTACGACGCTCGACACACCATTTCGCTGTGGTGTTCCGGTGGCGTGAGTTGCTAAACTATTCTCGCATTGTTTCAAGTGTAGACCAAACTCAGAACTCAAATATTCTCCTCCACGATCGATCGTAGAAACTTTATTTTCTTGTTACGATGATTTTCCACTTCACTCAAATTCTTTGAACTTTTCAAATGTTTCAGCATTTGTGTTTCATTAAGTAGATATACCCATATCTGCTCAAATCATCTGTGAAGGTGAGGAAATAACGATACCCGCCGCGAGCCTCAACATTCATTGGACCACAAACATCAATATGTATGATTTCCAACAAATCAGTTGCTCGCTCCATAGTTCCGGAGAATGGCGTTTTAGTCATCTTGCCCATGAGGCACGGTTCACAAGTACCAAGTGATTCATAATCAAGTGATTCCAAAAGCCCATCAGTATGGAGTTTGTTCATGAGCTTTACACGATATGACCTAAATGGCAGTGCCACAAATAAGTTGCACTACCGTTATCAACTCTGCATCTTTTGGTTTCAACACTATGAATATGTGTATCACTACTATCCAGATTCAATAAAAATAGACCATTCTTCAAGGGTGCATGACCATAAAAGATATTACTCATATAAATAGAACAACCATTATTCTCTCGATTTAAATGAATAACCGCCTCGCATCAAACAAGATCCAGATATAATGTTCATGCTCAACGCCGCACCAAATAACAATTATTTAGGTCTAAAACTAATCCCGATGGTAGATGTAGAGGTAGCGTGCGACCGCGATCACATCGACTTTGGAACCATTTCCCACGCCAGCATCGTCACCTCGCCCTTAGCCAATCTTCGCTAATCCGTAGTCCTGCTTTGAGTTGCAAATATTAGCAATGTAACCAAGATCAAATACCTGTGTACTCTGCGAGCATTAGTAAGGTACACATCAATAACATGTATATCACATATACCTTTGTTCACTTTGCCATCCTTCTTATCCGCCAAATACTTGGGGCTGTTCCGCTTCCAGTGTCCAGTCTGCTTGCAGTAGAAGCACTCAGTTTTAGGCATAGGTCCAGACTTGGGTTTCTTCTCTTGAGCAGCAACTTGTTTGCTGTTCTTCTTGAAGTTCCCCTTCTTCTTCCCTTTGCCTTTTTTCTTGAAACTGGTGGTCTTGTTAACCATCAACACTTGATGCTCCTTCTTGATTTTTACCTCCGCGGCTTTTAGCATTGCGAAGAGCTCGAGAATAGTCTTGTTCATCCCTTGCATATTATAGTTCATCACGAAGCTCTTGTAGCTTGGTGGCAGTGATTGAAGAATTCTTTCAATGACACTATCATCAGGAATATTAACTCCCAGCTTGAATCAAGTGATTATTATACCTGACATTTTGAGTATATGTTCACCGACGTAACTATTCTCCTCCATCTTGCAGCTATAGAACTTATTGGAGACTTCATATCTCTCAATCCGGCATTTGCTTGAAATATTAACTTCAACTCCCGGAACATCTCATATGCTCCATGACGCTCAAAACATCGTTGAAGACCCGGTTCTAAGCCGTAAAGCATGGCACATCGAACTATCGAGTAGTCATCACTTTGCTCGCGGACATTCTTAACGCTATCGGTTGCATCAAGCAGCAGGCCTGGCACCCAGCGGTGCTTCCAGGACGTAACTTTTCTGTGCAGCAATGAGGATAATCGTCAGGTTACGGATCCAGTCCGTGTAATTGCTTCCATCATCTTTCAACTTTGCTTTCTCAAGGAACGCATTAAAATTCAATGGAAAAACAACACGAGCCATCTATCTACAAACAAACATAGACAAGGAAAATACTATCAGGTACTAAGTTCATGATAAATTTAAGTTCAATTAATCATATTACTTAAGAACTCCCACTTAGACAGACATCTCTCTAGTCATCTAAGTGATCACGTGATCCAAATCAACTAAACCATGTCCAATCATCATGTGAGATGGAGTAGTTTCAATGGTGAATATCAGTATGTTGATCATATCTACTATATGATTCACGTTCGACCTTTCGGTCTCCGTGTTCCGAGGCCATATCTGTATATGCTAGGCTCGTCAAGTATGACCTGAGTATTCCGCGTGTGCAACTGTTTTGCACCCGTTGTATTTGAACGTAGACCCTATCACACCCAATCATCACGTGGTGTCTCAGCACGAAGAACTTTCGCAATGGTGCATACTCAGGGAGAACACTTCTTGATTATTAGTGAGAGATCATCTTAAAATGCTACCGTCAATCGAAGCAAGATAAGATGCATAAAGGATAAACATCACATGCAATCAATATAAGTGATATGATATGGCCATCATCATCTTGTGCTTGTGATCTCCATCTTCGAAGCACCGTCGTGATCACCATCGTCACCGGCGCGACACCTTGATCTCCATCGTAGCATCATTGTCGTTACGCCATCTATTGCTTCTACGACTATCGCTACCGCTTAGTGATAAAGTAAAGCAATTACAAGGCGCTTGCATTTCATACAATAAAGTGACAACCATATGGCTCCCGCCATTGCCGATAACTTCGTTACAAAACATGATCATCTCATACAATAAAATATAGCATCACGCCTTGACCATATCACATCACAACATGCCCTGCAAAAACAAGTTAGACGCCCTCTACTTTGTTGTTGCAAATTTTACGTGGCTGCCACGGGCTTAGCAAGAACCGTTCTTACCTCGCATCAAAACCACAACGATAGTTCGTCAAGTTAGTGTTGTTTTAACCTTCGCAAGGACCGGCGAGCCACACTCGATTCAGCTAAAGTGAGAGAGACAGACACCCGCCAGCCACCTTTAAGCACGAGTGCTCGTAACGGTGAAACCAGTCTCGCGTAAGCGTCTGCGTAATGTCGGTCCGGCCGCTTCATCTCACAATACCGCTGAACCAAAGTATGACATGCTGGTAAGCAGATGACTTGTATCGCCCACAACTCACTTGTGTTCTACTCGTGCATATAACATCAACGATAAAACCTAGGCTCGATGCCATCGTTGGGGAACGAGTAATTTCAAAAAATTCCTACGCACACGCAAGATCATGGTGATGGCATAGCAACGAGAGGGAGAGTGTTGTCCATGTACCCTCGTGAGACCGTAAGCGAAGCGCTAGCACAACGCGTTGATGTAGTCATACGCCTTCACGATCCGACCGATCCAAGCACCGAACGCACGACACCTCCGAGTTCAGCACACGCTCAGCTCGATGACGATCCCGGCTCCGATCCAACAAAGCTTCGGGATGAGTTCCACAAGACGACGGCATGGTGACGATGATGATGTTCTATCGGCGCAGGCTTCGCTTAAACTCCGTGACGATATGACCGAGGTGGAATATGGTGGAGGGGGCACCGACACGGCTAAGGAATGATCCGTAGATCAACTTGTGTGTCTATGGGTGCCCCTGCCTGTGATATAAAGGAGCAAGGGGAGGCCGGCCGCCCAAGGGGCGCGCCAAGGAGGGGGAGTCCTCCTCCTAGTGGGAGTAGGACTCCCTTTCCTAGTCCAACTAGGAAGGAGGAAGGGGAAGGAAAGAGAGGGAGAGGGAAGGAAAGAGGGTCGCGCCTCCCCTAGTCCAATTCGACTCCCATGGGGGGCGCGCCACCTCTGGGCTGCTTCCCTCTCTCCCCTCAGCCCACTAAGGCCCAATGCTTCCCGGGGTTCCGTAACCCCTCCAGCACTCCAGCTTTTCTCCAAATCACCCGAACACTTCCGGTGTCTGAATATAGTCGTCCAATATATCAATATTTATGTCTCGACCATTTCGAGACTCCTCGTCATGTCCGTGATCACATCCGGACTCCGAACAAACTTCGATACATCAAAACTTATAAACTCATAATAAATCATCATCGTAACGTTAAGCGTCACGGACCCTACGGGTTCGAGAACTATGTAGACATGACCTAGAACTATTCTCGGTCAATAACCAATAGCGGAACCTGGATGCCCATATTGGTTCCTACATATTCTGCGAAGATCTTTATCGGTCAAACCGCATAACAACATACGTTGTTCCCTTTGTCATCGGTATGTTACTTGCCCGAGATTTGATCGTCGGCATCCAATACCTAGTTCAATCTCGCACGGCAAGTCTCTTTACTCGCTATGTAATGCATCATTCCGTAACTAACTCATTAGCTACATTTCTTGCAAGGCTTATAGTGATGTGCATTACCGAGAGGGCCCAGAGATACCTCTCCGACAATCGGAGTGACAAAACCTAATCTCGAAATACGCCAACTCAACATGTACCTTCGGAGACACCTGTAGTACTCCTTTATAATCACCCAGTTACGCCAGGACGCTTGGTAGTACCCAAAGTGTTCCTCCGGTAAATGGGAGTTGCATAATTCTCATAGTTACAGGAACATGTATAAGTCATGAAGAAAGCAATAGCAATATACTAAACGATCAAGTGCTAGGCTAACGGAAAGGGTCATGTCAATCATATCATTCTCCTAATGATGTAATCCCATTAATCAAATGACAACACATGTCTATGGTTAGGAAACATAACCATCTTTGATTAATGAGCTAGTCAAGTAGAGGCATACTAGTGACCATATGTTTGTCTATGTATTCACACATGTATCATGTTTCCGGTTAATACAATTCTAGCATGAATAATAAACATTTATCATGATATGAGGAAATAAATAATAACTTTATTATTGCCTCTAGGGCATATTTCCTTCAATCTCTCCCCACGAGGCGGAGGAGGGGGCAAGTCGCCTCGTCTCTCCACACCTTGGGGACGGCCTTTGGCGTCGCGCTCGATGGTGATTCGTGTCTGGCTGCGGCTAGCAGCCGGCTCCTTCTCTTGTCTCGCACGGGCGCCACCCGCAGTCGGCATACGCGATGTCGCGTCGTGTTCTCGGCGAGGGGGGCTTCCAGCTCAGACGCCGGCTTCGTGCCGCGCTGCGGCCACGTCGATCAGCTGCTGGATGTGTCTGGTCATGTAGGGGAGCTCGTCGGCCCCCAGTCCGTTGAGCTCGTAAACGATCGACTGGGCGGCGCGTAAATTCTCAAGGGGCGTGGCGTAGACCGGGCGGTCCACACCCAGCATGCTGGTGATGGCCGCGCCGTGTTTCTTGACGGCGCCGACTCGGCTTGGCCCTTCTGGAGGCGGCGTGCCGAAGGCGGCACGGTCGACTTCACGCTGGTGGGCTTCCGTGATGCGTCTCATGGTGTTTATCTTCTGGTCCTCCGCGACGAGGGCAAGGCGGTGAGCCTCCAGCGCCTCAGCGTCGGCATCGGCCGAGATGGGGACGGACAAGTCCTGCAGCACCGCTTGCAGGGTGTCGTGGGTGTTCTCGCCGGAGGCGGCTCCGTGGCTGATGACCAGCACCTCGGTGACGGTGCTGCCACCACTGTCAGCTTGTGGGAGAGGGTCGTCGAAAACTATTACGTTGGTGGGGAAAGCGTTGAGCGACGCCGTGTCGGAGTCGACAAGCATCGGGTCGGTGGAGCCGACCGACTCCAAGTCCGCGGTAGGCTCGCCGGAGACGTGGAGTTGGTCGAGGAGGCTGACGAGGCGGCTCTCGAGGCAGCCGGTGCCCGCATCAGACGCGGGCTCGTAGGAGATGCAAACCTCGCCAAGGAGATCGGCGAGGCAGCTCGCCGCGCAGGCGTCGTCGACGCCTTGCAGCGCATCGGGGCAAGCGCCATCGGGTGTGCCGGGCTGGCTACGCTCGCAGGGGAGGAAGAGGGTTCCCATCTAGAGCAGGTCTCCGGACGACGGTGCACCTGGCCCCACGGTGGGCGCCAAATGTCGGGTGGTAGGTGCGACATATGCCAACGGATGGCTTATCATTGTGGGAGCTAGTAAGACATCGCCGGTGCCTGGAAGCGGGATGAGGCGAAGACATGCACGCCAGCGAATCTTACCCAGTTTCGGGGCTCTCCGTGGAGATAACACCCCTACTGCTGCTCTGCGGGGTCTCCGCTTGATCACTAGATCAACAAGTAGCTACAAGGTGCTCCTTGAGCTGTTCAGTGGTAGGAGGAAGAAGGGCAAGGCTAGCTCTCTCCTCTCCCGATGGTAGTGTCTAAAGCTCTCTGTGTTCAACCCTTTGCATGGGTGTCCTGGGGGGTTTATATAGGCCTACCCCCCAGGGGTACAATTGTAATCCGGCTGGGTGCTGGCCCAGGCCGTCAGTGTCTATGACCGCCGCCTTCTCCGTCGGCCTCTGGGGCCCGCCGACTGGTGGGTCCCGCCGGCTGTCAGCCCACCGGTCGACAGGCCGGCCCCACCGCTTGGGGGTCTTGTCGGGGGCTGGTTACTGTTGCCTTGCCTCTGATGACACGGGCTTTGTCGAGGTAAGCGTGGCTACAGTGCCGCCGCCTTGCGGGCTCCCACTATAGCCTTACCGTGTCTCATCTGCTTAATGGTGCGCGCGCCCCGAGGGGGGAGCAAGCCGGCTAGTGGAAACCGCCCGGCCTTAGGTCGATCGGGGAGGCCGCCGCCGGATGTCTCTCGACGAAGGGGCTCGCCTGCGGGCCGCATTTAGCGCCCGTCGTGGATGGCGTCATGATTTGTATGGCAACAGTGCCACGCCGGACGGGGGGATGGCTGCCCCGTACGGCGTACTGTAGCCATGCATTTCACCAGGATTCGGGGGTGGCAGGGTTCGCTGTAGCCACGCCCCGTCCCGTCACCGTTATGGGCGTTGGTCCTTGGATGCGGCATTCGGCCGCTTGCTTCTTGGAGTCGGCCCTTCATGGGCCGCCTTCTGGGAGTCGGTCCTTCATGGGCCGGCTTCTTGGAGTCGGCCCAATCGTGGCGTCCTCCAAAGGTTGTTTTTATGGCCGGGCCGCCTTCTGGGAGTCGGCCTAGGTGATAGCCGGCCGGAGGAAGGCGGCCCCATGTCTTAGGTTCTTCGAGGTCCGATCGGCCCGTGGTTTTTTCTGAGGGCCAAAGGGAGCCGGTTAGGCTACCCGTGGTCATTTACTCCGACAACACTTGATGCTCCTTCTTGATTTCTACCTCCACAGCCTTTAGCATCGCGAAGAGCTCGGGAATTTTCTTATACATCCCTTGCATATATAGTTCATCACGAAGCTTTTGTAGCTTGGTGGTAGTGATTGAAGAATGCTGTCAATGACACTATCATCAGGAAGATTAACTCCCAGTTGAGTCAAGTGGTTGTGGTACCTAGACATTCTGAGTATATGTTCACTGACAGAACTATTCTCCTCCATTTTGCAGCTGTAGATCTTATTGGAGACTTCATATCTCTCAATCCGGGCATTTGCTTGAAATATTAACTTCAACTCCTGGAACATCTCATATGCTCCATGATATTCAAAACGTCATTGAAGTCCTGGTTCTAAGCCGTAAAGCATGGCACACTAAACTATCGAGTAGTCATCAACACACGACTGCCAGACATTCACAATGTCTGCAGTTGCCGGCGCGAGGGGTACACCTAGAGGTGCTTCCAGAATGTAATTCTTTTATGCAGCAATGAGGATAATCCTCAAGTTATGGACACAGTCCGTGTAGTTGCTACCATCATGTTTCAACTTAGCTTTCTCTTGGAACGCATTAAAAATCAAAGGAAAGTAGCACGGGCCATTTATCTACAACAACGTAGACATGCAAAATACTATCAGGTACTAAGTTCATGATAAATTAAAGTTCAATTAATCATATTACTTAAGAACTCCGACTTAGATAGACATCCCTCTAATCATCTAAGTGATCACATGATCCATATCAACTAAACCATGTCCGATCATCACGTGAGATGGAGTAGTTTCAATAGTGAACATCACTATGTTGATCATATCTACTATATGATTCATGCTCGATCTTTCGGTCTCGGTGTTCCGAGGCCATATCTGCAAATGCTAGACTCGTCAAGTTTAACCCGAGTATTCTGCGTGTGCAAAACTGGCTTGCACCCGTTGTATGTGAACGTAGAGCTTATCACACCCGATCATCATCTAGTGTCTCGGCACAACGAACTGTAGCAACGGTGCATACTTAGAGAGAACACTTGTACCTTGAAATTTAGTGAGAGATCGTCTTATAATGGTACCACCGAACTATGCAAAAATAAGATGCATAAAAAGATAAACATCACATGCAATATGATAAGTGATATGATATGGCCATCATCATCTTTTGCCTTTGATCTCCATCTCCAAAGCACCGTTATGATCACCATCATCACCGGCTTGACACCTTGATCTCCATCGAAGCATCGTTGTCGTCTCGTCAACTATTGCTTCTACGACTATCGCTACCTCTTAGTGATAAAGTAAAGCAATTACATGGCAATTGCATTTCATACAATAAAGCGACAACCATATGGCTCTTGCCAGTTGCCGATAACTGTTACAAAACATGATCATCTCATACAACAAATTATATATCATCACGTCTTGACCATATCACATCACAACAAGCCCTGCAAAAACAAGTTAGACATCCTCTACTTTGTTGTTGCAATTTTTACGTGGCTGCTATGGGCTTCTAGCAAGAACCGTTCTTACCTACGCATCGAAACCACAACGATTTTTCGTCAATGTGATGTTTTAGCCTTCAACAAGGACCGGGCGTAGTCAAACTCGATTCAACTAAAGTTGGAGAAACAGACACCCACTAACCACCTGTGTGCGAAGCACGGCGGTAGAACCAGTCTCAGGAACGCGGTCATGTAATGTCGGTCTGGGCCGCTTCATCCAACAATACTGCCGAATCAAAGTATGACATGCTGGTAAGCAGTATGACTATTATCGCCCACAACTCTTTGTGTTCTACTCGTGCATATAACATCTACGCATAGACCTGGCTCGGATGCCACTGTTGGGGAACGTAGTATTTCAAAAAAAATTGCCTACAATCATGCAAGATCTACCTAGGAGAAGCATACCAACGAGCAGGGAGAGTGTGTCTACATACCCTCATAGACCGAAAGTGGAAGCATTTAGTAACGCGGTTGATGTAGTCGAACGGCTTCGCGATCCAACCGATCCAAGTACCGAATGCACGACACCTCCGCGATCATCACACGTTGACCTCGGTGACGTCCCTCGAACTCTTGATCTAGTTGAGGCTGAGGGAGAGTTCCGTCAGCACGACGGCATGGTGATAGTGATGATGAAGTTACCGGCGCAGGGCTTCGCCTAAGCACTACGACGATATGACTGAGGTGTGTAACTATGAAGGGGGCACCGCACATGGCTAAAAAATCAACTTGTGTGTTCTAGGGTGCCCCCCTCCCCACATATATATAGGAGGGAGGGGGAGGCCGGCCGGCCCAAGGGGGCGTCCCAAGGAGGGGAGTCCTACTAGGACTCCTAGTCCTAGTAGGATTCCACCAAGAGGAAGAGAGGGGGAAGGAAGGAGAGGAAGAAGGAGTAGAAAAGGGGGCGCCGCCCCCTACCCTTGTACAATTCGGACTGCAAAGGGGGGGCGACTGTTGGGGAACGTAGTAATTTCAAAAAAATTCCTACGCACACGCAAGATCATGGTGATGCATAGCAACGAGAGGGGAGAGTATTGTCCACATACCCTCGTAGACCGTAAGCGGAAGCGTTATGACAACGCGGTTGATGTAGTCGTACGTCTTCACGATCCGACCGATCCAAGTACCGAACGCACGGCACCTCCGAGTTCAGCACACGTTCAGCTCGATGACAATCACCGCACTCTGATCCAGCAAAGTGTCTGGGATGAGTTCCGTCAGCACGACGGTGTGGTGACGATGATGATGTTCTACCGATGCAGGGCTTCGCCTAAGCACCGCTACGATATGACCGAGGTGGAATATGGTGGAGGGGGGCACCGTACACGGCTAAGGAACGATCACGATGATCAACTTGTGTGTCTATGGGGTGCCCCCTGCCCCCGTATATAAAGGAGTGGAGGGGGGAGGGCCAGCCCTCTCTATGGCGCGCCCTAGGGGAGTCCTACTCCCACCGGGAGTAGGATTCCCCTTCTCCTAGTAGAACTAGGAGCCCTTCCATGTAGTAGGAGTAGGAGAGAAGGAAAGGGAAGAGAGAAGGAGAAGGAAGGAAGGGGGCGCCCCCCTCCCTAGTCCAATTCGGACTAGTCCATGGGGAGGGGTGAGGCCACCTTTTTGGCCCTTTCTCTCCTTTCCCGTATGGCCCATTAAGGCCCAATACGAATTCCCGTAACTCTCCCAGACTCCGAAAAATTCAATCACTCGAACCTTTCGATGTCCGAATATAGTCGTCCAATATATCGATCTTTACGCCTCGACCATTTCGAGACTCCTCGTCATGTCCCCGATCTCATCCGGGACTCAACTCCTTCGATACATCAAAACTCATAAACTCATAATATAACCGCCATCGTAACGTTAAGCGCATGGACTATACGGGTTCGAGAACTATGTAGACATGACCTAGAAATATTCTCGGTCAATAACCAATAGTGGAACCTGGATGCTCATATTGGCTCCTACATATTCTACGAAGATCTTTATCGAAAGGATCGCATAACAACATATGCTTGTTCCTTTGTCAACGGTATGTTACTTGCCCGAGATTCGATCGTCGGTATCCAATACCTAGTTCAATCTCATTACCGGCACGTCTCTTTACTCATTATGTAATGCATCATTCCGTAACTAACTCATTAGCTACATTGCTTGCAAGGCTTATAGTGATGTGCATTACCGAGAGGGCCCGGAGATACTCCTCCGACAATCGGAGTGACAAAACCTAATCTCGGAATACGCCAACCCAACATGTACCTTTGGAGACACCTGTAGAGATCCTTTATAATCACCCAGTTACATTGTGACGTTTGGTAGCACACAAAGTGTTCCTCCGGTAAACAGGAGTTGCATAATCTCATAGTTACAGGAACATGTATAAGTCATGAAGAAAGCAATAGCAACATACTAAACGATCAAGTGCTTGGCTAACGGAATGGGTCATGTCAATCACATCATTCTCCTAATGATGTGATCCCATTAATCAAATGACAATACATGTATATGGCTAGGAAACATCACCATCTTTTATTAATGAGCTAGTCAAGTAGAGGCATACTAGTGACACTATGCTTGTCTATGTATTCACACATGTATTATGTTTCCGGTTAATACAATTCTAGCATGAATAATAAACATTTATCATGAAATAAGGAAATAAATAATAATTTTATTATTGCCTCTAGGGCATATTTCCTTCAGCGACCTGCCCTGGCTGCCCTCCTCTCTCTCCAATAAGGCCCATGGTGGCCCATTAGCTCCCCGGATTTCCGGTAACCCCTCCGGCACTCCCGTTTTACCCGAAACTATCCGGAACACTTTTAGTGTCCGAATAACATGGTCCAATATATCAATCTTTATGTCTCGGCCATTTCAAGACTCCTCGTCATGTTCGTGATCTCACCCGGGACTCCGAACAACCTTCGCTCATTGTCGGTGTCAAAACCGACGGATCTCGGGTAGGGGGTCCCGAACTGTGCATCTAAGGTCGATGGTAACAGGAGACGGTGGACACGATGTTTACCCTTGTTCGGGCCCTCTTGATGGAGGTAACACCCTACTTCCTGCTTGATTGCTCTTGATGAGTATGAGGATTACAAGAGTTGATCTACCACGAGATCGTAATGGCTAAACCCTAGATGACTAGCCTGTATGATTGTCATTGCTTCTATGGACTAAACCCTCTGGTTTATATAGACACTGGAGGGGCCCAGGGTTGTACAGAGTCGGTTTACAGAGGAAGGAATCTTCATATCCAAACGCCAAGCTTGCCTTCCACGCAAAGGAGAGTCACATCCGGACACGGGAGGAAGTCTTCTATCTTGTATCTTCATGGCCCATCGGTCCGGCCCACGTCACATAGCCCAGACGCCCGAGGTCCCCTTAATCCAGGACTCCCTTAGTAGCCCCTGAACCAGGCTTCAATGACGATGTGTCCGGTGCGCAGATTGTCTTCGGCATTGCAAGGCGGGTTCCTCCTCTGAATATTTCAAAGTAGTCTTCGAACACAGATAACGTGTCCAGCTCTGCAAAATAAGCTCCGCAAAGAGTATAATATTTAAAAAGTCCCATCAACCGACATCTTCTGTAGTGAGACGCCACGCCTCCGCCCGGTCATTATTTCGAACCATTTTTAGCCTCCCGCTCCATGTTTCGAGATGCGGTTTCCATTGGCACGTCTTATCGAAGCAGAGATCATGTCCCCTTATTGCGGGATTCTCATCAATACGGGTGTGTGTCGGTGTACTAAAGTAGGGGTACCTTAGTACCCCGAACTTGTGCACGGGCGGTTGCAGCACCCCGTGGCAAGGCTCGCCGGGCGTCCGCCAAGACCCTCCATCATTTCCATTTACTGCCATTCAAGAACAAAGTGTCAACCAAGTAGACAAAGCCCCGACAAGAGGACCTTGCCAGGAAGTACAAGGCCCCGGCAAGAAGAGCTTGCCGGGAAGGACAAGGCCCCGGCAAGAGGAGCTTGCCGAGAAGGCCAACCAAGGCGCTTCCAGAAAACTTGCCGCGACGCCCCGCGCGTCCCGGCAAGGCCCGGCGACCGGCAAGCTTGCCGGCACGACAAGAGAAGGGCCGCGGCGAGGCGCTTGCCGCGGCAAGGCTGCCACTCTCCACCCGAGCTCCAGCAAGATCCAACGACGTGTCACCCTGTACACCCCAGAGCACGCGTGGCGCCGGCAGCCATGCGCGCGAGGTGGCAGTGTGTGAAGCTGACAAGGAGGCCATCGTGGTGATCGGTGGCGCCTCTAACGGTCATTCCCTTGCACAGTTAGGCGACGGACGGCATTAAATGCCCTTGTCCCCCGCCACGAGTTAGGTAGGGGACACTGTTGGACACCGCTGTACCAACTCTGCGCTTTTACTCTTTTACCCCCTCTTTCTGCGTTGCCACCCATCGGTAACCCCTTAGACTATAAAAGGGAGGCCCATGCGCGCGAGAAGGGGTTCGGTTCATTCGACACATCAAACACTACTATACGCCACGCCCGAGCAAGAACAAAATACAAACACAAAGCAGCAGAGGAGTTTTATCTCTCCGAGAGCTCCGGTCGGGATAATCGCCCAGCGTGCCGCCGCCGCCGATCTGCTCTGGCGCGACCCGCCTCCTTGCGGACCAGAAGGGGCCCTCTTTGCCCCATAGGTGCTCGTGCCTGCAGCCGCCACGACATCTTTGGTGCGCCAGGGGGCGCCGAGGTCGCATGATCCGATCCGCGTCTCTGGCCGCTACATCAACATCTTCATCGACATGGCACCAAGAAGAAAACTTCGAGGTAGTCGCCCGTCTCGCGATCGTCCTACCGCCACCGAGCAAACAGCGGTGGGTGGACGCCGCAGAGGAGCGGGCGCCAGCCGGGGACTCACATTGTCACCCGCCCAAGGACAAGGCCCGCAAGGTTCAGCATCCGCACATTCGCCACACCTCCCAGGAGGTGCAAGATCGACAACGCCACGGGCGCTCCCCGGCGCCGTGCTCGCGGGAAAAGGCCAACTGGTGGGTCGCGGGGCGTTCAAGGTTAAGATGCGCGCCAAAGACGCCGGCACGAAGCGCTGCGGTCGCCGATGAGATGCTGCTCCTTCTAACACTTGTTAGAAGTTTGAGCATGTCTCGCACTCGCACGCCACCACCGCCACCTAAGACTCCAGAGGAAGCGCCGCCCGAGCCTACCATTTCCGAGATTACCCTCCAGCCCGAGACAAGATCGACGATCGAGGGCCGCTATCTTTAGCCTCATTGGCTTCGCTAACATCGATAAGCCCCGCAAACGAAAGCACGCCGGCCGCTGCAAGGCGCCAGCGGAAGCCGGTGGCGATGAGACCGGCGGGTGCCACCACTGCACTCCCGCCCAAGGCCGAGATCGCCGACTCGCCGGGCCAACCTCGACGCCGACTCCACCGCTGTCGCCGGACCCGCGAGCTCGCCATGATCAGCACCACGCTCTCCAAGAACGACGATACAAAGACGCCAGACTAGACGAGCGTAAAAGGGAAGCACGGCGTCAATCGACCAGCGCTACTGGCCCATCGT
Source organism: Aegilops speltoides (assembly GCA_021437245.1). Classification (NCBI taxonomy): domain Eukaryota; kingdom Viridiplantae; phylum Streptophyta; class Magnoliopsida; order Poales; family Poaceae; genus Aegilops; species Aegilops speltoides. The sequence goes on along the minus strand of CM038144.1, from coordinate 423,085,896 downwards.
CGATATGCATGCGCCAGGGAACCAGCGATTTGTCAGACGCGCAGGTTGCCCTGCTTCACCGTGAGCTGCGGCAAGTCCAAAGGCTCAAGAGACAAGAACTTCAAGCCCGACGCGTTCGAGAAGTACGATGGCAGGATACATCCGTCGGGATTCTCAAAGATCTACACCATCGCGTGCAGGCTGCCGAGGGCGCGACGAGAAGATCCTCGCCAACTACTTCCGGTGCTCAAGCCCAACGCCGATCTTGGCTCATGCACTTGCCGGACAACTCCATCTCTTCGTAGGCGACTGTGCGGCTATCAGCTTGTCGGCGCTTTCACCGGGCGCCACAAGCCTCATGGCCAGGAGAGCGACCTTCACTTGCTCGCCCGGTATGAGGAGAACCCTCGCAAGTACATACAGAGATTCAGCTAGGTGCAGCGCAACATCCGAGACGCCCACTGCCGTGTCAAACCGCGGATCTCGTAGGGGGTCCCAACTATGCGCCTAGGCGGATGGTAACAAGAGACGAGGGACACAATGTTTTTACCTAGGTTCGGCCCTCTCGATGGAGGTAAAACCCTACGCCCCGCTTGATTAATATTGATGATATGGGTAGTACAAGAGTAGATCTACCACGAGATCAAGGAGGCTAAACCCTAGAAGCTAGTCGATGGTATGATTGTTGAGATGTAATGTTTGTCCCACGGATTCAAGGCCTCCGGTTTATATAGACACCGGAGAGGCTAGGGTTACATAGAGTCGGGTTACAATGGTAGGAGATCTACACATCCAGATACCAAGCTTGCCTTCCACGCCAAGGAAAGTACCTTCCGGACATGAGCCGAGTCTTCAATCTTCTATCTTCGTAGTCTTGGAGTCCGGCGGATATTGATTGTCCGCTGTCCGGACACCCCTAGTCCAGACTCCTCAAGAGTAGCCCACGAACCAGTCTTCAATGACGATGAGTCCGGCGTGCATAATGTTCGGCATTGCAAGGCGGGTTCCTTCCTTGAATAATCTAGAGAAGATGATGAACACCAGGATAGTTTCCGGCTCTGCAAAAATAATTTCCACGCTCCACCAGTAGAGAGAATAAAACATATACACCGATTCAATCTGGCGACGATTATGCGGTAAGCGCCATCACACCGCTACCAAGCCCTTGTTTAAATTGTTTTTACTTATTCCACCTCAGACGCTTAGCTTAAGCGTTTCTTTGGCACGTCTTGTCGAAGCAGAGATCTTGTCCCCTTTATTCCGGGATCCTCATCAATACGTGCGTGGGTAACCCAACCATTCCCGTCACCACACCTCCTCTATCGAAGGGGGAATCCTAAACGGTCACGGAGACGGCCCTTGGTATTTCTTACCCTTTATAAGAGGACCAAGGCCTGTCCTTGTCTTTCAACCTTGCATCGAATCTTTCCTCCGCCCCCGTTCCAACACCTAGAGCTTCAGATTCAGCGCTTGGATCCACAACAATGTCCGCCCGACCTCCAGGGTTGGTGGATGCCCTCCTCCACGGAGGAGGACATATCAAAATTGCGAGAGGCCAAGCACTGCCTACGAGGTTTCGCAGACAGGTTGCCTGCCCTGGGCAGGCCGTGCAGCCCTCGAGCCCGGCGAATACGTACGTTTTGATCTCACCTCCGTCGATTGGGTTTCCAGACGGATCCCTTCGTGAGAGGGCTCTGTTCTACTATGGGCTGGACTTCCACGACTTGGCTCCGACTCCATCCTCCACATCTCCGCATTCATTATTGTCTCCAGAAAGCCTTCCTCGCGCTATCCCCCTTCGCCCGTGGCTGAAAACATTTAAGGTGGAGCGAAGATGATCGGGGCGCTCAGCGAGGGTGGCGGGCGACCATAAGCAAGAAGGTCGATGCCCGTGGCTTGAAGGTTCCTTCCAAGAGGAACAGGGATTGTGGCAGCAGGAGTGGTTTTTCATCATCGCTCCAAGGCAGCAAGCAAAAGCCGCCTCCTTCCGCCTGGGACCTCCACGGCAATCGGCGTCGTGGGTCAACCAAGGGCTCAACTGGGGCCGCCCAGGACGTGCCCGCATCGCAGGGCCGGATTCGAGACCTCCAAACAAGGGAGATCGACCTGGTCAAGGTGATGCAGTGTCATGCTAATCGTGCACCTCCTACCCTCGCAAACGCCGCCCTTCCGCTCTATGGGAGTTCAATCCGCGGACCTCGATTCTCCAAAGATTTTATGGGTGCGACACCCACGGAGATGTACAAGCTATTCTTCGACCGCAGTGGCGGTCCGGATTCGCCGAGGACGCAGGCCTAAGCCGATCGCCCGGACACACAGTAAATAGCTCGAGCCCACGGACATTCTATTTGTATGCCTTCAAAAGATCGCCTCTGACCCTTTATTCTTTACAGGAATGGGTGGCGCGATCAAGGCTGATAAGGTGTCCGCCCCCCCCAGAGACCGTGACCGAGCCCGTGCTGGTCGGAATGTTGAGGTTGCGCCCACGAGGGGGCGACGGAAATAAAGGAGCTAATACTTACTAGTAGGGGTGGTGAAGAGGAGGAACCAAGGATCCCTCCTTCAGAGGGAGAAGAGGACCGCCTGCTAAGATCCGGAGGTCAAAGCCCTAAGCGTGGGAAGAAATCCTCACCGGGGTCCGCGTCCGAGAGAATCCGAATGCGCAATCATCACCAAGGACCAGCCTCCAACGAGCCGTGAGTATGAAAGAGGAAGTTTAATAAGGAAGTACCTTCGCTTATGCTTCAGAGGTAACCAAATATTTATATCGCAGTCGGATCTGCAGCCGCCTCGAGATGAGTTCATCCTCGGGGACCTTCTTCCGGAGATGATGGAGAGCGACACCGCCTGCCGCGCCGCCCGCCAGATGAGGCAAAGAGCCCAAGTGTCGCCACGGAGGGCGCCCCGAGTCCGGAGGGGCCAGAGAGTTCGCACCCACCAGAGTCCGCCGGAGAATCAAGAGTTTGCATGAGAGGGCGCCCATTTCAGAAGATCACCGCGATTAATGCGTATGGTGGTCGGAAGGATTTCGTCCGCTGGCGGATTATGAATGCCGCCATGAGCTTGTCGGCGGGATTTGAGGTATGCAAAATGATGCACCCCTTGTCTTTTAACAGTTTTGCATATAAAAATGCGCCTCAGACAGATAGTAGCCCTAAGACTCGGTGGGTTGTCGAAAACGACAGCGCGCGAGGATCAAAATCTCAACATCTCGTAATGAATACCGCCGCTCGACATGGTTGGTGGTGGATAGTCCGGGGCCAGCCGGACTAGTGAGTTTGCCGAATTAAGTCGACAACTTGACATGGCGAGATGCGACATCGCGACTTGTCAACCAGCGATACTTGACGAGTCGCGAGGTAAATAAATTCTCCGCAACCGCTTTATTGAGCGGGTCCAAGCCCGCCTCGATAAGTTATATGCTGTTAATACGATAGTGCTGCTGCTGGAGAGTTTTTCAGCCGAACTTGTCTAGCTAAGGAGCAAGTCCGGCGAGTGACGCTGTTGTCGCGAGGGCGGCCAAGAGTTGAAGGTCGAAAAGGTCGCGACCGCCCTAGAGGGCGGAGGTGGCCGAATTGGCCAAGAAATTAAAGGATGCTACCGATCGCAATGAGGCTCTTGAAAAGGAGCACTTATCGGAGCGGAAGACTGAAGAAGGCCACCGCCGGCCAAGGATGCCGCGCCTGCAATGCGGGCTATGAAGGAGCTACGCCAAGCCGAGAAATCGTGGCGGCAAGCCTTTTCTTATCGCGCCGGTTTATGGATGCTAAATGCGCCAATTTGAGCGGGCTGTGGAGTTCGGAGGATCAGATATGGACCTGGCTGAAAAGCGGCTGATGCCGCTAAGCACTTCCGGAGCCAGAGGGATCACGAGACGGAAGAGTTATATTGGTCTCAATTCCACAGTCCGGATCGCCCTCTTCCGCTGACGGACAGGTTGGCCGAATGGGCCGAACTAAATAGACTGTCCGGACTGGCCATGACTGACATCGTGGCCCATGTCTGGCCAGAGAGGTCCAAGGCGACGAGCTACTTCGGCCTACTGCAGCAATTCCTTGGGGCGGTGCCGCATATCAAGGAGATGAAGCGGTCGGCTCGCATCGAGGGCGCTGGATGGCCCCGCCCGTGAAGGCACAATGTCCGGAGATGGACGCCACCGCTGTTCTTGCCAGGTTCGATGGAAACCGCTTCTGCCGAGCATTATTTCGGGAAGTTATGCGTGGCGCTCGGTAATCTGATCGCAGGTTTCAAAAATGTAACGCTCAATTGAATGCGCCAACGTGTAGATCAATGATTATAGTATGGATGCTTTTTATACTTGTGCCTCCAAGTAGTAAAACTTCTCTGTCAGGCCGTTCGATACTTGTGTATAACCCGAAAGATGCACGATCTTGCTTCAGCCCCTCGCACAAGGTGCCGGGTTGTTCGCAAAATAGCTGCTTTCACACTTAATCCAACGCCTCGGTCCTGTTTTAAGGAGGTGGTAGCGAGCTAACGAGGCAATCCGGACTATGATGCTTTATCTCTTTCACTTAGCCAATGGAGCTCGAGGGTGGGCTACGATATAGCCTCGATGACACCGCACATCTCCGCATTCGGTGCGAGTGTGTCCACCGGAAGCGGTCCTTACGTCAAAGCGGGAATTCTAAACATTCCGATAGTCGATCAAGTGGTGACCAGACTCGCTATATCATGACATCGGTTTCAGCTTTCATCGAGGTGCTCGCCAAATTAACTGGGGCACAATCGCAGAGTTCTCTTGGTGCCGTTAGCCGGGTGATACTGAACGAAGGCAGAAAAACACAGGAGCCGGGCAAACCCAACATTTGACCAAAGACATGATTCGAGCTGATGCATATAATGCCTAACTCGAGACGCCGAACACTCTCAAGGTGTTCGGACTTTATGATAATGGGCAGAATTATGCCCTAAGCCCCTTGTGTCGAATGCGGGCATGGTCTTCTCGACGCGCCGATGCTAAAGCGCCGAGCTCGCTTTGGCTATAGGAAGGAGCCAAGGAGAGTAACAACAAGAGACAATAATAAAAGGTTCACGAGGTCTTAATCTGAAAAGAATCCTTGCAACGGGTCCCTCTCGCACGTCACGCGCTTTGTGTCTCGCTATACCCGTTATCCTAGACGGGTACGCACGTTGTTCATCTCAGAGAAAGAGAGGAATGTTTAGTTTTAGAAACAGTTCGCGAAAAATTTGCAAAGAAGAAATATAAATAACTAAAGCAAGGTTTATATGAAACC